>JAPWFG010000023.1:0-2985797 GCA_028015205.1 Mytilisepta virgata
GACCTATTTCACCTCCTGTAGTACCAAAATTGGTGAAACAAAAATATACATGTGATTTTATAGACCAATTTCCCATGCTTATTATTGAAATTTGCTGACTTTCCATGTAAAAAAGTAAAAATCTGGACATGAACATGAATTAAAAAATCATGAAATAATAAAATAAAATCATTTATATAAGAAAAACTGTAATATGGAAGATACTGGATTTTGAAATTAAAGGCAAAGCACAAAAATTAGAAATTTTCAACAGAATTTAAGTTAATAGGCCTATTAACATGATTAATGCTCTATACATGTACATAGCATGGTGAAATTCATGTGAATGTAATGATATTCTTTGAATAAGAGAACACAACCCAAATTTAATAAAACTATTACTTGATTGAATCATAGACTATTCTAACTAAATAGTCCAGATGACACCAGAGGGTAGAAAAATTTAAATCATAAAGGAAAATAAATTAGATAACCTTACTTACAAGTGGTTATAAAATTTGAAGTTGTAGATATTACAAGATTACTCATTTGACAAAAAAATTAAGAAATTATACACATAGAGACATATTAAAATCATACAATATTTTCCATCCAAAGTAAAACCTGGGACTATAATAGTCCCAGGTAAAACAAATACACATAAAATATATATTTTGATATACAATTTATTTACTAATAGTTTTCCTGTACATTGCCAATGATAATAAATAAAACTGATGGCTCATAGGTTGAGTATTTATGCCTAATTTCACAATATTGTAAAGACTAAAAGTGTTCTAATACTATTTATTCAAATATTGTCACTGAATCTGTTTTTTCTTTAATTTTTAATCTTATTTTTTTTTTTAAAATCATCTCATCAGGCATTTTTTTTCTGTCCATAATATAACCTATTAGATGAACCTGGGTAAAATTTAAAAAAACGTGTATAATCAACCAAAAAAATGGGAAGGGACTTTCCAGGTGACTGATCTTTGAAAATAGACACTCCTCTACAAATTTATGCAGAAAATTGAATATCCAACGTAAAAAAATACTTCAAACGTGTCATTTTGTGAAAACAAGAAAAAACACACTTCATTTCTTTGCATATTTTGATACCCCTGGATATTGCGTAAGAACTATGTAACGGAGTCTCGGGACAGCCTTTTTAACTTGCAAATGAAAGACCTGATACTATATCTATTTGCAAAACAAAACATTATAGGCTCCTCCCAGTGAAACGGTAAACGAGCGAGATCTGTTCATTGGCTAAAAAGTGGCAACGCGTGTCGCCGGCCATTTTGAGGTGCACAAAAATACTCACTTTTGATGTCTCATACGTTCATAATTTTCAGTGTCAGGTGAATCCAATAGGCCAGGGTGTTAACGAAATAATTTTTACACATATTTCCATCCATGTTATTTGAAAGTCGAAAACTAGCACAATGATATTTACACATTTCACACACGTCATGTCAATCAAAAATTCGAGGCGGGACTAAAAGCGCCATCTAGTGTAAAAAATTCTGAAATTATCTCCACCCTGTTTCTCTGTAAATAGAATGCACTAGCGTAACGGTCAAAATGGCACTTGGCGGTCCGACTGATCTGCAAACACACAAGCTTCCACCATGATGATTGCAGAAAAAGCAGCTGACCTAATTAAGGACAGTTGTAGATTTTTTACTTTTTAAAGTTCCAACATTATTTATATAACGTGGGAAATTATTTTATAACACAAGTGACATTAAAAATTATTATGTGTTGTTTTCATTCGACCGTACAAAATATATATGAGATTCCTGTTATATCAGATTTCAAAATAAAATTTGGAGGTCGGTTTTTTTAATTATTAAAAACTTGGATTGAGGATTCCTAAAAACAACTTATTGAAAATTCTTCAGATTATGGGATTTTTAAAATTTGCAAATTTAGCGAAAAAGGGCTAGAGTCGCCAAAAATTGACCTCTGACGGGTTACCGGAAACGAACATAAAAATCAAATGGTTGTCCCCTTAAACCAATGTCACGCAAAGGACTTCGGAAGGGTAAGCAGCCCCTGCTTCTAATACTATGTAGGTTTATGTCTTGTTGTTCAAGCAAGTAGATATGATAGTAGTCGGAAACCCGTAGTGAAACATACTGCGTTACCATGACGAAAGCAGGTCCCGCTTCTTTTTTGATACTGGTTTATTTTGAAGATATTCAGTTTCCATTTTCGTGGATACCGCTGAAACTGCCCCCCCCCCCCCCCCCCCCCCCCGTGCTTACAAAGTGGGTGTACCAAAAATATATGACCGTTAAATTTTTTCAGTGCGAGTTCTACTAAATGGTACCATCCATTTGTGATATCTCTTTTTATTTGTTCTTTTAATCCTGAGATTTTATTTCCACATCCCGTGTATACCATCGGGTCAACTGCAAAATGTAAACGTCATACACAGGCGATGCTGAAACGTTGCAACAATAATGATCGAAAACGAGTTATTGAGACATCAGTATTTCTTCTAAATCTGTTCGTGTCCAAGATTCCTTGGACCTTATTCACAAAGCATGTTCAAGGTAAATATTTCTAAAGGTCCCGAAAACTTTCTGAAGTTGCGGAATTTAAGTATGCTTTGTGAATAAGGTTCTTGATGTCAACCGATCTTTTAAAACATCTTCGAAATGAAAGTAAAATTTCCAGTTTCATATTTTGTGACTGCTCTGACGTCAGATTGGCATAGTTAGTTTGATGGATGATGGATGGATGAATTATTTTTTAACGTCCAGTGGCAGCCAGGTGCATATCAGGACGAGAACATGTTGATATGATAATGAATATGATCCCTGCTTTGTACTAGACCGACACGCTAAGTCGGATTTTTAATGTGCTAGCTCACGAGTTAACTGTCCGCAGGAAGACATATCACCTCACTCGGACACATTATACTGACTCCGAGCCGACCAGTCTTTGCTCTTACTCCTAGATGCCGCGTGCTTGGCGGAAAAGCAGCAAATATCAATTTTAATGTCTTTGGTTTGACCCGGTCGGGTATCGAACCCGCGACCTTCCGCACTCGGGGCGAGCATGCTACCACGAGACCACCGAGGCGGTCTAGTTAGTTTGAAAAGGTCAGTTTGATGTCCAAAAATTCTCACAATATGGATAAACATTAAAAAGATCCAAATGAAAAACAAAAATTTAATCAAGACAAGTTCTGTGGGAGTGAGGGGAGGGGCATAACCAGATTTTTTTATACAAGTTCATGTTGTCCATAGCTAATAGTTTTCATTGTTTTGTGTTAGTTGATTATTTGTCTCAATGAGATTTCTTGTCATTATATTAGGTTGGTTTGTTATTCATTTAAGCGCATAGTCATACTATTGTTTTCATAAGCCTGCTATTGTTTTCAAGTAATTCAGATGATACTTTTTTCGTCGATACAAGTTGCCTACTATTCCATTTATTTTTACCGTTCTTTTTGTCAACAGTCAAATAATAATTTTAAAAATATAAGAAAATGGTTAAATAGTTTTGCAACTAAATTCAAAAGAAAATACAGAATCAGATCTGATATATCACAATATATTCACTGTGATATTATAAGAAAATAATGACCTTAAACAATCATATTTCTATCATTCAGATATGAAAGGGAATCAGTTAGTTAACACTACAACTTACGATCTGTCTCTAATAACGATCTATTTGTTCAAAGACCAAATACTGTTTTTTATAAAAAAAAAAATCGTTTCATTATTCTGCAACTATTACTATTCACAATAAAAAAATTGTCGTAATGTGGAATTATTCGAGAAACATTGTTACAATCATTTTCTTGACTGAAATTCTATGCAAGTCAAATAATTTTTCTTTTAAGGTTAAAATATGGAAACTTTATTAATTGTTGCCATTTAAGGATGATCGCTGGTCTAATAGGAGATAAATAGATTTGAAATAGGTGTTTTAGTTTGAGAGAACATATGAATTGTAAACAAATAAGCAAGAAAAAAATATAGGTTCATGTGCTCATTTTAGAGCTATAAGGCCTTGTAAATTTGCAGGAAATGGGTTTTCTCTGGATTTTTCATTGTCTTTGCATTGATAACTGCAGTCTCTCAAAGATGTATGAAAAAATAAAAAAGGATTTCATAAAATTTTGTCAAATACCATTTTAAGGTATATATGATTGAATTATAAAAGAAAAAATGGGGGTTCATGGGGAAAAAACTTCATGTTTAAGAAATGGATAAAACCTGAGGATTCCGAAAATCTGACAAAAAGACCAAAACATGACCAGCGAGCATCCTTAAATGTTTGAATGATTGATTTGTATATTTATAGTATAACTAATCTTGAAATAATCTACAACGCGTTACCGAACAACACATTAGGTCACGAGTGCGCGTAGCGCACGAGTGAATTATAAGTGTTTTTCGGTCACGAGTCGTAGATCTTTGGTGTTCAAATTTCAAAATAAGTTATTCTGTTTATCACATTGCAATATTCCATGCATTCAGAAATTTAAACGAGAAAATACAAGGATTATGTTTTTATATGATTACGCGTCGACCATTGTATAGCAACATTGTTGTCGACTGCTATTATTACGTCACTTCCTAGAGTGAAATATGACTGGTGAATTATCGAATTTGATTTCACTCGGAAATTCCGGTATTTCACCACACTCAATGTAATAAATATATATATTGTATTTTGATGTATGAACGTTAACTGTATACATATCTTGTTTGAGGGCCTAAAATGAAAATTAGATTAGTTCTAATTGAGTTACCCTCTTTAAATAAAGAATTTATTATTATTATTATTATTATTATATTATTATAATTAGTGAATCTTTCTTCACTAATTTGCTTGGTTAAGCCGCTGAACCGCATACTGACTGGTCATGGCACTTCTGGACTACAATAAAAAATAAATATTATTAAATGTAGCATAATTTTGAAACGAGAGAATAGAAAATTCTAAATATCATTTTCACTAAACAAGATACATGTATTTGAAAATTTAACCAGAATTGTACTTCTACTGGTCAGAACGGGTTTAATTTTATTTGTATATTCCTGTACATGCTAGCCCCAAATTGAAAATTTAAATTTAATGTTACAAACAAAATCTCCCTAGCTCTGTCATAGCTATGTTCTTTGATTATTTTGTCTTTATTATTTTAATCATATCGGCATTTTTTTAATTTGCTCTTCGGCGTTTTGGATTAATTTTTTACTTTGAAACATTTAGGCCTTGGGCATAAATGACGGGTAGTACATCGACGTTTGAAGTAAAATTGGTATCAAAGTAGATATAAATTGTTCAGACATTATTGGACATACAGCAAACGAAATTCCTAAGGAAAAATTCATTGTGAGGATTTCTTCGTGTTTAATGTACACAGACATGAGCTCCGATGGTCACCTCTGTCGAAACCGTGCAACAAGAAAATAACTGAACAAACGTCGTCTCAAAATTATATGACATGCTTACGTTAAGTTTTTAAATTTTTTAACATACCAAACCAAGGCTCCAAATTTTTACCTCAGAATGTAATTTTATAATATATCTTCGAATCAAATTAAGAACCCACAAATATGTCTTTTTCTCCCAACAACAATTCTCAACAGTTTTAAATTTTGGGTAAAATGGATGCAAATAGAGAAAACATAGTTGCTGCAAACAGTTTACAGGATGCAAACCCACTTTCTTCCCCCATCCCCTAAAAAATCAAATGATAAACGCTAACTTACTCTTTTTTAGCTGCTGACACTTTGCTTTGTTACAGTTCCTTCCGTCGCAGCATGCTGCACAGACTTGTATTCCTCCATGCACTAGGCTTCTTCCACCAACCTTATCATTGTGTAAGGCCGCATCACAAACCTCCAATATAATATTACGATCTCAGCAGTGGGAAAGTAACACAAGAATATTATAGACACTTTTATCATAGTTTTTGGCTTTCTGGTTCAACTGCAAAACTGATGAAACTAAACAAAGATGTTTGGAAATGGGTTAAAAATTAAAAACAAAGAAATATTTCCTAAATAGGTTTGCTTTTTCTAAAAGGTTATTACACTATAGGAAAGGTGAACAGTCTATGAGAATTTAGATGAGAATTTTAGGATTTCGGTCACCTACTGATGCCACGTTAATTGCATATTTTTCTTGATATGTATTTCCCACCTCATCAAAACTTTATGAAGAACGTGATGATTTTAATTTTCCGACTGTGAACTTCCCCTTTCTTAACAGTAACATATCAAGGTCTGCAATAACATGCCAAGGTCTCTAGCCTATTGAATGTACATTTCATAGTTGTTTCGTTACTGTCGTTTCGAGTTCTGCTGTGGCAGCCATCTAGGTTCACAGTCCACGAAGTCAGACACATTTCTGAAAAAGGACCTCCTTAGGACCAATGCTGCCAAGTCCTGCTCCAATATGTCAACTGGTTTCAGACAAGAGGATTTTTCAATGAATTTTCCTATAGGGCCCTATGTTAAACTATGTTCGGTTGTGGCAGCCATCTTGGTTGACAGTCCAGGTCATCAGACACACCTCTGTAAGAGGACCATCTAAGGACCACTGCTGCCAAGTCTGGTTCCAATTGGTCAAGTGGTTTAAGACAAGTTATGTTCAGTCTCTGGTGTTTGATCACTCCAATAAATTTACGGTCGTCATCACAAATGGATTGTCCGATATGAAGTTTCTATCTCATGTATGAGACTAGATATCTTCATTTATATTTCAAGTCCTTCTCACCAGAACTAAAACTTCACTGGCAATGTGACCGGTGCCGTTAATGGAGCAGGACAGTGCTTTCCCTTCCGGAGCACCTGATATCAGTCCCAGTTGTTAATGGGAGATTGTATTGCTAGTGCTTTATTTTCTGTGCTATCGTGTCCTATTTTTAGTTTAGTTAAATTTTTTTTTATTCTTTTAGTACATGTACATGTATGCTTGTGGTTTGTTTATTGTGTTCCATTCTCACGACTTTGTCTTTTCATTAGATTTCGAATTTATGTACTTTTCCCACTGTTTTGTCGCTTCGGCATTCTTTTGCCGATATTACATATGTATTTACATCAGGTATTAATTTTAGAAAAAAAAATAAATGCAATAAGTGTAGCATTTTGTGCCACTTTGCCTTTTCTAAAAATTCCGATAGAATAAAAAATCTCATCAGAACTGTTTCTTTAACTCAAAAATCAATCAATGGCCGATATTTGTGTATTTTTATTTGTACACAAAGGCCTCTTTGTGATTAAAGATGAAGAACAGCAATAAAAGCGCTACCTCTTTTGTCACATATATATATAAATATATAGAATACGAATACGAATACTTTATTTGTCCAGATTAGGGCTCTTTTCCGAGCTTGATAAATTTACATTACAATAATTGAACTAAGTTAATCGTGATATTAAACAAAATACATTATTATACCTCAGATGAATTATTGTATGTAAAACTATATCTCACTGGTTATTGCGATCATGTGATCGACATGAATAAATCTTCATATTCCATCAAATTCAAATCATATTCCACCCCTTCGGAAATCTCGCTACTTTTCCAGTATTGATATCAGTAAATGGAATTGACACAAACTAAATATCAAGTTCGATTGAAGAAAGCATGTTCTTTACTGTATTTCCAATACAATGTGTTTGATTCGTTAAAATAAAAAAAAATGTCCCAAAGTGGAAAACTGTCCTCTAAATATATAGGTAAAAAGTCATGTCATTTACACATTGAAAATCAAAATATTCAGTATAATAAAACATTTATAGCATGGTAGTGGGGGCAAGCTCTCGGGGAGTATGATATTTCTGTTGTGAATAAATCTTCATATTCCCCCACTACAATGCAATAAATGTTTATTGACTCATTAAATAAGAAGAGTAAGAAAATGTATATGAATATTCATGAACACATGTTAAAATATATCATAAATGTCATTTAATCAATTATTGGAATGAACATTTTTTCTTATTTCAAAAGAAGTACTAAGAAATTTTGATACAGATGTATTAACATTTTCACACACATTAGAAAGCAACCATATGAACTGTTCCTTTTACATATTTGAAATATTTTTGCATTCATTTTCAGCGGTGATGACCATTTTTTCTCTCTCATTGTCGTAAACAAGAAATGATATTCATCCTCAACAATTTTATTTATATTACAACACATAACGCAAATTATGTTATTTTTATCGATTTTCTTGTATCGATCTCTCTCTATAGCTAAGTTATGAGATCTGATCCAGAATTTACTAATACATATAGAGATTAATAGGTTCTTGTATACAAGTTCAAATTGGAGACTGGAAAATCTTCAACAAATTTTTAAAATTCACGTCTTTCCAGAGTGGAGCACAGTGGAACGAGGGGAAAAAACTATGAAAATTTTCCACTTCTTCACTTTTGAACGAGTATAAGTACATATTTCTTCCAAAAAACTATCGATTTTTAGGTTTCTTGTACCTAGGTAAATTCTTTGAGCACAGTCGACGAAGTTAAATAACGTTACGCCTGATTGGTCAAAAGGTATGACAAAAGAATTGTGATTGGGCGTCACAACAGTGGGATATCGATGCATGCGCAGCTCTTCCAAGGGTCATCTCCATTTACGGAAGAATCAAGTGTCAATTATTAATACTTCTTCTTTCATACCATAGAACATGTAATATGGTAACATTTCAATGTTTACAAAATTCCATGTCTATAAATTGATATTGATAGTACAAATATTCGTACAAAATGCATTAAATTTAAAATATACTAACTCGCCTCTTTTCACAACCAAGCTTGTAAAATATTGATCCAGTTCCGGTTACAAATTCTTGTTGAGCACACGTCTAAAATCATAAAGACACACACGTCCAATAAGCATTCCATAATAGAATTATATCAATTCTGAAACACAGGTGCAAGACAAGATTTCTATATCTTTAAACTCTAACAACCATAAAGCCAACAACTCGCTTTTCCAGAAACAAATTACCTATGATAGGTCCGAGATAAAAATTTGCATATGCTACTGATTTACAATCTATAATTTTTCTTTAAAATAAATGAAATTTTTTTGTATAAGAAATAAAGAAACCACCCAAAACTGCAGGATATGGAACTTGATTGGCTGAGGTTGCTTCGCCTTTCTCTAGTAGCAGCTTAACGTATTATATAAGCATAAAACATGGTTTAAAGGCTAGTTTCAAACTTGTAAAAAGATACATTTTTTTATTTGGTCAGTATTATACTTTCGTACTCTTATTTATTTCATTAAATTCACTTTTCCTCGTAAACAGCAATAGATAATAGGGGTGCTCCTTCAAAAAATAATTGGACAAATAAGATCGTTTCATCCTATTCATTTTTCAGGAGAGCGCAGCATGTCTACTCTACTGCTGTCTTACAAGTCAACATGCCAGTATCGTCTTAGTCATCTATATTTCACAGCTAATCCTAAACTCCCAAAACATAAGACATGTTACCCAAAATGGAGATTTGTTTTTCTTAAAAAGGGTATTCTTGACCATTTTAAAAATTATGTATATAGTGTACGTGTAATCACAAAATATCTCCTTCTTTTATAGTATTTATTTTATATAAAAAAAATATTTTGTATAGTTTTGTTTGTACTAATCTCCTAAATGATATAATTTTTAAATACATACATGAATTCCTAACTCCAATTTATCACATGTATCCGGGGCATATGTAGAAGCATTTTAAAAAACTGTTTTACTCTCCTTAAAAGAATCCTGGTATGAAATGAACAATTTGTTTTACCTCTGTTGACTGGCATGCTGAATACTGGTTACAATGTGACGGATCAGAGACTCGATCACAAACGGCACACGTGTTTCTAACTACTGGATCTACAAGTCGAGATACACGTTTTGTGCAATATCATAATGCTATATCTTCCGTTCTTTTTCAACTGGATTTAATTGTGAACTTCTACTAGTTATATTAAAATGAAATGGTACTGTGTTAATTTGACAACATATACAATCAAAAAAAAAGGAAATAAAAAAAAAACTAATTGCCATTGAAAAAAATGTAACTCGAAAATATAAATGAAAGTATACCCTTTAACACATTGTAACAGCTTATCCTTGCCATCTTAACCTATGTGTGAGCGTACGTTTGGTTCTTTAAAGTCTTTGAAGTCATTTTTGCATGAATCAGTGTTTTTCGTTATTATAATTTTTAATCAAATTTATTCTATGGGTATTTATATAGTAGGGTAACATTTCATCCCAAATGAAAAATAGTTGTCACATCTTTGGGTATGTGATTGGGTTTTCAAATTCCGAGAGACATTCCTGTGCCCTATATTGAGTATGACTATTATCCTCCTCTCCTATGTGGTTAATACGTACTCTGTTTGCATAAGAAACCATTACATAGGACACCGTTGTGTGAACCACGTGTACAACAGGCAGTACAAGAAACAGAAGATCTTCGTCGTCCGCTTAGCGACGCCATTATATTGCATACCTGAAAAATTAAAAGAATTACACGTATTTGACATCGATTTCATATCTTATCCCTACATCCAATAAATTAAATCAAATGCAAATTTTATTCTAAACATTTCCCATTTGTATTTTCTGGGCAATTTAGTGCTTTTCTTTTTTTTTTCCGTATGCTGTTTCTCAAAGTTGGGGTTAGTGGTCTATCATGTCAATTAATCTGTCATGACACCATTTATTTTCTGGTTAGACGGTGAAAATGGAGAAAAACATATGTAGTTTCAAATCTGAACAGCAGCTGACCCGTAATATAAATCATGACGCCAAGAAAGAATAGAATATGATGCAAATTGATCATCACTTTAAAAAAAAACTATACGATTAGAAAACTTTTAAAATTATCATTTACATTTAGATCTTACAGCAAATTGTGTTATTGAAAGAAAAACTAATAAACAGAAATACTGACGATCTTTTTCTTCATATTAAGGGAGAAATCATTTGATTTTTAATGCGGGGATGCTAGGACGAAAATTGAAATGAAAAGAGAGGACCAGTATTTTGGCAAAATAAAAATCCAGGATCGCTTTAGGTATAAAAAAAAATGCAGTACCTGTATCAATCAAGACATCGTTTGGTTTAAATGAAAATAAAAATTTAGACTTTTAATGCGGCCTAAAAAATCTAGGACTAAAATTGGGGCGATAAAAATAAGCAAGATCAAACATTTCATCCTAGCCCACCCCACATCATAAAAATCAAACGGTCCCCAAGAAGTCATATGACAAAAGAAATATGGTTGAGTTTTTCAAACCCAAGTTTCATATACTGCTTTTGAACGGCTTTACCGATAATCTATATAAGCACGAAAATAATTTCAACAAAGTCACCTAAGTGGTGACCGTGTACTAAATTTATTGGTGGGCAGATGAGATTACCATCTGAAACTTGTTGTAGATAGTACGCGCTGTTTCCTAAACACGCTGTCCCCATGATTGGTTATTTTCGTGAAAAGGCATATATACTTTCTAAAGCTGAAATAATAACATTAAATAGAACGTGCCGAATACAAACTTTGGTAAACGACAACAATTTAATATTAGAAGTTATGCGTCATTTGATTGGTCAATTTCTTTCGTCTATCATGCCATAGACTAGATTTTCTTTTCTACTATGACGTCATTAAAGGGAATCCCGACGTTTCAGACGTCAAAACAATCGTTTGAATTAAATTATAAGCATTGACAGTAATTTTGTTTTCAGACTATTCGAAATAACCTCAGTGCACATGGTGCACACTTTAAAATAACCGACATAGCGGGTTATTTAGTGTGCACCATGTGATTGAGGTTATTTCTTCATAGACTGAACAAAAGTTACAATCAATCCTTAAATAATATTGTGCTTCGACAAGAGGATATGCTTTATCCGATAATATTATTTAGAATACTTACTGGAACAGATCGACAACCTGCGGAATAAACCTTCTGTAAATTGTCCATCACTGTCTCATCCAAATAACATTCCTTAAATATTGAAAAAGGGTAATTAAACTTGATAAGTTTTTTGTCAGCCCGATGTATCAAGAAGTAATCTTAATCGACGAGTTGCATTAATTTTGCCACACATACATCTGCATATTTTAAAACCTTTTTGTAAGTTTTCAATAATAAGCCATCTAGAATAGATAATTTCTTTTATTGGTTATAAAATGGACATTTGACTTCGTTATCAAAATTGTCAGTGAACTTGTTAACGATACAAGTGTTTTCGGATCCAATTTTTCCAAGTCTTGTTCAAGTGAAGACGATTATCTAATATTAGTATCTTTGGATTGTTATTTTAAAAGTCCTGACTACTGTCAGCATATCACCTTTGAATGTTTTTATTCCGATTACTAGTACCAGAGACATATATTTGTTATATATGTCTCTGCTAGTACCAAAACATATGCAGATATATACAAATTGTTCCTTCTGTATGTTATAATACCTGAGCGTATTTATAATAACAAATTATAAAAAGAAAATATTCATCTTCCTTATTCCATAATAACAGAGATATGGTATTTATCTTACTATAAGACTGATACATGTGAAATACGAATGAAATATGGTATCTATTTTGAGATCTGCCCGGAAATATTCTTTTTCAATATTTGATATTTAACCCACATATTGGCAAATAATACTCATCACGTGTGTTAGTTGTGATTTGACTTTTTTTAGTTTAATGCCACTCCTGGCCATTTAAATAAAAATTTAAGCAGCAATACCGACCGAAAAAAATAGTCATTAGCATAATTGAGAGGAATTACCCATTAATGCATTGTAATACGATATCATCATGATCATTCAGTATGTGAATATATGGTTTGGGCGCTTTCAAAATTCCGAGGAGACTCGAACACCACAAGGGGCCTCGGTTGATCTCAGTGATTTTCATGACCGATCTGAAGCAGATAATGCCAAGTGGAGTCGTAGTTATTTTTCAACTTGGTCACTTATATAATATCTATCTGATCTCTGTTTAATATATTCCTGTGCTACACAGAGCATTGATTAACTGAAATCGCCATTTGTCTTACCTCTTGGCCATCAATACATTTCACCTCCGTACCCAAACATTCTGATATACTGTCAGCAAACTTGCACAATAAACAGCTCAAACCTGAAAAAAATCAAAAAATCATAGATGGATATAAATATATTACAGCAAAAATAGTGACAATACAGATTGAAATGTATGGGATCAATAATGTAATATTCTCGTAAGTCGGCAATAGGAATTTTGAAAACAACTAAGCAGACTTTGCAAGAGGCAAAAATAAATAATCTATCCAAAGACATGTAATATGGCCAATTAATTAAAATATTTCCTTGTGCAGAAAATGGGAATAAAAATATGAGAACTGTTTGATCCTCGGATCAGGACATTATATGGTTAAAAAGATGAGTATTCGCGGCTAAGATGTGAAAAGCAATAATATTAGGCAAAATGTTGAAATATATTTTTTTTTCTCTGAAATTTTGGTCCGGGACTTTTATTTTCATTTAAACCCAAAACTTGCCTGATTGACACAGGTCCTGCATTTTATTTCACACTCAAAGTGAAGCTGGCTGCCATAACCAGTGTGACGCGTATATACAACTATTTGTGGTTGCAAGGTGACTGGAAAACCCACTACAAGGGAGTGGAAGACTAACAATATTTAAGCGTTTGGAAGACATCAATAATTTAGTTTATACTTACCATCAGTTAATCTACACCAGCGAATTAGGAATGTAATAAAACCTAAGGAAATACAATATCATTTATATATATATATATATATATATATATATATATATATATATGACAAAGGAGGGGTGGAGTATAGATATTCAATACAAAATTCTCGATACAAACCAAAACAAGTCAGCATGTTGCGGATTTATTGAATTTTGTTTTGTTTTTCTTTTTTTTGGGGGGGGGGGGGTATTATGTGTCTTGGTTCTTTGTTTTTGTTGTTGGTTTTTTTCGGGTCTCCGCTAAGAGGCAGTGACATCGAATTGTTACGAATTCCGGAAGCTCAATATGCAGATACATTATTTTTGCTTATTTATTTCCTATAAATTTTTCAGGGAAAATGACAAAGAAAAAAAATGGTAATGTCTTTCCTGTGTTTTATGTGAATATTGTATATTTAATTTCATTAAATTCTGATCATATGCAATCACATATCATTATTTCCGTTCTATTGTAATTTATATTTTACGATCAGGCCAGAAAAAAAAATATATGTGTGTTTAAGGTTACCCTACCTACCCTTTTTGTGCCTACCCTAACCCATTTTAGGACAAAAATGTTGCTGATATAATTATTTCCCTAATAAAATATCCGGTTACCATTTTTTCTCCCATAGTGGTTTATGTAAAATAATTTTTCAAAATAAAATGATTTTGCCTACCTACCTTCCCTATTTGTTGTCACAATGTAACCTTAAACAGACATATAAATTTTTTTGCTTACAAATACGGTGATTACTTGATTAACGGGTTTTATTATGTGATTACCGTGTCACTGTAAATTCTTCAATAGGATATTACCAAAGATATCAAATATTGTTATTCGGTACTTGAATATACTTACAGAAAACATGTTGTGATCTTTTGAGGATCATCTTTGTTGCACTGCTAAAAGTAAAACAATTTATGACAATGACATTACATTGTCACATATTTTATTTGCTCTCTCAGAGTATGTATTTTTTGTTTATTAAATGGAGTGGGTGATGAGCAACACTTTTTCTTGAAATTCCATTACATTCAAATCTTAGGAATGGGTATTTTACCAAGCTGAGATAAGAAAATTCAAATTTTATCAATTTACCAAACCAATAAAAAAACTAAGAAAAAATTAAAATTATATTCAATCCAACAAACTCGCAGGAAATACATGAGCTGTCATTATTTATTAAAAAAAAATGTCATTTAAACTGAGTGCAAGGGACTTGTGAAACACAGAGTTGTGATCAGTTTGTTATTTTATTATTTTATCATAATAATGTTTTTTAATTGTGTTTAAATTTTGTCAAAAGCTGCTGATTTTAGCTTATATGAATTGGACTTTATTAAAGTTGGAATTGGACAAATCTGTCGTTTATTTAAGGTTATGAGTCCTATTCAAATCCAATCCTGCTTTTCGTTGCATCTGACATTTTCACTGTGTCTTCTTTTCGAATGAACATTCTTACATTAGAAGTGAGGTTATATAAACTGATGACGAAGTTTAGAATTAGTGATCATAATTTAGAAATTGAAAAGGGCAGATTTTATAAAATTCTAAGGGAGCAACGTTTGTGTAAAACATGTGAAACAATAGAAGACGAAAAACATTTCATATTAAATTATAAATTAAATGAAGCATTACGACAAATAAGTTTTCGAAATTTTTCTGCCGAAGATTCAAATTTCACAAATTTAACCGATAAAGAAAAACTTGTCTTTATTTTGAACCCAGCGTCCTCCCAGCAAGTAAAAAACACCGGTTCCTTTTTAAAACAGTCTTTGAAACTGAGGTCAGGGGATTAGTCACTTTTTGCTTGTTCTTTGTGTTTATAATGTTCAATATTGTGTATTTGTTAATCTATTTTTTGTTGTTGTCACAAATTGTGTTTAAAGACAATAAAGTAATTTAATTTAATTATATTAAAATTATAATATTCTGGCTAAGAATCCAGTTAGAATATATTAAGTAAAATTTTATTTGTTAACGGAATTGGCATGCTTCCATCCGCCACCTTAGTTCTCTACTAATATATTATTTTAACTATTACAGAGTAAGTAAACTAAATTCAAACAGATTTAGAAATGCAACACCGTATATATATAGCTTTAAGTAACCAACATAAAACTGGCTGTACGTATATAAAAAATATCTCCGCGATATATAAATACCCGCCAGTAAAAAACGAAAATAAAACCAGAACTAATCAAAAGTGAAAAACCAAGTACAAAACAAACAAAAAAACAGACTGTGTAACTTGTAGTTCCAATATTATCTCCATCCAATGGCGAGGAATGTCTTGCGTGATATACCTGATAAATATTTTGATTTTTAATTTGTAGAACAAAATAAACGTTCTCTGCCGGCCTCCCTCTAACATGTCTACATTTATTTGGTTTCTTCTATACAACTATGCATACAGAAACGCTCTTGCCTTCATATGCTTCATAAAAACAAATTACCTCTCTTTTTGTGCGTATTCCTCTCTGGGTTTTTCGTCTCAGTAATGTTGACGTTGTCAAAATTTGTATTAAATTCCTTTAAAAAAAATGCGTCAGTAGGTTCTCATCTACTAGTATAATTTGCGGCTTTGATGTCAGTTACGTGGTATAACGTGTTGTGGTATACGATAACAGATAAGAAATTGAAAAATTCGGTCAAATTTATTAAATATTCGTACATGTAATCGTAATTCATAAATGCGATACTTAATAAATAATTCATGGAGGTTATACAGTTGTAGTCATTTACACACGGGCTGGGCCTTTATATTCAAATATTTTATACCGAGCGATAGCGAGGTATAAAATACGAATATGAAGACCCAACCCATGTGTAAATGACTACAATTCTATAAACCCCATGAACTATTTCTATTCTAGTAGGACAAATACGCCAATTTTGCTCATTTGAGTTGTCCTCCATATATCCAACTTTGGTTTGGTCGTTCCATTCTTCTTGCGTTTAATATGCTGCCATCTCTCTTTGTAAGAGCATATTTGGAATAAAACTATTTTCATAAGATAAGCATTTGCACAGTCAAATTATATAATTCATCATAAACGCAAAAACATTTAATAAAATGCGTTTCACAGACTTACCGGTAACCGTTACTTCATTCAAAAATTAAGATGACGTACATACGTAAAATGTGTATTGCAATTTATTAATGTACAACATTGTGATAATTGTTGTTGCACAAAACTGTATTGGATGTATGTCATGATTTCTTTGTACAGGTAAACAATTTCAGTTTACAGAATTCGTGTTTACATATAAAAGCCTCAATACGGATGTGCTAAAAGTGATCAAAAGTAGATATACCGGTTACGACGTCATATTAGAATGGACAATTTAGATTTATGCGTTTTTTTTTATTCCATTCTATGTTTTGTTTTTTTTTTTTGTTTTTTTTTGTTTTTTTTTTTGTATTATTTTATTTTATTTTACTCTTTGGGGGGGGGCGTGTAATCCCAACCTTTATGAATTTTTTAAACCATTTGTTGAATAGAAAGAAATAATTTTATCTTAGGGTAAATAAAAGAACAATTTAAACTAATATAACTACTACATGTATAACTATGAAACTCTGGAAAGAGATTACTAGGATACAACCCTCATATTTCTTATGGGGATAGTCAAGGAATTGATCTTGGATTTTTTCACGGCTTTTGTGATTCTGTCTTGGGTTCGCCATCCTTCTAAGTCAGGGTTTTGTATCCACGTTTGTTCCTACTGCGTGACATCACACATTCATATTTTACGGGTTGGAAGTGAATGATTTTCATTGGTTACTTTTCTAGGTCAAAAGAGAATCCATTTGCGTCGTAGGTATAATTTTCTAGGTCACACACCAGGCGGCGATATGTTCGACCCGCAAAATATTTTAAAATACTACATTTGTATGTTATATTTATTCAATTTCGACATATCTTATTTAGTTAAATAAGATATCTTATAAACTAATAGAGATATCTTATAAATTAATAGAGATATCTTATAAACTAATAGAGATATCTTATAAACTTATAGAGATATCTTATTAACTTATAGAGATATCTCATTTAACTGGTTATAAAGATATAAGATATCTCTATAAGTTAATAAGATATCTCTATTAATTTATAAGATATATTATTAACTATATAAGATATCTTTTATATAGTTAATAATAGAGATATCTTATTTATTAATAGAGATATCTTATAAACTAATAGAGATATCATAAACTTATAGAGATATCTTATAAACTAACAGAGATATCTTATAAACTAATAGAGATATCTTATTAACTTATAGAGATATCTTATTAACTTATAGAGATATCTTCTTTAACTGGTTATATAGATATCTTATTAAATATATAAGATATCTCTATAAGTTAATAAGATATCTCTATTAATTTATAAGATATCTTATTAACTATATAAGATATCTTTTATATAGTTAATAATAGAGATATCTTATTTATTAATAGAGATATCGTATAAACTAATAGAGATGTCATAAACTTATAGAGATATCTTATAAACTAACAGAGATATCTTATAAACTTATAGAGATATCTTATTAACTTATAGAGATATCTTATTAACTTATAGAGATATCTTATTTAACTGGTTATATAGATATCTTATTAAATATATAAGATATCTCTATAAGTTAATAAGAAATCTCTATTAATTTATAAGATATCTTATTAACTATATAAGATATCTTTTATATAGTTAATAATAGAGATATCTTATTTACTTAATACGATATCTTATAAACTAATAGAGATATCTTATAAACTTATAGAGATATCTTATTATCTTATTAACTTATAGAGATATCTTATTTACTTTCAAATTAAATAAGATATCTTATAAAAATTAAAGATATCTTAATACTTAATCAAATATCTTGTTAAATAAATAAGATATCTTGGAATTTGAATAAATATAAAAACAGCGTGCCATACATTTGTACTAAATCATTGATGTATGACTGAACTGACGTTGGCAAAAACGTTTATAAATTTCTTTATCAATAACCAGGATCCAACCTCTGAATATTGCTTTTTTCCTTATATCTGGCGTATTTTTAATTAATATTTACCATAAACATGAAGATATATTATCCAAAGATCATATAGTATACAGTATATGGATAATAAACGCGCATAAATCTTCGTTTCATGGTAAATATTTATTTTAAACGGCAGATATTTAAAAGTTTCTAGAGAAAAAGATGTTCAAGATACAAAATCTTAGACGATGATTTTTTTTTTCTGACTGTTAAGTTAATTCTAATCTTTCAAAAAAATTTATTACCCAGATAGCAATCATGTATTGGGCCAACATTGGCATTTCGTTGGCAACATTGTTGGGCCAACGTCGGCAAATTACGTTGGGCCAACGTAATTTTGCTCATTTGCCAACAAGAGTTTGCCAACAAAGTGAACAATTTGCCAACAATCTGCCAACCTATTTCAGTAGGGAATTACGTTGGGCCAACGTTGGACCAACAATAATTTGCCAACAAATTCTACAAACTGCCAACCAAATGCCAACCTTTTTTTATAATGACCGTTTACTTTTTTACCAACAATAAGCCACCAGTGTGCCAACATGGGTTGGTTAGGAAATAAAAAATACCAAAATAAGTTGAACCTGAATACATCTGATCTAATGATCTTAAAATAGGGAAGAAAAAACCTGATATCTGAGACATATTTATTTAATTTTGGGTATTTTCCTTCTGCTTTTCCTGTTCTGCCTATTTTTTTTCATTTCTGCTCATTATATATCTATATAGTTAGAGAAACAGTATTTTAACGTGTGTCTTGTGCATTCTGTGCAACTATTGCCGCCTATGGTTACAAGTTGATCGACCTAGAAGAAGTAATAAAAGTCATCTTTGTTTTATAACAGATGCTTATTTTGTTAAATATGTTGCTTGGTTTTCTCAAAGTATAAACTAGCTTAATTTAAAAGTCAATATAAAATTATGAAATTCACTTTTTGTCCAGAAAACTACAAAAAATATTATTTATTAAAAATGAACTCTGATTGTTAATCTAACTTATTAAAAGACAAAATCATTAAATGTACATTTTCTTTTAAACCAAAAAAAAAATCAAATAGAAATCAAAACAGGCTAGTTTTATGTATTTAAAGAATATTTCTTGACTTACAAAATATAAGTTCCAAAAGATTGTAAAAAAAAATGAAAACTTTATCATACTGAAGGTACTAAAATTAGGATAACCAGCTAGGCGAATCTTTTTCCCCATAGAATTATACATTAGAAAAGCTAGACTATTTTTGCCCATTACAACATCAAATACAGTCAAATTTAACTTGCCCATCAATATTCCAAACACAGAAGGAAACTTTTAACGATATTTTTTTAGCAGCAACATATTCTTTCCGCCTTTCAGACAATTTAATATGTTGCATGTTTCAATCCTTTTACATTTATTTAACTTGTCTAAACAAATAACCATTCTTATATTTAGTATATGTCTCCTATCGACTGCCTATCATGAAAAAAATCACCACGATTATAGACAATTTAAATAAACCAAGGATTATGATTAACCTACAAATCCTTGATTAACTTTTTCAAAAAACAAATAAAAGTATAAGATACAAATTTACTTGCATTGTGTTTTAAAAAGATGATAAAGCTCATCAGTTTGGTGTATTCTGTGTATTGAAATCACCAGGTGATTATGTCGACCTTGTTGTTACTGGGTTCCAGAGACAAAGACGCTATAATGAACATGATGAAAGGCGCGAAATTTATAAATAAGAGAACTGACACTCTACACTCCTTGTATAATAAAAAAAAACATCTGTTTATCTTTATTGCAGCATCTAACCATTTATATAAATGAGAGAACTGACTCTCTACACTCCTTGTATAATCAAAAACAGCTGTTTATCTTTATTGCAGCATCTTTATTTGAGGCATCTAGACCACATTCTCACCTCACATATTTACAAAAGATTAATATCTATTAACCGGAATATTCATAACAGAGAGAAATTAATAAGATGATTTTAAAGGATTTCTTTTTATCAGCAACACATTTTAGATCATTTTATAAAACTTCATCTCTGATAAAACATCTACACCAATTTTTCATATTTCATGTATTTATATAATATGCGAGAATACACTGAAAAAAATTGTATGGAGTTGCCCATTAATTAGAAAATAACAGTCGGCTCGGAACTATTGGGTCAACAATGCACCAACAGTGTCAGAATAACCTTTGGCAAAATGGTGTTAGGCCAATGTTGGCCCAACAGCATTAGAATATAACCGCGTTGGGTGAGATGTGTTGAATGTTGGCCCAACAGCATTAGAATAACCGTTGTGCCGCCAACGCCAACCATCTGCCAACTGTGCCAACCGATCGCCAACGTTGCCCCAACAAAGTATTGTTATCTGGATAATTTGTCTAAAAATAAAAAAATAAACTAAATTCCATTCTTAATTCCGTATCAGACATTGTGAGAACAAATAAATAAATTAATTTTTGAAAGAATCATCCGAGCTGAGTCTCTACATCTATAATTAAAGCATTTCAAATTTATTCTTTCACGGTTAGCTTATGGGTCAGTGATCCTATACTGTCTAGTCACCTCATTGTGAATTGTCTAGTTAATAGTACAGCTTGGGCGAAAGATGCAATGAGCGAAAAATCCATTTTATTAACTGACTTGTCCAGACATACATGTATGTTTACTTGACAAAATGTACACAACAATGGTAGTAAACATTTTTCCTTCTTTTTTTTCCACATACATTATTTGTAATAAAATTAAAATTGAATAGAATATAGTTTAATTAAAAGTACGCCAGACATAAAGAAAAAAACGATATACAGAGAGTCGGTGCCCTGTAGTTTTGAATGGTGATAAATATTATAGTAATTCTAAAATGGTCCGTTATGTCCTAATTGTAATGAAATTATTCATCTGGTAATAGGGGTTTTCACCAACAGGTGTCAGTGTTTTCCAAGATGTCAGCGCCCATTAAACTTTTGATAATCATAATCATTTAAATATATTTCTAACTCACTTGCCCGAAACATACCATCTTGTACCGAAAAAATACAGGTGTTGTGCGAGATTTATTCAGTTTTTGTTTTCATTGTCGTTTACACCCCTCCATCAACAGACGATAACGTTACATGTGTACATGATAACATGTCCTATTATTTATTTCAGGTAACATACATTGTGCTGTTAAAAGGTAACTGAAATGGAAAGGGAAAGTATTAGAAACAAAGTTTTACAAAAACTCGATGAGTACAGTAAGTGTTCAAAAATTGTCTCTTGTATGGAGGTAAAATCAAGTAGCTAAATTTAAAAAGTCAGAACTAGACTAAAATGAATCAGTGACTTTAACAGTTTTCTTTCAGTGTTTTATTGAAAAGTATGTGATTTTTTTTTCTTAGATAGAGACTGTATGGTTGCTTTTTTGAAGGATTTAAACTCTCAAACTTAAATGTAAGATGCACATGTACATGTATGCCAAATAATTTTGACAGATATTACCATATTTTATTGTAATTCTGGCTCAAAATAGAATTGGCCAATTTAAGTTTGGCAATTTAAAAAAAATGCTAAAAAATGTTAAAATTACTGGTAGATCCTTATTGAGATAATCCCTACTGAGTATCAAAAATGTGTAAGAAGCAATCTAAAATATGACATTTAGGGCCCTGTCAGCAGAGTGGTCAACTTAGTACTAAAAGTAACAAGTGTGACAACACTTGGGTTGTGAGCTCAGGGCTAGATGCGTTTTACTCCAATCTTAAGTGACAAGGATTTCAATTTTCCTGCCATAGGCCATTGGTTTTCTCTGGCTTCCTCTACCAATTAAAACTGGCAACCATGATATATACAGTGTAAAATCCCAATAAGCCAACTAAAAGATGGAATTTAAAGAGGTGACAAATCCATGAATACAAATGAACAAATACAAAGACAGTGGAGAAACATGAAAAACTAAAAACTATGGTCAACATGAACTCAGAAACCAGGAGTGAACTGAGGTGACCCTGTGTCATATTGTATTTTGACTCCATTGGACATTGACCCTGGGGTCAGAATACCACATGGTACATGTATATTGACCCCAGGGTCATTGTACATATATTAAAAATGAAATAGAATAGAGAATGGAAAAGTTTATTCATAATGGGAAAGTGACGACCCCCTCCCCCCTACCTTTTGAAGTCAAAATTATGAATGGGGGGTGAAAATACCATACAAGGAGAGGTCATTATTCCATAAGAGGGGGTCAATATAAAATGGCTAATAATTGACTCTGAGTCAATTTCCCATGGGGGTCAAAATACCATATAAAAGTGGAAGGGTAAGTGGTTCTATGACTTGATGTTCTGGTGGTAATAGTTTCTGTATATGTAACTTTCATATTTCAGGTGAGTCTCTTTTGGAGGATGGATATGTTAGCAAGAAAGTTCAAAGGTCAAAGAAATTACAACATCATGAATCAAACACTAGTGACTCTAGCCCAACTAAAAGTAAAATAAACAGTAGAAAAAAGAAAAAAGAGAGGAAAAAAAGACAGCGGGAAATGTTACTAAATCATGACGTAAAAAATTCTGTGGAAAAAGATGGAGAGAATGACAGTTGTAAATTTACTGGAGAAAAACGAACACTGCATGAACTAAAAAGTGAACTTGGATTGGAAGAATTTGAAAAAAGATTGGAATTGGAGAAATGTCTGGAAAATAATGATACAATAAGTGAAAGGAAAAGAGGTCCTGAAGTTGTAGTTTATGAAAATCCCAGTAAAAGAAAGAGAAAAGTAAGTCTTTGTTGATGAAGGTTTATTTCTTGTTAGGAAGACATAGCAACATAACAAACCATTACATGTACTGTTTGAAAGGAAAAATGGCAATCTTTGTTAATGATGATTAGGGTATAATCAAGATTCTACTTGAGAAACAGGGGCCTCGGTGGCTGAGTGGTCTAGGTAGTTTGTCATGACTACTAATGATCACTAGCCTGTAAACGCTGGGGTTGTGAGTTCAAATCTCACCTGTGGCGGGGTGTGTTCGACTCCGATCTTAATTGACAAGGATTGCCAATTTTCCTACCGAAGGTCGGTGGTTCTGGCTCCGTGGTAAGATATATCCATTTTATCCTGTACAATCTGATATGAAATCTGCAGATACATATATTGGATCTGCGGATTTCATATCATGTTCTAATGGTAAACAGGGATAATTCTTACCGCAGAGTCAGATTTATCCGCAGTTTGCAGAACTGTATACAGGGTGTGTAACATGGAGACTCTTTAAGATTTGAAATAACATGTCGTTTTTCTACATTCTCACTTTTAAACATAGCAGTTGATTTTTTAAAAAAAAGATAATAAAGTACTACCAATAATTAAAGATTACTCAAAAATCAATAAGTGATGTCTGGAAATAAAAATGGACATTTACAGCCGGAAATTTTTAAGGTGGGAAAACATTTATGTGACGCCTGATCACATTAGAGAGGCGAAAGACTATCCAAGTTAATTAACACACAGGAAATTGAAGTTATCGCTTACATGTATGTATAATAATAAAGGTGGGCCTTTA
Source organism: Mytilisepta virgata (assembly GCA_028015205.1). Lineage (NCBI taxonomy): Eukaryota > Metazoa > Mollusca > Bivalvia > Mytilida > Mytilidae > Mytilisepta > Mytilisepta virgata. The sequence continues at coordinate 24,348 of JAPWFG010000023.1, forward strand.
GGGCATGTTTGACTGTACATGTATATGCAATGAAGCAATATTTATCCCTGCACTTCGAAGAAGTTTGGGGATATTTGTAATCAGTCCGTCTGTCCATCCATTAGATAATCTTGTCTCCAGAACTCCTCATTCATTTTTATACGCCCGTCAAAATTTTGACGGGACATATTATGGTATACAAATGTCCGTCGTAAACATGTCACATCATAACTTGAGAACGACTCATCCAAATTTCACGAAACTTAACATTGTTGTTTCTTATGATGGTCAAACGATCTGTATACTTTTTGGTGAAAATAAGATTAAAACTTTTTGAGTTACGGGACTTTGTAACTAAAACAGAAGTGTGTTTTTTTCACATGTCACGCTGTATCTCAAAAACAATTTATGATTATTGCTTAAAACTTTACACACTTCTTAGTTATATTAATCTAAAGATCTGTATACTTTTTGGTGATGATTCAAAATTTTATTTTAGAGTTTTTGAGTTTTTTTTTTAAAAAAGGTGGGGGTTTTCACATGTTGCACCATATCTCAAAAACGATTTATGATTATCGCTTAAAACTTTACACACTTCTTAGTTATATTAATCTAAAGATCTGTCTACTTTTTGGTGATGATTCAAAATTTTATTTTAGAATTTTTGTAAAAAAAAGGGGGGTGGAGTCACATGTCGTGCCATATCTCAAAAACGATTTATGGTTATTGCTTAAACTTTACACACTTCTTAGTTATGTTAATCTAAAGATCTGTATACTTTTTGGTGATGATTCAAAATTTTATTTTAGAGTTATTGAGTTTTTGTAAAAAAATGGGGGGGGGGGGGGGGGTTTCACATGTCGCGCCATATCTTAAAATGATTTATGATTATTGCTTAAAACTTTATACACTTCTTAGTTATATTAATCTAAAGATCTATATACTTTTTGGTGATGATTCAAAATTTTATTTAAAGTTATTGAGTTTTTTGTAAAAAAAAAAGGGGCGTTTTTCACATGTCGCACCGTATCTCAAAAACGATTTATGATTATCGCTTAAAACTTTACACACTTCTTAGTTATATTAATCTAAAGATCTGTCTACTTTTTGGTGATGATTCAAAATTTTATTTTAGAATTTTTGAGTTTTTTGTAAAAAAAAGGGGGGTGGAGTCACATGTCGTGCCATATCTCAAAAACGATTTATGGTTATTGCTTAAACTTTACACACTTCTTAGTTATGTTAATCTAAAGATCTGTATACTTTTTGGTGATGATTCAAAATTTTATTTTAGAGTTATTGAGTTTTTTGTAAAAAAATGGGGGGGGGGGGGGTTTCACATGTCGCGCCATATCTTAAAATGATTTATGATTATTGCTTAAAACTTTATACACTTCTTAGTTATATTAATCTAAAGATCTATATACTTTTTGGTGATGATTCAAAATTTTATTTTAGAGTTATTGAGTTTTTTGTAAAAAAAAAGGGGCGGTTTTCACATGTCGCACCGTATCTCAAAAACTATTCATGATTATTGCATAAAACTTTACACACTTCTTAGTTATATTAATCTGAAGATCTGTATACTTTTTCATGATGATTCTTTATTTTATTTTTGAGTTATTGAATTTTTATTGAGCTTTTTGGTAAAAAAGGTAGTCTTTTTTGGTCACATTTCGCGCCGTATCTCTATTGCTTAAAAGTTTATACGGTTATGTTTTGCTGGGTTTCCATATACATCCCACCAGCAGCTCCACTAAATAAAGGAGGATTCCAAAAACATTTATTATGTTTTTTTCACATGACGACAGGCGTATCATGCGCTTGTTGCACAGCTGTTTATTAACATCATGCATTTAATTGTCCCCCGCCGCAACGCGATGCGAGGATATGGTAATGCCGGGCGTCCGTCCGTCCACCTTGTAAGCGCTCTAGCAAATTTATTTCTTGACCGATTTGGATAATATTTATACAGTAGCTTTAACTCAATGATACTTTAAGGGAGTTCGAAGATGAGTCATGTCGAAATATTTTTGTAGGAGTTATGCCCCTTAATAACTTAGAAAATTGACAAAATTTTCATGTAAGCACTCTAGCAAATTTATTTCTTGACCGATTTGGATAATATTTATACAGTAGCTTTAACTCAATGATACCTCAAGGGAGTTCGAAGATGAGTCATGTCGAAATATTTTTGTAGGAGTTATGCCCCTTAATAACTTAGAAAATTGACAAAATTTTCATGTAAGCGCTCTAGCAAATTTATTTCTTGACCGATTTGGATAATATTTATACAGTAGCTTTAACTCAATGATACCTCAAGGGAGTTCGAAGATGAGTCATGTCGAAATATTTTTGTAGGAGTTATGCCCCTTAATAACTTAGAAAATTGACAAAATTTTCATGTAAGCGCTCTAGCAAATTTATTTCTTGACCGATTTGGATAATATTTATACAGTAGCTTTAACTCAATGATACCTCAAGGGAGTTCGAAGATGAGTCATGTCGAAATATTTTTGTAGGAGTTATGCCCCTTAATAACTTAGAAAATTGACAAAATGTTCATCTAAGTGTTCTAGAAAATTTATATTCTCCTTGCATTGGAATAATATTTATACACTTGGACCTAAAGGGAGGTTTTATACATAATCTCCTATCGAAACTTATAAAATTGAAAAATACTGTCTTTAAAAGTTTGTTAGACGGAATACTTTTGATCAAAGCATTTCTGTTTATTGAAAAGGAGTAAATGTACATTTGTATTAATTCTCAATACACATGGTAAAATAAGATTTCAACACTATACCCATATTGTATAAATGTCTTCATACCACTCATTAACTTGTAAAAAACTTTAGCAATAACCACAAATTGTTTGTCCTATTCTCTCTCTTTGAGAAAATTTTGTTATGTTTCACTTGTCCAAGGGTTTCTGATGCTCTAGCGGCGGGGGACTTCGGAACGCTGTTCGATTTTCTCTATACAGTATTGTCACAAACTGTATGTAGATGTAGGTTTTAGAATTTTTATTTTCAAAAATAGGGGCCCACAGGGGTCAAATTTCGAAAATTGGAAATTTAAACTTATGACCTAAACTCCTCATTCATTTCTCATTTTATGCTTTTAATTTCTATACAGTATTATCACATATTGTATGTAGATGCACAATAAGGTTTTCAAATTTTGATTTTTAAAAATTGGGGTCCACATGGGTCAAGTTTCAAAAATTGGAAGTTTAAGCTTGTGACCTAAACTCCTCATACATTTTTCATTTTATCATTTAATTTCTATACACTATTGTCACATACTGTATGTAGATGTGCAATAAGGTTCTGGAATTTTGATTTTTAAAAATCGGGGTCCACATGGGTAGAATTTAGAAAATTGAAATTTAAGCTTGTGACCTAAACTACTCATTGTCACATACTGTATGTAGATGCACAATAAGGTTTTATAATTTTGATTTTCAAAAATAGGGGCCCACAGGGGCCGAATTTCAAAAACTGGAAATTTTAACTGAACTGCTTATTAATTTTTCATTTTATGCTTTTAATTTCTATACAATATTGTCACATCTGTATGTAGATGCTCAATAAGTTTTAGAATTTTGATTTTGACAACTTGAGGCCCACAGGGGTTGTATTTCGGAAATAGTGAATTTAAGCTTGTGCCTTGAACTCCTCTTTCATTTTTCATTTAGATTTAACAAATTTATTTGTATATATATAATATTGTTCTTTATTTTCTGTAGATATGCGAAAAGATTTTTAATTTTGAAAATCTACTGAAGGATAAAATTTTGGGACCGAAAACGGTGAAATAGCGAATTTTGCTTTGTCTCTGGAAATACTCATTCATTTTTTGTTTCAGTGGTTTCATTTGTGTATAATATTGTTCTTCACTATGTGTAGATGTGCAATAAGTTTTTCAATTTTGAAATTTGATTCAGGGTTCCAATTTTCAGACTGAAATTGTTAAATTGCTAATTTTCCACTTTTAATTGTTTGTGACTTGTGAAGTGCAGGGATTGACATCTTTTCTGATGGCACCAATTTCTAGTTAAACAATGTGAAATTGATACCAGATAATACATAATTCACAGCTGAAAATTTGCTGTTTGTCCTTCTTTTTTTCACATCAAATTTTCACACTGGATTAACATCCAAACACAGATTAAATGTACCATTATTTTTGGTTTTTTTTTTTTCGTTTTCATGATTTATTATCATAATGGTCTGAAGAACTCCAGTTAAAAGTTAAATAGAAAACTATTTGAATATATTTGATTACACTTAAAATAATCTATAATTGATACCTTGTATGACATTCTGCTGAGACACTAATTGTTATTTTTAGATAGACAATAAAGTAATGATAAGTTCAGGAAAAGATGAAAAAAAGACAGAGGAAAAGTTTGATATGAAAAGAGCTCGATATGAAGTACGGAAGTTTGGTATTAAAGGATTTGATGACAGTAAGAAAGACGAGGCAACAGTTGCACTATTGGTACAACTTGGGGCTAAGGTATTTATTTACAGTTTGTAAAAATATACAAAATGTATACATCAGTTGTTTTTTTGTTTTGTTTTTTAAATAAAATAACTCCCCCACACACTCAGTTTATGAATAATTACATGAAATCTCTAAGAAAGAAATACAATGTTGGCAGTAATACCTAGAGAAAGATTTTCAACTTTCTGTTTTACATCTTTGGTTTTTATCAGATTTTATTTTACACCATGCAATACCAGTATCCCCAGTGTTCCAACTCAACAGAATTAAGAATACCGTTTGAAGATTGAATAACATTTCTAATTTTTACACCTTTCTCCACTAAAAAAAAGATCAATCTGTGCTTTTTCAAAAAGCATTTCAACATTCTATGTTTTTACAAGAAGTATGTAATAGTGTTATCTGCAAATATATCAGTATCACACTTTTGAGTGTATAGTCTTAAGTAATTTATGTATGAAACAAACAAAACTGGAGACAAAATAGATCCTTCAGGTACACCAAATTTTATTTTCTTCATACCTTATCTAGAACTCATAATTTGCCTTGTGTTTTCTCATTGAATTTAAAAAAAGCAGTGACATATTTTTCTGCATATTTATATCCTTATATTGCAAGTGTTCGGCATAAATTTGATGATCTCAAATGTTCAAATGCTTGTGTCTTGTCGACAACAAAATTGAGATACAAGGTACATGTAATTTATCTTAAGGATGTTCGATGGTCATTTTTTAAAATTTTTGTCAGTTGTTCAGAAGCATCTGATTTTATCCATTTGAATGCCATAAATTATTTTTCCCACTAACACCCATTTTTCTATTACGTACATCTTTTGCATGCAGAATAATAAGCCATTTGTAATAATCTTATAAAATCCTTGTTATTATTTAATGGTTTTTGAGAAATACAACTTGTTAATGATAAGTCTATGTAAAATCAAGAGAGCATATTTTTCCCACAAAATTTTCAATGGCTTATACCTCGAAAACAAGCACACGGACCGATACTTTTTTTTCACTCTTTAAGTTCCTTTATGAATCCACTATCAATATTTACCAGTGTTATGAAAAGCTTGTTATTTTGAAACTGAGCAGCGAACATCCTTAAACAAATGTAACTGACTAATTTTTTCATGTAATTTTTTTAGCCACCAAAGAATAAATATTACAATTACAAAAAATTCATTGAAATGAAAAAGACAGAGAAAGAAAATGAGAAAAAACAGAAGGAAGTAGTAAGTAAAATGTGTTTGTTTGTTTGTTTCCTTGGGATTTAACACCACTTCCAGCAATATTGTGGTGATTCCTAAGCTGTAGGATTTCTATAGTAGATGAAGTCAGGCTATGTGGAAAAAAAACACTGATTTTTTTTTGTCAGAAAAATGTACCTTCTATGGCCATTTAGGGGCCTCGGTGGCCGAGTGGTCTAGGTAGTTCGTCATGACAACTACTGATCACTAGCCTGTCAACGCTGGGGTTGTGAGTTCGAATCTCACCTGTGGCGGGGTGTGTTCGACTCCGATCTTAATTGACAAGGATTGCCAATTTTCCTACCGAAGGTCGGTGGTTCTCTCCGGGTACTCCGGCTTCCTCCACCAATAAAAACTGGCCGCTGCGAAATGGCCAAAATGTGCTGAAAACGGCGTTAAACCCCAACTAAACAAACAAACAATCTATGGCCATTTACAGTTTGAATTCCAAGAAATAGCACATGCTGAAAGTTAACAACAATTTAAAACAGAAAATTTATAGATAAGTCCAAATCAAAAACAATTCATTTAATGAAAATTAGAATACAGCTTTGATAGATTTGTGTCTTAGTGGCCTTCAACTGAAACCAAAAAAAATATTTGCATGCTTTGGTAATGATAAATTTTGAAAACTATTGAACATCACTGAGCATTGTTCTCATATTCTGAAATGACCTTGTATATTGTTTTTCTTAGATTAGCCTTTTATTTGATAAGGTACCTTAGCACAGAGGTGACTGAGAAATAAAGAAATACACAAATTTTATGATCTTTGCCAGAATTAAAGTATTTATTTTTAGAAAAAAATGAACCAATAGGCATTTATAAAATGAATAAAATTTTTAATGTTTGCAAGAAATTTGAGGCTTAAAGTAAACTTTCACCATATATTTTCCCAAATTTCTGTGGTACAGTCTCAAATGGGAGATAACTCTGTCAACATTAAATACAAGAGTTCCTCAGAATGTGATTGAGGTATCCTGTTTGCCTAGAATAATATTTTACATAATTTAATTGCAGGATAGAAGTTTAGGATATAAAGTTGCTTCAAAAAGAGGAATGAGAAGGTAAAAAATAAATACCATAATTTTCTCTGTATAGGTCAATGCTTTTTTCCTCTTCAGTGCTGGGCTTGACCTATGCATCGCATCGATCTATATAACATTTTTTTAAAAATTTTTATAAACCCCAACCAAACCCCTATTTTAACTATTAATAAAACGATTTAAGAACTGTGCTTTGACCGATACACCGCATCTACATATAGTCCGAAAATTACAGTACATTTGGTAAAAATTGGTCAGTCGACCTATACTCCACATTGACCTATAGTCCAAAAATAAGTTGCAGTGACTTTTCTGCATTGAAATTGTAAATATGTTTTTTCTGGGATACTACTGTTTTTTTTTTGTTTTTCTTGGGTCGAGCTAAACCACAGGTAATGGTAAATGAATGAATGGTAATTAAATCTTGGATGCAGGTCTGGTTCATTGGATATAATTCTGAACCAGGACAAAGTAAGGGCCATTGCTACCAAGTTTGGTTTAAATCAATTTAGTGGTTTTAGAAAAGAAAGTTAAATATAAAGGTTTATGGATGGATGTAGCCAAACAGACGCTAAATGCAATATCACAAATAGACCTTTATTAAAGATGAGGTAAAAAAGAAAGATAAACAATACAGCAGGAAAATTTCATTATGGAAGTATGTCCCTAGATTTAATAAAAATCTCTCACTAACCATTCTGAATTTGACAGGGTTAGACAACCATATTTCAAGATCATGTGACAAAAAGAATTACGTAGAAATCAGATTTCAATAAATCGGGCCAAATTACTGTAAATTCAGAAATTATTGCATGTATTTATTATTGTGATTTTGTCATTTTAGACCAAAATGCGATTTTAATTTTTGTGATATTGAGAAAAATCCCACTTCATTCTTATAAAAAAATTCCAAAATGCGAGTTTAAATTATTGCGAAGACAACCCTGTCGCATTTTTCGCAATAATTTCCGAATTTACTGTATCTCTCTAATTCATAACAATAGGGTGCGATTAAATTTTTACAATCTTCTGAATAATTTCAAAATTTGGGGAATGTGATTCAATAAAATAGTTGAACATAAAACTAGTTGAAAAATCTGCTCCTAACAAATACTAGCCATGAAAGAGATTGAAAATTAGTTCAAACCTGATTTGAAAGCTATACATATATTCACTTCCCTAGAAATAAGCAAACACTTACAACCTAATATTACATTGGATCAAATTCATGGATTTTTAATATAAAACAAGCTAATGCGAATTGTGAATATTTAACATTATAGAATTATTGCCTCCATCTGAGATAGACATTATAATTGTCCACCTGAGGTGTGTTGTCTTCATGGGGGCTTTAGCCTGCTCAAGCTCTTTGCATATTCTGAAACACTTGATTTTTGCATCAGTTCTTCACTGAAACATTTAACAACAACAGTGTATAAATTCAAAACCATAGAATAGAATAGAGAATGGAAACGGGGAATGTGTCAAAGAGACAACAACCTGACCAAAGAGTAGAAAACAGCTCAAGGCTACGAATGGGTTTTCAATGGAGCGAGAAAATCCGGCACCCGGAGGTGGGCTTCAGCTGGCCCCTAAACAATAACGTATACTACTTCAGCAAAATGGACGGCACACTAAACTGCGAAACATAAAAATTAAAAAAATACACAAGACTAACAAAGGCTGGGGTTCCTGACTTGGGACAGGTGCAAAAATGTGGCAGGGTTAAACATGTTTTGTGAGATCTCAACCCTCCCTCTATACCTCTAGCCAATGTGGAATAAAGAAACACACAGTGATACACACAGTAAAACTCAGTTCAAAAGATGTCCGAGTCCGATGTTAAAAAAGGTAACAGAAGAAACTAAGCAAAATGACAATGATCAATATATATTATCAAAGGACTACTAGCAGTTACTGACGTGCCAGCTCCAGACTTCAAACTGATCGAAAGATTATGTCTATATCATATAGAAAATCAGGCACAGTCCCTCCCATTAGGGGTTTAGTATCATGCCATCATAAATTATACGAGAAGAACATAACCTGTATCATGCCAACAACTGGTTTTAGAATAGATTTGCTTATTTCCGATGCAAAGACCCTATGAGTGAATAAATATTAATTCCAAAAAATGCCGATAAGTCTGTTTAATGGTTTGGTTAGCTTTTCAGGTGAATGACAACATTTTTGTGCTTTGTATAGAATATTACCATAAAAGATGGGTTATTTCCAGACATCCATTGGACATCACATTTCTCACCGGGTGGACATCACTATTTTTTCATGACGTCACAAAAATAAATATCCTGTGCCGATTACGGTAAATTCAGGGTAGCCATGGGACATTACACTTTTCGCCCTTGTATCCCGGTGTCACAAATTTTCAGGAAAACACCAAAATTGTATTTAATATTACAATAATACTATGTAAGGTATAATAATATTAATTGTTATATGCCGGAGAGAAATAAGTTGGCATGTAGGTAGAATAGATAATGTATTTGGATCACCTTTCAGGTTGATGTGCACAAGGACGTATGTTAGTTATACGTCCTTGATGTGCATAATTTTAACTACAGAGAGTTGGAAATCCATATACCTGCCATGGAATGCATAATATACAATACAAAGAAAATTGTGTGGAAAATTATGTGGAAAAAAAAACACTGATTTTTTTTTGTCAGAAAAATGTACCTTCTATGGCCATTTAGGGGCCTCGGTGGCCGAGTGGTCTAGGTAGTTCGTCATGACTACTACTGGTATAAACAAATTTGATACCTCTTGTAGAGAGCTGTGCTTGAAATAAAGTAACTGTAAACTATGCATTTATAATGCAAAAAATCATTTGTAGAATGTGTTCTATCAGATTTTACCTTAACACCTTAAATTACTTTCAAAGTTACATTCTAATGGTTTAATGTTCATAAGAAACCATATAGTGGTTTAATGTTCATAAGAAACCATATAGTGTAATATTCATAAGAAACCATATAGTGTAATATAATTATAACAATGGGATAGTGAGCTATCAAATGGCCTCAAGGTGAATGTGTTTATGTAAAAGGTAAAAAAGGTCAATAAAATGATTTTAAACAATTAAAATGAAAGACAATTTTGAAAGGTCCAAAATTTAAGTTAAATATGGTAAAAAATGTATTTAGGCATCATCAAACAGGAAGTAGATGTGCCACAAGTACAAAAATCAGTACCCACAATGCATCATGGTCATGCTTCACACCAATTTTGCATATGTTGTGGCCTGTAGTTGCTTAGAATTTTAATATCTTTTGTTTTTTTCCTTTAGCCAGGTTGTCAGCTCATTGTCACATTGTGATTACTTTAATTAGTAGAATGAGCCGTTATAAATTTTCTGAAACTGCACTTATGCTACTGTGGTACATACATTGTATATATAATGAAAATTGATGTAAGGCCTTAGAAACGATTGAGACAAATGTTCATCACAGATTAGAACAAGATATTAAGCTCGATTCATATCTTTCAGGCGAAAAGATCGTAACGAAGCTGGTAGTTTTGTTGATGGACAAGTTGGAAAATTTAAAGATGGTGTACAGTTTGTTAAAAGAGCTGAATTGAAAGGATTCAAAAATAAAAGAAAAAAATGAAAGTCTTAGATGTTTTATTGCAAAAGACTTCTTTTATTCCCATTTCATATATTCATTCTCTTCCCATGACAAAGTTCCTGTGTGTTTTTAGCTCACCTGGCCCTTGTAGCTTTTGTCATCACTTGGCTTCCGTCTTCCGTACGTCAACTTTTACATTTTCAAATTGATCTTCTCCTCTGAAACCCCTAGGCCAAATGAACCGAAACTTGGTATGAACCATCTATGGAAGGATCTTCATACAGTTTGCATACAGGTATTTCGTTCTGGTCGGACAACTAATATGGCCGCCATTATGAATTCTTATTTCTGATGGGTCAAAATTTCAAAAATCTCCTCTGAAACCACAAAGCCAACTGAGCTTAAACTTGGTATGAAGCATCCATGGAAGGACCTTTATACATTTTGCATCTTTTGTTCCGGTCAAAGAACTTATATGGCCGCCATGATGAATTCTTATTTCTGATTGGTCAAAATTTCAAAAATAAAATTTTCTGAACCGCAAAGCCAAATGAGCTGTTACTTGGTATGAAGCATCTGTGGAAGGACCTTTATAAAATTTGCATATTTCATCCCGTTCGGACAGCTAATATGGCAGCTATGATGAATTCTCCTCCTCTGAAACCATATAGCCAAATTGACTGATACTTGGTATGAAACATCTACAGAAAGTCCATTACAATTTTCACATGAAATAAAATGCATTGATTGTGGGACTGTCAGGTGAGTTATAGAGGCTCAGTTCTCTTGAGCCTCTTGTTAACAAAGCAGAGTACCTACAAATTCATACGCATCAAAAGTAGTTCATTATTATGTAATTGTTTGGATTCATACTGGTTTAAACAAATTTTATACCTCTTGTAGAGCTCTGCTTGAAATAAAGTAACTGTAAACTATGCATTTATAATGCAAAAAATCATTTGTAGAATGTGTTCTATCAGATTTTACCTTAACACCTTAAATTACTTTCAAAGTTACATTCTAATGGTTGCTAGTTCTAGATAATTTTAATTAGTCCTAGGAAGATAAATTCTTTCAAAAATTTTTAATGTGAAATTTCCAGGGGCGGGGCAATAAAAACAAACACTCAAACGAAACTTCCAAATGTGCTGACAACAGGCGTAAAACCCCAACTAAACACTCAAACGAAACTTTCATTTCAAACTGGTGAATATACATGTATGTTAAAAGAGGTTCTTGTCTTAAACCACATTGTCGGTACAAACCAATTTACAGACTACTTGTTCGTGTACACTTTTCGAAAGACTATTATTTTAATAACCATGCGCCACCAACATGACAGCTATTTTTGATGATCGAGGTTTGTAAGTTAAGAATAAAATCCAGCTGGGTATTTTATAAATTAAATTAGTACTTCAGTTTGCAAACTCTGTGATAAGGCAAAAATCTTTTTTTTTAATCGATTATGAAATTTTAGAAACAAAAGTAGAAAAGAAAGGCAGTTGTTGAAATTTTCTGGACACACTCACTAGCCTATAGCATTGTCAAAAAATGTCTTTTGGAGTTAAAAACCGACTGACATTGGTCTTTTCAGTCATTTTGTCTGTCATTAGTGCTAGGGCTTTTCATTACTAAAAACTAACTAGCCCAATAGGTCAAACTACTAGTTGTGAACTTGTAGGGTACAGAAATTTACCAGGGTATATGCAATTGATCAATACCGTTATCCCAATTGTTACGATTATTTTAGGTTCAGAGGTATTAATCTCTATTCCGTTCTGAATTCAAGTAATAGGCTTCTGGTGAAAATTTAGTAGCCTGTCGAAGCTTTAACTATCACAAAGAAAAAACTAGTCTCAGGCATGGGGCTAGTCCTAATTTGACCCTTGAAAAAAAGCCATGTTAAATATGAAAATGAAAGGATATGACCGGTACATATCAATGAGAAAATAAAACACCCAATAGATTAATCATGGTAATGGATTGATAAAATTTCATCACCATCAGTAGTTCAATGCTGAAGCAATGACAATTTTTAAACACGGATGTTTTCAGTTGATCAATTTTTGAAACCTAAAAGTGGGAGGTTTAAACTTCCGCAGGCAAAGTTAAACTTATCTAGGTTTGGTCTTTTTGACTATTGCTCACAATATTTTGGTGATTTTTTGGCTTTCCAATGTTTTGGTCACGAGCAATAAGGGGTACTTCAGGCATGCGCTTCATACGCCAAAGGTAACTGGGAACATAACTATACAATGTACATGTTTGTACTTGTACATAGAAATTTTCAACCAATCAGGAAATGGCCTATTTCGTTAAATTTATGTGTTTCCCATTAAAATCTACTAAATATGAGTAAAATATAGGTTAAAAATAAGCGATTTTCCAGGTAATGCTGATACTGACGTATTGCACAAAAGGGGGGGGGGCATGTATAGTCGTGTACCCAGGTACCTGTGTCATACGCAAAGAATTTGTTGAGATAATCTTTACCTTCAGTACTATCTGACAAGCAGCTATGAGCGCCTTGGCTACTTTTACAGTTAAAACGAGCAAGTGCTGACCCTGCAATATCAATTATGTACCGTCCAACCAATTTTTACAGTTCTAGCAAGCAGTCACCATGCAAACTTACTGTTTTGGCTTTTAAAGTACGTTTTATATACCAGAGTGTCAGGATAGATGAGTTGGAGGTTTGGGAACCAAAAAAACCGGTTACCCCACAACTGTTTAGTGTCTGTTTACCAAGTCGGAATATCTTGACTCTGTTGTGTTTTGTGCTCTTTAATGTTATTTTTTGTCCTGGATTCTGTCTGTTGAGTGGCGTTGATTGATTGGTATGTCATTGTTGATCTTTCGTGCTACTATTTTGTTCTATTTAAGCAACCGACAACACATCAAGACAAGCTATACAACTACCCCGTGACCTGGTGGCCGTCTCCGCAAACTCCCTATCAGTGGAGCATAGTTTTAGAAAACGAAGAAATACGCATTGCTTGACAACCAGAAGGATCGCGTGCAACACAGACATATATCAACATTCTTTTCTGCCGAGAACAATAATTGACTGGAACACCTTGCCAGAAGGAATGTGTTGTGAATTGCGGGAAGATAGAACAATTTAAAACTTTCCTCCAAGATTTTAGAATGCGCGACTAGTAAAATATGTGGTGCGCACACACCTCCTTGACAATTGTTGCTCAGTAGTGAGATAATATCGAGCATAAGCAGACCAGTCCTTTGTTTTTAGCACTAGATACCGCATGCTTGGCGGATAAGCAGCAGATACCAGTTTAAAATGTCTGGTTTGACCCGGCTAGGGATCACACGAGACCAACGAGGCGGTTAGGTATCATAGAAAATGCTAAATAAACATTATATGCGGTCAAGGCAGTACTTGTTTGTTTTAAGACTCATTTTTTACTTTCATCCGGCACAGTTGTCAAATTGCTTTGAAGAATGGGATTTGCTAAAAGTTATATCCACCTGATTGCAATATCAAAATGTGGAGTAGCAAAAAATACTACAGCTGATTAAGAAAAAAAATCGAGTTTACTGGAGTTAACCATCAAACTTGCACGTTTCTTTACTCAAATGTTAAAGGAGAAAAAACAGTGAGAAATAATGTTAAGAAAAAAACACAGATGTAGTTAAAATCCTAAGCGTCAAAATATTTATTTGACTGAAAAATTAACCAATATTTGACCTTTTAAAACATCTGAAAGAAAACACTCGCTTTCGGCTACTATAATTGCAACATTTTTCGCTTTCGATCGTAAAAAATATATTTACCGCTTCATTGATTGTATAGAGTGAAATTGCACTATAAAATAACTAAATGTGATGTTGGACCTCGTTTAAGCTTAAGCTTAAAAATAGTTTATTTTTGTCTAAATTGCAAACCATGGAAACAAAATCAATAGAAAAATAAAATAATCATAGTATTTAGCATTTTGAACAGAAATACATAAAACGTATTTGTTAAGAAATCAATAGTATTATTGGTATACATAATATAAGTATGGTCTAATGAGAATTTATAGCTTTACAATACATCAGAATACGACATGTGTTTATCAAGAAATATCTACCGGTACAAATATCACGGCGATTTTAGAATTTGGAATTTCGCAGCGGTTTTAATTTGTAAGGTAAGGAATAACATCTATGAATTTAATATTTTCAAAAGATATGAAAATTTTCCTTTGAAAAAAATTCATTTCACAGTTCAATTAGTTAACTAGATTTTTGTCTTTATATGTAATTTAATTTCCAGGTTATGTCTTCCTTCGCCTGATTTAACCTTTATTTTATTATATTTGTCTTTATAAATATTTTATCTCATTTGTGAAAGTTAAGCATAATAAAAACGGTAAAAAACAAACATGAGATTGATTTTACTTTGAAACATACCATAGTCTGATAGTTTTATTTATTTCAATACCTTCTTTGAGGAACCAGAGTGAGTTATCTTTTCCTAACCAATGTAGGTAATAGAGATAATTACAATTCTCTCCCTTTTGTCTTGAGGCTAACAGGGAGACAAATGTATTATCTCCCTTACCTACATTGGTTAGGAAAAGATAACTCACTCTGGTTTCTCATTCAATTAAAAATAAAAATAAAAATGGTGTTATCTTATTATTCTGAATTTTTTCCCTGTACAATTTTTTTTCTCGTCCTAGAGTTACCATGAAATATGTCTATTTTATTATAAAAGAGTCAACACCCTATATTATTTTATTATTAAAGAGTCTTCACCTTTTTATTTTTCGATTTGTACATGCTCGTGATCAAGACCATATTGGTCGAAACGTTGGATATTTTTAACTTTTTAGTTTGTTGTTGGTTTTTTACGATTTTATATTTGGTTTTGTTCGACTTGTGTATGTCATACATTTTAGTCGTTTTACGCCCCTTTTAACAGCTCACCATTTCCATTTATTTTCATGTTATCTATTGTCGCATGAGCTGTTTCGCAACATACTTAGTTTTTTATTTTATTATACATGTGCATTGAAATACTGAATATAATTTCTTCAAGTTAAAACTTATTCTAACAATTTACCTAAAACTACATGACCTATAAGATATATAAATAAACCTTTAAACCTTTAGTAGACCAGTAATAAAAATTTTAATCTATTTTAATAGTTCAGCTGCCACAATTTGAACGTTGCTTTCAGTTTCCCTTTTGACTCAGAGCATAGGCAGAGTCTCTCAAATAAGTATAATTTTATATGAAAAGGGAGTTGGCGGTGAAGATTAAAAAAGAAAATGTCACGTCTAACAGGTATATATGTATAGTTTTTTAATTGCGGGGGGTGGGTCTCAACATTCACTACAATTTCCAAGAGCATACGATTTATCCCTGTGTTATACATTATATAAGTGATCATATAAATTGTCATGGATAACAAGTATATGTATATGGTATAGAAGTGTCTTTGTGAGAGGGCATTGTCTTTTCCCCTACCCCCCTTTGCAAAGTGAAATACCCAGTAACGCATTCAGTAGGTTTTGTAATGATCTCAATACCGTGACAGAAATTCAAAATCATAGTACCTAGTACGGTGGGTCATATAAATGGATCGGTGGACATTATCCTTCCAGTCTCATAGATTCATGCCACCCAAAAGGTAAATGAATGGTTTGTGGTAGGGATTTTAATAGTTTTAATATAGTATTTTGTGATGGTGGTGGAGTATAGTGCATTTTTGTATAGCAACGTAATATTCTCTGCAGAACGAAACCAAAAGTTCGCGTGCAATATTTAGCAAATAGTTCATTGTACTGAGGGTCATATGACAGTATATGGACCGGTAGGTCGTCCCGAAAAAATTATATGGACCGAAGCGCAGCTGAGGTCCATATAATTTTTGAGGGCGACCTACCGGTCCATATACTGCCATTTGACCTTCAGTTCAATGAACTATTAGCTATATTATACTTATTTCAATGCGAAAACGTTCCAAAACTTATAATAATAATTAAGCTCCGCCCACCAGTCCATATAATAATTAAGCCCCGCCCATCGGTCCATATAGCATTATATGGACCGGTTTCTTTAATATAGACAAACAGAGAGACAAAATCTTAAATGTGTAATATTCGCCGATATTGCACGGAGAGCAATATATTGCACTGTAAGTATGATGTCTTTGATAGTTTTTTCGGGTTATTTCCGGGATATACAATAAAAGGGTTATTGCACGAAACTGGGAATATTGTCCCTCGTGGAATATTATATCGCACTCGCAAGCTCGTGCAATATAACATTCTACTCGGGACAATATTTTCCAGTATTCGTGCAGTAACCCTTGTCATGCATATCAAGCATGATTAATAAATTCTTATTATAGACACAACTCCTTCAGCATAAGGGGATGGAATACTCTTACAACTGCAAAATGAAACCAGAGCATCTCAGGAGTCGATATTGCTAACCTAGATTTCTTTTGACCATATAATATAGAAGTTTGACTGTGGAAGATATCCGCTGCTTGGTGGTATTAAATGATACACGTTTGAATAAGGACCATTGCTGTCAAGTCCAACTGGCTTTGGGTAGAGGTCAGAGTCGAGTATCATTGTTGTCAAGTCTGGTTCTGATTAGCTCATTGATTTCAAATAAGGACATTTTCATTTATGGTCCTATTTCAACCTATTGTTGGCTTTGATGACCATTGGTTATTTTGTTCTATTTTTAGCTCACCTGACCCAAAGGGTCTTCCTTGGAAGACTCGCACATTTTTTTTAATGTCAAGTGGTTAAAAATATGATACAAAAAGTCAAAATTTTAAAATAGCAAAATGATCATTTAATTTAAAGATATTATACACTTGAAGACTTTGAATTATCTGAAATTACAGATAAATTACAAGGATATCGTTATCAGAAATAAACCAGAAGTATTACCTCAACATTTCATAATTAGTATATTTATATAAGGGATTATAAGGGATGACACCGTCAGCATGTACATACATCAAAATAAAACATTTTTCACTCATGGGCTTGACCTTCGCTCTGTTTCAACTTTATTTCACACATGATTTTATTTACGTTTTCCGTTGAAATGACCTATACAAATCACGTTAAATGTTTAATTAATAAAAAGATTTCAGGGCCATTCTTGGGATAGTTTTGGGAAACTTAAATGAAAGGAATGACTGGACTGATTTACACTATTAATTACTTTCTTAAGCTTTTTCATGGTCAATAAATAACGTGTGGAGGAAAATTATGTGATTGAAAATATAGACATCAGCGAAAATAGGCTAACAAGTACAAATTTTCTATGATTAATATTCTTGTAGCAGGTTGAGCGAAATTAAATACATTAGTTTAAACTTATTTATTTATAGTGGATTGGGAAACAAGTTATGCCAACTTATACTAGCCTTTCTACTTAAAAAAATGAAACTTTATTAATAAGTATATGAAAACATTTTTCTTATTGTTTCCAGTGTAAATATTCATAATTATTCTACAGAAAACTTAACTAATCGTTACTAAAATGGTGAAACATGGTTACAAAATATTGCCATGTTCTTTGTATCTGTGATCAGAGTTTTAAAGTTGCTAAAAAGACTGGTACAAGACTCACTAGACTTATCTAGTGACATTTCCTTAGGCTCATATACCTTATGAAAGTCAGATGTTGTGCTGGAGTTAAGTCGCCTTGTCCATTAAAAAATCAAATATGCACGAAAAATCACAAAATTAGCAATTTTCGGGTAAATTGAAAAACGTGTCGACCTCGTTGGGCTGAATATATCTTGTTAAAATTTGAAACATACTTTATTAAGATAAGTATCTTTCAATGGTCAACTGCTAATCAATGCTAAACATATAGCTTCAACTCCTATTTTGTGTTTTAATTTAATGAAGTTTACCCTTGACTTAATGAAAAACATCAAGTAAAAAGCCTACTTATACTAATCCCTCTCCACTTGGCGGGTGCGACAGCGGCCCCTGTAGCGGCATTTTAGCCTACTCTTTTTCGACATCTACAGAGGAGTCTTTAGTGTGCTAAGGGTGTTGCTCTCCCTTAACACGGGACAGCAATTTTTCGTCCCCATCCGAAGGACTAGCATCGTTTATCGAGACCATCCTCGCAAATGGTGTCGATAGGGCGTCGCAAATTTGATCCCTGAAATTTTCATCCCGAAGGGGAATCGAACCAGGGACCTCTGGCTTCGTAGTCCGATGCGCTAACCACTACACCACGGCGCCCTGCATTATTTTATCAGTCTCATGAAACTTGTATCAATCTGAGTAAATGTCAACAAGTTTATTATCATCCATATCTATAGCTCAAATGAGCTTTTCTCATTCCCTTGGGACACATTTAACATGGGATCCTATGGAAAATACATACAAACATCTTTTTGTCAGAAACCGTTTGGCAGATGGAAGTAATATTGCCTGAATGATCAGATAACGGTCCTTATAAAATCATGTTTTGGTGCCAATCCAAAATTCAAAAACATGGTTGCCAGGGCCATTTATGCACTCTGATTGGCTGAAATTTATACAACCTTCTTCTCTGAAACTACAAAAACAATTGAATTGTTATATTGCAGCAATGATCCTTACATGGTCCTCTACAGAATTTGTTTTTTTGTGCCGATCTGAAATCCAACATGGCCACCACCACGGGATACATTTGACATAGGATCCTATGGGAAATACGTACAAACATGAGCTTTTCTCATCCCCTTGGGACACATTTAACATGGGATCCTATGGAAAATACATACAAACATCTTCTTGTCAGAAACCGTTTGACAGATGGAGTAATATTATGCCTGAATGATCAGATAATTGTCCTAAACAAAACAGATGTTTCTGGTGCCGATCTGATATTAAAAAACATGGGTGCCAGGTCCATTTATGCACTCTGATTGGCAGAAATTTAAACAATCTTCTTCTCTGAGACTACAACAGCAATTGAATTGTTATATTGGAGGAATGATCCTTACATTGTCCTCTATAAAATATATGTTTTTCATGCCAATATGAAATCCAAGATGTCTGAAACTACTACAGAGCCAGGTGGAACCAAACTTGGCAGAAATGGTTCTTAAATTGTCCTCTGTCAGAATTGTGTCAGATGACCCAGAATGTCAACCAAGATAGCCACCACACCCAAACTTAGTTAAACATAGGGCCTTATTGCAAAATTCATTAAAAAATCTTCTTGTCTGAAACCACTAAGCCAATTGGAACCAATCTTGGCACCAATGGACCTTAGATGGTACTCTTCAGAGTTATGTCCGATGACCTGGACTTTCAACCAAGATAGTCACTACTGATGAACCTAGTTTAAGTTAGGACCCTAGGTGAAAATTCGTTTAAAATTCTTTTTATCTGTAGGCAATTGGGACCAGACTTGGCAGCAATGGTCATCAGATGGTCCACTTTCATAAATGTGTCCACTGACCTGACCTGTCAATCAAGATGTCCAAACCAGCCAAGATAAATTTTGTCCGGCTGAATGTGGACAAGTTAAATCCAGGTGAGCGATACAGGCTCTTGAGAGCCTCTAGTTAGTAATAGTGGTGCAGACTCCAGGATAGATTTTGAAAGGAGACCGACGAAAAACATTTTTTTCACCCCAAGTGTTACTGAACGATAACTACTGTAACAAAACATACTCTCCCAAAAAAGAAAGTGTGCATGATAAAAAATAAGAATAATAAAATATCTACAAGCTTTTTATTTCATTGAAATTCATTAAGTCACAGAACAATCAATGTGTGATCAACACGTGAAATTTCATTACAGTATGAAGAATACACTTTGTGCCTTGGTGTGTCAAAGAGACTAGGGGTCAAACACAAATCTCACACACTCAGTATCGGGCATGGCCCACCCCCCACCCCCCCCCCCCCCCCCGTCTGCGTCGACTACTGCTGTGCATCTACGCCTCATGGAAGCATGCAGATTAGCATGGAATTGATGTGGGATGTTGTTCCATATTCTGGTGAGATGTCTCTGGAGGTCCACAAGCGTTGCTGTTGCATGGGGAAGCCGGCGTAGTTGACGTTTCATTTCGTCCCATACGTGCTCGATAGGTGAGAGGTCGGGCGAATTTGCAGGCCAGGGAAGAACATCCACTTGCTGTTGCTGCAGATACTGTTGAACAATACGAGCTGCGTGGAGTCGTGCGTTGTCTTGTTGAAGAATGACGCCGGGGCCGTGACATTGCATAAACGGTAAAACAACAGGTGCAAGGACTTCATCACGATATCTGGCTGCATTGAGGTTGCCATCAATAATGACCAGCTCAGTTCTGTTACGGGCAGTGATGCCACCCCACACCATGATAGACCCTCCTCCATAACGGTTTCGTTCCACGATACATGGATCGGCGTAGCGTTCATTTCGACGTCTATACACTCTCTGGCGACCATCTGATGATGAGAGATGAAAACGACATTCATCTGTGAATAAAACCTGTCGCCACCAGTGTAAGGGATGCCGGAGATGTTGTCTACACCACTGCAGACGAGCACGACGATGACGTAACGTCAAAATTGGACGTATTGCAGGTCGACGAGGACGTAAGCCATGTTCTCGTAGCCGGTTGATTACCGTTTGAGGATGTATCCGTCTCATGTTAGGGATGTTCCTGGCTGCCGTCGTTGCCGTTTGTTTACGGTTCCTCAGATGGGTGACACGGATATACCGATCTTGTGCAGGGGTGGTAACTCTGGGTCTCCCGGAACGGGGTCGGTCTCTAACGTCACCATGTTGTGTATGTCGATGCACTAGCCTGTCTACAGTGTTACGGTGGCAATTGAAATGTTGGGCAACATCTCTGTGTGTTCTGCCAGCTCTAATCATACCCAGGGCAAGGAGACGTTGATCTGTTGTCAATCTTGGCATGCTAATCTGGAGTCCTCTTAACAGGAGAGCAAGTTTAATTGTGAACGATAGGAAGGCCTTACGTTAGTGTTTAAGTAACCAAGGATTCACACTATTGCATGAATTTTCATACGCTGCACATGCAAAACATGTCATTTCAAACACGTGCAGCACGACATTTAACGTTTCTGCAATTTCAACGCCGAAAGCCGTTTTTGTGTTCAATTTTACATGTTCATGAACATGTTACCATTTTCAACAATTACGAAATTAATTATTGGACACTTTGATGAATTTATTCTATGCACACTTTCTTTTTTGGGCGAGTAATATAACTAAATTTTGACTTTACAGGAAATGAGCAAAACTAAGAAGATACTCGGAATTCTGGTCGGTTTCTTTGTCATTGGAATATTCCTGCATTTTACTAAAACTATGGAAAAGACAAAGTATATACGAATGGAGTCTATAGGTATGAAAAGTATTGGTCCTGAAATGTAAAAATAATTTTTGCAAATAAGATGATAATAATACCAAAAAATACTAAATACTAAATAAAATCTCTCCATTTTTTTTTGTCAGTGGTGCTTATAACCACACTTTGAAAAATACACAACACTTTTTCGGAAACAATGGATCCAAGCATTCATTGTACGCAAAATGGAAACAAGTAAAAAACCAAAAAACTCTTTAAAATCTGTAAGATAAGCAACTTAACCCATACAACACTGTAAGTGTGTGAACCTATGAATGTTCAATAAATTTAACATAACTATTTTCTGATCAAAATATCGCAACTAGTTCGAAGTATACATGCGTAGACGCGCTATATCATTAATGATGAGGACTGAGTTGAGGTCGGGATGTTGGACTCAAGTTAACAATAGTGCTGCAACGGTCAGTTTTACACGGGAAAGACCATGCATATTTCGTCGATTTACGACTCATCAGTTGTGCTCAAGGCCTAAAATGTTGAAAATCAAACAAAAACCTACAGCTAAGAAGTTGAAATGCAAATACTAGTATATTGAGCCAAAAATAGCCCAAATATAAACTGTAGACAAGGTTTGGGTTTTCAAACTCAAGGCACGTATATTTTGTCAAAATCTGCCTATCTCGACATTGCAATCGGCAAAGATACCATGAAATATTATATCAAAATCAGTTATAATTTTTTCGGTTACAGGTTATTTTAAGATAAAGACAAAAAGTCTGAAATCAGATACTCCTAAACAGGTAGGTAGATATAGTATACAATTGTGCAATGAAGATGACAGAAAAGTAAACTTTAATCCATTCGATCATAATCTGTGTGGCTCACAGTTCGAGATTTTATAATTAGTAGTATAGGGGAGGTTTTCAAATCGGATTTGTCGAGGTGATCCGGAAGTGACGTCACAGGGAATGCCGTAACAGGAAGTGACATCGGCGTCAGGCATACCTAAGTTTTGGCTTGAATTCCTATTTTATGCTGTTTCTCTTGCAAACAATTAAAAGCAAAAGAACGTTTAAGATGTTAGCAAGCAATTAAATTAAAAACAATTGTAATTGCTATCGTAAACGGCAGATGGGAAACAATCTGTCGTTTACGATAGCAATAACAATTGTTTTTAATGGCAATCAACAACGCAGTTCCTATGGTATTTGTCGTATCGATAGCCGGTAATAGGGCGTGAAGCTGCAATGGAACCAGTCCGAGTTCGTAAAATTCTATGACGATGATTGAATCCTGGTAGTGAATTAGTTTTCTACCTGTACGCAGCTTCTTATTTTCGCGCGCTTTGTCAAAGGTATTATTATGGGAACAGCTGTAATACAACTTTAATAAGGCCGCGTATTATTGTTACGTGTTAGGATGCTACCATTTCATTTTAAAGAGTTGTATAAATTCCCTGACTGTTTTTAATACAGTTAGTGTGCGGAAAAGGTCAGGATTGACAATAGTATAATGGAAAAATCATAATTTAGGTTCTAACTTACTGCACACAGGGAAAAGACTTGGTTCCGTTAACGAGAAATTACTATTTCACGGTTTACTTGATAATAGTTTGTATTAATATTGCATGTACAATTAATGTGTAGTTTAGCATTTACCGGTACAAAATTGTTTTTAATCATTTAAATTTTGTCCTTAATATTTTTTACCCTCACTTGGTTAAGCCTTATATTCAGATATTGACTGGAATTAAATAAATAAAAAATTTTGGACTTAACTAATGCAACTTATCATTACCAAAACTATGCTGCTATTACTCATGTAGTCAACTGTCGCAATAATATTCAGTAAAGCATTTAGCCTCATACATATCATGTATTTATTAAAAGCTTAGCCAGGCAAGCTTTTTGAAAAGATATTTCTTGTTAACCACTAGTGTTAGGGAGATCATTTTGCCGGGATTTTTAACTTGAAGTGTAAGGGAGATCAATTTTGTGTCTTTTTGGGAGTCCTATACATCTATTATTCTGAATGGGTTGCCTTCCCTTTTCCCGCGCTTTCCTTTTTACGATTTTGTTTGGTCTTTCATTTGACTGTATCTGGATAAAGTCCCCTTCGAGGTGTTTAGGCTCAGACCTATCGCTAGAATGTCTATATTACCGAATGGGTACGCATGGCTGGAAGTGCATTTTCTGGATTGAATTATTTCTCATTTTCCACTCTTTTCGTTATGTATGGTCTTTGGGTTTCCCATTTCAGTAGATAGACCTTAAGTCCCTCTTCGAGTTGTACAGGCTTGATTCTTTCACCGTGAGGTCAATGGCCAACAGGTTTACCAGGATTGGATTATCTCTCCCTTTACTGCGCATTTTCAATCAGGATTAAATCTGTGTTTTTCGTGGTAATGTATAGGGTTGTGAACTCTTAATGAAATTTATAAGGTTAAACCTGTCACTGCCAAATCAAAGACCGAAACAATGACATGATAGGGTTATCTTCTTATTTTCCTGTGCTTTTAATTCCGGCTCTTTCCTGGACCTTTCGATGGTAAGGATGTCCTTCTGAAGTCTATCGGCGTTGATCCTGTTGGTTCGTGATCCTTATCGTGGCCTCTCTGATCGAGCTTTTACTAGCCTTTCTACTTAAAAAAATGAAACTTTATTAATAAGTACATGAAAACATTTTTCTTATTGTTTCCAGTGTAAATATTCATAATTATTCTTAAAAAAACTTAAATCATTGTTACTAAAATGGTGAAAAATGGTTACAAAATATTGCCAAGTTCTTTGTATCTGTCACGGAAAGTTTGAAGTTGCTGAAAAGAGTCACTAGACTGCAATTTCCTTAGGCTCCTCTGTACTGTTACCTTATTAAAGTCAGATATTGTTCTGGAGTTATGTCGCCTTGTCCATAAAAAAATCAAAT
This sequence comes from Mytilisepta virgata, assembly GCA_028015205.1. Taxonomy (NCBI): domain Eukaryota; kingdom Metazoa; phylum Mollusca; class Bivalvia; order Mytilida; family Mytilidae; genus Mytilisepta; species Mytilisepta virgata. The sequence continues at coordinate 48,957 of JAPWFG010000023.1, forward strand.
ATGCACGAAAAATCACAAAATTAGCAATTTTCGGGTAAATTAAAAAACGTGTCGACTTCGATGTGCTCAATATATCTTGTTAAAATTTGAAACATACCTTGTTAAGATAAATATCTTGTAATGGTCAACTGCTAATCAATGCCAAACATAAAGCTTCAACTTCTATTTTGTGTTTTAATTTTATGAAGTTTACGCTTTACCTAATGAAAAACGTCAAGTAAAAATCCTACTTTTACTCATACTGCTCATCTCTGCTCAGGACTATACCCACGTGCTCATTTCGATTTTTTGCTGCTGCTGCTGCTGCTGCTGCTAGGGGTGATCGATTTTCGTTAATCAAAGATTGGATATGTGCGATAGCACCCTTTCATCCGGATCATTTTGAAAGGCCACTCTGCATTTGTCTATAGGCTTGTGACTGGCTATCGTAAGATAGGCTGCATTAACCCCCCCCCCCCCATTTAAAAATAATGTTTTTTGTTGTTTTCTGGTTTTTTTCTCCATTCTTGGATTTCACAGAGTCATTGCTGTCTTCAGTCGTCGTCGCTCTGTATACGGTTAAGCAGATATTTTCTTTTTTCGATGGTGTATTCCCAGGAATATGTGAAGTCGTAATCGTCTTCTTCTCTCAATCGTTTAGCCGTTATCCTTATCTTTTGATGTCCGAGGTAATGCTTTGTAATTTCTTCACTGTAGGGTTTCAAACATGTCTCTACATGCTACCAAGCGTGCCTTGTAATCACCGATTCCACCCTCGAATAGTTCGTTTTCGTTCTGTTTGCACTTGAAATGTACTGTTCATAATGACGTCAAGTGGGGACTGTTCATAATCCTCATCGGAATCTTCGTTGGATCCGCGGTCACTGCTTCTGTGATGTCTGCGGCTGAATCAGATTCACTGTACTCTGTTAAATCCGCTTCCATACAGTGCGTATTCTTTTTGAAGTTTCGCATTGACTGGTATCCACATATGTGATATGTATACATTTTTAAGACGTCTTTACGTCTTGAGATTCGTTGTTCGAATGAGTTGCATCCGTTGTGCAGGTGCTTTTATTTGCTACGGGTTCTTCCATGATTTGTTGGATTAAGCGTCTGGCAAAATATTCTTTTCGAGATCGTTGTTTTGCAGAGTTCACTTTTCGGGTGAAGTCTTTGTTGAATTTCTCCACACGTTGTCAATCCTTATACACCATTTGCAGATTTTCAAATTTTTGTAAAAGCCAAAAGCGTTCTTTCCTATCTGGCATTTTGGATATTTCTTCTTTAGTCCCGCATTGTAAAGTCTTCCAATTGTAATTTCGAGGCGTTTGGCTCTCTTGACCTTGGTTGGAAATATTTTCCTCTTCCTTTCTGGGTTTTGCTTCACCGTTAGAAAGATCCACAGGTATTGAATATCTCGTAGGAACCAATAAATAAACGATTCCACGAATACGTGTATGTGTGTTGATTGACGGTCTTCAAACAACTGACAAAATTAAACAAAACCTCGGATTATATTTTCGTTGAAGGCTTTTCCTTGGCTGATTTGCTTGTGACGTTATAGTGACAAAGATTGTTTTTGTCTGTTCATTGGGACTACACGGTTTATTCCGACTCGAGAGCTGTGTGATTTTCGTGTCCTTGAAATCTGTTCTGTTTCAAATCTCAGCTCCTTCTCTTATACTAAAGTTACTACTGACACTATGTGCACACTGCTCTTTGGTGCTCATCACTGCTCAAGACGATGCTCGTTGCTGCTCCGAATTTGCTCATTTTGCTGCCCGCTGCTCATCACTGCTCAAGACACTGCTCTTCGCTTCTCTTCACTGCTGTTTGCTACCATCACTGCTCCGACTTTGCTCATATTGTTCCTTGCTACTCATCACTGCTTAAGATGCTGCCCAGGTTGCTCTTTCCTACTCAAGACCCTGCGCTTCGCTGCTCGACACTGCTCTTTGTTGCTCATGACTACTGTAAATTCGGAAATTTTCGGGTCCACTTATTATTGCGATTCTTCTGCTCCAGGCAAAATTGCGAGGTTTAATTATTGCGATCGCTGACATAGGGAAAACTGAAAGGCTTTATTATTTCAATCGGAGATCGGGTAAAAATTGGGTTTTAATTGATGGTTTTAAAAATATTAAAATTCAAAATGTCATTTATATATAATAGCTGTCCAAACAATAACTATACAACTAAGTATCTACCAATTAACCTGTTTCCGGATGTCGGCAATCAATGACCAGAAACTTACCTGTGTAAATTTAAACAAAGGGTGACACATTTATAATAAATCCGATAAAATATGCATTAAAAATGCGAGTTTTTAATATTGCGATCCCAAAAGAATCGCAATTTTCGCAATAATAAAAACATCGCAATAATTTCCATATTTACAGTATACCCATGTGCTCATTTCGATTTTTTGCTGTTGCTGCTCATTGCTGCTCAGACTTTGCTCATATTGCTCCTTAATACTCATCACTGTTCAAGACTCTACTTTTTGCTGCTCAGGTTACTCTTTCCTACTCATCGCTGCTCAGAACGTTGATCTTCGCTGCTCAGAATGATGCTCTTTGCTACTCGACCCTGCTCTTTGTTGCTCATGACTTTACTCGTGTGCTCATTTCAGTTTTTTGCTGCTGCTGTTCGCTGCTCGTTGCTTCTGCTTTTGGTGGTCGCTGCTCGTCACTACTCCTTGATACTCATCGCTCAAGACGTTGCTCTTCGCAGCTTATCACTGCTCTTTGTTGCTCATGACTATACTCACGTTACGGGTTTTTGCTGCTACTGCTGCTGCTGCTGATGGTCGCTGCTTGTTGTTGCTCCGACTATGCTCATATTTTCTTTGCTACTCATCACTGGTTAAGACGCTGTTCTTTGGTGCCCAAATTGCTCTTTACTACTCATCACTGCACAAGATCTGCTCATTACTGCTCTTTGTTTCTCATGACCATATTCATGTACTCATTTCGGTCTTTTGCTGCTGCTCTGGGTGAAGAAAATGATGCTGCTGCTGGTCGGGGCGATCGATGGTCATCATTCTTCTTTTTATTAGGCTGATCAGGCTAGCAGCTCGACATGGAGATCTCATACACATGGAAGTCGTTTATCCAACCCTAACCCTAAACCTAACCATAACGCTAACCCTAACCCTTAACCTAACCCTAACCCTAACACTTACTCTAACCATAACCATAACCCTAACAATAAACCTAAATCTAACATAACCCTAGCCCTAACCCTAACACTAACCTTACCCTAACCTAACCCTAACATAACCTAACAAAACTAACCCTAAACCTAACATTAATCGTAACCCTAACATTAAGCATAACCTTAAATCTAACCCTAGCCCTAACCTAACCCTAACTCTGATCCTAACCCTAACCTAACTCCAACAATAGCCCTAATCCTAACCTAACCCTAACTCCAACCCTAACCCTAACCCTAACTCTAACCTAACCATAACTATAACCATAACCATAACCCTAACCCTAACCATAACCTATAACCTAATCCTAACCTTACCCTAACCTAACCCTAACCATGACCTACCCCTTACCTTAACCATAACCCTTACCAGAACCTTAACCCTTAACACTAACCCTAAACCTAACCTTACTCTAACCTCACCCTAATTCAAACCTAACCCTAGTACTAACCCTAACCCTTAACCCTAACTCTTACCCTAACCTTAACCCTAACACTTACCCTGACCTTAACCCTAACCCTAATCCTAACCCTAACCCTAACCCTGACCCTTAAACCCTAACCTAACCCTAACATTGACCCTAACCCTTACCCCTACCCTAACTCTAACATAACACTAACACTGACCCTAACCCTAACCCTAACTCTAACCGTAGCCATAACCCTAACCTTAAACCTAACCTTAACACTAGTTCTATCTTACCAGCCTGCTTCAGTCTAGACGCGGTAAAAGGGAAAATAATTCAATCCAAAAAATGGACTTACGGTCATGCGTAGCCTTTTGGTAAAAGACATTCCAGCGATAAGTCCGAGTCTTAATCTGGGACCCGGAAGTGTTAACCTCGTTGTCCTTAGCGGCCTTCCGTCGGATGTACACTCCGGTAATTGAGAATGAATACTATTAATATATCGTCAATCTCCGAAACAGCGGCGACGTCGCTGCGCTAAACTAAGTTGCAGAGTAGCAGAGTAGACGTTACCAAAGTTTCGGAGATTGATATATCGTAGGATTATCCCTTACGTCAACGAAAATAAAAAATAAACCGACAAAGTGCAATTTCAGATATTTATCAGTACTGTTACTTTTAATTTTTAATTTCGTAAACATTTTAAAGTAAAAAGATATTTTACCAAAACTTAATTGAGTTTAACGTTAAAATATGTATGAGGATGTCACTTCCGCCGATGCTATTTTTGTATAACAGAAAGACGTCACATTTGTTGTCATGGAATATAAACAATGACGTAAGATTTAAATAGGGTTTTCCTTATTCCAAGAATAGGAATCATGTTATGAACAAGTATTAGATTTAAATAGCGTCTAAAATGAATCAAATGACAAGGAAGAGACCGTTTGCCCTGACCTGGTGTTATATTTGAAGTGAAGCTAGCGCAGCTAAAAATATTTCAGCATGGTACCAGGTTAGTCCGAGCCTAAACACCTCGGAGGGGGACTTTATCCTGGTACAGTCCAATGAAAGACAACAAAAAAAAGCCTCAAGAAAGAAAAGCGCCGGAAAAGGAGAGGTTACCCAATCAGAATAATAGATGTATAGGACGACTCCCGATGACCCAAAAGTTAACTCCCTTACACTTGTAGTAAAAAACCGGGCGAAACCATCTTCCTAAAGCTACGGGTTAGAAAACAGCGCGTAATAACCTCCCTTTTATTTACTTTTTAAAATGTCGGGAAAGTTCATCACTTCCGGTTTAGCATGCGTACAAATTATTTCGGTGCTGTCCCTTCCTGTTAAGTCGTTTCCGTGACATCATTTCCCGTTACGTTCCTTCCGAAACCACCTCGCCAAATTCGACTTGAAAACCTCCCATATACTACTTTTAGATATGTACAAATGTGTTGGGCTTTCTTGTTATTGTTTTTGTTTTTTTTTCTTTGTGCTTACTTATGAAACATTTTTCTTTAATTCTAAATACACTGCATACTATTTGAAATTGATATTTGGAAAAAAAAATTCACATGAATTAAACGTGAACTCAATGAATTCACTACATTCAAGTTGAAATATAAACCTTTTTTCAGCACTTCAATACGTCACTAGATTTTAACAGATTTAAACCAGAAATAAAACGAAGATTTGACGAAGTCCAGACAAAATGTAAAGAATACGAGAAGAAAAGAACAGTTCCGAATAGATTCCCGCCGAAAATGTATTCTCGGATTCTTGTAAATGATAAATACCGAGTACTGTTCTGTTTGATACCAAAGGTTTCCGCAACAACATGGAGACGGATATTTTTAAAAATGTCGGGAAAAGTAGGAAAAAGATTGTATAAAATGAGTAATCACGATATATTTTACAAAATGAAAAATATGTTGAGAACATTATACGATTATAACAAAAATGGCGTCGAATTTCGTCTGAAAAATTATACAAAAGTTTTATTTGTCCGTGATCCGTTGGAAAGACTTCTTTCGGCATATAGAAGCAAATTTGTGAATAACAACGAATTTCATCAGGTTTATGGTAGAAAAATAATTTCAAAATATCGAGCAAATGCTACAGAAAGAGAGAAAAAGGAAGGCTCAAACGTAACATTTTTAGAATTTGTTAAATTTATCACTGACAAGCGTGCTGCTCATTGGTCTTTCAATCTCCACTGGAGTTCATATTGGACTTTATGTTATCCGTGCACTATCCGCTACGACTATATTGGGCGGTTTGAAAATTTACCAAGAGAGGCAGATGAAATCCTGAATTATCTGGGAACTAAAGGAATTGATTTTCCACGTAGAAGTTTATTTTATAACGCAACAAAAACGAAAGATGTTTTTAACAAGTACTATTCTCAAATACCACCGAATTATTTAAGAAGAATAAGAGAATTATACGACAAAGACTTTAACTTGTTTTCATTTTCTTGAGAGAAAAAACTAAAATGCTAAAAAAAAACGAAGTGTTATTGTGTTTTATAGGTCACCTAGAATAACCGCCACTACCATTTTTTTGTTCATGAGTAGGCCATTTTTGTTCTTTAGTAGGCCATTTGTGTTCATGAGTAGGCCATTGTTTTTTGTTCATGAGTATGCCATTTTTTGTTCATTAGTAGGCCATTTTTGTTCATGAGTAGGCGTTTTTTTGTTCATGAGTAGGCCATTTTTTTTTTGTTCATGAGTAGGCCATTTTGTGTTCGTGAGTACGCCATTTTTGTTCATGAGTAGGCCATTTTTTGTTCGTGAGTAGGCCATTTTTGTTCATGAGTACGCCATTTTTTGTTCATGGGTAGGCCATTTGTGTTCATGAGAAGGCCATTTTTGTTCATGAGTAGGCCATTTTTTGTTCATGAGTAGGCCATTTTTTGTTCATGAGTAGGCCATTTTTGTTCATGAGTAGGCCATTTTTTGTTCATGAGTAGGCAATTTTTGTTCATGAGTAGGCCATTTTTCTCAAAAATACGTTAAATGTTATCACAATATGTCAACTGTCGTGTAGTTTGGTAGGTGCCTGATAAAAACTTCGAAATATGTTACCATAATATTCTGTACCTATGAAGGCCAGTATAGTCGCCTAGGGGCTTCATTGACATAGTTTTACCACCCCCCCCCCCGTCCTTGCCCACAGCACTTTTCTTCAGAACTGCGTCCAAAAAATAGCCTGTTTAAATAAGTAACTATGGAAACGTTTTCCATAACCCCAAAATACCTCGCTTATACTTAAGTTGTTACTAGTGAGAACATGCATGATGTTAACTGATTATGTATTGTCATATAAACATACAAGTCAATGTTAGTGAGTTTGAATCGCTCGCTCGAATAATGAAGCACACAACATAGAACCTTCCATACACTATTCCTTGTGAGACTTCACGTAGGCTTCATTGCAATCGTATGTGCCGACGTAGCCGCCACTCGATCAACACCAAATAAGAACTCTTCGTAGAGAGGCTTCCAATCATCATTCCAATAAATTTTGAAAAGATTTGAACGAGTAGTTTTAGAGGAAAAGTATTTGAAAATTTGACCAATCAAGAATTGCCTGTGGCAGCTTCGTTTTTCATGCAATTTGAATAAATTGCTTCGCTGGATACGACCGCAGAGGTCCAACCAAGAACAGTTGGGGCAGAAATGGACACAATATTCACGTTTGATACAGGTCTGAATTTGGATTGTAATTAAATATTTGACACATAATAGGTTTCTGACACAGAATAACTGTAGTCAAAGAACTTAGAATTGGACATATGATTTGAATTTATATTCAATTTTTTGCTTTTTGTGCAATACAATACGCTGTTGCGAATTGACCCCTCCCCCCCAAAAAAAAAAAAATAAAATAAAATTTAACCCCTTCTTTTGCTTTTTTGCAATACACTATGCTGTTGCGTACTGACCCCCCCCCCCCCCAAAAAAAAATCATTGTACCCCCCCCCCCCCTCCCCACCCTTTGTTTTGCAAAATAAAAATTTGAAGACATTTTCTTTTTAATTTCTGAAATCTGAAATGAGAAAAAATTGCGCCCCCACAATTAATATTAATTAATAGTAACTTCTAAAAATAAACTGACAGCTATAAATCACCCCAAGACAATCTACATTTCTTTATACATAATTTACAAGCAGTGTGAGGGAGGTAATTGAATCATACACAACATTTTACTTTAAATGTGTTTGGATTACCTCCCTTACACCAAGATAATAACCAAACAAGAAAAATGCTTAATGGGCCCTTTTTTGGAACCTAATTCTTATTCTTAAACTGTTGGGACCAAAACTCCCAAAATCAATCCCAACCTTCCTTCTGTGGTCATAAACCTTGTGTTTAAATTTCATAGATTTCTATTAATTTATACTAAAGTTATAGTGCGAAAACCAAATGTCTTCGGACGACGACGACGACGCCAACGTCATACCAATATACGACCGCAAAAATTTTGCGGTCGTTTAATAAATGAGTACGTTTTATAAATATTAATGATTCCTGCCATGTTTGATTATTACTGACCTTGCAGTTTCAGAGGATCGAAATGATGAAATTGTGATTTCTCCATAAGCTTCAATGCAAACTTATGTGCCATCGTAGCCGCCCAATCCACACGAACTGAGGAATCTCTATAGAGAGTCTCCCCGTCATCATTCTCATAAAGTTTGGAAGTTTAGAGGAGAAGAAATTTAACCAATAAGAATCAAGAATTGCCTCTGGCTGCCACGTTTTTCACGATTCCTGATTTATGAGAAAATTGTGACGTCATATTTTCCTTATATATTCAACCAATTTTTTTACCTCATAAAATTTTCTGCTTAAATCGTTACAAATCTTAAGTCTAGAATCACATAAATATAGTTAAACACTGCGCATACGTTATGTTATTCCCCATGCGACCTGCGCCAAGTCGTCCAGATAGTTCACTTCAATAATACAGAACAGCCTGTCAACATGGAGGTTTTGAAATGTTCTGCTACGATTTTTTAAGTTCCGAGAAATAAACTGTTACCTCGGTGTTCATTTATAAATGAACTGTTACCTTAGTGTTCATCTATAAATACTTAAAATGTACTGTTACAAAATTGTAAAATTTGTGAAAACTAAGGGGTATCTCCTTCGTGCATCCTCAGATGCACGAGGTGGTTTTGGCTTTACTCCTTTTGGTCATTGGTCATTTTGGAATTTTTTAATTCGATCTTCAACGTTTTGGATTATTGTTGACTTTTCGGGTACTGATAAAGTGAGAAACGAAATCGAAACGAAATACAACGAAATAAAACGAAATATAGCGAAACGAAACGAGAAATGAAGAAACGAAGGGTAACGAAATGAAAAGACGAAGAAACGAAATATAACGAAAAGGGGTCTTTTAAAGTCTGATCAAAAGGTTCAGTTGCATTAAAGCGTACCAGATTTTGTCAATGTCTGTCAAAAAGTCAACGAGTCAATGTGGATTTAGTCTGTAAAATAATTAAATTTGACATGTATATTCAACAGTTCGGTTACCTTCGAAATAATATATATTGTAGATCTTACTTTAAGCAATGTTGAATTTTGGACCTATTTCATCTTTTTTTGTCATATCTTTGGAATGGGGTCCAATGTCTTTAAAATATTTTAATTCAATTAACAAGTATTTGTGAAACATCAAAGCTTTATTGTATGTTACAGGTACAGTCCGTCCTCATGGAACACTAAATTCAGTATGCAGTCTTTAAACAATAACTTTATTTGTGAACATAAAGCATTCACGATTTAGCGATTTTTAATAGTACAGGACACAATGTCATATCAATTAATATCGCTAATGTCTTTGAATGTTACAACAGAGGCTGCAAAATTTAATAAAATGCTCCGCGGGGCGCAGCTAGATACGACCGCAGATGTTGAACCCTGAATAGCCCCCCTCCCCTCCCCCAAAAAAAATTTACCCCTTTTTTAGCTTTTGTGCAATACACTATGAAGTTGCGCATTGACCAACCCCTCCCAAAAAAAACCCCAAAAAACAATAAAATTTATTGTAAACCCCTCCCCTTTTTTTTGGCTAAAAAAATTTGAAATTATCTTTTTAAATTTATGCAATATGAAATGAGAAAAAATTTAACCCCATTCCCAATTTCTCATTTACACCCGCTAAATTTTGTTTTCAAATCTCCCCCCCCCCCAACAATTTCTTTATACTTTGCAACCATAACAGCCCATTTAAATACACCATAAACGTATTAAAATAGAAAATGACATCATAGTCTTGGATGGCAAATTTTAAATATACATAATTTAAAAGCAGTTTAGATGAGATAAACAAAAAGCTTCATCAGCACATTTTATATTGGCAAATTTCAAATGAAGTTCATTAAACTAAAGTTATTGGCAAATTTCCAATGGAATTTGTTAATAATAAAGTTTTGATAACAGGGCACACATATCCATTTCTTGCTATTGTGCAATACTGTGCAATTGAAGATTAATTGCTATTGCGCAATACTGTGCAATTGAAAATTTCTTTAAATATTTGACACATAATAGGTTTCTGACACAGAATAACTGAAATCAAAGAACTTAGAATTGGTCATATGATTTGAATTTATATTCAATTTTTTGCTTCTTGTGCAATACAATATACTGTGGAGAATTGCCACCTTCCCCCCCCAAAAAAAAAAAAATAATTTACCACTTTTTTAGCTTTTGTGCAATACACTATGAAGTTGCACATTAACACCCCATCCCCAAAAAAAACCCCAAAAAACAATAAAATTTATTGTAACCCACCCCCCACCCTTTTCTTCCTAAAAAAAAATTGAAATCTTCTTTTTAATTTATGAAATATGAAATGAGAAAAAAAATACCCTATGCTATTGCGTACTGACCCCCCCCCCCCCAAAAAAAAAAAACTTATTGTACCACCCCCACCCCCCCCCCCACCCTTTTTTGCAAAAAAAAAAATGTTTGAAGAAATTTTCTTTTTAATTTCTGAAATCTGAAATGAGAAAAAATTGTCCCCCCACAATTTCTTATTTACCCCCTAAATTTTCACCCCCCCCCCCCGACCTTTCCCTTTTTCCAAAAAAAAAAATTCTTTCCCTCAAGATAAGGTCATAATCCCTATTCAGATTTCTCATGGAGTTTGCAAACATAATTACTCATTTAAATACATCATTGAAGTCTTAAAATAGAAAATGACATATGGCTAAAATTAATATTAATTAATAGTAACTTCTAAAAATAAATTGACAGCTATAAATCCCCCCAAGACAATCTACATTTCTTTATACATAATTGAATCATACACAATATTTTACTTTAAATGTGTGAGGATTACCTCCCTTACACCAAGATAATATCATAGATTTCTATTTACTTATACTAAAGTTATTGTGCAAAAACCAAGAAAAATGCTTATTTAGGCCCCTTTTTAGCCCCTAATTCCTAAACTGTTGGGATCAAAACTCCAAAAAATGGTCATAAACCTTGTGTTAAAATTTCATAGATTTCTATTTACTTATACTAGAGTTACTGTGCGAAAACCAAGAAAAATGCTTATTGGGCCCTTTTTTGGCCCCTAATTCTTAAACTGTTGGGACCAAAACTCCCAAAATCAATCCCCACCTTCCTTTTGTTGTCATAAACCTTGTGTTTAAATTTCATAGATTTCTATTAACTTATACTAAAGTTATAGTGCGAAAACCAAATGTCTTCGGACGACGACGCCGACGACGGACGACGACGACGCCAACGTCATACCAATATACGACCGCAAAAATTTTGCGGTCGTATAAAAACTCCAAACCAATTCGCAATATGAGCTGTATGCGGTAGGGTTCATTTTGAATAATTGGAAATGTAAAACACTGGAGTTTACATGAATAAAATTATAGCACAAATTCGAGTTTGTAGTTGCAAAATTCAAGTTCAAAAATCGACAAAATACCTTGAATAAAAAAACAAGGAGATCATCAATTGAGATAACATAGGGGTATTTCCTTTCATCTTAAATATTCCGTTTAAACAATGACTATTATCAAGAGCATTGCCAAAATTGCCATGTAGACGATTAAACTACAAAATATCGTTTTCAAGAATTATTTGGGTTAATGTATTATTTCGTTTCGTTTCGCTATATTTCGTTTCGTTTCGCTGTATTTCGTTTCGTTTCGTTGTATTTCGTTTCGTTTCGATTCCGTTTCTCACTTTATAAGTACCCGTACTTTTCAGCATTATAGGCATTTAGCACAACTGATGAGTCGTAAATCGACGAAATGTGCACATCTCGTGCATCAAAATTGGTATTAAAGAATTTTATCATTATATTGAATATTCGAAGTAAATATCCAACCTTAATCGGTTGAGTTTGGGGAGGTATTCTTTTTATCGTTGGAGTTTGAGATTTTCAAAAACATTTTTGACTGACTTTTCTATTTCAAGGGTAACAGAGGCCATATTAGTTAGAGTTCATTTCCCCTGATATTCACTTTTAATTTTACTATTTACAATAATTATAGATTAATACATGACCTTTTTCATATTGCCCTTGTTATCAGCCAGAGACTGTGATATCGACCACGAGGGCTTTAGCTCGAGAAAAGACCATGTATTAATCTGTTTATCACATTTTTTGCCACTACCAAGAAATAATTTTAATGCTGAATTCGATTTTCCTGTCTTCAAGCAAGTCTGTCAGGTTTTGAACAACACTAATGTCGAGAATGAATATAAAATGCACATTCACACTACTACAGCTAGTAAACTGTTATTTTTTTCACTTTCAATTTATTTGCTCCCCTCCCCCCCCCCCCCCCGAGATCTACCAGTAGATTTTATAAATCCCTATTGGAAACTGCTAAGAATATATATGCGCGACGATTATTTTCAGCTGAGCGAGAGGGCAGATAACATGTTGCCTCGTATGATGTAATTGCTTGGGGTGGGGGGGGGGGGGCAAATAAAATGCTTCAAATTATGCTTTTATTACATATTGCAAAATTGCAAAATTGACGTTATTTCAATAAAATATGTGATAACTGTTCAAAAAAACTTCCAAAAGATATTATTTTATTAATCAAAAAAATTATAACTGTTATTATACGACGTATTTCATTTACCATAGACCAGGTGGTGGAAAAATATTGTCACAGTCTGCGGTCATATAATTCAACAAGCTAAAACAAACGTTAATTTAAAAAAAAAGTTCAACAGAAATTGACTTTTAAAATATAAACAGCATAGGCCCATCTCTTTATGAAAATAGAAGTCATTTTCTTCACGACATTCTCTAATCTTTAGGAATTTTGTCAATCGGCTCAAAGTAGCCGCCATCTGATGGATCCATACTTTGCATAATAGCTCCTTGCAGACTGTCACCACTGTCATCCGGCTTTCGATCTACTGGTGAACTTGTGTAGCTCTCACTCTTCTGCAAAGGTGCCTGAAATGAAAAGTGATGTGACTGGAGGCTTTTTTTTTGTAAATTTCTGTAATTTCCAGTGGAGAGTTTTCCTTCAAATTTTTCAATAAAATGTCTATTTTTTCGTCTATTTTTCCAATTATTTTAAGTGTTTTTTTTATATAAATGTTTTAGATTATAAAGAACATGCAAGTTAAAGCCAGACCTGCATGCATGGAAATTTTTCATGCAAAAGTTTAAACCAATCACATCACCCTTTTTTCAATTCAGTGCACCCTACAAACAGAACTCACATGACATCACATTTCAACCCACAGATTTTCAAACGAATTTCATCAAAAGAGCTAATGAACATGCTTTCAATTAATTTCAATAAAACAAAATCACCCATATAAGGTTCTTTTAGTGTTGAAAAGAAACCTAGTAACAACAGCATTACTGCGTTACCATAAAAAAGGTATGCATAATTTACAAAACAATTTGATTCTGGATTTTTTTGTGGCCTTTTTTTTACTTTAAACAATTTCAAAAATGGGAAAAAAATTGAAGTGCCACGTCAATAGTTTTACACATGCATGATGGGAAATATTAATTTTGTTGATAGCTAAAAGCAAAATAAATAAAAAATATTGAAGAAATAAAATTTTAAGATAGACAAGACAATCTCCACTGAAACTATCAAAATTAACTAAAACCCAAACTTAAAAAAGCAAAGAAATTATTTGGACTTTTAAACTAGATTTTTTTTCTATTTTGTTGAACATCCATAATACCTAAAATTTTGTGTGCTGAACACAAAACTATGAAATCTTCTAAACTGCATATAAAATGTCATTGATTTAGAGTGCATCATAGACAAGACAGATAATTTCACAAACATATATGGTAATTTAGTAGACAGACCAAAAAGAAAAATTCCGTAATTAAAAACAACGCAGATTATAAATAAGATTTATTCCTGGAAAGCCAACATCCTTTGATTTTATGAGATACAGGTAAAATTCCATTGAATTTATTTTGTTGGCATTCCAAGAATATATTTTTTATAAACCTATCCTTTTGAGACTTGAATTGGTATTATTTATGGGGTCTTCTTGGAATGCCGAGACTTGAATTGGTATTACATATGGTGTCTTCTTGGAATGCCGAGACTTGAATTGGTATTACTTATGGTGACTTCTTGGAATGCCGAGACTTGAATTGGTATAACGTATGATGTCTGCTTGGAATGCCGAGACTTGAATTAGTATTATTTATGGTGTCTTCTTGGAATGCCAATTCGTATTATTTATGGGATCATCTTGGAATGCCAAAAATGTCTCAAAAGGATAGGCTGTTCCTTTTCCTGCAGGGAAAAATTTCCTTGACAACTGTCTTTTCTTAGATTTGAACAAAATAAATTAACCAACAGAAAAAACACAGTATCCTTTCCACCACACTTGGATTGAGGAACAAATAAAAAAAAAACGGAGAATGAAGAAAATACCATTCAATTCAATATATACCCCTCTATTTAATAAATTTGATGCCCTTATAACATTCTGCTTTTGCAGGGTATAGTAAACAGCTCGACAACTTGCTGATGAAATTCCATTTAAATTTTTCAGCTAGCTCATCAGTGATGCTAAATGCCAAATTCCCCTATCATTACGATGTGTTTTTATCTGGTGTTGTTTTTATTTAATATGTAATAGGTTGGTTTCTGCTAAGTAGTAATATCAATTAACACTAGGGGACCTCGGTGGCCGAGTGGTCCAGGTAATTCGTCATTACTAATGATCAAAATCCTGTCAACACTGAGGTTGTGCGTTCGAATCTCACCTGTAGCGGGGTGTGTTAAGACTCAAGATTGCCAATTTTCCTACCGAAGGTCGGTGGTTCTCTGGGTACTCCGGCTTCCTCCACCAATAAAAAATGGCCGCCGCGAAATAGCAAAATGTGTTGAAAGTGGTGTAAAACCCCAACTAAACAAACAATTAACACTAGTGGGCAGCAATGGGCAGAAATCCCAACTTTTGCACATTGAAGTAATATCTGGGGTAATTTAGACAAATATAAATCGGTATACCAGTCTGGTAACTGATATCTCAAATAAGAGTTCTCAAGAGCCTGTATCGCTCACTTGGATTTAACTTGTCCACCTTCAGCAGGATTGATAGTTTAAGTGTAGCATTTATCTTGGCTAGTTTAAGGTATGGTGACTGCAAATTAAATTTTCCCCACAGGGTCCTAAGTTCAGCTTTGGTGGCCATCTTAAATGACAGGCCAGGTCAGCGGACATAATTCTGAAAGAGGACCACCTAAGGACCATTTCTGCCAAGTTTGGTTCCAATTGGGTAAGTGGTTTCAAACAAGATAATTAATGAATTTTCCCATAGGGTCCTTTGTTTTACCAAGTTCGGCAGCGATGTTTTTGAATTTCGGATGGGCACCAAAAACATCCATTTTGTTAGGGACCATTATCTGATCATTCAGGCATGATATTACTTCCATCTGTCAAACGATTTCTCACAAGATGTTTGTATTTCCCATAGGATCCCATGTTAAATTCGTCCCGTGATGGCGGCCATCTTAGATTTCAGATCGGCACAAAAAAAACAAACTTTTGTAGAGGACCATGTAAGGATCATTCCTGCAATATAACAACTCAATTGCTTTTGTAGTTTCAGAGAAGAGTTTTAAAATTTCAGCCAATCAGAGTGCTTAAATGGCCCTGGAAGCCATGTTGAATTTTGTAGAGACCATCAAATGAACATCCCCACCAATATTGGTTTCAATTGGCCATGGGGTTTTGGAGAAGATTGAAATGTGAAAAGTAAACCGACTGATGGCGACAGATGCAAAGTGATGGCAATAGCTCACATGGCCTTTTAAAGAATTTTCGGCTGTTTTTTTCACCAGGAGTTTCATTGTATTGCCATCTCACACGAATAAAGAATAAAATATAAAAAAATACAAGATTTTTAGTTTTTTTATTGATATTTACAATATTTTTGACAATGATATATCCACATTTAACGTGCTGTATTAACAAATGTTCTCGACACACAATACATATGATTTAGAAAGAAATAGAAATTTAATGTGTTGTTGCCTGTTTAACAAATATATAACGGAGTTCCTTCAATTTGCCAAATTGCAGAAGTTATCTCCTTCTCTAAAATACTGGAATAGCAGATATTTCACTTCAAATTCTTTTACAACACAAAAAAATCCATGTAATACAGTCAACTCTCGTTATGTCGAATCCATTGGGACCTGAAAATCTAGTTCGACTTAAGCAAAAATTTCACATATCAGGAGTAAATCTGTATAGTTACTGCTGTTGAGGGTCCAAACAGATAGAGTTACACAGAATTTCGACTTAAATGTGTTCGAGATAACAAGAGTCAACTGTAATTTAAAAATCCCAAAATTATTTTCTTTCCACATTATCATAATTTAAATATTTTAAATCTGTTATAATTCAGAACATGTTATAAAATTGGGCCTTTTTTGCAGTTGCTACGGCCCTTTTCAGACATCGTTTCTCGTTTCATAAATGCAATGTTAAATTTCAAAGGAGTTTTTTCCCTTTACTCGTGATATCTGACAATGTAGAGCAAAATTTATAGGTAAATAAATTTTCTTGAATTATACACACAATTTTTAACTTCTTTGACATAAGTATGTTAGAAGCAAAACTGTATGCCTATCTCTAATACATATAAAATTTATATACTTATCAAACTACTGAAATATTTACAAATTAACAGGGCTATTCTGAAATTTATCATGGCTCTTACTAACATAGCCAGAAAAAGGAAATAACTCCCTTGAAATTATATTTTTAGAATCATATTCTTCCAACTGTTTTCTTAAACAATGTACATGGTAAAGAGAGGTAACTCTTGCAAACTGAAGGACAAATTAATTCAGCTCATACTTATAAAAGATCAAGGAGATAATTCTACTTAGCATCAAATACATTTTTTTTTAAATCTTAGTTATCGAAATTTAAAAAAATCTGAATTTTATTTTTTTTGTGATTTTAAAATCATAATTATTTTAAGCAATAAATTAAATTCATTATTTAAGTCAATATGCATTTATCTCTTCACTTAAGAAATAATTAACCTAATCAGATGTGTTAAAAGTTAAAATTTACTGTTCTAGCTCATTTTAAATATTAATCAGACTGATTCTATGGTAATCTTTTTATTGTTTTTTTTACATAATTCCTAGTAATAAGTTTTTATAGAAATAGATCATGTTTGTGCGTGGTATATGCCAAAAAATACTGGTTGAGAGGCTGGTGAATTTCCCCGAGCCGTAAGTCAATGGAAATTTCTCCAGCCTTGAAACTGGTATTTTTTGGCAAATACCACACACAAACAAATATTTCTTTAATTCCACCGAATATTCTTATCTTGCTGTTAAACGGAACAAATGTTGAGATTTCGTGGTTACTATTTTTAGACATGGTATTTTCCATTAAGCGTTGTATTTTTCACACATACCACGCTTTGTAGAATTCCCTTGAAGCAAATACAACGGAACAATAACAAAAAGATTGAAATTCATTAAATTTGCAAACAAATATAATTCATCTTATCCAATTTAAATATAGCATACTTATATAAGGTGGAATTATACCATGAATTTTGACTGCAAAAAAAAAGTATTAAAAATCGAATTTTATGAATAATAAAATATGGCACATATTACTCTAATTTGAAAATGCAAAAAAAAAAATCTCGTCACATATAAATTAATAAAAAAAAATTGATTGCTGTTGTACATATCAATAAAATGTGTCCCGTTTTTAAAAAAATAGCACTATAAAAATATTATTACAAATTCATTCTACAACCTTTAATTAAGATACTCATAAATAATTTTAGTTTATTAAACATTGCCTAAGATATCTTTTAAAAAATTCAAAACATGCTAATGGTTGTTGAAGAAGGCATTTATCATAATATTTTAGGTATACAATGTTTCTAGAGATTGTCCAATGTATTTGCTATTTCTTTGAAAGGAACAGACATCAAGTCTGAATCTGATCAAAGGGCAATAACTCTAATTTTCCTTGACTGATAATTTACATACTGGGTACATGTATCAAAAAAATAGCAAAAAAATTATTTTTAAAATTGAGTTTTCCTTGGTGACTCCTAAGAATTTGAGATTCAACATGTCAGTTGTTCAAAAACATATTTATTATATTTTCATAACAATAAATATCATTACAATTACATTCAACCCAAAACAAAAAAAAGTAATATGCATAATTTGTATGACAAAAAAATAAGTTATGGTAAATCCTTATCTTCAACCCTATCTTAAATATACCTGCATTTAAAGAGTTAAAAAAACATCAATTAATCAATAAAAATTTTCCCCTTTTGAAATTACCTGGTGGTCTTTGTATTATTGAAATCTACATCATATAAATCATTTTGTTTTTCATTCCAAGATCTAGAAATTTTTGATTTCTCAATCAATACTACTTTCAAAATGGATAAACTGTTGTGCATTTCATCTACAGGAGTTAACAAGCTAAACCTTAATGGCATTCTTGTTGTTGACAAGATGAGTGTGGCACAACCTTATCTTCATGCCACATTTGCAGTTTTAATTTCATATTTTCATTCTGAAAGGTTGTAACTCAACATGTTTACCACAATTTAAAGAAAAAGCACGGTGCTTATCAGATTTCTATTTTCCACTTATCTTGAAATGCATTTTTATATCCCCTTCACCCGTGCACATTCCCTCCTGTGCAAACATCAAGGAAGTAAAGTTCATGTCTCTAACATAAAATATATTTCCGAAAAAAGTACAATCATGAATTCTTCATAAAAGTGTCAATTTTCTAATTTGTAACAAAGCTGCCTTGTGTTCACTAAATCACTCACTAGGATTGCACCAAGGTTTATCCTTTCTGAAAATGGTGTGGATTGAAAATTCAAAAATGGTAACGTTTTTCCCCCCGATCTTACTTTTACATAATGGACATTTAAATATATTTTGTTTAGTGCGTCTTGTAGCTATGGTCCCAATAAACAATTCAAATAAGCTACAATTTTAATACTTCCATTGAACATTAATAAATACAACTTAAGCACCTGTGTTAGTTAAACATTTGAAGAGTTTCAAACTGAATGTAAGTATGTTTACTTTTTCTTCTAAAAACACAGATTTTCTTTTTTACTGCAGCTGAAAATGATGAAAAAAAATTTCCTCATATACATATTTCACTTTATAAAAAAATATCCTTGCATGCTTTAAATGACAAACCAACATATACATACATGCATGCGTCTACAAATGTATTGATAAACAACTATATATTATAGGCATACATATTGTTGTGTTTGAAAAAATACACTCAGAGTCCAGCTGCATGCAATAAAATTAAATTACACAACCTAGGTAAAATTTTATACTTAAATACCTACAAAATTTTCTGGGCATCAGAAATGTTCTTTCTATATTGTACTTGTTTTATGCTTAGTTATTGATTTGACCGATTTAGTTGGGATTATTGGGATTTTACAACACCTTTGCCGCAATTGACTGGATAAAACTAAAATACCTGGGAAGAACCACTGACCTCAGCCAGAAAAACTTACAAAACTTCTCAATGAAGATTAGAGGTAAACACAAGACCTTTCTACGAGTTTGGTTTCATCTCAGTACTAATAGGATAGCTATCTTTTTAAGTGGAATAAAATGTTTTTTTTTTTAGTTTGTTTGCAGAACTGTTGTTTGTTTAATTTATTTAAACAAAAACTGTTCTATTTTCTCATATCTATGCTATTGTAATGAAGAGGCACCGTGGATCCCTCCCCACTAATGACCCCCTGATTTTTACAGATCATTTTGCAAAATAAGAATTCTTAAGCAGTGAAAGTGTGTTCTGACTCCTTGACGACATTTCGAGAGTTGCATAACCAAATGTTTAAAGTTCAAACTATATTCCAGGGTGCAGATTTTTTAATGAAAGCAAAAATCTTTTTATTGGTCATCATACCAACGAGTGATTTACTAACAATAATATATCATTACTATGTATTTTTGAAATACACAAATAATAAATCATCCCCTCGACAATCCCCTAATGTCAGATCATAAAAAAATCCCTGTCTACTCAGCTACGCGGAGAGTGAAGAATCTGTGAAACGTGTGGCTGGTCGTAGGAATTATGCATGCCTTCGTTACTGTAGCCTGCCGAAGTTGGCATGCCATGCCGTAACGTGTTCACCTAAATACAGAACATAGGTTATCAGCCATGTTTAAAATGAATCATGTTGAATTTTTCAATTTTTTACCATAAACTAGTGCACACATATAATATTGTACATAAAGCCAATGATTTTCATAATATACCAATATACATTTAAAGCATTTCCATGGAGATTTTTTTTAATGTTTAAAACCAAATTGTGCTTAAAACAGGCTTTGTGGCACACAGAAACAAAAATCTTTAGTTTAAACAGATTAAAGAAATACCTTATAAATCTGATACTAATCGTTTTATAAAAAAAATCATCTTCAGCATGCATAATTCCCAAAGAAAGTCTGATTTTATTTTATTAAAACACAAGACAATAAAAAAAAATTGTTTCATAATTTAATATTTATAACATAAAATTTGATTTTATATGCAACAGGCTTAAAAGTTTGATAAATTTCCAAGGCAAGAAAACCAATCCAAATTTGATTCCAAACATCTGAGATGAATCACATATAACCACCTTCATCAACCTAAAAGGGAATTTAAAAAAAATGAAAGTTATTTTAAGGGTTAACTCCTTTTATCACAGAATTAAAAAAAAATTCACAGCATGCCACAAAACCATACAAAATCTAGCTTTCAAGAAACAGCATTTCATCCTAACTGAAAAAAAAAATCTAGTTCTTTCTACAAGTTTTTTTTCTGAATTTATGATGCCTAAAAAGGCAGGAAATTTCCACTTACTGCAATTTCATCATATAATGTTGTATACCAATTTTTATGGTTTCTATGGAGACAAAATTCCATACTACTTTAATTCACCATATTTGGTGGTTTGATTCACAGTCCCATGCAAATTTTCAAGTTTAAACAAATGACAAAAAGCTGTTTCATGACTCAAATACATGTTGTTTACAGATTTCACATGCCGATAATTTCATGATAATGAAATATCAAAATAGCTCCTACTGTCATGACACCTCAGTTCTGACATAAAATGAATTTTTCGCATTATGAAAGTCTAAACGTTAGAATTATTAGACAATCTTTTATTGGTTAATTAAACCTTATTGAGTCGTTCAAGAAAACATAAAAAATGTAAAGTTGTTTATAGAAGTTATGTTTGTAATGATTCTAAATGCAAATTTCCAATAGAAAAATTAATGCACTTGAACATTTCAAATAAAATGCTCCGCTGGGCGCAGCTAGATACGACCGCAGATGTCGAACCCTGAATAGTTGGGGCAATTATGAACACAACATTCAAGCTTGATACAATACTGAATTTGGATTGTGAATAAATATTTGACACAGCATAGGTTTCTGACACAGAATGAATGTTGTCTAAGAACTTAAAAATTTTTAATTTACCTATTCAAACCATATCAGTATTATTTGTTTTTATATATAAATCAGAAATAACCAATTTAAAATTTAAAATTGGGCACACATATCAATTTCTTGCTATTGCGCAATACTGTGTAATTGAAAATTTCTTCAAATATTTGACACATAATAGGTTTCTGACACAGAATAACTGAAATCAAAGAACTTAAAATTGGTCATATGATTTGAATTTATATTCAATTTTTTGCTTTTGTGTAATACAATATGCTGTGGAGAATTGCCCCCCCCCCCAAAAAAAAAAATAATAATTTACCCCCTTTTTTAGCTTTTGTGCAATACACTATGAAGTTGCACATTGACCCCCCTCCCAAAAAAAAAACAAAAAACAATAAAATTTATTGTAACCCCCCCCCTTTTTTTGGCTAAAAAAAATTTGAAATTTTCTTTTTAATTTATGAAATATGAAATGAGAAAAAATTACCCCCCCCCAAATTTTGTTTTCAACCCCCCCCCCCATTTCTTTATACTTTGCAACCATAACAACCCATTTTAAATACACCATAACATATTAAAATAGAAAATGACATCATAGTCATGGATGGCAAATTTTAAATATACATATTAAAAGCAGTTTAGATAAGATAAACAAAAAAGCTTCATCAGCACATTTTATACTGGCAAATTTCCAATGGAATTTGTTAATAATAAAGTTTTGATAACAGGGCACACATATCAATTTCTTGCTATTGCGCAATACTGTGCAATTGAAAATTTCTTCAAATATTTGACACATAATAGGTTTCTGACACAGAATAACTGAAATAAAGAACTTAGAATTGGTCATATGATTTGAATTTATATTCAATTTTTTGCTTTTGTGTAATACAATATGCTGTGGAGAATTGCCCCCCCCCCCCCCAAAAAAAAAAAAAAATTTACCCCCTTTTTAGCTTTAATTTTGGACCCCGATTTGGACCAACTTGAAAACTCGGCCCATAATAAAAAAACTAGGTACATGTTTAAATTCAGCATATCAAAGAACCCCAAGAATTCAATTTTTGTTAAAATCGAACTAAGTTTAATTTTGGACCCTTTGGACCTTAATGTAGACCAATTTGAAAACGGGACCAAAAATTAAGAATCTAAATGCACGGTTAGATTCGGCATATCAAAGAACCCCAATAGTTCAATTTTCGATGAAATCAAACAAAGTTTAATTTTGGACCCCGATTTGGACCAACTTGAAAACTGGGCCCATAATAAAAAAACTAAGTACATGTTTAGATTCAGCATATCAAAGAACCCAAAGAATTCAATTTTTGTTAAAATCAAACTAAGTTTAATTTTGGACCCTTTGGACCTTAATGTAGACCAATTTGAAAACGGGACCAAAAATTAAGAATCTAAATGCACGGTTAGATTCGGCATATCAAAGAACCCCAATAGTTCAATTTTCGATGAAATCAAACAAAGTTTAATTTTGGACCCCGATTTGGACCAACTTGAAAACTGGGCCCATAATAAAAAAACTAAGTACATGTTTAGATTCAGCATATCAAAGAACCCAAAGAATTCAATTTTTGTTAAAATCAAACTAAGTTTAATTTTGGACCCTTTGGACCTTAATGTAGACCAATTTGAAAACGGGACCAAAAATTAAGATCCTAAATGCACGGTTAGATTCGGCATATCAAAGAACCCCAATAGTTCAATTTTCAATGAAATCAAACAAAGTTTAATTTTGGACCCTTTTGGCCCCTAATTCCTAAACTGTTGGGACCAAAACTCCAAAAATCAATCCCAACCTTCCTTTTGTGGTCATAAACCTTGTGTTTAAATTTCATAGATTTCTATTTACTTATACTAAAGTTATTGTGCAAAAACCAAGAAAAATGCTTATTTTGGCCCTTTTTTAGCCCCTAATTCCTAAACTGTTGGGACCAAAACTCCCAAAAACAATCCCAACCTTCCTTTTGTGGTCATAAACCTTGTGTTAAAATTTCATAGATTTCTATTTACTTATACTAGAGTTATTGTGCGAAAACCTAGAAAAATGCTTATTGGGCCCTTTTTTGGCCCCTGATTCTTAAACTGTTGGGACCAAAACTCCCAAAATCAATCCCAACCTTCCTTTTGTGGTCATAAACCTTGTGTTTAAATTTCATAGATTTCTATTAACTTATACTACATTTATAGTGCGAAAACCAAATGTCTACAGACTCCGACGGACGACGGACGACGACGACGACGACGCCAACGTCATACCAATATACGACCGCAAAAATTTTGCGGTCGTATAAAAATCAATAATTTTCATTTATCAAATTTGACCTATCTTAAAAATTTGTAAAACTGATATAGTAAATATTTTTAATGCACTTGCGCATATTTCTTGCATCACAGGGTTGTAATAATTTTATAAAATCTCATAGGAAGAGTTATCTCCCTTTTACATTGAAAATTCCATAGGCAGAATTGTTTCAGCTATGACTTAGCTGATTACATCTTTCATCAAAGTGACGAAAAATTCATTTTGCGAACTGAGGTGTCCAGACAAACAGATAAACAACCTGCTATTCTGTTTCAAAATCAGAAACTGGTCAATTTGTGAAATCTTCAGCAACGTTTTGTAAATTCAGAAATCAATGTTGTGTTTTCCTTATTGTGAATAACGCAAGGTTACAAAAATATATCAATCACGATAATTACTCTAACACTATCGTCAGTTATCAATGATTCACAATAATAAACGCACTTAAGAAATTTCTGAATTTACAGTACCTGAAACTTATACTGTCAGAACTTACATCATTGGGGAAAAATTATAATAAAAATTTTTTGAGACTCTAAATCATCACACACAAGCAACATCTTCAGGAGTGGATTCAGATGGGGGCACACCAAGAATGCACCCGATAAAACTGACAAAAAATTGAAAAACACAATATATTTACTACAAGGATGGAAAAAATATGTTTATGGTGTGCTGCCTCTTTTCCTGTATGCAGGATTAATCCAGTTTAATTCAGTTATTACATGTTTAATCTAGATACAAGTAAATCATCCATAAAGCTTGAATTACAAATTTTCCATTAGATTATTATTCCAACAACAAATAAAAAGGAACTAAAGTGTCCCCATCCCCTCAAATAATAAATTCTGACAGGTTTTTTTAACAATATATATATACATATATATAAACATGCCCGAGACATGCATATAAAGAACACGAAATGTAAATATATTTTCACATCCCTATTAGCAGTATTCTGGTTATATTTTCTCTTTTTCATGCGTTATTTTTTCTTTTGAAACCTTTATATTTCTTTTTGTGCATAACGCTATCATATTTTCTTGGTAACTTTAATGTTGGATGCTTATTAATTAAACTGACCATTTTTAATTTTCTTGCCTACAATTTATACTTGATTTGATATTCAACAAATCACTGGTTATCAAAGAAAAAGAAAATTAGTTTACATCATCAAGTTCAGGACTTAAAATCTACTTGTGAGATAGCAAAGATGTTCAAGTCAATCGAGTTTCACTGAATGGGGTTTTCATGATTATTTTTATCAAATATTCGTGCATTCTAATTTCAAAATAAATTCACTGAAAGTATTCTCGAATATCCATTTAAATCAACCATTAGAAAGCTGAAAGTTTGTCGGGAATGATGTAATAATGAATGATGGATAGATTCTTAATGAATGTGTCGCGTCATTAAAACATTGAAATACGTACCGAGTTATCACTACTTTGGTAATTGTCTCCATTTAGATTCATATACATTCCTCCACTACCCATACCAGATTGTGACGAACCAAGATTATATCCCGCAGCACCTACAAATATGCAAATGAATATTTTATGAAGTTTGTCTAGAATTACCTCCCTTTGATTGGAAAATAAAAGAAAATGAAACATTTGATTCAGGTATTAAATGTTTGAAAAACCGGGAGTTAGGAAATTTTTTAAATAGTCAAAAAGTGAAAACTATCAAAAAATTTACATTTTCAAATAAAATAGTTAAGCTATTTTCCAAATTTTAGGCAGAGTTAGGCTTCCTTATCCAATCCACTTTGTCTGAGGCATTAAAACTTCCCTGGAAAAAACTTCATTCCCCAGCAAACTGAGATGAGAACAGGACTTGAATTACAACAGTCAAAATTCTGAATAAATATTTTTGTAACACTGTTTCTCTATATCCTCATAAGCCACAGACGCAAATTATTTCTGAGATACATGAACTTTATAGATTTTTAATAGCGTGAATTTCAAATTAACTATCTGTCGAGGGTCCCTTACACATGTATTTTTTGCCTCTGTGACCATTTGAATAAAAAAATTTAAAAAATTCTGTTCATCCTTCTGCTTCTAATTAAGCAATACTAAAAGTTGAATCCACAAATACATTATTTATACCATGCAGCTGCTATTAGTAAATATATTACTGAAACATCTAATTTTTTTGAAGAGAAAAATGATTTTAAGAAGTATCCATTATAATGTTTTCTTGGTAGAAGATAATACTATTTGATATAACATCAAGAAGTGAAATTTCTGAACAGAACAGGAAAATTCCCGTGTCATACACTTATTTATGAATAAAACAAAATCTGACATCAAAAGTACACTAGAATACTGACAATGTCAGAAAGGGCCCCGCCGGGTTGTGTGATTGAACTCATGGAAATCAAAAACACTTCAAAATCTAGTTGTGATTTCATACATTCATTTTATCTATGAAAAAGCATGAAGCTAAATTCTCAAAATTTGCCTTTTTCCATATAAAAACAAAGTTTTCCCCCAAAAAGTGTTTCCCAATTTTCCTTAAATTCAAAAGGGACCTTTCTTTGATCATGTCCAACACTGTGTATACAATTTATGAAAATCTGTGAAGGCAATATTAAGTTATCATACGACATAAGGTGAATTCTCAAAATATGCATTTTTTCATATAAAAACTAAGTTTTTCCCAAAAATTGTTGTCCGATTTTCCTCAAAACCAATATTGTGTATAAAAATCATAAAAATCTGTGAAGGCAATCTTAAGTTATCGTACGACAAAGGATATGCTGACGGAGAGACGGACAGACAAGACTGATTAATATAGGGCGGCCGCCATATCCCATGGCGGGGCCCTAAAAAAGAATTTCTATGATGTGTCCACAACCACATGAATTCATTTATACATGTATGACTAAATAATATTTTACACTACCTTGCCCATCATGACCTCCCACATTAGCTGCTGCTGCTGCAGCAGTTTTGGCGGCATACATGTTCGCCTCTTCTTGAGCTTTGCCTATATTTTTCTTGTATCTAATTCTCTTATTACCAAACCAATTTGAGACCTGCAACCATAAATTATAATATACATATAGCTAATTTTACACTACCTTGCCCTTCGTGGCCTCCCACATTAGCTGCCACTGCAGCCACTGTTTTGTCGGCATACATGTTTGCTTCCTCTTGGGCTTTGTTTATATTTTTCTTGTACCTAATTCTTTTGTTACCAAACCAATTTGAGATCTGAAACCATAAATGATAGAAATCATGTTGCTGCAGCGTTGAAAAGGAATTTCCAGATTGTTGTTCTTGGTGATATTTTCTTCCATCTATTTTGTGTGCTGTCTATATATCAATTTTAAACCAGTAACAGATTAGATAAGGACCAACTTGAACTTGCAGTGAGGTGAGAGAGTTTTTCTCAGTTGCTTACTGTGACTTTAAGATGAAACATGACAATAAAATAGCCGTTTCTTTGCTTTAAAATGTTGTCATGTACAAGTGTCAATTACTATTTAAAGGGATTTTGTCCACCATATCCTCTTCTTTCATTTTCAGGCATATGGTGGATATATTCTTGTGCCAAAACTCCTATAGCTATGTAACGTAATTATATATTTATAGTATTCCTGATTTCCTAAAACTTAAAAATTTTTCGGTGTTTGCTACAGGTATAGGCTTAAAGAAAATTCTGTATTTTCGGTATCAGGACCTTGATTTAGAAAAGCAGGTATTTTCTAGCGTGGATGGGCAAAATTTAACATGAAATCAGCAAAAGGAACAGCATGCTACAAAAAAAAAACACCCTATGACCCTAGAGGCCAATTTAATTTCATTTCCAGAATCAAATCTTGGCTTAAATTTTTATTTTTTATTCTTTATTAGGCAAGAAAACAAAAGTGATAAATGAAAAAAAAACATCCCTCCCATCTGAGTTACATGTAATACAAAAATGTAGATATGAAAACGGACATATTTTCCCAGAGTTCCTTCAAAATGTTTCAACATGTATTAGGCAATAACTGTCTTCTATTTTAATGGGAGGGGGGTTTAGTTCTTTGAAAAATCACACACCATGAAAGTGAACTAATTCATGCACAATTCGTTTGTACATATATTTGGACATTTTTTGCCAGCTAGAATATCAAATTTTAAGATACATTGTGTATGCAGTGAATTTTTTAACTCTTGTTTTAAATAACAAAATACAATTTATAGTTCATTGACCTGACTTTCCTTTTCAAAGGATTTAAACAACAATGTATCATGGCAAAGTTTGTAACAAACTTAAACATTCCAAATATTTGTATTTTTAACATCTCTATTCAGGGATTAAGTTTCACAAGTGTGGAAGAACCTATGAGTCAAAAATATTTTTACTGTTATCAGTGAAATTGTCTATTTCTACCTTCAAAATGACATACATTACAAGGGGGGTCTTTAAAAGGGAGAGTTGTATCAAATTTTAAAGAATTTTCTGCCAAAGTTGATCTAAATAAAAAAATAATATATTGCTAAGGCAATAAATATATATATCAGTTTTTTTCAGTATATGAAACTTTTTAAAATTTGCAGCTGGTATAGAATCACATTTTGTAACCATATTTCACCCTTTTTTACCCCCAAAACAGAAAACTGATACTTAGGTCACAAGACCATATGTCAGGAGTGAGTGATTTTGCTGTCAGAATCACCCCATTTAATTCCATCCCTCCAAACCCCCAAGGAAATTTTATCTTCATCTTCAGACAAGTAATTATGACCTTCATTTAAAACTAACAAAAACTATTCTAAAAATAGCTGGTAAGCTAACTTTTGACAAAATGTTATCAACCACATAATTTTGATATTTACTTATAATAAAAATTTCTTTTCTACAAGAATGCTGTATAAATGGAGCAACCATTCATTAGACAAGTTTTGTGTGGTAGGGAAGAGGATTGAGCATGGGTGTGATTTTGTTTTTTGGCAGCATTGAGGAAACTATTTTTCTTTGGTCAAACAATTCAAAATCTTCTGTGATTTACATAATAATTAAATTAATGTAGAAAAGTAAGATTCATCATTAAAAACAAATCATGATTTCTTTGGAATGTTTCAATTTTTCCATAATAATTAAATCCCCTCTCTGAATATAGTGTACAATCAGAATATCCTTAATCATTTATAAATTAATTTCTGACACACTGCAAGTGTTGAAGTACTCTTCAAAACCAAGGAATGCAATTTACCCCCCACTAAATCTTAAATTAAATCCTAAGCTAAATATAATTGAAAAGCATATAGTATACATTAACACATATTGGTAGGCACTGCTTGTACAATTTTCACTATCAAATATTGAAACTGAAGGGTAATGTGAATTAATTGTATTGAGATTATTTTTTATTATAAAATTCTTTCTATTCTTAGTATTATTTTTTTGGTACTTTCCTTTAAAATAGTTTACTAAAATCCAGTTACATGTAACGAAATGCAAAGGACCCTCTTTTATAAAAAATTTGCCATCAATAAGACCTTTGTTTCATCTAACCTGACCAATCCATTTTTGTGCCTGCCTTTTTCTTTTTTAACATTTTTTACCAAGCACTATCAACTTCAGGATGTCTCCTAACTACAGAAACCTGAGTTAAAATTTCTAGAAATTGTACTTTTCAAATGATTTTAAATCATGGTGGCTGAAAGGGTTGAATTCAAACTCTAAATAAATTATTCATGAGTCTTACCAATCCCAAACCCTAGGGAAAAAAACCTATCATTATCAAAATCCCCTTGAAATGAAAAGTACCATATATACCTGTACAAAAACCAGAGGCTCTCAAGAGCCTGTATCGCTCACCTGATATATATCAAAAACAAATTTTGTAGAAGACTCTTAAATGAGGTTTCCAGCAAATTTTGTTTTTAAATGCTTAAGTGGTTCAGAGAAGGAAGAATTTTGAACCATTTTCAGCAAATGGTCCAATGTTAAAGAATATTCTGTGGTGGTGGCCATCTTGAATTTCAGATCAGTACAAAAAACTCAAAATTAGAAGATACCACCCTAGTATTAGTTGTATACAATTTGGTCAATCTGTGGAATGGCTTCCAAGAAAAATCTGTTTGTATACGTGTATTTCCCATATGGTTCTATATTTCTGTAAACTATGTTCCACAGTGTCGGCCATCTTGGATTTCAGATTGGCACCAAAAACTCCAAATTAGTAGAGAACCATCCCAGGAACATTCCTGCATGATTTGGTTTAAATATTTGAGATGGTTTCTGAGAAGAAGCTGTTTCTATGTATTTCCCATAGGGTTCTACATTGTATGTTAAATAATGTTCCACGGTGGCCATCTTGGATTTCGGATCAGCACCAAAAACTCAAAATTGGTAGAGGACCATCCTAGTATCATTCATGCATGATTTTGTTTAAATGTGTGAGACTGTTTCTTAGAAGAAGCTGTTTGTATGTATTTCCCATTGGGTTCTGTGTTAAACTATGTTCCACAGTGGCAGCATCTTGGATTTCGGATTGGCACCAAAAACTCAAAACTTATAGGGGACAACCCTAGTATTATTCCTGCATGATCTGGTTTCTATGTGTGAGATGGTTTCTGAGAAGATGTTTGTATGTATTTCCCATAGGGTTCTACATTAAACTATGTTCCACGGTGGTGGCCTTCTTGGATTTCAGATCAGCACCAAAAACTCAAAATTAGTGGACCACCACCATAGGATCATTTGTGCATGATTTGGTATGTTTGTGTGAGTCGGTTTTTGAGAAGAAGCTATTTGTATGTATTCCCCATAGGTTTCTATGTTAAACTATGTAACACAGGGGTGGCCATCTTGGATTTCAGATCAGCACCAAAAACACAAAATTAGTAGAGGACCATCTTTGTATCATTTGGTTTAAATGTATGAATCAGTTTCTGAGAAAAAGCTGTTTGTATGTATTTCCCATAGGATTTTCTGTTAAACTATGTTCTACGGTAGCAGCCATCTTGGATTTCGGATCCGCACCAAAAACTCAAAATTAGTAGAGGACCATCTAAGGAACATTCCCACAATATCACAATTCAATCTGCCAAGCGGTTTCTCAGAGGATTTTTGAAATTTCAGCCAATCAGAACACATTATTGGCCCTGGCAGCCATGTTGAATTTCCGATCAGCACCAAAAACTCAAACTTTGTAAAGTACCACACGATGAACATTCCTGCCAAATTTCAACCTAATTGGCCAAGTGGTTTCAGAGAAGAAGATTAAAATGTGAAAAGTTTAGAAGACGACGATGACGGACGCAAAGTGATGACAATACCTTACATGACCCTTTGGGTCAGGTCAGCTAACTAGAGGCTCTCAAGAGCCTGTGTCGCTCACCTGTATCTAATGTGATTTTGGAAATTATGTAAAATTACATAATGATTGAGACCAAGATTGGTTTAATTTGACACAGTATTTAAAATTAAAAACAGGTCATCTTAGTGTAGTCTTACAATAGCTACTGAAGACATCTTATCATTATTATTTTTGAATATGTGGTCAAGTTGTGACCATTCAGAATTTTTTTTACAATTTTCTGATAGACTTCTAAACATCTTGGATGATGGATCGGCAACAAAGTAACAACACTTGGTCAGCACCTCATAAGAAACATTCATGCCATGTTTGGTTTCATTCCATTCAACGGTTCTCTAAAAGAAGTCATTTGTATGCATTTCCCATAGGGTCCTATGTTAAGCTAAGTTCCCCGCTGGCGGCCATCTTGGATGATGGATCGGCTACAAAGTAACAACACTTGGTCAGCACCTCATAAGGAACATTCATGCCAGATTTAGTTTCATTCCATTCTGTGGTTCTCTAAAAGAAGTCATTTGTATGCATTTCCCATAGGGTCCTATGTTAAACTAAGTTCCCCGCTGGCGGCCATCTTGGATGATGGATCGGCTACAAAGTAACAACACTTGGTCAGCACTTCATAAGGAATATTCATGCCATGTTTGGTTTCATTCCATTAAGTGGGTCACTAAAAGAAGTCATTTGTATGCATTTCCCATAGGGTTCTATGTTAAACTAAGTCCCCCGCTGGCGACCATCTTGGATTATGGATCGGCTACAAAGTAACAACACTTGGTCAGCACCTCATAAGGAACATTCATGCCATGTTTGGTTTCATTCCATTCAACGGTTCTCTAAAAGAAGTCATTTGTATGCATTTCCCATAGGGTCCTATGTTAAACTAAGTCACCCTCTGGCGGCCATCTTGGATGATGGATCGGCTACAAAGTAACAACACTTGGTCAGCACCTCATAAGGAACATTCATGCCAGATTTAGTTTCATTCCATTCAGTGGTTCTCTAAAAGAAGTCATTTGTATGCATTTCCCATAGGGTCCTATGTTAAACTAAGTTCCCCGCTGGCGGCCATCTTGGATGATGGATCGGCTACAAAGTAACAACACTTGGTCAGCACCTCATAAGGAACATTCATGCCAGATTTAGTTTCATTCCATTCAGTGGTTCTCTAAAAGAAGTCATTTGTATGCATTTCCCATAGGGTCCTATGTTAAACTAAGTTCCCCGCTGGCGGCCATCTTGGATGATTGATCGGCTACAAAGTAACAACACTTGGTCAGCACCTCATAAGGAACATTCATGCCATGTTTGGTTTCATTCCATTCAGTGGTTCTCTAGAAGAAGTTCAAAATGTAAAATGTTAACGACGACGCCGGACGACGACGGACGACGACGGACGACGACGGACGCCAAGTCATGAGAAAAGCTCACTTGACCCTTTGGGTCAGGTGAGCTAAAAAACCTGAATAACTTTCGTCTTTTGATCATGATCAATTATTGCTTTGTGCTTCTGAAAATTAAATGTATACCATATAATTCATAAGGAATTGTTTATTTTACTTTCCACTCTAGACTGTCTTAAACATGTAACTTTGGAGTGCATGAAAAAAAGCAAGAGTAAAAAGAACCAAGCCCGTTACGATTACATCTGGCTGAAATATTATTCTAATTTGAATACCAATATCCTAAACCATAACCTTTACAGTTAAATGTAAGTTTAACTATTAGGGATGTTCAATATTTACACATCAATGCTTTAAATGATTATAAAAATTCATGTGGTAATAAAAATCCAGTGAAATGTTGATTTTTACATCCACAGGAGAATTTAAACTTCCATATACCAATGGTTGATATGAGAGGGGCCATTGTGTACAATCAATGAAAGCCAAACAAATAAAATCTGTCGTTTGTCATATTTATGACATCCTGGATACATAAATTGCTTATCTAAAGTGTTTTTTTTTAATATTGAAATTGGTTAATATAATTTTATTTTGAATGACCTTGTAGTGACACACCAAAATATGAACATTTACAAATTTTTTTTCTCTAGAACACCCACTCTCACTTCTGACCACATTTCTACTTCAGGTCAAATGGCATATATTACATGAACATTGCAGGACAAAAACAAATTAAACAAGGAATGGAGATAGGATTGGACATGAAGAGCAACAAAACTAACTGTTTTCTGAAAGCTGGACTGAATGAGAAATATAATCATGAGGTGCTAAAGACTTTTTTCCTGATTTTGTCTCCTTTTATAAATTGTGTGTTTTGTTTTGACCCGTATGGATGTAAATAAAATAAATTAAATATAATCTTACCAGAGATCCTGTAATTTGACCCGATTATATAATATATTACATGTACCTGAGATTAGGATTTTTGGGGGTAAAATCCTTGTTCATGATGTATTTACAGTACGAGATTATACAGGGAAATTGCATATAGTTAAGCGGCAGGTAAGTGTAAATATTGATATGAACACTGTGATTTGACCTGATAATAATATATTATCTTACCTGAGATACTGTGATTTGACCTGTCAATATAACCTTACCTGAGATATTGTGTTTAAATGACCTGTTTAAAATACCTTACCTGAGATACTGTGATTTGACCTGTCTACATGTATATAACCTTACCTGAGATACTTATATTTATCTATATTACCTGAGATAGTATGATTTGACCTGTTTATAAAACCTTACCTGAGATACTTATATTATCTATAATATTACCCGAGATACTGTGATTTGACCTATCTACATGTATATAACCTTACCTGCGATAGTATGATTTGACCTGTTTATAAAACCTTACCTGAGATACTGTGATTTGACCTGTCTACATGTATATAACCTTACCTGAGATACTTATATTATCTATAATATTACCTGAGATACTGTGTTTTGACCTATCTACATGTATATAACCTTACCTGAGATAGTATGATTTGACTTGTTTATAAAACCTTACCTGAGATACTGTGATTTGACATTTTCTAGCCAGCTCTTCCTTAGCCTCTTCACTTGGATATGGGTTACTCAAATGTGAGTAAAAATATTCATTTAGCACTTCTGTTGCTTGTTTACTAAAATTTCTTCTCTTTCGTCTGAAAAAGACAATATTCCACCCATCAACGTCAACATATCAATGAAGTCCTGGACTTTAGTTGAAGACTGACAGATCAAAGTTCTTTTAATTTTCAATGGAGATGTAGGTAATGATTGGAGTATGCTCAGAAGCAGTTATCAGTATTTTGCAAGGTCTTTCAGTCCTTACCAGACATTTGGTCCAGTTAATGTAGGGACTTAACTGGACCGAAGACCATTTTTACCATTCATTTTGTTATTTTTCATATAAAAAATTCTGAATGTTTACTGGACATTTCGTCCAGTTGATCAACAACTTTAACCAGACCGAACCGAATTTTACAAGTCATTTCCAAATTCCAATGGACCTTCTGAATGACTGAGTTAAATACCTGTGTCTGAAATGCCTGAAGGTCAATCTACCCAGACCAGGAGAAGAAATTTTCCAAATTATTTTTCACAATTATTACGGGCTTACTTATTTTATTTTTCCACATCCATCCGTGGGACCCCCTTTAAAAAAAAGGTATTCAAATATTTAGACAACATGGCCCATAAAAACCAAGGTTTTGATGAATAAAACACGTTAAAAACTACCCTGCATATAATTTTACCTACCTAGCATCTAAAAATCTAGACCTCAATATCATCACTGCTTCACAAGTACTCTGCTTCAACTGCATTTCAATGGCTGCAAACTTCTTACGAATAATTCCAACCATTCTTTCAATTTCTTTTGGTGCGATTGGTCGTGTCCGACTTTGTTCTCGCAACAAATTAACAACATGCGTGGTAAATTCATTACAAGCCTGAAAATAAAGGAATAATAACCAACTAAGAAACTGTGCCTATTATTTCAGGGTTCTGCCATCTGGCTGAGAGAAGAGTGACAGCTTAAAAGGCCAAGCTAAAACACGGACAGAGTATTATCCTCAAACGAGTATTTTTTGAAACAGAGAAGAAATTCCAATATTATCATTACAAGAATATTCCTATTGGATTTGTCCACTCTGGATTTATTTCTACAAATCATAAGGCCAAATAAAAAATACATGTGTTTAGGGTAACACACTGAAAAAAGTTAGGTAGGGTAGGTAGGGAAATGTTTTTTTTCACATTAATTTTTTTAGTTAAATTGTATACTGGAGTCACCTTGACTTTAACAGTGCTTGTTGAAGAAAGGTTATAAAAAATTTAGGGTAGGCACTAAAAATTAGGTAGGGTCGGGTTACCCTAAACACAACTATATTTTTTTTAGGCCTAACCTATAGTTTTACACAAAAAATTGGGATTAAATAAAATTTTCACAACTCCAACAACAAATCTACTTCTTTCAACCAACCAAACAACAGAACCCAAGGTGAAATAAAATTAAATATCTGCATAACAAGCTAAGAAGCAAAGCAGAAAATAAAATAAAAGGTGCGATTTGATTTAAAATCTTAATAATATTTAGTCATCTAACCTACCCTAAACATAACTCGTTATACACTGCAATATCATATCTAGTATATAGTCTGTGGAGATCCAAAAAGAGATATAATTTATACATAAATAGGCCAGGAGAAAATGGAACTCCTGGACTTACTTACCTTTGATGTTAAAATTCAACTTTTTTTTACAAAATTATCAAAAAATGTAATAAACTAAACAGAAATGCTCTCTACATATATATGTAATTATTATCTAGAACACCATATTTTATTAATACCATTCCATCTGAAAGTCTTAAATATCTTTTGTAGCACAAATCAAAGACCAGAA
Source organism: Mytilisepta virgata (assembly GCA_028015205.1). NCBI lineage: Eukaryota > Metazoa > Mollusca > Bivalvia > Mytilida > Mytilidae > Mytilisepta > Mytilisepta virgata. The sequence goes on from JAPWFG010000023.1 coordinate 85,060, forward strand.
AAAATTATTTCCAATCCCAAACCAACCCTTCATGTCAGTTAAAATTTTCAATGTAACAAAAACAAATTTGGCTTGTTATATCATAAATGGAACAGCTGCATACAATAGCTAAACCCCTAACCTGTTTTACAAATGTAATTGTATTAATAGTTGAAGGTATGTTCATGTATTCAAACTTATATAAAGTACATGTCAAATGTAGGCCAAGTTTAATTTAATATTATGCATGGAGCTTCAATTTTACTCAGCAAAGAATAGTTCTTTGATGTTAACCTTAAAATGAACTTTCACCAAAGTCATTCATGCATAAAATGTAGGTCAGATCACATTTACAATACTGCATGTATCCAAGATGTGCATTTACCAGATATTGTCCTCCTATGAATGATGTTGCTTAGAGCTAGCCAATTACAGAAAACTATACTGAACACAGACAGATAAAGCGCTTTCCCCTAAACTTCAACTAAAAATAAAAGAGGCATCAACCATAAAAAGTAAAGTTCACCATTTCTGTAATCTCAACAGTAATCCAGGAACATTTTTTTCATGTCTTCAGACTCAGACTTTTTGTAACCATGGAAATTAGTATCAATAAAATATGGCATAAAATGTAAATTTGACAACATCTATCTAATGACATCAAAACTGATGATTTCATAAAATCCTTGATTTCATATACATACATATATTCTGACTTCTCATATCCAAAATTTACAGGTTTTTTGGTTGTTGTTTTTTCACAACAGCTATCTTCTATATCAAAACCGAGAATTCTTTAGTTTTGCAATTTTTTACCAAATCCTTAACATGTAAACTGGGTGGCATTCATAAAGGCATGAACAATTTATGTTGTAAAACAAGTTTTAAATTAAGAGTCTTGATAATATTTATCAAACTTTACTGTTAAAGCTATTTTTCAAATGGGAGATAACTCTCACAAAACCAGCATCACGAAAACAGACATTTAGAAAAACAAGTATTCTGAAATCATCAGTGGTAATGCCTGTAAACTATGAAATAAAACATGTTAACATGCTCACTTTTTCAATGATATATAAAAGATGCCTTGATTCAGGATAAACTCTTAATTATTAAAATCAAATTTCTAAACATTTTTCAGAAAGATTTTTTGAGAAATGGTAATCAATACAAAGTTTTACCTTAATATTCAAAAGACATTCGTTGTTAAATTTTACAAATAGGCAACCTTTAATAACAGTAAAATATATGAAAATGTGAGAAATAAATAAAACTAAAAGTGTACTAGGTTGTATGGTTAATAACATTATTGGACACCTTTTCCCGTCTGGTTAAAGAGAAACCACAGCCATTCTACAGCTAAAATTGAAGAGCTGGGTAATTGTGATAAGAAACACCATTTTGTTTTTTTGTACCTGTTCATATTTTCCGTATTCTGTTTGGTAGACCTGTCGAATCTGTGCTAGTTTCGCCTCGTAGTCTGAATTTTTGATTTCTGATCCATCCTGCTCAATAACAACAATCATAAACTAAATATTGTAACCAATGGCAACCCTGTAAAATTCTTACAAAATATGGTGGCTTTCAATTCTGTGTCAACACAAATTTTTGTGTTCAGTTATTAATTACCAGCTTAATTATTTCAATTTTGTGAAATATAAGAGGTATTTTTCGCACTTTTGTCTTTATATTAAAATTTAGTCTGCATGAAATTTGAAGGGGAATAACCAGAATTAAGGTTCCAAAATTGCATTAAATAATGTATTTCAAGAACCAGACAGGATTTTTTTTAAATAAGGTACTGCTACTGAATACAATGTACTGCATTCATGTTTTCTTTCCCAAATCAAATATCACAAGGAAAAAGCAAATAAATTTACTATATACTGTCATGTGTGCATGCAAAACAATTTAATTATCTTTTGTCAGTTTGTCTTGCATGTTCATGCAGGTTAAACCATTGCATTCACAAAAAAATAACAAGCAAATTAATGATTCCTCAGTACAAATTTTTTATGGGGGAAAAGCTGCAAAAACAAAACAAAATACAATGTAAATGAAATTCAACTAAACTCCAATACTACTTTAAAAACAGCTGATATCAAATTACCTGAAAAAGGTTACACAATGTAAATACTATAATCTTATACAAATACACTTTACATGTATTTTATTGTACACATTGTGCATATCATGCGTACCAGTACTCTCGAGCTCATACACGTTTTTTATTTCACACAATGTGCTTATATTACATGTATGTATGTACTCATGTACTTTTACCAAGAAAAATACTACAGAAAATTTAATTGTAAACTTTTGAACCAGGAAAATTTATATTTAAAACTTTTCAGTCATACAGGTGTTACATATAATTTATACGATTTCTTCATAATAGATGTATATAATTACAAAATGTATACAAGTTCAAAATTTCAATTCAGAAAACAAATATTTTTCTAAAATCCGTTCAAAATACAAAATACCACTGAAGCTAAGATATATACAGCATGCCTTTAGGGCTTGCAAGAGCAACTGGCAAGCATTAATTTCAAAAGGCTATCATCCTCAAAATACTTTCTCCTTTTCTACACATTGTTGTACAATGAATTTTACTAAAATGGTCCATTTAATGAATTTTCAAAGGGTAATATAAGCCTCATTTAACTTTTAATCAAACTTTCAAGGCGGCCTAATTTGAACAAAGAATTTATTTAAACCATATCATTTTATACATTATGGAGAAAGCACACAAACCACAAAGCTGAACTGAATAGCCCAAGGGCACACGACCTGATCCGGAATGACAAAACATCATTACTCATACCAAACACTATACTGTTATAGCCTCCAGCCTTCAACGATTACCGTAACAAAGCTTAGACTTTGTCGTACTTAACTGTACAATTTCATGTTTTTTTCTTTAACATGGTATTGAGTGATTCATCTTATAGTCCTTAGCTGATTTTAACATTAAATCTTTGCAATACATCATAATAAAACGAGAAATACACTGCATTTCATTTTAATATATGAAGAAAGATAAAAAGAACGATTATTATTTAAATACATTATACCTTTTGACAGTTTTGGTCTTTTTTTCCTTTTTTCATCTTAACTTGCAAATTTATTGTAAAAGTGACAAATCTGACGTCAATTTTGATGGGGCATATTAGAATAGTTGACTCAATCTATTAGTATCCTTTGTCTTTTTCTCTCTAGAAAATCCTTTTATCATTTGAAAATTCCAATTTGTCCTTTCACAATCTGATACGTTTTCCAAAAACATAAATGTACAAAAAAAAAAATTTTTAGCTGATGATGTTTTAAACTGCTTGCCAAAGTCACTAAAATTTATTTTCCTAAAAAATCTTGCATCAACTACATGTAACTAAAAAATTACACATAATATAATTAAAATCCTGTGCACTAACAAGAACACAGATCCAAATGTATAGATTTAATTTAATTTGAAAATCAAATTTCACACTGAAGGCACATGTAATGTGTGGCAACAGCTTTGAATGATGTGTGTTACTGAGTGATCTGTTGAAGACCGGAAGCTACATAACAGATGTCAAGACTTACTTGTTCATATTTGTCTAGCTCCGTATGATAAATCTGTCTTATCTGTGCTAGTTTGGCCCTATAATCTGAATGTTCTATAGCACTATCTGGTTGGCCTCCGGAGGCTGCAGCTGTGGCATTGGCAGCCGCAGACGAGCCACCTCCTTTTTCTGGGCCGGCTACACCCTCTGCTATTAACATGTTGTCTAATCTCATTAACTGGGGATCAGGGGGTTCTTCCTCCTGAGAGTTTCTAATACTAAGGACTGTAAACAAAATACATTTTTATCAAAAATAAATTTATATCATCTTGTGGTCTGATAAAATTAGCAAACTTTCATTCATTTTTGCATTAATTGCCTTCTCCCTTTCTATCTCAAATAATTTTATCTGATATTTTCATTCGTTTTTAAGGGCTCAGAAAATGAAATAAAATTTTAAAAATCTGCCAACATTTTAATCATTGCTGAAGATTCATACATGCAATACTAAAAAATTAAATAACTTTGCAAGTTCAGAGCTTATAATTATCCTAACCATTTGTGAATAAATACTTGTTCAACATACCAAAAAATCAATAAATTAAAGATATCAAATGCATATATGACCTTATAAAGAATGGTTTAAATATTTTTATGTAGGCGAGTCCAACACCTCAATTTTTCTTATCTAAAATCTTTTTGTGCAAGGGTGAATTTATCTTTAAAGTAATGTTTAATGTTCTGGGCAGCGCAGAACTGATCTAATGCAGATTCCCTGTACTGATGGTAATATCATTCTACACGAGAACATGTTATTATTTTGGAAGCAATCGTTTAATTTTTTAAGGAAGAGATAAAAAGGTAAATCCCAAATATTTTAGATACATACACTCTAACCCAACAATTTTTATATATACTTGTAAATGTATACTGCAGACTGATTCTGAATTGTATGTTATCTGGATCTTGGAACTTGTCTTTTTCATTCAAATTCTTTCCTTGCATCCCAAATAATAAAATGGCTGTTTCTTCAACCAAACGTATTTAGACAATATTATTATTTACATGTATGTTGGAACATTTAGTTATTTCCTCATTTTTTTTCACTGATGCATAGTCCATATCCTTACATTTTTATATCTAACAACCAAAGTTGAATTTCTTTAATATTCTTATAATAGTTACATGTACAACTAAATGCAAGAAAACTATTATGTTCAAGCCCAGTATATGTTAATATTGTGCTGTGAGTTGTTACTATTTTTCAGAACAATGTATATGAAAATGTAGAGATATGGAATAATCATCAATGAAAAGACCGAGTGAACACGGGAGAGATTGATTTCATCTTTATTTTCACACAAGACAATAACCTACTCAGATGTTTTGTTTGTGAAACCTCCCAAAATCCAATAATTCAATCCAAAATTAGATCTCGCCTAACAATTTCAGAAACCCTCATCAATGAATTAAATGTGTTGGGTCTTATTACATTGCTATAAAATCAATACAGCTAAATTAACACAGTATTGACACAGCTTAAAGCTACCCCTGCAGACCTTCCACTTCATCAGAACACATATCGATTCCATTCAAATCTTAAATCAGATTTGAGAGAAAATCTTTACAATGGGAAAAGATTATGTGAATGGGGAGACAGGAAGCTACACAAGGGTCACATGCTGTTAATACAATAATGTGTCCATTTATCATAATTAGGAATCCACATGGATCTTCTTGGGGTTTATTTTAAACATAAATGTATGAGATTTAAAACGACATGCTAAATCATGTTAGTTTTATTCTTAAAACTGCCACTTGGGGGAAATTCAAATTTAAATTGTGTATTTGACTAAATAATTGTCCTGTTACAACAATTTCATTATAGATATCAATATAACATGTCAAAAACCAATAATAATAAAAAAAAAATACATCCAATCAAATTGTCAGAATTTCAAGTACAAGGGTTATTTTTATCACTTTTTTTCAAAAACATTTAAAATTTACTTCTAAACCTGAACACAACTACATGAATGTGTATTTTTTATGAATATTGACCGTCATCACTGTCAGATTCAGGAAATTTTTATAGAACTTATTGAGTTTGAGTAGAAATGTTGGAAGAAGGCTAAGATAACTAAAACAACAAAAAACCAAAAACAAACTAAATAAACATGATAAATCAATAAATAAAATTTAATAAAATAATTTACTAAATAATAAAAAAAGAAAACATTCAAACAACCAAAATTATTTTCAGCCTTGAATGCAACCAAATTCGAATGGGAATGACAATCAAATTTTATCAATAAATTTTTAATTTGAATCTCATAATATGACCATTAAGATGATATCAGCAAACTATTCAAACATTATTTTAAATTTTCTGAGCAATTAAAACTTATTTCAATACACATCATTTTGTATTTGTCAATTAAAATTTAAATATTTTGTAAGCAAACTTTCAGGAAAATGACACTGCAGTGAAAATGTGATTTTGAATTAAAGAATTTGAATGTCTGTCAGTTCTGAGAGTTGTATGTAAATTTTCATTCAAAGAAGCTCTTTGTCTGTTTTGCACACACCTATTTTCAAATAAGGTATAGACAATCATTTTGTTATTTTGTTCAATGAGTCATACATGTACATATGTATGCCATATCCCAACATTGTTAAATGATGATAAAACTTCATCTTTAAATTATCTGCAATTATTTTCTTCCCAATTTTGAAAATTATATTTTTTTCGAAGCCTCAAATCATTTTACAATTTTTTAAATATAATTTTGTATAATTTTATTAATTTTTTAAGGCTTATATGGCAGTACACATATATATATTAATATTGATATTGATTTAGCACCAACAATTTTCATTAATTTGAATTTTAATTATGCTGCAAATTACAATGTCATTATTTTACATATTGTATCTTTTCTTTATACATTGTAATATTTCCAGTACTTTGTGTATTGCCCCCTAAACATTTTTATAACAATGTTGCTACAAATTACATTGTCATCTTTTTGATCAAATTCAGTATTTAAAGTTCTTCAATTATGTGTATTCCATAAAGTGGTGGGGCAAAATTGGGGAAACTAAAATTACGAACCTGTTTTTTCTTTGATTTCACATAGAACACTAAACAAAGCTGGTTTCATCCTATGACAATTCAATGTGTGTTTCCTGAAACAAAATTAAAGATAAAGTATAAAGAAGAGTTTCATCATATTTTCATTCGGTTAAAAAAAAATATTACGGCAGACGACCGAAAGACAGAAATGCAGTATTTGAAAGACAGACATTTAGTAATAAAGGAATGCATGTACCGGCACCTTGCTTGTGCTTCGTCAAGGCTTTGGTCTGTAATGGTCATAATTTGTTGCAGAATGTCGCCTATTTCCTGTTTTCGTTGATCCGACGGATCATCTCCCTGCTGAGGTATTCCGTACTGATTTAGAACGTTTGCGTTCGCCATTTGTCCCTGGTTGTGCATCATTCGCTGTTGGTCGTCCATATTTCACTGTTACAATTTTAGCGACTTTAATAATCCATTTATGTGTATGTTAAGTCATTAAATCACTCAGCACTAATTCCGTCAGTGTCTTTGTTTGAATAATAAATAAATCCACAACGTAAACAATGTCCACACTTATGCCAATCTGGGAGGGCTTTTTGTCACTGCCAGTCAAAATGCCTCTAAACAGAAATGGCGGCTCGTCATGCATGCAAAGAACATCATTCTCTCCGTTAATGCGCAGACATCCAATCAAAATAAGGACTTCGTTACTTCGGTAATTTTCGCTAGGAATGTATTAGCAGGTTATAAATAACAGCCAATCAAATTATCCAAATTTTGTCCCGATATCACACGCCCTTGACGAAGATTGACAGCTCGGAGATGATTACGAGATGGCTATCTGATGGAGGCCCTAAGCGGGATATTTATTCGAATAATTTATTTTATTTTTCTGGCAATAATTTTATCAAGTTTAAAGTCGATTAACAATAGGAAAAATGGACGCAAAATACTCTTTTGAAAAAGTTAACTCTTAATTTTTTTAAATATTTTTTGGACCAAAAGGACTTAAATCTTAACAGTAATCTCGCTTGTCAAAACAGTCACTAATATCTTTTATGAGTGTAAGTCTTACAAATTAAACTAAGCTTAGTAGTGGAAAAAAGCCAGGATTATATATATATATACTGACTGTAATAAAAAAAAAAAAAAATTGGGGGGGGGGGGGGGGGGGGGGGGTTGGGTTGCAAATTGCATGCGATTGAAGACCAAAACAAACAAAAACAAAAACACACCGGCTGATGTATAGAACAAAAAAAGATTCAAACATATGAGATTCCTTCCTTGCCTCCAACTCCCCAATAATTGGTTGCCCCATCACACTCAACGATTTTAAGTGTAAGCCAAGTAAAAAGTTCGTTGCAAACATTTAGGAGAAACTGACTTTGGCTAAAGTTTGTTTCAACAGTTTATCTTTACAAATAACTCGAAGCAAATGGTAAAACTTAGACGTATTTTAAATTTTTAACAATTTCACATAAAAAATATTATTTATGTACTCAGAGAATGATTAATTAATCAATACGAATATTTCTAAAGAATAAAGATTTGGTAAAATGACGAACATCATTTCTTTTTCTATAAATTGAAATTATCGTTAGGTCCAGAAATCTTCGCAATTTTCAGACCCAGCTTATCTTGACTGACACCTCTTTATGTTACACATATAAAAGCAAAGTTTTGATGATTTTTAGGAATAAAAAGCACTGTCCTTCTATTTTTTGTACATCAAACATCTTCCCGATCTTCCATTACTAATTGGCATTGGGGCGGACTTTTATAATATGGCCTTGCACAAAATGATTGCCATTTGCGAATGTATTTGATGTGACCTTACACAGGATTGTCATTTTGAAATAAAAATGACTTCTGCGGTTTCAGTTAACTTTCGCGAACATAAATAATTTCCGTTCGCAAACTATATAATCAGGCTTTGCACAAAATTGCCATTTTTGCTATTTGAAAACTATATCTGCGAATATGTATTTCTAATGTGGCCTTGAACAAGATTGTTATTTTGCTTTTGCGTTTGTTACCGTCGTAAAAGCTATTCTCACCTGAAAAAGAAACTAATTGGAGGGGGTGTATTTTAATTTCCTTACTTCCTTAACTTTACGCAATTCATTAAATTTTCGAATTAAAACACTTTGCAAATATTTTTGTAAAAGTGTATATCTACAGTGTATACTCCTTTCTGTTTTTTTCCCAAAACATTATTTTTAAATTGTTGAAATTTGATACGAATAACATCACGAAAAACAGTATGTGTTGAAATATATTTCAATATTTACAATCAGAAGTCTTAAAATTGACACATAACTGTACTATGCAATAAAAAATAAATCACTTCTGTCAATTTTTATTGACATATTGAAATCTAAACAAAAATTTAAAACTCCGATGACACAAATCTCCTTGGGCTTGCAAATACATGTAGTTGCTATTGGCCATAGACATTTAAAGTCGTTATTACCACAATAAAACTTCATTAGTACGATAACGATCAAAGATACTAAGCTAAATGTTCTTCTTTTGTATCTTAAGTTATTCAATATGTTTAGAAGATTAACAATGGATTTTCAGTATTGTATTTGTACATGGCCTAGGGATGTTATTTTGGACTTCCAGAATTTACTTTATACCCCTCGGACTTCCACCTCGTCAATATCATCACCCTAGGTCACAACTCATAAATCTTGATTGTGTATTGCAATGAAGTGATGTATTTTATTTCAATCTTATATTATTTCATTGTATATTTTCGGCGTTTTCCTTTTGTTCCAATCAGTATAACATTTGTGCCATTTTTTCTACTTTTGGCGCCATTTTATTTGTATTTATTTGCGCCACTTTACTTATAATTCAATTCAAGTTAATAAAATTTTTATATATATATACTGAACCGCAAAAGAAACGTCGCTTTTTCAAAATGTTAGCAAAATTCAAAATAAATATTAATTAATGATTTTTATATAATCAGTATTACGATTACATCACCAGGTAAGATTAAATTACCTGTGAATTAAATTTTCGGTTGAATAATTTTCAGTTGATATCGTAGAGCGACCGTACCTAAAACCGCTCGTGGGACACACTTGGCGGTAATTTTTCTTAAATCTTAAATGTTCGTGAAATTCATGCTCCTTTATGGGTATAAAAGGCCGGAGAAAATTAAAGAGTGTTAGTATCAGTGTTGACACAGAAGCTATGCCACGTCTGACTCCAAAAACAGAGAGAACAGGCCATTGGTCGATTGGATGCTGGGCAATCTGCCAGAGTTATTGCCAACGACTTCAACTGTGCTGTTCGAACAATTGAACGTCTACGGACACGGTACAATGCAACAAACAACACAAATGACCGTCCACGGAGTGGTAGACCCCAAGTCACTACCCCTAGACAGAATAGAGGCATTGTTAGTCACCATTTGATGAATCGGTTCACCCCAGCTGCCGAAACTGCCAGAAACACTGTTGGAACACATGGACGACCCATAAGTGATGATACGGTTCGTCGGCGATTAGCTGCTAGAAACATGAGATGTCGCCGTCCAGCAAGAGGACCTATTCTTACTCCTCGACACCGTCAAGCTCGTCTTCAGTGGGCCACTCAGCGACAGAATTGGCGAAATCGACAATGGCGTAACATCATCTTCTCTGACGAAAGCCGTTACTGCATTTCAACAGCTGATGGCAGAACCAGAGTGTGGAGAAGACGCGGGGAACGTTACGAAGACAGCTGCATTCTGGAAACAGACGCGTGGGGAGGACCTAGCATCATGGTATGGGGTGGAATCGGCCTTAACGTTAAACTTGGTCCAGTCATCTTTCAGAACCTTGGCCCAGACAGAGGAAATGGCGTAACAGCTGCCCGTTACATCGACCAAGTCTTGACACCCCATGTTCAGCCCCATTTCGCACGTCATCAAAACAAGACTTTCCAACAGGACAATGCACGTGCGCATACCGCAAGAGCCACAAGAGACTTCCTACAGCAGAATAACATTAATGTTATGGATTAGCCGGCTTTGAGTCCAAATTTAAACCCTATTGAACATTTATGGGACGAAGTTCAAAGACGGTTGAATAATGAGCAGCCAAGTCCGACAACTGCAGCTGAACTTTCACAAGCGTTTCAGAGAGTATGGGCACGTATTCCGATGGCGTTTATTAATCGGCTCATCAACTCCATGTACCGAAGATGTGCCGCAGTAATTGGTGCCGGTGGAGGACATACACGTTATTAACGGACGTGGGAGCACAGCATTGAAAACATGTGACGTTGCGACAATTGTGACGTTTTTGTGAACATTGTAACCAAAAGACTGTAAATCATTCATTAAATTTTGTAAAAATTAATTTAAAATGAAATAAATGTATGTGAACATGTCATTTTGTGCGACGTTTCTTTTGCGGTTCAGTATATTATACATTTTTCTTTGCTTTGTTTTGATAGTAATTTTCATGATTTTTTTACAATCCTCGGATTAAATGTTGAAACACCATCCATTAGATTGTAATGCTGATGTAAGAAAACAGTTACCGTGCAAACGGCGACGGTGTTATGTTGTTTGTCCTCTCATCCGAGTAGTTTGGTTGTATTGAAGTAGATTCTCCTTCTGTTATAAGCACCAAAGAGACAATAGAATTGAGCAGAATATCAAGATTCGCTTGAGTACCAAAATATTTTTGTGGTATGCCAAACTGATAGGAACACCCACTGAATCATCTAATTGCCAGATATTGCTATTGTTGTTACTACATGTAATAGACCTTTTAATTCCTTAGGCTCACAAGAGCATATTTTTCTCACTTTTGTTCGGGTTACAATTAAGTGTGGTTAATTTTGGCAGGCATTTAGGTTTTAGAGATTAAATCAACAAACCTTCTGTAAGGTCCTCTGTTAAACAAAATTCAAATATGCCAGCCATCTTAGTGGCAGAATGGCTCAGGGTTATACTTCTGCAATTTGACCATTGCTGCAAACTCTGGTTCCACTGTTTAATAATATGTATTCTATGGTACCAGTTTTGATACACAAGATGTTCACATTCTTAAGGCCTAAATCTTGAAAGCTAAAACAATGACCTAAAAGGTTTGCAAAGCAACTTCAAATGACAAAATTACCAAAAGAGTAAAGCTAAAACCATTCAAGGACGGATTTAGCATGAATTTAAAATATATCTTTCAAACTAGTATCGAAATACGAGCAACTGGACTGGTGATGCACTCAGAAGTCCACATAGCAAGGGGACCACAAACATGAGGCTCACAAGAGCCTGAATTGCTCACCTGTTATATTTCGTGTAGATCTTGCATCAATAATTATTTTTGCTATTTAATGTGCACCATGTATACCGTCGCAATTTTCTCCTTAATATTGACCTGTACAACTAAAATGTAGAATCCTGAATAGATATGGTTGCTAGGGACTTTTTCATCGGTTGCTATGGACTTTTTCAATGGCATTGACTCTTCACCTTCCAATTTATCTTGAACAGGTAAATTGTAGGGTCCTGAACCCAAATATATCTGGTTGCTAGGGACTTTTCCATTGGTTGCTATGGATTTTTTTAAATAACCTTAACCCTACATTTTATTTGTACAGCTACCATTTAATTTATTTCAAGTTATGCTCTAAACATCTGTGACAATATGTCAGACCACTATTTTCTGTTTACATGTAAATAATCTTTCAAGGGCAAAAACTACTATAAGGGCTCAATTGACGATTTTGGTCATGTTGACTTATTTGATGATCTTACTTGCTGTTTACAGTTTGTCCTTATCTATAATAATATTCAAGTTAATAACCTAAACTGCAAAATTTCCTAAAAAATTAAAATTAACAATTCAGGGGCAATAACCCAACAAATGGTTTACTGATTCGTCTGAAAATCTCATGGCAGATAGATCTTAACCTGATGAACATTTTTAACCTAGTTTTGCTCTAAATGCTTTAGTGTTTGAGACATAAGCCAAAAACTGTAGTTTACCCCCTATGTTCCATTTGTATCCATGGTGGCCATGTTTCTCGACAGACAAGAAAATAAAACACAAACTTTATTCTAGATACCCTAAGGATCATTTAGATGGATGAATGGATGACTTGTTGTTTAACGTCCAGTGGGGATCATTTAGACAAAGTATAGCTGTAATTGATATGAACATGCACCATGATTTGTACTTAGTTGACACACTGAGCTTGATTTGCTAGCTGAAAAGTAAGATATGCGACCCCAACATGACATTATCCTGCCTCTGAGCCAACCTGTCTTTCCTCTTGCAAGAGAAGCAGCAAATACCTATTTTGAAGTCTGGTTTGACATTGCCAGGGATCAAACACAAGGTAAGCTTGATACCACAAGACCACCATGCCTATATGACTGATGTAAACTTGAGGATATAACTGATATGTATAGGTTATCAGGTTTTCTGCACATTGATATCGTAAAATATCAGCCGCGAGCCACAATATGAAGATTTTTGGCGAGTGAGCCTAAAAGATTCATATTGTGTCGAGCGGCTGATATTTTACAATATATTTATGCAGAAAACCCGATAATCTGTTCATCGTACAAATTCTGTACATTTTAGTCGCCCCTGTAAGACATTTTTTACGCTTTTTTGTCCTCCTGGAGGTAAGCTTGATAACGTCTGCTCTCACATTGTGACGTCGCTAATAAGTCCTGCTCTCATATTATGACATTGCTAATAAGTCCTGCTGTCGCGGATACGCCACAAAGCCTTAATACAGAGATTACAGAGCAGCTGAGCAGGGTGATATATACGCAGGGAAGTACGATAATAACCAGTAGGACTACATAAATATCCTGCTGAGAATTATAAAATGCTACTAAAATAATATTTCATATTTTATTATTTTCCTAGTCATTACAGTGTTATATAAAAATAATTTAAATGCAATTACTGTAATTATTGATATGCTTTGATCGATTTCTATACACAAATATATTATCTAAAACATTTTAAATTTGATATGTCACGATACAGAGACAATTAATTCCATAGCTTAAAAAAATGTTTAACCGAAAATTTACTGTAAATAATTTTTCAAATAGCATATTAAACAAGAGGCTCACCAGAGCCTGTATCGCTCACCTGGAGTTTGGTTTTCATTGGACAATTAATCAACTATTTGACCAAGTTTTTTGCAATTGGTTCAATTGTTCAGGGAAAATTTGTTGAAGATTTATTTTTCATAAGGTTTAATGTTAAAATACATGTATGTTCCCTGATGGTGGTAGTCCTGGCAGGAAGTTGATAAAATTGACCAGGAATAAGGGTGAACCTTAAATAAATGTAACAGAACCCGACCTCAAATTACACAAACCAATAACTCCAAAATAAAATTCGGGATTCCCTTCAAAATTTCAGGGTAGGTAGATCTCAACATGGCAAACATTTTTCAATTTACATTTCACTTCTATCTCAAATAGTTTTGGAGATAAATGCAAAAATGTTAAAATTTTGAAAATTTGACAAAAAAAGGGCAATAACTCCTAAATGGGTTGTGGGATTTCCTTTAAAATTTCAGGGAATGTAGACCTCAATATGGCAAACATTTTTCAAATTTACATATCACTTCTATCTCAAATAGTTTATGGGATAAATGACGAAAAATGTTAAATTTTCAAAATTTGATGAAAAAAGGGCAATAACTCCTAAATGGGTTTTAGCATTTCTTTCAAAATTTTAGGTTAGGTAGATCTTGTCATGCTGATCAATTTTACCCGATGTCAGATTTTTGATATCTGTAACGGTTTTTTAGTTATAAGCCAAAAACAACACATGCACCCCTATATTCTATTTTTAGCTACAACAGCCATGTTTTACGTCAGATCAAAATAAATTGAGGATCGTTTGTACAGGACATGTCATAGATCATTCCTATTAAGTTTCAAACCAATCGGCCCAACGGTTTCAGAGGAGAAGATTTTTGAATGAAAAAAATTTGAAAATTTGACAAAAAAAGGGCAACAACTTCTAAATGGGTTTTGGGATTTCCTTAAAAATTTCAGGGTAGGTGGATCTCAACATGGCAAACATTTTTCAAATTTACATTTCACTTCTATCTCAAATAGTTTTGGAGATAAATGACAAAAAATGTTAAAATTTTGAAAATTTGACGAAAAAAGGGCAATAACTCCTAAATGGGTTTTGGAATTTCCTTCAAAATTTCAGGGTAGGTAGATCTTGTCATGCTGATCAATTTTACCCCATGTCAGATTTTCGATATCTGTAACGGTTTTTGAGTTATTAGCAAAAAACAGCAATTTACGCCTATGTTCTATTTTTAGCAACAGTGGCCATGTTTTTCATCGGATCAATATAAAATGAGGATCGTTTGTGGAGGACATGTCATATATCATTCCTATGAAGCCTCGATCCAATCTGCCCAGCCGTTTCAGAGGAGAAGATTTTTGAATATCAGCCAATCAGAAACAAGAATTGCCTCTGGTGGCCATGTTTCTTGACCAATCAGAACTAAATGAGGAATCTTTGTTGGGAACCTTCCATACACCACTCATGCAAAGTTTGGTTGGAATTGGCCAAATGGTTTCTGAGGAGAAGATGTTTGAATGAAAAGTTTACGACGGACGGACGGACGGACGGACGACGGACGACGGACGAAAAGTGATGGCAAAAGCTCACATGGCCTTTTAGGCCAGGTGAGCTAAAAAATAGATGATTTTTGAATACATAAAATGTATTAAACACTTAGTTAAGGACTTTATATAAGAAAAATAAAAACACTTTTGAATTTCTACACTGACTAAATACACATTCTAGTGTGTGTGTGTGTGGTTGGGGGGGGGGGAGGGGTTCAAACAGGAAGGGAGAATTTTTAAATACATTTAATTCCATTGCAAAATTCTTGAAAAATTCCTTGCCCCCTTCAAAATCTAAGATCACTCTAAAACTTGGATGTTTTAATTGAATTCCCCTCCACCCATATAGAATATATGCCACGGAATCTCCCTCCCTTGGTTATAAAATTTATTATCGAAAATTTACGAAACATAGCATATCATTTTGGGTGAGTGGGAGGGTTAGAAGCTGTTGTGGTTTTAATTCAAAGAGTTAATATTCCCCCTTTTCCCCCCAGTAGGCTATTTATCAACCTTCACTGATTCCTAAGGGAGGTAATCCAACTTAATCTTTCTGATATTTGGAGAGAAAACTTTTTAAAGGACTGCCAACACCTTTTCAAGGCTCCACAAAAGGGCATTGTCACTACAAGCCATTTCAACAGATGCTGTTCAAGTTTGTTTCATTAACTAACACTTACATACCAATGTTTTTTGGCTGTTCTATTAAGCAAAATCACTGATCTTTTAAACAAAACCCCAAAAAAGCAAAATTAATTTCTTAAAAAAAGAAAATCAAATGGAAATTATCAAATGCATAGTGAGAACTTGCCGGTTTAACACCTGGGATTATTATGTTTGTAATAGAAAGGTTAGCAATTTTGCATGTATTATCTCCCCTGTGGAGCATTGTTAAGGAGATCAGTTAAAACTGTTTGATATGTTATGAGAATATTTTGCTTTGTTTGCATTTTTAAATTTCTATTCTTGAGCAGTATTTAGTTAAAAAAAAAAGAAGTATGTGGCATCATAACCATCCTCTGACAACCATAATAATAATTCAGTCGATTATAAATAAAAGAAATCATATATACATATAAAAAGTATACAAATAAAAAATAATGAAAATATCACAGACAATATAAAAATTTGCGACAGTACATTTAAATTTTAATTACTGCATTTCAAACAACATAAATGTAAAACAATTAACAAAACAACACTAAAAATTCACTAATATACACTAGTGAATTATTAGTGTTGCTTGATCATGAGTTGTAGATTTTTGTTAATGCATTTTCCACATTAGTTAAGTCCATTCATTACATTGACAGGGTGAAACCTACACTAGTGTAATTTTGATAATTTACTATTGAATAAATAAAAAATAGTATAATATGGCTTCTGTTTGTTTAGGTGACTACAAATCAATGTACAAGTGTATATTTAGTAACAACATTGGCAATGGTTAATGTTACATCACTTCCCACAGTAAAATACTACTTTTTATTCACTAGTGAATTATAAAAAAATTTTCACTCAGAAATCTGACATTGTACATCATCACTCTCGATGTATTAATTAATGTATTCAAAATAGGCATTTAATGGAATTAATGAACGAGGCAGTTTTTCATAACAACCGAGGTAAAACTTTTCCTTTCTTGCAAAAGAATTGTTTTTAAATTTATTTTTTTTTTAAATTCACTAAATACTGGTTTTATTTATCATCTCATCATTAAGAAAATGAAAGTGAAATGGAATCTTGACCAAAGAAAATTGGTTTGAAACATCAAGTATCCAGACTTTTCTTATTTTGGACACATTGGATGCCAATTTTGGTCTTTTACATTAACGCTAATGGTATCCCTCAAGTTATTTTATTATGTTTTTTTGGCAATAAATTTAATACAAATGAAAGTAAAAATTTGTTAATTGGTGATCTTTTTATTTAAAGTTTTTTTAGTATCATGTCAAAAATTAATTGCTGTAACACTGACTTATTTTGGCAGTGGATTGAAAATTATTTAAAAGACGTCACTACTTTCACGAAAACATTTGGAAAAAATACTTTTTAAAACATCACTATTTCAAGTATAATTTATATAATATAGATAAGATGTTACTAAAATTGTTTCAAACTAAGAAAACATGTATCCCAGCATACCATAATCTCAGATAAAATTCAAACTTAACCGATGAATTTTATAAATTTCCTGTCAACATATGTTCTGCATCTACTATTGTTTAAAATTTTCTGAATTTAACACTCTAAGCATGCAACTGACATTTTTAGATACTTAATGCTCTGATTTCATTAACTAAAACATCCTTGTGATTCTCAGCTTATTGGGGTTGGGGGATACGATGTCACACTATCTCCAAACACATTGGCGTATGAATTTTTAAGAAACTGGACGTAGTTCTGCATGCTTCTGTTCGTACTGTGTGACTGTTCTAACCTATCTTTGATATCGTAAAGTCTGGAGTTAAACTTTCTTTCACTCTGAAAATAAATACGGAAATTATAAACAAATATTTGAGATTCTAATGAAATTTAAAGAAAGTAGGTTGATTAATATTTCGAAGGTTACAACTCCATAAAGCTGTTGCATAGCTTCTTGCCACTTTGACCCATCTAATTCTGAAAATTATTTGAAAAGTTTACAAACAAAAATAATTCAATGCATTATCATTTATAAGACAGTTCAGAATTTTTTATTCAAAAAAGGATCACAAATTTTGTATCAGTTTATGGGATATCACAAAGGACAATGAAAACCAAAACCATTTTGTTGTCACAAGAAAGGTGATACATATACTTGCTTAAAGCAAAAAATTGATTTTGGTCCTAAGTGTCCATGCTGAATAACAGTATTAAAAACCCAAAAATGGTAAGTTTGTGTTAAAATTGTCACCTAAAGTGCTATTTGGATATGTACCGTATTTGTCAGTAACTTATTTGATATCTATTTTCAGATCTTATGAGGACACATACCAAGCTATGTCTCGATAAATTTTGAAAAGCATTAGATGAAATTTTGAAAATGGCCCTACTACCCCCCCCCCCCCCCCCCCCCCCCAAAAAAAAAAAAAAATTAAAAAAGAAGAAATCCAAGCTAACTAACCTACATACGTAAACACCTATGATCAGTAAATTACAGTGAATGGTCGCAGTAAGAATTGGATCAATGATGATGGGAAGACTCTTATAATAAGACCATATTGGACAATTCTGTAATGTGACACCTGCTTTTTTGGCTGGACATCCAATTTTTCTGTATCATCTGATGGGTCTTAATTTTTATTTTTCAAAAGCATTCAACCAACACAGTTTCATACGATACAATCACCATATTACTAGATTCAACTCCACATTTTGGTGAAAATTCATTTTAACAATTCGTATAACGTTGGTATTATTTTAGAAGTTTCACAAATTTCAAATACATTTTGCCTGATTGTGACCTTTAAATCAACACAAAATTGGCTGAAAGGTCAGTGAAATTGGACACAATTAATGGAAACTCATATAAAATTGCATATTGGTTCATTTAGTTAATATTTCGATTGGACCTTTTGACTATTATTTCATCAAATTCAGTATTTTCCAAATGGAATTGTCTGAGGTCAATATACATCCACCCGAAGCACAAGTTTCATTCCTGGTGTTTTTTTTCATACAGATGACAGGTGACTTTTATGTTGCACCACTAGTGTACCATATTTAATGTTAAAATTTCAAATTCCTGTGTGTGCCGTAATTGAAGACTGGATAATGATAATGAGATATCAATTGTTTGTTCTTCTTATTTTGTAGAATTCAAACAATGCAAGAGACACATGAAGTTTGCAAATATTACTGGACACAGTATTGACTGTGCTTATTTGGGTAAAAAAAAAATCATCTTGGAAATGACAAAGCTGATCCTTATTTATAATTTATAATTACATTTTTGTTTGTTTTATTGAAATCTGTAATTTTTATTAGAAGTTGCTAGTCACATGGTTCTGAAATGTAATGTCTCATTACTAGAGATGATTTTCCGAGCCAAAATTTAAAAAAAAACTCAGAAATACCAGAAGTACAAAGATTATAAGTACCTATTTCTTCTGTATATATTGCTATATGTATTTATAGAGAAACCGTAACGTACAAATCAGGATTGCCAAAATGCAGAAATCCGCTAAAAACGGAAAAAAATCATTCCTACATAACGAAATAAAAGTCAAAATATTGTTAAGCATGTGCTCCCATGATGACACTGACGATGCTGCAATGCAGCAGAGTAATATTTCGAGACTATGTGGAGACTATTTTACAATTGCAGTCATTTTCTTTTTCTTGTCAAATACAAACTGTAATTATAAGAAATGACTGATTTATTTTAGTAATATAACAGGATTGTAAAAGCTTTGACCGGATGGCATTTTTTTTTGTATGAAGGAATTAAGAAGCACTATGTAATAAAAGAAATAATAATACTCAGGATGTTAAATCAGCATTTGAATACCTTGGAAGATAAATTAGTCAAAAGATGGTACACTAGATAGATGGTTATGAAAATAATTTCAGAAACAAAACTGAGAAAATAACAAAACAAAACAAGAGGCTCAACAGAACCTGTATCGCTCACCTGGAGTCTGGTTTTCATTGGACAATTAATCAACTATTTGACCAAGTTTGTTGCAATTGGTTCAATTGTTCAGGGAAAATTTGTTGAAGATTTATTTTTCATAAGGTTTAATGTTAAAATATGTTCCCTGATGGTGGTAGTCCTGGCAGGAAGTTGATAAAATTGACCAGGAATAAGGGTGAACCTTAAATAAATGTAACAGAACCTGACCTCAAATTACACAAACCAATAACTCCTAAATAGAATTTGGGATTCCCTTCAAAATTTCAGGGTAGGTAGATCTCAACATGGCAAACATTTTTCAATTTACATTTCACTTCTATCTCAAATACTTTTGGAGATAAATGCAAAAATGTTAAAATTTTGAAAATTTGACAAAAAAAGGGCAATAACTCCTAAATGGGTTTTGGGATTTCCTTTAAAATTTCAGGGTATGTAGATCTCAACATGGCAAACATTTTTCAAATTTAAATATCACTTCTATCTCAAATAGTTTATGGGATAAATGACGAAAAATGTTAAATTTTCAAAATTTGACGAAAAAAAGGCAATAACTCCTAAATGGGTTTTAGCATTTCTTTCAAAATTTCAGGTTAGGTAGATCTTGTCATGCTGATCAATTTTACCCCATGTCAGATTTTTTATATCTGTAACGGTTTTTAAGTTATAAGCCAAAAACAACACATGCACCTCTATATTCTATTTTTAGCTACGACAGCCATGTTTTACGTCAGATCAAAATAAATTGAGGATCGTTTGTAGAGGACATGTCATAGATCATTCCTATTAAGTTTCAAACCAATCGGCCCAGCGGTTTCAGAGGAGAAGATTTTTTAATGAAAAAATTTTGAAAATTTGACAAAAAAAGGGCAACAACTCCTAAATGGGTTTTGGGATTTCCTTTAAAATTTCAGGGTAGGTGGATCTCAACATGGCAAACATTTTTCAAATTTACATTTCACTTCTATCTCAAATAGTTTTGGAGATAAATGACAAAAAATGTTAAAATTTTGAAAATTTGATGAAAAAAGGGCAATAACTCCTAAATGGGTCTCGGAATTTCCTTCAAAATTTCAGGGTAGGTAGATCTTGTCATGCTGATCAATTTTACCCCGTCAGATTTTCAATATCTGTAACGGTTTTTGAGTTATTAGCAAAAAACAGCAATTTACGCCTATGTTCTATTTTTAGCAACAGTGGCCATGTTTTTCATCGGATCAATATAAAATGAGGATCATTTGTGGAGGACATGTCATATATCATTGCTATGAAGCCTCGATCCAATCTGCCCAGCCGTTTCAGAGGAGAAGATTTTTGAAAATCAGCCAATCAGAAACAAGAATTGCCTCTGGTGGCCACGTTTCTTGACCAATCAGAACTAAATGAGGAATCTTTGTTGAGGACCTTCCATACACCACTCATGCAAATTTTGGTTGGAATTGGCCAAATGGTTTCTGAGGAGAAGATGTTTCAATGAAAAGTTTACGACGGACGGACGGACGGACGACGGACGACGGACGAAAAGTGATGGCAAAAGCTCACATGGCCTTTTAGGCTAAAAACAATTATTAATACTATTGGCTAGTATGTCAAAAAATAAATACCTTTGACTTTAATTTCAAAATTAAACCCAAGAATAAGGAAGCTGGGGAAAATAAAAAGTGATTAGTAGAAAATAAATCAAGATGAATTCTGTTATAGGGAATTTGACTAAATAACTAAATACCGCATAAAAATTAATTAAAAATAATACAGTACCATTTATGAATTAACATTGGACCAAAGTGTATATTTATAAAACTCTTAAACAGTAAAGAATCCATTTAACATCATAAACTTAATAAAGTAAGATGTCATAAACATGTGGCTGGTTCAGAAGGTAAGGGTGGGGTACAGGGGTTGAGTTTTGAGCCACACTGTGTCCCACTTTTGGGGATAATATAGACCTTTGACTCAACCTGGGTCAAAACTACAAGGAACGTTGGCCTGAAATGTTATTTGCAGGGTTCATACACATTTTTCATAAAAAAAAATTAAGGACTTTTCAAGTGCCGTCAAGGCAAAATTTACATTTTTCAAAAACCTTTCTAGACAACTTGTCTACATTCGTACTTAAAACTACAAGTAATTATAAACAGACTTGCTTTTAAGGTGGATTTTGCAAGCGTATATTTCAGAATGCAATCTATACTTCATACATGCTTGTAAATCATGAGTGATAAAATCCAGCCGCAAAAATGGATCAAGGATTTCAAAGACATGTGCGAACCGTGTATCTTCATAACTTCAGCTTGTTTTGCTAAGCATTTACAGACAAGCAGCCGAGTGGTTACATTTTCCATGAAAAATTAGAGTATTACAGTGCTGTTCCCACAGAACAGTATTTTATTTGTTGACCAATCAAATTGCAAGACACAAACTCAACTCTTGATAAACTGAGAAATTATTTTTTGTTAAAAACTAGAATATTGTAACTTATCTTTTTCTTCCATAACTTGCATTCCCTTATATCCCCCCCTCCCCTCAATCCCCAAATTATTACTGTACTCAGTATACCTCGTCTTTCTCCCGTTTAACTTTAGCAATTTCTGCTCTGGCTTGACTCAATTGAGATTCTAAGTCTGTTATCCTTGCTTGATAAGTTCTTTCCTACAACAGACACAGAAAAAAAAATTATGATTGATAATATTACTTAATGAGATGTTAAAATTGTACATTTAAAGTGTATTACCTCCCCTGATTTCAAAGTACAGCTGAAAGGCCTAATAACTTCTTTGGCAACAGCTATTGTTACGTCACTTCCTATAGCGAAATATGACTTTTCTGTTCACTGGGTGAAATACTGGATTTTATTTCACTCAGAAATGCAGTTAATTCACCACACAATGTAATAAAATTAGTTACTTGTATTGTGGGTTAAATTTATTCCAATTAGAATGTGCTCCTTTTAACTTTATAACAAGCTAAGACTCTTATAGCTTCAGGTTGGATAATGTTGCTCTATAAAACGAAAAAGGCAGAAATAACACTTCCATAAATGGTTTAATGCTATCTCGTCGTAGAGTTCAACAGAAATCGGCAGTATTTGAGAGAGACCAGTATAAATTTAAAGTTTAAAATCCTTGGAAGAATGAACAATTTTGACAGAATTACACAAAATTTCATATTTTTAGCCCTTACCTTACTGTGAAAATATCTTATGTAACTGACAAATTTCTATGGGTTATTGGCGGGACTTGCATTTATTCATGATATTACAACAGAAACTAGGATGGGAAAACCCATTCACGATACGTGCATTTCTCTTGATGAAAGCGGGATAGTATATAGCACATGCTTATATTCAACAAGCCTTTTATGTTAATCTTAACTTTGCGCCAAATAAATTTAGTACGTCACTCAGGTGACTTTTTGTAAGAATTAATTTCAAGGCCATAAGTTCAGTGTGATGATGGCTTTCAATCCTGAACAATATGAAATACCTTTTGTCCTTGTTTATCTCGAACATTATCTGATTGTCTCCTCAGATCTGATAAAGCATTCTCTAGCTGTCTAGTTAGACCAGCATTCTCACGAACTTTCTCTTCTAGTCGTAACTGTAAATAATAGATGTTATATGAGATAGAGTGTTAAAGCTAGCAAATAACTTTTACAAAAAATTTCTATTAATATAAAAATATGATAATGATGCAAAATGTCTCCAAACAAGAAATTCTTTTAGTTAACATTTGTGAAGTATTTCTCCTGTTTTGTTTTGTTTGTTTAGTTGGGGTTTAACGCCGTTTTCAGCACATTTGGCCATTTCGCGGCGGCCAGTTTTTATTGGTGGAGGAAGCCGGAGTACCCGGAGAGAACCACGACCTTCGGTAGGAAAATTGGCAATCCTTGTCAATTAAGATCGGAGACAAACACACCCCGCCACAGGTGAGATTCAAACTCACAACCCCAGCGTTGACAGGCTAGTGATGATTAGTAGTCATGACGAACTACCTAGACCACTCGGCCACCAAGGCCCCTCTCCTGTTTTGTGTAGCGTACTTAATAAAATGAATTTATGTATCAAATGATATCATATGCAAGACAACTCTTCATTTCAAAACTTTGAAAGACATATATTACAGTTACCGTAATTTTTGGTGTATAGGGATATACTTCTTCCTCTGAAGCACTGGGCTCGACCTATGCACCGCAAAGATTCTTTTCTTCAAATTTTCACAAACAATTAATAAAACGATTAAAGAACTGTGCTTGGACCTATACTATAGGTTATACTGGTTATGGTACGTTTGGTGAAAATTAGTCATTCAAAATATACACCACATCTATTTATAGTCCACAAATTACAGTATTTAAAAATATCAAGAATTTAATTAAATCCCTGACTTCAGTTTTTTTAAAGTTTACACAAATAATTCAATAAACAGCTGCGCCACCAGCGCATGATACGCCCGTCGTCTTGTGAAAAAAACATAATAAATGTTTTTGGAATCCTCCTTTATTTAGTGGAGCTGCTGGTGGGATGTATATGGAAACCCAGCAAAACATAAGCGTGTAAACTTTTAAGCAATAGAGATACGGCGCGAAATGTGACCAAAAAAGACTACCTTTTTTACCAAAAAGCTCAATAAAAATTCAATAACTCAAAAATAAAATAATCATCGCGAAAAAGTATACAGATCTTCAGATTAATATAACTAAGAAGTGTGTAAAATTTTATGCAATAATCATAAATAGTTTTTGCGATACGGCGTGACATGTGAACTCCCCCCCCTTTTTTTATACAAAAAACTCAAAAACTCTAAAACAAAATTTTGAATCATCACCAAAAAGTACACAGATCTTTAGATTAATATAACTAAGAAGTGTGTAAAGTTTTAAGCAATAATCATAAATCGTTTTTGAGATACGGCGCGACGTGAAAAAAAACACACTTCTGTTTTAGTTACAAAGTCCCATAACTCAAAAAGTTTTAATCTTATTTTCATCAAAAAGTATATAGATTGTTTGACCATCATAAGAAACAACTAAGTTAAGTTTCGTGAATTTGGACGAGTCGTTCTCAAGTTACGGCGCGACATGTTTACGACGGACAGACAGAAAGACGGATAGACGGATGCTGGACATTAGTATACCATAATACGTCCCGTCAAAATTTTCTTTATTTTCTATTACATGGATCCATTTCAGTCAAAACCTAATCTTTTGCAAGGGCAATGTGTACATAAATTCTCGCTGTGTGCGAGATCTATGATTATATATGTCAAAAGAAAGATTTTACCAGAAACGCACACACAAAAAATTCGGGAAAAATAACAAAACATGGGCCTAAACTAAAAATATAAAATTATACAAACGTTGGTCTGATGAAGAGCCTCATCCCTTTTGGCAACATTTGTCGAGAGATCTCTGTTGTGGTCTTCAGCATCTCTCAGCTTCCTGTAAATGTAAAGGAAGGTCAATCATCTTGTCAACAATCTATACAATATAGAATACAATTGCTGTGTGTACTGTGTGTCCCAAATACACTGCATCTCTCAGCTTCCTAAGGCTAACTAAAATTAATTAGTAGATTTTCATCCAACTTTTTGAAACTAGAGGCTCTCAAGAGCCTGTATCGCTCACCTGGATATAACTTTTCACCTTGAGCAGACCTAAAAATTTAAGTGTTGCAGTCAATTTGGCTGGTTTTTCTATAGGATTCTATGTTAAACTAATTTCAGCTGTGGCAGTCATGTTGGTTGACAGTCTAGGTCAACGGATACATTTCTAAAAGAGAACCATCTAAGGACCATTTCTGCTAAGTCTTGTTCCAACTGGCTAAGCGGTTTCAGACAAGAAAATTTTTAAATGAATTTTCCTATAGGGTCCAATATTTAACAAAGTTCGGTGTGGCAGCCATCTTGGTTGACAATCCGGGTGATCGGACATATTTCTGAAAAGGACCTCCTAAGGACCAATGCTGCCAAGTCTGGCTCCAATATGTCAAGAGGTTTCAGACAAGAAGATTTTTCAATGAATTTTTCCATAGGGCCCTATGTTAAACTAAGTTCGGGTGTGGCGGCCATCTTGGTTGACAGTCTGGGTCATCGCACAAAATTCTGAAAGAGGACCATCTAAGGACCATTGCTACCATGTCTAATTCTAATTGGCTTAGTGGTTTCAGACGAGAAGATTTTTGAGTAAATTTCCCACAGGGTCCTATGTTAAACTAAGTTCAGCTGTGGCGGCCATCTTGGTTGACAGTCCAGGTCTACAGACATACTTCTTAAAGAGAACCTCCTAAGGACCATTACTGCCAAGTCCTGCTCCAATATGTCAAGTGGTTTCAGACAAGAAGATTTTTCAATGAATTTTCCTATAGGGCCCTATGTTAAACTAAGTTCGGTTGTGGTGGCCATCTTGGTTGAAAGTCAGGGTCATCGCACAAAATTCTGAAAGAGGACCATCTAAGAACCATTGCTTCCAAGTCTTATTCTTATTGGCTTAGTGGTTTCAGACGAGAAGATTTTTGAGTGAATTTCCCATACGGTCCTATTTTAAACTAATTTCAGCTGTGGCGGCCATCTTGGTTTGCAGTCCACGAAATCAGACACATTTCTGAAAAAGGACCTCCTAAGGACCAATGCTGCCAAGTCTGGCTCCAATATGTCAAGTGGTTTCAGACAAGAAGATTTTTCAATGAATTTTCCTATAGGGTCCTATGTTAAACTAAGTTTGGTTGTGGCGGGCATCTTGGTTGACATTCCGGGTCATCGGACACACCTCTGTAAGAGGACCATCTAAGGACCACTGCTGCCAAGTCTGGTTCGAATTGGTCAAGTGGTTTAAGACGAGAAGATTTTTCAATGAATTTTCCCATAGGGCCCTATGTTAAACTAAGTTCGGCTATGGCGGCCATCTTGGTTAACAGTCCGGGTCATTGGACATATTTCTGAAAGAGAACCTCCTAAGAACTATTACTGCCAACTTTGGTTCCAACTGGACTTGTAGTTTCATATAAGAAGATTTTTGAAAGTCACCCCCCCCCTTTTTTTTCTATTTTTAGTAACAGTGGCCACCTCGGTTGGAAGTCGGGGACGCCAGACATAATTTTGGAAGGGGGCCACCCAAGGACCATTCCACCAAAGTTTAGTCTCAATTGGCCCAGTGGTTTGACAGGAAAAGATCTTTAAAGGAAAGTTTACACTGAATGCAGTCTTTAAAGGGCAAAAACTCCTATAAGGGGTCAATCAATGATTTTGGTCATGTTGACTTATTTGTAGATCTTACTTTGTTGAACATTTTTGCTGTTTACAATTGGTCTTTATCTATAATAATATTCAAGATAATAACCTAAAACTGCAAAATTTCCTTAAAATTAACAATTCAGGGGAAATAACCCAACAAAGGGTTGACCGATTCGTCTGAAAATTTAATGACAGGTAGATCTTGACCTGATGAACATTTTTACCCCATGTCAGTTTTGCTCTAATTGCTTTAGTTTTTGAGATATAAGACAAAAACTGCAGTTTACCCCTATGGTCTATTTTTAGCCATGTCGGCCATGTTGGTTGGCAGGCGGGGTCATCGGACACATTTTTTAAACTAGATACCCTAATGATGCTTGTGGCCAAGTTTGGTTCAATTTAGCCCAGTAGTTTCAGAGGAGAAGATTTTTGTAAAAGTTAACGGACGACGACGGACGACGGACGACGGACGACGACGGACGACGACGGACGACGGACGCCAAGTGATGAGAAAAGCTCACTTGACCCTTTGGGTCAGGTGAGCTAAAAAATGGGGCGGGTGGGAGGATTTTATTTTTTATTTTTTATTTCATATGAAACTATTTTGTAAGGTGCTATTAATATGTAAACGTTATAAAATGGCTTATATATGTTTTTATTCCAGAAACATGCACAATAGAAATTTCAACTCCAATCTCTGCAGACTTAAGCTGACCAAAAGACATCTAAAGGTCACAAAAATAGTCGAATCACGAAAACTATGTTGAATTGTTACAGGAAGTTAACAAAAAAGAAATTATTGACACGGATACCGGTAACAGGGATGAACAAAATCCGGAAATCGTAAATTTTAGAAAATAAAAAAAATCGGGGCGGCACGATTTTCGAGGGGCGGGCGGGGATGAAAATCTATCAATTAATTTAATATTGGCCTAATATATATGTAAAAGAAATTCGGATAATCTTGTCAACATTCTATACACAATAGAATACAAAATTGCTATGAATACTGTGTGACCACATAAACTGTAAAATTCCTTCCAAAAAAAAAATCTTAAATAACAATCACTGACTTCTCAAATGGATGATGCTCATATTTTTAATGAGAGCTGATTTTTGTGTTTTATGTGTACAAGTCTGATTTTTTGCTTAGAATCATATTTCAAAAACAAAATTATTTAGGGCAACACATAATTGTGTTCATTTACGCTATAGGAAAGGTCCCAGAAACTGAGTGGCTCAAGTTCTGACCATGTACAAATCACCAGGCAGTCAAACCACTATCAATTAATTTACTCCATCTAACTAAGCAGTTTCATAATCAGAGAATTATAGGTTCTTACACAAAGTGAATACTGGAAAATATTCAACAAGTTTTTAAAATTCAATGTCTTTCCTGAGTGTAGCACAGCCGATCGAGGGGAAAGACCATGAATTTCAAAAACGATTTTCCAGTTCTTCATTTTTTTAAAGATTATATGTACCTATTTCTTCCGAAAATACTCGATTTTCAGGTTTCCTGAACCTAGGTTAATTTATTGCACAGTCGACAAAGTTAAATAATGTTACGCCTGATTGGTCAAAAGGTATGACAAAAGAATTCTGATTGGACATCACAACATTGGGAGATCAATGCACATACAACACTCTTCCATGGGTGATCTCCCACTGAAAACAGCCATTTGTGGAAGAAGTACATTTCTGAAACTCCACCAATCAGAAAGCAGAATGGCAATATAAGTTTTCCATTAGGAATACATTAGGCACACTTTATAGAGGCTTTTTACAGATATGTCACATCATGTTTCAGTTCATTTGAAAACAGGATTTTTTAAATCCAACCAATCAGAAGTTAGAATTGCACATAGGGGCCATGCTGGCACTCTGTCTACATTAAATAGAGAAATTATATTTTTTAATATCAGTATTACACATCTAGGGTATGCTGGCAATCCAAACGATAAAAAAATATGGAATTTTAAGATCTTTTAAAAAATATGTTTTACCTTTCTAAAGCTTCCACTTTAGTTCCTAGAAGTTTATTCTCATCCTGAGAATCATGCCATTTGTTTCTAATCAAGTCCATCTGCTCTGTTACATGCTCAACCTGTTAAAAATACCAAATAAACATTAATATAAAGGCCAATCACTTTGGCTTAGACTACTGCATAAACAATGGACTTGGGTTGGTAAAAACCTTGCTATATTTTTTATCGTGACAATTTTGAAAACAATGTCATAGGCGCTACTTTGGAAACAACATTTCATCGGATGTTTTTACGAGGACAATGGAAGCATGAATTTAATGAATTGATGAAAAGCATAGAAAGAACCAGAAAATTTTGGAACACCTGGCTGAATGTGCAAGGTTGTAGGACAATTTCATCAAATTTTTAGTATTTTCAAAAGAGATTTTTAAATATTGGTATTGGTATACATAATGCTTAACGAATTTTTAAAGGGCAACATCCAAGGACCATTCCACCAAAGTTTGGTCTCAACTAGCTAAGTAAATGAGATTTTGAAATATTTTGCTATTTTTAGTAATAGCAGACATATTGGTTTAGTCCAGCCCCTGGACAGAATTTTAAAAAGCAGACCACACAAGAACCATTTTAAAGAGTTTAATCAAGTCCAAGTGGCTTCATTAAAAAAGCTTAAAACGTAGAATTTCATTGATGGAAAATACCTCAACAAATGAGATAAAAATAGAACATAATCATGAACAATTTCATACCTTGGCAGTCAATTCAGCAATAAGCTTTGTATTTTCTAAATTTTTCCTCTCATATATATTCATACGTTCTTGACTCTCATACAGCTTCAGCTCAGATGATTTCAACATTTCTGGCAAGGGCTCTAACTCTTGTAATCTCTGATGCAGTCTTACTTTAACCTGTAAAGATGAAGACATCATAGAAATCAACATGGGTGAGACTGGTAGAATTGAATTCTAATGATCAATAATTGCTTATCTCCAATTAGGTTTTAACTTTAAAAGGAGATAAATTGCCACCTAAACTTTAAAGAGAGATAACTGCCATCTACTGGTTAATCAGAATGAGAACAAAGTCTGTACATTGAATGCTTACTGAATACCAAGAGTTTGAAAACTTTCCCAGTTAAAACAAACTGATTTATATCATCCCTTTGAAATTAATAAAAAATGTTTTATTTCTGTGATTGTATAAAACACTTTTATTTATGATTATGAAGTGAGTACTGGTAAACTTATCCAAAAACGAAGATCCGGATAAATTTAATATGTATAGCAAATAGAGTGTAGTTGTGTATACACAAATAAATCATTATTTGTTAAAATGAGGTTGAGTGATAATAATGTCAAGACCACGATCAATGTGTAGCTGCTCTGATATTAACATGAAGTTAACCATCCAAATAAGGTCATGCGATATGTTTCAAACTTAACTGTACAACAGTGACAATACAATGTGTTGACCGAATATGATTATAGGTTAATAATGATTAACCGTAAAACTTGGTTTTAAATCTAACAACAAAGTTGGTGAAATATGAAATTGGTGCACAGTCAAATGACAAGCTATCATGTATATATCCTCCATGAATATGTGGATCAAATATGATTGCTTTATGATGTACGGATACTTAGAGATGAAGCTTATAAATCAGGAAATGTTTCCTTTTGCCATTGCCGCATTGGTATCAAAAGCACATCTATGTCTCTTCTGCAACTGTAAATTAATTTGCATTTTACATATAAACCCATTAACTACTGCTGGCTCGGGAAAGATGGCACAATTTTTTTTCTTTTTAAACAGAATAAATTATGTTGGATTCAGATGTAGAGAAATTACTCTTCTTAAGACATTTCTGATGTCGATCTTTCAAACATTCAGTAATTTTATTTTCTGACAATGTGTTGACCGAATATAATTGTAGATTACTTGTGATTAACCGTAAAACTATGTTTTAAATCTAACATCAAAGTTGGGGAAATATTAAACTGGTGCACAGTCAAATGATATTTGATGAATGGCTGATTTCCTATATATAATAAACATGTCCTTTGCTTAATAATCTCATTGCACTCCAGTTTACTCTTGTAGATCATTGAATAACTGAGAAATCTTCGTTTCCAATTCAAGTTAATTGACAGATTATCATCCCCGCCCACCCCTCCAAAATCAGACCACCCCAATTTTTTTCAAAAGCACTTTCTAGTAATTTTTTTCTTGCCTGTTTCCAGTAAAATCTATGATTATTTAAGAAATAATTCATGGAAGTCCGTGGTTTGTTAGATATTTTACCATGGGTGTGCCATATTTCTGGAGAAATTTTACCCTGAGCGTAGCGAGGGGTAAAATTCACAGAAATATGGCCATCCAGTGGTACAATCGACCACAAACCAATGGCGTCCATGAATTATTTCAATTCTAATAGGATAAATCCTTTGATAAACGTCTTCAATTTGCTGATGCCATTGAACAAAATATGACGTTTTTTGAGTTTGAATCATATTGTGACATTGTCAATTCATATATGTCGTGGTTTATTGGAAATGTTACCACGGGTTTGTTTTAATGACGTTATCAGCAGCCCATATTAGAATTAGGAGTTTATTTCTGGTCTGTGAAAAATAAACAGTCTTTGCTATATGATCTTATCTATTGTTCAAGTTGTTGGCCAAGGTGAAAGAAAGGGAGGGTATGTATCCAAAATTTATTATACAAAAACAATATTTGACATATGACATTGTCAGAGTCCAAACTGACTACAAGTTCCTTACTCTGGACTGGCAGATAGCAAGAATTTCTGAGTACATCTACATTGCCAATTATGGGAAAATATCTTCCATGCACCTAACAGTGTTTAAGAAAGGGGTGGATGAGAATGTATCAATTAACATTTGCTTACCAGGTTGTACAATGGTGCACAAGCAAAACATAAAATAAACATCTGAAATTATTGTTCTCGTAAACATTTTACATATCATAAACATGATTGTGTGCAATAAACATAGGGTGAGAAATGTTTGTTCCATGCAACTTCTTCAGTTTTCTTTCAGTGTCATTTAATTGTTTGACTTTGTGAAAAAAAGTGAACATCTATAACTCACCCCTTGGGATTTATGTGGTGTACATGAACACCTCACTGACTGTTTACAAAATACATGTAATTGTCATATTAATATCAAATTTATTCATTTAATATTTAACGATTCAGAATAATCTGAAGATAAAATGAAGAAAGGAATGATAAAATTTCATGCAAGACATCAAAACTGCCAATTTCCCTCCCCAAAACATATTGTACCTGGAATAATACTATATCAAAACAGCTGTGAATATAATTCAATATTTAAAAAAAATCAAATATCTGATATACCATTACATGTACATTGTACTACTCTCGAGATAATAGAAATTGGTCAA
The DNA here is from genome assembly GCA_028015205.1 of Mytilisepta virgata. Taxonomy (NCBI): domain Eukaryota; kingdom Metazoa; phylum Mollusca; class Bivalvia; order Mytilida; family Mytilidae; genus Mytilisepta; species Mytilisepta virgata. The sequence continues at coordinate 117,556 of JAPWFG010000023.1, forward strand.
ATTTGCTTGGTATTGATGTCAAATCCCACTGTACATACATTTTTTCTACTGAAAGAAATTTCATGTTGACATAAATTTATTTAACATATTTTTACAGTATGCATGAAGCTTAAGCAAAGGAAAGCAGGATATTGTGTCAAGGCCAGGCTGCTAGTCAGCTACAACTATATAAAGCTACAATAAAGACATTTCTATGAATGAACCTGCTGAGCATAACAGTAATATATATATAGTAAACTCTCATCACAAATGCATTTAAGTGAAATTTTGGATAACTTTAACAAAGTCTATTACAGCAATATACAGTCTCAAACCAGTTAGACAAAATTTCGGGTTACTTGAACAGACTCTCAGATATATGGAATGCCACCAGTAATATCAAATTAACTCCTGGGCCCAGTTGTTCAACTTATTTAACCCATGGTTACACCCGGTACATTTGATAAAGGAAATGTCAAAAGATACATCCAGTATCAAAGCCCGTATGCTCGTGCAGTGCTGATACTGAAAATATCAAGACAGCTGATAAATGTAGGAATGATCAATAAAAATACCTTTCACTAAGATGCTCAGCAGATTCATTTAATAAAAGAAAAAAAAATTATTGAAGTAATTGTAAACTTTTCATCTCTGAACTAATTACAAAATACTGATTCTTTTACATCGATTGCAATCTTTATCTGCCACAGATTTTCAAAATGTAATATAAAAAGCTAGACTTTCTTTCTATTCCAGTATATGGAGAAATTAAAATAAGTGGAAGTGTCGTTTAATTTAAATGCATTGAAATAAGAGAAATTCTGAATATTTACAGATCATGAAAAAAAAAAAAAAAAATTTTCAGATAATATTTTCTTTTAGCATTTTTTCATGTAATGAAAGTTCAAAGATGAAATGTGCAACAGAAGGAAGGAAATAGCAAGCCAAATCTGGTTAATACTGTGTATCTGTGGAGGAGTATTTAAAAATTTTTCTGAATCTAATTCAACAATATTATATTATTTTGGTTATACATTCCAAAATTTTGAAAACACTACCATTTCTTTAGAAAGTGGCATGAGTTGTATGCACCGTTCTTAATTTCTAGTGGGACTTTTTCACAATACAGTCAAACCTGCTTTAGCGACCACCTGTATTAAGCAATGACCTGTCTTAAAAGACCATCATTTCAAATTCCCTTTGCAGTGAATTCTATATAAAATTTACTTGTATATAAAGACCACCTGTCTGAAGTGAAAATAATTTTGCTCTCACTTGGAAGGTCACATAAGACAGATTTGACTGTATCCAAAAAAACAAACAAAACAAAATTATGATGGGTTTGAAACGAGATAAAAAAGGAGGTGGATTTTATGTATGTGAGAATATAAACCAGGCAATATTGGTAAATAAAACAAAAAGTTACTAAACAGCACCGTTATTGCTGTTCTTCATCTACAGAGAACAACCGCCTGTTTAATCTGCTCCACAGATATATCAGTATATTCTTGCCACCTGATTATTACAATCCTCCCTACACCAATGGTTTAGAGAGGTTTAAAAGAACAAGACCAAGGCAATAAATTTAAATTAAATTCAAGAACAAAATATCAGACTACTTGAAAAGTTTCTGAAGAAAATTAAAAATGCAAGAAAAAAATTCTGTATAAAAATAAAAGCACATGAAGGCACTTTGTAATAACAATTTGTGTAGAAGATATTTCAATTGACATTTTGGAAATCTGAAATCCCAACCCATTTCTTGTAAAATAAGAATGTATTATCATGATTATATTCATATTTATTCATTTTGACTCTAAATTTCTTTTTTTTTTTTCAAATGTCCATTTAAATTAATTCCAATTTAAATCAAAAGAAATTCACAAAAAACAAAAACCATTTCATTTTTTTTTTATATATCAGATGAAAGTGACATCAGCCTCATATTGTACCAAAATTCACATAAAGAGTTATTTGCCCTTTAACCATATATGGTAACTTCAAAAAATCCCAGAAGTTTTTCTGAATTTTTAAATTAACAATAGTTTTATAATTTCCACTAATTTTTTGTTAATTCCAAGTAGTCTGGGGAAAATCATAAACAGAAAGGATTGGAAAATATGGTTAATAGATAATTTTTCTACTGGCATCTGGTCTTGCCTTTTCCAATTCTATTTCTCCCTCTCTTTGAGCCATATGGGCATCTTTTTTAGCTTCTTCTAAATGTGCCATTGTTTCATCGGCTTCTTGTCTAGATTTATTCATCTGTAAAAACAACCACTTGTCTGATACAGAATCATGTTCTTTTAGATGTTTAAATTTTTTGTCCTCACGAAAAATGTAACAAAGATTTAATGAAAGAAAACATAAATTCATTCAAATTCCGCTAAACCAAATTAGTTTATGTTAAGTTGCCCATGTTAATGAATGATGTATCCCAGAATTCCAAAGCATTTGTGTGATATAACTGTTTCCCTACTATGTCAAGCATGTGTTCTATAACAGTGACTAAAAGTGGGTACAAAAATGTAAATAATTTGGTCACGGTTGAAATTTTTGCAAAAGTTTTTGTACTGTTGCAAGCATCTACCATTATAGATGATAGGTGTACTTGTCAATATCCTACATAAAAAAACAATTCAGAATATTGATGTAATCTGGCTCAGTATGTAAAATTATTATTAGGTCTTCATTCAGACCTGATTTTGACAACAGGGAAAACAGAGCGGAAATCACACTTCGGCAGCCATTTTACTATGTATAATAAAGGAACCGTAATGGAAAAATCCGGACTTCCAAAAGCGGAATTTCGCTTTAAAGCGGAAGAAAATCAGGTCTATTCATTAAGATTGGTAATACACCGTATTCACTTCTAAAAAGGAATGGCCCGCCAGTAAACATTAAAGATAATAATAAATATAACCTCTCTTGATTTGAAATTTCACATGTGAATCGCCTATCTGGAAGTATAAAATTTCTAATATTTGTAAGGTCCTCCTGATGAAAAATGCAAATTTGTAGATTTCTTCATTAAAACACAAAATTACTATATTCTAAAGCTTAAAATCCTGACCATGTTTCAAAGAGCTCATGATAACGGCTTTAAAGCTTATAACCTGTATGCAATGAGAAAAAAAAATCTGCTGTCTTCTGATATTACTGGTTTTAGAAGGTGTATTAAAAACAAATGTAGATGCTTGCAATACATATACACATAAAAACATGCAGGTTTCTATCTACTTCTAAATCTTCAGTAGCTATAACACAAGTCATCTACTTGCATGGAGGATTACCTATAGTTAATTACTGGTAATAGTATTCTGGCTTCGATAAAGGGAGATAATTAAGACTTGCATTGTAATTTTTATAATATTCTATTGCAACAAGCATTTATATTTGCATTCCTGTCGATTGTTTAAGAATCCCAATATTAAGTGTACATGATAATTTCTGAATTCCTACAGTGCATTTTTTCACCAGTTCTAATAGAATTTTTTTATAATGAAATCTCATAAAACAAGTGAGAAGAACTTTCCTTAATTTTTTGCAGTGAGGTTGCAGCCTAATAAAAATTTATAAACAGCAGGAGTGCAATTTCCAAAAACGTGTTTGTAACTGTATATAATGTAAATGTGTATGATTGTGTAAAGAGACAAACAGGACATAATTCCAGAATGAAAATGCTCAGTCAATGTAATTCTAGAATATCATTATTTCGTTATTTAAATGTACCATAATAAATGAATGATTAACATAACCAAAATTTCTGTATCCTCTGTGGCAGAGGGATACCATCTATTCCAAACTTCTTCATTCTTCCAATTGGCAGATTAATTTTAGGATGAAATTTCAAAAGTCATGTTGCAATGACTTACATTCTATGCAGCTGTGAGAGACTGCATCCAATCAAAATGAAACTAAAAAGTTAGAACACACATGTGCTTGTGGAAAAAATGATACTTGTGGCTGATTCTACAATAATATCAAGCATTGTCATTGATGAGATTTTGAAATGTAAACATCTATTTTTCTGTGGTTGTGATCAAGGTTAGTGAGCCTAAATGGTTATTACTTTTTTATGATTTTTATACCAGGTTTATTTGCCTTTAACCAATTAAAGGGTCACTGACCTTCATTTGTTTATTGTAAAAAAATCTCTGCCCAAAACGAAGATGAAAAATATTTCCATACACTTTTAAAACACTACATCAACTCAATATTCAAATTGTTAAAAAACATTTTTATAATCAGTTCTGCCAAAAAATGTGATAAATCCAAGAAGTCGAAGTGAGACTTTTCCCAATAAAGGATATGACTGAAAATTGCCAAAAAAAAAAAACAAAAAAAAGTAAAGGAATTTTATGTGTGAAATTTCAAAATTCTACCAAAACCCAAACCATGTTTGGGACAAAAAAGGCTAAGTTTACATCAGGCATATAAATTTTCTCTTTCTAAAACTGTTTTTTTTTTACAAAGAACCTGACAACAAACCTGAGATTTGTATTCTTCTACCAGATTTTCGTACTGTTTCAAATTTCCTCGGAGTTGAACTAGTTCTTCATCAGCCTGGAGAAATTTGGCCTCGATCGTTGCTATGGAAGACTGAAATAAAAATATTAAAGAACCACTTATTAAAATGTATTTATATCACAAGTTATAAATTTTCCTGCATAGTTTGCAGTTAACTAGTAGATTTATGTGAAGATTTTCCAGTAGAAATTTATATAGTTTCATCTTTACATGAAAATGTACAGTACTGTGTGTACAGATGAAAAATTCTAAAATGTTATCCCAAAATATCTTCATAAAATTCTATAATATCTAGCAGATCATTCTTGTAGAATGAGGAACCAGAGTGAGTTATCTTTTCCTAACCAATGTAGGAAAGGGAGATAATTAAATTCTCTCCCTTTTGTCCTGAGGCTAAAAGGGAGACAAATTTATTATCTCCCTTACCTACATTGGTTAGGAAAAGATAACTCACTCTGGTTTCTCATTATTTTTATTAAAAAGAGAAGAAAAAATTACCAGTATTGACCATATATATTAACTGTAAACTAAACTGCTACTTTGTTCAGTTTGTTCAGTTAAACGATTATGATGATATTGATGTCAAGACAGCCTATACTTAAGATTTACAACCTAATAAAATCCTAAATTTCAGACATGAATTTGACAACAGAAAAAAAGAGCGGAAGTGATACTTCGGCAGCCGTTTTACTATGTATAAGAAAGGAACCGTAATGGACAAATTCGGACTTCCAAAAGCCAAAGAAAATCACGCCTGAAATGTGTACCATTTGGTAAAGGCGTGTGTTAATAATACCTATAATTCATATAACTTTTGACATTTATGTAAAAAAAAAAAAATAATAATCACATTCTCTTTAATAAAAATATATCCAAATAAAATATTATTTATGTTTCCTGTGACACATGGAAATAAATATTTTTTCAAATACCCAGAAGAAAAGTGTTTTTCCCAGCCATCATATAACCAACATCTTACCATGAAATTTGGGATTTACACTAAATACCAGTTGCTTTCAAGTAATTTTTGTGAAAAACTCTAGACAAGTAAAGCAGTGTACCATAAATCTTTTTTCTGCATTAGACATTTTTCAATTATCATACAAAAACAATGAGAGTCAGTATCTTGTCCTTAGTATGGTAACATAATAATTTTCACTAGATCAATGAGGAACCTGAGTGAGTTATCTTTTCCTAACCAATGTGGGTAAGGGAGATAATTAAATGCTCTCCCTTTTGTCCTGAGGCTAAAAGGGAGATAAATTTATTATCTCCCTTACCTACATTGGTTAGGAAAATATAACTCACTCTGGTATCTCACTGGAATTCTAGTGTAAGATTTTAACTAGAATTCATTTGCCAAATTGAGAGTCAACAAAACAAAACTGTTTTAGGTACACAAAGAAAGAATAGAATTCATTGCCAAATTGAGAGTCAACAAAACTGTTTTAGTTACACAAAGAAAGAACATAATTCATCTGCCAAATTGAGAATCAACAAAACAAAACTGTTTTAGGTATGCAAAGAAAGAATAGAGTTCATGCTTAAATATTGAAGAAAGAAAAACCATGCTTTGTCCTATTGAGAAAGGACAAATATTTTATAATCATGCTTACATATGTCTATCATAAAAATTCAATTTCCATGATAGCAAAATCATGCAATATAAATTCAAATGATTTCAAAGGGTGAGCTGAGCGTGATAAAAAAAACAAGAAAACAGCCACAGAATTATAGGTAACTGTGAGCAATATCTTGTATACCGGTACATATCCCCTCTGCTCAAGTCAAATTAACTCCCTTTCAAGACACGTAACAGACTTCATAAATATCTTCATATGCTGTATTGTCATTGGATTCCATTAAACGTTTTAGGAGATTTGTACTTACAAAATTTATGGACAAAGGGACAAATGAAGAGTATGATTTCGACATACTCCTAAAATTTGTTTGCAGGGGATATAAAATGGATTATTGAAATTAAATGTTCAAGTCCTCTGCTTGATGTTTATGCTCTTCTTTATGTAAACTATTGACAATGTTATACAATTATTTTAGGAGGCTTACACTGAGGTCTAGTAGGCCTTGTTCAAACTGAGTTCTAGTCTCCCAAGCTTCACAATTAGTCTAGTCTGCTTAGACTTTACTAAGGTCTAGCCTGCAGAGATTAATACTAAGAATGCTTGGGTACCGATGGTATACATTGTGGTCAAGTCTGCTGAGGTCAAGCCTGTTAAGGTCATACATATGCCTAATCTGTTGAGATCCATACTGAGTCTAAGAATGCTTTAGTTTACACCAAGTTCTAGTCTGCTCAACTTCATATTAATGAAGTCTTGCCTTGAGAGGTTCAAACTGAGATCCAGTCTGCTGAGGTTCATACTAAGGTCAAGTCTGCTCGATTTCTTAAAGAAGTCTTATTTTCTGAGGTTCATATTGACATCTTGGCTATTGAGATCCATACTTATTACTGAGGTCTAAATCTACAGAGTTTCATATTGTAATCTAGTCTGGAAATGTTCGTACTAAGGTTCAGTTTTTCTAGATTCATACCCTATGTCATCCCTGGTGTTAACTAATGCAGTCATGTACTATTTTAATCCGAACAACACTCATTTGTGACTTAATTTGTTGCTGGCTAACTTTTGTAGATTCATAATTCACTATTAGGCCAAATAAAAAAATACATGTGTTTAGGGTAACACACTGAAAAAAGTTAGGTAGGGTAGGTAGGGAAATTTTTTTTTTACATTAATTTTTTTAGTTAGGTTGTATACTGGAGTCACCTTGACTTTAACAGTGCTTGTTGAAGAAAGGTTATAAAAAATTTAGGGTAGGCACTAAAAATTAGGTAGGGTTGGGTTAACCTAAACACAACTATATTTTTTTTAGGCCTTATTTATAACTTGTTTCTAAATTCTGTATTTAAATTATAATCCATCTTTATACAAATGGACTAAATATACTAGGTACAAAAAACCTTTATTAGCATCCTATGTTAATTTTCTAGATTTAAATTAAGAAAATATCTCTTTCAAATTAGGTCATACATGTATATGGATGGCCTAAAAGCACAGATTAAAAGCCTAAGTTAAAATGACACTACTCAAAAATCATGAAAAGATTAAAAGAAACATGTGATAGTATACATGGTATAGGCAAGCAAGAAATGCAACTTGTCATTATTGATGTTAAAATTGATGCAAACCCTGCACCAATTAGAGAGCTGCACTAAGACTAAGGTTTGGTTTATTGGAATTTAAAGACACATTCAGGTCCCTTATTCACAAACATTTGTATGACTAGATTGGACTGGTTCCATGATGTCGACAGAACGAAGACATTGAAAATCAGAAATCAGATCAGACTAATTTTGGTCATACGAATATTTGTGAAATGTTCAAGTTGGACCCTGCACAGATGGCTATTTTGAAGCCAATTTTTATTGGTGGTAAGACAGAGTACCCATGGAAGATCAATGACCCTTGGTAGGCAAAATTGCAATCCTTATCTAGTATGATCAGTGTCGAGTAAACCTTGCCACCAATTGAATTTTAACCTCAATGTTGACAGGCTTGTGCTATCAGTTTGCCAGGAAACTACCTAGACCCACCACTTGGTCATGAGGCCCAAGCTACACTAAAGGAGATAACTTTTGTAGGTTACATCATGAGATGGCATATGTCCTAGATTCTCATTCAAACTTTGGTAAAAATAAAATCGGAATGGGCAGACATAGATCTTAATTTCATTTATTGACCATTCCTGATTCTTTTTCCAAATTATGAATACAAATTACCATCTGTTCTACACAACAGCAATACATAAAGATAATTAGGGAATTACAGGCCCTGGACAGAAAAAGAATCATGGGTATGGAGTAAAATTTTAAGATACCATCCTATCTTTGAATTGAACACAACAAAAACATACATCTAGTTGTCACCATGTTTATAAATTCTTTGATACCCATAAGATGTGCACATTTCGTCGATTTACGACTCATCAGTTGTGCTCAAGGCCTAAAATGTTGAAAACCAATACAATAATCCAAAGTGCTGAAGAGCAAATTCGAAAGTGCCAAATGACCAAAAGAGCTAAAGCCAAAACCATATAAGGACAGAGTTACGCACGAGGGAGATACTCCTTAGTTTTCACAAATTTAATAGTTTTTTTACAGTAAATTTTAAGTATCAATCATTCAATGTTCTTGTATGATAATACTGAATCACAGCAGATTGCTTGAAAAATAATTCACTGCAGTATGAACACATCATATTAAAATTTTTCTACTATAAGTCAAAAGTATATAATATAAATAGATGTTTAATATCAAGGAAGAAATATAATAACATGCTGTCTGTACCTTACTGAATCTGTTCTGAAAACATTTCATTTATTTATAAATAATTTAATACTGGATGTAACGCATCATTTGATTGGTCAATTTTTTTCCATCTATCATATCATACCGTTATTCTAAATTTTCTTTTCTACTATGACGTCATTAAAGGGAATCCCGACATTTTAGACGTCAAAACAACTGTTGGAATTATATTATAAGGATTGACAGTAATTTTGTTTTCAGTCTATTTGAAATAACTTCAATGCCCATGGTACACACGTGGGTTATTTAGTGTGCACCATGTGACTGAGGTTATTTCTTCATAGACTGAAAAAAAATTACAGTCAATCCTTAAAGAACTTTGTGTATTGTTGCTTTATGTTGTGGAACAAATATTTTTAAATCCACTAAAATCAGGCAATATTATACTGTTTAGTTCTATACTAAAGACAGTAGTTTCTCTGTCAGAATGTTTGGTGTCCCTGGTAGTTCATAAATTGATTCCTTGGTGATAAAAAATTGCTTTGCTATAATATTACAAATTCCAAACAAGGACCACGTATTTCCGGAAATTCAACATGATTCAAACTTCAGGAATTAAAACTTGCAGGCGTTCATCAACATCACATTTGTATGTGGTAATGTCATATTTAATGCAAGAATTAATAAATTGTTCACAGAAAACAAAAAAATCTGCTCTGGTTAAAAATTCGATCTGTCAAAGCATTGGAAGGTCAATAAATAATTGCGAAAAAAGGTATTGTTTATGTTTACATTTTAGAGACCTTATTAAGATGTTCCCCAGAATGATTTTACTGTTTATGTGTGGCATTCACTACACAATGCAGTAACATATATTTACTTCTCTAATTCTGTAAGGTCCTGACCCGTTTTTAATTTTAATAAACAAAAAATTGACTGAATTTTAGCAAAAATGACATAAGATGACATTGATGACTATTTGATGACAATGCTGCACAGGCATCACAGTAAGAAATTCTGTACTAAATGCACACTATTATTACCTTTAATCGTTCATTTTCTTCCCTTAAGTCAGAAACCTCCTGCTGTTTTTCTCGTAAATCCCGAACAATTGTATCTGTATGAGATTTTGAGGAATGTTCAACTCTACCCATCAGAGCCTCAACTTCACCAAGTCTTCTGCAAAATATAAGCATAATACCACAATAGCTGCTGCCAACAGTTTTGAAAATCACATAAATTTTAATATGTCAAAAACTTTCCTTGCTTTGTGAGTGAAAATTGCCTCCTGGCAAATAAAAAGTTGCCCTAGCAAATGTAACATTCAGATGTACTGATGTTTTATATTTAAGCATTGACTGTAATTTTTTTTTGGTCTACGAAGGAAAAACCTCAATCACGTGGTGCACACTAAATAACCTGCATAGCAGGTTATTTGAAATTGTGCACCAACTGCACTGACGTTATTTTGCATAGACTGAAAATAAAATTTAATTCAAACAGTTGTTTTGATGCCTAAAATGTTGGGATTCCCTTAAATTACGTCACAGTAAAGAAAATTTAGTCTATGATATAAAACAAGAATGTGTGTCCACAGGACACGATGCCCCGTTGCACTATCATTCTCTATGTTCAACGAAACCCCAATTTGACATGCTATTGAGACAGATCACATAATAATGAACATTTGTACTAAGCTGATGTGACTACAACTTCACCCTAAACTACCTTCACCAAAAACTTTAACCTGAGAATGAACTGTTTCCACACTATCATATTCTATGTTCAGTGAACCATGAAAATGGGGTCAAAACCTTAATTTCGCATGCAAATTAAAGACCTATAAGAAACATGTATACTAATAGTTTTAAGCTGATGTGGCTACAACTTCACCCTAAACTACCTTCACCAAAAACTTTAACCTTAGAATGTACTGTTTCCACACTATCATATTTCTATGTTCAGTGAACAATGAAAATGTGGTAAAAATCCTAATTTGGCATGCAAATTAGAAAGACCACCTTATAAGGAACATGTGTACTAAGTTTCAAGTTGATGTGACTACAACTTCACCCTAAACTACCTTCACCAAAAACTTTAACCTGAGAATGAACTGTTTCCACACTATCATATTTCTATGTTCAGTGAACCATGGAAATGGGGTCAAAACCTTAATTTTGCATGAAAATTAGAAAGACCTATAAGAAACATGTGTACTAAGTTTCAAGATGATGTGACTACAACTTCACCCTAAACTACCTTCACCAAAAACTTTAACCTGAGAATGAACTGTTTCCACACTATCATATTCTATGTTCAGTGAACCATGAAAATGGGGTCAAAACCTTAATTTCGCATGCAAATTAAAGACCTATAAGAAACATGTATACTAATAGTTTTAAGCTGATGTGGCTACAACTTCACCCTAAACTACCTTCACCAAAAACTTTAACCTGAGAATGTAATGTTTCCACACTTTCATTTTTCTATGTTCATTGAACCACGGGAAATGGGGTCAAAACCCTTATTTGGCATGCAAATTAGAAAGTCCTCATTTTAAGGAGCATGTGTACAAAGTTTCAAATTGATGTGACTACAACTTCACCAAAAACTTTAAACTGATGCGGGACAGAGAGACTGACAGAAAAACATAATGCCCCTCTACTATCATAGGCATAAAAATTTGACCAATCAAATGACGTGTTACATCCATATTAAATTATTTGGCAATGTTGACAAGTTAGTTGATAAGCTTCGCATCTTGCTGAGCTGTTACCCCTCCTGACTTGTGTCAGTATTCCAGCAATAACTTGTGCGTATTTTGAGCATTTGTCAGTATAAAAAAACATAGACATCTTGCAGTTAGTATACACCTTTTTCATATTATTGAAGACCTCCTGGTCATATGAAGAAGCAATTATTGGTCAATTTCCTGTCTATTCTCATTTACATCCACCCGAGATAGTTAAATTTTCGATTTTCAACACGCGAGCCTTTAGCGACGTGTTAAAATCTAAAATTTAACTATTGAGGGTGGAGAAATTCCATAACTCACGAGTAAATTGAAGGAGAATCTGTTTCTCCTATGATTTTCGACAAAAACCTCAAGTAAATGTCGTTGCTATGTAGTTTGTTTACATAGACGTCATTTCGGGACTTCTCTAGTTTATCGTTCCAATAACTGCAGAAAAAAGGGCGGTAATTCCCACGTAGATATTTAATCACCGGGAAGTGGTTAAAGATATTATGTATTTTTATCCCACCGATTAAACAAGTCAAGAATAGGAGAAACTATATTATTTCATAAGCAATGATTAGTGAATATTAGTTGTGTGCTTGTAAGCATTTCAGCATCCATTTCATTTGGTATATGCTAAATCTCCTCAGGTTCTCCACGATAAAAGAGTAAGTAGCTAGATACATACATAACTAAATTTATAACAACTTTTCGGAGGATATATACTCATTTTGATGCTTAAAGAACTAAAATATAGGATACAGGTAAGCTTCAAACACTGATAAATGATGTCATAAATACATGTGTAAAGGTAGAGTTTTTCTGATGATGGACTTAGCTGGGAATAATCGCTTCGCAAACAGTAAGTAACAAATATTTTGTGAATGTTGATCCTTAAGAGGATTGACTGAAACTGCTTCTTGTTATTTCTGCTGTGTGGTTCATGGTTCTTAACATTTTTAATTCACGAGTAAATGACCATTTCAGAGAAATGTAATGCAATATCTTTGTTTTTTGTTCAAAAGAACCTTAAGGATGCTCACTGGTCATGTTTTGGTCTTTTTGTCAGATTTTCGGAATCCTCAGGTTTTATCCATTTCTTAAACATCATGAAATTTTTTGCCTATGAACCCCCATTTTTTCTTTTATATTTTATATTATAATTTAATCGTATATACCTTAAAATGGTATTTGACAAAATTTTATGAAATCCTTTTTATTTTTTCATACATCTTTGAGAGACTGAAGTTGTCAATGCAAAGACAATGAAAAATCCAGAGAAAACCCATTTCCTGCAAATTTTCAAGGCCTTATAGCTCTAAAATGAGCACATGAACCTATATTTTTTTCTTACTTACTTGTTTACTATTCATATGTTCTCTCAAACTAAAACACCTACTTTAAATCCTATTTATTTCCTATTAGACCAGCGATCATCCTTAAAGAATTAATCTTAAATTGTGAGATATGGAAATACCGAAATTGTCTATTGTACAGCCTACCATTTTTATACTATTGTCAGTCAAAAATATATGGAAAACTGAACAGAGATTTAATGTTATAAAGAAATGGATTAATTCTTATTTGGAAGCAACCATTTAATTTTTTAGACGTAAAAAAGTGACCTTTTGTGCAGGCATCCATGAGTCATTGTATTTAATAATTTAGTAACTTTTGTATATCACAATATGCTTCCATTTGATCCCATAGTTTTAAATTTTTCCTTTTCACCACATTTTATGCCTTAATTTTCAAAAAAAATTCCAAAAATCAAATGGTTGTTTCCTAATTCTTAATAGGCACTAATGCCAAATGTTAATTCGCACCAGAAGTATACACCAGATTTATTAAGCACCCCATAAAGGCTTGTACTGCTTAGCTGATATATATTTGCCAATTACAAACAAGACAAATAATTTTTAAACTATAAACAGATTAACATATAAGTTGCTATCTGAAAAATTGCCCCAATTTTTTTTAAATGCTTCACCTAAAGGTGCAGAAGATAAAGGGTAAGGATTGTGTACTCATTTAATTAGTTTAACTCTTTAACTGCCACATCTTTAATATACTTCTCCCAGATTTTTCTCAGTCACTAATGCAGTTTTACTGGCAACTTAAATATTTAACCATGAAATTCTGATTTGACAGCAGCAGCTCATCAACAAATATAAAGTATTTCTATTTTAATGGTTCACAAAAAAGGTCTAAAATATAGTGAAATAATAAAAAACTATCGGTCATCTGGCAAATTTATGCCATACTACAAGTAGCCTCTGCTTTATAAATTAGTTTTTTATTCAGTTTTGACAAAATTCAAAACAAGCTTCATTAAGCTTATCCTGATATTATTACTGCCAACAACAAAATAATTTAGCTATAGTGAAAAGTATGCTAACTACATGAAAAGCGTGTCATTACAAAACTTAACATGTGTCACATTTCAACAAATGAAAACTGTGCACAAAATGTATGATAAATGAAGATAAATTCTTGTAAAAGCTGTTCTAAAGTGTGGCATGCTATAAAATATATCCAAGGATAAAATTAAATTCAAAAATAAAAAAGACTAAAATTTTCCTAATAATACTAAATCTGCCTACAGGTGATATGTAACTACATAGGAAAGGTCTCTACTATAATGATTCTAGATTTCATTTTAAAAGCTGCTTAATAACAATCCTAGAAAGGCTTAAATATGCTGCAAAGGAAATATTAATTAGAAATGTTCATGGGGAGATAATCATTGAAATTATCTCCCTTTTGCACACAAGTCTCAAAACCGTGCAGCACTTACGTTTTCAATGCCGAATTTTCTGCTAATATTTGCGCTTTTTCCTTGCACACTTTATCGTATCTTGGATGGATCTGTTCAAGCTGAGAACGTAACTCCTCAAGATGGGCTTCTTTGTCCAGAAGTTGTGAATTTAACTGCTCGAGAGCATCCTGACTTTTTGTGGCTCTCTGTTTCTGAACTCTAAACATGAAAATTATGATAATCCGTTGAAAGGATATTTTTTTTAATCAAAGCAAAAAACGCCTAAAAATTTTCTAAAATTCTTAAAACTTATTTCATGAATAATGAAAATTCCCGATACCAATATCAAACCATAGTTGTGTATTAAGTTAGTACATGCACATATATGTATTTAGACAAATTGTTTAAGATATATCGTTCTATTTATCCTGCCACCAAAAAAAAAAAAAAAAAACAAAAAGTTACTTCCACTCCCACAATTATTTCACACTGATTACTGATTTTATAACCATAACCGGTTAAAAACAATTAATATTAATGTGAAATCTTTATCAACAATTTCTACATTTTCCATAGATGCTAATGTCTGATATATTAAGTATCAGTCATACAAAAGCCTTCAGCTGTGATACTGAAAATATCAGCATGAACAGAAGGTATATCAGGTTCACTGCGACAGCGAAGGCAATTTCAGTCTTAACCTTCAATCTGCTGTTATTTTAATTTATCAATATATTTGTAATTTAAATATTTTTATTCTGCTAGACTGAAATATCTTTTAATCAATTCCAAAATTGCCACAAAGATTAATAAAGCAAATAAAATTTTTGTGTGGATAGTGATATTTTTATAGTGACAACAATTATCATGCTCAATATTTTTATAGTGACAACAATTATCATGCTCAATATTTTTATAGTGACAACAATTATCATGCTCAATATTTTTATAATGACAACAATTATCATGCTCAATATTTTTATAGTGACAACAATTATCATGCTCAATATTTTTATAGTGACAACAATTATCATGCTCAATATTTTTATAGTGACAACAATTATCATGCTCAATATTTTTATAATGACAACAATTATCATGCTCAATATTTTTATAGTGACAACAATTATCATGCTCAATATTTTTATAGTGACAACAATAATCATGCTCAATATTAGGATATTTTTTTCTCATGCATGCAGCTTTTGTTAATAAAATTCTTGCCATGAAGAATTTTTCAAGCTTTGTCAATTAAATAGTTATGCCAAACATACAAAATAAAATTTGGCTCTTCTTCCAAATAGAAGCATTAGCTACTAGCAATCAAAAAGTCAAAGCACTTTTATAAAAAATGGATAATTAACCTTTGTTCGAAACTAGATAAAAAGTTGACAATTTTCAAATATTTTTCGGCCTTTTTATCACTGATGTTTAATTTTCCACTGTCACTAAACGAAACTCAAAACTTTATTTTCTAATTTCCTTCTCATAATTCTATCAGAAACAAAATTTCAAGGGAGGCTATTCATGAGAATAACAGGATGTCAGTTACAAGGGAGGTAACTAGGATGAAACATGCAGTATTCTGTTGTTATTTTTACCTTGTAGCTTTCTTTAAAGCTTCCTTGTCCCTTTCAGCTTTATCTTTGGCTTTAGCTAACATTTCTGTCAAGTGTTCTATTTCTATTTTGTCCTGAGCTCTGGAACTTTCTACTGTCTAAAATAAAATTCAATCAGTATATACAAAAGAATTAAAATTCATAAGGTTTGTAACTATCAAAATTGTACTAGTTTGACAAAATGTTAGTAAAAAAATCATGCATGTGACATAAATGTATAGTATATCATACGTGTACTAACATGCTGAAATATATATTGCTAGCTTTTCCAGAAGCCATCCCAATTACTTTTTAACACTGGTTCTGCCCCCTTCCCCTCCAACATTAACTATGGTAAACTAACAACAAGATTTTTCTGTTGAAAAATCTGGTCAAAATTTCTAAAAATGAGGAAGGAGGGATTGATAAAAAAAGACTGCCATTAGCATTTACAAAAGAAAAACTTTTTTATTCACAAAAGAACACAATGACATGTTTTAAAAAACACAAAATGTCGAGTTCTGTTTAATGAATTGTGCAGACTGTTCATGAATGATGCAATCTGATATATTTACAGAATTCCCATTTTGTTTGGTTACTAAATAGCCAGCTTCGCTAAATCTATTGCTTTCATATTCATTTTATTTACTAAAAATAAATATTTTAAATGTCTTCATTTTATTTGTCTTATTAGAATTTACCACCTTTTTTTGGTTCTCTAGATTGTTTTTATTCAATTTATACCACTGTATTTGTAACAAAGGGATACTGTTAATTTGGCAGTACAGAACTGTTAAACACTTACCCTCACTTGTACAGCCATTCTGTTGCAATCTGCCTCTTTCTGACGTAGTTGTTTTTGTAGGTGCGCCCGTGTTTGTTCGATCGAGTTTTGTAGTCCTGACAAAGTGCTTATCTCCTCCTGGATAAATGTAAGTTGTTACATGTGATACTATTATTGAAAGTGAATTAGAAATGTCTTCCAATTATCTATTTTTACAATCAATACCTCCAGTTGATCCTAATAACTGAAAACAACAAGGCTTTCTGTCTGCACAAAGAATAATTTAAATGTTTGATACTGGAACAACTAATTTGCAACCTTTGTATGTGAAATGGCATTGCAATAGTGGGTCCTCGAGACTTTTATTTTTTAAAAATGTTTAACAAGTTCAGTTTTCAGCTGGGACTACGCAGCACAGATTTAGTATACATTTTTGTACTTTGCTTCAATTTACCTTTTTTTTAAATTCTGCGCTATATGCAATTAATCTTCATAGCATTACTTGGTGGTCAAAAATATAAGCAAATTAGGCTCTCTATTAAATATCATTGCTTTTATAAAGAACTAAGACTAGAAATTACTAACAGTTAGAAACTATAGATTAATCAAGAAAAATTTTGACATGCTAAAGTTACAATTCATTTCTGGAAGTGCTTACCCTTTCGGATCACCATGGTTCACTCCATAGGTTTTATAGTTTAAAGTTTTTCTGTTGAATTTCGATTCAGATATTTTTGTTCTTTTTCAATTAAAAAACTAAACCCTTTTTCTATAAATTTTCATGTCCATAATATAAAAAGTTCAAATTTCAATTTTTAGTGCAGTTCATCGATTTTTATATTTGTTTCAAACAGCAAAATGATATACTGTAAATTCAGATATTATGTGAAGTTTTAATAAGGGCTATTCCACTAAAATGAATGTGGGAGGGTATGAAGGGAAGTTTTATTACAAAACATCGGTCCTAGGTCAATTTTAATGTGTGCCTATCAGATGTATGTAAAGTTATCTAAAAAAAAGTTTGTAGGTTTTGCCATATTTGGGTATATTTTGGAAGTCCATTCCTTCCTTCCCAAATTCATTTGAATGGAATAGCCCTAAACGCAATGCATTTTGGGATAGCATATCATAAACTATCAAAATTTGCAACAGTTTCTGAATTTACAGTGAATTATCTGCATGACTTGATTCAAAAACATGTTTATGTCCCAAATGAATGCACAACACAAAATTTTAAGAATATTAAGTCACAGTCTGGTCATCCTTTAATAAAGTCAGTTTATTCAAGCTATAGACTATACAAACAATGTATTCTTCATTAAAGCACATGTTTTATTATCCACACTCCACCATGTAAAACAGGTAATGCTAGAAAGACGGCACAATTTTTAATTTCTCAGTGAAAGCTAATTTAAACAACAATAAACTATGTTAAATTTGTATCTAGAAGAATTACTCTTTACAAAGAATCTTTGTCTTAGATGCTTACAAAAATTGCAGTCATCTTTTCAAACAAATTTTTTTTTCTTCTGATATCTTATTAAGTATTTTGAATATTTAGCGAAACAGTAAATTTTTTAATAAATATTAAATTTGCCCTTTAATCCCTGAGAACCCCAAGGGGTTCAACTGCACTTAAGTCAAGTTTAATCCATGTTGAAAGTAGCAAAACTGAGTCTATATCAACTTATTGCACCATCTTTCCAACATAACTGTTTGCACATGGTGCACTCTGACTTACATCTTTTTCTCTAAATTTCACCTGGTCACAAACAATTAAACCATATGTATATTATTTCGGAAGTTGTCACAGTAAATTCAGATACCATTGTATTCGCTTATTATTGCAAATGTTTGAATATTGACAATAAAATGGGATTTATTACCATAAACATGGATATTTTGGTTTTGGTAATATGCCCCCCCCCCCTTTTTGGTAAAAACATTTGAAAAAGAACCAAAAAATTAATTTATTATTTTAACAATGGAAAAGCAAAATCCATACAAAATTTTATCAAAGACATTTTTAAGAGATTTTTCCCCCAAATAAGTAATGCATTATATGAAATGAACTCATCAGACAAGATGTCTATTTAAATAATGCACCTTCCAATCAATTCTTAAATGCAAAGAACCAGGATTTTACTTTAGGAAGGGTATAAATCTAAACTATTTGCAGAAAATTGTGCATATTTTGGATTATTTTAAAGCAAAATCAAACCTTTTGAAAATGAAGAGGATTTTTAACACGACTCAAACAAACCATGAATCTACTCAAATGCTATGCAAAAATCTACAATGCCCACAGTAAACTAAACTTACCCTCTGAGCTGACATCTGAGTCCGTAGATCCCTAATGTGTCTGTCCCGGTCATCTACCTCGATCAGTATTCTCTGTAAAGTATGAGAAACATCATTTAAATCCACATCAGACTGTTAACATTAGTTTTTATTTAATAAAACTTATTATTGTTGTAAGGTAAAAAGTTATAGTTTTTTTGGTATTTTAAGACTTCAGACCTGTTCAATGAGTGCAGCGAAGCGGCACGAACCTGCTGTGCACAAGAAAAATCACTTTCACATGTAGAGCAATACACAAACGTAGGACCCTCCTTTAAAGGCCCCAAAGAAGGAAGGTTTCCTTGTAACATTCTCAAAACCTTTTGCAGGATTTATTATTATTGTCATTAGTTGGTCTGGTCTGATCTGTCTTCTTGGACATGCTTGCAGCCATATTGATTTATTTGACCTTGTCTCAAAGGTGCTTTAAAGCATAGATATTCTGCTATTTTCAAGCATTTAAGTGATCCAGAGGGAATTTTACACATTTTGTAACAAAAGGAAAATTTTCCCAACAAGCAAATTGACAACCGTAGATTTTGAAATGAAAATCGTAGTCCGTATTTTTTCACTAAAATCTGTAGAAACTACAGCAAAATTGTAGATGTAAACACCTCTGCAACTTATCAAATTCAACTTCTTTTGAAAAAAATCTCATTTTCAAGTACTTCAAATGATTTCACATACCTCTGCAAACCCTGCCTATTCATTGATAAATATGTATAAAATCCCAAAAATGAATTTTGATCAGTCTAAATGAATAATGTTCGATTTGAATTATAGAGAAAATTCAACCTCATTTCGTCTTTCTGACTCTGCTAACTTTCTCAACAAATCGTCTCTCTGCTCTGCGAGTCTGATCGCTGCTGCTTCGTACTGGTGTTGTTCTCGTAAAATTCTCCTCAATGATTTATTAGTTGCCTCAAAATCAGCCATCTTTTCCAGCAGAAGATCTTTATGTTTGGCTAGTCTTGTACTGTCTGAACTAGAAATTCTGTTCTCCTGAAAGGACAAAAATAAGATTTGAATTTTATATATCAACATCAATTATTTCTTTGACTCGAAGGCACCTTTGACATTAATTCCTGTAGTTTGAGCCTCTTAGATCTAGATTTTTTTTAAAAAATTTCTATGGTTGATCTAGGTTGAAAGGAGTTTGAGGGAGGAACAAAACAGACAAAATTAACAACAGGTTTGCTTTGAAGATATATAAATATGGCACAAAAAATTACTCTCTTGATTTTTGTAGCTTTTGACTGGAAATGTTTTTTGTCTCTCAAAAGCCATTAAGTGATATCAAAAGTTTCTGTTTGCAACAAACTCACGAAAAGAAATTTGTTGGTCTGTGGGAAAAATACCTCATGGTATGAAATGGTATAAAAACCAAGTAAAACAAGAGGCTCCCAAAAGCCTGAATCGCTCACCTGTTATATTTGTGTAGATCTTGCATCAATGATTATTTTTGCTATTTAATTTATACCATCGCAATTTTCTCCTTAATATTAACCTGTACAGCTAAAGTATCCTGAACCCAAATAGATATATGGTTGCTCAGGACTTTTTCATTGGCTGCTATGGACTTTTTCAATGACCTTGATCCTTGAACCTCCATTCTACTTGTACAGCTACCATTTAATTTATTTCAAGTTATGCTCTAAACATCTGTGACAATATGTCAGAAAATTATTTTCTGTTTACATGTAAATAATCTTTAAAGGGCAAAAACTCCTATAAGGGTTCATTTGACGATTTTGATCGTGTTGACTTATTTGTAGATCTTACTTAGCTGAACATTCTTGCTGTTTACAGTTTGTCTTTATCTATAATAATATTCAAGTTAATAACCTAAACTGCTAAATTTCCTTAAAATTAAAATTCAGATGCAATAAGCAGAAAATGGGTTGACCGATTTGTCTAAAAATTTCATGGCAGGTAGATCTTGACCTCATGAACATTTTTACTGCTGGCAGTTTTGCTCTTACTGCTTTAGTTTTTGAGATATGAGCAAAAAATGCAATTTCACCTATGTTCTATTTTTAGCCATGGCAGCCATATTTCTCGATGGACAAGAAAATAAAACATAAAATTTATACTAGATACCCTACGATTTTTTGGCTGAAATTGATCCTGTAGTTTCAGAGAAGATCTTTGAAAAAGTTTACTACGGACGTCTAAAACCAAGTGATAGCAAAAGCTCACATGTCCTTTTAGGACAGGGTGAGCTAAAAAGATTATAAAATTAAGAAGAAAGAATATTTCCTTCTACATTTGTTTTGTCATATACATCTCACAACTCTCCTAACTGAATTATTTTATCCAGTTACCTACCTGAACCACCTAAGAGCATCCATAACTTTCCTTACAAAACCAGTTTTTTTATTTTCCCAAATAGCCACGTAAGAAAATTCCCTTATGCTCCTGACTAGACCATTTTTTTTACCTCCCTGGGTCGCCTTGGAACATCCCAAACCTAGGCTTTTCATTTACCTCCCTGAGTCGCTCGAGCATCCCATAACTACATGTAGTTTATTCATTTACCTCCCTGAGTCGCCTTAGAGCATCCCGTAACTCGCCTGCCTGTTTGACTGCAGCTTGCCCATCCATTTCTGTCTCGATTAACTTCTTCATAAGGCGTTCTCTCTCACTATTTAAAACTTCTGTATCATACCTAAAATAAATATAGATCATCAGTTTCTCAACAAGAGTATGGAGATGGAAAATATCCAACAACACATTTATTTCAAGATGGATGCGAGACAAAGTTGACCAATTCAAAAAAAAGTTTAAGGGCTATTTTGTGATGTCATGTACATTGTGGAACCATGGAACAAGTAACTCTTGTGTCAATTATGACAGCTAATACTGAATTGAATAGCTAGAAGGAACAAAGGAAAAGACGGATGTGTAGGATCAGAAGACAGATGTTTTTTATCACAATTTCAGAAATATTACAGTAATATCTTTAATAATTCATCCCTAAATAACACCCATTTTTGATAAAATTTGAAAAACTAACGAAAAATTAGGTTTTATTTGTTGTGGGATCGTTGTTGACTGTAGATTGATTTGTTTAATGAATGGAAAGTATAACAAGATGAAGTTAAAGCCTGTACTTTCTGAGTTGTTTCTTCATTTGTTTTTCATGAATTCATCATCAATATTCATGAAAATTGCCTTTTTAAATCCAAAACCAACAACGACAAACTTCAAACCACCCGCCTTGTTTTGACGTGTGTGCAACATGTGGTCTGAATCCGGATTCGGAATGGAACCTCATGAATATTTATTTGATTTGTTTCTTTCTTCTTCGTATAAGATCAATGTTAATTCAATTTATAGTGTAAAGAAAAAGACTTATGAAGTAAAATATGTTTAATTTTATGATATTAATTTAAATTTTATTCTTGTATCTAATGCGAAATCGGAGAATAGTTATAATGAACTTTATTTTGTTGTTACTATCTTAACCTAACTTCCAGGTGTAAAAAGTCGATTCAATTTGTTTAAATTTTGTATTTATAACAATTAATTTCATGTTTTGAGTATATAAACTTATTTGTTGTGAGGAATGGAAGACTCTATGCTGACAAGAACTTATTCAGTTCATGATAAATGCTAAAATTCCGACTTCGCAACAATCGTGATTTGAAAACTCTGTAAGTGACGGAAAAATAGAGATTTAAAAAAAAAAAATTTTCCCACAAAATTCTAACAGTGACGAATAATTAGTCCGAAGAATAAATAGAGATTTTACGATACACAATTCTAGACATCTTAGACAAAGAAGCATGGACATGATATTAAAGTTAGTTGAAAATAAGTTTGGTTTTTGGTCTTCCAAATGTTTCAGTTTTAATGCTGCTGATGAGAGGTAACTCTTTCAAATGCGTCGTATACAGCATAGTATAAATTTACTATCTCTAATAATAGTATCTTTGGATTGTTATTTTGAAACTCCTGGGACGCTGCCTCTGCATAGTGGATCCTAGGTCCCCAAGGGTATTCACCAACCCAGTCGTCAGACTTGTCTGACATGATTATTCATTGATTTGTTACAGAAATTACCAGTATTTAGCAAAATCCAAAAATAATAGAAATACTAAGGGTTCATTCCTTGTATTGCACATGGTAGATCTCCTTAGCTGAAATTTGGCTTCCTATTTCAGTATTTTTGGTTACGAGTACTTCTTGTTTAAAATAAGTTTGGTTTTTGGTCTTCCAAATGTTTGGGTTTTAATGCTGCTGATGAAAGGCAACTCCTAGAAATGCATCGTATACAGCATAGTATAAATTTACTATATCTACATTTGTAATTTTAGTATCTTTGGATTGTTATTTTTTCCTCATCATTTAGACTTTTTTGCTGAGATGAAATAAAATTTCTCCTACCTTCTTTGAACAAAATAATTACAATTTTACATCATAACATAGCAGTTTTATTTAATTTTGTGACCTTGTTTCAATGTTTGTCCAGATAAAATCTATTGCAAACACCTTTGTCAAATTTTTAATTTATTTTATACAGAAATCTTTACATTTATTTTATATTCAGAATATTCAGAAACAATCTATGGCTAACTTATTCCATACTTTACATACAGCCTGAAGAGATGCCTCACACTGCAATTCAACTTTAAACTTGTTTAACTCACTTTGCAGCATCTTTTTCATCAGCCAACAGTTCAACACTTCTCCGTAAAAGTCTATTCTCTCTCTCTGTGATCTGCAGTTCATCCATTGTCTGATCTAGTTCCCTTGATTGCTCAGCCATAACATGCTTTGAAGCTTCAAGTAGATCTTCCTTATCTTCTAATTCTCTGTATGTATGCTGAAGCTCAACCTAAAACAAAGTGACTGTGTTTTTGAGGCCAACTTGAGAGAATGTAATTCAGTACATTGTAGCAGGGGGAGGTAATGATGTTGCCAAGAGCTAAATATTGTGACATCATAGTATCTTCAAAATAAAACGCTTAGGGGAATCAGATGATACAGTAGCAGGGGGAGGTAATAACGTCACCAAGAGATACACATTGTAATGTCATAGTATCCTTAAATAAAAACCCTTATTAGGTTCCTTCAAATATCTCAGCAATAAGCACCTGGACCCAAACTTTTTTTTTGCCATTAAAGAATGTCAACTCAGAATTATCATACTAGTATTTTCATACGGTGTATGGAAAAACAATATGATAAATGAAAAAACAAAACAAACAAAAAAACAAAAAAAAAACAACAACAAAAATTATAAAAATCAAAATCTTAACAATATGTACACCTCTAACATATACAATTGTCAAGCAAATAAAACTTTCTAGCTTAAAAAAATCTAATTCTTTATAATCCTACACATTAAAACAAAGCAATCAAATTGTTAAGAACAATAGAAATCAGAGAGTGGCATTAATTGAAACTATGAAAATAAGGCAGTTTACCTCAGTACAAGTTATAAAATTAGCACATTCATTTTCAACCAGCAGAACTCACAACCACTCATCTCTCTTATTGATAGCAATTGCTTAATATTGTTAAATTTTTGCAAAATGCCAAGTAATTTCAAAATTTGGTAAATGTGATTCGATGAATTAATTTCCGTTTGATGCACATGTATTACTCTATTTACATAAATACAATTATTGTTGAAAATATTTTCTGAACTAATATTGGCTATGAAAGCGGAAAGAGATTGATTTGTTTGTTTTTGTTTAGTTGGAGTTTAACGCCGTTTTCAGCACATTTTGGCCATTTCGCGGCGGCCAGTTTTTATTGGTGGAGGAAGCTGGAGTACCCGGAGAGAACCACCGACCTTCGGTAGGAAAATTGGCAATCCTTGTCAATTAAGATCGGAGTCGAACACACCCCGCCACAGGTGAGATTCGAACTCACAACCCCAGCGTTGACAGGCTAGTGATCAGTAGTAGTCATGATGAACTACCTAGACCGCTCGGCCACCGAGGCCCAGGAAAGAGATTGAAAATCAGGTGACCAATAATTAAACAATAATATTACAGCAAAGGACATTCTTGGATTTTTTAAATAAAACCAAATAATGAGAATGTTTAAGGTTATCAATTGTAATGCATTAGATTAGCAGGCATGAAATTGAAAAGTCTAAGAAACCTTCTTTAAGTTGCATTACAATACATGTAGATTCTCCTCCTAGAGGTAACAAAATCATATTCACAGATTTAACAATACTGATTTTCTTGTACATCTTAACAGTATAAAATCTTTAATTCCCTGCAGCATATTTTTCCCAAAAGAAAAATTGTATTTTCATGAAATTTTTTTTTCTTCACTTAAAAACACCCGATCTGCATACCTTTTTCAAAATATGATTTCCAAATAAATTTTAAAAAATGCTATGTTGTCACGAGATTAATAACAATATATGGTCTGTTCTGATCTGCTATTAAAGGGGTTACAGAACACCTAAGGGAGTTAACTCTTCAAAAATCAGCTGAATGTTTTAATCCCATAATATTAGTAAAGAAAAATTAAGCTTCTCAATGATCAAAACTAGTGTTTGTCAAACTGCTACAGGGCTTTCCATACAATTTGAAGTAGTCTGCTGAAATCTAAAAGTAGGCGGCTGTGACATGCGACTGGCAAAGCCGGTACGGCAAGGGGTCTAGGGGCCGCTCAAGGCCCCCATAAGCTCTGGGGTAAATAGAGCAAAATTCTGCATTCTTGCAATCTTCTGGCACCTAATTCCAACTTTCAAATTACCATTTTATATGTATGAAATTTAAAAAAAAAAAAAATCTCGAAGAATTTACATCCTTGTTTATCGCGACTTCGCAACAATACGACTCTCGACACTTGTCTACATATTTTAAAAAGATTTTTTTTCTTTTTGAATTTATTTTTTTTTCTCCCATGGGTGTGCGTTTTTTCATACCGTTCAGCCCATTGAATAAAAATAATTTAATGCTCTAGAGCAATTAAAAAGTCTCATGCGGAAACGGAATTTTATTGGCCGTCCTAAAGGTCGTGACCTCGCACTAAACAAATCGTCAAGCGATATCCGGTCTAGCGTAAACGATAACAAAAACAAATGTCGGGGTAAAATTAGGGATGACCTAGATTCTTTGGTACAAGCGTATTGGGAGAAACAAATTCTACTTCAATTTCTCGTGAATTACAAGATTTCTACACTCTCGCGAGTGTAGAAATCTTGTAATTCACTCGAAACTGAAATAGAATCTATATGTCAGTGAAGTAGCCAGCACTTGTGGATTTCCGCCGTCTACCGGCTACTTTGGAAAGCCCTGAACTGCTATATATCCAATGAAATTATTACCATTAATTGTGTGGTTCAAATTTCTTGAAATTTTTATGTTTTTGTTAACAGGTCAAAGTTAATATTTCGTCAAAATTTTATGAAAATTAAACGAGCCAAATCAATTTTAGTCAAAGTGTTGGGTACCCCCTTAATACAAATTTAGATAATAAACAGAGTTTGAACATGCATTAAAAGTCATCATAGTTTTGCCATATACAGTTGAATCTTGTTATCTCGAAGTGTAACGGACCATGAAATTGGGTTCGAAATAGCTGAAGTTCGACTAAAAAGGAGTTGGAAATTGAGTTTTGGAAAAGGGAGATAAACATTAAATGACCTCTATTCATTTCCATGCGTTCATTGGTCGTTTTTACTTCTTAGCGTAATCAAATGATCATTGTCTAATAAATTCTCTTGGTTTCTTAATTACAATTTGTTTGAAATCACAAATTGATACCTTCATGCTGACCAATATTGATTTTATAAATTCTTTTTCAGCAAGTCGCGCCTTATTAACGTAATCCAAATTTTAAAACGACCGTACAGTGAATAAATAGGATGACCACATATTGTAAGAAAAGATGTAAAATTAATTTTTCATAAAAAAATCCAATATATTGTTTAATTATAAATACATAATAAAACATTTAAGTCTTAACAAGATTGTTATCAAAACATAATTAACATGATATGATATTTCCGTTATCGATTTCCTACGTGCCGTTTGACAGGTGTAAAAATTTGGTTCACCTGTACAGATGATTAATAAATTCGACATAACAAGTTTATATTTGTACTAATTATATTTCCTTTGTACATAATATCATTTTGACACAACCGAAATTTCGACACATCGAATTTTGAAATAAAAGGAATTAAAATACATAAATTATACTGTTGGCTGGTCGGGACCAGAAAAAAAAATTGGACATAACCAAAATTTCGACTCAAGGATTTCAAGATAACTGTAATATGAAAATTTAAGTCCAATTTAGTATCACCAAAATTTCTGTCACAATTTTCAATACACGTTATTCAAATTTATACACAATAACACACAGCTATTGTCAAACAGAAAATAAATTCACACACAAACACATATAATGTAAACACACATGAAGAACCATATTCATATATGTAGTTAAATCTTTTGAGGGATTTTAATAAAACACCACAAAGAGAAACTATTTTGAAAACTGGTTAAAAACTTTCACAAAATATAAAATAATTTGATTTTTAAGTAATTTTCAAAAAGGTAAATTCTAATATAGTACATGTGATAATTTTGCTTTGTGAATAATTATACATGAATTAGAATTGTAATAACCATCATTAATTTTTTTTGACACCGTCACCGGATCAATAAAGAAAATGGAAAAATTTATATCATCAGGATAACAAAAACTTTGATATGCACTATATGTATCAAAATATTTGGTTTTGTTTACTGTGAAAGTTCTGAAGTTGTCAAAACTGAAAGTTTGCCTTAAAAACATGCCATATTAGTAGGGTTTGCTTTTATTACAAATATAATGCATATTGTCCTATCATTATCAAAATAATTTATTGATGGAGGATCCATATTCACTTTAAAAGTACAAAGGCATTTTCTTTGTCCAAATTTTACACCTCAATTTTACTCAATTATAAAATGTGACACTGGTGATGGCATCTACTGCATAACACTCAGGTTGTTGGGTTTTGAGAAAGTGATACAAATTTATTAATGAAATGTGATGATAGTTTCTAAGATCACATCAACTGCCCCATCCTATACATTTTTGTACATATCCTTCAATGTACAACTGTGAAACACCTATTATAATTGACAATTCGTGGTACACCAATTTTCGTAGATTTCATGGATAACGCAAAACCCAACAAATATATATTTTCAAACATTTTATCAAAAGGAAATAAAAACAAGCTCAATATCCTTTCCAAGAATGCAATATTAAGTATATATATATATAACGGATGAGTATGTATAACAATGTTGACAGTGAAAAATTATTTTAGTTTGCTATAGGAAGAGATTTGGGCTAAGGTAAATTATTGAAAATAAATAAATACTTCAAATAATATAAAGGATTTTGTATTAAAGTATTTATAAGGTTCAATTGAATAACTGATATAGTTAATTGTTGGAGTTATTCAACATTCGACTTTAAATTTTTTTTTAATCAATTCTTAAATTGATGAAATGTGTACATCCTGGGCTTCAAAACTGGTAACAAAGAATTTTATTATTATAAGAGGCATTATTTTATTATTTTATTTTTCATTGAAATTATAAATTCATGAAATTAAGAACCCAAGAATTTGTCTTTTTGCCCCAGTCCACAAAAATTAATGTCAACGAAAATAACTGAATTCACAGTATATATCGCAAGCGAATTTTTCAAATCAAGATATAGTGTTTACAATCTAATTAAAAACCGATCTCTCATCGCTCCAGTTTTCTGATATGTCGCGTGGGAGATCTAACAAAACCCGCTTTGAGGTCACATGTGAGTGACCTCGTAGGTGTGTCCTGTTCGACCAATGAAATTGCGGCTTAGGCGATCTTGTAAGTTGATCGTGTGATAAAGGGATGTAACTCATTTTATTAACGAAGAAATCGTCAGTTCTCAGAATTCATAAACTTTTTTGATTGGCTTATTGATAGGAAGTCAACTCATTTGCATATCATTATAAATTCATAAGTTCCAGTTCACTCACATGTGACCTCAAAGCGGATTTCGTTAGATCTCCCACGCGACATATCAGAAAACGGGAGCGATGAGAAATCGGTTTTTAATTAGATTGTAGTGTTTAAGACATTCAATTACTATTTAAGGCAAAGCATCCATATTCTAAATATGACAATTAATACCTTTATTATATCAATGCATAATTATATCCTTCAGCTTTTCAAAGCACATTATATAAAACAAACAAACATAGAAATATGAACACAAAGTATAAAACTTAAACCAACAGATAAAAATAACTGTCGAACAATAAATTAATGTTAATGATGATGTACACAGGTTTCGAGTCCACTTCCCTCAGCGACCATGACATTTTCATTGAATGAAGCGGTAAGCAGTAAATAGTTTGCAATACATGGACAGCTGAAACAAGCTGATCTTTTCCCCCCATTTTAATCAAAATCTGAATACTTTAATACAGATAATCAAAATCATTCATTGTAAAATTAGCAGTTATTACTGATC
The DNA here is from genome assembly GCA_028015205.1 of Mytilisepta virgata. NCBI lineage: Eukaryota > Metazoa > Mollusca > Bivalvia > Mytilida > Mytilidae > Mytilisepta > Mytilisepta virgata. The sequence goes on from JAPWFG010000023.1 coordinate 147,109, forward strand.
ATGAGGTGTTAAGACTAAAATCCACGACACACAAAAAACAAAACTAGCTTTTACCCTTTGTCGTCCTTTAGGTCTCTGAAACGAGTAAATTATTAGAAAGGACACACTTAAATTTTGTGTATACCAAAAAATTAAGATTCCAATTTATTTGAGGGTCATGTTTTCAGGCCAATCCAGATTTATATTTCAAAGCATTGGGTATTTGATTAGTTTTTTTCAGACTTTTTTATTTTAAATCATGATTTCACATTCAAATATCAGTTTCATCTACCAAAACTGTAGACACAATGTCAGTAAATATAATTCCTCATATGAAGTTTATATTAAAACTTTCCAACAGATGTCACTATCAACTTCTTATTCATATATGGTCTTGTTTAAGGAACAATTTTTTTAATTCTACCAATCAAAAAAATATATAAAAAAGCTTAAGCCAGCCCTGAAAATGGTTATAAATCCTACAGATTTATAACTAGTTACGTAATCTGTATGAAATCCATGACAGGTATTGAAACTTTTGTTTGGGAAACCGGGAAATGATATACTGGAGATAATTTCACCATTACCATGTGCAATAAAGAATTCTTAGTGGTCAAATCCAAACCCCAAGAAGCAGATTTATACTTCTTATTTTCACTGTAATTTCATTAAAGCTAAAACTTTACATTACAATATTGATCCCAGTTCAAGTCATGAAACAATAAATCTTTCTCCACAGAAACAATACTTCATATGGGGGGAATTTAGAAAAGAATATTTTAACCGATAACAGACAGACAGACAGATGACATAACATTTAATGTTTAATTGCGCCTTGACCAGGTGAGCTTCTTAAGTTGCCATTGCGAATGTTAACCTGAACCATAAAACACAGCCTTACCTCCTCTTTCATCTAAATATAGAGTTGTAAAATAATAATCATATCCTAATGTAAAACTACTTCCAATTTAACGGTACACAAGAAATTCAGCTATAATCTTAATATCATATGACAAAAATTCGAAATCACTCAAGCGTTACCATCATGTTTATATTTCGTTGCATGTGCATGCATTAAAATGTGTTAATAGGCAATTTTATGGAAATGAAAAAATGTGATATTTGTCAATGAGACTTATTCCAGACATGATTGTGGTTATAGCCGGAAAAAATCTGGAAATGACCAAAAAAAGTTGCCAAAAAACACCATTAAATTCAAGCTATTTAAACAAAATCGTGCAACATTTGAAAAATATTTTTTGTTGTCAATACCCGAAAACAGCTTTACGTGAAATTAAATCTTAAGAACATCATGTCTGAATATTCCCATTAGATAATTCTCAATAGGTTATCATAACACTCAAAGTTTGACTGTGAGGCACGTGCATGTATACTGGACGTAATCCTTATTTATGATAATACAAATGAACTTGCTCATAATTCTTATCTGGTCCATACCTCGTTTTTCAGGGTCCCGACTTCTGTCATCAAACTATCAATCTTCTTTTCATACCCCCTCATTTTACTATGCACTCTTTCCTCCTCATCCGTAGACAGATCTTCCACTCTAGTTGGGGGATTTATTTCTAATCTATGAGCAGGCTCCTATAAACAGTTTGAAAAGAGAATGATGATGACAAAATTCATTTTAAATGAATATTTAACTTTAATATTTTTTGGGAAAATAATTTTCAATTGACCATATGGTAAAATTTTTGCAAAAAATCATTAGATGAACCTAAGGTCTATCATGTCTATATCCTATTCCCTATACTTTCTACTGTACTATGCTGAAGTGAAATTATAGACAGACTATACCTGTACATACATGTACAATGTAGTATATTTCATTTAAATCAAAGGCTTACAAACAATTGCGAAAACCAGGAAACTTTTAATTATTTGTACATTTAAACTCAACAGAGTTAAACTGTACAAAAAAAACTTGGTATTCAGATGCTTGAAATTTATAAAGAGTGACCACGTAACAAATGAAATCACCAGCAGTGGATGAGGGAATTATTACATATGGCGTGTTCACTAGGAGATTTTTGGTACAAGTATTTGAAAATACCACATTAGTTAAACAGTTCACAAAATCAGAAAATTGAAAATATTTAGTAAGAAATTTATGGGGATAATATTTTTAATGTGACAATACATCAATGCATAGCAATGTTGGGGATAGCTATTGTTATGTCACTTCCAAGAGTGAAATATAACTTTTCTTTCACCAAGTGGAAAGCACAGTACAAATGTATTTCTCTATATCTGTTAATTTTTCATTCAAATAGTTTAAAATTTTCAAAAATAATCTTGAAATATAAACAACCAAGAACAATTTACTTACAAATTACTGAAATGATGTGTTCAAATTTTAGGGTGCATGTTTCACAGTCACAATATTTAGAAAACCATTCTCTTTTATTGGATTTTCTAGTTATAGTCTATCAAATATGAGCCCACAGTATTACATGTACCTAAGTAAAGAATCACCTCCAAATGTCCCCTTTCCAAATAACAACTAGATGTACTGTGAGCAAAGCTCACAAAGGATACCCCCGCTTTGAAGTCCAATTATCTCCCTTGTGTGATATCGGAAAGCAGACTTTTCTTCATGCACATCTTTGGATGATGCACTTCCTTTCTGTAAAGTTTTGTTGAAATCCATTGAGTGGTCTAGGAGGAGTTGCGCTTACAAGATATATGGACAGACGGACAGACAGACGGACGGACAAGGTGATTCCTATATACCCCGTCAAACAAGTTTGCGGGGGGGGGGGGGGGGGGGGATAATTAAAGGAACCACTGGCAAACAATATACATACGTGAGAATAATTACAAGTGTCTGTGTTATTTACAACACAAATGTGCCAAAAAACTTTTTATTCATGCAATGCTACATTGTATTTAGAAAATCATATATATTTTTTTTTTATTCATGAATGAGATACCACTTTAACTTAATTATTTATGAATCAATTTTGAACTTTACATGAGACATTACATTATTTTTACATGTTCTACTTGAAATAATTTGTCAAAAAATACTCTAGGTATAACTAACCTTGAATTTCGGTTAACAGATTTGAGGTGTTAATTACTTTTCAGCAACCGACTTACTTAAAAAAATATTACCATGCCCTAATAGATATATGGGGAAAACACTATAAACTATGAAATCAACGATATTAACCCTGAAAATTGATCCAAATGAAAATAAACCCACAGCGTATAATTTATGCTTTTTTCCTCCTGGCTCCTGGAGTAACCACCTACAGGGTCTTCGTTAACGTGCTCAGAAGCGACCCTGGCACATGATTTTAATTTCAGACGTGAAACTTTATTTTTCTATGCATCCTGGGACTCAAGAATTTTCCAACAAATGCGTACTACATAGTATTACTCTGAATCCTCATAAATCAGCCTTCCACATTTTCCTTAGTTTCCAAGGAACTCATACAAAATTACTGCCTGCTGCATTTTGCTGAACTAATAATCATATTGTTTTCCATTTGAAAATTATATTAAAAACGTATCCTCGGAATCAGCATAAAAATCCTTACAAGGCCATACATTGTACGTGTGCATGCAACATTCCTTACATATCAAAACCATTGTACACAAAAGGATTACTTGAAACTAAACCATGCTTCCTCTCAATCCATGCCAAAATAAGAAACACCAGTCAGTACCTCCATCAAGTTTTTCAGGGGAGATAATAAAATTGTCTCACTTTAGCTTTTACGACAAAAGGGTCACAATTATAATTATCTCCCTTTGCTAACTTGGCCAAGAGAGAATAACTGACTAACATTTCTCATTGTTAACCTTGAACTAAGTAAAATTACCCATATAAAACTAAGTACATCAATATAAAGTAGCATTGCCAAACCAATATTTACAATAATGGCGACCATGACACATCTACCTTGCATTTTTTTAACAATCTGAAAATTGTTTTCTTTGTTGGTGAAATAACTTTACACTGTGTTCGTTGACAGACAGAGCAGAACTGATGTCGAGGTTTATGCCGTGTGGGAGACAGAACACGACAAGGTCGAGTCCTACACACCGAACAATAATTGTCCTGAAATAGGAGTACATATGGCTTACTTATGTAGAATGGTGAGAAATTAATAAACAATATCAGGGATACTCATAGGATTTTTTCTTGGTGAGTCCTGGACTCATCACTTTTGAAATTGATGAGTCCCACAAAATTTTCATGAGTCCAGAATATACATGACGTCGCCATGTACAGTGTGATGTTGAATGTTCATGAGTTTTGTTTCCAAAATTTTGAATCGTGTTGCTCCCACTATATACGTGATCCTTGTTAAAAATTTATTATTTATTCAAAGCCATTTATCACTTTTTCACTTGATTTTTTTCAAATTGTAAAATTTTGAAATATTTTTTATCACCCAAGCCAATTAAATACATGTATAACAAGGTTAAAGAAAATTAAAATTCTGAAATGGATTTCCCCTAAATGTCTGACTGAAACTTGAAAAAGATTTAGAAATATATTTTAAGTGTTTAATTCAGTCTGAAGTAAATTTGCTGCATCCAGAATAAAAAATACATGTACAGGACGCGTCAAGATGCAATTAACATTCCTGCCAAGTTTGGTTCAAATTGGACTGGTGGTTTCAGAGAGGAAGATGAAATTGTGAAATGTGGAAGGAGAACAGATGTAAAATGGCAAAAGCTCACATGGTCTGTTAGGCCAGGTGAGCTAAAATACAATAAATTGCCAAATGAGTTCATCAACACATGATACACAGAATTAAAGATACTGGGTCCAATAAACTATAATTATTTATTTGGACATTACCTGCCATGTGACTTTTTGACTTCTTGATGACTTTGCAGGTGCTGGTACCCATGGTCCTGTTTGTGGACTCTTGACTCTGGCTTTAGCACTGGATGGTCTTTTAGTCCTGCCAGACCTTGCTAGGTTTGTGCTCAAGCCCTTAAGATAGAACAAAACAAATGAAAACATCAAATTATGTGTGCAAATTTTAAGTCACCTCAGTGACAATAAATTTACAGTTGTATTTGGCATGAAGTTGTGATAACCATTAAAGGCTTGTTGTATGTATAGCACTTGCTGTGTACTATCCACGCTTTCCTCAAGATTTGGTTATTCACCTGTGGAATATTTTTCTACCACTAGGCATTGTGTTGTACTGAACTCACAGGGATGATTCCACATGTTTTAAAATGGGTCCCGAAACTATGAAATTGGGAAAAATTGTGAACCGACAACAGCAAGATGATAAACAACAATCATAGCACTATTAGATTTGAATATTTTGAAAAATGTTCCTTTTTTTGTATTCCTGTTAAAATGTATAGTTTTGTCAGCTAACTATAAACATTTTCAAAATATTTAGAATAAAAAATTCTTTAAACTGCTAAAGGCTGTCATCATTGTGAATGTCAGTGTGCATTAATGCACGATCCATTTAAGCTTCTGCAATACACAGACAAGAAGTATTTACAAGTAAAATTTTCCTATTGGGATTAAATAAAGTCCTTACCGTTTGTTTACTGTTCAAAATCTGCGTTATTAATTTCAGGAATTGTAGATGGTAGAATCATTGAAAATATGTAATGACACATGCTATTGCAAACCTTTAATGGTAAATGCTAATCTTGACCAATAAAATTAAACTTATGCATTCAGATTAGCATACATGTGTATATTTCTTTCGTGGTGATACATGGTTCATACAGCTTCTTAAAGTTCAAATTCCATGACCTTTCAATAACATTGCAAAACTTTTTCATTGCTTTTCCATACCATGTGCTTCTGATTGAAGATCGTTTTAATGTTTAACAGAGACAGTTTAAAGTACACCAATGACCAATGCACTAAATAACAAACCGAAGAAGTACAGATCCATAAGTCTGGAATAACCTAAACAAAATGTCAGCACTATAGATATAAACAGTGAAGAATAATTCACTTTAAAAATAAAACAACAAGCAAATTGAATTTCTATGTTCAGACAGACTGGTACATGTAGGAAACAATGAAATTCAAGCACATTTCAATGACAAAGCCTTAAATTCCATAACTTTCAAAGACAAAAATGAAATTTAAAGACTTTCCATGACCTGTGCAAACCATGTATTATCAAGTGAAAAATTATTTTTGAATTTTTTATGACCATAATATAGGTGGATGGTTGCCTCTTGTCAAATTCTCAAGATCTGCCAAGCTAAGCATAATTTATACAACGGTTCGAATGCTTAACAATATTCTACAAAACAAACCTTTCCTGGTATCTTTTTTGCTTTTGCTTTCTGCTTAACATGTACATGTACAGGAATATCATCTTCAACATGTACATGTACTGGTGATGTTGGGCGCAATCCTCTCTCCTTGGACATCGCTGAAAACATTGAAAATAAGCATTTTTAAGTGTATGATTAGAAATCACTACTTTTGTTGTATGTTTCTTTGTCTGTAACAAATTGAGTTTCAAAGAATTAACAAAAAAAAATCCAACACTACAGATATCACCAAAGTTCATGACCTATATTTAAGCAAGGAGGTTCACCATTCTAAAATTTTCAGTGAATGGTATACATGTGAGAAATTTAGAATGGGTATACGTAGGTTAAGAAGGTTGAACTGGAAGGGAGGGAGTGAATTTTTTACACACTAGTTTAAGAGAAGGCCAAAAAAATATATATGTGTCGTTCCAGTTACATCCTGAAAAAAATATGGTCAGTAAGTAGGCTTTTACTTTTTGAACATTCTTTAGATCAACGTCTGTATCAAATATGTATAAAAAATGTCTAATAATGTTTGCATGTGCAAAACGCATATGATTGGGTTTTTTCCCCTCAATGTGCTGGCATTTCTAAAATCTTGTTGCCAGCAAAGTCATGGCTGTCAGCATGTGCACAGCTATGATTGTTTATTCTAAAACGGATCTGACCCAGTATTGGAAAAAAAAAACAGAATGATTACGCTCGGTCAATAACTTTATAATTTTAAATAAGAAAAAAAAGTTTAGGGTTGGTCGAGTATTTTTTTTGGCCTGAACAGTACATACTGGTATCACCCTGTATAGTGCTACTTAATGATGTCAAAAAGGCATCAAAATTACACTGAAAAAGTATGTGAATAGCACAATACAGTGGAATGCATGATACTGAAGGAACTGGGTATATATAATAGCAACTTCAAGAAATGCCAGGCAGAGCTGTTTTTCCAGAAGTTATTTAAAAACTGGGTTAACAAATGATTATCACCAATCTATAGACGATTTAATACCAGGCATAATGTTTACAATCTATGTTTCCACCCAGTGGTACTGAAGTTGCCAAATATGAATATAATTAGTATTGTTAGTATGTTACTGATGAACACTTATAATTTTCTCCTCCTCCTTTTGTGTTATATCTTTATCACATGACAATTATTGTAATCGGTATTATGTTCATGTTTGTACTATTGTTTTTTTGTACGATTTATATCCCCTCGATTGGGAAATAAACATATCAGTAAATAATCTTGCCTTCTCATCACATTTTTATAAATTTACACTTTAGAAACAGTTTATAAGGACCTTCTATCACAGAATTAAAAAGTAAAAAAAATAGCACAAAAATAAATTGCACCAACCCCCCCCCCCCCCCCCCCCCCTTTCTTTTCAAACTAGACCTCTGTGTCAACGCTAACCAACAGAAAGGTGTTGCTTGTTTGTCTATATCCTAATCAGCAAACAGAATTAATGACAGTCATCTTGTCATTTGAAGGAATATAAGACTGAGGACCGAAGCCAAAAATTTAGTGTATTGCATTAATTTTGCATGAAAACATCTCAGTCATCTGTCCGAACTTGTTCAATATACGTTGACTGTTGTTATAAAGCTGTAATAGTGAAGTCTGTCTGAAATTGAAGTAAATTGCAAATATTCTCATATTTCCAGGCATGATTTCTCGACGATCGTGAAGGAATGCATTTGCTGCATTCTAAATAAAATTCGATAAAAACCTTAAATTTTGCAGACTTTCATTACCGAGGATTGTTGTTCTTGGAGTCGTCCCTGATTGGTCAAAATTTCATACGTCACAATTTTTTTGTATCATTTGTGAAAAGAGCTCATAAAAGGGACGCAACTTTTAATATCTGCTAGCTGTAGGTACAATATGGGATTTTTTTTTTAAATGTTTGCGTATTTTCACTAAATAAAAACTCGTCTGACGCCTTTCATTTAGCGGTGAATACCGAAGCGACAAAATTGAAATTAATCCAATATTATCCACCATAATCATTGAATTTAACAGAGATGATTGTGAAAATTATAATAATTCTTTCAAAGTTGTCTAATCCTCATAAAAAGACTGTGAAACAAAATATGAAAAATTGATGTCTGAAAATCTATCAAACTTGGATAATACATCAAAACTTTTCTTATATATAGCAAATTGAAAAAAAGAAATTAAATTAGAAGATTATTCTCACTTAATTTCGAGTTAGTGATCACAATTTAGATGTTGAGCGTGGTCGTTACAAGTATGTTCCTAACACGTTAAACATCTTAGAGTGTGTAAAAATTGTAATATATTAGATGATAAATCTCATTTTTTTCTTCATTGCTAAAATCAATAAAGACATAAGGGCCTCATTTTTTTTTCAAAATATTGAACAAACTTAACAAGATTTTCAACAGCTCAGTCCAATAGGTAAACTATGTGTTATTCTAAATCCTAAGAAAGAAATACTGTACAGTGTAGTTGACTTTATAAAGCAGTCCGTTGAATTGCGAAAACGATGTCCACATTGGCCAGTAATTACTTCTATTTTGTAATGAACTATGTGTAATATATGTTGTTTGTTGCTGCTTCAGTTTGCAAAAATGCTGAAAATTCACCCAAATTTTTTATATTTCAAGAAATAAAAAATAAAAATTGTTCGCCCGCTCCTAAAATTTTGTAAAAATTGGGATTTTTTCACATTTTTGCAATATTTTATTTTAAAAATGTGTGCCGCACGTAAATTGGATCTGCGCCAAAAAAAAAGTCCTTAAGAAAAAATTAATGTGGTGTGGCCTAAGTCACGCCCACACATGGCTGTCGAGGAAAGACAAACTTATAGAATGCAACATAACAAACAAATTGAAATACTACAAAATAAATGTTTTGCACCTTAAAGAATTGAAAAATATAACAAACTAAACAGGGTTAGAAAAAGACAGCACATAATAATCTTTTATAATATCTAGCAAGCGATTTGACAGAAATTAATTTGAGATATGTTCACCATACATTCTTTTTCCCTTTCTTCCAAGAACCAATCAATGCATGCATACATTCTGTTATTCATTTATGTACCCCTATTTAACTTTTCTTGTTACATCAGTATTTAAAAATGTTTTTTTTATACAATCCAGATTTTATTGTAAGAAAATTTACTATTAGGTAACGTATTTTATTTAAATTACATTAGTGGAAATATTGTTTAGAAATATTTAAGATATGCACCCTTACAGCAAGTAATATGATTGTAGGTCGCTTGAAGAACTGAACTGGGATGTAAAACCTAATCTAAGTCAATGAAGCGCGGTAAGTAGGTCAGAGTGAACTAAGTTTGGTGGGAGACTGTGTTACTTCCCGAGATACACACTGACACCAAGTCATACGATTGTAGGTCGCTTGGTATCAGAGAACTGAACTCAGACGTAAAGAAACTTGACCTAAGTAAATGATAAGTAGGTCAGAGTGACCTAATTTGATGGCAGGCTGTGTTACATCTCACACCAAGTAATATGATTGTAGGTCCCTTGGTATCGTAGATCTGAACTAAGATTTAAAACTTAACCTGAGTCAATAAGTCGCGATAAGAAGGCCAGAGTGACCTAATATTGGTGGGAGGCTGTGTTACTCCCCGAGATGCAACCTCACCCCAAGTTATAAGACTGTAGGTCCCTTGGTACATGTGTGGTATCGGAGAACTGAACTCGGACTTAAAACTTAACCTCACACCAAATAATATGATTGTAGGTCACTTAGTATGTTAAAACCGATTTTTGACATAAAACATAAAAGCCAGTCAACCGTGTAATATGTGTAACGTGTCACATGGTCAGTCTCTTCATCATGCACCTGCACATAAAAATATATGACCCTATGTCAACTAGTAACTGAGAACTGGCTATGGACGCGCACGTGGACGCCGGGGTACTCCAATAGTCCCCCTCAGCTTCGTTGAGGCGAACTGAAAACGGAGTGACATCAGATGCTCCGAAGGGGTACATACATGTACGTCCTGTCCAGGAAGACTTGAAATCTAACTGAACATATCGAGCCAGTCTCATTTTCAAGACGACAGTACTCTTTTGGAGTGATGAAAATGGTGAAAAAAATGGAAATATTATGATAGCAAGTGAACTGGTATCGGAACCGAAATAGAAAGAAATGGGATTCATCATCCAGAACTTTGCTAAATTTGCATACAAGTTTTCTTGTATCGAGATTGGCTAATATTATTAGACCATTGTCAACATTAATGTATAGTCATTTTTCCAAAACGAAAAATCGTCAAATTTGCTGCCGTATGTAAATGCACAATAAGGTTTTAAAATTTTAATTTTCTAAAATTGGGATCCAAAGGGATCGAATTTTTAAAATTGTCAATTTAATCAATTTGTGCTTTTTATTTCTATACAGTATTGTCATGCGCCATATGTATTTTAGAATTTTATTTTTCTTAAAATCGGGCCCATAGGGGTCGAATTGTCAATTTAAGCATTTAAAACATTTTTATACACTATATGTAGATGCACAATAAGGTTTTAGAATTTCAAAACTAGGGACCCACAGGGGTTGAATTTTGAAAATGATGAATCATTGTAACTAAAATTGAATCCCCCTTTCATTCTTCAATTTCTGCATTCTGTTTCTTAACAGTATTAAGATAATGCAATAAAATTTTTGAATTTTGATTTTCAAAATTGGGGACCCACAGGGGTGAATTGTAAAAGTTTGTGAATTTAAGCTTGTGACTAGACTTGCTACAAGTCCCTCTCTAATAATAAATTAGTATTTTTATATATCAGTCTATATCATCTGCTGTCTATAATGATGACAATTTTATACTGACTGCTGCGGAGAGAGGCAAGTCATTTTCCATGACAGGGGTCAGAAAACCATAGCAGATGTAAAACATTATCGAGGAGAGGGTAAGTCATTTTTCCAAGACCGGGAGGTCAGAATACCATAGCAGATATAACATTTTTGCAAGGAGAGTGGAGGTCATTTTTCCATGAAAGGGGGGTCTGAATACCATAGCAGTTGTAAAACGTTATGAAGGGGAGGGGAGGACATTTTTCCGTGACCGGGAGGTCAGAATACCATAGCAGATATACCAATTTTGCAAGGAGAGTGGAGATCATTTTTCCATGACAGGGGGTCTGAATACCATAGCAGGTGTAAAACGTTATAAAGGGGAGGGGAGGTCATTTTTCCATGAGAATAACGTCAGAATACCATAGCTGATATAACATTTTTGCAAGGAGAGTGGAAGTCATTTTTCCTTGACAGGGGGGTCTGAATACCATAGCAGGTGTTAAACGTTATGAAGGGGAGGGGAGGTCATTTTTCCATGGCAGGGGTGTCAGAATACCATAGCAGATGTAAACGTTATCAAAGAGAGGGTAAGTCATTTTACCGTGACAGGGGGTTCAGGATACCATAACAGGTGTAAAACGTTATCAGGGGGAAAGGGGGGGTGTCATTTTTCCATGACAGGGAGGTCAGAATACCATAGCAGATATAAAACATTTTCAAGGAGAGTGGAAGTCATTTTTCCATGACAGGGGGTCTGAATACCATAGCAGGTGTTAAACGTTATAAAGGGGAGGGGGAGGTCATTTTTCCATGACAGGGGGTCAGAATACCATAGCAGATATAACATTTTTGCAAGGAGGAGGAAGTCATTTTTCTTGACAGAGGGGTCTGAATACCATAGCAGGTGTAAAACGTTATGAAGGGGAGGGGAGGTCATTTTTCCATGACAGGGGGTCAGAATACCATATCAGATATAATTTTTTTGCAAGGAGAGGGGTAATTTTTCCATGACAGGGGTGTCAGAATACCATAGCAGATGTTAAACGTTATCAAAGAGAGGGTAAGTCATTTTACCGTGACAAGGGGTTCAGAATACCATAGCAGGTGTAAAACGTTATCAGGGGGAAGGGGGGTGTCATTTTTCCATGACAGGGAGGTCAGAATACCATAGCAAATATAAAACATTTTCAAGGAGAGGGGGAGGTCATTATTTTTCCATGGCAAGGAGGTAAGAATACTATAGCAGATATAAGACATTTGCAAGGAGAGGGAAGGCATTTTTCCATGACAGAGGGGTCAGAATACCGTAGCAGAGGTAAAATGTTATCAAAGAGATGGTAGATCATTTTAATAAGGGTTTGGATTTTAATTTGGGTAAGTTTCCAACTAATTGCGAAGGGTGCGGGGATCACTGTCGATCCCGACTGTATAACTTTCTAGTTTTAACCAAGATTTCATATATACATGATAAAGTTACGGAGGAAAGTACATATTACTACAGTTTTACCCTTACCACTGCGGCATCGGATAAGGTCGAGGTCATATGAAATGTTTAACATATAATGGAGTATGAGAAGGAGGTCAAGGCCATATAATATCTGCTGAACAGGTATACTTCTTACAATGAATCTATCACAGATCAAATATTGTTAATTGTATAGTCATGTGTATAGTTCATGACAAACCGACCCGCTATTGAAAACTTACGGCAGCAACCATCTTTTTTCGTTGCAATTTTGGTCCTGGATTTTCATTTTCATATAAACCAAAAATTTCCTGATCGACACAGGTCCTGCATTTTTTTCACACCTAAAGTGATCCTGTCTTTATTTTGCCCAAAATCCTGGTCCTGCATTTTTATTTCATTTTTATTTATCCCCCCCAATAAAAATCAAATGGTTGCTCCCTAAGCAGGACGTAGTGTGAAAATAAGGTCAAGACCACATGACATGACATCGATTAAGTTTTTATTTCAAAGATGATCCACAGCATTCTTTTCATTTAATGATGCAAATCCATATTTCTCTTTTTTTTGGGGGGGGGGAGGCAGTTTTAGGTTTAAGTGCTTTAGATTTCATTCTGTCTTGTCCTGATTTTGTCTGATATCCTTATGTTTTTTTTGTTATGTTAGTGTACTTAGGACCTTGCTCTGTCTTTGGATTGTTCAATTTACTACTGTCTTATCACTTTGTATTTTTTCTCTGATATTTATACATGGTTGAACTACTCTAGAAATACATGAGAATAAAAAGACAGAAATAATAAGACATAATAAACTAGAAATACTGTGAGCAAAGCTCACTACTTGATACCCTGCCTTACATAAGATACATGAAAGGAAATGTCAATATTTTGGATAGGAAAACTCCAACAGCAGTGAGATGAGTTTCATCAAATTCCATTCAGTTGCTGATGGCATACTGGAACCCCTATCACAATGAATGGCAAAGTCCATGTGTTGGTATGGTACACCCCAAATGTTGGTCAGATCAAAATCTAGAATAGGAGGTGCACTACAGCATCATGTAATAAAGATCCTCTGAAAGTTTCATCAAATTCTATTCAGTGGTTTAGGAGGAGTTGCAGATGGCATCATGGTACCCCTATCACAATGAATGTCAAAGTCCATGTTTTGGTATGGGTTACCCCAAATATTCATCAGATCAAAATCTAAAATAGGAGGTGCACTATGGCATCATGTAATAAAGATCCTCTGAAAGTTTCATCAAATTCCATAGAGTGGTTTAGGAGGAGTTGCAGATGGCATCATGGTACCCCCTATCACATTGAAAGTCAAAGTCCATGTTTTTCTATGGGAAACCCCAAAAATTGGTCCGATCAAATTCTAAAATAGGAGGTGCACAATGCCATCATGGGATGAAGATTCTGTGAAAAGTTTCATCAAATTCCATTCAGTAGTTTAGGAGGAGTTGTGGATACAAAGGTAGGAAAACGGACGAACGGAGACAACAAATACTATATACCCCGCTTTTTTCAAAAGTGGGGGTATAACTAGATAGAACTATTACAGAATCATGATTATATGGTAAAAGGTACTGAAAATAAGGAATAATTATAAAGTCAAAACTGAAGGCAAAAAACTTAAAATGAATAAAAAAAAACCATGTTCAGATAGTATTTTTTTAATATCACATACATTATGCAAATTACATTTGACGTACGTGTGTATAAATATTTAAACAATATCAAAAAGACCATTTAATAATTAATATAAATTGCTGACTAGTAAACATCAGAATCGATCATAATAATCATGTTTTGTATGATTGGGTTCAGATCTTGGGCAAAGCCACAGATTTTTAACTGACAATAAATACAGTAAAACCTGTCTTGAGAGACCTCTCCCATGAAAGACCATCCTCTTTGGGGTGACTAGTCAGAATTTGCCATAACTGTAACATTCTTTATTATAAACAATAATTTTCATGGCCAAAGGGGTGGTCTCTCAAGACAGGTTTCACTGTAAAAATGTTTTTCTGGAAGAAAAGAGTTATCCATTAGTAGTTTGGTTCATACTGAAGTTTAAATGAAAAACTTTTTGGTCTTATTTAATTCAATAAATCATGGAATATCATAGTTAACAAAAATTTGGCAACAGAAAAAAATCTGTTGGAGTCATAAATTTGATACAATACATGTACCATACTGGTGAAAGTATTAAACTTAATATGAATTTTATAAATATAAATGTAATTTATGAGCATGAATTTAGAATAATTTGACTTTTCCTTTCTCCCACCTTGCCTCAAAAAGTAAACCATTTTTGCAGCAGTTGTAAAACTCCCCGTTCTTGTGTTTTACACTGATGTATGGCTTATGCATAACTTTGGAGGCATATTTTTTTCACACGAGAGCATGTTTTTTTTCTTCTGGCAAACAAGTGTACCTATTTTTTTTATCAAAGCACTTCTATTTGATTTCAGTTTGCATTCAATCCTGCATTTTTAAAACAATAAATGAGTGAGTCTGATTCTTTTTTAATTTTTCCCCAATCCCCTCCCATCCAAAAAAATCTTGCTTCATTTTCTAATTTTTATAACAAACAGCTTTGTTCTAAAAGTTGAAATGGGTAAAAATGTCGGAAACTTCGTCATACCTTATGTCACATTCTCAATTGGTTACAAAATACTTTATACAAATCCAAAACACACTTATTTAAAAAAATTATAGAATGATACAAAAAATATACTCCAGAAAAAAAAATCAGAGATGAAAAATCAAGTCTCCACAGCATCGAAGTATCGGTATATCGC
Source organism: Mytilisepta virgata (assembly GCA_028015205.1). Taxonomy (NCBI): domain Eukaryota; kingdom Metazoa; phylum Mollusca; class Bivalvia; order Mytilida; family Mytilidae; genus Mytilisepta; species Mytilisepta virgata. The sequence goes on from JAPWFG010000023.1 coordinate 162,457, forward strand.
AAAAATTATTTAGGATTAAAGGAAAATAACATTTTTAATTAATATTTGAAAGATATTTTTGAGATTTTGCTTAAAAAAGAGCTTCAAATTTAATAATGAGATTTTCTGCCAGAGAAAAACAAATAAAAACATATTTTTTTAAAGAAAACTGATAGATACAATCCCATGTATCAACTATGTTAATATCTACAAACAAATAACATTGTATTGTTTTGGAAAATTAAAACATTATTAATTGAAGCAACGAGCATAAAAACCATTTGCAGATCTAGAGGAAGGATTTCCATACAACATAAAAATAAGGCATAAATTCATGATTTCATAAGAAAAATCCCTTGTTATAATAAAATTTTGAATACTTTCTTCAAATTTGTTGAATTTACAAAATGAAACCTTAGTTTGAAATGATAACAAGAGATCTATCAAACATAATTAAAATTCTTGTTTGTTTGTTTGTTTAGTTGGGGTTTAACGCCGTTTCAGCACATTTTGGCCATTTCGCGGCGGCCAATTTTTATTGGTGGAGGAAGCTGGAGTACCCGGAGAGAACCACCGACCTTCGGTAGGAAAATTGGCAATCCTTGTCAATTAAGATAGGAGTCGAACACACCCTGCCACATGTGAGATTCGAACTCACAACCCCAGCATTAACAGGCTAGTGATCAGTAGTAGTCATGACGAACTACCTAGACCACTCGGCCACCGAGGCCCCTAATTAAAATTCATAAATTATAGTAGCCACTAATTACTAAAATCTTAACAAATAGACAATAATATGAATATTTATGAATGCAATCGCTGTACATGTTGCAACAGAAAATTAACCAATATGAAGTTGATGGATTATCATCCACCCCTTCCAAAATATATGGGGTGGGTGGGAGGATTTTTAAAAAATTTTTATTACATGGATCAAATTCTGTCGTCAATTCATGTTTTTTTCAAGGCCAATGTGCACAAAAATTCATAGCATGGGTGAACTTGTGGTTGATTTGTTTACATAAAAAGTCTTGTATAGATGTATATAAAATCAAATTTTAAAGCAAACAGACTTTAAAGAACTTTTTGAAAATCACATTCCGTCAAAATTAATATATATGGGTTGGGCGGGGATGATAACCTATCATTTAACTTTATTTGGCCTTACAAGCAAAATTGAAATGCAAGACTTAATTATTGAAATCGACCCCTGTTGCATTTTTACAAATTGATATAAATATCACATTAAATTTCTAAATTTGCAGAAATGACATACAAATCATTTTGATATTTTGTTTTCGCTCTGTGCAATGTTACACTCCTTTCATCTATCATATTTTCTAACGAACTAGAGGCTCAAAGAAGCTTGATTTGGTCACTTTGGCTAGACATGCACATTTCTAAATGATTAACAGTACTTCACTCAAAATTAAGAATTTATTTTCTTCATTTTATTCAAAATATTGATCAAGAGACTTAATTTATGTATTCATCTTTGGTATAGTCTCAAATGTTTGAACTGTCCAAACTGTTTCATTCTGTGACTTTTAGGTTCTTAATCTTAAGTTAAAGATAAATTTAACAAAGTCAATCATGTGTAAAATGTAGGGCAAGGTAAGATAATTATCCATAGGTCTTCCTTATTATGCAAAATGTGTCCAAGAGACAAAAATATACTTCCTCAATGTTGGTAATTAGTAAGATCTGAATTTAATATCACATTTTAGCAGGACAGACACACAAATGATTGTATGAAGCAACCAACTAAATGCAATATCAACTTCCTGAGTGGGAAGGGGTAAAGGAAATAGCAAAATCTATTAAAATGCATTATGAAAATCACACTTTTTAACATCATTATAACTATAAAAAATGAAATAACAAAATTTGTATCCATTTTGATAACAAACTGTAGTCAAAAATACATTAATAAACAAGAGGCTCACCAGAGCCTGTATCGCTCACCTGGAGTCTGTTTTCATTGGACAATTAATCAACTATTTGACCAAGTTTGTTGCAATTGGTTCAATTGTTCAGGGAAAATTTGTTGAAGATTTATTTTTCATAAGGTTTAATGTTAAAATATGTTCCCTGGTGGTGGTAGTCCTGGCAGGAAGTTGACAAAATTGACCAGGAATAAGGGTGAACCTTAAATAAATGTAACAGAACCCGACCTCAAATTAAACAAACCAATAACTCCTAAATAGAATTTGGGATTCCCTTCAAAATTTCAGGGTAGGTAGATCTCAACATGGCAAACATTTTTCAATTTATATTTCACTTCTATCTCAAATAGTTTTAGAGATATTCAAAAATGTTAAAATTTTGAAAATTTGACAAAAAAAGGGCAATAACTCCTAAATGGGTTTCGGAATTTCCTTTAAAATTTTAGGGTATGTAGATCTCAACATGGCAAACATTTTTCAAATTTAGATTTCACTTCTATCTCAAATAGTTTTGGAGATAAATGACAAAAAATGTTAAATTTTGAAAATTTGACGAAAAAAGGGCAATAACTCCTAAATGGGTTTTGGGATTTCCTTTAAAATTTCAGGGTATGTAGATCTCAACATGGCAAACATTTTTCAAATTTACATTTCACTTCTATCTCAAATAGTTTTGGAGATAAATGACGAAAAATGTTAAATTATGAAAATTTGACGAAAAAAGGGCAATAACTCCTAAATGGGTTTTACGATTTCCTTCAAAATTTCAGGTTAGGTAGATCTTGTCATGCTGATCAATTTTACCCCATGTCAGATTTTTGATATCTGTAACAGTTTTTAAGTTATAAGCCAAAAACAACACATGCACCCCTATATTCTATTTTTAGCTATGACAGCCATGTTTTATGTCAGATCAAAATAAATTGAGGATGGTTTGTAGAGGACATGTCATAGATCATTCCTATTAAGTTTCAAACCAATCGGCCCAGCAGTTTCAGAGAAGAAGATTTTTGAATAAAAAAATTTTGAAAATTTGACAAAAAAAGGGCAACAACTCCTAAATGGGTTTTGGGATTTCCTTTAAAATTTCAGGGTAGGTAGATCTCAACATGGCAAACATTTTTCAAATTTACATTTCACTTCTATCTCAAATAGTTTTGGAGATAAATGACGAAAAATGTTAAAATTTTGAAAATTTGATGAAAAAAGGGCAATAACCCCTAAATGGGTTTTGGAATTTCCTTCAAAATTTCAGGGCAGGTAGATCTTGTCATGCTGATCAATTTTACCCCATGTCAGATTTTCGATATCTGTAATGGTTTTTGAGTTATTAGCAAAAAACAGCAATTTACCCCTATGTTCTATTTTTAGTAACAGCGGCCATGTTTTTCGACTCATCAAAAATCCCCACATCAGTTCTATGCAGGGTACCCCAAGGAACATTCATACCAAGTTTGGTTCTAATTAGTCAAGTAGTTTCAGAGGAGAAGATTTTTGAAATAATAACATAAAAAAAAGCCAAAAATGTCAAAAAAGGGCAATAACTCTAACATCAGTTGACAGATTTTCACGAAAATCAGCATACAGGTAGCTCTCATCATGGTGAACACTTTCAACCTGCCAGAATTTGCCATAACCTAATGATTTTTGAGATATTTGCGAAAAACTGTTGTCTGACCCCTATGTTCTATTTTTAGTAACAGCGGCCATGTTTTTCGACGGATCAAAAATCCCCACATCAGTTCTATGCAGGATACCCCAAAGAACATTCGTACCAAGTATGGTTCCAATTGGTCAAGTAGTTTCAGAGGAGAAGAGTTTTGAAAAATTGTTAACGACGACGACGGACGACGACGGACGCCAAGTGATGGCAATAGCTCACATGGCCTTCGGCCAGGTGAGCTAAAAATTCAACAGACAAAAAAACTAAAAGAATGGTCCCAAAATAGTCTGATGGTATGACTATTTTATTATCACATTTTTTGCTGTAATAACTGTCAGAATAAAAAAATAAAACAAGTTATTAATTTCTTAATTATATTTAAGCAAAAAACAAATCTTCAGTTTCATTAGAAATAAACAATAAACAAAACAACTTTGTAAAACCTAAATTTAGGCAATAACAATTATTACTGTAGATTCTGTTCCTCGGAATTTATACTGTAATCGTTTTATTTGAGCAGTCAAAATGCATTGACAGTATATTTACAAGTGATATATGGTCACTGAAAGTATATATAACATTTAGGCCACACCTACTTGACCTAATCTCAATTGGGCCTCTTGAGGGTAACAAACGTTATAAATAATATTGGAATTGGTAGTAATATCAGTGAATGTCACCAAAGATAGCAGTATAAAGACAATAACAGTACAATGACTTGACATAAGAATTCGGCACGAATCAGGGAAAATGCTCTTGATACCCTTACATTTTCACCCGCTTCTAAACCTCATCTGTATCGATTTTATGTCAAGTCAATGAATATTAATATTGTCTATATATCCTCTATCCATTGTTTTAAAGTTCCAGTTTTTTTGTCAATTTACTTAGAAAAAAAAAATAATTTCAATTTCAGATTATAGTATATCTTTTTAAAAAATTAAACAGTATGTTTTATCATATATATGTATTAGATTCATTGAAAACTTTAATAAAAAAAATTTCATGCGTAAAATTTAATTTGAGTTTAAATATTTGATTGGTCTGGTAGGTCAGTATATTCTGTATAATCCACTTTGGATATGTTTCACCAACGTATTATTCAGCAGTTTGTAATTCAAATATTCCCGAGCTAAAATATTTTTTCAAATAATTCTACCTGAATTTTTGTATAAGAAAATTCTTATATAGTAAACTACAATTATTGTTTGAAATTTTGAAACAGGTCATACTTGTTACTCCTATTCTTGACGTATTTAATTGGTGGGATAAATATACATAATATTTTTAACCACTTCCCGGTGATTAAATTTCTGTATGGAAATTCCCGCAGTTTTTTTAAACATTTATTGGAAAGGTAAACTAGAGAAGTTCCGAAATGGCGTTCATGTAAACAAAATGCATAGCCATGGCATTTTCATGAGGTTTTTGTTGAAAATCATAGGAGAAACATATTCTCCTTCAATTTACTTGTGAGTTATAGAATTTCTCCATCCTAGATAGTTAAATTTTAGATTTTCACACGCTTGTTTAAGGTAACGTGTTGAAAATAAAAAATTTAACTATCTCGGGTGGAGAAATTCCATAACGCACTCGTACCTGAAGGAGAATCTATATATAACCTCTTTTGGTCAGTGTAGGTTATATGGTACAATCTGTTTCGAAACTGAAAACAATCCTGAAATAATTTGTCACAGATCCGATATTCATTGTTTTCATATAACTAAATTTGTGGGTTCATAGCGGTCTCTTTTAAGAAATGACGCAATAATAAGAATTACTTATGCCATCAAATACAGATGTAACTGGCTCCACTAAGGATTGATATCAAGCAAAATATAACAAAATCTGTATTAAATATTATTAAACTGACTCACAAAAATTATGACTAATTCATTGTACTAAAAACTGTAATCATAAACAACTATACAAACAAACAATAGTTATAATTTACAAAAAGGTTAGACTAGAACACTTTTGTCTTACTGAAAAATTACTACACATAATAAGAAAAACTGACTCTAAAATTCAAACAAAATTTGTTCACATCAGCATAGGCCATAGATATTTATCCCTAACCACACCTTTATGAGGGTCGTACAGGGGAGATATGGACACGTACCAATGAGAAATAAAAATGTCATGATAAAACAAGAGTTGACACACAAAAATGTCTCGCCTGTCGTGTATTTCTAATGAAAGCAAATGCTGTCAGACATATTGCATACAGTATTCGAAAAACAGGCCAAAACACAAAAACTAAACTATAACCACTGAACCATGAAAATGAGGTCAAGGTCAGATGACACCTGCCAGCTGGACATGTACACCTTACAATCCTTCCATACACCAAATATAGTAGACCTATTGCATATAGTATTCGAAAAAACAGGCCAGAACACAAAAACTAAACTATAGCCACTGAACCATGAAAATGAGGTCAAGGTCAGATGACACCTGACGGTTGGACATGTACACCTTTCAATGCTTCCATACACCAAATATAGTAGACCTATTGCATACAGTATTCGAAAAACAGGCCAAAACACAAAAACTAAACTATAACCACTGAACCATGAAAATGAGGTCAAGGTCAGATAACACCTGCCAGTTGGACATGTACACCTTACAATCCTTCCATACACCAAATATAGTAGACCTATTGCATATAGTATTCAAAAAACAGGCCAAAACACAAAACTAAACTATAGCCACTGAACCATGAAAATGAGGTCAAGGTCAGATGACACCTGACGGTTGGACATGTACACCTTTCAATCCTTCCATACACCAAATATAGTAGACCTATTGCATACAGTATTCGAAAAACAGGTCAAAACACAAAAACTAAACTATAACCACTGAACCATGAAAATGAGGTCAAGGTCAGATGACACCTGCCAGTTGGACATGTACACCTTACAATCCTTCCATACACCAAATATAGTAGACCTATTGCATACAGTATTCGAAAAACAGGCCAAAACACAAAAACTGAACTATAACCACTGAACCATGAAAATGAGGTCAAGGTCAGATGACACCTGCCAGTTGGACATGTACACCTTACAATCCTTCCATACACCAAATATAGTAGACCTATTGCATACAGTATTCGAAAAAACAGGCCAAAACACAACAAGATCTTTGGTTTTATGATCAACAAAATACTTTTTCTCAAATAGATTATATACATAATCATGTAAGTTTTGTATCAATTATCTTAGGTATGCCATTCGAAGAGAAAAAACTAGATGGAACTTTATACACAAAGTTATACTTCTCCCCCCCCCCCTTCCTGTTTGTCTATCCCCTAATTAAAACATTAGTGATCAATCTGAAAATATGAGGTGGGCAAGTTCTTATATATATGGCGAGTCTAGATATTGCAGTTGCTGAAAAATGGACTGTAAAAGAAAAAAATTGACAGTCACTGAACCATGAAATTGAGGTCAAGGGCACATGAAAGGTGTCAGACTGGCATGTACCCATACAGATCTTGCTATAAGCCATGTATGATGAGTCTATTCATTGTAGTTGCTGTAAAATAGACTTTAAAGAAAAAAATTGACAAAGTCACTGAACCATGAAATTGAGGTCAAGGACACATGACAGGTGTCAGACTGGCATGTACCCATATAGATCTAGCTATAGACCATATCTGATGAATCTAGTCATTGCACTTGCTGAAATATAAACTTTTGAGGAAAAAATTGACAAAGTCACTGAACCATGAAATTGAGGTCAAGGGCACATGAAAGGTGTCAGACTGGCATGTACCCATACAGATCTTGCTATAAGCCATGTATGATGAGTCTATTCATTGTAGTTGCAGAAAAATGGACTTTAGAAGAAAAAATTGACAAAGTCACTGAGCTGTGAAATTGAGGTCAAGGACACATGACAGGTGTCAGACTCCCATGTACCCATATAGATCTTACTATATACCAAATATGATGACTCTAAACATTACAGTTACTAAGAAAGGGACTTGAATGTAAAACTATGTCGCAGATTTTCGAAGTTCACTGAACCGTGCAATTGAGGTCAAGGACAAATGACAGGTGTCAGACTGGCATGTACCCATATAGATCTCACTGTAGACCAAATATAATAACTCTAGGTATTATAGTTTCTGAGAAAAGGATTTGAATGTAAAACTATGTCGCAATGTTTATGTGGGTATTGAACCATGAAAAAAAGGTCAAGGTCATCTAAAAATGTGCTGCTGAAAAGGTCATCACTTCATGCACCTGTGGACCAAAGATGAACATTGTAAGTATTATACTTTAAAAGTTATTAAGGTTTTACAAAAAGTTAACGCCGTCGCCGTCGCCGTCGCCTTCGCCGTCGCCGCCGGATTGCTATACCTATGTCTCGCTTCCAGCGACTTTCGTCGCAGGCGAGACAAAAACAAAATTTTGGTCTACACATGGTATTTTCATCAATTTGCATGAAAAACGGTGAATAACGACCTATCACCATGGTCACACGCGGAATAAAAACTGCCAAAAACATTGCACAAAATAAACCCTGTATCGCCCCCGTTTATCTAATCTGATATCACAATTTCCATCGATTCTGAAATTAGTCAATTTTCTAGAGTTACTTCCCTTGAAGCCTGACATTAATATTTTGTCTTTTAGAGTTCTGTTCTTTGAACGATGCCATCATTAATATTAGTACCAGTATTTTGAATTTAGTATCAGGTGTATAATGCTTCTGCTGAGTGGTAATAAATAATCATTATGAATTATGATTTGCAATGCACTAATTGATATTACATCACCTGTTGTACAAAGGACTAAAATAAGAATCAACTTCGGAATACAAAATTGGCTTAATAATATTCAATTTTCACTGTCAAAAAATATAACCCACATTTTTTATTCATTCTACCTTTCCGACATTTCTTTTGTGCCATTTTACATTAACAATTTTTGATATTTATTGTTTGTTACTTTTAAAGGCTAAGTAAATTGTTATCTATAGATGTTAAGTTTTAAATTTGCGGATGACATTAAGTACTAAATACTTGGTTGGATTCTAAAAGTGAAAATCTCTACATTGTAGACTGCTATTGACATGAAATTTGCTACCCAATGAGGTAATGTTCCAATATTTTAAGTTAGCACCAATAAAGTGAATTTTTTTCTAATTTAGATATTATTACAAAAGTACAACAGAAAAATTTTTAAATCCGAGTCAAAGAAGTTTGGATTTTTCCAGGTACTCTTAGTTGCCAATAATCATCCTCTGTCTGTCAGTTGTTTCAACAACAAATAATAAATTCTTTTCAAATTTTCCTGACTGGTTTCCTTTACTTCACATGTGACCTGGTACCTGAAGCTGATGTTATCTGTAACAGAGATGACATAATTTTTTCACAACAGTTTTCTCTATAACTCCAATTCATATTATCCTATGTAACCAAAATAGCCTTGACAATATATTTGAAGGAATTCATGGGTGTGTTACTGAAGCTGGAAGGACTTTATGTAATTTTTTGAGCACGTTGGTTCAGTTTACACACTGAAAAATTCCTTTAAACAAGAGGCTCACCAGAGCCTGTATCCCTCACCTGGAGTCTAGTTTTCATTGGATAATTAATCAACTATTTGACCAAGTTTGTTGCAATTGGTTGAATTGTTCACGGAAAATTTGTTAAAGATTTATTTTTCATAAGGTTTAATGTTAAAATATGTTCCCTGATGGTGGTAGTCCTGGCAGGAAGTTGATATAATTGACCAGGAATAAGTGTGAACCTTAAATAAATGTAACAGAACCCGACCTCAAATTACACAAAATAATAACTCCTAAATAGAATTTGGGATTCCCTTCAAAATTTCAGGGTAGGTAGATCTCAACATGGCAAACATTTTTCAAATTTACATTTCACTTCTATCTCAAATAGTTTTGGAGATAAATGACGAAAAATGTTAAAATTTTGAAAATTTGATGAAAAAAGGGCAATAACTCCTAAATGGGTTTTGGAATTTCCTTCAAAATTTCAGGATAGGTAGATCTTGTCATGCTTATCAACTTTACCCCATGTCAGATTTTTGATATCTGTAACGGTTTTTAAGTTATAAGCCAAAAACAACACATCCGACCCCCTATATTCTAAAAACAAATTGTGGATCATTTGTAGAGGACATTTCATAGATCATTCCTAGTAAGTTTCAAACCAATCGGCCCAGCGGTTTCAGAGGAGAAGATTTTTGAATGAAAAAATTTTGAAAATTTGACGAAAAAAGGGCAATAACTCCTCAATGGGTTTTGGAATATCCTTCAAAATTTCAGGGTAGGTAGATCTTGTCATGCTGATCAATTTTACCCCAGTCAGATTTTTGATATCTGTAACGGTTTTTAAGTTATAAGCCAAAAACAACACATCTCACCCCTATATTCTATTTTTAGCTACGACAGCCATGTTTTATGTCAGATCAAAATAAATTGAGGATTGTTTGTAGAGGACATGTCATAGATCATTCCTATTAAGTTTCAAACCAATCGGCCCAGCGGTTTCAGAGAAGAAGATTTTTTAATGAAAAAATTTTGAAAACTTGACAAAACTAGAGGCTCTCAAGAGCCTGTATCGCTCACCTGGATTTAACTTTTCACCTTGAGCAGACCTAAAAATTTAAGTGTTGCAGTCAATTTGGCTTGTTTTTCTATAGGATTCTATGTTAAACTAATTTCAGCTGTGGCAGTCATCTTGGTTTAGTCCAGGTCAACGGATACATTTCTAAAAGAGAACCATCTAAGGACCATTTCTGCTAAGTCTTGTTCCAACTGGCTAAGCGGTTTCAGGCAAGAAGATTTTTAAATGAATTTTCCTATAGGGTCCAATATTTAACAAAGTTCGGTGTGGCAGCCATCTTGGTTGACAATCCGGGTGATTGGACATATTTCTGAAAGAGGACCTCCTAAGGACCAATGCTGCCAAGTCTGGCTCCAATATGTCAAGTGGTTTCAGACAAGAAAATTTTTCAATGAATTTTTCCATAGGGCCCTATGTTAAACTAAGTTTGGGTGTGGTGGCCATCTTGGTTGACAGTCTGGGTCATCGCACAAAATTCTGAAAGAGAACCATCTAAGGACCATTGCTGCCAAGTCTAATTCTAACTGGCTTAGTGGTTTCAGACGAGAAGTTTTTTGAGTGAATTTCCCAAAGGGTCCTATGTTAAACTAAGTTCTGCTGTGGCAGCCATCTTGGTTCACAGTCCCGCTCCAATATGTCAAGTTGTTTCAGACAAGAAGATTTTTCAATGAATTTTCCTATAGGGCCCTGTATTAAACTAAGTTCGGTTGTGGCAGCCATCTTGGTTGACAGTCCGGGTCATCGCACAATATTCTGAAAGAGGACCATCTAAGGACCATTGCTGCCAAGTCTAATTCTAATTGGCTTAGTGGTTTCAAACAAGAAGATTTTTGAGTAAATTTCCCATAGGGTCCTATGTTAAACTAAGTTCTGCTGTGGCAGCCATCTTGGATCACAGTCCACGAAATCGGACACATTTCTGAAAGAGGGCCTCCTAAGGACCAATGCTGCCAACTCTGGCTCCAATATGTCAAGTGGTTTCAGACAAGAAGATTTTTCAATGAATTTTCCTATTGGGCCCTATGTTAAACTAAGTTCGGGTGTGGCGGCCATCTTGGTTGACAGTCCGGGTCATCAGACACACCTCTGTAAGAGGACCATCTAAGGACCATTGCTGCTAAGTCTGGTTCCAATTGGTCAAGTGGTTTAAGACAAGAAGATTTTCAATGAATTTTCCCATAGGGCCCTATGTTAAACTAAGTTTGGCTGTGGCAGCCATCTTGGTTAACAGTCCAGGTCATTGAACACACCTCTATAAGAGGACCATCTAAGGACCATTGCTGCCAAGTCTGGTTCCAATTGGTCAAGTGGTTTAAGACAAGAAGATTTTCAATGAATTTTCCCATAGGGCCCTATGTTAAACTAAGTTCGGCTGTGGTGGCCATCTTGGTTAACAGTCCGGGTCATTGGACATATTTCTGAAAGAGAACCTCCTAAGAACTATTACTGCCAACTTTGGTTCCAACTGGACTTGTAGTTTGATATAAGAAGATTTTTGAAAGTCACCCCCCCTTTTTTTTCTATTTTTAGTAACAGCAGCCATCTCGGTTGGAAGTCAGGGATGCCAGACATAATTTTGGAAGGGGGCCACCCAAGGAGCATTCAACCAAAGTTTGGTCTCAATTGGCCCAGTGGTTTGAGAGGAAAAGATCTTTAAAGGAAAGTTTATGCTGGATGCCGTCTTTAAAGGGGAAAAACTCCTATAAGAGGACAATCAATGATTTTGGTCATGTTGACTTATTTGTAGATCTTACTTTGTTGAACATTTTTGCTGCGTACAATTTGTCTTTATCTATAATAATATTCAAGATAATAACCTAAAACTGCAAAATTTCCTAACAATTAACAATTCAGGGGCAATAACCCAACAAAGGGTTGACCGATTCGTCTGAAAATTTCATGACAGGTAGATCTTGACATGATGAACATTTTTACTCCATGTCAGTTTTGCTCTAATTGCTTTAGTTTTTGAGATATAAGACAAAAACTGCAGTTTACCCCTATGTTCTATTTTTAGCCATGTCGGCCATGTTGGTTGGCAGGCGGGGTCATCGGACACATTTTTTGAACTAGATACCCCAGTGATGCTTGTGGCCAAGTTTGGTTCAATTTGGCCCAGTAGTTTCAGAGGAGAAGATTTTTGTAAAAGTTAACGGACGACAGACGACGACGGATGACAGACGCCAAGTGATGAGAAAAGCTCACTTGACCCTTCGGGTCAGGTGAGCTAAAAAGGGCAACAACTCCTAAATGGGTTTCAGGATTTCCTTTAAAATTTCAGGGTAGGTAGATATCAACATGGCAAACATTTTTCAAATTTACATTTCACTTCTATCTCAAATAGTTTTGGCGATAAATGACGAAAAATATTAAAATTTTGAAAATTTGAAGAAAAAAGAGCAATAACTCCTAAATGGGTTTTGGAATTTCGTTCAAAATTTCAGGATAGGTAGATCTTGTCATGCTGATCAATTTTACCCCATGTCAGATTTTTGATATCTGTAACGGTTTTTAAGTTATAAGCCAAAAACAACACATCCACCCCTATATTCTATTTTTAGCTACGACAGCCATGTTTTATGTCAGATCAAAATAAAATGAGGATCGTTTGTAGAGGACATGTCATAGATCATTCCTATTAAGTTTCAAACCAATCGGCCCAGCGGTTTCAGAGGAGAAGATTTTTGAATCAAAAGTTTACGACGGACGGACGACGGACGAAAAGTGATGGCAAAAGCTCACATGGCCTTTGGCCAGGTGAGCTAAAAAATGATTATAATTTATTGCAATTCCAAACACATTGAGAAATTTTACAAAATAAATTTAAATTTTACACTGTAAAACAGTACTATTTCTCTGGCTCATAGATTCCTACACTACCATTGTTCACTGAAAAATGAATGCCACAGGATATCAAGACACTGACCAATTAAGTTCATAAGATACAAGTTGGCATGGACAAGAGGCAAACATGGATGTTTTGTTTCCACATGTACACCCACATGGTGATTTCTGTATTTGCAATGGATGAGTTTTTCTTATGGAAGTGTGTAAGGCCACTTTTTTTTTATTAGTTGGTTTACGGGATTCTTCTAAAAAAAGGAAGGGTAGGAGGTCGAAAAAAAAATAAAAATAAAAATAATGAAAAAGGATAGGGTAGGAGGTCGAAAAAAAAAAAAATAAAAATTGGAATTAATAGTTTTTTTTTAACCAAAAATCGAGAAACAAACAAAGACATTACTCTATAGTATAATACTAACCATGTATGCAGATCGTTTCATGAACTGGTATTAATTCTTGATGTTTTATTTAATGTGTTACAAGGAGTCCAATGTCAATGTAGATTGATGAAAGCAGATAAATATATATGTCTCTGATGAAAGGGAAGTGTGTTTTCCAATTGCATTTCTTTTTGTTCTGTGTATTTATTTATCAAATTTAAATCAGGGAGTGACAAAATTCCTCATATCATAATACAATCTTATTGAGGAAATACCATGCTCTCTGCATGTCATATGCCTTCATATGTGGTACATATAAACATATAATTTTTGTCCTTTTTATGCTATTTTACACTGCTAAGTATTAACTTATATCTTAAAGTGTCCTGTGATTGTCCCTTTTTATAAATGTTGAAGTGATATTGTCAGGCATTCTATGACAGTAATACATGTGTATAATATGACGCAGGTTTTTTTCAAAAGTGATGATTTTCTAAAAATTGTTTAACATTTCACGGTGGTATCATACTTTAACTTTGTTCATAAACCTGTTTATTTACTTTTGACCTCAATTATTTATCCCTTATAATTTTTATTAACTATGTATTTGCATTCAGGTATCACAGATCAAATTTATTCGTTCATTGTGTGTTAATTTACATTTTTTGATTGAGTTAAGCCTTCCAATTGATATTTTATAGTGTGTCTTTCTATGTTGTGATGTTATACTATTGTTTTCAGAAAAGGGAGAAGGTTTGGTACCATTAAAAACGTTTAATCCCGCTGCAAATGATTGCACCTGTCCTAAGTCAGGAATCTGATGTACAGTAGTTGTCGTCTGTTTATGTAGTTCATACATGTTTCTTGTTTCTCGGTTTTATATAGATTAGACAGTTGGTTTTCCCGTTTGAATGGTTTTACACTAGTAATTTTTGGGGCCCTTTATAGCTTGCTGTTCGGTGTGAGCCAATGCTCCGTGTTGAAGGCCGTACCTTGACCTATAATGGTTTACTTTTATAAATTGTTACTTGAATGGAGAGTTGTCTCATTGGCACTCATACCAAATCTTCCTATATGAACTTGGAAGAAAATTTCTGTTACAGATATGAGCAAAAATCTTTGCACCTTTTGACACAACATATTTATTATTGCCATTTTATTTTGTAATATTTATTTATCTATAATCATTACTATTATTTTTTCTCAAACATACTCTTAAAATCCTCCAATTGATATTGTTTGAACACCTTAATGATCAATATTGACAAAATTTCCATTTGTGCATTGATAGGTCAAAATCCGCTAAATTTATTTTTAAATGAGGTCTACATATTGTTACCGGTTGTAATAAACACTGTGGCCAATGAAAATCACGAGAATTCCGATTGCCGCCATTTTTAGCTTACTTTTTGTCGTTTCTTTCCCCTCCCCCCTTTGATCTCCAAGAAAACAAAAAAATGGCGGCTCGAGATTTTTAATGAAAACGGTCTCCAGACGCAGCTGATTAGACCTACATGCGTCCCAGGGACGCATGAGTTTGATGAAACGTTGACTGAACAGGGAACCGCACGGGATTTTCAAATCCACTCCGAGGGTATTCCGACTGGAAGAAGAAAGGCCGATCTTTTTTATTATGTTTTTATTTTTATTTGTACTTCTTCAAACAGAAAAGGGTCGGCGGTATTAAAAAAAATCTTCAAAATCATTTTTTTTTTTATTTCAAAATCGGGAAAAACAGGGTCGGCGGATCCGTAAACCAACAAATAAAAAAAAAGTGGCCTAACAAAACAGTGTCCTTTAAATTCCTTCAATAGGTTTCATTTTGATTTATATTTTAACAATTGATTCACTTTAGGCTGTGTAATGGTTCCCTCCACATGAATCCTTCTAAAGGACCCATAAATTCACTATTAAGCCCCTGTACTTTTCATATCACAATTTTTGAAAGAAAAAAACAGAAGGCAAATTACTATACATAAAGATATATAATATACATTTATATAATAAAGAAAATGTAGAAAAAAGTGGAATTCTGTTTAAAAAATAAACAGAATAAATTAATGCTGTTCATATGTTTTTAGTTTTTAATTGTAGTGCATGTATTGTTTTGGTCTTGTCTTCGTTGTTCTCCGGAGTTTGTCAGTTGTTTCAATTGTTCCCTCCTTTGATATATCCCTTTGGTATTTCTCGACTTTAATTCCTACCATTCATTTACTTGACTTTTAATTTAGTAATTACATTAAAAGCAATCAATAAGGATGATTGCTGGCTCATAAAATATACTTCGTAACTTCATTGGACTTTTCTTTTTTTCAGCAATTGTATTTTCTCAAAAGACATTAATCAAAAACGGAATTTCTCACCCTAATTTTTTAAGCAAATGTCCAACCTAAAAATAATGATAACAAAAAATATGATACCTTATCCATAACGATCCTTTCAGAAATATCTCCATGATCTGTAGCAAACAAACTGACGTGATAGGGACCAAACGTTTTCTCTAATGCACCTTTGAGAGTTGATATTTTGGCTTTTCTCATTGGTTTAACTGTGTTTCCAATCCTAAAATGAGGCATATAACAGTAGACTCCTCCCAAATGCATACCCTTTTTGTCAGTATAAATTATGCAATTGACAGGAATATGAAAATAAATTGAATTATTTATTTTCGTGTAAAAACACATTATCTGTCATTTCCATTGTCAGTAATTATCATAATTTCTATATAAAATTGTGCATTATAAACTTTATAAACAATTTTGTTAATTAATTTAATCTAAAAAGACATTAAATTGTGTTTTATTAATTTCTATAAGATATTTTCAGTCAATGTATCATGATTTTGCATCAATCAGACCATTCATGATTTAGGAAAACATTATGCAATTAGAAGAGTTTCTTAATAATTCAATATGCAATTATCAGGAGTAATTAAAGTGGACTGTATGGTAAATGGCTGGGTGTTTCAAAATCTTATGCAAATAAAATAATTTTTCTATTATCAGATATCCAATTAATTGGATGGATGAATTATTGTTTAACGTCCAGTGGCAGCCAGGTGCATATCAGGACATGTTGATATGATAATGAATATGATCCCTGCTTTGTACTAGACCGACACGCTAAGTCGGATTTTTAATGTGCTAGCTCACGAGGTAACTGTCCGCAGGAAGACATATCACTTCACTCGGACACATTACACTGACTCCGAGCCGACCAGTCTTTGCTCTTACTCCTAGATGCTTGGCGCAGAAGCAGCAAATACCAATTTTAATGTCTTTGGTTTGACCCAGCCTGGGATCGATCCCGTGACCTTCCGCACTCGGGGCGAGCACACTACCACGAGACCAGCGAGGCGGTCCCAATTAATTGGAGATGACTGTGTAATAATTTATAGTTTATTTTCACTAGATAAATTCAAATTGATAGATTAAAAATCACCCCTGCTAAAAAATGTTTGGCAGATGGAAAGATTTTATTCTGTTTTCTTTTATATTTCATGTTAAAAGATCCATGTGACTCATGTGTGTGGAAATTATTGCTGTCGGCAAGTCTGGAATAGGGGACCTTTGATCAATTTGGACACTCACAAAGTCACTGCATATGTCAAATATTGTTTTCGTATCATAAAATTGGATACATTCCACCACCTTTCTCTTACTTTGTCCAACAACATGTATGATAGCAAAAACCGTTTATTTTTCATTGATCAGAAATAGATTTTGATTTTTGAACATGAAGAAATTTTCAAAAATTGCATTCTAAAAAAAAAAAAAAAAAATACATAGGTAGGGCGGGATTTTAATTTATCAATTAACTTGAATTGGACTTATCTCAACATTAATGCCATCTCAAATTAGGAGATAGCGGCATTGATTTTGGAATTGTTTTGCCGGCATCAATTGTTGATTGATGGTTGCAAACTGAGTTTAATGGCGGAGCATTGGAGGAGCCAGTAAACAGATATTTGGAACAATCAAATCAGTTTTGCCCTCTACTGTTATAGTATGAATTATTGCTAACTGAGAAGTGAATGGATGATATTTTCAGTAAACTTAAACCTACCACTGAATATAAGTAAATTTAACTGTGACAATGTCATCAACTTTATCTGTTGTTCTGTACAGTCCATACATTGCCTGATCATCAGACAAATGCGTTTTTAACTCATTAATGTCCTCCGTTCCTGTGGCAACAGTAACCAATGGCAACTTAGGGTCACCTCCTTCATATTGAGCCAACATCCATGTTGTATCCGTATTGTCTGCTCGGACATCTTGAATGGCATTGAAAACCTCCGGTGATATTTGTATATTAGCCCCACCAGTAGCTATTTCTGGTCCACTTTTGGCGGCAGGGCCTCGTTTTGGTAACTGAGTCTGAGTGAATCCTCTTTCTTGCATAGAAGAGGTGCGTGTTTCAATAACTTTAGACTTCTTACCAGTATTTTCTTCTAGCTGAAATGTGAAAAAAAAACATCATAAGCTTATAATCTCTTAAAATTAAATGTATTCATTACTGATCTTAAAAATATTTGTACGTGATTTGTTTGTTTCTGATAAGTGCTTCATTGATTTTCAGAAAAAGAACAAGTTCAAAATTGTTCAGAACAAAATCAAGAAATGGGGCCTTAATTCAAGTAAAAAGTTAGGACTGATTGTCGTCTACTCCCATAGATCATGTTATAATGGTCAGGGCTCACCAAACTGGGCGATTAGGGCAATTAAGTCGCCTAATGCTGGCCAATGTCGCCCTGTCATCGGCTCCAAAGCGACAAATGAGTCGCCCTGTGTTTTTAAGTAAGGCGCCTCAAAACAACGTACGTAATCAGCTGCGTTATTTTCATTAAAAATCTTGAGCCGCCATTTTTTGTTTTCTTGGAGGAAGAGGAAAGAAACGACGAAAAGTAAGCTAGAAAATGAAATGGCGGCAATCGGAATTCTCGTGATTTTTCATTGGTCACGGTGTTTTTTACCGACCGGTAACAATATGTAGACCTTATTTTTTTATATTTTTTTTATTTCAAATTATATTCGTCAGTATTTTAAGGCAGCACATGATTTAAATTAAACTTTAACAATAGTACAACAGGCCTACTATGGTCAAAATCATGCAGCAATGTATGTTAAAAAAGTGGTGATGAGTCCTGGGACTGGGACACATCAAAATCACTGGGACTCACCATTCTGAAAAATGATGAGTCCCAGGACTCATCATGAAAAATTCTCAAAGGACATATTGATTAAATGCACATGAGACAAAATCTCAGATTATGACTAAAATGGAAGGATATGGAGTAAATGTAGATAAAATCTCAAACAATACAGGATAAAACACAATAAAGGAATGTATAGTATACACTATAAGACACAAAATAACAGGTATTTACTCGACAGGTGACAAATTGGGGGAAAAAACACAGTCTCCCTGGTAGACTTGGAAGTCTCCCTGTTGCTACCCTGAGGGAGACTCTGAGTCTCCCTGTTATTTTCAAGTGTGGTGAGCCCTGATGGTTATTATGTACCCTGTAAGTTAGCAGTTACAACAATAACGCAAGGTGATGGATAGCAATTCCTTGTTGACATTACTATGCAGTCAAATTTTTTTTTCTTCAGGTGCTTGGAGATTGGATAACTTCTGTACTTCCCGAATTGTACTTGTTGATTTATAAAAGTATTACTCCATATTTCCATCCATTTAAACCTATATGTAATATATTATTTTCTTACCTGCTGCAAAATTTTATTTTTGTCGAAATCTTCACGAGAGCTTGTCTCAACAAATAAATGATACGGACAAAATTTCTCCTCAACATTGCCATGCACCACACCAAATCTTCCTTTCTTCACAAAAGATACTTCATCTCCTACCCTAAATATCATTTTTCAATAATTATGATTCATGAAAATTAAAAATTATTATACATTTTTTTTACTGATCCTGTTTTTTGTCCTCAGGTTTTTTTAATGTATAGCATGTATAGTTGTATTTGCCCTCGGCTTTGCCTCATGGCTATGCCACTATCATTGACCCAATATGTTGACCCTTGGACACAGTACAAAACAATCTAACATGTTTACACATGTAATATTATTGGAATGAACTTTCCTACCCAAATGTTTGATGCTTGATGAACTCTGATAGTGCAGGGATACAGACTGACTTCATTAACTGGTGAATGATTTCATAAAGGCAATGTTTGTTTGTTTGTTTAGTTGGGGTTTTACGCCGTTTTGAGCACATCTGGCTATTTCGCGGCGACCATTTTTTATTGGTGGAGGAAGCTGGAGAGAACCACCGACCTTCGGTAGGAAAATTGACAATCCTTATCAATTTAGATCGGAGTCGAACACACCCCACCACAGGTGAGATTCGAACACATAACCTCAGTGTTGACAGGCTAGTGATCATTAGTAGTCATTACGAACTACCTAGACCACTTGGCCACCAAGGCCCCCCATAAAGGCAATGTAGAGTTCCCAACTCTAAAGTTGAAAATGGCATTAATCAGTCATCCTTTCACCATTTAAGATACTGTAGGTAGGAAAATAGAAAATTTCGTATTACTATTTTTCACAAGAGTATTTCCCCCTTGCTCTGTTCTTCAATGGTTTTGGCTTTACCCTTTTGGTAAATTTGGCATTTGAATTAGTTGATTTTTTCACTTTTCAACATTTTAAGTCTTGAGCACAAATTACGCATTGCAAATTGACGAAATGTGCATCTTGTGCATCAAATTGGTATTGTAGAAACTTTACATGTTATACTTCGTTTTTATGTACCTACCAATGAAAATAAACAAATTTAACAGTGTTTGACATATCAAAGGTGCTTTCATATCTGGCTAAGGCATACATCATTTGTGCATCATCAAAATATTCTTGTATTTCTGTGACATCTTCCCCTACTTTTAAAACAGTTAGACGATTTGGATCATTGTCAACATGGCCGACTACAATATAATTTATTGGTGAATTGTCATCTCGTACAGATTTAATCCCTTCCTCAAATGCTGCCTTATCTTCAAATGCTGCTTCGGTACTCATAATGTGCTAAACCTGTAAGAGATAAATTGTGATTATTATGGCTAGTAAATCTACTTCTCAAAATCAAAAACTTTCAAGCACAATCTTAAGGTTCTTTTATCAAAGTTAACAGTCAGAAGAACTGAGAACAGGCATATGTTTTAATACATGTTTTAGGTACTCGTTTGTAATCTTCATGTTCTTTTATCAAACAGTCACAAGAACAGAGAACAGGCATATGGTTTTTGTTCTACACCTTTTATGTATTCATGTGAAACTGTTAGGTTCTCTTATTAAAGAGTCACAAGAACAGAGAACAGGCATATGGTTTTGTTCTATACATTTTATGTATGATGTGAAACCATGAGGTTCTTTTATCAAACAGTCATTAGAACTGAGGACAGGCATACATTGTATATGGTTTTTGTTCGATACATTTCATGTGTTCATGTGAAACTGTTACGTTCTTTTATTTATATAATTAGCAGTCATTAGAAGTTAGAACATACATACTAGTATAACAAATAACAACAAAATGGATAACAGGGACATACCAATCAATCAACACCAGGATACTGTAAATTCAGAAATTATTGTTATTTATTATTGCGATTTTGTCATTTTAGACCAAAACACGATTTCAATTTTTGCGATATTGAAAAAAGTCCCGGTCATTCATATACAAAATTCCAAAATGCGAGTTTAAATATTGCGATTACAACCCTGTCGCATTTTTCGCAATAATAAAAACATCACAATAATTTCCGTATTTACAATAGTCAGTATAGTCTAACTTGGTACAGACACTGAACAATGATAAACCAAGTTTATGGCTAAACAAAACCTCCCCATATTTATCCTGACACTTTTGTGTATAATAACACTATATATATTAAGCCAATACAGTATGAATACCAACAAAGTGATCACAAAAATTGGTTGGAAAGCAGGGTCAGAAAGTGCTCATTTTAACTGTAAAACTAGGTAAGGCTTATCTTGAGCACTATTATCAGAATATTTCATCAGAGAAAAAGACTCATAAAAAAAAAAACTATAAATTGTGTCTGTAATACATGAATGCCCTGCCCTAAAATGTAGGTCATAATGACCCAATTATTGTACGACTGCTCAGTACTACATGTACCCAAGGCACATCTACTAATGAAGTTTCATTGATACACTATGCTTAGTTCCCAAAAAATAAACCGAAACGCAAAACTTAACCATATAGTTCTGACATACGTACAGACGGACAAGGGTAACTCTATATGCCCCATCCACATTCATGGGCGGGGCATAAAAAAGATCTCTGTCTGAAATTCAAATCTTGTATACAATTTAAGAACTTCCTCCCTAAAATAATTAAACTATCTTAAACAAAGTATTAACACATATCCTGATGTAAGTGACTTTGACAAATATTTTCTTTTTGACATAAAACACTTGAAGCACACAGACCAATCTGATCATTTAAAGTGTCAGCATCACTTTTGGATATTACATCCTCTTGTCTATTCTAAGTCCCGCAGATTATACAAGAAACAAGAGAGTGTTATATGCGTTTTACAAATGAACTTTATTGTAAATTATACCCATGGGGGTTAAACAATATAACATAGAATGAACAATAACAAACAAATACATACAGATAAGATATAGTCTTGAAAAAAGTAACTAATTAACTAACTTTGACCGACGTGGACCCAACCGCCTTGGTGGTCCAGTGGTAGCGTGCTCGCCTCCAGTGCCGAAAGTCGCGGCTTCGATCCCCAGCCGGGCCAAACCAAAGACATTAAAATGGGTATTTGCTGCTTTCCTCCAAGCACGCAGATTCTAGGAGTAAGAGCAAACATAAACTGGTCGGCTCAGAGTCAGTATAATGTGTCAGAGTGGGGTCATATGCCTTCCTGTGGACAGTTACATGGTGAGCTAGCACATTAAAAATCTGCCTCAGCGTGTCGGTCTAGTACAAAGCAGGGATCATATTCATTATCATACATGTACTCGTTCTGATATGCACCTGGCTGCCACTGGACGTTAAACAACAATTCATCCATCCATCCAATGTGCACCCTATTTTCGCAGTTCCAATGACCGCTTTACAAAGTCACAAACAATTGGTAAAAGTTCATTTTTTGGATTAAGAACATCAAAAATTTTGTGATACTTCGTTCCCAATAAAAAATTTAGATTTATTTCTACTATCTTTTCAAAGATCTTTACTGATTATTGGAATTACAATGCAAGAAAAAATGGTATTCATCATCTAGCACCTTGCATCCAGAGCTAAGCCAACTTTAATATTGAGAGAGTGAACACTAATCCAAAATATTGTAAGGCGCTGTCTCAATGTAAAACTTTTTTTCCTTTTTCAAGTACTTTTCTAATTTTAAAGTGTTTTTAAGTTTACTGTATAAATATAACATGGAACTATCGTTTATTTTTGAGAGTTTAGACAATGTTAATTTTTCATATTTCTGATTAATAATATTTTTGAATTTATCTTTCAAACTCTTTTTAATACTAAAAAATGGGCTTATACAAAAGTAATAAATTAGTGTTTGATTACTTTCTCTTGTACTGTACAATTTATAAAATCACAAATAAATTTTCCCAAGATACTTAATGGACCTACTTCTAGATAATATGTCAGCATCACTTTTGTTTTACTAGTAATTACATGTAGTATGAATTTTAAAACCACATTATCATTTAATGAGATTTTATGACCAAAACCCTCAAATTAAGCTGATAAAAGCTGATTATCACATCCTTTTGTAGATTTTAACCCCCCTCCCCTCCCGATTATCATTTAATGAGATTTTATTACCAAAAACCCTCAAATTAGGCTGATTATCACATCCTTTTGTGTGGATTTTATCCCCCCCCCTCCCAAAAAAAAGCTTTGAACTCTGCTGATAAAAGATTATCTGTTGTATAGCAATCTATATATATTAAAAAGTTACCAAAAAAAATGAAAAAAGGAATGAATTCATTTCCATATACCATTTTTGTAAACCTTTTTGTTAAATCTTAATTTTCCTAAAAAAATTAATTGTATACCTATAAAAATCTATATTATATATTCAAAAGTTACAAAAAACTGAATTCATTTCCACATACCTTTTTGTTAAATCTTATTTTTTTTCCAGAAAATGAATTCTCCCTTAAGAACACCACACGCAGCCTATCCTTCACCTAACCTTAAAAGGTGGTACTTCCTTTACAAGATATAATTACACACATTCCTGAAGTGTAATGTCTACATCTGTTTTATTGTTTATTGGGTCAACTTTCTGACCTGAAATAGTTTTATGGGGAATGTGGACATTTAAATTGTCAGAGGACTAGCATTCAGATAAAAAAATATTGTAATGCTTTTAAAATTTACTCAGTCATAATAATTTGATTATTTATCAAACTATATAGCATGATAAGTGAAACAGGACAATTAGGTCTGGTTGCCAAATAGATATTTTTCCAGGCAGGATGATGAAAGGAAGTTGACTTTTTTATTTAATTTATCTACTTATTGGTTTTATCAATTTTTTTTTTTTGGGGGGGGAGGCTTTAATTAAAATTAGTAGCATATTATAAATACATGCACATCTATCATCAAATTAAATCTTTTCTCAGAAATTTCAGTTTTATTTCTGTCAGTTGGTAGCTGTTAAATTTAACACCATGGTTTAAGGAGGTCACTTCTCATAATTATAAGTGTAGAGGCATAGCAAAGAATTTGACAACCTAAATCTATCTTCTAAGACATTTAACTTAACACATATCCATGGAATGTATGTGTGTGTGTTTGTTTAATAGCAACTACTATAATTTCATTATACATATATTTTGTTGGATATGGGAACTAGAAGCTCTCAAGAGCCTGTATCACTTTTCACCTTGAACAGGACTAAAAATTTAAGTGTTGTAGTCAATTTGGTTGGTTTTTCTATAGGGTTCTATGTTAAACTCAGTTCAGCTGTGGCATCCATCTATAGCCCTTTTCAGAAACTCACTTGCGGTATCATGAATCTGACTCAAAAATTATAATTTGAAGCAAGTTATTTCCCTTGCTGGGATGTAGTACTGGTTCGCTGCAGTGCAGAGCAACCGGCAGGAAGCAAATAGAATTTATTATGCTGATATACAAATATTTCCAGCTTTATTATCAAGTTTGATTACAACATTCACAAGTATGTTGGAAGCAAAAAGATTGTAAGTAGTTCCCAAATTTATATAAACCAAACATTACGTGCAAATTAACAAGTTTTAAAGGCAGTTAATCCTTTACTCTTCATTGAAGCGAACCAGGATTACGTCCCAGCCGGAACATCTCAGGAAGGGAAATAACTTGCTTCAAATTATACTTTTTGAGTCAGATACCGGAAATGGGGCTTGAAAAACATCTAATGCTTCTTCGATCTCCTGAGCACAGGAATAATTTCACAAAACTGCGAAAATCTACTCATAGACTAAGAATAGAACAAGGGCGTTGTCAGGGTACTCCCCGACATAGTAGAACATGCCTCAGTTGCAGCTCAGACGAAGTGGATGACGAAAGACACTTTTTGTTTTCATGTAAATCACTTGAGGACAGAAGATAATTATGATATGTATAAAATCGATTCATGCATATTGTCCGAATTTAAGCCAGCTTGGACCAAATGAAAAGTTGATTTGGCTCCTGAACTCGGAGAACATTGATATTTTGATTCAAATTTGTAAACTGATCAAGGAAAGTAAGATATAGCGGTTTAAAACTAGAGCCTGTATCGCTCACCTGGCATAAAAGCCATTTTTATTGATGTACCTCAAAGAGAGAAGCCACTTCTCCCTATCATTATGAAGTGTGGTAAGCCTTGTAGGAACCAAATTTTTCTTCAAGGTCCTTCTTATGTAACTTACAGGTCAGCATATTCTGAAATTTGGCAGTTCTCCAGAAGATTTTTGCATGCATTTCCCATAGGGTCTTATGTTAACCTAAGTCCTCTCATAAGGCCATCAACCAATCAGAAACAAGAATTGCCCATGGTGGCCATGTTTGTCACCTGAACAGGACAAAATGAGGAAAGTTTGTGAAACCTCAGACAGATGCTTCCTCTTAAGTCTCGTTCCCTTTGGCCAAGCGGTTTCAAAGAAGAAGATTATCAACCGATGAAAGACAAGAACTGCCCATGACGGCCATGTTTGTTGCCTGATCAGGACGAAATGAGGAAAGTTTGTAAAAAACCTCCCAATTAGATGCTCTCTGTCCAGTTTCGTTCCATTTGGCCAAGTGACTTCAGAGGAGAAGATATTTTTATATCAGTCAATCAGAAACAAGAACTACTCATGGTGGCCATATTTGTATTCCTATCGGGACAAAAGGAGGAAACCTTATAAAGGACCTTCCATATATGATTCCTGTCAGGTTTTGTTCCATTTGGGCAAGCGATTTCAGAGGAGAAGATTCTTTTATATTAGCCAATCAGAAACAAGAACTGCCCATGGTGACCATATATGTATTCCAATCGGGATGAAATAAAGATATTTTGTAAAGAACCTCCCATAGATGCTTCCTGTCAAGTTTCGTTCCATTTGGCCAAGCAGTTCCAGAGAAATTTTTTTTTTTTAAATCAACCAATGAGAACAAGAATTTCCTATGGTGGCCATGTTTTTTACCCAACCGGGACAAATGAGAAAACTTTGTAAAGAACCTCCCATAGATGCTTCCAGTCAACTTTCGTTCCATTTGGCCAAGCGATTTCATAGGAGAAGATTTTTTTATATCAACCAATCAGAAACAAGAACTGCCCATGGCAGCCATATTTGTAGTCCAATCGGGACGAAATGAGGAAACTTTATAAAGGACCTCCCATATATGCTTCCTGTTTTGTTCCATTTGGCCCAGTAGTTTCAGAGGAGAAAATTTTTGAAAACTCAGCCAATCAGAAACAACAATTGCCCATGGCGGCCATGTATGTTGTCAGATCGGGACGAAATGAGCAATCTTTATAAAGGACCTAACATAGATGCTTCCTGCCAAATTTAATTCCATTTTGCCTGGTGGTTTCAGAGGAGAAGATTAAAATGTGAAAAGTTAACAGAAGACGGATGGACGGACACCAAGTGAAGACAAAAGCTCACATGGCCTTTGGCCAGGTGAGCTAAAAATACATCCCATTTTTACAAATTCATCTTAAAATAGAATGTAAAATTTAATGATCCCACATTTTTAATGCATGTGTGTTTATGATGGGCAAAGTCCTGTCTTGTCATAGAGCACTGTCCCTTGGTGCCGTATGCAGATGAGTTACCTTAACAGCTAATCCATTTGCTTATGGCACGAGGATGGCATGCAGGTCTTTTAGCCTTCATTTTGGAACTGTTATTCAGGTTATTCTGACATCATTACTTTTTAAATAGTTTTCTAAGGTTAATAGTATGCTATCTTATAGGGCAAAGTTCTTATATGTAATTTAGCAACGACCCTTGGTGCCTTAAGCAGATGGGTTAACCTACTAGCTGACCCATCTGCTCTTGGCACAAGGATTTCATAGAGGATCTTACAGCCCTAAAAAGTCTGTGTGTATATTGGGGGAAGGTCTATTTTCTCCCCCTGGTATTAATTTTTTTTTCTAAGTGGAACAACTCGTCTGTGCTGGGTCTGGGACCAATGATATCATGGATATTGATTACTCTGTTTGTATTTATACAAATACTTCAATATTGACTTTTGTATTGTACTGTCTACTTTGTCTATTTGTGTATTGTAACATGCCCCTTATGGGCCCATTCTTATGGAAATAAAAATATTCTGATTCTGTAGTAGCAAAAAGTGATGCTTTGCAAGAATTACTGGATACTCATTGCCAGTAGCCTTGATTTTTTATTTATATGCAGAGAAGGAAAAAACTAGGTCCAGTGGGAGAGTGCCTGATGTTCTAAAGTTTATAATAGCAAGCCCAGCGAGCACTATAAGAGCATATAAGCATTTTCTACATATGGGTCATTTAGAAAAGACTTTGTTTAATGGGGGCAGCCATATTGTGCTACATACTAAGGCCAGAAAAAGTTTCGTTAGCCGGAAGTGGAAGTTAGTAAAGTAAGGGAAATAACTTTCTTCAAATTATAATTTTAGAGTCAGAATCGTCATATCGGAAATAAGTTTCTGGAAAGGGCTATTGCTGTGCTCACATCATTGGCCGTGCCAACAGCATATTACATGTGTATGTGAGGTACACTTGTACTGTGTAACGGCACTTCCTTTAAGCTTGTGTACAAAACTGTAACAGTCACTGGTTGATATAACCACCATTCATTAGGTGCACTAATGGAGTACTCCTTTAACTCAGTTGGTAGAGCCAAGCACTACTGAACCAAAGGTTCTGGGTTTGCTCCTTTGTTTGTGTAGTACATGTAGGTAATTTTTGGAAAGTTTTATTATAATGAACTGGCACATAACTAAAAAAAACCCACTGGTATAAGCCTAGGTCAAATGACAAAAAAGTTACAACCTGGACAAGGAAATACTATAATTTTGGTCATAATTTGACCTTGAGGTCAAAGGTCAAGGTCATAATGGTACGCAACACACCACCTCTTGGTGATACAAAAAAGGGCAAGGAATTTTAAGGTAAAATTATGACCAAAATTATAGTATTTCCTGGAAATACTATAATTTTGGTCATAATTTTACCTTAAGGTCAAAGATCAAGGTCAAATTGAGGTCATGTTGGTACGTGACATACCACTTCATGTTGATACACCAACATACCAAAGGGGATAAGCCTTGGTCAAAAGACAAAAAAGTTACAACCTGGAAAAGGAAATACTATAATTTTAACACATAATTTTATAATTTTAATCATAATTTGACCTTGAGGTCAAAGGTCAAGGTCAAATGAAGGTCATAATGGTATGTGACACACACCCTCAAGGTAATACACCTACATACCAAAGGGTATAAGTCTAGGTCAAAAGACAAAAAAGTTACAACCCGGACAACGAAATACTATAATTTTAGTCATAATTTGACCTTGAGGTCAAAGGTCAAGGTCAAATGAAGGCCATAATAGTATGCAATACTACCCCTCGTGGTAATACACCTATATTCCAAAGGGTATAAGCCTAGGTCAAAAGACAAAAAAGTTATGGCCTGGACAAGCTTCGCTGAGAAGAAGAATAAGAAGAAATACTAGAAAAACAATATGTCTCCCTTCTACGAAGGGGGAGACATAATTATAAATGGTACAAATGGTAACTGATTTAGAAATTAGCTGTTAATGGTGAACTTAATTGGGTAATTGTTTGGAGTGGTTGTGGACATGTATTTAACTAACAATTTTGATGTCTAGCCAGACTAAGCAAGGAAGCAAACCTTACAGCATTAGGTCTTGTACATGATCTTGGAAATTAACAATAATAATATGCTGTTGGCGTGGCCAGAAAACTTGCTTCCGGTATCACGATTCTGGCTCAAAAATT
Source organism: Mytilisepta virgata (assembly GCA_028015205.1). Classification (NCBI taxonomy): domain Eukaryota; kingdom Metazoa; phylum Mollusca; class Bivalvia; order Mytilida; family Mytilidae; genus Mytilisepta; species Mytilisepta virgata. Next base: position 191,361 of record JAPWFG010000023.1, read on the forward strand.
ATAATTTGAAGCAAGTTAGTTCCCTTACTTCCGTTTCCGGCGAACGAAACTTTTTCTAGCCTTAGTATGTAGCACAATATGGCTGCCCCCATTAAACAAAGTCTTTTCTAAATGACCCATATGTAGAAAATGCTTATGCTCCTATAGCACTCGCTATAAAATTCTGTTGAACAAAAAAAAAACTTTTGACCTACCTACATGTACCCTCCTCGGTTTGTGCATTGGTAATATTGGGAGACAAAGCATGCTCTACTGTCACAATTATAGATACAAAAAGACCATGACCACCACTTGACTTGATTCGGTTATACAATCAGCCCTCTTTTATTCGGGGACGACGACGGTAACTATTTCAATGAAATAATTTATGCAACTGTATCTCATTCCAATTAAAATCTAAATTCCAATATATACGTAATGAATTGAAATATGAAGAATTCAATTCAAGATGACAAGAGACGAGGCATTTTCATTTTTTGCGACAGACAACTTACTGTATTCCTTGTCTAGACCAAATAATTCTGCAGTTCAAATTGGTAATTTTTCAATATTTTCTTCTTTTTTTAAACTTTTATCATTATGACTTTTTCTTTTTTTATATATTCATTTTTTATATTTTACATTCTTTTTCTTTTTTATTTTTCATATGAAAAAGTCATATAAAAAAAAACTCATAATGATAATTTAATTAAGATAAAAGAAAATATTGAAAAATAAGTTACCTTTTGAACGGCAGAATTATTCGGTCTATTCCATGTCATAAACTGTTCATATAGAGACAAGAAATGTATTGTTAAATGACAGTTAAGATACAACCTTCTTTTTTTCAAGTTGAATCAGACCCTGGCTTAGGCGGATGACTTCAAACCACGCCCTGTGTTTACGGAAGTTCCAATATCCCGGTAAATTTCTATTTTGGTAGTATAGAGTTATCCCCCTTTTAAAATACTACTATTTTCGGTATTTCAAGGCCGGAACCGGGACGGAGATACGTGCGACGAATTCACTTCATTCGAGGGTAGAATTTTAACAAAAGTATAGCGGATCTAACTATTGTTTTAAGGATGATCGCTGGTCAAATAGGAAATAAATAGGATTTGAAATAAGTGTTTTAGTTTGAGAGAACATATGAATAGTAAACAAATAAGCAAGAAAAAAATATAGGTTCATGTGCTCATTTTACAGCTAATTGAATTATAAAAAAAATGGGGTTCATGGGCAAAAAAATTCATGTTTAAGAAATGCATAAAACCCGAGGATTCCGAAAATCTGACAAAAAGACCAAAACATGACCAGCGAGCATCCTTAAACCGATCTTCACTTGAAAGGTCCAGAGCCCTTTAAATTCAAATTCAAATACTCTATGTCCTAATCAGGCATATTAATTAAAACAAATAAGACTCATACTGACATTCACAACATACAGTGGCGGATTTAGCGGGGGGGGGGGGGGCACGTCAACCCCCCCCCCCAGTTGAGGTCATCAAGAAAAAATTATACGTAAAACTGATGACTAGATACATAACATCTTATCTATTGTAGTGGTTGATTGACACCTAGTTGTGAAAATTAACATGTATGTAACTTTTTAATCTGATAATAAAGATAAGAGTTAATGAGATGAAAATGTATCACAGCGAAGAAAGTAAAATTAATTTTCAACCGGTGCCCTTTGAAGATTTGGAAGTGTTCAATTGAACATGCACCCTTCTTATACAATGGCTTACTTATCATTGATTCATTGTTAGCTGACGTGTATTGTTTTAAATACAAACAAAAAATTGTTAAAAAATGTCTACCTATTTTTTTTAATTAATATACTAGTATTTGAAATTCATTGGTAAGTAAAAACATCTGGACTATTTCTTTTTTTTTAATTGAAGTGTGTTGTTAGTACAAATGGGCATTTACAATATCTAAAAAATCTTTACTACCATGATTTGTTTAAACCGTTCCGACATTATTATAATGTTTATATCAATGAGACTTCTGAAATATAAATTTTAAACCTTTAATTTAATAAGTTTTCATTTATTTTATTTAAATCTTGAAGATGTTAATAATTGTCAAAAAATTTCTTCTCTCAGTTGATTGTTTTTTAGCACCTCGGGGCCGTGTAAAAGAACAACAGTTTGAGATCCATTTTGAAATTTGATACATGTAACGTCAGAGAATCCAAACGGCACTGGCTACCGAAAATGCAGCCTCTTCCATAATTCTTCAATTCGCTCATGACCATGTTTTTCAATCAGGGATAAGTTAATGTCATCACTTAGGAAATTTTACGGTCTTCATCACGAAGATCGAAGATGATGTTGGACCTGTTTCCACTGTAGTAACATTTCAGGCACCCCCACCGATTTGTGACTACCACCGGATGGCGGATTGACTGTTGAACTTCACGACGGGTGTCGTATACGGAGCAGGAACTGCTTACCCTTCCGGAGCACCTGATTTCACTTCTGGTTTTTAAAGGAGTTCGTGTTGTTCATTGTGTTTTAGTTTTCGGTGTTTATTTGTTGTGCTTGTTGTTGTTCATTTGTCTTCCCGGGTTTGTCGGTTTAGCTATGACGGATTGCGTTTTTTTTTTGTTTGCTCCTTAGGTGTATTTATCTTCTGTCTTACAATCACTTATCATGCACAGAGACCATGGAGGACCAGAGTTCCAACTAAATATCCTGATATTTAGTTCTACAACCTGACAACAGCAGTAAACATATAATAATTGCTTTCAATTTTTCGGCAGATACATAAGCTTCTGTGACGTTAACCAAAAAGAAGATTTGATGTTCTAACCCCCCCTCGTCCCCTCGACAATAAAAGTCGTAAAATCTTCATTAACAAAAAAAAAACCAAAAACAAAGGCAAATAATTATTATTCAAAATTGGGCCCCCTCCTCTCACTCGTCGACCCTCTGGATCCGCCCCTCACATACACACACCTCGCATACTGATTATTGTTGATTAGAGAACAGACAATATGAGATAGCAAACACGAATAAACATTGTAGAATCAACCAAGACATAACCAGCAGTATAAAATCAATTACTCTATGTTATACACATATGTGTAATAATAATAAAATATTATGTGGCGTTTTTTTACAGAATACATTGACATTAAATATTCGGATAAAGAATTTATCTCGAATCTACTAAGCAGCAATCGTACCATGGAAGAGAAACAGGCCACAAGGGCCCGACTTCTGGATATTTATTTCTTTATTTTATTTTATTTTTTGTTGTTGTCTTATTTAATAAGTACTTTTAATAAACATTTACTATAACAACGAATATTCTGCGTTTATTATTAATGTGCTATACACTATCCACATCCTTATACTAAAAAATCCTGAATAAGGACGTGGATAGTGTATAGCAAATTGATAATAAACGCAGAATATTCGTTGTTATAGAATATAGTAAATGTTTATTAAAAGTACTTATTAAATAAGACAACAACAAAACAAAAAAGAAAAATAAAATAAAAAAGAAATAAATATCCAGAAGTCGGGCCCCTATGAAACAGGCCCCTTCTATTAGGTTGGAGGTTTCACGATGTCCTTAGTAGATGTTTGTCTCTTACTCGTCACTTCCTAAAATCTTGTTCAAAACGGCAGTTAACTATTTGTTCTTCATGGAAAATAATTTATCTTTGACAAGCTAAATATTTGAACAGATATTCCCCTAGTTTATGTTAGTTTTTAGCTGCAGTAAAATTGTGAAGTTGTTGTCCCGGACATCTGTAGAAGTGTCTAGATCTGCACTAAGTAAAACTCAGTTATTTCAAGACTTCTCAGTATTTCCGACTGGAGAGTACTCTATATATGAAGGTATAACATTGCTGACCTTTCCTCCTAGTATCTATTTTTATTTATTAACATTTATAAAAAAAACTAGAGGCTCAGATGGCTGAGCTTGAATCGCTCACGTACCTGGCATGAAAGCCGTTTTTATTGATGTACCTGAAAGAGAAAAGTCACTTCTCCCTATCATTATGAAGTGTGATAAGTCTTGTATGAACCAAATTTTTCTTCATCAAGGTCAGCATATTCTAAAATTTGGCGGTTCTCCAGGGAAGTTTTGCATGTATTTCCCATAGCGTCTTTTGTAACCCAAGTCCTCTGCTGTTGGCCATCTTGAATGAGGGATTGGCACAAAAGTAACCACTTGGTCAGCACCTTATAAGGAACATTCAGATCATGTTTGGTTTCAAGCAATACTGCGGTTCTGTAGAAATTGCCCATGGTGGCCATGTTTGTCGCCAGATCTGGACAAATTGAGGAAACTTTGTAAAAAAACCTCCCGCAGATGCTTCCTTTCAAGTTTCGTTCCATTTGGCCGAGCGGTTTCAGAGAAAATATTTCTTTAAATCAGCCAATAAGAAACAAAAAGTTCCCGTGGCAGACATGCTTGTCGTCCAATCAGGATGAAAAAAAAATCATAAAAGACTTTCCATAGATGCTTCCTGTCAAGTTTGCCTGACAGTTTTGGCCAAGCAGTTCCAGAGAAAAAAAAATTTAATCAACCAATGAGAAACAAGAATTGCCCGTGACGGCCATGTTTGTTGCCTGATCGGGACGAAATGAGGAATCTTTGTTAAGAATCTCACATAGATGCTGACTGTCAAGTTTTGTTCTATTTGGCCAAGCAGTTTCAGAGAAGAAGATTTTTGAAAAATCAGCCAATCAGAAACAACAATTTCCTATGGCGGCCATGTTTGTTGTCCGATCGCGACGACATGAGCAAATTTATAAAGGACCTTACATAGATGCTTTCTGCCAAGTTTAATTCAATTTGGCCCAGTGGTTTCAGAGGAGAAGATTAAAATGTGAAAAGTTAACAGACGGCCGGACGCCGGACGCCGGACGGACGGACGGTCGACGGACCCCTGATGACAAAAGCTCAAGTATGATAAAATAGACTTTGCGATATATCTGTAAAGTTGTAGGTGATGAAGAACATTTCCTTTTTTTCAGTGTAGAATTAACAAAAACATTCGTAATAGTCTTCTGACTCACCTCACCTCAACTAACCTCTTCGTGCCCGCTGGCACATAAGGCCCGGATACACTGCCTCCACTTGTCCCTGTCTTTGTCTGCTGTCCTCGCTGACGCCCAGCTATTCCACCCCAGCTGTGATCTTTCTTGCTCTGTAGTTCTGCGCCATGTTGTTTTTGGCCGGCCTACTTTCCTTCTACCTTCTGGATGCCATGTCAGTGCGGTGGTACAAATTCTGGTGTTCCGCATTCTTAGGACACGGCCAATCCAATTCCATTTCCTCATAAGTATTATGTCGCTTTTTCGTGTTGTTTTTGTTCTCATGTAGAGTTCTTCATTTGAAATTTTATCTTGCCATCTTACCCTTAGGATTTTTCTCAGGCATCTGTTCATATAATAAGACTGACAGGAGCAGGCTGTTAAATAATCTTGCTTTAGTTTAAATGGAAAACTTTGACGAGCTCCAGATTTTCCTGAGTCTTCCAAATTGTGATTTGGCTTTTCCAAGTCTGTTGTTAATTTCCTCATCAGCTCCTCTTTTTGTTGTTATTATGCCCCCTAGGTAGGTAAATGTTTCCTCATCTTCTAGGTCTTTCCCGTCGATCTTGACTGCTTCTCTTACATCTGTATTGAGTCTCATTACTTTGGTTTTCTCTTTATTAATTCTGAGGCCAGCTTGTCTTGCAGTTTCATTAAGTTTTTGTGTCTTTTGTTGAATGTCATGGAATTTTGAAGAGAGTAGGGCAAGGTCGTCTGCGAAGTCTTCAAGTTTTGTAGTGGAATTCCATCTTATTCCTGTTGGTTCTGTTTCTATGGTTCTTGTCATTATGAAATCTATAACCAGCAAGAAAAGAAAACCAGACATTGTGGAGCCCAGTTTCACTCCTGTTGTTACCCGGAACCAACCACTTTCTTCACCATCTTCAAGTACTGCACATTGGAAGGTTTCATATAGTAGCTTCACTATCCTGACCAGTTTGTCTGGGATGCCATAAAATTTCATGATTGACCAAAGACTTTCTCTATGAATGGAATCAAACGCTTTCTCAAAATCGACATAGTTAACAAACAGTGTAGAATTCCACTCTGTACATTGCTCTATTATGTTGCGGAGTGTAAATAGTTGTTCTGTTGTACTTCTTCCTCTTCTAAAACCCACTTGTTCTTCCCGTAGCTGTTTTTCCACACCATCTTGGATCCTTTGTATCGCTATTCTACAGAAAATTTTGCTTGGTACAGATAAAAGTGTGATACCTCTGTAATTGTCACATATCGATCTATCACCTTTCTTTGGTATCTTCAAAATCAAGCCTTTGTTCCAGATCGATGATGTAGTGTTTCTTCATTCCAGATAGTTTTAAACAGTTTTTCCAAATATTTTGCTGTTGTCTCTATGTCTGACTTTAACATCTCAGCTGTTATACCATCTACTCCTCCAGATTTCCCATTCTTCAGTTTCTTTATAGTCCTGATGATTTCCACTTTCCTTATGGGGCTTGTGTCTATCACATCTGTAAATTGTCCTTCACCTTCCACTTCTAATGGGTGGTCAGGTTGTGGCCGGCTTAGTATTTCTTGGAATTGCTCTTTCCACCTTCTCTTTCTTTCCCCTTGGCTGCTCAGGATCTTACCCTCCTTGTCCTTTATTGCTGTTGGCATGCCTCTCCTCTCATTACTTAGCACTCTAGTAATCTCGTACACTGTTTTCATGTGTCCGTTACTGGCTGCTCTTTCTGCGTCTGTGATCATGTCTTCTGTCCACTTTCTCCTGTCATTTCTCATATTGCGCTTTACCTCTCTGTCTTTGATGTAGTATTTGTTTCTTAGATTTCTTTTCAGTCTTTCTGATCTGCTGTTGGTGAGCTGAAGTTTTATTTGGTTCCTTTCTTCTACTACCTTCCAAGATTCTCTACTTATCCAGGGTTTTTATCCCTTTTCTTTTACTCCGAGTATTCTGTCTGCTGTCTCATTGTAACCCTTGCTCATATTTTCCCAGATGTCCTCAATGCTTTTTAGTTCATCTAACACTTGGAATCTGTTTTTCAGTTCCAGTGTAAAAGCTCTTCTTTTCTCTGGCTGTTGGAGTTTTGTGAAGTCGTATTTCTTTCTACGTGTGTCCTTGTTTTGCTTCTGTTTCTTCAGCTTTATTCTGATTTTGCTTCGTACCAGCTCATGATCACTGCTTGTGTCCGCTCCTCTCATTGTCCTTGTATCTGAGATGGATGTTCTATGTTGTTTTGATATAAGCACATGGTCAATTTGGTTTTCGGTTCTTCCATCAGGAGAGATCCAGGTGATCTTGTCTTCTGAATACAAAAGTATAATTCAATGATTTGTCAGATGTGAATTTTTATCAAATCCAGATAATTGATATATCTTGCCCGATGTTGTAGACTTTAGAAGAAGAAGAAGAAGAAGAAGAAGATTTTATTATTAACCAATTAATGGGCCAATGGAAGGCATGGTTACAGTACAAAACAAATATGATTGAGTTACATATATAAAACAAACATGTATGACAAACGATGGTATATAAAAAAAAACCATGTAAATGTTGCTCAAGTTAACAACTACAAATAAGTGAATCGTATAAGTTTAATAGCAATACCAGTTTGGAACAGTGTCTCAGGCACACATCATTTGAATTAAAGAAAACAATAGGGCCGGTAGGAAAAGATGTATGGAAAATCAGAAATTGAGACCAGTACACTTCAATTTTCATTATTAAGTGATCATATAAATTTTTCATTGATGCTCATGTAGCTAGATACATGTATTTAAAATTAGCACATGAGGTATTAATCAATTTAATCATAGATTTTCTTAAATAATTTTTTGTTATTACACATAAGCAAAAAGTGTTTCTTATCATCTATTTCCTCTGATGTGCATACTAGTATCTGACACAGCGATCATTAGAATTGCGAAAACGAGGTCCACATCGGTCAATTATCTATAAACACTTCTTTTTCTGCAAGAAATACTATATTACATGTATATATTTTTTGTTCATTGTATGTTTGCTCATCCCGTAAGGGTTTGTTATGCCATAAAGTTAATTAAGTCAAAAATAGCTTTTACTGAGATACAATAAATTGTGCCGTCATTCCTGCGTTACCGAGGTTGTTCACGGTGATATATCATGAATAGTGATCATGATGATAGGTTGTAATGTTTTTAGTTTAATTTATTCCATATACCATAATTATAACCCGATATTCTTAACATATGTATATTATTACTTTGTCATTGACCACAAGGTAAAGTTGTGAAGTTCATGAAACATGCGAAAGACCCCCCCCCCCCTTTTTTGAAATTATAAAAATCTATCATTTTCATTCGCATCTTTCAAAACATCATTGTTTGAAAAGAAAAGATGACCACGATATGTATTGGTTTATAAGCGTTTGGCAAAATTTAAGGTGGAACCACTAGTACTACGTAAACTGTATACAAATACAAATATTTTATTAGCACAAACTCATCAACAATAAATGGTTAAGGCTCATGGCGTATTAATTACATAATAGATCATACATAATAAGTGTTGTAAACAATGACTATATTAATATGTAATATTATAAACACTGACTATGAATTAATTCTATAGAGTTTGCTCAGCTTTACGCAGGTTCAAACTGTCTGAAATGAAAGAGGAAGTCAATCTTAGAATTGTATATGAATTGTTATTTAATAAAAAGTTTATATTATTTTCATTTTTTTCAAATTTTGTCGGATCATCGATTATATTAGAAACTTTTTGGTAAAATATGGCCCTTTTAGTTGAGTATTTTTCACAATGTAAAAGAAAATGTTTTTCATTTTCAATTTGACCAGAATTACATACAGAGCAGTATCTCTCATTCCTGGGAATATTTAGATGTCTCCCTCTTTCAATCATCAGTATAATGAGCACTTATAGGGATCTTACATATTGCAGCTCTGTCTGTAAACTATATATCTATTTCCTAATTATGATTATCGACGTCTTGATCAGTTGAAATACAGATTTTTTTTAAGTTGACATATCTATTTTCAGAAACTGAACAAAAATGTAATACTTGTAGATATGCCAAAATATTCTCAATAAATTCGTAATAATTTACTGTAATCTCATATCCCGTTTGCACCCCAAGTGTAATTGGTTTATCACACGCACATGCTCTACACATGATACAGGCACACGTACATGACATAATAATTGTTAGCTATATACAGACAGGAAAAAATGGCATCTGCAGAGGAAGGGAATGAGGTAAATAACATAATGGTATTTTATTTCCATTTAATTATTAATTGTTTGTTAATTACATTAACAGTGTTTTGATTATTTTCTTTGAATTTAATTAATAAAGAGTATCAAATTAGCCAAACATTCCTGGGGGGGGGGGGGGGGGGGGGGGGGGGAGGGGGGGCACCTTGTCAAAAAGTTGACAGGTGGGTTCCCCGACCCATTTCCAGAAAAAATTGACCATGTTACATACCCTATTACAGACGATCTGTGTAAAAAATAATACCCCTTTTTCACCAGCAATCCACGTACTGGTGGCTTCAACTACTTGCCTTATGCTTGTTTTCCCACTGTACATGATGTATATAAGTTCCCTTTTTAAATGTGATTGTGACTGAAATTCTGTTTCCTCCAACACCGTTCCAGATGTTCGCGACATATAACCCCATTCCAGATATATAGTCAGATATTACCCCTTTAAGAAAAAAGTATACCCCTCTACAGTCGTTTTGCGAAAAAAAAAACGGCCCCTTTTGTCAGAATATACCTAGCACCTCAGATATAGTAAGTGCCCCCCCCCCTTCCCCCCACGGCAAACATTATTGTATTTCAGGAGGTTCATGAATAAATGGCCTTATACAAAATTCGATTTCAGGATCACTAAAATTTTTATAGAGTTCCTGACTAAATAAAATTTTAGATGCCCAAAAATTGAATTGAGGAGGTTCATAATTTACAACATACCCGACAGCATACGTAAATACATTAAGATTTAAATATGATTTATTTTTTAACATTTTTACTTTTCGGTGAAAAGTTGGGTCAATCTAATAATCTACACAACTTTCAAAGGAAGGGCATCAATTTATTTATTTATTGAATATTTGTCAAAAAATATCAATTATTAACAATAAAACGTATCACAAAATACCGAAATAAATTTGATGCAGTGTATGGCCATTTCGTTGACTGACAACTCATCAGCAGTGCTCGAGATCAAAATATTGGAAAACCGGTTAAAGATATCAGGATGAATTAATAAGCACAACCAACAAAAATCAAAAACAATTAAAACAAACAGGAATTAATCCAAACTCAGTTAAGGGTTACCTCTGCATCTAAAAGGAAGGGCGTTAGAAATTTCTGGTAATTTTTGTAAAATTTTGAATGGAAAATTTAAAGACATTTGTGTATTGAATCATGCCATCCTTTATTCGTCAAATTACTATACCATTATCTCTTTTATTAACATTAAACTACGCTTATTCATAAGATAATATTTTTTAGACCATAAATTCAAAATTGTGCATGCAACGATAAATTAACCTCCTTGGTAAAAGGGGGTGGGGAATAATTACATGCAACATGTGTAATTGAAATGAGGCATTACCATTTCGACAAATAACTTTTCAAATTTTTTCTGCCGAATATTCAAATTTCCTGTTTAAAACAGTCTTTTAAACTGAGATCAGGGGACTGGCATTGAGTTTTTGTAATGTTCAGTATTGTGTATTTGTTAATCTTTTTTGTCACAAACTTTATGTTTAATGACAATAAAGTAATTTGAATTGGAAGGTTCCATTCTAATCATTTCATTATTATCGTCTAGAAATTTTTTGGGTAAAATTTGTTTTTGTATTCTGTACTGTTGTTATTTTCTGTCTTATTACTCAAAATATTTATTTGAAATTATTCTTTTTATTTTTATTTTAGAACATTATTATTTTCTTTTGACTCTTATTAGCCCCCCCCCCCCAGTCTAACTTTTGAACCCTCCGGATGACGGAATAAGTAAAGATATATTTTAGGGTCGATGTTATATAAATAATTTTTTTTTGTTTTTTTGTTACGTTTACCAATAGAAACATCAAAATATAAAGCTATGAGAATATGAGTTTGTATATCTTGCATGTCCAACAAAAAATCATCCCCCCAAGTCAGGGTTGTGTATCCACGTTCGTTCCTACAAACCCCTGACGACATTCATTCATGTTTTACGGGTCGGAAGTGAACGATTTTCACTGATTACCTCTCGAGGTCAAAAGAGAATCCATTTTCGTCGTATGTAGTATTTTCTTTAGGTCATACATATGAATACCGCGTCATAGAATCAAGAATGTTTATTAAACCAATGGACCCTTGCGGGTATCAAAACAATACATGTATTATTAATGATTAGAGTGCAGCAAATAGATTTAAACAAATAAACAATATCGGGTGTAGGAGGACAGTCAAGGGGACATACATACACTAGGCGTCAATTATGTTCGATCCGCTAAATATGAACGAGCGTTGTTAGGGGTTTGTAGGAACGAACGTGGACACAAAACCCTGACTTGGGAGGATGACAAAAAAGTGATCATGAATTATTGCACTTGTCGTCCTAAAAAACTGTGAGTATCTCGTCTAATTCCGCTTTGTCAATAGGACCAAACATAATTCTGTAAAGCATGAGGTATTTGGCACTGTACGATAAGCAAGCAATCAATCAATCCTGTTGGAAGGTCTTGAATTTTTTCATAGTGATTAACCATGAAGTTTCTTGGAATCCGTGGCCCTTCTATCACCCCAGGAACGACTTGATATATCTATTGGCTGAAAACAGAAACTGTATGAACAAACAACAAAATGGATAATAGGAAAGGTCAACAATGATATACAAATCAATTATCGCCACCGAAAAGATAGAACCCTGGACAAAAAATAACACAAAAGGAGCACAAAATACAGTTATAAACACAACAGATAGTTAGGAGAGTCTGACGTTGTGCATACACTAAAAGTGCCTCTTTATCCTTAGACGTTGTACTTGTGTATGCACTCTTGTACTGGTAAGACGATTGTATAAGGCCACACCAAATTGGTTTTTAGTTCTTTGGATTTCGCCGCTCCGTTTTTTGGACTTTGTAAATTTTAAGAAAATTCTGAAAATTCGCCCCAAATTCCTCTTTTTTCTATAAATTAAAAATAAAAAGTGTTAGGCATAAAATTTGGTTTTATGCAATATTTAGTTAAAAAAAATTGTGCCTCACTTAAAACTGATCTTCGCCTGAAAAAAAACTATTCCTCAAGAAAAAAAATAAAATTAAAATTTCGCTTACTCGCACCTATTTTTTCCATAAAAAAATCCAAAGAACAAAAAAATTAATTTGGTGTGACCTAAATTATTCTAACAAACGTACAAACAAATTAAGCATACTAGTATGTTATGGAAGGGGATCACCGCCACCATTCTAAGTTCTAAGTTTTATATTCCAAATCCCATATTCTGTATTCTAATTTCGTTATTCTTAATTTCTGTAAAGTTGGAATTTGGAAAGACCAAAATCAAAATTAACTAATTTGGAAACATACAATTAGGAAGTTATAAAAATATAATTTTAAAAATGCAACATTATGAATTATAGAAGATGTAATTTACTGGTAAGCATAATGCAAATTGCAAAACGGGCATTAGAATTAATAAGTATAAGAATACAGAATTAAGAATAACGAAATTAGAATACAGAATATGGGATATGGAATATAAAATTTAGAACTTAGAACTTATAATTTAAAACTTAGAACTTAGAATGGTGGCGGTGATCCCCATCCATATTAAGTAGGAATAAGATGTTGTTTCTTTACTTTGTCAGGTTGATGCAACAAATTCTAAAGACGAAGGAGAAGAAGACGTACCACAAATCGAATGGTCTGACGAGGCTAAGCAGCGTCTGCTAGCAGACTCCATTACTATGAAATCTCCCATCGAAGATATTATGATGGTCTTGAAGTGTGGTGCTAAAGTGAACGAGTCTGTTAAAAAAGGTTTGCGACCGTTACATTACGCAGCGTACGTTGATTACGTCGATTGCGTTCATCTTCTGATTGATGAGGGCGCTGAGATTAACATTTCGGATGAAATAGGTTACACACCTCTCCATTTATGTGCAAGGAAAGGAATATATGGCGCTATGAAGGCGCTGATAGAAAAGGGCGCATTAGTTAACTATTGTGATGCTAAGGAAGACGAGTTGGCAGAAAACGTTCGGGCGATCGGTTATTTAACAATGGAACCCTTGAACTTGGCCATAGAAAATAATCATGTTGAATGTGTCAAGCTTCTCTTGGCGCATGGCGCACGTCCAAACCACGAATTCTTTATGGGATATCAACTAAATGTTATGTCTTTGGAAAATTTAGAATGTTTGGAAATATTGTTGGAAAATGGAGCCGATCCTAACTTGTGTAACAGATGCGGGATATCTCCATTAATGAAAGCATCAAGAGAACACAACATCGAGGCAGTCAGAATTTTGATCAAACATGGCGCTAATGTAAATGCGCAATGTCCTCCAAGATTCGATCAGAAAACAGCCATTCATTTTGCAATTGAAAGTGGAAATATTGTAATAACTGAAATTCTTATCAAGGAAGGAGCATGGTTGAAAAAGCCGGATAACTACCGATACAGTGCTCTCCATACAGCTGTTTTGAAAGGCCGTTCGGATTTGGTATACTTTTTGCTCCTTTCCGGTTCGGAAGTGGATGAGAGAACTGATGACGACTGTACACCGTTGATGCTCGCAGCGGGAACATCGGAATTGCGCGAGCAAAAAGAAATCATACAAATTCTACTAGAACATGGCGCAGACGTAAACGCAAGCGCAGAATATATCAATTATACTCATCCGTGCCAGTCTCCTATAGTTGAGTATTTGAAAAGCTGTGAGTACAACCCACAGAAGGACATTCTTCGTCTGCTACTAAAATATGGCGCCAAAGTTAATATTTGTCCCGACATAACTCGATACAGACGTCAGGATCCTTTCGGGATATCTAACTATCTACCCAATTGCACAGACAAAGAGATGATGGACATCTTAATTTATGCAGCCAAAGTTATTGACAGGACTCATATACAGAAGATAGAAGGTCTTGCACCTTCGGAACGAAAGTATCTGCAGAGGCATGCTGATACACCTCGTCTACTGAAGCATGCAGCGCGGTTAGCAATCCGTCATTTATTTCCGCGAAACTTAATAGATAATGTGCTGCAACTTCCACTTCCGGTTTATGTTAAGAAATATTTGCTTTTCGAAGTAAGTTAAATATTCAGATATATATAGTCTGAGATTCTTCTGACGTCAAACAGTCTTTGGTCGTATTGTCGAACACAACCTCGGATTACTATATGAGTTTCAAGAAAGATTTAAAAATTGTATAGCAGTTTGGCTTTTCGGAAGACAAAGACCCAATTCTCTGTGATAATGGAGGATGACACGGTTTTCGAAATTCAGAAAAGGGGTGGTATAAAAATTTGAATTCGTGGACATCCGTTTTAAAGCTGGAAATAAATGAATGTAGGGGTAGATGGTAAATATTAGAGGAACGGGAGCATGAAAAAAAATTAATTGAAAACCTCCCACCGTGTCGCCCTTCACACTGCTACCAGAGTTTAAATTAGACGAAGTAATGCTCTGTTTCTTTTTTATGTTCAGTTTTTGTTGCAATAAATAAAGCTAAAACTTCGTTTCACTTTTGTTTCACTATTTTCAAAATATTTGACGAAAGAAAGATAAATCAATGCAAGGAAGACTATTCTCGGCATAAAATTAAGATCTGTCTTCAGCAAAAGTTAGAAAAAGCACCAAAAGTTCATATTTCAATATTATAACCGAGTGTATACACAGTATTAGCAATACCTTTGCGAATATAATGATTTTGTCAAGAATGTAACAGCAATTTCATTTCTTTATATTTTTAGCTCACCTGACCCAAAGGGTCAAGTGAGCTTTTCTCATCACTTGGCGTCCGTCGTCCGTCGTCGTCGTCTGTTAACTTTTACAAAAATCTTCTCCTCTGAAACTACTGGGCCAAATTGAACCAAACTTGGCCACAAGCATCATTAGGGTATCTAGTTTAAAAAATGTGTCCGATGACCCCGCCTGCCAACCAACATGGCCGACATGGCTAAAAATAGAACATAGGGGTAAACTGCAGTTTTTGTCTTATATCTCAAAAACTAAAGCAATTAGAGCAAAACTGACGGGGTAAAAATGTTCATCAGGTCAAGATCTACCTGTCATGAAATTTTCAGACGAATCGATCAACCCTTTGTTGGGTTATTGCCCCTGAATTGTTAATTTTAAGGAAATTTTGCAGTTTTAGGTTATTATCTTGAATATTATTATAGATAAAGACAAATTGTAAACAGCAAAAATGTTCAACGAAGTAAGATCTACAAATAAGTGAACATGAGCAAAATCATTGATTGATCCTTTATAGGAGTTTTTGCCCTTTAAAGACGGCATCCAGCGTAAACTTTCCTTTAAAGATCTTTTCCTCTCAAACCACTAGGCCAATTGAGACCAAACTTTGGTGGAATGGTCCTTGGGTGGTCCCCTTCCAAAATTATGTCTGGCATCCCCGACTTCCAACCAAGATGGCTGCTGTTACTAAAAATAGAAAAAAGGGGGGATGACTTTCAAAAATCTTCTTATATGAAACTACAAGTCCAGTTGGAACCAAAGTTGGCAGTAATAGTTCTTAGGAGGTTCTCTTTCAGAAATATGTCCAATGACCCTGACTGTTAACCAAGATGGCCGCCACAGCCAAACTTAGTTTAACATAGGGCCCTATGGGAAAATCCATTGAAAAATCTTCTTGTCTTAAACCACTTGACCAATTGGAACCAGACTTGGCAGCAATGGTCCTTAGATGGTCCTATTTCAGAATTTTGTGGGATGACCCAGACTTTCAACCCAGATGGTCGCCACACCCGAACTTAGTTTAACATAGGGCCCTATAGGAAAAATTCATTGAAAAATCTTCTTGTCTGAAACCACTTGACATATCGGAGCCAGACTTGGCAGCATTGGTCCTTAGGAGGTCCTTTTTCAGAAATATGTCCGATCACCGGGATTGTCAACCAAGATGGCTGCCACACCGAACTTTGTTATATATTGGACCCTATAGGAAAATTCATTTAACAATTTTCTTGTCTGAAACCGCTTAGCCAGTTGGAACAAGACTTAGCAGAAATGGTCCTTAGATGGTTCTCTTTTAGAAATGTATCCGTTGACCTGGACTAAACCAAGATGACTGCCACAGCCTCAATTAGTTTAACATAGAATCCTATAGAAAAACCAGCCAAATTGACTGCAACACTACATTTTTTTTTAGATTTGACAAACAGTGATTTTGGCATACAACTTGAAACTGTTACGCTGTCTGTAAGACACAAATGATGCCCCACCTGGCCAGACACACCTCCATTATGTGTAAGAACATCCTACAAAATATTAAAGCTGTACCTCCAAAACTGTAGAAGGAGTTAGCCGGACAAACCATGATCTCCTTATGCAGCTAGTACCAAAAAATGACTAAGTCCAACTACCTATCATTTTCAGAATATTTAAAAGAAATCAAAATCCTTTGGCCATGCACACCTTCATTATGTATATGAAAATCCTACAAAATATTAAAGCTGTATCTCCAAAACTGTAGGAGGAGATAGCCGGACAAACCATGATCTCTTTATACAGATAATACCAAAAAATGACCAAGTCCAACTACCTATCATTTTCAGGATATTTAAAAGAAATCAAAATCCTTTGGCCATGCATACCTTCATTATGTATATGAAAATCCTACAAAATATTAAAGCTGTATCTCCAAAACTGTAGGAGGAGATAGCCGGACAAACCATGATCTCTTTATACAGATAATACCAAAAAATGACCAAGTCCAACTACCTATCATTTTCAGAATATTTAAAAGAAATCAAAATCCTTTAGCCATGCATACCTTCATTATGTATATGAAAATCCTACAAAATATTAAAGCTGTATCTCCAAAACTGTAGGAGGAGATAGCCGGACAAACCATGATCTCTTTATACAGATAATACGAAAAAAATGACCAAGTCCAACTACCTGTCATTTTCAGAATATTTGAAAAAATTCAAAATCCTGTGGCCATGCACACCTTCATTATGTATATGAACATCCTACAAAATATTAAACTTGTATCTCCAAAACTTTGGGAGGAGATAGCCGGACAAACAATAGCTTTTCACCTCTAGAACCATTTTCAAATCGTCGAATATATATCAGGACGTAGCTTTGTATGTGTTTTCCATAATTGCTTGTAATAAATATCATATATAGTACTTCAAATTACCCCATGTTTCTAATTAACGCACGGGGAAATAAATTTTACGACAAAGGAGATTGGTATGATTTTAGCCATTATTTGGCCCCATCTGACATGAAAAATGAATTTAAGATTTCATATTCAAATTTGCATCATTTTTATCGTATAATGGTCCAACTTTCATCATCAAATTCCTTCCTATGATGCAACAGCGACGTCATGAAAGTCTGCTAAATCAAGGATTTGAAGAAAATTGAGTGTTTTCACAGTAGGTTTTGGTCAAAACAACTATGAGGAACAGCCTCAGGCGCCTAAAAAGATTTTTTAATATAATGTTTGTCTTACATAAAGACATGTTTCAATGAAATATTTTTTTGGGCAAGGCTGTTGCTCATATCAAAATTTTAATTCAAAGGTCCAAAAATGAGTGAAATTTGGTGTTTTTCATTGATTTCTTCCAAATTAGCCATTTTTGTGACAGAATATTGCAGCGGTTACAGAATTTTTTTGTTGAAAACAAAACATGTTCCTTAATATGCAACATTTTAGCAGTACTTAATGATTGCTGAGAGTAAGTTTCTCATTACGTTTTGATTTTGGAATTCAATGGGCCAAATATAAGGCCAAATCATACCTTGTCCTTTGCCAATTTTGGGTCTTAGACAATTGCTCGATTAGAAGGACACTTTGTTACTGCCATTGCATGCATCTGGGTCAAAACAAACAGTAAATAATTTTGGTTCTTGTAGTGTCCTTCGTCATGTGTTCGTTGTGATATTCAAGATCTTAATGGATTGGAAATTTGGAAATGTGAAATTCAAATGATCTGAATCATTAAATATGTGTTAATTGAGCTTCAATACCTTATATACTAGCTATATATATACGATAGAAATGGAAAATAATAAAAGTTGTGAATAAGCATTATAGTAACAGTTATACAGTTGACAGGTATGAAAAAACCGTTTCCCAAATGAAAATGGACCTGTCCCATTGATAGTATCCCTTCCTCATACCGGATCTGACTTGGACAGCATGGCAGGTGTCCTGCAGGAAGCAGAGACTGCTTACTCTTCCGGAGTACCTGTGTCTACCCCCGGTTTTTTGGTGGGGTCCATGTTTTTCATATGTTTTTAGTTTTTAATTGTAGTGCATGTATTGTTTTCGTCTTGTCTCCGTTATTTGTCAGTTGTTACGATTTTTCTCTCCTTCGAATATTCCTTTGGTATTTCTTGACTTTACTTATAGTAATTCAGAGAAAACTGTCCCTACTCCTTTTGGGTAATCCTGTCTCACATAAGTACATGTAATGCGTCATCAAAACTATCAACCCAAGAGAAGATAGACGAAAACCATTTCTTTATACACTGTCGACTAATTGAGCAACATCGAAATGAACTCTTTGAAATCATAAAAAATGTATTTCGTGATTTTGAAAATGTGTCGGCCATACACAAACTGAAATATTCTAACTCCTGTTACTCAACCCTTTTATCGTCTGTTTGCACCTTTATTAAACGATCATTAGAATTGAAATAGGGTCCACACCAGTCCAAGAGTCAACCTAATGTTTTATATATAATTGAATCATCTTTTGTATGTGTTTATAAACCGTAATACGTGTTTTCTTCAGGTATAAAATTATGGAAAAACGTATTGAACCAGGACATACTTCTCATGCGCACATCTACGTACTAGGTTCTAACAGTATGCAAAGTTTCATTAACCTCTGATAAAGACATGTTTGAGAAACTGCGGGTACAAAAAAAATTGGGGGATAGACAGGATTTCTAAGTCCGAAAGGGTATAAAATTATGGAAAAACCTATTGGACCAGGACATACTTCGCATGTGCACATCTACGTACTAGGATCTAACAGTATGCAAAGTTTCATTAACCTCTGATAAGGCATGTTTGAGAAACTGCGGGTACAAAAAAAATCTGAACAGACACACAGACAGACATACAGACAGGCCGATTCCTATATACCCCCTCCCAAACTATGTTTTCGGAGAGTATAAATATCTCGGAAAAACTTTATTTTCTATAATTGTCTGATCATCATTGTGGATCTCGATATGTTACTGTTCCAACGCAAATGTCCATCTCTTTCTCCATTAAGGTCGGACTCCTGGCATGCGAAATACCACCATCCTCCGCCATAATATACACCACAATTTCCGCCATAGGTATCATTGTCCTGATCTACAGTTGTGAATTTGGATCCGTTGTGCTTTTTCAGATAATCGCCTTGAAATAAAAAACATTGACAACGCTTAATAATCGACAAATAAATTACGACTTTGGGGTTTTATTAAAGATCTGTGGAAATGTTTTGGAAAATTCACTTCGAAGATACAGGATCTTACTTTGAGAGCAATTGATTATCGTAATCGTATTTCCACCGTTGAGATACATGTAATTAAACCTCGAATTTCGAGCCTTAGCTGTTATAGCCTTAATAAGATGTAATAATTATAGATTAATCATGACATAATCCATATCGGACCGGGTATCATCCAGGAGTCCATATCGGACCGATGATATGCGATTTGATATGGATTAATTCATGTATTAATCTGTTTATCATATACTGCCTAAGTACTTATTCCTATCGCACCCGGTCTGATATAGCCATATTAGCCAATCCACGTAACTCACCCAGTCTAATATGGCCATATCAGTCAGGGAACTTTTAAATTCCAATTCCATTTGAATGATGCGTTATTAGCTAGGGTGTGCATATATGGGTTGTTCGCTCCCGGTCGTTACACATGTGCAAAAACCATCATATTTGGTACTAAGTATGTGATAATAAAAAATTATATATACTTACATCTTGAAATAAGTGGAAAAACCTAATCTTAAATCGCAAGCAGTAGAGTATCATATTTCTACAGATAGTTTCACCTTCAAATTTGGCGAGGAATTTGAAGGGTAACCAACTGGGTTGTAATAATATTATAATATATATTTCGTGCCAGTGAACTGACAAAACATATTGAACGTAAACTGAAAGAACCAATTGATTGGCATAACAAATATAGAAAATACCATGTCATATATAATTTGTCACAGAAGATACATATGTATAAACACAATATAAAGCCATTTAAACAGAACATCACAGACCAAACGTTTAGAACACTCGACATAACAAACCTATTTGAGACAGGACGCAGTTATTAAAGCCCCCTTTACACTGGTCGAAGACTGTGCTACGCTCTCCACGATCTCTACGATCGCCAAGATCGCACCAGGGTCGTGTAAAAATTGGAAAACCATCTTCAGTGTAAAGGTATTCACGACACCCCTACGATCAAAATACGTTTTTTCTATAATCTTTCACGTTGCTACTACGCTCTCCTACGTTTTCGCTACGATGCCTGCGTTTGTGGTACGTTCAAGCTACGACAATAGCACGATCACACGACGCCCCTAGGCCGATGTTGTACGACCTCTCACGAATGTGACACGACATCGATACGCGCTTGACGATCGTAATACGTTGTCACTACGCTGCTACCACGAGTATTACGACCTTGCTACGTTGTTCTCACGATCTAGCCACGATCAGCAAATAAACTATATAAAAGGACAATTTCTTGCTTGAATGTATATTAGTTCTCACTACGATGTCTCTGCGCTTCTCTCTACGACCTCTACTTCCTCTACGACCAGCAAATAAACTATAATAAAAGGACAATTTCTTGCTTGAATGTACTACGATGTCTCACTACGATGTCTCACTACGATCTCACTACGATGTCTCTGCGCTTCCTCTACGACAGCGGTACGATGTCTGTACGATCAAAAGTGGCGACGACCTCGCTACGTAAATTTTGAGCATGTTCAAAACAGTCGTGACACCTGGAGATTCTACTACGACCTATCACGCGCACTGCTGACCACACTACGCTACTTGAAGACCTCAGTACGACCCCACTAAGATGTTCCACGATCAAAACATTTTTTATGGTCGTAGTGCAGTCTTCGTTCAGTGTAAAGGGGGCTTAACTGACATAACGACAGGAAGAATAGACAAAACATAGAAGAAAGTTGACAGAACGTAAAGGTGTTTGATCATAAAGTTTATTTGTATTCACAGAATGTACAGTAATTACAACATAATGTAATGTGTATTGCACAGAACAAAGATTAACAATAACATACAACTGATTGATAAAACAAATAGTATATTTGACATAACACAGAGACGAAGTGTAGTGTTAGGAAATAAAGGCAACTGCACATAATATAAAGTAGAAATGACAGGACGTAAAGACAAAGTGACAAAACACATTAAATATCTACACTATAAGTCAATTACGGCGTTCCATATAAAGGATCAGAGAGAAAAATTTACTCCATATATATATATTTTTTTTCAGATAGAATAATATTTTACTCGTATATCCCTTTGTTTTAGCGAACATAACAACAGTTCGAGTTAACCGAAGTTTTGACATATTTAGTATTGAGAATAAACTTTACCTTCAACTAAAAATGTTTATATGTCAGGAATATTGACATAAATATCTTATATCTCAGGAATATTGACATAAATACCTTATTTATCAAGAATATTGACATAACAGGAACAAATGTAGTGGAAACTGAATGAGAATGAAACATAGTTCATTTTAAAATGAGGAATATTGAAATAATAGAGTTTGTGTCATGAAATACATACATGTATAGTGGAAACTGACTGGGACTAATGAAAATGTTATCAGGAATACTGTGATAAAGGAGTCTGAATTAGAATTACGTATAGGAGAAACTCTTATCTGTGGACTGAAATGATATGAGGTATCAAGGATTTGAGATAAAATGCTCCGAGAAAACGTAACTTGACTATAACGTCTTTGTAAGCAAAACTACTAGCTGTATACTTAAATATTCAAAATTATCGTATTTCCCTATGGCTATATCGACCTGCTGAGGCCTTCAGAATTTCCCGTATTTCGGCACTGTGACGTCATAAAGAGTTGACCCGACCCTAATATGAGCTGACCCGAATATATCAGCGACGTCATAATGTTTGACCCAAAGTTGACCCGAATATATCAGGAAAACATCCGGTTATAGGCGGATTGCAATTGAAAAGTAAGAAATTCCATCAAGATTGCTAGTTGACAATACGATAAATTTATCATCAAGTTTTCTTCAAACAAATATTGTAAAATATAAGCCGCTCGACACAATATGAAGCTTTTTGGCTCGTTCGCTACGCTCACTCGCCGAAAAAGCTTCACATTGTGTCTCGCGGCTGATATTTTACGATATACGTTTGCAGAAAACCTGATAATATGTACGAAATAACTATACACTGTTGATAGTATACTGGCCAATTGTCACGTTTCAGAACTATTTGTACGTCCAGAATTCTGACTCTCCTTAAACACACAATTTGGAATTATAACTAGAACAATTTATAAAAAGATATAAAAGTATTTCTTTCCTTACCTGCGTTTCCGTGATACTGTCCAACAGTAAGTTTGTACTTAGAGCCTGCATTCCCAACAATGAATGTTTGATATATTGCATACTTCTTATTATTATTCTTATCCACCATATCAATTCGTAAAATATATTTACCATGTGAAGTAAGTGTATGAATATACCTGTTACCTGAAATAAAACATTAAATCTCATCACAACATGCAATAGAAAAAATACATACGGAGGAAAATATCGAAAAAAAAAAAAAAAAAAATCGAATCCAGTCTAATTAAAATTAGTTCTCTGCACTTGTTCCTTATTTTCTTTCGGTTGTTTATATGTCGCGCGTGGGAGATTTAACTACAGCCGCTTAAGGATAATGTCTAGGGTCAAATTCGGAATTACTCTGGACGCTACAATAACTTATATGCCAGTTCTATGCCAGTTCAATACCCTAAGATTTTAAAGCGGCATAGCTGATTGGCTACAGCAAATTTGACCCTAGACGTGACCCTCAAGCGGCTGTAGTTAGATTTCCCACGCGCGACATATAACCAAACAAACGAAAATAAGAAGCAAGTGCGGAGAACTAATTTTAATTAGATTGTACAGAAGCGACAAAACAGTTGGAAAAGTCCATAAATTCGAAATATAAGGAAAAGACAATTTATTCATAGGCATACCCAGTATTTCTTATTTCGTAATGAGAACTGGCAAACAACATACTGAACTATTCTTAAGCAATAGTAAATACCTCGCTGATGCACATTTTAAGGAATAACAAAGCCTCAGTACATTGGCAGTATCTGGCCACAGCTTTGATATCTAATCATTAGAACAATATCACAACAAACATATGGTTATGGCAAATTATGTCAACCGATTGGTCAATCTATCGACACTGTGGGGAAAAACACAAGTGGCTGGGCCAAATATAAATTTTGAAATCACCTTGCGAAACACGGACAATTGAATTCCGAATGTCCAATATGGTTATTCAATGTGCCTATTAATCTTGATTTTTCATTGGTTGACAGAGCTGTGGTATTTTAATCCGCCTAAAACTAGGCTCCACCCCTCTTGACGACGGGTGGTATTCCCTCCTTAGCGACAAGAATACCACATGGGACACGTACTATCCTCATTTGAGGATGGTATGCCAGATTACCACACTCAAAACAAAATATCACCCTCGAGTTCGACTCGGGCGACATTTTGCCTCGTTTGGTAATCTGGCATACCACCCTCAACTGAAGGCAGTATGTGTATGATACTAGAGGTACGATATGGATTTCTCAGCGGGATGATATGGCGCAAGCTCACTTCCTGCTGTATCATATGGCCAAAACTTCCTACATCATATGATAAATGTCATTATTGTAATCTGACAAAATTCACTTAAGTGACTTTTATCATGGGCACCTTTTGGGTAGCCAATCAAGTCCTCATTAGTATCTTCTTTTTTACAATTAAATATGATTCATAAAGGTGCGTAATTTTTTTTTACACTGATCTTTTGATTCGATGTATTTTATATGCATATGTACTTTGAATTTATATGCATGATGTGTACTTCAAATTTATATGCAATTTTATGTGAGAGTTCTTTGTTTTGGATCTGTTTAAATTTTAAAATAGTGTCGCTATTTCAATAGTCAAAATATAGGCAGCTTAGTGTCAGGAAAAACACAGACTCACATCGTCATAATGAAAATGAAAGTCGCATGCAGAGACTAATACATGTAGGTTCTTACACGAACTAAAAGTGAAGATTTTCTAATTCTCCACCTTTGAACGAGTATATATAAGTACATATTTCTTCCGTAAATACTCAATTTGATTGGTCTAAAAACAGTGGAAAATACAGTGAACCGATCTTCAACGCGTCATCTCACACTGGCCTTTTAAGATCGAATAACTAACCTAGCCAGAAACTATCATTTAGATTTCCAAATCCATTTTCGTACTGAATCCAGCCACGCCTGAAGTTAACTTTACTGCCAACAGTATGTCTCTGGATAACCTTAAAGAATTTCAAAAAGATGTAAGAAACACAATTTTCGCTACTTTCAACAATGAATAATTCGAGTGGGATTGGATCTTAAAAAAAGTATATGTGTAATATGCATTAGAAAATTGACCGTTTCCTTAAGCATTCATGTATTCTTTCAGTAGCTTAGAAAACATGTTTAATGGATGTTTGATAAATTAATCATAACCAAACGTCCATTGTATAAAGGGGACTTTATGGCAAGCAGTTTTACTATTTATTCTAACTTCAAGATATCTCATATAATATATAAGATATCTCATATAATTTATAAGATATCTTATAAAGAAAATTATATGAGATATCTTATAAACTATATGAGATATCTTATAACGTTTATTAGATATCTTGAAGTTAGAATAAATAGTAAAACAGCTTGCCATAGGACTTTGGTAAATTATACTCAATGACTTAGCCTATTTCAATATATTCTTTAAAATTAAAAAAAAAGAAAAAGTAGAGGTTCTTTAACTATTGTTGTAGATAGCTATTCAACTCACAAAAATAATCGCTATTTTAGAAGTTCTAGTTTGCCTGATACAGAAAACAATTTAAATTGTGCATAAATGCCTCAGATCGAATTTTAGTTAATTTTTCTTATAAGGCTTTCTAATGAAAAAGAATGTTGAAATTACTTGTATATAATTTAATATTGGATGTAACGCATCATTTTATTAATTATCTTTATTTGAAATGGAAATTTATACCCCGCAGGATTAACAGAATTATTTAAACATTAAAATAACATAAAAATAAAGTATAGAACAGAAAGAGAAATGTTGAAACATTTTATGCAGCTGTAGAGTCCACTTTTCTCAGTACTATAGACTGGAGTAAATGGTGTAACAAACCGCATAAGATCGTTAGAAAATAAAATTAAATAAAATAAGTTTTAGTTTTTCACAAGGTGAATAATTATTTATACATGGTTGGATGTTAATGATGTTATTGAAGTAATCTTGCCTTAACATGTCATATTTTGGACAATTGAAGAAGAAATGTATTTCATCCTCTATCTCATTTAAATTACATTTTTGACATAATATTATTCTGTTTTCTCTTTTGATGTATTTATACCGTCCTCTTTCAATTTCTAAAAAGTGGTCACTTAAACTCTCATTTTTATAAGGTTTTTTCTATTTTCAAAGTTTGTTTGAAGTAAAAGAAATTCGTTTGATATTGAGTTTTTATTTTACTATATAAGTATATTTTACTATCTTCTTTCACTGTTTGTAATTTTTTACACACTTTCATAATTGGTAAAATTGTTTTCGTCATATCATAGACTAAATTTTCTTTTCTACTATGAGGTCATTAAAGGGAATCCCAACGTTTTAGACGTTAAATTATAAGGACTGACAGTAATTTTGTTTTCTATTCGAAATAACCTCAATGCATATGGTGCACACACTTTCAAATAACCCTTAAAGCTTATTTAGTGTGCACCACGTGATTGAGGTTATTTCTTCATAGACTGAAAAAAAAGTCAGTCCTTTTAAATATACAACTTACCGTCCATCCGCCTCTGTCGGTATCCATATCACAGTAAACTTTAACACTCTTTTCTTTCTCGGGATATACAGTATACACACCACTGCCAACTCTGGCTTTGGATCTCTGCTTAATATCATCACAATCTTTATACTTTCCCTGACTTTTACAGATACCTGGTGCGAGTATAAGGAGGTAGGAGTATAATGCGACACATTTTTCACACTAAATCTGTGTACGTTAGAAAAGAACAGAGGGACGTTGTTTAAACTAAAAACAATTTTATTATTTCCTTATCGAATGATTTCCATATAGCGAAAACTATGCTGGTGATCCCAAATTTATTTGTGTGCGTTTGTGTGTGTAAGGGGGTGTGATATGCTTTTGGTATTTTGAAAGAGGGGGGTGATAATTGAGCAAAAGATATTAGGGAATTTGGAAATCTGAGCAAAAAAATTAGGGAATAGGGTTGAATAAAGGCAATTTTTAATAGGGAGTTGGGAAAATCCTACCTCCCCTATTTGTAATAATGAAACGGAAATGGTGACACCAAAATATATTATTATGGAAAATTAAGTATATCAATTTTTTTCTGCATAGTGATTTATATACAATATTTGAAATAGTCGGAATATATACATTTTATTTGTACGAGCCTAAGAAACAGGTAGAAATGCCCGCCGTGATGTATGCGAAGAGATAAAGCAAGCGTGGGTTCAGTGTCAATATTGATGTTTTGCTATTATTGTTTATTCTTCAAAAGGCAAGAATTCGCATGAACTTTTATTATTCAGTTTGGAATAAAATGTAAGATGTTGGTAAATGCAGAGAACAAATTATCTCGATATTCATCACTGACACGAAACAATTAATAGGCTTCCTGACCTTGATATTTTTTATCCTCATGCAGTTTCTTGGGTGACTGGTAGAGAACAATAATTTTTAAATCTTAAATCACAACGGTTCGTGTAGATATATATGTCAAAATGGTATATAACTAGCTTACCATGTACGTCACGTTTCAGAAAGCCGATGATTCTTGAAACATCTTTGGGTCCTTTTGATTCTGTGAAAAGATGAGTTAAAATGCTACTGCAAATAAATTTTTAAGAGGAATCGTTGACCATTCGTTTTTGCACAAAAGGTGGCGACTTCCATATTTTACTTTTTTAAAATAATTGTTTTTGCTGTCAAGACTGATTCGAGGATGGATGGATGAATTATTGTTAAACGTCCAATGGCAACCATTAATTGCATATCAGGAGGACAACATGTTGATATTATATTAATATTATCGATCCTGCTTTGTACTAGACCGACACACTGAGCCGGATTTTTAACGTAATATCTCACGAGGTAAATGTCCACTGGAAGACATATCACCCCACTCGGACACATTATACTGACTCCGAGCCGACCAGTCACTTGCGTGCTTGGCGGAGAAACAGCAAATACACAATTTTAGTGTCTTATGCGGGGATCGAACCTGCGACCTTTCTGCACTCGCGCGGTTGGAGCTAATAGGAATTTGGATATATGAGAAATAAACATAGTGAGTCCAGTGTAGTCTAAGCATGTCAATTACTTCGAGATAAGAGGGGTCTTGAGATAAACAGATTCAAGATTCATTTGTAATTACGTATTATACTTTTTCCGTATCTGATTGATATCATCATTGGACCTCCATATCCAAACTAATCGTCAGCCGATGGCATACTATTATGGGTCGAGGAATGATAACACAGCAGATATGAACTTAAACATGTGTTTATCTGTTTGCTACATGTATTACAGAGACTGAAAAAACTTAGAATACAACTAAAATTTATTAAAAATTAATGAAAACACATAACATAATTTTACGGAAACTCATACTTCTTACTATTAAACGTCATCATGTTCGTAGGGCAAAATGATGGTTTTCTGTCCTACACACGGATATCGATCGGAGACCCATTCACTTCTTACATTATGCTGAAATGCATCTTTTTCTTATAAAAATAGGTCATACCTTCAATTATCCATTTGATTTCATCTCTCAACTTTTTATTCATATTCACTATTTCTTTATATACATCAATGTCTACAAAAAAATAAAAAATAAATTATACTAAGTAAACAATTAGATTTGTAGATCACCTTATGCAAAAAACTATATGAGCTATTATCATCAGCCGGCTAGCTACCAATATACCATTGTTTTCCGCTTTGTCGGCTGGTGCTAACACAAATTGTTTTCTGTTTTTTTTTTAATTTTAAGAAATCGACATCATGACACAGGCGTAATCGATAAGACACTATCAAGAGGTCAACTGTCCAAAACTAGTCTTTGGCGAGATTTCGAACGTGACGTTGCAGAATATGTGCAAGTTCTGTTTCCGAAAGTAGTCCAGAGTTTTTAATCAATAAATCAGATGCCGAAGTATATGAGACACACAGTAGTGGCAAGCCGTTTTACTATTTATTCTAACTTCAATATATCTCATATGATATATAAGATATCTTATATAATCTAGTTTTTATAAGATATCTTATATAATCTAGAAGGGGATTACTGCTGTCACAAAAGCTTCTTAACCAGGGTTTTATCAGGGATAAGTTGATGTCATCACTAAGAAATTTTACGGTTGTCATCACGAATTGATTGACCATTACAGTGTTCAAATATCTAAGAAAGCTCGACATAGGGATAGTGATCCGGCGGCGGTGGCGTTAACTAACTTCTTAAAAGCTTTATATTTTAGAAGGTGGAAGCCCTGGATGCTTTATACTTTGTATATAGATGCCTTATGTTACGAAGTTTCCGTCTGTCATATGTACATTGTCCTTGACTTCATTTTCATGATTCAGTGACTACTTGAAAAAAATAAAGATTTTTTGTAATGTTAATTTCTCTCTTATTATGAGTAATAGGATAACTATATTTGGTATGTGCGTACCTTACAAGGTCCTCATCCCCGTGAGACAGTTTTCAATTGACTTCGACCCCATTTCAAGGATCAGTGAACAAGGTTAAGTTTTGGTGGTCAAGTTCAAATCTCAGATACTATAAGCAATAGGTCTAGTATATTTGGTGTATGGAAGGATTAAGGTGTACATGTCCAAATGGCAGGTGTCATCTGACCTTGACCTCATTTTCATGGTTCAGTGGTTATAGTTAAGTTTTTGTGTTTTGGCCTGTTTTTCGAATACTGTATGCAATATGTCTACTATATTTGGTGTATGGAAGGATTGTAAGGTGTACATGTCCAATTGGTAGGTGTCATCTGACCTTGACCTCATTTTCATGGTTCAGTGGTTATAGTTAATTTTTGTGTTTTTGCCTGTTTTTTCGAATACTGTATGCAATAGGTCTACTATATTTGATTGTAAGGTGTACATGTCCAACCGGCAGGTTTCATCTGACCTCGACCTCATTTTCTCATTATTTACAGCTTAAAATTTATAATGTATGTCTGATAGCATTTACTTTCATTAGAAATACACGAAAGTCGAGATATTTTTGTGTGTCCACTCTTGTTATATAAGGTGTAATTATAAATAGTACATACTGTTTAGTATTTCTTGAGTAACTTTTCTCAGCTGTTTCGTTGTCTGATTTGGATTGTCCCTCATACATATTCCTTTAAAAGTATGATCATAAGCTAAATTCTCGTAAATAACACAACGTAGGTCAAATACGCAATAGAATTGAAAGATATGTTTTTAAATCTTGCTATTAAAATCCAGATGTCTAAACTTTTCATTTGATTTCGAAAGCTTTTTATTTAAGCAAAAATTCAACTTTTTTTCTGAAAGGTACATATAAATATAACATGTATATATCAAGCGCCATATAAAACGAGCGTGATCCTTACCGGCTTACGAAAAGAACGTTTCACGTAGAAGTTTTCAACAAAATGGCTGGGAATCGATATGTGCGGTTTATATAACATAAATATATACGAAAGCTCAAAAGGATTACTCTGGATTCGAAATTCGAAATCCGACATTCGATATCTCAGTTAAATTCGAGATTAACCAATCAGAGGACAGCCTCCAACTTGTGGATAGTATTTGGACAATGAGCTATTTTTTCTCTGTTGAAGATACAAAATATCGCATGATCCTTCTATCCTTCTATACGACATTTCATATGGTGTAATATTTATTGGGTTACTAAGTGTTTTTTCTGTCCAAAGCGAGCATTTTACTAACTTTTCAAGTGTTCCTTATCCGTTAAGTAAAATGATTATGCGGTAGTAAAAAATTATGTAAATTGTTCGAAAAAATAAACTCCTCTAAAGTTCGCATTTTATGGATTGACATTCATCAAAACTTTTAAAAGTTAATAAAATAAAAGCTATATGATGGCAACAGTATATAAATAACACATTTCTAAGAGGGTGACGGAGTATATTGCAACCCCTCTGAAAACATTGTCAACCTCGCCTCGGTTGACAATGTTTTCAGAGGGGTAACAATATGCTTCTTCACCCCCTCATGATCAGACATTTGTTATTTATTTTATTATACTGAATATCTTTAGTTATACGAGTGAGTGACTCTTTCCACCGGGTGATCGAGTAAAATACCACTTTCTTGTAAACCAATGAAAACGCATTTTTTTAAAGTAGAGAAATTTACGTAAAGTATAATAAATTAAAATGATCTAGAAAGTTGTTGGTTTAAGAAATCGGTAAGGAGATCATGAAACAGCCATCGTATTAAGGTTTATTTCTAAAAAAAATAATTTGCCAAAGACATAAGGGTTTATGATATGCTCAAGCTCGCCACAAAGAGGCGATAATTAGGATTTCCCTTGAGTAATGAGTTAATATGAAAATAAAAGTATTTACCTTGCAATGAATTCATTATGTTATCGATTCTTATTTCGTCTGCAGATAATTCTCTCTCCCCTCTTAAATCTACAAATGTTTAAAGAATAATATTACCTTGTATTTTAAAATTTGACAAGGTTTTCTACAGGCGAAGAAAATGCTATCTTATCTTACCCTTCTGCACCTGTGAATTCATTGCCATATTTGCGGCAAATAAAGCCGGAAAAATCAAGAATCCGTAAATCACGTATCTTGACATTACTGACAAAAAAATGAATTAAAAAGTTTTATATATATGGATTACTTAGGTATAAGTTTTTGTAGTGTCATTTTTCATAATTGGAATTTTGCGTGACTGTGTATTACTCTGTATTATGACAAACAACTTCAATTGGTCAATAATTCTAAAAATGTTCGGTGTAAGAACAATTTTTAAATTATAGTATTTAGCGGCGTATATAGCATTTGTATAGCTTGAATCTTCCTAAAAGTGAGGCAAATACTTAATACGATAGCCCCCCCCCCCCCCAAAAAAAAAAAAAAAAAAAACAAAAACAAAAACAAACAAACAAAAAGGCGTGAAGTGGCTAGATTTTAAAAAGATTTCAACATAATTATAGTTGAGCATTTCCACGAAATCGAGCTGTTTTGGAAATTTTACCATATTATATCTGTTATAAAAACTTCTAGATTATCCCGGGATAGCTCCATGTGTAAATTCGTTTGGTCTAGAAGTTCCAGTTGAAGCGATTAGTACAAGAAACTGATGGAGAATATTTTATCTTTTTATTGGACAATTTGAACTTAAAAAAAAACATGGCAAATGCGCATCGCTGCCTCAATAGAAGCTAAATTTCACATACCTTTATTCGAAATTGCAGACAATAAACCCGTTTTGGGTTACAGAAATACAAAACAACAATAAACAAACACAAAGTCATAATAACTTTTTAAACTGTGTGATATATCACATGTAACAAGTGACATCAAGAGCCTCCTGTCTTCAGTTCCAATGACAAATATGAAATTCCGACAGATTGGTGAGCGTGGTGCCTGCATGGTCCAGCTCAATAGTTCGACTATCTAGTCCAGGTGATATTTTATTTGGTAAATATTTTTTTTTATTTCCTAATTAAAGGACCATTGACGGCATATCAATCATACATAACCAACAAAAAAAAGAATAAAATAAAATAACATCACATTACTGAAACATTTGAAACTGATAAAAATGTGATTCAATAAAGAACAATACACATAACATAAATGTAACAAAGTGAGAGAGAGTGTAAAGGACGAGATCAAAAGTTCAATGTAGGATAAAAAACTTAATTCAAATAGTTTGGGGTGGGGGGGGGGTAAAAATCTAAAAATCGTTGCAAGTTTTGTTATCCGACATCGATTTTCGGATATGCCCATATTGGTCAATCCATTTTTCCCAAATTAAGTTAAGAGGGGGGGGGGGGGGGTGGGGGGTCAGTGAAAAAACTATGTGAATTAAGTTTTTTTATCCTACATTGAACTTTTGATCTCGTCCCTAAGGGATATACTTCAAATTGTACTTTGTAACATAGAGCACAAAATATATATGTTAAGTTTAAATTGGGGCATGGTTTCAGTGCTAACCCATTTTGTAACCCTCTTCTTCTTATTCTTCCACATACTGCCCACATTCAACTTTCTGAATCAAAAATTCACAGAAACATGTATTAAAATTCATATCCTCATTGGTCACAATCCAGACAAATAAATTCTGGTTATTTAATGTAGAAAGTTGAGGATATTGTTGAAATAAATTACTCAGAAGAACATTTCTAAAACGATCATACAGTTGAGATTCTAAAATGAAATGCCGTCTTCGTTGTTATATTTATTCAATTTCGTGATATCTTATTTAGTTAAATAAGATATCTTATAAACTAATTGAGATATCTTATAAATTAATAGAGATATCTTATAAATTAATAGAGATATCTTATAAACAAATAGAGATATCTTATAAACTTACAGAGATATCTTATTAACTTATAGAGATATCTTATTTAACTGGTTATAAAGATATCTCATTAAATATATAAGATATCTCTATAAGTTAATAAGATATCTCTATTAGTTTATAAGATATCTTATAAACTTTATAAGATATCTAATAAAGTATGTGTTTAAAAGATATCTTTATAAAGAAGTAAGATATCTTATTAACTAATAGAGATATCTTATTAACTAATAGAGATATCGTATTAACTAATAGAGATATCTTATTTACTTTCAAATTAAATAAGATATCTTATAAAAATTAAAGATATCTTAATACTTTATAAGATATCTCTATAAGTTTATAAGATATCTCTATTTGTTTATAAGATATCTCTATTAATTTATAAGATATCTCTACTAGTTAATAAGATATCTTATAAATTAATAGAGATATCTTATAAACTAATAGAGATATCTTATAAACTTATAGAGATATCTTATAAAGTATAAAGATATCTCTATTTGTTTATAAGATATCTCTATTAATTTATAAGATATCTCTATTAGTTAATAAGATATCTTATAAATTAATAGAGATATCTTATAAACTAATAGAGATATCTTATAAACTTATAGAGATATCTTATTAACTTATAGAGATATCTTATTTAACTGGTTATAAATATATTTTATTAAATATATAAGATATCTCTATAAGTTAATAAGATATCTCTATTAATTTATAAGATATCTATTAACTATATAAGATATCTTTTATATAGTTAATAATAGAGATATCTTATTTACTTAATAAGATATCTTATAAACTAATAGAGATATCTTATAAACTAATAGAGATATCTTATAAACTAAAAGAGATATCTTATTAACTAATAGAGATATCTTATTAACTTGTAGAGATATCTTATTCTCTAATTCTTGTTCAATTTTCACACTTCTCAACCCGTGTGAGAAAAAATCGATAATCAACGTGTGGATCGCTTTGTTCTCAGTCGCTGATTGGTCAATTACGTAATTGCCGGAACTACTTTTTCTATTTTCGTAAGTCTTTGGAATTTTCGATGCTCATCTTAGCAACGTTTAAAAAATGTAAACAAATCGCGATCGCGTCGTCTGCTTTATGAAATATTAAAAAATGTCAGATATCCTTGAAGAGCCGGTTCTGGGGCAAAAAATACACCTTGCTGGAGGTGGATGTGGTGTAATTAAGTCAAAAATTATGAACTTCGCAGTTCCACTATGGGAAATAACATTGGAAAACGGGAAAACTGTCACTGAGGCCCGATACAGATTTGATTTAGTGCCAAGCTTAAACCCCCCACAATCTGTCCAAATTCAACCTTCTCCACAATCTGCCAATGAACATATAATTTCTGATGATGATGATAATGATCTGGCAATTCTATACGACTGTGTCATGTCACAAAAAAGTGAAACTGAAGTTGTCTCTCTGATCCAGGACCCCCCTGCTGAAGTTATTCAAAAAATCATTAATACAAGTTCAGAGCAAAAATCAAGCAAAAGGCAGTTTCTCCCAGTCACAGAGGAAAGCGTTGATTCATTTGTTATTGAGCAGGAAAATAAGGGCACTGCCAGAAAGACATTATCAGATATGAGAACACTGACACAGTTCTTTGAAACAAAACAAGAACAAAGAAATATTTATAAAATCCCCCCAAATGAGTTATCTGCCTTGTTATCACAATTTTTTGTAAGTGTCAGGAAGGCTGATGGTGAGGACTATGAGCCCTCATCCTTGCGCGGCATGATGTGCAGTTTTGACAGAGTTCTGAGACGTCATAACTATGGCCTCCAAATATCTAAGGACAGCGAATTTGGTAAAGTTAGGGATGTCTTATCCGCAAAACAAACTCAGCTTAAAAAGGATGGCAAGGGCAACACACCAAACCAATCTGAACCACTGTTGGATAGTGATATAAATAGAATGTATGAGAATGGGCAACTTGGTTTGAACAACCCAACAGCTCTTTTACATACCATTTGGTTTTTTAACACCATTTTTTTTGGCATGAGAGGAGTAACGGAACATTACGACATGAAATGGGGGGACATAAAATTGTGTACTGACAACAACAACCTGAAATATCTGGAAATGAATGAGCGCAATACCAAAACACGCACAGGAAGGAACCCAAGGGACAAACGGTCGATCCCACAAAGAGCCTTTGAAAATATTGAACAACCAGAAAAGTGTCCAGTTCAGGCTTATATTCTGTATAAATCAAAACGACCAATCAATTTCTCAAAACCAGATGATCCATTTTATATTCAGGAGAACACAAATCTACAAAAATCTCCAAAATGGTTCAAATCACAAAGAGTTGGAATAAACAAGCTAGGAGCATTTATGAAAATGATGGCTTTTGGAGCAGGTGATTTCTTCATATGCTATAATATAATTAAATGTTTACCCTCTCTTTCAGTCGGGGCCTGGGTGGCCGAGAGGTCTAGGTAGTTGGTCGCATCTACCTTATAGATCACTGTAGCCTATCACCAATACGGTGCGAGTTCCATCCCCGCTTTGGGCAATTACAAAAAAGGGTGCACTTGACTCACATCCGCATGTGATAAAGTTAACCAGTTGCTTACCCAAGGTCGGTAGTTTTCTCCGGCTTCCTCCACCACTAAAACTAGTCGCCACGATATAACTGAAAAATTGTTGAAAGTGGCGTAAAAACCCTAATCAATCAATCAATCAATCAATCTCTTTCAGTCTTTGTGTAATATGCACATTTTGTAAATTTATTTTTTTTAGTGATGCTCAGACCAAAATATTTGGAAATCCAACAGTGGTGTACTGAAGAAAAAATACACACACACACGATGATAAAGACAACAGAAATACATGAAATATGCAAACAAACAACGCTGAAAAATATTCAAAATAGTATAACTAAATCCTGCTAGCAATATAATAATCAGAAAAGAATTATATAGATGATCAAGATGCAATGTCTATTTTCAAATTAAAATTAATCTGTTACAATTATACAATAAACATACACTGTCAGAAAATTGCACATATTGTTTTTATCCCGCAATGATCATGATGATAAAATGAATCATTTATTGAGAAAAAACAATGAAAATGGAAGATTTGTATCCAATTTAAAAAGGTGATTTTTTTTGTACGTATTATCTTACATTTATGAGTTATTATCTCATAATTATGAGTTACTCTCATAAATATGAGTTAATATCTCATAAATTAAAATATGAGTTACTATCTCATAATTATGAGATAACTTATAATAACGAGATAACAACTCATAATTATGAGATAATTTTATTTTCAATTCTGGCAGCAATATGCTTCCGTAATTAACCTTTTAAAATGAGGAAAAAAACATTGCCAACTGAAAAAGGAGAATTTAACAGCACCACTACATTTAGTTGAAATTTACATTCAAGAATGTGAGATCAAATTAAAATTAAATTTATTGAATACATACCTTTTAAAATGTTGCCACATACATTTGTATCCCTTTAATTATCACATACATGTGTAAAATGTATTTGGTTTATAATGCTGTCTTGTAGAGTTGAATCCAGATGATGAGGAGGAGAACGACAGCATAGATGGTAAACCTTCCACTAAACGTAGACTAACAAATCATTCAGCCCGCAGATTTATGTTACAAAAACTAGATGACAAAGGTGTAGAGCACAATCACATTAAACAGGTTACTATGATTTTCTCTTCATACCTCTACGTCAATACATCTGTTTGAAGTTTACATGTATTGGCAATATTCAAAATCATGGTGTCACACTTACATTTGTCACTATTAATCCAATGAATCGAAGCTGCATGTACATGTATGCCTATTGACAATTTGGTGTTAAATAATTAAACTCTTCAGTAGTAAATAAAGGCTCTCAAGAAACACATCACTAGTATTGGTGATTTTTTTTACACACACAACACTAAATGACATGGCAGTTGAAAACCTTGAGGTAAAACCATGTAATGACGATGACGGAATCTTTTCTTCAGAAATGTACGGTCTGAAATGGAAAAGAAAAAATTATAAGAAATAGAACAACAATTAATCAATTGTGTATGGACCACACATACAGGGTTCTCAAAACCTACCGGCGACCGGCGATTTCGCCGTCTACTTCACTGCATCGCCAGCAGAAATTTGAAATTTTTTGGTTGAATATATCACAGATTTGCCGCCTACTTCAAATCTTTTTGAGAACCCTGCACATATCACAAAAAAACATGCTATGGTTCCGCAGGTTGCATTTTACATGATAAAATGTATGATTTTTTTTTAAACCTAGGAGTACTGTCAAGAAAATACTGGTCCGGGGACCAATTATCGCCAGTTTTTTTGGTAATATTTCTTGCAAATTTTTCCCAATAATGGAATAATTTTGCATTAATTAAGGTTACCTTAAGATTTAGTGAAAATCATGTTTTCGATTTCCCAGCCTATCTCTTACAACAAATTTTCTGCCTTCAAAAATGGTAAATTTTTACCTCTGTTTTTCGTACCTTGAGAACCAATTATTGCAACCTTTTTTTACACCCCTGTTTATAATATAAGGAAGAAAAATTTCAATGTTTTTTTGGGGTTTAACAGTAAAAGTGACAACTGGATTAGAATTTCCAACAAATTACAAAAAATGGCTACAATTTTGGCCAATTCGGAATCTGAAAATGGCGGGAATTTTGGCCAAAATAGTTGCAGTTTTTATATGTCGATATAATTTTGATCGAAAATGAAAACGCAAACTATTTTTCATAAAAACCCTCCCTTCAGTGTTCATTTTAAACAAAATAAATAATAAGTTTAACCAATTTTGATTTTACCAGTCATACGGCACATGTTGGCAGTAATTGGTACTCGGCGATAATTGGTCCCTGACCAGTATGTGAAATTCTGAGCAAAACTTTTATGAGGGTGGTAATGGCGTTTACCGTCAAGCGTCAAATGGCCTTTTTCTGCTAACGTTAGCGTCATTTTGATCAAAATTTTAGCGTGGATCGTCATAGATTTCTTATCGTGATTGTCAAATAGCCACAAACTTTATCGTTAGCGTTATTTTTGTACAATTTTATCGTAAATCGTCGAAGTCTGGGTGCTGTCATAAGTAGTTATGTAATTTACCGTCATGTACTTTAATTTAGCGTTAAAGTCGTTTTACTAGAAATTTTACTGTGACTCGTCATGACTGTACCCGCATTATGACCCTCTTTTATAGGCTTAGCCCTTTTCATGCGAAAATAATGAAATACATGTACAAATGCGGCAATTGTCCCTTTTAGCTTTTTTTGTAAAAAATCATCAGTTTTATTTGTGCGTTAATTTGTAAATTCATTTTATGGCTATCTTTTAATCTTTTTTGTTATTTTGTAGATCAGTGGACATAAGAACATTCAAAGTGTGGCAAATTATTCTAAACTGAATTCGAAGAAACACAAAGAAATCACCGCTACTTTGTTAAACACTGATGATAATGATGAACCTCTGGATGTACCCGTTCCATTGCCACCTCTAGCAGAATACAGAATACCTCAAGCGCACTCTGTACCATTGCCAAATAGACAACTTCAAACACACTCTCAAACTCAAGCACACACGATGCAGATCACTCGTACGAAAACAGAAATGTGTCAAAGATCCGTCTCCCGCGAAAGTGGGTCATTTTTATTTGGCGGTCCAATCTATGGAGGGACATTTAATGTGACAATTAACAAAAATTTACATGTGAAAAGGAGACGTACGATGGTGATTGACAGTGATTCTGAATCCGACGACTGAGTACAATTTCGCTGACATGTTGTTCCTTCGACTTTGACAACTTCATTCATACGACCGGATAACAACCGGATACGCATATCTATCGGTGCGCGACAAATGTCTTTACATAAACATACTTTTGTTTGACATTCAAAGGAAATTCATGTTTTCTTGTGACATATGTTTACAATGTTAATCAAAATATTAAATAATTACTTGAGTGTGTTGCATAAATGAGCCCTTAGATCATCGGCGTAGTAATTTCGTTATGAAATCCATGTCAATTACAACAAGATGGAGGCACATTTGGGAAAAGGGCACCTTGGGGATCACTTGCAAATATTTTTTAGTGGTTCATTAGAGAAACAATCTCTAACATTGTTTCCCGATTATTACGATAATTTCTCAAATCTCGATAGTTAAATTTTCACATTTTAAAGTTCTCGGTAAACCTCGAACTTTAAAATGTGAAAATTTAACTATCTCGATTTGAGAAATTATCGTAATAAACGGGAAACAATGTTAGAGACTATATTTAACTTATAGAGATATCTTATTTACTTTCAAATTAAATAAGACGTGTATAAAAAGCAAGATAACTCTAACTCAACTCTACATGGTTCTTGCGTAGAGAGTGAAGTACAAAATATAGTCATAGGAATAAAATTTTTGCCATAATAGCGTAATTAAAAATTAATGAATTATTGAAGCACGCGACTTTGCTACGAATAAATCGATATCAAATAGAAATACACTATTTAGAAATCCACATTGCGAAATAAGGTTAACCTTGACCTAAGAAGCCTTTCAACCAATCAATAAATGGTTTATACTTCAGCCCGTACGCGATAAACAAGGAACTCGGCAGCTGAGGGTTTGGCCCATCAATATTCCAGTCTGCAAAATGGGGTTCGAAACATGTGGACCAAACGAAGTAATGGTTGTTTCGGGTAAGATACAAAGTTTCATATATATGAATTATTATCGTTTTAAAATAGAGTGTAGTTAATATAAATATACACTTGTGTCAACAAACATAAGATGAATGTCATGATAATTTATTCTTATTTCGTATAATGGCATTACTGTGTTTTGCTTATTAAATTATCCTTAGATTTTGTAAAGTGAACGAAATAACATGTTCCTCTCGATTTTGTGTGTTTTAATAATACATTGTAAACATTCCAGCTGAGATTTCATAATTTGGAGAAGCTATTTGTAATATGAATAATTTAATTTTGGGAAACAGGATGCTACCAGTTCATCCTTCATCGTTTTGGCCATACTACCAGTTAGGCAATATAATGAAAGTTATTTTGGCCGTGGTTTTATTTGTCGTTTCTCAGATAACTGGTTATAAATTTTGTTAACACTGTAGCAATGTCAGTAAATGCCAGGTGGAGCAGTTTTGGGGGAAGTTATTTGAAAACTGGATTCCGCTTCTTTACAACCTTTCCCAGACGATTTTGGGACCAGTATACTGCAAACAAACTCGGGTTTCCGCCCAGTTGCGCCCCAAGTGTTTACTGACATTGCTACAATAGTCGTAAGGAATTATTGTCGTTTCCACTGCTGAAATGTCCCAAATATTAAATGAGGTCTGATTTTCCAATTTTGTGTGCATTTCCTTGATTTTTGCATCATATTTGACGTCACCATAAACAAATGTTATGCAGATTATGAGCATGTTCTGTTAAGGAAAGTTTGATCCATGTTGACTTTTAAGACATACCTAATTGTTATTATAAACGTACAGCATAGTCATGAAGTTGGAAGTTTTTTTTATCAATAAATCAGTTGCCAAAGTATATGAGACAGACAAAGAAATATTCCTAAGCAGCAAACGAAAAAACGCAGTCCACTAGAAAGACAAACCAGGGAAGACAAATAAACAATCACAAGCACAACATATTTATACTGAAAACTAAAAAACAATGAACAACACAAATTACTAAAAATACCAGAAGAGAACTCAGGTGCTCAAGAAGGGTAAGCAGTTCATGCTCCATTATATGGCACCCATAGTGAAGTTCAACAAAGTCAATCTGGTGGTAGTCACAAATCGGTTGAGATACATGAAATGTTGTGACAGATACAATTAATATCATCTTAGATATTGGAAACCTGCTATTGTAACTTTAAAATTTATATGTGTATATTCCATGTTATAATTGGTATCATGAAACCAAACAGAATTTTTAAACATTTGTGTGCAGTCTGACTTCAGATCACAAATTTTGTAGTTTTGTGTTAATGACCTTTATTTCCCCTTGTGGCATGTAGAAAATTAAAACCTACGTATTAACCTTTTCAAGACCCTGTCAAATGGTTTCTTTTCAGTGGGTTTTTTGGGGAAACAGGACGCCCTCATTGCAAGAAATTTGTTCTTAATAAACTGATTACTAATTAGTTTTGGAAAAAGACCTTGTGGGTCCATATCTAATATTGTTTGGGATGTACATCACTACCACCATACCAGATTTGATGCTTTTATCATCAAACCCACATTTTTTTCACAATTCAGCTGGACTAATAATGTAACTTATCCAAGCATTAACGACCAATCAAATTGTCTGTTACAATTCAAATTCAGTTATTACCAGATATCCAATTCAGTGGAGTTTACTGTACCACTAAGGGATACCACAGGAACTGATAATCCCTGAGGCTATACATGCAGAAAATTATCCCTTTCAGATTTGGCTGTAACATGTAAGCTTTCTTAAAAAAGATGTACAAACATGTGCACAGTGTACATGTACATACATTGTGTTATGTACAAATGTATATACATGTATCTTTCAGATATAGTAGTCTAACTTTTGTAAAGTTTACCATATGTATCTGTATAATTTTAGGTTGTTGTCATGGGAGGTCAATATTTGTTCCTGGAGGTCGTGTGTTCGTGTGGCCGGTTATTCAGAAAT
Organism: Mytilisepta virgata; assembly: GCA_028015205.1. Lineage (NCBI taxonomy): Eukaryota > Metazoa > Mollusca > Bivalvia > Mytilida > Mytilidae > Mytilisepta > Mytilisepta virgata. Next base: position 233,233 of record JAPWFG010000023.1, read on the forward strand.
TACAGAGGTAAATTATATCTTTTAATTAGCACTGTATCATTATATTAAAACTACATAGATGAATGAAAATAATGAACTTTTTAGTTTTTCTTGCCACGATTTTAATATACTTGTTGAAGACGGGAAATGTTATGACATGTTTCCTTAGATCTACATTGTACAATGTATGTCAACATTTGAACATTTCGTATGACAGCTCATACTGAATAATGCATGATTTTGAAATAAAGTTGGGATCAGTAATGAAAAGCTTCGTCTTGATTTTGACAATTTTCACTTATCATTGTCTCAAAGTTCCTTAACTTTGATCATGACAAATTGTCAATTTTCCAGATTTCGAGCCTTGAACTGTTGCCTTGTTAAAAATCTGGCGTATTGTGTTGATCTAGTACAAAGCAGGTTCAGAATCATATTACATCATTTCTTCTCCTAATATTCGTGTAATAAATCTAATTTGATGATAAATAATTTCAAATCAGTCAGTCATATATTAATTATTCAAATGTTTTAAAAATTGTAATTAAAAATTCCATGGATTTCCATTTTTAACCGGATTTTCATAGGAAAATATCGGTTATTAAATTGGTGATGTACGGCGGGCGGGCGGCCGGGCAGACGGGCGGGCGGGCGGCTGCCAAACAGTGTCCGTGCAATAACTTATGAACTGTTCAACCAAAGCTTTTCAAATTTTAATATGTTGTTACTGATGACAAAATGGAGGTCAAGTTCGATATTGACGATTTTCACTTTCACCGTTCAAGAGTTATGGTTCTTGAAAGATTGAAAAATGGCTTTTCCAGTGGTGTCCGTGTGATAACTTATGAACTGTTCAACCAAAGCTTTTCAAATTTTAATATGTTGTTACTGATGACAAAATGGAGGTCAAGTTCGATATTGACGATTTTCACTTTCACCGTTCAAGAGTTATGGTTCTTGAAAGATTGAAAAATGGCTTTTCCAGTGGTGTCCGTGTGATAACTTATGAACACTTCAACCAAAGCTTTTCAAATTTTAATATGTTGTTACTGATGATAAAATGGAGGTCAAGTTCGATATTGACGATTTTCACTTTCAACGTTCAGGAGTTATTGTTCTTGAAAGATCGAAAAATGGCTTTCCCAGTGGTGTCCGTGTGATAACTTATGAACTGTTCAACCAAAGCTTTTCATATTTTAATATGTTGTTACTGATGACAAAATGGAGGTCAAGTTCGATATTGACGATTTTCACTTTCACTGTTCAAGAGTTATGGTTCTTGAAAGATCGAAAAATGGCTTTTCCAGTGGTGTCCGTGTGATAACTTTTGAACTGTTCAACCAAAGCTTTTCAAATTTTAATATGTTGTTACTGATGACAAAATGGAGGTCAAGTTCGATATTGACGATTTCCACTTTCACCGTTTCGATATTGACGATTTTCGCTTTCACTGTTGAGGAGTTATGGTTCTAAAAAATTGAAAAAAGGCAGTTCACGTCTCAGAAATTCCAATATTTGTCACTTACTATAAATAGGAGGTCAAGATTGATTTTTGCCTTTCCGTTTCTGAACCCTGCAAAACCCTACAAAAATTCATTTATATTTCTTTACTTCATCCTGTTTGGGAATCCAGATTTGCAAACATCATTTCCATGCAGGAAAATCCGGTTTGCTGTCATTCGACAGCCTCTTGTCAACTCTAAAATTCTTCAAATTTGTCATAAGTGACAATATCCCATGGCTGGAATGAATTCATCTGAATATAGTAAAATCTTTTCAAAAATGCTGCTTAGAATGAATCTGAACACGTTAACTCTGTCTATTGAGAGTCCACATGTGTACACTAAACAGGGTGTGGCCGTGTCGGTCACAGGTATAGCTCAAGTAAGTTGTGTAGCCCCAAGGGACATGTAACTGTCTTTAGTTTTCAACTGTCTTTTATTACAACTGCCACATGGATATCTAGACAAATTCAGTTTTGTTGATTAGCACTATTGCTGTTCTAGAGTTATAGACTTTGATAAAAGATACCAAAAAATTTTTTGCATGGGTTTCACAGATCTTTGCATAGTATGCAGGTTTTCCAAAGAAAGATCCTGAATGAAGTAGCAGGCCTTAGACAGTGATGAATCCAATTCTTGTTTGCTCATCCAATCCAACTTCTTGCTAAAAAATATAGTTTGCGTGACAAACTAAATGTTACGATTTTTAAGAAATTCTCATTTTATTCTATAGTTATGTCCCTTGATTGAAGGAAAAGTTGGACTTTGTGTGTAACATAAGAGTTGTATATTTAGGTCTTTTCAGAATATTTTGAAATGTTTATATTTTACAAGATGAAAGACAACCTGTTTGTTGTCAATTTGATATTTAATTTTGTGTTTTTATCATGAACTGATAAGGTCAAAATAAAAAAAAAATCCTATCCTTCCACCAATAAGGGCTGTCAATATATACATGTAATTTAAAAAAAAATTCTGGAAATTTAACTGGCTTCTTTAGGAAGGACATATGACTGAAAAATGTCAACAATATTTAGGGTAGGTATAAAATATGGGTAGTCGGGCTAGTAGAAATGAAAATATATTATTTTCCTGTAGTAAACATGGAAATGTAAGCAGGCAGGTTCCTTTAGAATTTTTTTATGAGAATTTTCCAAGAAATGCTGAAGCCTGGACCTCCCTTATCTCATACATGTACTGCGACTATCATTGAATCATACTACAATTATTGGATATTCCCTGAACATAAATATATCAATACTTTTAAAAGCACAGTTCTTCCAAGCTGTTTCATCTAGCTTTTACATGTGTTTATGTCAGTGAATTTAAAATATTTTTGATGAGACATGTTCATCACGCAGTGTTTTCCCTAGAGATTTTATGCATGGTGGTACCCCCCCCCCCCCATGCTTGAAATGTTAAAATTCCTTATGATACTATATAAAGTTTTTTTACCCCCATCCTTCAGAAAACTTGACTACCATCCTTTCAGTCAATCAAAAAATGTGTAGGGAAAACAATTAATACATGGACATATACATATATGTACATCTAACTTTAAAGACAGTTGAACACAAGGACAGTTTCTTGACCTTGAAACCAAATCCTGATGGGGGCATTTTCTGTCGTATGCATGCTCAAAGGCAAAAAATAGTAGTGTGTCTTGTATGGCTATTCAGATTTAATTCGCCAAGAAAAATTGCCAATGTTATTTAGACTTTATTTTTTGTGCCTACCCTAAACAATTTTTTGATATTTTATATTGAAGTTTTAAAACATCACCTGTATAGAAATTAAACGAATTTGGATTTAAAAAAAAAAAAAAAGAAGAATATTTTGCCTGCCCATGGACCGAAAATTTTTACCTGTTTGAATGGAAATGCAGGCTTATATTATTTTTGGCCTTGCTGAATGTAAGCAATTTTGCTAGTCAGCAGTAACGATGTCAAATATTCTGGGAAAAATAAAATGTACATGTTTGCAAAGTACATTTGTACATGTGGAAGCACATCTATTTTTTGCATGTCATGTGATGTTGGCATAGAACATGTAACAAAACTATTAGGCTTAATAAATAAATTTGTATGTACCCCATGCATAACCTGTCTTATTTTTAGTACATTTTATTTTATTTCATGACAGCTTGTATTTTTTGTTAGTGGATGAAATCTTTAAAAATGCAGAACTAACATCTGACGAGAATGAAAAAATGTTTAATACGGTTCAGAAAAAACTGAGTGGTTCAAGTTTAAACTTCTGTAAAACAAACTTCAAAATTATCAGAATACATTTTGTATATGAAAACTTAAATTCATATTTTACATAAAAATTGTAAAAGGAATAAAACATTAAAATAAAGGATACATATGTATTTAATAAAAGATAAGTGTACTTTAATTGAGGGCCAGTGGATTTCATTTCTGGTTTGCATTCTGGAGTAGTTAAGTTGTAGGCTTGAGGAAATATTGATATTTCATAAAACCATTCAGTGTTCTCCCCAGGTTTATATAGCACAGTGGTACCACTGTGCTATAATTTTTTACCACTGTGCTATGATTTTTACCACTGTGCTATAATTTTTTACCACTGTGCTATGATTTTTACCACTTGGCTATAATTTCTCACCACTGTGCTATTATTGGTATTAATTTTGACAAATGTATATATTTATTTTACTTTTGATGCAGTGATCTGTTCCTTTTTTCCATAATTTACATTACTGAAAACCAGAATAGCTAAAATCCAGTAAAATTCTATACAATAATTTATTATTTCTCATAAATTACAAGGAACCTTTTTTAAATTCTTAAAAATGTGTTTATGACAATACTAGAATAATTCACTACAAACCTATGCGAATTTATACCATAATGCTATTAAAAATTTCTGGGGAGAACACTGACCATCTAACAAATGTTAAAGTTAGTGATAACGAAAGGAAGAATGCTATGTTTAGAAGTAATTCCCCCGCCCATTCTTAAGTTCGATACGAATGGTAGACTGCAAAAATTTACATTTGAGTACAAGGTGGATCAAGAAAAAAAACAACCCTTGTTGTATTATTAAAATTTAGAAGGTGGAATGAAAGGACCAAAAATCAAGAAATGAGATGATGGACAGCAGGTCTGATTTTCTTTCATCACTGTTTGGGGTCACTAGTTTCAGATTACAAAATGTACGTTGCTAATAAAAAGATTGTTTTCACTTGTAAATTACAAGTTTTTCCCCTCTCATGCCTCTGTTGAAACATTATTTAAAAATATGTTTTCACAAACTATGCTGTACAATGCCCAACCTGTTCATTATCTCCCAATTTTGTTAGCGATTCATCAATACAATGTATTTTGGTGTGTCTCTCCTGATATAAAATACAAAGTTGAAGATTGGAGCTACACATAGTATGTTTTATTGGTCAACATAACTCTCGGTACAACAAATATAGCCTGGAATTAAATGACAAGATGTATTTTTTCATCTGTGCTTTATTTATGTAAATGACAATGTCTGCTAATCCAAAATCTTTTGGCATTTGGTTTGCAAGTATCTATGTCATAGCTTTTGAACTAATGATGACTGACAGACTGTACACATGTACATGTACATTTTTCAGTATTGTTCTGTGAAACAAAAAGTTGGTTCGGTGTTCAATTCATTGAACGTATGTAACCTACCTGCTTATCTCTGCCATGCACAACAATTGATGATGTTAAATATTAATATTGACCTGCTTTATATAAAGTATGGGGGTAATACATGTATATTTCAAGCAGGAACCACTCTATTCACATTCCCAAATTCTGAAAGTACTCTGATCAACTCTCATGTATATATTTGTAGTAACCAATGAGAAACCAGAGTGAGTTATATTTTCCTAACCAATTTAGGTAAGAGAGATGATAAATTTATCTCCCTTTTAGCCTCAGGACAAAAGGGAGAGAATTTAATTATCTCCCTTTCCTACATTTGTTAGGAAAAGATAACTCACTCTGGTTCCTCATTGTTATGAATTAGAGAGATAAGTCAGCGTCAAACATGTATACATGGATTCAGAGCTTCAAATAGTAGGAAAAAAGTGTGTTAGCTTTTCATCTGAATTTACCCCTTTGATCCTGCTTATAAACCTGGAGGTACAAATGTACATTGTATGGGAGTCTTTATACATAAAAACATATTTTAGAACATCTCTGAACTTCATGACGTAGTGTAGTGTTTTATTTTAGATGAAGGTGAACAAAGCCTTACTAGTGTACATGTTGTTAAAGACGTACACCACTGCATGATTTAATTTGCTCATTTTTATACGACCGCAAAATTTTTGCGGTCGTATATTGGTATGACGTTGGCGTCGTCGTCGTCGTCCGTCGTCCGTCGGAGTCTGTAGACATTTGGTTTTCGCACTATAAATGTAGTATAAGTTAATAGAAATCTACGAAATTTAAACACAAGGTTTATGACCACAAAAGGAAGGTTGGGATTGTTTTTGGGAGTTTTGGTCCCAAAAGTTTAAGAATTAGGGGCCAAAAAAGGGTCCAATAAGCATTTTTCTTGGTTTTCGCACAATAAGTCTAGTATAAGTAAATAGAAATCTATGAAATTTTAACACAAGGTTTATGATCATTTTTTGGAGTTTTGATCCCAACAGTTTAGGAATTAGGGGCTAAAAAAGGGCCCAAATAAGCATTTTTCTTGGATTTTGCACAATAACTGTAGTATAAATAAATAGAAATCTATGATATTAGCTTGGTGGGCTAAGGAAGGTAATCCAAACACATTCCAAACACATTTAAAGTAAAATATTGTGTATGATTCAATTATGTATAAAGAAATGTTGATTGTTTTTGGGGTGATTTATAGCTGTCAATTTATTTTTAGAACTTACTATGAATTAATATTAATTTTAGCCATATGTCATTTTTTATTTTAAGACTTCAATGATGTATTTAAATGTTTAATTATGTTTGCAAACTTCATGATAATTTTGAATAGGGATTATGACATTATCTTGAGGGAAAGATTTTTTTTTTTGAAAAAGGGAAAGTGGGGGGGGGGGGGGTGTCAAAATTTATGGGGTAAATATTAAATTGGCGGGGGGTGGGGAAAATTTTTTTCTCATTTCAGATTTGTACTTAGTTTTGTTATTATGGGCCCAGTTTTCAAGTTGGTTCAAATTGGGGTCCAAAATTAAAGATAAAAAAGGGGTAATTTTTTTTTTTTGGGGGGGGGGGTGGGGCATTTATCCACAGCATATTGTATTGCACAAGAAGAAAAAAGTTGAATATAAATTCAAATCATATGACCAATTCTAAGTTTTTTGATTTCACTTATTCTGTGTCATAAACCTATTATGTATCAAATATTTCAATAAATTTTCAATTGCACAGTATTGTGTAATAGCAAGAAATTGATATGTGTGACCTGTTATCAAAACTTTATTATTAACAAATTCCATTGGAAATTTGCCAATATCTTTAGTTTAATGAAGTTCGTTGGAAATTTGGAAATATAAAATTTGCTGATGAAGTTTTTTTGTTTATCTCATCTAAAATGCTTTTAAATTATGTATATTTAAAATTTACCATCCATGACTATGATGTCATTTTCTATTTTAATAAATTATGGTGTATTTAAATGGGCTGTTATGGTTGCAAAGTATCAAACGAAAGGGGGGGTGGGGTTTGAAAAAAAATTTAGGGGGGTGGGTAAATGAGAAATTATGGAGGGGGCAATTAAACTTAGTTTGATTTTAACAAAAATTGAATTCTTGGGGTTCTTTGATATGCTGAATCTAAACATGTACTTAGTTTTTTTATTATGGGCCCAGTTTTCAAGTTGGTCCAAATCGGGGTCCAAAATTAAACTTTGTTTGATTTCATCGAAAATTGAACTATTGGGGTTCTTTGATATGCCGAATCTAACCGTGCATTTAGATTCTTAATTTTTGGTCCCGTTTTCAAATTGGTCTACATTAAGGTCCAAAGGGTCCAAAATTAAACTTAGTTTGATTTTAACAAAAATTGAATTCTTTGGGTTCTTTGATATGCTGAATCTAAACATGTACTTAGTTTTTTTTATTATGGGCCCAGTTTTCAAGTTGGTCCAAATCGGGGTCCAAAATTAAACTTTGTTTGATTTCATCGAAAATTGAACTATTGGGGTTCTTTGATATGCCGAATCTAACCGTGCATTTAGATTCTTAATTTTTGGTCCCGTTTTCAAATTGGTCTACATTAAGGTCCAAAGGGTCCAAAATTAAACTTAGTTCGATTTTAACAAAAATTGAATTCTTGGGGTTCTTTGATATGCTGAATCTAAACATGTACTTAGTTTTTTTATTATGGGCCGAGTTTTCAAGTTGGTCCAAATCGGGGTCCAAAATTAAAGCTAAAAAGGGGGTAAATTATTTTTTTTGGGGGGGGGGGCAATTCTCCACAGCATATTGTATTACACAAAAGCAAAAAATTTAATATAAATTCAAATCATATGACCAATTCTAAGTTCTTTATTTCAGTTATTCTGTGTCAGAAACCTATTATGTGTCAAATATTTGAAGAAATTTTCAATTGCACAGTATTGCGCAATAGCAAGAAATTGATATGTGTGCCCTGTTATCAAAACTTTATTATTAACAAATTCCATTGGAAATTTGCCAATATAAAATGTGCTGATGAAGCTTTTTTGTTTATCTTATCTAAACTGCATTTAATATGTATATTTAAAATTTGCCATCCATGACTATGATGTCATTTTCTATTTTAATATGTTATGGTGTATTTAAATGGGTTGTTATGGTTGCAAAGTATAAAGAAATGGGGGGGGGGGGGGGGGGGGTTGAAAACAAAATTTGGGGGGGGGTAAATGAGAAATTGGGGAGGGGGTAATTTTTTCTCATTTCATATTTCATAAATTAAAAAGAAAATTTCAAATTTTTTTAGCAAAAAAAAAGGGGGGGGGGGGTTACAATAAATTTTATTGTTTTTTGTTTTTTTTTTGGGAGGGGGGTCAATGTGCAACTTCATAGTGTATTGCACAAAAGCTAAAAAAAAGGGGTAAATTATTATTTTTTTTTTTGGGGGGGGGGCAATTCTCCACAGCATATTGTATTACACAAAAGCAAAAAATTGAATATAAATTCAAATCATATGACCAATTTTAAGTTCTTTGATTTCAGTTATTCTGTGTCAGAAACCTATTATGTGTCAAATATTTGAAGAAATTTTCAATTACACAGTATTGCGCAATAGCAAGAAATTGATATGTGTGCCCAATTTTAAATTTTAAATTGGTTATTTCTGATTTATATATAAAAACAAATAATACTGATATGGTTTGAATAGGTAAATTAAAAATTTTTAAGTTCTTAGACAACATTCATTCTGTGTCAGAAACCTATGCTGTGTCAAATATTTATTCACAATCCAAATTCAGTATTGTATCAAGCTTGAATGTTGTGTTCATAATTGCCCCAACTATTCAGGGTTCGACATCTGCGGTCGTATCTAGCTGCGCCCAGCGGAGCATTTTATTGAGTTTGAGTTGCAATCATTTGTATTTAAATGCCACCATCACAAGCAAAAGCAATAAGCTTTTTATATGGAAAAAAATAATAATGATACTTGGCAGAGGTTGTTCTCAAAATTACTGTTATTTTCTGGACTATAAATCTACATGTATATGGACTGTAGGTCTAATTGATACTTTCTCCATAGACTTGTAATTTATGGTAAAATGGTCATTTTAAAGTTAAAAAAAAGTCTCGGCCTATAGGCAGGAAAATACAGTATATATTCATATGATTTGAAAACAGAGTTGAACCAAAAAAATTTTTATTTTATCATTTTGATATTCTCAAAATTTTATGATTTATTTTATGTCAGTCGTTTTTATGTTTTTATACGACCGCAAAATTTTTGCGGTCGTATATTGGTGTGACGTTGGCGTCGTCGTCGTCGTCGTCGTCCGTCGTCCGTCGGAGTCTGTAGACATTTGGTTTTCGCACTATAAATGTAGTATAAGTTAATAGAAATCTACGAAATTTAAACACAAGGTTTATGACCACAAAAGGAAGGTTGGGATTGTTTTTGGGAGTTTTGGTCCCAAAAGTTTAAGAATTAGGGGCCAAAAAAGGGTCCAATAAGCATTTTTCTTGGTTTTTGCACAATAACTTTAGTATAAGTAAATAGAAATCTATGAAATTTAAACACAAGGTTTATGACCACAAAAGGAAGGTTGGGATTGATTTTTGGAGTTTTGGTCCCAACAGTTTAGGAATTAGGGGCCAAAAGGGTCCAAAATTAAACTTTGTTTGATTTCATTGAAAATTTAACTATTGGGGTTCTTTGATATGCCGAATCTAACCGTGCATTTAGGATCTTAATTTTTGGTCCCGTTTTCAAATTGGTCTACATTAAGGTCCAAAGGGTCCAAAATTAAACTTAGTTTGATTTTAACAAAAATTGAATTCTTTGGGTTCTTTGATATGCTGAATCTAAACATGTACTTAGTTTTTTTATTATGGGCCCAGTTTTCAAGTTGGTCCAAATCGGGGTCCAAAATTAAACTTTGTTTGATTTCATCGAAAATTGAACTATTGGGGTTCTTTGATATGCCGAATCTAACCGTGCATTTAGATTCTTAATTTTTGGTCCCGTTTTCAAATTGGTCTACATTAAGGTCCAAAGGGTCCAAAATTAAACTTAGTTTGATTTTAACAAAAATTGAATTCTTTGGGTTCTTTGATATGCTGAATCTAAACATGTACTTAGTTTTTTTATTATGGGCCCAGTTTTCAAGTTGGTCCAAATCGGGGTCCAAAATTAAAGCTAAAAAGGGGGTAATTTTTTTTTTTTTTTTTGGGGGGGGGGGCAATTCTCCACAGCATATTGTATTACACAAAAGCAAAAAATTGAATATAAATTCAAATCATATGACCAATTCTAAGTTCTTTATTTCAGTAATTCTGTGTCAGAAACCTATTATGTGTCAAATATTTGAAGAAATTTTCAATTGCACAGTATTGCGCAATAGCAAGAAATTGATATGTGTGCCCTGTTATCAAAACTTTATTATTAACAAATTCCATTGGAAATTTGCCAATATAAAATGTGCTGATGAAGCTTTTTTGTTTATCTTATCTAAACTGCTTTTAATATGTATATTTAAAATTTGCCATCCATGACTATGATGTCATTTTCTATTTTAATATGTTATGGTGTATTTAAATGGGCTGTTATGGTTGCAAAGTATAAAGAAATGGGGGGAGGGGGGGGGGGTTGAAAACAAAATTTGGGGGGGGGGTAAATGAGAAATTGGGGAGGGGGTAATTTTTTCTCATTTCATATTTCATAAATTAAAAAGAAAATTTCAAATTTTTTTTAGCAAAAAAAAAGGGGGGGGGGGTTACAATAAATTTTATTGTTTTTTTTTTTTTTTTTGGGAGGGGGGTCAATGTGCAACTTCATAGTGTATTGCACAAAAGCTAAAAAAAGGGGTAAATTATTATTTTTTTTTTTTTGGGGGGGGGGCAATTCTCCACAGCATATTGTATTACACAAAAGCAAACAATTGAATATAAATTCAAATCATATGACCAATTTTAAGTTCTTTGATTTCAGTTATTCTGTGTCAGAAACCTATTATGTGTCAAATATTTGAAGAAATTTTCAATTACACAGTATTGCGCAATAGCAAGAAATTGATATGTGTGCCCAATTTTAAATTTTAAATTGGTTATTTCTGATTTATATATAAAAACAAATAATACTGATATGGTTTGAATAGGTAAATTAAAAATTTTTAAGTTCTTAGACAACATTCATTCTGTGTCAGAAACCTATGCTGTGTCAAATATTTATTCACAATCCAAATTCAGTATTGTATCAAGCTTGAATGTTGTGTTCATAATTGCCCCAACTATTCAGGGTTCGACATCTGCGGTCGTATCTAGCTGCGCCCAGCGGAGCATTTTATTTTCAAAGGCCAGGTTTTTATGTCATATAATCTGAAGCATTCATAATTACAAGTCATTAATCAATGACCTGTTTATGATGATTTCTTATTTCAAATTAAGCCAGTTTTGTTTTTCTATTAATTTTAAGAAGCGTTTGATTTTCAGACTTTCCCTAAATACAATGACATTACACATTGAAAGTTCCAATGTGTATACACAATTTGGTGTGGCAATATCTGTACTGGGTGTAGCTCAGGTGAGAAACAACAATTTACCTTGTGAATATTACTCACATTTAAAACTAACATTCTGTCCTATACCATTTGTGCGCATTTACAGTGTACATGTACATGTTGTTATTATTTTTTGTGTGTGAATCTGAATAATGAATTTAACTATCCAAAAATAATTGATATTTTATAATGAATTTTTCCTAAAAAATTTACATATTTGAAAAAATTTGGATAAATCTGAGACAAAAAAATTTTACTAATCAGCAAAAACTGGTATCCATCAATTATGTTCATCAAGAAATCCATGGTATGTTAATGAAAAACAGGAAATATTTGGGACAGGAACTGAATGAAGACACATGTATGATTGTTCAGAACACAAATAGTATAGGACAACCAATTTCATCAGCTTGCTTGCCTAATGCTTTTCTTACGACAAATATGCTTGTAGCATGCAATATTTAGCTTATATCTGTGAAATGTTGGAAGATGCATTTAATACATAAATGTACATTTATATGCATGTGTGGTAATTTACTTCTTGCATTTAAAACTTAACTTCAAGACTTCATCATTGTTCATGAGTGGCCAAATTGACGACAATCCCCATATTACACATAGTGCACGGGGCCTTTTTAATCACGGAAAAATAAAGAATAAATTCTCTCCGTCTGCCCACATTTTTAAGAAGGGACGAATGATAACCCATAATATGAAACAAGTGGTTATGGCCACATCAGCACTTGACCAGCATGACTGGCTTGATGCTTGAAAGCAGGGAGGCTTATGATACAGTTTTAGTTTTTGTAAGTGATGGCCTATATATTTGAATTGTGAGAAATAACTATAGTGTGAGGTTCTTTCACATGTATCTGTTCTTATCTACAAGTATTATCTTGTACATGGTTTCCTGTCTATATATGATGTTATAGAAAGATTAAAGTTTGTTGCGTATTTTCGATTAACTGTCATAATATTATATCCTGTTATGTCTTCCTCTTCTTTTTACATTAAATTTTTTTATAATTTTGCCTCTTAAGGATGATCACTGGTATAATAGGAAATAAAAAGGATTTGAAATAGGTGTTTTAGTTTGAGAGAACATATGAATAGAAAACAAATAAGCAAGAAAAAAATATAGGTTCATGTGCTCATTTTAGAGCTATAAGGCCTTGAAAAATTGCAGGAAATGGGTTTCTCTGGATTTTTCCTCGTCTGCATTGGCAACTTCAGTCTCTCAAAAATGTATGAAAAACTAAAAAGAATTTCATAAGATTGTGTCAATTACCATTTTACGGTATATATGATTGAATTATAAAAGATAAAGTAGTAGGGGTTCATGGGCAAAAAAAAAACATGTTTAAAAAATGGATAAAACACAAGGATTTCCAAAATCTTACCAAAAGACCAAAACATGACCAGCGAGCATCCTTAAATGTGTACCTTTTATGTTTTTCTTTTGCTGGTATTTGTTATTGTAGTTTAGTTTTTATTTGTTGCCCTCTTTGCTCATGATTTTGTGCTTTTGATTTTCTAAGTTACTGAAGTATACCTTGTTAAATTTTGTATTCCACTTTAGATTTCTTTATGTCATCAATATTTTATGTCCAATTTCCATCCTGTCTGCAAATTTTTACTTCTTTTTTTTTTACCGAATTATGTCTTAAATCTATACATGTGTAGTCACTGTCATACAATATAAGTATGGAATTATCTCCCTTTTCAAATCCAAGATACAAGACGTCACATGTATATTTTGAAAGTTTAGAAAGGGATTTTTTAAAAGTAGCGAACAAATTGGAATACATGTAGAATCTGTATAGATAGTTTTTGAAAAATTATACAACTACATGTAGGTGTGGGAATCTGTATTTAAAGTGTGTACAGTTTCCATTCAATGTAATGTCCTACAAAACCAGAATTTTGAGACCATAATCCTTAAAATGTTTGATGACACAAATTTTTCCTGATTAATGGAAGGTCCTCTTTGAGAGTTTTTCATAAATTGGTAATGGAAATTTAGTAATTATTAACAAAATGTGTACCATTTCTTTGGCTTTGGATGGTAATCAGACATCTGATCTTTGACACATTCCCGGTTTCCATTCTCTATTCATGTACTTAATTTCGTCAGAAAAAGAGAAATATATGTGCAATTCCGGAAATCAGATTTCGAAATGCATAAAATGAAAAACAAAAAATAAGTTATCTCCCCAACCCAAGTTGGCAAAGGGAGATAAATATAGTTGTCTCCCTTAGGTCCTAAGGTTAAAGAGAGACAATTTTAATATTTCCCTTGTGCAACTTTGTTAATGATATTTCTCATCAGCTTATATAATTACCACTATGTAAATACATGTACCTACATATATATCATTTTAATACTCTTTTTGCATGTTGAAATTATACAGAACACTGTTCAAACCTTTTTTCACCAACCAGTAGCATGATTTTTTTTCAGTTATGATTTTACTGTTTCAGAAAGGAAAGAATTTTGGGTAATAAAATTAGCAGAAACTAAATTTTTAGTTGTAAACAAATACCATGATTGAATACGATTTTATTGAATATTTCAATACAGAAATGTGTGTTGCTGAAATTTTATAAACTACAATGCATCTGAAAGAATACCCACAATGCAATTCTTTCTGAAACAGTGAATTATTAAACACTTTATGTTGTATAAGTGTACCACTGCTAAAGATTTGTTTTCAGACTTTCTCTCAATTTGATGACCCTTCAGATAGAAAGCTCTCACGTGTACACATCACAAGGTGTAGCCATTTCTGTCCTTGGTATTGCTCAGGTGAAGTAGTGCTTGTACATTTAGTTGGAATTATGAAAAAATCCATTGTATAAATTTATTTTTTGCTGATGCATACAAGTAGATTTAGTGTACAGTGGTATTTTTGCAAGAACTGAAAAATCAAAACATTTTATATTTTGTTATATTTTATTTTTTCATTAGTATATTAAAAAAAATGTCCTTAAGATTTGTCCAAACATGGGAAATTGGCTACGTAAAAAAAAAACTTGATTACTCAGTGATGGAAAATACCACTGTCAGTTGTATGAATGGACTGCATGTAGCGATGGCTGAATGTTTGCAAAAAATATTTTGATTTCAGAGTCACTCTCAATGTTCTTACTCTGCAAATTGACAGCCCAAATGTGTATACCCAACAAGGGGTCGCTGTGTCTATTAAAGGGATAGCTCAGGTAAGTAAGGCATTGTCATTACAGGTTAGAAAGGTCACGAGGAAAAAATTCAACATTTCCATGTCATTATGTTGTTTTGTTTTCACCCATTTGCAATTGTTGTTTGGTTCCGGAAGACTGTTGTATTTCGACTTGTGTTTCAGTGGAGTGACTTTTTCCCACCAAGACTTCTTTTCACACTTCGTCTACATGTATCTGTATAACTATGACCTTTTGACCTTATAATGAACTTGCAATTCACTGCAAATGTATATCAGCCGAAAGGAGTATTCAAACACATGTATCAGAGATTGGTGTTCAGCATTACAAGGTCCCTCAAGAGTAAATGATATGTATGCATGGATATTTATGTGTGAGGGTGTGTGTGTTTGTGTGTGTGTATTAGAATTGTGAGACTCTTTGCTCAGGTATGGAAAATATAGATTTGATTTCAGGCTAAACCTGAGTCTGTTGACTCTACATATTGAAAGTCCACACGTGTATACCCAACATGGGGTCGCTGTCTCTGTAACTGGTGTCGCACAGGTGAGCTAGAGTAGAAAAATTGTCAAAAACACACCCACTCATTTGATTCAGTTACAAACCAGCATGGACTGTACTGTTGTCTATTAAATTGGATAAGAGTGGAATTGCTGAATCATATTTTCCTTTTGTTGATATTTATGAGCACTATTCTCAAATTTGCAGTGTTGTAAATTTTATAAATAATTGTAAACCTTATAGCAAAATTTTCCTTTTTAATCTGACAATTTATAGTAGATTTTAATAAATATTTTTGCATTTTGATTTGTTATTTGCAAATTATATTAAAACACATATATATCCTAAATGACCTCATCTTTTGTGGGAAATGAATAAAAAAAATACAACTTTTTACTGATACTGAGAATTCAGTGTAAAATTTCGGAAATAAGATGCATAACATTCATGAACGACTGTTTATAATAATAATAATAATAATAATAATAATAATAATAATGCTTTATTTATAGAGGGTAACACAGTTAGTACAAACTAATCTTCCCTGAGGCCCTCGACTAGATATAAACCATAATGATACAATGAATATAACATGTACATATGCAAACATAATAATAATAAAAAAAAAAAAAAAAAAAAAAAAAAAAAACAATTGTAGAAATATAGCCAGTAAATAAATCATTACATAATTTGTTACATCTGACATTGCTTTATATTAATCATTTAATAGATTGATAAAATGACATTTCAACTTTTCCTTAAAAACAATTAAACTTTGTGTGTTCCGTATTGATTGTGGAAGACCATTCCATGCACAAGGACCAGAGTAAATGAATATACATGTACTTACAAATTTAACTTTCGTTTGTTTCACTCTGATGTTAATATTTCATTTGTTATAACAACATCAAAAGATCGATGAAGGATTACAACTTAATTCATGACGTTTGGTATTTTGGGTGTTGGTCAGTCATGGGGGGCACAGAGGGTTGTCAAAATTGCCAGAATGTTTTGTTGTACGATGTTGATTTTAAAAATATAGCATGTTTTAATTTACATTACTTAAATTGAAAAATATTGGAAAAACAAATGTATTTTATAGTTTTTTAGTGGCTTAAGTATTTGAAACTCAATCGGTTTGAAGACAAAAAACAAACTAACAAACAGTCATGATTAGCTTAATTAATTTTTTGGGGAAAAATGTTGTCAATTTTTGATGGCTTGTAGATGCTTTTTGATGTCATACTTCTTTTCTCGATATTTATATTTCAGTTAATTAAAGTTCAATATTTAAATAATTTGTATGTATATATATGTTGTTTTTGTAATATATATTGTATACGAACTTTTGGTATTTCAGATAAAGGAAATATTTTTTATTAACATTTTTTCATAATTGAGTTATATATATTTCCAAGATTTTATTAACATTTTAAAAGGTTTTATAAAACTAAAGAAAGAATTATTAAAATTTGTGAAAGCTTTACTTTAATAAATGTTAAAGATTCTAGTTAATTATCTATAATTGTCACTTTGTACAGTAGAACATTTTTGATGGAGATGTTGATTTATATAAAAAATGAATTAGATGATTCTGTATAAATAGGTTAAGATCCAGGGTTCCAATCAGGATATGTTGGCCTCTGCCTGCGAGTTGTTCTTAGGGAAATCAGAATCACAAATCAGAAATGTTGCACAAGAAACATTAGAGGGACATCAGAGAGCCATCATGGGAAATATGACTGTTGAGGTTAGTGCAGAAAGTTCAGAAATATATGAAAAAATGTAATTTCCCAAATACATGTATGTTATAGAAAAATGTACTATGAAATCCAGTAATTCACTCTGTGAAAGGAAGTTATTCATTGTACAAAAATGTATTGAGAGTGGTGAAATACCATGATTTCTGAGTGAAAGAAAATCAGATAATTTATGAAGTAGATGATGAATATCATTTCTTTTTAAAATGTTAAAAAAGCTATATTCAGAGAACTTTTATTTCAGAATTTTCAACATTAGAAAGATTTTCAAAAAACTTGATGATAACGAAAAAAATTAATATCCTTTTAACAGACCAAGATCTGATGCATTATTTTGGTCCCATTGTCATATCAGGCCATCATGAAAGTGTTTTTATGTGTAACTTTTTTTCAGGAAATTTACAAAGACCGTAAAAAGTTTTCAAAGGCTGTATTTGAAGTGGCATCATCAGACTTGGTCAACATGGGAATATTTGTTGTCAGTTATACAATAACAGATATCAGAGATAGTGAGGTAATTATTACTGTTTTTACGCTATCCATTAATAATCTTTGTGTATAAGTTTTACATCAGTGTATCTAAATATTCCTTTAAATTTATCAAACTTGTTTCCATGCAATTGAATTAAAAATGTTTGGCCGATCTGTTAAAAAGTAATTTCTTCACACTAAAAATTTATAGTACATTTTTGTACTTGATTTCTGATGGAGAATATTGTGTCTCATTGAAGACCACAGGACAACCCCTAATTACATGTATCATCAAACTGTACCGAAGACATTAAAAATTGGTATTTGCTGCTTCTCCGCCAAGCGTATCCATCAAACTTTTCCTGTTTTCAATGCTATATGATTTTTTATTTACTTTTATCCTGTATCCTGACATTTTTATATGTTTATATCTGAATAGGTTTCTGTACCTCATTATTTTTGAGTGATTTTATGAGAATAATTTATTAGAATAAATCCATGCAGATAACTACATGATCTATTTCAGGAGTTACATCCCTTTGTACTAAGACAAATTTATATACCAGTGCATATTTGTTTGTATATCGAGATATCTTCTCAAGTTAACTCTTACAATATATGTGAGTTAAGGCTCAAAGAATTTATTTTCAGAATATAAAATAGTGTATAAAACACTCAATTGCAGTCAAAAAAGTTCTTAAACAGTACACGACATGTTCTGACATGTTACAACTATTTTTTTTAACTGACCTAATTTTAGCAATGGTGGAACAGCAACAATTTCAGGAACTACTACAGACGTGTGCTTGATTAGTTTTTTGCTTTACCTTGTGTATTTTGACAGAAGAATCTTCAACAGTTTTGTATATTCATGATACTGTCTTAGCATTTTGATGCACCAAATTTTCAACATCCCAACAAACATTACTCTTCAGTAGTTCAAAAGGATAGAAATATTTAGAAAAAAGTTCAACAATGGGAAAAAAATTTGCAGAATCTGTGCCCATTTTTGTTGAGCCTGCGACTTTTGTCGTGGAAGTGAAACTTAGCTATCCTACATTCCGATGGCAGCTTTTTTATATTAAAGCTGTGGTTAAATTTTTTTTAAAACATTAGTAATTTTCTTAAACCAGTGTTCTCCCCAGAAATTTTTAATAGCATTATGGTATAAATTCGCATAGGTTTGTAGCGAATTATTCTAGTATTGTCATAAAGGCATTTTTAAGAATTTAAAAAAGGTTCCTTGTAATTTATGAGAAATAATAAATTATTGTATAGAATTTTACTGGATTTTAGCTATTCTGGTTTTCAGTAATGTAAATTATGGAAAAATGGAACAGTTCACTGCATCAAAAGTAAAAAAAATATACACATTTGTCAAAATTAATACTAATAATAGCACAGTGGTGAGAAATTATAGCACAGTGGTAAAAATTATAGCACAGTGGTAAAAATCATAGCACAGTGGTAAAAACTGTGCTATATAAGCCTGGAGAGAACACTGCTTAAACCATCCTGGATGTTTAGCAATCTTGGACAGAAGCTTGTATGTGGTCAAAAGATAGTAATCCAGAGGAAAATTTTGTAAATAATTTTTTCCCCATTTTTTCCAATTTTCTTATAAATGGACTTAGTTTTTCTCCCTGTCTGCAATTAAACATTTTTAAATATTAATTACTTTCTTAAACAATCCTAGATTTTTACCAAACTTACACAGAAGCTTCTTCATGATCATTAAATAACGTGGAGTAAAATTATGTTCATTCAACTATTACATTGAAAACATGTAGACAACAGAGAAAACAGGCGAGACACTGGGTTCCGTGGAACCCGTATGAATTTTAAATAGATATAATTGCCTTAATGCAAATTTCAGGGGTATCTGCATGCCTTGGGTATGAAACGTACCGCAGAAGTCAAAAGAGATGCCAGAATGGGAGAAGCTGAAGCAAAGCGAGATGCTGGAATTAGGGTTAAGTTTACAATAAATAAGTTTTTTTCAGTTGACGAGAAGGTTGGAGACGCACATGCATATCACTTCTTGCTTAGTTGTTGTGTACCTGAAATATACATGTATAGTTTTTTTCAAACACTAAATCTTTCACTAGGGATATTTGAAGTCACTGGGATTAGCTCGTACAGCTCAAGTTAAGCGTGATGCTCGCATTGGGGAGGCAGAAGCAAGAAGGGATGCCGGAATTAAGGTATCTTGTCGTGTGCTCTGCCAAGACGGCATAGGAGAGAGTCATGGGAATGTTTTCTGTTTCAACTGACCAAAACTATTTCAATGATCATAAATCATATTTGTTCTAGTATAAAATATGTGGAATTTGGATTGATAAGAATTTCTGAATTATCTGGAAATTTAAATTGTGATGGATTATAATGTACTAAATTAGAACTTTTATCAAATAAATGTTAGAAAAATACATAGGTAAAATTGGGGTGGAGAAGAATTTTCTCTTAAACATGTTAAACATTAGCCCGGCAAAAAAATAACTTGCTAAATAGTATTAGTCACAGAAATAGATAGATAGTAGTTTGGAATACTAGAAATTAGCAAATGCTGGTTAATTAGACTAATTATAATTAGTTTCATGTTTGTGTTAGTGTTGGTCAGTTGAAACAGTCATTTCTGAAATCTCTGACATGTAACATTGATTAGAGATTTGGCTAGCCCTGTTGTAACATGTGTCTTTTTATTTCATGTGTGTGGTCTATTTTATAACGTATAATATTTCAGTATCATATTTATTTCTTATAGTCTTTTTTTTCAAATTTTATTTTAGTCTTTTTTTCTTTGTAATTGTGTAACATATTAGTCACACACAATATCATTCCTCATTTAAGTCTGAATGTTCCCTCTTCATAGTAGTATTTTCAATAAAACTTTTAATCATTACATACAAATGAGCAATTTTTGTTCCACCCTAGTTCTTTACTGTACCTTCTGTTCTGGGATTTTACGTCTAAATATAAATTAATTAAAATTGCTTTGAAAAAAATATGTTTCAATATAAAAGTTTTGAGAGCAAATAATTTTTCTTCACAGAACAAATGGCAAAAACAAAGGTACATTTTTTAGCCTTGTAAACAAGTTTGTTCCAGAATACTGTTTTTTGTCCCCCGCCGCAATGCATTGGAGGGAATTAGTAATGGTGTGCATCCGTCTGTGTCCGTCTGTCCGTCCCTCCATCCGTCACAACTACTTATGGAGGCATCTCCTCTGAGATCACTGATCAGATTTCGTAAAAATTTGTAGGAAGGTTAGTCACATATGTACTTGATCCTATCGCACTGCCATTTTGATTTGACAAATTTTACGGGAGATATGGGACTGTAACATTTTTGTGCATGTGACACTATAGGAACACTTTGTGGACGCAACTCCTCTGAGACCGCTGATAGGAATTTTAAATTTTGTATGTGGGATTGTTAGTCACCATATGTACTTGATCCTATGGAACCACTTCAATAAATTTTACGGGAGTTATGGGACTTTAATGTTTTTATGCATGTGACACTATACAAGCACTTTGTGGACGCAACTCCTCTGAGACTGCTAATCGGATTTCGTTCAAATTTTTAGGATTGTTAGTCACGTTTTGTACTTGATCCTGTCACACTGCAATTTTGATTTGACAAATTTTACGGGAGTTTTGGGAATTTAACTTTTTTCTGCATTCGACAGTATAGGAACACATTGTGAACGCAGCTCCCCTGAGACCGCTGATCAGATTTTGTTCAAATTTTGTAGGATTGTTACTCACCACATGTTTTTTATCCCATTCCGCCATTTCAATAATACCTGATACACATTTTGTATATCTTGTGGGGCTTTGACTTTTTCTCTGCGGTGGGGGACATATGGCTACGCGTAGCAATCTTGTATTTATCAAAATTTCAAGGTAAAAAAAGGACTTCATTTGACCATTCAATTTTACATTACCTGGGATACATCTGTTAGTTATATAGTTGTAGGAGTTATCGCCCCTTTAAAAAAACAAATCTCAAAAACTATGGAACTGGGAAATCCTTGATTTACATGTAGATTAACAGCAAGAGAAAAACTAGCTGTTAGGCATTTAAATGATTGCAATAATTAATAACAGCAAATAAATTAATTTAATTTCTTCAATAAAGCGATGTGTACATTTACCTTTTCCAATAGAAGTTTGCACTAAAACAAATCGGCACCATGAAAGGACAGAATAAACAAACCAAGTCAAATCAATGATTGTACTGTATTGTAATGATATCTATTATCTGAGTATTGATCTTTTGTAAGTAGAATTTGCCTTCGAAACAGTAATGGCCAACATGCACCTAATCAATAATGTACTTTTAATACGTGATGGCATTCACAGTTCTGTTTTGATTAATCAATTCTTTTTTTCATGTTTTATATATGCAATACAGTCAAACCTGTCTATAAAGAGCACCCAAGGGACCAGAAAAAAAGTGTCCTTTATGAGCAAGTGCCCTCTATATACAGGTTAATCTTACATGCTTTGTTCATAAATGGAACTTTTTCAATGTTCCCTTTATAGACAGTGATTTGCTGTATAGAGGTGCCCTTTGAAGCAGGTTTGACTGTATTTTAAATTTTTGCTTCTTTAACCCGGTTGTCAAAAACATTATCCAAAAAAATAGGCAGTCATGTTGAAAGTGGTATTAAACATTTCAGAAAAAATCAAAACCAATCCAATTGTATGCAAAACAAATGTTTTAAATATGCATCTCTATTCCATTCTTGTTATTAGTCTACTTGACAAGAGGCCAAGTTTTCAGATAGAGTATTGATTTTTGATATGTTAGCAGTATACTTGGGCTTATGCAAATTGCATCAGTTAGATCTAAAATTCTTCCAGAAAACGGTAGAAGAGGGAAACAGAGGGATTTGATAAGAAATAAAATAAAATAAAAGGGACTGGCTTAGGGCTTTTGTATAGGTTTTGTGCGGATAAAACCACCCCATACTAACAATTCAGAAAAATAACAAAAGAATTTTTTTTTTATAATAACCCACATTTTTTGAACACTTAGAAATTGTATTAATGTTGAATAAAAACATTTTAATCTTTGACTCTGCCTGATGGAAGCTTGAAGAACAATACAACCATTTTTTTTCATTTTAGTATTTTAGTTTACATATCATCCGATTTCCTCTTTCTTTTGCTGTTTTTGAGATAAAAGCAGGTAAAGGGGCCAAAAAATTAACTTGCAAGTTATTTAAAAAAAAAAAAATTAATTATTAGCAGTTTGTTGTAATCACCATTCTGCTCCTGTCCCTTGATAGGTGCTATAATTTGTTTGCAAGGAAAAACTGATCTGATCTGATATTTTATCGTATTTCCCCATGCCTATATCGACATGCTGAGGCCTTCACAATTTCCCATATTTTGGCACTGTGACGACGTAAAGAGTTGACCTGACCCTAATATGAGCTGACCCAAATATATCAGCGACGTCATAATGTTTGACCCAACGTTGACCCGAATATATCAGGAAAACATCCGGTTATAGGCAGATGGCCATTGAAAAGTAAGAAATTCTATTAAGATTGCTAGTTAACAATACGATAAATTTATCATCAAGTTTTCTTCAAACAAATATTGTAAAAACCTGATAATATGTACGTACATGTGTTCAGCAGTTTCTGACAATTTACAAGCTTTCATATAAAGATTATATATGTCTAAAAAATCATGTCAGAAAGGTTGCTCTAACCAAGTCTATCGTGTTTGTAATATCACTAATGATATAATCTTTGCTTGTACACAAGCAAATATTTAATCAAATGTCTTCTCCTATTCTTGACGTGTTTAATTGGTGGGATAAAAATACATAATATTTTTAACCACTTCCCAGCGATTTTATTTCTGCATGGGAATTACTGCTGTTTTTTTCTACAGATAACTACAAAACTATAAACTAGAGAAGTTTGGAAATGACGTCCATGTGAACAAACTATGTAGCAAAGACATTTTATTGAGGTTTTTGTCGAAAACAGATTCTTCTTCAATTTACTCGCGATTAATGGAATTTCTCCACCCTCGATAGTTAAATTAAGATTTTAACATGCTCGCTAAAGGCTCGCGTGTTGATAATTGAAAATTTAACTATCTCGGGTGGAGAAATTCCATAACTCACTCATACGTGAAGGAGAATCTTTATTTATATTATACAAGTTTTGAAAATTTAGGGTGCAGATCTTTTAATCATTACTAGTACTTGACCTTTGATAACTGACAGCGGACACTAATTTTCTTTTTTTTTTAAAACATACAGAATTGTCATATATATTACTGTTTTATATCGGAATAAATGAGTTTTGTAAACATGTTTATATTATTATATGGTATTTTTATTTATACATGTATATGCATGTTATTTTTAATGTATTATTTTCTCTGAAAATTTTAAGTTCAAGTCAGTGTAGGGGAATATTTAAATTAGGCGTTATTTGTGTTTATCATATATTTGGTACTAAATACAGGAGTTTTGAATATACCATAAAGTATATGATGATCTTGGTCTGTATCAGACGTCTATGACGTCATACCTTTTATCACATGGATAACCCTTTATGACATAGCTTTTTTCAATTCCTCTTAAATTTTATTTTTTTTGGTATTTTTTTTTGGGGGGGGGGGGGGGGGGGCGTCGAATTTATTGTTCAATTTTTTCCCCTGATTAATCTACTTCTTTTTCAAACCCCCCCCCCCCCCCATTTTTTTTCTAAAAATGAAATACATTTGTATATATGCACACCTGTGTATTAAGGTTAATGCACAGAGAAAGTTTCATCAAATTCCTTTGAGTGGTTTACGAGTAGTTGAGGATAGAAGAAAAGTGTGACGAAAAAGACGCAAGACGACAGATAGTGATCCCTATGTGTTGACCATGCGTTCTGCAGGCTACACAAAAAGGGGGGGGGGGGGGGGCTTCAAAACTTCTATCCTCAACTACTCCATAACCGCTCAAAGGAACTTGATGAAACTTTCTCTGTGCATTAACCTTAATGCACAGGTGTACATATATATTTCATTTTTAGAAAATTTAAAAATTTTTAGGGTAAAAATTGACATTTTTAAAAAAAAAAAGGGGGGGTCAAAACTTCTATCCTCAACTACTCCATAACCACTCAAAGCAATTTTATAAAACTCTCTGTGCATTAACCTTAATGCAAAGAAGTGCATATATATTTCATTTTTAGAAAACTTTAATATCTTTTTTAAAAATTGATGTCCACAGGCGACACATATCTTCCTTGGAAGACTCACACATTTTTAGTATTAAACTGAAATGTTTTGGTATTTTCTCTTAGTAAAAGGATCTAAAAATTCATATTTCTTGGGGCTCTTAAATTCATTCATTCATATGATTTTGAAATCAACAAAAATTCATATGCCACAGATAGTAAGTGTTTCATGGTACATTTGAAATTGTAATTTCTATAACATATCATCTACTTTACATTATAAAATTTATTTAAACAATTTGTTTTTGTCACATTAGGAAGCCATTGCTGAAGAGGCAAGGATGACAGCTAGATATCTGAATGATGTTGAGATTGCCAAAGCTCAGAGAGATTTTGAGTTAAAGAAGGCTTCATACGATATGGAAGTACAGACCAAATCTGCTCAGTCAGAATTGGCATATGACTTGCAGGTAAATATTAGGGCTATTCCTTTAAAATGAATAAGGGTGGGGGGGAGGGTAGGAAGTGACTTTCAAAATACCCCCACAACCAACAATTTTTTTATTTAGATAACCTTACATAAACCGGATAGGCACACACTAAAAATGACCCAGGACCCATATACTATAATAAAACTTCCCTTCCTTCCCTCCCTCATCCATTTTGATGGAATATCTCTTACATGTATTGCAAAACAATTTTGATAAAATACTGCATTTTCAGCTGTGTGTTAGTTTAAACATATTTTTGTTTGTGTAATTGCAGTTGAACAAACATTTAAGGTGTACTACTGCACGATTTAAGGGCTGTTTGTTTATTATGCCCCCACTCCAAAGAAGCGTCTGTCTATCCGTAACAAAATTTTTCATCACACTGTTCTCTGCAACTACTCATTACAGCCACTTAATATTTTGTCACAAGCCTTCTATAGGTATGCCATATCGTGGGGTACGTTTTCGGACCAAGGTGATGTCAACTTCCTGTTTGACGACTTTGGTTTTTTTTTCTACCTTATGCGACTTTTTTTATTTTTCTACCTTATGCGGGATGTAGGGGTATCACCAGTGAGTAATGGCTTACAGTAAATGTAGTTTTAATTAAATTTAGTTATTGAAAAATGTCTCACCATGTAAATTGTCAAGATTTTAAATTTTTTGTGGTAATACCATAATGCATTTCGTTGTTGTATAGTTGAGATTAATCCCTTTTGAGTTATTAATACATGTGTTTTTATATATAAAGAAATAAATTATATTTAATTTTTATTGAAATAGGCTGCAAAGACCAAACAAGCAATCAAAGAGGAACAAATGCAGATCAAGGTTATTGAAAGGTCACAGCAGATCCAGCTCCAAGAACAGGAAATCACCAGACGTGAACGTGAACTTGATGCTCAGATCCGTAAACCAGCTGAGGCTGAAAAGTTCAGATTAGAAAAAATTGCTGAAGCTAATAGGTAATTTATTCAAATGCTTCAAATTTAAGATGAGGGCTTTATTCATGCCAACTTATGTCTTTTATTCATAACAATTTGTTATGGTAAAATCTTTGCAAAATGAAGATTAATTTCAAAATTTGGGGAATGTGATTGGATGAAACAATTCCCATATGGTGCATATTTATTGCCCCATTTAGATACATACAATTATTGCTGAAAAATTTGTGCCAAAGTAATAAACGGTTTTGAAAGGGATTGAAAATCAGTTCAGAGGGGATTTTAAAGCTAACTCATATGTAATTAACTAGAAATAAATAAACAAACTAAGGGACGACATCAAAAGATGGGGGGTGGGGGGGGGGTAAAATCGCTGCAAGTTTTGTTATCCGACATCAATTTATAGATTGAAAAATTCGGATTCAAGTTCGGCCCTAACATATGTTTGGACTTTTAAAGCAGATAAATGCCATCAAATCGTACCGGAAAGCACATTTTTGGGCGAGAGTATTGGGGCGAAATCAATCATAGTATCTACGTCGTTCAAACGCTTTATCGATCGTTAATTTTGAATGATATGTATAAAATTATAATTAAACAGTGCCTGTTTTGATGCGTACTAAAAATAAACATCAATTTTTTCCAACATGAAATCCAAGTCAATATACAGAACAAACATACATTGTTAAAGAAAAACATGACCCATGATACAAAAGTATACTCTCAAAGCATATGCTCATATTGGTCAATCAATCTTCCTAAATTAAGAGGGTGGGGGGGGGGGTGTCAGTGAAAAAACTATATGAATTAAGTTTTATATCCTACATTGAACTTTTGAAGTTGTCCCTAAGTTAATAATATTACTGTGAATCACATTCTTGAATTCTTGAAATAAAACAAATATATAACATTATATCTGACTATAAATAAAGCTAAGTACATAAATTCATGTTATTTTTCCATAAGATGAAAAGAATTGTTTATATTATTTTGTAGAAAGAGAATTATTTTAGAAGCAGAGGCAGAGGCTGAGTCTGTTAAGGTATGATGTTTATACCAACTTCCATATACAGGAAATTTATGGTTATCAAAAATTTCTTAATAAGCAAATAGGGTATTATCTGTAATATAAAAATAATTATTAAATAATAAAAAGTGATATGAAAAACGTATCCTTCCTGTTAAATAAAATCAAATAATATCTCAAATTAGTCATATTTAATTATTTTTCTGCAACATATATTGGTATATTTTACAATAAAAATTTACATATATCTGCCTAAAAGTACATTTCACTAGAGATTTCAGATACGGTTTGTTTGAACTACCTAGACCACTCGGCCTCCGAGGCCCCTTCAGATACGGTGATAATCTAAAAAATATGATAAACTTTATATCTGAACTTTCAACAACAAAATAAGAAAAAAAAAACAAAAACGTACGTTGTATTAATTGTACTATATAAATGAAAAGTCATTTTGTTTTTAAATGATTAATTTACAAATTACTTTAAAGAAAAAAAAAGAATTTTTTGTGTTTGGCAGAAGAGGTGAAAAATAAATCCAGAGGAAATGATATAACTTATTTGTTTTGTAAACACTATGCAGCAAACTTCTGACCAATATGACTGAAAAATAGAAACAATGGCAAAAAAAATTGTTAAAAAATCTTCTTATTTGTAACAAGAGGCATTTGATACCAAAATTTGATAGTATTTTTTATTTAGGTGGTCCCCTTTGAAAATTGTGTCTAATATGGTTGCTGTTAAAAAAAAAATCTATTCTTAAGCAGTATTAAATGTATAAATAACAGACATTTTCAAACAATATGATATTTTTGTAGCTGAAAGGTGATGCCGAAGCCTACTCCATCGAAGCTAAAGCCAAAGCTGAAGCTGAACAGATGGCAAAGAAAGCTGATGCATGGAAAGACTATCAAGATGCTGCCATGGTAGACATGATTTTGGAGACATTACCCAAGGTGGGTTACATTACCCTACTCTAGAAAGAAATCCAGACAGTAAACAGCATTAAATTTGTGCCTGAGAGATAGAAAAAAAATCAACATTCAAATCTGCCGTTATGACATCATTGACCAGTTTTCAATGCTAGCCTGTATCCCTGCACTGTCAAACATCAAACTGATCATTCATCAGTAAATGTGCAGGTTCTTTTTACATATGATTCCAATTACAAAGGACTTTTGATCTTTTGCTACCACTTTGATGGAATGGTTCTTAGGTGGTCCCCTTACAAAGTTATGTCTGGGAGTTCGAACCTCTGGCCAGTATGACTGCCATTACAGTAGAATAGAAAAAATGGCCAAAAAATTGTTAAAAAATCTTCTTCTCTGAAACAAGAGGTATTTGATACCAAAATTTGATAGCATTTTATTTAGGTGGTCCCCTTTGAAAATTTTGTCCAAGGTCTTGTCTAATATGGTTGTTATTAAAAAAGAAAAATAATTCAAAATCTATTATGAAGCAGCAGAGAAAATTGAGACCAAAATTTGATGGAATTGTTTTTAGGTGGTCCCCTTTTGAAAGTATATCTCTGATCAATATGGTCACTGTTACTGAAAATAGAAAAATCTGCAAAAAAATATTTTAATATCCTCCTCTGAAACAACTGGAAAACCAAATTACAATTTGTTCTGC
This sequence comes from Mytilisepta virgata, assembly GCA_028015205.1. NCBI lineage: Eukaryota > Metazoa > Mollusca > Bivalvia > Mytilida > Mytilidae > Mytilisepta > Mytilisepta virgata. The sequence continues at coordinate 262,115 of JAPWFG010000023.1, forward strand.
TCAGTTGTCAATTTTGTCAGGATTTGTCTCCCATAGAACACTATGACAAATAAATTAAATAGTAAGTTGTTACTGTCATTTCAGTGTTGATTATGAAATTTATCCAGTTGCTAAACTAAATTTTCTCACTTGACAGGAAATGCTGTAAAATTATATTGCGTCTTTTCCAGATTGCTGCTGAGATTTCTGCACCATTAACCAGTGCTAAGAAGATCACCATGGTATCTAGTGGTAAAGGTCCAGTTGGTGCTGCCAAGGTTACAGGAGAAGTCCTTGACATTATGGAGAAGATTCCACATGTTGTAGAGAATTTGACAGGAATTAACATTTCAAAGGTCAGTATTTAGTTGTTTGAATCTATTCCCCTCCTCCAAAACATTCACATATGTTATATCTCGCATCCCTCGGTGTTCCTGGAATGATGGAACTACCCCTAACTTTTCTAATTTATAATATATGATGTTGTGAAGTCACAAAGAAGCTTGATACACGTAAAGCTCCCCCCCCCCCCCCCCCCCCCCCCCCACCTTTCCCATCCCAGTGAATGGGGTTCAGGAGGTATATAGCAATCACTTTGTCTGTATGTCCAAATCAGAACTTTATCATGTAGTAATGATTTTATTACATATTTTATATCAGAGGTGAGTCAGTAATTTGAAGGGTTATTGAATAATGGTTACTTTCTAATGGAACATTTTTTTGCTAAATTACAAAGATACACACACATACAAGATATTCTGAAATTGAAGATTATTTTATCATTTACATTTCTTTTATTTATTTCAGAACATGAAGGCTGCAACCAGAAGATAGACATTAAACTTTTACATTTTGATACTCTCCCCATGTAAATTACGCATGTTCTGTTAGTTCAGTATGTTAACATTGGTTGTACATATAGAAGTGTATGTTGTTAACTTATACATGTATGAAGTAAATGGGGTTCAGTACAGGAAATATGAATATAGAAATGCCAGTTCAATCTGCATATAGTTATCTGTATTGAAAAAAAAAATCATCAAATTTATTGTAAATGATCATGGTACAAATGTAGAAATGGAATATAAATTTTTAAGACAAAATTTTTTGAAACTTAAGGAATTTTCCCTGTACTGATCCTCTCACTTGTTTTTACAATGTTTATCAGATGAAATATAAGGCATTACACTATTCTTAATGAGATTTTACTCAAGGACTCGTTGTTAGTGCAGTATATTTCTTGTGATCAGTTTTATATTTCAATTATTAAGATATTGATAAATCACGTAAAGCTATTCTTACTTTTTAGGACTTCCTTTTTGTTAATCCTGGTAATGAATTTTTTAGAAAAATATTAGTGTGAAAACTGAAAACATCCAAGGAAGTATCAAAATTGTGGTAAAAGAAAAAAACAACATTATGATATTGCCTTTTTGTGCTGTGTTCTTAAACATTTAAATTTTAATTGAAAAGAAATTGTGTCTTATAACTGCTGGTATTTTATTAATTAATTGTACTATGCCTTTAAGAAATGACATTGTTCAATGATTTTACTCATAGTTTTTTTTATCTTGTATAAATTAGTTACTTATATGTTTAATCCTAGTCTTTTATAATTTTGTAAAATATAAATCCTTTTTATAATAGTCATTGAATTATTACATCTCACTACAAGTAGGGTGCTTTAAGGATACTAAAAAAAAAAACGGTATATTTTTTTTGGAATGAATATATATCAGAAATTGATGAGGAAGCAGAACTGAATATCACTAAAATGTTTAATGATTTGACAGTTATCTCCCTTTGACCATATGATTTTATTGAGCAATATATTAAAAAGAAATGAAAAGTCCAGATGTTTTTTTGTAGGGTAGAAAATTACTTTGCAAATATGACAAATTTTTGAATATTTTAAAAATTTGCCTTTTCTAAAATAAAGTGACAAGTGATAATTGTATGGTGTAATAATAAATTTGATGCAACAAACAAAATTCATATTGCAATAGTGAAATTCTTTAATGAACCCTCAGGACAGGAGCCCTGGTGTCTTTTTCATTGTAATACAAATCTCATCCTTTTTTACTCAGGGTCATAATTTAATTTTATTGGCAGATTGTTGTTATTGTTGATCTTTATTGCAAATATTTCAGACTAGATTTTTTTCTGAAAAAGGTAGAACTGGCTGGTATCTTAAACTTCTGCTTTATATAATTGAGGTTTTCTCCAATATTTTAATTTTTTACAACATGTATGCATGTTCATCTTCACCCCTTGAGACAATGAGGTATAGTAATCAGTTATCTCCCTTACCCAAGTTTTCCCAAGGGAAATAATTGTAATTACCTCCCTGTGGTCATAAGGGCTGAAAGTAGATAATTTTATTGTTTCCCCTAGGTAACTTGGTATCGGGAGATAACTATTTTTTCCTCATTATAACAAGATTGTAAAATAACTTGTAACTACAATGTACATGTATGTGTCTGTTGTGTACATTCAAAGTTCATAATGTACATTTAATCAGCAGTGTAGTTCATATATTGATCAAATTTGCTAGGAAAAAAATACTTAAGTTATAACAATGAATATATGCTGAATGACTTTTAAATGAGAAGATTGAGTTCTACAATTCTCATCCAGTATTTGGTATAAACTGAGTTCTGTAATTCTAATTTAGTATTTGGTATAAATGAGAATAAAATTAAAGTAATTGAACCTTTCCAACAGAGGTGTAATTTCATATCTGTCCACATAGTCATATATAAATACATGTCAGTACAATCAAACAAAATAAAGTCATTGTATTGTATATTAAATTATATCTACTCGTATATCTTATCTTATAATATTTGTGTTATAAATTTGGCATTTTCCCATCAACCACCTGGGTGGTCACATATAGCAGGTTTAACACCATCACTGTTCAGCGTCTGTTCCAAGTCAGACTATCCTGACTCTGTTGTGTTTATGTTTTATGCTCTTTTGTAATTTCTTATGTACATGTTCTGTCTGTTGGGTGGCATTGATTGATTGGTATGTCATTATTGACCTTTCAACTTATCCACTTTGTTGTTTGCTGAAGTTTGGGATGTTGTAGTTTGCAGGTATGATTTGGGCTAGATCAAACCAAAGACTGTAAAATAGCAATTTAGGGGTACATCATGAAGTCAGAATGATGAGCCCAGGTGACACTTCTTCCTGCAGACTTTGTTACCTTATGAGCAAGAGGGTGAAAAGTCTGTATAAGCCTGTCGGCCTAGTTGAAATAGAATAGAGAATGGAAACGGGGAATGTGTCAAAAAGACAACAACCCGACCAAAGAGCAGAAAACAGCTCAAGGCTACCAATGGGTCTTCAATGCAGCGAGAAAATCCCACACCCAGAGGTGGGCTTCAGCTGGCCCCTAAGCAATAATGCATACTAGTTCAATCTTGTCATGTCGGGATGTTCTCATCCAGATTGCCAATGGAAATTTGACAGAGAAATTACTCATTCAACTCTTTCCTCCTCTACCCCTTCTACTTGGTATATCTAGTAATACAGATAGTATATAAACTATTTGGTACCTATTTTGCACAAGATGTGCACATTTCGTCTATTAACCATTCACCAGTGCTCAAGGCCTAAAATGTTAAAAAACCAAATCAATTCAAAAAGTTGAAGATCAAATTCAAAGAGACAGAAAGGGGTAAAGCAAAAATAAATATCTAACCCATAAATGATAGACAATATATACAGTAAAATGTACACATCTTCTAGAGCCCTTGGTTATGTGAAAACTGAGCTTATGTACATAAAAGTAGTAGGACCACGTTCCGCCGCATTTTACTTCTAGGGCCATTTTTAGAAAGTCAGCTGAAACCTTTCAATACCTCTGGAGGCGTAGCCGGGAATGTGGTCTCCAAATATTTGCTAATTATAACCTAACAAGTAAGTTACTAAAATTTCTACACGCCTCAATATAGCTTTGGGAGACAGCTTTAAGACAAATTTGCCAAATTAACGTCTTTAATACCGTTTTTCAACATTAAGGAACCAAAACTGTTTTTTTGGCTGTAAGTGAAATTATGTATCTCCTTTCATATGAGAGTAGAATAGTTTTGGTTCTGAATTTCTTTCTTGGATTGTTATTTTTAAACTCCTGGGATGATGCCTCTGCTGGTGGACCCTAGGTCCCCGAGGGTATTCGCCAACCAAGTCGTCAGACTTGTCTGACATGATTATTCATTGATTTGTTACAGAAATCACCAGTATTTAGCAAAATTCAAAAATAATAGAAATACTAAAGGTTCATTCCTTGTATTGCACATGGTAGATCTCCTTAGCTGAAATTTAGCTTCCAATTTCGGTATTTTTGGTTGAGTACTTCTTGTTTAATATAAGTTTGGTTTTTGGTCTTCCAAATGTTTCGGTTTTAATGCTGCTGATGAGAGGTTAGTCCTTGAAATGCGTCGTATACAGCATAGTATAAATTTACTATATCTAATATTAGTATCTTTGGATTGTTATTTTGGAAATATTTAAAAAAGTGATACAAACTAACCCAAATCGCATATATACACGACCTATGCGCGTAAATAATTTGAACTTAATCATCATAAAATTTTGTTTGCCAACATAAAAATGCAAATAGAGTTCAATGATTTTTCAAGACTACTAGAAGGTGCATCAATAGTTGTGTTGAAGTCTTATGTTGGATTTGGAGTTTAAGGAGTAGGTCCATATTCACAAACTGACCCCACTCTAAAATACTGCACATGGTTAAATAGTTGTTTTCCACTGTAAGAAGGTGTGTTGCTCATAGTATCTTTAGTTGTTTTAGAATGTTTGAAATTGCCTTGAAGCTCAAGGTCACATACTTTGTTTAACTTTGCAGACCTACGATGCGTGTCCCATGCCTTCAAGTGGCACTATATTTCCTATAAAATCCCTATCTTTTTGAAAATGCCCTATAATCCCAATATTTTGGGATAAAATGACCCTTTTCCTATATTAGCCCTATAAATTATAATTAATTGGTCGAAAATTAAAATGTGTTTTTGTGTTTCCACTTTTGAAAACCTAAATACACATACTTGTAGATGTAATAAAACCCAGTACTTGAATATTTCTAAGAAACTCGCTATAATTTCATGTGGACATCAATCAAATCTTGGTGAAGTAAAGATATATATCACATATAATTTCCCTATAAATCATTAAATTTGCCGTGTTATACCCTATTTTTCAAGACATTTGGCTCTATGAAAAGCCCTATTTTTGGAACAAAAACCACTTGAAGGCCTGGTGTTCACAAATTCTGTTACTCCCTATCTTCAATACTACTAAAAGATATATATGCTTGTTCTCTGCTACCAGATGAGCTTTGAATGAATTGACATCGCACCTTTAATGTCAAAGACACAATCCTAGTTCAATATCTCAGGACAATGGCAAAACTTTAACTCAGAAGAACAATAAGTGTAAGTTAACAAACCGTGTCAACTATCCATCTGCTATATTGTTTGTTTAGTACGGGTTTTACGCCGTTTTATGCACATTTACCTATTTCGCGGCGGCCAGTTTTTATTTGTGTTGGAAACCGGAGTACCCGTAGAGAACAACCGACCTTTGGTAGGAATATTGGTAATCCTTGTCAATTAAGATCGGAATCGAACACATCCCGCCACACTCGCAGCCTCAGTGCAAACAGGCTAGTGATCATTAATAATCACGACGAACTACCTAGACCAATCGGCTACCGAGGCCCCGTACATTTTACGATCGTCATCACGAATTGATTGACCGTTGCAATGTTCCAATATCTAAGATCCCACTATCGTAACATTTCATTTACCTTCACAGATTTGTGACTAGCATTGGATTCACTTTGTTGAACTTCCCGACGGGTGCCGTATACGGTGCAGGAACTGCTTACCCTTCCGGAGCACCTGAGTTCACTCCTGGTTTTTATAGGAGTTCGTGTTGTTCATTGTTTTTTAGTTTTCAGTGTTTATTTGTCGTGCTTGTGGTTGTTCATTCGTCTTCCCGGGTTTGTCTAATGGATTGCGTTTTTTGGTTTGCTCCTTAGGTATATTTATCCTCTTTGTTAGTCTCTGATTTATGATTTAAATATATGAAGCACATTAGGTTTTCTTACATTTCAGTAAAGAAAGTATAGTTAGACCACACACATGGAAATCTGAAACGATGTCTCCAATTGTTGTAGTGGAGATTTGAAACCGGAGTACCCGTAGAGAACCACCGACCTTTGGTAGGAATATTGGTAATCCTTGTCAATTAAGATCGGAATCGAACACATCCCGCCACACTCGCAGCCTCAGTGCAAACAGGCTAGTTGCGTCAAAATGAAAAAAAAAAGGAAAATAAAAATGATTCCAATACCGACTAAATTCTGTAACAGATCTTATTTCATTTCAGACTTGGTTTTATTACCAAACTTGAAATGCGTGAAAACTTTCATGTAAGTTATATTCCATATAAATGTCTTGGTACAGTCTCATCATTGCAGTTATCTCCCTTGCAACAGAAAGCACACGTGAAATGGGCGTCTTTCAAATCGTGGACATCATAGTGTCTACATTCATTTCTATCTGCACTTTCTCCGATCCAGTCTTTCTGACATTCTGCAAAGGTTGCACATCTACAAGTAATAGAAAATATATGCCTTATAACGTTTCATGGCATTTTCACTCTCCCAAGTCAGGGTTTTGTATCGACGTTCGTTCCGTCACACATTCATATTTTGCGCGTCGACCATATCGCCGCCTGGTGTGTGACCTAGAAAATTCTACCTACGACGCAAATTTATTCTCTTTTGACCTTGAGAAGAACAAATGAAAATCTTTCACAAATATGAATGTGTGATGTCAGGGGTTTGTAGTTACGAACGTGGATACAAAACCCTGACAAGGGAGAATGGGCATTTCTGAAATAACTAATTCAGAACAGAATTACCAATCCCGAAATAAAGACAGAATGTGCCCTTTGTACATAGATGCCCCGATCCTCCCAGCTATCAATATAGTATTATTACAGTCTTTCCTGTTATCCACTTTGTTGTTTGTTTACAGATAACAAATTAGGTCTACATTGTAAAACTTCAAAAAAATGTGTGAGTCTTCCAAGGAAGACATGATTCGCATGCGGGCGTCAATTTTTACAGAAGATATTAAAATTTTCTAAAAATGAAATATATATGCACACCTGTGCATTAAGGTTAATGCACAGAGAAAGTTTCATCAAATTCCTTTGAGCGGTTATGAAGTAGTTGAGGATAGAAGTTTTGACCCCCCCCTTTTTTTTTCAAAAATGTCAATTCTTACGAAAAAAAAAAATTCTAAAAATGAAATATATATGCACACCTGTGCATTAAGGTTAATGCACAGAGAAAGTTTCATCAAATTCCTTTGAGCGGTTTACGAGTAGTTGAGGATAGAAGAAAAGTGTGACGACGCAAGACGACAGATAGTCATCCCTGTGTGTCGACCATGCGTTCCGCAGGCGACACAATAACATAAATGAAATACGTCTAATTCCGACTCTAAAACAATATTGTAAGATTTCAAATGATTTAATGAAACAATATTCTAGTAATTGAACGAAATTTTCTAAATTAAAAATGGTAGCCTTTCTACTTAAAAAAATGAAACTTTATTAATAAGTACATGAACACATTTTTCTTATTGTTTCGAGGGTAAATATTCATAATTATTCTAAAAAACTTAAATCATCCTTACTAAAATGGTGAAAAATGGTTACAAAATATTGCCAAGTTCTTTGTATCTGTGATCAAAGTTTGAAGTTGCTAAAAAGACTCACTAGACTGAAATTTCCTTAGGCTCCTCTATCATGTCTATACTGTTACCGTATTAAAGTCAGATGTTGTTCTGGAGTTATGTCGCCTTGTCCGTAAAAAAATCAAATGTGCACGAAAAATCACAAAATTAACAATTTTTGGGTAAATTAAAAATCGTGTAGACTTCGATGTGCTCAATATATCTTGTTAAAATTTGAAACATACTTTGTTAAGATAAGTATCTTTTAATGGTCAACGGCTAATCAATGCTAAACATATACATGTGTAGCTTCAACTCATATTTTGTGTTTTAATTTAATGAAGTTTACCCTTCACTAAATGACAAACGTCAAGTAAAAAGCCTAAAAATGGTATCGGCATCATGCAAAGATCTAAACGCGGAGTTGCAAAAAATTTTAATCCATTATTTAGGAATTTAACCATGACAACAGTCATTTGTATTAATTGGAATTCTGTTGTCATTTCCTCAAGATATATGGTATAAATTTTTCAAAAGTTATTTAAAGTCTCAGTCTTCCAGGAAATTTACTAAAACTTAAACAATCAAATTGTTCCAAGCACTTAAAAGTACATATCTGAGACACTTTCAAGAAATATTCTAATATAAAGTTAGAATTGCAATGTTTGAAATTTAACTGTCCAAAACAAGTTCTTTTCCAATAACGATTTCCATGATACACGGTAGCTTCATCCATGAATCAGAGACATAAGAGCCATCCAGGAAATATACCAAAGACAGAACTTCAGTTTTTGATAATCAATTATCATGAGGAATTCCTATTTAACTTTTGAATATTTTAATGTTGTTGTTGCTAGGTGCTTTTCCCAAATCTCATAGGTATGCCAGTCTTCCTGGATATTCACCGATGTTTGAAATAAAAGTAATCCAAGCAATTTATATATTTCACACTTGATTATACAGACAAAAATACCACACATGTACACAAGCGTGACACATGCGTTTCACATGTGTGTCACCCTATGTGTTAGAGATGTTTCATGCCACGCAAGTGACACATGTTTGCAAAACGCATGTAATACGCACGATTCGCACATATGATCATGCGTTTCACATGTGAATTTCATGCGTGAGAAAACACACCTGCACACGCGTTTTCAGATACATGCCATTCACATATGTGGTATGAAACTAACACGCATGTGACACACATGTGACACACGCGTTGCCAGGTTCATGCGTGACACATGTGTGTAATTTTTGCCTGTGTACTTTTATATATGGTTACTAAGTATTTTTCATAAAAAATAAAGTTATGACAGTATTCAAGGATATTTACTAGTGGTGTAATTGCAGGTTTTGAGTCTAAGTAATCTTAGCAATTCATATTTCTCGTACGAATAAATTATTATATGATTGCTAGTCACATGTCCAAAATACTTAATCGGGTCCCATACACTTTGACTAAAATAGATTTGGCTCGTTTAATTTTCATAAAATTTTGTAGAAATATTTACTTTGACCTGTTACAAAAATATAAAAATTTCAAGAAATTTGAACCACACAATTTACGGGAATAATTTCATTGGATATATGGCAGTTTGACAAACACTGATTTTGATCATTGAGAAGCTTTATTTCTATTTACTAATTGTATCTGATTAAAACTTTCAGTTGATTTTTAGAGAGTTAACCCCTTTAAGGTCTGAGAGACTTTCAGGATATTCACAGAAGAAGGAATTACAACTGCAGTTTTTCCAAGCAATCGCTATATCATACCAATTCTAGTTAACGCTAGGTGCATCACTGGGCGGAAACATCAATTGTAAACATTAGATCTGGTACCCAAATCGTCTATCGATAGGTTATAAATATTTTCAACCCAGTTTTGTGCATCAAAATATTATCAAAAGGATTATTTTAATATAAGATATAAAATAAAGGAGATAGTTGCTAAATAATACTACCTGCGAGTGACGTATCGACTTCCATCTTTTAGATTCTCCACATCATTTATACAGTATTGTTGTTCAGGTTTGTCACACTGTTTTGAATAATGGCTTCTCTCGCATATAAACTTGGGACCTCGGCATGCGTGACAGGTCACTACAGTAATTTGAATATCGTTATTATAATTAGTTATAGTACTTTTCATGTACATCTGTATAATGATTTATATATAAAACATTTTTTCTCTCAAAAAGAAGTTTGTGAAATCTTTAATCGAAGTTTATTGCAAAGGACAAGGGGCGTTAAGGCCCGTATTTGCCCTAATATATGGCCAAAAATAAAACTCCAAGCAAGCAAAAAGATAATTTGTAAAAATAACCTTTAAGTATCTAATTTGCCAAAAATAAAGAAAAATACCATATTTCTTACATTAGGAAGTCAATAGACCATCACCAAGATGACGCAATTGGATAAAAATCTCTATTTTTTATGATTTTGGCCAATTTTTATAAAAACTTTGCAACGGGAAATTGCCTGCGCATGCAAGAAACAACTTCATATTTTACTCCTTTGAAACAATATGCAAATAAATTTAAGTCTATATAAATAAGTACTAGTAAATGGATTTATAAATATAATATTAAACAAATGAAACAAATTTATATACTGTAAATTCAGAAATTATTGCGTGCAATTATTATTGCGATTTTGTCATTTTAGATCAAAATGCGATTTTAATTTTTGCGATATTGAGAAAAATCCCACCTAATTCATATAAAAAATTCCAAAATACGAGTTTAAAATATTGCGATTACAGCCTTGTCGCATTTTTCGCAATAAAAAAAAACATCGCAATAATTTCTGAATTTACAGTAAATAATATTTAAGAAAATAATAACTGATAGGTATACCCTTCCTTCACTTTTATTTAGATATATTGTGTTCTATCAGGTATTTTTTAAATATCCCTTAAATTGCTCCTCATTATTTTGGAAATGTTTTTATAGTTTGATAAATATACTATAAATTCAGAAATTATTGCGTCCATTTAATATTGCGATTTTGTCATTTTGATTTTTTGCAATATTGATAAAAATCCCGCTTCATTCGTATCAAAAATTCCAAAATGCGAGTTTAAATTAATGCGATTTTAATTTTTGCGATATTGAGAAAAATCCCCTTCGTTCATATAAAAAATTCTAAAATGCGAGTTTAAATTATTGCGATTACAACCCTGTCGCATTTTTCGCAATAATAAAAACATCGCAATAATTTCCGAATAATATTAATTGAGAATATAACCTAAATTCAGCGTACCATATTATGATATTATTACATGGTTATTTCTGTATTGGCCTTGTCATTGGTTCGAGCCTTGCTGTATTGGCCTGAGGCGGAGTCGAAGCCCAATACAGCTGGCCGAGGACCAATAATAAGGCCAATACAGAAATAACCATGTAATGATCTTTCTTTATTAATTAACAACTTTTTACAATGCATATTCTTGATTCTTTTTTATGAATCAACTCTTTAAAAAATCGTAAGTATATAAGCGATTTAAAATCGGAAAATGTAATGAAAGATATATTCAGTCAGAGCTAATAATGAATAACTTTTTAACTACCTTCAAATAGGATCGGGCATTTTTCTTAAATTAAAGCCCAATATTTAAATCCAGATATAGGTAAGGCCACATCAAATTAATTTTTCGTTCTTTGGATTTTTGGATGGCAAAAATAGGTGCGAGCGGGCGAAATTTTAATTTAATTTTTTTTCCTTGAAAACTTTTTTTTTTTTGGGTGAAGGTCAAATTTACGTGCGGCACAATTTAAAAAAAAATGTTGCTAAAAATCCCAATTTTTACAATTTTAGGAGCGGTGAACAATTTTGTTTTATTATTTTCTTGAAAAATGAAGAATTTGGGGCGAATTTACAGGATTTTTGCAAAAGGAGCGGCATAAATTTTTTTCTTAAAATTTACATAGTCCAAAAATTGTAGCGGCAAAATCCAAAGAACTAAAACTCATTTTGATGTGGCCTAAATACGTAATGTAAATATTTCGGAATTGTCGTATGAATTCATTGTCGTATAAATTCAAACTAAAATCTATAGAAAATCGACTTACCCTATATAGGTACAAGTACAAGTCGACCAATAAAGTGAAAAATCTGTATTAGACGGGGTTTTCTGTATTGGTCGAATTAATGATTCTGTATTGAAAGGACAGTTTTAGTCACATTCAAGCCAATAATACACCAGTTAATCAATATCTACGATATTGCACTATATGCAAAATTGATTTTTAAAAACTGGCGTCATTGAGTTAGAAAATAGTCTTATTTGACATTTAAAGGATATTCCTGTTCAATTAAAGGGTTATTGTATTAAGGATGATCGTTGGTCTAATAGGAAATAAATAGGATTTGAAATAGGGATTTTAGTTTGAGAGAACATATGAATAGTAAACAAATAAGCAAGAAAAAAATATAGGTTCATGTGCTCATTTAAGAGCTATAAGGCCTTCAAAATTTGCAGGACATGGGTTTTCTCTGGATTTTTCCTTGTCTTTGCATTGGCAACTTCAGTCTCTCAAAAATGTATGAAAAAATAAAAAGGATTTCATAAGATTTTGTCAATTACCATTTAAGGTATATATGATTGAATTATAAAAGAAAAAGTAGGGGTTCATGGGCAAAAAACTTCATGTTTAAGAATTGGATAAAATTCGAGGATTCCGAAAATCTGACAAAAAGACCAAAACATGACCAGCGAGCATCCTTAATATTTAGGAATGTTACCCCCTTGCAAAATAACATCACAAGGCCATGGAATATTTTGCTCGGGATCATAGTCCTCAATATTAATCCTATAACCATATATTAATGTCTATATATTAAGGATACGAAGTTTGTTCTTATTTAGCAAAGACAACCATGAGATGACGGTTACCGTGTTGAATTTTGATCTTCTTAGACCCTTCTGATAACTTTAAACCCAGAAAAAACTGATAAAAGTTGATTTCTTTTAAACAATACATCGAAAAGATTCCTGAGCCTGCATCAATTTGTAGATTAATTATACATTGGTGTGGTTTATTGGCATTTTAAATAACTTTCGGAGCAGGTTTTCATTTACTCGGAGAGAACCACCCAACTATTAGAGGAAAACTATCAGTCCTTGTTAATTAAGGATGATCGCTGGTCTAATAGGAAATTTGAAATAGGTGTTTTAGTTTGAGAGAACATATGAATAGTAAACAAATAAGCAAGAAAAAAATATAGGTTCATTTGCTCATTTTAGAGCTATAAGACATTGAAAATTTGCAGGAAATGGGTTTTCTCTGGATTTTTCATTGTCTTTGCATTGACAACTTCAGGCTCTCAAAGATGTATGAAAAAATAAAAAGGATTTCATAAAATTTTGTCAAATACCATTTTAAGGTATATATGATTGAATTATAAAAGAAAAAGTGGGGGTTCATGGGCAAAAAATTTCATGTTTAAGAAATGGATAAAACCCGAGGATTCCAAAAATCTGACAAAAAGACCAAAACATGACCAGCGAGCATCCTTAAGATCGGAGTCAAGCACAACATGCGAAACTTTGGATTTATTTTCACATTAATGACATCAATACAATATAAAAAAAATAATGTCAATTAACAATAACAATATTTTAAGAGAGTTGATATTATAAATGAAATAAATAAAGAACAAATTAGTCTAAATTAGTAATAGAATAATAAGCTAAATGGATGAATATGTTAGTTTAAAAATCTATTAAAATCTTTTGAAAGACGATATACATTGTGTAAAATAATAATAATAATTAAAAATAACAATTAAGGCTTTTCATTACAAAACAGAAAATATGTAAAAAAAACATGATTAACGGCAAACAATGAGTGAACAAAATTCGTATCATTTTCAATAATCGTCGGATTATCCACAAATTGTAAAATTATCATAAATATATGTCAGGGGAGATACGTCTATATTATATTATATTATAACTGATCATTCATATGAAAATTAGAATAAATCTCTCGTGTATGACATCTAGACATCTTGTAATAAATGTTTAAAATGTCTTAAGATTTGGCAGTGTTTTTCCTTTAATTTATGTATAAAAATATAATTTTTTACATACCAGGGTTAGGGGGAAGAGTTGTAGCAGTAGTAGTAGGGGTGGTCGTGGTTGTAGGCGTGGTAGTAGTTGTGGTAGGTGTGGTCGTGGTTGTAGTGGGCGTGGTCGTAGTTGGTGTGGTTGTTGTCGTAGTTGTTGTGGTTGTTGTCGTAGTAGGCGTGGTTGTTGTAGTTGGCTCGGTATTAGTTGTGGTAGGCGTGGTCTTGGTTGTGGTAGGCGTGGTCATAGTTGCAGCGGGCGTATTTGTTGCTATATTAGCTGTTGTTGAACTAGTAGTAGGTGTAGTGGTTGAAGAAGTATGATATGTTGTCCTGCTTGAAATGGTCGTTTCAATTGTAGTAGGAATGGGAGCTGAAAAAAAGTGTATTGGGTGCCGTTGGCTACATCCACAATCACATATAGTAAGCCCTATTTTTTTTTAAAAATTTTTGTTTATTCTTAATTATCTTGACTTTGTGTATCATTAAACCTTCAATGAAAACAAAGAAGATATGCAGTTGAGATAGTCAAGACCAGTTATGATCAGTTCAGCACAAGTAAATTACACAGTAGTGAATATTTATGAACTGGTTTTAAACATTCTTGACTAACTACAAGTCAATATATCTTGTTTTCGTTTTGTTATCTTAATTTTGTCTGAAAATTCAGATTGTGAAATATCAAGACACATTAAACAAGATAGACAAGGACAATTAACATCATAGTGGATCACTATCGCAGATCACACTTGAAGCAACCTTGCTTTATCTTTTTTTCCGAACGTTTTTTCACTAATATTAAGTTTGCCTTTGCTTTTCATGTATTATCTTATTTCATGGCTTTGCTTATGATGCTCGCAAATCTTCACTCTCGCTGCTAATTTCCTTGTTTTCAATGATCAACATTTTGCTATGATTGGGCAATGCTTAGCTATTATTGACTAACAATAGAATATCAGCCTAAATATGATAAAACCTGTCAATACAATACAAAATGTCAAAGTACGCCAATACGACACATACCCGTCAAATATGCCGTATTTACTAGTCAATATAAAATATTGGACTGGTTAGTCAATAAAGGATCATATTTGACTAGTCAATATGACATATTGGACAGGTTAGTCAATAAAGGTATAATTGCGCAAGGTTTTCCATATTGGCTTAGTTATTGGTCCTTGGCTAGCCATATTGGACTTCGGCTTCGCCTCAGTCCTATATAGCTTGCCTCGGACCAATAACTAAGCCAATAATATTGCCGTTCACAACTTTTGTAGTCGTGCTGATTTCAATCTTGGGAAGTCTTTTGTAGCTATTTCAGTTTTCGGTATACTACCTTTAATGCAAAGACAGTCCGAAGTTTCTTTAGGGTATGTATCATAATTAAATAATTCTATCAATATCATTATCCTATCTCTGCCATTTTGACAAAGTCATTAAGTTAAGCTTTAGACAATTGCTAATATGCAATCGAGTACATATTATTCTTTGGACACATATTAAATAATCCACACGTGTTTAAATTCTGTTCCATTATATTCTTATTTTCTTTATGTTGGTTTAAGGATGATCGCTGGTCTAACAGGAAATACATAGGATTTGAAATAGGTGTTTTAGTTTGAGAGAACATATATATAGTAAACAAAAAAGCAAGAAAAAATTGTAGGTTCATGTGCTCATTTTAGAGCTATAAGGCCTTGCAAATTTGCACTATATGGGTTTTCTCTGGATTTTTCATTGTCTTTGCATTGGCAACTTCAATCTCTCAAAAATGTATGAAAAAATAAAAAGGATTTCATAAGAGTTTGTCAAATACCATTTTAACGTATATATGATTGAATTATAAAAGAAAAAGTGGGGATTCACGGGCAAAAAATTTCATGTTTTAGGAATGGATAAAACCCGAGGATTACGAAAATCTAACAAAAAGACCAAAACATGACCAGCCAGCATCCTTAAAAAATCTGAAAAAAAAAATAAAAATCATTAACATCGTCCTGATTGCGAATATTTTCGTACTTGCACGAGTTGAAATTCAAACCCAAGATAATCTTTGGACAGAGCTCTATATGCGGTGTAAGATTCACTTTCATATCATATTAGCGAGACCGTGTCTTTAAAGAAAATATTACAAATTGAATGTTCTTTGCGTGAGATGTATTTAAGCAGTCGTAAACCACTTGGAAACGTCGGAAACACCATATTTCTGCTGACAACACAAAAACAAAAACAAAAACAACGAGTAATAACTGTAACAGTGAGCTGTTACGAAGTCTCCCAAACGAATTAAGTGATATCTCGAACGCCTAACATTGTATTCAATAAACTATTTGTTTTTCAGAGACAGAAATGGGGACATTGTTCCATAAAGTTTATCCATACTTGATGGAGAGGTTACTTGAAAATCGTGATATGGGTATTTTTTGTGACCCGGGTTTTACTGTCGTACCATGTCACACTGATCAACTTTCGCTTGTCGACATGATGCATTGACAGAGATATATCCCAATATTTCTGAACCGCATACGAGAATTGGTTTCATTGTATGGTGTAATAAAATGCTTTCATTAAATAAAAATAATAAAAAAGACTTCTTACCTGTTATGCTAAGTCCTCCCAACATCAAGTCAGTATATTATGAATCATATTTATATAAAAAGATACAATTGCAGAATCCCATGAAGAATTAAAAAGTTTCAAAAATTAGCGTGTCACCTTATATCTCAAAAACGTTAACAGATATAGATAAAAACGGTTCGAAAGTGATTTTTTTTCAGCAAGGAACATAATAAACAAATCCCATAAAAATCAGACAAAAAAATAAAAAAAATTAGACCAATACAGTTTAGCATAAAATATTATTGGAAAATTATCTTCCGGGAATAGAAAATTATCCCCGCGAACAATACCAATTGTGCATTCACTAGGTCTTGTCATGGGCATAATGATTATCCCGGTCAGCAGTTTCGAATCTATTCAGAAACACTGATGATACATCCAGTGTTAAAAGGTGTGGGACATGTACTCTGAGGATATCTGAGCTTTTCACAAAGAATAAAAAATTTTATAATTAAGGGCCAAGGATCTCAATGTCTTTTGTTGATTTTGTAAAATCATTTAGTGCATGGAAGGCATTTGAAAAAAAGGCGGGATGCAAAATTTGCAGAAAAAAGGCAGGACCAATAATCCTCAGAAAAAAGGCAGGATGAAAAATGTAGTGGGAAAAAAAGCAGGAAACCCAGATAAAAAGGCAGGACAACACTAGGTAGTAAAAAAAGCAATCTCGAAATTTTGCTGAAAAGAAAGGCAGGACTTAATTTAAGATTACTTCCATGCCTGTAGAAAAAAACGGAGGTAATTCCCATGTAGAAATTTAATCACCGGGAAGTGGTTAAAAATATTATGTATTTTTATCCCACCGATTAAACACGTCAAGAATAGAAGAAAGCAATTTATCTCCTCTGCCTTGAGAAAAATAATATTAATATGTACAGATAATTCCAATACGGTGGGTATTTTTTATTTTGATTCGTCGACAATGTGACGTCTGGGATCTTTTATTTTTCTATAAATTACGTTCAGCGTGTGAATAAAGAGTGCCAATTTTAAAACGCTCATTTCTTTCTTATTTTGCCAAACTTCGGACTTTATTCAGTTTGTGAGTGAAGTGGTCTCCCTTAAACACCGATAAATTGTTTCAAAACAACTCCTACAATTACATGTATAATACGTATTTACTAAAGCATATTAAGAGAATAGAAATAAGACAGTTTAATGTGGAAACCAGGGTCCTGAACGACTAGGCGGGGTCATTAGTTTTTAATCGACGTCACGTTAGCCAATCAACAGCCAGCATTTATTCCAAGCCGGGGATAATAATTAATTCCGTTTTCAAATGCATAATTGTGATATGTACTTTGAAAGAAATGTTTTAATACTTACGACATGTAAATGTCTCTGGTCTAACAATTGTATGGTGATCTTTATCTGTGATAAGATATATAATTAATGTTTTTAAATGCAACAATCTGAAACATGCTATGCTTAATGCAGTATTAGATACAACGGGTCATCTGGTACAGTTTTGCATCAACCAGATGTTTAACATTACAGAATATATTTTTCTTTATATTGGGTCTTCATATAGAGTATAACTCATAGTGTGAAAATTGAATCTGCCAAGAGGCTTCGTCACTCACCTGCAATTTCATACATATAAACAGATCTGACTGTTCTAATTATAATGTCCAAAGCATCTATACATATGTTTTATGTGAGAATCGTTTATTTGGCTAAGCGGTTTCAGGTAAAAAATTTGTTTTCTTCAAATTTTGACCAATCAGAAACAAATATTACCATGGGTCCGCCTTGGACAACGGACGATGAGTGATGTCTCACCTTGTGCGCAAAATGAAATAAAAATATGAGAGTTATTCCACAAAATAATAGTTATTTTACGAAGATAAGAAAAAAAGTTATCAGTGGTTGGGTAATACCGACCTTCTAGGGTGTACAGAAAAACATTAAAGTCAATATAATCCAACAACCCATTACCAAAAACAATAAAATTTCAAATTGATTTGAAACAGACATTTTGATTGGTTGAGCAAGTTAGAGCATATGGAATAAACTACTTTGGATAATGTGACGTTACAAAGTTAACGTATTACTCCTCGGTCCATTATTAAATATTCCTGATCTAAATAAGTTATTCAAATGATCCTATCATCCTATCAGCAATTTTGGATTAAAAAAATTAAATTATAAGGTTTGTTTTAAATTTTGGAACACGTTATAGTTGTATAATCTACTTTCGTCAGTTTACGCTCAAAGTAGTTAAATTATTATTAAATTTCCCACAGAATTCTTTTCCAAATTGTATATGAGAGGAAAAAAGGTGAAAATACAGAATTTCTCAGGTAATTTATCCGTCATTTTTGACAAATGTATATATACAATATTTGTACCAGCTTTAGAGACAGGTCGAAGTACGAGGTTAACCGAGGATATCTCAGCTGTTTAGCACATCTCTAGCATATCTGAAGGAGGCGATTTTTGGCACGTATTGCAAAGAAAACATGACGTCATAAACACCATAAAACAATATTTATAAAGTCCTTGCAAGTGAAGATAATGGTACCAGGAGATGATAGCGAGCGCAGCGAGGGCTATGGGAGCATATGCATTTTTTCACGTATGGGTCATTTATAAAAGTCTGTTTAATGGGGGCAGCCAAATTGTGCTACATACTAAGGCTAGAACAAGTTTCGTTCGCCGGAAACGAAAGTAAGGGAAATAACATGCTTCCAATTTTAATTTTAGAGTCAGAATCGTTAGACCGGAAATAAATTTCTGGAAAGGGCTATTGCTGTGTTCGCATCATTCAGGGTCACGCCAACAGCATATTATTATGCGACTATACGAATATCTAAAAAAATATTCGAAACCCTTTATTTGGCAGGATAAAATATCCTATTTCTTCCAATAACTCTTCCGACTTGGCCGTTTGGGTACCTCGATGTTAGCTATTTTTTAAATAACCCATAGGAAAACTTTGTTATACCATTTATTGATGTCAGTAACGATTGACGTTTTCAAGACAATACAACAATGATATCGTTAGACTAAATATCGTAGATATAAATACCTCTATTACATCTCAATATAATACCCCAACTACTTATCCGGGAAGTAGACTTTGCGATTGCGCACACCTCATGGATTATCTGAATCTTTCAATTTCATGGAAGAATTTAACATGTACTAATAAAACGTTTGTTTAGTTTTGTTTAGTTTGGGTTTAACGCAGTTTTCAGCACATTTGGCCATTTCGTGGCGGCTAGTTCTTATTGGTGGAGGAAGCCGGATCACAACCCCAGCGTTGACAGGCTAGTGGACCACTCGGCCATCGAGGCCCCCTAATAAAACGTAAAAATAATTCTAAAAAGTAGTAAAACAAACTGTCTTACCGTTTTCATAATAATGGTCATTACATAATGTGGTGTTGCAACACTTTAAAGGCAAGTCCATATCTTCTCGTCTGTTTATATTATCCAATACATGGCACACCTGAAAGTATATATTGCACTGAAGTCCATCAAATGTATTTTTAGGTTAAGACCAGTTGTATAACATACTAATCACGAGGCACAAATTATTACTAGTAATGAAAACATGTCACCCACTGGTAGCCTTGAGATGTTTTCTGCTCTTTGGTCGGGTTGTTGTCTCTTTGAAACATTCCCCGTTTCCATTCTCTATTCTATTTATCCTTTTTTTTTCGGAGGACCGGGGGTGGGGGGCGAGGGTGGTATATCGTAAAATTTGGTACCATACCTTATCAAAATATAAATTTCCCGATCTTTTACGATATATTTGTCAATAATATACGGAAATTCAAGTCATGTCCATGTTAACTTTGGGTTCCTGTGAATAAACTTATTTGAAAACGATACAGAGTTAAATCACCAGTGCACTACTGCTTACATTTGTTCGAGTTTTTGTTGCCTATATCATTTGCAGTCCTATATTTAATCATGTTAAGGTATCCGGACCATAAATGACCACGTGATTATTCAAAAGTTCCCGGATGTTCCATACAACGCAATTGAATTGACCTCGGTAATTATCGGCAAACTAACTTATTTTTACAGACTCTGCATATAAGCAACAAAGTGTGTTTCAACGTGAGAAAAATATATATACAAAATTCCAGCTTAAAATTGTTTTGTTCAGTCATTCACGGTCAAAAAGAGATACAATTTTCGATCATGATCTATTATGGTCCGGATACCTTAATGTCGTACTACCAAAAGAAAATTTCCTGCACTTGGTAAGTACTTTTTATTCTTTTTTTTGTATGCTGTGAAATACGTTTGAAGAAGTATTGTAAGTGATCTTTTGTATTTTGATGTTGTTCCCAGTTAACAACAAGCATTCTAAGTCTGAAACTGTTCATCATGTTTGTACTTTTTTTTCTTGAACCTTAATTATTGTTATATATAGCAACCTGTATTTCAAGTGGTTGTACACTTGTTTATTATATGGAATATTATGTTCCTTTGAGATTTGTTGATTTTTGAAACAATACTTGATTTCCGACCTAGTCCGAAATTACCGCATAAGGGGCAGAAATAATTATTCTGATCACGTGACTTTAGTGTTTTGTTAGGCATGAGAATGGTGGTTTGCACGTTACAAGAGTAAAGGAAAATTTGAAGGATAATGCAATTCGGCCGAGTTTTAGCTTTCTGTATTCATGGCGTGATATACCCCTCTGGAACAGAAATTGTCGCAACTCTGGTACAGTATGTTTATTTTATATATGTTTGTTTCTTTTAACCATGTTTATGTTCTGGTTGTTATATTTTGGTGACAATCCTTGTGTTTTGGATTTTGGACCAAAAAATATTCTGATTCTGATTCTGTTTCCACTTCGTAAAATATATCACAGAATTATTAAATCAACAATACAAAAATGCGATATGCTTTTAAAAAGTATTTTTATAAACTATATCAAAAACCAATCGTCGTTTTCAAGGCATTGTGTAATGACAATGCAGAAAGATAAGAAATACGTGTAAAATGCATAAATTGAAAAATGAAAGAGGAATTTAAGAGGGTGCCCAACACTTTGACTAGAATAGATTTGGCTCGTTTAATTTTCCTAAAATTTTGATGAAATATTTATTTTGACCTGTTGACAAAAATTAAAAAAAAAATCCAGAAATTTGAACCACACAATTTACGGGAATTAATTTCATTGGATATATAGCAGTTTGACAAACACTAATGTTTGATCATTAAAATGTAGCACGAAGATGATCAACAGTAAAATTTAGAATTCCCATGGATGGCTAGGCCATTTAAGGAGATAAGGGTATTTCAAACATACTATTACCATACCGTCTTCTGCTTACAACCAAGATTAAATTCTCTGAATCCACTGGTTGAATCAAACCGCACTGTACCATCAACGCCACATATCTGTAAATATCACCATATGAATTGTGTATAAAAATCTTGTGGATACAGTATTATTAATAGGTAAAATAATAAACATTCTACCGTAGCAATTTTTAACACTTAATGTGGATATATTTCAGAATTCAAGAAAAAAAAATCACAAATTGATTCATATGGTTTCTTTATTACGTTTGCAAAACTCTAAAACATTATTGCACATGTACATATTGTTAATTTTGTTTGTTTGTTTAGTTGGGGTTTTACGCCGTTTTTTTTTCATTTCCAATTTATACATAAAATTGATTACAAAATACCTAAATAAATTTGATGCACAGTATGGCCATTTCGTTGACTGACAACTCATCAGCAGTGCTCGAGATCAAAATTTTGGAAATCCGGTTGAAGATATAATGATAAATTAATAAGTACTACATGTTATTTCTTATAGTATTGTCATTAACAATATCGGGGGCCTCGGTGGCCGAGTGGTCTAGGTAGTTTGTCATGACAACTAATGATCACTAGCCGGTCAACACCGAGGTTGTGAGTTCGAATCTTACCTGTGGCGGGGCGTGTTCGACTCCGATCTTAATTAACAAGGATTGCCAATTTTCCTACCGAAGGTCGGTGGTTCTCTCAGGGTACTCCGGCTTCCTCTACCAATAAAAACTGGCCGCCGCGAAAAGGCCAAAATGTGCTGAAAACGGCGTTAAACCCCAACTAAACAAACAAACAAACCTTGGCAAAGGATACTTGTTCGACGGTTATAAATACTTCAGAGAGAGAAACAATAGCCAAATAAATGACAACACGGATAATAGTAAAGGTCTTTTCAAAGTTAGAGATAAACGTTATTATAATTACATGATTGTAGGAACCTGTGATGGATCACGGAAGCACAACTCACGGATTCCTAGCGCGTCCCCATGTGGCAAATAGGGGAGACCCTCTCGTTGTTGGGTTGTCAGGTCAAGCATGACCGCGTACCATAGTGGGTAACGTGTTTGGATAATGCCACACTCCCTGCACGCTAAAGACCCATTCTGTAGTTTTCGAAAAAGAGTAGGCTAATGCCACTACAGAAAGCTAAATTATCCGACCCTACCCATTCCTTCTACAGTGGCCCCCTTCGTGTTCTGTCCCACCCCTATTTGAATTTTTGATAAATTGAACTGGTTCTCGTCCTAAAGAAGCATGAAGTATTTTCCATTGGACGTTACGCAACAATCAACCAATCAATCAATAATTACCTGATTATTAGGACATACATTAACCAATCAATCAATAATTACCTGATTATTAGGACATACTACGAATTCCTGGCAGGATTTGGGATTTCTTGTCTGTTGACAACCATAACATGTAATACTTCCATTAAGGTGAATACCTGGAACTAAAATATTATCCGAAATTAAATATCAGAATCTGGATCTGAAATTACCTGTTACATGTAAGTTCTAAAAGAGTATTGTGCACCTACATAACTGTACGGAAATAAAATACAAAATATGAAATGAAAAATGAAAGAAGAGGTTAGGTCACTACCGTAATTCAAAATTCAAAATTTGATCCTTTGAACCGTTTTAGAAAATCCAAATTCTAAAAACTTTTTGCGCATATCAATACACTAACTATACTTAAGGTGGTACCTAACACTACAGGGAGATAACTCTGTAAAATCAGCTAAACGTTTTAATAACGTTATGTTGTTAATGGAATATTAAGCTTTTCAATGATCAATATTAGTGTTTGTCAAACTGCTATACAACCAGTGTAATTTTTCTGATGAATTGGTTGGTTCAAATGTTTTGAAATTTAAAAATTTTTGTCAATGGGTCAAAGTAAATACTTTGTCAAAATTTTATGAAAATTAAATGAGCCAAATTAATTTTAGTGAAAGTGTTGGGTACCACCTTAAATTCATAAAGTTAGAAATGAAAGAGAAGTTTATGTCAAAAGAGAAGCGTCGACGGACAGACTGACAGACTGACAGACTGACGGGGTTTATAACTATATAGCCAACCTTCTTCAGAAGTGTAGAGATAAAATTCAACTGTAAGAAATTCAGTTATATCAGGAACGAACTTCGTCAGCAGTTTTTTGTAATAGTGTTATTTCCCCTCATATTCCTTGCATCACCCCCTTCCACTACCACAAATTAGAAAAAAAATCCATCTTTTCGTTTTCAAAAGTAGCAAAATTCCGGTAATAGACCACGAATAAATTAATATGATAGTCGACAAATGTGGAATCAAGAATTTTGCTATAATTACGCAATATGAATATGTTTTGCTCAGGGTATTCCACTTTTCGTTGTAATACCGCAGAGTTCAACACATATGTTTTGTCTAGTTACAATACAAACTAGAGGCTCAAATCTAGAGGGCTGAACCTGTATCGCTCACCTGACAGAAACAAGAATTGCCCATGGCGGCCATGATTGTCGCATGATCTCTACAAAATGAGAAATCTTTTGAAAAACCTTCCACAGATGATTCTTGTCTAGTATCGTTTCATTTGGCCAAGAGGTTTCAGAGAAGAAGATTTCTTTCTATCAGCCTATCAGAAACAAGAATTGCCTATGGCAGCCATGCTTGTCGTCCAATCAGGATAAAAAAAAATAATTTCATAAAAGACTTTCCATAGATGCTTCCTGTCAAGTTTGGCTGACAGTTTTGGTCAAGTAGTTCCAGAATTATTTTTTTTCAATTCAACCAATGAGAATCAAGAATTGCTCATGGCGGCCATGTTTGTTGCCCGATCGGGACGAAATGAGGATACTTTGTAAAGAACCTCCTATAGATGTTTCCTGTTAAGTTTCGTTCCATTTGGACAAGTCACTGCAGAGGAGAAGATTGTTTTATATCAGCCAATGAAAAAAGACTGCCCATGGCGTTCATATTTATAGTCCAATCGGAACGAAATGAGGAAATTTAATAATGGACCTCCCATATATGCGTCTTGTCAAGTTTCGTTCCATTTGGCCCCGTGATTTCCGAGAAGGTTTTTTTTATATCAGCCAATCAGAAACAAAAACTGCCCATGGTGGCCATGTTTGTAGTCCGATTGGGACAAAATGAGGAGACTTTGTACAGAACCTCCCATAGATGCTTCCTGTCAGGTCTCATTCCATTTGGCCAAGCAGTGCCGGAAAAAAGTTTAATCAGCCAATGAGAAACAAGAATTGCCCATAACGGCCATGTTTGTTGCCTGATCGGGACGAAATGAGGAAAGTTTGTAACCCCCTCATTTATGCTTCCTGTCAAGTTTAGTTCCATTTGGCCAAGCAATTTCAGAAAAGATTTTTATTATATCAGCCAATCAGAAACAAGTACTTGCCCATGGCGGCCATATTTGTACTCAGATTGGGAAGAAATGAGGAAAAGTTATAAAGGACTTCCAATATATGCTTCCTACTAAGTTTTGTCCCTGGCAGTTTCAGAGGAGAAGATTTTTGAAAACTCAGCCAATCAAAATCAACAATTGTCCATGGCGGCCATGTCTGTTGTCCGATCGGGACGAAATGAGCAAACTTTTATTAATAACCTTACATAGATGCTTAATTTAATTTTATTTGGCTCAGTAGTTTCTGAGAAGATTAAAATGTGAAGAGTTAACGGACGACGGACGGACGGATGACGGACGGACGGACGACGCACGCCAGGTTAAGAAAAATGCTCAAATGGCCACCAGGTGAGCTAAAAAGTAAGATGCAAAATTCAGAAAAAACATCTCGTGATAACAATTTTCTATAAAATTCCACATTTTTTAAAATAAATAGTAGACAATGGGCATTCACCGTTTTTATAACCGTTTAGCCTCAACAGAACCAATTGCAAACCAACTGCAAAAAGACCTCTCCATAAAGATAAATTGTACGCGCAAGGAAAACAATAAGTACATCCATTAGTTGGACTTCAGGCTACTGTATCAGTGTCAGCAAAATACCAACAAAACCGCAAAAGCAACGGTAACCAGTTTTTCTTCGACAGATACGATATCTATATAACAGCAAGTGCTAAACGTGCCGTTAGACGGTAAAGTAGTAATCTAAATCATAATGTTTTATCATAAAACCTTACTGCTTACTGTTGCAATATTTCCCATTACAAAGTGGTGATGAACAGCATTCAGAGCAATAGACAAGCTTGTGAGCCCTCTTTTGTGGCTGACCGTCTAAACACGTCTGTAAGTGGCAGGTCTGCCGATAAAAAATAGCACAAAATTGACGTCTATACAAAAACTCTGAGAAGAAACAGGTGGGAAAAATTTGGAAAAGAAGGGAAGTACATATTATCAGGTTTTCTGCAAACGTATATCGTAAAATATCAGCCGCGAGACACAATGTGAAGCTTTTTCGGCGAGTGAGCGTAGCGAACGAGCTAAAAAGCTTCATATTGTGTCGAGCGGCTTATATTTTACAATATTTGTTTGAAGAAAACTTGATGATAAATTTATCGTATTGTTAACTGGCAATCTTAATGGAATTTCTTACTTTCAATGGCCATCTGCCTATAACCGTATGTTTTCCTGATATATTCGGGTCAACGTTGGGTCAAACATTATGACGTCGCTGATATATTCGGGTCAGCTCATATTAGGGTCGGGTCAACTCTTTACGACGTCACAGTGCCGAAATACGGGAAATTGTGAAGGCATCAGCAGGTCGATATAGGCATGGGGAAATACGATAAAAACATAGATTGGTTCTTATGTTTAAAATTATATATAAAGAAGTACCAGAATATTTAGAAACTTTGCTTCCAAACTCTGTAGAAACAATCCTTTATTGAACATTTTCCTAGAAAATCGCATAATATTTCGGAAATTTGTACTAGAAGGAACTTTTTTCGGACGATTTTCTACCGTCTATTAGATTATGGATTAATCTACCTCTTGAAACACTCAATTTTAAATCGTTGAATATTTTTAAGAATAATATAAAAACGCAAAGTAATGTTTGTCCAAAATTCTGCTATACACGTAGTAGAATTGGACATATATTACACACCAGGTTGCGGATGAATAATAGCTCATTAAATGAACACCTGTTCATGTGCAATCTGGTAACCACGCCGAACTGTTCATGTGGCCAAGGCGGGTCAATATCCGATTGTTTTTTTTTTTTTTTTTTATGACATAATGATTTTATTGAGATAATCTATAAAATGTAATTGGTCTGTATGCGGTCACATGATATTCCGTTTCTTTGATATTGTTTGATTAAAACCCATAATGAAACCTTTCACTTTCGCTTTCAATCACGTGGCAATCACGCGGGTTGGTAGATATTCGTTTGTTTCGTGCAAATAGTTTAAACTGCAAATTGCCGGTACAAAGTGCATATGTCTATTTTTCATTTTTAGTTCATCATGTATGACATTCTATACGCTCATCCGTATCTACCTGCCTGCATGAACCGAATAAAGTTGAAAACTGAACCATGCGAACAGAACAGTCAAAATGTCTCCCATTTTAGCGACTTAATTGGAAACGATTCGTTAGCCTTGCATGTTTTTGTAAAATAAATCATTCAATTCGAATATCAAATAGTCTAGATTAAAATTACGGATTTAGTGGATTATAATGTAATAAAACAATTACAGGCTTTTGTATCGGTCGATATGAGTTTTGACAGACCTAAAAGAATTTAACATTGACCGTCGCCTTCGGTCAATATTAATTGTTTAGGCCTATGAAAGCTCAAGGAAAAGAAAAAAACCCAAAAGTGAAAAGGAGGGTGGTGTATTGTTTGGGCCGGGTTGTTCCAGTTTGAACATTTGTGTTGATGGAATTTATAAAAACAAAAGTTTATGGAAATTTAACGTATTAAAAAAAAAAAAAAAAAAAAAAAAAAAAAAAAAAAAAAAAAAAACCAATATCTAAAAGGGCAAACAAAACAAGGCTTATATTAATCAAGTAAAACTATCGCCACCCCAGCTATAATACAATGCCGCGCATTAATGTAACAAGTCTTGCCACCTTGCAGACCTGCATTGGATGTTAACTCATTTACGCTAACCCCTTGTTAGCAATGTTTGGTATTACATACATCTGCAGGTCGACATCCGCCTTGGAAGTAGTCAGTTTGCTTTTCTTGATCATAGACATGCTCCATAAAACAGAACTAAAACGGAATAAGATAACAACTAATTCATTATGATACATGTACTAATTTACCCCATTCAGTGTTACCAACAAAAAAAAAAACCCTATTTGGTTTCTCTAGTTTCTGTTTCAAAGAACGTAAGAACTGAGGATGGATGGATGAATTATTGTTTAACGTCCAGTGGCAACCAGGTGCATATTAGGACTAGAACATGTAGATATGATAATGAATATGATCCCCGCTTTGTACTAGACCGACACCCTGAGCCGGATGTTTCATTTCATTTTCAAGAATTTCATAAGGTCTACAGATACATAATTGTTTATTCTGATACTTAATTTGTCTATCCTGTTACTTTATTCAAGGTAACGGGACAGACAGTAACAGGATGGACAAAATTATATGTTTATTGATTCTTTTTCGAAATAACAGCCCCCCTTACATCGGTGTATGTTTTTTTAGTTAGAGTTTTTTGTCTCTAAGCAGTTAGTGATCCTTTTGAGAACGTATGGGTGTGGTAATGTATAAATTTGTTGGTAACATGATAGACATTTTAAAAGGGTACGCTATCACTTTTCTGGTTATAACTTCGCTCCCGTTTCTTCTGAAGTTCTATTGTTTTGGTTGTCATTTGGAAAACATATGTACTTTTGATTTCATCATAGAAGATATTCGTATTTGCATGCAAAATTATTGCTCTGCAAATTGTTCACCGGTAACAGGACAGACATGCATTTCGTGGACGCCAGAATAATTTTACTTTTTTATGAGCAGATATATAAATATCTTCAAGACTTCACTTTCTTGCTAAAAATCAATTAAATGCTTTTCAAAAAAATAATTTTGCCGATTTGAAAACATACAAAAAATCATTGAAAAATAAAGTGCAAACATGGTTCTCTCAATCCGGACACTCGCCAATTGCTAAATATTGAGCTTCAAAATCATTTAGATGTGCCGATTTGAAAAAATCAATTCTAGATGTGCCGATTTGAAAAACGTTTGGTTAAGCACAAAAAAAAAAAAAAAAAAAAAAAAAAAAATAATGCCATAGTGTCTGAATATTTTTTTAACATAGGTGGACAGGAAAATGGACTTTTTTTGAAAATGACCCATATGGTGTAATAAAATGCATTCGGTTTCATTAAATAAAAAAGAAAGACTTCTTGCCTGCAGTGATAAGTCCTCCCAAAATCAAGTCAGTGTAATTTGAATCATATTTATAAAAAATGATACAACCATGACAATTACAACACAACAATATCTTTTTTTAATTTATGACCAAGCAAATGAAATAATATCTATTATTACATCTTATGTCCGATACATTGATGTCATCCTTGTATCAACATTATATTAAATCTACAATATGATGTAAGGACAGAAAATAAAATAATTAAAAAATAAAACACCATATTAATAATAATAAACATTTAAATTTGAGATTGACGGGTTTAAAGTTTTAAAAATTACACAATAACACACTCGCGAAATCGCAGAACGAAATCAGTGTCATCTTTTGATAAATATCATCCTGAAAAAATTTCTTCTCTTAGTATGTGACCTGGTCGACCTTTTAAACCACTGGAGTCAATAACAACAGGATTTTTGTCTTTCATTTTCATTCATTTGCATAATGGCGAAATTCAATATACATATCAAAATGTAAGGATATGGAGTAAACATCAAGGGACTTATAATGGCCCCCTTCACCCTTTTATTTTGGAAACGGCGAAGATACAAAAAAAGATCTGCAATAACTAATGGTGAGCAATCATTTCTAAAAAAAAATCATCAAATCCGATGAAGAATTAAAAAGTTTCAAAAATTAGCGCGTCGCCTTACATCTCAATAACAATGACAGATATAGACAAGAACTGATCGATCGAAAGGGATTTTTTTTCCTTTTAAAGCAAGGAACATAATAAACAAGCCCCATAAAAATCAGACAAAAATTAAAAAGTTAGACCAATACAGTTTAGTATAAAATATTATTGGAGAATTTTTTATGAGATATAACAATTTATTATCTTCCGGGAATAGTCAATTAGCCCCACGAACATTACCAATTGTGCATTCACTAGGTCTTGTCATGGCCAGCAGTTTCGAAGCTATTCAGAAACATTGATGATACTGGCATCCAGTGTTTAAAGGGGTGGCACATGAACTCTGAGGATATCTGAGTTTTTCACTAAGAATAAAAATGTTAATAATTAAGGGCCAAGGATCTCAATGTCTTTTGTTGATTTTTTACGAGGGAATCCCCCATTTCCCGGGCAATGTGTGAAATCATTTATTGCGTCTCCTTATAGGCAATCAGAAATATATAATTAAAGACTAATGATTCAAGGGGTGGGATGAACCCTTGGTAAATGAGGTATATATCAGTTCATGCGTCTTGTCATGGGGAATAAGAATATATAAAGGTATCGGGTTTCTTACAGAGTTTTAAATTTATATAATTCAAGATAACTGGTTTAAGGGGACGATAATGACGCCCATTGAGTAATGAGGTATGTATCCTTTAAAGGGGAATCACGGTATTATTTATACGCATCGCTATAAGTGCCGTTTTTTTATTATGACGTCGCGCTTGGCCGTCGAAAATTTTGGAAAGATTTGAAAGTTATTGATTGGATGGGAGTGGTGATAGCCCCCCTAGGGAAGCGAGGTATGTGTCACTGGGGAATAAGAAAATATATGGTTTAGGGGTGCAGATTTTTACGGTTTATGAGATAATTGAACATTATTGATTTGATGGGAGTGGTGATAACCCCCTGGGGAAGCGGGGTATGTGTCATTTGGTGAGTCTTACCATGGGAAATAAGAAAATATATGGTTTAGGGGTGGGGATTTTAACGGTTTATGAGATAATTGAACATTATTGATTTGATGGGAGTGGTGATAACCCCCTGTGGAAGCGGGGTATGTGTCTTACCATGGGGAATAAGAACATATGGGGTTTAGGGGTGGGGATTTTAACGGTTTGAGATAATTGGACATTATTGATTGATGGTGGGGGGATCACCTTACTAAAAGAATGGGGTACATATCTGAGAATAATAAAATATATGATTTAAAGCTATGGATTTTAATTGCATATGAAATTTTTCAGAAGTATCGACTTTGAGGGTGGGGATGACCCCCTAGGAGAACGATATATATATGTATGTGATGATTATTGGTCACTCTCGTACAGTTTTTCGATGAAAAAAAAAATCCCCATAGGGTCCTATAGTAAACCCCTTGCCTCTTTGAACTGTTCATTATACGTCTCAGTGACTCCCATCAAAAAA
The DNA here is from genome assembly GCA_028015205.1 of Mytilisepta virgata. NCBI lineage: Eukaryota > Metazoa > Mollusca > Bivalvia > Mytilida > Mytilidae > Mytilisepta > Mytilisepta virgata. Next base: position 293,314 of record JAPWFG010000023.1, read on the forward strand.
TGAAAGTACTAGGCACATCTAGACACATTGATCCTTCATCATGGGAAATCTCGGATCCATATATCTGACGGTTACGAACAAAATCGGAGAGGAAGAAAAAAAAATTGTTCGATAAAAATCGCAAATCAAAATCTATAAGTCTCCCACTTCGTTTGGGAGACTTAATTACTTGCAGTAAAAACAAAGGCACAGTATATTTGCGTTGTCCCTTCTATTGATTTTACATTAATATAAACCAACGGTTTACATTGAATTTTCTTGATATTCTATTCTTTTTCATGTTGATTATATCATTTTATTCAATTCAAAAGGAAAAATCCACACGGGTCTCAGTTACTAGCATTCGATACTAGCCAGAAATAACTGTTGTAAAATTGTAAAATATGTGAAAACTAAGGAGTGTCTCCCTCGTGCATAGCTCTGTTCTTAGATGGTTTTGGCGCTACCCTTGTTGGTCATTTGGCATTTTTGAATTTGTTCTTCAATCGTTTGGATTGTTGTTTTGGTTTTCAACATCTTAGGCTTCTAGAAGACTGAGGAGTCGTAAATCGACGCACTGTGAACATCGTGCGCGTCAAAATTGGTAGCAAAAAATTGTATTAATTGAGAATGTGGTATGGTAGTGTAGAGTTTAGAGAAGCCAAATGTTATTATGGTGTTGCGTGTACCCAAAGTTTTTGATTTTAGATATTGAAGTAATTTTTTTAGTTTTTAAGAATCTGATTTACGCCACTAGTAGAATATGATGTTTCGCAATAATTCTAAAGTCCCTCGTTAATACACGTCAATATGAATTTTAAAATCTTTGGAAAAAGTTGTGCATAGCAATTAGCTGACCTGGCAATGTACCTATGTTTAAACGGATTATTATGTAGTTTAGGAATCCAATAAAGAGCAGGAAGGTCAATTTATTCACCCGTTGTAGAATAACCGGTAAATAGGTATCGAGGAATTTTGTTTTTTTCATTTTTTTAGTATAGTTATGGTACCTTCTTTACCATCATCATAGTGTACTGTAGATCTGAATAATTTGCATTGTAGCAACAGAACCTTTATTATTTAGTAGCAATAGTCATCTACATAGATTTACATAGACTATAAAATGTTACCTCTCCAAGTGGACATGTTTTTATTTCTCTACATTCTCGTAATGATTTAGCAGGATCATCACAAACATAGCACGATATGCCTTCTTTCACGTCTGCAGCTAAAACGCACAAAGATACTTATAATAGCGAGAAATAAAAGGGAAAAAAACATTAATGCATTAAAAAAGTTATTGGTTTATCTTTTAACATTTATTTGAAAAGTTACAGTCATGACAATTATATATATAGCATACATATATATTAAATATTCGTCAATTCTTTTATGTACAATGTAATATATGTACAAGAAACAGAACAACTAAGATTTCAGCCTAGATTTCCGGCTGTGTGAGAAGATGGAGGAGGAGGGAGTGGGCGATGGGTAGAGGCGCCACTTGATAGTTATACCTGTATATTTCTGCTTTTGTTAAAACATACCATGTTCATGACCCGAATTTACAAAAAACACACCTTGTTCACGAGTGGCATTTATATAAAAAAATACATGTTGATGACCTCCAAAAACACCAATAACTCCAATGTCATAGACTAATTCAGTAATACGAGAATTTGTAACTTAATCTTCTAAAGCATAATTACAAATTGAGAATTATTTATAGAATATTGAAAGTGAAACATGTTTATATCGACAATTTACCTCTGTATATTAATCATAAGGTATATTATCTGAGGGTTTTACCCTGTTCTAGACAGCAGTACAGACAATTTGACATCAAGGTCATGACAATATGACCTAGCACACTCATGCTATCAAAATTATTGGAGGTAGCCTACTCCTCCTTCCTCCTGTCTGTCATTATAAATTAATGTCTTAATAATGACTGAATTATACTTCTATCTGACATATTAAAATCATTACGAAATTCTAAGCAACAGGATCAAATGGAATAGTCAGAAATATAAAAAAAATTGTCAAGGTTTTATTGATTGATTCAAAACTTTCACTATAATATACATTTTGAAATTATCTACATTGCAAATTCCTCTAGATCAGAAACAGATAACTGTATCATTTACCTTAGAAGATAAAAAGAGAATAAAAAAAGCAATAAACCAACAAAAGTCTGAAAATAATCATTGCACATTGGAATTTTTAATACTCGATGTAAAATTCCTGTCTTTTCATTGGTTATTGTGTTCCATTAAACTCAATTACGTCTTTCATACATAAATCAACGATAAAAAAAAATAATTATCTTTTATTTTTCCTGAAATAATTGATTCTAATCAGATTTTCCAGTAGTATATTATTTTACATTGTGCATATCGGATATTTTTGGAATCAGATTAGATAGACTGTGACATCATATTTCACTTACCTCTTTTTGATACGTAATTTCTTTCCCCTTTATTTGTATAAAAAAATATCAGACCTTAAAGAAAAATAGATATATTATTTACCTTAAGTTTATTTGTAGAATAATAAGAAATTTTTGCATTACAGTTAAGATAAAGAGAGTTGACTGTGTTCAATTTTCAACCTTTTATTTGATATTCTAGCTTCTCTAGTTTTATCCATTCGTTATCCATCTTGTGCATCAAAATTGGTATCAAAGAATTGTAGTTTTACCACTGAGTCGATGCCACTGCTGGTGCACTCCAAGTCCCCGATGATATCCCAAGCTCATTTGCTGGCATTTCAATACTAGCCCGAAATTGATACTTAAAAATGACTGTTACAAAATTGTAAAACTATGTGAAAACTAAGGAGTACTCATCTGCATAATGCATAGCTCTGTCCTTATATGGTTTTGGCTTTACAGTTTTTGGTCATTTTGGCATTTTTTTAAAATTTGTTCTTAAACATTTTGGATTGTTGTTTTGGTTTCCCCCATTCTCGGCACAACTGATGCATCATGGATCGACGAAATGTGCTCATCATGTGCATCACAATTGGTATCAAAGTATTGTATCTGTAACATTAACTAGCCTTCCCCAGTTCTTCCTGCTTCACATTTCGTAAATATTTCATAAAGGTCCGAAGAATACATTATTATGAAATCCTTTTTTTAATGGCTTTTGAGACAGGCAATTTACTTAAAGCCAATGAAACACCAAAAGAGGTCTTTTTCCGCAAAAATTTTCCATAGAGTATCTCCTGGTGACACGCATACAAACTCATTGTAGCCAACAGCATTGCAAAAACACGAAAGATATTTTAGATTTCAATTCGAATCCGAGTTTCATAAAAAAAAAAATTAGAATTTCGACCTGTAGGTAGATTCAATCATATTCCAGTGAGTGTATTCAACACTTACAGTCTGGTGTGAAAATTTAAAAAAATAAATTAATTAAATATGCCTTTTCTTCATAATAATGTTAAGACGAAATCGGATGATAAAAATCATATTCGTCTAAACAAGGTATCCAAAATTATTGCCCGAGGGAGTTATAATCATACATTAAACAGAATTAAAAAATTTCAAGGCATGTATCCAAAAGTCTTGTTATGACAATTTCTTCTGGTTGACGCTCTTGGAGTGGTACAATTTTCCAGCTTTAACCAATTGTTGCATACTTGAAATGGGATTCACATTTTGTTCTAAATAATTTACGTTACTTGCAGTACCTCTATCAGGTACAATTGTAATCAAACTTTGTAAAGTCGAATATTATCAATGTGAACAATCCCAGCGTTAATTTTGACATAATTCTTCAAAGGTACTTAATGTTTATCTTTAATAAAGTCTGACGCTTCACTCAACTGAAAATCCTGAATTTTTATCTTGTATATATGTTTATGTATGCCATCAATCCTAGGGTACAATTGTGCATTTCAAATAAATAGATATTATACAGTCACATAGTATATTTACTGCATACAATGTACATTTTTGTACACTTCCGGTCTAGTTTTCATTTAAGTACATATAGGTCACAATGGTGATTGTTGATTGATTGATTGTTGCTTAACGTCCAGTGGCAAATATTTCATGCTTCTTCAGGACGAGAACCAGTTCAATGCATCAAACAATTCAATTAGGGGTGGGATGGGACACAAAAGGGGAACCCATTTTGACTGCCACTGTAAAAGGAGGATGGTTGGGTCGGGTCGGATAATTTAGCCTTCTGTAGCGGCCATCAGCCTACTCTTTTTCGAAAACTACAGAAGGGGTCTTTAGCGTGCAGGGAGTGTGGCATTCTCCAAACACGTTACCCTTTATGGTCCGCGGTCAGGCTTTCCGTATTATGACCTGACAACCCCCAACGAGAGGGTCTCCCCTATCCGCCACCTTTGTGTTGATGTCTGCTAGTACATGTACATATGCAATAAGGCTGAACAATTCTAATTTTGATTTGTATTTTCAAATATTTTGTATAAAGCTGTTAAATTTCTTATTTTTAACAATTGTCATAACTTGAAATATTTTGTGATGTAAGTCGATGTTTTAAAAACTCATTAAAGGGGCATTCAGATAACTGATGGGTTATAATGTTATAAATACATTATTCAATAGGGATATGAAAGTAAGGAAAATAAGGACAAGTGTTTTCTTAGGACTTTTTCGTATACTTTAGAAAGCTGTTGCGTAAAATCTAAACGGATTTTTGGTAAATTATGTAATATGTTAATGATTCCATAATTTATTGAGTGCATGTCAGTTGACTGATGTTATCTGCACTGTCTCACACAAAGGCAAATGTCAAAGACACGTGTTCTAATATTACACAGTGCTAGCGGAGAAAACACCAACCATTTGAATATCATTTACTCTAAAAACTAAAATCAAATTGCTAACAATAAGATCAAGAAAGCATGTCTTACCCAAAGTAGCAATGCTTATTGCTAATCCAATCAAACAACGATACATATTTCTGACCTGAAGGATTAATTTAGTCCCAGTTCCTTATCGCAAAAGTTTACTGTGTACACAGGATATATGACAATGTTGATAATTAGATAAGATAGACAGACGCGTGACAATTAAATGTCAACAGTCAAACAGACTTAAAGTTAGAAAGAGAAAAGGAAAAAAGTTTCGCATGTTTGTGCACTGAAAAACTGTTTATGTTCATATATGTATTCACTATAAGTGATGGTATCTTACCCATTTAGGTGGTTTCTAATACAAAAAAGGAACCTAACATTTTTATCAACAATTGTCTGTTGAATAATTTTTAATCATGGTTTTCTGAAACAACATGTATTTTTCTCCTTAACGCATCTTTTTTGTCTTATTAATAAATATTTGAATATCTTCCATTAACTTCAATTTTGAATTTCCAAACAGTTCTTCCTACACAATGTATATCATACATATATTCTGTGTTTGTTATGTCTTTTCATCATAATACCTGTCATTTGTGTCGATTGGTTGGTCCTTATTGATGTTTAAATAAACCAATCTTTTACTAATATGGTAACTGCCTTTAAATAGATTCTGTTGTAATAAATCATATCTTAATTTTCTTAAAATAATTAATTGAGAACAAAATTTACAAAATTAAGATTTTGCTGATGTATCATTTATGACAATTTTTCTTCAGATTGACGGTTTTTTGGTGGGGTCAATGCTCTCATAGTTTTTCATTTAGTGCTGTTTTTTTACATCGCATTTGTTCTTTTTTGTACATATTTTGTCTGTTCTATGAAATACATCGGTTCATATCTCCCATTTAAGGCATTGGTTCAAGCGTTTCAAATGAGTCATTCGATTTCTTTGTAAAGATTAAGGTATATAAGAAAGATATTAACATGATTAATCCAAGCTCCTTATATTTCGTCTTGGGCTTAAAACAGATCTTCGTAGAAACAGGTACTGTTTATCCTTCTGGACTGTTACTTTATTTCACTTATTTTGTGTAGTTCCTGTCCCTTGTTTTATTTTATTAATGTTCTTCTTTTGATTGTTTTTCGTCATTTTTTGTGGGCCCAAACTAGCATAATTTTTTTTTATTTGATCTGTTTTGTTTCTGTTGATTGTTTTTAGCGTCCTTGCTGGCTGATCCAAATTGCAATCATTTTGTCTTACATCTACTTAATATGTATTTTCCGTCGTCTTTAATTAGCACAAGACCCCTACAACACCATAAAAAACAGTTTCACAAGAACAAATTAAATATCGAAATATGTTAATCAAACGGTCTTCATTATTGTTTTTTAAAGCTCGGGTTAAACAGATCAGCCTTCCGATTGATAGAAAAGCAGTTGTTCCGAAGTCAATCCAGTTGCAATTGCAAATCTTTGGGCAGACGTGATGGTTATACCACCGGTAAAAAATATTTGTAATATATGTACACTGTAACAAATACTCAATTTATGAATACGACCGTATTGTGTTCCGTATAGTAATGACAGAAAAAAAACCTGGTTTTGTGACAGCAGTACACTGCTCATTTTCAAGTCATGTTATCAGCATGTCAAGTAACTCATTGTAACTATAAATGTTTTTAATTGAATAATTTCATATTCATATCTTATTAAATGCATGGAAATTCACTTTAATGTAGGTGTGATTAATAACGTTCATGTACAATCTACTACCATAATTAATCATTTAGTCTTATTGAAACATATACGCCTTTTGCGCCTGTCCCAAGTGTTGTGTGTTTGAGTTTTGGTTCATTTGCATATTTCGGAGTTTAGTGTGCCGTCAATTTCGTCGAACTAGTATGCATTATTGTTAAAGGGCAAGCTGAGTACATAAATTTCTGATGATAATTCAAATTTTTTACAACAAAAATGATAACAATACATGATTATTTATTTTTATTGAATAGTAGGGCGTAGTCAGACGATTTGATAAACTGAAGGTAAATTACCAATTTATTCTATCAACAGATGTGAATTTTACCCTGACAAAAGAGTGCAGAAATTGTAGGTGGTCCTCTCTTACACTGCACATCATAGTAATGAATTTCAGGGATGTCATTCACGCAAATATTTTAGAAACCAAAATATTTTATTTCACATAAATTGTCCAATTTTCTTTTGTAGATTTGAGATAAACCAGTAAAATTTTACTATTTTAAATTTACTCCAATATCTGTTCTAGATCTAGTGAAAGCATATATAATAAAGGAGCAATGATATTGATTTCAGTTAATTTAACTAATATGATACTATACATTCTCATACATATGAATTTATTGAAACATAATGCATAGTGTTCTGTTAATGTAGAGTAAACGTTTCAGGTGTGCCGATTTTCTGTAGTTTGTAGTCCTACGTGCCTTATATGAATATCTTTTCTATGTAGAAATTCATTAATTCACCCTTTCTTTTATATGTTATTATTTCTTTAGTTTGGGTTTTACGCCGTTTCCAGCACATTTGGGTATTTCGCGGCAGAAAGTTTTTATTGGTGGAGGAAGCCGGAGTACCCGAAGAGAACCACCGATTTTCGATAGGAAAATTGGCAATCCCTATCAATTAGGATTGGAATAGAACACAATCCCCCCCCAGCTGAGATTCGAACTCACAACCTCAGTGTTGGCAGGTTAGTGATCATTAGTAGTCAATTGATATGATAAAATGAATATATGTGACATTTGAGCAACATTTGTATGTAAAATGGATTTTAACAATGGACTAAAATGTCTGTTTCATGTTTGCTGTAACCATCTTATCAGTCTATTGATAAGAGATATGTTTACAAAACTTAAAGAAAAATGAGTAATTCCACTAGGAAAACACCTGTCAGTTATCTGGATACATGTATGTTCACTGATTGGCTACAAGACAAAAGTCTACCGCATTAATAGTAAATCATAGAATAATAGAAAAAAACCTATTAAATGCAAACATACTTAGTTTTTTATTAAATGCAAACATCGGGTACTTAGTCAATAGATTAAAATTGTTCCACATTTACTCGAACCAAGCGTTCACGTTTATAAATGACCCGATGTTCTGAATATTGATATATTTTTAAGACCTTCATAGAATGCTTGTGGTGGTGATAATTTGCAATTTTTAATAATCAACAAAAATGGATAAGAGGAACGGTGACATAACCGATACTTTGCTGAAAAAAACACTAAACACAAACATTAACACAAAGGAGAGTCACGGTAATCTGACTTGATACTGTATACACTGAACAGTGGTTGGCTCAAAATGGTTTTATAGGTACCTAAGTCATATTATGTATAGATATATTAATAGTTGAACGCGTAATTTATTTGGTAATAAGTTTCTTCGTGAATAGTCTCCCTTTTAATGCTAACATGCTGGAAAATAAGAAATGAATTATTTAGTTATGTAATTGTACAAATTTATGGTGTAAAATCGTATTAAGCTTTAATTTGACACCAAACTTTTATGGATTATGGATTCAGTCGGTAATTTTTTTAAAGGAATAACTGTAAATATGTTTATGTCTAAATCATTCCGTCGATGTAGGATATAAAACATGTGTAGTAAGTGTGACATTGTTCTACTATCACTCTTTATCTAAACTTAGCTTGTTCTCAATTGTTCATAAAATGTTGAAATATCTAGTTAATTAATATTGAAAGCTCTTCGTTTGTTCTTAAGATAAAATTAATTCATGACTGGTGATATAGCTTTTTGGGAGTTATTTTTTTATTCTAAAAAAAAAAAAAAAAAATTTAAAATAATTTTTGTATCCAGAATACTGGAAGACAAGAAAATTGTTTTGAATTAACAATATTCAAAGGAATACTTTTTGTCAGAAAGATCAGACTAAGGATGTTTGATGGTCATGTTTTGGTCTTTTTTGTCAGATTTCCGGAATCCTCGGGTTTTATCCATTTCTTAAACATTAAATTTTTTGCCAATGGGCCCCCACTTTTTCTTTTATAATTCAATCGTATATACCTTAAAATGGTATTTGACAAAATTTTACGAAATCCTTTTTATTATTTCATACATTTTTGAGGGACTGAAGTTGCCCATGCAATGACAATGAAAAATCCAGAGAAAACCTATTTCTTGCAAATTTTCAAGGCTTTATAGCTCTAAAACGAGCACATGAACCTATATTATTTTCTTGCTTATTTTTTTACTATTCATATGTTCTCTCAAAGTAAAACACCTATTTCAAATCCTATTTATTTCCTATTAGACCAGCGATCATCCTTAAGCCTTTTAGTGCAGAAATGTCATCTTCATGTTTTAATACTTCTGGAAGAGCTCTGAGCGTCAAATTAATAAGGTGCAATAATTTATGAAATAAATCAAAAGACAGGACAATGACTGATGATCTCCCTTTAAACAAAATATTTAGAAAGTCCTTTACATTAATACATCATGTGGGTGGTAATAATCTTTCAGTGGTAAGATATAAAGCTAATATACATTGCAGATGATTCGTTTCCCAAGCAAAATATCCAAAAAGAATACATCAGTGTTCACAATATCAAATCGTATAATTAAATATTACATAGAAAAAAAAATAAAACCACATGCCAGTGATAAAAATAGACTTAACGTAGGCTTAAACTGTTGTGGGTTTTAAATGAACTTTGTAAAGAAAATAACAAAAATTGAAATATGTCATAATGGTTTACTGAGAACTCTATATATAGAAATTCTGAAAAACTGGAAAATCTTTACCAGCGCAATACATATTTATCTTACCTGATTGTACCATGGAATAGGAAAATTTAGGGTAGGTCCTTTTAATAATATAATAATGATTTCATAAGCACAGATTAAAATAAACTTTATAAAGCTGTTAATTGCTTCATTTTGATTAAATCCTTCATTTCCTAAACGGATTTTCCAAAACCAAACTTATTTCAAGTTACGAGCAGAACGTCTTGGCTGGTTTTATATATTAACAGGAGTAGTACTAAATTGATAAAATAGAATATCAACTTTAAACGTTACCTTGTAACGATATCAGACAGTCAATAGAAAATTTAAGTAGTAACTGATTAGATGCGAGAGTACCAGTGTCATAATCATGAGAGTATAAAAAGGAAAACGAAGCAAAATGTAAAAAAGACAAATAAAAAATAATAAGAATAAAAAACAAAAACCGAAGCCACTCCCCTTCCACCAAATGGTATACAGAGAAAAGGGGGAAACAATGCTAGTAAAGCCAGATAGACATTTTAATGGATCATCTACATTGATACAATTGATGACTGAATTACATGGTACAATTATAATGCAACATACGAATATTTTCTAGAATTATATATAACCAAGGCTAAGAATGCCAAAAGCCAAACTAAATTTGGTTGTAGTTTTCTGTAGTTATCCATTCCAATTAAAGTGTTGTAAGAATAGAGCTTTCAAATATCCCCCTAAAAGTCATTTTTGACTTCTTCAATAGTTATTTTCTCTGCAAATCACGTATCGTTATTTCTTTAACATGGACAGTTATTGCTACGTGGATATTAGATGAAGATGATTTCTGATTATTTCCTTCTGGTGACGGCATAAGAGGCAACGATGCTGACTACATGTATCTCCCAATACAACAAACACATTATTTACAAAAATATATTGCTGACTCACTCTCAATGGTCTAATAATATATATATATATAAACGTCTAAAAAGTTGCAAAACACCATCAAAATAAAACAATTCGGATCACTGAGATCCTTCATCAGCACTGATGAAGGATCTCAGTGATCCGAAAATTTTGCTAAGTTTGAATTATTTTTATAATTTAAAATTTTACTTGTTTTATTTTGATGTTGTTTTGCAACTTTTTAGACGTTTATTTATTTTTATTTTGCATTGTATCGTTAATTTATTATCGGTCCAACATCTAGTAAGTTCGAACGTTGGTTATTACTTTAGACGTATATATATATATATATATATATATATATATATATATATATATATATATATATATATATATAAATTTTTTTTATTTTTTCTATATATATATATATAGAAAAATTTTAAAAATTTCTTGTATTCTGAAAATTTATCTGTTTCCATTGGAGAAATATCGTATAGATATCGTATCAGGTAGAATCTGTGATCATCTATATGTGGATAATTATGTACAGGTTATGTGTATTATTTAACAATTAATTTATATTTCAACATTACAGATTACACAACTTAACATAGACAGACAATAATGTCATACATATTGAATGTATTTGACTGTATCCAGCGTACTTACAGACGATGTCGAGTCTTTCCCATATTCTCTACCGAAAGGTAACAGACGCTCTATATTTTTGCTACAATTGACAAAAGCAGTCTAGTTGTATAACAACATGCCTCATGCCATTATAAGGTTGTCCGATGCCTATTTGTGTACTTTGCTTTGTTTCACCTACAAACCCTTATTATTTTTTGTTTGTCTTTTTTACATTTCGCTTCGTTTTTCTTTTTATACTCTCATGATTATGACACTGGTACTCTCGCATCTAATCAGGCACTACTTAAGACTGGTTTAACATAAGTCCTGATCCGTGTCAACACTACGACAGACTACACTCAATATCTTGTTTCGATGTTTGTTTTTTTGTCTGAAGTTCGTTCGACTGATTTCAATTATGTGTAGCATTGTTAACATTCATTATATTTAGATAAAATATTTACTGTTATAATGTGAATCAGATGTGGATATTACTTACAGCGATATGTCCCTTCAAGGAACCTTACCAACTTAAACACTTTAGATTTTTCTACACCATCCCATACGATAAATCTGTTTTCGTGAGCTAACTCACCAATATTTCTGGACTAAACAAGGTTTACAAAGATAAATCCATCTGGTATTACGTAAGAATAAGACTTATTTCGTCAAACAAAACATACCAATTCAAACAAAAAGTACTCTGAGACTGATGTTGTTAGAATTCTGGAATTTTCCCATCAACAACATCTGTGTTGAGTTTGGAGGACAAGTTTGTCAACAGATGATGGGTATTTCAACGGGGAAAATGGTTTCATCTATCAGCAAAATTCCGTAGCGACAAAATAGTGGGGAAAGTCCATAATTTCGAAATCCAAGGAAAAGACAAATTCAAGAGAATGGGACACAACAAGTATATACAACTAGCAAAAAACATATAATAAACCCATACAAAACAACATACATGTGTGAGGATACATTTTTTACGGGGCTACTACTGCGAAAAAAAAACACTAGCCCAGATCTTTAAGTTAAGTTTCGTTTATATAGATGATGTTCTTTCATTTTATAATCCTAATTTTAAAGATTACAAATGTACATGCATCTCATCTATCCGAGTGAACTTGATAGTAAAGGTATCACAGACACACCAACAACTGCTTAATATCTAGATTTGTAGTTGTACATAGATGATAATGTACAATTGAAATCAAGCCTTTATCACAAACGTGATGAGTTTAACTTTCTAATTGTGAGGTTCCCCTTTCTTAGCTGTAACATACCAAGATCTCTAGCCTATGGGGTGTTACATTTCACAGTAGATTTGTTACTGTCGTGCAAGTGATTGATTGACCGATAGAATTTTTTTTATCTCGCGTACGAGACTATATACCTTCTCGAACTGACACCTCGACCGATTTGATACCTCACTCGATTTTACTCACTGGCAATGCCATACCTTATCTTTTACAAGGGGTCATGGAATGGTTTGGGAGAATACAGTTTGTCATTTTTTTATATAAGCATACAACATGTACAATGACAGTATTAAATTCGTTTTAAAAATACAACGATATCCCAGAAGGATAAAACGAGATTCGAAATACGAATTCGATATCTTAAATTCGAGTTTCGAGATTTGAAATTCAACACCCAGAATAACCAATCAGGGGAAATCTATGTTTTTGATAGAATTTTGCCAATGAACATCTTTTCACTGAAGAGATTGCTATACATAGAACATTGGTGCTATTTTCTGTTTATCCAAAGAAACTCATTTACAAGTTATTAATTAAGAATTTTAAGAAATATCTAGTATCAGAATGTTCTTATGTAAAAATCCAAAAAAGTGATTTCGTTGAAAATTTATCAAATGGGTAGATCAAGTAGTATGTATGATAATAACAAGACATTATCAAATCCTGAATGATATATCACCTCATAAAACAGTTAGGAGTATTTGATGGGAAAATAATTAACGAAACATTTTGGTCATTTAAACATATTAAAGGAACAAACAAAAACATACTAAATGGGTGTCGATTTTCTTCCCGATTTTCCAAATTAACCATCTATTTGGAAATTTCCATTTTCCATCATTTCAAGTGTTTTCAAGATTTCAAAATGAGACCCAATAGATCAAGAAATAAAGTAGCAAACCGCCGCTCTTGCTCTCATACCAAGATATTTGGTTCCGAACTCGTGTATCGTTACTTTTGTTGACTAGTATATCAAGAAAAAAGACCTAAGTTTATATCTTTCTACAGATATTTTTGATTGGTTTGCAACCCTAAATATAGCACTTGTATGGTTTTTTTTACATTGTTGAGATTTGCGTTTGACGACTTTTTAATCAATTTTATAAATTTGATGACCATATAGTAATCAGACATAAGTATTAATTACTGTGTAAATCGCAATTAACATTTTGTTGTATGATCTGCAGAACTTACATTTCTTAGATCAGACACGACAAATATTTCTGATTTAAATCTTTTATTTCCGGACAAAAAAAGGCATGTTATGAATTCTGAATCTCTTTCATTTTTGGCTTTATGCATTTATTTCTATATAGTATTGTCTAGACTATATTTTGATACGCAATAAGGTTTTAGAATTTTCATTTTCAAAAATTAGGGACCACATTCAAACGTATGATTATGAAGCTGCTGTAGTATTTGATACATCATCAAGTATACCACATGTGAGGAGGCTGTGATTATACAGTTCCTTGATACCAATTTTGATGCTCGAGATCTGCATATTTCTTCGTTTTACAAAGTCATCAGCAGTGCCCAAGGCCTAAAATCTTAAAAACCAATACAAAATTCCTAACAGTTGATGGAGAAATTTAGAAAGACCAACAATGACTAAAAGCTGTAAAGCCAAAACCATCTATTGACACTGTTGTTTCAGACTGCCTCAAACTAGATTTTGTTTGTACTGTTATTATTATTATCATTATTTTTTTATTGTTAAAGGCAATATATACATTGTATAAACAAATATGAATTTAAATATAAAGAAATTAAAACTAGAAAGACCCATTAAAAAAAACATTTCTGGACGAAAACATGGTGAGAAAAATAAACTAAACTTTTTTTAAACAACAGGTAAAATAATCCACAGCAAATTTACTTTACGATATGTGACTTTGAGCACTGTCAGCTACATGTAAAAACAACAAAACATAAGGGTTTTTAATATTCTAAAATTTAAAGCTGCATATGTTCACAATTCTATTTTCGTCTATCATGGACTTACATGTGAAAGGGCAATGTAGCTTTTGCTTGAATAATAATACATTTGATCGTTTAACTTATAGGTTAAACATGTTAAATGGAGGTAAGTAATTTATTTATTTTCCCCTTACAAATTTCTCATGCCTGTAAGTATGCATGCTTTTATTTACATATTGATTTTTTCAAACGAGAGACAATGGGTATGAACAGGACGGTACAAACATTTTCGATGTCTCCATTGTAGAGACTTTGCATATTAACCTCGAATGAATACATGTATGACAAAGACTGGTAAAAATATTAGCAAAACAAATAACAATTTTTGGCAATCAAACATCAAAAGAAAGGCAATGAGACGGATATTTAAAAAAATATTGTCAAAATCTTAAACTGATATAATCGAGGTTTGGAAAATAAAAAAGAATGAAAACATATCGAAAATATTGTATGGAAGTCTAGTTATGATAAATAATGATTGCACTTTGCTGGTCATCGATTTTGGCTTTGATTCTGTCGATTAACACGACTAAAGATAAAGGCCGTTTTTAACAGTATTATGTAATATAGATGAATTTCTATACATAATTACTCAACAAGCAGGAAGTTGCTAGAAAAGAACCCAGAATGTACATTTTCATTTTCAACAATATTTTATTTCATTTGGTGGAAACCAAGGGGAAGAATACAGCCACCGACACGATCAACAGCTCCGATAAAAAAATACACTATAATATAAGGAAACAACATTTTTATTAATTACATTCATTCATGCTAATTTCAGATGTGAATGTTGGCTATTTCACAAAGATAGATTTCTCTCCAGAAAATATTGAGAATACAATAAGACTTCTACAGTCAAGGAAAGTAAAGCGTATAATATTAATCAACTCGGTAACCCGATCAACGGCAACACAAACAGATATGGCAATACAACCAACAACAATCTTCCAAGAAAGGGCGCAACAAACAGAAGTAATCTCCCGATCAACGGCAACACAAACAGATATAGCAATACAACCAACAATAATCTTCAAAGAAAGGGCGCAACAAACAGAAGTAATCTCCCGATCAACGGCAACACAAACAGAAGAAAGAAACGGAACACAAAACCACTTGGCAACACAAAAGGCGACAAATACAGATCAGGAAATAAATCAATGTTTGATTTTAAGAAATTTAGTAACCTTTCTCCAAAATGCATGTTATATGTTAAACAGATTAATGGTAGGTAGATGTAGTTAATATATATTCCCTCGAGCTCAAATCTAATTTCTTGTCAACAGTAAAGTATTTTAAGTTCATTTAAGTGGCTTCTTGTATGATTTTCTAATTTGCTTTTAAGTTATATAATATGAATGGCTTAAATCAATTCTCATCAGCATATTTGACTTTGTATAACTCAGACATTCATATTTAGTTCAAAGTATACTCCTTGAGATCTGAAATTCATATACATATCAAATAAAATTGTTGCTTAATTTACAATACGGGGCGTCGGTGGCCGAGTGGTCTAGGTAGTTCGTCATGACTACTATTGATCACTATCCTGTCAACGCTGGGGTTGTGAGTTCGAATCTCACATGTGAATCAGGATAGGTTAAGACCAGTTTAGGTCTCAGCACAGGTATTGAATAATTCATTCTTAACTTTATGAACTGGTCTTAACCAGCCTTGATTGACTGCAAGGAATTATATCTTGTTTTAGTCTTGTTATCTTGATTTTGTTTGAAATCTCAGAAATACTAAAAATCAAGAGAGTCAAGATTAAACAAGACTGAAATGGCCGTTTAAGATCAAACTGGTGATACTAGTGACTGAAGCGACAAAACCATTGGAAAAGTCCACAGATTCGAAGTCCAAGGAAAATACAAAGTCAGGAGAATAGAACACAACAAACACAAGCTAGGAGAATGGATGTCTGAATACCACTTATAATTTTAAACTATAGAGTGAGAATTGGTCCCTTTTCAGATCACCATATGAAATTTAGATCTTTAGAACAGAAAGGGTCCAAATCATTTTTTATGACAAAGAATTTGCACGTAATGAGACATAAAATTTAAGTATGAGCGGTGACTTTACCATCGAAGGAAGGTCGGAATACCTTAGCAGTTTTAAATCTTTAGCTAATGAGACAGAAATAATTTTGCAATGAAAGGAAATACCACTGACCTTTAAACTTTAATATAGAGACGGTGATCGGGTTTTATGGAGAAGTCATAGTGCAAAATATTTTTGCACAAGTGCGGACGGGTGGTAGTTTTGTCCATGAGGTGAATAAGATCAGACTACATTTTCAGTTTGAATATTTACCAAATAAAGGGTGTATGTCATTCTTTCATTATAAGAGACTATAAACAAAATTTTAAACCAAACTATAGAGATCGGGGTAACTGTTTCGTGATAAAGAGGTTAGAATATAATAGTACATAAAAACCTTTCTGCTGAGTACAGGATGTGCGTTATTTTTCCATGTAAAGCGTAGAGAATGTGGTCATTGTTCCATTGCAGGAGGTCAAAATAACATGGGGCTTTAAACTTTTAGTTACGCGGAAAATAAAGTTATGTAAATAAATTTATGTATCATGGCACATTGTCTTTTTCTATTTACGCGTAACCCCAGTTTTTTTAGCCCTTTCAAGTAAAATTAAACTGTACGAATGTTCGTGTCTGGTGTTCCATGGTACTCAACCATTCAGCTATGGAAAAGTAGACTTCAACAATTAGCTCTCAGTACGTTGTATTTTAACATCTTTTCTCACAATCTCTACAAGTATGAAGAAGGTAACCCCTCTAATAAAAAAAAAGGTCAATGCTCAGTGTTCAACTGAATTTGGACCTCAATCATGGAGAATTGTCGCCTTGTAATATTTAAAAATTCTGATCTGCAATGGTATTTTCACCCCCTAATATGAAGACTTAATCAAATGTATTAACTACCACGGAATTGTGACCCCCAAAACCATGGTAAAAGAGACCTACTATAACATTGGAAAAAAATATTTTTATTGAGCCATGGAAAAGTCAAACTGCTATAACACTCATTTTACTTTATTCCATACAAAGGGATCAATCTACCGTGCCAAAAAAATGACAAGGAGTAAATTTTCAATTGCCGCGAAAGACCGAAATACACTGACCTCAATCACTAGTAACAGATTATTGATCTGAAACAGTCATTTTCGTCTCGTTTAGTCCTACTTCGCTTGGTTTTTACAATTTCTAAGTTTTTTTTTGAAAAATATAGATAGCAAGGCAAAAACAAGAAAAAATACCTTACATTCAATCAAGATTGGTGGAGACTAGATCATAAAAGTTAAGAATGAATTATGCAAATTTTAACTTCACCTCTGCTGATTTTCTCAAACCTAGTAGAATTGATTTTATTTGAAAATTTGATACTCCAGAATATCAAGACAAGGTAAGATAAATAAGACCAGAATTACCGTTTACAAAGTAAATTCAAGGCTAAACATATAGATTTTGTGATAAAGCATTCAGTCATAGTTGATCTGAATACTCTAATTATAACGTCATATATGCAACAATGCAATTTGTTTTTACATTTTCACATTAATTAAGTGACAAAGTAATTCTACAAGGCAATAAAATATTGCTGATTAAAGAAATACAAAACATTTAACATTTTCCCATCTCTTATATTCACAGACAAGACACAGATTACATAGATACATTCCTGGGATATTCATCATTGTTTTTGTGTTGGATATAAAAATCGATTTGGAAAATATTTTTAATTAAACAATTTTAGTGAATTTGTTTCGACGTATAGTTTAAAACAAAAACAAGTTAATTGATACAGAAGTTAATTTAGAAAATAAGCAGATGTTTAGAAAAGAAAACAAGTTGCTATACACCTGTGTAATGAGAGGTGTACTGTGTTGGTTTTTCATTGTTCATTTAAATACACGTAGAATGAATACCGATGGATAATTATGAAAGCTCAAAGAAAACTTCATTGACTTTGTATAATTATATACTGTGTTAGATACAACACGTTTCAGTTTCAAAATTCTTATTCTGTCATCCTTTCATCAATCTGTTGACATAAACGTTTTCACGTTATTTAATATCATGAAATTAATAGTATATAACTCCTAATGTATATTTTCTATATTGACTGTCATGTTTGTATTTCTTATATACATGTATTTATAATTCATACATCATTCATCAATTCTGAGAACCTCATTTAGTTCACTAAGCTGTGGTAAACATATTTTGAAAGAGTAATGCATGCGTTTGTCGATTTTTTAAAGGAATTTCAAACACAGAATTAATTTCAATGTCATTACCGATTACTTTTGAAGATTTCATTGATACTTGTCACTAATTTTAACATGGGTATTTTTGTTAATAATTGCTATTGTCATTTTTCTCCATTTCCACATTTCCAGTGGTTTTCATATATCTTTAATGTATTTCGTTACTATACATCAGGATCTGTTTAAAACAGCATACATGTACCTTTAAATACAAAATATTAACTAATTATTAAAAAATGTGGATACATTAATTCAATATTTTACTTTGTAGCATTTCTTTTTCTACAAATTCTACTTGGATTACTTTCAAGATCGTGCCAAGAAAAGACAAACTGATTTACAATTTGTAACAAATCTCTCACAATTAATGAACAAATTACAACTTAAATACAATTTAAAATTTAAGACTATACTTATCTCTTCTGTCAACGCTGTAGCACACTTGAAGATGCAAGACAGAATCACAGAGAATGTTTGAATTGATATATTTCTGAAAGAGGATCATATAAGGACCATTACTGCCATAAGTGGTTCATGTTGGCTCGCTTTAGGTTAAGACTAGAAGATTTAAGTTTAATAGAATAGAGAATGGAAACGGGGAATGTGTCAGAGACAACAACGCGACCAAAGATCAGAAAACAGCTCAACTCCGAAACATAAAAATGAACAAAAATTAAAAAAACACACAAGACTAACAAAGGCTAGAGGTTCCTCACTTTGGACATGCACAAAGCTGCGGCGGGATTAAACATGTTTTTTGAGATCTCAACCCTCCCCCGATACCCCTAGCCAATATGAAATAAACAAACTCAAAGCGATACACACAGTAAAACTCTATTCAAAAGATGTCCGAGTCCGATGTTAAAAAAAGTAACTTAAGAAACTAAGCAAAATGACAATGATCAATATATATTGACAAAAGACTACTAGCAGTTACTGACATGCCAGCTCCAGACCTCAATTAAACTGATCGAAATATTATGTCTATATCATATAGAGAATCAGCCACAATCCCTCCCGTTTGGTGTTTAGTATTATACTATCATTAATTATACAAGAAGAACATAACCCGTATCATGCCAACAACGTTGTTACATACACGAGCGAATCGAACAAGCTGAGATATATAAACACCATATGACGGCGCCAAGGGAACGTCGCCATCTAAAAACGGATAATCGTAAATTTTAGTATTAAGCTTACCGTTAGAAATATAGATATTAAGATCCAGGAAAGGGCAGTGTTCATTTTTAGTATTAGCTTTATTTAAAGTAAGTTTAACACCAGAAATCTCTTTAATGTACATACTGAAGTCGTCATTACTGACAGCCAAAATATCATCCAAATATCTTAAAGTGTTATTACATTACATTTCTGCATCAAATGTTGTTTCGTTGGGTCTTTGTTGATTTTAGATATAAATAGTGATTTGTAACAATACAGAAACAGGTCTGCAATAAGTGGTGCACAGTTAGTCCCCATTGGAATTCCGGAATCCAAAAATCTTCCGAACAAAAATGTTATCCAGTAATTCAAGTGCAGTTATCATATCAAAGCAGGGCATTTTCCAATAGGATCTCGTGTTAAACTAAGTCTTTGAGGCTGTCTAGGTCATCAGGAACCATCCCTAAGGACCATTGCTGCAATTTTTGGTCTCAATTGACTAAATTGATTCAGACAACGTGCAACGTGCGAATCGTGTGCAAGTGGTTTGCGTGTGATATGAAACGTGCGATTTGAAGTGTGTAATGTGTATGAGATTTCATTGGTCGAGACACATATTAAAACGTGTGATTTCAAATCGGAGAATATTTCAAACTCGAATTAAAATGTTCTTGAAATGAACAATCATCGGTGTCAAGTATATTAAAATTCCAACAGATATTCTAATTGTTTCTATTGTTATGCTAATGTAAATTTTTCAATTTATTTGGTTTGCAAAGAATAGAGAAAATAAAATGTTTTCTATGAAATGATCATATAACGTGCATACAGCATTTGTAAATTAAACATAGATTTGAACTTTAATTTGTTTAAAATATCTTCAATTTTTCCTACATTTCTTTTAATTGTTTGACAAATATAATTCATTAATTCATATCTTCATACATAAGAAATTATTTGAATATTATGTTCCCAAGTTTTGTTACTCGGGCGACTACTGGACTAAATCAACATCTAATTAGACAAGGAATTAATGTATATTTACCTGTTAATTTTCCTAAGAAATCTGACATAGTTAAATAATTTTCTTGATAAGGACAAGTATACACATATTTATTGAAAATAAAATAAATCACTAATAATTTATTGACAAAATAAATATATATTATACATGCATACACATTTATACATTTAGAGTTACGTTTTTAGATAAACGTCACCCGCAAAATATACTGTGGTTCATAATTTGAAGATATATAGTTTTGGTTTAAGGCGATATTAAGATCTTAAGTCTTTTTGAAGCGTGTCACTGACGAAATACCACCAATTAATATGACACCCTTGGAAAAGAATAGTCTTCCGACAGAAACTATTGGCGTTTGTGATCTAATCACTGGATATGTCATTGTTATACCCTGGATGCATTGCACTGATCAAAATAATATGTGTTTATAAATACCTTTAATTGGTGATATCTAGAGTGAAAACTGACTGGGATTTTTTTTTTAAATATCCTGACCCTGATTTGGTAAAAAAAGATAATCTGTCTAGCACTTGTCGCAGTTTTGCCAATCCCCCAAACAATTTTGGAAATAAATTTTGTGTGCTGAACGCATAGGGAAAACATTGACTGATAAAAAGAAATCCAGGTGCGTATGACAATCGAAGCCCCATCCCACGCATAGGCGGATCCGGGGGGAGGGGGGGGGGGGGCTGGCTCCTTTCGGAAAATCGAGATTTCATACTCCTTTTGTATTAATCCAAACTGAAAATTGTAGTATTTATCTGCTTTTGCCGGGCAGACGTGCAAAATATATGACGGAAATGATGACGGCACGTAAATTTCAGAGCCGAACGTCGTGAAGGACGGTCGATTCGAACTGGCTTTTTCCCGATTTTAACCCCCAAATACCCCCCAAAACATCTTGAAATGAACACATAATAAACTACTCTGGTCATTACCCCTTTGTGGTATGGAACAATATTCGTGGATTTTATGTGAAAGAAGAAATCGTGACACCCAATTTCAACGCTATTCAATTAGTAATATAGATTTTATCCACACACATGTTACATAGAGAATATTAAATATGTTTATTCAATTAAGGTTTAATTATAATTTAAATGAATAAATAATAAAGTATATTTATATCAACTATATATTAATATATATAGTTTATTATAAATAAATAAATGGAATATTTTCACAATTTAAGTTATAATTAAACCATTTAACATTGTATATCTGAGGTAGATGCATACGAAAATAAGTATCCCAGTGGCCGTTCGTTGAACACACACCAACACACACCCAGGACATGGTGTCTATTGTTTGAAAGAAGCCATCACATATTGTGGCGTAATGTTAAGTTTACTGACAACTTTATACTTATCATATCAATCTTGTTAAGATGCCATAGCTAATTAGGTAAAAATAACATGAAAATGTTGATTGATTCTTAATAAATTTAGAATATAATTTATGTTCTGTTATAAAGTTTAATAAATTTCCAATTAAAAATAGCATATGCAAATATTTTTTATTGATAACAAAGTTTAATGTGGACCATTTAAAACCGACTTCCTCATATAATACTTATTTATCAAATGCATTTTAAATAGTTCACTGCTATTCATATCCGGCATAAAATGTAATTCATTCGGTTCGTTATAATCCGTTCGTATCTAACAAACACAATTTTAGTAATCGCAAGATCGGAAATCCTCTATAGTGTAACGTCAATCGTGTGGTTTGCGTGTAACGTGCGAATCATGTGCGTGTATTGTGCGAATCGTGTGTGTAACTTGCAAATCGTGTGCGTGTAACGTGTGAATCGTGTAAGTGTGGTTTGGTGAATTACACGTTCAACCATTTGTATATGGTATATTTTTGCGTTTTACATTTGTTGTCATTTCCAACTTATGTAGTCAACACGTGACTTTTTGACGTATCAGTCTTTATAAAAACAAAGTACCCATCGTTCTATATAAATAAATTACATAGTATATTTAATATTGACAATATAAAAATTCTGAAAAATAAGTTATATATTGGAGTTCACATTGTTAATGCTTTAATTTCGGTGTTGTCTTGTTATGTTTTTGTTCAGTTTATTATTCTTTTTATTCTTTTAGATATATATGTTTTCTTGTGGCGTTCATTTGTTATGTTTAATTCTCCTGACTTTGTACTTTCTTTAGACCTCGAATTTTAAAACCGACTTTTCTCACTCTTTGTCGCTTCGATATTTATCAATTTAAAATTAAGCCCATCTACTGATCTGAAACATTATACATAATTCTCCAGTGCATTGACATTTGTAACCCCATCATACACACATTTTTTAAAATGTTACATAATTTTAAACAAATAGCATATAATGAAGCTTTGAAACCCAGCTGTTTCTAGTGTCATCAAAAGTAGTTGCCTGTATCCAAAACACGAATATCCTGACTGTTGAGGTAAAATATACATTTCAAATCAAATCAGTGGCACCGAGAAAGAAATTAATTGCCTAAATTGATTTAAAAAAATCACATATATATATGTAAAAAAACGAGAAAACAGACCTTTATCTGTCATGCTTTATATCAATCATCTACTATTTCCACGCTCGTATTTGGTAATTTAAAAATAATAATTATTGTCATATTTTCATATATTAAAATACATTTACATTTTTTTCTTTCTAGAAATTAATGTTAACAATGTATTGTAATAACATTTAAACGAAAACTCTTTCTTCTAAAAATAGGGCAACCATATGATAAAAAAACTTATAACCAATAAATATTCTATGATGCCAGTTTTCATGCATAAGATGTGTTTCTTTGATTATTTACTCGGACACTTTCGTAAATATTTTACATATAATACATAACTGCGTACATCAATTCTTACTTTTTTACACTCGAATCGAAATATTTAAGTATAATCAAATAAATATTGAAAAAAATTGAGATGAAAAAAAATATTTATTTTAATAGTTTATTTACAATTTTGAATATTTTTGAATTAAATAGCTTTAAATAGATATATGACATTTATAGAAACCTAAGTTGACGTCATTATAAGTTGGTCTATAATATTCATTCTTTGTTTAAATGTTTTATTCATTTATCTAATATTTTTTTCATCTTTATTTCTAATTCAGGGATCTACAAAATGTATACATGGTGGTCGGCATAAAAAACCAGTCACCGAGAGACTACGTTGAACAAACAATTTACGCTGAAGCAAACGCTAAACGAAACGATGAACGACATACCATTTAGTATACGATTAATGATACCATAAAACATACGTTAAATGAAACGCTAAACGCCATTTAGTTAAATGATAAACGATACGATGCACGAAAGATGTACCAACGCTAAACGAACAATGTACGAAAGATAAACGGATGTTGTACAAAGGATAAACGAACTATGTACGAACGCTTTACGCACGATGTACGGACGATTAAAATAATAATTTTTACATTACAGGATGTGTAAATTAAGTTCGCCTGTTGCGTTCACCTTGGATAGAGCGACATTATTCGATCAGCAGCTATGATGATAGACAGGGAGAGGTGTGAGTACCAATAAAAAGGTTTAACTCCAACACTGGTCAGTGCCTTTAAAAAATCAGATTATTCCGACTATCTATTGTGTTTATGTTTGTGTTTTATGCCCTTTTACTTTACTGTCTGGAATTTGATTGGTAAGTCATTGTTGGCCTTTCTGTTATCCATTACTTAAATTCTCCCAAATTATCGCGGGAAAAGTATGGATTTTTCATCCCAACGACAACAACACGTACGTTGTTTACCATACCAATAAGTATGTCATGAATGTTCATGTAAAATATCTTATAAACGATATAAATACATACATTAGGGTGTATTTTCATTTTTTTTAAAAGAAAATCAGTCTTGAAATCTTTGTTCATGATTTTCCGGGAAACTAAAGAACCCGTTTTCAAACTTGCAACATCGTGACGGCATAGTCCGTCTCCATTCGCGAAACAACTTCTGACTAAAATATGCGCAACATAAAATAATCACTCAACTTTAACCAAGGAGACGACATATTTAAACATCATTTAGTTGTATTAGTACTAATTCAGGCGAAAAATAAAAATAAAAATATAAAGCGTACATTTAATAAATTGTTTTAATCGCAAATAATGAAATGCAATGGAAAGAGCGGAAAGAAGTCCCAGCAGACATTATCATCATCGAGGAAAGACACATTTTGTTGATGTCACTTTTATAAATTTCTTTATCATTCATTTAAATAAAACGCCATAATATAAAAAATGAACAACAGATTTTGATATATTTATTAATATTTTGCAATTTTGAAAGTTATTTAATAAGTTCTAAGCTGCCAAACGTTGGGAGAATTTGTTGATAATGCCTGCTGACTGTTGAAAACTCCTGCTCAGCGCACGCACTTCTTGATACGAATTTTACGGAGCTGCTCAACAAGCTGATAGAATTGCACAGAAGGATGATAAGAATGTCTTCATAAAATTAAATATATTTGCTGACTAGTTTAGTGATGCAACACTTACTACACAAAAACAGTAGCAATGTGATATAAAAAAAAGAAAAAAAAAGAAGATGGAAACATCCAGTGATCTGGAATAGTATCCATCTCGATTAAAAACACCCTTCATATTGGGAGTGGAAAAGTCCTTGAACACAGCTTGTTTGATTTTATTCACCTTTTGACATAGAAAATAATGTGAATTTTAAACTTGGTGAAATTATTTGGTAATATATTTTTATATCATAATTATTTTTATTTTATTTTTCGAACTGAAATATCCAACTTTAATTTCTTTATAAATATTAAATCGTTTTAATTTTGTATGGGTATTTTAATACAATTAGTATCTGGTACAGGTTATTATTGTACCAGGAATTTTAAGGGAAATATAAGACTTGTTAATGGTTATTTAATTCCAAAATATGATATATGACACTACATGCTATGCTGATTTTATTCTTTTTAAGTACGTTAAAAATATTTCAACCATTTTATAGGTAGAAAAATGTAGTATGATCTAATCAAAGTTTTTAACGCCTTTGTAATTTTATCTCGTGCTGTATTAAATGGTATAACAAGAAACAAATCTGTTCTTTTTTCTGAGAATTTATTTGTTATGGGTGAGAATGCGCACATATATATGCTTTGAATTGTAGAGTACTTTAAAATACAATCGTGTTTATTTTGAATCTTGTCAATCTGATCTAGGTATGTACATGTTATTATCTTTTCACGTTTCTATCGTAAAAGATAAATTTACCTTATAATTGTTTTATATTAGATTGTGTTTAAGTAAATATAACATGTATGTATAAAATGATTAAATAATTGTATGTTCAAGTAATTGTAATAACTAACTCTTCCGGATCACCTGAGTCGCTTTTTGTTAAGTTCCATGTTGTTAATATGCAGTTATGTAGTATTTGAATTGTTTTGGTCTTGTTTTCGTTGTTCTCCGGATTTTGCCAGTTGTATTCGATTTTCCTCTCCTTCGAATATCCCTTTGCTATTTCTTGACTTTATTTCTTTCTTTCTTTCATTGTTAATTTGTAGACTGATGAGGGTTATCAGGAATGCACATCGTAATTTGGGAATTTAGATATCTGAATTTATTAACTTACTATTTATTTTATTCTCTTGCTATTGCACCTTTAGTCTTCCAGTGTATCATCACTCTTGGCAATGAATGCGTCGACTAGGAAATTATTTTAAGAAACTGTGCTGGGATACATATTACACTAGTACTGGTCTATTTGTTTTCGAAAATGACCTTTATTTGATGTCATTCTGTTACAAAAACACTATGTTATTGGTTTCGGAATTTTACATTTATATTGCTTTCAGAAATACTACAGATTCACCTGTAACCCAGCTACTGATCTTATAAAATGTCGTTTCTGGCTCGGTTTCTTTGCATCTCGAGTTCAGACAAAATAAGGATAAAAAGATAAAAACAAGATATTTAGCCTTGCAGTAAATCAAGGACGGTTCATAGAAGTTAAGAATGAATTATACAGTGTTTCGCTTTACCTGTGTTTAGCTGATCTAAACTTGTCTTGACGAATGTTGCAAGATAAAATATATCTTCATTTGATTTTCTTAAATGTATCTTGATAATGACTGAAAATATGGTGATGCTGAAATTGAGACAAAGAAAAATTGAACAAGACCTGAATGGCAAATTAAGATCAATTAATAAAAATCTTAATTTCAATACGGTACGGAATCTTATTCATAAATATCATAGTAAAAATTTGAAGCATTTTCGGATCATTTAATATTACCACGTGCTGTCTTTCTTAACACATATATTACCAGATTGATAACAGATCGTGATGGGATGGCCTCAGTTGAGTTTAACAAAGGTATACGATTAGAAAGCCTTTATCTTCCGTTCGAAGGAAATTCAATATATCCCTTTAACGACACAATTATGAAATTTAAAAATCTTTGATCATAAACTTTATTATATTTTCACTAGAAGGACACCTTTTTATGCTCGAATTTTAATACATTTTCAGCTTTACAGCAGATATAATATTAAACAATTCTGTTTCCCTTCTCAAACTTTGACAAGTATGGATTATTGTTTTGGTCTTTAACATTTTAATCCTTGATACCACCACGAAATGTGCACATCTTGTGCAGCAAAATTCGTACCAAAGAATTAATTTATACCCTTTTGAGAAAAACTTTTTTTGGGTTTGAACATAATTCTTAGAGAGGGGGCATTTTTTCAGGGTCGAAAATTTTTTACCACATTTATTTAAATAATTTATGTTTCAATGTATTTCATTTTAAAGATTATACACGATAAGGAGCAAAGCTTTATTCTGACAAGTTGTCAGTCTCTTTTCAATTTAATGAGATTTTAATAACAAGTTATACTCTCTTATAAACTATGGTTGGATCTCATTTAATACCTTATAAATATGTGTACCTGAACAAGAACAAAAATATTTCTGGATGCTTTAATAGGACTTTGTATTGCATTTTAAACACTTATTTCATGATTTATTGCAGATTCTATTGGAAATTGCCTCGAATGAACAACGCAATGGATAACGAAAATATAGCAGTTTTACAGGGTTGCATTTTCAGTCATGTCAGTTAGAAGAAAATATGGTAAGTGATCATTTACAATCCATCAATGAACCAACGGACTAGAGACATCCATGTATTTGTTTCGTTTTACCCATTTTATATAAAGTATTTACCTTTTTCTGTCGTAAATGTTTACGTTAAAAATGATATGTCTTATCATCAATAAGTGCAAGTTTTCTACCCTTAAAGGTCAAAACATTATGTTCAGAAGCGATTTGTGTCAATTGCTAAGCAATTTGTGTCATTTTTTGGAGTTTTGCTGAGAAGGATCATCGAATTCAAACCATTCTAATGTCATATGGAAGGAAATACCATTAATCAAGTTCAGCAAAAATTACATGTTGGTTCTGGTGTTGCCTTCTCGTCGAAAAACTCACAAAAACGTTAATTTAACAAAGAGCATGGTATGGTTGGCCTAATATCTGGCACCTTGAATTTAAAAAGTAAAAAAGTAATGAAAACCTTACTCTCAGCTTTTACTTGGTATTTGCAAAATGTTGCATTTTAAACAACATGTTTTGCTTTCAATACGAAATTTCTGTAATAGCGGCAGTATGCTGTCAAATATGGTTGTAAAGATATCAATAAAAAACACATTCATTTTGCGAACCTTTGAATTGGAAGTTTGATATGCTTACACCCTTACCAGAAAAGGTATTTCACTTTATGTCACACAAACATTATATTAAAAATATTTTGGAGCAAGGCTGTTACAAATTGCTTTGGTGAAAATCTTTTATTGAATATTACCATGGTGATCATCATTATCAATGTGAACAGATTTAACCTATCACGAATCCAACGCATAGTACAGGAACGTACTCTTTGTTGAATGTTGTACCCATAAATGTATTATTATTTTATGATTTTATGATTTATGACAGGCTTCACGAGGTGCTAATGATGACATGGACAATCCCCCTATTCAACTCAGAGGTTATTATGTTGAGTTTGAAGATTCAGTAAGTGTTTGATTTTGTGTGTTTTAATCAAAAGCATCTTATACTAGTAACACAAGGCCACATGTTACTAAATGGCTTTAAATGTTTTTTTTTCTGTCTTCTTTTCTGTTAGTGTTTTTGAGGGGTTTTGGCTTGTTCAAATGAATACTGGGTAGCCCTGAAGTTACAAAAGAGACATATCCTACCTTTTTACAGTTTCAATAAAGTTCAAATGTTTTTTTTCGTGAGAACAAACACTTAATTATAAGTTACAAAACTTGTTGTATTTGTATATTTGGGTCATATCATAAGACTTAATTTTAAGGCTTGATATTGGAACAGACCGTCTCTTTAGAACTTTAAATAAATGATATTTTGATAAGTGCACTGATTTCCCTATTAAGTAAAATATTTCCCAAGAGACAAATATACAGACAAGCATTCGATTTTTACAACCTACGATTTTAATCCCTCAATTTACGACTTAAAATTCATTTTCGAGTTTGGAATAATATAACTGACAACAACTGTATGCTAAATTTTGTAAGTATCATAGTTAAACCTACATCATCAAATATATGATTGTGTTCTTCACAATTGATATATATATATATATATTGATATGATAGATATGTTTATGTATTTCAATATTATCCGCTCAGGACCAGGACGGAATTTAATCTCGTAGGTATAATTATCCCCGCACTTTCGAAGAAAGTTCGGGGATATAGCGATTCTCCGTCCGTCCGTCACACTTTCTAGTGATATCAACTAATTTTCACTTTTGGGTTTAGGAATTTAATTCCTATATATAATGGCTGTTACTGCTTGTAGATGCGCAATAAGGTTTTAGAATTTTGATTTTCTAAACAAGTGGCGCCCAGGGGTCGAATTTCGAAAAACTGTCAATGTAAGATTGTGACCTTAACTCTTCTTTCATTTTTCAATTCATGCATTTTATTTCTGTATGGTATTGTTATACGCCATATGCAGATGCGCATAAGGTATTAGAATTTTGATTTTCTAAAATTGGTCCCGAGGGGGTTGAATTTTGAAGAATTATCAATTTGAGCTTGTGACGTAAACACGTCTTTTGTTTTTCAATCTATGCATTTTATTTCTATACAGTATTGTCTAACACGATATGCAGATTTGCAATAAGGTTTTAGAATTTTAATTTTCTAAAAATGGGGTCCACAGGGCTCAAATTAAAAAAAAATTGTCTGTTTAACCTTGTAAAGATTTTTTCCTTTTTCATTAGGTTTATTGATTTAATTTCTTTATAGAATGATTGCATACTTTTTTTGAAGGGAATAAGGTTATATATTTTTGACTATTGGTAATTGGTCCAACTACGCACAGGGGGTGAGGGAATCACTGATATCCCTGACTAGTGAAAACTATAGAGAAAAAAACTGATGCCAACGAATATATGATATCTGCAAAAGAATACCGAAGCAACAAAACAGTTATAAATCCGACATCTGCATAGGCTGGATATGATAGATTGGAAAATTCACGATATTCATAATTTATGTTCCTTTTCTTTGGAACGGAATAGTTTCTTTTGGTAACAAAATTCTGCCACTACATCTCCAACATCTAAAAATGTTTTATGACTTATGCATGCACAAATGTACATTTATTGCCCATTACTTAAGTAACTCTTTCCAAATGAAGGGTTTACGCCGTTGTACACGATATACTTAATACTAATTTCCTTTTGTTGCACCCTTATAAATGAGTATTGTCGTAAGCTCAAGCAAATTGAAAAAAAAGTTACTTGTACATGAACACTTGAATCTAATAATTGTTGCACTACTTTCCTTCTAACTACTGGTACGAAAGCACAAGTTTTAGAGAAATGTTTAACTATATTATCTGGAATTTTTATTTAATATCTCACTCTATTTTATATATCAAAGGAATTTATGTTATAGGTTACAGGGAAACTTATACCTTTAGTAATCTGTATCTTCGTGTCAGCTTTGGTTATTCTTGGCAGCTTATTTATGTATCTCTGGATTAATTATGACAGTTGCAAGTGAGTTCATTTAATATTAACATAAAATTTAAACTATCCGTGACAATTTATGTTTTGTACAAATTATAAGTAAAGTCAAGAAATACCAAAGGGATATTCGACGGAGAGGAAAATCGAAAACAACCTGACAGACATCAGGTTATAAGTAAAGTCAAGAAATACAAAAGAGATCTTCGAAGGAGGGCAAAATGGAAACAATTGACAAACTCTGGAGAACAACGAAGACAAGACCAAAACAATACTTGCACTACAATTAAAAACTAAAATCATATGAACAACATGGAACCCACCAAAAAAACCGGGGCTAGACTCGGATGCTCCGGAAGGGGAAGCAGTCTCTGCTTCCTGCAGGACATGAAAAAGTCAAATAAATCAACAATATGCATCCTTACTTTTTGGATGGGTTTTGTTTAGTTCTGTAGCCTACGTATGCACTAATAACAGTTTTTATCTTAAACGGCCATTTCCTTTTACATTTTGTTTCTAAATTTAAGAATCAACATCAGAATAAGCTATCTTGTATTCCAGTTAATAAAGACTGGTTTCGACCAGTTCATGGAACTTTAGAATAAACTATTTTGTGTCGATGTTTGCATATGTTAATTTGATCTACATGTTTCACCAATCTACTTTGACTGCAAGACACTACGTCTTGGTTTGGTCTTGTTGTATTGGTGATGTAGAAAATAGAGAGAAATCAAGATTAAACAAGGCTAGAATGATCGTTTTAGGCACTTTATGACTTACTAATGATTTATCCCATATATGTGCCAGAAACAATGTGTATACATAATACCTATGTCCTCAAATAAGTGCTAAAAAAAATTCCAACTATTTGTAATAATTGCAAATGAATAAATGCCCTGTTCAAATTTAGACAAATCCAATTAACAAACTATAAAGGGAAAATTTTAACACGTCTCAATAAATATTGTTATTGCCGAATCAATGAACACAGAGGATATGATATCTTCGTGCATTTATAGTCCATTAGAAAAGGTAGAAAAAACCTAATTCTGATTTACTTCCATTAGACAGTCATAATGACCAATTATCACTCTCGAAAGCCAAATATAAAAATGTCTAGTTCTTTCGGCATTTCTATGAAACTCTAGATCTTTCATTGATCCGAACGGACGGACTTGATTATAAACGTTCGATGAGAACTTGTAACGTGTATGATATTTCATTTGTATGTCATTAAAATATTTACGGATCGAATTTTCATCGGTATCAGATGTTTAATTAACAACCTCACAAAGATTGGAAAGATTCGCTTTTTACTGCAATTAATTAATTATTCAATTATTGACTATAATTTTATTTGAAAAGAATATATAAAATAAAATGTCTCATAAATAAAATGATCATATATCTTGCATATAATTGCGAAACATAGATTAGTACTTTAACTTTAACAAATCTAAAGTTTTTCTTAAAATATGGCGAAATAAAAAATATTTGTTTAAATTTGTTACTAATATCATAGTACATCTGTATACAAGACGTTTCAGCCCCAAGACATGATGTCTTTGTTTTGAAGAATCTTTAAAGAAGCCAGATACTACTGCCCTGTTATGTCTATTTTATTAATAACCTTTTCATTATTATACAAATTTTGGTTAATATGTTACAGCCAATAAGGTAAAAATGTGATGAAAAGGCATATAGAATTAATTTTAGACATTCCATAGTTGTGTAAATAAGGTTTAACAAAATTTCACAATAATGATATAACATAAATTACAATCGAATATGGAAATAAATGTTTTATGACCAAAAAATTCAATGTCAGTATTAAACGGGTTTATGCTATTGTTATGTTTTATTTAAAATAAAATACGGTATTTAATATTTCATTGCTATTCATATTCCGCATGAAATATAAACAATTTGTATATTTCGATCGTATGATACAAACACTATGTTTCGCACGATCGGAAATCCTGTACCGTGTGACGTTCATCGTGAGGTTTGCATTTAACATGCGAATCGCGTGCCTGTATATTAATAGTGAGTTAATGTCTGTCGGCAAGGATATCCGTTGGTATATTCTTTAAGTCAGTATTTAATATTGGATGGAAACTTACATTTTCGTGGAACATTGTAAAAAGAATATTAATTTAAAAAAAGTATACACTGAAAGGCTTAACATTATATTTATATATTTTTTTATGTTCTTGCAGTTCTCTGATAAGACTTCGAAACCAAAATTTAAATTCTTCAGGCAGTAAGTAGAACTTAACCAGATGGACTACACAATGTGATGCGTGCTTCGTTTCATTGTGTACTTATACAATTTATTCTTTCAAAGACACTTTTAAGAAACATTAGTTGAGTTACAAATCACTTTTAGTACGTCTCATAAATAAAATCCACAGATGTTATGGTGATTCTTGAACACAAATCAATTCACATAGTCTGTCCAATATATGGCTATTCTTGAAAGATTGTTATATTTGTCTCCTCGTTTAATTGCATTACCAGTAAGTGAAAAAGGGTGTTTATCCAATCATATGAATTCAACATATACTTGTATGAATCTACTTCGTGTAGACTAAAAGTAATCAAGAGAACCATGCCTTCATCGGGAATACCCTACCTGTAATTGTAATAAAAAGGACAAATATACCTAAGGTGCAATAAAAAAACGTAATCCATTGGACAGACAAACCCGGGAAGACAAATGAACAACCACAAGCACAACAAATAAATACAGAAAAACTAAAAAACAATGAACAACACGAACTCCTATAAAAACCAGGAGTGAATCCAGGTGCTCCGAAAGGGTAAACAGTTCCTGCTCCGTATACGGCACCCGCCGTGAAGTTCAACAGTCAATCCGGGGGAAGTCGCAAATCGGTGGAGGCACATGAAAGGTGTCGACAGTGGGAACAGGTCCAACAACATCTTAGATATTGGAACACTGTAATGGTCAATCAATTCGTGATGATGACCGTAAAATTTCCTAAGTGATGACATAAACTTATCCCTGATAAAACCCTGGTTAAGAAGCTTTTGTGACAGCAGTAATCCTCTTTGTCGAAAGTCAGGGTAACTCACGCATGCCCTTGAAAATCGGATAAGCTGAGAAACTTAGACGCCATATGCAGGCGATACTGGTATATTGCTACTCAAGAAGGGAAAATTAACAATAGGAAAGTTGAAGTCATCACGTTTGTCATTAAGTTTCGTCTTCAAACGTCCCTCATAGTCTATTTCAAGAAACAAATCCAAATATGAAGCGGATTTTGGTGTATCTCTAGTATCCTTAATTTCAAGCTCACTGGGGTAGATAAGATGTAGAAAGTCTTGGAATTTGTCTTTATTTAACGACAACACATCATCTATATAACGAAAAGTGAAATTAAAGGATTGGGCTAGTTTCTTTTTGTTTTCACGTAGTAACCCTTGAATGAAGTCTGGTTCGTATGAGTTCAGAAACAGATCGGCGAGGAGAGGAGCACAGTTAGTTCCCATTGGAATGCCGATTGTTTGTTGAAAAATTAGACCGCGAATTTCAACGAATATGTTGTCTATGAGAATGTTTGTAATTTCATCTT
Source organism: Mytilisepta virgata (assembly GCA_028015205.1). NCBI lineage: Eukaryota > Metazoa > Mollusca > Bivalvia > Mytilida > Mytilidae > Mytilisepta > Mytilisepta virgata. The sequence continues at coordinate 327,826 of JAPWFG010000023.1, forward strand.
CAGAATACTTTTTGTCAGAATGAGAGTGGTTCTTCACGAAATAAGCCCTTTCTCTACCTAGAACAAGAAATTTATACCTGCGTGTCCCATTTTCCTTGAAAAAACATTGAAGAATTAGTTGCTTTAAGCGATCTTTTAATTGAGAATGTGGTATGGTAGTGTAGACTGTAGAGAAGTCGAATATTTTTATGCTGTTGCATGTAGCCAAAGATTTTGATTTTAGATATTGAAGTAAATTTTTGGAGTTTTTAGCTCACCTGGCCGAAGGCCATGTGAGCTATTGCCATCACTTGGCGTCCGTCGTCGTCGTCGTCAATCGTCATCGTTAACAATTTTTCAAAACTCTTCTCCTCTGAAACTACTTGACCAATTAGAACCACACTTGGTATGAATGTTCTTTATGGTATCCTGCATAGAACTGATGTGGAGATTTTTGATCCGTCGAAAAACATGGCCGCTGTTACTGAAAATAGAACATAGGGGTCAGACAACAGTTTTTCGCAAATATCTAAAAAATCATTAGGTTACGGCAAATTCTGGCAGGTTGAAAGTGTTCAGCATGATTAGAGCTACCTGTGTGCTGATTTTCGTGAAAATCTGTCAACTGATGTTAGAGTTATTGCCCTTTTTTGACATTTTTGGTTTTTTTTATGTTATTATTTCAAAAATCTTCTTCTCTGAAACTACTAATCAAAATCAAATAAGACTTGGTAATATTGTTCCTTAGGGTATCCTGCACAAAGTTTATGCTTCGATTGTTGAACCGTCGAAAAACATGGCCACTGTTACTAGAAATAGAACATAGGGGTCAAACAACAGTTTTTCGCAAATATCTCAAAAATCATTACGTTACGGCACATTCTGGCAGGTCGAAAGTGTTCAGCATGATGAGAGCTATCTGTGTGCTGATTTTCGTGAAAATCTGACAACTGATGTTAGAGTTATTGCCGTTTTTTGACATTTTTGGCCTTTTTTTATGTTATTATTTCAAAAATCTTCTTCTCTGAAACTACTTGACTAATTAGAACCAATCTTGGTATGAATGTTCCTTGGGGTACCCTGCATAGAACTGATGTGGGGATTTTTGATTCGTCGAAAAACATGGCCGCTGTTACAAAAATAGAACATAGGGGTCAAGCAACATTTTTTCGCAAATATCTAAAAAATCATTAGGTTACGGCAAATTCTGGCAAGTTGAAAGTGTTCAGCATGATGAGAGCTACCTGTGTGCTGATTTTCGTGAAAATCTGTCAAATGATGTTGGAGTTATTGCCCTTTTTTGACATTTTTGGCTTTTCTTTATGTTCTTATTTCAAAAATCTTCTCCTCTGAAACTACTTAATGGATTTGAATAAAACTTAGCATGATTGTTCCTTAGGGTATCCTGCACAAAGTTAATGCTTCGATTGTTGATCCGTCGAAAAACATGGCCACTGTTACTAAAAATAGAACAAAGGGGTCAAACAACAGTTTTTCGCAAATATCTCAAAAATCATTACGTTATGGCAAATTATGGCAGGTTGAATGTGTTCGGCATGATGAGAGCTACCTGTGTGCTGATTTCCGTGAAAATCTGTCAACTGTTATTAGAGTTATTGCCCTTTTTTGACATTTTTGGCTTTTTTTTATGTTATTATTTCAAAAATCTTCTCCTCTGAAACTACTTAATGGATTTTGATAAAACTTAGCATGATTGTTCCTTAGGGTATCGTGCACAAAGTTTATGCTTCGATTTTTGATCCGTCAAAAAACATGGCCACTCTTACTAAAAATAGAACATAGGGGTCAAACAACAGTTTTTCGCAAATATCTCACAAATCATTAAGTTACACCAAATTCTGGCAGGTTGAAAGTGTTCAGCATGATGAGAGCTACCCGTGGGCTGATTTCCGTGAAAATCTGTCAAGTGATGTTAGAGTTATTGCCCTTTTTAACATTTTTGGCTTTTTTATGTTATTATTTCAAAAATCTTCTTCTCTGAAACTACTATTCAAAATCAAATGAAACTTGGTAAGATTGTTCCTTAGGGTATCCTGCAAAAAGTTGATGCTTGGATTGTTGATTGCTCGAAAAACATGTCCGCCCTTACTAAAAATAGAACATAGGTGTCAAAATGCTGTTTTTTGCTATTTGTTTCTGAATTATAGAAAGAAAATGAAGATGAAAGCTACTTTCAATATAAACATGGTATCCCGAGTTGAATGGTGATGATGAAAGTTTGTTTCGGACGGCCATTTTTAAAATGGCTGCCATTTTCCCGCCATTTTTTACACTTGCTCGGATTTCAACAATATTTGGTTTTTAAAGTAAACATGGTATCCTTAGTGTATGGTGATGATAAGAATGTTGTATAACAATGATTAAACTTCATAATATGTGAGCTTTTAATTTCTATCACTTGGTGTGCGTCATCATTGTTGTTAACAAATTTTCAAACATCTTCTCCTCTGAAACTATTAGGGGGATTTGGATGAAACTCTACAAAATGACAGATGAGTTAAGCATGGTTTATTGGATAAAAACCAACAGCTTAGTCAATATGATCAAAGATCAAGCATAATAGAAAATAAAAAGCCTTAACCCACAATTTTTACATAACTTCTTTCAAACATTTTAAAAACGAAGACAACATATAGACCAAAAGATTTATATTTTTATTTGAAGATGAATTAAAGCTTGTATTTTGTATTGTGAATCATCAGATTGACCATGACTGTATCTTAATCAATCGTAGGGAGAACTCATGCCCATTTCTTTCCAGAGGTTCTTGAAAGGTTTTTAAAGGTATTTTAAGCATTTTACATGACCTTTGATACTCAGTTTAATTTACAACAAACATTAATACATTAATTTAGTTTATAGTGCATTGTTTGCCAGGTGAGCGATTCAGGCTCTTGAGAGCCTCTTGTTAAGAATCCACATCTGATTGACGCCACTGGTGGAATATTATGTTTCACAGTAATTCTGAAGGCGCTCTTTAATACATGTCAATATGAATGTTAAGATCTTTGATTGATTGATTGACTATTGTTTTACGCCGAGCTGGCGATATTTCAGCCAATATTACGGCGATAAAATCTTTGAAAGAGGTTTTGTAGAGCAATTAGGTGACCCAGCAATGTACCTTTGTTTAAACGGATTCTTATGTAGTTTAGAAATCCAATAAAGAGCAGGAAGGTCCATTTCTTCACCCTTTGTAGAAATGCCAAGGGAATGAAGAACGGTCTTGTGGTTATCAAGGACTTCCTGCTTAGTGAGTGTGGTCGGTGTATAAGTTGGGTTACCCGCAGTGTTATCTATTCCCAATTCGTTTCTAAGACACTCAAAATAATAGTTCTTGCAAACATAAACGATGTTATTGGGGGCTTTGTCAGCTGGGACAACTACATATTTTTCATGAAGGGAAGTCAAGTTTTCAACAACCTTGGGGTCTTTAAAGATGGATTTAGCTTTAGTGCTCATAGACCCTTGGAGGCTTTTAATTCGGATTTGTATCATTGACCTTATAGCCTTCGCCCATTCTGAAAGTGTGTCAGCAGGCTCCTGTTCCTTTGAAATCCATTTTCTGGCATAGTCCTCAACAGAATCCATAAGTAATTTGAAATTATATAATAATTGAGGCAATAAATTTAATTTGAAAAATTTTTAATTCACAATTTGAACCTTTAGTGAATTTTGATCTCGCGTCATATTCAAAGTATAATAACAATGATCAACAGGACCTGGTTAGAGGAATAGGGAAATCCGGAAAAACAAATGAACAAAAAAACCCCCCAAAATATAACAAGAAACAACAACACTGAAAACGTAACCACAAAGAACACAGTTCTAGATAAAATCCAGCAGTAAACACAAGAGTCCCAAAAGACGATATTTTTATTTTAGGGGTTTTGTAATGATGATTCTTAGATTATTTTACTTATGACAGGATTTTGTATTTTATTTTTTTTAATCATCTTTCCAGTTGAAAAATTGGATTCACAACCTTATGGATATGGACAACAAGTAATCCGAAATTTGGATGATGCTTTGTCAGGATACAATGTTTTTGAAGGATATCCCCTAGAATCTGGCAGAGATCCCGGCTTTTCTTTACGTATTTTTGATGCAAACTATTCAGAAAATATTGATTCAGCTGATGTCAAATATAATCACCTCAAGGGTTACGAAATAATTCCAAATAGAACGTGTTCAACATCCTTTACCAGTTCCATTACTCAGACAAGACTTGAATTACGTAAACTTCTGTCCACAATAGCTGGTATTGACGACAGTATATCGGGATTCACCTTTTCGATGAATAAACGGTATCGGGAATCCTCGGATTTAGTTTCGAGTGGAAAATATGTCCTTATTCATTCATCCGCATATTGTTATCACTACAATGTAAATCTTTTTTCTACAGAATCACCAGCTCTTACAAATGCATTTAAAACATCTTTGTTGAAACTAAATCAATCTTATGACAGGAGAGACTACATTGAGTTTTTACATTCGTATGGAACCCATTTTGTAGAAGAAATAAAACTGGGATCAACGTTGATTTTCGAACATAAAATAAGTTACGATAATTACATAAAATTGGTGAAAATGGGGGTTGACATAGCCCAAGCTGCAAATAATCATTCCAAGTTCAGTGTACTTAGAAACTGTCCTCAGAGATCTGCAAAAAATCCGACTCCATCAGAATTTCAAACAAACGTTATTACACGAAATATTTCAAGAGGACCGCCCCCAACATGTTCTGGTAAAGCCGACGATTGGGATTGGAATGTAAAAGATCATTCCGTTGCGATAAAATACAAGTTAGCTCCTATCGAAAATGTTTTTACAAATTCATTCATGTCTTCTGAGAACGTTGATTACATGAGAATCAGAAAAAATCTGCGTCAAACTATAAAATATCAATATTATTCCCGTTGTCTAATCCTCTCAAACACATTTACTAAGTCCTTAACTAACATTTTTGTTAAAGCTCTTTCGGTTGCAGATTGCCTTGAAAAATGCCTTGAATACAATGAATGTGTTGTAGCTTCCTTTCGGGAGGCAATTTATAGGAAAGGTGGTCCTAATTATAATATCTGCTATATGATTACCGCAGATTCGTCCGAATTCAGCAGCATTGAAATTGATACAGAAAAAGGAGCTGTCATGGTTATTGTGACACCTCGTATTGATTATGACAGAAATTCACGGGAAAGAGCATTTCGTATTAATAATGCGGAAATTGTTCAAGGCGGATCTAATTTAGAAGTTATCAAAACCCCTGATGCCTACGATTGCTATGATCGGTGTTACTTTAGTACGTCCTTTTGTGCAGGAATGACATGGTATTCAGTATCGAAAAAATGCTGCATGTACTTAATTGAACATATCCGTTCGCTTAAGATCAAGGCTGGAAGCTTCACGACATTTTGTCCGCAAAAACAATAATCTGGATGGCGAGCTAAAAATGGTTGAAGCCCTCTTTGATCTGTGACCCTCATTAATTGTTATCTTCTCGATGCATCGTCATGTCCACTCATACACATGTATTCTTACAGAATATTAGCAAGTGTAGACTTTAGAGGCGTATAATTCTTTTGAAATTAAATTTATATTTAAATGAATGAAATAGTAATACATGTGTGAATTTACAGATTTGTCTTTTTTCATATTTAAGTCTTTCGGAATATTGTACAATGACTGTAAACGTTTTTTAGTTGATTTCATCTACTCCCACCATGTATACCAGACCCTACTAGAAACTTATTTTATGCATTAAGGTTACAACCTAGCACAACGAAATATTTTATACATTATTTTTTTATACTTTTATTTACTGAGATATAATACAGTAGAGGGGACACTTATCGAAAATTAACCCTATCTCGATTGGAAACCGGTTTTCTCAATTTGATCTTAAACAGCCATTTCTGCTTCTCTTTATTTTTCACCTTGCAGAAAAAAATCAAAATAACAGATTCAAACAATACAAAACGCCTTGCGGTTAATCAAGACTTGTTAAGATCAATTAATAAAAATTTAACTTTACCTGTGCTGGAGTAGTATTGCAAATCTCGACTTAATGCAAGACATCATGTCATGATTCGATCGTGCTACGCTGATTTTACTTCAAATTATTTTGCTACAGAAATTCATTATAAATTAATCAAAGACCAAAGATGGGTTACTAGAGTATTCTAATATGTCCTACATAATATATAATTTCAATTACCGAATATTCTTTTCGTTTTGAAATGCGATGCTTCTTGTTGAATCAGAAGCATGATATTTGATTAAAGAAAAGCGAAGTATACTACTCTTGCATGATAACTAACTAACAATTGTACAGTACGGATCATTTAAAACATCATCCTCAAACAGACATTTGAAACAGATATGATTACCGTTCCAAGTTAACTTAGACCAGAGATTATGACTGGACCGTTTGGTCATAATCACTACATAAAGTTAACATGAGGACACAACTGGTCCTAATGACTGTTCTTAGGACCACGAATAGGACCGCGTCTGGTTTCGTCCTTAGGACGGGGTATGCGCACTAAGTTTGTTCTGACAACCATTTTCGTCCTTATGAATCCGTCTCTAAGCCATCTCTAATTTAGCGTAGTATACCACATGTACCTGAATTCTGGAACTGGTCATCAGGACGGCGCCGCATGCGTACTTAATTAATTTGCTTCCAACACGTTCAGCTTATTTTGTTAAAATGTTTCATGTTAATTAAAGCATGCAGACTATCACAAAATTATTTGTATTTTAGTATATGTATACAAACTATATATATTAAAAAACTATATATATATTTAAAGTTACTTAAAAAACTATATATATATATATATATATATATATATATATATATATATATATATATATAGTTTTTAATTAAGTAACTTTAATTTCTTTTAACTGTAATCTTTATCTTTATTTTTTCATTGTTTTTGTATCATACCTTAGGGAATACAAATTTGCATATAATATATATTTGATATAATAGAAAAAATATATTCATTTATTTAATTAATTTATTTTTTATTATTTCAAGTAATTTTGCATTCTGAAACAGTGATATTTAAAAAAAAATTCTCGGAATTCGAACAGACATTGTTTAAATAATATTTAACATAGTTCCAATGAAATGTTTGGTACGTGATTTCATAACCTTCGTCATCCATTATCATGATTATAATAAGATTGTCCAAGTTCGACGTTTTTAAAACAAAAATTTACATTTACCATCAATACACTAGTGACATTTGCGCCTTTTAAAGACTCAAGCGTTCAAATATCTGAAGTTCGTATAATGTCCAATTGTTGTAGCTTTCCGATATTCATTTAAGGACTTTGTACAGTTATTTAAATGACATGTTACAATGTCTGTAGATCCTCTTAATTCGAGGAAGCAATAGTACCTGTTTCACAGAAAAAAATTTAAAAAAATGGTTATGTACACTTTTTGTGTGAAAAGGGTTTTTCAAAGAGAGTGGTATTTTAAAACTTGTGAAAAATGTTGGAAACTATGAATGACCCCTTAGAACTTTTGGTAAAAAAGTCTTTCAACTTGTACAAAATGTTAACAAACATTAAACTCAAACAAAATAAGTATGTATTGATTTGTTAAAAAATCAACGACGAGAATGCGTTTACGAACAGTAAAGTTTATCTCTTGGTGTATTCAAATTTGATTTATGGATGAACAAATTACAAGTTGGCATATCTTTGTCATGAAATGTAGTTTTAATATCTTAAAAAAAGTTAATAACTTTGGTTTATTTCTTTAAAATTGTTTATGCTAATATTATTTAAAAACAGTATGTGCAGAGAATTATGTTAAGGGTCAATATAAAAAATGATAAATTTTTCCGAAAAAAATGTTTTCAAAGTTTTTCAAAGTTTTTCACAATTCACACTAAATAAACATGTAATTTCCGAGTATTTACTTTATTTAACATTATTGTTTTGGTAAACAGAATACTTAATATATATATTTATTTATTTTTTAATTTTTAATTTTTTTTCTTTATTTCTTTTCCTATAGTCAGGATAGACACTAAACACATACAATTACCATCTGACTGGGTTTTATACAAGTTATCATATTTTTACATGACTATTTTACATTTAATTTCCTAAATTGCAAATTTAAAATATTAATATACAATATTTTGAGTTGACATTTTATACAAAAAACCAAAACACCACACATACAACCATATATACATTTTTAAAAAACCTAGTTTTACACTGTACCTTATCTCTACATTCAAAACATTTGTGCTTTGATTAAAAAGAACAGTAAAATGACTTACTTAATATGGTATCTCAAAACTTTATAAAAGATCAAAATCTGGAAATACATAGTGTATAGGGGCCCAGTATTTTTCAAATATCACTACTCTGTTGTTTTTCTTAGCTACATACAATTCTAACATGTAATAAGTTTTATTTTTAATCTTAAGTTCTAATAAGTTTGGATGACTATCATTACGTTTACACTTATATATGTACTTTTTGGCAATAATAATCGTCAGATTAAAAAAAAAACAAACTTTGGTTCAAATAACCAAGTAAAACATGTTGTTTTGTTAATTCTACATCAGTATAATAATTTTTGAGGAGATAAAAAAAACTATTAATAAACTCTGTGTGATAGGACAATAAAAAAATAAATGTTCCAATGTTTCGTCTTCAGCATAACAAAATGACATGCTTTTGTATTTTCTATAACTATAATCTGTCGGAAATTATATAATGGTAAATGTTTTCCACTGGTAATTTTGTAATGGTGAAAATAAAGCCGGTAATATGGAAAGGTTTCCGGATTTTATCGTGACATTCTATTACATGAGATCTTTTCTGGCGAAACTTCAGTTTTAATTGTGTTACCAACACATATCGCAATAAAATGTTTCTCAAATAAAAAATGACGTAACTCAACTAAATAATATTCGTTATTAAATTGCCATTTACATAATAATGGATGAAATTTAACGCTATGAAATAGATCCCTATATGACAGGGGTGAGTTCATATTTCCGATTTTTTTTCATCGGCATTTATCATGACATTCTGTCCCGTAATGATCCATGAGATATTTTCCCGTGAATGTTATTTAAATTTTTATTGTGATAACATTGAAGAAATATCTAAAAAGGTTCTTTAAATATAAATTAAAATCACTGCACTGACAAAATTACGGGTAAACTGTAGTGAACTACCAGACATATAACTATTCCGTATCGAATATTAAACATTTTTCATTACTGGTACTTATGCCGGGACATCACAAATCTTAGTAGATACCTTCAAAATCGTGTTTATGTCGAAAAAAACTAACTTACTTCACGTAAAATTGTCCGAAAAGCCCACAGTATTATGTTTTTGACACGGAAAGAACACACAGTCAAGAAAACTTTTAAACCCACACCTACCTATGCTATGATTTGGATGTAGTATATATCAGTTACAAAATGTATATATGATATAATACACAAACATGTATAAATATATTTATTTTAGTTGACATACCTACATGTCCTGCTCCAATAACGGCACCCGTCACATTGCCAGTGTCAAGTCTGGTGAGGTGTCAAGTCTGGTGGGGTGTCAATTCCAGAAGGATTAAAGATATCTAGTCTCATTCGCGAGATAGAAGCTTCGTATCGGCCGATGAATTCATGATGACGACCGTAAAAATTTGGAGTCATGAATTAGCATAGCCTGAATTTAACCCTGTTTTAAAATTTTATGTGACGGCAATCTAGCCCCGCCTAGAAATTCTTCGTATAAAACACATGGCAACAGTAACAATTCAACCATAAACCATAGCCGTATACCTTTGTATGTTACTGCTTAGAAAGGCAAAGTTAACAATCGGAAAATTCAGATAATCACGTTTGTCATAAAGTTTTTATTTCAACCGGTCATTATTATCTATATACAAGTACAATGTAGATATGAAACAGAAATTGATATGTCTGTGGTTTATTCAGTTTCAAGTTCATTGAAATAAATGAGATGTAAGTAATACTGAAAGATACTTAAGTGGCAAAACATCGTCTATATAGCGGAAACTTAAATTAAAGGACTGGGCTAGTTTCTTTTCTTTCCGATTCATTAGCCCTTTATACGAAAACAAACAGGTCTGTAAAAAGCGGCGCACAGTTTGTCCCGATCGGGATGCCTATAGCTAAAAACATATGTCCTCAAAACTCAACAAAGATGTCGATGAGAAATTCAAGCATGTTAACATCCTCAGTCTCGGAGTACTTTTTGTTAGAATCAATGTACCTAATACCAGATATGCATATCTTAGTGTAGAAATATTAGTGAATTGGCTCACGAAAAAAATTCTAATTTATCATATGGAGAGTAGTATACAGTGGAGAAAAATAAAACATTTTATGCTATTACAATAGAAACGAGATATTCCTGTAAGTTTTTAGAATTTTTTTAGAATATACATCTGATTCATACCATTAAGTTGAGTAGGTCTTAGCACAGTAGATCTTCAGACCATCCTTAATTGCTGTAAGTAAGGTAGTAAGGGGTTTCAAAAGGGTTTAGTGGTGCATTTGGCAGAGACTGCTATCTACCTTTAGGCAGTATGAAGTTTGGGTATCCAGTAAATGGGAGGGCGGTTACAATTGTTATCACTTACAGCAATACCAAAGGAAGATAGAACAGAAATATGATTATTGATAATATGTTCCCTTGATATCGGTGTGTGCGTGTTAAGTGGGGTTGCCAAGTGAATTGCCAATACCCATCTCCTTAATCAGGCAGTCAATGTAGTGTCTCTTGCAGGCCAAAAGTACGATTTTCTTTAACTTCACATGTCAACCGATTTACATGGATATACCAAAATATCTATCTTAGAGCGTCAATTGTATCTCTTCAAAGAAACAGGATGCAGACTCATTTTACATTGTAACCTTATTTATGTTAAATATCGGTCATGGCACGACATGAAGATACTTGTGTAAATTACAGTTTGTACAATACAATGCAAACGTCATGCTGAAGAACTATATATTTATAGTATTTATATAAAAAAAATGTTATCAAATCCTATCGTTTTGTTAAAAATTAAAGATGCCATTCTTTGGGTTATTTGAACAGCAAACAGTGATATAAATAAAGAAAGGTGCATATACGTAAATGTCGTCGACATTTAAAGTGTACGTTTAATGATCAGTTGCGAGTAGAAAAATATTATTCTATCTTTTCGTTTCCCCAAATAGTAAAGATAAAATAATTAATTTAAATTATAATTGCATAGTTAATCGATGTATTCTAAACTTAGAAATATACCACAAAAATTTATAATGTTGCTAACTTTTTCGCATTTTCGCCTTGATATAAATTACTTAAATTTTTCGTTTTCTGGATCCCCTTAGCAATATATGCCCAAGAGGTCGACCCCTTTGGGCGTTAAGGTTATCGGGGATGTACACCAGCTGAGTTTTTCGGGCGTAGGATATCGCACTCCACATCACCACTATTACTCCGCCGAAAATATCTAGCTCATGGACGCAGTTCCTTGTAAACCTCTCATTCCGGAGTCTATACACACGTGTACAGCCATCTCTTCTCTGCAGCTTGAATCTTGACTCATTACGGAATCAGATTTGCTTCCAGTTTTGTAGACTCGTTTGGTCCGTAAGCCGTTTTCACTGAAACGGTATCTGACTGTCCCTGCCGATATTCGTCGGAGACCTGAGACATTTGAAACTGTTTCTGTTGCCGTCACTGTCTGGTTTCTCAGGTGAAATAGCCGGATTTAGCGATCTTGGGCTGTTGATGTGGTCCTAGGTGGGTCAGAACGTTCACGGATTGCTGGTACCGTTGCAAAAATTTGGAAATCGTGCTCCGGTGAACATTATAAAGTCTAGCGAGTGCATTCTATCATTCACCGTACTAAAGACGACTACTAACAGTATTCCGGATAGCTGTGTCCATTTTTGGCATATTCAGGATCAAGAAACAATTTAACGACTGCAATTAAAAGGTTAGATTCTTTTATACCCAGTTAACCCACTTAAAGATAAGCCATGATTCGCATATCAAACTGCCATAATTATTCCCGTATGTCTTCCTCGTGAAACGCTACTCCCGCTGACTCGAAATGGTCACGCGTGATCAATAGCCACTATCATGATTTTAAATTTCATTATCGGACATTTAAAGTTTAACATAATCATGTTTTCATGTCTCAAGCAGGCATATTTTTGAGAAAATTCATATTCAGAAAAACAGTTGGATGTTGCTTTTTTGGGGGATAGTATATAGTTTTGTTAAGTATATGATACGTTTTTATTCTTTTAGTTATGCATGTATACTTGTGGCGTTTGCTTGTTATGTTCCATTTTCCTGACTTTGTCTTTTCTGTGGACTTGAAATCTTGAAATTCGTTTTGCCCACAATTCTTCTCTTAGGGCGAATATCAAACTTCGAAACCTCTACCGCAATCAAATTGTAGCGTAAATTTTCAAGATTTTGTGATTTGCGGTTGCTAAGATTTTCTTAAAATGTAAAAACAATAACAACAATTCAAAAATTTGAAGAGTCAATTCATAAGTTGTTAGCTAGATTTCTTGCATTGCCAATGTTAAGTTATCATTCTGAATACGATTGACGATTTTATTAAAAGTATTTACTCCTAGCTGCTATTTGTAAACGCTTTCCGGTCTGTTTTTTTTAAAACAGAAATTGTTGTTTGATATTTTCATTTAATTCTGATATGTTTGATTTCTGATATTATCTGTTAGTACGTGGAAACATACCAAGTTCATCTAACACTCCACAAGAAGTTGCTGACTTGTGCACTCCCAAACACGTTTTGCAAATTTTAGGGGCAATTGTTGTATATATATAAGAACTGAAAACCTATTCCATACAGTAGAAACGTATGAATTGTTTCACTCTAAACAAATGAAATAAAAACGAATTCAGATGATAGAACATTAAATGATTAATTAAAAAAAAACACTTTGTGTAAGCTTTAAATTTCCCCACACTTTAAATAATGTTACTAATTGCAATTTTCAATTTAGATCGCTCTGAATTCGATCAAGAAAAAAACACCAAATACAGCCTTCTATTGTCTCACATTAACTATCTTACCGGTTTATAATTAAGTAAACGTTTACTTAAAAAAAATTAACACTAGATTCAATTTAAAAGTCACATGTCTTATACTCATGTCTACAAGAATATGTCCAAAGGGCACAATTAGTTGAATGTATGACATATATTATAATATGTGTCCTGATTTCTTTTAAAACAATTGTGTAGTATAAAGAAATTTTCCAGGATAACAATTTCGATGAACAAAACATGCAGATCTCTTCGATTTATGACTCATCAGTTGTGCTGAAAGCATTCAGTGTTAAAAATCTAACCAAAAGTCAAAAACGTGGAAGAGATCGGGAAATCCTGGATGTTTCCCTAATGGTTTGACAGAACTTTCTGATAATAGAGCAACATATTATTCCTCATTTTAGATTGTGGTAAGCCTAACTTTGCTTCTTAAGGAAAAACAGAAGAAGTTAGCCCATACCTTTAATTTCAGCTTCCGCTACATAGATGATGTTATATCACTCAACAGTTCACGTTTTGGGAATTTCTTACATCTCATCTATCCCAAATGAGCTCGAAATTAAGGATACCACAGACACTGCCAAGTGTGCACCTTATCTTGACCTTCACCTCGAAATTCACACCAGACGAAGGTTAAATACAAAACTTTACGACAAACGGGATAACTTTGACTGTCCAATCGTCAACTTCCCATTTTTGAGCGGCAATATTCCAGAAGCGCCGGCGTATTGAGTACATATTTCACAACTCATACGTTATTCCAGAGCTTGTGACATATACATTGACTTCCTGGACAGAGCCCGGCTCCTGACAGAAAAGTTGCTCAGACAAGGGTACGTTGCTCCTAAGCTGAAGTCATCCTTATTAAAGTTTTATGGGCGTCATCATGACTTGGTTGAAAGGTATGAAAACACCGTTTCCCATAGTCAAATTATAAACATAATAAAAGCATGGGGTCTTTTGCAATGACCTAAGTAACCAATGGTCTTGAAATAGGTCACAAGGTCGAAATCATGACCTAGATTAAGAGTTTTGCATTTTTTCACACTTTTTAAAGGTTTTTTTCAAATTTGTAAAACAATTTCAGATATTTCAAATGTAAAATTCAGAAACTAATTTTGATGACGTCATTTATGTAAACGTTTTTATACGTTTTTAATAATTATTATGACAATGTTAATACCCATGAAAACCTCTAAAATTTAAGGGCACATTCATGACGATTTTTGACGTTTTTAGTGTACAACATTACAAATGATCATAAACGGACCATCAAGCAGAAAAAACGTCTAAAAACGTTTGGTTTATATATACTTTATGCATCAATTTTTGACTTTTTCTTTTTTTCCGCAAAATTATGTGAATTTCTGAAAGGATGTGTACTTTTTTTGGCGATTTTATTAATTTCTCAAGAGTTACATCCCTTGCCACAAAAGGGGACAAGTAGTTTTTATTGCAAAACTGGAAACGTGAAAAGGAAAGACCTTATCATTTGTGCCTAGCAGAAATTACCTTTTAATTCTATTTATCATGTCTATTTTGAGAATGTTGATATTTCTGTACGATATTTTAGTTAAACAGTTAAATGTACAAATACAGGTTCTCTTTAATAACATGTTTTATGATTACATTTGTTCTATTTGACCGATTTGAATCAGCACACTTATTATTCAAACTGAATTGACTATAATGAGGCTTCATGAAGATAGATGATGTAGAAAGTCATGGAATTTATCGTTATTTAACGACAACACGTCATCTATATAACGAAAAGTGAAATTAAAGGATTGGGCTAGTTTCTTTTTGTTTTCACGTAGAAGCCATTGAATGAAATCCGCTTCACATGAGTTCAGAAACAGCGGCGAGGAGAGGAGCACAGTTGTTCCCATTGGAATGCCGATTGTTTGTTGAAAAATTCGACCGACAAATTCAATTTGTCTATGAAAAATCTAACATGTTTGTAATTTCATCTTCAGAATACTTTTTGTCAGAATCGTAGTGGTTTTTAACGAAATGAGCATTTTCTTTCTCTACCTAAAACTCTTGAAAAAACATTGATGAACTAGTTGTTTCAATCCATATTTTAATTGAGAATGTGGTATGGTTGTATAGAATAAATCTCCCAATCCTCCACCTTGGGACAATCTAAGCAGCTCCTACAGATAAACTCTCGCATGTTTCTAGTCGATATACATACACATGTATAAATATGTAAAACCTATCAACTTGAAGGCAAATTGCGATATTCAAATTAACCAATTGCAATGTAGATAATCACCTGAATCCGTGATAAAAAAGAAATCATATTTTTATTTTTACTACAGACCATCTTATTAGATATACATTGTACAAATATACATGTAAATGCCCATTTCTAGAGATTGTTTTCACCACATTCCTGTCATTTGCCTGTAGATAAAATTAATATTATACCGAGAAACATAAAATTTCACCTGGATTGAACTTTAAAACTATAAATTTTCTTTTCCTTGAAAATTAACAACTAAACTTTTTTTAACACAGAATTTCATTGGTAATTCATAACCTTTACACTTGTGTGGTTCTCTATAAAAGAACCGACATCGAACGTCGTTATTTAAAGATATTACATAAATTATCAATCATCCTAGATAATCTTTTCTGTCACCATTAACTTATAACAGATATGGCAAATATAGTACCCGGGGGATTTACAGACCCAAGACCTGCTTTCGACGAAGTGCAAAATATCGTGAATCAAGTAAGTAGTTTTGCAAAGTAAAATTATTTAACTGCGTTAGTCAGTTTCAATTATATTTTTATCAAATCTATACACATTCTAGTTTTTACTGTTCCTGACGTTAAAATCATGTTTTTTTCACCAATGTTTTTTAATAATACTTTCCCCCCTTTTTAGAGGAGGAATACTACTTTATTTCCTTTCATTGTATCAAACTTTATATATAATCATTCAGTTTTGATGAAAAAACTGCAACAAAAATAGACTTACTGAAACATTTTATATGCATTTTTAATCCTTCTCTTGATAACAGATTATAATATATCTTCAGGATATGATATAGAAAGTAGGTTTTCAAATTAATTTTAAAAAAAATTATATAAACCCCCAAAATTTCTATAAATCGTATTTGGGATATCCTTACAGAATAAGAACCTCCAAAAGTAAACTGTTTAATTTCAAAATTCGCGTGTGAGGTGGTAAGTGTGGCGTGATGTAGACAGATAAAAAGCATGGCATTGACCGATGTAGGGCGAAGGTCAATATCAATTCCATATCATCGTGTATAGTCGTTTTATCAAATACAGTAACCCTTAATTTGCCCATAAAAGCGTCTAAAAACAGCATCTTTGCCATATAGTGAATAACATCTGATTGACATGACTGTGTTAACATTGTAACACCATAGTCTTGAAAGTTGGACCATATTGCTTTCCGCCTGGTCAATAATAGTATAGAAAATCGTGGATCTATAAACGGAACCTGCTCAAATGAATACGAAAAACCAATTATAACTATAAAATTGTGTAATTTTCATGTATTGAACAAATGTTTAATAGCACGCAAATGAACACACGTTGAAAAAGTTACAAGAAAAGCAAATTTGGGAAAATGATTTTTTGTATTCCATGACTAAAACTGTTAAAACAGAAGTTCCATTTATATATTCATCATATTCAATGAAAGCCTTCTTGAAAAGGCCGAATGAACATAAAATTTACAGAAAACGTAAACTATACACGTTTTCCCCACGTGAAATTGACCTCTGAATCCACCTTGATAAAAACCGCCACTGTCTGTGTGACGCAACAGAAAGAATAAAATCCCCGAAAATTAACTTCCATGTATAAATGAATAGTATTCATTTTTTTTTCGAAATTCTTCCATTTTGGATAAAGCAACCAAATTTTAAAAGTAAATTGTTATTTTGTGTTTACTGTTACCTCTATTTTCTGTATTTTGGACCAGTTCTTAATTTTTAGGACCATGTCATCTGGAAGAAAATGCTTTGAGCTTTCAAACAAGACATTAGATTCCACGTGACTTTTTGTAATGTAAACTTGGAAAAACAAAAATCCCATATCCGCCGTTCCACTAATATAAGAATATTTTTTGCATTAACATTCAAATATATATCTCCGTATTAAGCAAGGCTGATGCGCACGTAATAACCATGCACTTTTTCGATACTTGTTGAAACACCAGATACACAAATTGAGAATCATTGGACATCCTCCTTAATTGGGTCTAGATTTAAAAACTATAAATAAAGATTGTGATTATTCAAACACAATTCATGGACATTATGTACGGTTTTCTGTTGATATTGCAAATGTCCGCTGACCTTTCAAGAACAAAATTTCTAAAAAGGTGTATTTTGTCCTTATATATTAAACGAGGTAATGTAATTAGACAAAGAAAAATATCTGATAATAGAGTATTTCCTTTCTTTTGATATATTGGAACATTTCAAACGTATTGCTGCTTTATATTACAGGTGATACCACAACTAAATCAGCAGATGAACATGAACGTTGCAAGTTTGACAGCGCTGATCTATAGGTCACAAGTTGTTGCAGGAACTAATTACCTTGTTATGGTAAAATTACTAGTATATATTATTTCCCTAATTCTACGTTCCATATACAATTATTTTTTTTCGGATCTTTGATAATTCATCACCAATTCAAACTGTGAAAACACTATTCAATAATCACTTGTTTGAACACACTAAACATAGCAAAAATGTAAATTCTTGCACATGATTTGACATCATTAACTTTACGCTTGAAACCAAAAGACGTGAAAACAAATCAGAAACTTGATGTTACTTTTTTGATGGATTTATCTTTTTGATGACCTCTCATTTCGTATTAATACATTCGTTGATTCCTATGGTGATGAAAAATATCTGCTCATTTCGTCGAGGCACGACTCGTCAGATGTACTCAACACAAATTCAAAAGGATCAGAGCAAATTATCCAATTTATTTTGATTGGTAAACATTTGTAAATCAAACTTATCTCTGATGATTTGCCAAGATAAACTTAATTTTATCATCTCGTACAAATCAGACTTCTGAAATAGAAATTCAAATGGCAGCTCATATAACAAATTAAATAACACATAAACCAATTCAAAAGAGGCAGGGAATTGTTCAACAAGCTTAACATGCTAAAGTTAAACGATATATAAACATTTCCAAAAAAATCTTTCTGAAACAGAAAGTCTATTACTGAAATCTGAAAGGGCCATGTATTAATCAAAATCTAGAAACAAAAAGGCACCGGAGTGGGGAAGGCCGAGAAGAAACAAACAACAACAAACAATACAAAACAACGGAGAAAAATAAAGACCCATCAAAAACAGGGGTGCAGTTAACTCAGGTGGTCCCGTAGCATAGGCTGTTTGTTTCTCTTATAAGACACTCATGTCCGGAGAAAAGTCATGTTCAGAAATATTGAAACGTGAATATGTTCAGTCTTTGAAACAAAAATACAGTAGTCGTTACTAATTGATTGGACGACAGAATTTGTATGAAGTTCAACCCATTGCACCTAGCGAAACTTCCTGTGTTATATGTTGACGAAGAAGTGTATCCTTCCAACGCGTATAATATTGCTTCTGTTTTTCCCCGAGAACTTGATTTTGATTAATATTTGTGCAGCTACTTTCCTGTTTTTGGATTAGACCAAATGGATTTTACCCATTGTCCTATTGCTTTGTTATGTATAAAAATGTAAACATATAAATAAATACATTTTCCATTCAAATAGAATATCACATATAAATATAGAATTTGTGAACACATATGACGTCTTGGATATATTTTGGGACTAATTTCACATACCTATAGACATAATACAGAGATTTGACATGTAAATGGATAAAAAAAATGACAAAATATTATATACAAATGCACAAGTATTATAAATTGGCCAATGCAAATACAGAATTCTTGAACAAAAGGAGTAAAAAATCCATATAAATACGCTTTGTGGAACTGTTAAATTTGGTATAAAAGTTGACATATTGAAAATAAAAATGTATTTATCAAAAATAGAATATAATAAAAACAAATATGAAGAAATATATGAGAATACACTTCAGAGTTGAAAAGTTATTAGTTACAAATTGTTTTTTCTGCAATTAAATTTTCTAAATGAATGTTTTATTTTAGGTGCGTGCTAACAATGGTGATTATCTAAATTTAAAGATTTTCCAAGCTTTGCCACAAAATGACCAACGACTACTTGAATTGATTGACACCCAGGCAACAATTGATCCGTTGCCAGTATTTTAAAGGAAAAATGCAAAGAAAAACTACAACATTATTATAATACGTGTATATCACTTATATATCTAATACACAAATTTCATGTCATAATTTTTAGTTTTATCAATATTAATCGAAAAAATATTCAATATGTTATTTAACCCTTTAACATTTGCACAGTTTTTGACAAAAAAATCATGAACAATTAGGGTTGCACAATTTGCGAAGATAAAAACATTTATTGTATACATTGTAAAAGTAAAATACACTAGCTTTAATTTTTCAAATTTATTACTTGATTGCTTTGATTACCGTTGCTATGGTAAAACATCAGACTTCACTTAAAACTTGAATTCTAACTGTATTTTACCCAAATTTAAAATATACCGAGGGTTCTTTTTGGTTCAGAAGTAGAAATAGGGTCTGTTTATGGTAAAATATTTTTAGTCATAACCTGAACTTCATAAAACAATTGAACAGTTTTGGAAATTATGTGAGAAAGAAAGGTTATTTATGTTGCTAGGCAACCATGATCATTTGCCAATAAATGGTGATTCAATATAATTTTCTAAAATTTTTATATAATAACATGAAAATCTACCCTGAAATTAATTATTTATTTACCTTAACTAATTCCTATATATTTTTGGAGAAAATGTCATATTTTTCCTTAGCAACCAATGACATTCCCTAGCAACCAACTATGAAACACCCTTTACTGATATATATTCAATGTAAAATGATTTCTGAAAGTCCAATTTTATTTAAAAATCTAAAATCTTGAATAATGTTAGATATTCACAGATTAAGATCATTTCTACCTACTAAAAATAGTGCGTGACCTTTACTTATTAAATGCTACTAAGCAACCATGTCCATTGGTTCAAAGTGGAAAGTTTTGAGATAACGTTCTACCATCAACCAATTTATGAATTAAACCAGAATGAATAGTACATACATGTAGAAATTCAAATTCTTTCCTTAGCAACCAAACTGACTCCCTAGCAACCAAGAATGAAATACAGTTTTCAATTCTAGGAAGAAGGCACAAATGATTCCTTATTTAGACATACAAGTATACTAGGTCAAAGGTTTTTACCGGCTGAAAAAGAAGAACAAATCAACTGACAATCAAATTATACACACCAGAGGGGATGGTACACATTTACAGTTCTCTAAAATAGATAATCACATTCGTTCTCTTTTTGTCGAGCCCGCGACCTTTGTTGTGGAAGCGAGACATAGCGATCCAACATTCCGTCGTCGTCGTCGGCGGCGTCAATATTTACATTCACTCTGTGGTGAAAGTTTTAAAAACATTAATAACTACCAAACTTGGACAGAGGCTTCTTCATGATCCATAAATAACATGTGGAGTTACATTATGTACATTCCACTAATACACTGAAAACATAGACAACAGCGAAATCAGGCAAGACACTAAGTTCCGTGGAACCCGTATGAATTTTTTGTGAATATTATTTTCTTGGCAATCATATATGTAGCTTTCTAGCAAAGTTTGTGCTGCGAGTTTGACTATAATCTTTATAGTCTATTTGATTTGATGTACAAAATCATCATTGGTATATTTCATTTGCATAAAAAGTTAGATAGACCAAAATGATTAAATACTGATTTCATTATTTTCAATAACGTTTAGCATGGGAATCTTACAAACCAATATTTCGTATTTCATAGAAAAGTTGACAACTAGAGAGACATATTGTTGTGTCCAGTTTTTAGTGAGTATTTGGGTGCAGGTTTGAAAGTGTTTTGCCTTCTTGTTGCATATAAATTGTTTGTAAAATAATGTTTCCTGTCTGTCTTAGAATTTTTTCTTTGCTCCAAGATTTATGGTTATGAAGACACTAATAAGCAAAGGAAGTTGTTGACTTCACATTTTGAAACACAATAGACTAAATAAACTACACTATAATGTTTTAAATTAAAACAAATATACATAATTTGAGGACTTTTTATTTTAAAATGTATTTTAAAAACAGTCCAATGCTTTCAAACCTTCCATATGTAGTTGTATATTATGATGTACACATTGAAAATCCATAGAATCAATTGTTATTCAAACACAGCACTGTCACTGAAGCACCAGTCTGTATATGTAACATGTATGCCAATTCAATTAAATGAAAGCCTTGTTAAGTTTGGAAAGGTTTGCTGAAATTTCATACAACTTTCTTAGATCTACATAACATTCTGAAAAACACAAATAATTTTTTTAAAAATCAAACCTGAATGATCAAGACTGGTTCTTAATATGACTTCACTGAAGCAGTATGAACACGCACATACATGTATACTGTTGAATGTGAATTTTTGAAAGGCATAATCTTTTGCCTGTATTACAAATGTACATTAATCTGACTTTGTAAACATTACAATGTAGAATATGCATATAAAATAAGTGTCTGTTAATAATGTACGGACTGATTTTATAAATGTGCAGAATAAATGTTATTATTTTGAAATTTGAGAATAATGAAGTGTACATTTCACTCTATGTTATGGCTGATTTAAATAAATTTGTAGCACAAATTATTACTTCTACATGTATGCAGAAAACTCTTAAACAATACCTGAAAAGGCACATGCATTTATAAGCTTTTATGTATAGAATTACCAGTCATTTTTCACAATTAAGGGAGCAACCATTATATTTTTAGGGTGGGGCTTGTATTTCATAGAAAATAGTATATCAAAGATTTGATCCTGCCTATTTTTTTTTGTGTCTAAATTTTGGTCCTGGATTGTTTACTCCCCCGATATTGCAGCCTAAATTTTTATTTTTATTTAAACCCAAAACTTTCCTGATTGACATAGACCCTGCATTTTTTTCACACCTTAAGCGATCCTGTCTTTTTAATTAGCCAGTCTTGTCTTTTTATTTCAAATATGATCCTAGCCCCCCCTCCCCCTTAAAAATCATATGGTTGCTTCCTTACAACATATCTTGTCTTTAACTATTAAACTTTATGTTGCAGTTTGAAAATTATTGTTTTTTTTCATCAATAAATATATTGGGTGGACATGGTAGCTGAGTGGTCTAGGTTGGTTGTCTGTTTATGATCACTAAGCCTGATAGGGATGAATGTATGAGTTTAATCCAACTTGTGGTATGGTGTGTTCGACTCCTATCTAAATTGACAGGGATTGCCAGTTTTCCTGACATAGGTCATTGGTTCTCTCCAACTTCCACAAATACATTATTAAAACTATAAAAATATACATGTATCCTTTACTATATTTCAAGTAAGAATGCATGTATCATTTTGCAGGTATTTAAATGGGCATACATGAATACATTACTTCTTGCAAATGTTATTTGGGTACACCACCATTTAACAAATTTTTCCCACTTATGTCACATACAAAAATAAAAAAAACCCATAGTATTTACATTCAAAAATAATTAATTAATAAGTTACAAGTTCTCTGCTACATTGTAACTATGCCTATTTATTTATGTATTTGATATTTATGGAAGGGAAAATAATTTAAAAGGAAATTATGCTCCAAATTTCATTATTTGTTTAAAATTCAAATTTTAGAATGCAAATAAAAAATTCTGGATTAAAAATTACTTTGATATATAATTTGACCGGTACGAACATTAAAGGGTTAAAGATTGAAATGTTATTGATAAGCAATACCAAAACAATATAATAATAATATTTATAATTTGGTAAAAACAAAGCTCAGAACTTTAAAATAGTATACGTGATTGTATTTAAAAGCGGACAAATATACCTAAGGAGCAATCCAAAAAAACGTAATATATTAGACAGACAAAACCCTGGAAGACAAATAAACAACCACAAGCACAACAAATAAACACTGAAAACCGAAAAAAGAACAATGAACAACACGAACTCCTATCAAGAACAGGAGTAAACTCAGGTGCACTGGAAGGGTAAGGAGTTCCCGCTCCGTATACGATAACCGCCGTGAAGTCCAACAAAGTCAATCCGGTGGTGGTCACAAATCAGTGGAGGTACATGAAATGTTACGACAGTGGGAACAGGTCCAACATCATCTTAGATATTGGAACACTGTAAACGGTGAATCAATTCGTGATGACGACCGTAAAACTTCCTAAGTGATGACATAAACTTATCCATGATAAAGCCCTGGTTAGGAAGATTTTGTGGCAGCACTAATCCTCTTTGTTGAAAGTCATGGTAACTCACGGATGCCCTTGAATATCAGATGAGCTGAGAAACGTAGGCGCCATATGCAGGCGATGCAGGTATATTGCTACCCAAGAAGGGAAAGTTAACAATAAGAAAGTCGAAGTCATCAACTTTGTCATAAAGTTTTGTCTTCAGTTGTCCCTCATTGTCTATTTCGAGAAACAAATCCAATTATGAAGCGGACTTCGATGTATGTGTAGTATCCTTAATTTCAAGTTCCCTGGGGTAGATGAGAAGTAGAAAGTCTTGGAATTTATTTTTATTTAACGACAACACGTCATCTATATAACCAAAAGTGAAATAAAAGGATTAGGCTAATTCCTTTTTGTTTTCACGTAGAAGCCATTGAATGAAGTCCGCTTCATATGAGTACAGAAACAGATCGACGAGGAGAGTAGCATAGTGGTTCCCAATGGAATGCCGATTGTATTTTGAAACAATTTGACCGCCCAATTCAAAAAATGCATTGTTTATGAGAAAATATAACATGTTTGTAATTTTATCTTCAGAATACTTTTGTCTGAATCTACCAAAAACTAGAAATTTAAAAATTATCTCGAAGATAGTTATCATTATTTATATCTTCGTCTGTTTTCTTTACAGTAAATCGAATCTGCTTAATTTTCTTTTAAAGGTTGTCTAGCATATGCATTAGTAAACGATAGGCGAATCTTACTAACATATAAACTAAATGGTGGAATTTTGACAAGTGTATATGTTTGTAATCTCATTATCGGACCATACAGATGACCGTACATTCTAAATCTTTTCTGCGAAAAATAAATTGAACAGGAATTGAATAGATATAGCTTTTCCACGATGAAATATATTTCTCAGATTGTGTTCGGTGTTATTTAGGAAATATTTCAGACATATAGTGTTTCTGAAGTTTTTCCACATTGGTCTATATAGCTAGGCCTCTTTCGCTGCTTTGAATGGAACATAAGGGACATTTAGAATGATCACGTGGTCACTTATGGTCCGGATATCTTAATTTTCCGAATGAGGTGTACTTCCAGCTTGCAAATATTACCTATTTTGACTTCGAATCTATAAAGGAATTTCCAATGTAATAAATAAATTGTAACATAACATTTGTCATTTATCCATATGTATAGTCATTTAGCAAAATGATGCAAACGTTTTATCTCCCTCGTGCATAGCTATGTGATTAGATGGTTTTCGCTTTAGTCTACCCCTTTTGGTGGTTTTAGTATTTTTGAATTTGCTCTTCAACCTTTTGGATAGATGTTTTGGTTTTCATCATTTTAGGCCTTGAGCACAACTGATGAGTCGTAAATAGACGAAATGTGCACATCTTGTGCATAAAATTGGTATCAAATAATTTTATGTCTGACCTTTTTTAGATATAAAATTCCCAGTCGAACTTTCAGTTTTGTCATTTTTGAGAACTTTAATTTCTAAACTACGAAAAGATGGACACATTGGAAATGTGAGAACTTATTTATACATAATATTTGCTTAAATAGATGGATAATTGTGGACACCAAATGTGTTGGTATTGTTATTTACTCCCATTTACTGTATTAAATTAGTTTTTTGCTGCATACACAAAACCATGGAAACTGGTAACCAATAGAATATAGCGAATCCATTATTTAAAATGTCATGTTTGTGTCTCGGTCGCTTTTAGAATCATAGCCTCGACCTTACGGCTTTTGTACAGAAATAAATTGACTAAATATGATTTGTTTAAATCAGACATTTATACGTGTCTTACGCAAGGATGCTGGCCATGGCCTTATCTTTATCATTCATGAAGGGTTGGGATTCTTGGAATTTACAGATTGCAATGGTCCAACATATTCAGTATATTAATGGTCGAAACATTAGTAGTATATGGAGGTATTCGGTGATTAATTGTTTTCGTAATATTCACACATCAAAAACATTTCAATTGGTTTAGTAGTTTTTGACAAGAAGACCTTTGTATAAAATTCCCCATAGATATAGGCTGCAATGTTAAACAAAGTCCGCCTGTGGCGGCGATCTTGAATTTTCCGATCGGCACGAAAGCATAACTTTTGTAGAGGTTCATCCAAGGACCATTCATGCAACAAATCAATTCAATTGGCTCAGTACTTTCTGACAAGAAGAGGTTTAGAGATAAGTCTAATCAGAATCAATTATCTGCCCCTGGTAGCCATCTTGAATATCCAATCGGCACAAAACAAAACTGTTGTAGTAGATCATTCAAACATTAAAGACATGTCAATTGACTTCATAGTTTCTTACAAGAAGACCTTTGTACAAAATTCCTCATAGGGTCCAATGTTAAACTAAAAGTCCGGCCATCTTGAATTTCCGATCGGCACAAAAACATAATCTTTGTAGAGGTTCACCCAATGCTTGTTCATACATAAAAACATTTCAATTGGCTTGGTCGTTTCTGACAAGACCTTTATACAAATTTCCCCATATGGTCCAATGTTAAACTCAGTCCAGCAGTGGCGACCATCTTGATTTTGTGATCGGCACATCAAACATAAATTGTGTAGAGGTTCATCCAAGGATCATTCATGCAACAAATCAATTCAATTGGTTCAGTAGTTTCTGACAAGAAGAGCTTTGAAGATCAAAATGAGTTATGTTCCCCTGGTAGCCATCTTGGATTTCCGATCGGCACAAAAAACATAACCTTTGTAGAGGTTCACCCAATGCTTGTTCATACATAAAAACATTTCAATTGGCTTGGTCGTCTCTGACAAGACCTTTATACAAATTTCCCCATATGGTCCAATGTTAAACTTAGTCCAGCTGTGGCGACCATCTTGATTTTGCGATCGGCACATAAAACATAAATTGTGTAGAGATTCATCCAAGGATCATTCATGCAACAAATCAATTCAATTGGTTCAGTAGTTTCTGACAAGAAGAGCTTTGAAGATCAGAATGAGTTATCTGCCCCTGGTAGCCATCTTGAATATCTAATCGGCACAAAAACATAACTCGCAGACAAACAGAAGAATTTTGGATTAAGGAATTGGGTACCGCTATGCCATATGGTTGCAATGATAAAGTTGACAGCATTGGGAATATTTCAAGCTCAAAATGCAGCGAAATAAATGTGATAAATATTTTAAAAACAACTATACGCCGTAGACGCAGTCATGGTCATGTACATTACACTTCGCCTATTGACCATGACATGTCTTTAAATGCGTGATTGCCGTATATACAAATACTTTTAGGACTACATCACATTTGAACTAAACTATATTCCTTTCCTTTGTGTAAGTTTAGCTCACTCCACAAAAAGCAATGGAGCCGCAAATCAAGAATTTTTAGTTCAGTTGAATACAAACCCGCTGCTGTGGTATTAGATATTGCTTGTCACAGATTATTCAAACCAGTTCGCATCCATAACGACGAATCTCACCAAAGGTGGTTCCTTTGCTAATAAAGGCTTGAATGAAATCAATCTCAGCAATATCCTTCACCACCAAACAGTAAAATAAAAAATTCCTCTATATTTCAAAGACCAAACTGTTCCAATTATTTCTTATTCTGATACAAAACCCATTGCAACCAAGATTTTTAATTATAAACGCGGCATTACGGGACCTTAATTCCGATGACCTCAAGTCTAAAACCCATGACTGCTCCTTTTCGACATCTCCATTCAATTTGGTCCTGTGGGTCATGTTATCACTGGGGAGCTCAATCTAGTTGATACTCAAACACCAGATTTTTGGGCAACCAACTGACCACCTGCAGCGCGTGATGTTTCGCCTATACATGATCTCCCTCCTTGTCTGCGGTCTTTCGACGAT
Source organism: Mytilisepta virgata (assembly GCA_028015205.1). Lineage (NCBI taxonomy): Eukaryota > Metazoa > Mollusca > Bivalvia > Mytilida > Mytilidae > Mytilisepta > Mytilisepta virgata. The sequence goes on from JAPWFG010000023.1 coordinate 355,208, forward strand.
CACAAATATGCAGTTGGTTTTCCTCTCAATCAAATCCACCAACTGGCCTTTCTTCATCCGTGAGTAACCTTTGAAACTGTGCTCTTTGGCAATTGGTCTCAGGGCTATTACAGTTTCAACAACTGTATCAGTTTTGGTTATTGGACTCATCGCTATTAAATCCCCTAAAGTATCGCACCCATTCACCAATGTGGTGACACCTACCCCGCTACTCGGGGTCGAGGTTTTACCAGTCTCAACAACCATGCTTGTATTAGTTGTTGAAATCATTTTTTTATTATACCCTTTTTATAAAATAAAGATATGAGTTCAATAATCAGAAATGGTCCTTAGTTGCAGAGTGTCCGAAGTCATGTGCATGATCTCCTACTGATTTTAGGTCCACGTCAGGTCAAAGTCTTAGAAGTCATACCCCCTTTCTTTGAATACTGAATTCCATTGGTGGCAACCCTATACTGCCAGCGTATATTCGATTCCTCCAACCGCCTGATAGCTTTACTCAACCGACTACATGCCCACACTTTTACTTTCACTCCTCTCCGGATCAAGACCAAGAGTCTACTCTCCCCAAACGTCCCCTGGTAAACCTTCATGTTCTCAATCTCATATTTCCGGCGGCCGTAGCTCTTTCGACTTAAATGCGTCATCGCCGCCGCCTTTTCTTCTTCTCCCCATAATACGTGTCTCTTTTTCCGTAAGGATATCCGTATTTGTTATTTATATATATTCCATTTGGTTTTAAAATTTAAATTTTTGTTTAATGATCCATCAACCCGGAATTCGAGTCAACTAGCGTGCGCATTTTGAGAATTTTGGCAGACGAAAGTACCACAAATCCACTTCAAAAACCATGTGGGTCAGAACAATCATTTCTTCACTACTCTGGTCCATCTCTCTATGAATATTTTATACATGCTAATCCTAAACAGTGTGATTGAATGAAAAGATATTTTGCCTTAACGAAGTAAACAAATGCGGTACAATATATGAAAATAGGACTATTGATACACGATTTTTTGTCTTAGCGGGGGATATATAAATAGATTTAAGATACATAAGGCCGTGTCTTTTTTTTTCTTTGCTTTGCGTCAACTGAATCTGTGAGACCTACCTGTCAGCCAGGAAAAAACACACACAGCAAAAAAAAACTCCTTATAGAGATTTCCTAAGAGTAAAACTACAATTGGACAGTTAATCTGTGACACCAGAAAGAACAAGAGATTCAAAATGCAAGTAATTTGTGATGGTTTAGGGTCACTTAAAAAACTAATACACTAAACACGGTTGGGAAGAGACAAATTTCCGATTTGTTTACCGATTAAACAATTCGCCTGTGTTTGGTTTTGACCATATGAGGCACAAAACGTACCAGCACGCGGACGCAAAACAAAGAAAAAGCCAACTATGGCCTGATCTTGCATCTACTTATATATATCCTGTCAAACACAAACAATCTTTCCAATGTTGGAAAAATACTTTTATGTTTGACGGGAGATATGTACGTAGATTTTACATAAATATGTTGATTAGAAGATCAGAGGATCAAGGCCTATTTCAATCTGAACAAGCAACTAAAGAGACTATCAATGTCAGTTAAACCTATTTCTCTTTACATAAGTATTTTGTACTTCTTGTAAATGAAAACCAAGTACAAGTTTAATCAAATTATTAGGCAGAAAGGAATTGAGATGGTTTATGGGGAAATATTGATGAGAAACAATTCTTAATTGCAAATCGAAAAGATACAAAAATTATAGTCTTAAAAAATTAAGCAATTTACTCTTAAAGAATATCATAAGTATATTTGTTAGTATTTAAGTTATTGTGTTTCCTTAAGGACGACATTGAACACGTCAACGTATTGACATGGATTAGAAAGGTTCCTACATTACTGTCCAAACAATTGATTGGATCCTTCATAAATGAATAAGATTAAATATGGATTTAAACAATTTCTGTTCCATTTCTGAATTCCGAGAAATATCATTTCTACAAATACTATGCAAGAATGCAAAGTTACTTGACGCTTAACAAACATGTTAAATATTTAGTGGAAAATCGTTATAGAACAGTTACCGAGAATCGAGCATTAGACTTATATTTTGATTCATGTAAAACCAACTGTTACTCCACTTTATAGTTTAGTTGAGCTTCAGGATGGGTGCCGTATAGAGAGCAGGAAATGCTTACACGTCTGGAACAAGTGAGTTCACTGCTGGTTTTATAGGAGTTCGTGTTGTTCATTATTTTTTAGTTTTCAGTGTTTATTTGTTATACTTATGGTTGTTTATTTGTCTTCCCGGGTTTTGTCTGTCTAATGGATTGGGTTTTTTGGATTGCTACTTTGGTATATTTGCCCTCTTTAGTCGCTTACCTATTTAACCTTTTTAATCAAGCAGTGTTTAATGTCTGCAAAAGTCGGCCTTTCCTTTCTGTTGTTTTTATGCTGGTTTTTGTTAATTTTTGTCCGGTTTTCTGTCTGTTTTGTGGCATTGGTTTATTAATATGTCGTTATTGACCTGTCCTGTTATCCATTTTGTTGTTTCTTTACTAATAATAACAAACTATTGCAGGGGATGTTCCTTTTGTTTTCTATTGCATAATTTTTGCTTTGAAGTTTTAATATTGGTGTGTTACTGTGACCTCTGAAAGAGTGGGAAAAATTGGTATATCATGAATAATGTTATTAAAGAGTTCTTGGTGCAATTATTACAGTACCCCCCCCCCCCCCCCCCCCGTTTCAATTTCTAGCCTACTATTAATAATACCGAGTTTAATATATGGTTCAACAATATGTTTATCTACATCTGTATACATATTTTCTCTGTGAAAATGTGTCTTAAGTTTATTGTAAGTTTCAGTTTATTTCCATTACCGTTTATACGCCTGGTATCACCATTCACTAATGTTTTTCAATAATCTATAAATCTATTCCCCAAAGCTTAAAATATAGAGGAAAATAATTTTGTTTTGGACAAAGTACCTTAATTATATCAAGACTATTAATTATGAAGAAGTTTTATTGATAAGAGTGGTAGATAAATTTGGAATATTTTGCTTCCAATAGATGTAGCCAAAACTTAATAGTAGATTTGATAGTATCTGTTAGTAAGTGGGAAATGCCAAGTTCATCTAACACTCCACAATAAGTTGCTGACTTGTGCAATCCCAAACACGTTTAGGGGCATTTTTTGTATATAAGGACTAAAAAAAACCTATTACCTACTGTAGACAGGTATGGATTTTTTCACTCTCAACAAATGAAATGAAAATGAATTCAGATTATAGAACATGAAATGATTAATTTCGAAAAACAAATTTCTGTAAGCTCTAAATTTTTTTACACTTTAGATAATGTTAATAAATAATTGCAATTTTCAATTAAGATTGCTCTGAATTCGATCCAGTAAAAAAACAACACCTAATGCAACAGTCGTTTGCCCCACATTAACGATCGTACTGGTTTATACATTGTAATTAAGTAAACGTCTACTTATGATCTGTACAAAGTAGAAAATTGAACACTATTTGAAAATTAAGTATAGTTTTAACAAAATTATTAGGAAGAAATTAAGATACATTACCGATCCTTTAATATTCGTGGATTTTGATAGATATAATAATGGAGGTTTTAAACACTAAACAGACAACCTTGAACCTAATATGGAAAGCCGGACATCTGTGGGCGAAGAAATGCAAAAAAAATATACTTTTTCTTAAACTTCACGTAGGGACCGCTTTACATAAATTAACCAAAATAACTATTTCGGTGCGTCAATTTTTTTACTTTAAAAGAAACAGGATGCAGACTCGTTTTACATTGTAAACAGCAATACAAAGAGAATAAAGAAATACTGACACCATATATACGTTACTATAAACCTTATCTAAAGTAATTAACTGTCGAGGCTCGACATGAAAATACTTATGTAAATTAGGATACAATGCAAAAGTCATGCTAAAGCAATGTGTTGTTCCTAGTACTTCTTTGTTTGAGAATGTCGAAGACCTTCACACATTATATATTTATACCATTTACACAATAGCATTTACCTTGTTAAATCCCATCGCTTTGTTAAAAAATAAAATATGTCACAATTATAGAGAGAATACTTTAATATGTTAATTGGTTTCTTTTCATTAAGTTGTACTTTTAATGGTACGTTGTATGAGGAAAATAAATTATCTAATTTTTACGTTTGACCAAACAGTAAAGATAAATTAAGTTGCGTAAATTTTCCGGATTTATTGATGGCTTTAAACTAAACAAAATTATAAATGTACAAACATATGTAATTGGTCATTCTTTAACAGATCAAGATCATGGTGGCTCATAAAAAACATTGAGATTTCAAACAAAACCATCAAATATTTGAAATAAAACTATAATGTCTCCAGAAGACGAAACCAAATTATAAAGTTCAGATAATTCATAAAATCAAAACAACATCACATGTATATACCAACTTGTAAAATGTTTATTAATAAAAAATATAGAAAACTGCAGCTTTGCGAATTTTTGCTGAATATCACCTCGCCACAGCACAAATATCAAAATTATTAAACACACAACTCTGACAGTATTAATGAAAAACAGATTTTCATGACACAATCTCAAATGCTAAAAGCGGAGTTAGAGGACAATAGGTTTTTCTCCATTTTAGACCCGTAAAAAGAATTACCAATGAGTTGGCATAGAAATTTCGATGTCATTGGTCAAGAAAGTATATAATTTGATATATCAACTTTCTATTCTTAGCAGTGTATACAGTTTCACTATTAACTTGATAGATCAAAATGCATTTTCATCCATGAAATACGTTTTGCCCACAATTCTGTCCTTGGGGCGAATATCAAAACCTTTCCTGCAATCTACATTTATAATGCTTTGCTGATAGCGGAGATAATTAAACCAACAGCAACTTATAATTATTGATTGCCTTTAAATACAATTTTCATTAAGAGTTCTTAAATTACCAAACTTTTAATCGTTTTGAAAATTTATTATTTTAAAATTTCATTATGACAAAGATATACAAACTTATATTATGGTTCGATAGAAATCACACCAAGACCAATATTACATTTGATTGACAGATGGTTACTAAAAATGAGACGAGTATTAGGATAAATGATTTTATTCCTATTTGATGCACTAAATGTGGACATACCGCCAATTTATGATCATGTAAAAAAACAAAAACTACAAACAAAAGTTGTAGAGCCAATTCATAGCTTGTTAGCTAGATTTCTTCCATTTTCATCGGAAGAATGTAAGTAGTGTAGGTGTAAATATTATTTATCGTACAATACTAGACGTTATATGTCTGTCTATTAAAACGTTAAGAAATTGCTACGTTATCATTCTGAATACGATTGATGAATTAATCAAAAGTTTAGATATTCATTTTAAGTTTCTATTTTAAAATAAAAACAATTCAAAAGTTGTTATTTTAAAATTCAATGTACCTCTTATATGTTAATTTTTTTTAAATATTTGTACCAGTTGAAACTGTCTTGACCAAAAAAGAGTTGAGCCCAGTAAATCGGCCCTGTAAATATTAACCTATTCATGAAAATACTTAAAATTGTTGGATCGCTTTTGGATTGTTGTTTTGGTTTTCAACGTTATAGGCATTGATCACAACTAACGAGTCGTAACTCAATGAAATGTGCACACGTTGTGCATCAATAATGATAGCAAAGAATTTTATAGAAAATGTGTAATATAAACACTGTGGAAAAATAATTCAATTCATATCAGAGAGCGAGCGATTGCAAGTTTATAAAGGTACACCCGATTAAATTTTGATAGCATTTCCCTATACGATCTTCAAATATTAATAAATTTACTCTTAAAGAAAATCATAAGTATATTTGTTCGTGTATAAGTTATTTGTATTTCCTAAAGGAATAAATCAACACTTAAACGTATTAAATGGATGAGAAAGATTCTTAAATTACAGTCTAACAAATTTGATTGGATCCTTCATAGATGACTTAGATTACTTATGTACTTAAATAATTTCTGTTCCAGTTTTGAGTTCGGAGAAACACTTTTCTTCAAACTATTCAAGCATGCAAAGTTAAATGACAATAAACAGACATATTAAAGTTACTGAGAATCTAGCATTACAATTAGATTTTGATTCATGTAAATACAGATGTTTTCCCGCTTTATAGATTAGCTGGTCAAAATAAGTTTAAGTACCTAAAAAACCTTTTTAATACATCACTGTTTAATGTTTGCACAAAGCCGGCCTATCCTTTTTGTTGTTTTAATGTTTTTGTATGCTGATTTATGTTATTTGTTGTCTGGGTTTCTGTCTGCTGTGTGGGGTTGATTGATTGGCATGTCGCAATTGACCTTTTCTGTTATCCATTTTGCCGTTTCTTTTCTAATGATAACAAACTAATGTAAGGGTTGCTACTTTCTTTTTTTACTGAGCATTGGAACTTTGAAGTTTTAATTAATATTGTTTCTTATTGTGACGTAACAAACACATCATAATTCTTAATAAAGCCTATTTTTAATTAACAAAGATTTTTCCTGAGTTTTTTTTATAACAGAAAGCTGATGACATAGACAGTCGGGAACAATCTGTGCCAAACTGTTTTTTTATTAAATCAACAAATAAGGCCTGATGTTATTTCACAAAAGTTTTTAAAATTTTTTTACGAAAAACGAAGTTGGCCATTTTCCGCATTGAAAACTAATATATTCAGCCGAAAGAAATCATTCATGAGTATTCTGACATAGAATTAAAATATAATTGCTCGTGACTATGCAAACAGAATCGAATTATGAATTTACAATAAATTACTTTTATTTAAAGAATTTTAAAAGTCTTTAAGTTTAGCTATTCTGTTGAATATCCAATTACTTTTACTCTAAAGTATACATATCAAAATAAGATATATGCAATTGTCAAGTTTGTATTGAAAATTTTATATCATTTTAACTTAGCAATATCGTATAAAGACATTGAATATGCACCGATATACCTGACGTTTATACATATGTCTTCGTCAAAATAGATTCATATAAACTTAAATTGGTATTAGTTTGGGGTTTTTCATCTATTTTTAGAAATGTTTCTATTGTGGTACTGTTTATTTCTTGATGCAACAAACCACGAAATTTATTACAAATCATTGCTTTTACACAGAATTATTTGAATTAAAACTTTGGAAAACAACTTTTATTCGAAATGGCATAAGTAGGATGGATATTGCAGTTCAGCTTAATTAAACATAATACACTTTTGTGTATTACATAATACATATCAAACATGTTATAAAGCATAAGGATGTGGGTTCATGTTTCATACGAGATTTAAAACAAATTCAACACTTTTATAGACCTGACACTAAACGCCATTTATCATGTTTTCACAAAGAATTATTTAAATTAAAACTATGAATCATTAACCATTTAGTTGAAGAATTATTTCCGTAATTTTATTTGAAGACATAAATTTTAATGCTGGTAAATGCACTATATAGATTTTCCACTAGAAGGACACAATGAAATTTTGGAACTCATTGCATAACCTTCGTCATCCATTATAAAATGTTACATGTCCAAGTTCAACCTTTTTGAAACAAAAAGTACTTTTATTATCAATACACATTTATGCCTTTTTAAGACTAACACGTTTATTTTCAAAAATTTCTAAATGTCTAAATCTTTAAATGAAATAGCTTTTTATCTCTCTTGCATTAGAATAGAGAATGGAAACGGGAAATATATCAAAGACAACAACCCGACCAAAGAGCACACAACAGCCCAAGACCAACAATGGGTCTCCAACGCAGCGATAAAATTCCTTTATCATATATAATATACCGGCGTAATGGTGTGAGTTTCGTATAAAAATATGAAAACAGCTGAAGCTTCCTGATTGTTTATACCATTTATAATTTACTATATCATATATGGCTTAATCCCATTTCGCCTTAGTTGTATATTTCAGAAAAGAAGTATATTCCCATTTCGCCTTAGTGCTTCGTCCAGGTAATGTCTATCTCAGTAAGGCGAAATGGGAGCTTGTAAAAACAAGTCAAATAAGCCATTTAATTAATGTCCTATGTTTGGATACATTTAATATAATTTTTAAATAGGGCAGACACAAAATAAATTAATAACATTTAGATGCTTTATTATTCATATATATTCATATAAATAAAATAACGTAACTTGTGCATTTAACAAACGATATCATAAAAAGTTATAATTACAGTGCTCTTTAATTCAAACAAAACTAGTTACAAAAATAGAAATTCATAACACAAAATCTAAGCACTATTGTCTTTAAAATGTTCATTAAGCACAGTATTTCATAATGTTAAGTCACCACTGTATCAATCTTTAGTTACCCAACTTCAATATGTAGGAGGCTGCATAATCATGATAATTATCTGATTTTTATTTTAATTATACAGCATCCCAAGCTATGTCACGATCTACAAAAATTATATTGCAAAAAAAAAAGGTTTTCCAGAGGCATTCCAAATTAATAATTGCAATTTAATTATTGTCTGTGTGTTTTTTCTTCGAAATAATTGCTATTTAATTATTATTTGTTTTTCTTCTTCTTAAGCTTAAATTTAATTAACTTGAAAAAACAGCTCAAATGTTTTTATGTTAAAATCCCACTTTGCCTTACTCCAATTCCCACTTCCCGTTAGTATTTTTTCTACCTTGATTACCTGGATTCAACGGCTAAGGCAAAATGGGAAACACTTTTCAGATATAAGATATGGCATAATGGTGTGAGTTTTTATTTTAGTATAATCACATATGAATTATTAATGGAGTATTAGAAATTTTAAATGTTTGATAATTTAAACATATAACAAGAGAATAATTAAAAAGAAGCATTCATTACGTATTAAAAAAGTCTCCGATTTATGTCTTTTGTTTTATTTATGCAATATCAATCACTCTGTATTTGTTACTGTTCTCATGACTTTTTTTTATTTAGGCATCATGGGCTAAAGATGCTATCAGATAAAATATTTGTCATACAACTTCTGTTTTAATTAAATCTTGCGCTAGCATAATAATCTCCTGCCAAGTTAATTAACATTTCACTAACACCACCAAGCCGAACTATCTGTCTTTTAATCTGTTTGCAGAAATCGATGTCAAGAGTTCGTTGTCAAATTGTAAGAAATGTCGTCTACCATATAACCTGAAATGAAATGTATGAAAAGTATTTCGTTTCCATTTTGTTTTCTAAACTAATGTTAAAACATACATGTAGATGAAAAATATCAGAAAAGACTTTCACATGTTACTGTTTAAGACACTTCAAAAGTAGATATTTCAAGGAGTTACCTCTCATCAGCAGCATTAAAACCGAAACATTTGGAAGACCAAACACCAAACTTATTTTAAAACAAGAAGTACTCATAACCAAAAAATACCGAAATAGGAAGCCAAATTTCAGCTAAAGAGATCTACCATGTGCAATACAAGGAATGAAACTTAGTAATTCTATTATTTTTGAATTTTGCTAAAAACTGGTAATTTTTATAACAAATCAATTAATAATCATGTCAGACAAGTCTGACGACTGGGTTGGCGAATACCCTCGGGGACCTAGTGTCCACCATGCAGAGGCATCGTCCAAGGAGTTTCAAAATAACAATCGAAAGATACTAATATTAGATATAGTAAATTTATAATATGCTGTAAACGACTCATTTCAAGGAGTTACTTCTCATCAGCAGCATTAAAACCGAAACATTTAGAAGACCAAACACCAAACTTATTTTAAAACAAGAAGTACTCTTAACCAAAAAATACCGAAATAGGAAGCCAAATGTCAGCTAAATTAGGAGACTTTGTACAGAACCTCCCATAGATACTTCCTGTCAGGTTTAATTCCATTTGGTCAAGCAGTTCCAGAAAAAATTTTAATCAAGCAATGAGAACCAAGAATTGCCCATGACGGCCATGTTTGTTCCCCGATCGGGACGAAATGAGGGAACTTTATATATATATATATGCTTCCTGTCAAGGTCAGTTCCATTTGGCCAAGCAATTTCAGAGGAGAATTTTTTTATATCAGCCAATCAGAAACAAGAACTGCCCATGGCACTCATATTTGTAGTCCGATTGGGACGAAATGAGGAAACTTTATAAAGGATCTCCCATATATGCTTCCTGTGAAGTTTTGTTCCATTTGGCCGCGGAGTTTCAGAGAAGATTTTTGAAAACTCAGCCAATCAAAATCAACAATTGGTCATGTCGGCCATGTTTGTTGTCCGGTCAGGACGAAATGAACAAACTTTATTAAGAACCTTACATAGATGCTTTCTGCCAAATTTAATTTTATTTGGCCCAGTGGTTTCAGAGGAGAAGATTAAAATGTTAAAAGTTAACGGACGACGGACAGACGGACGGACGGACGGACAACGGACGCCAAGTGATGACAAAATCTCACATGGCCTTTGGACAGGTGAGCTAAAACTAAAGTAGCTCACTAAAGAGCGAAACTTAAGGAAGACAACATAGCATGGAATTTATATTGAAAAGGCAAATAAATAAAACAAAACTGATATTTTTTTCATAAACATCATTCAGAATATGAAACAATTACGAGAGAAATATTAAATGGATCCATTAAAAATCAAAGAAACGAGTTTTAAAAAACTACCTAGCTTGAAATGTAATAGCAACTAAATAAATCTATCTTGCACTACCATATATAATATACCGGTATAATGGCGTTAATTTGAATTTCAATCAGAAATAATCAAAAAGAGGATTTCTTTACATAGTAAAGTACGTCTTTTAAATGTCTATGCAATATAAATCAGACCACATTTTGTTTCGTTTCGTCAGATTTTTTTTTAATTAGGCATCATGTATGAAATTAAATACTTTAGTAATATAGTCCACTGTATTGTCGAGTAATGGTTTGTGAACACAGATACAATCTCATTCAAATACAACAGTATGATAGATCATATATCCTTTTATTTTCGAAAAAAACATTGTAATTACTCACCATTTGTTATTTGTTAGATTTACTCACCATTTGTTATTTGTTAGATTTGGCAGATGATACAGTTTTCGTATCAGATAAAAGATCTGTCGTAATACTTTTGTTTTTAATAAATTTTTCGCTGAAATAACTATATCCTGCCAAGTTAATTAACATTGCACAGAAATCTGATACATTTACTATTGTGTCATTAATCTATAAATCTCGTAAAATGTTCCCACACGATCTCCCATGGCGTGTTATTTTTGAGAATGATACAATTAGCGAATTTTTGTTAAATAACAAGTAGCGACAAATGACTTTGAGTATATAAGAAATGTTCGACCTTTTTTACATGTAAATTAACTGTAAACTTTCCAACTTCAAATATTATATATTAAGTACTATTTTCTTGAATATTTGAACCGCAAATTGAAAATCAAAATGATTGTATTTTGTTTAATTCTTTTAATATTTTAAACCTACTAAAAGACTTTCGTGAGTTTCAAAAGATAAAATTCTATTGAATGTTTGATTGACTGAATTTTGTGTAATGCAGCGTCGGTAATATTGCAGTATCAGTAATTAAAGTAAGATATTATTGAAATGAATAGAATCTAAAATCAATTGACTAATTAAAAAATATTAATGGAATACTGTGGTTTGTCGGGAAATTTTACTACGGGTGCGCGTTATTTTTGTAAAGAAAATTTACCCTTAGCGTAGAGCAGCGGAGCGAGCCGTAACATTTACAAAAATAAGGCGCACCCGTGGTAAAATCTAAAAAAAACCAAAGTTATTCATTCATTCATGTCTTTATTTCCTCAATTACATGAGATATAATGAACATACTATTATACAATACAAATTACAACGTAATTAGCAATTGAAAAAATAAATAATAAAAAAGAACCAAACGAACATAAATAAACCCATACAAGACATTATGGGTAGGTATCATGAACATATTTCCACATAAGGAAAGTTATTAGGGACTGGTAAACAAGGGACTGATAGACATATCATGCATCAGCACATCTGATTGATCGGCTATATTCGGCGATACAACGTATGTGTGACAAAGTCTTTGAAAGTTCATGATATCGGTAACATCTGTAATTGGCAATCGCCCGAGTAACACTTGGTATAAATTCTCATCATCAAGCATGCTTAGCTCACAATAAATTTGAACAGGAATGTTTTCAGTGATTATGTCCAACCATAAGTTTCGGCATATTAAATTAGTACAACTGCAGCTACAGCAGTCGTGTACATATAAGTATAAGTAAGATATTATTGAAATGAATAGAGTCTAAAACCAATTGACTAATTACAAAATAATTCATGGAAGTCTGTGGTTTGTCGGGAGATTTTACCACGGATGTGCCTTAATTTTGTAAAGAAAATTTACCCTTAGCGAAGATCAGCGGAGCGAGCCTTAAAATTTACAAACATAAGGCGCACCCATGGTAAAATCTAAAAAAAACCTAAAATATGTCATGAATTATTTATATTCTAATAGATCAAATATGATATTCAAACAGAGACAACAAGGTACAGAAATCAGTGTTTGTGACAGTTCTCTCATATGAGTGCCACTCCCTCGGATGAAAAACATTTCATATTAATAGAACCTTTGCTCTAAAAAAAAATCCCGAAGGAAAATTTTGATTCATTTGACAACTTCAACAGTTTTGAGATTAGCTTAATTAGACAACAAACGAACGAATGTAGGTCACAGATTTTTTTCTCAAAAGTGAGGGAAGGCGGTAAAAAGGACAAGTATACCTAATGAGCAATAAAAAAAACGTAATCCATTGGACAGACAAACTCGGGAAGACAAATGAACAACCACAACTAAAAAACAATTAACAACACGAACTCCTATAAAAATCAGGAGTGAACCCAGGTGCTCCGGAAGGGTAAGCAGTTCCTGCTCCGTATACGGCACCCGTCGTGAAGTTCAACAAAGTCAATCCTGGGGAAGTCACAAATCGGTAACTCACGCATGACCTTGAAAATCGGATAAGCTGAGAAACGTAGACGCCATTTGCAGGCGATGCTTGTATTGTCTTCAAATGTCCCTCATAGTCTATTTTAAGAAACAAATCCAAATACGAAGCGGACTTTGGTGTATCTGCAGTATCCTTAATTTCAAGGTCACTGGGGTAGATAAGATGTAGAAAGTCTTGGAATTTGTCGTTATTTAACGACAACACATCATCTATATAACGAAAAGTGAAATTAAAGGATTGGGCTAGTTTCTTTGTGTTTTCACATAGTAACCCTTGAATTTGTAAGTGTCAGCCATCACATCGTTACTGCTCCTCTTTGTTTGCTACTGTCCCACTAGTTACATTTGAATTTTAAAACATTGAGAAGCTTTAAATCTCCCCTACGTGCCTAGCTTTCGTTGCAACTTTCACTGGGGACTCACTTATCCCACAAATTTTGCCGTAGCTAAAATATTCTGAATGCAGAAAATACGTACTAGTTATGTTTTTTCTAGGGAGACAAAGAAAACAGCCAAAGCAAAGTAGAAAAAATACACGGTTGCGGGAGCACAGCTTGACGTTTTTGTTCATATGCCGATTACGAACCGGGGGGGGGGGGGGGTAACTTGACCATTTTATGACGGGGATGGAGGGGGGGGGGGTGCGTCGAATTTGTGACCCTAAAATATCCAGGAAAACTAAAGTAACATACCAGAAATTATCCAAAAATGACAATTAAAAAATGAATAGACCTGATTCTCAGTGCTTTATAAAAATCCGCAGAAATTTCTAACATCCTGACTGGAGTTCTCCAGAGTGTAAAAAAATCCCGACCCGAAATCTCCGCCGGCTTTGTAAAATCTTGACCAGAATTTGCCACACGTCCCGTATCTAAATATTATTGAGTTACCCCCACCCCCCACCCCCCCACCCCACCCCGAATTACGAGGACGTCATATTAGAATTACAAATAAATATTAAAGGCTATGAAAGAAGTATAAAATAAAATATGTAGAAAAACAATTACCCAATATCAATTAAACAATGAGGGTATAGTTTAGAATCTTGATATCTTTGTTGTTTGGACTCGCACCTAATATGAAGTTGCTAAAGGAGTTAGCGAGAGTATCGCAAAGTCGGAGTTTCGAAATGGAATGGAAAACTGATATAGTAAGCCGAAAGAAATCATTCATGAGCATGGGGGGGGGGGGGGGTCACTCAATATGTTTTTTGGTAGGGGTGAGCAGCTGGCACACCAGGAGCCCCACCCTTATCATATATTAAAAATCTCGAAAATGTATACCTTATCCCATATTTTTAGCAGAAAAGTATACCTAATCATATATTTATGCCGAAAAGTATACCTTTTCATATATTTGGATCAAAACGATTATAATGAACAGAAATTCTTTATTTTCAAGAAAAACAATGTTTGATTTATACTGCAATGATTGATTATACACATAAACTGTCAGACTGAATGATATTTTATTTAGATGCAACATATTGACCTTATCACATAATCCCATCAGTAATTCCTATCCTTATCGCATAATTTCATCTCAATTGCACACCCTTATCATATATTAAGAAGTGTGAAAAAGGTACCTATTCCAGCGGCTCATCCCTACCTCAACATATATTGGAAGTGCCCCCCCCCCCCCCCCCCGAGATGCTGACATAGAATTAAAGCATACTTGCTGGTGATTATACAAAACGATTGATTGATTGATTGATTGATTGTTGCTTAACGTCCAGTGGCAAATATTTCATGCTTTTTCAGGACCAGAACCAGTTCAATTTATCAAACAATTCAAATAGGGGTGGGTCAGGACACAAAGGGGAATCAATTTTGACTGCCACTGTAAAAGGAGGATGGTTGGGTATGGTCGGATAATTTAGCCTTCTGTAGCGACCATCAGCCTATTCTTTTTCGAAAACTACAGAAGGGATCTTTAGCGTGCAGGGAGTGTGGCATTCTCCAAACACGTTACCCGCTATGGTCTGTACCCACTATGGCTTTCCGTATTATGACATAACAACCCCGCAACGAGAGGGTCTCCCCTATCCGCCACCCGGGGACGCGCTGAACAGCTCTATTCGTTGAGCCCCCGTAATCCATCACAGGTGCCTAGTATATCTCTCATGAGATATAGACACATATAGATAACTTCCTTTTAAAGAATTAAGTCTGAAGTTTAGCAATTCTCTTGAATATCCATTGACGTTTACTGTGAAGTATACATATCAAATTAACATATACGCAATTGATTTGTAAATTCAAGTGTTTATTAAACAAATGTGATACATTTTATTTAACTTAGATTTACCTACAAAAGCCATCGAATATGCACGCATATACCTGACGTGTATACATATGTCTTCTTCGAAATAGATTCACATAAACTTAAATAAGTATGAGTTTGGGGACATTCATTTATTTTATTTTCAGAAATGTTTCTATTGTGGTACTGTACATTATTTCGTGATGCAACAAAGAAGACAATTTATTAAAAATATTTGCCTTTACCAAGAATTATTTAAATTAAAACTTTGGAAAACAACTTTTATTCGAAATGCCATAAATAGGATGCATATTGCAGGTCAACATAATTAAATTCATATTTTTTTACATTTCATAAATCATATCAGACATATTATAATGCACAAGGATTCACGTTTCATAAGAGATTTAAAAAATTTCAGCAATTTTATAAATCTGACACTGAACTCCATCTATCATGTTTTTACTAAGTACCAGATCAAATTTAATATACTGGAAAAAATAAATGAAGAAATAAAATCTCAATATAACGTGATGTTATAACCGTCGTCATCCATTATCATGATTATAATAAGATTATGTGTCCAAGTTCGACCTTTGTGAAACAAAAAATTACATTTACCATCGGTACACTAGTGACATTTGCCCCTTTTAAAGACTCAAGCGTTCATATTCTGAAATATCTGAAGTTCGTATAATGACCAATTTTTATAGTTCTCCGATATTCATTTAAGGACTTTGTACAGTTATTTAAATGCCATGTTACAATGTCTGTAAATCCTCTAAATTCGAGGAAGCAGTAGTACCTGTTTCACAGAAAAAAATGTAAAAAATTTTTAATGTACACTTTTTAAGTGAAAAGGGTTTTTCAAAAAGAGTGGTATTTTTAAACTTGTGAAAAATGTTGGAAACTATGGATGACCCCTTAGAACTTTTGGTCAAAAAGTCTTGCAACTTGTGCAAAATGTTAACAAACATTAAAATCAAACAAAATAAGGATGTATTGATTTGTTAAAAAAACAACGACGAGAATGCGTTTACAGACTCTATGTATATTTAAAGTTGATTTAGGGATGAACAAATTACAAGTTAGCATATCTTTGTCATGAAATGTAGTTTTAATATTTTAAAAACTTAATAACTTTGGTTTATGTCTTTGAAATTGTTTATGCTAATATTATTTAAAAACAGTCTGTGCAGAGAATTATGTTAAGGGTCGATACAAAAAAATAATAAATTTTCCCGAAAAAATGTTTTCAAAATTTTTCACAATTCACACTAAAAAAACATGTAATTTATTTATCATTATTGTTTTGGTAAACAGAATACTTAATATATATTTTTATTTATTTATTTTTATTTTTTTAATTTTTTTTTCTTTATTTGTTTTTCTATAGTCAAGATTTGACACTAAACCCATACAATTACCACCTTCATTCATTCATGTCTTTATTTCCTCTAAATACAGAGATTTCATGACAAATATGAAAACATTTACACATGTGACTATTTACAAAAATAAGGTGTGAAAATCAATCATGAATGCAAATTTACAAAATCAATGAAAAAACGGGGAAAAAATCATATCAAGATATAAATGAAATATGAAACAAGAGGTTAATATATTCAAAAATCATATGACTTTCGCTGACAATATTATATGTAATGCTTATTCAGCAATGGACGGAAGGTTTCTGTTGTAATACGATGCGCATTTAATAACGTGAACGTAGCATAGGCAACGAAAGTTAGTAAGCTCACAGTCTTTTAATTCTGTTGTCGGAATCTTGCCGAGGAAAACGGCATACAGTTCTTCGCTTGTATAGGTGCTAAGTTCTATATATAGGTCTAAGTCAAAGTTTTCAATAATTATATTAGTGAGAATGTCACGATGATCTGCTGTTGCCGGACACTCACAAGAACAATGAACCATACTATCGTTAAATGGACGTCCACATATCAAACATGTTCTGCTTGTTTGATCAGGTATAGCAGTTATCAGTTTTCCAAGCAGGAAAGCGGTATCTAAACGGAGCACAGATGAAGCTAATTTCCATATATTTGCTGGTGTAATGGATACGTGAATGTAGTTGAAACGGGAGAAGTCTGTACCAATAGATATTCGATTGAGCCAAGAGACATATTGTTCTGATTTTATTGAAGATGTCACAATTCTTTTCCATTCAAGCTTAGAAGGAAAGTCACCAAATGTTATATAATTTTCAAGGAAATTGAATAGTTTATATTTAGTCAAGATGTTCACAATATCAGGGATAAACCCTCTACTATGATCAGGACACTCGAAGTATTTGAAAAGACGTAACAAGAAAATACTCTTTGGTAACGTGTTGTAGTCAAATCTACATAGTTTGCCAAAAAAGTATAATTTTCTTTTTTCAACTTCTGAAAAAATTGGTAATAGTCCAAGCATACTTTTCGGCCATATCTGACCGAGTTCACATTGCATACAAAAAAAACCTAGTTTACACAGTACCTTATCTCTACATTCAAAACATTTGTGCTTTGATTAAAAAGAACAGTAAAATGACTTACTTAATATGGTATATCAAAACTTTAAAAAGTCAATCAATTCGTGATGACGATCGTAAAATTTTCTAAGTGATGACGATCGTAAAATTTCCTAAGTGATGACACCAATTTATCCCCGAGAAATCCCTGGTTAAGCAGCTTTTGTGACAGTAGTAGTCCTCTTTGTGAAAATTCGTGGTAACTCACGAATCCCCTTGAATATCGGATAAGCTGAGAAACGTAGACGCCATATGCAGGCGATGCTGGTATATTGCTTCTCAAGAAAGGAAAGTCATAGCGTTTGTAATAAAGTTTTGTATTCAAATGTCCTTCATTGTCTTTTCCAAGAAACACATCAATATGACGCGGACCTCTACGTGTCTAAAGTATCCTTAATTTCAAGCTCACTGGGTTAGATAAAATGTAAAAAGTCTTGAAATTTGTCGTTATGTAACGAAAAGTGAATTCAAATGACCGGGCTAGTTTCTTCTTGTTTCACTTAGCAGCCCTTGAATAAAGTCCGCTTCATACGAGTACAGAAACAGATCGGCGATGAAAGGAGCATATTTGATTGCCATTTAAATGCCGAATGTGTTTTGAGAATATGTTGTCTATGAGAAAATCTAACATGTTTGTAATTTTATCTTCAGAATACTCTTTGTCAGAATCAAAGTCTTTTCTCTAACTAAAACTTGAAATTTATACCTGCATATAAAATAATTCATAAATAATAATTTTAAGTCAAATATGTCGTGCTTTTCAGGACTAGAACCAGTTCAACGATGTATCAAAAACGATTCAAATAGGGGACACAAAGGGAACCCAATTTGGACAGCCAATGTAAAAGGGTGAATGATTGGTAGGGTTGGATAATTTAACCTTCTGCAGTGGCCATAAGCCTAATCTATTTTTTTAAACTACAGAATAGGTCTTTAGTGTGCAGTGATTGTGACATTACCCATTATGGTCCACAATCAGGCTTTCCGAATTATTATCTGACAACCACCAACGAGGGGATCTCCGCTACCTGCCGCCTTGGGACACGCTAGTTTGTTCTGTAGTTTGAGCTACCGTGATCCACAACAGATCTCTATAAATAAAATGATACAGTTTGATAATATAAACTGTATAATTGTATTATATAGTTTGATCCTACTGTATGGATATGTGTTAAAAAAAGTATCTAAAGCAAACACCACTGAGGTTTTTTCGTGAGAATATAAAACGATATGAAAGGTCAAATAAAAAATCATTATTTCTTTCATTAATTGTTTTTTGTCAAGCCGAATTTCAAACTGTTGAGGTATCTAACGCTATTTTGACTAATACATCATATCAAAATAACGGTCTGAAATAATTTATGGATGTGCTGTACTAGCATTCTTTATTAAATTAAAAGAATATTAATAAATTCTGACATCCTATATTATGAAGGTTAAGAAGGTTTGGAAAAAAGGTGAAAATCGCACAATTTGGTCATTCTGATATTAGTTCTGTCAAAATTCTAATATCAGCCAATCAATATTATTCATATTTGATCAAAATATGATATAAGAATGCAGTCCAAAATAAAAAAGGAAAATCCAGGATTTCCTTTTTATCGACTATGTTTTGGCATATTCTATAAATTTACATAAATTGTCAACTTTTTTTTTATGATTTTGTCTGGCATGTTAACAATTTATCCCTCAACTGACATGAGAATGGTAAGATTAGGTTGTATTCTCTGATAGAATTAGGAATAAAAAATGAAAACCTTCACATATAGCATTAAGTAATATCAATCTTATTTGAGAAGATGATTTGTCAAAATACTATAGACAAACAGAAATAATTCTTCTAAAAACTTTGTTCCAGGTCCAGGTTAAATGGTTGGTACGTACAAAACCATAATCTTGTATCTGAGAAGAAAAATTTTCCAGAAATGAAGTTGAATGAATTTTACTGAAAGTCCATCATCACTATTATTTTCAGAAGAATTTTCTTCTGAAAGATCATAATTTGAGAAATATTTTCTCCAGTTGTAGCTTCAGACTAAAGATAAAAAATAAACGAAAGGAACATTAACAAAAGCGCTATATACTTTTTGTATAAATATTCCAGTCTTTTGGGGGTATTTTCCCCATGTATTACGTAATTTAACCCATAACGCTCTTGGAAAGAATCACTGAATATAGGCAAAATAATACAGAAGAGTCAATACGGTGGCAAAATTCCAAAGGCAAGACAAACTTATGAGAATGGAACATAACAAACAATTGCTACAAGGATACATGTATAACTAAAAGAATAAACTAGAGAATAAGACACGGATGAATATAGGTCATATCTTGATCAAAGTTTCTTTACTGTATATATTATGATTAATCAAGAAGCCGGATTATTATGTATGGTTTATTAAAATTTAATGAATGCGTATAAGAAAACCACGAAAATTAATGCTATACATTATATAAATCCTTAATGTTGAATTTATTGTTTCCATATTGAATAATTTTCTCTCTCCGCTTCTGTGTATAAATTTCTAAAGTCCTGACTTCAATGTCATTCCCGCAAGTTTGATAAGGAGAGGATCCTTTCGGCACGTCATCTTGAATATGTCCTTTCTGTTCTTCCTTCAGTATGGTAAGGTATGAAACCCTACATGAATTACATGATAATAGTATCATTGTTCACAGGACTGATAATATAAGATAAAATAAAATAAAAATTGTGTCGGAATGTGTATGCGTAATACCAATTTCATCCAATTGTTTTACAGTTACAGGATTTTGTTTCTTTATACTACATGTGCTTCGAAATTGCAGCAGATATGGCTACGTATCAAATCCTACCTATATACCACTACAGTTAATGTAAAAATTCAGAATTTAAAGATCTGAAATATACGAAAAGGCTGGGGTACTGAGTTCAACGATACATCCCTATCAACAAAACTGCGAAGCGCTGTGATAGCTACTGGACATTGGTATATGTTTTATGTCCTCTAGCATGTTGACAGATACTGTTTTGGAAACTTGTTTGCGCCATTCTATTTCCTTTCAACGTTTTCAAATACAATATTCTGTACTTTTATCCCACACTGCAACGCTAACCTGAAATTTGTAATAATAGTAGTAATAAAACTGGTAAAATGCTTTACCTAAATTAAACTCACCTAAACATTATCCTGCCCATTATTGGAAGTATGTAACTTTGAAAACATTCAAAGTTTCAATTTTGATAAAAGACATTTTGTTTTATTACAATTAAAAGTATCTTGATATACTTATGCATTGAAGATAATAGTGTGAATCAAATCTAGCTGTATTTCAAAAGTTTCAAATTTTCTTTTTTTTTCTAACTTAATTTATGTGGCTGAATACCGGCTGAAAAAAAATTTCCACTGCACTCTTCTATGTAATTAAGCCACATCAAATTGATATTTAGTTCTTTGTATTTCGCCGCTCCAATTTTTAGACTATTTAATTAAGGAAAACATTGCGGCCTCATTTTGCAAAAATGCTGAAAATTCGTCCGAAATTCTTCATTTTTCAATACATTAAAAATGAAAAACTTGTTCTCCCGCTCCTAAAATTTCGTAAAAATTAGCATTTTTCCCATTTTTTGCAATATTTTACTTTACAAAATCAGTGCCCGCACGTAACTTTGATCTTTGCCTAACAACTAATACAAAAAGAAAAAGTAATTCATAAATATTATGGTACGTACCAAGGTTTATTTGATCGAAATTTAACTATAGTCATGCAATTCTTACCTTTTTAAAAAAAGATAATTTTGCATAATTACACAGCTGTGATATACATGTCTTCATATTTGTGGCGCCTATAAGCTCTTAGGCTTACAAAAACAGGTTTCATCTATTATGTCCATTTAAAAATTTGAATTTTGAAACTGTGTATCTCTAATCTGAAATTAACTTGTATTTACAAAAAAGGTTCTCCCTTTACGTAAATGAAATGTGCAGACGACAAATAAAAAAGTTTTTGAGTGAAAAATAATGGCGAGAAAGGTTAATTAATGTAGAATAGTAAATTTTTTTTTTATATCTGTGGTGTTTATAAGATAACATTTTAATGTAAAAAAATTCAACAAATTCTAAAATATTCACTATATTTCAGTTTATTTCCTAAACAGAAAATAGATATAATATGTAACAAGGGAGCATACGTTTTGTTTTTATAATACATATAACTGTATGTACAATGTTTCTACACTTCCGTCTATGGAGTAACCATTAAAAAGGGTCGTCAAGTTGGTTACTTATTCCTTATTCGTTACTTATTCGTTATTTATTCCTTATTCGTTACTTATTCCTTACTCCGTATTCTTACTTATTCCTTATTCCTTATTTGTTAATTATTCCTTATTCGTTACTTTATTTTCCTTATTCCTTATTCGCTACTTTTTTTACTGTTTATAACATTCTTTGCTTTGATCATTATTTTCTAGATTTTAACGACTTTTTAAAAATATTTTGAAAGAGGCAAGTGTGCCAACCACAAATTAACCTATTTCAGAGCGAAATCATTCTGTAAAACGTGTTTACAGCCCAAGGGACAGTGATATTGCTTGAAACATTGATAATGCCAGAGCCGTAGCAATATCTGTCCCGAGGGCAGTCAATTTATCATGATAATGCCCTCTATATAAGCAACTTTTGTGTTTATTTCATTGAAGAATATAAATCTGCTGGGTGTGGGTTCCTTACATGTACATGTATGTTGAAGACCTCATGATGATGTTTCTGTCATTACTTTTGGTGGTATGCTGGTATATTGTACATTCATGGAAGTTCCCCATATCTATTCTTTTTTCCACTTCAAGCATTAATGACAAGAATTTATTATTCGAAATATGCATACCTACTAAGTATATAAAAAGGCACCCTGTTATATAATATTATAACAATACTATTTGAGCATGTATTGTTTTTATTTCATTGAAACCAAAATTTCATCTAGAAATGTCTAGAATTTAATTAACAACTGCTGCATCACGTTTGCATTTTAAAAAGGGGACGTAAGTCTAAATTGCAAGCAGGCACTACCGCGTGGTAATGCCCACGGGCATTATCATGATAATGCCTGCTTGGCATTTTAACGCAGATTAATAAATACCACCTGACCATGTTTTAACCAATAAAAACAACCAAATTTTCTCTGATATGAAATAAATTACAATAATTAATCCTAACTGTTAGGACCATCTAAGGGTGGTCTTAGCACCCATTTCTACATCTACAAGTTTACGACAAATTTTAGGACATGTCCGAACTTAGGATAGCTTCGATAACATGACGCAGGAAGAGGACATGTCCTGAGACTATCCCAGGACATGTCTTAGTCTAATGAAACATTCGTTAACACGGCCCCGGGATGTTTAAGTAAAGTCAAGAAATACCAAAGGGATATTCGAAGGAGAGAAAAATCGTAACAACTGACAAACTCCGGAGAACAACGAAGACAAGACCAAAACAATACATGCACTACAATTAAAAACTAAAAACATATGAACAAGATGGACCCCACTAAGAAACCGGGGGTAAACTCAGGTGCTCCGGAAGAGTAAGCAGTCTCTGTTAAATAAATTATGTACAAAAGGGGGATTATCTTGATGTGTAAAATACATGACTGTGTAACGGCTCTCATGTAATCGGCCGCAATTTTTTCCTTAATTAAATAGTCTAAAAATTGGAGCGGCGAAATCCAAAGAACTAAATATCAATTTGATGTGGCTTAATTACATAGAAGAGTGCAGTGCATTTCAAAACTTAATACACATGTATATGGGGAAAATATCATGAATGGAGAAATTAATAATACAAAGTAAATAGGTTTTATAGGGTACAAAATATTACGGTTATAATAATAGAATTATTCTAATTTGGAAACGCGTTTTGAGATGCGTACACACACGAAACAACCAAGATTAAATATTAAATATCACATGGAATAAAATACAATTTTATTTAATAAAGACCGGGAATTCCAAGAAAATCTGAAATTTAGTGCTTCAATCAAAGCGAAAGAACGAACAAATATTTGTGTATGCGCCAACTCATCTGACGCACTCACATACAAAAACACAAAAGCATAAAGGATTATCATGGTAAGATCGAAAAAGATTGACGAAACATCACGAAAGAATTGTAGATATTATAAACAGTAATCCTGAAAAAATTATGATTTAATAGTTGCATGTTTGTTCTCACGCAGTAATTTAGCCGGGAGCATCAAAAAAGTTCAAGAAGGGCCTGTTGCTGGTTTTTAGCGACCATGAATTTTCGCCATACTATATGCTATGCGTTTTATAAGTTATGAAAAGCCAGTTGAATAATAAAATGTGTGTTTACTATAAATATAATCACAATAATTCAATTTTGATAACCCAAAGAGCTAAAAAGAGAACTAAGTCGGTTTGATTGTATGAGGAGATAAATAAGATCTTATCTGATTACACATGCTGATAATAATGTTGCAAGTTTAGAAGTCAGTGGTCAGATAATAAAAAACAGAAAACTCATAAAAGTTCTCACAAAATTTATTACAATGAAAAACAGATTTTATTTTCCATCGATGTCACTCTTAAATACCTGAATTTATTTAATTTCACTTTTCGTTATATAGATGATGTGTTGTCTTTATTTAACGACAAATTCCAAGACTTTCTACATCTTATCTACCCCAGTAAGCTTGAAATTAAGGATACTACAGATACACCAAAGTCCGCTTCATATTTGGATTTGATTCTTGCAATAGGACGTTTGAAGACAAAACTATGTCAAACGTGATGACTTCAACTTTCTTATTGTTAATTTTCCCTTCTTGGCAATATACCAGCATCTCCTGCATATGGAGTCTACGTTTCTCAGCTTATCCGATTTTCAAGGGCATGCGTGAGTTACCCTGACTTTCGACAAAGAGGATTACTGCTGTCACAAAAGCTTCTTAACCAGGGTTTTATCAGGGATAAGTTAATGTCATCACTTAGGAAATTTTACGGTTGTCATCACGAATTGATTGACCATTACAGTGTTCCAATATCTAAGATGTGTTGGACCTGTTCCCACCGTCGTAACCTTTCATGTGCCTCCACCGATTTGTGACTTCCCCCGGATTGACTTTGTTGAACTTCATGACGGGTGCCGTATACGGAGCAGGAACTGCTTACCCTTCCGGAGCACATGGGTTCACTCATGGTTTTTATAGTTCGTGTTTTTCATTGTTTTTTAGTTTTCTGTTTTTATTGTTGTGCTTGTAGTTGTTCATTTGTCTTCCCGGCTTTGTTTGTCCAATGGATTACGTTTTTTTGATTGCTCCTTAGGTATATTTGCCTTTTTTTTGGAAAGTGTTGTATATCAGACATGTCAGAGTCAAGAAAGAAGCAGGGTATGATTTTATACTTTATTTCATTTATGTTGCGTGATTAGTGTAAACAAGAAGCATCGTTGATAAATAACATGTACATGTACCATCGAGTTCTTACTATAACCACCTATACTTGAAAATACCTTTATTATGTCTACAAAATAACACTTAAAGCAGACATTATGCCTTTCTTTTACGATTTAACTTGAAAACGATTGAAATGCAACAATAGCCCTAGAATTTCCTGCTTCATAAATTCTTCCAGTATTGCCATTTGTTCTGCCCTGTTGATAAAAATCTTTCAGCATTCACCAGACTTGCTTTTTCTTTTCGTTTTTTTTAAAGAAAAATCCTATGAAATAATAGAAAATGTCCGGCATAGGAATGATGTTACCATGTAGAATAATATTAAGTTTATTATACAAATGAAGTTTCCCAAATTTGTTTTATTTCATTAGAAAACTTAAATTCAGAAAATTGTTCTTAAATTTATTACATTCCTTAAAATATTTATATTATTCGCTATTCTATCAATCTTAATGTACATTAACATTTACACGATTTTGAAGATCTAATAATTATGATAATATATAAACTTGATTCCCACTACATGCAGCTAGTAACAGTAACATGGTAATATTTGACCTGTAAAAGTAAAAATAGAAAGTCACAGCTAAATGTCAGCTAAATATCCCCAGCGACCGATGGAAAAGTATATCCAAGAGCCTGTATTTCAACTGCACATGTCTTAACGGGAGGCCAGCGATCAAAGTTATAGCTGTATATAGCAACCAATCAAAATGTCTTTAAGAACGGAATATAATTATGTTCAGAACCATATATTTTAACTGGACAAATGAAAATACAAGGTCAACAGTAAGGGTCATTGTAAATAAACTAAGCAACCAAAAAATTCCTTCCTTTTTTCACTCGTTGAACTTCATTTAATTCAGAGATTGTTCTTAATAAATTCCTACTTTAATCAACTACATGTATCCTTAAATTGTTTTTAAATATCTGGAAATCACAATAAGCTTAAACTTGATCATTTTATTGAATAATTAATAATTTTAAATAATTTTTTGGTACTGTTATATTCTAAAAATTATTTATATCCTCTATTTGATGGAGTAAAAAGATTCAAAGATTTTTTCCGAAGAAATCTGTTCCCAAGTACATTTTTATAGCATTTTAAAACTTGACAAATGTGTGTTATTTTAACATTAAATAGTGTTTTCTACCATTGATGGAATCATGGACATAATTATGGTTTTTACAAAACTGGAAGGTTTATTAATATAGTATACTGTATAAAAATTGCTGCTACATGTCGTAATGACACCAAGAACCGGCAAAATAGGTTTTTCGCAGATTTTAAATCAGAATGGAAGCAATTTTTCATCGTTGAAAAACATAATTGTTTATATATTCTTAATCTATGTAAATCCGTGATTAAAAAAATAACTAAGATAAGTTTCAAAAAAAAAAAAAAAAAAAAAAAATTACGCCTGTAAAGTCAGTGAGTTGTGTAATTTTCAATTTTACATACTTAGTTACTTTGAATAATTGGGCATACCACTTGAATCGAAGATGGAAGCAATTTCTCTTCATTGTATGACCAACAGAATATCACAAAAAAGAGGGCACATTTTGTCTGTCTGAATATAACTATTATATTATTGTAAAATGTAAAATACTGCCTTAATTAAAGATTTAAAAAATCCCTATATAGTCTATGTAAAACATTTGATCAAGTGCTATGGTAATCCGGCGCATGCGCACAAGAAAATATCGTTGATAGTTGACCATGTCTACAATTTTATATTGCACAGATACGGATTAGTGTGAAACGTGAGACTTCTGACACTAATTTTAAAGTGGTGACATGGTCCTGGTGTCATGAGATATTGCTGTGGACATGGTCGCTGTTATAAAAATCAGAATCTATACATGCAGTAGATAAAATTTATCAAAGATTCAAATCATGCATTTTTGGCATTCATATCTCCAGTTTCAGCAAACGTATATTGTAAAAACAGTTTTAAAAAAAACATGACATGCATATTGCAGTTACTTTCAATCTTGTTTAGCTGTCTTGCACTGTCACGGTATAGAGTGAATCGTTAAGGTGTTACCTATGTTTTCCTAACAGTGTACGATATTGATAAATTCTTTGATAAGAATTTTGATGCACAAGTTGTGCACATTTCGTCGATTTACGACTCATCATTAAAGTGATGCTCAATGATTGTTAGATATTGTTAAAGATATGGTATCGTTTATATCTATAAAAAAGAAGAAGCTGTATTAACGCTTGTAGACATGATTCATTATGCCTTGTTATTTCAAGGAACAATTTTGTATATTTATATGCCATTTTTCAGAACATGTCTTCAAAACCAATCTGTCATCGCCAGTGAACAAACTTGTACCAGGAAATTATCATCAGTTAAGCTGACGCTATTGTAAGGAACAACTCCGTTTCTACCTTTATTTTCTAAAAGTACAAAAAATGTATATGATAATACGAAAAAATACCTTTATTTTCTATAAGTATATGATAAAATTGGAAATTGTAAATATTTCTGCCAAAATCTTATAAGAATTATTATATACTTATACAAAATAAAGATAAAATTTTGCCCTACGATAAAATTGAAAATTTTACATATTGATATGACTTTGTTATCAACTGTGTCCGGCTTATGTCAACTGCTTCCGTTTTATATCACATCCCTTATCCGTAATTGCGTTATAAATCAGTCGTTTCGGTTATCGATTTTAAACTTACTAGCACACAGAAACACGGCAGACGTTAGCGTGACGAAACAGTGGATTATATTAATTCGCCTAAAAATGTTAATACAAACAGAAAAACATTAAGTGACAAAACATTTTGACTAAATGGATGAGGGACAATGACGATTTGCGGCGCCTTGAGGATGTTTGGTAATAAGGCAATGCAACCATTGACATAAGAATTTTAATGGAGACCTATAAAACACCAATGTTGAAGTATATGATAAAAATATCATAACATGTCATTATTCATATCAGACCCATTATCAGCCCCATTATCAGCCTATGGTAAAAATAATCCCTTAGCCTGGCGGCTCTCGGGATGATATCTTGACCTAGGGCTGCTAATAGCTGTGATATGAAAAAATTTCATGTTATAATCTATATTTATTGAACTAATCCGAAGTTTTCTGTTTTGTAGTTTTTAATGTATGAAGGCAACGATTTGACTGTTTGATGGATGACGAGTATAATTACAAGACATTTCTAAAGGTATATTTTTACTTAAACGTATTAAAACTAGGTGGAACTGTTTTTGTAAACCAAAACATATGCCTCACCTTTACTTTATTCTAGGTCAAGATTGTCTACCTCTAAGATAAAAATAATAATTTGACATTGAGGTCAAAGGTCTAGGTCAAATGAAGGTCATAATGGTTCGCGACAGACACCCTCATGGTAATACACCTACATACCAAAGGGTATAAGCCTAGGTCAAAAGACAAAAAAGTTACAACCCGGACAATGAAATCACTATAATTTGACCTTGAGGTCAACGGTCAATGTGAAATGAATGTCATAATGGTACTGGACACACCACCCCATGGTGATACACA
Organism: Mytilisepta virgata; assembly: GCA_028015205.1. Lineage (NCBI taxonomy): Eukaryota > Metazoa > Mollusca > Bivalvia > Mytilida > Mytilidae > Mytilisepta > Mytilisepta virgata. Next base: position 384,017 of record JAPWFG010000023.1, read on the forward strand.
AACATACCAAAGGGTCAAGGAAATACATTTATGTACTATAATTATGGTCATAATTTTCCCCTAAGGTGAAAGATCAAGGTCAAATCGAGGTCATGATGGTACGCAACATACCACTTGATGGTGATACACCGACATACAAAAGGGATAAGCCTAGGTCAAAAGACAAAGAAGTTTATATACCAATTCTAATGTCTTTGTTTTATCCATTTTCTTGCTTTATCTTGTGAATTGTTGTTTGTGTTTCACTAAGTATGTGAGTATTCGTTTCGACGAAATGATTTTTGTACTGTTTAGTGTATCATTGTTGTATTTTTCCCCGATCCTTATTTTTTTTATTTCCATGTAATACAGAATATAGCAGTAATTGTAGCAACTTTAATCTCATTTAGCCTGTGATTTAATGTCATTCTGTCATTTTGTGATTATATAATTATGAAAGTATGGGCTAATGAATTCTTAAAAAAATATTTACGCGGAAAATCGTGTTTAAATCATGTATTACAATACTGATTTTTTCCTTTTAACCTATTATGGGAATTTTTCAACAGTGATTCTGAGAATTAAAGGTACATATGATAAATATGCAAGTCGTCTGAGAGGAAAACATATTTTGCTGGGTTATCATACATGCAGGTAAGAAGAAATATAATTTCTGTCAAAAAGATGTAAATTATTCTTTTTCATATTTATAAGCATCTTTTATAACTCTTAGATAGCATACATGTACATGTATTTTTAAAACTAATTATCCCCGCACTTTCGAAGAAACTAAGGGGATATAGCGATTGTCTCCGTCCGTCTGCCCTTCGCACTGTCTTATGACATCATCTCCTCCTTCACTTTTGGATTTAGGAATTTAATTTCTATATAGGATGGTTGCATACCACCTGTAGATGCCCAATTTTTTAGAATTTGTATTTTCTAAGAGTTGGGCCCACAGGGTGTCGAAATTCGAAAAGCTTGTGACCTAAACTCCTCCTTCATTTTACATTTTATTTCTATACGGTATTGTCATTGACCATATGCAGATGCGCAATAAGGTTTCAGATTTTTGATTTTCTAAAATTGGGGCCAAAGGGGTAGAATTTCGAAAAAGTGTCAATTTAAGCTTGTGACCTAAACTCTTCTTTCATTTTACAATTTATGCATTTTATTTCTATACAGTATTGTCATACACTATATGCAGATGCGCAATAAGGTTTTAAAATTTTGATAATCTATCAGTTGAAGCTTGTGACATAAACTCGTATTTTTTTTCAATTTATGCATTTTATTTCTATACAGTCTTGTCAAACACCATATGCAGATGTGTAATAAGGTTTTAGAATTTTGATTTCTATAATTGGGGCCCACAGGGGGGTCCAAATTTAAAATTTTCAATTTAAGCTAAGCCTTGTGATTTTGCAATTTATTCATTTTGCTTATACATGTATATAGTATTGTCCTACACTATATTTAGTTGCACAATAAGGATTTAGAATACCCATTTTTAAACTGGGGACTCACTCAGGTCAAATTTAAAAAAATTGTAAGGTTAAAGCTTGTGAACTAAGATTTCTTCATTTTTCATTAGGTTTATTGATTTAATTTCTTTATCATGTTTATAGAATGACTGCATATACTACTTTTGGATTGGAATAATTAAGGTTTTATACTTTTGACTATAGGTAACTGGCCCAACTACTTACAGGGGGTGCGGGGATCACTGCCGATTCCGACAGTTCAGATTTCTAGTTCATTTTTAAAATTATATCACATCACAACATTGGAATGTTATAAATTTTATTTAAACTTTTCTCCTTTTGTTAATAATTTTTACGAAATGTGCGTCCCTGTAATTTAGCCTGTTATTTCATGTCATTCTGTCATCTTGTCGTTATATAATTATGATAGTATCGGCTAATGAATTCTTAAAAAAAAATATTTACCTGGAAAATCGTGTTTAAATCATGCATTACAATACTGATGTTTTCCTTTTAATCTGTTTTGTTAATTTTTCAACAGTGATTCTCAGAATTATAGATATATGGGATAAATATGCAAGTCGTCTGAGAAGAAAACATTATGCTGGGTTATCATACATGCAGTTAAGAAGAAATATAATTTGGGTCAAAAAGAATTAAATTATTCTTATTCATATTTATAAGCATCTTTTATAAATCTTAGATGGCATACATGTACATGTATTTTTAAAACTAATTATCCCCGCACTTTCGAAAAAAGCAAGGGGATATAGCGATTGTCTCCATCCGTTTGTCCTTCGCACTGTCCTGTGACATCATCTCCTCCTTCACTTTTGGATTTAGGAATTTAATTTCTATATAGAATGGTTGCATACCATCTGTTGATACGCAATGTTTTAGAATTTTGATTTTCTAAGAGTGGGGCCCACAGGGTGTCAAAATTCGAAAAACTGTTAATTTAAGCTTGTGACCTTAACTCCGCTTTCATTCTACATTTTATTTCTCTACGGTATTGTCATTGACCATATGCAGATGCGCAATAAGGTTTCAGAATTTTGATTTTCTAAAATGGGGGCCATAGGGGTAGAATTTCGAAAAACTGTCAATTTAAGCTTGTGACCTAAACTCTTCTTTCATTTTACAATTTATGCATTTTATTTCTGTACAATATTGTCATACACTATATGCAGATGCGCAATAAGGTTTTAGAATTTTGATAATCTATCAGTTGAAGCTTGTGACATAAACTCGTATTTTGTTTTTCAATTTATGCATTTTATTTCTATACAGTCTTGTCAAACACCATGCAGATGTGCAATAAGGTTTTAGAATTTTTATTTTCTATAATTGGAACCCACAGGGGGTAGAAATTTAAAATGTTGAATTTAAGCTTGTGATCTACACTCTTTCATTTTGCAATTTATTCATTTTGCTTGTATATAGTATTGTCCTACACTATATTTATTTGCACAATAAGGATTTAGAATATAGATTTTTAAACTGGGGACTCTCTCATGTCAAATTTTAAAAAATTGTAAGGTTAAAGCTTGTGAATTAAGATTTCTTCATTTTTCATTAGGTTTATTGATTTAATTTCGTTATAAAATGACTGCATATACTACTTTTGGATGGGAATAATTAAGGTTTTATACTTCTGACTATAGGTAAGTGGCCCAACTACTTACAGTGGGTGCAGGGATCACTGTCAAATCCGACAGTTCAGATTTCTAATTCATTTTTAAAATTATATCACATCACAACATTGGAATGTTATAAATTTTATTTAAACTTTTCTTCTTTTGTTTATAATTTTTACGAAATGTGCGTCACTGGAACATTCGCATTTTTTTGTTCAGAACAAGATATACCGAAAAGGTCATCTTATGATTTGCCCTGATATTAGGCCCCTTGAATTCCAAAATCAAAACTTTATGAAATACTTACTCTCAACTATCATTTAGTACTCTTAGAATGTTGCATTTCAATTGATTGATTGAATATTGTTTTACGCCGAGCTGGCAATATTGCAGCCAATATCAAGGCGATAACTAATCTAAACGGAGCTGGTTGTTGCATTTCAAGGAAAATGTTTCATTTTCAAGAAATTTCTGTAATAGCGACAATATGATGTCAAAAATGGCTGTGTTTGAATAAATCAGTATAGACACCAAATTTCACTCATTTTCGGACAATTTTGTTATTTAGCCTTGCCCAAAACTATCTTTCACGGTAATTTGTCTTTATGTAAAACACACATTATATTAATTAAAATCTTTTTTGGCACAGCTGTTGCTCATAGTTGTTTTGACCAAATTCTATTGTGAAAACAACACTTAATTTTCTTCATATTCTTGACTTATATGTAACAGACGTTCATGACGTTCATAACAATTGTTAATAGATTTTGAAGGTTCGATCATTATACGGTAAAAATAATACAAATTTGAATCTGAAATCTTAATTTCAATTATTTATGTCAAATAACGACTGAAATCATATAATCTCCTTTACAATACAAATTCAGGCACGGCTTGATTTCACACTAAATACAGTTGATTCTTTTGCAAACGATCAATACAGTACATTTCAGATTATAAAACTTGAAAATGTTCGAAATGACGTTTGAATAAAGATTTGGGAATTTAATCTCTGACAATGTTTTACAGAAAACTAAAATCTCAATTTCTAAAAATGCTCATTTAAACACCTGCTGCAACACTTCTAATCAAATAAAATGATATTGGTAAAAATACATACACGCTAAACTGATGTAAAACCTTTCGGCGTAGTTGGTGGGACCAATGTAATTTAAAACAGGTTCAAAGAATGACGAAGGAACATCCCGTCGTTTTTGGTTTATTTTGGGTCTATGTTAGAAATTATTACCTACAACATGTTTAATACTTCTAGGTGCTTAATGAGATTCTAGCTGATTATATTTTAGATTGGAAAGACTACGGCTTTGCCATGGATATTCAGAAGCAGAAGAATCGTGTTTTATTAATATTTTGTATATTTGGAGGAATACATACAGGTATTAAGTGTTCGTGATCGAATTTGTCTTAAACTACCTAAAAAAGTTAAGATAACGCTCAAGTGTTGTTATGGGTCTTTGAAGTAACGTATTTTATAATGTGGCAGCTGATATTTGATATGTTTACATTTCTTAAAGTGTTTATCTTAACTTTTATATGCATTTAAATAACCAATACGAATGTCCTTTTATGTCAATTAATTTGAATAATTATTTTCCCGTTATACATTTAATCTTTATGGGTTGTGTATTCATTATTATATTAATGTCCATATAGATTGTATTAATCTTAACATTTATAAGCGACATATTACACAACAATGTGCGTATTCTCTTAAATTTTTATTTATTTATCTTCATAAGGCTGAAGCATGTCCATGTAAATTTATTTCTATTGTAAATCTCTATTTAGTCATGGCATTTCTTGTAATTAATGAAATAAAAACAAATATTGTTTTTTATTGATGAATTTGAAATAAATTAAAAAATGAATATGTTTAGTGTAACATAGTTTATTTAAAGATAGGTTATTCAAACTAGAATATTCTTAATGTCAAATTATTTCAGTTTTCCATTATTAGGAAAAAATGACCTGTTTTATTAATGTCATGTAGTCTTCATTAAAATACACTAAAATAGTGATTGAAATATTCTACTTAATAAAACGCATGTTACAAATGCAGTTCCAAGTATTTTTTCATATTCCTTTGTTTTCAATTAAATTCTGAGAATCAAACGACTTATGTGCAGGAACTTTTATATTATGTTTTAAATGCACACTTTGTGGCTAATAGGATGGATTTTATGCTGGAATACATAAGAATAATGCAAAATATTTAATTTGTTATAAAAGGAGTGTGTGTGTTTGGGAGGAAGGGGGAGGGAGAGGGGAGTTGGGGGTGTTGTGTGTGGCTAGGATCAAATCTTTGATCCTGCCTATTTTTTTTGTCTGAATTTTGGACCTGGATATTTTTTCGGCCTTAATATTTATTTGCATTTAAACCAAAAAATTCCCTTATTGACACAGGTCCTGCAATTTTTTCCACACCCAAAGTGAACTTGTCTTTTTATTTTTGTCAAAATCCTGGTCCTTCCTTTTTATTTCAAATTTGATCCTAGACACCCCCCCCCCATAAAAATCAAATGGTTGCTCCCTTACATGCTGTTTATATATATGTATGCAAATTTGTTTGAGAGACTAAACAAGAAGAAACCGTGTTGAAAACAACCTTTGCTCCTCAAAGTAAGTTTGGAGAGCATAATAATAAAACAAAACTATGTCCAACTATACATACATAAAATATATTTTAGAATCTGCTTTTTTCAGAAAATGTCACTGATATCAACTATGAAAAGGGTAATTCATCAGCTGAATTGGGAAGGCTAAACAGAAGATGTATAGAGATAATGTTGACAAAAAAGCTGAAGCTTGATGATGCAGTTCAGATGGATGAAAAAGTACAGTTACATGTAGAAAAGTATATTGAAGCACGTGAACGTCTTGAAATCCATTATGAAAAAAGATGCAAAGAATCAGCTGAACTTAATAAAGACATCAGTAAATTGAAGGCCAAAGTTGACGTCCTAAAAAGCAGGTCATTTTACTAGACGATTTCAACCTTCCTTTTTTTAATCTGTTTTTTTTTCTTAACGATTGATGTCAAATGACACAATAAACCTTATTTGAACCATACGTTTTCATCATTTACGATTCTATTACCATGATTACTTTAAATACAGTATAAGATTAAAGGACCAAGTACTGGTTGAGGTAGATATCCTTCGTTGATGAATTGTAAACGTTATAAACTTTAAGTTTCCCAAACCGTTGTTAAGTAACCGTCAGAGATATGGATCTGGGGTTTTCAATTATGAAAGATCAACGTTTTTAGATGTTGATGGAGGTCACTAGGACGTATAATGAGCAGTTCAAAGAGGCTAGGGGTTTACTATAGGACCCTACGGGGATTTTTTTTCATCGAAAAACTCTAAGAGAGTGACCAATAACCATCTCATATCATATATTTTATTATACACCGCGACAGGACCTATTAAATGTCATACACCTCGTTCCTGTAGGAGATATATCCCCTTCCCCAAAGTCTATCATTTTGAAAAAGTTTATATGCAATTAAAATCCTTAGCTTTAAATCATATATTTTATTATTCTCCGTAACAAGACGCATTAAATGACACGAATCTCATTCTTTCAGTAAGTTGATCCTCACCCCAATAAATCAATAATGTCCAATTATCTCATAAAATCCTCATCCCTAAACTATATATTTTCTTATTCACCATGGTTAGACGCACCAAATGAAACATCCATGGCTTCCCCAGGGGGTTATCACCACTCCCATCAAATCAATAATATTCAATTATCTAAAAAAGGACAAATATACCAAAGGAGCAATAAAAAAACGTAATCCATTGGACAGACAAACCCGCGAAGTCAAATTAACAACCACAAGCACAACAAATAAACACAGAAAACTAAAAAACAATGAACATCTCCTATAAAAACCAGGAGTGAACCCAGGTGGTCCGGAAGGGTAAGCAGTCATCTTAGATATTGGAACACTGTAATGATTCGTGATAACGACCGTAAAATTTCCTAAGTGATGACATCAACTTATCCCTGATAAAACCCTGGTTAAGTAGCCTTTGTTACAGCAGTAATCCACTTTGTGGAAAGTCAGGGTAACTCCGCATGCCCTTGAAAATCGGATAAGCCATATGCTGGCGATGCTGGTATATTGCTCCTGTTAAAATCCTCACCCGTAAACCATATATTTTCTTATTCCCCATATTAAAACGCACCAAATGACACATACCTCGCTTCCCCAGGGGCTTAGCACCACTCCCATCAAATCAATAATGTTCAATTATCTCATAAACAGTTACAATCCCCACGCTATATAAACCATATATTTTCTTATTCCCCATGGTAAGACGCACCAAGTGGCACATACCTCGCTTCCACAGGGAGTTATCACCACTCCCATCAAACCATTAATGTTCAATTATCTCATGAATTTTCGACGGTCAAGCAAGACGTCATAATGAAAAAACGGCATAATATCGGCACTTAGAGCGATGTGTATAAACTATACCCCCTTTAAATGATACATACCTCTTTACTCAATGGGCGTCATTCTCGACCCCTTGAACCAACTATCTTGAATTATATAAAATTAAAAATATGTAAGAAACCCGACACCAAAACCGTATATTTTCTTATTCCCAATGACAAGACGTATGAACTGACATATACCTCATTTACCCAAGGGTTCATCCCCACCCCCTCGAATCATTAGTCTTTAATGAACTCGTTAAGCATTGAAATACCTGCCCCTAATCATATATAAGTCTTTTACACATTGTCCGGGAAATGGGTGTAGTTCCTCGTAAAAAAAAAAAGAAACTGAGATCCTTGGCCCTTAATTATAAACATACTTTTCATATTCTTTGTGAAAAGCTCAGATATCCTCAGAGTTCATGTCCCACCCCCTTAAAAACTGGATGTATCACCAGTGTTTCTAAATAGATTCGAAAGTGCTGGGGGGGGGGGCTAATTATTATGCCCATGACAAGACCTAGTGAATGCACAATTGGTATTGTTTGCGGGGATAATGTACTATTACCGGGAGATAATAAATTGCTATATATCATAACAATTTCACCAATAATATTTTATACTAAACAGTATTGGTCTAACTTTTTTTGATTTTTTATCTGATTTGTATGAGGCTTGTTTATTATGTTCCTTGCTGGAAAAGAGAGAAAAAAAAAACACTTTCGATCCGTTTTTGTCTGTATCTATTATCGTTTTTGAGATATAAGGCGACTCACTAATTTTTGAAACTTTTTAATTCCTCATCGTATTTGATGATTTTTTAAAATGATTCCTCACGAAAAACCGAACAAAAATTACTGTAGAATTTTGTTTGATCTTTTACCGTTTCCAAAATGATAGGATCAAAGGGACCATTATAGGTTCATTGATGCTTACCCCATATCCTTACATTTTTATATGTATAAGTTGAATTTTGCCTCGCCCTTACGCAGTAAGAAAAACATCCTGCTGTCATTGACTCCAGTGAGTAAAAGGTCGACAATGTCACTTACTAAGAGAAGAAATTTTGTTTCAGGATGATATCTATCAAAACATGACACTGATTTCGTTCTGCGATTTCACGGGAGTGTTATAGCGTAATTTTTTAAACTGTAAACCCGTTCATCTCAAATCTAAATGTAAATACTTTTATATTTTTGTTAACACGTTAAATGCATTTTTGCAGGGTATTGCTACTGACCGGGGATCATGCCTGTCCAGTTGTTTTTTTTTTCATAATTTTCTTTTTTGTTGGTGTTCTTGTGTTAAAGAGTTGTCTTTCTTTATAGATAGATTTAATGAGCAACTCAGATATTTTTTATTATTAATGTGGTGTTTTATCTTTTAATTATTTTATTTTATTTTATAGGATTACATCATATTGTAGATTTAATATAATATTGATACAAGGAATACATCAGTATATCAGACAATGTAAAAATAGATATTATTTCATTTGCTTGGTCAAAAATTAAAGAAAAATCTTGTGTTGCAGTTGTACCATTTGATACAAATAAGATTAAAATTTTGGAGGACTTATCTCGGCAGGTACATAAGAAGACTTTTTTGTTATATTTATTTAACGAAACCGCATACATTTTATTACATACAATAAAATCAGTTCTCGTAAACGGTGCGAAAATATTGGGATATATCACAACATGTCAACATGGTCAATGCAGCATGTCGACAAGCAAAATTTTATCAAGTGTGACATTGTATGACTGTAAAACTCGGGTCACAAAAAAATACCCATATCACGATTTTCAAGTAACACCTCCATTAAGTATGCATGAACTTTATAGGAACAATTTCCCAATTTCAGTCTCTGAAAAATAAATAATTTATTAAATACAATTTAAGGCATTCGAGATATCAGTTACTTCGTTAGGGAGATTTCTTAACAGTTCAATCTTACAGTTAATACTCGTTTTAAAATATGTTTTGATATTTATTCAATTTAGAACCGATACACCTGAAACCAATAACTGTCCAATCTTCTAATTTTGTTACAGATTAAACGAAAAAGACGAAAAAATCGATACGTATGTCAGAGTTCTTGACAGGAACATGGACGAAATAAATAATTTGACAGGAAAATTGAGGAATACAAATCAAAACTTCGAAATTGAAAAGAAAACAAGAGAAAAACTTGAGGAAAAACTGAGAGAAAAGGAAGAGGTAGTACCTATTCCTCTAATGGCAAAAAATACTTAATAATTTAGCCTGTATATTTGCATTGAAATCCACCTTTTAATCGATTCAAACGCATACAGTGATATAATACAATTACCACAAAATTATTAAGATTCAATATATTTTAACTTTAACTTCTTAATTTATGTGATTTGTATTATTATTTTAATGACATATCATTTTTATTTTTGATTTGTCAAATCAGGTCACATGACACTTACACATAGATTCTAATCAATTCCACTTTAAAGAAAATAACATCCGTTCTAAAAGAAAAGAAATTTAAATTTGTCTAGTTACAATGCGTTGTTAGCTAAAATGGCAGCACATACATGTATCAGATAGCAACTTTAAATGAGTAGGAGTAACGTTATGAATCAAATCAAAATGGTAATTATTAAAGTAAAATCGAACTGGCTATACACATCTATAACTTATTTAATCATTGTTATCAAGTTACAGCCACCTTTGCGTTTTTATCATTTATAACAGATAAAAAGGTGTTAACGATGTATTTAAAGTACAAAAGTAAACTGTCAAAATGATATTTTCGAATTTCTTATCTAATGAATATGCTTGATTTTGACCTTATTGAACCTTGGACTTTATCAATATGTTTCAGTCAGGTCTAAAAAAACATGTTTTGACCTTAAATTATATCATATGTTTAGTAACAATACGCCATTAAGTGGAAAAATATAGATTGCGTTTTGACATCTTATTTTTATTATATGCAGTTTTTTTTAATTCAAAATTGTTTTTACGTTTGTCTTATTTATTGTAGATAGTTACTACCCTGAAAGATGAAAACATCAAATTTACTGCAGAATACGAATTTTACAAAAACCAGTTTATGGTAATGTATTACAAAAAATGTATTTAACAAGGTGCTTCATTTCCTAATAAACGCTCTTCTAATGTAGCATATACAACCTCCTCCACCAGTTTTAATACGTTTTTTTGCCAAATGTTGATTATCTCACATCTGGGTTATTTTCGGACACAACTGAAAGGTTTGTTAACAATTTACGGAGAACAAAAGAAATATATAAAGCAATGTCATGATTGTCCAAACTACTAACAATCCAAGTAAACATAATAACAAAAAAAACCATTCTAGGTTTGCAATTTCTATAAAAAGAGGATTTAAAACGAGGCCAGGTTCAAAGCCTGAACTCATTAGAACACAAGAAACAAGGAGACCAAGCCAATGTTTAAACTCATTAGAAGACTAGAAAACTGTACATCTGTCAGAATCGACAGTAATCCCCGCACCCCCTGTAAGTAGTTGGGCCACTTACCTATAGTCAAAAATATAAAACTATACTATAAGAAACTAAATCAATAATCCTAATGAAAAATGAAAAAAAAACCTCAGTTCACATGCTTAAACATACCATTTTTGAAATTTCATCTGAGTGGGCCCCCAGTTTAAAATTCGATAATCTAAATCCTTATTGTGCAACTACATATATTGTAAGACAATACTATATATAAGCGAAATGTATAAATTGCAAAATGAAAGAGAAAGTTTAGGTCGCAAGCTTAAAATTCAAAATTTCACGTTTCGACCATTTTGGGCCCCAATTTTAGAAAATTAAAATTATTAAACTTTATTGCATATCTTCATATAGTGTATGTATAGAAATAAACTACATGCATTGAAAAATAATAGACAAGTTTATGTCACAAGTTTAAGTTGATATTTATTTTTAAGAATTTGACCCCCCCCCAATGGTCACAAATTTTTGCAAATAAATATTCTAAAACCTTATTGCGCATCTGCATATGATGTATGACAACACCGTGTAGAAAGAACATGCAAAAACTGGAAATTGAAAGATGAGCTTAAGTCACAAGCTACAATTGACAGTTTTTTTAATTCGACCCATGTGGGCACCAATTCTAGAAAATCAAAATTCTAAACCCTTATTGCGAATCTACATATGGTGCATGCCAATACTTTAAGGAAATAAAATTTATAAATTGAAAAATTAAAGATATTGTTCCACTCCTGTATGAGAGCTAAACTCAAACCTTGTAGCGTTTCCGGTGGATTTTGTCTTTCTCGAACACGTCTGCCAAGTTGATCCCATAAATGTTCTATAGGAGAAAGATCCGGTGATAATGCTGACCACGGGAGAACGCGAATACGGTTTTGTTCGAGATAGTCCGTACAAATTCTTGCCACGTGACATGTAGCGTTATCCTGTTGGAAAATATGGTTGAAACCGTGTTACCGAATAAAGGGCAGAATAATAGGGCGAAGAATTTCATCCCTATATCTCAATGCGTTTAAGCTACCATCAACAATCTACTTGTGTGCGTCAGCTGTGACATATTCCACCCCATACGATCACACTTCCGCCTCCGAAACGATCCGTTTCCATGACACAAGGGTCCGAAAAACGTTCACCTTGCCAACGGTATACTCCCATGCGGCCAACTGCTTGTTCACGCTCATTTTGTAGTAACCGTGGCATCAAAATCCGGATTTGTTTTCCATTTTTTAAGATGGCAAAATGTTTACCTGATGCGGTAGCCCAATTATTGACATCAAACAATTTAAATGCTTCATTGATTCACAGAAAACTCGATTACTGGACGGAAAGTTACATTCCGGATTTTCATCGTATCCGTTTCATATTTTTTTTCGAAAAAAAGGATTAATAGATGCCTTTTGGGTATTGAATACAAAAATAAACTATTACAGAAACTTTAAATTGACAAAAATAATGACAAAATTAAATCTGTATAGTTTCTTTTTTAAACTAGTATATAGTGATGAATTAATCGGCACAAACATCAAACCCAAAACAATTAAAACAAACAGGAATCAAAACTCAGCCAAGGGTTACCTCTGCATCAAAAGGAAGAGCCTTAGAAATATTTGGTATTTTTTGTCAAATTCTGACCTGAAAATTTAAAGGTAAGTAAAGATTCATGCTAGGACAAAAATTCTGGCTACTGAGCTGATAATGCCCTCGGGGACGAACAGTTAAACATATTGTGATGTGGAACTTCAAGACAAGAAATGAATAAAGTTCGTATTGTCCACGCTATAATTTTCGTTGTTCTTTGTTCGTATGTCTCTCTATGTCTATTTGTTTGCAAGTCGTGTTCCATTCTGGTTTGTCTCCTCGAGCACTGTCCTCTGGATTATCATTTTGGATTTCCCTTATGGAATTGTTGGGTTTGTATCTTCTACACTTGATAAACAAGACCGGAACTGTCGTTTAACTTAAAATAAGACAATTGTAACATTTACTAATGTAGAGACTAAAAGAAACCTGGTGAATATATTTAACTCATTCTGTTCATACAGGATCTCGAATTCATTCTTAAGAAACAGACATCTGAAAGTTTTATTGATATTTCGCTCGGAAGAATTTCAAAAGTTATTAACAGCTGGCAACAGTCTTTCTGGACAAGGGTGCAAGAAATTCGGAAGTTATTTCAGAGTAAAATAAACGCATGGGTGAGTTTGTATTCAGGTATTTACCAATAAATCGTTCCTGAATGGAAAAAAAGTTTATCTCATACACTGGATATATAAAGGACTTTCATTATGAACTTAATCATTTACCCTGAAGGAACTCAAAAATTATGATTTTAACATCTGAAAACTAGAACAAACTCATTCTTTTTGTCATATTTTTTATAAAATGTATCACAAAATACCGAATGAATTTGATGTACTGTATGGCCATTTCGTTGACTGACAACTCATCAGCAGTGCTGGAGTTCATAATGTTGGACACCCGGTTAAAGACATAATGATGAATAAATAAGCACAACTATCAACTGTTTAAAAGAAACCTGCGGTCTAATTAACGGTGAATGTCATGAATGTATTGAAAATAGTATTAAAAATTTATACATGTAGAGTGCAGAATGGATATGGATAACAATCTTTCCTGCCGTGGAACATTAAGTATGATATTATATAATCTCTATGGAGACAAGTAACAATTACAAAGGAATAAAAACTGGCCCGTGATTCAATTTGCACAGAACATAAAATGCAAATAATAAGTGTGTTGTTGAAAATCGTTTTCTGTTTTGCCATTAAAAAACTGTTTTTCGTCTTAAAACCAAACAATATTGTTTATTGAAAAGAGATGTCTAATTGTTGAGAAAAAAAAAATGGTATCAATAATGTTGATACAAGAATTTGACATGGTTTTATTGTTACTTTTTTTGCAATTTGGTACTTATTTCAAACTTACATGTATACCAAAAATAATTAAATCGATATTGCTCTGTTTGTGTTTTATTTAGAAAAATAAACATGTTAGCACCGAGACCAGAAAAAGCGTACAGCTTAGACATGAAGCCGAGGAAAGATTTAATCAAAAGGTTCGTATGTAGTTATTCAAATGGGACTATGACTTTTTCCGTAACCTTTTAAAACTTTGTGATTTACCAGTTGATGATTTATTATTGATAATTCAATTTACACGTGCCCTGTTCTCACATTCTTCTTGTTGGGAGTGTGGTTTGAAGCTAACATTGTTATCGGAAATGTTTCTTGTTCCTATTCCAATTTTATTGGAAATTACGTGCATTTCTTTCTATATGAAGCAATTTTTAAATATTGAAAAGCATATCACAACTTAACAAATAAGAATGAAAATGACCGATTTCATATTGGATAATAATGCACTTATATACTGACATTTCTAGACGTCAATCATAATGTTAATCATATACGAACAAAATATTGCTAAAAAAATAATAAATAAATTGTATATACCTACAGATATCACAGATCTATGAAAATACACAAAAGGAAATTCGAACTTTAAATGAGCAAATCTCAAATCTGAGAGAGGAAAAATATGAGTTACAGAGAGATTTTGAGTTGGGACAAAGAAAGGTTGGTAAATCTTTATGGATATGTATACTTTAATAAAATGTTAAAGTTCTATAGACAACAATTTGTACTATTATACATGCAATTTATACGATATGCATTTTATGTCAAAATAAAAAATACCACATTATTATTATACAATTCAGACTTTTTGGTCATCCATCATTAGGTAATTGATTTTGGAAATTAAATTGGTAAATGATTTTTAGCTTTTATGTTTAGAAATACTGTTAAACTTAATATTTCAACTCTTCCATCATAGTTTTCCTTACCTTTTGGCTAAATTATTTAACACAATTTGGTTCAATAGCTTTCTTATTTTTGCTATATATTTGTCACAAAAATATCTTGTGATTAATCCAGAAATTTGTATTGTCTCTGAGATTATTTTTCAGTAGATGACCTTGTGCTCCTTTACTAAAGATCTGATTTTAATATTTTAAAACTATCGTGCAAAATAAAATTTAAAATTAAATGCATGCAATTTTGCCACCTGTTTTAAGAGATTTAATTCACGATGTTATTCAAAAAATCATTGGAACAAATATGTTTGATTATGGTAATTTATGGTAATTATGGAAATTTGATTGCTCATTGATTGCTTTTAAATCAGTGAATCACTTGCGCCTTCTAGAAAGGTTGCAGAAAAGAAAAGTTTTACATTACTTACTCCTTTTAATATTGCAATATTAAACTCTATTCATATTTAAATTTAAATATATTAAAACAAAAAGAGTTAAAAAACGCACTGTTGCATATTGATGTTCATTCGTTAATTTATTCGTGAACGTGTAATTTGTTTTCTGCACCCAGGCCATTAAATATCTATACATAATACTTCAGAAGTATTTTGATTGATGATACTGGAATTTTAAATGTTGTTTTTCAGATCGAGGAATTTGTTCTTACGATTGAAGAAATGAAAAGAACAACGTCTGACAGTAACATAGCTATTTCGATTAACACAGAAGAGACTACCGAGATAACACACGAGATAGAAATATACGAAGCATGTATAGAAATTGCTGAGTAAGTTCTTCATATTCTTTTGAACCCTCAACCAATAAAGTTTTCCAGCTTTTTATTCTACATTTAATAGTAATTTTTAAAACTGATGTACTACAATTTCGTTTATTTTTTTAACAGCGATAGATATCTTTCATCTCTGATCTAGGGGCCTCTAGGTAGTAATAGTGATCACTAGCCTGCCAACGCTGAAGTTGTGAGTTCGAATCTCACCTGTGGCGGGATGTGTTCGACTCCGATCTTAATTGACAAGGATTGCCAATTTTCCTACCGAAGGCTTCCGGCTTTCTCCACAAATAAAAACTGGCCGCCGTGAAATAGCCAAGTTTGCTGAAAACGGCATGAAACCCCAATTTAACAAACAAACATCTCTGATCTGTAGATAACAAATAAATTGCATGTTGCTACAACTGAAAGCAAGTGCATCCTCTAATAATTTCGGACAGTTTTGCTCTCTTAATCGAAAGTCTCAAATTTAATGACATTTCGAAGTATTAAAGTAATTCGTTGGAACAAAAATTATCTGATTTTTTTAACAATCTAGCCAAAGGTCAGACAACTTATTAGGAAAACGTATACATGTCTCGTGAATTTCGTCTGATAATTTTCATCAATCTAAAAGTTTGTATTTGTTCTGTATAAGTTTCATTGATGACCAAGGCTATTCTCACTGACCTTATGTATGTCATTCAATACTGAATGATGAGATGTAAACAAATAAACAAAATATGTTTTATACAACCCAGGGAACAAGTAGGCATTAGCAAGGGTCCAATGGAAGATATTCGAAGTAGCTTGCATGTGTTGGAAGATTACACACACATGCCAGGTAAATACAACTTTTTTTAATTCAACAGCTAAACTGTAAACTAAAGACTATGTATATATAGAATTACAACTTAAAAAATACAACTTAAAATAAAGTAGGATACAAAATATATTTGGCATTAATAAAGCATAATGAAGGCATTTCAATGCAAATAATATATGATACCTGATGACGTTTGTGTGTCAGCTTGAAAATAACAGTACAACATACTATAACAACTATAGAATACCGATCAATACTTCAAATCAAAACATCAAATTGGTTTTAGAAATGTTATATATTAGGATTTTTACAACTTTGCATGCATTTTATTTAATATGTGTATTCCAGATGAGTCCTTAGATATCACCATAACCACAGGAATTGTCGATGATTTTATGCAGGAAAATGAAAAAAAATCAGAAAAAGACGGAGAATCGGAGGTATGTAAAGTAGTGTAAACAAATAAAAGAGAATGATTGGTGAATGTCTGCTAAGAAAGTACGAAAAACCACATAGTATGAACGAGATACTAAATAAGAGTATTCCAGAAAATCATCCTATCGAACATATGTAGGGAAAATATTAAATAAAACCAGCTATGACTCTGTTCTTTTATATTAGACATTAACATGTTGTTAGCGAGGGCAGATCATTGTGCATGTAACGAATTGGCCTTCATCGATATTTTGTTAAAGTTTTAACTACAGCGGAACCTCTGTAAACCCAACCACTATCGGCCCGTAAAAATTTGTCGGTTTTCGGAGATGCTGGTTTTGAGAGGTTTCAGATTTTATTGAAATCCGACCGTAAGTAAATAAATTGAAATAACGAAATAAATGATTACTACATTTGCTTGATTTTTTCATTAATGGTAAAAACTTTGTAGTCTTGTAGCTCCGATGCTATGTTTTGGTAGAAACAGAAGTTAAATACTGTTATTTAAACGGTGTTTTTCCAGTACATACCAATGAGGCTTTGTTTAAAATAAGCTTCTCAATGAAACATGAATGAAAAGAATGAAAGTTCGGCCGGTATTTAGAGGTGTATTTGACAGGAATATATATGTTTAGGACCGCAAATTATTCGGAATTTAGAGGGGCCGGTTTTTTGGAGGATTTATAGAAAGGAGTAGGTAATGTCTCTTTTCATGCATAAATATGTTTTTCTTTCAGGACTATCCGTGAGCCAGACAATTGGATGAACCATGAATGGAATGTTAATAGATGTATCTTTAGAAAGTTATTCTGTTGTATTTACCTTAACAATCAATCAACAAAGGATAACTGCATTGTACATGTGTATACATTAATCAGAAGATGAGTAATTGATCGAAATATTAAAAAAAGATATTGTGTATACAAGTTTACAAAGCTAATGAATTAATTTAACTTATCAATCCATTTATTGGTATATCTACAATGACCATAGTAGGGAAAGATTTATATATTCATTATTTTGTACATTAATAACCTTAACATTAATGAAACATAGTTCAATTGATTGATATATAATTATGTTAATTAAGGTAAAATCTTGATAATTTTTGAGAGGATTACATAGTAAGGCAACATTTCTAAAATTATGTCCAAAAGGTTAAGACATCAACTGTTTTTTGCCGAATAAGAATTCTGAAATTGTATGTGCAAAAGGGAACCCACTTTTTTGTGTAGGAAACAGTTCCTGTTTTGACATGTATAAAAATGTATATAAAATCTTGTCGATGAATTTGAACTGATTACAACCAATTTGTCACTCTAATATGCCGTAATGCCCATGTCCAATGTATTACGTCACAAAAACATATAACAGTCAAAAACAGGAATATATTGGTTTTAATCATTCTATTATTAGCTTAGACTTGTGAAACGCATGAAAAAGAAATCAAATTAGATTTCATTATACTCCTTATAGGTTTCGTTTCTATTTAAAAAATGCTATTTGATTAAAACTAATTTATTGATGGCATTCAATATGCATATTGAATGGTAGAGTAGTTATTACAGTTGTAATTATAATACATATATCTGCCCATATTAAAAGAAGGAGAAAGAGCAGCAACGATGAATTACTTTGTATTTTTTTACCTTAATATATGCATTTCTTTTTTGATACTTCATATATTTGTTAGTAGCTCAGTGTTAGCTTTTTAATATAATTTTCCAGTATATACAATAGTTTACGTATAGATGCTATATTCATATATAAACATGCACATCTCGTGTTTTTAAAATAAAGGTAATCTTGCAATGTGTTTTGCTTAATTCAGAACGTACATCAGGGTGTTTTCTTATTGACCTATACCCGTTATCGTTAATGCCCAACTATTTTTGCGTTATTTCTGTTAATTAATTAAATATTTGAGTGATACATCAAGAAAATAAATAATGCAATTTCTTGCTTTTTTGTAAACGTGTGCAGTATTGCATGGATACAGAGATAGAATGTATAAGTAAAATGTTCGTGTTGGTATTAAAAAAACAAAATAGTCAAGTACTGCTACGTACAAATGTATACCAGTTACAGTTTATTAATTCTAATTTTGATTAGTGACCTTACAACTTTAACCCATTCTGAAAGGTTCTCTTCTTCCTCTTATATTCACTTTAAAATTGTATTTCCAGTTTGGATTGCGATATCTCGGTGTTTTAGCAGCTAAATGTCTTTCGTGTTCAACACTGTAAATATCCTACCCTACAACAAATGAATGGATAATTGTAGAAATTCAGCATTGGGGTCATCACAACTAATGCCTCTAATACACGTCTTTAGTTGATGATTTTAGGTGTAGTTATTCAAATGTAGGAGTAGGAAATACTTGTAACCTTAGCGATCATTAAAACAGCGTTGAACATTGGTTCTGCCATATTAGTGATGTAAAATATCGGCAAATGAATACAAAAATGTCAAAATAGGGGGAAATGTAACGAATTTGAAATCAAAAGGAAAAGACAAAGTCAGAAGAATGGAACCCAATGATATATATATATAACTAAAAAATACAAAACACACAATAAAATAAACAAAAATAAGACAGCACAAAAACTAAATTACTAGCAATGTGAACTCCCACTTTATACCGGGAGTGACATCAAGAGCTCTAGAAGGGTAATGTCCTGCCCCGTTAACGATACCTGTCCCATGCAAGTGAGTCCTGAAGGATGTAAAATTTAATAGAAGATTTCTAGTCTCATACTTGAAATAGAAATTTGTATGGTCTTAAATTGGTCCCTATTGAAATATTTCATGAAGGAGAATGAATCTCTCGCTAAGATCGCCAATGTAACAAGAAAAAGATGAATCAGGAAATGATATGACACTGAAAGGCAAATGTTTATGGGAATGACCTTTATGTGGTACCTTTTAAAAATTGTATCCTTGACCTAAAACACATCTCAATACTGGTAGAAAAATGCAAAGATCAGCAACACAATCGACGAATCTCCACTGAAAATACTGGGACAAGGCCTAGAATATTTACAAAACACAGCCTGCACAGTACTCCAAAACTTTGAAGAGAAAATTGAAAAAGGCCAAAAGGTCCAAAAAGGACAGAGCTATGCACTCGGAAGATACTCCTTACTTTTCACCAAATTTAACATTTTTGCCACTGTAAATTTAAAGTATCAAGAAAACATTTAAAACTTTGATATCGTCGGTAAATATGATATGGTCTACGTGTTAAATGTTAGGATTATTCTAAGAAATGTTTGTTGCAGTTTAATGTTCTATCTAGTATTAGTTTCCATTCTCAACAAGACGATTGATAAATGCAATTATCATGGATGGAAAGCAGTTCTGGAATAAATTAAATATTATGTAATTCGACAAGATATCACATATGAAACATCTGTTAAATAAGATGCATAAAACTGACAGGGTTAACTCTATTTATTATCTCATTTTTAATGAGAGAGTCTAATGACCAATTTTGAAATATCCCGACAACAAGGATACTTTATATGATTGTTGTTTTTACCTTTTCTACAATCAAAATATTTAAATGAGTGAAACCATACGACTTTGTTCCAGTATTATGAATTTCAAAACTGCTTTATAATGTATTATAATTTCTAACAGGTTTTTGTTGTAACATTGTGATTAATATGAAACCTCTTAAAAGCTTGAAATTAGGTATCCTATAGATACACTAACGTCAGCTTCATATTTGGATTTGTTTCTTGAAATAGACAATGAGGGACATTTGAAGACAAAACTTTATGACAAACTTGATGACTTCAACTTTCCTATTGTTAAAGTTCCCTTTTTGAGTAGCAATATAGCAGCATCGCCTGCATATGGCGTCTATGTTTCTCAGCTTATCAGATTTTCAAGGGCATGCGTGAGTTACCCTGACTTTCGACAAAGAGGATTACTGCTGTCACAAAAGCTTCTTAAACAGGTTTAATCAGGAATAAGTTAATGTCATCACTTAGGAAACTTCACGGTCGTCATCACGAATTGATTGACCGTTACAGTGTTCCAATATCTAAGATAATGTTGGACCTGTTCCCAATGACATAACATTTCATATGCCTCCACTTTTTTGTGACTTCCACCGGATTGACTTTGTTGAACTTCACGACGGATGCCGTATACGGAGCCGGAACTGCTTACCCTTCCGGAGCACTTCTTAATAGTTTTTTAAGTTCTGTGTTTATTTGTTGTGCTTGTGGTTGTTCATTTGCCTTCCCGGGTTTGTCTGTCCAATGGATTACGTTTTTGTGATTGCTCCTTAGGTATATTTTTCCTTTTTTGTTGTATTGGTTGGTTAATAGTGGACAAGGTTTTAGCAACAATGACTCTATTACATTATCAATTATTATTTTGATGATAGACCCCAGAACTTAACCCAATCTGAAAGGTTCCCTATTTCCTCTTGGTGTCGCGTTGAAAGTTGTATTTCCAGTTTATAAATTTCGGATTGCGATACCTCGGTCATTTAGCAGCTACATGTATCGCTTTTGTGTTCAACGCTGTAAATAGCCTGGCCTACAACAAAATAATAGATAATTATGGAATAGGAGTAAGAAGTTCAATATTGGGGTCAACAAAACTAGTAATACACGTCTGTAGTTGATGATTTAAGTGTAGTTGTTCAAGTGTAGGAATAGAAAATAATTGTAACGGAACGATCATTAAAATAGGGTTCAACTTTGGTTTTGCCAGAATAGTGATGTAAAATATCGGCAAAATCAAAAGGAAAAGACAAAGTCAGGAGAATGGAACACAACAAACACTACAATGATAAAGATATATAACTAAAACAATACAAAACATGCAACGAAAAAACCAATTAGGACAGAGAGCACATAAACTAAATCGCTAGCAATGTGAACACCGACTTAATACCTGGAGTGACACCAAGAGCTCTGGAAGGGTCACATTGCAAGTAAGTAAATCCGGTGATATGTCCGGTGAAGTGTAAATTCCACAAGAATGTAAAAACTTACTAACGCTATTAAATCTTTTTCGTGAAATAGAAATTCGTATGGTCTTAAGTTGGTCCCTATTGAAATCGTTTGTCAAGGAGAATTGTGATCGCCAATGTAACAAGAAAAAGATGAATCAGGAAATGCTCTGATACTGAAAGGCAAACGTTTGTGGGAATTGTCTTTAAGTGGTACCTTTTAATAATTGTGTCCTGGACTTAAAACAGTCTATAGAAAAATCAGCAAAGCAATCTACAAATCTCCGCTGGGAAATTGAGGCTACAGTGACCAATTTGTAATCTTACTTCAATATGTTTTCTAGTAGTTACACCTCCGACCAAAGGAACTGCTATAAAAACAAACAGATCATCCAAAAATATTTAGAAATTAATTGGGTAATTGAGATATAAATAAATTATTTTTTCAACGAAAGTTTGTGTAAGTAAAGTCAAGAAATAACAAAGGGATACCCGAAGGAGAGAAAAATCGTAACAACTGACCTTAAAGAAGGCTATGTAATTACAAACCTTTGTCGAAAAAAATGTTGATTGGGCTTTTAATTTTAATACTTCTTGGTAATAGTGATTTGGAAATTCTCACTATGATTTCCTTTTATGAATATATATATATATATATGTATATATATGATTTATTAATACGAAAATTTGCTTAGGTGAACATTTGCAAAATATTTGACAGTTCTACAAAAAATCTTAGAAGCTAGAGAACAAGGTGCAATTCAAAATGACCTACCTATTTTGAAAACTATATGCAGTTTGGAGAAAATTGTATTTAGATGGTCAATACTATTTTCTAATTTAATTACAGTCCACAGAAGCGAATTTTAAAACTTAAGAATTTAAGATTGTGATCAAAATCCCTCTTTCATATTTTGAACTGTATGTATTCCATCTAGTATACACTTTGAAATACCCATGTAGACGTGCGGTAACGCTTAGGAATTTTGATTTTCAATAACTAGATAAAAAAGATTACACATGCATTGAGTACAATTCATGATTATGAAAACAAACTCAATAATATAAATTACCATTCTTGGTGTTGATAAAATTGTGCAAGACCTATTTTACCTTATTATATCTTTCAACTAGTCACTCACCTTTGGTAAATTTTCTCATATTTGGGATCATGCTCGGGCATGGTCCGAACATAAACATTTTACGCAGATGTCATAATCGATCTAATTTTGCTAGTCTTATTATCCATTTCAAACATTTCATCAGAATACTCTGTGTAAGTTCTAAGAGAAAATATCAACAATGATATACTAATCGAAAATATTCATAAAATGTTAAATGTTAAACTATATATATATATATATAAAAATATGTTTCTACATATCTTTCATTTCATTTGAAAATTTAGAGACAATTACAATCATGATAGTAGAGATAAAACAATAGTGATATCGTTTATTATGTAGAATGGCTTTTTAGTAAGGAGTGAGAAGAAGGAGGAATTTCTGAAGATCAACTATTGTATAGTTGTTATGATTGTATCATTAATCTATCTAGTTGAGTTTTATAATTCTGCATGCTTTTTCCTTGTCATATATTTCTCACATATGGTCTAAAAGAATAAAAATATGACGATTGAAAGTACAAAGCTATTTTTATGAAAGTTCAGACTGTATCTCTATTTAAAAAAAACTCAATAGTGATAATTTATAAAGCAAATCAAAGTAATTTAATAACCTCCATTAAAACCGGTAGTGGCATCAGGTGCTCAGTAAGGACAACCATGTCCTGATCCGTTAAAGGCACCCGCCACATTGCCAGTGAGTAAAGGCCAGTGAAGTCTAAAGTCCTATTAAAATATAAACAGGAATCATAACATATGTTGAATTGCTAATCAGTAATTCCATATCAAAAACTGTATATGCTTGTTTAGAAAAATGTATGTTTCATCAGCATAAAAATAACCTTGGAAAAAGGTTCATATAATCATATCAATTAGCAAAACAGACCTATAGCATGTATAGTGTTTCAGTGAAAATCTCAAATAAACAGATGAAACTTTACGGCAGACAAGGTAACCAAAACAGGTAAGTTTTCTTGAAATATGAAATTTGGTTGCAAAGTCGAAAAATGTACAAATCAGTATCATCATACAGATGATTTTCAAAAATTGGGGGCACACAGGGGTCGAATTTCTAAAATTGGAAATTTAAACTTGTGACCTAAACTCCTCATTCAATTATCATTTTATGCTTTTAATTTCTATACAGTATTGTCATACTGTATGTAGATGCGCAATAAGGTTTTTGAATTTTGATTTTTAAGAATTGGAGTCCACATGGGTCGAATTTCAAAAATTGGAATTTAACCTTGTGACCAAAACTCCTCACTCATTTTTCAGTTCATGCATTTAATTTCTATACCATATTGTCACATACTGTAAGTAGATGCGCAATAAGGTTTTACAATTTTGATTTTCAAAAATAGGGGCCCATAGGGGCCGAATTTCGAAAAATGGAAATTTAAACTAAACTGCCTATTAATTTTTCATTTTATGCTTTTAATTTCTATACAATATTGTCACATACTGTATGTAGATGCGCAATAAGGTTTTAGAATTTTGATTTTTACAACTTGAGGTCCACAGGGGTTTTATTTCGAAAATAGTGAATTTAAGTTTGTACCTTAAACTCCTCTTTCATTTTTCATTTAGATTTAACAAATTTATTTGTGTATATATAATATTGTTCTTTACTTTCTGTAGATATGCGTGTAGATATGCGGAAAGGTTTTTAATTTTGAAAATCTTTTAAGGGATCAAATTTTGGGACCGAAAATGGTGAAATTGCTAATTTTCCTTTGTCTCTGGAAATTCTTATTCATTTTTTATTTCAGTGGTTTCATTTGTGTATTATATTGTTCTTCATTATGTGTAGATGTGCAATAAGGTTTTCAATTTTGAAGTTTGATTCAGGGTTCCAATTTTCAGACTGAAATTGTTAAATTGCTAATTTTTCACTGTTAATTGTTTTTTTACTTGTTGACATCGGTTCTGATGGCACCAATTTTTAGTCATATTTGAAATGATGCTTGGTCATCAACATATATTATGTTAAAGGTACTTTTTCGTGTACAGTTGTGTTTGTCTTTACACATTACATCATAAGATATACAGCAATCATATACTATCATTTTCGTTATATTTTTCAGATCCATTTCCAATATACCGTGACAATACAAATATGATATCTTTTTATCTTCATAGTTTGTGTAACTGAAGGATTAGGGCCATATACTACCGATTTTCCAAGCGTAGTGTAATGCCTTTCAAAAGCTATCAGAATATATCTTTGTATGTGTCCTGTGAATACATTTTGTACCTGTTCATAATAGCCTTTCAAATTAAAAACTAAAGATTAAACTACATATCTCAACATAGCTTTGTGAGACAATGTTAACACCAATTTGCTAATTGTCGGTCTTTAAAACAGTCGTTAAACAGGAAAAGTAGCCATACCTCTTTATCAAAGACTATCCAAATCTACCTATCATTATATATATATAGTCTTTAGACTTATATAATTTTTTCCTTATCTGCGCAGTATCGTCTATTCTAAACGATCCGGTACATATTAAATTTGCTGGTTGGTCCTTTTTATAGACATCTATATATATATATATATATATATATATATATATAAACGTCTAAAAAGTTGCAAAACAACATCAAAATAAAACAAATAAAATTCTGAATTACAAAAATAATTTTATTTTGATGTTGTTTTGCAACTTTTTAGACGTTTATTTATTTTTATTTTGCATTGTATCGTTAATTTATTATCGGTCCAACATCTAGTAAGTTCGAACGTTGGTTATTACTTATGACGTGTATATATATATATATATATATATATATATATATATATATATATATATATATATATATATATATATATATATATAAAAGAGAGAGAGAGAGAGGTGAATATATACACATTGACTTGTAATTCCAAGTTGTTTTAAAATAAACAAATACAAATTTTAAACTATTGTGCAATATATGTTCCGGATACTTTTAAATAGAAAAAGATTGGCCACAAGCTGTGTGGTTTGTCAAATCAAACATTTAAATCAGCATGAGGAAAATACACATTTAATGCAAAAATAATTATATGAGACAAGAACTTCCTTAAAAGTCGGTTCCGACTAAAATATTGTTAACTATAGTGTAACAAACGATATCATTAAAGAGAAGGAAAATTAAAGGAGATCTAACGTTAATAAAGATTTCAAACATTCTTGCTTCCCTAAGCGGATTAATGTTTTGGTGGACAAAATGTCGTGAAACTGTCAGCATTGATCTTAAGGGCGTGGATATGTTTAACACGATACATGCGGCAATCTCTGGAGGTTGAATACCACGTGATTCCTGCGCAGTTAGCCGTGGTAAAGTAACACCGGTCAAAGCAATCATAAAAATCATCAGTTTTAGTAACTTCTGTAATAGATCCACCTGGAACAATTTCAGCATTATTGATACGAAGTATTGTTTTTCGATAATTACTGTCATGGTAAATGCGAGGTGTCACAATTATCATTGCGGCTTCCTTTTCTTTATAAATAACAATGTTGCTAACATCCAAAGAATCTGCGGTAATCATATAGCAAAGATTGTAATTAGGACCACCATTCCTATAAATAGCTTCCCTATAGGAAGCTACAACACATGCATTGTATTCAATGCATTTTTCAAGGCAATTGTTTACCGAAAGGGCTTTGACAAAAATATTAGATGTAGGTTTAGTAAATGTATTTGACAGATTAAAAAAACGGGAGTAATGTTTATTCCTGATCGTCTGACGCAGCTGTTTTCCGATTTTCCTAAAGTCAACTTTAATGGAAGACATGAATGAAGATGTAAAAAGATTTTCTATAGGAGCTAACTTGTATTTTACAGCAACAAAGTTGTCTTTTACTTTTAACGCCCAATCAATGTCTTTTCCAGAGCATGTTGGGGGCGGTCCTCTTGAAATATTTCGAGTAAAGCTAAATCCAATTTCTGAAGGAGTTCGTTTTTTTACACTCTGTGGACAAGTTCCTAGTGCATTGAACGCGGAATGATCATTTGCAGCCTGAGTTATGTTAACACCCAATTTTATCAACCTTTCGTAATTATCATAACTTATTTTATGTTCCAAAATCAACGACGATCCAAGTTTAATATCTTTCACAAAATGTGTTCCATACATATTTAAAAACTCAATATAGTCTCGCTTGTCATGAGATTGATTTAGTTTTAACAAGGTTGTGCGGAATTCGTTTGAAAAATCTGGCAATTCTGTTGAAAGCAATTTTACGTCGTAGTGATAACAATATGCGAATGAATGAATAACGACATATTTTCCTCTTGAAACTAGATCCGAAAATTCCTGATGCTGTTTATTCATGGAAAAGAAAGAACCTGATAAACTGTCGTCAAAACTGGCTATAGTATACAGCAATTTATGTAAATCACGTCGTGTGTGAGAAATTAAACTGCTAAAAGATGTTGAACATATTTTGTTTAAAGTTATCTCGTAACCCTTTAGTTTATCATATTTGAAATCAGATACATTGACATCTTCTGAATAAGTTGCATGAAAAATTGGTAAAGAAAATCCTGGATCCCTGACTGAAGCTAGGGGATAACCTCTGAAAATATTGTATCCTGAAAAAGCGTCATTGGTATTTCGGAATATATGTTTCCGTTGTAGTTTTCCGTATCCATCAGCTTGGGAAAGCATTTCTTTATCTGAAATAGTGAATGTATACAGACTCGTTTAAGTACCAAATCATTTTATTAGGAAACACCAATAGTAATCATAATCAAATCGAAATCAACCATAAAACTAGCATTTTAGAGCATCTGGGTTTACCACTTGTTTTTATGCAGGATCATGATCTCATCAATCTTTATATTTTAGTGTTCTCTTGTTATATTGTTTTCCTTGTTCATTGGTATGCTTGGTGTTCTCGGGCCCTGTTAATTGTCGTTTTGCTGATCTTTTGCAAGTTACTTTAGATAAATTTTCAAATTTATGTTTAATGCCTCACTAATAACAATCATAAGCGAACATGTATTGTTCTCAATGATCTTATAGTTCTCGTGATACCTATGTTCTTCACGCATTAAATCATACTATGATATTTAGCTACCGTTCGTAATACTTATTAAGACTTAGAGAAGATTTTCTTGATGAAACACTTAAGATTGGTAAACCCATCCACTCCTCCTAAGTGCTATTCAGTAGAATTGTTCCTTTACGAAAAATCATAGTGACCATACATACTACTTAAATGGTATGCCTAGAAATTCCTTATCTTAGGAAACACTCCAGATTGTAAGGTACGTACAACGTTGTGTAAAATATACTTGTGATATTAACATTTATAATTTTAAAAGAAAGGGCCTTTTGCAAAGCATTTTTTCTCGTGTGTTTTACTGGAGCAAGTATTCAATTATTCCCGAATGATGTTGTGGAGGAAAACAAAATTTGAAAAACGTAGCTTTGAATATCACTAGCAATTTATTATTATCATTATATTAGTTTATTTGTAATAGTTGTTGATTGTACTTGACAGTTATAATTCTAAGTGTTTAATAAAGTGGACTCGTTCCCATGATATCCTTCTAACTCAATTCATTTTTCTATAAGGTATCTTTTGATCTTTCTGAGAGTGTATTATATAAGAACATATTACTTGAAATCAATAGCGTAGCAATTCCATAGTCAACCTGGTTGAGTTTTACTTACTGTGTTCAGAGATTAAATTTCGTTCTTTGCACTGTGTAACTATTATTAAGCCATGCACCAGAGAACTTAAAGGAAGATAAAAAAAACAAAAACAAAAAAACATATACATGTATATAAGATACATTTACAATATTAAGCTTTCAATTTTATGCTTTTCATATATTATAATCGACGAACAAGTAACGTCTCTATCAAATATTGAATAATGCTGACGAATTGAAGCAATTGTTTTAAGGATGATCGCTGGTCTAATAGGAAATAAATAGGATTTGAGATAGGTGTTTTGGTTTGAGAGAACATATGAATAGTAAACAAATAAGCAAGAAAAAAATATAGGTTCATGTGCTCATTTTAGAGATATAAGGCCTTGAAAATTTGCAGGAAATGGGTTTTTGTCTGGATTTGTCATTGTCTTTGCATTGACAACTTCAGTCTCTCAAAGATGTATGAAAAAATAAAAAGGATTTCATAAAATTTTGTCAAATACCATTTTGAGGTATATTTGATTGAATTATAAAAGAAAAAATGGGGGTTCATGGGCAAAAACAATCATGTTTAAGAAATTGATAAAACCCGAGGATTCCGAAAATCTGACAAAAAGGCCAAAACATGACCAGCGAGCATCTTTAAAATGAAAATAATTCCTTTCATGTAGTGTTGTATTAGGGTGGTAGTGAAATAAATTGTACTGAAATCAAAGTAGAAATATAAGATTACTTGATCTTTTCACTGGGTCGAATCACAGTAATGATTTGCCGAAATCTTATCAATTTTATTGATACTAATACTTTGATTATTTGTGCATAGCTTGTACATATCATATATACATGTATGTACTTCTGAAACATGTGTAATGCTAGTGCTTTACATTCTGTGTTGACTTGTTCTGTTTCGTTTTAGTCTTTTATAGTTTTTATTCTATAATTATAGATGTTTTAGCTCTGTATTTGTTTGTTATGAGCTTGTCTTGCAATTAAATTTAATTTTTTCGGGCTCTATCCACGTTTTTTTTTGCCTCGATATTTTTTTTTCTGGTATTGAAAGGGGGCAATACGATTAAATTTTTTCCAGTATTTAACTATTTCAAAAGCAACCATTTTAACGAAAGCTGTCATTGCTGGACATTATTTCCATATACCCCGCTTTTTGGTCCTATAATGTGACCACCGATTCCAACTCAAAAACTAGTATAATGGGAGTTAATGCGCACAAGAAAAAATAGTTTTATACAAATTAATAGGTCCATTCTTCCATATCAGTTTAATAAAAAAAGTTTGTTTTTATTTTTTGCTGTCCAAGATTTGTAATTGGTCACTATCATGGACTTTTTGCACAATGAATATGAGGAATTATGTGTCCGGAATTTTTTTCTGGAGCTGATAAGGAATTGTAAAACCCGAACTTGTTTATTGCTTGAGAAATAACATTTTTGAGGCGCATTGAAATTTTCTTTAGTGCATGTCGTTTTCAGTCAACCTTATAATATATTATACATGTAAGTTAAAACTTGTTTTATTAATTTGATATAAATTAATGTACTTACTTGCATGTATCATAATTCAACCAGAGATATGTAAATAAACTCCCAAGAATAACCAAAGCTAATACAACGTTACAAAAAGGTATACGGTTGGAAACCTGAACGAAATATAAAAAACTTAAAATAGGGTAAGATATTAAATAACATTTGTCATTTTTTATGAAATTTCATTGATATCAGGAGAACAGAAATAGTGATTAAAATTAGCGTAATTTATTTTCTAAATGCATTTTTATATTTTTTACCATACCACATACAAGATAAACACACTGCAGTGTTTCCAAAGGAGTTTTCTACTAACTGAACTAACTGAAACACAAGATACCAATTACGAATTGATACGATACTTAAAACTGACATATGACCTAAGGTTTTATAATTTGACAAAAAAATCACAGTTGAATTATATAATTCAAGTTATTGGATTTACTCTATAATACATTTTAGAAAACATGCTATTTTTAGACTGCAAATTCTGGTTTTTATAATCATCTGTCAAAATGTTGATTTCTAGAGAATGATGATCCATCAACCCCCCCCCCCCCCCTTCGCCCCCCCCACCCCCCACCCCCCAAAAAAAAAGAAAAGAAAAACACCACAAATAAGACAGTAGAAAATAAGGAAAACTCATATTCAATACGAATATTCACAGATGCGATAGGTAGGTAGGCTGTCAATATCTATTTTCTCACTTTCAGCACTGTGCATGTGGATGCAATAGAAACAGCTTTGATTTAAACCTTAGGTAATTGTCGTGCCAATTTCGCAAAGCGATTTTGCTTCTTGGTCTGGTTCTATAAATGTTATAATTTGAGAACACAATCTCTTATTATAATGTGGTTGCTGGTATAAATAGAAAGCTTTCGATCCCCATGTCTAGGCACATGTGATGTATCACGGGGGTTCAACCCACAGAGCTCCCTAAGGCGTCCCCAGATGGTGTATAGGGAAGACCTTCTCGTTGTGGGGTTGTTAGGTCATAATACGGAAAGCCTGATTGCGGATCATGGTGTGTATCGTGTTTGGAGACCCCTTCTGTAGTTTATAGAAGGCTGATGGCCCCTACCATCCTCGTTTTACAGTGGCAGTCAAAATTGGTTCCCTTTGTGTGGCATCCCAGTTGAATTATTTGATATATTCAACTGGTTCTCGTCCTAAAGAAGCATGACACATTTGCAAAAGGAATTTAAGCAACTTTCAATCAATCGATCGATCACCATGAAAATGTGTATTTTGTCGATTTAATTCATTTTTGTTTTCAACATAATTACTTACGGAATCTCGACTGGAATGTATGTTTCCATCATCTTGATTTGGTAAATTGTTGTATTTAGCATGATTACTTCCCAATTTTCGATCGGAATGAACTTGTTTTTCTTCTCGATTTGGTTCATCTTTGGGTTTTCCATGATTACTTGTTGAATATGTATCAGAACGAACATTTCCATCGTTTTGATTTGTTTCATCTGTATGTTTATCATTATTACTTCCCGAATCGTGATTGAAATGACCATTTTTAACACCTCCATTTGTTTCATCTGTGGGTTTATTAACAATATCGGAATGAATATTTTCATAATCATGGTTTTGTTCTCCTGTGGGATTTTCATGATTACTTTGAGAATTTCGATCAGAAGGAATATTTTCGTCGCTTTGATTTGTTTCATCTGTGGGTTTACCATGATTACTTGCAGAATCTAGATCAAACTGTATATTCGGTTTGTTTGAGGGTTTATCATGATCAATTTCGGCAACTGGAACATTTTCACCATCTCGAGTTGCTTCTTCTATGGGTGTATCATGATTATTTTCCGAGTATAAACTACCATGAACAATTTTTTCATCTCGATTTGGTTCATCAATGGCTTTATCATGATTTCCATCCTTATCCCGATCAGATTGAACATTTTCATCATCTCGATTTGGTTCACCTATGGGTTTATCATGCTTAATTTCCGAATCTATATCGTTATCAATATATACATTATCTTGATTTGGTTCATCTGTGGATTTATCATGATCAGTATTGATATTTTCATCGTCTTGCGTTGTTTCATCTGTGGGTTTATCATGATTTACTACTTTATCATGATAGGAATGAATATTGTCATCATCTCGACTTTGTTCATCAGTGGATTTATCAGGATTATTGCCCAAAGTGTTATTGGAAGGGTCATTTTCTGGCCCTTGCTGATGTTTATTTGTGGACTGATTATTAGCGGGATCCCTATGAATAAGTGGTGAGTTCTGAAGATGAAATCACATTATATATTTGGTAGTTTTGTCCTAAGATGGTTTTAGCTTTACAGCGTTTGTTCACTTTGACATTTTAAATGATCCTCAATGTTTTGGATTGTTTATTGGTTTTCAACATTTTAGGCATTGAGCGCAGTTGATGAGTCGTAAATCGACGAATTGTTCACATCTGGTGCATCAAAATTGGTATCATATAATTGTATTCCTATAGAAAACATCTCACTCTAATGTTTTTGGATCTTTTAACAAAACTTGTCATCATATTTTCTTTTCCATTATATTTTATAGCGTGAACTAATTAATTTAAACCAAAACTTATTTCTATAGTACACTTTTTTTTGGAAATTGTATATTGTGAAAACATATACAAGAAATGAATGATTCAAATCAAAGTTAGTAAAGAAGAGCGCACGATTTCAAATAATATTAGGCCATTTTTGAATTGACAAATTGAAGTTTGGAAGTTCAGATTGCAAATTTCATCATTTTTATCGTATAATGATCAACATTTCAAATCAATCAGCCATTGTGCAAAATTCCTTCCCATGAATTTCTGCTTAAATATAGGATTTAAAAAAAGTAAAATTGATTATATTAACAGTAGATGTTGGTAAAAACAACTATGAGCAACAGTCTTGTCCAAAAAGGTTTTGCAACATTGTTTGTCATCAATAAAGACATGTTTCAGTGAACTATCTGTTTGGACAAGGTCGTTGCTCATATATATATATATATATTTTAACTCATACGTCCAAAAATTAGTAAATTGTTGTATTCTTCATTGATTTCTTCAAAATTAGATACCCTTGGAAGCATTTATTTCCGCTATTACAGAATGTGTTGATGAAAACAAAATGTTTTCCTTATAAAACAACATTCTAACAGTATTTAATGATAGCTGAGAGAAACTTTTTCGTTATTGTATTCATCATCTGTATTTAATTGGTACAACTGCGGATTTATCATGATTAGGTCCCGAATCTAGAGCGTAATGAATATTTTTATCATCTTGATTTAGTTCATCTTTTGGTTTATTATGAATACTTAAATGTACTGAAGCTTGATCTGTCCGATCATTTTGGCTTATTTGTGGACTCGTTCTTAACAGTATTTTTTATTAACCATTGAAAGTGTTGTGTTCTGAAGATGAAACTTTATTTATTTGGTTAAATTTCCTATACACAACATTTCAGTCCAATGTGATCGGCTTTTTTAATAAAACATGTCGTCATCATTTCTCTTCAGTAATTAACTTTTCCGACACCAAAATTTTTACTATGTTATACTCATTTTTAAGCTTTATATGGATATTGTAGAAATATGCCAGACAATTGACCACATGAAGAAAGAGAAGTTAGATTCCCTTTCAGAATTTCTTAAAGCTGTGAGCTTAATATTCAAATTCAACTTAGTAAATCATTCAATGAAAAAGGAAACTTAACTCAGATAAGTACTCAGATAAGTCCCCTTACAATATTTAGATATATAAATAAAAAATATATAAATGTAATATATTTTGATATCGACGATAACATTGCAGTCTTGTACACATCACAGGAGATACGAATAAACGAGAATAAAATAATGAAATGTTTTCCTTATAATTATGATATATAAATAATATGATTCACGATCTCTTACCATGTTTTTTTTCGAACTGAACATAAAACCCTGGTAGAATTGTCTCCAGTTCAACCGTATTTTCGCTACCAGTCAAAAGATCACAAATATTCAATATGTGTGGTTCATTGGAGGTCATTTCAGTCAGACTCTGTTATAAATAATTAAAATAATTTTACAAAAGACAACACAAAGTGACATCCAAAAAGTACTTTAATTTGTACAGATACTAAGTATTGGTTTACGTATAGTATACGCATTAATGTAAAGTAAGATTTAACCATACATGTAACTTTAACAGAGTTTTTTTCAATAGCCATTGAAATCTGAAAATTAATAATAGGAAATAAATGCTGAAATTCAACTCATCTTTCAATTTTTTTTTAAATTTAAAATTAGGTCAAACTTGAGATAAAGATGTATAAAATTCTGATATTATGTCGCAATTGTGATTAGAATTATGGAAATACAGTCGCTTCTGCTTCACACTTAGAAATACAGTTATAAATAGCCGAAATCGAAAATTTATCATAAACATGATGACGTTGTATTTATTTTTAAATTGTGAGCATCCCCTTTCTCAAAAATACCATACGAAAGTCAAGCAGCATAAAGTTAAATCCTTACCATTGCACAACCAAATGTGCTGAAAACGGCGTAAAACCCCAACTAAACAAAAAACAAGTTATTCTGTTTGTTCGGAGATCTACAGGTAGGGTTGCTTTGATCGATGGATTACATGTAAGCATAATTTACTTTATTAACAGCACCTGTCACAGTTCCAAGGTGGTAACATCCGGTAAAGGTTTAAGCTAATCATAAAATATAAGTGAAGATGTCTAGTTTCATTTGCTTTTACCTTGTCTTGTTTGAAGCGGTACACGGCCATGTCAGTTTTAATCAATAAACGCCTTTCGTTTATACCTTATGACTTATTGAAATAGCAGCACTTTGTCGAGTATTGGTACTGTATCTTGTTTAATATCAATCAATATTTACAGTTAAGGATGATCGCTGGTCTAATAGGAAACAAATAGGATTTGAAATAGGTGTTTTACTTTGAGAGAACATATGAATAGTAAACAAATAAGCAAGAAAAAAATACATGTGCTCATTTTAGAGCTATAAGGCCTTGAAAATTTGCGGGAAATGGGTTTTCTCTGGATTTTTCGTTGTCTTTGCATTGATAACTTCGGTATATCAAAAATGTACGAAAAGATAAAAATGATTTCATACAATTTTGTCAAATACTATTTTAAGGTATATATGATTTAATTATAAAAGAAACGGTTGGGGTTCATGGGCAAAAAATTTCATGTTTAAGAAATGGATAAAACCCGAGAGTTCCGAAAATCTGACAAAAAGACCAAAACATGACCAGCGAGCATCCTTAATCCGCTCATTATCAAGACATTTTTTTATATCCCCTGTTTGACAAATTAAACTAGAATGAGGCAGTCGGAAACGGCAGCAATTCCCGCACTCCCAAAATTTGTATCCCTGTGCACCTTTTTTTCACAATTATACCTTTGAATACAGGCCCAAATTTTAGAAAATTAGAATTCTAAAACATTATTGCACATAATTGCATACAGTGTATGCCATTACTGTATAGAAATAAAATGTATAAAATGAAAATTGAAAGAAAACTTTCAGTCACCCACTTTGACCCCTAAATGCCCCAATTTTGGACAATCACAATTCTAAAACCTTTTGCACATCTATATACAGTGTGTGACCATACCGTTAAGAAATTAAATATATAAAATGAAAAATGAAAGAGGAGTTTAGGTCACAAGCTTAAATTCCCAATTTTCATAATTCAACACCTGTGGGTCCCGAGTTATGAAAATCAAAATTCTAAAACTTTTTTGCACATCTACATATAGTATTTGACAATACTTTATGGAAATCAAATGCATAAAATGAAAAATGAACAAGGAGTTTAGGTCAGAAGATTAAATTGCCAATTTAAGAAATTCGACCCCTGTGGGCCCAAATTTTTGAAAAGCACAATTCTAAAACCTTACTACACATCTAAATACAGTATGCGACAATCCTTTATACAAATTAAAAATGAAAGAGGAGTTTAGGTCACAAGTTTCAATTCCTAATTTTCGAAATTTGACACCTGTCGGCCCCAATTTCTGAAAATCAAAATTCTAAAACTTTATTGCGCATCTACACACATTATGTGACAATACTTTATATAAATCAAATGCATGAAGAGTTTAGGTCACAAGCTTAAATTCACCTTTTTGTGAAAATCGACCCCTCTGGGCCCCAATTTTTGAAAATTCCAATTCTAAAACCTTATTGCACATGTACATACAGTTTTTGATAATACTGGATAGAAATTAAATGCATAAAATGAAAAACAAAAGAGTAGTTTAGGTCACAAGCTTAAATTCCTAATTTTCGAAATTGACAAAGTGTTTTCTATGAAGTGTTGTCAATTTTTTAAAATGAAAATTCTAAAACCTTATTCCGCATCTACATACAGTATGTGACAATACTGTACAGAAATTAATGCATGAAATTAAAAATGAACGAGGAGTTAAGGTCACAAGAAAGTGTGACGGACGGACGGACAGACGGAGAGACAGACGGACGGACAGACTTCTTTGAAGTGCGGGGATAAACAATCTATTGAATAATTAATAAATTACAGCATACATTGTATACGAGTCATAGAAA
This sequence comes from Mytilisepta virgata, assembly GCA_028015205.1. Lineage (NCBI taxonomy): Eukaryota > Metazoa > Mollusca > Bivalvia > Mytilida > Mytilidae > Mytilisepta > Mytilisepta virgata. The sequence continues at coordinate 420,852 of JAPWFG010000023.1, forward strand.
ACACTTTGTCAATTGTCAAAAGCTATACAGTTTAAAAAACATAAAAATGTTACCCCATCGCTGATCGCTAAAAATAAATCTCGCTATACTTATTCAATCACCCTGTTTTTATTGAGTACCGCGGATATTGTCACCCGCTAAAAAAACTCTTCTCGTTTTATTATTTTTTTTTTTTTTTTGTTATATTTTTGCTTCATAAACTGTTCATTTGATTATTATTCAATTTGAGAATCACGTTCATTTTTGATATACATATTGCTAAGGTTTACATAAATGAGAACTTTTATTATTTTATGTTTTCCTAGAAATAACAATAGCCATACATGTTAAAGTGTAAATTTTGGGTAAAGTTTCACAAAGATATTATAAACATTATCCCTAGATAAGAGGTTTTAGTGTGTTTTGTCAATAAATTCAATTAAGTATTGATCACAGATAAATAGATAATTTGATTTGAGCGATCTGCGATGGTCAGCTATCTTTCTATAGGTGGAGCCACAATCGATATGGGTGGAAACATAAAACCACCAGGTCGTAAATCAAAAGTGGCATGTCATGGCTAACATTTACAAAATGACTTAAAGGGCGACACTTAAGGATTTTTTCACGATGAAAATTAATCACATATCAAATAAAATAAATGTATTCCATGAATAAAAAATATTCGCGCAATGTAAATTGCAATATACCAGCTTCTCCAGCATATGGCGTTTATATTTTCCAATTAATACGATATGCTAGAGCCAGTAGCCACTATTCTGACTTCTTGGAGCGCCATCATTTCTGAGAGACAGGCTTTTAAATCAAGATTATAAGAAAATGCCTGTACCAAGTCAGGACCATTACGCTTATTTTCACTTTTCCGGTACTGGCCTTGATTTTGCCTGTTATATATGGACTACTCCCGTTTTACTATCCTTTTTGGTTATTACCGTTATGTTTTTATTCTCACAGAAACAAATGACAGGAAGTGCTTCCATGCCCGTGTCCACTATATTTAGGTCTTTCCACTTTTCGTGGAAAGACCTTTTGTATTTCTTCTGATTATTATTATTAATATTATTCTGTCTTAGTCTGCCAAACTTCAAAGTCATTTGCAGAAAAAGTTACTGGACATATAGGAATGGTATTTGGTACCAAGTATCATTCAGACATAAGCTATCACGTGGTGAGGCCGCTAAGGGTTCCCATGTACCTTATAAGAGTTTCCTCCCCTGTTACAGTTATGCCTGTTATCAGATCTCCTCAAAAACCGCAAGAGATATCGACATGAAACTTTTGGCAATTTCTTTGGTTCATATGTGCCCACATTAATCACATCTGCCGAAAAGGATCTGACGACATCTTATAAGAGTTATTTCCCTTTATATAAATTTCACTTTTGATTTTTCAGGCAAATATTAAGTTTGAGTTAAGATACAAGCACGAGCCTTCATATTTAGGCATCATTTTTTGTACCAAGTAAAATTAGGTCAAGGTCAAAGGTCAAGGTCACGGTCTAATTTTTGAAATTTCCTTGTTATCAGATCTCCTCTGAAACGGTAGAAGATAGCTGATAAAATGTAATGGGCAAAATGTCGGGGACATCGAGACAATGCGTAGTTTTCCTTAAGTCAAGTCGCATGACGTCATCTTCTATGCGTTATTGGCCTTTGAACGCTTAAATTTACGGTTTTTGGCTAATAACTTAATAATGGTACAAGATAGAGACATGGGGTCTTTTGTTTTGACACCAGGGACAAATGACCTTCAAAATGGTGTCAAGGTCAAAGGTCAAAGTCATGTTCTAGAAAATGATTTTTTTCATATTTGAAGTGTAATACATGGAATTTTTTTCAAAAATGCATTATTTTTTAGCAGGAATCATTTAAAATATGTTATTTTCCATTTTCGTAAGACAAAAAATGAAAAAAAATGAAAATTTTTTAAAGATTGAAATATTTGAAAAAAAACTATTTTTTCTTGGCGCAAAAATGTTTTGGCAGTATTTCATATTTGCGTTTGATGTAGCATTTTGGTATTTTATAGTACGTCTAGAATTACCTCAACTTTTAGCACAAATGACCTTTTAATGTGTAAATACAGCCCCCCCTTTTTTTCGATTTGACTGAATTTACATCGGTTTTACTGAATTTACCTGTAAATACATATAAAGTACATGTAGACAGCTAGGGGATATCCAGGGCTTTGTTAATGAGAAAAAATTATGACGCTAACTCCAACCAATTTCCTGAAAATAGCGTTGGCGCAGTGCTAAATAAAAAGATATTTTCCGCCATAAAACACAAGATTCGTCCAAATTTTACCAATTTATTGCATCCGAATGTCAAAATTTCGCGTCAAATTAACAGTACTTTATTCACGGAGATGTCGTCTGCTAAAATGGCACCGGAAATCTAAATAAATAAATCGTGACATCAAATTTCTACATGAATCTTCATTCTGACATAAGTAAATGTGTACACGTACACTCCGTTTTCTATTTATTACTATTTCCACATCAAACAGCAAAATGCATTATCCTGTGCCATGTTCACCCGACGACGACGTCCCCTCTCGAAAAGAAAGAAATAAATATATAAATGGACGTCACGTGACTTACACAACGTCATCAACAGAAGTAAACATTATAGTAGAAATGTACTTTTACTGTCACTTGTGTATCTAGAGAAATAAAAATACAATGCCCCCCCCCCTCCTACTTGTATTCAGCAATCCATGGAAAACTTGCTACCTTCAAATAAAAAAAAAATAATTAATAAACAAATAAACAAACAAACAAATAAATGAAAAAAACAAAAAAGGCGCGTCCCGCCTTCAGAAAAAGAGATATTGCTACTTCATTGTTTCTTTTCTTTTTTCCTTTTTTTTGTTTTTTTTTTGGACAATTACTTTTTGTAACAATACATTAAAAATTTAAGAGATTTCAAGAGAAAATAGAAGTGGCAATATCTCTTTACTTAAGACGGGACGGGCCTTTTTTTTTTGTTTTTTTTTGTCTACTTTATTTATTTCCCAAGAGTTACGCCCCTTGCCAAAAATAGAGCCCCTTTATTGCAAAACTGGACACGTGGAAAGGAAAGACCTTATCATTTGTGCTAGGCACAAATGACCTTTTAATTATTATTTTTTTTCTTCCGCCTAATTTTTTTTCCTTCGCTGTTTTTTTGTTTCGCAAGATGTCGCTTAGATATATGGTGTATGATATCGAACAGTTAATACGCTTTTGAAACTGACAGCGTGTAACCAAAAACTTTTCCATGTAAGAGTTACCTCCCCGAACACTGTTTTTCTTGTTATTACTTATACGTCGCAACCGCAAAAGAAACCGACTAATTTATTTTACCAGATTGCTCGTTATATCCTCAGGATGATTTGATAAATTTTGACCGAAGCTATCCGGAGACTCCATATGAGAGTTATTTCCCTTCAAAAGACTTTTTACTTTTGGTGTATCATACAAATTGTTATTTAGAGTTGAGATATCAACATGAAACTTTGTAGTTAGGGTCCATGACCCCTAACAAGTAAAATGAGGTCAAGGTCAAAGGTCAAGGTCAAGTTCTAAATTTTGACTTTTGCTTGTTATCGCTTTTCCTCTGAAACGGTAAAAGATAGCTGATAAAATATAATGGGGAAAATGTTGAGGACGTTGAGACCTAGCTTTGCTACATTTGCATAAAAGTTGTATGACATCATTTTATAGGCGTAATTGCTGTTAGAACGTTTAAATTTTCGGTTTTTCGTTTATTTCTCAACAATGGTACATGATAAAGGCATGGGGTCTTTTGTTTTAACATCAAGGATTGATAACCTTCAAATTGGCATCAAGGTCAAAGGTCAAGGTCAAGTTCTAAATTTTGACTTTTGCTTGTTATCGCTTCTCCTCTGAAACGGTAAAAGATAGCTGATAAAATGTAATGGAGAAAATGTTTAGGATGTTGAGACCTAGCTTTGTTACATTTGCATAAAAGTTGTATGACGTCATTTTATAGGCGTAATTGCCCCTAAAACGTTAATTTTTCGGTTTTTCGTTTAATTCTCAACAATGGTACATGATAAAGGAATGGGGTCTTTTGTTTTAACATCAAGAATTGATAACCTTCAAATTGGCATCAAGGTCAAAGGTCAAGGTCAAGTTCTATTATTTACATTTGCTTGTTATCACTACTCCTCTGAAATGGTTGTGGATAGCCAAGGAAATGTAATGGTGGAAATGTTTAGGACATTGATGCGCAACTTTGTTACATTTGAGTTAAAGTTGTATGACGTCATCTTTTGGGAGTAATTGCACATAGAACTTCAAACTTAAGGTTTTTCGTTTATAACTTGACGATGGTACATAATAATGGCATGGGGTCTTCTGCAATGACCTCAGCGACCAATGACCTGAAAAAGGTCACAAGGTCAAAGGTCAAGGTCATGACCTATATTACGTATTTTGCATTTTTTCATACTTTATAAGTTTTTTTCAGATTTTAAAAGCAATTAAAGTTATTGAAAGCGTGAAATTCAGGCACTATTTTTGATGACGTTATTTCTGTAGACGTTTTTAGACGTTTTGAATATAATGGAATGTTAATTAACGTGACAATCTTACAGCCCATGAAAACATCTAGAATAGTCAATTGATAAGGTCACATTAATGACGTTTTTGATGTTTACAGTGCAAAACAGTATAATTCATCACAAACATTTAGTTAACCAGAAATAAACATTTTTCTTAGTTATTCAAACTAGCAGTCCATATATTTTTTTAACAATTGTGAAATTACCTATCATATCAAACCAGAAGTGATATTTGTAATACGGGAAGCAGCATAATACCTCCCTTATTTCAATCAAAAGTACATAGAACCATATATTTTTGCAATCGCTGAAAGCTTAGCCATGCTCTAAAACCAACAATTACAATTTAAACCTCATTTTGTTATCAACAAATCTGCAATTGAGGTGGAAAGACCTTCAATTGTTCTCTGAAGAATTGGTTTTTAATTTGTTTTTTTTTCTGCCGTCTGAGATGCTTTTTTGTCTTACAACATATCGAATGGATTTTTTGGCCAATGATGTTGTACAGTAATGGGGGTTTCAAAACTCACCCTGTGTGACCGAACACTATTCTTATAGGAGTTATCTCCCCACGTCCCCTTTTTCTTGATATCGCTATATCTCTAAAATCGTAAAAGATATCGACCCAACATCTTTTGCAATGTCTTCAGTGTCTCTGTGCGCAACTTTGTTCCATGGTCGGAAAGGATCTGACGACATTTCATAGGAGTTATTTCCCTTCAAACGACTTTCACTTTTGGTATATCATACAAATTGTTATTTAGAGTTGAGATATCAACATGAAACTTTGTATTTAGGGTCCATGACCCCTAACAAGTAAAATGAGGTCAAGGTCAAAGGTCAAGGTCAAGTTCTAAATTTTGACTTTTGCTTCTTATTGCTTCTCCTCTGAAACGGTAAAAGATAGCTGATAAAATGTAATAGAGAAAATGTTGAGGACGTTGAAACCTAGCTTTGTTACATTTGCATAAAAGTTGTATGACGTCATTTTATAGGCGTAATTGCCGTTAGAACGTTTAAATTTGCGGTTTTTCGTTTATTTCTCAACAATGGTACATAATAATGGCATGGGGTCTTCTGCAATGACCTCAGCGACCAATGACCTGAAAAAGGTCACAAGGTCAAAGGTCAAGGTCATGACCTATATTACGTATTTTGCATTTTTTCATACTTTATAAGTTTTTTTTCAGATTTTAAAAGCAATTAAAGTTATTGAAAGCGTGAAATTCAGGCACTACTTTTGATGACGTTATTTCTGTAGACGTTTTTAGACGTTTTGAATTTATTGGAATGTTAATTAACGTGACACTCTTACAGCCCATGAAAACATCTAGAATAGTCAATTGATAAGGTCACATTAATGACGTTTTTGATGTTTACAGTGCAAAACAGTATAATTCATCACAAACATTTAGTTAACCAGAAATAAACATTTTTCTTAGTTATTCAAACTAGCAGTCCATATATTTTTTTAACAATTGTGAAATTACCTATCATATCAAACCAGAAGTGATATTTGTAATACGGGAAGCAGCATAATACCTCCCTTATTTCAATCAAAAGTACATAGAACCATATATTTTTGCAATCGCTGAAAGCTTAGCTATGCTCTAAAACCAACAATTACAATTTAAACCTCATTTTGTTATCAACAAATCTGCAATTGAGGTGGAAAGACCTTCAACTGTTCTCTGAACAATTGGTTTTTAATTTGTTTTTTTTTCTGCCGTCTGAGATGCTTTTTTGTCTTACAACATATCGAATGGATTTTTTGGCCAATGATGTTGTACAGTAATGGGGGTTTCAAAACTCACCCTGTGTGACCGAACACTTATTCTTATAGGAGTTATCTCCCCGCGTCCCCTTTTTCTTGTTATCGCTATATCTCTAAAATCGTAAAAGATATCGACCCAACATCTTTTGCAATGTCTTCAGTGTCTCTGTGCGCAACTTTGTTCCATGGTCGGAAAGGATCTGACGACATTTCATAGGAGTTATTTCCCTTCAAACGACTTTCACTTTTGGTATATCATACAAATTGTTATTTAGAGTTGAGATATCAACATGAAACTTTGTATTTAGGGTCCATGACCCCTAACAAGTAAAATGAGGTCAAGGTCAAAGGTCAAGGTCAAGTTCTAAATTTTGACTTTTGCTTGTTATCGCTTCTCCTCTGAAACGGTAAAAGATAGCTGATAAAATGTAATAGAGAAAATGTTGAGGACGTTGAAACCTAGCTTTGTTACATTTGCATAAAAGTTGTATGACGTCATTTTATAGGCGTAATTGCCGTTAGAACGTTTAAATTTTCGGTTTTTCGTTTATTTCTCAACAATGGTACATGATAAAGGCATGGGGTATTTTGTTTTGACATCAAGGATTGATAACCTTCAAATTGGCATCAAGGTCAAAGTCAAGGTCAAGTTCTAAATTTTGACTTTTGCTTGTTATCGCTTCTCTGAAACGGTAAAAGATAGCTGATAAAATGTAATGGAGAAAATGTTAAGGACGTTGGGACCTAGCTTTGTTACATTTGCATAAAAGTTGTATGACGTCATTTTATAGGCGTAATTGCCCCCAGAACGTTTAAATTTTCGGTTTTTCGTTTATTTCTCAACAATGGTACATGATAAAGGCATGGGGTCTTTTGTTCTGACATCAAGGATTTATTACCTTCAAATTGGCATCAAGGTCAAAGGTCAAGGTCAAGTTCTAAATTTTGACTTTTGCTTGTTATCGCTTCTCCTCTGAAACGGTAAACGATAGCTGATAAAATGTAATGGAGAAAATGTTAAGGACGTTGAGACCTACATTTGCATAAAAGTTGTATGACGTCATTTTATAGGCGTAATTGCCCCGAGAACGTTTAAATTTTTGTTTTTCGTTTATTTCTCAACAATGGTATATGATAAAGGCATGGGGTCTTTTGTTTTAACATCAGGGATTGATAACCTTCAAATTGGCATCAAGGTCAAAGGTCAAGGTCAAGTTCTATTATTTGACATTTGCTTGTTATCACTACTCCTCTGAAATGGTTGTAGATAGCCAAGGAAATGTAATGGTGGAAATGTTTAGGACATTGATGCGCAACTTTGTTACATTTGAGTTAAAGTTGTATGACGTCATCTTTTGAGAGTAATTGCGCCTAGAACGTTCAAACTTAAGGTTTTTCGTTTATAACTTGACGATGGTACATAATAATGGCATGGGGTCTTCTAAAATGACCTCAACGACCAATGACCTTGAAAAGGTCACAAGGTCAAAGGTCAAGGGCATGACCTATATTACGTATTTTGCATTTTTTCACACTTTATAATTTTTTCAGATTTTTAAAGCAATTAAAGCTATTGAAAGCGTGAAATTCAGGCACTACTTTTGATGACGTCATTTCTGGCAACGTTATTATTTCTGTAGACGTTTTTAGACGTTTTGGATATATTGCAATGTTAATTAATGTGATAGTGTTACAACCCATGAAAACGTCTAGAATTGTCAATTTATAAGGTCACATTAATGACGTTTTTGATGTTTATAGTGCAAAACAGTATAATTCATCACAACCATTTAGTTAACCAGAAATAAACATTTTTCTTAGTTATTCAAACTAGCAGTCCATATATTTTTTTAACAATTGTGAAATTACCTACCATATCAAACCAGAAGTGATATTTGTAATACAGGAAGTAGCATAATACCTCCCTTATTTCAGTACATAGAACCATATATCTTTGAAATCACTGAAAGTTTAGCTATGCTCTAAAACCAACAATTACATTTTAAACCTCATTTTTTTATCAACAAATCTGCCATTGAGGTGGAAAGACCTTCAATTGTTCTCTGAACAATTAGTTTTTAATGTTAATTGTATTTTTTAATTGTAATATTCAACATAATTACATATACAAAAGAATTGGTAATGCAGGTCATTTTGGCATGATTATAAAGTTATACTTGTTTGCGGATTACAATATACGTATTATTAAGCGTCATCTGTGACAGGTCAAATTTGGTTTACAGAAGTCAGAATTAATAACCGATACGAATATAGTCGTTATAATTTTAAAATTATCAACCATTTTGCGCTATATAATGGACATATGTAAATGGTAGCAAGATTGCCGACCATGTAGTCCTTCAATGCAGAAAACAATTTGTTAAAATAAACATTTATTACTGTAAATATCAAAATGACGTTTTGTACAAATATATATAAGTATAGTTGCAATAGGTATGTTCAATTTTGAGCGAATTTTGAGTATCCTTTAAAACATTACTAAGGTAGAAAACAGTACCATTCTGATTCTGTTGTACATATTGTATTTCGTTCTGCATGAAAGTAATTATGGATTATCAAATGCACCTGGTTGATTTAGTTGATTAATGGATTGTGAATACTTACTGAATTTTCTTCAAACTGAATATAAAGGCCTTCAAGACTTATTGTATTCAGTTCAGCAGCCGTGTTTTTTTGCATTTCAGTCATGTCAGTGAAAATATCATTAGCATCTGTAGAGTCCATTCTCGTTGTAATCTGTTAATAATTTGGTTATATATATGCTTAGACATGCAATACATGATAACACTAATTTTCTCCAATGTTAACTATACTAGAAACATTGTCATTCTTATACGGCCATTTCTATCTTGTTTATTCTTGAGTGTCTTGCAATCTATGAAGACTAGTTAAGAACCAGTTCACAAAAGGTCTGAATTAATTATCTGTTATTAAACTTTATCTGAGCTGAATTGATTTAAACTTTTCTTAACCGATATTGATTGACAGAAAGAACAAATCTTGAATTTTCTGATGCAGAAAATCAAGAAAAACTAAGCATAAACAAGAATAGGAATAGAATGATTGTTTAAGATAAAAAGTGTATTATTAGTGATTTTATATTGTGATGGCACGCACCATTCACACATTGATTTTTTGAGTTAGTGACAATTCTTAAATTTAAAACATCCCCCCCAAAAAAGAGTTATACATGTTCCTATACTAGTCAACAAAAGAAACGATACAGGGTGATGCATTTTTCATATATTCATAATACTAAATAGCTGTACTAAGCAGAAAAATAGACCCACACGTCAGATTTTCACAGTAGATGTTTTCTCATCAAAAGCATGGATTTTGTGCAAAGAAATTGAAATAAAACATTCCAATTTTTTAGGTTTCAAAAATCACATTTTTATACGCAAAATTAAAAAATCAGCATTTTTCCCCGTTATGTTAATCGTCATGTCTGTATGACAAAAGATTTGAGTTTTTTCTACTGATTTCAGCCACTTGATTTTCATTTTACGAAATTTGTGTCGATTTTCGTTTTGATTTTCCGTAAATTTAATTTAATCCTCTTTTGGAAATTCTCATTTTTCACCACTTCAAATTTTATCCAAATTTCAAAATGAAACGCAGTAGATCAAGAAGTGAAGTAGCAAGAAACTGTTGCCCTCATACTTAAGTTTCGTTTAGGAATTACCAAGATATTTGGTTCCGAACTCGTGTATCGTTACTTTTGTTGACTTGTATATTTTGATTAAAAAACAAACGCAAATATCAAATATCTATATGAGGGTGTCAGATATTTCTCTCAAACAAATGAATTGCACAGAGAAAACTGAAAATAATCCAATTATATGAAAATTAACTATTTATTTACAAATATATATTTTTGGCCTAGGGTTTAATTTGAGACACCCAATGGAATCGACTGCACAGATGTTCGATATTCGTGGGAGTATTGAAATCATAACGAAGTCCAAAATTTAACTTAGAATAATTTGTTAGTGATCAGATTATCACAAATTTTAAAATCCTCTTACCCATTATCAATTACTCCTTTCTATTTCGCCAATTTTCAATACATTAATATTCTAAACAAACGCTAAATACAAAACAATGTTATTGTTCCAAAGTTAAATATTCTACGGTTATCATCAAGGAATAAAAGGAATAATTCATGATAATAAGTTCTAAACAAACACTAAATACTAGGTATATCAGTAAGCACTAGGGGCGCCACTGGGCGGAAACCAGCGTTTGTTTATAGTATATACTGGTCCCAAAACAGGCTTGAAAAGGTTGTAAAGAAGTGGAATCCAGTTTTCAAATTACTTCCCCAAAACAGCTCCACCTGGCGTTTACTGACATTGCTATAAATACCAAACAATGTAATACTGTTTCTAGGTAAAATATTCTACGGTCATCATCAAGGAATCAAAGGAATGATTCATCTAAATCAGTGTTTTGACTTAAATATTGAATATCAAATATTATGTAAACAGAATATAACATAAAGTAATAGTGATGTAGAGACCTCGATAGCAATTAAATTTAGTATAGCATGTACTTACCAATATTCTTCAATATTCAATAAAGTGTAAAAATAAACATGATCACAATTTAAATGTATTCTTCAATATAATGATGATATATGTCATGTATGTGTACGCACTCTACACCTATAACAAATAAATTCTTTGAAAAATAAATTGATTTTGTTTCTTGGTATTTTTAACTCATACAACATGAGACAAAATTAGACAAGGTTTGATAATTTGAATTAAATAATGACCCATTGCAGATTTTTAGTTTCATTCAAACGGGGAAGTGAAATAAATGGTTTATGTTTATTTTTTATATTATTGGCAAATAACAGGTGAAGGGTATTTTGAAAAAATGAGAACAAAGCAAATTAAGAATGAATTATACTTTATGTCGACTGTGGATGATCAAACCTTTATTCAATTTATTCTTTTTTACTTAATCAAATAAGAAAACCAATGAAACAATAACTATTGTCAAGAATTAACACGCACGATTTAACCATGTAGTTATCGAATTTCACCCTTGAATCAAAGCATAAAAAAGCTTAAATTATGTATAATTAATTATAATGGATTTGGAATTTGATAAATGTCACCTCCTGTGCTGAAGTACTGTAAATTCGAAAATTATTGCGATGTTTGTATTATTGCGAAAAATGCGACAGGGTTGTAACCACCGTAATTTAAACTCTCATTTTGGAATTTTTTATATACATGAAGCAGAATTTTTCTCAATATTGCAAAAATTAAAATAACATTTTGGTCTAAAATGAAAACATCGCAATAATAAATGCACGCATTAAATACTGAATTTACAGTAATTAATTCTCACATGGCGATTTATTGAACTTACATATACACAATATTATACTTAGAGCATTTTCTTTTTTTCAATAAATTTCCTTTCATGAACTATTTGACAAATGATTGTGTACTATATAAAAGGGGCAAAATGTTTTTTTTCATGTTTGAATTGTTTTGAAATATTTAATTATACCAATTACGCATATTTCTTTTATTAGATTAGTAGATACTTATCATTTGTACTCAATGAAGAAATTAGTAAAGTAATTCAATAAAAAATAATATTAATAAATTGACTACAAAAGGTATAAATATTTAATTATACCAATTACGCATATTTCTTTTATTAGATTAGTAGATACTTATCATTTGTACTCAATAAAGAAATTAGTAAAGTAATTCAATAAAAAATAATATTTATAAATTGACTACAAAAGGTATAAAACGGTTGAACGCAAACCTTTATCACAAAGGGAGATAATTCTAACTTTCCACATGTTCCAATTATGAACGTTCTCTTTCATAGAAGTAACATAAAAACTGGTTCAGCCATTATTATACATACGGCATCACGAGCTTATGGGCCTTTATGAAACTAGTTATCCTTAGGCAGATTTCGCTTCTTACTGATATCTCATTTTAAACCTCTTCGAACTGTACACGTCTTTGAATTTGTTACACTTGTAATTTAACATACAGCAGATGATACCATGGCGTTTTTTAGACTTCACCATGTTCTCATAGCTAGGGCTTTAGTTTTTTGTAGTATTTTGGTCTGTTTTGTTTGCTATGGGTTTTTGTTGTTGCAATTGATCACTTCCTTTTTGTATTTGTTTTCCATGTTGCTGTTCGTGTTGTCTTATGGACTGTTCTTACTATATTGTTATTGTAAAGTAGGTATTCCTTTACTGAATTTTTAATTAATCTACAAAATTCCCTGCAAATTACAAAAAACCTTGAACCTACAAAAATTGATTTTCAAGCTAATACAACCTAACAAGATAGATGATAGATTACAGTCATAGTTGGAACTGAATCGCTAATATAGAGAATTCCACAAATTCAAAAGATATCATTATTATACGATAAAAAAGAAAAAAATCAGATTTATTTTGTAATTTGCAGTGACTCAATTTTATGATTTATTGACGAAAAAGTTAGTTAAATCTTTTCTGGGTCAATCAAAATGACTTACGCATTATAATTATTTTTTAAAAGCCCGTTAGCTAATTTACATGGGACGAAATATCACTAGTATCTCAATAATATAGAATAACAAGAATATATTAGTCCAATGCACACTGCGCCCCGCATAGAAAACTAACACCTTAATCATGATCAATCAAGCGTAACATTGATGTCACAACACCATTTGACCAAAATTTAATTTACGTTATAAAGTTTCATATTCATATGACATAAACTTCCGATAAAACTACCTCCAATCTACACTTTAAACTACAGCAGGACACATGAACGTACGTATAAATGGACAAACACACAAGCAAAAAACTATATGACATAAAAAACATCACTTAATAAATAGTTACTATGCTCTTTGGTCCGGTTGTTGTCTCTTTGACACATTCTATTCTACTATGTATTTAGTTATTCTGAGTTTTAACGCATTAAATTTCAAAGATGGATGAACGTTTGTTTTATCCAGACTGTTTGGAGGAAAAAACACATCATAATGAACAATCTGGAATTGTTATCAATAAGTCTGTGTCGGTATTTCTTTTAAGAATAATGGTTTATATAATTTAGAATATGTCCAAATCGATCTCTACATTCAAAGTTACAAATGAAATACTACTGGTTACAGCTGGTACATATCTCCACACCGTCATACTTTCAAGTGGCTGCAATAAACAAATAAAGGTATAGCTTTGCCATTGCATTTAAAACAACATTATGGATGAATATTTTAGCTTCTAACATTCTTTCCCTCAAGCATTGATTCCGAAATATAATATTATCGAAATATGATATTCAGTGATGTTATCGTAAAATTTAGTTTTTAAACCCGTAACATTACACTTGAATGGAGATGTGAGGGTTCCCGTTAACGCAGCAAGACATGCTTATACTTCTGGAGCACCTTGTTGAAGTTTACATTGCTAACGCTTTAGTTTCTGTGTTGTCTTGTTCTAGTTTTGTTTAGGTGATTACACATGTTTTATTCTTTAAATTATAAAAGCATTGCTAGTTTTTTTTTTAGCTTTGTCATTCCGTTTTTTAGTTGTATGTTTAGTATTGTTTATTCTCATCGACCGCAAATTCGTTCCAACGGATTTCGTTGACGAGGCAGCCCATGCTTACCCTTTCGGAACACCTGAAGGCACTCCCGGTTTTTAATGAGAGTTCACATTGCTAGTGCTTTAGTTTTTATGCTGTATTTTTCTTGTTTTGTTGATTATACGTTTGTTATACTTTTAGTTATACAGGTTTCCTTGTTGTGTTGTTTGTTGACTTCCATTCTCATGATTTGTCTTTTCCCTGGACTTCGAGTTTGTTGACTTTTCCCATTTTATTATCGCGTTGGTATTATTTTATGAAAATAAATGAGTATATATTTTTTTTAAATTTTTTACATTTGAAGACGCAAGAAATATATCCGTCAGCCAGCAATAATGCGTTAGACAATCTTACCAAGCAGAATCCATACTGGCTAAGGGAATCAAATGATGGAGTTAAATTTCACATCTAGGGATTTCATTATTTAATTTTAACACTCTGACCGAAATACATGGAAATTGCCAAACAAAGAAATAAATCTCATTCTGACAATTAAATGTCACGTCAAAGTAAAATTTTAAGGAAATATAAATCGACCTACCATTATTTTGTTTAGGATATAATAGAGACGTGAAAGCATCGACTGTACAAAGGTTAACAGTGTAAAAATTACTCGTGGTCTTATTGTCGTGTCTGTTTTAGTAGACTTAGTTCTGTGCGGAAAAATATAATCATACTCTTAATTTTCTTTGACTTCAGAAGTTCCATTGTATCCTCTCTGTTCTCTGGAGATAAATACACCTTTGTGAAGTATTCACCATTCACATCTAAAATTAACAATGTAACGAGAGAATTGTTATATGTCCGAGTGCATTGCATAACAAGGTAATTATTTAGACAATTATTAATTTTGGGAATTTTTTAACACACTCTTATGCTACATAGTAAAGTTCTCAATATTGATTAAAATCCTTGAAACAAATGATACTAATAACAATTATCTATAAATGTAAAAAATAATGTACATCCACGTTTAACTAGTTCGACCAATACATATTGGGCAGACATGTCTGAATTTAGTTTAAAAAAAAGAATATTTTGGACTCAACTGTCAAACAGGACCAAACCAAAGATATGAATGCAGTAGAGTTCATCTCTGGAATATGTATTGTTGAAAATGAACTTTCAAATTTCTGTGATGTTTGTTTGCACAAATGACCAGTTACTGCGTATCTAATATAACTCACATGTTTAAAAATACGGCTTCAAATTATCAAGCCGTTTCTTATCCAAGATGGTACTGTCCTAGCTATATATAGTCATGCCTTATTTGTGAAAAATCGAAAACATACTAGAAGAACTGTCAGCAAAGCTCACAGATGTATATCCCCACTATAACATATATAAAGAAACGTATGAGTAGAATAGAGAATGGAAACAGGGAATGTGTCAAAGAGACAACAACCCGACCAAAGAGCAGAAAACAACTCAAGGCTACCAATGGGTCTTCAACGCAGCAAGAAAATCTCGCACCCAGAGGCGGGCTTCAGCTGGCCCCTAAACAATAATGTATATTAGTTCAGCCAAATGGACGGCACCAGTCCTTGTATGTCTGTGGTACTCCACAAAAAAATCTTTTTGATTGAAAAAAGAGACAAAATAGAAGATGCAAGAAGGCAATAAACAGTGAAGATGCCTGAAATTTTTAAATATACCCATTAACTGGTTTCGTTGGAGTTTCTGATAAAAAATAAAATAGGTGATTCAAAATGGTCATGTTGGTAATGTACACTGAATATTCCATAAAACATTTACAGAAATCCATCACTGGTTTAGGAGAAGTTGTGGACTGGGCATGCCTACCTGTCTTACATTACAATATTATAAAAGAATGGCAAAGTACATGTTAGTGCATAGAAAACGCCAAAAACAAATCAATATGATCAAAAATAAAAAATAGTATTTCGGAGGTCTGAATGAGATATAAATATGTATCAGTTAATAATTGTAACAGCGAAATTTTGGGACTTCTGTTTTAAAATGTAGTTATGGTCAACATTTATTTATATATCGCCTCTACAGTGAATAAGTAAACATTGTGTCGCACACTTGTCAGTAAAAATGAATTTACTTACTGATAATGGAATTGCCCGATGGACTGTAAGATAAAAGATTAAAAACATTATATGTTATTTTTCATTAAAAATCTTCAATGACTTACATGCAGAAATGAATGATACATCAAGTGAAATTAGTGAAAGAATTCACATATTTTATTTGTGCTAAAATTGGACCTTGTATAAGAATGCAAAATTCTGGTTGGTTGATTGTCATATATCTTTCATTTTCTCTGTATTTTGGTTGGAACTGTGATATATTCAAATGGATATACCTTTTGCATTGTGTACAGGGTATACACTAGACGTTTTAAGCTTTTGAGAGAAGTAACTTGTCCAAGATAGAATTAAAAGAAGTGGATACTAGCTTGGAGAAGTGACTATATCTCGGTTGAACATAAAACCGTGTACTTGGAAAAAACAAAAGACAATTTAATTTTTGTCAGTTAAAGTTTTCTTGACTTTATGTATACATATATACATCGACTATTAACACACTTTTTCATCCTTCAGAAATGCCAGTAACTCTTGCAACATCTCCAACATTTAGCTGATCAAAGCTAGAAAATGTTTAAAATAGATAGTATCAAAATTGTATTATATTATTGCAGCCTTTAGTATCTTTTCAGTAAATTCGCCTATAGAAAATGAATATAGTTTATCATCGGGCGTTTGTATATTCCGAACTGATAGGTAAAAACAGTTAAGAGTATTTACTAAATGTACATATACACTCAATGGAATTGAAATAATCCGGAGAAAGATAAGAATGACTGCAAATATTACAAATGGTAGATCCATCCAAACGTACATTTGAATTAAACAATATTATAAGTAGAATATTCAGCGATTGCTACAATTAAGAAGTTAAAAAAAGACTATAACCCATACGCAGTGTCAGTCTGCCCGTTACACTTTCATTACATTAAAAAAAACCCATTTTGATTGACATGACAAATGACGTTGAAAATCATTTGGACTATTCCACAGAGTTATATTTTCTCAATATCAGTACAGCATCAAGTAATATTTTAAACCAAGATTTACAGAAATGATAAAAAGAATGTCAAGACATGGTAACAATAATTAAACATTTTTACCAATGAATTAACAGAATCAAACAGAATGCTGATTTTGAGATGTTTTGTCAGACTGTTGGGGGACCTATTTTGAAATATATGACTTTATTATACATTTCGGAGTGTGTAATAAATATGTAACAAAATAAAAAGAAATTAAGACAATTGAAATACTATCAATAAACGCTCTTCATATCATTTCTTATCTTTATTTAATTCATCATAATAAAAACCTACCAGCAGGTTTTCCATTACCCTATATTTTACTAAGTCCTTTATCTATGAGATGTCCGACTCATCAATGTTTTTTCCAACAAGAAATTTTAAATGTGAATTTCCAAACATAGAATTCTCGGTAAAATATACATTTCATATTTATTATATTTGAATTAGCACATTCTTTGTGCTACATTTGTCAATTTGTTGTAATTGTCTCTTTAAATTCAATGTTTCCTCGTCCTATGTATTGTTGTTGGTTGGTTTTGAATTTCCTTTCTTGGGTCATATCTTTGTACATGTTACCGATATTAATAATTCAATACTTAATATAACGCAACGAATAATTTAATATGTTTGTGTATCAATGCCATTCTGACGTCTTAAATCGGAAAACTTCGGCTTAAACGTTAGAAATATAAATAAAAATGGATTGACGAAATTGTGCTTTTAGACAACCTCAGTATACGTGATGCACACTTAAAAAAGATATAATCCTTTGTTAACTTTTAATGTTTTAACTTAGTGCTTTTCTTATCAAAGTAAAAAAAAATACTAACGGAGCTAGTCCAAAATAAGAATTACAGATATAAACTTCAGTCTCAGTAATTTGAGTTTTTAAATTATAAGAAGACTATAACAAAGTTCAAACTCAAGTTATGCTCTTTTGAATTTTACTGCTGTAAGCTTATATAATATGTATGTAAAACTGGAAGTAAACAGATTCTTCATTTTCAAAAACAAAAATTACAAGCAATTTCCTATTTGACTATGTTTAAAGGGAGACAACGGGAATTTATTTCAATGCCAAATTTTCCAGGATTTTTTCAAAGTTTTATATAGCATAGTATAAATTTGCTATATCTAATGTCGGTATCTTTGGATTGTTATTTTATTTATTTTATTTTAATAACAAACATACTTTTGTGCTCTTTTGTGTTATTTTTTTGTCCGGATTTATGTTAGTTGGGTGACGTTGATTGATTGGTATGTCATTTTTGACCTTTCATATTATCCCTTTTGTTGTATTGATGGGTTTAATCCGGAAATACGCATCGTACGCATGGAATTAAAGTATCTGATTATATAAAGTGTGAAATATATTTTTTCCAGGTTTTATTGAACGAGAAAAAGTTCAGTAACTTAAAGCATTCAAACATTCTATTTACGTTTATTTTTTTACCGATATTCTGGAAATTTACTAATAATATCACAAAAAGCCATTTTTGTTTGACCAAATATTTCTAATTATATTGACATATGATGTAAAGTGTCCTGTATCCTTATGTTATACAACTGAGACTTTAAGTCATTTTGCATTATTTTTTAATTATGATGAATGTATTTTCTCACGAGACTAAATGATCATTAAAAACATCATCACAACTCAACCGCCATTTTATCGATTTAATCTTCAACAAAAATTAGAGTAGGATGTGTGTCGAGCAAAGCACTTAGATATTCTAAATTTACTGTTAATATAGTAAATATATATATAACCAAAGTGAAGATGGGTTAAACCCCTCAACAAATAATTTTTCCACATGCATGTGCTTTCATTTGTAGATTCATTAGCTCCACTGCTATATTTAATGGTTAGATACATCCACTGATATGCCCAAAAGCTGTAACCCATGACGCCGCACTTAGACATGTTAGAGGCGTGTTAGTAGTCATAATGTGCAAGAAATATGTACTTGAAGAAGACCACAATGCATAGCGGATGTTGTAATTTGTCAATGTATAATAAATGTTACTGTTATTTTTTTGTAACTCATTGAGAGATTTAGGAGTAGAAAGTGTAATCCTTGTTACAGTTTGACTTCGGGGACAATTTTGTTATCGGGGATTCAGGCAACTGGGTTGGGTGTTTCTCTACAAATAATATAATTAAACGCGTTTTTGAAGTAAAAAATTCAAGCATTAGAAAAAGAATATAATGTTATATCTATAACAAAAAGCCTTCCTTTGTGTTAGAGAGGTAATTTTGTACGGAAATATTTTGGATAATAATAGTCCAAACATATTATATCTAGTTCTAGAAACAAAAACTAATCTCCAACTAACTATCTTGTTCTAAAGGACATGATTACCATTACGAAGTACCTGGTGTCACTTTTGATTTTTAGTAGCAGTCCATATTGCTATAGCTGCTGTTTGTTAAGTTAGTACATTTATTTTGTGTAAGTGTTCTATGTCAAAATAACCTCTATTACTTTACATTGTCCATAAAAAATGTACAATTGCTTTATTTTAAGTCAATTCAGGTATGTGTTCAAAGAGAGACCATTTTTAAAATAATTTACCTACTTCGCTACACTTTCAGCTATGAATAATTTAGAACTAAACATGTTTTATTATACTATACAACTATATTTTGTACATCAACAGGTCAAACATTTTTTGAAGGTCTTAAATATATACATGTATGAATAATCAGAAAAATAAATTGTTCACGGAATATTACACTTTCATTGATTTTATGCCATCAATTATGAATGCTATTATTAACTGGATGTGAAGTAAATATTATCAATATTATTAGTATAATTCAGATTAAGTTTATAAATACAAATGTATAACCAAAGAGTTTGCAACTTTTTCACAATATGCTAGTATATTGAAATGTTTTTAA
This sequence comes from Mytilisepta virgata, assembly GCA_028015205.1. Classification (NCBI taxonomy): domain Eukaryota; kingdom Metazoa; phylum Mollusca; class Bivalvia; order Mytilida; family Mytilidae; genus Mytilisepta; species Mytilisepta virgata. The sequence goes on from JAPWFG010000023.1 coordinate 440,837, forward strand.
GGTATATACAATATTGAAGCTTACATAATTTCTATGGAAACATTTATCATTTTTACACCAATAATTTGAAACATTTATCATTCAAGTTATCTAATAAGAGTTCAAGTTTTCGTGCATTTTTGTTTTCTTCTAAAGATAGATTTACTTTCTCGTTTGAATCCCCGCACAAGACTGAAAGACCATTCTAAACCATCATCACCAATTTTTCCCTGAACACTGTTTTTATCAATATCATTTTCACCCACAACCAGAGTGCGATGAGTATCTAGCAAAGTATTCGTAATCGTTGTCTTGCCAGAAATTCCATCTTTGAGACTGAGGCTTGTGTTGTTGTCGAAGCAACTTTGAACTACAGTGACCACTCCATCATTTCGCATTTGCAGATACATCAGAGTATTTACATTTTGGAATTTATAGCTGTTCGTTGGCTCATAGGGAATTGGAACAAGGGCCCATATCTGATTGGAGTTATTTGGATTTTTCTCTTGAACATTAATCGTGCCATTCGTATCTGTCAGAGCTTTTCCACTACTAGTTGCATAGATAGTGTACCACAAAGATGTTCCTTCTACTCTTTTTTCACTGAAAAGAGAATTGATATGACATCAAAAAAAATATAAAGAGCATAAACTATCCCTTTTTGTGTCTGTTTCACAAATATTTTTTCATCAAATAATTTTATTTCCTTTGCTGATCAGTTTATCCAACAAGTTTCTGTAGTTACGGGACAAATGTTACATCGAGACCTGCCACTTACAATTTACATACAGGTTTCTTGGCATATAACCCAAGACCAAGTGCAATTTTATATTAACGTGAATGATGTAAAATCAAACTTTATAATCTTTATTTTCCTCAATAAACACTCATAACTGGATAATAGGCTAGAATATAGAAAATACAACCATTGTTTACGCAAGAAAATGTCCAAAATGCCTAAAAGGGGTATATTTACAAATTTATCATTCTATTATCCCCTAACATTCTGAAATTGTTCCATTTTGACACTGACCAAATTACATGACAGTTACCAAATTACATGAGAGTGACCAAATTTATATTAAACATCAACGAAATCTTGCTGCACAATATGTAAAAAATGAAAAATGGGATATTTTGTGTCAATTTTCGACAAACAAATCCCTATTGAAACGCTAAAAAGCTAACCAAAGGAAACGTTCTTTTATTTCTTTTTTTTATTTTATTGAAGCCTTCAACATGTAGACAAATATCTCGTATTTGATGCTAGTTCTAAACTTCCTATCAGTTTGTGTGAATTTCTTTCATAAACAGTGATCAAGTCACGTCTGTTCATCGAAACATACAGAAACACGCGGAAATCTTTAAAGATAGTCCTTAAAATATTATAAAATTTCATGGTTTTCTGAATTATATCTCCATCTCTTTTCCTTCACAACAGATGTCCATTAATTCATGATTATTGTATTAAATGTTAAATAAATTCAGCTAAAATGAGCATATTTTTTTGCATTATTTTCACGAAATTTTTTTTTTTAAATTAAATATTTTATAGGGTCTTACGTTAAAGAAAGTTTTAAAATTGACGCCATGTGAAAACTGTTTTGATGTATTTCAACATTTCACATCAGCAGCATGGTTTTCTCATAAGTGTGTGACTCGCCGTAACGTACGCACAGAATTACTTTTAATTAAAAAAGACGTAGGGCCATTTCCCCCTGTATTAATTTCATTTTAAGGATCATTTTGAAAATGAAAACAAGTTACTAAAAAAAATTTCTACATACCTCAATATCGCAGTTTGCCAAATTAACATCTTTAAGAAACTCAGAACCAGAACGAATAAAGATGTGAAAAAACATCAAACATTTTAATTTGAATTCATACTTTATATTTATCGATATCAAATTAAAATAAGTTGTTTTATATCTTCTATTTAATAATTAATGTCCAATAATGATCTCACCTTCCTGTAGAAGTAAAAGACCATTTCTGGACACCACCAACAGTTTACACCTCGAAGCGTACCATCATCAACTCTCAATAAAGTTCGAGGAATTTTAAGTTCATCATTTGCTATCGTCGTTGATCCAGTGATTCCATCCTTTAAGTGAATTGTAGTGTTGTTGTTAAAACAACTTTGAGCGCATGTTACAGATCCGTCGTTTCTGAGTTGCAGATAAAATAAACTCTTGACATTTTGAATTTTAAACTTACATTTAGAATCAGAAATAGGAATAAGGGCCCACGTATCATTGTCTTTGTTTGAATTTCCATCGGAATTAGCCACTATAGTGCCATTTTCCCCATTCATTCTCATTGTAAATCCTGTAGTCGAAGTTCGAATATGGTATAAGTTAGCCAAAGCTGCCATTCTTTTACTTGTGATCTGGAAAGGATTTGAAATAAGACATATAAGATGAAAACATAGTTTCTCAATAAACATTCTCGTTTGAAATCAGATTATATGTCGTTAATGGAATCATTGATTTTACTCTCGATTGTATAAGGACCACAATATTTAGCCTGTAAAGGATTCCCAGGGACTGGCAAAAGTATAAGTACCTTACCACCTGGCTCAAAACCTCTGTCCCCTGGCATCTTTATCATACCATATTTTCATCTTATTCTGTATAGTTTTTCTGATATTTGATAAGCAGTATACAATTTTTCTTTCAATCTAGATACATAGTCTAGAAGATTCAAGTCAGTAAGCAATTTTTCCTTAACCAATTTCAAAGATCCCCTTACAGTATGACCAAACACCAACTCAAACAGGCTAAAACCAAGGGATTCTTGAACAGCCTCTCGAGCCACAAAAAGTAGAAAGTGAACACCACCATCCCAGTCCCTGTTAAATTGAAGACAAAAAGTTCTAAACATGTTCTTCAATGTTTGATGAAAACGATCTAAGGCACCTTGAGATTCTGGATGATAAGCATTTGATCTATACTGAGCAATTTCTAACTGTTAAACGACCTGCTGAAATAAACCTGACATGAAATTTGAACCCTGGTCGGACAGTATAGACTTCGGAAGTTCTACTAATGTGAAAAAGAGCTTTGACAATAGTTGGTGTCTTGATATTAATTAAGGGAATAGCCTCAGGAAAGCGAGTGGATGTACACATGATCGTCAATAAATACGCATTTCCAGTCTTGGTCTTTGGTAAAGGTCCAACGCAATCAATAAATACTCGGCTGAAAGGTTCTTCAAAGGCTGCAATTGGCAGAAATGGTGCTGGGGGTATTTTCTGGTTAGGCTTGCCAACAACCTGGCATATATGGCATGATTTGCAGTATCATGTGACATTATTTCTAAGTCTGGGCCAGTTGAAATGTTGTAAGATCTTTCGGCAAGTCTTCCTTATACCTAAATGTCCAGCCAAGGGGGTGTCATGGACAAGACCAATAATTTCTCGTGTATAGACATTAGGCACCACCACATGTTATACTACTCGCCATTCCTCCACTGGGATATCAATAGGGGCCTCCACGTCCTCATCAAAATGCCGTCTTGATGGTAGTAACATTCGGCCACTTTGTCTGCTTCGTCTCGGGGTAGAGCCCTCTTGCAGAGCTGAAGAACCTCATGGTCTTTATTTTGTTCTTCCATAAATTTTCTTTTGTCTAATGAATGGCTGTTCACGTCTGGCCATGACATAATTACATGCTTGTTAGTACCAGGTGGTCTTATGGCCTTTTCTGAGCTACCGGGACCTTCAATGTCGGAAAGGAAAGTGTTAGAAAGGTCCATATAATCATTCTGGTCTTCTTGTAAATTTTCGTTTTTTTGTTTTCTTGCCATCGCCCTAGTAATAACACAAGCTGGATACAGTTCCGCATCATCGTCAGGTGATTTTACATCCACCACCGGTTCACTGGTAACAATTGGTTCAGCAACCACTTTGTTCCTAGATAGATCATTTCCTAGCAATAATGAAAGACCCTCAACAGGGTAAGACACGAACACCCACAACAACTGGCCCAGTAATTAAATCTGACTTCAAATAAATACGATCGAGGGGAACATCTATACAACCTAACTCCACACTTTGTAACAAAGCGGAGGCACCAACGGACGTCTCCTCGGACAAAGGCAACACACCTTATAAAAACAAAGTCTGAGAAGCTCTAGTGTCCCTTAAAATCTTAATAGGCTGAGGAGTAGTATTATCAACAATAGAAACAAACCCATCTGACATAAAGGGCTTTTAACCCTCCATGTAATCACAAAAAACTGGACTTAAAAGCCCGACTCGCAGGACATTCCAACTTATTTGGAACAAGGGGTATCGTACAAGCACTGGACTTGGGCTTATTATCTCTTTCATTCTTCTTCTGGAGTCTAAAACAATCAGCCATCAGGTGACCATTTTTCTTACAATAAGCATAAGTTAGTGACTTCTTCTCAAAAGTGTCAAATTTTGGACCAGACATATTATACCTAGACTGACTCTTATTCTGTGCAACAGGCTTACAATCAGTACGTTCAGTCCTTTGATTTTTGTAATTGAAGTATTAAAATTTTGACCTTTGAAAGTTTTATGTGAAAGGGTATAATTGGAAACAACAGGTGCATCTTGCAATATCTCAACAGTTTTGTCATATAAATGTGTTTTTAAGTCTAAATGAACACACTGCTTGAACTCTTCTAATAACATTAATTGTCTTATTTTATCCAAATTGTTATCTTTTTTCTTTGTTATAAGCCATTTATGAAATAGATCTTCTTTTTCCCTAGCAAATTCAACATAGGTTTGTGATTCAAACTTTTTATAAGACCTATATTTCTGTCTCTATGCTTATGGCACTATCTCATAAGCTTTCAAAACCCCCTGTTTAACAGTGTCATAATCAGAACTTTTTTCTGAAGAAATTGCTGAGTAAATTTCAGCGACCTTGTCATCAAAAACACTTTGCAGCATTGTAGTCCAATAAGGCTTTGGCCTTTTCAAATTTTGAGCAATTTTCTCAAGCTGTGGAAAACATTTATCAACTGTTTTTCACAAACATATTTTATGCTGCATCAAAATGGTCTGATTTTGACTCTTATTTAGTGTTTTTTTCTACTTTGATCATTTCTATTTTTATTTTCTCCATCTCTAACCTTTACCTCATTTCAAGTTCTGCCTGTTTTTCTTCTTTTTGTAATTGTTTTAATTTAACTTCGTTTTCCATTTGTGTTAATTTAAGTTCATGTTTTAATTCAAGCTGTTTTGAAAGCATCAACATTTTCGACCTTGAGTTCAAGAGCCTGTTCACCAAATATTTCTGAGTCAACTAAATTGTTTATTACCTATTTTTTTTTTATAATTTGTTTTCTCATAGATCCTCTAGAATGTATTTGTAGATTTTAGCAAGCAACACTAATTCTTCTTTCTTAGTTTATCAAACACGTTCAGGTCTGGTGTTTCAAAAGATTTACCAGTATCAAGTGCCATTTTGTAGAATTTAGTCGGCTAATTCTAATAAAAATACTGAAAAAATTTAATAAGATTCGTATGTGTCAGAGCTTTACCACTACTAGTTGCATAGATAGTGTACCACTGTTACGGCCAGAAATAACCTTTGAATTGTAGCCAACAAAAGACAAAATCAATAATAAGATTTAACAAAATTTATTATACACAAGTTTACAAGAAATATTATATAAATTAAAATGTCAACTTAACTGTTAAAATATATGTCCGACCCTTTTGTCTTTTCTTTATCTGGAATTCTTCTCTTTACTGTTGCGAGAATCCAATCAGAATATTATGTCCAATAAGTCACAATCTAGTATGATGTAGTTAACGTGATTAAGTGTGTCAATTCAACATCTGAGAACACAAGAATGTTAATGTCTGATCTCAAAGTCTAACTCTAGTGTTCGTATATATATAGTTGTCACGAAAATCTCTAGCCAACTGTAGAACGGAAACTTCTAGATAACTGTAGAAGTTTGAATTACACATCATATATTCCAGAATTATACGTAAGTCAAATAGAAAGTTCTAATCATTCCATCGGTATCTATGATTGTTCCAGTGATTTCTAAACTGCACAGTTATAACATTATTTGGTAAACAACTATAAGTATTATGTAAGGATATTATACATGCTATAAGGCCACACAAAACAAATTATGCCAAGATAAATAAATACAATAATTCCAATATGATAAGAAAGTAGAGTGCTATTCATGACGGAGACACTCATTAGATTTCATAAATTTTGTAAAATCCTCTATTGGGATGACAATTTTCGTTTGAAATATTGTTAATCAATGAGACAATGAGACTACATCCACTGGGTCCAACAAGCACACGTTACACGCACGCGATCCACATGTTACAAGCATGCGTTTCGCACGTTACACGATATTTTTGGTGATTTACCCGTTCAACGTCCCCCAACTGACAGAACCCTGGACAAAAAGAGCACAAAACACAAACATAAACACAACTGAGAGTCAGGAGAGTCTGACTTGGTACAGACACTTAGCAGTGTTAGGTTTACATCATATGTCCATTCAATGAAGAATGACAACAAACGAAAAGGGGAAAGACAATTGATTTTATGTGAAAAACAAAATTTAATTGAAAGTAGTATTCCCACAAGATGAGAGTTTAAATAATTGCGATCTTCCGTGGGAGGTACATATCGTAATGAATTAATAACAAACACAAAAATGGTAAACTATGAGCTTTTCGTGAAGTTAGAACTTTGTTCTGTTAATCTATTTATATATAATTAAGACTTAATCATTCATGATAAACTTTACATGTAATTTTTTTTATTAATTCTCGGAGTATCCATCCTAGGATTTACATGACAGTTAAACTGAATGAAGTGTGATAAATTATGTTTCAAAACTATAATTTAAAGTTCTATGTTAAATGATATTTCTTCCTCCTTGAAATGCGTCGTTACAGCAAAGTATAAATTTACTATATCTAATATTAGTATCTTTGGATTGTTATTTTGAAACTCCTAGGACTATGCCTCTGCATGGTGGACCCTGGGTCGCCGAGGCTATTCGCCAACCTAGTCGTCATACTTGTCTGATATGATTATTCATTGATTTGTTTCAGTAATTACCAGTATTTAGCAAAATTCAAAAATAATAGAAATACTAAGGGACCATTCCTTGTATTGCACATGGTAGATCTCCTTCGCTAAAATTTGGCTTCCTATTTCGGTATTTTTGGTTTTGAGTACTTCTTGTTTAAAATAAGTTTGGTTTTTGGTCTTCCAAATGTTTTGGTTTTAACGCTGCTGATGAGAGGTAACTCCTTGAAATGCGTCGTATACAGCATAGTATAAATTTACTATATCTAATATTAGTATCTTTGGATTGCTATGTTTTAATGTTTTAATAGGCATTATTCACAAAAAAGATTTTTTTTTAAATTTTCACACATATTCAGATATAAACGTATGAACATGTGTACACAAATTGAAAGAGAGTAGCCAGACATCGAATGTTTGGAAAGGAAAAGCAAGAAATTTAAGGGTAGTTTGAAACAGCCACATTGTGTGTATATGAAAACTGCAAACCTACGCTTTTTCAGAATACATGTGTATTGAAGTAAAAAATATAAAAGTTAAAGAATTGAAAGAAGAAAATAAATATAACAGTCACCGATCATTGTCAAGATCAATCCACACATACATCAGTTCATCATGATAATTTTAACAATTTTGAAATTCAAATTATTTTTTTTTCCACATTCAATTCTATGACTTTTATAATATTTTGTACATCCCTATACATATATTCTATCAAAAACGTAGTTTTTCTACCTGAAAAATTAATTCTTTGATAATATATATAAATTTTATCAAGCTTGTGTTAAAGTTGACATAATAACTAAAAATAGAAAAAATATTTAACTATTTTACAGAAAAAAGAAACATATATTATATGCCTTATTCTTACCTTGGTGATAACCTCGAAATGTGTTTAAATTAAGATTACTTACATATTATATGTTTTATTTATAATTCTTAGAATCTCCTCGTTAAATTTAAATAACAATATGTGAACGAGTTACACTATGGTCTGGGAGAAATAAATATAGTAAAGATTTATAACGCACTTAATTCCAATATCTAAGATGATGTTGGACCTGTTCCCACTGTCGTAACCTTTCATGTGCCTCCACCGATTTGTGACTTCCCCGGGATTGACTTTGTTGAATTTCACGACGGGTGCCGTATACAGAGCAGGAACTGCTTACCCTTCCGGAGCACCTGGGTTCACTCCTGGTTTTTATAGGAGTTCGTGTTGTTTTTTGTTTTTTAGTTTTCTGTGTTTATTTATTGTGCTTATGGTTGTTCATTTGTCTTCCCGGGTTTGTCTGTTACGTTTTTTTTTATTGCTCCTTAGGTATATTTGTCCTTTTTATAACGATTTCCAATTCACACTATTTAAAAGCTGTCTCGACTAATGAAATCTCATACATGTTACACCATTCAAATCGCACGTTTATTTCAACACACAAACCACACCAACACGATTCGCACGTTGCACACGTTACACGCACGCGATCCACACGTTACACGCATGTGTTTCGCACGTTACACAATATTTGTGGTGATTTACACGTTTAACGTCCCCCAACAGACAGAACCTTAAAACCCACGAAGAAAAAAAATATAACAGTCACAGATCATTGACAAGCTCAATCCCCACATACCTCAGTTGATCATTGTGATTTTAACAATTTTGAAATTCAAATTAATTTTTTTTCCACATTCAATTCTTTGACTTTTATAATATTTTTTACATTACTAGACATATATTCTATCAAAAACGTAGGTTTTCTACCTGTAAAATTAATTTTTTGATAATATATATAAATTTTATTAAGCTTGTGTTAAAGTTGACAAAATAACTAAAAATAGAAAAATCTTTAACTATTTTACAGAAAAAAGAAACATATATTATATGCCTTATTCTTACTTTGGTGATAACCTCGAAATGTGTTTAAATCAAGATTACTTCCATATTAAAAGTTTTATTTATAATTCTTAGAATCTCCTCGTTAAATGTAATAACAATATGTAAACGAGTTACTCTATGGTCTGGGAAAAATAAATATAGTAAAGATTTATAAAACACTTAATTCTGAAATTATTACATGCACTTACTTATTTGAATGATCTCTGAATAATTGTAATTCCAGATTCGCGCGTTTTAGTATATCTAGTAAATGTGTTTATTGTAAACTAATCCCCTTTGGGATATATTTTTTTCTGATTATTCAGGTGTTGAGTTTACACAGATTAATTATCCATATAATATACATTCTTTGTTCAGATACCCGAGTTTACTTTAGACACGTTTAGGTTAAGACATATTTAATGAATTTATTTTTTTAGAAATTGGTTTGCTATTATAAAGTAATAAACAGAAGTTTTCGAGGAATATATTTTCATCACGACCTTCCTCAATAACAAAATTAAGAAAGTATTATATACCTATTGACTTGGTGTGTAGGGAATATTCAATGCAATCTGCCCGCGATACCAACTATTGCACCGAGGGGAAAATAAATTTACTTTTCCCCGAATATACAGTCTGTAAGTGTTTTATTACACCGCAAGTCAAATAGTAATGAACACCATTGACTGGTACATGTAAATATTTTTTGGTTAGAAATAGACAAATAGTATATTATTGTCTTGATTTTTATTTAGAAACAAAACATACGGAGGTATAATATATAAATATTTTACTTCTGGGATTGTGTTTACACATATTGTTAAATTAAGAGCATATCTTTAGCTTTTCAAGGAGACTTCAACAGTTAATTAAACCATTTGTCAAGCTTGTAATCTTATTAAAAACTATTTAATAATGGACATAATATAAACAGAACCATCAACAGATGACTTTTGATTCATATAACAACAAGATATTGCAGATTAAGTGTGATTGAATTTCATTGTAATACATGTTCAATTTAAACGAAGATATTGGCCTAGAATACAGTAAATACAAACGAAATTAGCATAAATTCCAGGTTTTGTGCAGAAAATGTAGAGAAATAAGAAACCACTTTTCTCTAATTTCTGTATTCTATTCTTGGTCAAGACTGGTCCTAAACCAGCCTGATATGAAAATCGTATCCATCTTTCTTTATATAGAATTTAAATTTTAAATAAATTAGGTTCTATGGACACTGTAACGGACCATTTAACCGGTTTTGTCAGGAAAATGTCCATGTAAATTGTTTAAAGGTCTGTTGACAACAGAATTCTACCAACCTACCCAGGGATTGCTGTTAAAATAGGTCTCAAAATTATAGTGAGAAATCTGTAACAGTTTTGTTAGTCTATATAGCTGTATTTTCTTGCCTGCAGTCTAAACAATTTGGTGTTTAATAGATGTGAACTCATTATACACTAGCCTAAAATGAATGGCTGAATGTATTAGTGTTATTCGGTTTTGGAAATACAAATCTTGATACCCTTTATTTGAAAATGAACATTGTACCTTAGAGAAATTTTTATACTGAATTGCATTATTAATATTCTATTGAATGACAAAAACACCGTGTACTTTTTAAGGTATTCAAACCACAATAGATCATGATCGTAAATTATATTTATTTTTTGCCGAAATAGCTTGAACCTACTGTTAGAAGAAGGAACTTTTAAGTGTAATCGTCTTAGTTACATGTACAATGTAACTAGCCGTTGGAAGACTGCAGTATTATCTGCGTTTTTTTAGCAAAATAGTGATTATTGATTATTTTATCAATTTTTTTTTAAGGCGAACATTAATATCCTTGATGTTTTAGATACTTTTAAAGTATATCTGAAATAATTCTTGTAATACAAATGTTTTCTGGGTCAAGCTAATGTTGACTTTAATATACATTTGAAAAATAAATTACTGCATATTAAATAAAACAAGAACACTTAGTCTTTTGTTTACCTGTAAAAGCATTAAAGGAAAAAATTTTAAAAATCCTGAAAAATCTAACGAAATATTTAAATACATAATATACGAAGAATGAGAATAAAATAGTACTTTTCATTAATTTATGTTACATTTGTGTGTATTATTTTCCGCTGATTGATAATGACAGATAAGGAAGTAACCAAGTTATATGTGAGGACACTAAATGATCTTGAATCCTGACATTACTTTTGCTAGAAGATGGATTTTTTGTTGTTGATGTTGGAATGGGGAGGGGCTCAATTGCGCCCAACATTTCTTTTTTAAATTATATTACTCTAAGAGATTACAGGGAATTATAATTTAATCATTTTTCATGAATGTCAAAGCTATGCTTTTCCGCATAAAATTCGAGCCTGTCTTTTTTTCAAATTCCCGCCGACCTGATCTCAACAACAGTTATTGTTCTTAACATTTAATTTTAAAGAATATTATATACAACTGTTTCCTCTGAATCGTGCATAATGCTTGAAAAGATGAACTAAATATTAAATATGAGATTGTTTACTAATGAAATATTACTGAAAGCAGTGCATATCAAGGCATTTATGTCCTGTGTGTTCTTACATTTTACCATCTCACCTTCATAATTATTTTTGTTTAGTTTTTGGATTTTGGTCATTCGGAGTAGCACATCTATATTTTATACGATATCCAATGAGAGACCTTCTTACAAAAACGTGATGAGAGAATTCATTTGCATACAAAATTGACTTTTGTGACAAAAATGACTTTTGTGACACAAAAATTTAAATTTATAGTATGCTACAAATTTTGTTAAACTGAACTCATTTTTGTTGAACAAAACTCACTTTAGTCCGTACAAAATTGAGTTTCGAGTACAAAACCACAAGAGGCCCATTCGGCGCCCCGTACTATGTTTCTGACAAAAAGTATTCGGAAGATTAAATCACAAACGTGTTAGATTTTCTCATAGACAACATATTTGTTGAATTTGGCGGTCGAATTTTTCAACAAACAATGGGCATTCCAATCGGAAACAACCGTGTTACTCTCATTGCCGGTCTGTTTATGTCCTCATAATGAAGCGGATTTTATTCAAGGACTACTACGTGAAAATATAAAGAAACCAGCCCAATCCTTTAATTTCACCTTTCGTTATATAGATGACGCGTTGTCATTAAATAAGAACATTTCCAAGACTTTCTATATCTCATCTACCCCAGTGAGTTTGAAATTAAGGAAACTACTGATATACCAAAGTCTGATTTATATTTGGAATTGTTTCTTGAAATAGACAATGAGGGACATTTGAAGATGAAGCTTTATGACAAACGCAATGACTTCAACTTTTCTATTGTTAATTTTACCTCCTTGAGTAGCAGTATACTAGCTATTTTCTCAGCTTATCCGATATTCAAGGGCATGCGTGAGTTACCATGAATTTAGAAAAAAGAGGATTACTCTATGACAAAAGCTTCTTAATCAGCGTTTTATCACGGAAAATTGTCATCACTTATGCAATTTTATTTCCCGTCATCATGAATTGATTGACCGTTACAGTGTTCCAATACCCAAGATGATGTTGGACCTGTTCCCACTGTCGTAACATTTCATGTACCTTCAAAGAGTTGTGACTACCACCGGATTTACTTTGTTGAACTTTACGACGGGTGTCGTATACGGAGCAGGAACTGCTTATCCTTCAGGGGCACCTGACTTTACTCCTGGTTTCTGTAGTGTTGTTCTTTGATTTGAAGTTTTCAGTTTTTATTTGTTGTGCTTGTGGTAGTCCATTTGTCTTCCAAGGTTTGTCTGTCTAATGCATTGCAGTTTTTTATTTGTTTGCTCCTTTGGTATATTTGTCCTCTTTGTCGTTCGTTCAAGTAAATTTATTGTATTGGATCTTCGTTGTCAAAACTGTACAGTTATATTTGTACATTTCATACAATTTTGAATGTATGATAATGTGTGTTAACTAGTGAGTGATCAACAGACCAAGTATTGACAAGCAGAATGCTGATTTTGAGATATTTTATCAGACTGTTGGGGGACCTATTTTGAAATATATGACTTTATTATACATTTCGGAGTATGTAGTAACTATGTATCAAAATAAAAAGAAATTAAGATAATTGAAATACAATTATTAAAGGCTTTTCAAATCATTTCTTGTGTTTATTAAATTATCATAATAAAGACCTACCCACAAGTTTTCCTTATTCTGTATTTTACTAGGGCCTTTAAATAAATGAGTTATCCAACTCATCAATGTTTTTTCCAACAAGGAATTTTAAATGTGAATTTCCAAATATAGAATTCTCGGTAAAACATACATTTCATATAATATTTGAATTAGCACATTCTTTGTGCTATATTTGTCACTTTTATATAATTGTCTCTTTAAATTCTGTTTTCTCGTCCATATTAGATATGTATTGTTGTGGTTTGGTTTTGAATTTCCCTTATTCGGTCATATCTGTGTACAATTTACCGATATTAATAATTCAATACTTAATTTAACACAACGAGTAATTTAACATTTTTGTGTATCAATGCCATTCTGGCGTCTTAAAGGGGAAATCTTCGGCTTAATCGTACAACCTCAGTATACGTGAAGCACACTTAAAAAGATATAATCCTTTGTTAACTTTTAATGTTTTAACTTATATTGATTTTCTTATCAAAGTAAAAAAAAAACATTACTAACGGAGTAATTTGAATTTTTAAAATATAAGAAGACTATAGCAAAGTTCAACCTCAAGTTATGCTCTTTTGAATTTTACCGCTGTAAGTTTATATAATATGTATGTAAAACTGGAAGCAAACAGATTCTTCATTTTCAAAAACAAAAATTACAAGCAATTTTCTATTTGACTGTGTTCAAAGGGAGATAAGTGGAATTTATTTGAAGGCCAAATTTCCCAGGATTTTTTTCAAAGTTTTAATAACAAACATACTTTTGTGCTCTTTTATGTTATTTTTGTCCGGATTTATTTTAGTTAGGTGACGTGGATTGATTGGTATGTCATTGTTGACCTTTCCTGTTATCCATTATTTTGTATTGATGAAGGTTAATCCGGAAATACGCATCGTACGCATGGAATTAGGGTATCTGATTATATAAAGTGTGAAATATATTTTTCCAGGTTTTATTGAACGTGAAAAAGTTCAGTAACTTAAAGCACTCAAACATTCTATTTATGTTTATTTGTTGATCGATATTCTGGAAATTTACCAATAATATCACAAAAAGCCATTTTTGTTTGACCAAATATTTTTAATTATATTGACATGTCATGTTGTGTCCTTTATCCATGTTAACCTTATGTTATCCAACTGAGACTTTAAGTCATTTTGTATTTTTAATTACGATGAATGTATTTTCTCACGATATTAAATGACCATTAAAACATCATCACAACTCAACAGTCACTTTATCGGTTTAATTTTGTGGGATGTGTGTCTATCAAAGCACTTAGATATTCTAAATTTACTGTTAATATTGTAAATATATATATAACCAAAGCGAAGATGACCACAATGCATAGCGGATGTTGTAATGTGTTAATGTATAATAAATGTTACTGTTATTTTTTGTAAATCGTTGAGAGATTTAGGAGTAGAAAGTGTAATCCTTGTTTCTGTATGACTTCGGGTACAATTTTGTTATCGGGGATTCAGGCAGCTGGGTTGGGTGTTTCTCTACAAATAATATAATTAAACCATTTGTAAACGGGTTTTTGAAGTGAAAAATTCCAAGCATTAGAAAAAGAATCTAATGTTATATCTATGAAAAAAACCTTCCTTCGTGTTAGAGAGGTAATTTTGTACGGAACGATTTTGGATAACAATAGTCCAAACATATTATTTCTAGTTCTAGAAACTAATCTCCAACTAACTATCTTGTTCTAAAGGACATGATTACCATTCCGGAGTACCTGATGTCAATTTTGATTTTTAGTAGCAGTTCATATTGCTATAGCTGCTGTTTGTTAAGTTAGGAAATTAATTTTGTATAAGTGTTCTATGTCAAAATAACCTCTATTACTTTACATTGTCCAATAAAAATGTACAATTGCTTTATTTTAAGTCAATACATGTATGTGTTCAAAGAGAGATCATTCTTAAAATAATGTACCTACTCCGCTTCACTTTCTGCTATGAATAAATTAGAACTAAACATGTTTTATTATCCTATACAACTACATTTCTACATTAACAGGTCAAACATTTTTTGAAGATCTTAAGTATAAACATGTATGAATAATCAGAAAAATAAATTGTTCACGGAACAGAATGCCACGCCAAATATTGAAATTCTGTTGATTTTATGCCATGAATTATGAATGCTATTATTAAACCGGATATGACGTAAATATTATCAATATTATTATTATAATTCAGATTAAGTTTACAAAAATAAATGTATAACCAAAGAGATATCAGTGCAACTTTTTCACAATATCCTAGTATATTGAAATGTTTTTAAGGTATATACAATATTGAAGCTAACATAATGTCTATGGAAACATTTATCGTTTATACACCAATAATTTGAAACATTTATCATTCAAGTTATCTAATAAGGGTTCAAGTTATTGTGCATTTTTGTTTTCTTCTGACTAAGGATAGATTTACTTTCTCGTTTGAATCCCGCACAAGATTGAAAGACCATTCTGAACCATCATCACCCATATTTCCCTGAACACTATTTCTATCACTAACATTTTCGTCCACAACCAGAGTGCGATGAGTATCTAGCAAAGCATTCGTAATCGTTGTCTTGCCAGAAATTCCATCTCTGAGACTGAGGCTCGTGTTGTTGTCGAAGCAACTTTGAGCTACAGTGACCACTCCATCATTTCGTACTTGCAGATACATCAGAGTATTGATATTTTGGAATTTATAGCTGTTCTTTGGACCATAGGGAATTGGAACAAGGGCCCATATCTGATTGGAGTTATTTGGTTTTTTCTCTTCAACACTAATCGTGCCATTCATATGTGACTTATCTGTCAGAGCTTTTCCACTACTAGTTGCATAGATAGTGTACTTCAAAGATGTTCCGTCTATCCTTGTTTCACTGAAAAGAGAATTGATATGACATCAAAGAAAAATATACAGAAAATAAACTATCCATTTTTTTCTGTTTCACAAATATAACCCAAGACCAAGTGCAATTTCATATTAACGTGATTGATGTAAAATCAAACTTTATAATCTTTCCTTTGCTCTATATACACTCATAGCTGGATAATAGGCTAAAATATAGAAAATACAACCATTATTTACTCAAGAAAATGTCCAAACTGCCTAAAAGGAGTATATTTACAAATTCAGCATTCTCTTATCCCCTAACATCCTGAAATTGGGCCGTTTTAACAGTGACCACATTACATGAGAGTGACCAAATTTATATTAAACATCAACGAAATCTTGCTGCACAATATGTAAAAAATGAAAAATGGGATATTTTGTGTCAATTCTCGACAAACAAACCCCTATGAAACGTTAAAAAGCTAACCAAAGGAAACGTCCTTTACTTTCTTTTTTTTAAAATTGTATTGAAGCCTTCAACATGTAGACAAATATCTTGCGTTTGATGCTAGTTCTAAACTTCCCATCAGTTTGTGTGAATTTCTTTCTTAAAGAGCGATCAAGTCACATCTGTTCATCGAAATATATAGAAACGCTTAATATTGATTTTTGTTGGCATATTTCCTATTTCTGACTAGTCGGAGATTGCTCCGACTGAAAACGTAACCAGTTTTAGAAATGAATGTGTGTGTGGGACGTCATAGCCGACATGATATTAAAAACGTAGGAAATTGGAGATTTTTTTTACGTCTACTACATTTATTTTCCAGCAAACACCTTATATATGTCCACTTTTATAATCATTTTTATAATTCATCTTAGATGTCTCCCAGTTATTTGAAATTTAATGATTAACAACATGAGGAAAATTTGAGCGGAAATCTTTAAAGATAGCTCTTAAAATATATTATAAAATTTCATGGTTTTCTGAATTATATCTCCATCTCTTTTCGTTCACAACAGAAGTCCATTAGTTCATGATTATTGTATAAAATATTAAAAAAAATCCGCTAAAGTGAGCGTATTTTTTGCATAATTTTCACAGTCGTTTCACGAAAAAGAATATTTTAAATTTAATATTTCATAGGGTCTTACGTTAAAGAAAGTTTTAAAATTGACGCCATGTGAAAAATGTTTTGATGTATTTCAACATTTCATGTCAGCTGCATGGTGTTTTCATAAGTGTGTGACTCGCCGTAACGTACGCAGAGAATTGATTTTAATTAGAAAAGACGTACGGCCATTTCCCCCTGTATTTATTTCATTTTAAGGATCATTTTGGAAATGAAAACAAGTTACTTAAATATTTTCTACATACCTCAAAATCGCAGTTTGCCAAATTAACATCTTTAAGAAACTCAGAACCAGAACGAATAAAGATGTAAAAAAAGCATCAAACGTTTTAATTTGAATTCATACTTTATATTTATCGATATCAAATTAAAACAAGTTGCTTTATATCTTCTATTTAATAATTAATGTCCATTAATGATCTTACCTTCCTGTAAAAGTAAAAGACCATTTCTGGCCTTCACCAACAGTTACACCTTTAAGCGTACCATCGCCATCTCTCAACAATGTTCGAGGATGTTCAAGTTCATCATTTGCTATGGTCGTTGATCCAGTGATTCCATCCTTTAGGTGAATTGTAGTGTTGTTGTGAAAACAGCTTTGAGCGCATGTTACAGATCCGTCGTTTCTGAGTTGCAGATAAAATAAACTCGTGACATTTTGAATTTTAAACTTATATGCAGAATGAGGAATAGGAATAAGGGCCCAAGTATCCATGTCTTTGTTCGAATTTCCATCGGAATTAGCAACTATAGTACCATTTTCCGCATTCATTGTCATTTTAAATCCTGTATTCGAAGTTTGAATATGGTAAAAGTTAACCACAGCTGCCATTCTTTATCTGTGATCTGGAAAGGATTTGAAATAAGACATAGTTTCTCAATTAACATTCTCGTTTGAAATCAGATTATATGTCGTTAATGGACGAACAGTGCACATCTTGTGGAATACAAATTGGTATCAAAGAAACTTATGTTTACCATCGAGTTGATGTCGCCGCTGGTGGACTCCAAGTCCCCGAGGATATCCCCAGCTCAGTTGCCAGTATTTCGATATTGTCCAACAATTGATACTTAAAATTTATCAAAGTTTAAAAATTGTATTTATGAAACCATCTAAGTAGGGTGCTATCCACGAGGGAGATAGTCCTCTATGAGGAAAAAAAATCGTTTAAAAAATTATTAGTCGACGAGACTACAACCACTGCGTCCAACTTAAAAAATATAAATCGCTTATGGGTCTAAAAATAACAATCCAGAGATACTAAAATTAGATACAGTAAATTTATACTACGCTGTATACGACGCATTTCAAGGAGTTACCTCTCATCAGCAGCATTAAAACCGAACATTTGGAAGACCAAAAACCAAACTTATTTTAAACAAGAAGTACTCATAACAAAAAATAGCGAAGTAGGAAGCCACATTTAAGCTAAAGAGATCTACCATGTGCAACACAAGAAATGAACCCTTAGTATTTCTATTATTTTTGAATTTTGCTAAATACTTGTAATTTCTGTAACAAATCAATGAATGATCATGTCAGACAAGTCTGACGACTGGGTTAGCGAATACCCTCGGGACATTGGTCACCTTTGGATCGGGGCCATTTCAGTTTACCTGGTCCATACTACGACCTTTGTGCAGTCCATAAATTGTGATATTGCCCTCATCATCAGTAACTAGTGTGTAATTATTGACTGGTATGATTGGCTGATGGGCAATATAGTTCCAGCTTGGCGATAGTGTATCGTGGAGCTGGAAAAAGGATGGCGGCAATAGGTAGTTAGTATTCAAATTGTTCGCACGTATAGCTTTTCAGATTGACGGCCCATTTTCAACGTCCACCAGCTTGTTTAAAAGACAAAAGCTTTCAACGATAGCAAGCTTTTATAATCGGATTAAAATTTCGATTATTACATTTATATTGAACTGAATCCTTGAATTACAAATGCAAAAGTAATTTATATATACATAATTTATAATAGACTCCTATTAGATTATACTATATTTGTATATTTACTTCATTTAGAGGTGTTTAGAATATCAAATTTTCGAAAAAGCGTACAAGTAGGAACTAAGAAATTATCTCGGACATTTTGCTTCTTTAGTTGGGAATATTGATGTTATATTTTGTTTCTATTCTTTGGTTGCGAATATTGACATTTTTTTTAATTGTTCTTTCTTATTTAGTTTCCCTTTTCTGTATTATTTTCTATTTCAATTTTTTTAAAGACATATTTAAATTGTATGTTCTGAAAGTGAAAAAAAGTTTTATTTCTTTTTGTGTTTTACCATTAATAAAATGTCATTGTATTTTTTATTTATATTTTAATTTATTTGTTGATTTATTTATTATAACAACCTATCGAAGTTAACAGATTATACAATGAGGCAGCTACTTACAAAATATACATGTATGATAAAAGTTTCCATGACATTAAAATCGTATTATATTTTCTTTTGCGAGTTATTTCCGCACATTATCAGGTACAGATATGTTATTTCCCTTCTCAACAAACTTGGAATTGTTTTTAAATGAGAGGCTGTCGAAAAGCTTTCCAGTGTTCGACGATAGCTAACTACGTTTGCTGGCACCTTTTGTTTAAGGCTGGCGAAAAGCCTTCAACCGTTCAAAGCAATTTGAAAGCAATTTGAAAGCCAGGCTTTCAACGGTAGCCAGCAATGTGACAAAACGGGCTATAAATTTGACGAATTTGTCCTAGCTATTGTTACATTTTCGCCAGACAGGAACTGTATATCTTGCTTTGTGAACTTATTTGCCTAAAATCTCCGATACTCTTAAAACCCGGACACCCAAGATAGAACAATGCAGACGTCCTTTCAGAGAAAGAAGCAAGGAAATGTTGGACAACGGGCAAGGAGCCTGTATCGCTCACCTAGAATTCATTTGCAGATAAATTGTTACTATGTCAATCTTGAATGACATTTTGGAACATGTCTGTCAAGTTGGAATTTGCAAACTGATTTAAATGGTTTTTCCAAATTGTTCATTGGTTTCAAAAAAGAATATCTTTCAGTGAATCTTTCCATAAGGTCCTATGTTATACATTCTGACAGACATCTTGTATGCCGGGCTTGGTAATCAAGTACAATTCTGAAACATCTAAGGACCGTTTTTTTACAATTGGCTTTTTGGTTTCAGAAGACGGTATTAAGAGAGTCCTATGTTAAACAATTTTCGGCTATCTTGGATAAAGGGCGGAGTCATCGGATACAATTCTGAAAGAAGACCACCTAATGACCATTGCTGCCAAGTTTAGTTCCAATTGGCTTACAGGTTTCAGACAAGAATATCTTTAAGTAAATTTCCTATAGGGTCCCATGTTAAAATATGTTCGGTTCTGGCGGCCATCTTGGATGAAAGGCGGGGTCATCGGATACAATTTTGAAAGAAGACCACCTATCGACTATTGGTACCAAGTTTTTTCCAATTGGCTTTGTGGTTTCAGACAAGAATTTATTTAAGTAAATTTCAAATAGGGTTCTATGCTTAACTATGTTTTGCTCTGGCGGCCTCGTGGAAGGATGGCGGGGTCATTGGATATCATTCTAAAAGTCGACCACCTAACGTCCAATGCTGGAAGGTTTCTTCCAATTGGCGTCGTAGTTTCAGAAAAGATCTTTAAGTAAATTTCCCATAGGGTCCTATGTTAAACTATGTTTACCTACGACGGCAATCTGTGATTGCGGGCGGAGTCATCGGATGCAATTCTGAAAGAGGACCACATCAGGACCTATGCTCAAAAATTTTGTTACAATTGGCTTTGTGGTTTCAGACAAGAAGATCTTTAAGTACATTTCCCGCAGGGTTCAATGTTTAACTATGTTTGGCTCTGGCGGTCGTCTTGGATGGAAAGAAGGGTCATGGGATACAATTCTTAAAGAGAACCACCTAAGGCCCATTGCCGTCAAGTCTTGTTCAAATTGAGTAAATTTCCCATAGAGTCCTATGTGAAACTATTCTCGGCTCTGGCAGCCATCTTGGATGGTGTACAGAGTCATTGGATACAATACTGAAAGAGGACCAACTAAGGACCATTGACCCCAAAGTTTGTTCCAATTGGCCTAGTGGTTTCAGAGGAGAATATTTAAAGGAAAATTTACGACGACGGACGACGGACGCCATGTGATTACAATAGCTCGTCTGGACTTTGTGCTAGGTGAGCTGAAAAGGAAAATAAAACTAGTCGAAGCAGCCCCGCTGCATATCCACGCGCTAATCTGGTGTTTTTGAAATCCATACAATCTAATCTTGATTCCAAATATATATGGTGGCTACGTAGAAATTACAAATAAAGTAGTCTTTCAGGAAATCTACTAAAATTTGAATCACTTATTATTGAAATTCAACTGATCCAGATTAGTATCAAAGCTAATATGATCCAAAAAAATCTATAGTTGCTAAGTAAAATTCCAATAATAATAGAAATTTACCGAAATTTGAATCACATATTTTTGAAATCCATACAATCCAAAATAGTGCTGTTGGTATAGTGATTCCAAATATGTTTTGTTACTAAGTAGAGGTAAAAAAAATCTTATGAAATTTACCAAAATTGGAATCACATATTTTTGAAATCCAAATAATCTTGATAAGACTTAAAGGTAATATGATCCAAAAGAATCTATAGCTGCTTAGTAAATTCCAAAAATAATAGTCTTAGACACTTTCAGGAAACTTACCAAAGTTGACATCAAAAATTGTTGACATCTAGATGATCCAAATATGTGTTACTGCTGATGTGATCCAGAAAATGCATGGTTTCTTGTCAAAAATTGGAAAAATAAATGTCTTTGAGACATCCAGGAAATTTACAAAAGTTGGAACTGCATCTTAAAGCAATTTCTAAACCTTTAGCACAATATACATTAATGGTACAGTTACTAAACCAAGTTATAGTTCCGTATTCAAAATAACGAGAGAGAAGTTGCATGACAAAAGGAATAATGTATCCTAAGACTTCCTGTGTAGCCCGGTCCCCAGGGGGCTATTCAAATTGCGAAACATTTGGCACAATCTACATTGGCAGGGCAATTACTGAGACAACTTTCAGTCCCGTATTCCAAATAACCTGAGAGGAGTTGCGTGACAAAGGAATAATGTATCCTTAGGCTACCTTTATAGCCCGCCCCCAGGGGCGCTATGCAAATTATGAAACCCTTGGTGGCACAGTCAACACTCACAGTGAAATCAAGTTTCAGCTTTCTACATCAAGTGGTTACTAAGATTATCCTGGACATTACTTACATATATACGTACGCCGAACAGCAAAACATAATCCTCGCGCTTCGCTGAAGCGCGTGGATAATGAAAGGAACGCGAGGCAATATAAAACAAAAAGACCTATGCAAAAAATAGCTTAAAATCCAATTCACAAATGAACTCACTATTCTGACTCGGGCAATAACCCTGTTTACAAGGCAAATGAATAATGTAAGGTACTTACAAAAAAATCTTGAATGTTGTGTTCTGCCCTAAAATATTTGCTCGGTAATAAACACGGTCATGTCAGTTTTTATACATACTTTCCGGACCAGAGGTTTGTAAAGTGATCCGATATTTGATATAATATATTTGACTTAATTTGAGATACTATACGAAAAGTAATAAATATTTAAAATACCTGAAATAATTTTGAATATATATATATATATTGTTTTGTAAACAACAGTTTGTGTTATTTTTTTCACATTTGATCATAATGATAATGTTAAAAGAAACATGAAAACGTGATAATATCCATTATATATGCCGAATGATATTGTCAACCTACCAATACATATTTAATAATTTGATATTAAATCCCATGTGCTCACTATGAATGGCATGTTTACACTAAATAATCATTATAAGTAAGGAAAGACAAAATAAATGCAATATTAGCAAAAGGTACATTAACTTTACCAACGAAAATACAAAAAGTCATGAAAATCGAAAGAAAAATACTATAATTTATACATACATTAACTTCTACACCTAACTTACCCGAGAACTGTACATTCTGTGCAAAATGTTTTGGCATCTAAATATAAAGTTCAAAATGAGGTTTCAATTCTCACATAAAGTTAACATAAGAAGCAATGCATATAGCGTCTACGTTATTCAGCTTATCCGATATTCAAGGGCATGCGTAAGTTACCCTGACCTTCGTCAAAGAGGCTAACTGCTGTTACAAATAGTCCAGTCAGACTAAGTTTTAACCTCAAACTAATTGCAACAGAAAATATTATAGTTCTGATCTATAGCATTAAGCCCCAAATATACACAGAAAAAAGTCTCATAAAATCTTACTTGAGGAAAACTCAAAATCAGCAATTTTAATTTCCTATGGAAATTAACATTGGAAAGGGGAGATAACTCCGCAAAAATGAATCTTTTTTTGTCAGTTTTTGGTTGATTTTCTTAAAATTCATGTAAAGTATGATACTTTGATGGTGTTATAAGTTCGTATTTGACTATATTATATATTCGTCTGCTCATGAAATGTACAAAACCGAAATATTACGGGTATTTTGATTTTTTTTGCGCATTTTTCATTAAAGAAATTGCAAATTTGTGGCTTTGTGACCATTTTGAAAAAATAATGTGAAAAATTGGTATTGCTTATATCTGTAAATTATATTTGATCAGCATCTACCTTGTTTAAAGAAACTTTAAACAACAAAAAAGAAGAATATATGCTTAATTATTTTTAATAAATTTGAGATTCTTTACCTTGACAAGTTGAAAATTTAATAAATAAACAACTAATGAATTACGAAATCTAGGTTGTAGCTTGATAAAAGATATGAAAAAAACTTTAGAGTTGTTTGTTATACTCTAAAGACGGCTAAAATATCAAGAATCAATACACTCTGCTGAATAGAAGCGGTAAAGTTATAATTTTGTATCAATTTTGATTGATATTTCTGCCTTTTTTGCAGAGTTATCTCCCATTTTCAATGCAAATGTCCATAGAAATTTTAAAATCATGATTTTTTAATTTTCCTCAAGTTAGATTTTGTTGGACTTTTTTCTGTGTATATTTAGGGTATAATGCTAAAGATTAAAACTTAAAAATCTTCTTTTGCAATTACTTTAAGGTTAGGGTCAAATTTATGCTAGATTGACTAGACTAAAAAGCTTCTTAACCAGGGTTTTATCAGGGATAAGTTGATGACAGCGCTTAGGAAATTTTATGGTCGTCATCCTATATCGATTGGCCCTTACAGTGTTCCACTATCAAAGATTATGTTGTATCTGTTCCCACTGTCGTAACGTTCCATGTACCTCCACCGATTTGTGACTACCACCGGGTTGACTTTGTTGAACTTCACGACGGGTGCCGTATACGAAGAAGAAACTGCGATCCATTCCGGAGCACCTGAGTTCACTCCTGCTTTTTATACGTGTTCGTGTTGTTTATTTGTTTTAGTTTTCATTATTTATTTGTTGTGCTTGTGGTTGTTCAATTGTCTTCTCTTGTTTGTCTGTCTGATGGATTGCGTTTTTTGGTTGTCCTCTTGAAAACATGTAATGTTGTATATCCTCTTAACATCGCTATAACGCATGATGATAACTGAAATAGATTCTTCCTGGAGATTTGGTTCTTATTTTTGGCAGGTGACATAATTTTCAAAATTATTA
Organism: Mytilisepta virgata; assembly: GCA_028015205.1. Taxonomy (NCBI): domain Eukaryota; kingdom Metazoa; phylum Mollusca; class Bivalvia; order Mytilida; family Mytilidae; genus Mytilisepta; species Mytilisepta virgata. The sequence goes on from JAPWFG010000023.1 coordinate 465,551, forward strand.
ATATTCATATAAAATAACAACCCAAAGATACTAATATTAGATATAGTTAATTTATACTATGCTGTATACCACGCATTTCAAGGAGTTACCTCTCATCAGCAGCATTAAAACCGAAACATTAGGGACACCAAAAACCAAACTTATTTTAAACAAGAAGTACTCATAACCAAAAATACCGAAATAGGAAATTTCAGCTAAGGAGATCTACCATGTGCATTACAAGGAATGAACCCTTAGTATTTCTATTATTTTTGAATTTTGCTAAATACTGGAAATTTTAAAACAAATCAATGAATAATCATGTCAGACAAGTCTGACGACTGGGTTGGCGAATACCCTCGGGGACCTAGGGTCCACCATGCAGAGGAATCGTCACGGGAGTTTCAAAATAACAATCCAAGGATACTAATATTAGATTTAATAAATTTATACAATGCTGTATACGACGCATTTCAGGGAGAATACTATTTGTGCAACTACCTTTTATAGGAGGTTAACTAGTAAATGTAAATTCCTTTGGATTGTAAACTAAACTATTATAGGGAAACATTTAACAGAATTGTAAGTTCCATTCACTGGCAATTTATCAGAAAATTACATGTAATGAAATTTAAGTATGGAGCTTATATGTTTAATTAGCACAGTTAATTGACGAAAGATTAGGGAAAAAGAATAACAGGCGATAAAAATAATGCACCTAAACTACATGTACAATGTATGCCCCAAAAGTGATATTTCCCCAACGAAATTACTATGTTGAAAATAAGTAAAAAAAAAGTAAAACTGTATAACTTATTTGAAAAAAAACTTTCTCTACTTTAAAATATTATCAAGTTACAACCATTGTCACATATTATGAGATGTCATTAATAAAATCCAAATGAAATATGAATTTACAATTGTGTCATATATTATTCTATTCAAAACTGATGTGAAAAGATCATATCAAAAATATTTTTTATCTTGAAACATGATCATTGGTTTAGTATAAGCCAATAAATAAAAGTCTAGTTTAATTTCACATAACAGGCGATGCCCTACTTCCTGGAATATGATACTACTTATAATAATATATAATCATCATTATAACAGGTTTTAATTGCTAATGTTAAAACATCTAGGTGCATAACAAAAATCTACTTGGCGGTCATTACATATTAGTAATACTTTGATATTTTGTAAAACTGAAGTACAAAGTGGTTTTCTTTTATTAGTTAACCAAGATAAATTTGTAAAGATACCTTTATCTATTTTCAACTTCGTTTGAATCTTTTTCCCACCATACTCATAACCCATCCCACAGTTATTACAATACTGTAGTTCGAAAGACAACCGCTTTCTTTAGAATTCACTATTTATATCCGAAAGGAGTTTTTCTACTATTTGGTTTGCAAGCATTTAGATCTTGCTGACAACTTATGTGTCATAAATCAACGAAAATATACATCAAAACTGGAATCAAAGAATTTCACTTCATGATTGTATTTCCTTTTATGTAAATTTTAGTACAGATCTTTGGTTATTATTTTTTTTCAATTGTACACTTAATAATTTTTGCTATTTTTAGCTAATAACCTTTAAATTTCCATTTTCTGTAAACACAGTGGACTAATTTGAGATGATTTTAAAGATTTAAAATATCTTTTTTTAAATAAAAACAACACGATAACTTCCTTGTATTTAAATGATAAACGAACCCATTCTTATGGGTTAACAGAGTATATCATACGACTTTCTTCATCGAAGGTGAAGGATAAAGATTCGTCTTCCTATATTATTTAGTAATTCATCCTGCAGGTCCTAGAAAATCATTCATATAAAAGTGCAAGAGAAATATCAACATTTCTAATTACTACGTTTGGCACATTGATTTTACATTATCTAAAGAAAAATACATGTAATACATTCTGTCTTATAATATCACACAGAAAATCGATCCTTTTCAATGGCAAATAATACCATATAGCTCGATTCGTTCGTGGGATGTTAGTTCTATTCATAAAAAAATATCTTATGTCATCAGTTAGTTGCTTTTTTCTTGTAACTGGTTTGTTAACAAAAAATGTGATACGAAATTTAGTTTTCATTGATTGACAACGTCCAGTAGCAGTTATTACATGCATATCCGGAGTTCCTTTGAATAATGAACGTGAAGTTTGCTACGAACAAGAACAACATAAGCCATATTTTATAATGTACCAGTTCACAACAAAGTCCGCTAGAATGCATGTCCCTACACAAAACAAATAATTTCGACTCATACACAAAAGCATTATAGTTCGACCAGAATGTGAATCGAGTCTACGATCTTCCGCACTCGACCTGAACAATTTGAATGTAATTTTGATGCATTTGACATTTGCTTTTCAACATGTCGATATAACTGTTCTTATGGAAGAAACTAAAGCTGCTAAGGGTTCTGTATTGACTTGTCATGTTAAGAAAAATTCATACAAATGTTTTAAACTACATTTAATTATTAAAACTACGTATAGATAATTTAGAAATTTATTACCACATAAAATAAGCTTTTGTTGCGTAAAACTTTCACATATGAAGATCTTATATATTAGATCGAAAAAGAGAATGTAAATGGTAATATATATATTTGGACAGCAGTGTTAATGTTGCTAGGATTTGATGTTTTAGAATAATTTGAATCCACTGAAGCTACACCAATCGCCCAAAGCATGTTTTCCTCCACCTCCGTGTGTTGCGATCCACACTACTTGATTGCGTTTCAAGTTTATTATAGCATTTTGTGTGGATTGCTTATGGTCACCACTATGATCTGCAGTGCAATGCAATGTGATGTATCTTTGGCCATTTACTTGCAGCTCTGTATTAAACTGGGATCCTGTTGGTGCCAAAATACTCCAGGAGAAGAAATAGGTACCATCTAATGGACATGTAAATTTGCCTGTAGAGCTGTCATATGCCCCTCCCTCGTTAACTAACTCTTGGTTAAAATGAACAATATATTCATGTGGTAAGTTTTTCACTGTGCGGGAAAGTTTTGCTTGAAATGCAATTCTCTCTGAAAAATATAACAATGTAATGCCTCCTTTAAAAACGTTAAATTCAAGAATGTATTTTATAATGTTGAAGGATTACACCAAACCAAATACATGATAGAATTAACGAAAAATTCACATGATTGTTTTTAATCTGTTCCTTTTTTTCATAGAACAAAATACTTGAGTATTTGATCCTGTTCATAGAATTGGGAGAGGAATTTACTTTGTCCTATAAATATAAGGTTGAACCATTACAATTGGGGTTTTACGCCGTTTTCAGCACATTTGGCTATTTTGCGGCCGCCAGTTTTTATTGGTGGAGGAAGCCGGAGTTCCCGGAGAGAACCATCGACCTTCGGTAGGAAAATTGGCAATACTTGTCAATTTGGATGGGAGCCGAACACACCCCGCTAGTGATCATTAGTAGTCATGACGAACTACCTAGACCACTATGCCACCGAGGCCCCCAGCACAAACTTATCGAAATTACTTGCTACATTGTACTCACCGGTGGGATAAGGATATCTATCCATATTCGTACGTAGATCGTGTGTTTTAAAAGTGTATTAAAACAGGTAAATACAATGTAGCTGTTTGTATTACCTGTTTATGGTGGTTGTTTAACAATGAACCTTTAAATGCCTTTTCCTGTGTACATGTTGTTGGATGCAACAATTATGACATTTAATTATTACCACGATGTGAATCTTTGAAATGATATAACTGGGATAGGTAACATATCCATAGATAAAACGACTTTTTTGTTTGAGTTTGAAGTTGCAGACAATCTTTCATACAATGTTTTATATTAATCTTTAAGAATGTCTTATGTTAGTTTTGATCCTACGAAATTAATTTGATTGCAGTTTTAATCTTTACTGAAACTATTACCGTCTCTAAATTGAAAACCTTTTTTTACTCGGGGAATATCTCCCATAGTCATAGTTCCGTCGATAGAAAATTTTTGAATCTACCCTTATTGAATACTTTGACATTTGAATTAAATCTTCAAAGTTTTGATAGATTCTTTAGGAATTTTAAATTCTATTCTTTACGCGTTGTAGTCCAATATTCCTCTGACTCCATAATAAAACTCGGAAATATATATTTTCTACCAATGAATCAACAATTCCTTTACATTCTTAAGAAATATTCCCTAATAAGTAAGATTGATAGATGTATTATTGTTTGATGTTAAGTGGCAATAATAAAATGCATACCAGAACTGGAACATGCTGTTTTGATAAGACATCATAGGCAGGAATGTGATCCTGTTCTTGGAAAGGGGTTTATTTAGTGATATATATATAAAGTTGAACCATAAAAAGCACAGATTTATCAAAATCACTTGCTACATTGTACTCACCGGTGGGATAAGGATATCTATTCGTACTTAGATCTTGTATAGTAAAACTGTATTTAAACAAGTAAACAGCTGTTTGTCTTTCCTAATTGAATTACATATGGTTATGATGGCTAACAATGCGCATTTGTATGCATTTTTTTATTGTTAAATGTCGTGAGATGCATCAATTAAGCCATTCAATTATTTACATGGTGTTAATCTTTTACAGGTAACAAAAAAATAAAAATTTATTCAGAGAAGTAACTCTCTACATTCAGTTTTAACTTTCGGAGAATTACTCAAGAATGCTTATAGTGAAGAAATGGATTATTTTCTTTTCATTAAATACCAGACTTGTCTTTGCCGACTTTGGCAGTTGTCTAACAAAACATTATTTATATATTAGTATCTTTGGATTGTTATTTTAAAAAACTCGGATTTTAATGCAACTTTCTGGGCTGGCATTTTATCCTGTTAGTAATTGAATTAGAGTAATGTTCAAAAATTCTAACTTTAAATTCAATGAAGCACATATGCACACTATTTGCCATAAAGTTTAAAAAATTAAACTATATGTATCTTATCTACATGTAATTAAAATCAGACATGTCCATGAAATAATGTGATTTGACATGTGGTGTCTTCCTTATTTTAGATACAAATATTTTTCTTTGGAATAAAATCATGTCAGAATTTAAAAAACTACTTTTTTATCACTTGAAATTATACTCTCGCGAAAGGGACATTCCCTCAATAAAGGGGTTACGCCTCGTCTGAGGCTTTGCTCCCAAGCTGTTTAATTTTAATGTTTGTTATCATATCAATGTTCAAATCATTGCAAGACGAATATTCCGGTGTTGTTTTGAAAAGGTCGATATCAAATTGAATGGCCATATTAGGTTGCAAATCCCTCACTTGGAAACAACAGAGGACACCCATATAGGTGTCAACTGTGTAATTACCACGCAATGCTATTTCCATAGGGGGCGACCCCTTTTTCTCAAGTTATTTATATTTTCCGATACGGGTTTGACCTTTACAGAAATATGATTTTTTAGATTAGTATGAGCACGTAAATTTGCAATATACTAAATAATACATTCCCACTGATATTGTTGGTGAAAAATGAGGCTGAAACAAATACGTGTTTTTTTGTTCAAAATCCGAAATTTTTTCACCGTGATTTATTGACTGCTATAAAAATACTCGTAGCAGGAAATCGATTTTAAAACATATCACCTATATCTTGATTACATTAATAATTTTATGCATATCATTAATATCCAATCAAAAGACGTTCCACTGTTTTATCCGAGCCCTACTTTGCGTGGCCAAAATAGAGGGCGTACTTATCGAAACCGTATACTAGTACGCTGATGATACCTATACTCCATGCCCTGTCTTTGTTACTATCTAGGTCAATTGAACGCTCATTTGTCGCGATTACCGACGGCTTCATTCAAACGCTTATGTGAATTAAATTTTTTTTTGCAAATTCCTGAATCGGATGCGGGCTTTCTCGTGCTCGGTGCGGCCGGCAGAAAAAAAGTATCTTTTAAACATGCGGGCAGTCCGACGAACAAGTAGTTAATTTGGCATGGCCTAAATATAAATATGACAAAAAAATTGCAAGTTGTATAATATCTCATTGTGTGTAATGTTTGATTCATGCATCTGTTTATAAAAAAATTAAGTGACTGAAACTGTCTCAAACAATGGGACGTTTACTATGTTTGACCTGTATTAAGTAAATAAATTGAGTGGTTGTTATTCGGATTTTTTGTTTCTTGTTTTAGTTGATGTGTACTTTCTTTGTATTGTAGAAAATTCACGCTTTTTTGTGTCATCAGACATGCTTTCGATGTAGGTTTTATGACGGAACAACAGCTCCAGGCCAATTACTATTAGGTACAGTTGCATGGTTACACAAGCAAATAAAAAAGTGAATATTTTTAAGAGCACAAAAACGAAGTGGAAATAGTTCAAAATCTCATATATTAAATGATTGGTTAAAGTAAGAATCTCACTAGTTGATACATAATTTATTTACGCGTACTTTACTTTAAACATATTTTATTGTGAAGACAACATAAGACAATAAGATAAGACACAAGAAAACAACTTGTGAAGTCTTCTCTATACATACAGATTAGAAAAGACAATATATTACATATACAAAATATCATATTTACAAACATGTTAAAAAAATTAAAAAAATTAAAAAAATAAACATAGCATGATAAGGACAGTATTGAATCATAAGAAAGGGTAGGTCGCAATTGGCCAACTTCACATGATCACATACACACCCATTTATATACATTGAATCAGACAAATCTTTGTGTATCTAAAATAAATTTCTGAACCAACAGGAATAATCTAGCGTTCTTGTTAGTATCCATATCACTGTTACAAAAACGAATATTTTCTGTACTGATTTCAAAATTAAGATTACGCATTCCCTGCAACAGATTTACCCTCTAGGGTATATGTAATGGGCATACTAAAAAGAAATGTTCAACAGTTTCTAAATTATTTCCGCAATTACAATAACAAGTGTCAACTATATTACTTGTGAATAAATCACATTTAAGACTACTGCATTTTCTACGCAATCTAGTATGAAGTATTTTACCTAACCTGGGTCCAACACAATAGCATTCAGGTGGCTTCATAGGAACATTGTAACCGTTTTTTAAATTAAATTTAAAAGATGCCGCAGAATGAGAGTCTCTAATACATCTACGAGTGATCAATTACACGATTTAAATAAGATAATAACATGCACTAGCTTCAATTTCTTTTCCGTCAAAAATTAATAAAAAAATAAACTCAGAGGACCAGTGATTTCAAACTTTACTTCTCGCAGCATCTTGTTACTAATCTTGTCAGAACAAACAGCCTTGTGAGGATAGAGTAGAGAAATAACAACAATAATAGCTCGATCGGTAAATAAAATATTAGTGATAGTATTGTTACCTCTATCATCAAACTCAGGCAAAGGTATATCATCATCTCGTAAATCGGAAATAAGAACCAAAATAATCATTTAACAAATTACACTTATCCGAGTTAACGAAGGCAGACGTCTCTTGTTGGTTTGGGTGGCTGCGCAAATGCGGGAATTCGGAGCTATTTCCCTCACCTTTAATTAATAATTTAATTGTCTCCCAGTATTGTTTACTATTTATATGATTCAATGCTGACAGGGACTCATTAATACTTACATAAAAGTTTTCTTTGGCAGATGTCTTCAGATTCTTTACCTTGTTCCACTGGGTTTTATATTTACGTTTGTTAGTATCATTTTTGTACCTTAAATACTTTCCGAACTAGGTCACGTTTTCTGAACTTTCTTCTTACTCGGATGTCATCCATATTTTATTCTGGGGTCTAATAGTAACAGTATTATTTGGTATACATTCACTTGCTATTTGCAAAAATGTGTTAGTAAAGCAATTACAGAGGGGAGCCTAGAGAAAAAGTCTATATTATAGTAATGTAATAACTGCGCAAGAATAATATAGTGCTGTACTTAACTTTTGTCAGATTCTATCTATAAATCACATTCATCATAAAATTACCAACCTTTGTTTTTATTTTGAACCACATAGATTCCATCCCATCTATTTGCAGGTCCTGTCGAGGAACTATGCTAATGTGATCCTTAAAGTATAAAATAATACCCCCATCATCATGACAATACGCATTTCTATCTACCTATACGGTTTACTATTAAATCCTGGAATAAGAATATTCTCATCAAGAACTGTTTTCAGTAAAACATGCTATATCAAAGTCGTCAACCAAATGAGTGATATCATTTATCTTATTTCTCAGACCCCTAACGTTAAGATTATAATACTAATTGACGATTGCAGAGTACGAGTTAGTTCCCCATGGACAGGTCCTGGGTTCTCCTCAATATCCCCATATAGCATAAGTAAACGTAGCTTAATCATACAAATACAAAGTGATAAATTTATACTATTACTACACAGCAAATCGATAAAACTGCACATATTTGTTTATACAATAAATAATTAAATAAATTACTACTTTCAAAAATTCACTAAAATTAAAATGTCATAAATATATACTGTTAACAGGTAACGGATTTGTCTTTGTATAAAATAACCCTATTTCCACCCGATGACTTACAGCATCATTACCCATTTGTCATCAAAGCATTCAATGTAATCATAATACGGCTGACAAAACAGTAATCAAGTGCATATGATAGTGTGTTGGACGACAACGACCTAAAAAATGGGGATGGGAGTAAAAACTAAGAAAAAATGTAGCAAAAAGAGTGAAATTGAAAAGGAAATATATAAACATTTTCTTGATCAAATTCTGTGGATATAAATGTTGGGTAAAAAGGGTCTTTAATAAACAACTAGACATCGTGTAATTGTAACAGGAAAATATTTGTTCTCAAGCATGCACCACACTGTTAATTAGCAGTTTATTAAGGTAAGTTGTATTTTAAGAAAATTTTATTAATCAGTTTGATCACAGAGAAAGTTTACCGTAATGCTAATTTTTTTAAATAATGTTATATCGACAAAAGACAAAATTAAAACGAAGGCGTGTCCTTCTGGAATATTGTTACTGCTCTTCTAACTCATACTCCAGAACAGATACTCTATCTGTAAGAGTCTCAATAATTTTACCTTGTTCATCATTTTTTTTGACATAGTGCTCAATACATTGTTGACAAGTAGCCTCAATATTTTGGTTTGTTTATTAGCCACATGGGTTGACATAATGCTCGACAAAGTTGAGACAAACTTAGGTTCAAAAACAATGTTGGCAACAGCCTTGGTAAGCTCGCCTACTGTGAAGTTGTCAATATGAGTTGGATTGTTGAACACATCAGAATCTGTGTAAAATTGAGGAAGGCCTTCTGCAACATGCAAATCTTTTGAGAGGGCCTCACCGGTGTTTTTGTTTTTGTCTAGTTTGACGTTCAGTTTGTCTAAGGAACAGGGGTAGTTCATCAGTCACTGGGCTTACCCCTCTTTGAACCCATTTCGTGTATCGAAGCCATTTTTGAAGCTTTGATTTGTTGAAAATGTGTTGGCGAAAGTCAAAGAAGCTGAAAACTGCTGTAAAATTTTCAATAAACCTGCTAAATATGTAGCATGAAGATATCAGAATGCACACATAAGCTTTTATGGCCGTCTCCACTGATATTTACACCACTTTTCGACTCTTTGCTGGAGAGCTATTCAAACGGCGCCTTCACCATGTTAGGCCATTTTTTTTTGGCTTCGTATGTTTTATTTTTATGTTCTTTTTCTAATTTGTTGGTTATTTTCATTTTTTATTTACAGTAATAACTCCTACTCAGTGATGCAGGTTTTTATATTTCAGGATTTATTTTCTTAAAAAAAAAATGGATTTCTTTAAAAAATCATTTTTTATACATTTTTTTTTTCGACATATCTCGATAGCACTCATTTTGTTGATAGAAACATGGTATTGGCTTTTAAAGAAACCCATAGGGTGAGGATAAAAAGGGATGTTCCCCTAACTACGGTTTAATCTCACCACTGCTCGGTGTCTTCATTTTAACGTTCAAGGAAGAAATCGAAGACCCCATACTGCGGACTGCGGACTCAAATCTCCACACAGTGCAAGGTTAATATAAAAATAACAAAACGACTTTAAAAATAACAATCCAAAGATACTAATATTAGATATAGTAACTTTATACTATGCTGTATACGAAGTACTCAACCAAAAATACCGAAATAGGAAGCCAAATTTCACCTAAGGAGATCTACCATGTGCAATACAAGGACTGAACCCTTAGTATTTCTATTATTTTTGAATTTGGCTAAATACTGGTAATTTCTGTAACAAATCAATGAATAATCATGTCAGACAAGTCTGACGACTGGGTTGTCGAATACCCTCGAGGACCTAGGGTCCACCAGCAGAGGCATCATCCCAGGGGTTTCAAAATAACAATCCGAAGATACTAATATTAGATATAGTAAATTTATACTATTTTGTATACGACGCATTTCAAGGAGTTACCTCTCATCAGCAGCATTACAACCGAAATATTTGGAAGTCCAAAAACCAAACCTATATTAAAAAAGAAGTACTCAACCAAAAATACAGAAATAGGAAGCCAAATTTCAGCTAAGGAGATCTACCATGTGCAATACAAGGAATGAACCCATAGTATTTCTATTATTTTTGAATTTTGCTAAATACTGGTAATTTCTATAACAAATCAATGAATAATCATGTCAGACAAGTCTGACGACTAATATATTTAACCGACAGGTCATCTTATTTAAATTTTCAGAAAATACGCTAAATTTTGTGACAAGTATGGACCGATATGTTATGAAACCTTTGTTCAAAACAACGCAGTGACAATTTAAAACTCTTGTCAATGATGATCAATATACGGCAATATCAGTAAGATCAACTTGTAACTATAAATATGATTGCTAAGAACAACATATTGTAGAAGTAAATACATTTCAATCGTTGTCGTTATTTGTGACTGGATGGCCTAGGTAACTCGTTGTAGTTGGTAATAACGTCTATCCCATCAATAGCAAGGCCATGATTTAGAATTTAATCTGAATTGACAAAGTATATGATATTTCCGATTTCTCGAGCTCCCTCAATCAATAAAAATTGACACAGTGATTTAGACGGATAAACAAACCGACATTATTCTAATTTATATTCCATTCGTGTTTTCGTGATGGATCTTTATCTACGTTTATTCGTTATTGTTGTATTTTCTGTAAATCAAATTATATCGTGGGATTATCTTTAAATTCACATTTCCCGTAAATCCAGTTGGGTAAATAGGTTAATTGTTTTACAGGTATAAAGCGTCTATTTATATATCAGACTTAATCATTCAATAAACAGATTTGCAAGATGAAACGTGTTATTGCATTTTCTTTGATTTCTACACAACTTAACATAGAAATTTTGTTGTCAAGTTCAAAGGGGAAATAATTGTCTCTTGTGTAATATAGTATTGTCAACCATCAAAAATGACAGTTTAATAGACGTACCGAACTACAAATATCATAATATATCATTTTTTTTATTTTCTGCGGGTGGAGATTACTCATTACGCACAGTATGCTGATTAAAATCAAAATGGACACTTTTGCTTACTTTACTTATTTTCATCTTTAACGATACTGCAAGATCTTCAATTATTTATTATTACTTCATTGTTTTAAAGGAAAAAGTAAAGTCAAGAAATACCAAAGCAATATTCGAAGGAGGGGAAAGTCGAAATAACTGATAAACTCTGGAGAACAACGAAGTCAAGATCAAAACAATACATGCACTACCATAATCGTTTTTTAGAATTAACTGAATCCGTTGTTATCTAGTTGAAATAACTAAATGATGGACGTGTCTCTTCTGGTTTTATACCTATTGGTGGACAATTGTTTTATAGTGCGCATGTGTATGCATTTTCCAAATTTCATGGGAACAAACAAATTATTCAATTAAAATTTGAACAATTGAACTGAGATAAAACATTTGTAATATATCAATAAATAGATACGTTTCTGACAAAGAAAACATTTAGAGCAATACAATTAAATGGGCCAAAACAAATTACTGCAAATCCCGCTTTTCGTGTGTCGATAACAACCTAAAAACAACTAGGTCAACATGGACAAAAAAAAAAAATATTCAAAAACGCCATATTTTATGTAACTTAAATGTTTTCGCAAATATCCCTGAAATTAATGCAAACGCAAACGCAAACTCAAAGTAATTTTTCCTTCTATTCCTAAATATAACTTGCATGTAAATAAGGACATATTATTAAATGTCAGTCTAATGCAACTTTCCTTGAAACAGCGTAAATCTCATTTTCAACATAATTCTAAACTGTATCAAATGCAATGATCAAATTATTTATGTTATCGGATTTCGAAATCAAGTTTCTTATATTCAATGTCAAATTATTGGTATTCAAAACAAGGGAATTTGAACTAATTATTAAATTATTTATGTTCCACATGAAAATATCTGTATCCAATATAGTATTATTTGTGTACATTTTCTCATTACTTATGATTAACAAGAGGATATTTTCATTCAATATTTCTATATTTTTTATATTCAATATGCAGTTAATTGTATACATTATGCCGTTAATTATTTTCAATATGAAGATATTTGTATTCAATATGAAGATATTTGTATTCAATATAAAGATATTAATAAAACTAAAATCTGTTTTTCGTGAGCTAATTCACCAATGTTTCCGGACTAAACAAGGTTTGCAAAGATATGCCTATCTGGTATTAGATAAGGATAATTTTGTTAAAATACACTGATTCTAACAAGAAAGTACTCTCAGACGGATGTTGATAACATGTTGGAATTACACATCGAATTTAATGGGAGGTCACATTGCTACTGCTTTATTTTCTGTGCTTTTATGTTTTATTTTTGTTTAGTTTAGTGTAGCACGTTAAAAATTCGGCTCAGCGTGACTGTAACAAAGTATGGATCATATACATTATCATATCAACATGTTCTCGTCCCGGTATGCACCTGGTTGCCATTGGGCGTTAAACAATAATTCACCCATCCATCGAAATGATAGACTTCTTGCCGATATCTTATATTCAATTTAAAGTTTTTTATATTCATTTGTTTTGGTTATGTTCAATATTTAGTTTATTTGTATTTAATACGAAAGAGCGAATCGAGAAAACGGTTGATTTCTGTAACCTGCGATTTCGATTCATGTAAACAGAAGCATTATGGGAAGAATCAGACGAGATACAAATCTGACATGACGATTAGAAGTGAAAATAGGTAAATCAAAGTTAATTTATATGGTATATATTTGCTTGAAATATGGATAAAACATAGTTAAACTTTGAAACAATCTTACTTATGATTATATGTATTTAATAAGAATGATTTAATATTATCTTTTTAACCAATATACTAAATTGTCAATCTTCTACTCGTAATTCTATCAATGCTACTTATGATTCCTATCAATGTTTGATACATGCAATAATTTATTCACCACAACTGTACTTTCCGAAAATGAAACGTCCGAATTTTGTTATGGTGATACATTCAAATTTTCAAATTTTCCGAGCCACAGTTTTTGTATGATATTCAAATAATTGTTTATTTATCAGCATTCATGATTTTTTAAAATTATTTTGCAGATCAAATTTGAAGCATGAGTAACTACATGTATGAATAAAGGCAATTTATACTAGTTTGCTATTCAAGACTGGAATTACGTTTGAAACTTGCTGTCACATATGCCAAGCAAAACCAAGAAATTATAATGTATCATTTTGTGTCTCAGAAAACTGGACTCCATTTGGTTTCAAAATCACACTCAAGGACTACAAAGTAAAACAAAAACAAAAAAGAACTAGCCCAATCCTTTAATTTCACTTTTCGTAATATAGATGACGCGTTGTCGTTGAATAAAGACAAATTCCAAGACTTTCTACAACTCATCTACCCCAAGTGAGCTAGAAATTAAGATCAGATCTTTCTACACAGATAACATGGTTTTGAAACATAAATAACTAGATCATTTAATTTTGCAGGGTTCTGAATGTCATAGAAAACCATGTTCTTTCCGGATTATTGATGTAAACGAAGTCTGCCAGTCGTCATATAAAACTGATCAAATACATAATATATATAATTTGAACGAGACTTACCCGACCATGAGCAATATGAATTTGATTCAAATTGATTTCAATATAATAGATATAATATTCAAGATAATAAATATAATATTTATATATAGTTGATATTAGTGTCCTATGAGTTGCCAAAATTTTCGATGCTATAGCGTGTTTTCCTCCAACTTCAATTTTTGCTTGATTCAAATTGATTTCAAAATGATAGTTACATTATATTGTATTTGATATTATTTAGTGTCATATAATAAACTAGGTTAAAGGATTTTTCTGTTACAATGATTGACGCTCTATCATTCTCTCAAAGGGTGTTTTCCTTTTCCTCCTCCATACTTCCTTTCTTTCAGGTTGATCACAGAATTTTATGTGGATTGCTCATGGTCTTCAATATGCTTTATAGAACAATGTAAAATGATGTATAGGAAACAATTTACTTGCACTCCGATTTTAAATTAGGATCTGTTAGGTGTCAACCTTTTCAGGAAAAAAATCTACCATCTAAAGGCCTTGTGGTAGTGCACTTTCTTAATTTATTAACTATTGTCTTAATTGAACATGTATTTATATGGTACCTTTTTACGGCTAGTCAGAGTTGTGCTTGAAATTTTATTTTCTTTGTAATCTATAAAATGCCACCCGTAAATATTGTAATTTAAATAAGAGAAGTTTGGTTTTATACAATTTAAAAGTCTGTACTAAGAAATATCACATAAGAAACGTGACAATTGTGCTATGTTTGTTCCATTAAAGTGGTTTACTAATTGTCCTAATCATACTGACACAAAATGACTGATTAGTCATAAACCCCTTTAAATTTTAAGACAGGTTTATGCACCACTTAGCTACATATATATTTTAGGAAAAAACTTGTCCTGGCTGGTCGAAGTATCTATGATCGGAATCTTTTGAAACAACCTTGCTATCAAAGAATTTATTACTAAAATGATATGATACCGCCGTAGTGGAATCCTGATTATATCACCAGATCAGTGGCTTATATTTCGATAATAGCCTGAAATTGATGCTTAAAATTACTGTGCTATTGAATAGTTCAAAACAAAATGAGGTAATAACAGGTAACGATTTATCAAACGATAAACCGTTAACGCTTTGTTTTGGGTTTAATTCTATACGATCGCTATCATACAGTACTAGATGACAGCCTAAGTCATTCGAATAATCCATCCTTCTTACATAGAAAAAACAGAAAAATGAAAATACCTTGCAATAGGTACTTTAAAATAATTAAACAGTTCGATATGGAAAGGAGTTGGACCACTTTTCACTGTATTTGTGTCACTCATAACCATTGATTTTTTAATTGTATACATTTACCTAATGTTCATCTTTAACAATTGTATGCTATTCATTTTTATGCTAGTAAACAAACAAACATATTTACAAGTTCAGTTTTTCTACTGAAAAAGGTCATGTACATGTATATAGATGATTTGGGAAACTTTTCATCACTTTTTGGAATACTCCCAAGAAGAACATTCAGAACCAAACATATCATAGTGTCATAACAAAGGACATACATAATCTCACTTAAGCCAAAATTTCGTTTTGGTTCTGACTGTCCTTCACGTTGAGAAACTGCCTCAAAGACTGCTTCAGGTATGTAGAAAAATTGTGGTAACTTACTTGTTATTTATGACTGGCAAATCTTTAGAGACCTCATACCAGGATAATATTTGCACTTCTACTCATTACATATATAAGATTTGCCTTTGCGGCTTTTGTTGTTGTTGTAAAACCAACAAATTATGTTAAGAACAAATGCCGGTACTAAAATTCTAGCGTAAAATGCACATTTGTTGACTAATCTTAAACACTTTTAAAATCCAAATGGAATGATCTAAACTATCAAACAATAAATGTTTAGAAAACTGGATATATGTATCATGTCAGATAATCTTTTATAGAGTTGACACAATAGAATTTAAAAATTGATCAACTGAAAATTTTAAACTTGTAACAAATAATTATTCATTATTAATTGTTACCACCAATGTATTCTATGTATATTAAGTCCTTATGTGTTGAAGTTCATCCAATAAAAATTTAAACATATCTAAAAGACTGACTTGTTTCCTAACTTATAATCTTGAGACAACAGTATTGTCATCCTTTCACAACAACAAAACCACTGTGTAATATGAAAAATAACCCAACGCACAGTTACTGCTGTATCAAAGTTACCAAACAGACAACGTATTTTCAATCAAAAGGCTACCCTGCGTTCTAAGTTAATTTAACCTATGATGTGGTGCAAAAGATTGGAGATAATTGATGAGTTCTTAAAAAAAACTAGAATGCTACTATCGGAATCTGCACTGATCATCGCACCCCATATTTCGTTGGGATACTTAACAAAATTAAAAATTCTAAAACCTTACTGTCCGTTTACAGATGTTATGCCATCATTCTATGAAGAACATAAATCACCAAATCCAATGAAAAATGAAAAAAAGTTTATGACACAAGTTTCAATTCATCATTTTGAAATTCATCCTCCACTTTTTGAAAATCAAAGTTCTAAAACCTGATTGCACATCTGCATATGATGTACAAAAAATGTATGACAAAACTGTAAAGAAAATGGCTTCATTAAAAGAAAATGGAAAGAGGAGTTTACGTTACAAGCTAAAATTCACAATTTTTGAAGTTCGACCTCTGTGGGCTCCAATTTTAGGAAATCAATATTCTAAAAGTTGAAAAATAACAGAAGAGTTTACATCGCAAGCTTCAATTGACAATTTTCGAAATTCAACATCTGTTGACCCTAATCTTAGAAAATTTAAATTCTAAAACATTATTGTCCATCTACATATGGTGCATGACAGTAATGTACAGAAATAAAATGCATTTAGTGGAAAATTAAAGAGGACTTTACGTCACAAGTTTTAACTGACATTTTTTGAAATTCGACCACTATGGGTCTTAATTTAAGAAATTCTAAGTTCAAAAAACCTTATTGCGCATCTGAATATGGTGCATGACAATATCGTATAGAAATAAAATACATAAATTGAAAAATGAATGACAAGTTTACGTCAACATCTTAAATTCAAAATTTTCGAAATTCAACCCCTGTGGGCCCCTTGCTCAGAAAATCAAATTTCTGAGACCTTATTGCGCATCTGCATGTAGTATGGAACCATTCTATAAAGAAATGAAATTCCTAAACTCAAAAGTGAAGGATGGGTTGATATCACAAGAAAGAGTGACGGACGGACGGCCGAAGACAATCGCTATATCCGCGCACATTCGACGAAGTCCCAGATAAGAATAATTGTTGACACTGTTATTTCACATGAAAATTGGCAAATTAAAAAATACTTTGTTCAACTCTATTTCCTTATAAGGTTCATCTTGGGCTCTTGACATAATTGCTGTCATGATTCGTTACAATTGCCAATTAAGTTTAGGGTTAATTGTTTGCAACGTCAGACCCTAAGTGATGCACATCTATATTAAAGCCGAGCACAGTGGCCTGTATTGAGTGTTTTGCATAGTTCCATTTCTTTTCTATTTGATGTATTCATAATGTTTAATTTTTTTTTCTTTTTTTACTACGAAGATAATTGGATGTAAATAGATTCAATGTTTATTCATTTATTAACTTTCCATGATAGTATCCGTCATAATTATCCATTGATGTCTTGACATATGTTTTCTTTGTTATCTTGAATTTATTCATCTCAAACTGTTTAAAAAAAGAATCACCTCAAATAAATTATCAGTTAAGCAGAGTCTCATTGCAGAATATTTTTGAATAATAATTTTGAATTGATATGAATTGCACATAACCAGCCTATGCTGACGGCAAGGAAATTTATCTAGCTTTAGCCTTGTTATTTGGAATTCGCCTGAATTCGTTTGGAAATTCAGAAAGTAAAGACACATAAGAATTAACAAGACATATATGCCTGTTGAAGATGTGAATTAATAGTAATGGATTCTTTGACAACACCCTCTTTGTTATTTTCAAGGACAAGAAGAAATTGCTTTTAATATAAGATCCCTGTAAGGACCAGAATGTTATCATCAGGATCAAGAAATACACGTTCTCAGAATTTCCTTTAGATGGAAAAGTGAACAAAATATATTACCATAATTAAAAAAAAAATGATATGAATGTAAAGATATTTTACAAAATATACAATATCATCACTAAACTGGGCAAGTCATTTGAAAAGGTGCTTCATTAAAAACCAAACAAATTTACACATCAACAACAGTTTTAGTTACATATTCATACTTTCTTCTTGGAATATCTAACATAATCGTATGATCGATGGATTTTTTTTCGTCACTTAAAACGTTGAACTGTTGAAATCTGTTAACTGACCTTTTTTGCAAATAGTTCCCCTACAATTGAAATCATAATAAACAAATCATGCAATCAACTCTCGTAAGGCCACTTAAAAATTATGGAAGCAGGAATTATGGAATTCTTGAGTTCACAAGAGAAATGTAGAATAACCAACAAAGTTTTAAATAACAGGAATTTTGGGATAAAAAGAGTCCAAGTTAATATTAATATTTTATTAAAAGTGCTACTCCAGAAAGTCAATATCTGAATGCATTTCTACCGTTACAGTACCATTAACCAAGCAGGACATGCTTATCCTCCCGGCGCACATCACGTACCTTAGTTTCTGTGCTTTCTTTTTTATTTTTGTTTTGTTTTTTTATGAGGTTTCTATTCTGTTAATTTTACATGCGCCATTTGTGGTGTTTGTTAACTTTGTTTTGTTACATTCTCATAATTGTCTTTTTCTTTTCCTTGGATTTCAAATTTACGGACATTTCCCACTTTTTTACGCTTTATTATTCGTTACCTATACAACGTGTTTACATGTAATTACATAGGCGCAGCTAATTCTAAATCAGCTGCTTAATCTGGCCATTCAGAACTTGACTTAAAAAAAAACCTACAAACAAGATATGTTCATATCAGTTTTACATTCTTTTGGTTATAGCTATGTGGTTTTGTTTTGTCGTCTTATAATGTGCTGATTTTACCGATTTGCCTTGTCTTGGGATTTTTTCTTGTGCATAATCTTCACTGTCTAACACATTGTTATTCTTTTGTACATATTTATTAAGCAATTACCAGGTAATACCAAAGTTGTCTAAAAAAGAGTAGGGTGTTCATTCCTATATTGGACATTTATGTCAAGAATAGGATAAGTACCTGTTCTTTGCTTACTTTTCTTCCATAGTTGACAGTGCTCGCTATATATATGGAATTAGACGTATTCAAAAGGTAGAGCTGTTGGTGGATCATTATGTTGTACATTGATAGGTTCCCTTAGGTACATATACACGTTCAATGAAAAATATACAGATTAAAATTAATGCAAATAAAAACAGATTATTATATCTTTGCGAGTACAAAAATAAAATGGGAACAATCCTATCTATTGGGTGATGGGTAATAGTTGACTGCACATACATCTTATATTATAGGCTCGGTTTCAAGGTTGTCATCTTACCTTTTACTTTTTATTATGGTTTATTTCAATAATTTGTGGTCTTATTTATATCTTTTATTTACCTTCTGTCCTTTCGAAAGGTCCCCGTTGTTTTTTGATTTGTTTCTTTTTTTTTGGTGTAAATTGAAATATGAAAACAGTGGACTCTGACGCATAACATGTGCTTCAAACCGGGGAATTAATAGTACATCAAAAACACATGTTAAATATTTTCATTAATGTATTTCGTAAGTAACCTGTTTTCTTTTTTAAACATTTTTCATAACGAGGCGGCTAAAACAGGTCAGCCACAATATATAATTTTTAAAAAATCAAACATATCTGTTTTTGCAATAATATGTATCAAAAATACTCATCACCTTTCTCATAACCGGGTCGTAATCATTAAATTTCTTATATGAATAAAACCAATTAATACCTATTCCTTACGTTCTGTTCTGAATGTGGTCATATTACGTCATGGTTTGATTTAATTGCACAGACAACACTTGTTGACTTGTTTGAGTGTGTTTATGCTCTTTTTAGTGGATTAGTATAGAACGCGTCTCCATTAAAATTGCATTTGTTACCGTTAAATCTCAAATGAGCAACAACTCTTCCGCTACAACATGGCAATTACTTCAGTGCTTCTAATTACATATTCATGATACGACCCTATATTTATAAATTACAGTATAAATAATTTAAACAAATAACAACTTCGTCAGAAGATTTAATAGATATTTTACCATATGGCAAGAAACACTAAGATTATTAAGCTTCCATTCTCATAAACAAAGAATCAGTAGATAGCAATTTTCATATAGATATCAAATCCAATTTATTTCTATTATACTTATGTTAATTGAAATTCAGGTTTTCGGAAAGATTTATGTTTTTTCTTCAATAAAAGACTTCATAAAAATGTCCAAACTACACATTTATAAACAATTTATCATAATATCTAGATATGTGAAATACCTATAAGATATTAGAAAGCAAGCATTAGTTTGGCATAAGGCTCTTAATATATGTAAGCTAATTTTATATGCATTTATATCTGATTAGATGTAGTAATTTCATGTTTAAAGATGAAATAATTTACATTATTATATCTTTCAGTATAATTAAATAAATCTATTGGCTAATAAATGATCAGATGACATAGAATAATTCAGATATTTCATTATAATCGGTGGTGCCGGGGAATTACCTCGACACAATTCATTTGTTCCATGAATAACCCTTTTATTCCTCGCAGGTGAATAACCCATACGATCGATATGTTACACAAAAATATTTGTTCGGTATAATAAAACAGTTACGGCCCTATTAGTCGGGAGATATCCAAAATGATATCTCCCTCCTCAGACGGCCGTTATTGTATATTAAAACACCTCTGTTTAGTAATTTATCTACAATATGTTCAATATTCTCTTCAAACTACTAAGTGTAATAAGTTCATATTGAATAAAAAGATTGTATTTTTCTGACGGATATATGAAACTGTTTGGTTATTTTGATAAGTTGCAAAATATTAATTTTAAATATGACATATGAATATGTTGATTGTTTGATGAACAATTTTACACACATCATATCAAATTTATCATAAAAAATTTAAACGGATTAAAATTTGAAATCATTAAAAGTTTTTACCTGTAATCATGGTAATGTTTATTAGGATGCAGTATTGGTCTGAAGGAATTCTACAATGAAATAACAACTAAAATGACTTTTGCAGCTAAATATTTATATCGGCATAAAATCCCCTTCATTTGTCCAACAACGTTAAAGTCCTATAAATGAAATAAAGCTATCAATATTTTCAAAACTATAAAGCGCACAAGCTCAGAATGTCGATGTGACATTGAAAATAAAAATGACAGCTGTTTGAGTAAATTTTTATACAATTAATACTATCTGTGGAATATAAGTATTGCAAATATAAAACAATTGTAGATGCTTAGACGGAGGTTTATATCGTCAATGTATTTGTACCTCCAGCCAATACGTTATGTATATAATATTTGTATTTCACAAACTAAGCTTTCAACTGTTTTTGTGTACGGAAAATAGTTTTAATTAATACATTTGAACTTGGATCTTTTTTTAACTCAGAACAAAGTTAAATGTGAATACTGTTGGATGCCACATTATTATGTTATAGACAACCAAATAGACTTTACAGTCCGGAAATATTCTTTTTTTTTTACTTACCCATTTATGCCAATAGCTGTGTAACATAAATCATGAACTCCTATTTGATCAAACGATGGCACCCATGTAACATTGACATACCATTCATTTCCGAATGTACCATATCTACACAATTCTGATTTTACCATTCCTGTTGGTAACACTGTATATATTTGTTTAATGCTGCAAAAATGAAAAAAAATAATAATAAAATGATGCCTAAACGTACAACACTTTGTTAAAAATTTATTCTTACACAATGATTTTATTAATACATTATGTAAAATATCATACTGTTTCATAATATTGTAAATATATTATTTTAACTTCAGTTTCACGACATGCATGTTCGCAGCTTACTTGTTCTCTCTCGTGTAACAGCTATCAGGACAATCACAGAGAAATCAAAGCGCAAAATTTGTGTCAGATAGTGTAAGTTCCTGTTGATTAATGACAAAAACACTACAAGCACGGGATTCTTAAAATCCTACCATCCGAACAGTCTCCAAATGTTTGTATATGATTCGTTATGCCGCGCATGTGATGTATACGGCGACTTTCTCGGCAGGGCTAGATTGCTGTCACATAAACTTCTAAGACAGGGTTATGTTCAGTCTATGTTAGTTCGATCACTACAAACGTTTTACAGTCGTCATCACGAATTGGGTGACCGATACGAAGTTTCTATCTCACGTACGAGACTAGACATCTTTAGTTATATTTCAATTCCTTCTGGAATTGACATCTCACCGGACTTGACACCTAACCAGACTTGACACTTCAATAGCAATGTGACGGGTTCCGTTAACAGAGCAGGACATGCATACCCTTTCAGAGCACCTGGAGTAATTCTCGGTTTTTATTGGAGTTCACATTGCTAGTACTTTAGCTTCTGTGCTGTCTTGTTCTAGTTTTGTTCAGTTTATTATACGTGTTTATTCTTTTGGTTATAAATGTATCCTTGTCGCATTTATTTGTTGTGTTTCGTGCTCCTGACTTATTCACAGTTTCTATTTTATGATCTATTTTTCAGACTGATATTTTGCTGTATAATTCATTATTTTATGCAAACAGATAATATTATGTATGTATTTTTGCCTATTTAGGATACACAACCCTTGCTGGAGTGGAAGGTACTCGGGTAGGATCACTTTAAACATGTTAAATCAAGTGTACAACTACAACATACAATTTTCGCATTCGTTTTCATAATTTGGCAGTATATAAATATACATTAACAAATGTAAGTACAGATTTAACAGTTCAATTTAATAAACAAAAGTATGGGTACAAACATCATTGCGGTTCAACAGTCTGAAGGGCTTGGCAAAGTATAGAATAATTTCGTACAGATTTTAGAAACGGACATGTTGGTTGTAAAAGGAATCATTACTTGTTATTAGTACCTAGAACTACTTGATCCGCTTCTTGCGATGATTGTTTGTGTATATTTTTCGCCATATTGACTGTGAACTAATACTCCATTAGCCAAAGTGCGATTATGGAAAACGGGATAAGGATCAGTGTCACAGGAATCACTGGAAGTATACATTTTAATAACAAACTGCAGGGGTATACTGCTTAATGGAACTGATCCACCTGGACTTGCAAAGTCTTCAATCTGCAACGCTACAGCATACATGCCACTACTTCCAGATGCAGTATAGGTCAATATACAGGAATTCTGAAAAAATCGGTCAAATAATGTACAATTATATATATTATAGTCTTTTGTGGAGGTAGCCATGAGTTCTGAAAAATTAATATTGACCCACGCCCAAGTCTATTAAAGCTCGGATCGACCGGTACAAAGAACTGTAATTGTGTTATTACACACTTATCCGTTAACCCCGTAATTTCATCTCTAGATTCTTTCTAATTCGTACCCCATACCTATCCCAAAAAAAGCCGTCTTTTCATTAATTCACATGATTCATATCTTATGATTCAAAATTATATTTAAAAGTAGGGGTTTTACTAGGTTTGTTTTATTTGGCAAAATTATGAAATTTAAATCGAATTGAATGATTTATTTTGTATAAGTAAAGCCGAGAAATACCAAATGGATATTCGGAGGAGGGGAAAATCGAAACAACTGACAAACTAAGTAGAACAACGAAGACAAGACCAAAACAATACATGCACTACAACTAAAAACTAAAAACATATGAACAACATGGACTCCACCAAAAAACCGGGGGTAGACTCAGGTGCTCCGAAAGAGTAAGTAGTCTCTGCCTCCTACAGGACACCAGCCACGCTGCCCATGTCAAATCCGGTATGAGGAAGGGACAACATCAATGGAACAGGTCCATTTTCGTTATAAATCATTAAAACCTGGGAAAATAATTTCCAAGTCACTAAAATACTTAGTGGAAATTTTGACCGCTTTGTTCACGTGGTTGAATTTTCAACTTTATTTAGTTCAAGCACAAAAACATTTAAAAAAAAATGACAAAGGCGTTGTACTGCCAATTTACTGTTTAAACTCTTTGCACAAAAAAAACTATTATCTACCATGCAACACGAAAAAAGTGAAATAAAAAACTTTAAACAAAAATAACCTTGTAAAATAGAATCATTTTTCGGAGTTTTGTCTCCAAAAAGACAATATTGAAGAGTGAAGAATTTAAAGATTGCTTTTAAAACTCTTTTATATAACTCCTTTTTTGCTGTTGAAAAAGTACTAAATGTATAAAAAGTATTCATAAATACTTATACGATCGTACATTCTCAATACGTTCGTTATCGAATGAAGAATTATAATTCAATAATTTACCACTCTTATTAAAAACAACGATTTTACATTTCTATATTAACATGTATCCACCAAGTACTACAAAATATTTATAACCTTTTAAAACAATCCATTTAACCTTATTTTGTAATTGAAAATAATACTACATCATCTGCATATGATAAACAGTTAAGCTTCCTGTTTGCAATTTCAGTAGGTGAACAGTCATCGTCATTAAACATACAGGGAAAATAATTGATGAATATTTTATTAAACAAATTGTGACTAAGGTTATCTTCTTGTCTCACACCAATGTCAGTTTTAAAAGAGCTAGTTAACTTATCATTCAACCAAATTCTAAGTTTATTCTCTGTAAACATATTGTTACAGTTTGATAGAAATACCCTCCCATTTCAATTTTAAGTAATTTTAACATTAAAGTAATTAAATTAAACTATGGGAGCATATGGATCATTTAGAAAATTCTTTGTTTAATGGAGGTAGCCATTATGCGATCCGAAGGGAATTTATTTATTAAAGCGAATATTGCCATACTGTGCTACATACTAAGGCTAGAAAAAGTTTCGTTCGCCGGAAACGGAAGTAATAAAACAAAGGGAAATAAGTTACTTGCTTCAAATTATAATTTTAGAGTCAAAATCGTGATACCGGAAATGAGTTTCTGGAAAGGGCTATTGCTGTGCTCATATCATTGGCCACGCCAACAGCATATTAAATTTTAACGATACACTAGAACAAACAATACCGTGGAACTGGGTATACTACTGCCATAATTTTGTTCATTTTGGTTTACGTCTGCGACCCTCCGTTCAGTCGGACATTTTTTCTGTTTATTCATAAAGTTTACAATACAACGAATCTCGTTGGATGATGAATAAATCAAAATTAATTCTGATAGGTCGGTTTTGAAAAGAACCGCGTGATTTCCACGTGATTGAAAAAGTGAAAGCGAAAGTGAAAGGACTTAGTATGGTTTTTAATTAAACAATCTCAAAATAAACGGAATATCATGTTACTGCTACAGCCCAATTACAATATCTCAATAAAATATTATGTAATAATATTAGGTAGATTCTTTGGAACAAACATATCAAAAGTAAATAAAAATGATGCTAAATTCATGAAATAGTAACATCCGTAGACTTATAGCACTACAATGTATTTTTACTCGTTTAATTATACAAATTGCATTCTTAAATTCTATTATTTATTTATTTATCTGTATATTTATTTAAGTTTATATATGTATATAACAACAATAATTGAGGAAATACATTGCAAAATTAATAAATATATCCTTTATCATTTTTTTTATATTATAATATTTGTACGCGTAATAAAAGTAGTCAAAGCTCGCCTAAGATTAGCTTTTCTTCCTGTTTCTAAAGCTGGTATAAAAACATTTATATTAGCCGACAATTTACGTAAACTTTCAAATGTTTTTCTATTGGAATTGCGCATAAATTATAATGAAAATGTGTCAAGGACTCAATAGACCGACTCATTCCGCAAAGGTAAAGGTAAAATTCTGTATGAGCGATGATTACACATAAATTGTACCCTACATACACATTTGTTGGAAAAAGACTGTTTCATATATAAAATGGAAAATCTTCAAATGACATCATTCTATCAGACAATTTTTTTGGTTGTCAATTTCAAACGTCTGTTTAAAATCTGTAGAAGGGGTTACCCTATTTATCCAACCAAACTTCCTGACCACCCATGTATCCGATATTGACCGTGCTATAAAGCCGGATTTGCACTGTGTGAATGGGATTAAAATGGAAAATTTATCCAAATCGTGCATACATATTGTATAACAGTATATTTTTAGTAAAAGAATACTTTAAATTTTATTTCTTTATGTTATGATTTTTATGAATATTCTTCTAGTAGTAATACTTACTTCATTTAATGATGAAGAAGCAAGAGCATTACAAACTGAGCCACATTCATCTCTTAAAATGGTATTTGCCCATCGACATTTAATTACATCACCATCTACATCATGAACTGTTGAAAAATATATACATGGTTTAGAAGATGTGTTTTATATTATTTTTTTCCAATTATTTTGATAGCATTGTAGTTTGTTTATATATATTACTAATTTGCATTCTAACCTCAGCGACATGTGAAGAGTAAATTGAAATTAACTTTTATAATGGTCGTTTTTTACTAAATTTAATGACAACAGGACACACTTTAGTATTTTGCAAAATGTACATATGTTCTTCAAGTGACGAGTAGTAAATTGACGAAATATGCACATTTTGCGCACAAAAATAGATAGCAAAAGATATCGATAGTTTTCACATATATGAGATCAAAATCCATGGACCAACACAAGTAGCTAAAAAATATTAGCTTCTTACGTTGCTGGGATCTATGTCGAATACAAAAGCTGATTCTGAAATGAGTTTTACTTAACTGCTGGACAACAGACATAAGCTCACAATAAATTACATACATTTGTAGATGATCATTGCAAATTTAAATAAACGGTTTTTTGACATTTACAGGAACTCAAAAGGAATCTTATTTTTTATATGATAGAGGCAATTACTTATTGATTCACAATAACTGATCGAGTTTCCTGTTTTATACATTGCATCATCCTACAAAGTAAATCTCAATAATGCAAGCGCAAAGTCTCTGATAAAGTTTAATTTTATCAGAGCCTTCCTTCTTCCCTTATTTATTTTAATTCACACCATGCCCTATTGTCTGATATGTATATTTCGGTGAATTTCAGTTTTTCCAAACACAGATTTATAAAATAAGTTGCTTTCATACCAACAGAGAAAATTGACTTAGTTTGTATATTATTTTCTTTATGCCTCTGATTTTGTGTTGTTTATTTTGTTTTGTGTCATTTTTTGTGGGTTTTTTTTGAGTTTTTTTGTTGTTGTCTTTTCCTAATATTTAATTTCATAATCAGTTGTCTCTGGTTTCTTTAGGTATGTGTCTTTTGGAAGAAATCTTGGCCAACTGTAAATCATAATCTATCGAAAGATAAACGTCATTTCGGGACTACTCTAGTTTATTGTTCCAATAACTATAGAAAAACAACGGTAATTCCCACGTTGAAATTTAATCTCCGGGAAGTGGTTAAAATATATTTTATCCCACCGATTAAACACGTCAAGAATAGGAGAAAGCACTTCTGTCTCTGAAATAAGTTACAGTCTGGCGTTTATTAAACAACTTAATTAGATACAAGGCATAAATCTTAAAGAGGTGCTACAAGAATAAATTTTGTAAAATCCTTCTGAATCATCAGTACAATCTATATGTCTTTACTATGTAAAGCCAAATAATCAGGAAAATATAGAATTCCTTTTTTATTTAACAAATTGGACAATGAAATATTTTTTGCCTGTTTTCTACGATGTTGGTGTGCCACCAAAAATGCTGAAGACAAATCATGTGAAAAGCCAAAACAATAAGTAAAAAGTGCAACTTCAAACATCAAAAATTTATCTGATAACATAACTATGTATCCAATATTGATGTACGCAGCGTATATCATGTACATACCAGGAATATGAAGAGAGTAGGAACAGCCATGTTTTAGTTTAATAGTAGATGGCATTCCCGTTGTTGGAGATGAATTAATTTTCCCCGTATCCTGGCGTTGAGATATATTTGCAACAACTTGTAATGACCAGCTCCCTCCAGATGATACCAAAGTTATCCAATTACCACCGCTATATCTATTAAAGGAACATAAACATAGATATTACAAATATCAAACTTTAGTATCTATTCCAAACAAGACTGTATCAGTAAAATGTTTTTTTTTTAATGTAAGAATAAGACTTTCAATTTTGTTCCATAGAATCTGAACGTCTTTTTAGCGATACATGTATTATTTATGTTCAAGTGGACTTTGCTTTTTATTTCTAATCAAAGTATGTAATGTCGGGCATACGTTTCAATGAAATTTTAAATAATAATAATAATTAATGTATTAAGGGTTGTAATAATGTTTAAATGCTTACAGTAAAAAAATGGTTTAAAGAAATAAAATACTCGATATGAAATAAAGGTTAATTTGTATTTTCTTAAAGCTCGACCATATCAAAAATGTTCTAAAACTTACTAAATAAGCATTCAATTGTGATAACTACATTTGAAAATAATTTTACGTTAGCTTTTAAAGTATTCGAATTATGTTTAATCTAAATTTCTAGACAACGTTGTAGCGTCACCTGTGTTTTCATGGCTTTGTAACACATGTCTTTTATCGAAATATTAAAGGCTGTTCATTTTACCGCGGTGCTTGCTTCGAGAACGGAAGGTCACGGGCTCGATCACGACACGTGGCATTTAGTAGTAAGAGCAGAGACTGGTCGATTCGGAATCAGAATAATGTTTCCCGATGGGGTGACATGTCCTCGTGTGGACAGTTACATCGTGAGTGAGCACGTTAGAAATCCGATCCAGCAAGTCGGTCTATTAAAAAGTATGGTTCATATGCAAAAAATTATATCCTTAGTTAATATAATGTATGCGAAAAAAGATATAATAAGTTCATATAATGTAAACAATGGTGCGGTATATACTGATTACCATTAAATTGAATAGTTTAATGAAGATCACACACTTTTGAATTGTACTGAATTGTCGAAACATTACCTAATAGAAAATAGAATAGCGTAAAACCCCAATCTGCGAAACCAATCCTATTGGGGAAAATTGGCGTAACTTACCCAAACTGAAACACCTTTTCATTCGTTTCCGGAAATGTATAATTTATAGTTCGCTGTCCAACTAACCAGTTTTCTTCTTCGTCGTAGTCAACACAGTAATAAGACATATCGCTTATTGTTTCACTGCATCCAGAAGAACAGGTTAATGATCCTCCGTTGAGAATTCTTCCGTCATAATTGGACTTACACTCACGGTTTCCACCTTGCATAAATGACACTCTATATGTGATAAGGACCGTCTGAAATAAGATCTAAATTTTGTGAAACTACTGAACAACTTTCACCTATATCTGACACCCATTTTTTCAATTAGGAAAGTCGACACGATTCCTAGTTTCTATAATGAAATTTTAACTTTGACATAATAAGCTTAAACTTAGTCTTTACCTTTTGGTTGCTTATGCGTTTAACTTATTTGAACTTTATCTGCTAGTGAAAAGATTTAACCCAATACACTTAAATAAAAATAGAAAAACAGAACACAGTAGGATAATCAGAATATTTAAATCTAAAGACAACAGGTTTTCCTGATTACATATAATAAACATGATTAAAAAAATCAAGATACGATATCAAACACAAAGTAATCAGTAAATAAAACGCTAATCGAATGATATCCCCTAAAAAATTAGAATTCATTTATGGAAATTTTTAATATGCTTACTACCCTTTCCTGAAATTTCAAAGAATCGTTGTATTTATTCAGAAGTATGTGCTGACAATAACGGTTTTGATTATCGAATATTTTTTGGAATCCACTTTTATATCTGTAGACATAACATATTCATGCAAACGTTATCTAGCATGTGAAAGCATATAATTAGTGATTAAAATTGGTATCCATAGTAACAATATAGCGCCAGCTAGGGAACAATTCTCGTTTCGTATACCAACTCTTGTGACTACATTAATAGAAATAAAGCTCTTGATTACATCGAGGAGCGTTTATTAAGCTAATACACAGATGCTGGAGTACATAAGTACTAACATTTCCCAGTGTATCGTGTTCACGTAAATACGTTCTTATAATATGTTAATAATTGTCATATCAATAAGCTAGTTTAAACTAAATTTAGATTAATAACTATATTGAGGAAGTCGGAAAAGACACACTCCCCAAATGTTGTAGCCCAGAGCACCTTTTTCACAATCATATCTTTGAATATAGGCCCAAATTTTAAAAATCAATATTCTCAAACCTTACAGTACATTTGCTATAAATAAATGCATTCAATGTAAAATGAAAACTGAGAGAAGAGTTTCAGTTACAAATTTATAAATCCCACTTTATGAAATTCGACCCTTGCAGACCACAATTTTTGAAAATCAAATCTTAAAACCTTATTGCGCATCTACATATATATACAGTGTGTGATATTGTTGTAAAGAATTTAAAGCATAAAATTAAAGAAAAATTTATGTAACAAGCTTCAATTCACAATTTTCGAAAATAATTGCATACAATGAAAAATGAAGGAGTTTAGGCCACAAGCTTAAATTCAAAATATTCGAAATTCGACCCCTGTTGGCCCCAATTTTGAAAATCAAAATTGTAAAATCTGATTGCAATTTTTATACAGTGTGCGACAATACTATATAGAAACTAAATGCCTCGAGTTAAAAATGAACGAGGACTTTAGGTCACAAGAAAGTGTGAGGGACGGATGGACAGAGGGACGGGGTCGGTAACAATATCCCCGAACTTCTTCGAAGTGCAGGGATCAATATAAAACTTATGGCAACGGGATTTTAAATTAAAACTCTGTCGATTTTTATAGTTACTTCTACATACCTGGTTTTCCAGTGATCGCCATGAGATAAGACCTCCTCTAAAATGTGAACAATTAACTATACAAATAATAAAAACTAAAGACAAATATTCTTTCATCATTTTTCCCTTTTTAAAATCGAGTATAATTAATTCCTAAATTATATCTCTTTCTGGAAGTATATTTGGGTACAACAGGTACAATACACCATGTTTGGAGTAATAATTCATTTTAACAAGACGCATATAATTGCAGCAATCATGCGTTGAAATTAATAGAAATTAACATAAAGAGATTTCAAAGAAATCAGATATTCAAGGTAATATGAAAAAATATCAGCGGGGAAAACTTATTATTTACATATGAATAAGCATTCTCTGTGCTCTTTATGTGTGACGTCCGATTTAATAAATTACCCGTCTGCTCAACAACAAAAAAATAATTCAAAGATATAATCTCCAAATAATTAAATACTTCTTAAATGTATGACGTGTGCACCTGTAATGATTTTTTCTAAAAGATGGAGAGGATTACACTATTACATAATTTTCGACACCTTAGAACGTTCATGACT
The DNA here is from genome assembly GCA_028015205.1 of Mytilisepta virgata. NCBI lineage: Eukaryota > Metazoa > Mollusca > Bivalvia > Mytilida > Mytilidae > Mytilisepta > Mytilisepta virgata. The sequence goes on from JAPWFG010000023.1 coordinate 497,115, forward strand.
TCTAAATCTGACGCCGTGTTTAACGATATTATCAATAATCATATTTCTATTCTGTTTCTTTGGTACTGCTGTAAGTAAAGTCAAGAAATACCAAAGGGATATTCGAAGGAGAGAAAAATAGCAACTGAATAACTCCGGAGAACAACAAAGACAAGACCAAAACAATGCACTACAATTAAAAAATAAAAACATATGAACAACATAGACCCCACCAAAAACCGGGGTAGACTCCGGTGCTCCGAAGAGTAAACAGTCTGTGCTACAGGACACCCGTGATGCTCCCCATGTCAAATTCGGTATGAGGAAGGGATAATATCAATAGAACAGGTCCATTTTCATTTGTGAAACGTTTTTTTATCATACCTGTCAACCAAGTCATGATGACGCCCATAAAACTTTAATAAGGATGGCTTTAGCGTACGAGCAACGTACTCCTGTCTGAGCAACTTTTCTGTCAGAAGCCGAGCTCTGTCCAGCAAGTCAATGTCCATGTTTATGTCACAAGCTCTGGAATAACGTATGAGTTGTGAAATATATACTCCATACGCCTGCCTTGCTGGAATACTGCCGCTCAAAAATGGGAAGTTGACGATTGGAAAGTCAAAGTCATTCCGTCTGTAAGTGATGCCATTTACCTTCATTCCATTTACTTGATACCCAAACTTCACAAGTGTCCATATAAACAAGGTACTGCCAAATGCACTACTAAACTACTTTACTTACAGCAATTAAGGATGGTCTCAGGAGCTACTGTGATAAGGCCTACTCAACTAGTGGTGTGAATCAGATGTGAAATCTGCAAAATTCTAAAGATTTACAGGAATATCTTTTTTATCTAGTGACCTTACCTATTGTAATAGCAATACACTTTTGATTTTTCTACACTGTATACAACCCTCCTACTGATAAATTAAAATCCGGTTTTTTGTGAGCTAATTCACCAATGTTTTTGCACTAAACAAGGTTCACAGATATGCATGTCTGATATTAGGTAAGGACAAGGCTTACTTTGTCAACAACCAAAAACTGTTTGTAACAAAACTGAGACTGATGTTCTGGAATTTCTTATTGACAACATCTTTATTGGGTTTGGAATACGCGTTTTTCAACAAACGATCGGGATCCCAAATGGCGACAAACTGTGCGCCGCTTTTGGCCGACCTGTTCTTGTTTTCATATGAAGCTAACATTTTACAGGGGCTACTGAGTCGGAAGAAAAGAAACTAGCACAGTCCTTTAGTTTCAGTTTCCGCTATATAGATGATGTTTTGTCACTTAATAATCCTTACTTTAAGGGTTACCTACATCTCATATATCTCAGTGAACTTGAAATTAAAGAGACCACAGACACACCGACATGTGCTTCATATCTCTATTTGTACTTGTTCATAGATAATAATGGACGGTTGAAATCAAACCTTTATGACAAACGTGATGATTTTTATTTTCTGATTGTGAACTTCCCCTTTCTAAGCAGTGACATACCGAAGTCTCCAGCCTTTGGGGTGTATGTTTCAGTTGATTAGTTATGGCCGCGCATGTGATGTTTACGGCGACTCTCTCGGCAGGGCGAGATTGTTATGATATAAACTTCTATGACAGGGTTATGTTTAGTCTATGTTAATTTCATCACTCCAAACGTTTTAAGATCGAATTGATTGGCCGATACGAAGTTTCTATCTCGTGTATGAGACTAGATATCTTTTGTTAGATTTCACGTCCTTCTGGAATTGACACATCACCGGACTTGACACATCTCCAGACTTGACACCTCGCCAGACTTGAGAATTCAAGGTCAATGTGACGGGTACGTTAACAGAGCAGGACATGCTTATCTTTCCGGAGAAGCTGATGTCACTCCCGGCTTTATGTTGGCTTTCAAGTTGCTTTTTTAGTTTTGTCTCGTCTTGTTCATATTTGTTTAGTTTACTATGTATTTTACTTTTTTTATGTGTATGTTTTGTATTGTTTGTTCTCTGTATCAGTCAGTTCATACCAACTTGCAATGTGGCGGGTGTCGTTAACTGGGCAGGACATGTTTACCCTTCCGCGCACCTGATGTGACTTCCGGTTTTTAATAGGAGTTCACATGGCTAGTGCTTTAGTTTCTGTGTTTTGTTTAGTTTGTTATACGTTTTTTATTCTTTAAGTTATACATGCATCCTTGTGGTGTTTGTTTGTTTTGTTCCATTCTCCTGGCTTTGACTTTTCCATGGACTTCTAGTCTAGTTTGTGGTTTTCCCACAGTTTTGTCGCTTCGGTATTCTTTGGCGATATTTCATTATTTACTGAGTGTAAAATACAGAATATATTCGACCAACTGATTGTCACATTTCAACAGACAGTTAAACCTTCAAACCTTCAAATTTTAGGCCTTGGTGACAACTTTGAAATATTCAGAAATGTGACAATCCATCGCTCTCGAATAAAGTTTTTTTGTGATTCTGTCAACAGGTTTACATAAACAGTTGTTTTAGATGATTTTTAAATACTTTTTTGTTGATTTTTCTATAGGCCCGATGTCCAGACCCCAGTAACAGTTTTGGAAGTGGACCACAAAAGGACCGTTCCATTAAAGATTGGTCTCAATTGTCCTGGAACAGTGGAAGTTGCAGAATAGAAGATTTTTTAATACTTATTTTTTTTCCAAACTTTTCTGTTGTTTGTAACAAAAATTGTTGGAAGTCCGGACCCCCGAACACAATTTTTTTTAAAGTGGACCGTCTGAGAACCATTCCATAATTGTTTCAGAGAAGATGATTTATGTTTACATTTTTTTTTGTAACGGCCGAGGTTTTTTTGAAAGCGGGCCACCTTAGAACCATTCAACCAAACTTTAATCTCAATTCACCCAATGGTTTCAGAAAAGTAGATTTTTATTGGAAATGTTGTGACGGACGACAGACACCTAGTGATGGCGAAAGCAGACAGGCCCTTCTGTTGCTATTTTGTTGTCTATATTGCCTTTGTGACCATTGATGAAACACGATCGAGCGTTTCAATTGTTATCATACAATTTTTTGTTTTAGTTCTGACATTTTTTTTTATAAACTGATTATGAGGCACCTGTGATGGATCACGGGGGCTCAACCCATATAGCTGCCCTAGCGCATCCCCGGGTGGCGGATAGGGGAGACCCTCCGTTGGGGGAATGTCGGGTCATGATACGAAAAGCCTGACCGCGGACCACAGTGGGTAACGTGTTTGGAGAATGTCACAATCCCTGCACGCTAAAGATCCCTTCTGTAGTTTTCGAAAAAGAGTAGGCTGATGCCACTACAGAAGGCTAAATTATCCGAACCTACCCTATTGCCATCATCCTCCTTTTACAGTGGTAGTCAAAATTGGTTCCCCTTTGTGTCCCATCCCACCTCTAGTTGAACTGTCTGATAAATTGAACTGGTTCTCGTCCTGAAGAAGCATGAAATATTTGCCACTGGACGTTAAGTAACAATCAATCAATCAATTAAATACTTATTAGATTAATGATGTTTCTATTGATTGGTTTTTAATTGTTCAGCTTTCGTCCATTTAAAAAACAACACTTATACAGTTGTGTATTTAATATTTTTAATTCGATCAGTTTTGATTCTTTCCAGTCAGGTAACACATTTAAAAATAGCAATATATCTGGAAAAATTTATAATGTCAGTTCAAGAGAATACATGCAACATGAATAAGGTTTTTGTTGCAATATATAATTCAGACTGTTTTTTTCCAGGAAATGTATTTAGGTTCAAACTATGGTAAGCCATTCTTTATTAACTACCCATGAACATCCTTACTTATATGCACGTAGGCAGAGCTATATTTATTTTGATATTAAATTACTGTTTATGGGCTAAATATAGGTAAGATATGGATGATAGAGGTTTGTGTTACTGTAAACCTTCATTTGATTGATTTGTGGGTCGTTGTTGACGTTTCCTATTATCCTTTTTTAAACAGCTTTTTTACGCCTTGCAAAACCTTGTGACTGATCTGCATGTACATTTGTATTTCTTCTCTCGAAAATATTTGCAATATAAGCCATTAGACGTCAAGTAAACAAGAATCGGCCAATCAGAAAAATGTACTTGTTCTGAAAAATAACTTACCACGTATGCACTTTACATTAATAGTGTGGGTAGATTTAAGAAAACTAGTTCAGTCCACCACATATTATTCCAGGCCAGTAATATTTTGGTCACTGACGGCTATCGTCTATTTCAAAAGATGTTGATAGTTCTTATAACAGTGAATGGTTAAGCAGCTTGATAAATCAAGTGTAGAAGATACCAAACCAACAATGCCAGAAGGGATATCCTAAATCGTAATCAAGAAGACAATGCCCGAACGAGACAAACCAAACAGGGAACACGACTGACAAACAAATAGAGAGACAAAGAGAGATACGAACAAAGAACACTGAAAACTAAAGCGTGGGCAATACGAACAACAACGAAAAAAACAGTGATATCTGGGGATGCGCAAGGGTGAACATATCCCGTTTCGCATTAAATCTATTAATAGGTCTATATCTAAAAATGTCAAAATCGGTACTAGAACTCGAATCACACAGAAATATGTTAATGATCGTTTGTGACACACTCACCTGATAACGATCGATCAACTCATGATGTCGACTGTTAAACTTTTTAAGTGATGATGTTTGTCGAGGTTGGAGGTATCCTTTACGTAAATCTATACACCATTAGTAAAAGCTTTCGAGTAGTTTTACTTGTTGATAAAAATCCTCCTAGACCAAATCCGTTCAAAACGTACAAACTAAACACAAACAAAACGATGGTCGTCCTGAAATTTTATTGTAGTACGAGATTTTTCTCCAGATCTCACTCCAACTTTAAGGTCATGAACGGAACCAAATGCGCAGTATATGTTCTTGATATCAAAAAAATACAGACAACTAAAGCAGTGCTAAATTCGACACACCAAACTCCAAAGACAAGGCCAATTCTACACAGGCAAAAATGCCACACATGTGCACATGCGTGGCACATGCGTTTCACATGTGTGTCACCATATGCCTTAGAGACGTTTCATGCCACGCATTTAATACGCATGATTCCAACGTGTGATCACGCGTTTCACATGTGAATTTCGAGCGTGAGAAACACACCTATGTCACATGCGTTTTCAAAAACATGCGTGCACATGTGTTTTCAGATACATGCCATTCATATGTGTGTATTACATGCATGGCGCAAAGCCTGCATGTCACGCATGTGACACGCCTGTGAGACATGCGTTGTCAGGTTCATGCCTTGACACATGTGTGACATTTTTGTGTACAGAAAAAGAGAATCAGAACTAGTTATCACAAAATATATAGAACTTGCAATGCGAACTCCCACAAAACCGAGATTGACACCAAGTAGTCCGTAAGGGTAAGCGTATTTTTGGATGTAGGGATTTTTTAAATCAAGGTTTAATCGAACATAATCTTTCTTTTATTCTAATACATTTTCTTTGAATAAACGTACGTATCCGAATCCATTTCAACCAGAGTTCGGCCTTGTGCCAACATGTTAAACTTCAGGTTCATCGGATCATATACCGTACCATATCTTTTAAGTATTTTTAATTTACTCTTTGTTGGATTGTAGTTATTATTATCTATACATTGTTTATAACTCAGAGCTCATCAATCATAATCTGTGGTTCCGTTGTAGAGTAAAATTTACAAGTCTGTAAAAAATGATAGTTCCGTTTCCGGTTTCCGGTTTGTCCGGACCATGGTAGAATTGAAAATAGGTATAGATTTATAACATTCAATGAAAAGTTGTGAGTTAATCTACAAGAAGAAAAATAATAACTTACTCAAAGCAATAATGAAAATGCAATACTGAATTGCTCAGCAACATACAGTAAAAGGCCCTGTTAGTCATTACTTCTATAAGACATACAATCAATATAGTATATCATTAAACATGATTTAAGCCCTCACGCCACATAAAAGCCAGGCCACATGTGGGGGTTGCCCACCTCAAGCCATTAAAATTCTTTTCAATACACATGCCTGACAATTGATATGAAATGCATCAGAAATTATTATACCTAAACTATATATTAATATAGGAAATCTGTATACTTCTCAATAGGGTTTGGTCAATCATCATCCAAAAATGCACCAAATCCCATCAGAGTTACATATTTAGGCCATAAAAATTGCAAGTCTCCCCCCCCGGGTTTCAAAATATATATGTGTATAGACACTAAATGCATCAAAAATTAATTTTTATACCACACTATGTACCGGTATTTATAAAGGAAATTAATATACCTCTCAATATGTTTTGGTCAAGCATCATCCAAAAATATACCATAATCCCATCAGAGTCAAATAAGGCCGTAAAAATGCAACTCTCCTCTTGTGTTTCAAAATATCAACATGCTTGGATATGAAATGTTTCAGAAATTCATTATTAAACCCGACTCTGTATTAATAAAGGGAATTTACATAATTACTTCTCAACATATTTTGGTCAATATCATCCATATATATATCTAATTTCACCAGAATCAAAATTCTTGGGCCATAAAAAATGCAAGTCTCCCCTTGATTTTCAAAATATCAACATGTTTGGAGATGAAATGTTTCAGAAATTCATTATTAAACATAACTATGTATTAATAAAGGGAATTTATATACTTCTCGACATATTTTGGTTATTTATCATCCAGATATATACCAAATTCCACCATAATCAAAATTCTCAGACAATGAAAGTCTCCCCTTGATTTTCAAAATATCAACATGTTTGGAGATGAAATGTTTCAGAAATTCATTGTTAGACCTAACTATGTATTAATAAAGGGAATTTATATACTTCCCAACATATTTTGGTTATTTATCATCCAAATATATACCAAATTCCACCATAATCAAAATTCTCAGACAATGAAAGTCTCCCCTTGATTTTCAAAATATCAACATGTTTGGAGATGGAATGTTTCAGAAATACATTATTAAACATAACAATGTATTAATAAAGGGAATTTATATACTTCCCAACATATTTTGGTTATTTATCATCCAAATATATACCAAATTCCACCATAATCAAAATTCTCAGACAATGAAAGTCTTCCCTTGATTTTCAAAATATCAACATGTTTGGAGATGGAATGTTTCAGAAATACATTATTAAACATAACAATGTATTAATAAAGGGAATTTATATACTTCTCGACATATTTTGGTTATTTATCATCCAGATATACACCAAATTTCACCAGTCAAAATTCTTAGGCTGTAAAAAATGCAAGTCTCCCCTTGATTTGTATATTTTTGGACAATAAACGACCAAAATATGTTTAGAAGTATACTACTTCCCTTTATTAATACATATTAAGGTATAATAATTATTTTCTGAAGCATTTCATGTCCATACACCTGGAAATTTAGTGACTCAAGAGGAGACTTGCAATTTTTACGGCCTAAGATATGGAACTCTGATGGGAATTTGTATATTTTTAGAAAATAAATGACCAAAATATGTTGACAAGTATATTATTTCCCTTTATTAATATATAGTGAGGTATAATAATTCATTTCTGATGCTTTTTAAGTCCATACATCTAGGTATTTTGAGACCCAAGGAGAGAATTGCAATTTTTACGGCATAAGATTTGTAACTCGGATGAGATTTGGAATATTTTTGAACAATAAATGACCAAAATATGTTGAGAAGCATACTACACCCCTTTATTAATACATAATGAGGTATAAAAATTTATTTCTAAAGCAGTTTATGTCCATACCCCTAGAAATTTAATTTAATTACCATGAATCAATTTATGTATGAAATAATAGCTGTACTTGCCTCATTTTGGCCAAGTAAACAACTACAGTACAATAAATAAACATATTAAATTCTATTTTAGCACTATAAGACACAGCTATCAACAGTATTTTATTCGTGTTTATAAAAGCCCAGATAATCTACAATTCTTTTTAAATTACATATTTATAGTCAGTACACATAAATGAGTTCCCGCTTAGAAATTTTCCTATACATTACATATAAAAACACAATTTTTCAAAATTTTGTCCTCAAGTTATTAAACATTCGGGAATTAATCTTGAGTTATTTGCTCAACTGTTGGTTAAAAGTATATTTTCCTGTAATTGTCAATTTAACGGAAACGGTTTGTGAAAGTGAAACTTCCAATTTTTACACAGGAAGTGCTTTAAATATTTGCACATAATTTTATGTGCTTGCATTTTTTACGGGATTTTTACGATACACCGTCTTTGATCTTGAGGCCGCATTAATAGATTTTGGAGTTTTAATCATCTTTACATAACGTTTAATGCTAATGATTCTACTCTCACTTTGTCAATGTGCCTTTCAAATCTTTTGGGCTATTCATTGCATGACATATACTGGTATATCATCCACTGCTTAGAACCTGATTCATACAAAAAATATTTTAAGCCGCAAGGGATTTATATTTCGGTAGTACATGTAAAATAGAGAATTGAAACGGGGAATGTGCAAAAGCGACAACAACCCGACCAAACAGCAGAAAACAACCCAAGGCTACTAATGGACCTTCAACGCAGTGAGGAAATCTCGCACCCGGAGGCTTCAGCTGGCCCCTTAACAATAATGCATACTAGTTCAAAAGTTCAGAGTATCAAAGTTTTTATTTCTCAAGACCCCAACTGGGGTATGTGAATAAATACAATCAACAATTGAACAGATAACATATGATACAAATAAACTCACAATAAATGGAAGACAATGACCTTAATTTATAAAAGCCAGTACAATGTTACAAAATCGTGCTAATTTAGAACATATTTGGTAATCATCCGTATTAAATAGAGTACAGAACTTTTCAATATTAGGTTTTACATAAGTGTCATAAGGCAAAAGATTTCTCCGCTAATTTCTAAAGAAAGGACATACAAACAAGTAATGAAACTCATCTCCGAGAGAATCACAATCACAGATGTCACACTCTCAATCCTCACGGTTTATATTCCAAAATCTACCTATTTCAATTGGTAACTTATGATTAACACATCTAAAATTACATAAGGCTTTTCTTAAGTCAAATGGAAGAGCATTTAAATAACTCTCAAATTTATGCTCTTTCTTAAATATTCTATAATTCAAACATTTTGGAGAATTAAATATAATATCAACCCATGACTGCTTATATTGGTCACATAATCTTGTTTTTACATTTTTAGCTAACTGTAAATTTTTCGGCACATTTTGTGACAACCAGAATAACAATCCAAAGATACCAATATTAGATATTCTAAATTTATACTATGCTGTATACGACGCATTTCAAGGAGTTACCTCTCATCAGCAGCATTAAAACCGAAACATTTGGAAGACCAAAAACCAAACTTATATTAAACAAGAAGTACTCAACCAAAAATACCGAAATAGGAAGCCAAATTTCAGCTAAGGAGATCTACCATGTGCAATACAAGGAATGAACCCTTAGTATTTCTATTATTTTTGAATTTTTCTAAATACTGGTAATTTCTGTAGCAAATCAATGAATAATCATGTCAGACAAGTCTGACGACTGGGTTGGCGAATACCCTCGGGGACCTAGGGTCCACCAGCAGAGGCATCGTCCCAGGAGTTTCAAAATAACAATCCAAAGATACTAATATTAGATATTGTAAATTTATACTATGCTGTATACGACGCATTTCAAGGAGTTACCTCTCACCATTAGAAAATCCACAATCATTCAGTGTATTTGCAATAAACTAGTCCATTTCCAATGGTAAATGTTATTAACATGCATGTTATACATGAGTTTATATAGTACAGCTTGTCTTGTTTGTTACAAATAATTCTCTTCCAAAAGCCTATCATTCTACTCTTAATAAAAATATCAGCTGGGTATCTACCCAATTCACCATACAATTTGGTGTTGTTTTCTTAACATTAAGTATAATCTTATAGAATTGTAAGAACAATGATTCAATACAATTATTATTATCAAAACCCCATACTTCTGAACCATAAAATAATATAGGAGCAACCATTGTGTCAAATACCTGCAATTGTAAATCAATAGGTAAATTTAATTTTCTGCACTTTTTCAATACACTGAACATAGCTTTTCTACCTTGCTCCATTAACGTTGCTTTATTCTTATTAAATGACCCATTTGACATAAAGAAAATTCCAAGATAAGTAAATTCATCTTCAACAGCAAGATTCTCACCATTAAAGGTAAAAATAGGTTTTACATTCAGCTTACGTTTACTAAATATAACAACTGTAGTTTTAGAAGAATTAACTTCTAGTTTCCATGTTCTACAATACAACTACATTGCATTTAATGCAGCTTGTAACTCAGCCTGTGACTCTGCTAAAATAACTGTATCATCTGCATATAAAAGTAAATATAATTTAAAATACACAGCAAAATCTTCAGTATCTAGAAGGAGATGAGTTGCATTACAAATATCATTCAAACCATTATATGCCTTAGATATGAAGTCTACAAGATCGTTAAGAAACAACGAGGAAAGAACAGGATATAAATTTTCTCCTTGACGAACACCCACATTACTGTAAAAATAATCTGACAAATCAGAACCTTTTCTAACACATGATTTAGCATTTTCGTACATACTGTGAATAATTTTGAACATTTTAACATCAATACACTGTTGTAACAATAAATAATTAGGATCAAGAAATACACGATCTCAGAATTTCTTTTAGATGGAAAAGTGAACTAAATATATTACCATAATAAAAAAATCATGATATGAATGGAAAGATATTTTACAAAATATACAATATCATCACTAAACTGGGCAAGTCATGGAAAAGGTGCTTCAATAAAAAACCAAAAACTTTTACACATCAACAACAGTTTCAGTTATATGTACATATCCATACTATTATATTGTACTCCATAATTTCTTCCTGGAATATTTAACATAATCGTATGATCAATGGATTTATTTTTTTTCACTTAAAACGTTTAAGTATTGAAATCCTTGCAAATATTTCCCCTAGATCTGAAATCATAATAAACAAATTTAATGCAATCTACTCTCGTTTTTGTCAAACCCAAAGGGCCTCTAAAAAGTTTTGGTAGCAGGAATATGGAATTCTTGAGTGAGATAAATGTAGAATACCAACAAAGTTTTAAATAACAGGAATATTCGGATAAAAAGTTAATATTAACATTTTTTTTAAAGTGCTATTCCAGATATTCAATATTTTACATCTTAATGCATTTCTACCATTACAGTTCCAGTAACGGGGCAGGACATGCTTACCCTTCTTGATGAAATGATGTCAATCACATTGCTAGTACATGTACCTTAGTTCTGTGCTTTATTTTCTATTTTTTGTTTAGTTTTTTATGGGTGTTTTATTCTGTTAGTTATACATACATCATTTGTGGCGTTTGTTCACTTTGTTACTATCTTTTCCTTTTCGGTGGATTTCATATTAACAGGCATTTCCATCCGTTTTGAGGCTTTGGTATTCTTTTGCCCATATAATGCATTTACATGTAATTACATAGCCTCGGCTAATTTCATACCAGCTTTTTAGTCTGGTCATTAAAAATTTTAGCTAAAGAAAATACCCCCAAAAAAACCAAGATTTGTTCATATCAGTTTTAGATAATTTTGATTATATCTATGTAATTTTGTTTTGCCGTGTTATATCATGCTGATCTAATGGATTAGCCTCGTCTTTGAATTTTTTCTTATGCATATTCTTCACTTTCTAATTACACTGTTATTCGTTTGCACATATTTATTAAGCAATTAACAGTTCATACCATAGTCCATAAAGAGTAAGGTTTTGCTGTCTATATTGGACATTTATCCCAAAAGTAGGTTAAGTACCTGTTTTTTGCTTATTGTATTCTTCTTTTAGATATCAGCTGCCCTTCCATAGTTGACAGTGTACGCTGTATATGTAATAAGGCGTACTTAAAAAGGTAGAGCCCTTGGCAATACACTGATAGGTCCTCTTTGGTACACTTCTAACGAAAACTATTTAGATTAAACTTACTGCAAATAAATACAGATTATTATATCTTTGAGAATACAAAAATAAGATGGGAACAGTTAAATCTATTGAAAGATTGGTTGGAGTTTGACTGTACAGACATCTTATATTTTGTACTCGGTATCTAATTTGGCCTCTAACCTTTTACTATTTATTATAGTTTATTCAAGTGTTGTTGTTCTTATTTATATCTTTTATTTACATTCAGTCCATTCGAAAGGTCACTGTTTCTTTTTCATTTGCTTATTTTGTAAATTTAAAATAGCAAAACAGTAGACTATGATCCATAACACGTGCTTCAAACTCGGGAACTAATAATACACCAACAAGACATGCTAAATCGTTTCATCAGTGTATTTTTTGTAAGTAACGTGTTTTTTTAAACATTTTCTGATCATTTTGGCAATTGACATTTCGTAACGAGGCTTCTGAAACAAGTCAGTCACCATATTTAATATTTTTTTAAAATCAATCATATATGTCCCTGTATCAATAGCATCAAATAATGACACAACACCTTCCTCATAACCGGGTCGTAATATTTACATTTCTTATATCAATTAAACCAACTAATACATATTCTTAACGTTCTGTGCTGAATATGGTACTGTTACGTCATGGTTTGGTTTAAATGAAAAAACAATCACTTAATCTGTTTGAGTATACTTCTAGCAAAAGGTCACCTTGTTTGTAATAATACTGTATTGGTTTTGTAGTGTTTTTATACATCAGGTGTCAGGATAGATAAGTTGGAGGATAAGGTACCCATAAAACCGATTTAACCCCACCACTATTCAGTATATGTAACAAGTCAGACTATCCTGACTCCCTGTTGTGTTCATATTTGTGTTTTGTACTCGATTATGTTATTTTTTGTATGGCGGTCTGTCAGTTGGGTTGTTATGATTGATTTGTACATCATTGTTAACCCTTCCTTTTAGCCATTTTGTTTTTTATTAGACTATTTTTAAATGGATTAGTATAGAACGCGTCTCCATTAGAATTGCATTTGTTACCGTTAAATCTCAAACCTCTTCAACTACAACATGACAATTACTTCAGTGCTTCTAATTATATATTCATGACACGATCCTATATTTAGAAATTACAAGATAAACAATTCAAACAAATAATAACTTCGTCAGAAAAAAATTATACGACCGAGATTTTTCTATATCAATAGTAAACATTTAATAAATATTTTACCATATTACAAGTAACCCTCAGAATATCATTTTCATAAAAAAAAAAGACAAAAAAGAGTAATTCGTATAAAAATATCAAATTAAATATATATCTTATATATAGATTTATATACATGTATGTTAATTGAAATTTGTGTTTTCTGAAAGACTTAGCTTTTTTCATCAATAAAAGACTTCAAAAAAATGTCCAAACTACACATTTATAAACAATTTATCATACTATCTAAATATTTGAAATACCTAGTAAGATATTAGAAAGCAAGCATTAGTTTAGCATACGGATCGTAATACATGTAAGCCAATATGACAATACATTTATATTTGCTTGAATGTAATGATCTCATGTTTTACAAATGAAATAATATACATATAGTTTAAAACATTTTTATTAATGTACCAAATTTCTACAATATGTTAAATACTCACTTCAAACTACTGAGAGTAACAAGTTCGTATTGAGATTTTTTTTAAAAAAAACTGTATTTTATTCCTACGGATATATGAAACTGTTAGGTTATTTTAATAAGTAGCAACATATGAATTTTAAATATGACAAAGAATATGTTGATTTTTTTATAAAAAATTTTACTCGCATAATATGAAAATCATCACAAGACATTTAAAAGCATTAAAATTTGAAATCATTAAAGTCAATGATTTTACCTGTAATATTTATTAGGATGCAGTACTGGTCTGAAGGAATTCTACAAGGAAATAAAAAACTAAAATGACCTTTTCACCTCAATATTGATATCTGCATAAAATCCCCTTCGTTATATCCGACAATGTTAAAGCTCAATAAACGAAATAAAATATCAATATTTTTAAAAATATGAAGCACCCATGCTCCGAATGTCGATGTGACATTGAAGATAAACAAGACAGCTATATGAGTCCCATTTTTACACAATTTATACTATCTGTGAAATATAAGTATCGCACACATAAAATGTTTTCATGCTTCATTCATAGATAGAAGGTTATATCGGGGAACTGTGCGTATTGACTAAAGGTACTCCAGTCAATACGCAAAGTTCCAATAATGTATACGGAAAATATTGGCATTTCACAAACTAAGCTTTCAACGGTTTTATGTACGGAAAATTGATTTTTTATTAATACATTTGCACTTGGATCTTTTTTAAACTCAGTTCAGAAAACGTTATTGATGTCCCAGGATTATGTTATAGACAACCAAATAAATTTTAGTCTAGAAATATTTATTTGATAACTTACCCATTTCTGTCGATAGCCGTGTAACATAAATCATGAACTCCTATTTGATCAAAAGATGGCACCCATGTAACATTGACATACCATTCATTACCGAACGTACTATATTTACACAAGTCTGATTTTACCATTCCTGTTGGCAATACTGTATGTATTTGTTTAATGCTGCAAAAATTAAAATTAAATTCAAACTAAACTAAAATGCTACCTTAAAGAGCTAACATTGTTTATTCGATAGTATTTTGGAAAAACCTTACGTTGCTCTGGTAAAAATTTGGTTAATAAAATATAGTAAAACATGAAATCATATAAAACTTGCCATTCATATTCATGATTTGATAATTAAATAAGTAGATATAAATTTAAAAATAAAAAGTGTCTAAAAGCAAATATTAAGGTTGCTCAAAGATTTGGAGTGTGTGGTAGGATATAGATCGATGTCCTGGAAGCACGTTAAATGAAGATACTGACTACAGAAAAAACATTTGGTTGTGAAAAAAAATTATAATTACATGTAAATACCTAGAACTACATGTACTCGATCCACTTCTAGCGATGATTGTCTGTGTATATGTTTTGCCATATTGACTGTGAACAACGAAACCATTGGCCAAAGTGCGATCATGGAAAACAGGATAAAGATCAGAGTCACAGGAATCACTGGATGAATAAACTTTGATGACAAATTGTAGTGGAATACTACTTAATGGAACTGATTCTTTTGCACTTGCAAAGTCTTCAATCTGCAACGCTACAGCATACATACCAACACTTCCGGATGGAGAGTATGATAAAATACATGTAGTCTGAAGTAAACATTAAATCAAATTTCAACATACCATCTACACATGATTTGCAGTGATTATGTATTTTCTCAAAATTACCGACCTCTTTGTTTACGTTAATACAAAGAAGTCACATGATCAGCATACAGAAATGAAGTCTGCTTAACCGATGTTGTCTTTAACGTGCAGGAATGTGTGAGAGATTTGTCTGTTAGATTAAAGCCGAGTGGTTGTTTTTCTTATAAATTGTATTTAGAGAATAAGAGTGGTTAATGTGGTTCCTGCGTAAAACGATGATTTTACTGTCGCAAATTGAGTTTATCTGGCGACACTTACATCAAATACAACACGGTTATTCCAAATCTATTTCAATGTGATGAATAAAGTTCTTAATATTCTCAATTTATAGGTGAAAACCAAAAAGTCTGGGAAATTACGTGCGAAATTTGCGCAAAACATCGTGACGTCAATGTTTGGCTGAAAGTTTGAGCAGAGTACCGGGGTAATTTTTGAACATCATCCTCGGTTCAAAACCGAATAAAAAATTAAATAACATTTCTAAAACACACTTTCCGATTATCTTTCTTGTTGTCTAATATTCAATTCCCTCGAAATACCCGTTTTCAAAATGGCGACCAAGCATTATTACAAAAACTGTATATGTCACCAGTTATGGAATAACGTACGAGTTATGAAATATACATTCCATACGCCGGCGCTTCTGGAATGTTGTCACTCAAAAATGGGAAGTTGACGATTGGAAAGTAAAAGCCATCCTGTTTGTCGTAAAGTCTTAGATAAAATATGGATCACTAGTGCTACAAATGATATTCCACTTAAAGAAATCACAGGAAATTCATCTGTTATGTCTTCTACAATTTATTTCGAATATTCACCTCGTCTAATGATGACCCTGGAAGAGCATTACACACTGATTTACATTCGTCTCTTAAATTCGTATTTGCCCATCGACATTTAATTATATCACCGTCTAGATCGTGAACTGTAAAAAAGCACATAATATAGAAAAAAGATAATAAGCAAAGTCAAGAAATACCAAAGCGAAAAACGGAAACAACGGACAAACTCAAAACAATACAAACACTACTTATAAAAATTAAAAACAAATCTGCAAATGAAGAATTTCAAAGATAAGCTGGTTGATTATATTTGAAATCATATCCATTTATTGCATGAATTAAAGTTAAACATTATCACGTGGTACCTAACATTAATATGGTTAGGAATTTTGCAAGCTTCCAAATAATTCTTAACTAATAAAGCCATCAAAATGTTAATGTCAGATTTCATAACTTTACTTACAATCATGACATTGTATATCCAAAATTTACTTTGCATCTATTAGACAATCAAAATTGACTAAGGTATTCATATTTTGACAAAATTATTCTGCGGACTAAGGAGTACAGACAGTAAGTAAATCTTCCTATTTTTCTTAAATTTACTGGCACTTTTAAAGGATGGTATCTAAAGTCGAGGTCATTACATATACCTGGCATTTGAATAGAGTATGCGCATCCAATCTTCATTTTAATGGTTGATGGCAATGCTGATGTTGGAGATGAATTAATCTTACCAGTGTCTAGACGAATAGATATGTTTGCTACAACCTGTAATGACCAGCCCCCTCCACTCGTAAGTAAACTGATCCAGTCTCCGCTAGTGTATCTGGTAAAAATATCAGTATTTATGTGTATAGATGAAATGCATAAATAATATATATTAGAAACAAATGATAATGGGTCAATGGGTTGTCAAATGGGCTAAAAGTAAACAAAACAAAATGTGTAAGACGGATAAAAGATAAAACCAATTATACAAAGTAAAATGAAAGAGCAAAACCTTTCTGTAAAATAGTCATGATGACACGAAGGATGTTAACGTTTCATTTAGAAACATTTAAGGTACATTTGAAATTGTACTGAACATGCTGAAGGCTAGTCAGTACCGACTTTCAATTGATTAATTGAGTTGCGGTCGAGAGAGGTTTGTAATTTATATAACAAATATAGGAGAGATATTCTAGCATTGATCCACTCTAGTTCCTAGACTATATATTAAAACAAGGAGTTAGTAAAAAAAAAACATAATATTTCTCTCAATTTTTAAGACTCTTTTTCGTGTTTTTAACAATGGTTACTGAGGGGAAACCTTCCTTCAGTCGTTTAATTTCATTATTATTTGAATCATATTTTTGTTATTTTTATGCCTATTTGACAGCTCTGAAACTTTTTCCTAAACTAGCTAGTGAGATATCAAATTAGAAAAACCCAAGGCTAGTTATGGATTCCTCAGTTATGGCTATTTAAACACATCGATTAATCCATACTGCAAATATTTGCAGTCATGAAATGGAATAATGGTTAATATCCCACTGTAGATCACTTTTGGTTTTTCTTTTGTTTTAGTAGCGTTTAGACTTTAGACTTATTTAATCTATAATATGGTATATAATGTATCGCTTGCCATATTTTGGAACTTATATATCATTAACAGATCTCGCAGTCTGGTTTTCGAAAAAAAAACATGATTTTACCGTCGCAATCAGACAACCACGCAAGTAGTATCGTGGCGGTCCACGCTGACAACATCGTGCTTACATCGTGCCAGCTATCGTGGCAGCAGAAGCATGTCCCAGTAATATTAATCGGAAATACTATATGTCGTTTTCTTTTTTAAGACGAAGATTTCTTTCTCTTTCTTTCAAACTTCTGTTTGAATGTGAATTAATTTTTCGTTTCTTTTTGTTTGTCTTAGCATATACGTGTCTTTTAATTAAAATGGTATGATTTTAGATTTCGATTCATTTTGCCCCGTGAATCCTGTTATCCAAGGGTAAAACCATAGCTGTTCAGGTGTGTCATTAAATGTATCGATGTTTATTCTGGGCGTCTGCGGTATGAATAATTTGCCGATTGTTACCTTTAAAGTGGAAGACAAACTTTATAAAAAAGACATGTCCATTGCTTCACCTGTATTAATTATAATAATGTACATATTGTGTAGCGCACTGGCTACATGTTAATAATTTTTCTTCTTCAGGTAAATTACGTTTATGAGAATGTTAGTGTCAATATATCTTTTTGTAATGTTGTGAATATATGTACATGTATGAACTTCATCTACCTATAGTTTCTCGATAGTTTGTTATGGTCAATTATAGCTAAGGTACAGGGAATGTCCATAATTGTTTGTTGACCTGTTTTTTTCTCCAAACACCTGTTATTTCAAATAGAGGGTTGTAACTGTCAGCTTGTGATTAAAGCGTAGTTTCAAAGAATAATTATGTTAATTATATATATATATCTTTCGAATAAATAGTCATAGAAGGTCTACGGTGGATATTTTAAATATCAAAACATTGCCTATCCATTACTACAAATGTATAATTTCTAAATACAAGCAATACAGGAACCTAAAAAATACGTTTTGTATTATTCTTTAATTGCGTAATTTTACAATATTTGCATATTTTTGTAAAAACATTATGATTTTTAAATACCAATAATTATTTGATAAACACAATATACTTTGGATCATAAATGTATTAATAAATCCACCTGTTAATCTACTTTTCAAAAAGTTGTTACATAACTTAAAGGAGATTCGCTTGGAATGTCATAAGGTAATGGACAGATTAACTTTTGACACCTGTGTTTATTATACATTTACCTGATCAAAGTTTTATTATACAAGTATGAGTATACCTACCTTTATCTGATAGACGTCGAAGTATAGCGTATTGTAGAAGATTAAAACATTATCACATGATTAAGTTAAGAAATAAATATACCAGAACATGTGGATTCTTTAAAGAGGGAACTGAAATTTTCATTGTTGTAATATAAAAATATGCGAAGTATGCAGTATTTTAATTTTAGAAAGATATCATCGATACCACAACATCCTTGTCAAGGGAATAAACAATCAGGTTGATAATACCTTGACCTGTTACGTAAAACATATATACCTCGTGGTCAAGATTATTGTCAATCATTCTCCGCAGGATGACTCATTTATTTATACCGACACTGTTGTTGGACGAAAGTAAAAAACTAGGAAATGATTGGAATTAAAGCAAATATAAATTAAATTTATAACACGATTAATAATTTACATTTATTGTCTTTCTTACAGCAAGAAGTTAAAATGTCTTGATATTAAACTTTGTTTACTACACAAATGAGGGTAAACATATTGATTATTTATTACTTGCTGGTAAAAAAAATATATTTTTTACTCCAGGAGAAGACCAAACAAACGTTACCACGATCTGCCACGATATTCTATCGTGTTGGACTGACAGACCACGGTAGCACCACGATTAAAAGTCGATATATAGGCATGCCACGGTAAAAAGCTGTTCATTGCAATTGGTACCATAGAAAGCTTACGTATGACATATTTATATCACAACTCACCCGAACTCAAAAATCTATATAGCCATATGGTTGCATCGTGGAAACATTATATACAGTACACATTAATCATGAACATAACTGTTACTACACGAAATTTACGTCACTATGCAATACAATTCCGTTGATCTTCATTTCTTATAGTACAGGATTCTCCTCCGATAACATTCTAAACCTGAATACCATCAAACACCCACCCCTTACAAAAAAAACAAAACAAAACAAAATGGCGGTGTTACTACAAGATATGTTATTATAGGTTAGGAGATTACTAATTGGTTCTGTAATCATGGTAATTCAGGACTTCTTTGCATTTAACTAGTTAATAAGACTTCGTATCAGATTTCATACATTTAGAATTTGTATGATAAATTGTAGATTTTTAAGGAATGGAAGTAAACCATTAGATAACTCACAAACTTATTATGGAAATGAAAAGTGGTATACAATGATTATCCGTTAAAAAACGGAACTAAAGAAGTAAAACAGTGAGATCACTTTACAGCCATGAACATGGGCTTATTTATTATAAGCTCGTATATTTATATGTTGATAAGGAGGACAAATATACGTAAGGAGCAGTCCAAGAAAAAATTCATCCATTAGATAGACAAAAACCGGGAAGACTAATGAACAAACACAAGCACAACAAATAAACACTGAAAACTAAAAAACAATGAACAACACGAACTCGAGGAAGAAAAATTAATGCCATTAGGTATATTGTTCTAAACAGAATATGATCTTCAAAAGTTCTGATGATTATATACTTCATTCTCACGCATTTTGTCCATGCCAGGAAATGTTTAATGTACGATAACAAGAAATTTAATGCAAAATAAGCGATACAATGACGAGTATATTAACATACCTGGTTTTCAAGAGGCCGCCAAGAGATAAGACCACCTCTAAAATGCGAACAATAAACCGTAGAAATAATAACAATTAAAAATAGTTGCTCCTTCATCCTTTATTCACTTTCAAAACCAAGAATTCCTAACTTGTATTTCTTTTATGAAGATAAACAATATGTCCATCTATTTCTGTGGAGTACAAAATACATTCATTTTTAAAGGTAGAATACAATTGCAGCAATCATGCATTAAAATTAATAGAAATTTACACAAAGAGACAACACCGAGATCAAATATCCAAGGCAATACGAAGGAATAATTATTTACAAATGAATGAGAATTATTTATAGGCGGCGTCTTAAAAATAACCTGATTTAAAAATCACGTTTGCTCAACAAAACACATTATTTCCTAAACAAATTATTACAGTAATTTCTGAATTTTTTCACTTCAGTTGTGAGCTTTTTTTTAAAACTTTGAAGGTTTAATTATCGATTATAATAATCAATCGCTCGCGAAATACGATTTTATCAGTTTTAAGCTGTAGTATATATAATTTGCCCTGAACCCTGTTCCAATGTACTTACATTTTTCCTATGACACAAAATATAAATACCTCACATTTTGAAAACAAAGAGTTGTTCAATAGATGACCTTTCAAACTTTAACTATTGAGCATTTACTGTGTTCACAATATTATACAGTTATTTAACAGTAATGAGGATATAGCCATTTTATCTGTCCCGAGACACTGACTATTTTCCCGACGCGTAGCGGAGGGAAATAGTCAATGTGTAGAGGGAACAAATAAAATGGCTATATCCCGAAATGACTGTTAAATAATTGTTTGATTATACCGAAACTCTTTACCGGTCAATAGTTTCCAGTACTAATCACCAGTCACTATATCAAAAAAATAGTAAACTTAATGTCTTGATTTTTATATAGAAAAAACATACTGAGGTATAATAAACTTAACTACTTACTGTAGTAAAAATAATCTTCCATTAATAAAACAAAATATACATTTCACTGACCATGACTATCTCATTTGTGACTGCCACGGTGCCACATGTTTACAAACAGTTTATCATCTACATTCTACATCTTATCTACCCCAGTGAGCTTGAAATTAAGGATAATACAGATACACCAAAGTCCGCTTCATATTTGGATTTGTTTCTTGAAATAGACTATGAGGGACGTTTGAAGACAAAACTTTATGACAAACGTGATGACTTCAACTTTCCTATTGTTAATTTTCCCTTCTTGAGTAGCAATATACCAGCATCGCCTGCATATGGCGTCTACGTTTCTCAGCTTATCCGATTTTCAAGGGCATGCGTGAGTTACCATGACTTTCGACAAAGAGGATTACTGCTGTCACAAAAGCTTCTTAACCAGGGTTTTATCAAGGAAAAGTTGATGTCATCACTTAGGAAATTTTACGGTCGTCATCACGAATTGATTGACCATTACAGTGTTCCAATATCTAAAATGATGTTGGACCTGTTCCTACTGTCGTAACCTTTCATGTGCCTCCACCGATTTGTGACTTCCACCGGATTGACTTTGTTGAACTTCACGACGGGTGCCGTATACGGAGCAGGAACTGCTTACCCTTCCGGAGCACCTGGGTTCACTCCTGGTTTTTATAGGAGTTCGTGTTGTGCATTGTTTTTTTAGTTTTCTGTGTTTATGTTATTGTTGTGCTTGTGGTTGTTCATTTGTCTTCCCGGGTTTGTCTGTCCAATAGATTACGTTTGTTTTGATTGCTCCTTAGGTATATTTGTCCTTTTTATCAAGTATATTTGTATCTTTATTGTCATAATATTAAATTTCGTAGTATCGACACAACATAACAAAATAAAAAGAACATCCACATGATCACTTATATACATTGTGGTGTAAAATTTCCTCTGTCATCAGTATTTCCAGTAATGAACAAGAGAATTGTTGGTTCCTGTATTTTACTTTTGGTAAAAAAATGCCATCAACCTGTGCACCATTGGTTGCAAGAAAAATATAACTTCTACATACAGGACATATCTGTAATAGTTCAAATAAGGTTGCAACTAAATATTAAACCACAAA
Source organism: Mytilisepta virgata (assembly GCA_028015205.1). Lineage (NCBI taxonomy): Eukaryota > Metazoa > Mollusca > Bivalvia > Mytilida > Mytilidae > Mytilisepta > Mytilisepta virgata. Next base: position 519,751 of record JAPWFG010000023.1, read on the forward strand.
CAAATTGCATTAATTATTATATCTATTTTTAAAAACAAAATGGTATTCCCAACTACTATAGCTTTTCAAATCTTAATAATAGTCCTTTTTGGCTCATGATTACTTTGTTATCTTATCATCTTTATCATTACAAGTTGCAAGAGGTCAAACCTATCGTCAGCCAAAGCCTATCAAACCTGAAGGCTAAATATCATACACTCTAGAAAAGGAATGTGTATTTCCGCATTGAGACAAACACATATTGAATTCTATTACGAGATAGGATGAAACGCTTTATGGAAAACCACAAAACCGGTTTAACCCCACCACTATTCAGTGTGTGTACTAAGTCAGACTATCCTGACTCTCTGGTGTGTTCATTTTTGTATTTTGTACTCTTTTATGTTATGTTTTGTCCGGCGTCCTGTCAGTGTGGTTGCTTTGATTGATTGGTATGTCATTGTTGACCTTTCCTGTTATCCATTTTGTTGATTACAGATATATAAAGAAACGATAACAACTAAACAGCTGATTGATGAATCAAATAGAAGAGCCTTATATGACCTAGAAGTTTTGGATAATTAGTAACATTTATACAGTAGAGTGCTAAATATGCAAATAAATGTAGCATTTCACATCACAATAAGGGTGGCTCTATATAAATACTTTTATACTCACATAGCAGTCATCCTTTTAGTAAACATACTTTATTATTCATCTGGGTATTGCAAATGAAAGAAAGAAGACCATATATTCCGGATATAATTATGAAAGAGACCACGTGTTTGGTATTTTTTTTATTCCTAGTAACAACGCCCCTATATGTCTGGAACTCCTTAAATAAGTTTGGAAGAATATCGTTGATTCCATCAAGTTTTGGTAGAGTTTTTGGGGTTTTTTTCATAGGAGAAGATTGTTAGATAGATTTTAATAATTTTCTAATTACTTGAAATGGACTCCACAAGGTTTGATCTAATTCGCGTCAATTGTTCCAGAAAATAAAGTTTTTAAATAGTTTTTTTTTACTGATTCTTCTATTTTTAGTACTGGGTATCCAAATAAGTCAGAGGTCTTGTCCTCCAGATATAGTTTTAAAAGGGCACAACATAAGGGCCATTCGATCAAACGTTGATCCCGTTATCCTAGTTGTTTCAGATGAGAAGAGTTTTTATTACTTTCTTTTGCAGGTTTTCTATTTTTAGTTACAAGGCCAATGGAAAATTTAAAGACCCCCCGGCCACACTTTTGAAAGTGACCACTAAAGGTATCAATTGTTTCAGAGAAGACGTATTTTTATTTTTGAAGTTTTCTTTTTATTGTTTGTAACGGTGGAAGTTTTTTTTAAAAGGGAACATCCTAAGGACCATTCCAACAACATTTTTAGCTCAGTAGGCCAAGTGGTTTCGGATAATACTAATTAGAGAAACTATTGTTTTGGTCCATGATGGTTGTTCTTATTAAATCATAATTATATCTTTAACCGTATTTCCAATATTTTGATCTCGAGAACTGCTGAAGGGTAGTCAGTCAACAAAATGGCCATACAGTGCATCAAATTATTTCGGTATTTTGTTATATATATATTTTTTTTTACAAAGGACGATGACGGACGACGAATGCCAAGTGTTGGCAATAGCTCGCATGACCCTTAACTTCTATGTTGTTTTCTACAGTATTGCCATTCTGGCTTTCGTTGAGACAAGAAACGTGGCAATAGGCAACATGTGACGTCTATTTTGTTATTTTAATAATCTTTATCTGCCATATACATGTATATATTTTGTAAAGCTTTAAGATCCGGTTGATTTTATATTACTTTTAAGTTCGTTCGATGGATTTAATTGATTTTTTTTAACTTTGAAAAAAATCCTGTTGATTGGTTTGTAATTGTTTAGCTTTCCTCCATTGAAAAAACAACAATTAAACAGTCAGTCTGTTGTACAATATATTTTAATTCGATCAGTTGTGATTGTTTTTCATTCAGGTCACACATCTAAAAATAGTCACAGTTCTACTGATATTTATAATGCCATTTAAACAGAATAAATGTAACATGAATAAGTGCATAAACACACCTAAATCCAGACTGTTCTTCAAGGAAAGATATTAACATAGATTCGTACTACGATAAGCTATTCCTTGTAAACTACCCAATATAACCCTTACTTATGTGTACGTAGGCGAAACTATTTTGAGATTAATCTTGTGATAGCTAAACTATCATGAAAGAGACCTTTTCTCGTGAGAAATAATGGATAAAAACATTTTGTAATCTTTTATATCCAAATGTTGTAGTATTAGCAGTAATTAAAACATCAGGGATTCAATATTCGGGGATTGCAGTGATATTTGTCCTTTTCGCCTCCATCCATAAAATTTGTTTTAATTTTCGCACTTGACATAGATAGGTTGTCACCTCACAATCACCAATGAGTGGAAAACCCAAAACCCAACGGTGATATCTAGAAGATCATGACGTAATAACCAGGTATATAAATCAATGGAAGGAAAACTACATTCCATTTGTTCAAATTATAAAAATAATACACAAATGCAGAGTTGCTGGAATCGTCTAGCTCTTTTTGTACAGAGAAAAGACTTTAAAGAGTAACTAAAACGCTTATAGAAAGTTATTTTCATTTTATAGTACTTAAAAAACGTATAAAAACGCAAAAAACCCGATGAAATTTGGTAACTTAGTTTTCGAGATATTAGCAAAATACTGGCCGATCGTCATTTGCACACCTCGCCACTTATTCTAATATTACTACTCGCCGGAAGTGACGTACTGTGCGGTTCAGATCTTGTACATAAATAGGTACAGGTCATTTGCAAAGTGAAAGCAGATTCAATTGATTGTTTATACGTTATTGGTGACAATTATCGATTTACAGTGCTTCTTATATATTCACCGACACTTGTTTGATGAAACATTTTACTTAATTTAAATCTACAATTCAACAATGGGAAGGAATTGTGCAGTTGCGGAATGCAGCAACTCTGCAAAAACGGGACATACTCAACACGCTTTTCCAAAAGATGACCGAATGAGTTTGAATACCTAGAGACTTCAGAAATAATATAAAGCGTCATAATTCTTTGCGCTAAACAGCTGATGTGCATTTGGTGCCATAATAGAATTATAAAAGTTTAATTGAATAAAGACTTAACCTATGTTTGCTCACTTTTATTACATTGTGTCTTGGATGGAGGGTTGTGATTTATATTTTGCCTACATTTGTTCATATATGTATAAGAGGACTTTAACTTACTATTTTAATATATATAATTTTATATATTTCTACTTGTGTGAAAAATGGGCAACCAGAATGACCAGTATATATATCCTGATAATGTAGAAAATAATTTGGGTAAAAATGTAGCTTTTTTTTTAAAGACATTCTATTTCATTAGGCAATGTAAAGCTAAAGCAAAGTTTGAATGTCTAATTATTTATTAAAAGAATATGTATTTATTTATTCATTATTCATAAAAAAAGATATATATATGACACTTCCAATCGTGCAAGAAATTTTATTTTCCCCTAAATAGTATTAAACACCTGTGAAAATTAAAACTAGTTCATGATATAAAACAAATTAGTAAACATGTGGATGGATATTTATCACCTTTAATCCTGGTAATTAAAACAGTTAAAGTTTTAGCACCTATTAATTAACATCCTGTTATCTAGTAATAAAGATCAAACAAAAGTTTTAATCCCTCCAATCAGGTAAATAACAACGTGGCCATGCACCTACCACCTGTGGAGTAAATCAATATAACAAAGTCATTAGAAAGGTATTATGAAAACCAGTTTTGACTCATATTATAATTCAAATTACACAAAGAGCATAAAGTCCCATAACCAATAGTAACCAAATTATAACTCTACAAATGTGGGAATTATTTTATAAGTTGAATAATTTTTTTTTTTATTAAAATCCACCAAAATCTTTTATTAAAATTTTAGGTGTACAGTGCAGTTTCTCCAACGATTCTCTACATATTTTTATTATTACAACAAGGATTGTAAGAAATTACTTATCCCTCTCTACATATATGTCTCTGATTAAACTAAGAAATTTATTATATTTTATAAGAAAGTTCTGAAATTTTATAAATCTGTCAATTCAATAAAAAAAAAACACATTACAATTCTACATCAAAATCTATATTACTATTCAGTAACTTATATCACTATTTGTAAAACATCTGTTTTAAAACTATCAATTAATATTGTGTCTTATATTTGCTTGTTTAAAAAAATAGTGTTTGCTTTTTATTCCTATAAGATGGTCTTCCATTTGTATTTATGATATACACACCTTTCAAAATATCTATAATTTCATTTTCATTCTATTTATATATATGTATATGGGGGCATTTATTGAAATTTATTGGCTATACTATTATAGTTATTACCAGAATTCCCCATTTCTAGAATTAAATTATTATTTCAAATTGGTAAGCACTGATAATTCTAAAATTACAACATCCCCTTTTTAAAGACATAGCAAAAGTATAGTTTCCCAAAAATGTAATAAACAATAAACTTATTTATTTAAACCTAATTTGTTGATGCCTTATGTGTTCAAGAACATGAAGAGGTCAATGTAAACACGTTCAAGAGCAGCCCACACTGTACGTCATTTCCGGTCAATCGGGGTCACTCAGCGAGGAAACCCTGTTTCCGGAAATAGCGCTGATTGGATTTCCCACAGGTAAAAATAATCCAACTTCACTCGCTATTTTCTCCGTTATTACTTGACCAAATTTCATCGGGTTTTTTGCATTTTTATACGTTTATTTAGTACTATAAAATGAAAATAACTTGCTATAAGCGTTTTAGTTACTCTTTAAAGACAGACTTCCAAAAATAGTGTCACATCAGTTAATCTTCAAATGTAGAATTGGCATTAATGACACTCGATATTAAAAACAATGAAGTCAAGATAGTAGTATCTCATTGTTGGTTGACACAAAATATATTTTGTCCAACAACACACATACACTACCAGTAAGTACACCAGACATGAGATCATTCAAATGTAAATTTTGTATCGACAACGTTTTTGTATAGTTTGGTGGACGGGTTTTCAACAGACGATTTAAATATTTAAATATGAGTAATTTTACATGAAATATCTTACAAGTACCATTTAAATTATAGATGTAAAGATACTTCAAAAGTGTCTCTGTGTTATTGGTAAAATTGTTTGCATTTCTTCTGGATATTATAATGGAAAGTAGGATGATAAGCGGTTTTAAATGAAAAATGATCAGTAAGCCAATAGATCTTGGTTGTTCTTATAATCACTTTCTATTTGTAAAGAGAAATAAAGCTTTTCAGTGATCAAAATTAGTGTTTGCCAAGCTGCTATATATCCAATGATATTGTTCCCCTAAATTGTGTAGTTCAAATTTCTTGAAATTTTTATATTTTTGTCCATAGGTCAGATATTTCGTCAAACTTTTATGAAAATTAAACGAACCAAAACTATTTTAGTCAAAGTGTTGGGTACCCCCTTCATTTTGTAAATATGTTTTACTATTTACTGGATTTCTGTAATCATCTATAGATATTTAATAAGTCAGGGCTTATCAAAGCTTTGATTTCGTATTTGAACCTTGGTTGAAATATGACATTTTGGAGATTAAATCATCGAATAAATCTATTTTTAATAATCAAAAGTGGAGAATTATTTAAACTCCAAAAGTAATTTCGGAGTTAAAAACTAACCCATACACGTACATGCTAGTTATAAATAATAACAATAATTGTAACAAATACAATTCAACAAAATAAACTCTTGATATAGGACGTCATCCGGCGAAATGAAGGCTTATTATCTAGGTACTATTTAACCACATTTAGATTGATACGGATTCGAATCGCTGATACGTTTATTAGTTTGTTCGTAGAAATCTCTGATCAGGTTTTAAAAATGATTACTCACTGGATCAAACAGTTTAACATTAATTTGTGTTAGCCGTGCAATGTAAAATATGTCTAATCATACCAGTAATATTTAAAAATCGAACGTATGCTTTCAACATTTTAATTTAAAATCGAAATTATATTTACTTGGTTATGTCATTTAACGAGAATTTCACGGATGATTCATTTACGTTAAAGTACTTTCCATGTAAAGTTATTGAAAAAAACAAATTTTGGATTAATTTACCTAGAAGCGTAAAAATATCTCGTTAAACAAAAAACATACACATATAAAGTCTTAAATTTTCAAATTTTGTCATTGTATTGTCTGCATTATCCTACAGGTAGGTCTGTTAATAATTTGAAAATGCTATATTTTTATAAGTTATTTGTATCTATAGCTAAAATATACTAGTCAAAAAAGAAACGTTACATTGTTATGTATTTCCAATGGACACAAGATTTCAAACGTCGTAGCGAGCTTAAAAATTGTCCGACCCTTCTCATGTTCACAGGGCATCGTTTTCTCGTCAAAACCTTTCATTTTTTTTTTTAAAAAACAAGAATTTTTTTTCTCGCATTTTTTAGATTTTAAAAAACATTTTTTACCCAAAAAATTTTAAAATTTTATTTTTACATTACGTTTGAAGCACGATTAATATCTCATTGCCATATTGTTCGGTTTCAATAATACTGGACTATAAAAGTTTGATTTTCCAATTCTGATGATGTTTTGAGCCTTTCGAAAAAAAAAATATAGATTTTATACCTGTTCTTGCAATATCAGATTACCGAGATCAATCAAATAATTTTTATTGAATGATGAATTATAGCAGAATAATTGCCTTTTTTGATCACTTTCAATATTCTTTGATAAATTTGGATTTAAAGGTATGTAACGTTTCTTTTTTTTTTACTAGTATATAATTGTAGAAGATATACAAGTTCGACACAATTTCAGTACTATATAATTAATATTTTATTACTAATTTCTATTTAGCACAGACTAATTTGAAGTGATACACATATCACAGAGTAAATTTTAGACGCCAACATATACGTTGGAATAAAACTTAAAAGATTTACAGTACTTTTGTTTTCAGCCTATTCGACATAACCTCGATGCACATGGGGCACCACGTGATTGAAGTTATTTCTTCATAGACTGAAAATAAATTATAGTCAATCCTTAAATAAATTGTTTATTCATCTACTAAACTTAGATTTTTTTGTCAATTATAGCATCTACTCATTTCAATTTTTAAATTCCAAACCCACTAAATTAAGAACCCATGAATATGATCTGTTTCACAATCAATAAATATTGAAATAAAAGAAAATAACTGAATTCATAGTATAAATTAAACATTCAGTAATTTGTTTTGCTTAGGTCACCAAAGACTTGACATGTCATTGATTCCGACGTCGTTTCTTTTTATATGTCAGTTGTTGGAATTTTCTTCATTCCTTTACTATTTTGGGTTATTGTATAGATTTTTCCGGCAAATTGCATTTGCGAATGTTTTGATAAAAAGTACTGATATCTTTTCCGAACCATTTTGTCAATTCTTTTGCGCACCACAGCAGTACAAAGACACAAACATTGATATTGGTAAATGGTTAAGATGATTGTTAGGCCTTCACGTTTTGTTTTATTGTTATGATGTCGAAGACAGTTTTGTGGAAGATGTAATGTCCGATTGGCCAGACAATGACAAATGAAGGAAATTTTTGGGTTATCTTGTTGAAAAATATGTAACAACAGAGTCGAAGTTTCCGCCTACAATGTGACCTGGAATTCCATCCGAGCAGAAATGCATCAATAACAAAAAGTTCTATAGCTCGGTAATCCCATTCAACGATTTCATGTTTGTAGCTCAAAAAGATTGAGACTTCTTGTTTTCAAAATTAGAAGTGTGGCTTACAGTAAAAGAAAAGGAAAAACTTATCTCGAGATACGAATTATATTGTATTTGTTGAGAAACTTGTTACCCACTTTAAACATGTTAAAATATACGTCAATTTCCTACCTGTCATTTACATGTCCTTTGCTATTCCGGTGTTACGATTTTTCTCTCCTTCGAATATCCCTTTGGTATTTCTTGACTTTACTTGATATCAACGTTTAACATGTAAAGTAAAAATAGAGGCTTAAGATAAACATTATTATGCCTGTACGATAAGTTGACATTTTTTCTTATTGATATGTTCCAGTTTTTTTTTTTTGGATTGCCACTATTCAATAGGAACAAACAGTTATGCCATATTTTATAACATATGAAGAAAGTCTGCTGTTAAGAAAGGCTTTATTTAGTTCCTTGAATGCCAATGATTACTTGAGAGTTTATTCAAAAGGGAAGGTAAGACCAAATATTTGGTGTTGTATAGTCCTTTCATTTCTTAATTTCTTTAACTGGAAATCACTGTTCTGGAAGTATAAATGGTACGGTCATGGCGGTTACGCTCTACTTGTAAACAGCATACTGGTAACAAGTGGACGAAAATATAATGTAGCAAACTAGAAGTATGAAACTGTTTTTGATATTCAAACAAAAAACAAACAAACAAACAGACGTATTCAAGTATTTTTGTTTATCATTTGAAAAGAAATGGATCTACCTTCAAAACTACAACATCGAATAAAATCTCTAAACTTATCTAATATATGAATGGAGTACTGCTTATCTATAAAACTAAAATTAGGGGCTAGATTTCTTTGGGCTGTCATCACGTAACAGCTGCAATAGACACAATTCAAATCATAATTTGAAAGATTGAGGTTGAATGTGTTGTCTGAAAATTTCACACGTTTAGATCGATACGTTTCTTTAAATGCTTGAATGATCGTTAAGTTAACACGATCCGAACCAATCCGACATGTTTCTATGTATTTTACATTCGTCTCCGCTACCGTTCTAAGGATAATTGTTCAGTTATAAGGTAACCAGAGGTAACCGGACATTTTACTAATATGCGCAGTAATTTTAAAGCAGATTATACTATCAATAAGGTACTTTCAAGTCTAAATATTGAAAGAGCGGGTGGTTTTGACAAGTTTTATATAGGCAATGGTAAGGTAAGACAGTGCATAGAGATTATGCGCTGAATATTTTTACATAATACGGGCGAATAAAGGAAAAATGAATTAAGAAACTTTAGTTCACACTTGGATAAAACATAGAATCATAAGTTTTAGTGAGCTTTTAAACGAACACACTTAATATAGATAAGACACGCACATAACAAGAGAACGTAGGGCGAATCCGTTTGGAAAAGTAATATAATATTTTTCATCCATTGCTTTACAAGAAAAAATATATTACCCTCCGAAAATGGCAGAGTGCTCTGTCCAAGGGGTCCAAGGGGTGAGACAAGCTATTCTGATGGGTAGGCATTATATTTGTTATTATTTTACACCTTGCCAACGCTGGGTAATAAAATATAAAAAAATATAATGCCTACCCATGTTAAAATAAGCATAGAGCATGGCACCTAGGAATTATTTCTTAATTATATTTCGACATTTTCGACATAGATAGACTGGATGTTCATATTATATGATCTATTAGTATATAGCCAGTATTATTTGTTTCTCCTATTCTTGACGTGTTTAATCGGTGGGATAAAAATACATAATATTTTTAACCATTTCTCGGTGATTGAATTTCTGCATGGAAATTCCATTTTTTTTTCTACAGTTATTAGAACGATAAATGTGAGAAGTCCCGAAATGACGTGTATGTAAACAAACTACACAGCTTAGTTTACTAAGGTTTTTGTCGTAAACCATAGGAGAAACAGATTCGTCACTTATGGAATGTCTCCACCTGCAATAGTTATAGTTTAGATTTTAAAACGCTCGCTAAAGGCTCACGTGTTGAAAATCGAAAATTTAACTATATCGGGTGGTGACCGTTCTTCATTCTTTTAGCATTTCTACAAAGGGTGAAGAAATGGGCCTTCCTGCTCTTTATTGGATTCCTAAACTACATAGGAATCCATTTAAACAAGGTACATTCCTGGGTCAGCTAATTGCTCTACAAAACCTCTTTCAAAGATTTTAACATTCATATTGACATGAACTAAAGAGGGACTTCAGAATTACTGTGAAACATCATTTTCCACCATGGCGTCAATCTGATGTGGATTCTTAAAACATTTACTACAATATGTAAAATCAAAAGTCTTTGGCGTCATGCAGCAGCATAAAAAACATTCGACTTCTCTACACTCTACACTACCATTCCACATTCTCAATTAAAAGATTGCTTAAAGCAACTCGTTCATCAATGTTTTTCAATAAAAATGGCATATACATGTATAAATTTATAGTTCTAGGTAGAGAAACTGCTTATTTCGTGAAGAACCACTCTGATTCTGACAAAAAGTATTCTGAAGATGAAATTACAAACATGTTAGATTTTCTCATAGACAACATATTTGTTGAATTTGGCGGTCTAATTTTTCAACAAACAATCGGGATTCAAATGAAAACCAACTGTGATCTCCTTGCCGATCTGGTTCTGTACTCATATGAGGCGGACTTCATTCAATGGTTACTACGTGAAAACAAAAAGAAACTAACCCAATCCTTTAATTTCACTTATTTTTGTTATATCGATGACGTGTTCTCGTTAAATAACGACAAATTCCACGACTTTCTATATCTAATCTACTTCAGTGAGCTTGAAATTAAGGATACTGCAGATACACCAAAGTCCGCGTCATATTTGGATTTGTTTCTTGAAAAAGACAATGAGGGACATTTGAAGACAAAAAGTTATGACACACGTGTTGACCTCAGCTTTCCTATTGTTAACTTTCCCTTCTTGAGTAGCAACATACCAGCATCGCCTGCATATGGCGTCTACGTTTCTCAGCTAATCCGATTTTTAAGGGCATGTGTGAGTTACCCTGACTTTCGACAAAGAGGATTACTGCTGTCACAAAAGCTTCTTAACCAGGGTTTTATCAGGGATCAGATGATGTCATCAATTAGGAAATTTTACGGTCATCATCATGAACTGATTGACTGTTACAGTGTTCCAATATCTAAGATGATGTTGGACCTGTTCCCACTGTCGTAACATTTCATGTGCCTCCACCGATTTGTGACTTACACGTGATTGACTTTGTTGAACTTCACGACGGGGGTCGTATACGGAGCAGGAACTGCTTACCCTCCCGGAGCACCTGGGTTCATTCAATCGTGTTGTTCATTGTTTTTAAGTTTTCTGTGTTTATGTGTTGTGCTTGTGGTTGATCATTTGTCTTCCCGGATTTGTCTGTCCAATGGATTACGTTTTTTTATTGCTCCTTAGGTATATTGTCCTTTTTTTAAACATTTTTGCAGGCCCATGAAAATGCAAAAAGAACATAATATGCGCAATCCAGAAAACCACGTGCTGAAAATGCTAGGGGCCATCTAAATATCCCAAATACAGGGGCAAAGATAAAATTGTACATTAGAAATTTGTTTGATTATCAAATGTAAATTATTTGTTCGTCATTTCTATCTTTTAATTATTGCAGTTACAATTGGCCAATTAAGTTTAGGGTTAATTATTTGCAACCTCAGACCCTAAGTGAGGAGCATCTATTTCTAAAGCCGAGCACAGTGGCTTGTATTCGGTGCTTTAGTGTTTTGCATGGTTCGATTTATTTTCTATTTGATGTATTGTATAATGTATAATTGTTTTTTTCTTTTTTTACTACGAAGATAATTGCATGTAAATAGATTCAATATTTATTCATTTATTAACCTTTCATAATAGTATCCGCCATAATTATCCATTGATGTCTTGACATATGTTTTCTTTGTTATCTTGAATTTATTCATCTCAAACTGTTTCAAAAAAGAATCACCTCCAATAAATTATCAGTTAAGCAGAGTCTCATTGCAGAATATTTTTGAATAAAAATTTTGAATTGATATGAATTGCACATAACCAGTCTATGCTGACATCAAGGAAATTTATCTAGCTTTAGCCTTGTTATTTGGAATTCGCCTGAATTCGTCTGAAAATTCAGAAAATAAAGACACATAAAATAAAGGAGACAAATATGCCTGTTAAAGATGAAATTTGAATTAATAGTAATTGATTCTTTGACAACACCCTCTTTGTTATATTCAAGGACAAGAGGAAATTGCTTTTAATATAAGATCTCTGTAAGGACCAGAATGTTATCATTAGGATCAAGAAATACACGATCTCAGAATTTCCATTAGATAGAAAAGTGAACAAAATATATTACCATAATAACAAAAACATAATATGAATGGAAAGATATTTTACAAAATATACAATATCATCACAAAACTGGGCAAGTTATTTGAAAAGGTGCTTCAATAATGACCAAAGTTAATATTAATATTTTATTAAAAGTGCTACTCCAGAAAGTCAATATTTTACATCTGAATGCATTTCTACCGTTACAGTACCATTAACCAAGCAGGGCATGCTTGCTTTCTTTTTTATTTTTGTTTTGTTTTTTTATGAGGTTTCTATTCTGTTAGTTTTACATGCACCATTTGTGGTGTTTGTTAACATTGTTGTGTTACATTGTCATGATTTTCTTTTTTTTTTCCTTGGATTTCAAATTTACGGACATTTCCCACTTTTTTACGCTTTACTATTCTTTACCTATACAACGTATTTACATGTAATTACATAGGCTCGGCTAATTCTAAATCATCTGCTTAATCTTGCCGTTCAGAACTTGACATAAAGAAAATACCTATAAACAAGATATGTTCATATCAGTTTTACATTCTTTTCGTATAGCTATGTGGTTTTGTTTTGTCGTCTTATATTCTGCTGGTCTAACCGATTTGCCTTGCCTTGGGATTTTTTCTTGTGCGTAATCTTCACTGTCTATCACGTTGTTATTCTTTTGTACATATTTATTAAGCAATTACCAGGTAATACCAAGGTTATCTAAAAAAGAGTAGGGTGTTCATTCCTATATTGGACATTTATCTCAAGAGTAGGTTAAGTACCTGTTCTTTGCTTACTTCTCTTCCATAGTTGACAGTGCTCGCTATATATATGGAATTAGACGTACTCAAAAGGTAATGCTGTTGGTGGATCATTATGTTGTATATTGATAGGTTCCCTTAGGTACATATACACGTTCAATGAAAAATATACAGATTAAAATTAATGCAAATAAAAACAGATTATTATATCTTTGCGAGTACAAAAATAAAATGGGAACAATTAAATATCCTATCTATTGGGTGATTGGTAGGAGTTGACTGTACATACATCCTATATAATATGCTCGGTTTCAAGGTTGGCTTCTTCCCTTTAATTTTTATTATGGTTTATTTCAATATTTGTGGTCTTATTTATATCTTTTATTTACCTTCTGTCCTTTCGAAAGGTCAACGTTGTTTTTTCATTTGTTTCTGTTTTGTGTGTAAATTTGAAATATCAAAACAGTGGACTCTGATCCATAACACGTGCTTCAAACCGGGGAATTAATAGTACATCAAAAACACATGTTAAATATTTTCATCAATGTATTTCGTATTTAACCTGTTTTTAAACATTTTCATAATGAGGCGGCTGAAACAAGTCAGCCACAATATATGAATTTTAAAAAATCAAACATATCTGTTTTTGCAATACTATCAAATATTGACTCATCACCCTCCTCATAACCGGGTCGTAATCTTTAAATTTCTTAAATGAATTAAACCAATTAATACATATTCCTTACGTTCTGTTCTGAATGTGGTCATAGTACGTCATGGTTTGGTTTAAATGCAAAGACAACACTTGTTGACTTGTTTGAGTATGCTTAGACTCTTTATAATGGATTAGTATAGAACGCTTTCCCATTGGAATTGCATTTGTTACCGTCAAATCTCAAATGAGCAACAGCAACTCTTCAACTACAACATGGCAATTACTTCAGTGCTTCTAATTACATATTCATGATACGACCCTATATTTAGAAGAAATTACAGTATAAATAATTTAAATAAATAACAACTTCGTCAGACCAAATTAAACGATCGAGATTTTTCTATATAATTAGTAAAGATTTAATAAATATTTTACCATATGACAAGAAACTCTAAGATTATTAACCTTCCATTCTCATTAAAAAAAGAACCAGTAAATAACAATTTTCATATAGATATCAAATCCAATATATTTCTATTATACTTTTGTTAATTAAAATTCAGGTTTTCGGAAAGATTTATGTTTTTTCATCAATAAAAGACTTCATAAAAATGTCCAAACTACACATTTATAAACAATTTATCATAATATATAGATATGTGAAAGACCTAGTAAGATATTAGAAAGCAAGCATTAGTTGTGCATAAGGCTCTTAATATATGTAATCTTTATATGCATTTATATCTGATTAGATGTAGTAATCCCATGTTTAAAGATGAACTTATCTAAATTATTACACCTTACAGTATAATTAGATAAATCTATTGGCTAATAAATGATCACATGACATAGAATAATTCAGATATTTCATTATAATCGGTGGTGCCGGGGAATAACCTCGACAAAATTCATTTGTCCGATGAATAACCCTATTATTCCCCGGAGGTTAATAACCCTTACAATCGATATGTTACATAAAAATATTTGTTCGGTATGATAAAACAGTTAAGGCCCTATGAGTCGGGAGATATCCAAAATGGTCAACCCTGCTGAAGGGTTATTCCCCGAAATAACCCTTCAACAGGGTTGACCATTTTGGATATCACCCTCCTCAGAGGGCCGTAATTGTATATTAAAACACCTCTGTTCACTAATTTATCTACAATATGTCCAATATTCTCTTCAAACTACTAAGTGTAATAAGTTCACATTGAGAAAAAAGATTGTATTTTTTCTGACGGATATATGAAACTGTTTGGTTATTTTGATAAGTTGCAAAATAGTAATTTTAAATATGACATATGATTATGTTTGATGAACAATTTTACTCGCATCATATCAAATTTATCATAAAAAATTTAAACGCATTAAAATTTGAAATCATTAAAAGTTTTTACCTGCAATCATGGTAATGTTTATTAGGATGCAGTATTGGTCTGAAGGAATTCTACAATGAAATAACAACTAAAATTACTTTTGCAGCTTAATATTTATATCTGCAAAAAATCACCTTCATTGTGTCCAACAACGTTGAAGTCCTATAAATGAAATAAAGCTATCAATATTTTCAAAAATATGAAGCGCCCAAGCTCAGAATGTCGATGTGACATTGAAAATAAAAATGACAGCTGTTTGAGTAAATTTTTATACAATTAATACTATCTGTGGAATATAAGTATTGTACATGCTTAATTTGTAGACAGAGGTATATATCGTCAATGTATATGTACCTCCAGCCAATGCGTTATGTATATAATATTGCATTTCACAAACAAGCTTTCAACTGTTTTTGTGTACGGAACTGTTTTTGTGTTTTTGATGCCACATTATTATGTTATAGACAACCAAATAGACTTTACAGTCCGGAAATATTCTTATTTTTAACTTACCCATTTATGCCAATAGCTGTGTAACATAAATCATGAACTCCTATTTGATCAAACGATGGCACCCACGTAACATTGACATACCATTCATTTCCGAATGTACCATATCTACACAAGTCTGATTTTATCATTCCTGTTGGTGACACTGTATATATTTGTTTAATGCTGCAAAAATGAAAAAAAAGAACAACCTTTCAGATAACAAAAATTAACTGATGCCTAAACGTACAACATTTTGTTAAAAAATGTATTCTTACAGACAGTGATTTCACAATGATTTTATGTAAAATATCATATTGTTTCATAATATTGTAAATATATTGTTTTAACTTCAGTTTCATGACATGCGTGTTTGCAGCTTACTTGTTCTCTCTCGTGTAACAGCTATCAGGAGATTCACAGAGAAATGAAAGCACAAAATTGATGTCAGATAGTGTAAGTTCCTGTTGATTAATGACAAAAACACTACAAGCACGGGATTCTTAAAATCCTACCATCCGAACAGTCTCCAAATGTTTGTATATGATTCGTTATGCCGCGCATGTGATGTATACGGCGACTTTCTCGGCAGGGCTAGATTACTGTCACATAAACTTCTAAGACAAGGTTATGTTCAGTCTATGTTAGTTCGATCACTACAAACGTTTTACAGTCGCCATCACGAATTGGTTGACCGATACGAAGTTTCTATCTCACGTATGAGACTAGATATCTTTAGTTAGATTTCACTTCCTTCTGGAATTGACATCTTACCGGACGTGACACCTCACCAGACTTGACACTTCACTGGGAAGGTGACGGGTTCCGTTAACAGAGCAGGACATGTTTACCCTTTCAGAGCACCTGGTGTCACTCCCGGTTTTTATGGGAATTCACATTGCTAGTGTTTATTCTTTTGGTTATAAATGTATCCTTGTCGCGTTTGTTTGTTGTGTTTCGTGCTCCTGACTTTGTCTTATTCACAGTTTCTATTTTATGATCTATTTTTCAAACAGATATTTTGCTGTATAGTTCATTATTGTATGCAAACAGATAATATTATGTATGAATGTTTGCCTATTTAGGCTACACAACCCTTGCTGGAGTGGAATGTACTCGGGTAGAATCACTTTAAACACGTTAAATCAAGTGTAAAACGAGATCATACAACTTTCGCATTCGTTTTTCATAATAATAATAGAAATACTAAGGGTTCATTCCTTATATTGCACATGGTAGATCTCCTTAGCTGAAATTTGGCTTCCTATTTCGGAATTTTTGGTTTTGAGTAGATTTTATTTAAAATATGTTTGTTTTTTGGTCTTCCAAATGTTTCGTTTTTAATGCTTCTGATGACAACTCCTTGAAATGCGTCGTATACAGCATAGTATAAATTTACTATATCTAATATTAGTATCTTTGGATTGTTATTTTGGCAGTATATAAATATACGTTAACAAATGTAATTACAGATTTAACAGTTCAATTTAATAAACAAAAGTAGTGTTACAAACATCATTGCGGTTCAACAGTCTGAAGGGCTTGGCAAAGTATAGAATAATTTCCTACAGATTTTAGAAATGGACATGTTGGTTGTAAAAGGGATTATTACATGTTATTATTACCTAGAACTACTTGATCCGCTTCTGGCGATGATTGTTTGTATATATTTTTCACCATATTGACTGTGAACTAATACTCCATTAGCCAAAGTGCGATCATGGAAAACGGGATAAGGATCAGTGTCACAGGAATCACTGGACGTATACACTTTAATAACAAACTGCAGGGGTATACTGCTTAATGGAACTGATCCACCTGGACTTGCAAAGTCTTCAATCTGCAACGCTACAGCATACATGCCACTACTTCCAGATGCAGTGTAGGTCAATATACAGGAATTCTGAAAAAATCGGTCAAATAATGTAGACAATTATATATTTTATAGTCTTTTGTAGAGGTAGCCATGAGTTCTAAAAAATTAATATTGACCCACGCCCAAGTCTATTAAAGCTCGGATCGACCGGTACAAAGAACTGTAATTGTGTTATTACATACTTATTCGTTAACTCCGTAATTTCATCTCTAGACTCTTTGTAATTCGTACCCCATACCTATCCCAAAAAACCGTCTTTTCATTAATTCATATCTTATGATTCAAAAGTATATGTAAAAGTAGGGGTTTTACTAGGTTTGTTTTATTTGGCAAAATTATGAAATTTAAATCGAATTGAATGATTTATTTTGTATAAGTAAAGCCAAGAAATACCAAATGGATATTTGGAGGAGTGGAAAATCGAAACAACAGACAAACTCGGGAGAACAACGAAGACAAGACAAAACAATACATGCACTACAATTAAAAACTTAAAACATATGAACAACATGGACTCCACCAGGTGCTCCGGAAGAGTAAGTAGTCTCTGCTTCCTGCAGGACACCCGCCACGCTGCTCATGTCAAATCCGTTATGAGGAAGGGACAACTTCAATGGAACAGGTCCATTTTCATTATAAAACATTTAAATTTGAGAAAATAATATCCAACTCACTAAAATACTTAGTGGAAATTTTGACCGCTTAGTTCGCGTGGTTGAATTTTCAACTTTATTTAGTTCAAGCAGGGGGATATAAGGGTGAACGTAAATCAAATTTCACACAAAAACATTTAAAAAATGACAGGGGCGTTGTACTTCCAATTTACAGTTTAAACTCTTTGCACAAAACAAACGATTATCTACCATGCAACACGAAAAAAGTGAAATAAAACACAGCAAAAACTTTAAACAAAAATAACCTTGTAAAATAGAATCATTTTTCGGAGTTTTGTCCCCAAAAAGACAATATTGAAGAGTGAAGAATTTAAAGATTGCTTTTAAAATTCTTTTATATAACTCCCTTTTTGCTCTTATAATTCAATAATTTACCACTCTTATTAAAAACAACGATTTTACTTTTTATATTAACATCTATACACCATGTACTACAAAATGTGTATAACCTTTTAAATCTATTCTCTGTGAACATTTTCTTACAGTTTAGTAGAAAGGCCCTCTCATTCCAATTTTAAATAACTTTAACATTAAAGTAATTACATGAAACTTTAATAGCGAGCACATCGAGCTCTATTGGAGCATATGGATCATTTAGAAAAGTTTTTGTTTAATGGGGGGCAGCCATTATGCGATCCGAAGTAAATTTATTTGTTAAAGCGAATATTGCCATACTGTGCTACATACTAAGGCTAGAAAAAAGTTTCGTTCGCCGGGAACGGAAGTAATAAATGTAAGGGAAATAAGTAACTTGCTTCAAAGTATAATTTTAGAGTAAAAATCGTGATACCGGAAATGAGTTTCTGCAAAGGGCTATTGCTGTGCTTGCATTATTGGCCACGCCAACAGCATATTAAATTTTAACGAAACACTAGAACAAACAATACAGTGGAACTGGGTATACTACTGCCATAATTTTGCTCATTTTGGTTTACGTCTGCGACCGTCCTTCCAGTCGAACATTTTTTCAGTTTATTCAAAAAGCTAACAATACAACGAATCTCGTTGGATGATGAATGAATCAAAATTAATTCTGATAGGACGGCTTTGAAAAGAACCGCGTGATTTCCACGTGATTGAAAAAGTGAAAGCGAAAGTTGAACGAGTCAATATGGTTTTTAATTAAACAATCTCAAAATAAACGGAATATCATGTTACTGCATACAGCCCAGTTAGATTATCTCAATAAAATCATTATGTAATAATATTAGATATATTCTTTGGAACAAACATATCAAAAGTAAATAAAAATGATGCCACATTCATGAAATAGTAACATCCACAGGCTTATAGCACTACAGTGTATTTCTACTCGTTAATTATACTGTACAAATTGCATTCTTAAATTCTATTATTTGTTTATTTATCTGTATATTTATTTAATTCTATATATGTATATAACAACAATAATTGAGGAAATACATTGCAAAATTAATAAATATATCATTTAATAAAAGTAGTCAAAGCTGGCCTAAGGTTAGCTTTTCTTCCTGTTTCTAAAGCTGGTATAAATACAATTTACATAAACTGTCAAATGTCAAATGTATATCAATGGGAACTGCGCATAGATTATATTGAAAATGGGTCAAGGACTCAATAGACCGACTTTGACTAATTCAGCAAACTTGCAAAGGTAAAGGTAAAATTCTGTATGAGGGATGATTACACATAAATTGTACCCTACATACACATTTGTTGGGAAAAGACTGTTTCATATATAAAATGAAAAATCTTCAAATGACATCACTCTATCATACAAATTTTGTGTTTGTCAATTTCAAAGGTCTGTTTAAAAGCTATAGAAGGAGTTACCCTATTTATCCTACCCAACTTCCTGATAACCCGTGTATCCGACATTCACCGTGCTATAAAGCCGAATTAGCACTACGTAAATGGGGTCAAAAATGGGACTTTATCCACATCGTGCATAAATATTGTATAACAGTATATTTTAAGTAAAAGCATACTTTAAATTTTATTTCTTTATGTTATGGTTTTTATGAATATTCTTCTAGTAGTAATACTTACTTCATTTAATGATGAAGACGCAAGAGCATTACAAACTGAGGCACATTCATCTCTTAAAATGGTATTTGCCCATCGACATTTAATTACATCACCATCTACATCATGAACTGTTGAAAAATGTATACATGGTTAGAAGCTTAAGATGTGTTTTATATTATTTCTTCTTCAATTATTTTGATAGCATTGTAATTGACGAAATATGCACATTTTGTGCACCAAAATAGATAGCAAAGGAGTTATCGATAGTTTTCATATAAATGAGATCAAAATGCATGGACCAACACAAGTAGCTAAAAAATATTAGCTCCTTACGTTGCTGGGATCTATGTCGAAAACAAAAGCTTATTCCGAAATGAGTTTTACTTAACTGCTGGAAGCAGACATAAGCTCAGAATAAATTACATACATTTGTAGATGACATTGCAAATTTAAATAATCGGTATTTTCGTCATTTACAGGAACTCAAAAGGAATCTTATTTTTTATATGATAGAGGCAATTACTTATAGATTCACAATAACTGATCGAGTTTCCTGTTTTATACATTGCATCATCCTACAATGTAAATCTCAATAATGCACGCGCAAAGTCTCTGATAAAGTTCAATATTTGTCAGAGCCTTCCTTCTTCCCTTATTTCTTTTAATTCACACCATGCCCTACCGTGGGATATGTATATTTCGGTGAATTTCAGTTTTTCCAAGCACAGATTTATAAAATAAGTAGTTTTTCTTACCAAAGAGAAAATTGATTTAATACATATATTATGTTCTTTGTGCTTCTGACTTTGTGTTGTTTTATTTTGTTTTGTGTTTTTGTTTTGTTGTTGTCTTTTTCTACTTTTTAATTTCATAATCAGTTGTCTATGGTTTCTTTAGGTATGTGTCCTTTGTAAGAAATCTTGGCCAACTATAAATCATAATCTATCGAAAGATAAACGTCATTTCGGGACTTCTCTAGTTTATCGTTCCAATAACTGTAGAAAAAACGGCGGTAATTTTCACGTAAAATTTAAAGCTAGTGGAAGTGGTTAAAATATTATGTATTTTTATCCCACCGATTAAACACGTCAAGAATAGGAGAAAGCACTTTCTAACTCTGAAATAAGTTCCAGTTTGGCGTTTATTAAACAACTTAATTAGATACAAGGCATAAATCTTAAATGAGCTGCTACAAGAATAAATTTTGTACAATCCTTCTGAATCATCGGTACAATCTATATATCTTTACTATGGAAAGCAAAATAAGCAGGAAAATATAGAACTCCTTTTTTATTTTACAAATTGGACAATCAAATATTTTCTACGGTGTTGGTGTGCCACCAGAAATGCTGAAGACAAATCATGTGAAAAGCCAAAACAATAAGTAAACAATGCAAACATCAAAAATTTATCTGATAACATAACTATGTATCCAATTTTGATGTACGCAGCATATACAATGTACATACCAGGAATATGAAGAGAGTAGGAACAGCCATATTTTAGTTTAATAGTAGATTGCATTCCTGTTGTTGGAGATGAATTAATTTTCCCCGTATCCTGGCGTTGAGATATATCTGCGACAACTTGTAATGACCAGCTGCCCCCTATAGATGATACCAAAGTTATCCAATCACTACTGCTATATCTATTAAAGGAACATAGAAATAGATAATACAAATATTCAACTTTAGTATCTATTCCAAACAAGACTGTATCAGTAAAATGTTTTTTTTTTAATAATGTAAGAATAAGACTTTCAATTTTTTTTCATAGAATCTGAATATCATTTTAGCGATACATGTATTGTTTGTTGTTGAATTGGACTTTCTTTTTTATTTCTAATTAAAGTATGTAATGTCGGGCATAAGTGTCAATGAAATTTTAAATAATAATAATAATTAATGTATTAAGGATTGTAAAAATAACAATCCAAAGATACTAATATTAGATATAGTAAATTAATACTATACTGTATACGACGCATTTCAAGGAGTTACCTCTCATCAGCAGCATTAAAATCGAAACATATGGAAGACCAAAAACCAAACTTATTTTAAAACAAGAAGTACTCATAACCAAAAATGGCGAAATAGGAAGCCTAATTACAGCTAAGGAGATCTACCATGTCCAATACAAGGAATCAACCCTTAGTATTTCTGTTATTTTTGAATTTTGCTAAAATACTGGTAATTTCTATAACAAATCAATGAATAATCATGTCAGACAAGTCTGACGACTGGGTTGGCGAATACCCTCGCTTTCATGGCTTTGTACGTCTTTTATCGAAATATTAAAGGCTGTTCATTTAACCGCTTCTGTGATCGTATGTTAGAGTGCTTGCCTCGAGTACCGAAGGTCGCTGGCTCGATCACGACACGCGGCATTTTGTAGTAAGAGCAGAGACTGGTCCGGTATCAAAATAATATTTCCCGATGGTGTGACATGTCTTCCTGTTGGCAGTTACATCGTGAGTTAGCACGTTAGAAATCCTATCCAGCGTGTCGGTCTAGTAAAAAGCAGGGTTCATATGCAAAAAATGATATCCTTATTTAATATAATATACGCGAAAAAAGATTTAATAAGTTCATATAATGTAAACAATGGCGCGGTATATACTGATTACCATTAAATTGAATAGTTTAATGAATATCACAGACTTTTAAATTGTACTGAATTGTCGAAACATTACCTAACAGAAAATAGAATAGCGTAAAACCCCAATCTGCGAAACCAATCCTAAGGGGCAACATTGGCGTAACTTACCCAAACTGAAACACATTTTGATTCGTTTCCGGAAATTTATAATTAATAGTTCGCTGTCCAACTGACCAGTTTTCTTCTTCGTCGTAGTCAACACAGTAATAAGACATATCGCTTATTGTTTCACTGCATCCAGAAGAACAGGTCAATGATCCTTCTCCGTTGAGAATTCTTCCGTCATAATTGGACTTACACTCATGGTTTCCACCTTGCATAAATGACACTCTATATGTGATAAGGACCATCTGAAATAAGATGTAAATTTTGTGAAACTACTGAACAACTTTACCCTATATCTGACATCAATTATTTCAATTAGGAAAGTCGCCACGATTCCTAGATTCTATAATGAAAATATTTTTAGCAGTCATTTTAACTTTGACATAATAAGCCTAAGTTTAGTTTTTATCTTTATGTTGCTTATGCGTTTAACTTATATGAACTTTATCTGCTAGTAAAAAGATTTAACCCAATACACTTAAATAAAAATAGAAAAACAGAACACAGTAGGATAATCAGAATATTTAAATCTAAAGACAACAGGTCTTCCTGATTACATATAATAAACATGATTAAAAAATTCAAGATACGATATGAAACACAAAGTAATCAGTAAAAAAACGCTAATCGAATGATATCCACTAAAAAATTAGAATTCATTTATGGACATTTTTAATATGCTTACTACCCTTTCATGAAATTTCAAAGAATCGTTGTATTTGTTCAGAGGTATGTGCTGTAACGGTTTTGATTATTGAATATTTTTTTGGAATCCACTTTTATATCTGTAGACTTAACATATTCATGCAAAAGTTATCTAGCATGTGTAAGCATATAATTTATGATGAAAACTTGTATCCGTAGTAACAATATAGCACCAGCTAGGGAACAATTCTCGTTTTGTATACCAACTCTTGTGACTACACAAATAGAAATAAAGCTCTTGATTACATCGAGGAGCGTTTATTAAGCTAATACACAGATGTTGGAGTACATAAGTATTAACATTTCCCGGTGTATCGTCTTCACGTAAATACGTTCTTATAATATGTTAAAAAATGTCATATCAATAAGCTAGTTTAAACTAAATTTAAATTAATAACTGTATTGAGGAAGTCGGAAATGACACACACCCCAAATGTTGTAGCCCAGTGCACCTTTTTCACAATCATATCTTTGAATATAGGCCCAAATTTTAGAAAATCAATATTCTCAAACCTTACTGTACATTTGCATACATGTATGGCAATACTATATAGAAATAAATGCATTCAATGTAAAATGAAAACTGAAAGAAGATTTTCAGTCACCAATTTACAATTACCACTTTCGACCCTTGCAGGCCCCAGTTTTTGAAAATCAAAATCTTAAAACCTTATTGCGCATCTACATATATATACAGTGTGTGATATTGTTGTAAAGAATTTAAAGCATAAAATGAAAGAGAAATTTATGTAACAAGCTTCAATTCACAATTTTCGAAATTAATTGCATACAATGAATAATGAAAGAGGAGTTTAAGCTTAAATTCAAAATATCGAAATTCGACCCCTGTTAGCCCCAATTTTCAAAAATCAAAATTGCAAAATTTTATTGCACTTTTCATACAGTATGCGACAATACTATATAGAAACTAAATGCCTTGAGTTAAAAATGAACGAGGATTTTAAGTCACACGAAAGTGTGACGGAGGGATGGATGGACAGACGGACGGGGTCGATAACAATATCCCCGAACTTCTTCGAAGTGCAGGGATCAATATAAAACTTATGACAACGGGATTTTAAATTAAAAATCTATCGATTTTTATAGTTACTTGCACATACCCGGTTTTCCAGTGGTCGCCATGAGATGAGACCTCCTCTAAAATGTGAACAATTAACTATACAAAAAATGCTAACTAAAGACAAATATTCTTTCATCATTTTGCTCCTTGTAAAACCAAGAATAATGAATTCATAAATTATGTCTCTTTTCAGGAAGTATATTTTCGTACAACATGTACAATACACAATGTTTGGAGTATTATTTCATTTTAACAAGTAGAATATAATTGCCGCAATCATGCATTGAAATTAATAGACATTTACACAGAGATTGCAAAGAAATTAGATACCCAAGTTAAGATGAAAAATATCTGCGGGGAAAACTTATTATTTAAAGATGAATAAACATTCTTTGTGCTATTTATGTGTGACGTCCGATTTAATAAATTACACGTCTGCTCAACAAAAACATAATTCAAAGATATAATCTCCAAATAATTAGATACTTCTTAAATGTATGACGTGTGCTTCTGTAATGATTTTTTCTAAAAGATGGAGAAGATTACACTATTACATAATTTTCGACACCTTAGAACGTCCATGATTTCTAAATCTGACAGGGTTTTTAACAATCCCCAAGTTAGAAAAAGACTGTCCTACCTTCATGACAATTATGTCATAGTTCCAGGTTACAAAGCTCCAAACAACATCGTTTTTGTCTGCAAACGATTCTGCATTGATTGCCTGATTAAGGAGATTGATTTTTACAATTCGCTTGGCAACAACACTTACACGCACACTACAATATTAGATATTATCAATAATCATATTTCTGTTTTATCTTCCTTTGGTACTGCTGTTAGTAAAGTCAAGAAATACCAAAGGAATATTCGAAGTAGAGAAAATCGCACCTGGATAACTCCGGAGAACAACGAAGACAAGACCAAAACAATGCACTACAATTAAAAACTAAAAACATGAACAAAATGGACCCCACCAAAAAACCGGGGGTAGACGCAGGTGCTCCGGAAGAGTAAGCATTCACTGCTTCCTGCAGGACAGCCGTCATGCTCCCCATGTCAAATCCTTATGAGGAAGGGATAATATCAATGGAACAGGTCCATTTTCTTTTGGGAACGTGTTTTTCATACCTGTCAACCAAGTAGTGATGACGCCCATAAAACGGATAATAAGGATGGCTTCAGCGTATGAGCAACGTACTCCTGTCTGAGCACCTTTTCTGTCAGAAGCCGGGTTCTGTCCAGCAGGTCAATGTATATGTCACAAGCTCTGGAAAATAACGTATGAGTTATAAAATATATACTCCATACGCCGGCATTTCTGCAATATTGCCGCTCAAAAATGGGAAGTTGACGATTGGAAAGTCAAAGTCATCCTGTTTGTAAGTGATGCCAATTTTAACCTCCATTCCATTTACTGGATACCCAAACTTCACAAGTGTCCATATAAACAAGGTACTGCCAAATGCACTACTAAACCCATTTCAAAACTGCTTACTACTTTACGTACAGCAATTAAGGATGGTCTCAGGAGCTACTGTGATAAGGCCTACTCAATTAGTGGTGTGAATCAGATGTGGATTCTGCAAAATTCTAAAGACTTAGAGGAATATCTTTTTGATCTAGTTACCTTACATATTGTAATAGCATAACACTTTTGATTTTTCTACAATGTATACAACCCTCCTACATGATAAATTAAAATCCTGTTTTTTGTGAGCTAATTCACCAGTGTTTTTGCACTAAACAAGGTTCACAGATATGCATGTCTGGTATTAGGTAAGGACAAGGCTTACTTTGTCAACAACCAAAAACTGTTTGTAACAAAACTGAGACTGATGTTCTTAGCATGCTGGAATTTCTTATTGACAACATCTTTATTGGGTTTGGAGCACGTGTTTTTCAACAAACGATCGGGATCCCAATGGGGTCAAACTGTGCGCCGCTTTTGGCCGACCTGTTCTTGTTTTCATATGAAGCTAAAATTTTACATGGGTTACTGAGTCGGAAAGAAAAGAAACTAGCACAGTCCTTTAGTTTCAGTTTCCGCTATATAGATGATATTTTGTCACTTAATAGTTTAAGGATTACTTACCTACATCTCATATATCTCAGTGAACTTGAAATTAAAGAGAACACAGACACACCGACATGTGCTTCTTATCTAAATTTGTACTTGTTCATAGATAATAATGGACGGTTGAAATCAAACCTTTATGACAAACGTGATGATTTTTATTTTCCGATTGTGAACGTCCCCTTTCTTAGCAGTGATATACCGAAGTCTCCAGCCTATGGGGTGTACATTTCAGTTGATTCGTTACTGCCGCGCATGTGATGTTTACGGCGACTCTCCCGGCAGGGCGATGATATTGCTATGATATAAACTTCTATGACAGGGTTATGTTCAGTCTATGTTAATTTCATCACTCCAAAAGTTTTACGGTCGTCACCACGAATTGATTGGCCGATATGAAGTTTCTATCTCATGTATGAGACTAGATATCTTTTATTAGATTTCACGTTCTTCTAGAATTGACACATCACACCTCTCAAGACTTGACACCTCGCCAGACTTGAGACTTCAAGGTCAATGTGACGGGTGCCGGTAACGGAGCAGGACATGCTTACCTTTCCGGAGAAGCTGATGTCACTCCCGGCTTTATGTTGGCTTTCACGTTGCTTTTTTAGTTTTGTCTCGTCTTGTTCATATTTATTTAGTTTACTATGTATTTTACTTCTTCTATGTGTATGTTTTGTAGCGTTTGTTCTCTTTATCGGTCAGTTCGTACCAACTTGCAATGTGGCGGGTGTCGTTAACTGGGCAGGACATGTTTACCCTTCCGGCGCACCTGATGTGACTTCCGGTTTTTAATAGGAGTTCACATGGCTAGTGCTTTAGTTTCTGTGTTTTGTTTAGTTTGTTATACGTTTTTTATTCTTTAAGTTATACATGCATCCTTGTGGTGTTTGTTTGTTTTGTTCCATTCTCCTGGCTTTGACTTTTCCATGGACTTCTAGTCTAGTTTGTGGTTTTCCCACAGTTTTGTCGCTTCGGTATTCTTTGGTGATATTTCATTATTTACTGAGTGTAAAATACAGAATATATTCGACCAACTGATTGTCATATTTCAACAGACAGTTAAACCTTCAAACCTTAAAATTTTAGGCCTTGGTGACAACTTTGAAATATTCAGAAATGTGACAATCCATCGCTCTCGAATAAAGTTTTTTTTGTGATTCTGTCAACAGGTTTAGATAAACAGTTGTTTTAGATGATTTTTAAATACTTTTTTGTTGATTTTTCTATAGACCCGATGTCCAGACCCAGTAACAGTTTTGAAAGTGGACCACAAAAGGACCGTTCCATTAAAGATTGGTCTCAATTGTCCTGGAACAGTGGAAGTTGCAGAAGAGAAGATTTTTTAATACTTATTTTTTTCCAAACTTTTCTGTTGTTTGTAACAAAAATGGTTGGAAGTCCGGACCCCCGAACACAAGTTTTTAAAAGTGGACCGTCTGAGAACCATTCCATAAATGTTTGGTCTCAATTGCCCACGCTGTTTCAGAGAAGATGATTTATGTTTAAATTTTTTTTTGTAACGGCCGAGGTTTTATTGAAAGCGGGCCACCTTAGAACCATTCAACCAAACTTTAATCTCAATTCACCCAATGGTTGCAGAAAAGTAGATTTTTATTGGAAATGTTGTGACGGACGACAGACACCTAGTGATGGCAAAAGCACACAGGCCCTTCTGTTGCTATTTTGTTGTCTATATTGCCTTTGTGACCATTGATGAAACACGATCGAGCGTTTCAATTGTTATCATACAATTTTTTGTTTTAGTTTTGACATTTTTTTTTTTATAAACTGATTATGAGGCACCTGTGATGGATCACGGGGGCTCAACCCTTATAGCTGCCTAGCGCATCCCGGGTGGCGGATAGGGGAGACCCTCCGTTGGGGGGTTGTCGGGTCATGATACGAAAAGCCTGACCGCGGACCACAGTGGGTAACGTGTTTGGAGAATGTCACAATCCCTGCACGCTAAAGATCCCTTCTGTAGTTTTCGAAAAAGAGTAGGCTGATGCCGCTACAGAAGGCTAAATTATCCGACCCTACCCTATTGCCATCATCCTCCTTTTACAGTGGTAGTCAAAATTGGTTCCCCTTTGTGTCCCATCCCACCTCTAGTTGAACTGTCTGATAAATTGAACTGGTTCTCGTCCTGAAGAAGCATGAAATATTTGCCACTGGACGTTAAGTAACAATCAATCAATCAATTAAATACTTATTAGATTAATGATGTTTCTATTGATTGGTTTTTAATTGTTCAGCTTTCGTCCATTTAAAAAACAACACTTATACAGTTGTGTATTTAATATTTTTAATTCGATCAGTTTTGATTCTTTCCAGTCAGGTAACACATTTAAAAATAGCAACATATCTGGAAAAATTTATAATGTCAGTTCAAGAGAATACATGCAACATGAATAAGGTTTTTGTTGCAATATATAACTCAGACTGTTTTTTTTTTCCAGGAAATGTATTTAGGTTCAAACTATGGTAAGCCATTCTTTATTAACTACCCATGAACATCCTTACTTATATGCACGTAGGCAGAGCTATATTTAGTTTGATATTAAATTACTGTTTATGGGCTAAATATAGGTAAGATATGGATGATAGAGGGTTGTGTTACTGTAAACCTTCATTTGATTGATTTGTGGGTCGTTGTTGACGTTTCCTATTATCCCTTTTTTAACAGCTTTTTTACGCCTTGCAAAACCTTGTGACTGATCTGCATGTATTTCTTCTCTCGAAAATATTTGCAATATAAGCCATTAGACGTCAAGTAAACAAGAATCGGCCAATCAGAAAAATGTACTTGTTCTGAAAAATAACTTACCACGTATGCATTTTACATTAATAGTGTGGGTAGATTCAAGAAAACTAGTTCAATGCACCACATATTATTCCAGGCCAGTAATATTTTGGTCACTAAGGGCTATCGTCTATTTCAAAAGATATTGATAGTTCTTATAACAGTGAATGGTTCAGTAGTGTAGAAGATACCAAACTAACAATGCCAGAAGGGAAATCCTAAATCGTAATCAAGAAGATAATGCCCGAACGAGACAAACCAAACAGGGAACACGACTGACAAACAAATAGAGAGACAAAGAGAGATACGAACAAAGACCACTGAAAACTAAAGCGTGGGCAATACGAACAACAACGAAAAAAACAGTGATATCTGGTGATGCGGAAGGGTGAACATATCCCGTTTCGCATTAAATCTATTAATGGGTCTATATCTAAAAATGTCAAAATCGGTACTAGAACTCGAATCACACAGAAATATGTTATTGATCGTTTGTGACACACTCACCTGATAACGATCGACCAACTCATGATGTCGACTGTTAAACTTTTTAAGTGATGATGTTTGTCGAGGTTGGAGGTATCCTTTACGTAAATCTATATACCATTAGTAAAAGCTTTCGAGTAGTTTTACTTGTTGATAAAAATCCTCCTAGACCAAATCCGTTCAAAACGTACAAACTAAACACAAACAAAACGATGGTCGTCCTGAAATTTTATTGTAGTACGAGATTTTTCTCCAGGTCTCACTCCAATTTTAAGGTCATGAACGGAACCAAATGCGCAGTATGTGTTCTTGATATCGGAAAAATACAGACAACTAAAGCAGTGCTAAATTCGACACACCAAAATCCAAAGAGAAGGCCAATTCTACACAGGCAAAAATGCCACACATGTGCACATGCGTGGGACATGCGTTTCACATGTGTGTCACCATATGCCTTAGAGACGTTTCATGCCACGCATTTAATACGCATGATTCCAACGTGTGATCATGCGTTTCACATGTGAATTTCGAGCGTGAGAAACACACCTATGTCACATGCGTTTTCAAAAACATGCGTGCACATGTGTTTTCAGATACATGCCATTCATTTGTGTGTATTACATGCATGGCACAAAGCGTGCCTGTCACGCATGTGACACGCCTGTGAGACTTGCGTTGTCAGGTTCATGCCTTGACACATGTGTGACATTTTTGTGTACAGAAAAAGAGAATCAGAACTAGTTATCACAAAATATATAGAACTTGAAATGCGAACTCCCATAAACCGAGATTGACACCAAGTAGTCCGTAAGGGTAAGCGTATTTTTGGATGTAGGGATTTTTTAAATCAAGGTTTAATCGAACATAATCTTTCTTTTATTCTAATACATTTTCTTTGAATGAACGTACGTATCCGAATCCATATCAACCAGAATTCGGCCTTGTGCCAACATGTTAAACTTCAGGTTCATCGGATCATATACCGTATCATATCTTTTAAGTATTTTTAATTTACTCCTTGTTGGATTGTAGCTATTATTATCTATACATTGTTTATAACTCAGAGCTCATCAATCATAATCTGTGGTTCCGTTGTAGAGTAAAATTTACAAGTCTGTAAAAAATGATAGTTCCGTTTCCGGTTTCCGGTTTGTCCGGACCATGGTAGAATTGAAAATAGGTATAGATTTATAACATTCAATGAAAAGTTGTGAGTTAATCTACAAGAAGAAAAATAATAACTTACTCAAAGCAATAATGAAAATGCAATACTGAATTGCTCAGCAACATACAGTAAAAGGCCCTGTTAGTCATCACTTCTATAAGACATACAATCAATATAGTATATCATTAAACATGATTTAAGCCCTCACGCCACGTAAAAGCCAGGCCACATGTGGGGGTTGCCCACCTCAAGCCATTAAAATTCTTTTCAATACACATGCCTGACAATTGATATGAAATGCATCAGAAATTATTATACCTAAACTATATATTAATTTAGGAAATCTGTATACTTCTCAATAGGGTTTGGTCAATCATCATCCAAAAATGTACCAAATCCCATCAGAGTTACATATTTAGGCCATAAAAATTGCAAGTCTCCCCTCCCTGGGTTTCAAAATATATATGTGTATAGACACTAAATGCATCAAAAATTAATTATTATACCACGCTATGTACCGGTATTTCTAAAGGAAATTAATATACCTCTCAATGTGTTTTGGTCAAGCATCATCCAAAAATATACCATAATCCCACCAGAGTCAAATAAGGCCGTAAAAAATGCAACTCTCCTCTTGTGTTTCAAAATATCAACATGTTTGGATATGAAATGTTTCAGAAATTCATTATTAAACCCGACTCTGTATTAATAAAGGGAATTTACATAATTACTTCTCAACACATTTTGGTCAATATCATCTATATATATCTAATTTCACCAGAATCAAAATTCTTGGGCCGTAAAAAATGCAAGTCTCCTTTTGATTTTCAAAATATCAACATGTTTGGAGATGAAATGTTTCAGAAATTCATTATTAAACATAACTATGTATTAATAAAGGGAATTTATATACTTCTCGACATATTTTGGTTATTTATCATCCAGATATATACCAAATTCCACCATAATCAAAATTCTCAGACAATGAAAGTCTCCCCTTGATTTTCAAAATATCAACATGTTTGGAGATGAAATGTTTCAGAAATTCATTGTTAGACCTTACTATGTATTAATAAAGGGAATTTATATACTTCCCAACATATTTTGGTTCTTTATCATCCAAATATATACCAAATTCCACCATAATCAAAATTCTCAGACAATGAAAGTCTCCCCTTGATTTTCAAAATATCAACATGTTTGGAGATGGAATGTTTCAGAAATTCTTTATTAAACATAACAATGTATTAATAAAGGGAATTTATATACTTCTCGACATATTTTGGTTATTTATCATCCAGATATACACCAAATTCCACCAGTCAAAATTCTTAGACTGTAAAAAATGCAAGTCTCCCCTTGATTTGTATATTTTTGGACAATAAACGACCAAAATATGTTTAGAAGTATGCTACTTCCCTTTATTAATACATAGTAAGGTATAATAATTATTTTCTGAAGCATTTCATGTCCATACACCTGGAAATTCAGTGACTCAAGAGGAGACTTGCAATTTTTACGGCTATCAACAGTATTTTATTCGTGTTTATAAAAGCCCAGATAATCTACAATTCTTTTTAAATAACATATTTATAGTCAGTACACATAAATGAGTTCCCGCTTAGAAATTTTCCTGTACATTACATATAAAAACACAATTTTTCAAAATTTTGTCCTCAAGTTATTAAACATTCGGGAATTAATCTTGAGTTATTTGCTCAACTGTTGGTTAAAAGTATATTTTCCTGTAATTGTCAATTTAACGGAAACGGTTTGTGAAAGTGAAACTTCCAATTTTTACACAGGAAGTGCTTTAAATATTTGCACATATGTGCTTGCATTTTTTACGGGATTTTTACGATACACCGTCTTTGATCTTGAGGCCGCATTAATAGATTTTGGAGTTTTAATCATCTTTACATAACGTTTAATGCTAATGATTCTACTCTCACTTTGTCAATGTGCCTTTCAAATCTTTTGGGCTATTCATTGCATGACATATACTGGTATATCATCCACTGCTTAGAACCTGATTCATACAAAAAATATTTTAAGCCGCAAAGGATTTATATTTCGGTAGTACATGTAAAATAGAGAATTGAAACGGGGAATGTGCAAAAGCGACAACAACCCGACAAAACAGCAGAAAACAACCCAAAGCTACTAATGGACCTTCAACGCAGTGAGGAAATCCCGCACCCGGAGGCGGGCTTCAGCTGGCCCCTTAACAATAATGCATACTAGTTCAAAAGTTCAGAGTATCAAAGTTTTTATTTCTCAAGACCCCAACTGGGGTATATGAATAAATACAATCAACAATTGAACAGATAACATATGATACAAATAAACTCACAATAAATGGAAGACAATGACCTTAATTTATAAAAGCCAGTACAATTTTACAAAATCGTGCTAATTTAGAACATATTTGGTAATCATCCGTATTAAATAGAGTACAGAACTTTTCAATATTAGGTTTTACATAAGTGTCATAAGGCAAAAGATTTCTACGCTCATTTCTAAAGAAAGGACATACAAACAAGTAATGAACTTCATCTCCGAGAGAATCACAATCACAGATGTCACACTCTCTATCCTCACGGTTTATATTCCAAAATCTACCTCTTTCAATTGGTAACTTATGATTAACACATCTAAAATTACATAAAGCTTTTCTTAAGTCAAATGGAAGAGCATTTAAATAACTCTCAAATTTATGCTCTTTCTTACATATTCTATAATTCAAACATTTTGGAGAATTAAATATAATATCAACCCATGACTGCTTATATTGGTCACATAATCTTGTTTTTACATTTTTAGCTAACTGTAAATTTTTTGGCACATTTTGTGACAACCAGAATAACAATCCAAAGATACTAATATTAAATATTGTAAATTTATACTATGCTGTATACGACGCATTTCAAGGAGTTACCTCTCATCAGCAGCATTAAAACCGAAACATTTGGAAGACCAAAAACCAAACTTATATTAAACAAGAAATACTCAACCAAAAATACCGAAATAGGAAGCCAAATTTCAGCTAAGGAGATCTACCATGTGCAATACAAGGAATGAACACTTAGTATTTCTATTATTTTTGAATTTTGCTAAATACTGGTAATTTCTGTAACAAATCAATGAATAATCATGTCAGACAAGTCTGACGACTGGGTTGGCGAATACCCTCGGGGACCTAGGGTACACCAGCAGAGGCATCATCCCAGGAGTTTCAAAATAACAATCCAAAGATACTAATATTAGATATTGTAAATTTATACTATGCTGTATACGACGCATTTCAAGGAGTTACCTCTCATCAGCAGCATTGAAAACGAAACATTTGGAAGACCAAAAACCAAACTTATATTAAACAAGAAGTACTCAACCAAAAATACCGAAATAGGAAGCCAAATTTCAGCTAAGGAGATCTACCATGTGCAATACAAGAAATGAACACTTAGTATTTCTATTATTTTTGAATTTTGCTAAATACTGGTAATTTCTGTAACAAATCAATGAATAATCATGTCAGACAAGTTTGACGACTGGGTTGGCGAATACCCTCGGGGACCTAGGGTACACCAGCAGAGGCATCATCCCAGGAGTTTCAAAATAGCAATCGAAAGATACTAATATTAGATATTGTAAATTTATACTATGCTGTATACGACGCATTTCAAGGAGTTACCTCTCATCATTTGAAAATCCACAATCATTCAGTGTATTTTCAATAAACTAGTCCATTTCCAATGGTAAATGTTATTAACATGCATGTTATACATGAGTTTATATAGTACAGCTTGTCTTGTTTGTTACAAATAATTCTCTTCCAAAAGCCTATCATTCTACTCTTAATAAAAATATCAACTGGGTATCTACCCAATTCACCATACAATTTGGTGTTGTTTTCTTAACATTAAGTATAATCTTATAGAATTGTAAGAACAATGATTAAATACAATTATTATTATCAAAACCCCATACTTCTGAACCATAAAATAATATAGGAGCAACCATTGTGTCAAATACCAGCAATTGTAAATCAATAGGTAAATTCAATTTTCTGCACTTTTTCAATACACTGAACATAGCTTTTCTACCTTGCTCCATTAACGTTGCTTTATTCTTATTAAATGATCCATTTGACATAAAGAAAATTCCAAGATAAGTGAATTCATCTTCAACAGCAAGATTCTCACCATTAAAGGTAAAAATAGGTTTTACATTCAGCTTAAGTTTACTAAATATAACAACTGTAGTTTTAGAAGAATTAACTTCTAGTTTCCATGTTCTACAATACAAATACATTGCATTTAATGCAGCTTGTAACTCAGCCTGTGACTTTGCTAAAATAACTGTATCATCTGCATATAAAAGTAAATATAATTTAAAATACAGAGCAAAATCTTCAGTATCTAGAAGGAGATGAGTTGCATTACAAATATCATTCAAACCATTATATGCCTTAGATATGAAGTCTACAAGATCGTTAAGAAACAACGAGGAAAGAACAGGAGATAATTTTTCTCCTTGACGAACACCCACATTACTGTAAAAATAATCTGACAAATCAGAACCTTTTCTAACACATGATTTAGCATTTTCGTACATACTGTGAATAATTTTGAACATTTTAACATCAATACACTGTTGTAACAATAAATAATTAGGATCAAGAAATACACGATCTCAGAATTTCTTTTAGATGGAAAAGTGAACTAAATATATTACCATAATAAAAAAAATCATGATATGAATGGAAAGATATTTTAAAAAATATACAATATCATCACTAAACTGGGCAAGTCATGGAAAAGGTGCTTCAATAAAAAACCAAAAACTTTTACACATCAACAACAGTTTCAGTTATATGTACATATCCATACTATTATATTGTACTCCATAATTTCTTCCTGGAATATCTAACATAATCGTATGATCAATGGATTTATTTTTTTTCACTTAAAACGTTTAACTATTGAAATCTGTTAACTGTCCTTGATTTTGCAAATATTTCCCCTAGATCTGAAATCATAATAAACAAATTTAATGCAATCAACTCTCGTTTTTGTCAAACCCAAAGGGCCTCTAAAAAGTTTTGGTAGTAGGAATATGGAATTCTTGAGTAAGATAAATGTAGAATACCAACAAAGTTTTAAATAACAGGAATATTGGGATAAAAAGTTAATATTAACATTTTATTTAAAGTGCTATTCCAGATATTCAATATTTTACATCTTAATGCATTTCTACCATTACAGTTCCAGTAACGGGGCAGGACATGCTTACCCTTCTTGATGAAATGATGTCAATCACATTGCTAGTACATGTACCTTACTTCTGTGCTTTATTTTCTATTTTTTGTTTAGTTTTTTATGGGTGTTTTATTCTGTTAGTTATACATACATCATTTGTTGCGTTTGTTCACTTTGTTACTGTCTTTTCCTTTTCGGTGGATTTCATATTAACAGGCAATTCCAGCTGTTTTGAGGCTTTGGTATTCGTTTGCCCGTATAATGTATTTACATGTAATTACATAGCCTCGGCTAATTTCATACCAGCTTTTTAGTCTGGTCATTAAAAATTTTAGCTAAAGAAAATACCCCCAAAAAAACCAAGATTTGTTCATAACAGTTTTCGATAATTTTGATTATATCTATGTAATTTTGTTTTGCCGTGTTATATCATGCTGATCTAATGGATTAGCCTCGTCTTTGAATTTTGTCTTATGCATATTCTTCACGTTCTAATTACACTGTTATTCGTTTGCACATATTTGTTAAGCAATTAACAGTTCATACCATAGTCCATAAAGAGTAAGGTTTTGCTGTCTATATTGGACATTTATCCCAAAAGTAGGTTAAGTACCTGTTTTTTGCTTATTGTATTCTTCTTTTAGATATCAGCTGCCCTTCCATAGTTGACAGTGTACGCTGTATATGTAATAAGGCGTACTTAAAAAGGTAGAGCCCTTGGCAATACACTGATAGGTCCTCTTTGTTACACTTCTAACGAAAACTAGCAGTAGATTAAACTTACTGCAAATAAACACAGATTATTATATCTTTGAGAATACAAAAATAAGATGGGAACAGTTAAATCTATTGAAAGATTGGTTGGAGTTTGACTGTACAGACATCTTATATTTTGTACTCGGTATCTAATTTGGCCTCTAACCTTTTACTATTTATTATAGTTTATTCAAGTGTTGTTGTTCTTATTTATATCTTTTATTTACATTCAGTCCATTCGAAAGGTCACTGTTTCTTTTTCATTTGCTTATTTTGTAAATTTAAAATAGCAAAACAGTAGACTATGATCCATAACACGTGCTTCAAACTCGGGAACTAATAATACACCAACAAGACATGCTAAATCGTTTCATCAGTGTATTTTTTGTAAGTAACGTGTTTTTTTTAAACATTTTCTGATCATTTTGGCAATTGACATTTCGTAACGAGGATTCTGAAACGAGCCAGTCACCATATTTAATATTTTTTTAAAATCAATCATATATGTTTGTATCAATAACATCAAATAATGACACAACACCTTCCTCATAACCGGGTCGTAATATTTACATTTCTTATATCAATTAAACCAACTAATACATATTCTTAACGTTCTGTGCTGAATATGGTACTGTTACGTCATGGTTTGGTTTAAATGAAAAAACAATCACTTAATCTGTTTGAGTATACTTCTAGCAAAAGGTCACCTTGTTGGTAATAATACTGTATTGGTTTTGTAGTGTTTTTATACATCAGGTGTCAGGATAGATAAGTTGGAGGATAAGGTACCCATAAAACCGATTTAACCCCACCACTATTCAGTATATGTAACAAGTCAGACTATCCTGACTCCCTGTTGTGTTCATATTTGTGTTTTGTACTCGATTATGTTATTTTTTGTATGGCGGTCTGTCAGTTGGGTTGTTATGATTGATTTGTACGTCATTGTTAACCCTTCCTTTTAGCCATTTTGTTTTTTATTAGACTATTTTTAAATGGATTAGTATAGAACGCGTCTCCATTAGAATTGCATTTGTTACCGTTAAATCTCAAACCTCTTCAACTACAACATGGCAATTACTTCAGTGCTTCTAATTATATATTCATGACACGATCCTATATTTAGAAATTACAAGATAAACAATTCAAACAAATAATAACTTCGTCAGAAAAAAATTATACGACCGAGATTTTTCTATATCAATAGTAAACATTTAATAAATATTTTACCATATTACAAGTAACCCTCAGAATATCATTTTCATAAAAAAAAGACAAAAAAGAGTAATTCGTATATAAATATCAAATTAAATATATATCTTATATATAGATTTATATACATGTATGTTAATTGAAATTTGTGTTTTCTGAAAGACTTAGGTTTTTCATCAATAAAAGACTTCAAAAAAATGTCCAAACTACACATTTATAAACAATTTATCATACTATCTAAATATTTGAAATACCTAGTAAGATATTAGAAAGCAAGCATTAGTTTAGCATACGGATCGTAATACATGTAAGCCAATATGATAATACATTTATATTTGCTTGAATGTAATGATCTCATGTTTTACAAATGAAATAATATACATATAGTTTAAAACATTTTTATTAATGTACCAAATTTCTACAATATGTTAAATACTCACTTCAAACTACTGAGAGTAACAAGTTCGTATTGAGATTTTTTTTAAAAAAAACTGTATTTTATTCCTACGGATACATGAAACTGTTAGGTTATTTTAATAAGTAGCAACATATGAATTTTAAATATGACATAGAATATGTTGATTTTTTTATAAAAAATTTTACTCGCATAATATGAAAATCATCACAAGACATTTAAAAGCATTAAAATTTGAAATCATTAAAGTCAATGATTTTACCTGTAATATTTATTAGGATGCAGTACTGGTCTGAAGGAATTCTACAAGGAAATAAAAAACTAAAATGACCTTTTCACCTCAATATTGATATCTGCATAAAATCCCCTTCGTTATGTCCGACAATGTTAAAGCTCAATAAACGAAATAAAATATCAATATTTTTAAAAATATGAAGCACCCATGCTCCGAATGTCGATGTGACATTGAAGATAAACAAGACAGCTATATGAGTCCCATTTTTACACAATTTATACTATCTGTGAAATATAAGTATCGCACACATAAAATGTTTTCATGCTTCATTCATAGATAGAAGGTTATATCGGGGAACTGTGCGTATTGACTGGAGGTACTCCAGTCAATACGCAAAGTTCCAATAATGTATACGGAAAATATTGGCATTTCACAAACTAAGCTTTCAACGGTTTTATGTACGGAAAATTGTTTTTTTATTAATACATTTGCACTTGGATCTTTTTTAAACTCAGTTCAGAAAACGTTATAGATGTCCCAGGATTATGTTATAGACAACCAAATAAATTTTAGTCTAGAAATATTTATTTGATAACTTACCCATTTCTGTCGATAGCCGTGTAACATAAATCATGAACTCCTATTTGATCAAAAGATGGCACCCATGTAACATTGACATACCATTCATTACCGAACGTACCATATTTACACAAGTCTGATTTTACCATTCCTGTTGGTAATACTGTATGTATTTGTTTAATGCTGCAAAAATTAAAATTAAATTCAAACTAAACTAAAATGCTACCTTAAAGAGCTAACATTGTTTATTCGATAGTATTTTGGAAAAACCTTACGTTGCTCTGGTAAAAATTTGGTTAATAAAATATAGTAAAACATGAAATCATATACAAACTTGCCATTCATATTCATGATTTGATAATTAAATAAGTAAATATAAATTTAAAAATAAAAAGTGTCTAAAAGCAAATATTAAGGTTGCTCAAAGATTTGGAGTGTGTGGTAGGAAAAAGATCGATGTCCTGGAAGCACGTTAAATGAAGATACTGACTGCAGAAAAACATTTGGTTGTGAAAAAAAATTATAATTACATGTAAATACCTAGAACTACATGTACTCGATCCACTTCTAGCGATGATTGTCTGTGTATATGTTTTGCCATATTGACTGTGAACAAAGAAACCATTGGCCAAAGTGCGATCATGGAAAACAGGATAAAGATCAGAGTCACAGGAATCACTGGATGAATAAACTTTGATGACAAATTGTAGTGGAATACTACTTAATGGAACTGATTCTTTTGCACTTGCAAAGTCTTCAATCTGCAACGCTACAGCATACATACCAACACTTCCGGATGGAGAGTATGATAAAATACATGTAGTCTGAAGTAAACATTAAATCAAATTTCAACATACCATCTACACATGATTTGCAGTGATTATGTATTTTCTCAAAATTACCGACCTCTTTGTTTACTTTAATACAAAGAAGTCACATGATCAGCATACAGAAATGAAGTCTGCTTAACCGATGTTGTCTTTAACGTGCAGGAATGTGTGAGCGATTTGTCTGTAGATTAAAGCCGAGTGGTTGTTTTTCTTATAAATTGTATTTAGAGAATAAGAGTGGTTAATGTGGTTCCTGCGTAAAACGATGATTTTACTGTCGCAAATTGAGTTAACCTGGGGACACTTACATCAAATACAACACGGTTATTCCAATTCTATTTCAATGTGATGAATAAAGTTCTTAATATTCTCAATTTATAGGTGAAAACCAAAAATTCTGGAAAATAACGTGCGAAATTTGCGCAAAACATCGTGACGTCAATGTTTGGCTGAAAGTTTGAGCAGAGTACCGGGGTAATTTTTGAACATCATCCTCGGTTAAAAACCGAAAAAAATTAAATAAAATTTCTAAAACACACCTTCCGATTATCTTTCTTGTTGTCTAATATTCAATTCCCTCGAAATACCCGTTTTCAAAAAGGCGACCAAGCATTATTACAAAAACTGTATATGTCACAAGCTATGGAATAATGTACGAGTTATGAAATATACATTCCATACGCCGACGTTGGAATGTTGTCACTCAAAAATGGGAAGTTGACGATTGGAAAGTAAAAGCCATCCTGTTTGTCGTAAAGTCTTAGATACAATATGGATCACTAGTGCTACAAATGATATCCCACTTAAAGAAATCACAGGAAATTCATCTGTTATGTCTTCTACAATTTATTTCGAATATTCACCTCATCTAATGATGACCCTGGAAGAGCATTACACACTGATTTACATTCGTCTCTCAAATTCGTATTTGCCCATCGACATTTAATTATATCACCGTCTAGATCATGAACTGTAAAAAAGCACATAATATAGAAAAAAAGATAATAAGCAAAGTCAAGAAATACCAAAGCGAAAAACGGAAACAACTGACAAACTCAAAACAATACAAACACTACATATAAAAATTAAAAACAAATCTGCAAATGAGGAATTTCAAAGATAAGCTGGTTGATTATATTTGAAATCCCATCCATTTATTGTATGATTTAAAGTTAAACATTATCACGTGGTACCTTACATTTATATGGTTAGGAATTTTGCAAGCTTCCAAATAATTCTTAACTAATAAAGCCATAAAAAATGTTAATGTCAGATTTCATAACTTTACTTACAATCATGACATTGTATATCCAAACTTTACTTTGCATCTATTAGACAATCAAAATTGACTAAGGTATTCATATTTTGACAAATTTATTCCGCGGACTAAGGTTTACAGACAGTAAGTAAATCTTCCTATTTTTCTTACATTTACTGGCACTTTTAAAGGATGATATCTTAGGTCGAGGTCATTACATATACCTGGAATTTGAATAGAGTATGCGCATCCAATCTTCATTTTAATGGTTGATGGCAATGCTGATGTTGGAGATGAATTAATTTTACCAGTGTCTAGACGAATAGATATATTTGCTACAACCTGTAATGACCAGCCCCCTCCACTCGTAAGTAAACTGATCCAGTCTCCGCTAGTGTATCTGGTAAAAATATCAGTATTTATGTGTATAGATAAAATGCATAAATAATATGTATTAGAAACAAATGATAATGGGTCAATGGGTTGTCAAATGGGCTAAAAGTAAACAAAACAAAATGTGTAAGACGGATAAAAGATAAAACCAATTATACAAAGTAAAATGAAAAAGCAAAACCTTTCTGTAAAATAGCCATGATGACACGAAGGATGTTAACGTTCATTTAGAAACATTTAAGGTACATTTGAAATTGTACTGA
Organism: Mytilisepta virgata; assembly: GCA_028015205.1. Lineage (NCBI taxonomy): Eukaryota > Metazoa > Mollusca > Bivalvia > Mytilida > Mytilidae > Mytilisepta > Mytilisepta virgata. The sequence continues at coordinate 562,015 of JAPWFG010000023.1, forward strand.
ACATGCTGAAGGCTCGTCAGTACCCACTTTCAATTGATTAATTGAGTTGCGGTCGAGAGAGGTTTGTAATTTATATAACAATTGTAGGAGATATTCTAGCATTGATCCACTCTAGTTCCTAGACTATACATTCAAACAAGGAGTTAGTAAAACAAACATAATATTTCTCTCAATTTTTAAGCATCTTTTTTGTGTTTTTAACAATGGTTACTCAGTGGAAACCTTCTTCCTTCAGTCGTTTAATTTCATTGTTATTTGAATCATATTTTTGTCATTTTTATGCCTATTTGAGAGCTCTGAAACTTTTTCCTAAACTAGCTAGTGAGATACATTTTTCAATTTTAATTTTTATCAAATTCAAAAAACCCTACGCTAGTTATGGATTCCTCAGTTATGGCTATTTAAACACATCGATTAAACATACTGCAAATATTTGCAGTCATGAAATGGAATAATGGTTAATATCCCACTGTAGATCACTTTTGGTTTTTTCTTTTATTTTAGTAGCGTTTAGACTTTAGACTTATTTACTCTATAATATGGTATATAATGTATCGGTTTGCCATATTTTGGAATTTATATATCATTAACAGATCTCGCAGTGGGTTTCGAAAAAAAAACAACCACGCAAGTAGTATCGTGGCGGTCCACGCTGACAACATCGTGGCTACATCGTGTCAGCTATCGTGGCAGCAGATGCATGTCCCAGTGATATTAATCGGAAACACTATATGTCGTTTTCTTTTTCAAGAAGAAGATTTCTTTTTCTTTGTTTCAAACTTCTGTTTGAATGTGCATTAGTTTTTCGTTTCTTTTTGTTTGTCTTAGCATATACGTGTCTTTTAATTAAAATGGTATGATTTTAGATTTCGATTCATTTTGCCCCGTGAATCCTGTTACCCAAGGGTAAAACCATAGCTGTTCAGGTGTGTCATTAAATGTATCGATGTTTATTCTGGGCGTCTGCGGTATGAATAATTTGCCGATTGTTACCTTTAAAGTGGAAGAGAAACTTTATAAAAAAGACATGGCCATTGCTTTACCTGTTTTTTATTATAATAATGTACATATTGTGTAGCGCACTGGCTACATGTTAATAATTTTTCTTCTTCAGGTAAATTACGTTTATGAGAATGTTAGTGTCAATATATCTTTTTGTAATGTTGTGAATACATGTACATGTATGAACTTCATCTACCTATAGTTTCTCGATAGTTTGTTATGGTCAATTATAGCTAAGGTACAGGGAATGTCCATAATTGTTTGTTGACCTGTTTTTTTTCCAAACACCTGTTATTTCAAATTGAGGGTTTTAACTGTCAGCTTGTGGTTAAAGCGTAGTTTCAAAGAATAATTGTGTTAATTATGTATATATATATCTTTCGAATAAATAGTCATAGAAGGTCTACGGTGGATATTTTAAATATCAAAACATTGCCTATCCATTACTACAAATGTATAATTTCCAAATAGAAGAAATACAAGAACCTAAAAAAGTACGTTTTTTTTATTATTCTTTAATTTTACAATATTTGCATAGTTTTGTAAAAACATTATGATTTTTAAATACTAATAACTATTTGATAAACACAATATACTTTGGATCATAAATGTATTAATAAATCCACCTGTTAATCTACTTTTCAAAAAGTTGTTACATAACTTAAAGGAGATTCGCTTGGAATGTCATAAGGTAATGGACAGATTAACTTTTGACACCTGTGTTTATTATACATTTACCGGATCAAAGTTTTGTTATACAAGTATGAGTATACCTACCTTTATCTGATAGACGTCGAAGTATATCGTATTGTAGAAGATTAAAACATTATCACATGATTAAGTAAAGAAATAAATATACCAGAACATGTGGATTCTTTAAAGAGGGAACTGAAATTTTCATTGTTGTAATCTAAAAATATGCGAAGTATGCAGTATTTTAATTTTAGAAAGATATCATCGATACCACAACATCCTTGTCAAGGGAATAAACAATCAAGTTGATAATGCATTGACCTGTTACGTAAAACATATATACCTCGTGGTCAAGATTATTGTCAATCATTCTCCGCAGGATGACTCATTTATTTATACCGACACTGTTGTTGGACGAAAGTAAAAAACTAGGAAATGATTGGAATTAAAGCAAATATAAAGTAAATTTATAACACGATTAATAATTTACATTTATTGTCTTTTTACAGCAAGAAGTTAAAATGTCTTGATATTAAACTTTGTTTACTGCACAAATGAGGGTAAACATATTGATTATTTATTACTTGCTGGTAAAAAAAAAAATTTACTCCAGGAGAAGACCAATCATAATAATGTGTATTACACGAAACAAACGTTACCACGATCTGCCACGTCGTGTTGGACTGACCGACCACGGTAGCACCACGATTAAAAGTCGATATATAGTGGCATGCCACGGTAAAAAGCTGTTCATTGCAATTCGTACCATAGAAAGCTTACGTATGACATATTTATATCACAACTCACCCGAACTCAAAAACCTTTTCTGGTGTGGATGGAAATGTAAAATTTATAGTTCGCTCTCCTACTGACCAGTTTTCTTCTTCGTCATAGTCAATGCAGTAATACGACATATCCGTTATCTTTCCACTGCATCCAGAAGAGCATGTTATAGATCCTTCTCCGTTTATAAGTCTGCCATCATAAAGAGAATCACATTCATGGTTTGACCCACGCATAAAAGAAACTCTGTATGTAATTTCCATCGTCTGAAAAAATTGATGTTAAAAAACTCAGAGTGTAATTTTTCAGCTTAAATTGTCAATTGATTTAAACCTGATTCCTTCATTAATTCAGTTGTTCCAACATAGAAATATTATATCAACGAATATCTTTCTATTTACCGTTGTATATTTGAGTGGTAGTCAGATATGATTTATAATTCGTGGAAAAATTATATGCAGTACACATTAATCATGAACATAACTGTTACTACACGAAATTTACGTCACTCTGCAATACAATGCCGTTTATCTTCATTTCTTATAGTACAGGATTCTCCTTCGATAACACTCTAAACGTGAATACCATCAAACCCCAACCCCTTACAAAAAAAAAAAACAAAACAAAACAAAATGGCGGTGTTACTACAAGATATTGTTATTATAGGCTAGAAGATTACTAATTGGTTCTGTAATCATGGTAATTCAGGACTTTTTTGTATTTAACTAGTTAATAAGACTTCGTATCAGATTTCATACATTTAGAATTTGTATGATAAATTGTAGATTTTTAAGGAATGGAAGTAAACCATTAGATAACTCACAAACTTATTATGGAAATGCAAAGTGGCATACAATGATTATCCGTTAAAAACGGAACTAAAGAAGTAAAACAGTGAGATCACTTTACAGCCACGAACATGGGCTCTTATATTAATAAGTTGATAAGGAGGACAAATATACCTAAGGAGCAATAAAAAAAACGTAATCCATTAGACACAATACCCGGGAAGACAAATGAACAACCACAAGCACGACAAATAAACACCGAAAACTAAAAACCAATGAACAACACGAGGAAGAAAAAATAATGCCATTGGGTATATTGTTTTAAACAGAATATGACCTTCAAACGTTCTGATGATTACATGCTTCAATCTCATTTTGTCCATTCCTCGAATTGTTTAATATACGATAACAATAAATTTAATGCAAAATAAGCAATTCAATCAGGAGAATATTTACATACCTGGTTTTCAAGTGGCCGCCATGAGATAAGACCACCTCTGAAATGCGAACAATAAGCCGTAGAAATAATAACAATTAAAAATATTTGTTCCTTCATCCTTTATCCACTTTCAAAACCAAGAATTCCTAACTTGTATTTCTTTTATGAAGATAAACAATATATCCATCTATTTCTGTGGAGTACAAAATACATTCATTTTTAAAGGTAGAATACAATTGCAGCAATCATGCATTAAAATTAATAGAAATTTACACAAAGAGATAACAACGAAATCACATATCCAAGGCAATACGAAGGAATAATTATTTACAAATGAATGAGAATTCTTTATACGCGGCGTCATAAAAAATAACCTGATTTAAAAACCACGTTTGCTCAACAAAACACATTATTTCCTAAACAAATTATTACAGTAACTTCTGAAATTTTTCACTTCAGTTGTGAGCTTTTTTGTAAAACTTTGAAGGTTTAATTATCGATTATAATAATCAATCGCTCGCGAAATACGATTCGTTCAACAGTTTTAAGCTGTAGTATATATAATTTGCCCTGAACCCTGTAACAATGTACGTATTGATCCTTTCACATTTTTCCTATGACACAAAATATAAATACCTCACATTTTGAAACCAAAGAGTTGTTCAATAGATGACCTTTCAAACTTTAACTATTTAGCTTTTACTGGGTTCACAATATTATACAGTTATTTAACAGTAGTGAGGGATTTAGCCATTTTATCTGTCCTGAGACACTGACTATTTTCCCGACGCGTAGCGGAGAGAAATAGTCAATGTGTAGAGGGAACAAATAAAATGGCTATATCCCGAAATGACTGTTAAATAATTGTTTGATTATACCGAAACTCTTTACCGGTCAATAGTTTCCAGTACTAATCACCGGTCACTATATCAAAAACATAGTAAACTTAATGTCTTGATTTTTATATAAAAAAAAAACATACTGAGGTATAATAAACTTAACTATTTACTGTACTAAAATTAATCTTCCATTAATAAAACAACATATACATTTTACTGACCATGACTATCTCATTTGTGACTGCCACGATGCCACATGTTTACAAACAATTTATCAAGTATATTTGTATCTTAATTGTCATAATATTAAATTTCGTAGTATGCGACACAACATAACAAAATAAAAAGAACATCCACATGATCACTTATATACATTGTAAAATTTCAAAAGTCCTCTGTAATCAGTATTTCCAGTAATGAACAAGAGAATTGTTGGTTCCTGTATTTTAATTTTGGTAAAACAAATGCCATCAACCTGTGCAACATTGGTTGCAAGAAAAATAAAACTTCTACATACAGGACATATCTGTAATAGTTCAAATAAGGTGGCAAATAAATATTAAACCACAAACAAATTGCAATAATTATTATATCTATTTTTAAAAACAAAATGGTATTACCTTCAGTCCAAGCCAACAACTATAGCTTTTCAAATTTTAATAATAGTCCTTTTTGACACATTATTAGTTTGTTATCTTAGCATCTTTATCATTACAAGTTGCAAGAGGTCAAACCTATCGTCAGCCAAAGCCTATCAAACCTGAAGGATAAATATCATACACTCTAGAAAAGGAATGTCTATTTCCGCATTGAGACAAACACATATTGAAGTCTATTACGAGATAGCATGAAACGCTTTATGGAAAACCATAAAACCGGTTTAACCCCACCACTATTCAGTGTGTGTACTAAGTCAGACTATCCTGACTCTCTGGTGTGTTCATGTTTGTATTTTGTACTCTTTTATGTTATGTTTTGTCCGGCGTCCTGTCAGTTTGGTTGCTTTGGTTGATTGGTATGTCATTGTTGACCTTTCATGTTATCCATTTTGTTCATTACAGAAATATACAGAAACGATAACAACTAAACAGCTGATTGATGAATCAAATAGAAGAGCCTTATATGACCTAGAAGTTTGGATAATTAGTAACATTTATACAGTAGAGTGCTAAATGTGCAAATAAATGTAGCATTTCACATCACAATAAGGGTGGCTCTATATAAATACTTTTATACTCACATAGCAGTCATCCTTTTAGTAAACATATTTTATTATTCATCTGGGTATTGCAAATGAAAGAAAGAAGACCATATATTCCGGATATAATTATGAGAGAGACCACGTGTTTGGTATATTTTTTTATTATTAGTAACAACGCCCCTATATGTCTGGAACTCCTTAAATAAGTTTGGAAGAATATCGTTGATTCCATCAAGTTTTGGTAGAGTTTTTTGGGTTTTTTTCATAGGAGAAGATTGTTAGATAGATTTTGATAATTTTCTAATTAATTGAAATGGACTCCACAAGGTTTGATCTAATTCGCGTCAATTGTTCCAGAAAATAAAGTTTTTAAATAGTTTTTTTACTGATTCTTCTATTTTTAGTACTGGGTATCCAAATAAGTCAGAGGTCTAGTCCTCCGGATATAGTTTTAAAAGGGCACAACATAAGGGCCATTCGATCAAACGTTGATCCCGTTATCCTAGTTGTTTCAGGTGAGAAGAGTTTTTATTACTTTCTTTTGCAGGTTTTCTATTTTTAGTAACAAGGCCAATGGGAAGTTCAAAGTTGAAAGTGACCACTAAAGGTATCAATTGTTTCAGAGAAGACGTATTTTTATTTTTGAAGTTTTCTTTCTATTGTTTGTAACGGTGGAAGTTTTTTTTTAAAGGGAACATCCTAAGGACCATTCCAACAAACGTTTGAGCTCAATAGGCCAAGTGGTTTCGGATAATACTAATTAGAGAAACTATTGTTTTGGTCCATGACGGTTGTTCTTATTAAATCATAATTATATCTTTAACAGTATTTCCAATATTTTGATCTCGAGCACTGCTGATGAGTTGTCAGTCAACGAAATGGCCCCACAGTGCATCAAATTTATTTCGGTATTTTGTGATATATTTTTTTTTACAAAGGACGATGACGGACGACGAACGCCAAGTGTTGGCAATAGCTCGCATGACCTTAATTTCTATTTTGTTTTCTACAGTATTGCCATTCCGGCTTTCGTTGAGACAAGAAACGTGGCAATAGGCAACATGTGACGTCTATTTTGTTATTTTAATAATCTTTATCTGCCATATACATGTATATTTTGTAACGCTTTAAGATTCGGTTGATTTTATATTACTTTTAAGTTCGTTCGATGGATTTAATTGATTTTTTTTTAACTTTGATTATATAAAAAAAATCCTGTTGATTGGTTTGTAATTGTTTAGCTTTCCTCCATTAAAAAAACAACAATTAAACAGTCAGTTGGTTGTACAATATATTTTTAATTCGATCAGTTGTGATTGTTTTTCATTCAGATCACACATCTAAAAATAGTCACAGTTCTACTGATATTTATAATGCCATTTAAACAGAATAAATGTAACATGAATAAGTACATAAACACACCTAAATCCAGACTGTTCTTCAAGGAAAGATATAAACATAGATTCGTACTACGATAAGCTATTCCTTGTAAACTACCTAATATAATCCTTACTTATGTGTACGTAGGCGAAACTATTTTGAGATTAATCTTGCGATAGCTAAACTATCATGAAAGAGACCTTTTCTCGTGAGAAATAATGGATAAAAACATTTTGTAATCTTTTATGTGCAAATGCTGTAGTATTAGCAGTAATTAAAACATCAGGGATTCGATATTCGGGGATTGCAGTCATATCTGTCCATTCGATATTCGGGGATTGCAGTCATATCTGTCCTTTTCGACTCCATCCATAAAATTTGTTTTAATTTTCGCACTTGACATAGATAGATTGTCACCTCACAATCGCCAATGAGTGGAAAACCCAAAACCCAGCGGTGTTATCTAGAAGATCATGACGTAATAACCAGGTATATAAATCAATGGAAGAAAACTACATTCCATTTGTTCAAACTACAAAAATAATGCACAAATGCAGAGTTGCTGGAATCGTCTAGCTCTTTTTGTACAGAGAAAAGACTTTAAAGACAGACTTCCAAAAATAGTGTCACATCAGTTAATCTTCAAATGTAGAATTGGCATTAATGACACTCGATATTAAAAACAATGAAGTCAAGATAGTAGTATCTCATTGTTGGTGGACACAAAATATATTTTGTCGAACAACACACATACGCTATCAGTAAGTACACCAGACATGAGATCATTCAAAAGTAAATTTTTTATCGACAACGTTTTTGTATAGTTTGGTGGACGGGTTTTTAACAGACGATTTAAATATTTAAATATGAGTAATTTTACATGAAATATCTTACACGTACCATTTAAATTATAGATGTAAAGATACTTCAAAAGTGTCTCTGTGTCATTGGTAAAATTGTTTGCATTTCTTCTGGATATTATAATGGAAAGTAGGATGATAAGCGGTTTAAATGAAAAATGGTCAGTAAGCCAATAGATCTTGGTTGTTCTTATAATCACATTGTATTTGTAAAGAGAAATAAAGCTTTTCAGTGATCAAAATTAGTGTTTGCCAAGCTGCTATATATCCAATGATATTGTTCCCCTAAATTGTGTAGTTCAAATTTCTTGAAATTCTTATATTTTTGTCGATAGGTCAGATATTTCGTCAAACTTTTATGAAAATTAAACGAACCAAAACTATTTTAGTCAAAGTGTTGGGTACCCCCTTCATTTTGTAAATATGTTTTACTATTTACTGGATTTCTGTAATCATCTATAGATTGTTAATAAGTCAGGGCTCATCAAAGCTTTGATTTCGTCTTTGATATTGATATATGACATTTTGGAGATTAAATCATCGAAAAAATCTATTTCTAATAATCAAAAGTGGAGAATTATTTAAACTCCAAAAGTAAATTCGGAGTAAAACTAACCTATACACGTATCTTCTAGTTATAAATAATAACAATAATAGCAAGAAATACAATTCAACAAAATAAATTATTGATATGGGACGTCATCTGGCGAAATGAAGGCTTATTATTTAGGTACTATTTAACAACATTTAGATTGATACGGATTCGAATCGCTGATACGTTTATTCGTTTATTCGTAGAAATCTCGGATCAGGTTTTTAAAATGATTACTCACTGGATCAAACAGTTTAACATTAATTTGTGTTAGCCGTGCAATGTAAAATATGTCTAATCATACCAGTGATATTTAAAAATCGAACGTATGCATTCAACATTTTAATTTAAAATCGAAATTATATTTACTTGGTTATGTCATTTAACGAGATTTCACGGATGATTCATTTACGTTAAAGTACTTTCCATGTAAAGTTATTGAAAAAAACAAATTTTGGATTAATTTACATAGAAGCGTAAAAATATCTCGTTAAACAAAAAACATACACATATAAAGTCTTAAATTTTCAAATGTTGTCATTGTATTGTCTGCTTTATACAGGTAGGTTTGTTAATAATTTGAAAATGCTATATTTTTATAATTTATTTGTATCTATGGCTAAAATATACTAGTCAAAAAAAGAAACGTTACACTGTTATGTATTTCCAATGGACACAAGAATTCAAACGTCGTAGCGAGCTTAAAAATTGTCCGATCCTTCTCATGTTCACAGGGCATCGTTTTCTCGTCAAAACCTTAGATTTTTTTTAAAAAAACAATTTTTTTCGCATTCTTTAGATTTTAAAAACCACTTTTTACCCAAAAACTTTTAAAATTTAATTTTCACATTACATTTGAAGCACGATTAATGTCTCATTGCCATATTGTTCGGTTTCAATAATACTGGACTATAAAATTTTGATTTTCCATTCTGATGATGATTTTGGTCATGATTTTTCGAAATTGAATTTGAGCCTTTCGATAAAAAATCCAGATTTAAACCTGTTCTTGCCATATCAGATTACCGAGATTAATCAAATAATTTTCATTGAATGATAAATGCTAGCAGAATAATTGCATTTTTGATCACTTTCAATATTCTTTTATAAATTTGGATTTAAAGGTATGTAACGTTTTTTTTTTTTACTAGTATATAATTGTAGAAGATATACAAGTTCGACACAGTTCAGTACTATATAATTAATATTTTATTACTAATTTCTATTTAGCACAGACTAATTTGACATGATACTGTGAAATACGTATTGTTCGTGGAATACTAACTGTCAAAGATTTTGTGGGAAGATCATTCCACGAATTTAAGAACCCAAGTTCGTATAAAATTATGTTTTGGTTATACTGTAAATAGCAATATACATGTATACGTTGACATTAATCAAATGAAATGAGATCAGAGATTATTTTTCAAAGGGAATTTATCGGGTAATAATTTAAAATTGGATGCACCGCGTCATTTGATTGGTCACATTTATTTCGTCTTTCCTATCATAGAGTAAATTTGAGACGCCAACATATACGTTGGAATAAAATTTAAAGGATATACAGTACTTTTGTTTTCAGCCTATTCGAAATAACCTCGATGCACATGGGGCACCACGTGATGGAAGTTATTTCTTCATAGAATAAAAATAAATTACAGTCAATCCTTAAATAAATTGTTTATTTATCTACTAAACTTAGATTTTTTTGTCAATTATAGCATCTACTCATTTCACTTTTTTAATTCAAAAACTAAATTAAGAACTCATGAATATGATCTGTTTCCCAATCCATAAATATTGAAAAAAAAGAAAATAACTCAAATCATAGTATACATTAAACATTCAGTAATTTGTTTTGCTTAGGTCATCAAAGACTTGACATGTCATCGATACCTTCGTCGTTTCTTTTTATATGTCAGTTGTTGGAATTTCCTTCATTCCTTTACTATGTTGGGTTATTTTATAGATTATTTCGGGCAAATTGCATTTATGTACATTTTGATAAAAAAATACTGATATCTTTTCCGAACCATTTTGACAATTCTTTTGCGCACCACAACAGTACAAAGACCCAAACAGTGATATTGGTAAATGGTTTAAGATGATTGTTTGGTCTTCACGTTTTGTTTTATTGTTTTGATGTCGAAGACAGCTTTGTGGAAGATGTACTGTCCGATTGGCCAGACAATGACAAATCTAGGAAATTTTGGGTTATCTTGTTGAAAAATATGTAACAACAGAGTCGAAGTTTCCGCCTACAATGTGGCCTGGAATTCCATCCGAGCAGAAATGCATCAATAACAAAAAGTTCTATACTTCGGTAATCTCATTCTACGATTTCACCTTTGTAGCTCAAAAAGATTCAGACTTCTTGTTTTCAAAATTAGAAGTGTGGCTTACAGTAAAAGAAAAGGAAAAACGTATCCCGAGATACGAATTATATTGTATTTGTTAGGAATCTTGTTACCCACTTTAAACATGTTAAAATGTACGTCAATTTCCTACCTGTCATTTACATGTCCTTTGCTTTGCTATTCCGTTGACATTTTGTAAACATAAAAATATACGTACGTCAGTTGTTACGATTTTTCTCTCCTTCGAATATCCCTTTGGTATTTCTTGACTTTACTTGATATCAACGTTTAACATGTAAAGTAAAAATAGAGGCTTAAGATAAACATTATTATGCTGTACGATAAGTTGACATTTTTTCCTTATTGATATGTTCCAGTTTTTTTTCGGATTGCCAATATTCAATAGGAACAAACAGTTATATTTTAAAACATATGAAGGTCTGCTGTTAAGAAAGGCTTTATTTAGTTCCTTGAATGCCAATGATTAATTGAGAGTTTATTCAAAAAGGTAAGACCAAATATTTAGTATTGTATAGTCCTTTCATTTCTTATTTTCTTTAACAGAATTCACTCGTCTGGAAGTATAAATGGTACGGACATGACCGTTGCGCTCTACTTGTAAACAGCATACGGGTAACAAGTGGACGAAAATACAATGTAACAAACTAGAAGTATGAAACTGTTTTTGATATTCAAACAAAAAGCAAACAGACGTATTGAAGTGTTTTTTATCATTCGAAAAGAAATGGATTGACTTCAAAACTGCTACATGATACTATCAATAAGGTACTTTCAACTCTAAATATTAAAACAGCGGGTGCTTTTGATATGTTTTATATATTCAATGGTAAGGTAATACAGTGCCATAGAGATTATTCGCTGAATAGTTTTACATCATACGGGTGAATAATGGAACAATGAATTAAGAAACTATATTTCACACTTACATAAAACGTAGAATCAAAAGTTTAATGAGTTTTTAAAACGTACACACTTAATATAGATAAGACACGCACATAATAAGAGAGCGTAGGGCGAATCCGTTTGGAAAAGCAATATAATATTTTTCATCCATTGCTTTACAAGAAAAAATATCTCACCCTCCGAAAATGGCAGAATGCTCTTACTAGGGGTTAGACAAGCTATTCCGCCTTTTTATGATACCTGTGATTGCACGGATAGTTACCTAGTATTAACTATTTATGTACCGACTCAGTCTTGCTCTGGGTTTCGTAGAGTAAACATTTTTTCTTCCTGCTCGTGAACAAGGTCATACTGGCCGAAATGTTGGTCAATTTTAACTTTTAACCTTTTTTTTGTTACTATTTTGCATTTAGGTTTGTTCGAATTGTCTCATTTATACATTTTGGTTGGTCTGTGCCTTTTTAAAAGTTCAACATTTCCGCTAATTTTCCTTGTATTTTATAGACTTGATATAAATGTAAACACTTCCTAACAGACTTAGTCCATGTTCAAATCATTAGGTGATATTTTGCCTAATTTTGTATACAAAGTACTCACGGGAGCAACGTTGTTGTTTATCTAAAAGCCACAGAAATATTGAACAGGTTCTCAGATACATCAGAAAAGATTACAGCTCCCCACCGAAGTATTGAAGATCTACAAGAAACATTATTTGAGTTAAAAACAGAAATTGAACTCAAAAAGGCTAAGACTAAACCACCTTCCCAAGGTAAATCTAATATTTTTATTACATGCATCATCTAGACAGTTATGTTCATCATTGTGACTTAGAGTTGTTATAACTTAAAAACTATATATTCACGTATGATAGATTCTTTGATACACATTTTACAAGATGTGCACATTTAGTATATTTTTAATCCTAAATGGTTAAAAACCAAAACAATAACCCAAAAGGTTGGAGAACAAATTCAAAAATGCATAAATGACCATGAAGGGTAAAGCAAAAAACCGTCTGAGGATAGAGCTATTGGCAATTGGCATGGTATCAATAGTACAAATTTAACGTAATTTCGTGATACATGTAGTTTTTTTAGAAAATCTGTATATAATAAACAATAGTTTGTTTTCCTTATGTTTGTATTTAACTCATTTTTTATATCTCAGTATCAAATTATATAAAACCATTGAGACTTATAAATTCGATTTGTATCAACCTTTTACTGGTACTAATTGAATATTAGGCAAATTACATTAGCGTGCTTGTGCCACATTCTGTTTGTAGAAAAAAATAAACCAAAAGACTGGATATTCATCTATATTTTAAATAGTTTTAGAAAATACGTATATAATAAACAATAGTTGGTTTTCCTTATGTTTGTATTTAACTTATTTTATATCTCAGTATCAAATTATAGAAAACCATTGAGACCTTCAAATTCGATTTGTATCAACCTTTTACAGGTACTAATTGAATATTAGGCAAATTACATTAGCGTGCTTGTGCCACATTCTGTTTGTAGAAAAAAATACACCAAAAGACTGGATATTCATATTATAAAAACTGGAATCTATCTGTATATATCCAGTATTATTAGTATATCTATTTATGGTTGTCTTGAATGATCGTTTCGACTGGCTGCATCATTGAACTCAAGGAGGTCAAAATATGATAATAAAGGAGACATTTATACTGAAAATGTTTTAAAGCATCAATCGATTTTATTGAATGCTGTTTCACTTAATAAAATATAACTTTAATGTTCTTATAAGATTAAAGCAAGAAATTCGTTAAGGATATAAATGCTCTAGGTGACTAAAAAGGTGAAAGATTTTTATAAAAATATGTGTTAGCATGTTTAACTTTTTTACAGGCCCATGCAAACGCAAAAAGAAAATAATACGCACAATCAAGAAAACCACCTGATGAAAATGCTACGGCCATCTAAATTTCACAAATACTGGGGCAAAGACAAAATTATAGATTAGAAATTTGTTTGATTATCAGATGTAAATTATTTCTTCGTCATTTCTATCTTTTGATTATTGCAGAGGTATCCAAAACGGATTTCGCCAAAGCAGATTTTTCCATAGAGAACATGTTGAAACTTCTTAATAGTATGATAATAGATATTCAAACATACTTGAAAATATCGACTTTAAACAAGAAAAGGAGGAATCAATTAAAAAAAACGAGAGGCGCATATCAGAATTTACTCAAACTAAAATTAACTGTTCATCAGCATCAACCCAATCAAACATAATCTATTCACCAGCAACAACTCAAACAGATGTCAACAACTCACCAAAGTCAGCAAAAACAAAAATAAACTGCTCACCAAAGTCAACACAAACGGAAATAAACTGCTCACTAGAGTCAACTCAAACAAAGGTAAAATACAGTAAAGAACAGTCATATTTCTGGTTTTATTTGCAATGTTATAGTTTTTCTTCTATGGCATAAATTGTTGTGACGTGCATATCTAAAGCATTAAGGACGTTCGCTGGTCATTTTTTTAAAATTTTTGTCAGATGTTCAGAATCCACTGGTTTTATCTATTTGAATGCAATAAATTATATTTCCCGCTAACACCCATTTTTCTTTTCATAAACCTTTTGCATGCAAAATAATAAGCCATTTATAAAATTCTCTATAAAATCCTTGTTATTATTTAATGGTTTTTGAGAAATAAAACTTGTCAATAATAAAGCTATGTAAAATCGAGAGAGCATATTTTTCCCGCCAACTTTTCAATGGTTTATATCTCGAAAACAAGCACACGGACCTATACTTTTTTTTTCGCTCTTTTAGTTCCTTTATTAATCCACTATCACTATTTGCCAGTGCTATGAAAAGCTTGTTATTTTGAAACTAAGCAGCGAACATCCTTAAAACAGCTATAGCAGTTATAAAACATGTTAATTATCTTTCAACAAAGCACATAGACTTTTATTTTGTTTTTCCTGAGGAAACATACATTCGTGCAATTCGTGTAATTCTAAGATAAGAAATTGTTGGTATATGGGGTAAGCATCAATGATTTTTAATGTGCTAGCTCAAGAGGTGACTGTCCGCAGGAAGATATTTCACCCCACCCGGACATATTTTACTGACTCCAAGTCGAACACACTTGATATAGATATTACAAGCGCATAACAAGAGAACGGATTTTTAAAAGGGAATTCAAGGATTTCGGTTTACTTTTGAGTATTGTTTTCAATTTATTACAATAAACTAAAACCACTAATGATTATTGTTATAAGGAATAACAAAAACTAAGAAGGGCGAATCCACTTGGAAAAACAATAAATTGTTGTTTCACACATTGCTTTACAAGGGGGTGTTCTGTCCAAGGGGTATAGCTATCCCACCTTTCTATCATACCCGTGCTTGTACGGATAGTAACCTAGTGTAATATATACTACAGACTATGAAACTTAAAATGTGAAATTTTACCCTTTTTATTCTGTACGTATTCCATGTTTGCTTCAGCTTTTGTGCAGAGTTCTCAATATCAAATTGTATTTTAGTATTTAAATAATACCCTCAATATTTATTAATAACTTTCCTATTCTTGACGTGTTTAATCGGTGGGATAAAAATACATAATATTTTTAACCACTTCTCGGTGATTAAATTTATACGTGGGAATTCCCGCCGTTTCATTTCTACAGTTATTGGAACGATAAACTAGAGAAGTCCCGAAATGACATCTATGTAAACAAACTTCATAGCAACGACATTTTTCTGAGATTTTTGTCGAAAATCATAGGAGAAACATATTCAATAGTTAAATTTTATATTTTAACACGCTCGCAAATGCTCGCGTGTTGAAAATCGAAAATTTAACTATCTCGGGTGGATAAAATACATAACCCACTCGTACCTGAAGGAGAATCTATATATAACTATTTTGCAGTCTTAGAAAAAAATATTGGATTAATACATTGGAATTATATGTCTAGGGACGATGGGCATTTTGGGCCTTAGTTACCAGCGTCATAACATTTGTAACTTTGGACTTAGATCTAGACATTGGAAAGATTTGTGTTGTTTATAACCATTATTTTGACCTGTAGAATATATGTCATTTGAACCTTAAGAGCGGAAACTATGGAAAATGAATGGTGTTTGTATTAAAGAACAAAACAGGAACATTTCAAACTCCTCTTTCTCTGTAATATCAAGACAATTGAACCATGCCTTTTGAGAAGGTACTTTGATGAACCCCTTTTACACATTGTGGTCAAAGATATTTCTTACAGATCCGTGCACCGTATTTACATATGTCACAAATTATTCAAGAAGTATCTTAGATCCACAGTTTATCTCTATCTGTATTTAGCATGTTTATGTCATGAAGGATTTTTAAGAAATTGATAAACAATATAAAAATATTTAAATATCTTTTCCAGAGCCTTTAAACGTAGCCTACTACAACCTAAGCATTGCAAAAAAAAACACAGAAAATAATTTTCATAAAATATACTAGTTATTATATTACTGTTTAGTTAAAGATTTTTTTATTCCTTAAAGGGAAATCTCCCATTTTCTATGGCAAAGTTTCTGTCATCAGTATTTAAGAAAATCATGGTTTTGATTAGACTAATACCAAAAGTTTTGGTTTCATGCATCGTTACTAGCATTTCGATGGAATGATAAACTCACACTTTAAAATTCACTTTAAACAAATTTTTTAAAATTTGTGGACTAAGGAATGTACCCTGAGTGCAAGGCTCTTGTGGTAATGTTTGCATGTGAATCTGCTCTCAAACGATTTAGGTTCACATTTGGGTGTAAACAGCAACTGATGAGTCACATTTTAACAATTACAACTATGCATATCATATCGTACATAATATTTACATGTGTGTATATGTTTTCATTTGGTCTGCCCATCTATGGATAATATATTAGGTAATCATATCTTTTATAAAAATCGATTAGATATTACATTTTGGTTTTTCTTGTTTTTTTTACTTGTTTTTTGTTTTTGTTTTTGGTATCCCAAACATAATACTAAGAAAAACAAACTACTGCCTGACGGAAACAATTCATGGTCGGAATAATTTTGAATGTCTGCAAAATTGTACCAATAGCCTGACTCCAAACTTCCCCCTTATCTATCTTGACAATCTATTATATAAAACACACATGTGACAATATGGATTCTCTTGGTAATTTTTGTTGTACAAAATAAAATTGGGTCAGTGCATAAACAAACATGTCAGAAAATAACAATAAAGTTAACACAGAAAGCACTTTAATGAATTATCCAGACAGCAAAGATAAAAACAGCAAAATTTAAAAAACAAACAAAGGCAATAACACATTATTCTTACCACAGAGTAATGCAGTCTCATGAAACGCTTTATTATGGATTAACTTAACATGTATTTAAATTTTAATTGTTTACAATCATGTAGTGAAGCCAGACGTCCATATACAGATTTACAACATAATGCATACCAAGAAATGTCATACCAATCAATCAACCCAACCTGTCACATGGTGAGCTTTTGCCATCACTTGGCGTCCGTTGTTTGTCTTCTTTCCGTCGTAAACTTTTTCAAAGATCTTCTTTTCTGAAGCCACTGAACCAATTACGGCCATTCTAAGTCTGAATGATCCTAATGATTTCTAAAATAAAATTTATGTTTTATTTTCTCGTCTGTAGATAAACATCGCCGCCATGGCTAAAATGGACATAGGGAGTAAACTGCAGGTTTTATCTTATATCTCAAAACTAAAACATTTAGAGCAGGATTGTTCCTAAGGTCAAGATCTATCTGTCAGGAAATGTTTAGAGGAATCGGTCAACCCGTTTTTGTGTTATTGCCCCTGAATTGTTAATTTTAAGGCAGTTTTGCAATTTTAGGTTATTAACTTGAATATTATTATAAATAAACACAAACTGTAAACAGCAAAAATGTTCAACAAAGTAAGATCTACAAATAAGTCAACATGACCAAGAAAGTTAATTGACCCCTTATAGGAGTTTTTGCCCTTTAAAGACAATTTTTCAAATTTTTTCGTCATCTTTGTAAACTTTCAAAAATCTTCTGCTCTGAAACTACAGGACATAGAACATAGGTGGAAAATGCACTTTTTGGATCATATCTAAAAAACTAAAGCAGTTACAGCAAATCTGACAAGAAGTAAAAATGTTTATGAGGTCAAGATCTACCTCCCATGAAATTTCCAGATGAATGAATTGTTGATTGTAAAGAAGTTTTAGGTTATTAACTTGAATATTATTATAGATAAAGACAAACTGTAAAGAGCAACAATGTTCAGCATAACTTAAAATCAATTAAATTGTATCTGTAAAAGTAAAATAGAAGGTCAAGGGTCAAGGTTATTGAAAAAGTCCATAGCAACCGATGAAAAAGTCCCTAGCAACCATATATATTTGGGTTAAGGACCCTGTAATTTAGCAGTACAAGTCAAAAAGAAATGTCAAGGTCATTGAAAAAGTCCATAGCCACCGATGAGAAATTCTCTAGCAACATATATATTTAGTTTCAGGACTCTATAATATAGCTTTACAAGTCGATATGGAGGATCAAGGATCGAGGTCGAAAAATCCATAGCAACCGATGGAAAAGTCCCTTGCAACCAGACATATTTAGATTCAGGACCCTACAATTTACCCATTCAAGTCAAAATGGAAGGACAAGGGTCAATACCATTGAAAAAGTCCATAGCAACCGATGACAAAGTCCCTACCAACCATACATATTTGGGTTGAAGATTCGGTATTGTAGCTGTACAAGTCAATATTGAGGCGAAAAATACAACGGTATACATTAAATAGCAAAAATAATCATTGGTGCAAGATGTACACAAAAAATAACAGGTCAGCTATGCAGGCTCTTGCGAGCCTCTTGTTGAATTGAACTTAAGGTAGGACGTTACCAAATGACGTTTCGTCAAGAGTTATCGATCTTGACGTTATCGTAGCGTACAGTGAATCGCTTGTTGTTTTTTAGAATTTGATACAATGATTGTATAAACAAAGGATTATGCAAGGCTTTATGAGTTTATTATATCAAAAAAATATTATTATTAACTTTACCCATAAAATTCTTGTTCCCGAAAATTACAGGGCTTACAGAAAATCTCAATCTTCTTTGTAATGACGTAAAACAACGATTTACTTGATTCAAAAATAGCGAGCCGGTGTCGCTCTCACAAAAAAAACCAAAAATAAAAACGACAGAATAAAACTCTAATAGATAAATGTAATCAACACATTGTTGTAGTTTTGGATACCCTTCCTATATTTAAGTTTAAAACCGAATAGACAGTTTTCTCTAGTATCTGCTATTCCGCGCGAAACTAACGACACATAAAATACAAAAGAGGACGTTGCTGTTTTGAAACAACTTATAAAAAAAACTGATAGAACCAGTTGCTATCCTTTAGCTTCGGGGCGGAATATTTGCAAAAGTATTTAAAAAATTCTGAACTGAAAAAGGTGAATCTTAGCTCTTTCAACATGCAGTTATTCATCTTATCTTCGAATAAAAATTATTGATTCATTTGTAATAAAATTCTTTGATACCAACTTTGATGCACAAGATGTGCACATTTCGTCGATTTACGACTCAGCAGTTGTGCTCAAGGTCTAAAATGTTGAAAACCAAAAGAACAATAAAAATGCCAAAATGACCAATACGGGTAAATCCAAAACCATCTAAGGACAGAGCTATTCACGAGAAAGACATTCCTTAGCTTTCACAATTGATTCTATACAGAATTTAATATTTCAGATGATAAATTAACGATGAACAAACGAAAACTGTAAAATTTTATTCAGCTAATAATACAACGGTTTTATCTATTCGATAAATTCGACAGAATGAACACTGCTATAGTTAAAACGTTCACAAATGTAAACAAATGGTAAAGCCCAATAATTTCTGAACTCTTGCAATTTTTATTCTTAGACTGTAAATTGTTTATGATAAGTGTTTTTAAATTAAAGTTGAATTGCATGTAACAATTCACTCTATAAATTGACGGTTAGTCATATGAGTATCGTCAAAATACCAAAGCGTCAAAAGTACCCGTATGTATGCGTCCATACCACTTTCAAGTCAATTTCACTAAAAACAAGAACGGTGATCCCCCTTTTTCTTCATACCAAAGGATTCAGAATTACCATAAAAATATTTTGTTATTTGTTTGTCAAAATCTTTACATATTTAGCGTTTAATTTCCTTGGTTGAACGGAATGATTCTTTAAAAAAATTGCAATTTTATTAATTTCCCGCCAAAATTGTAATTTTTCAGGCCAAAATGCGAGAAAATAAGGACGATGACCCCCATTTTTTCATTTCCTATTTCAATGAAGCTCAATAGTAGCTACAGTTATGCAAAATATTTTGCAAATTTAAATATAGTTGATTTGGTATCGTCCCACCTTAAGACATTAAAGAAGGTAAAATATGTGCATCGAAACTATATTGTCCCTTTATAAATAGTCTACATTTTAGACTGGATATAAGGGCAAGAGTATGTTTCCCGTCCACAAAGTACCGAATTTTACACTCAAGGTAATAAAATAATGTAAACTATTCACCAGGCAACATGTCTTGGTTCAAATGGAAAAAAAAACAGAAAAATTTCTGGTCTAAATTATATTATTAATAATAATAATAGGTTAATACATAACATAATTCATATCGGACGGGTATCATCCAGAAAATCGAGCGTTTGCCTGAGGTCCTATATGGGTTGAGAGGTGATACCGGTCCGATATGGATTACGTTTATTTATCTGTTTAACATATAATTTGATCAACTTAGTAATACACTGAACCGCAAAAGAAACGTCGCACAAAATGACATGTTCACATACATTTATTTCAAAGTGACATTTATATATTTTAAATTAATTTTTACAAAATTTAATGAATGATTTACAGTTTTTTGGTTACAATGTTCACAAAAACGTCACAATTGTCGCAACGTCACATGTTTTCAATGCTGTGCTCCCACGTCCGTTAATAACGTGTATGTCCTCCACCGGCATCAATTACTGCGGCACATCTTCGGTACATGGAGTTGATGAGCCGATTAATAAACGCCATCGGAATACGTGCCCATACTCTCTGAAACGCTTGTGAAAGTTCAGCTGCAGTTGTCGGACTTGGCTGCTCATTATTCAACCGTCTTTGAACTTCGTCCCATAAATGTTCAATCGGGTTTAAATCTGGACTCAAAGCCGGCCAATCCATAACATTAATGTTATTCTGCTGTAGGAAGTCTCTTGTGGCTCTTGCGGTATGCGCACGTGCATTGTCCTGTTAGAAAGTCTTGTTTTGATGACGTGCGAAATGGGGCTGAACATGGGGTGTCAAGACTTGGTCGATGTAACGGGCAGCTGTTACGCCATTTCCTCTGCCTGGGCCAAGGTTCTGAAAGATGACTGGACCAAGTTTAACGTTAAGGCCGATTCCACCCCATACCATGATGCTAGGTCCTCCCCACGCGTCTGTTTCCAGAATGCAGCTGTCTTCGTAACGTTCCCCGCGTCTTCTCCACACTCTGGTTCTGCCATCGGCTGTTGAAATGCAGTAACGGCTTTCGTCAGAGAAGATGATGTTACGCCATTGTCGATTTCGCCAATTCTGTCGCTGAGTGGCCCACTGAAGACGAGCTTGACGGTGTCGAGGAGTAAGAATAGGTCCTCTTGCTGGACGGCGACATCTCATGTTTCTAGCAGCTAATCGCCGACGAACCGTATCATCACTTATGGGTCGTCCATGTGTTCCAACAGTGTTTCTGGCAGTTTCGGCAGCTGGAGTGAACCGATTCATCAAATGGTGACGAACAATGCCTCTATTCTGTCTAGGGGTAGTGACTTGGGGTCTACCACTCCGTGGACGGTCATTTGTGCTGTTTGTTGCATTGTACCGTGTCCGTAGACGTTCAATTGTTCGAACAGCACAGTTGAAGTCGTTGGCAATAACTCTGGCAGATTGCCCATCATCCAATCGACCAATGGCCTGTTCTCTCTGTTGTGGAATCAGACGTGGCATAGCTTCTGTGTCAACACTGATACTAACACTCTTTAATTTTCTCCGGCCTTTTATACCCATAAAGGAGCATGAGTTTCACGAACATTTAAGATTTAAGAAAAATTACCGCCAAGTGTGTCCCACGAGCGGTTTTAGGTACGGTCGCTCTACGATATCAACTGAAAATTATTCAACCGAAAATTTAATTCACAGGTAATTTAATCTTACCTGGTGATGTAATCGTAATACTGATTATATAAAAATCATTAATTAATATTTATTTTGAATTTTGCTAACATTTTGAAAAAGCGACGTTTCTTTTGCGGTTCAGTATATATTACATGTATATACACGATAAGTTTATCACACTGGTCGGGGAATGGAACAATATAAAGATTATGCCGCTGTCACTAATAGTGTGTTTTCCTAATTTAAAAAGTGACGGGAGAACATGCGTAAACATGATAAACTTTAAATTTTAGGAGGGCGGTACAGGGTTTTTTTTTGCCAGATTTTATTTTCGGTGTAATCGTGCAAATAGGTCGGTATTCACCGGTTTTCGTGCAAATTGAGGTAAATGCAACGTGTAGTCCATTTTTTTATTTTTTGTTCATCGTGAATTACATTTTATATCTTGTTCGAACATGTCCATATCTTCCCCCCACCCCCCACCCCGTACGACACTATTTTTAGTAAGCCTCGTTGGGAGTTATCCTTGCCGCTAATAAGACATTTTATCATATACGTAGAACATTATCATTTGCAAATGTATAACGACCGGAAGTGAAAATAAATTTTGCACAACCAATGCCAATAACGTACACATATCATTCAAGTGTTATTCGAACTTAGCCTGGCTGTTATGGCCATATCAAACCACGATGTCAGTCTAGTATGGTCGGGTTCATTCGGACATTTGTAATTAGGCAGTATATGTCAAACAGATCAATAACACATACATTTGTGTAACGGACCGGGTATAATCCCTCAACCCATATCAAATCTCGGGCATATGCTCGGGTCTCTGGATGATACCCGTCCGATATGAATTATGTTTTAATCTATAATTATTATATACTAGTACCTGTTAATACTATAATTTATACCAGAATTTTTACTCTTTTGTTCATTTGAACCAGAGTCTGTTGCATTGTTATTCATTACCGCAAGTGTAAAATTCAGTACCTCGGGGACCGGAAACATACTCTTGTCCTCATATCCGGTCACAAATGAGTGTAGACTATTTATACAGTGGAATTATAGTTTCGATGCACACATTGTAACTTCTTTAATGTCTTAAATTCAATTAAAAAATGATTGTACTTGTTGAACATTTTGAACCTTTGTTTTCTATACTGCTTTTTTTTCCACTTTTAAGTTTATCTGTTTTATGCTTTTATATATCTGTTGGATTGCTCCATTTTAATTTTACTTTCTATGCAATTAAATCGCGATAAGACAGAACGTACACATTAAATTTAAGTTTATCTGTTTTATGCTTTTATATATCTGTTGGATTGCTCCATTTCAATTTAACTTTCCTTGCAATTAAATAGCGATAAGAAAGAACGTACACATTAAATTTAAGTTTATCTGTTTTATGCTTTTATATATCTGTTGGATTGCTCCATTTTAATTTAACTTTCTATGCAATTAAATCGCGATAAGAAAGAACGTACACATTAAATTTAAGTTTATCTGTTTTATGCTTTTATATATCTGTTGGATTGCTCCATTTTAATTTAACTTTCTATGCAATTAAATCGCGATAAGACAGAACGTACACATTAAAATAAAGTTTATCTGTTTTATGCTTTTATATATCTGTTGGATTGCTCCATTTTAATTTAACTTTCTATGCAATTAAATCGCGATAAGACAGAACGTACACATTAAATTTAAGTTTATCTGTTTTATGCTTTTATATATCTGTTGGATTGCTCCATTTTAATTTAACTTTCTATGCAATTAAATAGCGATAAGAAAGAACGTACACATTAAATTTAATTTTATCTGTTTTATGCTTTTATATATCTGTTAGATTGCTCCATTTTAATTTAACTTTCTATGCAATTAAATCGCGATAAGACAGAACGTACGCATTGAATTTAAGTTTATCTGTTTTATGCTTTTATATATCTGTTGGATTACTCCATTTTAATTTAACTTTCTATGCAATTAAATCGCGATAAGACAGAACGTACACATTAAATTTAAGTTTATCTGTTTTATGATTTTATATATCTGTTGGATTGCTCCATTTTAATTTAACTTTCTATGCAATTAAATCGCGATAAGACAGAACGTACACATTAAATTTAAGTTTATCTGTTTTATGCTTTTATATATCTGTTGGATTGCTCCATTTTAATTTAACTTTCTATGCAATTAAATAGCGATAAGAAAGAACGTACACATTAAATTTAAGTTTATCTGTTTTATGCTTTTATATATCTGTTGGATTGCTCCATTTTTATTAACTTTCTATGCAATTAAATAGCGATAAGAAAGAACGTACACATTAAATTTAAGTTTAACTGTTTTATGCTTTTATATATCTGTTGGATTGCTCCATTTTAATTTAACTTTCTATGCAATTAAATAGCGATAAGAAAGAACGTACACATTAAATTTAAGTTTATTTGTTTTATGCTTTTATATATCTGTTGGATTGCTCAATTTTAATTTAACTTTCTATGCAATTAAATAGCGATAAGAAAGAACGTACACATTAAATTTAAGTTTATCTGTTTTATGCATGCTTTTATATATCTGTTGGATTGCTCCATTTTAATTTAACTTTCTATGCAATTAAATAGCGATAAGAAAGAACGTACACATTAAATTTAAGTTTATCTGTTTTATGCTTTTATATATCTGTTGGATTGCTCCATTTTAATTTAACTTTCTATGTAATTAAATTGCGATAAGACAGAACGTACACATTAAATTTAAGTTTATCTGCTTTATGCTTTTATATATCTGTTGGATTGCTCCATTTTAATTTAACTTTCTATACAATTAAATCGCGATAAGAAAGAACGTACACATTAAACAGATGTGAAATGGAGGAATAACTTTTGAATAACAACTATATTTCTCCACTGATTAAAAACTTTAGATGACATAAAGTGTGGATTTCTTTCTAACCAAAATTTTGTAAACGTAGTGTGGCGTTTGTTATCGTTTGTTTAACCCAAAAAAGTAGAAACAAATACATCGTTTAATCAGTGTGTTTTGAACCTGTTTTGAACTTTCAATTATGCATACACATGGTCTTGATAAACAGACTTATTTTGCAAAACATGGCAGTGATCTTCTTTTAAATCACTTTTGTGTGTTGTTTATATGTTCACAGAAACCACACGTTAATGAAAAATCAATAATAATAATAATTCCTCCTTTTCTGTTGACAGAATCCATCTTTGTAATAACCGCGGAAAAAAAACACGTGCAGATCAAGGTTGAAGTTAGAAACAAATGTAGCGTTTGTACTAACAAACGATGAACGACAAACTGTAGACGCATCTTTAGCGAGTGCATAGTTTGTCAAAGTTTATGTAAACTGTGCAAACGTATGTTAGAAACGAATGATCAAAACATGTACGCGCTTAGTCGTTTGCATCGTTTGTGTTAGAAAAAAATGCACCGAAAGATTCATTTGGAAAAGCCACTGTCACTTAATTACAGATTTAAACACGGACCGTTATTATATATTCTCCAAAAACAATCTCTACCCACACACAAAGAGCGTAAAAGTATGAAACAAATTTAAATGTATATATATATATATATTATATCATGCATGTTAATTCGACTTTTTTATTGCGTAATTTAAATATTAAATATCGAAATTTAAATATAGCCTTGTAATCAATTGCCTAATTCCAAGAAAACCGAGAACAAATTCCAATGTATTAAAGTATATTTCAATGAAGACAGTATTCACGTTTTCTCGTTAACTGATATTTATATGCTAAGTAGAATTTGAGCTATTTAAAACTTCATCGGTAATTCAAAACCATATCACAATTGACTGGAACAAAAAGAACAATACTAGCATATTGAATAACATTTAATTATTCAACACCTGTCTTTCTTTTTGCACCGTTATTTTCACCGATCCTCATTTAATCAGACTCGATAAAACGTAATTAATATATATATATTAAAGTTAGAACAATACGTATTCAATTTAGAAAATTCAAAATAAACCTCTACATTCTTACCCTACTATCTAAATTATTTAAATAAACACTTTAAGCATTTATAGAAAGCAGTAACTTTGTTCAAATTCTACTGACTTTTAGCATGTGTTATACACCAAAGTGTCAGGGAAGGGAGGATGGTACCCATAACCCCACTGTTCATTGTGTGTACAAGTTAGAATATCCCTACACTCTGTTGTGTTTATGTTTGTATTTTGTGATTTTTCGTGTTATTTTACGGGTTTCTGTCTGTTTGTTGGGTTGATTGATTGGTATGACATTTCTTGTCATGCTTTATGTCGTTTATCTGAATATGCACGTGTGGCTTCACAAAATTATTGTAAGCAAGTAAAATATAAATACCTGTTAAGTTAAACCATAGTAAAGCGTTTTATGAGACTGCAGTACTCTGTGGTAATAATAATGGGTTTTTTTGCGTTTGTTTGTTTGTTTTTTATTTATTCTTTGCTGTCTGGCTAATTGACTTAAGTGATTTCTGTGTTAATTTTCTTGTTATTATCTGACAAGTATATTTAGTCACTGAACCAGGATTTTATTTTGTACAACAAAAATGACCAAGAGAATACATATACTCACGCTATAATGTAAAAAGAACAGTACAAAATAAAAAAAGACAATAATTGAAAAATTGGACAACACTCAAGCAGGTAATATTATTTAGAAATCATAAGACATGCGATACGGATTTTAAATTTCATAACTCTTTATGTATTTCTGTCATTGTCGATATGATGTATATTACAAACCTGGTGAGTTGGAGGCGGTATTAACCGGTTGTTCGGCATGGAAGACACAACAGAAAAGTCATAAATCAACAATCATGTTTATTATTACTAGCAAACCACATAACCTGGAAAAGCTTTATCCTGACCGTCTTAATTTTCACAATATCTGAATTGTCACACATAATCAAGATAAAAATGCAAAAACACGATTCAGATCATTCAGTTCATATCCCTTCTTCAAATATTATCCATGATCTTGATTGACTATAATGCTACATATCTTTATTTTGCTGTGGTTGATTTGATTTTGTGATGCAGAAAAATCAACACTATTAAGAATTAAACAGACTAGTACATTTCTACATCTGTTAAATATGAG
Source organism: Mytilisepta virgata (assembly GCA_028015205.1). Lineage (NCBI taxonomy): Eukaryota > Metazoa > Mollusca > Bivalvia > Mytilida > Mytilidae > Mytilisepta > Mytilisepta virgata. The sequence continues at coordinate 589,234 of JAPWFG010000023.1, forward strand.
TGCCTATAATTTTTTTTCTGTATGTATTCAATAGTTTTTAGGAAAACTTTACAATATCTTCAATTTGTTTAAACATAGCAATGATCGCCCTTTTTTCTTTGAAGTCAGAACTATTTATACACCATTACAAAGAAGTTTAAAATTACTCTGATCATTGGCGGTTTCAGTCACATTAGCAGTTTATTTTTCCTTGTATGATGTTTGAAGTAGCCCAAAATAAAAACAAATAAGAATATACTATATTATACAAACATATGATTATCTGATGTATTTTACATAGATGAGTCTATAAAAAGAAATGATATACGCTTTTATGTACTGATTCACATTCAATATGACCATAAACATATATAGAAAGTGTTCTGTACCCCTGAATTCCTGATGTTTTACGTTTTTTACCGTCAGTTTTGAAATGACAATTTATCTTTATATCGAAATACTAGTAACCGTTCATGGTTAATCTTTATCAAAACTAAAACATTGGACACTGTTATAATAATGAACCTACACCACGGTTTTCTAAAATCCTAAATTTTGGTACAAGCAGTTGAAGATTTGCATTTAAGAAAGTTTACAAAACTGCGTTTTTGTAATACTTATTACAAACATGTTAGATTTTCTCATAGACAACATATTTGGCGGTCTTAGTTTTCAACAAATAATCGGCATTACAATGGGAACCAACTGTGCTACTCGTCTCGCCGATCTGTTTCTGTACTCATACGAAGCGGACTTTATTCAAAGGCTACTACGTGAAAACAAAATTAGCCCAATCCTTTAATTTCACTTTTTGTTATATAGAAACTACTTATCCTTCTGAAGCACCTGGGTTCACTCCAGTTTTTTTTATAAGAGTTCGTGTTGTTCATTGTTTTTTAGTTTTCAGTGTTTATTTGTTGTGCTTGGGGTTGTTCATTTGTCTTCCCGGGTCTGTCTGTTTAATGCATTACGTTTTATTTGCTCCTTAGGGATATTTGTCTTCTTTATAGACGGAAAAAACATGTGGATTTCGAGATGTTTGAATACCTCGTTAAATACAGCGCAAGGATTGGACAGAAATAACTTCCCAGATAGAAAGAACGTTCTCAACAGTCATAGTTCAAACTTTATAGATATATCAGAGAAGAGAATTTTGAAATATTGCTGGCCTGTTCTTTTAACCCACACGAATCCAGTTTCCTCTCTTAAGGTTCAAACGACATGTATTCAGCAACTAAAGGCAATAGTTTTAAACATTAAAAAATGATTCCGATGTCTAAATCTAAGTCAAAGGTTACAAAAGTTATGGCGCTGGTTACTAAGGAAGCAACATATTTCAAAACTGCCCATCGTCCCTGTGAAAGAGAAAGAAAATACATATTTATTCAAATGTATTATATGAAATGCAATGATTTTGTTATTATTTCCAACATTCTTGATATTTGTCGTAGTTCTGACACTATTGTTCTGGTTCCATAAGCTGCTTCTTGTGTTATCTGTTTAAAGGTAACAAAATGAATACCGATGTAATTAATGCTTAACCGGTTTCAGTTCAATTGAATGTTGTCACAATTCCTGTCCTTATTTTCCCACGATTTCTTCTTTAAAAATTACAGTCTTACTAATTTGTTTAATTAAATAATGTCATTCTTTCAACGAAAACTTAAAGCGGGAAAACAAACGCTTTAGTTTAACATTTTTTTTACAACAGATGTTCTGTTGTTTGGAAGTATAAATTTTGATGTTATCAGCAGTTCAAAAAAGCAAATAATGTACAAAATATCAATATATTCGAGCTGATAAAATGGTTTAACAAATTAAATTAATTGTTACCTCCACTGGAGTTTGAGTTGCTCTTGTTGAGTAACTTAAGTCTGTTTGGGTTGCTATTGATGAGCAGATTACGTTTGTTTGGGTCGCTCTTGAAGAACAATTTATGTCTGTTTGCGTTGATAGTGAAGAACAGTCGACGTTAGTTTGAGTTGATTGTGAAGAACATTCGACGTCTGTTTGAGTTGATAGTGAAGAACAGTCGACGTTAGTGTGAGTTGATTGTGAAGAACAGTTGACGTCTGTTTGAGTTGATAGTGAAGAACAGTCGACGTTGGGTTGAGTGGATTGTTTTGAATCGGACGTTTTATTTATAGAACTAATAACTATCCCCATATAATCCACAAGTTCAATCATATTATCTGGCGATAAATCGGTTTTTAACACTGCTGAAATTATAAAACAATAACATGAACGGAGAAAAAAATGTACATTTACTAATCACACTATTAGATATTTTACGATTCCTTGATTGCACACATTATTTTCATTTCGTATTGTCCTGATAAAAAATGGAAAACACGTTAACAGATATTTTTTATCAATACAAGAAGCTTCCAGGTCATCTAGAACATCCAAATTCAATCATCATTATTTCAATCACTAATGTTGCCAATAAGCACGATTATTCAAGACAACAAGAAAACAGTATGTCGATATCAGCGTTATGTTTCCTGAAATATCGGTTATACATTGATACAATTAAAATGTTCAGATTCTTGAAACATATTTATAAATAATCGATTCATACTCCCATAAGTTTTGCATAATTTAACTGGAATAAACAATTAAACCAAAATCTAGTCAAGCTTTCTGACAAAAAACTTCTACTTTTTATTTCATACCAGTGTTATGCAAGTCTTTTGTTCTATTAACGGAGTTATAATTTACTTACCGTTACGATAACCGTTCAACCAACTGTTGTCATTTTTTCTGTTAATCTGTAAAGATATGTTTTTTGGTCTGTTTTCTAAAACCCGAAAATGTATCTTACTTTTAGTATTTAAATGGTGTAACTTACCAACGGTTGATACAATTCGATTATAAAGGTCCCAATTAGTTGTTATAAGTTAACAACGAGAAATAAAATAAGCTGAATACGGAAATAAGGGAAAACAATTCATTTAGATGTACTTATTTACAAAAATATAGGAAAACAATATAGGGTAAATTGTCAAAATCCGATCATAAAACGATAAATACATATTAATATTCGAATGGCACACATTTTGTTTTCATACTGGTATCAGTACAAGTGTCATTTAGGGTTATTTTTTGGTGAACACCTATTCCATCCAAATTGGTTCCAAAGAATATATGTTCACCACTGAGTAGATACCGTTTCTAGCTAACTCCAAATCCCCGATGGTATCCAGCGCTCAGTTGCTAGTATTTCAATACCAGCCCGAAATTGTTATATGCTAGTCAACAAAAGAAAGGATATAGGGTAACGCATTTTTCATATATTCATAATTTCAAATAGCTGTACTAAGCAGAAAAATAGACCCAAACGTCTGATTTTCATAGTAGATTGTTTTCTCATCAAAAGCGTGGGTTTTGTGCAAAAAGTTGGAAATAAATAATTCAACTTTTTGAGATTTCAAAAAATCACTTTTTTCAATCAGAAATCAAAAAATCAGTATTTTTCCCCGTTATGTTAATCATAATGTCTGTGTGACAAAAGATTTGAGTTTTTTCTACTGATTTCAACCACTGGATTTTCATTTTACAAAATGTGTGTCAATTTTCTTTTGGATTTTCCGCAAATTTAATTTAGCCCTTTTTTGGAAATTTCCATTTCCCACCATTTCAAGTTTTATCCAAATTTCAAAATGAGACATATTAGATCAAGAAATGACGTAGCAAACCACTGTTGCCCTCATACTTAAGTTTTTAAAGAAATTAAAAAGACATGTGGTTCGGAACTCGTGTATCGTTACTTTTGTTGACTAGTAAATTACATTAATGGTAAAATAAGTTCAGCATGTCCTGGTCCGTTCACCGCCTCGAGGCATGTGTGCAACATCCGGTGAAGTGTCAGGTACGGTGTGGTCTTAATTCCATTAAGATGTGAACTCTGCCGAACATATCTGTTTTTTTTTGTGGGAGACTGAGTTCGTATCGGCCAATCGAGTCGTGAAGTTTTTCAATTATTATTTTTCTAAGGTTCTGTGCTAAACATAATTGTCTAGATGATGCATGAAAAAAAAATGTTAAATTTACCTTGGACTTTTTCACTCTTAGCCTGTAAAAGTTCAATTTCTGTTTTCAGCTCAAATAATTTCTCTAGTATAAGCTTTTGTATATCTTTGTTGGAAATTTCGTAACTCCTCGGTGGGCAGCTGTAATATTGAATCTTTTCTGATATATCATGACATATCTGATAATCTCTGCCTGTCATTTCTTTCTGTGGACTTTAGATAAACTCATCACAGAGCATTGTGTATATCATATTAGACAACATATCACCTTACAATCTTATCATGGATTAAGCCTGTTAGGACGTCTTTTTATATATTTGTCATTTATATATTCGTCACAAATGTATTTCTTGATTTTTTTCTTGAAATATTGTTGATAAAATATCAAAATAATAAGACATATTGCATCGAAGTAATTTTCTTTTAAGTATGACCATATGGAATCAAGGATGTTGCGTGTTGCCTGATGTATTACTCGCGATTGCTTGTCTTGATTTTTGCCTGGAAGTCATATTGATTCTGGTATCATTTGGTATCAGTTTCAATCAGACAACAAGCCTCACCACTGCAAATTATATAAAATATTACTAGTTTGTATACACATAACGCAGTTGGCAAGATTGTCAAGTAAGGTAATCGGAAACAATGATAAAGGTCGTAGGTGTGGTAGTTTTGCGAATAACATAGTATTTTTGTCAGATTTAAAAATTAAAATTGATTATTTATTCGACGTATAGAAAAATGGATCCACTTCTTTAAATGGACAAAATACTTGAACTATCTAAGGTTTTAGAATTGCAAGAACATTCGTATATTTGTTACATCGTTATATTCATATGTCGTCCAATTTGTGGCAGTTTACTGTCTACAAGTTAAGCATAACTGTACCATTTATTCTTCCAGACAAGCAAGTTCCACTTTGGAGGTAGACAATAACAGAAGAAACAACCATAAAACACCGAAAATTAGGTCTTACCTTCTTGAATAAATGACTGGTGAGTATAAAACTCGCACATAATCCATAGCATTCAATGAATTAAATAAAGCCTTTCTGAACAGCAGACCTTCTTCATATGTTGGAGGCATAATTATCTGTTCTTGGTAAATAGTTGTAATCTGGAATAACTAGAACATATCAATAAGGAACAATGTGAATTTATTGTTCATGTTAGTTAGGCATTATAGTGTTGACAAATGTCAGTTTATTTTAGTCTCACTATTTTTACTTTTTACTTTTATATATTATATGTTGTTGGCTTGGCCAATGATGCGAGCACAGCAATATCCCGTTCAGAAACTCATTTCCGGTATCACGATTCTGACTCTGAAGCAAGTTATTTCCCTTACTTTACTTACTCCGTTTCCGGCGAACGAAACTTTTCTAGCCTTAGTATGTAGCACAATATGGCTACCCCATTAAACAAAGACTTTTCTAAATTATCCATATGTAGAAAATGCATATTCCCTATAGCGCTCGCTGCGCTCGCTATTTAACGTTGACATCAACTACGTATATTTATGTCTTTAAAAATGGCAACGGAATAGCAAAGGACATGTACACGTAAATGACAGGCAGGAAATTTATTGCTCATTTTAAGGGCGTTCGCTTGTTATGCTTTTGAATTTTTGTCAGATGTTCAGAATCATCTGGTTTTATGCATTTGAATGTACATTATTTTCCCTCTAACGCCCATTTTTCTTTTCATAAATCTTTTGCATGCAGAATAATAAGCCAATTTGAAAAATCTTTTACAATTCTTGTTATTATTTAACGGTTTTAAGGAATAAAACGTGTCAATGATAAAGCTATGTAAAATCAAGAGAGCATATTTTTCCCGCAAATTTTCAATGGCTCATATTTCGATAATAGCACAGGGACCTATATTTTTTTTCGCTCTTTTAGTTCCTTTATTAATCCACTATGGCTTCTTAAATTCGTGAATTGATCTGTCCACAAGTATTTCACAGTATCACTTTAAATTAGTCTGTGCTAACTAGAAAACGGTTAAAGAAAATTTTAAGGTGTTATTTATATACTACTGAAACTGTGGTGAACTAATATATAAATGTATAGAATTACATTTAACCATAGATACAAATAACTTATAAAAATAAAACATTTTCAAATTATTAACAGACCTACCTGTAAGATATAGCAGATTATATAATGAACAAAACATTAAAATGTTGGACTATATATGTGTATTTTTCCTTTTCTTTAAAGATATAATTTTACGATTCTAGGTAAACTAATAATTCTTTTGTCAATAATTTTACATGGAAATCATTTTAAAAATAAATGAATCATTCAGGTAATTCTCGTTAAATTACATAACCAACTATACATCTATACAGAGTTTCGGGTTTCATGTTGTTAAAATGTTAAATACATATATTTGATTTTAAATATCATTGAAAAGATTACAAATTTTTTACATAGCACAGCTAATACAATTGTCATACCGTTAAATCGAGTATGTAATCAATTTTAATATACCTTAGACGAGATTTCTATGAATAAACGTATCCTCATCAGTAACGTGTTTTAATCTGTATCAACCAGAATGTGGTTAAATACCTAAGCTCTACTAACGGATGAGACCGCCTCGGTGGTCTCGTAGTAGCGTGCTCGCCCCGAGTACGGAAGGTCGCGGGTTCGATCCCCGGCCGGGTCAAACCAAAGACATTAAAATTGGTATTTGCTGCTTCTCCGCCAAGCACGCGGCATCCATGAGTAAGAGCAAAGACTGGTCGGCTCGGAGTCAGTATAATGTGTCCGAGTGAGGTAATATGTCTTCCTCCGGACAGTTACCTCGTGAGCTAGCACATTAAAAACCCGACTTAACGTGTCGGTCTAGTACAAAGCAGGGACCATATTTATTATCATATCAACATGTTCTCGTCCTGATATGCACCTGGTTGCCACTGGACGTTAAACAATAATTCATCCATCCATCCATCCCAACGGATGACGTTCGTAATTTTGTTGAATTTAAGTTATTTAATATTATCCATAAATAATATATACGTGTATGGGATACTTACTTTTGGAGGTAAAATAATTCTCCACATTTGATTATCAGAAATAGATTTATTAACCACATGTTTGTGTTAAAGTTTTAAGTGGATACCATTTACGTTCATTGTTTATAAACTGAACTCGTGAGCATCGTTCACATTATAACTCAACTAAAAATAATTCATCTATTTTTCATTTATCACCTGTATCAATCATCATTCGCTCAGCTTAAATATGGTTCAATACACGTAAAGGTTTTATCTAACAGTCATACAAACACTTTTCATTTGAATCATACATGAAATTCAAAATTCGTCTCGTCTTCATCAACTTTGATATTATTACTATTCTGTATTATTATATAAATAACACATTTGTAAGAGGGTGACAGAATATATTGTAACACCGAAAAAATATTGTCAACCGAGGCGAAACCGAGGTTGACAATGTTTTTAGAGGGGTCACCTTCTTAGAAATTTGTTATTTATATGATCATACTGAATGTCTTAAATTTTATGAGCGGGTTGTAAACTTAAATATTATCCTTAGAATATAAGTTCCCAAGGGACAATATATTAAGTAAAAACTATCCCTACAGATGAAATATAAGTCAATAATGGATATTTTTTACCTTTAAAAGTTGTCCCACTCTAAAAAATTTTATCCGCTACGAAGGATAAAACCAATGTAGATATAATATTCTAAGGATAAAAGTGAGTAGTAAAATAATTTCCCATGGGATATTATTACCAATAAATTTATTATTTCTAGGGATAATATTTCTACAAAATTATATCCATTTGGGATAATATTTCTACAAAATTATATCCATTTGGGATAATATTTCAGTAAAATTATATCCGATGGGATACAATGTCATGTAAATACTATCCTACTGCATCTTGATCAATGAAGTGTTTTAACAAATGGCACATTGCTTTAAAGGAACAAGTAAAATGATGATAGATAATCATTTGTGTCAAGATGGATGGAGAGGAGTTATTGTTGGACAATTATTCCAAAAAATAATATAATTTATAGTGAATATTGTTTTATTTCGAGGACAGAATTTTCCAAGCATTAACTGGGTTATTCTTAACCAGATATTCCCAAAATTTCCTACTAAGGACTGTTTTTAATTTTTTTGTAAAATTATCCGGGAGATAAAATGTCTTTGAATATTTTATCCTCTAGGATAGAAAATTGCAACATTTTATATCCCACAACACTAAAATAATATCCATCATTGTGGATATTTTTTTAGTGTTGGGGATATAATTTGTTGCAATTTTCTATCTTAGAGGAAAAAATATTCCAAGAAATTTTATCCCCCGGATCATTTTACAGGGGGGATCAAATTAATTGTTACATATGTTGTGAACGATCTATATGCGAAATATAGATAATAATAACTTAAATTCAAGAAATTAAAATAAAAAAAAAAATATTTTAAAAAATCAATACGGTACATGATCCGGTGAACATGATTGGTTTGTCATTGTTGAACTTTTCTGCTGTCTATTGTCTTGTCTATTAACCTAATTGTGTTGGAATTTAGCCAATCTGTTTTTGAAACGGATTCGGATAGGTTATGAATGCGGATACGTTTATTCGTAGAAATTTCTATAAGAATGAAAGAAGGACCATTTTAGGTGTAACATTGATATAAAATCCCTACATCTAAAGAGATGCTTACCCTTACGGGCTACTTGATTTCACTCAGGGATTTGTGGGAGTTTTTTCTATTTCTGTGCTCAATTGATCTTATTATCGTTGGTTCCTTGTTTTTATCTTTGTAGTATATATATGTATACTGTGTTAGTGTTCTGTCTTTGAATTTTGGTCTGAAGAATTTGTCAGCCTCCTTATTGCTTTTGTATTTATTTCGATATCAAAAATTAACAGCACCTGTCTTCAGTTTCAGTTAGACCTGAATTAAAAATCTCGTAACACATCGCATTTTCAATAAGAAAGTCGTATTGTGTTTATACACATGTAAATATATTACAATTTGTACGTTTTGCACGGATTTGGTCTAGGATAGAGTAGTTTTACTGAAACCCTTAAACTACTTAAAATCATTTATTAATGGATTATAGATTTATCAAGCTGCTGAACCCTTTAGTGTTATAATAACTGCCATCATCTATTAGCTAACTGACCATTTTCCAGGAAAACGCTTATCAACAAGTATTCAATCCAATTACCAATAAAAAAACAGACACTTTGAAGTATCCTTAGATCTAACTGGTACTTATAAAAAATCAATACTTTGATACACAAGATTTGCATATTTTGTCGATTTACGACTCGTCGGTTGTGCTCAAAACTTAAAATGTAGGAAACCAAAACATCAAAACTGTCAAAATGACCAAAAGCTGTAAAGCCAAAATCATCTCTAAGATAAAATTACCCTATATCCAAATGGCTTGAAGACATTGAATTTATACTGATCTTTGGTGAATATTGTCCTTCAAATGAAATCCGTTTAGACAAGGTGAGGAACACCCAGAAAGCAATCAAACTATCATCAATCCATATACAGAGAAAAAAGCGATATAGGAAAGGACGAGAAAAAACAATCAACAGGCGCACATTTGTTCCCATGGGAATGCCGTTCGTTTGTTAAAAACCCGTATAACAAACTATGCAAACACTTTGTTTATAAAAATATAACATGTGAATGATCTCATTTCTGGTGTACTTACTCATAATTTCTGTGTGTTGTTAGATACAATAAGTTTTGTCTACGCCAACAATAAGATACTAGTATCTATTTTTTATTGCTTTAAGATCCACATTTCATTAACGCCACTTCTAGAATAACATGGCTTTTTGTACAAACACATGACCATACCTGCAATGGAAACTACTTCTAAGGACATTTATATATGAGAATCAACTAAAGCCTTTATGAGAGTGTATTTTCCTGCTATATTTATGATATTGTCATTTTCGCTAATTTGAAAAAATACAAATTTATCAACAGATACAATAAGATACATATATGGAGTACAATGTCAAGACAATAACATCACATCTCCGAATAAAAAAGGATTAAAATCAACCAAATATAGCTCTGCATATGTACATTATTTGTGTAATTGAAACAATTTAAAGAATGTGCATGTAGTGTTGTTTCAGTTGATTAATAGACTAGGTAATAATGTTATGGTCTTTTAGAGATCGCCACAGGGTTTAGAGTTTCCCACTCATATAAGTTAGGATTCTCTGTAGTAATTAATAAAGAATGACTTATTATCCTACATAAACATATTTCCTGGAAAAACATACTTGTTCATATTACGTTTATTCTCTTTAACTGAAATTATAAATTTAACTATGGCTATTTTTAAATGTGTTACCTGACGGAAAATACAACACCTGATCTAATTAAAAATATTAAATACACACTCGATTGTATAATTGTTGTTTGTTAAATGCAAAAAGGCTGAACAAATAAAATCAACCAATAGAAAAATCATTAATGTAATCATTATTAAAAATCCTTCAAAACTACAAAAACAATCAAAAGAACGATAACCGTGGTGCATGTGTTTTTACTCACAGTCAGTATCTTGTGTAGAACTTGAAATTACTCCTAAAACAGTGACAGACACCACGGTTATCGCCCACATTGTTTGATATTATATAAAATGCAACAACGAACATAAAGATACAATAACACCCAATGATATAAAATTCGATAATATGCGTCTGTTTATACAGTAATCTAATACACGATAACGAGTATCTACATCGTAAATACAATCAACCAATAGGAAAATCATTAATGTAATCATTATTAAAAATCCTTCAAAACTACAAAAACAGTCAAAAGAACGAATTAAAAAGTAACATAATATCAACCGATACTTAATAATACTTTACAAAAAATATATTATATATTATATAAAAATTAATAAAATAATAAAATAAACATCATATGATAGCAATTGAAACGCTTTGTGTCTCACCAATAGCAAGAATGTAGAAAACAGAAAATGAACTAAAAGACAGTGACAACTTGACGTCCGTCGTCCTTTATTGTCCTTCGTAAACTTTCTCTGAAGAATCTTCTTCTCTAATACCACTGTGCCTATTGGTGTCAAACTTTGTTGGAATGGCCCTGAAAATTTCCTTTTCAAAAGCATTCCACCCGTTACAAAAAATAACACAAATATTCAAAAATGTAAAAATATTTCTTCTCTGAAACAAATGAGACGTTTCGTGGTCACTTTCAAAAGTTTGTCTAGGGGTCTTGGGACTTTGATCTATATTGGCCTTGTTACTGAAAATAGAAAACCAGGAAAAAAATATTAAAAATCTTCTCACCTGAACAAGTATGGAAGTTTGGACCAAACTTTGACATAATGGTCCTTATGTTGTGCCCTTTGAAAAATAAGCCTCTGGCCTATTTGAGTACCCATTAGTAAAAATGAAAAAAACAGTAAAACCTATTGAATTTTTTTTTTTTTTTTGCTGAAACAACTACTGAAAATTAGACCAAAGTGTGGAGGTTCCCATTTCACAAAATTAGAAAATTAGCAAAATCTATCTAAAAACATTTCCTCTAAAAACCTTTTCTAATTTAAACTAAAACTTAACAAAATCAATGCCACGGGGGTTCGGAACTATAGGGCCGTCATTAATAAAAAAATATTAAAAAAATACCAAACACGTGGTCCCTTTTATAAATATATTTTGAATAAAAGCCTACTGTCCTCCATTTGCTTTATCTATCATGACCTTTTCGTGTATACATTATAAAAAATCTTTAAACAATAAACTTTAAACAAACTAAAACACCTATTTCAAATTCTATGTATTTCCTATTAGACCAGCGATCATCCTTAATGATAATAATCCATTTAACGTTAAAAATGTCGACATTTTGTTTTTCTACCGAAGTTGAGGTAAGCACGAAAATCGTTGCCCATGCAAGAGATCATGAGATTGGTCCAAAATGCATGACTCTCAAGCCCAATTCTAGGGATATCAAATGTATATGTATTTATAATAATCGCTTCAGATCTTTAACATTGTCATCATGACTTAGGTAAATCAATATGAATTTTCTATTTCCCAAATGAAAATAGATATCCTTACTGGAACTGACATTGTACATGAAACCCTACGGGATTTTCCTTGCAATGCAATAGGTACTATTAACATAGCAGAGCATGCTTACTGTTCTGGACAGATGTCACTCCTGTGTTTTTGTGGGAGTTGCTATAGTTTTTATACGATGACTACTGTATGTGAATATGGAAGTAGTTTTTATCATCTCTGAACATTTCTGTGTTCTCAATGCCGATATAAACATTCATATTCTATATAAGATGCGAAATTCTTACAGATGTTAAGAATATTAGGGTATCTTATTAGACACCTTTTATTACTAGCACAATGGGAAGTTTCGATTCTAAACAGAACATAAAATCCAGAAGTTTTATATATACGTCGTCGGCTCTAAGGGAGCAACCATTTGATTTTATGGGGGGTGGGGGCTAGGATAAAATGTCTGATCCTGCATATTTGTTGGTCCTGGATTTTTTTCCTGCCGCTATTGCAGCTTAAATTTTTATTTTCATTTAAACCCAAAATTTCCTGATTGACACAGGTCTTGCATTTTTTTTTCACACCTAACTAAAATGATCCTGTCTGTTTATTTTTCCAAAATCCTGGTCCTGCCTTTTTATTTCAAATTTGATCCTAGCAACCCCCTCGCCCAATAAAAATCAAATGGTTGCTCCCTAATTAACGTCCTTGATACCTGGAAAGGCCATCGGAAGAATCCAGGACTATATGTATGTGTATATATGGATTTCTGTTGAAAAATATATTCACCAAATCTCTTTTTATAAGTATCCATTGCATGCGGTATTATATGAATTAAGATAACTAAAATGATAAATAAATAAATCTAAAATCAACACTGAATCATCGTTTTCATTTTAAGATATCCTGACCCTGATAATTGACCGTATGATTATTCCAAATGTCCCGGATGTTCCATGCAATGTAAAACAATGGCTTTGGTAATCGCTGCATACTTCGGAAACATTGTATATATCCAGCTTATTTTTGTTGACGCGAACATGCAAACTCCGGGTGCAAACTACGACGTCTGTTTCAACTTGGAAAAGTCTAATGTACTCAATTTAAGGTTTAAACTTTTTATTCAACTTATTTTCTATAAAAACAAAAACGAAATATGATGTACGGCCATTATCATTTATGGTCCTGATAGAGTAAGTTATATTGGTTTAATAAAACATCGTTGTAGATACTCGTTATCGTGTATTAGATTACTGTATAAACAGACGCATCTTATCGAATTTTATATCATTGGGTGTTATTGTATTTTTATGTTCGTTGTTGCATTTTATATAATATCAAACAATGTGGGCGATAACCGTGGTGTCTGTCACTGTTTTAGGAGTAATTTCAAGTTCTACACAAGATACTGACTGTGAGTAAAAACATTGTTGTAATACGGTAACACTTTGTTAGATGACACGTCGAAAAATACTTTGTACTTTAAATTTAACCATGAAATAATAGGCACATATTTTATACATATTAACTGTGTATGAGGGGAATAGTAAGTTTATTGTCCCCTAGGTGCAAATACATGCACCGATCAATTGTTAGTCGAGGAGACAATACAATTACCATTTCCTCAATATTCAGTCAGGATATAATTATTTTATCTTCTCCTTATCCAGGAAGCACTAACAAATTGGAGGTATACTATCACGACTGGAAGTTGACTGTAAACAGTAAAAACACTAAACAATGGCATTTAAATTATTTGTACATCCTTGGTTCCGCTGTATTATAGGAAGCAAGTTGTGCTTGAAACCAAACAATATAATATTTTTTGGGGACAATCTTATTAATTTTGAAGGTACAATGTAGTACAACAATGTATTATATATTCAAAACAGTCAAGAATTTTCAAAGAAAGGATTGAAAGCACTGTTTGTATTTCAAATTCATTTTTCATTTTACCTTCAGAACTAGCATGCAGATTTGACATTTTCATTCGACCTTTGTTATTATATAACTGTGAAATTATATATATTGATGAGTATCTCCTTATTTTGAAAGTCATGGACAGAGCTCATAGAAACAGTTTAATATGTGACACTCTAGCTTTAGCAAAATTTCCTAGTTTTTGAGAAAACCGAAAACCACTCATCTTCCAAATCTAATTCATTTATGAAGTTAACTCACTTGTTTGTTTAATCTGTTGTTTAATCTGACAGAAAATGTTTTTCCTTACTAAGCGAGGGCTATAACAATGATAACCCCCTTACTGAAGGAGGTACATGTAGGCATAAATTTTTCAGGACTTTGATATAGATATAAAGGAATATAGTAATTCTAATAAACCTTTAAAAGATATCAAAAAGGCAGAAAAAGATACACTTCAGATAGTTATAATGCAGACATATGATAATTACTGTGTGAAATTCCTTAACCCCCTGGGTATGATTTGCAATAGAAAAATATATTCAATGGCATAATAAGGGAGATACCTATGAGCAAATGGGCATAAACACGTAGCTCTGTTCTTGTGTATTTGACTTTACTTTTTGGACATTTTAGAATATCGGAGAAATGTGTTCATCTTAAAGCATCAAAATTGGTAGGACCATAATATTTAACAGCAATCTAATGCAGTCAATCGATAGGTGCTCTAACGTTGCCTTTTTGGTACTTTCAGTGTATGCAGGAAACTGAAATTATTTCAAGTAGGCACAAATATGTTTCGACATAGCAAACAAAAAGCACATAGCAAGCCAAGCAGACTCAGAACCAGAATAACTATAAGCATAAAGTGACGAAAAAACAACGGTTATTCGTTTTATCCAATTAAGCTACAACGTACAAATTAACACGAAATTTCGCACAGACGCGCTAGAGTAATTAATTTGTATTAATTTTAATTGAAAATCGCTTATTTCTCCTTTCCAGTTCAAATCAATGTATCAGACCTTGGTGGATACAATCTAACTGTTAACGGGATAACATGGTTACAAAACGCACCAACATTTTTCAACGACAACAATACAAGATATTCCACGGAAGATAACTCTCTTAATCTTACAAAACATGTAACAACGAATGGAAATGATGACGTAGGCAAACATACCCGATATGAATTCCAATACAGAGCAGCTTCCGGTCAATTGTTGGTTGCTATAAAGGATTACTCTCCCCAGCCATACATCATTTTTGAACAGGTAGAATAATGTGAAAAGAGCAACAATAAGATTTTAAATGTTTTTTTTAAATAATTGAATCAGATTATCTTTAAATAGTTAATAAACAAATTCTTATGAATATAAACTTAGATGGATGAGAAATCCTAGATCAATATTCATATTTAACAATATTATTTAATTCACAATTGGGGATAAAAATATACATAGCATATAGTACATGTAGTTTTGTATTTGAGATATTTAGGAGTCCCATAGTGACAATTTTTTATAGGGCGACTGAAATCCATAAACATGGTTGAATAATAAAACCTTAGAAAAATGGATTTCTAGCGAACAAAATAAAATTTTAAGACAAGAAATCAAAAATACTATAGAGTAGAAAATAATATCCATGTATAAATTGTAGTATTATTGTTAATATGTGAGTAAATATATTCCCCATATTCTACTGGGGTGCTGTCGATAAAAGTTAAATTTTTAACAGGTTCAGACATTGGGTAATATTTTCTCATTTCCTTGACAAACTGTTACATATACTTGTAACCTGGCCGTGATACTACTTCTGTGTACAATTGTAAATACATGTAACTAAAACCGGGGTTATATTAATATAGTGTGTCTATATTATAAATAACTACTTCTAACATTTTTAATTTACCTACAGTAGAATCTCGTTCGAACACCATGGGTTTCTCGAACCTTTTCAGTCTTGTCATTTTATCCCTCTTTGTCTACGTAAATTAACTCTCGGTTATCGAACTTCGATTTTTCGAATTCTCTAATTAACATTTTGGTCCGTAAAACAGTAATATAATGTAATTTTCTCTCAATAACTCGAACTCCATTTTTAATTTGCCTTTTTGCAGAAGTATCTAACAAAAACCTCGAAAACAAGAAACAGTGTTTGTCCGCCACCAAAATATCCTCCTGTACCGAACTTAGGAACCTGTTTTAATGAGACTATTTCTGGCTTCCCGTCTTTCCTAGTTCAGCAACCGCAAGGTAAAACGCTGGGATATCTGAGTCTAGGCGGCAAAATGTTTGGCGACTTTGCAAAGTCAATGGGGAGGTAAGGAAATTTCAAGCACTTTTGCTGTTATTCAGAGATTTAAAAAATTAACATGATTAATACTTGTTCGAAAATTGTAATAATTATATCTTGAGAAAATCATTTATAATCAATAAAAAAAATTACAATAAATACAAGAGATAATGATTACTTATAGATCTTTTTTAATCTCGTCATGCAATTTACACTTGTTTCTTTATTTTAACCAAATAAGAATCTTGATTTGATAAAAGTTCCTCAACTGAATCGCTCTAACTGTACATAATAATAATAATCCAAAGATACTAATATTAGATATAGTAAATTTATACTATGCTGTATACGACGCATTTCAAGGAGTTACCTCTCATCAGCAGCATTAAAACCGAAACAAGTTTTTTTTCTTATGTATTAGATTTAGTGATAATGATATAGGAGGTATTGCTGATGGAATGCGAAGTGGACCTCTAACTATTTTTGATGAATCTGGATATACGTTATTAATCGGACCATTTTTGAAGTTCATGACAACATCAATGTGGTACGAGGCAGCACCTAGCCCACGTCTAAGCTGGGGAATAATGGGAGGAATAGATAGCGTACCCGCTGGATACACCATTGGTACTGTAGTTGTGAAAGGTACTGGGATAAATCAGGTAAATATAATATTTTTTAATGATATCCTTCAATCTAAAAATTATGACAAACTTCTTACGAATTATCCTTATTCATTTTAGTTTTGAAATTTTTTGCTTAATTATCTTCGCGATATTAATGTTTCTGGTGAACTGAAATTTATTGATTCGAAACTGCTTTGATATTTTGTATTTGCTCATCAACAATTTTAGACATAGGTTTCAACTTTTGTGATGCTACCACGGACAGAGACGAATAGACGTAATTGACGAAATATTGAAATATTGCGCATTATAATTGGTCTCATGTAATAATATTCACATTCGTTACTTTATTGCAATTATATTGCAACTATTTTTACATTAGCTCTCACATCAGAATACATTGTACCCCAGAATACATCTATTTTTTAAAACGAAGGTCGTAAGATAAAAGAAAACTGTATCCAGTATCATACACATGTATATATACTAGTCAACAAATTCAGTAACGATACACGAGTTCGGAACCAAATATTTTGGTAATTCCTTAAAAAATCTTAAGAATGAGGGTAAAAGTGGTTTGCTTCTTCATTTCTTGATCTAATGCGTCTCATTTTGAAATTTGGATAAAACTTGAAATGGTGCCACGGGAAAATGGAAATTTCCAAAAAAAAGGTTAAATTTTGCGGAAAATCGAGAAGAAAATCGACACACATTTTGTAAAATGAAAATCCAGTGGCTGAAATCTGCAGAAAAAAAACTCAAATATATTGTCATACAGACATTATGATTCACATAACAGGATAAAAATAATGATGTTTTTTATATTGCGTTGACAAATGTTATTTTTGAAATCTCGAAAATTGGAATTTTTTATTTCAAACTTCTTGCACAAAATCCATGCTTTTTATCAGAAAACAATCTACAGTGAAAATTACGTGTGGTTCTATTTTTCTGCTTAGTACAGCTATTTTGAAATTATGAATATATGAAAAATGCATTACCCTGTATACTTTCTTTTGTTAATTAGTATAAAATAATGTACAAAATGCTCCTATTACACGGCTTTATCATATACATAATATTTCGTCCTTTGGATTAGTGATTTATATAAAGTTGTAAAAAGATAATGTTTTGTTCATGTGTAGGTTTTTAATACTTACGGAAATCTACTGAGAAAATTCTACGACACAGATAAACTCAGGAACCAATACATTACCAATGACAAAACAATTAACTACCTAGGATACTGGACAGATAATGGCAAGTTATGCTTATATTCATTGTAATAAAAATATAATGTGTTTAGATAGTGATTAGCATTAATATTGTCCACAAATAGCAACATTAAGCTTGTGACAATCAAAATCTGTTTGGAACAAATGAGTGCTAACGTGGACAATTGTTTTTTTTTTACATTAAAAATAGAATTATTCCGAAACAGCCTTAAATGCTATATTAGAAAATGATAGTAGCTGTCAAATAGACTGAAAATTACATATATTAGATTTAAAATCACCAATAAAAAATAAATAATGATACGATCGCATAACAAGCCGAATGTTTTGACTTGTTAGCATTGAGCACAATAAGATATGCCAACAAATACCAATATCATCTCTAACAAAATATCTGCGTGAATTTTACCGGCAAAACAAATTTTTGCATTTACAAGCATAATATCGTATGTTATCATTTTACATTTGAGCAAACGCCTCGTTAGTCTCGTTGTAGCGTGCTAGTCTCGAATGCGGAAGGTCGACCCCCGGTCGGGTCTAACCTGGTACCCTGGTGAAATATTTTCTGCTGCAATAGCTTCACTTCAAATATAACATCCAAGGGAACACCGCTAAGGACAACGAGGATTACACTTCCGGATCCCAGATTACGGCGGATCAAACCAATGATATTAAAATTGCTATTTGCTGTTTCTTCACCAGGCATGCCGGATCTAGGTGTAAGAACAAAGGGCTGGTCGGCTCGGAGCCAAAGTAATTTGCCTGTGAGGTGATATCACGTTAAAAATCTGGCTCAGCGTGTCGGTCTAGTACATAGCAGGATCACATATATATCTTATCATCATGTTCTTGTCCTTATATGCACCTAATGGCTGCCACTGAATGTTAAACAATAAAATTCACCCATCCCATTTGTGCACAAAAAAAGATATCAACAATTAAACATCCCATCTACATGTATTATTAAATTTCTACGAAATAAAAATGTCCATTTACGTGTACAATGTCGTATGTAATAATTTACCATTTTTAATTTTTACTTCCTTTCAGAATATAAATAATTTTCTTCATATTACATATATTAATGTAATATAAATTATTTGTAATATACATTGTAATTAAATAAATCAAGTTACTATATCCATTTATAATAGATACAATGTAATAATGTTTCCCAATCTTACTATGAGATAAATATTCCCCTTGAATTTTTCTTTAAATTTTAGGAGCTTTTTACTATTACAATCCTGAAGCAAACAAGACATACGAACAGACCTTATTGGATGTTAAACAGTACTCGCTTGATCAAAACATCCCGTATAGGTAGGATATGCACGTTCTGCGTTTGGTACATGTATAATGTTAGTTTCATAAGAGGACGAGATCAAATCGCCATTAGCTATTAAACGTCATTTAGAAAAAACTATTGCTCTGTTGGTACATGAATAATGTGAGCATTAAAAGAGGATAGGATCTCAAATTTGCTTTAGGTAAGAAATTTTTTTCGGAACAGTATTTGTAACTTATTAAATGAATAAGTTCGAGACATAGTTTTACTTCTCACCATAGAATTGTACGTCTTTAATTACAGTACTGTACATCTTTTTTTCTTCTATGATTTGTACCGATGGAAAATAATTTTTAACGTTTTAAAGAAATTTGAAATTAAGTCATGTTTAAATGAAAGATATCTCTGCACTAATACGGCCCAAACCTGCTTTAAAGGGCTCCTCCATGTAGCAAATCACTGCCTATAAAGGGACTGTAAAATACACCCAAACCTGCTTTAAACGGCATATTATATAGCAAATCTCTGTGTAAAGGGCACATTTCATTGGTCAAACGGGTGCCCTTTATACACAGATTTGACTGGGTAATGATTATATACATATTAACTATACTTAGGTACATACAGCTTGATTCCTGGTGGTATTATAAAAGTCCATACTTTGAAGCTTTGAAGGAATGGTCGGCTCGTCCCGAGGTCTTCCCGAATGGCATAAAGTCTGTATATTTATTCAGTAATGTAACATATTCCGGTCATGAGTAGTCAGATATTTTTTTTACATTGAAATTTATTACCGAGTGAAAGAAAAACCAGTATTTCACTTGTGAAACTAATATAAAATATATATCTCCCTGGATTGAAAAATAAAAGCTGTTACCATTGTCTTAGCTATACAAATATCTTTTCAATTGTTCAATGTAATGAAAGGTATTACTAATTTTGAAAACCGAATTCCAAAAAAATAAGTAACCAAACAACTCTAGTGTTTGATTTTATTGGCTTGCACATTTGTACGTTAAATTATTGTTCGGTCACATGTTTTATTTACATTTCAAGTTACATGTAGACTCATTTTGCTATAATCACACAGTTCGTGATAAAACATCAAGTTAAAATAAACTTGCTACATTATAAAAAAAAACTATTAAAAACTGGGACTATTATAATAGTCCCAGTTGAAAATTACATGAATTATTTCAAAAATAAGCATTCTTTGATTGAAATTTGTAAATTTACGACTCATCAGTCTTCATAATGCATGAACAATATGAATAAAAATATGTCATATTTCCAGTGTAAAATTTAGTAGCAAACTGAAGTTTTGACGATAAAAGTTTCACTCTCGTTGCATTGTTTTAGCACTGCATAGGAATTCTTGCCGTTTTTCTGCGCTTATTTGGAAGATAAAATAGAGAAGTTCCGAAATGGCGTTCATGTAAACAAAATGCGTAACAACGGCATTTTCTTCAGGTTTTTGTTGAAAATCAGATTCTCCTTCAATTTACCCGTGAGTTATAGAATTTCTCCTGGATAGTTAAATTTAAGATTTTAAAATTGTTGAAAATCAAAACTTTAATTATCTGGGGTGGAGAAATTCCATAACTCACTCGTAAATGAATGAGAATCGACATGTATATATAATAAACGGCCTTTATCATCTTATATCTTATTGTAAGCTTCGTTTCGTCAAAGGCATCAGAGAAATGAAATATTCCACCTTTTAAGGTCTCACGTCATCGAGAACAAGTATGGTATTATCTCCCTTTGAAAATTGCAGACAATTCTTTTAATCAATTATTTATTCTCAAATTAAAATTAAACCTAATATATAAAAGAATGTGTTTTGTTCCTTTATAGAATGGTTATGTATGTTTAATTGTTTGCAGGAATCTGTCGAAATCAGCAAACTGGACAATTGCCCTGCACAACAGATATTGGTATGTACTTTATCTGATCAATTTGATGATAGCATCACAGCAAAATAAATGTTTAAGAAAAAATTAATAAGGAAGCAACCATTTGATTTTTAGAGATGGGGGGAGGCATGGAAGGAATTTGAAAAAAGGCAGGATGCAAAATTTGGTGAAAGAAAGACAGGATGAAAAATGTAGTGGGAAAAAAGGCAGGAGAACACAAGGTAGTAAAAAAAGGAAGTCCCGAAATTTTCCTGAAAAAAGGCAGTCCCGAAATTTTGCTGAAAAAAGGCAGGACTTAATATTACTTCCGTGTCCCCTCATAAAAATCAAATGGTTGCTCCCTAATTAAAATGAAAATACTGCTATCTGATTTCACAATTTTTCTATTATAACAGTTTGTATGCAGTATACATGATATATATACATACATGTTTTGTACCTATTTCAACGAATAAAATTGCTGTTCCTTAGGAAAACCATTTACATGTTCCTCTTTGTCATTTTTTTTAAACTGGAGTTTACCTGTCATGCCTGTATCAGGAAATTCAGATAAAAATCTGTTTCAATTAAAAAAACATCTATTGCAACATAGAAATCTCTAGCATGCAAAAATCCTAGAGATCGATTCAAAGTGAACGAATTATTTGAAAAATTAAAAGAATTAATCCATTTCCGCATAGAAACCTTTTATACGGGGAAATCTCAGGGATTTATGCACACAGTCCGTTAAAGAATTATTTGCTTAAGTTACAGCTGCCTTCAATTGTAGTAATAAAGGTTATTTTGAAGGAATTTTTCAATGTGTAAACTCGGGCGATTCACTCTAAAACTAAATAAAGTCCGAATGTGTAAGCTCGGGCGATTCACTCACAAACTAAATAAAGTCCGAAGGACTTTATGCAAAGTTTGTGAGTGTTAAGCCCGAGTTTACACATTGGTAAATTCCGTAAAAATAACATTTATTACTTCTTGTACTTATAATTCCAAAGAAATGCAGAAATAGGAAGTTTTCCATTTGAAATAACATTTTCCTCATGCACTATATTGCATTTGTCCGTATTCATACGCACGACGTCATGAAAGGAATTTATCAAATTATAAACTTTTTACGGGATGTTGCTGTTAGCCAATGATATAACTTCATTTAATGTTTTGAAAACAACATTGGAATTATCATAATATACAAAGCCTTATTATGCATATTTCTATAAATTAAACCCCACAGTGTGGAAGGCAGTTGATTTCCTATAATTTGATGTTAAATTGAGTTGATCTTTGAAGGTTTAAATGAATTCTTTTCTTTCTTTAAAAAAGTGGGTGTATCTTACCATTTTTTTTTAATTATTAGGGGCAATGACACTGTATATGCTAAACAGAATGGTGGAGAATATAATTTCATAAAAGAATATATTCTATCGTTGCCAAATGAACAGGTAAGTTTCCTTTGTGCCAGCATCAAAATTATATCACAGGTTAACTAAACTACGAAATAGATAACAGGAAGGTCAGCAATGACATACCAATCAATCAAAGCAACCCAACTGGCAGAACTCCGGCCACAAAATAATATAAAAGAGTACAAAACACAAACATGAACACAACAGAAAGTCAGGTATGTCTGATTCGGTACAGACACTGAAAAACCTATCAGATGCTTGAAATTGTACAATTTGTGAGACGCCGCTCAATGACTTAGGAAACGAATCCAAGCCAGAGTCTTGCCTAAACAAAAAAACAATTTAAAGATAATTGTGGTAAAAAAAGGAAGTACATTCTTTTGAGAAGTATGTTAAAAACACATATTTTATATACCAAAAATTAAACGGTTTTTTGTAAGGCTTTGTCATTTTTTCGGCTACGATCTAACTGGGGACGAATGATAAGTGGTATGCCGATAACCTTAATCACTGGAACTGCATAAGACTTTATATACTTATGGAAAAGATACAGTTTTACAAAAATGTATAATTTATTCACTTGTAAACTATTTTTGATTTCGATCTAAAGGGTCGTTTCTGTCTTGTTTCATCTTGTCTGTCTTCATTTCACAATGTCTGAATATACTGACAAAAACAAAATACATTTCCTTGCAGTCAATAAATGCACATATGTCAATAAACATCATAATTGGTCTTGACGGGTCTAGATTGACCGTTAGAAGACTTGGTCTTGACGAGTCTAGATTGACCTTTAGAAGACTTGGTCTTGACGAGTCTAGATTGACCGTTAGAAGACTTGGTCTTGACGAGTCTAGATTGACCGTTAGAAGACTTGGTCTTGTTATGTTGCCTTCATTTGAAAAGTTTTTGTTGCATAAAATCAAAAAAATTTATTCATAATCAATATCAGAATGTCAGTTACTAGTGCTTATAAATTTAGTAGTTTAACCTCATCCCTTTTCAATGTCTGTTCAAAGTCTGACTTTCCTGACTCCTTGTCGTGTATGTTAGTGTTTTTTGCTTCTATATGTCATATTACATCTGTCGCTGATTGGTTGGTATGTCATTGTTGACCATTCCTGTTATCCATTTTTAAGACTACTAAAATCAGATGGAGCCACCAAAGCTTGTCTACACTCTATGTATTGTATGACACCTTTGTATAATCTAACTTTAACAACATTATACACAAGAAAATAAAAACAAAATTTGTTACTGTTACTTACGTTAATTTGAAGAGACCTGACAAGCCTTTGGGCCAAACAGAGGTTCGATTTATTTGCTTCATGTTTTCTGGTGTATATTTACATTTTTTATTTTATGCAGAGATTCTGGGAAGAACTTTTTTACAACGCAACTGACTGGGGAATGATCTTGTACGAACAGGTAATTTAGATATACGTTGACTTTTATGTGTTAAAATGATAACCTTCAAAAGAATATCAAAACCAAAGCATTTATAATTGGAACCCAAAACCTTGGAGTAACATCAGGTGCTCCAAAGGTTAAGCGTGTCCGGTTCCATTGACTGAGTCATATTGCAATTGAGGAACGTCAAGTAAGACCAGTCACGCCAGAAATCTAACTAAAGATATTTATTTTCATTTGTGAGATAAAAATTGTATATCGGTTTATCAACATGATGATGAACAAACATGATTGTGTAAGCTTAGATGTTTATTTGACAGTAACTTCTTTCTGTTGAAAATGTCATCATGCAAATGACATGCATGACAGTAACGTGTAAGTGAAAGACGTAAAAATGTTATACAAACGCTTTTTGATATTCCCAGTAATTAAATTCTGCGAATTATGAATTGAAAGGTAATCTTTAACATTCACTGAGGTTGGTTTTCATCAAGACTCAACAATAATGCATATTTTCTTTACATTTGAAGGACTGGTTAAATATCCAGACCTTGTTTACTAGTGCCCTGCAAACAGACTTGTTGGTAGGAGAACATTGGTTGGTGGATATGGGATTGGCAGCAGAAAATTGGGACACAATGCTACAGTATTGTATGGCTTTGCCGAGGCATGCTCTACAAAGCCTTCTAGTAAAACGTGTAACACAGGTAAAAAATCAAAATATACTCTGTCATCAAATTGGACAGAACCATGTATATTTTTAATGTTGCCTTTAAAAGTAGTTATTTTATCCTTGCATTGAATTGTCTAATTTGGTTTTTGGTCTTATATGTCCCTGATATTTGGTTTCTGTTTTTTTAGAAAACAAAATAATACATAACTGATAATATTCTTTTTTAAAAAATAGGTAAGAGTAAGTGAGGATTATCTTCTTGACTCTCAACAATGGAAGATCGGCATATCATCAATATTTGCATATGCATTAAATGTGCGGCCATATAAGGATACATTCTGGACCAGTAAAAATGAAAGTGTCAATCCAAGATATGGAGGTATTATGAGAGTCCAATATTTTTTATTTTTAAACTTTTTATTTGGGGAGCAAGGAAGTGATCTTTGATCCTTTATTTTCAAAACAATGCCCCTCGAATTTTTTCCTACTATTCGATTCAACAAAATAACAATCCAAAGATACTTAAACAGGTATTTTTCCACCACATTTGTTACCAACCGTTTGGAATTTTGTCCTGTTGTGATTTCTTCTAATGAATTTATAAATAAAATATTCCTTCTTTAATCTCACAACTGATTATCTATTATCTGATACAACATTCCTATATATACTTAGTTACTCTTTGAAAACAGTTGTAAGATTTGTTTAATCAGCGAAAGCCATAAAACAAACCTAAGGTTTAACTAAAGGGACAGGGCATAAATTTATCTTCCTTCATCCTGGCGTCACCGTGAAGTCTTAGATGCAGAGAATACAGATAACATGAATTTGGCAAATAATACAAATGAACTGTAAAAGATTTAAGAAAATGAAAATGAAAATAATGTTATGTAAATATGAGAAGTTATTTCAAGACTAAATTCGACATAACTGTTAAACATTTGGGAGACGTCGTTCAGAGGGTTGTACACAGCACGAGAGGCAAAATATAACAATTTTATACATATACGATTTTTGATTATTGACTTCCGTTTTTAGTAATCAAGTTTTAATATAATTTTCAAAGCCAAAACAGAACCATCGCCTGCCCTGCAGTCACTGGTCGCAACATTAAGCACTGGTCCAGTTGGCCCAGGAGATAAGATAGGCATGGTTAATAAAACGGTTCTGATGAGGTAAGGTAAACGTGCTGAAAACACTGTTATTTTTATTTGGAATAAAATATTTCAGTTGATGCTTAATAATTTCAAACACGCAATATAAACCTCTCTTTTTGTTACGCGAGCGCATTAAATGTATCATAATACAGGTGACTTTTAATTATTTGTCTTTTTTGAAGCATTTAAATTTGCACTTTATTTAATGTTATGTTTCTTCTGTTCAGGTTTTACAGAGTAAGCAGCATAGTATTCAAATATATTTGCTTTATTGTATTGTTTCACATTTTCATGAACAATGAAGATTGGGACATAATAACCTGATACTGAACATTTTTATGTGATAAGACTGTCTGTTATTAATATGTATATATTTGTATCCCTTTAAAGGTGCTGTAATGATGGTGGCCTTATCTTAAAACCATCCAAACCAGCGACAGCAATAGATAAACAAATCATTAAGGTAAACACTGTTTTATTAGTTTGCAATTTGTCAAGGAGTAGAGATGAATATATGGTTTCTGGGAGTATTTTTAAACATGCATGGACGATTCAATGCATTTGTTTTATACTATAAAATACTGAAACAAATATAAAATGTAACACTGATAATGATTTACCTTAGTCTGTAAACCGAACA
This sequence comes from Mytilisepta virgata, assembly GCA_028015205.1. Taxonomy (NCBI): domain Eukaryota; kingdom Metazoa; phylum Mollusca; class Bivalvia; order Mytilida; family Mytilidae; genus Mytilisepta; species Mytilisepta virgata. The sequence goes on from JAPWFG010000023.1 coordinate 615,884, forward strand.
GCTATCGGACCGTGGAAATTGGCCGGTTATCAGAGGTTCTGGACTTTACTGAAGTCCGACCGGAAGTAAATATTGAAAGGCATGAAAATTACACAATCACTGCATTTGCATGTTTTTTTCCTTAAATGTTACTAATATAAATCGTAGTCTTTTAGCTTCGATGTTTTTTTTTTGTTAGAAACAGATGTTAAAAACTGTTTTCAAACTGAGTTTTTCGAGTACATACCAGTGAGGCTTGGTTTTAAAATATGCTTCTCAATGAAGAGAGTAAGAGTTCGGTCGATTTTTATTTGACAGGAATATATACGTTAAGAACCGCAAATTATCTCCGGTATTCGGAATTCAGAGTGGCCTGTTTTTGGAGGATATTTTTACTTGAAAATATAGGTGAAAATTCCGGATCACAATAAAGCGTTCGGTTTGCGGAGGAATCCGGTTTTCAGTGGGTTCGTTTTAGGGAAGTTCCACTGTAATATCAAAAGAATACATCTTACTTCAAAACAAATGATCCTGTCTCAAAGAATATAATTTGTTCAATGATTGATACAATCGGTTGTATATAAATGAATGTTCATTAACCATATGAACTTTGAATCATTACTAAGAGATTTTAAAATTTTCTTATTTATTTCCAATATTACAATTATTCTTGACTTAATTTTGTTAGGTTGTCCATTCCAATAGAAAATGTACTTCGTTTTAAGCTTTACAAATTTGCACAGTTTGAACATTCTTTGGGCTGCAGGTATATATAGATATCGACCACATTCAAATTAAATTATAAAAGCTTATACTAAATTTGTAATTAAGGATGTTCGCTGGTCATGTTTTTGAATTTTAGTCAGATGTTCAGAATCCTCTGGTTTTATCCACTTGAATGGCATAAATTATGCTAACACCCATTTTTCTTTTCATAAATCTTTTGCATGCAGAATGATAAGCCATTTGTAAAAATCTTATAAAATCCTTGTTACTTTTTAATGATTTTTGAGAAATAAAACTTGTCAGTGATAAAGCTACGTAAAATCAAGAGTACATATTTTTCCCGCCAAATTTCAAATGGCTTATATCTCGAAAACAAACACACGGACCAATAATTTTTTTAGTTCCTTTATTAATCCACTATCAAAATTTACCAGTGTTATGAATAGCTTATTATTTTGAAACTGAGCAGCAAACATCCTTAAATAGTCAATATGTGCGAAAATAATATCAATAAAAACCGCTTTATTTAGGCAGCATTGTCTAATTTCTATGGTCCAGATGGAGAAGTGTGGTCAACTTATTCAATTATACCAGGGCTAGAAAATATCACATTTGGTATTGTTCTAGCAGCAGACCTAAATGGGAAGTATGACTTAAATCCAACTGACTTGGGACTACCTTCTAAGGTATAGTATTTCTCATTTATTCTTTTAACAGCATGGAGATTTGTCGAGAAAGCTATTTCAAATAAATGGAATCAGTAAATAAAATTCGTTGGTACCAATTTGGATGCACATCTCGTCGATTTACGATTAACGAATCATAAGTTGTGCTCAAGGTCTCAAATGTTGAAACCCAAAGCAACAATCCAAAAATTCAAAAATACCAAAATGACCAAAACAGGTAAAGCCAAAGTTAAGGACAGAAATATGCAAGAGGGAGATACTCTTTAGTTTTCAAAATTTTACAATTTTGTAACAGTAAACATGATATACATTCGACTTTTATTAACTTTTGGCTTTCATTTACTTTAGGTGCCTCGCTAGGATTTTGGTTTTGGATAGGGTTTGGTTAGGAGTAGGTTTAGGGTTATGGTTAGGTTATGTAAGATGCAGAAGATACAATAACATTTATAATTTTTTTGAAAAAAAAACAATTTATTTTAATGTTCCCAAAAATTAGCTGTAGTTATGCGAGATGCATTGAAAACGTGAAAAATATTTCTTCCATTTTCTTGAAACCTGGATTAATTATCTTTATTTTCATTAACATATTGTTTCAGACTAGTCGAATGATATCGTACAAAAATCCGCTATCCTGGTCGAACTTTGACGACAACAACGCACTACAACTGTCTGGTTGTTCCATTGAAGATTTTTGTCTGTATTATGTCTTTTCTAGCATTACGTTACAGTAAGTATGTGTATTAAGGTTTCAAGGGATAATCATATTGATGTGATATTTTAATGTAATCAGTAAATAAATACAGTAGCCGGGTTCATTTGAAAATGTTGTAAATACCAGTGTTAGATGACATGGTGCTTAAATTAAGATCGAAACTTAGATTTTTCAGACATTTTTATCCTTCATTTCATTTCAAAAGACACTTATTATGTATCAGAAAAAGACCAGCTCAAAAAGCAATAAATCGTTTTACATAGTGTATATATATAATCTACGGCCATTTTGAAACTCCAATCATTAACTTCAAAAGTGTCTTTTTTCAGATCCGGTGACACAGTCTATATATTAGGTGAACACTCTAAATGGGTTCCGGTCTCACCACAGAGAATAATAAATGGGACGGTGTTGAAAGATACCATTCATCTTTATGTGAATGGAACAATGTCAGAAACAGTTACCATGAATTTCATCGTGAATGACAAAGTTAAGAGTGTATCCTGTTCAATGGATGATTCATTGTTTATTGACGTTGTAGATGGATCATGTTCAAATAAACCGAAATCAAATAACATGGCACTACCTATTGGAAAAATTGATCCACTCGTAATGTGTTTTCTTTTTACATTATGTATGTTTTACAATCTTTGATAACATATACATTATATAGTTTACAGTTTATAGTTGAATTTGCTCTTCAGCCTTTTAAATTGTTGTTTTGGTTTTCCACGAAATGGACACATCTTATGCATTAAAATTGGTATAAATAAATTGTATTTACACAGATTTATACATTTCACTGACGAAACTTTTTAAAAGAATAATATTGGTTACTATTAACATATGAAGTGCCTTTTTCTGTTTTATTTATTTAAATTGTAGTGTTGTATATTTTTTAATTATTAAATAGCGTCCCCAAGTGACCTTTGAACGCGATAATGTTTTGCTGACATAAAGAAATTAAGAATCTAACACCGGTGGAAGTGCGAGATAAGGAAATCTCAGACATCCGAGGGTAAGATTTGATCGTTAGTCGCCGAGTTAGAGAACGATCAATCTTACCCAAGGCTGTCTGAGATTTCCTTATTTCGCACAAGCATATCCGATGCTTGATTATTTTTCTCACTTTGTTTGCCGTAGAAATAGCGCGGAGACTGACATTGATCAGCTGTTCGTGAGGTAACACTATACGCTGGAATATGCCGTATCAAACAGGTAACTGAACGATACGCACAGTGAAATAGGATTTGAAAAACGAAGTTGAAAAGCAAATTCTAGGTTGAAACAATTATTTTTAACGATAAAATTTTATAACACATAATATTTAGTTCATCAAAACAATGAACTATGGCTAAAAATATTTGAATAACACAGTTATATTGACGGTCAAGGTCAGTACTTTCAATTTTCCCTGTCCCGCTTGGGAGAGGATAAATGAATGTTCAAGTTGAAAGTGCCTCCATTGATCGTAGATTCATTTGGAGCTTGTTTGAAAAGGTATGAAGTAAGAGGATACAGGTATTTTTTGCATATTAGTCATAACACGCCCTGGCAGTTTGGTGATAGTTTTTTTACGGGAAACCGCAATGTTTTGTCTCAACCCATGGGTGAGATAAGGAAATTTCACACCGACAAAATTGGAATTTTTTGTCCCAAAAGTGAGAAAAGTGAGTGGTAATATATTAGGTAATAAATCAGTTATTTAATTGTTTCTGGTGCAATAGAAAGAAACATTTGCCTTGAGGTCCTGGGAATTGCCAAATGTTTTATTGCACACGCCTTTTTGATACTGACTAGGTCGTGCATCAACATCCATGTAGTTCAAAGAATGTTTTTTACTTCACAGGAATATTGAATAGATTTAAAAGAGCACGTCGAAGAAACAAATATATATCTCAGTCTGTATGACAAAGAAAAACATGAAAGTTGTGATAAGCACTTGCAATGAAAATTATGGGCAAACAAACTTGAAAAATACGAAGAAAAAATATTATCGGGATCAAAACATACATGGCATAGTTAAGCAAATATAGTAGAAAAGAGAATAAAAGACTAACACTGTATATATTACGTAAACCACCAAATACCAAGGAGAATTCAAATAATTGGGTAATTTGCTTTGTAGTTTAAAGGAATACAATACCATAACGTTCCTCTATTTGAATTTTTGCTGAAAATTTATCAGATGATCAATTTTTATGTATACTTTTAAGATATCGAAAGACAAAAATGCCTTCATGACTTAGATAATTAACACTGAATTTGGTATATTTGAACCCAAAAACCTAAATATCTTCTTATTAACAAAAAACAATAGCTGCACCAGGTCTTTTGTAAAATATTCCCAACAAATTTAAGTCAAATAAGGAATATTGATAATAATTTAGTCACTTTAGATGCATGTAGAAAAGAACCTTCTACTGATTTTTGGTTTAAATGTTAGTATACTCAGCTTGAAGTAATAAGCTTCTGTTTGCGAAATAAAAAGGTTTGGGTCCATGTGCTTATTGCAGAGATATTTTAGAAAAAACCCAAATTTAGTATGGTATAAAGGCTTTTCTTGAATGATACAATGACCTCACAATGTGTATCTCTTGGCGACGTCATTATGTCCCCCTGCTACTTAAGGGAATACGATAGGGGAGGGGTGACGTCGCCAAGATATACACGTCTCCCCCTGGAATACGATACAATAAGGTTCCTCTTTTTTCATCAGAAAACAATGTCTATGTAGTTTGGGCTATTTAACAAAAGACCCGTTGAAGCTATCTTTTTCTTTAAATAGTTAGAGAGTTTTTATGTGACAGTCTTGCGAAATGAGAAATTTTGGTTTTTGGCTTTAATATACAAAAATCAGTGTCAAATACCTTAAAAACTATGTCATGAAGGTATTTTCTTTCTTTCTGTATTTCAAAAGTATACATAAAAATTGACCATCTGGTAATTTTTCACCAAAAAGTCAGTAGAGGAACCTTATTGTATCGCATTTCCTTAAAGATAGTTGCAGGTCCCGGTTACTTTTTTTTTCAACTGTTAATAAATTCCTTCTGGGCACGGTGGATACATTCTTGACATGAGTTGCAGCTGAGTTCTGTTTCCAAATATACATTATGGTGATTTATCAAATGAAGGAACTGCATTTTTTAATACAAACATTCAATTCAATTTTTGTTCTCGAATTATAAGATTGCATGGTGATTTCTTAAAAAAAAGAGGTATGTTTATACTAGTATTTAAATACAACTACTGTTACTTCTTCTATATGTTTTACTAGTCATATGATAGAATGCCAAAAATGAGACCACGGAATCAAAAATGTAAATCATTTGCATACATAATGGAAGTGACTCTTTACACATTCTACTCAATTACTCTAGGTTGGGATGCACATAAAACCGGTTTAACCCCACCACTGTTCAATGTATGTACCAATTATGACTATCCTGATTCTCGGTTGTGTTTATGTTTTACTTTTTGTGTTTTGTGCTATTTTATGTTATTTTTGTCCGGGACATTAAGCCAAATTTACAAAATCTTTTGCACATCTCTATATTATGATATATAATGATTCTTTAACTAAATTCGCAAATTCAATATTTAAGAAATGTAGAAGACGCCCAGGTAAAGAGGTGTGAAGGTGTGACATGACGGATGAAAACTACAACTACATGCATGTATATCTCAGAACATTCATTCATTAGTAAGGAAATAAAAATAAAAGTTCATACTTGACATATAAATGTTAAAAACCATAAAAGACATGTTTAATAAAGTCAAGCAACTATTTCAGTCGTCTTATCATCATTGTAGTTTCTTTGAAGTTAACACTCCAAGAGTTTTTCCAACGATGCCATCCAATACCTGATCCACCATCTGATGTATATTGCCCGTTCAGATTAGAATATGCACAATGATGATACCACCATCCACCTCCACCATGACTTTTCACAGCACAATTGAAAGACGCCGAATCGTTATCACGGTCTTTCGTAGAAAATGGAATATTATTGTGGTATGACATACTGTCACCTGAATAAAACATACTCATTTGTTAATACCAGAGTTTTTTCTTCACAAAACGCCAATATTATATATTTATGCTTTCGTTTTTAATTAATAACTACACATTTCATAATACCTGTATCGAGTACACATTCCAAACTCTGTCAAGTTTTGTAAACAAAAAAAAATGGATAAGATGACATACAATCAATCAATGTCATCGAAGAGACAAAACCCCGAACAAGAAGTAATAATTGTAACAGTGAACTGTTACTTCGTCTCCCAAACGAAGTTTCCCAAACATAACTCCCACATATTATTAAAAGATAAACCGAAACATAAATCACACAGTTTTCGTTTTTGCACATTCATGCAGCACTCCTTAGAAATTAACTTTGTGTCTTCAAATGATCCTCCGAATATATGCGAGTCTATTCATGTTTTCATAATTTATATGAATCCAGTAATACTCTAGAACCTGATCTTTGACCTATTAAGGGTTTTGTCATTTGAGGGGGGTCGGTGGGGGATCTCAATAGTTTTCAAGATATTAAGTATTTTGTCATTTGAGGGCGTGTGGGGCACGCCCCCTTGGACCCCAATGGTACCATATGTTTCTTCTTTTCATAAAGAGTAATAATATATATGGTTATAGGGTGGGGATCTCAAAGGTTTTCAAGATATTAAGGGTTTTGTCGTTTGAGGGGGTTGGGACATGACCCCATCAGACCCCCCAATGGTACCAAATGCTTCGTCTTGTCATAAGGAGTAATAATATACATCGTTATAGGGTGGGGATCTCAATGGTTTTCCAAGATATTAAGTATTTTGTCAATTGAGGGGGGCGGGGCATGACCCCCTCAGACCCTCATGTGATACCAAATGCTTCTTCTTGTCATAAGGAGTAATAATATATATTGTTATAGGGTGGGGATCTCAATGGTTTTCAAGATATGAAGTCTTTTGTCATTTGAGGGGGCAGGGCATGACCCCCTCAGAACTCTCTTAGGTACCAAATCTTTCGTCTTATCATAAGCAGTAATAATATAGCAGTAATAATATATATGGTTATAGGGTGGGGATCTCAATGGTTTTCAAGATATTAAGTCTTTTGTCATTTGAGAAGGTGGGGCATGACCCCCCTCAGACCCCCTATAGTACCGAAGCCTTCGTCTAATCATCAGGAGTAATAATATATATGGTTAAAGGGTGGGGATCTCAATGGTTTTTAAGATATAAAGTATTTTGTCATTTGAGGGGGCGGGGCATGACCCCTCAGACCCCCCTTAGGTACCAAATCCTTTGTCTTATCATAAGCAGTAATAACATATATGGTTATAGGGTAGGAATGTAAACTATTTTTGACCTATTCAAAAAATATCAATTTTTGAGGTATTTGAAGGGGCGTGGCACTGCCCCTGGGGCCCCTTACACTTGAAAAATGATTAGAAGCAACATCTCATGGGGTACTATCATTGGGCAAAATTTGATTGAAATCGGTCAAGTATAAAGTACAAAAGTGCCTCGAACAAAGTTGGCGGCGCGAGAAAGAAGAATAATAATAATAACTAGAATTGCAATTGCGAGCAATAGCAGATGTCGCCCTTGGCAGCCATCTCTGTTTCTTCTTCTAATTGTACTTTACAAACGTACCAACTTTCATAAAATTCTAACATACAGTTTTTTAAATATAAATGCTTGAAATTTACCAAATGCTTCGTCTTGTCATAAGGAGTAATAATATATATGGTTATAGGGTGGGGATCTCAATGGTTTTCAAGATATTAAGTCTTTTGTCATTTGCGGGGGCGGGGCATGACCCCCTCAGACCCCCCTTAGGTACCAAATCTTTCGTCTTATCATAAGCAGTAATAATATATATGGTTATATGGTGGGGATCTCAATGGTTTTGAAGATATTAACTCTTTTGTCATTTGAGGGGGTGGGGCATGACCCCCTCAGACCCCCTTAGGTACCAAATCCTTCGTCTTATCATAAGCAGTAATAATATATATCGTTATAGGGTAGGAATGTAAACTATTTTTGACCTATTCAAAAAATATCAATTTTTGAGGTATTTGAAGGGGCGTGGCACTGTATCGGTCAAGTATAAAGTACAAAAGAGCCCCGGACAAAGTTGGCGGCACTGCCCCTGGGGCCCCTTACACTTGAAAAATGATTAGAAGCAACATCTCATGGGGTACTATCATTGGGCAAAATTTGATTGAAATCGGTCAAGTATAAAGTACAAAAGTGCCTCGGACAAAGTTGGCTGCGCGAGAAAGAATAATAATAACTAGAATTGCAATTGCGAGCAATAGCAGATGTCGCCCCTGGCAGCCATCTCTGTTTCTTCTTCTAATTGTACTTTCCAAACGTACCAAGTTTCATAAAATTCTATCATACAGTTTTTTAAATATAAATGCTTGAAATTTACCAAATGCTTCGTCTTGTCATAAGGAGTAATAATATATATGGTTATAGGGTGGGGATCTCAATGGTGTTCAAGATATTAAGTCTTTTGTCATTTGAGGGGGTGGGGCATGACCCCCTCAGACGCCCCTATAGTACCGAAGTCTTCATCTAATCATCAGGAGTAATAATATATATGGTTATAGGGTGGGGATCTCAATGGTTTTCAAGATATAAAGTATTTTGTCATTTGAGGGAGGTGGGGCATGACCCCCTCAGACCCACATGTGATACCAAATCCTTCGTCTTGTTATAAGGAGTAATAATATATATGGTTATAGGGTAGGAATGTAAACTATTTTTGACCTATTCAAAAAATATCAATTTTTCAGGTATTTGAAGGGGCGTGGCACTGCCCCTGGGGCCCCTCAGACCCCCCTTAGGTACCAAATCCTTCGTCTTATCATAAGCAGTAATAATATATATGGTTATAGGGTAGGAATGTAAACTATTTTTGACCTTTTCAAAAAATTTCAATTTTTGAGGTATTTGAAGGGGCGTGGCACTGGCCCTGGGGCCCCCCTTCACTTGAAAAATGGTTAGGACCAACATATCATGGGGTACTATCATTGTGCAAAATTTGATTGAAATCGGTCAAGTATAAAGTACAAAAGAGCCCCGGACAAAGTTGGCGGCGCGAGAAAGAAGAAGAAGAATTTTTCAAAATGGCCGCCAAACGTCTCCAACCGATCGCGATTTTTTTCATCAGTTTGTTCTTCTAATTGTACTTTACAAACCTACAAAGTTTAATGAAATTCTATGGCACAGTTTTTGAGATATAAACGTTTTAAATTTTCGGAGGGTACCGATCTTTGAATGGCGGCCATTTTGAAAATGGCTGCCATTTCGAAAAAAAAGTATCGATTGCACACCTTCACATAGTGATCTTACTTTCTGCTAAGTTTCATTCAATTCTATCTAGGCATCTCCGAGAACTAAACCGGACAAAAATCACTGGAAGAAAGAATAATAACAGAGAAACGGAACAATAACAATATGTCGCCGACTTTCGTCGGGGCGACATAATAATAAGAAACGCAATGAAAACAATAAGTCTCCAAGCTTCGTTTTGGAGACTTAAAAATAACACAAAAGAGCACAAACGACAAACATAAACACAAAAGACAGTCAGGACAGTCTGACTTGGTACAATCAGTATTGAGGTTAAACGGGTCCTATGGGTACCAAAAACTCCTCTGTATCGATCCTGACACTATGTTGTATAAAAGCCAATACAGTACGATTACCAACAACGTTTACGTTACGAACTGCAAGAATTTGTTTTTCGTTCCATTATATAGATATAAGGTCAGAATGTGCTCGTTTTTATTTACAAATAATTAAAGTCTCGCAAGGCTGTAGATCGTATACTGACGCTCTTTTCAACGAAAATGTCAGAAATAATACTCTGATTAATAGTCTAATGTTATCTCGTGAAGGAGTTCAATATACGTCGGTAGTATTCGTGAGATGGTTATTCACTGGTAAATAGACCGGTAAATTGGCTGTCGATGTAATATAACACTTACTGACTGCATATTCGGTGAATATAGTAAGTAATTACATGAATATTTTTTTCTATTTTCTGATTGGATGAGAAATGTCTAAAGGGTCTTGAGTACTCGTGATAGTAACTGAGATGTATCTACATTTATTGCAAGAATTCCGCTTGCACGGTTATGGGATTAAAATAGATTCTGACCGGTCAAGCGGAATTTAAAAGTGACCGATTTGTTCTTAAAATAGAAAGCGAAAGTCAAATTTTCCGATTCGGGTAATAAAACAATTACTGACTATGTAACAGGTCTGGCGGAATTTAATAGTGTCTTAAAATAGAAAGTAAAAGTACAGTCTTCCAATTCATGTAATAAAACAATTATTGACTATGTAATAGGTCGCTATCAGGATTGATCAACCCTTGAAAATTTATATTCACCCCGCCGAAAGGCTCGGTAAATATTACATTTTCTCCAGTTGAAAAATCCTGATAGCGACCTATTACAAAGTCCGTAATTGTAAATTTATTCTCCCCTCGATACGATATTGCCTTTTGCCAAAAAATTTGTTTTCTCAAAGAGGGAATACGAAAAAGTTTACCTGTATCCTTTGCAAATACCTAATATAAAAATTCAAGAAAGCTGATAACCATGTACTTACCAGCTGTGCCGCTATAGCCACTGACGGACAATTTATACTTTGTCGATTCATCGCCGACAGAGAATTTTGAATATTTTGCGTATATATTTTGGCTCCCTCGACTTTCTAGGTTTATTCTCAGTTCATACTGCCCTTGGGTAGTCAAGTCACTGATTTTGTCATTTCCTGTACAATTTGAAAACAAAATCTATTTTGTATTGCAATTTCATCACTGATCTTATATATCCAAAAAAAGAAAGGTACATATAAATGTAAATATATTATGTATGTAATAATTTGGAAAATTTATCCATGATATGGCTTTAATTTGAAATACAATATATTTATTATAAATTCCCAGGTCTCACGATCCATGTTACTTAAATAAAATACTGTTTGATTAGATTTGTTTACTGTTCTAATGACCAAGTTATTATTCGAGAAATTCCATGATTTTGGTAATTACCGACAGACTTCGAATATATTGAGTAACTTATTTTCATAAAAGCCGTATACAAACAACATAATAAGTTTCAGCTTGAAAAAGATATATCTACAAAAATTTTGCAAAATTCCTGCTTTAAAAACTTTGGGTTCGATCAATTGTCAGGCAAAAGGAAATATACATGTAATTTTGGTCATGTCAGATCTGTTGTGGACAACATACTTTAATCAGGAATTAAATCAGCAATCCAAATACGCCCATAAATGTATATAATTGTACTACTATATTTATATTTATATGTAAACTTAAATCAAGTTGTTTATCGAAGGTAAATTTTCATTACCTAGCCAGAATTCTCCATCCATGCTACCAAACCCTTTCTTATAGTCATTCCACACTCGATTAAAGGCAATGGTTCCGTCGAATCGTCTTTGAATTACCTTAAAATATAAATGAACAAAAACTTGAGAATTATCTTGGTTGATCTTCACTGGCATTGTAAACTTAATAATTTTCTTTCTCTATGTCCTAAAGTTTTCTAAATTCTGGATTTTCGATGAAAAATACTACAAACTCTCGGCTAAATAACATTTTTGTTTTTTTAAATTTGAAATTAAATAGAAAGGTCAACATGCTCTAGACGTTCGGAAACCATATTTATCCTAAAATCAAGCCATTTCCGGTCTAATAACAGGGGGAGAATAAACTTCGGTCGTATTAGGTCAATGACCTAATAAAGTCTACTGGTACTTGTTTACATGAAGAGCGCGAGGAGCGTAGCGAATGTACCAGATGACGTCGTTTCGTTTCTCGCGTTTTCACTTCAGATGAATTTCAACTTCAAACGTAATTTTAAGGCATTTTACGCGCCCAAAGGGCTCGCTTCAAAACATGGGGAAAACGCTCACTAAAGCTCGCCTTTTCTCATGTTTCTAAAGCTCGCCCCAATAAATTTTATATTTTCCGACAATGACTATGTATTATATATATATACAGTCTTGCCGGTCGCTCACATACCCATCGCAACCGCCTTGGTGGTCTCGTGGTAGCGTGCTCGCCTCGAGTGCGGAAGGTCGCGGGTTCGATCCTCGGCCTGGTCAAACCAAAGACATTAAATTGGTATTTGCTGCTTCGCCACCAAGCACGCGCCATCTAGGAGTATGAGCAAAGACCTACTGGTCGGCTCGGAGTCAGTATAATGTGTCCGAGTGGGTTGATATGTCTTCCTGCGGATAGTTACTTCGTGAGGTAGCACATTAAAAATCTGGCTCAGCGTGTCGGTCTAGTACAAAGTAGGGATCATATTCAATATCAGATCAACATGTTCTCGTCCTGATAACAATTCATCCATTATCCATCCATATCCTTCGCAATATGAACCCATAGAACTGTAGAGTTACTGTACATCAACTGTACTTTATTTTCATTATTATATGATAATGCACGTACCGTCCAGCCACCGCCCTCTGTCTCCATATCACAATACACTTTGAATCCTCTACCCTTATCGGGATATATCATGTAAACTCCTGACTTTTTTTGTTTCTTCTTCCGAAGTTCGGTACAGTCTTTAGCTTTTACAGAGCTTTTACATATACCTGAAAATATTCAATTAAATACACCGGAATAACGTTATGTCAATATCATTTGTTAAAAGACTAACTGTTATCTATGGAAAGCCGTTTGACTATTTATTCTAACTTCAAGATATCTCATATAAGTTAGAATAAATAGTAAAACGACTTGCCATAGTTATCGCATTTTTAACATTTTTGACTTTCAGACTCAGCAAAACTGACAATACGTAAATAGACGAAATATGCACACCTGTGGCATGGAAATTGGTACTATTACAAACATTATTTAAACGAATAAGTTTACCTTACTATAATAACGAAGCCTTTGCTGCATAATCGTATACCAGAAAAAAAAGTTCGACAGAAGTTCTACTAAACCAGAAGAGGGGTCACGAATCTTTTGCATGAACCTTCTATAATATTCGTAACAGTGTAGGTTCATTTTAATCAGAAAGAAATGCATCAACAGAGGGTTTCATTTCTATATGAATCTAAATTTACTTAATAGCTATCAATTTTGTCGATATTTGCATGATTTTGTATTTTAGAGCTCAATGGGTTAGTTTTTGGTTTTAAAAAGAAGGTGTATTTTAGTTATTTTTTTTTGGAGGGGGGTCTTCTAAAAGTCTTTAAACCTAAAACTAATAAGTATAACGTATTTTTCACAAGATAAGAAACAAAAGTGCATTTTTTCGGATATTGGAAAATACATGTATAGAAATACAAGTTACGTAAAAAAAAACTTACTGCAGCGTATTTCTTAATATCAACGCTAGGTGTCATTTTGTTCCTGCTGTAGCATTTGAACTGTAAATTCACTGTTACAGCGACTTTCAAGATGAAGAAATTCAATAAAGGTAATTTTATGTATGTTTGTTTGTGTGTATGTGTGTTTTAATATAAAAACGATTATAGTTTTTCATTTAAATTAATTACACTTGCGTCTTTTATTACTTCATTTTAACTGGATAAGATTTTCATATTACCTTCAACATCCCTTTTCAACAACTGAATTATTCTTTTGGCTTCCTTAGGACCTTTGCTTTCTGAAATAATTGAAAGTAGATAATCAAGATATTTACATGTAAGGACATTTACTGAAGCTATTATTAGTTCGAACTGTTTAACATCATGAACATAACCTTTTATCATACCTCAGTATGTATATAATATATAAAAGTTTAGATAAATTTGCTATTTTTTAAAGAATACAATGAGCCTTGGGAACATAGTCATTTTAAACGTCACGCATATTCCCGCGAAATTTCTTTCGAATACGTCTAGTTTTATATCATCGTTACGTAAAAATCCGAGCACATCGAAAATTTAGATTTGTCAGACAACAATGGCCGCCTTCAGTGGGGACCAATTTCCGAGGAGGATTAACAAGATATATTACACGACATCGATGCGAAAAACATCAAAATTGCAATAAGGCATCAGAAAATATTGTTATTCAGGGTATATTCAAGGAATAGTAAGTTTTCTTTAAACAAATATTGTAAAATATAAGTCGCACGCTTTTTAGCTCGTTCGCTACGCTCACTCGCCGAAAAAGCTTCACATTGTGTCTCGCTGCTGATATTTTACGATATACGTTTGCAGAAAACCTGATAATACATATACATGCATGTGCAATACAATTCTTGCTTACAAATTCTATTTATTTTAATACACTTTCGTCTTCAATACGTTGAAAACAGGCAAAAATCACCAATACCTTAAACGAAAAATAAAAATTACAAAACAATCAAAAACAAATACAAATACAAAAACAATAAAATAGTATTTAATATAAAAATTAAAGTATCATATTACCTTCAATTATCCATTTGATCTCTTCGCGTAGTTTTTTGTTCATTTTTACCACTTCTTTATATATGCTGATGTCTAAATATTAATTAAAATAATTAATTAATGTCAATAAGTTTAGAATAAAAATAATTTTTGTTCTTTTGTTTTCCCCTTTTATATTCTTTACAAATATTTTTTTCAATAAGACAAGCTTCCTAAACATACAAAACAAAGACCTTTGGAGATAAGTGCTTATTCAGCAAGTATATGACGTCATAGTAGAAAGTAAAATTTAGTCTATGATATGATAGACGAAAAAATTTGACCAATCAAATGACGCATTACATCCAATATTAAATTATTGGATAATGTCTCACAAAAACTTCAAAACATAAAACGGAATTAAACAAAGCGTGTTTTGTCCGTTGAGTTCCAACCTTGCGTAATGTTTTAAAATTAATTCCACTTACTATTTAGAATTGATTGAGTGTCCTTCTTTAGTTGTTTTACTGTCTGTGAAGTCTTTCTGGAAACACAGATGCCTATATATGTATAAAATTAAATATATCTAAATATTACTGTTAAACAATATAAAAAATATATTAAATTCTCATATGAAACCGGATCGTCGGACAACATACCATACCTCTCTCTCTCTCTCTCTCTCTCTCTCTCTCTCCTCAGGTCCCTTATACCCTTCACAAAGAGCTAGATATATTACCCTTGCATTTGTGACATTAAAAAGAAGCACTGTCATGAAAATACAGATACAAAATATGAAACAAACATTCTTTACAATGGTTTAGTAAAGTCGCCTTCAGTTTCGCATTGTCCAGTCTTGAGTGACGTTACTCTGTTATTTTATTATTGTAACGTCAAGTCATGTGTATATCTTTCATCATGTTCATCTCGAGGCACTGGCATAGAAAGATCAAAATTTCACATTTTTTTAAATATTGTAATCGTAATAAAATCACCTTTAAAGTCGTATGAGATGATACCGAATCGGATGTGGTTTTATTGATTGATTTTTTTTAACTATATCATGTATATCATGTATATGATAGTTTATTTATCAGAAAGTCTTGATTGATATGCAAATGCTAATATTAAGTTCATTTTGGGAAAGAAAATCTTTCTTACTGACAATTTTAAATAAGGGTTAAAATGTGCCGACCGAAACACTGCAAAAAAGCCATCTGAGTTAATTGCTCGAGGTTACATCAATTATTACTTTTAATACAAAATATACCTTGTAATTCATTCATGATGTCATCAATTCTCATATCATCTTCAGATAATTCTCTCCGATCTTTAAAGTCTGGAATAAAAGAAGCAAAAACATGATTATATTAACAAATATTGTAACATATAAATGTAAAATAAAAAATATACCAAATTTCTGGTGTAATGTGCATATTCAACAAACCTTAATGACGTAATCGCCGTGACCAAACATAAGTTCGGAAAGGCATCAAAAAAGTATTGTGATAACTGAATTTAAACCATATATATATATATATATATATATATATATATATACAAGTAGTCTTTTAGCTGAGGATAACTCTACCCTTCTGAAAAGATATAAGAATACATTTTGTTTTGTGTTTTTTTTTTTTATCCGAGTGACTGTCATTAAGAACACTGTAGATCAAAGCATTGCTAAAAGCGGAAAACAGAAATTACACACTGTCATGATACGTTCATTCTGCACATTCTAGACAACATGAAGGAAATTATAAACTATATTTTGATTTTAAACAAAAATACATTTTATTATGGTACTGAGATATTGTTTTTATTTAAAAAATATTAAAATACTTAATGCGTACTGTTTACAGCTTAAAGAAAATATAACCTTTAAATACAGACGAGGGGGGGGGGGGGGGGGTATTTATGTGTATTCATAATATTACAAGTTATCAGAATTAAAATGATTAATCTGTTGTCATAATTTTAAAATAACTTTTATCACACCGAAATATTTTTATAGAGTAAAAAAAATCAAATAATAATCACAATAAATAAATTTTTACTAAAACTAAATGTTATTTGCTAGTACATAAAACATTTCTCTACATATGCATCGACTAGAGAACGCTTTAAATCAAGATTTAGCCCCGTCCCTTCTCGGTTCACATTTTTCCAGAAAAGGATCACCCTAACGGAATTAGGGGAGATTATTATATAAAATGTCCATATATTACGTTATGTCTATGTAATTTTTCCATAAATTGGTGAAATGCACCTCTTATTTCAAAATGGCTGTACTCATCTCAATTATCTTCTACCTTGTCAAAAGGAAATAAATATCGTTCATACGAGCAAAGAGAATTAATTATATAATATAGCAAATGTTTTCCATATAAAAATGGTAAAAAACATAAATTATTAATTTAATATAAAACATTTGAAATCTCTGCATTGAAATTTGGGACCACCTTATACACACTTTTTTATTTTAATGCTGCATTAATTATTAAAATGTAGCGTTTTAAAAAACTGAACCCCGCTGATTTTGTCGGCAAAACGGTTTACATGTATACATACATACACATGTATCTGTGTACCTTAAATGTTGGAACAATGAACATCTGGATAATCAAGGTACAATATACATGTCAAATCGTTAATTAGTTATAATTACCTAAAACACACAACATGTTAATTTACCTGTAAATTTACTTCGGATAAAAATCAAACAATTTTAACAAAATAAATAATTCGTTTTTCTTTTGAGTTAAAAAAATGAAAAATTTCACCACAGCTCTTTATTACATGTAATATGTACTTTTGCTGTTTTGTATAAATTGGTCATAAATTTAATATTATTAATTATTGTGATAATTTCATATATTGAAATGTTACTACATATCTCAAAGAATGTTATTAAAAGTTTGGAAAAAGCAAAGACGAGGAGTAAGTGCCATAATCAATACAGAGTTATCGGACATGAAAATGACCGAAATAGTGGATTTGTCCTTAGATAAAGTTATTCTGACCTAAAACAATTCTGGATGGTTCTACCCTAGAACCATTTATGACAGTTCTATCCTAGAACCATTTATGAGAGTTCTACACTAGAACCATTCTGGGTGGTTCTACCCTAGAACCATTTATGACGGTTCTACCTATGAACTATTCTAGAATGGTTCTAGGACCGTCCTCTCTGACAGAATAGTTGAGAAGTTAGAACTGATCTCAACTGTAGCTGCACCAATCAGAACGCAGCGATCACATGTCGACAATGTAAATAAATAATCAATGTGACAAAATGCGTTGAAATTGCAGATTATGCCACGAGACTTTGCTCTCAGAACTAAAAAAAACAATATGTACAGACATTTTAGTGTGTTTAATCACCTTATTGCCTCGTTCAGACTGTGGAATGTCAAAGTATGTATGTAGGTTCAGTCGAAACAGTACAGTGTTCATTGGTCAATAGCGATGTAATGAGTGTGGGCGTGACTACTGTCGGCTGCAAGATGTCGCGCGTAGTTTACCAAGTCTGTCCTAATGTGTAAAGGTCGAAGAGGAGAGAAGCGAATCGTAATCCATGGCTAGCAAAGATGGGTAAGGGAGCAACCATTTGATTTTTATGGGAGGGGGGGGGGGGTGGCTAGGTCAAATGTCGGTCCTGCTTGTTTTTTTTTCGTCGAAATTTTTATCCTGAATTTTTTTTTCGGCCACTATTGCGACCTAATTTTTATTTTTGTTTAAATGCAAACATTTCCTGATGGACAGAGGTCCTGCATTTTTTTCACACATAAAGGGATCCCGTCTTTTTTATTTTGCCAAAGTCCTGGTTCTGCCTTTTTACTTCAAATTTTATCCTGCCCCCCTCCCCCCCCCAAAAAAAAAATCAAATGGTTGCTCCCTAACTCAATAATTCATTAGGTTATAACCATCAAAGCTGTTTCAAAACCACTACGATGGTATCGAGGTAGCGGGTTCTATCCCCAGAAGGGTCAAATCAAAGATTTTAAATTGGTATTTGCTGCTTCTCCGCCAATCCACCGGCATCAAGGAGTAAGAGCATAGGACGTGTCGGCTTTTAGTCAGTGGGGTCATATGTTTTCATGTGGACTGTCACATCGTGAACTAGCACGTTAAAAATCCGGCTTACCCTGGTGGTATGATACATACCTGGGCAAATATAGTTGCAACCAGTTTCCAGTTAGTAAAACTACAGTCATGAAAAACATGAATGTGACTCGATTTTTTTACAAGATTTGGTAACTCATGTAAAATATTTTATTACGACAAGGCATTAATTGTTTATATAGATAGCTGAACGGAAAATAGTGAAAATAAACGCCGATCTCCAAAAACAAAACTTCGGCACGCGGTTTGACATTTTGCAGCTATTGTTCGCTCGATAAAAGTAACGTGCTCGAAACACTAATTTTCCCAGAGTTTATACTTGAATATATAGACTGATTTACCTTTTTTGGCAATGGCTGCAGTAGAGCACAAAACAACAACACTGGAGATAAAATAAAATGTCTTCAAGAAGTTCATCTTTTGCGATTTGCTTCCAGTTAGACGTACGTTCAATATGGTATTTTTTTGTGTTACTGAGATATTTGCGTGATGTTCATGTTAGTTTTGAATTTCTGGTGACATCTGTTCTGTAGTCATTTGTAAAATCATACTGTATATACATATTGAACGTTTATTTCAATACAAACAGAGAAATGACGAGCCGTAGCAAACATGTAAAAGTCAGAACGTTACAAAGTCAATATTCAAGACGTCAAAAAAGTAAGACAGAGAATAAACACTACAAATATATAAACAACAGAATAAAATAACACAGTAAATCAAAGAAAATCAGAACAAAATACATCCAAAACTGCCTTACTTAAAAGGGAACATTTAAATAGAAAAATTCAGTGGTCTAATCGTATAGGTTATACTTAATATACGTGGTCAGAGATCAGAAGCAGATTTTACTGTTTCGCAAAAGATTAAGCATAGCGACGTCAATTACCAATCAAATCAACTTTCCGTAATAAATATAAAAAAATAAAAGGTATGTGAAATTCGTCTGTAAGTGTAATCATGCAAATAAAAATTCCAAGGCTCGTTGAGGAAAATTTTAAAAAAATATTCTTCCAAGGCTCGTTGAGGAAAATAAAAAAAGCCTCACTCGGGGATGTGCAAAGAGCAATCAAAAAGAAGCACAATACAAAAAAGTATAAACAAACATACATGGACCCGTGATGAAAGAGAATAGACAAACTGCCACAGATCAGGTCCTCGTTTAACAATCCTTCGTACGAGTACGATCAAGACAACGGGTTCCATGATATGCATATAAACAGACACCAAAGACCGGAAATCAGATCACGCTTAAGACTGATCATAGTCGTACAAATGGTTGTGAAATGGGGCCCAGTTCCATCCGGGGGGAAACGAAGTTTCATACATGTGTAGCTATCTATCTATCTGTATGTCGTGACGATAGGAGACTTTTCAAAGGTGGTGACTTTGGCCTTGGAATAAATATAGATTCTACAACGATAACCAGTTGATTATGAATTGTATCAACTCGGGATAATTAAATTGCGAGGCTTGAGTGTGATAATTTTCATAACGCTTCATGAGTTGTAGAATATTTTTCTCTAATGATAATGTAAAACTCTGAGAGGTCTTCTGAACGTTTTTT
Source organism: Mytilisepta virgata (assembly GCA_028015205.1). Classification (NCBI taxonomy): domain Eukaryota; kingdom Metazoa; phylum Mollusca; class Bivalvia; order Mytilida; family Mytilidae; genus Mytilisepta; species Mytilisepta virgata. The sequence continues at coordinate 636,090 of JAPWFG010000023.1, forward strand.
GCAGGAAATTGCACGAAAATTTAACCAACGTGTCGTGATATCAGAATTAATCTAACGGGTCAAGAGGTTTATGCGCACAAAATTAGAGTAAAAACATTTATCATTCTTTGAAACTAATCAAGTTGTGACCACCACAGTAAAACTGTAAGATAAGTTGGAAAGCCAACAGAAATAGATAAAGAATGGCCGGGGTAATATTTAAGCATCGATTGTATGGTGATTTATTCGAATGTTTTTTCATTAAAAATAAAAATACAACCAAAGTAGTTACTATGTACAAAAACGCCACTCAGTATCACAAACTGCTTTTCAATTAATATCAAATATTCACAGTATTAATAATACCATTTTTTTCTAAGGACACAAACCATAATAAATATTGCACATATATACACGATATATATATAAAGGAGTAACTTATGAATATCCTTTTTTAAAACATTGTTGTTCCTATGATTACAAATTGAAGGAAATCCGTTTCATTTTCTATATCATTGTAATTGCACACTGTATTAAAGTACATTATACATATTTATTTATTTATTTCATTTAAATGCAACAGTGAATAATGCGGCAACTGCAAGAAAGTTCCAATTCGGTTTCCATAACAGAGGGGCACTTGATATGATATGCGACGAAAACTGTAAAGCCGAATGCTCATCTGTTGGGATTTCCTTGTTACAGTATGACGTCAAACAGCATGAAGTACATTCCTAAGAAAATATTTGAAAAATAAGTTAACTTATAGCTTTATTAAAATATTATGAGATTGCCTAAGCTCATTATATGAATTTTCATCAGCAAACCCAAATATCGGATATTTATAATACGCCCTAACAATACTCTGCTATAGGTACCGGTAGAAGACTCTAATTTGTAAATTGTCTTCATAACAACTGAACAATTGGAAGTTTCTGTCTAACAAATAAGACCAGCAATCTTTGGTCAAATTTCAGGTATTACCAGAATTGACATCACATTGCAGTATGACCGGACGTTTTTTTTTTTTTAATTTAGAATGTGTTGTAGCCGTTAACGGAGCGAGATACTTACTAATGTCATGTCCGTATTTTATGGAAGTTCACACTGCTATGTTATTAGTTTGTGTATTATGTTTTTAACTTCTTTTGTTTTCCGTGTTCTTTTGGGTTGATCTTTTGGTGTTCTCCCGAAATTGCCTCGGTGGTCTCGAGATAGCGTGCTCGCCTCGAGTGCGGAAGGTCGCGGTGGTCTTGTGGTAGCGTGCTCGCCTCGAGTGCTGAAGATTGAGGGTTCAATCCTGGCCAGGTCAAACCAAAGACATCAAAATTGGTATTTGCTGCTTCTCCGACAAGCATGCGGCATCAAGGAGTAAGAGCAAAGATCGTCTGGTCGGCTCGGAGTCAGTATAATGTGTCCGAGTGGGGTGATATGTCTTCCCACAGACAGTTACCGCGTGGGCTATCACGTTGAAAATTCGGCTCAGCGTGTCGGTCATGTACAAAGCAGGGATCATATTCATTATCATATGAACATGTTCTCGTCCTGATATGCACCTGGTTGCCACTGGACGTTAAACAATAATTCATCCATCCATAGGAATTCACCTTGTCTTGATTGATCAGCTTCATTTCAGCGTGGGAAATATTTACGGACCTTCATAGTTCAGTTTGTTCCGCATCTTCATAGTATGCAGAGGTTTTGGAAATCAAAGCGCCTATGCTCACATATTTTTTACATGTACCTGTGAGCTGTATCATTTTCAAGAAAATTTTTCATCAGGCTGGATAGTTTTTATTTTCTTTCAAAATGCTTTTAGACTTAGACACATAAGGAATAATAACCAAGATTCCATTTTTTGTTCTAGTACAGCCAACTGATGTTCTGTCACATTGCCATGGAAACACACATTTTTCGGTCACCAAAAATACTTTTTTTTTGTACTTGTATTAAAAGTATGAACTGTGGCACATGTTGTCTGATCTACAAAAAAAAACACAAAAACTTACAATTTAGTAACTTGAACATTTACGAAAGCGTAATACTTAAGGTTCCGAGCACGAACAACCAAAAATCAAAACAGACCCTAAGAAATTTACTGATGTATAAAATGTGTTCCGATAAAGTGAAGGGGATTGGGTTTAAATCATTCGGTGTATGAACAGATGAAATTACATGTAAACAATATTTCAATATATTCTATGATACCAATTCAGGTGCACATTTTGTCGACTTACGAAAATGAGTTGCTCTCAAGAGCACAACAAAAATGCCAAAATGGTAAATCCAACACTATCCAAGGGCAGAGCTATGCACAAGGGAGATACACCTTAGTTTCTGCAAAATTTAACATTTATGTAAAAGGGAGTGTAAAGTGTCAATTTCGGGCTGGTATCGAAAAACTAGGTACCCTCGGGGACTTGGAGTCAAAGATTGTATTCTAGTATGAGACAGATGTCTTGATTAAAATTCTGGCTGTACTTCCACTCCTTCACTTACGTAAGCAATAAAAAAAAATAAAAAAGTGTAAAAGATAACTGAAGATGAGAGAACTCTGAAAAAAATGGTGTCAACGCAATTTCTGGCTGTACTCGATCAAAACACTGACTATTATCTATATATACGTGAAACATACTTTCTGGGCAAGGAATATCTGGAGCCGAGTCATTGCATTCCTGATTTTTTTTCATTCCAGGACACGTTCAACATGTCAGATCTGCAACAGAAATAGACAAAAACACTAAACTTTCATTTGCACAACTTCATCAGATTCATGATCATTTGTATTTAGGGTTATTCTAAATACATGTAGCTAATCGTTCCTTCAGCTCAAATGTCTTTTTTCCTTATTTACCAAATTTAATAAACAAAGAAGTTCACATTTTGTGATGTGGGACAATCGCATCTGATTTGTACCATGTTTTTTTTTTTAAATCTTGGTCAATTAAGAACAATTACGATTGGCAGGACCAGGATTTGGGGCAAAATAAAAAGACAGGATCACTTTAGGTGTGAATAAAAAATGCAGGACCTGTGTCAATCAGAGATTTGTTTGGTTTAAATGAAAATAAAAATTTAGGCCAAAATTTCTACGAAAAAAAAATAGGAAGGTTCAAACATTTCATCCACCCCTCTCCCCTATAAAAATCAAATGGTTGCCCCCTTACATGTAAATACATTTTAATTTGTACCTGAATATTTGTTGTACCTACAGATCATGAATGAGTCGGTTTTTAGGGGGAGTTCATATCGCTACTGCTTTAGTTTCTTTGCTGTCTTGTTTTTTTTTCTAGTTTTCTTTCTTATTCTTTTAGCTATACTGTTTGCTTGTTTGCTAGTCGTGTTTGTTTGTTTGTTCCACCCTCATGAGTTTTCCTTGTATTTCCAATTTACGGACGTTTACCACTGTTTTGTCGCTTCCGTTTTTTGTTCATGTTTTAAATTTTTAGGTTAATCCAACATTATAGAACTAAAATTAAGCCGTACCTTGCAAATATTCACACAGAATGATTTCAATTTATTGGTTCACTTAATTAAATACTTCTCCTTCCGGAGCACCTGATTTCACTCCCGGTGTTTAATGGGAGTTCACATTGCTAGTGCTTTAATTTCTGTGAGGTCTCGTTTTGTTTAGTTTATTATACTTTTTTATTCTTTTAGTTATACATGTATCTTTGTGGCGATTTTTTTGTTCATTATGTTCAATTCTCATAACTTTGTTTTTTTCCTTAAATTTAGAATTTGCGGACCTTTCCCGCTGTTTTGTCGCTTCGGTATTTTTATTGATATTTTAAATTTGTGCGTTATAATTCAACTGTCACGGATAGAACTGCATTTACTTGCAAATATTCACACAGCCATCATAATGATTGCAATTTATTGGTTTACTGATACTTAAGGACTGATAGATGAGAAACACGTAACTTACCGTTATTTCCATTATTTGTCATTTCTGGAACAGTCACAACAGCATGTCCAATCACCCCAGAAATACATAGTACTATGACTAGCATAACCTTGTCTCGGAATTGGTACAAAGGCAAAATCATATCGTTTATATTTCAGCTACATCTTAGAAACTGGTTCCCATGATTTAGTTCAGCAGATATTATAACATGCCATCTGTTTCTTTTTTCATTCATCCTCGAGTTCACTAAATGAAATCTCCATTATAACAATGTATAACTAGAATGCTGCCAGACACCTGTAAGTAAATGTTAAGGATGCACTTCTAAGTATATCTATGTATGGTATGAATCAATAAGACTTTGATGTACACGCTGTGCGGCCGCTTCAACAAGTTTTTAAACAATGAAAAAATCATACATTATTTAACTAAATAATCCGTTGATACGTTGCGTGTGAATTATCGTTAAAAATGACACTGCTCACTCAAATTTCTTATCTTAGGGGAGCTTTTTGTTGCCTTTTGTTCTTTTTCAATCATTACACATGTTACACGCAATAACAAAGTTATTAGTAGTTTATTAGTGGTAATGAATTTGTTCATTTTGTACTTCAATATTTTTTTCTATAAATATGTTGTGTTCCGGTTATTCGTTTGGGGTTTTAAATAAAAACATTAAATAATTTTATTTTTTTATTTTTTTTTTTATCAAATTTTTGTTACAATCTAATAAAAATATAAATGTATCATGTGTATTGTGAATAAGATATCTTCCTTTGATAAGTTATTTTCTTTTACAAAAACAGCAGAAATCATATATGTATTATATGGTTTCCTTCTTGGCGGATGACCGATTGCCCAAATCTGCTTTTAACTCTTAAAATATTTGAATCAAGTTTTATAACGTTTCGGTGTGTTCTTGTTTGCTGCTTAAATCGGAAACGTTCGTATTACAAAATGTACATACATGTATTGATTATTTGGGTGTATTTCATATCGGGGGGGGGGGGGGGGGGGGAATCCAATTTTTAAATTACAAGAACTCCAAAATTTTACTTGGACAATAAAACAATATCATTTATACGTATATAATTGGATGTAACGCGTCATTTGATTGGTTATTTTATTTTACATCTATCATATCATTAGACTGGCGTCATAGTAGAAAATATTTATGCATGAAGCTTTCTGCGGAACTGCAAATTAAAGAGACCGGACCCCAGTCTCTCATATCATAGACAAAATTTTCTTTTCTACTATGACATCATTAAAGGGAATCCCAACGTTTAAGACGTCAAAACAACGGTTGGAATTAAATTATAAGGATTGACTGTCATTGTGTTTTCAGTCTATTCGAAATAACCCCAAAGCACGAAATAACCTTCAAATACGCGAGTTATTTAGTGTACACTACGTGATTGAGGTTATTTCTTCATAGAGGGAAAAAAATTATGGTCAACCCTTAAATAAAACAAAGTAAATATGAATATCATTTAAGAATTTAGTTAAAGATCTTGTCTGAAACCACTTGGAACAAAACTTGGCAGCAATGGTCCTTAGTTGGTCCTCTTCCAGAGTTGTATCCGATGACCCCGTCTGTCATCCAAGATGGCAGCAAGAGCCTAACATAGTTTAACATAGGACTCTATTAAAAATTCATTTTAAGATCTTCCTGTCTGAAACCACTTGGCCAATTGAAACAAAACTTGGTTGCAATGGTCCTTATATGGCCCTCTTTCAGACTTGCATCTGATGACCCCACTCATCATCCAAGATGCCCGCAAGAACCGAACATAGTTTAACATTGGACCCTAGCTGAACTACTTGGCCATTTGGAACTGGTCATCTTTCAGAATTATATCCAATGACCCCGCCCGTCATCCAAGATGGATGCCAGAGCAGAACATAGTTTAATAGTACCCTATGGGAAATGTTCTAAAAGATCTTCCTGTCTGAATCCACAGGCCCAATTGGAACATTATTGATCTTCTGTCAGAATTGTGTCCGATGACCCTGTTCACCATTGACGATGGCTGCCAGACGCGCAACATAGTTTAACATATGACCTAATGGAGAAAATGACTGAAAGGTCTTCTTGTTTTAAACCAGTTAGCCAGTCGAAATTTGACAGCAATGTTCCATGCTGCCAGTAAAAATGGTGAGTGATACAGGCTAATGGGAGCCTCTAGTTTCATGTTTTGTTTGATCAATATGATAACCTTACCTTTTCATACTTTATTTAAAAAATATATTTATCAGGGATAATTACCCGTTTTGTTTTGCACTTTTTGTTTCTGAATCCACCTTATTATATAGACACAACTGACTCAAATATATTAGTTCCAACATTTATCCATTGCAAATTTGTTTATAATTAGGCTCTTTTGACAAATGCCAACATCATAAAGATGCATTGAAATCCTTAATATTTGAAATCTGACTTCTTGTCCCTTTAAAATTAATTAATGCAGAATTAAATCCAATTTTGTTGCACAAAATTTGCACATCTCATCGATCTACTGCTCACCGGTTTTGCCCAAGTTCTAATCAAAACGCTGAAGAGCATATTCTCAAAGTCACAAGATTAACAAACGGGTAAAACCATGTGCCAAGGAGATATCGTTCAGTTTTTCAAACATATGAAATTTTTGTAGCAGTAAATGTAACTTATATATGAAGTTGACGGGAAAGGTCAACGATGAAACATCTCTATCAGAACTTCAACACAAAAAGGGGTTTCTCTTATGATTGACGAGTATTATCTAACTCTCGGACGGTTCGGGAAATTTGATATCACATCGTGTACAAATGTGATATGAACTAGTGATACATGTATCAAAAATTTGCCCATTTGATTAGTCAATGTGTGATTGTGTATGAAATTAGTATATTTTGATTGATCAACAATTTGCTACACAGTGACGCCATATTTGAAAGCAACATTTGTCGTCTGAAAAAAAGAAAAACGGGTCGGACGGCGAATCACAAACAAACAAGTATTTCTGAAGAATCATACTCGTAAAAATTATATACTGCTAGATATCAACTCTCGTTATTTAATTTGGACGTAATAGTTACACACTGAGGGATAGGTGTGTCTGCATAAGAAACTTAGACGGCCGGAGGCCGGAGATGTTTCTTTTCCAGACACACCGTATCCTGAAGTGTATAACTAACTTACACCCGATGCTTAACCATATATTTGTTTACCATTGCATATTAAATAAAAAAAACGGAGAGTATTTTTATTGACATTGTCAAACCATGATTAATAAAAAAAAAGAATATATTTAGATGAAACCCCACTTGTAACCTTACTTTGACAATCTTTATTCAAACTTTGACAAGTGAGTAGATTTTACAAATGTCACAATTGCCGTTTCGCATATTCCCGTTAAATGCATGTGTTAACATGGAGAGTAGCTTTTACATAGGTCAAGGTTGGCCGTATCGTGCATTCTTATAAAAAAAAATACGTCACGCTCCTTGTATGCAGTTGTCAATATTGACGGGTATGAGACGGACGACATTTTGAGTCAGGCGTTGGATTTGGTAGAAGAGACTGTAGATAACGCAATATTTATAACCCAAAGTACTTATCAGTCTAATGAAGGTAATCATAAATGTATTTTACATGTTTTATCAAAAAGCCCTCCCCCCCTTCCCAACATTAAACAAACTTTCATATTCGAACATACTAAGGGATAGGTGTTTCTGGATTAGAACATACAAAAATACAGATTACATATGTAGCAAACCCCTTTTTGGGCAGCTATTGCTTTTTATGGGAAACGCCCCCTTTTTGGGCAGTTATTGCTTTTTTATGGGAAACGCCCCCTTTTTAGTAACGATTTGACTTTCATGTTGGAACACCCCTTTCAAATAGGGCTGCATCCGCTCTACATACCATTCTGTTATTTCAATTCTAAACATAATGGACATTTTATAGAAAAAATCATTTTAGCTTCAAGCAAAGGAGTATTTATATGAATACTTTTTTATTCAAAATTGATGCTAAATATTTGTTTTTCGCTATTGGGATTTCCTGAAATATGTTTTTTTTAATATGTCTTAAGACAATTTGTAGTGAACACTATTAATCACTTCTGTCATGCTATTGAAAATGTTTTTCTATTGTTATGAATAATACTATTTTTGTAATCCGGGCGTTCGTGTAAGGTTTTGAAAAATATTGAAGGTTTTCTGTGAAAGAACTCCCAATGATTTATTTTTCAATTTCGGAATAATGTTTCTTGCGAAAAATTTAAAAAATGTACAGTGATTTGAATGGTTCGCATGCAATAACTTAACTGCTTCTCGGCGAACCATATTTGAATTCCAGTATGATATTTATAAAAACAAAAAAAAAGGAGTATTAAAAGTTGCTGTTGTATACTGTTCTCAAGCATCTGTATTGGCTTTCCGTCTATTGTATTGCTTCCTTAATCTTTTGTTAATGTTATTCTGTGTTTTCATTAATTATTAATTACAATTAACAAGTCAACAATTTTGACTATTTCTTTTATTCAGATTGTTATTTCAATCTTCTTATCATCATTTTGGAATTTTTAAATTTGATATTCCAGGTAGATTTCCATTTATACCAGGCAATACCCCGATATTGGGTTTCTGTGTATTTTCCATTCAGAGTAACAAATCCACAACTTTTATACCACCATCCAGCTTCTCCATAACTGTCAGCACAATCGCCAGAAGATGTATCATGATCACGGTCCTTTGTCGAAAACGAAGCACCATTGATATACAACATACCGTCACCTATATAAAGAGAATGTCAACTCCGGTTCAACCATAGGACAATAAGCACATGTACATATGTTAAAGAATTTTAAATTAAATGGGATAAAGAAATGAATACTACTAAAAATATATATTCCTGTTTTTTAACTACGGTTTTTAAACTTAAATGTGTTAAAATAAACCCAAATTATTTGTTAATTGTTTCAATATGCAAATTTACATGTCCCTTTCATAAGATTACTACACATTCTGTGACGTAAAAAAGATAAATGTTCTTTCATTCTTCGTTTAGCGTTTGTCATCTTGCATAATATCATTTGTCGCTTGTGTCGTTAATAAAGCTCAGAATATTGTTTAAAACAGCTCTTATTGTTTCGTTCGGCGTATGTTTTATAGTATCGTATAACTTTTTATTTAGCGCATGTACATTATATGGTCCCTGGTATCGCTCTTCGTCTCGTCTTGCGTTTTGCGTTTCTGCTTGGGCATACTAGGTTTGTGTGTGACGCTGTTGCACGGTTAAAAAACAAGAAATAAATATATGCATACATACATTAAGAAAATTGACTGGGTCCGAGAGAACAGCTGTTTTGTTTGACCCGAAGACGTAGGCCGAGTCGAAATAGAGGTAACCGGTGAGATCACGAACCGACGAATAATGACGAACGAACGTATTGGAGGCAGTGATTTTCGTATTGGGTAAAGCTCATTAAAAATCGAATAATCGACTAAAATACCCCTTGACACCTCACAAAGTTTCCTTTATTAGAAAACAATGATAAAATACGAGCTTTCAAGTATAAGGATGGATATATAAGACTATGTATTTTTAACTTATATACCGGAAGTGCCTATATACGGATTAAAACGAAACAGTACGTATAAATGTATACCTGTGGTGATCACCTTCTACACTTTTAATAGTCACGTGGAATGATAGCATGATTTAATCATGGGGACAATGAACAGATATATCATGTTAAGGAGGGGTATTTGCGACAAATACCAGTCGAGAGAATGTTAAATTTCGCAAGCCGTAAGGCGAGGGAAATTCATTCTCAAGACTGGTATTTTTCGCAAATACCCCTCAAGAACATGCTTTATCTGTTTAATTACACCGAATGTTAACGTACAAAACGCATTGATGATCGTGACATTACAAGCGTCCAGTCGGATAGAGTATTTTTTGGCAAATAACACGGCAGAGAGGGTAAAAAAGGCATATCCTTTTTGCATATACCCCGGCGCTGTTTAAAAATTAACGATATTCATTTGATAAAAGTAAATTGGTGAAAAATACACTGGCTATCAACCAATCAAAACCCAGGATTCTTACATAAGGTGTAATTATCTTTTAAATACCACGGTGCATGTGTTTAATAGAAAAAACATATAGAAGATATTGAATATATATTTGTTCAAAAATAAACATTTAATCTAGTAGGGACCGACCATTTAACTTGAAGGTTTTTTTATGCGGCGCGACAAATTATTTTTTTCAAATTTAGCATTATTTTTTGTGGTTATTATCCAAGATAATATTTTTTTCTTCCTTACCTGGCCAGATTAATTGTTTTCTCAAAATTCAGGATCAAATATATTATTTCCGAAAGAAACATGCCCCCGCCCCCTCTTCATGTTAAATGGTCGGTCCGGAACAAATGATTTTTTTTTATTACTTGTTGCAAAGTTCTTGCAAGGGACTGTAAGGGACCGTCCCTTACAAGAAATTTGCAACAAATAATAAAAAATATTATTTGACACCCCACCCCATTTTTAAAAAAATGATTTTCATGCGGGCCAGAATTTGTTTTCGCCCGCTATATGTTCAATGTAGAAAATCAAGGTGGGGGTTGGTCTAGGATGAAATTTTCTATCCTGCTTTTTTATTTTGAAAAAAAAAATATGGGTGCTGCCTTTTTTTCTTCGGCGCTTAGCGTCGATCTAAAAAATAGGTAACACACGGCCACCGAAAGCTTGATTTTTGTCGATCCTAGGTGGTCGAGTGGTCTAGATCGCCGGTCATCTAACATTGTTGTGCTGTCATTTAGAGTAATTATGTATATGTGTTTTCAGCCATGTATCGCCTTCACTGGTGATCCAATGTATCAATCTATCGTAGAGTTGTCACTTGTATAATATATATATATTAATAAGTACATATAAATGTATGAAAAATAAGAGAGCCTTATGGCCTGTCCTGCCTTTTTATTTCAGCCCCCCCCCCCCTTACAAATCAAACGGTCGTTCCCTACTCTAGGTGAACCAAAAACAGAATCAAAAATATTTTTTTCTAAAAAATATAAGCCCCCCCCACTCCCACCAGAAAATGCTCCGTGACTGACGACGACATAAGAATTAAAAGAATAAAATAGACAGTACGCGTATCAATATATAAAAAATGCACTTATAATCAAAGCGAGATAATCATGAACACTTAGGCATCCTAACTTGAAATTAATGATCCCACTTCGTGTCATACGGCAAAGTAGGTGATACGTTCGTGATTCGTACGTGATTCGTGATCTCACCGGTTACCTCTAATAGCACGTGTGAAATAATTCACTATTAGATGTCGCCTTAACATCCCTTATATATTACACCATGTTAGGGGTCACACGGTCGCACTGGACCATTTCCGATATTATCTCGCATTCAATTATTTGATACTTCAAATGCTTAATTTCTGAAAATTCAAATGTGTTTGTTTCTTTTATGTTCTTGTTTAATATATTGTGGTGACAATCATTATTTTTGGATTTTAAACCAAAAATATATTCTTAAAATTCATAAAGGTCACTTTTTGTCCATAAGAAGTGTCAAATTACTGAAATATACTTTTCGGCAGTATGCTGCCATACCATCAGAAAATATTTCTTCAGATATCATGAAAGCAAAGCTTCAAATTTTCACCAGAAAGGCTGTAAAAAATCTGTATAGATTATGATATGTTTGATGACGTCTGAATTGGTTACTGCTTGCAGTTCGCCTTTAGAACTCCAAATAAGCCATGGCATTTAACTGTAGTTGTTTTCTTGACATTTCGTGACATTTTAAGATATTTTTGTAAAATGAGCACACACAAAAATGTACTCACCAGCTGTGCCACTATAGCCACTGACAGACAGTTTATACTTTGTTGATTCATCACCGACAGAGAACTTTGAATATCTTGCGTATATTCTTTGGTTGTTTTTAGTTTCTAGGTCTACTCGCAGTTCATAGTGTCCTTGGGAGGTCAAATCGCTGATTATGTCATTTCCTATGTAAAACCACAAGATTTATTTATTTTATTACAAGTTGACCGTTTATATAAATATACGACGTGAATTATTTATAGGATAACTAATTCAAGAATTTTAATATCGAAAATATTCAACTCGTGACCGGAAAACACTAATAATTCCCTCATGCGCGCGAAATTAAATTTGTTAAGATTCGGTTAGAATAGAATATTGTTTTCCTGGATTTCTAAAATAGACGAAAATAACAATAAATACAATTTAAAACAAAACTTTAAATTTGTTAAGTCTTCCACAGTCCCGGGCCTCGAGCCGTTTCGCTATCTGATAGTTCATCATTTAGTCATGTTAGTCAGCTCAACAAAAAAGTACTTGGAAAAAAAGTATTTTTGATCATGAATACTGCTTGAACTGCATTCATATTAAAAAATATTTTGTGTTAAAAATAATCCATTTTTTACACTTTTCATTGCAGTTTCCTATGCATACGATCTATAAATAGAAATATAAATGTACATACACACAGTTTTGTCTCAATTCATTGACGCGGACGTTATTGATCCACACCGTGACGACCCACATCTTTGAAATGCCGATTCTTTAAATCACATAATTAGAATGGTTGACCTTTTGAATGTCGTTTTTTTTCAAGTTTTAAAATCTATTATGAATGAAATGAGGGATGAGTAGTGAAAAATAAATGAAAACGGAACGATTATGATTCTAAAAACGGATGTTAGATATACTGTATATTTGGGTTGATATAAATACATACGATGTTATATTTTTGTCCAGTTTCCCATGTTAAATAATTAAAATGAAAAGCTGAAATGTATAAATGATATAAAACAAGATAAGCGTCTTTGACCTACTCTATCTCTTTATTCGGATACTTGCGGATATCTTCTCAAAGTTAAACGGGGATATTAGAAACGAACCGCGATAGAACCAAGAAGTTGGGTTCCTATAACCAAACAACCCGGATGTTGAACCAGTTACCATGGTTTCGAACGAAAAAACCCGGATAGAACCAAGGTTCAGAACCAAAAGACCCGGATGGAACCAAGGTTTTGAACCACAGTGCCCGGATAGAACCTAATTGCATTCGGAAATCTCATGACTTTTTATTCCTTTAACGTATTTTCCAAATCATTTATTTATTTAGTATATTTATATATAATATATTTCAAATAAACGATTGATCATCAAATACCACAGATTTGCCATGAACCTTATTCGTAATTATCACAAGAAACAAACTTCAAGGTACATATATTTAATTTTGAAAAATATATTAAGTTTTAGAATTATTTATCGAAAGTAAAATTTCATTACCTAGCCAGAATTCTCCATCCATGCTACCAAACCCTTTCTTATAGTCATTCCACACTCGATTAAAGGCAATTCTTCCGTCGAGTCTTCTTTGAATTACCTTTAAAAATATGAATGAACAAACTTTGTGCATTGTCTTGGTTGATTTACATCTTTTGAGCAGGACTATAAACTAAAATCACCGAGTTGAAAACTAAACAATTTCTACTGTACATGCCCCACCTATTTCTTATTTTTTGAAACAATAGTAACTCACTTGTAAAGTAAATTGTATGATTTGGTCTGATATTTGGCTCCTTGAATTCCAAAATCAAATAGTAATGAAAACCTTACTCTCGGCTATCATTAGATACTCTTGAAATGTTGCATTTTTAGGAACATGTTTCGTTTTCAGCAAGATATTTGAGAAATTTCGGCAATATGCTGTCAAAGATGGCTAATTGTGAAGAAATCAATGAAAAACACTTAATTTTTTCCTCATTTTTTGAAATCTGAATTATAATTTTGATATGAGCAACAACCTTGCCCAAATGGATATTTCATTGAAATTGGTCTTTATGTAAGACAAACATTATGTTAAAAATCTTTTTTGTCAAAGCTGTTGCTAATAATTGCTTTGACCGAAATCTAATGTAAAAACATTCAATTTTCTTCAATTCCTTGATTGTGTAAACGTTCATGACACTGCTGTTGCATCATAGGAAGGAATTCTGTGTAAGTTAAATCATTATAAGATAAAAAAAAAATTCGAATCTGAAACCTTAATTTTAATTTTTCATGTCAGATGGGGCCAAATAATGACTAAAATCATATTATATTCTTTCAAATTAAATTTAAAAAGTTTAGACCTTTGGGAACAGAATATGCACATATCCAATAAATTAAAGCGATCTTTGTTCTTGATTAATTCATATTTTTCATAGAAAAACAAAAAAGCATACTGTTACCGTACATGTAGGTTCTGAACGATAAGTGAATCGTCTTTACCCAATGGCTATACCCCCCGGCCCCTCCCCCTTCCGCCTTGAACTTAATTGAACATCAGTTTAATCTTTTCTGTATTCAAATGGTGATTCACTTTACGTCCACCAACCACCTAGCTTTGAGATTACAGTCCGACTATCGCCTTATCTATCAATATGACTATGTACTTGCCGGCCGCACACTATACCCATACATTTTGAATTTAACCCATATAGCTATAGAGTTACTACCCATCAACTGCACTTTATTTTTATTAGTATATGATAATACACGTACCGTCCAGCCACCACCCTCTGTCTCCATATCACAATACACCTTGAATCCCCACCCTTTATCGGGATATATCATGTAAACTCCGGACTTTTTTTGTTTCCTCTTCCGAAGTTCGGTACAGTCTTTAGCTTTTACAGAGCCTTCACATATACCTGAAAATATTAATTTAATAAACCGGAATAACGTTATGTCAATTGCATTTGTTAAAAGACAAACTGTTATCGCATTTCAACATTTTTGGCTTTGAGGCTCCGCACAACTGACGAGAAGTAAAACGACGAAATATGCACACCTTTGGCATCGAAATAGGTTATATTACAAACGTTATCGAATAAGTTCACATTACTATAATAACGAAGTTTTTGCTGCATCATCGTATATCAGAAAAAAGTTCTGCAGAAGTTCTACTAAACCAAAAGAGGGGCATTAATCGTTTGCATGAACCTTCTATAATATTCGTAACAGTGTAGGTTCATTTTAATCAGAAAGAAACGCATCAACAGAGGATTCATTTTTATATGTATCTAAAGTTACTTAATAGCTATCAATATTCTTTCTTTTCTTTTTGTCAAAATTTGTATGGTTTTGTATTATAGGCGTCAATGGATTTGTAATATTTGGTTTTAAAAAGAATGTGTGATTTAGAATTTTTTTTTTTTGGGGGGGGGGGGAGTCTTCTGATAATCCTCAGACCTAAAACCAAAAAGTGTAACATATTTTTCATCAAATAAGAAACGAAGGTGCATTTTTTTTTTCGAATATTGGAAAAGAAATGTACAAAAATACAACTTAGGTAAAAAATAACTTACTGCATCGTATTTCTTAATATCAACGCTAGGTGTCATTTTGTTCCTGCTGTAGCATTTGAACTGTAAATTCACTGTTACAGCGACTTTGAAATGAAGAAATTCAATAAAAGTAATTTTATGTATGTTTGTTTGTGTGTATGTGTGTTTTAATATAAAAAAGATCATAGTTTTTCATTTAAATTAATTACACTTGCGTTTTTTATTACTGCATTTTAACTGGATAAGGTTTTCATATTACCTTCAAAATCCCTTTTCAACAACTGAATTATTCTTTTGACTTCCTTAGGGCCTTTGCTTTCTGAAATAATTGAAAGTAGATAATCAAGATATTTACATGTAAGGAAATTTACTGAAGCTATTATTAGTTCGAACTGTTTAACAACATAACCTTTTATTATAACTAAGTATGTATATGCTATATAAAAGTTTAGATAAATTTGCTATTTTTTTTTAAAGAATACAAAGAGCCTCTTGTCAGTTTCATGACTATTGTCAAAGGGAATTATTCATATTCATCGATGTGACTATTTTCCCTTGGTAACATAGTCATTTTAAACGCCACGCATATTCCCGCGAAATTTATTTCGAATACGTATGGCTTCATATATCATCGTTACGTAAAAATCCGAGCACATCGAAAATGTTGATTTGTCAGACGACAATGGCCGCCTTCAGTGGGGATCAATTTCCGAGGATGATTAACAAGATATATTACACGACAGCGATGCGAAAAACATCAAAATTGCAATAAGTCATCAGGAAATATTCTTATTGAGTGTATATTCAAGGAATAGTAAGTTTTCTTTAAACAAACATTGACAAATATTGTAAAATATAAGCCGCTCGCTTTTTAGCTCAATCGCCGAAAAAGCTTCGCGGTTGATATTTTACGATATACGTTTGCAGAAAACCTGATAATACATATACATGTATGTGCAATAAAATTCTTGCTTACAAATTGTATTTATTTCAATAAACTTTCGTGTTTAATACGATGAAAACCGGCAAAAATCACGAATACGTTATGCGAAAAATAAAAATTACAAAACAATCAGAAACAAATACAAATACTACAACAATAAAATAGCATTCCATATAAATATCATTAGAGTATCATACCTTCAATTATCCATTTGATCTCATCACGTAGTTTTTTGTTCATTTTTACAACTTCTCTATATATGCTGATGTCTAAATATTAATTAAAATAATTAATGTCAATAAATTTAGAATAAAATAATGGCATACTATGTAATACATGTAATTCATTTTAGATTTTTACGAAAAGTTACATGTAAATATTAAAAGATATTAGACGAAAAAATTTGACCAATCAAATGACGCGTTACATCCAATATTAAATTATTGGATAATGTCTCGCAAAAATTGAAAACGTAAAACGGAATTAAACAAAGCGTGTTTTGTCCGTTGAGTATTCCCAACCTTGCGTAATGTTTTAAAATTAATTCCACTTACTATTTAGAATTAACTGAGTGTCCTTCTTTAGTTGTTTTACTGTCTGTGAAGTCTTTCTGGAAACGCACATGCCTATACATGTATTAAATTAAATATATATAAATATTACTGTTAAACAATATAAAAATAGATTTAATTCTCATATGACACCGGATCGTCGGACAACAAACCATACCGCTCTCTCTCTCTCTCTCTCTCTCTCTCTCTCTCTCTTCCTTCAGGCCCTTATACCCTTCACAAAGAGCTAGATATAAAAGCTAAAAAACTTAATACGAAACAAACATCCTTTACAATGTTTTAGTAAAGTCCCCTTCAGTTTTACATTGTCCAGTGTTGAGTGACGTTACTGTTATTTTATTATTGTAACACCAAATCATTAATTTTGTACATCTTTCATCATTTTCATCTCGAGACGCTGGCATAGAAGGATCAAAGTTTTACATTTTTTTTTAATATTGTAATCGTAATAAAGTCACTTTTTTAAGTGATATGAGATGATAGCGAATCGGACGTGGTTTTATTGATTAACAATTTTTTAACAATGTGACATTTTATTTATCAGAAAGTTTTGATTTATAAGCAAATGCTAATATTAAGTTCATTTTGGGAAGAAAAACTTTCTTACTGACAATGGTTAAAAAAGGGTTCAAATGTGCCGACCGAAACACTGCAAAAAAGCCGTCTGAGTTACTTGCTCGAGATAACATCAGTTATTACTTTTAATACAAAATATACCTTGTAATTCATTCATGATGTCATCAATTCTGATATCATCTTCAGATAATTCTCTCCGATCTTTGAAGTCTGCAATAAAAGAGGCAAAAACTTCATTATATTAACAAATATTGTAAAATATAAATGTAAAATAAACAAATATACCAAATTTATGGTGTAATGTGCACATTCAACAAACCTTAATGACGTAATGACGTAATCACCATTACCAAAATTAAGTTTGGAAAGGCAACACAAAAGTATTGTGATAACTGTATTCAAACCAAATACAAGTAGTCTTTGAGGAGAGGATAACTCTACCCTTCTGAAAAAATATAGCAATACATTTGGAGTGTTTTTTTTTTTTTTTTTCCTTTTATCCGAGTGTCTTTCATTAAGAACACTGGAGATCAAAGCATTGCTAAAAGCGGAAAACAGAAATTACACACTCATTTGTGATGATCCGTTCATTTTGCACATTCTAGCAAACATGAAGGAAATTATAAACTACATTTTGATTTTAATTAAAAATGTATTTTATCATGGTACTGAGATATTGTTCTTATGTAAAAAATATTAAATTGCTTAATGTGTACGTTTTACAGCTTAAAGAAAATATAACCTTTAAATACAGACGGGGGGAAGGGGGGGTATTTATGTGAAGATTGTCTATAGTTACGGAGGTGGTTGCCATTACCATGCATGGAACAGCTGGAACATGGAATAATTAATGCAATTGTGTGGATACTTAGTAACTATCTCTTTCTAACCTAGAACCATGTATGACAATAGTTTATGAATTTTGACTTGAAATCAAAATTATCAGAAATAAAATGATTAATCTGTTGTCATAATTTTAAAATCATTTTTATCACACCGGAATATTTTATGGAGTAAAAAAAATTAAATAATAATCACAATAAAGTTTTTACTAAAACTAAATGTTATTTGCTAGTACATAAATAAAATAACAATCCAAAGATATTTATATTAGATATAGTTAATTTATACTATGCTGTATACGACGCATTTCAAGGAGTTACCTCTCATCAGCAGCATTAAAACCGAAACATTTGGAAGACCAAAAACCAAACTTATTTTAAACAAGAAGTACTCAACCAAAAATACCGAAATAGGAAGCCTAATTTCAGCTAAGGAGATCTACCATGTGCAATACAAGGAATGAACCCTTAGTATTTCTATTATTTTTGAATTTTGCTAAAAACTGGTAATTTCTGTAACAAATCAATGAATAATCATGTCAGACAAGTCTGACGACATAAAACATTTCTCTACATATGCATCGACAAGAGAACGCTTTAAATCATGATTTAGCCCCGTCCCTTCTCAGTTCACGTTTTTCCAGAAAAAAGATACCTGTAACGGAATTAGGGGAGATTATTATGTAACAAGACCATATATGTACGTTATGTCTATGTAATTTTTCCATAAATTGGTGAAATGCACCTCTTTTTTCAAAATGACGGTACTCATCCCAATCATCTTCTACCTTGTCAAAAGGAAATAAATATCGTTCGTACGAGCAAAGAGAATTAATTATATAATATAGCAAATGTTTTCCATATAAAAATGTAAAAAAGATAAATTATTAATTTAAAATAAAATATTTGAAATCTCTGCATTGACATTTGGGACCACCTTATACAAACCCTTTTATTTTAATGCTGCATTAATTATTAAAATGTAGTTTTTTTAAAAATTTGAACCCCGCTGATTTTGTCAGCAAAAAGGTTTACATGTATACATACACATGTATCTGTGTACCTTAAAGGTTGGAACAATAAACATCTGGATAATCAAGGTACAATATACATGTCAAATCGTTAATTAGTTATAGTTATAAATAATTCGTTTTTCTTTTGAGTTAAAAAAATGAAAAATTTCACCAGAGCTCTTTATTACATGTAATATGTACTTTTGCTGTTTTGTATAAATTGGTGATGAATTTAATATTATTAATTATTGTCATAATTTCATATATTGAAATCCTACTACATATTTCAATGAATGTTATTAAAAGTTTGGAAAAATCGAAGACGAAGAGTGCCATAATCAATACAGAGTTATCGGACATGAAAATGACCGAAATAGTGGATATGTCCTTAGATAAATGTTATTCTGACTTAAAACCATTCTGGAAAGTTCTACCCTAGAACCATTTATGACAATTCTACATCTGAACCATTCTGAGTGGTTCTACCCTAGAACCATTTATGAAAGTTCTACCCTATAATCATTTATGACAGTTCTACCCTTGAACCATATATGCCGGTTCTATCTTAGAACCATTTGTAGCATGGTTGGTTCTACCCTAGAACCGTTCTAGAATGGTTTTAGAACCGTCCTCTCTGACAGAATGGTTGAGAGGTTAGAACTGTTCTCAACTGTAGCTGCACAAATCAGAACGCAGCGAACACTAGTCGACAATGTAAATAAATAATCAATATGACAAAATGCGTTGAAATTGCAGATTATGCTACGAGACTTTGCTCTCAGAACTAAAAAAAAACAATATGTACAGACATTTTACTGTGTTTAATCACCTTAATGTCTCGTTCATACGGTGGAATGTCAAAGTATGTTTGTGGGTTCAGTTGAAACAGTAAAGTGTTCATTAGATTTTTTTTCGGCCACTATTGCGACCTAATTTTTTTATTTTCGTTTTAATCCAAAAATTGCCTGATTGACACAGGTCCTGCATTTTTTTTTCACAACTAAAGTGATCCCGTCCCCCTCCCACCCCCCCCCCAAAATCAAAATGTTGCTCCCTAACTCAATAATTCAATAGGTTATAACCATCAAAATTGTTTCAAAACCACTACGATAGTTAGGAGGTAGCTTGCTCGCCTTGAGTGCGGAAGGTCACGGATTCTATCCCCGGAAGGGTCAAACCAAAAATTTTAAATTGGTATTTTCTGCTTCTCCGCCAATCAGCCGGCATCAAGGAGTAAGAGCATAGGACGTGTCGGCTTTTAGTCAATGGGTTGATATGTCTTCATATGGACTGTCACATCCTGAGCTAGAACATTAAAAATCCGGCTTACCGTGTCGGTCTCATACAACGTAGGGTTCATATTCATATCATATCAACATATATTGTCCTTATATGCATTTAACACTTGCCAAAGGACATTAAAATATACACCGTCCATCCATCATCGAAACTGTATGTAAAATGTTATTTGGCAATTCCGAGTAGAACATTTTACATGGTGAAAGGCTGTGTATTGAAGTGTTTTCATGCACATTTTACAGCATTTTCTCTGCAGCAACAAAACAAATAGGAGAAAATATTTCATCAGATTAATTCCACACTTCGGTCAGCGCAATATGTTTGAAAATGTAGTCCGTTTTGACAATGGTAAATTCGGCTGGAAAGACAATCCGTATTGGACGATAGGGAATATTACCGAAAGTAATGTTTCATGTTGGACTTATCCGGGTGCTTAATATTTATACTAACTAGCTTTTTCTATAGATTCCTGCTGGGCTTGCGGCCAATACACCCAACCTCGAATACATACCTGGGCAAATATAACTATAACCAGTTTTCAGTTAGTAACACTACAGTCATGAAAAAAATGAATGTGACTCGATTTTTTTTACGATCCACGTTTTCGTCAAGTTTTGGTAACTCATGTAAAATATTTTAGTACGAGAAAGCATTAGTTGTTTATATAATTAGCTGAACGGAAAATAGTGAAAAAAAAACGTCGATCTCCAAAAACAAAACTTCGGCACGCTGTCTGACATTTTGCAGCTATTGTTCGCTCGATAAAAGTAACGTGCTCGAAACATTAATTTTCCCAAAGTTTATACTTGAATATATAGACTGATTTACCTTTTTTCGCAATATCTGCAGCAGAGCACAGAACAACAACACTGGGGAAAAAATAAAATGTCTTCAAGAAGTTCATCTTTGGCGATTTTCCTCCCCGTTAGACGTACGTTCATTTTGGTATAAAATATAAAAATACAATATGCTTTGTGTTAATGAGATATTTGCGTGATGTTCATGTTAGCTTTGAATTTCTGATGACATCTGTTCTGTAGTCATCTGTAAAATCATACTGTATATACATATTGGACGTTTATTTCAATACAAACAGAGAAATGACGGGCCGTAGCAATCATGTTCAAGTCAAAACCTTACAAAGTAAATATTTCAAAGACAGGTCATATTCGTGAAAAAAAGTAAGACAGAGAATAAACACTACAAATATATTAACAAAAGAATAATAACACAGTAAATCAAAGAGAATTAGAACAAAATACATAAAAAAACTTTCTACTTAAAAGGGAACATTTAAATAGAAAAATTCAGTGGTCTAATCATATAGGTTATACTTAATATACGTGGTCAGAGATCAGAAGCAGATTTTACTGTTTCGCAAAAGATTAAGCATAGCGACGTCAATTACCAATCAAATCAACTTTCCGTGATAAATATAAAAAAATAAAAGGTATATGAAATTCGTCTGTAAGTGCAATCACGCAAATAAAAATTCCAAGATTCGTTGAGAAAAATTTAAAAAATATTCTTCCAAGTCTCGCTGATGAAAATAAAAAAAAGCCTAACTCGGGAATGTGCAAAGAGCAATCAAAAAGAACCACAATACAAAAAAGTATAAACAAACATATATGGAAAACATACATGGACCTTTGATGAAAGAGAATAAACAAACTGCGACAGATCAGGTCCTCGTTTCACAATCATTCGTACGAGTACGATCAAGACTGGTTCCATGATATACAAAGACAAACGACACTAAAGACCGGAAATCAGATCACGCTTAAGACTGATCATAGTCCTACGAATGTTTGTGAAATGGGTCCCAGTTCCATTTGGGGGGAAACGAAGTTTCATACATGTGTAGCTATCTATCTGTATGTCGTGACGATAGGAGACTTTTCAAAGGTGGTGACTTTGGCCTTGGAATAAATATAGATTCTACAACGATGACCAGTTGATTATGAAATAATTAAATTGCGAGGATTGAGTGTGATAATTTTCATAACGCGTCAAGAGTTTTAGAATATTTTACTCTAATGACAATGTAAAACCCTTAGAGGTCTTCCAAAAGCTTTTTTGCAGGAAATTGCACGAGAATTTAACCAACGTGTGGTGATATCACAATTTATCAAACGGGTCAAGAGATGTATGCGCACAAAATTAGAGTAAAAACATTTATCCTTCTTTGAAACTAATCTAGTTGTGACGACCACCGTAAAACTGTAAGATACACATTGCAGTGTATGTTGGAAAGCTACCAGAAGTAGATAAAGAATGGCCGGGGTAATATTTAAGCATCGATTCTATTGTGATTTATTCGAAATTTTTTCAAAAAAAATACAATACAACCAATGTAGTTTAGTATGTGCAAAAACGCCACTCAATATCACAAACTGCTTTTAAATTAATATCAAATATTCACAGTATTAATAATACAAGTTTTTTCTAAGGACAAACCATAATAAATATTGCACATATGTACATGATATATATATAAAGGAGTAACTTATGAATATCCTTATTTAAAACATTGTTGTTCCTATGATTACAAATTGAAGGAAATCCGTTTCATTTTCTATATCATTGTAATTGCACACTGCATTAAAGTACATTATTCATATTTATTTATTTATTTTATGTAAATTTAACAATGAATAATGCGGCAACTGCAAGAAAGTTCCAACTTGGTTTCCATAACAGAGGGGCACTTGATATGATATGCGACGATAACTGTAAAGCCGAATGCTCATCTGTTGGGATTTCCTTGTTACAGTATGACGTCAAACAGCATGAAGTACATTCCTAAGAAAATATTTGAAAAATAAGTTAACTTAGCTGTATTAAAACATAAGGAGGTTGCATACGCTCATTATATGAAATTTCATGTGCAAACCCAAATATCCTTCATAACAACTGACTGGAACAATTTTAAGTTTCTGTCAAACAAATAAGACGAGCAGTCGTTGGTCAAATTTCACGTTTGAATGTTGTTAACGGAGCAGGATGCTTACCCCACTAACGTCATTTCATTTTTATGGAAGTTCACACATTATATTTTGTGTTCTGTTTTAAACCTCATTTGTTTTCCCGTGTTCTTGTGGGTTGTTTTTTGGGTGTTTTCCCGAATTTACTTTGTCGTGATTTCAGCGTGAGAAATACGAACCTTCAAAGTTATGTTAAATTATGCTGAGGTTTTGAAAATCAAAGCGCCAAAGCTCAAATATTTTTTACCTGTGAGCCGTATCATTTTCAAGAAGAGTATCAAAAGGCTGGATAGTTTTTATTTTCATGCAAAACGCTTTAGACTTAAATAGACATCAAGAATACTAACCGAGATTCCATTTTTTGGTTTTGATGTTCTGTCACATTGCCATGAAAACACACATTTTTGGTTACCAAAATACTTGTCTTTGTACTTGTGTTAAACAAATGAACTGTTGCACATATTGTCTGATTTACAAAAACCAAAAATGCTTACAATGTAGTAAATTGAACGTTTACGAAAGACGTAATACTTAACACTCCGAGCAAGAAGAAGCAAAAATAAAAGAAAAGAACCTAAGAAATTTACTGATGTATAAAACGTATACAGACATGCATTCGGATAAAGTTAGGATTTAAATCATTCCTTGTATGCAAAGATGCTGTATTTCAGTATTTGACACCAATTCAGTTGCACATTTTGTCAATTTACGACTCAGTTGCTCTCAGACCACAAAAAATGCTAAAATGACCACAATAGTAAAGGCAACACTATCCAAGGACAGAGTTGTGCATGAGGGAGATACGCCTTAGCTTCCGCAAAATTTAACATGTATGTAACCGGAAATGTAGAGTTTCCGCAAAATTTAACATTTATGTGACAGGAAATTAAAAAAATTTCCGCAATATTTAACAGTTATGTAACATCAAATGTAAACATTTTCCGCAAAATTTAACATTTATGTAACAGGAAATGTAAAGTGTCAATTTCGGGCTGGTATCGAAAAACTAGCAACTGAGGCGGTGATAAAATCGGGGACTTGAAGTCAAAGAATGTAGTCTAGCACGAGAAAGATGGATTGATAAAAATTCTTGCTGTACTTCCACTCTTTGACTTAGTGTCGGTCAGCAATACAAAATAAATTAGAAAGGGTAGAAATAATTGAAGATGAGAGAAATCAGGAAAAGGATTATATGATGTCAGCTCAATTTTTGATTATATTCAATAAAAAAACTGAACATTATATATGTATACTTGAAACATACTTTCTGGGCAAGGAATATCTGGAGCCCAGTTATTGCATCCCTGATTTTTGTTCATTCCAGGACACGTCCAACATGTCAGATCTGCAACAGAAATAGACAAAAACACTAAAGTTCCATTTGTCCAACTTCATCAGATTCATGATCATTTGTATTTAGTGTTATTCTAAATACATGTAGCGTATCCTTTTATATTATTTGAAAAAATTTAACAAACAATCGGCATTCCAATGGGAACCAACTGTGGTCCTCTCCTCGCTAATCTGTTTCTGTACTCATATGAAGCGGACTTCATTCAAGGGTTACTACGTGAAAACAAAAAGAAACTAGCCCAATCCTTTAATTTCACTTTTCGTTATATAGATGATGTGTTGTCGTTAAATAACGACAAATTCCAAGACTTTCTACATCTTATCTACCCCCAGTGAGCTTGAAATTAAGGATACTACAGATACACCAAAGTCCGCTTCATATTTGGATTTGTTTCTTGAAATAGACTATGAGGGACGTTTGAAGAAGACAAAACTTTATGACAAACGTGATGACTTCAACTTTCCCTTCTTGAGTAGCAATATACCAGCATCGCATGCATATGGCGTCTACGTTTCTCAGCTTATCCGATTTTCAAGGGCATGCCTGAGTTACCCTGACTTTCGACAAAGAGGATTACTGCTGTCACAAAAGCATCTTAACCAGGATTTTATCAGGGATAAGTTGATGTCATCACTTAAGAAATATTACGGTAGTCATCATGAATTGATTGATCATTACAGTGTTCCAATATCTAAGATGATGTTGGACCTGTTCCCACTGTCGTAACTTTTCATTTGCCTCCACCGATTTGTGACTTCCACCGGATTGACTTTGTTGAACTTTACGACGGGTGCCGTATACGGAGCAGGAACTGCTTACCCTTCCGGAGCACCTGGGTTCGTGTTGTTCATTGTTTTTTAGTTTTCTGTGTTTATTTGTTGTGCTTGTGGTTGTTCATTTGTCTTGCCGGGTTTGTCTGTCCAATGGATTACGTTTTTTTTTTATTGCTCCTTAGGTATATTTGTCCTTTTAATAAACAAAGAAGTTCATATTGTGTGAAGTAGAGAAATCGCAACTGCTTTGTATCATGTTTTTTTCACAAAATCTTGGCCCAAAAAAAAAGCGATTATGAACACTAAAGTATATATATTACATTTAAATACATTTTTTACTTGAATATTTGTTGTACCTACAGACACATAATGAGTCGGTTAATTTTTAGGGGGAGTTCACGTTACTACTGCTTTAGTTTCTGTGCTGTATTGTTCTGTTTTTGTTAAGTTAACTGTAGTCTTTTTATTGTTTTAGTTAAATATGTATCCTTGTGGCGATTTATTTGTTTATTATATTCAATTTTTATGACTTTGTTTTTTCCTTAAATTTTGAATTTACTGACCTTTCCCACTTCGATAGTTTCAGTAATTAACTTCTGCCAATTATGAATTGAAAGGTAATCTTTAACATTCATTGAGGTTGGTTTTCATCAAGACTCAACAATAATGCATATTTGCTATACATTTGAAGGACTGGTTAAATATCCAGACCTTGTTTACTAGTGCCCTGCAAACAGACTTGTTGGTGGGAGAACATTGGTTGGTGAATATGGGATTGGTAGCAGAAAATTGGGACATAATGCTACAGTTTTGTATGGCTTTGCCGAGGCATGCTCTACAAGGCCTTCTAGTAAAACGTGTAACACAGGTCAAAAATCAAAATATACTCTGTCATCAAATTGGACAGAACCATGTATATTTTTAATAATGCCTTTAAAAGTCGTTATTTTATCCTTGCATTCAATGTAATGTACTATAATTGTCTAATTTCATTTTTGGTCTTATATGTCCCTGATATTTCGTTTCTGTTTTTTTTTAGAAAACAAAATAAAACATAACGGATAGTTTTCTTTTTTACAAAAATAGCTATGAGTAAGTGAGGATTATCTACTTGACTCTCAACAATGGAAGATCGCCATATCATCAATATTTGCAAATGCACTAAATGCCATACAAGGATACATTCTGGACAAGTAAAAATGAAACCGTCAATTCAAGATATAGAGGTATTATGAGAGTCCAATATTTTTTATTTTAAACATTTTATTTGGGGACCAAGGAAATGATCTTTGATCCTTTATTTTGAAAATAATGATCCTTGAATTTTTTTCTACCGTTCGATTCAACAAAACAGGTATTTTTCCACCATATTTCTTACCTATCGTTTGGAATTTTGTTCTGTCTTGATTTATAAACAAAATATTCCCTCTTTAATTTCACAACTGATTATCTATTATCTGATACAAGATTCCTAGATATACTTAGTTATTCTTTGAAAACAGTTGTAAGATTTGTAGAAATTTAATTACATGTAGTTTAATCAGCGAAAGCCATAAAAAAACCTAAGGTTTAACTAAAGGGACAGGGCATAAATTTATCTTCCTTCATCCTGGCGTCACCGTGAAGTCGTAGATGCAGAGAATACAGATAACATGAATTTGGCAAATAATACAAATGAACTGTAAAAGATTTAAGAAAATGAAAATAATGTTGTGTAAATTTGGGGAGCTCGCTCAGAGGGATGTACACAGCACAAGAGGCAAATTCTAACAATTTTATACATATACGATTTTTGATTATTGACTTCCGTGTTTAGTAATCAAATTTTAATATAATTTTCTACGGCAAAACAGAACCATCGCCTACCCTGCAGTCACTGGTCGCAACATTAAGCACTGGTCCAGTTGGCCCAGGAGATAAAATAGGCATGGTTAATAAAACTGTTCTGATGAGGTAAGTTAAACGTGCTGAAAACACTTATCTTTATTTGGAATAAAATATTTTAGTTGATGCTTAACAATTTTAAACACGCAATATAAAACTCTCTGATGTTTTTGTTATACGAGCTCATTAAATGGATCATAGTCAAGTTAATACAGATGACTTTTAATTGTTTTTCTTTTTTGAAGCATTTAAATTTGCACTATATTTTATGTATTTAATGTTTTGTTTCTTCTGTTAAATTTTTACAGAGTAAGCAGTATGGTATTCAAATATATTTGCTTCATTGTATTGTTTCATATTTTCCTGAACAATGAAGATTGGTACATAATAACCTGATACTGAACATTTTTATGTGATAAGACTGTCTGTTATTAATATGTAGATATTTGTATCCCTTTAAAGGTGCTGTAATGATGATGGCCTTATCTTAAAACCATCCAAACCAGCGACAGCAATAGATAAACAAATCATTAAGGTAGACACTGTGTTTTATTAGTTTGCAATTTGTCATGGAGTAGAGATGAATATATAGTTTCTGGGAGTATTTTTAAACATGCATGGACGATTCAATGCATTTGTTTTATACTATAAAATACTGAAACAAATATAAAATGTAACACTGATAATGATTTACCTTAGTCTGTAAACCGAACAGCTATCGGACCGTGGACATTGGCCGGTTATCAGAGGTTCTGGACTTTACTGAAATCCGACCGGAAGTAAATATTGAAAGGCATGACAATTACACAATCACTGCATTTGCATGTTTTTTTCCTTAAATGTTACTAATATAAATCGTAGTCTTGACTTAATTTTGTTAGGTTGTGCATTCCAATAGAAAATGTACTTCGTTTTAAGCTTTACAAATTTGCACAGTTTGAACATTCTTTGGGCTGCAGGTATATATAGATATCGACCACATTCTAGTACTAAATTATAAAAGCTTATACTAAATTTGTAATTAAGGATGTTCGCTGGTCATGTTTTTGAATTTTAGACAGATGTTCATAATCCTCTGGTTTTATCCACTTGAATGGCATAAATTATGTTTCCCACTAATACTCATTTTTCTTTTCATAAATCTTTTGCATGCAGAATGATAAGCCATTTGTAAAAATCTTATAAAATCCTTGTTACTTTTTAATGATTTTTGAGAAATAAAACTTGTCAGTGATAAAGCTATGTAAAATCAAGAGTACATATTTTTCCCGCCAAATTTCAAATGGCTTATATCTCGAAAACAAACACACGGAAGAATAATTTTTTTAGTTTCTTTATTAATCCACTATCAATATTTACCAGTGTTATGAATAGCTTATTATTTTGAAACTGAGCAGCAAACATCCTTAAATAGTCAATATGTGTGAAAATAATATCAATAAAAACCGATTTATTTAGGCAGCATTGTCTACTTCCAATGGTCCAGATGGAGAAGTGTGGTCAACTTATTCAATTATACCAGGGCTAGAAAATATCACATTTGGTATTGTTCTAGCAGCAGACCTAAATGGGAAGTATGACTTAAATCCAACTGACTTGGGACTACCTTCTAAGGTATAGTATTTCTCATTTATTCTTTTAACAGCATGGCGATTTGTCGAGAAAGCTATTTCAAATAACTGGAATCAGTAAATAAAATTCTTTCATACCAATTTGGATGCAAATGTCGTCGATTTACGATTAACGACTCATCAGTTGTTCTCAAGGTCTAAAATGTTGAAACCCAAAGCAACAATCCAAAAATTCAAAAATACCAAAATGACCAAAACAGGTAAAGCCAAAACCGTCTAAGGACAGAAATATGCAAGAGGGAGATACTCCTTAGTTTTCAAAATGTTACAATTTTGTTACATTAAACATGATATACATTCGACTTTTATTAACTTTTGGTTTTCAATTACTTTAGGTGCCTCACTATGATTTTGGTTTTGGGTAGGGTTTGGTTAGGAGTAGGTTTAGGGTTATGGTTTAAGTTTAGGGTCAGGGTCAGGCTTAGGTTATGGTTTAAATTTAGGGTCATGGTCAGGGTTAGGTTCAGGGTTAGGTTCAGGGTTAGGTTATGGTTTAAGTTTAGGGTCATGCTCAGGGTCAGGGTTATGGTCAGGATTAGGTTATGTAAGAGCTAATTTAAGATGCAGAAGATACAATTACATTTATTATTTTTTGAAAAAAGCAATTTATTTTAATGTCCCCAAAAATTAGCTGTAGTTATCCGAGATGCATTGAAAAAATGTGAAAAATAATTCTTCCATTTTCTTGCAAGCTGGATTAATTATCTTTATTTTCATTAACATATTGTTTCAGACTAGTCGAATGATTTCGTACAAAAATCCGCTATTCTGGTCAAAGTTTGATGACAACAACGAACTACAACTGTCTGGTTGTTCCATTGTAGATTTTTGTCTGTATTATGTCTTTTCTAGCATTACGTTACAGTAAGTATATGTATTACGGTTTCAAGGGATATTGATGTGATATTTTAATGCTATCAATAAATAAATACAGTAGCCGCGTTCATTTGAAAATGTTGTGATTACCTGTTTTGGATGACATGGTGCTTAAATTAAGATCGAAACTTAGATTTTTAAGAAATGTTTATCCCTCATTTCATTTCGAGAGACACTAATTATGTATCAGAAAAATACCAGAGCAAAAAGCAATAAATCGTTTTACATAGTGTATATATATAATCTACGGCCATTTTGAAACTCCAATCATTAACTTCAAAAGTGTCTTTTTTCAGATCCGGTGACACAGTCTATATATTAGGTGAACACTCTAAATGGGTTCCGGTCTCACCACAGAGAATAATAAATGGGACGGTGTTGAAAGATACCATTCATCTTTATGTGAATGGAACAATGTCAGAAACAGTTACTATGAATTTCATCGTGAATGACAAAATTAAGACTGTATCCTGTTCAATGGATGATTCATTGTTTATTGACGTTGTAGATGGATCATGTTCAAATAAACCGAAATCAAATAACATGGCACTACCTATTGGAAAAATTGATCCACTCGTAATGTGTTTTCTTTTTACATTATGTATGTTTTACAATCTTTGATAACATATACATTATATAGTTTACAGTTTATAGTTGAATTTGCTCTGCAGCCTTTTAAATTGTTGTTTTGGTTTTCAACATTTTAGGCCTAAAGCATAAGTGATGAGTCGTAGATCCACTAAATGGACACATCTTATGCATTAAAATTGGTTTAAATAAATTGTATTTACACAGATTTATACATTTCACTGACGAAACTTTTTAAAAGAATAATATTGGTTACTATTAACATAGGAAGTGCCTTTTTCTGTTTTATTTATTCAAATTGTAGTGTTGTATATTTTTTAATTATTAAATAGCGTCCCCAAGTGACCTTTGAACGCAATAGTGTTTTGCTGACATAAAGAAATTAAGAATCTAACACCGGTGGAAGTGCGAGATAAGGAAATCTCAGACATCCGAGGGTAAGATTTGATCGTTAGTCGCCGAGTTAGAGAACGATCAATCTTACCCAAGGCTGTCTGAGATTTCCTTATTTCGCACAAGCATATCCGATGCTTGATTCTTTTTCTCACTTTGTTTGCGATAGAAATAGGTAAATGAACGATGCGCACAGTGAAATAGGATTTGAAAAACGAAGTTGAAAAGCAAATTCTAGGTTGAAACAATTATTTTTAAAGATAAAATTTTATAACACATAATATTTAGTTCATCAAAACAATGAAGTATGGCTAAAAATATTTGAAAACACAGTTATATTGACGGTCAAGGTCAGTACTTTCAATTTTCCCTGTCCCGCTTGGGAGAAGAGAAATGAATGTTCAAGTTGAATGTGCCTACATTGATCGTAGATCCATTTGGAGTTTGTTTGAAAAGGTATGAAGTGAGATAACACTATGCGCTGGAATATGCCGTATCAAACAGGTAAATGAACGATGCGCACAGTGAAATAGGATTTGAAAAACGAAGTTGAAAAGCAAATTCTAGGTTGAAACAATTATTTTTAAAGATAAAATTTTATAACACATAATATTTAGTTCATCAAAACAATGAAGTATGGCTAAAAATATTTGAAAACACAGTTATATTGACGGTCAAGGTCAGTACTTTCAATTTTCCCTGTCCCGCTTGGGAGAAGAGAAATGAATGTTCAAGTTGAATGTGCCTACATTGATCGTAGATCCATTTGGAGTTTGTTTGAAAAGGTATGAAGTGAGATAATACATGTATTTTTTTAATATTAGTCATAACAGGTCCTGACAGTTTGGTGATAGTTTTTTTTACGGGAAACCGCAGGTGTTTTGTCTCAACCCATGGGTGAGATAAGGAAATTTCGACAAAATTGGAATTGTTTTGTCCCAAAAGTGAGAAAAACACTTTCTTGGTAATATATTAGGTAATAAATCAGTTATTTAATTGTTTCTGGTGCAATAGACAGAAAAATTTGTGTTGAGGTCCTGGGAATTGCCCTGGGAATTGCCAAATGTTTTATTGCACACGCCTTTTTTATACTGACTAGGTCGTGCATCAACATCCATGTAGTTCAAAAAATGTTTTTTACTTCACAGGAATATTGAATAGATTTAAAAGAGCACGTCGAAGAAACAAATATATATCTCAGTCTGTATGACAAAGAAAAACATGAAAGTTGTGATAAGCACTTGCAATGAAAATTATGGGCAAACAAACTTATAATATTATCGGGATCAAAACATACATGGCATAGTTAAGCAGATATAGTAGAAAAGAGAATAAAAGACTAACACAGTATATATTACGTAAACCACCAAATACCAAATACCAAGGAGATTTCAAATAACTGGGTTAGTTGCTTTGTAGTTTAAAGGAATACAATACCATAACGTTCCTCTATTTGAATTTTTGCTGAAAATTTATCAGATGATCAATTTTTATGTATACTTTTAAGATATCGAAAGACAAAAATGCCTTCATGACTTAGATAATTAACACTGAATTTGGTATATTTGAACCCAAAAACCTAAATATCTTCTTATTAACAAAAAACGATAGCTGCACCAGGTCTTTTGTAAAATATTCCCAACAAATTTAATTCAAATAAGGAATATTGATAATAATTTAGTCACTTTAGATGCATGTAGAAAAGAACCTTCTACTGATTTTTGGTTTAAATTTTAGTATACTCAACTTGAAGTAATAAGCTTCTGTTTGCGAAATAAAAAAATTTGGGTCCATGTGCTTATTGCAGAGATATTTTAGAAAAACCCCAAATTTAGTATGGTATAAAGGCTTTTCTTGAATGATACTATGACCTCACACTCACAATGTGTATCTCTTGGCGACGTCATTATGTCCCCCTGCTACTTCAGGGAATACGATAGGGGAGGGGTGACGTCGCCAAGAGATACACGTCTCCCCCTGGAATACGATACAATAAGGTTCCTCTTTTTTCATCAGAAAACAATGTCTATATAGTTTGGGCTATTTAACGAAAGACCCGTTGAAGCTATCTTTTTCTTTAAATAGTTAGAGACTTTTTATGTGACAGTCTTGCGAAATGAGAAATTTGGGTTTTTGGCT
Source organism: Mytilisepta virgata (assembly GCA_028015205.1). NCBI lineage: Eukaryota > Metazoa > Mollusca > Bivalvia > Mytilida > Mytilidae > Mytilisepta > Mytilisepta virgata. Next base: position 669,223 of record JAPWFG010000023.1, read on the forward strand.
TTAATATACAAAAATCAGTGTCAAATACCTTAAAAACTATGTCATGAAGGTATTTTTTTTCTTTCTGTATTTCAAAAGTATACATAAAAATTGACCATCTGGTAAATTTTCACCAAAAAGTCAGTAGAGGAACCTTATTGTATCGCATTCCCTTAAAGATAGTTGCAGGTCCCGGCTACTTTTTTTCAACTGTTAATAAATTCCTTCTGGGCACGGTGGATACATTCTTGACATGAGTTGCAGCTGAGTTCTGTTTCCAAATATACATTATGGTGATTTACCAAATGAAGGAACTGCATTTTTTAAATACAAACATTCAATTCAATTTTTGTTCTCGAAATTAGAATTATAAGATTGCATGGTGATTTCTTAAAAAAAAGAGGTATGTTTATACTAGTATTTAAATACAACTACTGTTACTTCTTCTATATGTTTTACTAGTCATATGATAGAATGCCAAAAATGAGACCAGGGAATCAAAAATGTAAATCGTATGCATACATAATGGAAGTGACTCTTTACACATTCTACACAATTACTCTAGGTTGGGGTGCACATAAAACCGGTTTAACCCACTACTGTTCAATGTATGTACCAATTATGACTATCCTGATTCTCGGTTGTGTTTATGTTTTACTTTTTGTGTTTTGTGCTATTTTATGTTATTTTTGTCCGGGACATTAAGCCAAATTTACAAAATCTTTTGCACATCTCTATATTATGATATATAATGATTCTTTAACTAAATTCGCAAATTCAATATTTAAGAAATGTAGAAGACGTCCAGGTAAAGAGGTGTGAAGGTGTGACATGACGGATGAAAACTACAACTACATGCATGTATATCTCAGAACATTCATTCATTAGTAAGGAAATAAAAATAAAAGTTCATACTTGACATATAAATGTTAAAAACCATAAAAGACATGTTTAATAAAGTCAAGCAACTATTTCAGTCGTCTTATCATCATTGTAGTTTCTTTGAAGTTAACACTCCAAGAGTTTTTCCAACGATGCCATCCAATACCTGATCCACCATCTGATGTATATTGCCCGTTCAGATTAGAATATGCACAATGTTGATACCACCATCCACCTCCACAGCACAATTGAAAGACGCCGAATCGTTATCACGGTCTTTCGTAGAAAATGGAATATTATTGTGGTATGACATACTGTCACCTGAATAAAACATACTCATTTGTCAATACCAGAGTTTTTTCTTCACAAAACGCCAATATTATATATTTATGCTTTCGTTTTTAATTAATAACTACACATTTCATAATACCTGTATCGAGTACACATTCCAAACTCTGTCAAGTTTTGTAAACAAAAAAAATGGATAAGATGACATACAATCAACCAATGTCATCTAACAGACAGAACCCCGAACAAGAAATAATAATTGTAACAGTGAACTGTTGCTTCGTCTCCCAAATGAAGTTTCCCAAACATAACTCCCACATATTATTAAAAGATAAACCGAAACATAAATCACACAGTTGTCGTTTTTGCACATTCATGCAGCACTCCTTAGAATTTAACTTTGTGTCTTCAAATGATCCTCCGAATATATGCGAGTCTATTCATGTTTTCATAATTTATATGAATCCAGTAATGCTCTAGAACCTGATCTTTGACCTATTAAGGGTTTTGTCATTTGAGGGGGGTCGGTGGGGGATCTCAATGGTTTTCAAGATATTAAGTATTTTGTCATTTGAGGGCGTGTGGGGCACGCCCCCCTTGGACCCCCAATGGTACCATATGTTTTGTCTTTTCATACAGAGTAATAATATATATGGTTATAGGGTGGGGATCTCAAAGGTTTTCAAGATATTAAGGGTTTTGTCGTTTGAGGGGGTTGGGACATGACCCCATCAGACCCCCCAATGGTACCAAATGCTTCGTCTTGTCATAAGGAGTAATAATATATATGGTTATAGGGTGGGGATCTCAATGGTTTTCCAAGATATTTAGTATTTTGTCAATTGAGGGGGGCGGGGCATGACCCCCTCAGACCCTCATGTGATACCAAATGCTTCTTCTTGTCATAAGGAGTAATAATGTATATGGTTATAGGGTCGGGATCTCAATAGTTTTCAAGATATTAAGTCATTTGAGGGGGCAGGGCATGACCCCCTCAGACCCCCCTTAGGTACCAAATCTTTCGTCTTATCATAAGCAGTAATAATATATATGGTTATAGGGTGGGGATCTCAATGGTTTTCAAGATATTAAGTCTTTTGTCATTTGAGGGGGTGGGGCATGACCCCCCTCAGACCCCCTATAGTACCGAAGCCTTCGTCTAATCATCAGGAGTAATAATATATATGGTTATAGGGTGGGGATCTCAATGGTTTTCAAGATATAAAGTATTTTGTCATTTGAGGGGGGCGGGGCATGACCCCCTCAGACCCCCCTTAGGTACCAAATCCTTTGTCTTATCATAAGCAGTAATAACATATATGGTTATAGGGTAGGAATGTAAACTATTTTTGACCTATTCAAAAAATATCAATTTTTGAGGTATTTGAAGGGGCATGGCACTGCCCTTGGGGCACCTTACACTTGAAAAATGATTAGAAGCAACATCTCATGGGGTACTATCATTGTGCAAAATTTGATTGAAATCGGTCAAGTATAAAGTACAAAAGTGCTCCGGACAATGTTAGCGGCGCGAGAAAGAAGAATAATAATAATAACTAGAATTGCAATTGCGAGCAATAGCAGATGTCACCCCTGGCAGCCATCTCTGTTTCTTCTTCTAATTGTACTTTACAAACGTACCAAGTTTCATAAAATTCTATCATACAGTTTTTTAAATATAAATGCTTGAAATTTACCAAATGCTTCGTCTTGTCATAAGGAGTAATAATATATATGGTTATAGGGTGGGGATCTCAATGGTTTTCCAAGATATTAAGTATTTTGTCAATTGAGGGGGGTGGGGCATTAACCCCTCAGACCCCCATGTGATACCAAATGCTTCGTCTTGTCATAAGGAGTAATAATATATATGGTTATAGGGTGGGGATCTCAATGGTTTTCAAGATATTAAGTCTTTTGTCATTTGAGGGGGGCGGGGCATGACCCCCTCAGACCCCCCCTTAGGTACCAAATCTTTCGTCTTATCATAAGCAGTAATAATATATGTGGTTATAGGGTGGGGATCTCAATGGTTTTGAAGATATTAAGTCTTTTGTCATTTGAGGGGGTGGTGCATGACCCCCTCAGACCCCCTTAGGTACCAAATCATTCGTCTTATCATAAGCAGTAATAATATATATGATTATAGGGTAGGAATGTAAACTATTTTTGAGCTATTCAAAAAATATCAATTTTTGAGGTATATGAAGGGGCGTGGCACTGCCCCTGGGGCCCCCTTACACTTGAAAAATGATTAGGACCAACATCTCATGGGGTACTATCATTGTGCAAAATTTGAAATCGGTCAAGTATAAAGTACAAAAGTGCTCCGGACAAAGTTGGCGGCGCGAGAAAGAAGAAGAAGAAGAATTTTTCAAAATGGCCGCCAAACGTCTCCAACCGATCGCGATTTTTTTTCATCAGTTTGTTCTTCTAATTGTACTTTACAAACCTACGAAGTTTAATGAAATTCTATGGTACAGTTTTTGAGATATAAACGTTTTAAATTTTCGGAGGGTACCGACCTTTGAATGGCGGCCCTCTTGAAAATGGCGGCCATTTCGAAAAAAAAGTATTGATTGCACACCTTCATATAGTGATCTTACTTTCTGCCAAGTTTCATTCAATTCTATCCAGGCATCTCCGAGAACTAAGCCGGACAAAAATCATAGGAAGAAAGAATAATAACAGAGAAACGGAACAATAACAATATGTCGCCGACTTTCGTCGGGGTGACATAATAATAAGAAACGCAATAAAAACAATAAGTCTCCAAACTTCGTTTTGGAGACTTAAAAATAACACAAAAGAGCACAAACGACAAACATAAACACAAAAGGCAGTCAGGACAGTCTGACTTGGTACAATCAGTATTGAGGTTAAACGGGTCCTATGGGTACCAAAAACTCCACTGTATCGATCCTGACACTATGTTGTATAAAAGCCAATACAGTACGGTTACCAACAACGTTTACGTTACGAACTGCAAGAATTTGTTTTTCGTTCCATTATATAGATATAAGGTCAGAATGTGCTTGTTTTTATTTACAAATAATTAAAGTAATTAAAGTCTCGCATAGCTGTAGATCGGATACTGACGCTCTTTTCAACGAAAATGTCAGAAATAATACTCTGATTAATAGTCTAATGCTATCTCGTGAAGGAGTTCAATATAAATCGGTAGTATTCGTGAGATGGTTATTCACTGGTCAATAGACCGGTAAATTGGCTGTCGATGTAATATAACACTTACTGACTGCATATTCGGTGAATATAGTAAGTAATTACATGAATATTTTTTTCTATTTTCTGATTGCATGAGAAATGTCTAAAGGGTCTTGAGTACTCGTGATAGTAACTGAGAAGTATCTAAATTTATTGCAAGAATTCCGCTTGCACGGTTATGGGATTAAAATAGATTCTGACCGGTCAAGCGGAATTTAAAAGTGACCGATTTGTTCTTAAAATAGAAAGCGAAAGTCCAATTTTCGGATTCGGGTAATAAAACAATTACTGACTATGTAACAGGTCTAGCGGAATTTAATAGTGTCTTAAAATAGAAAGTAAAAGTACAGTCTTCCAATTCATGTAATAAAACAATTATTGACTATCTAATAGGTCGCTATCAGGATTGATCAACCCTTGAAAATTTATATTCACCCCGCCGAAAGGCTCGGTAAATATTACATTTTCTCCAGTTGAAAAATCCTGATAGCGACCTATTACAAAGTCCGTAATTGTAAATTAATTCTCCCCTCGATACGATATTGCCAAAAAATTTGTTTTCTCAAAGAGGGAATACGAAAAAGTTTACCTGTATCCTTTGGAAATACCTAATATAAAAATTCAAGAAAGCTGATAACCATGTACTTACCAGCTGTGCCGCTATAGCCACTGACGGACAATTTATACTTTGTCGATTCATCGCCGACAGAGAATTTTGAATATTTTGCGTATATATTTTGGCTCCCTCGACTTTCTAGGTTTATTCTCAGTTCATACTGCCCTTGGGTAGTCAAGTCACTGATTTTGTCATTTCCTGTACAATTTGAAAACAAAATCTATTTTGTATTGCAATTTCATCACTGATCTTATATATCCAAAGAAAGAAAGGTACATATAAATGTAAATATGTTATATGTATGTAATAATTTGGAAAATTTATCCATGATATGGCTTTAATTTGAAATACAATATATTTATTATAAATTCCCAGGTCTCACGATCCATGTTACTTAAATAAAATACTGTTGGTTAGATTTGTTTACTGTTCTAATGACCAAGTTATTATTCGAGAAATTCCATGATTTTGGTAATTACCGACAGACATCGAATATATTGAGTAACTTATTTTCATAAAAGCCGTATACAAACAACATAATAAGTTTCAGCTTGAAAAAGATATATCTACAAACATTTTGCAAAATTCCTGCTTTAAAAACTTTGGGTTCGATCAATTGTCAGGCAAAAGGAAATATACATGTAATTTTGGTCATGTCAGATCTGTTGTGGACAACATACTTTAATCAGGAATTAAATCAGCAATCCAAATACGCCCATAAATGTATATAATTGTACTACTATATTTATATGTATATGTAAACTTAAATCAAGTTGTTTATCGAAGGTAAATTTTCATTACCTAGCCAGAATTCTCCATCCATGCTACCAAACCCTTTCTTATAGTCATTCCACACTCGATTAAAGGCAATGGTTCCGTCGAATCGTCTTTGAATTACCTTAAAATATAAATGAACAAAAACTTGAGAATTATCTTGGTTGATCTTCACTGGCATTGTAAACTTAATAATTTTCTTTCTCTATGTCCTAAAGTTTTCTAAATTCTGGATTTTCGATGAAAAATACTACAAACTCTCGGCTAAATAACATTTTTGTTTTTTTAAATTTCAAATTAAATAGAAAGGTCAACATGCTCTAGACGTTCGGAAACCATATTTATCCTAAAATCAAGCCATTTCCGGTCTAATAACAGGGGGAGAATAAACTTCGGTCGTATTAGGTCAATGACCTAATAAAGTCTACTGGTACTTGTTTACATGAAGAGCGCGAGGAGCGTAGCGAATGTACCAGATGACGTCGTTTCGTTTCTCGCATTTTCACTTCAGATGAATTTCAACTTCAAACGTAATTTTAAGGCATTTTACGCGTCCAAAGGGCTCGCTTCAAAACATGGGGAAAACGCTCACTAAAGCTCGCCTTTTCTCATGTTTCTAAAGCTCGCCCCAATAAATTTTATATTTTCCGACAATGACTATGTATTATATATATATATAGTCTTGCCGGTCGCTCACATACCCATCGCAACCGCCTTGGTGGTCTCGTGGTAGCGTGCTCGCCTCGAGTGCGGAAGGTCCCGGGTTCGATCCTCGGCCTGGTCAAACCAAAGACATTAAATTGGTATTTGCTGCTTCGCCACCAAGCACGCGCCATCTAGGAGTATGAGCAAAGACCTACTGGTCGGCTCGGAGTCAGTATAATGTGTCCGAGTGGGTTGATATGTCTTCCTGCGGATAGTTATTTCGTGAGCTAGCACATTAAAAATCTGGCTCAGCGTGTCGGTCTAGTACAAAGTAGGGATCATATTCAATATCAGATCAACATGTTCTCGTCCTGATAACAATTCATCCATTATCCATCCATATCCTTCGCAATATGAACCCATAGAACTGTAGAGTTACTGTACATCAACTGTACTTTATTTTCATTATTATATGATAATGCACGTACCGTCCAGCCACCGCCCTCTGTCTCCATATCACAATACACTTTGAATCCTCTACCCTTATCGGGATATATCATGTAAACTCCTGACTTTTTTTGTTTCTTCTTCCGAAGTTCGGTACAGTCTTTAGCTTTTACAGAGCTTTTACATATACCTGAAAATATTCAATTAAATACACCGGAATAACGTTATGTCAATATCATTTGTTAAAAGACTAACTGTTATCTATGGAAAGCCGTTTGACTATTTATTCTAACTTCAAGATATCTCATATAAGTCAGAATAAATAGTAAAACGACTTGCCATAGTTATCGCATTTTTAACATTTTTGACTTTCAGACTCAGCAAAACTGACAATACGTAAATAGACGAAATATGCACACCTGTGGCATGGAAATTGGTACTATTACAAACATTATTTAAGGTATCCGGACCATAAATGACCACGTGATTATTCAAAAGTTCCCGGATGTTCCATACAACGCAATTGAAATGACCTCGGTAATTATCGGTAATCTTCGGAAATGCCAATATAACTAACTTATTTTTACAGACTCTGCATATAAGCAACAAAGTGTGTTTCAACTTGAGAAAAATATATATACAAAATCCCAGCTTTAAATTGTTTGGTTCAGCCATTCACGGTCAAAAAGAGATAGAATTTTCGATCTTGGTCTATTATGGTCCGGATACCTTAAATGAATAAGTTTACCTTACTATAATAACGAAGCCTTTGCTGCATAATCGTATACCAGAAAAAAAAGTTCGACAGAAGTTCTACTAAACCAGAAGAGGGGTCACGAATCTTTTGCATGAACCTTCTATAATATTCGTAACAGTGTAGGTTCATTTTAATCAGAAAGAAATGCATCAACAGAGGGTTTCATTTCTATATGAATCTAAATTTACTTAATAGCTATCAATTTTGTCGATATTTGCATGATTTTTTATTTTAGAGCTCAATGGGTTAGTTTTTGGTTTTAAAAAGAAGGTGTATTTTAGTTATTTTTTTTTTGGAGGGGGGTCTTCTAAAAGTCTTTAAACCTAAAACTAATAAGTATAACATATTTTTCACAAGATAAGAAACAAAAGTGCATTTTTTCGGATATTGGAAAATACATGTATAGAAATACAAGTTACGTAAAAAAAAACTTACTGCAGCGTATTTCTTAATATCAACGCTAGGTGTCATTTTGTTCCTGCTGTAGCATTTGAACTGTAATTCACTGTTACAGCGACTTTCAAGATGAAGAAATTCAATAAAGGTAATTTTATGTATGTTTGATTGTGTGTATGTGTGTTTTAATATAAAAACGATTATAGTTTTTCATTTAAATTAATTACACTTGCGTCTTTTATTACTTCATTTTAACTGGATAAGATTTTCATATTACCTTCAACATCCCTTTTCAACAACTGAATTATTCGTTTGGCTTCCTTAGGACCTTTGCTTTCTGAAATAATTGAAAGTAGATAATCAAGATATTTACATGTAAGGACATTTACTGAAGCTATTATTAGTTCGAACTGTTTAACATCATGAACATAATCTTTTATCATACCTCAGTATGTATATAATATATAAAAGTTTAGATAAATTTGCTATTTTTTAAAGAATACAATGAGCCTTGGGAACATAGTCATTTTAAACGTCACGCATATTCCCGCGAAATTTCTTTCGAATACGTCTAGTTTTATATCATCGTTACGTAAAAATCCGAGCACATCGAAAATTTAGATTTGTCAGACGACAATGGCCGCCTTCAGTGGGGACCAATTTCCGAGGAGGATTAACAAGATATATTACACGACAGCGATGCGAAAAACATCAAAATTGCAATAAGGCATCAGAAAATATTGTTATTCAGGGTATATTCAAGGAATAGTAAGTTTTCTTTAAACAAATATTGTAAAATATAAGCCGCACGCTTTTTAGCTCGTTCGCTACGCTCACTCGCCGAAAAAGCTTCACATTGTGTCTCGCTGCTGATATTTTACGATATACGTTTGCAGAAAACCTGATAATACATATACATGCATGTGCAATACAATTCTTGCTTACAAATTCTATTTATTTTAATACACTTTCGTCTTCAATACGTTGAAAACAGGCAAAAATCACCAATAACTTATACGAAAAATAAAAATTACAAAACAATCAAAAACAAATACAAATACAAAAACAATAAAATAGTATTTAATATAAAAATTAAAGTATCATATTACCTTCAATTATCCATTTGATCTCTTCGCGTAGTTTTTTGTTCATTTTTACCACTTCTTTATATATGCTGATGTCTAAATATTAATTAAAATAATTAATTAATGTCAATAAGTTTAGAATAAAAATTATTTTTGTTCTTTTGTTTTCCCTTTTATATTCTTTACAAATATTTTTTTCAAGAAGACAAGCTTCCTAAACATACAAAACAAAGACCTTTGGAGATAAGTGCTTATTCAGCAAGTATATGACGTCATAGTAGAAAGTAAAATTTAGTCTATGATATGATAGACGAAAAAATTTGACCAATCAAATGACGCATTACATCCAATATTAAATTATTGGATAATGTCTCACAAAAACTTGAAAACATAAAACGGAATTAAACAAAGCGCGTTTTGTCCGTTGAGTTCCAACCTTGCGTAATGTTTTAAAATTAATTCCACTTACTATTTAGAATTGATTGAGTGTCCTTCTTTAGTTGTTTTACTGTCTGTGAAGTCTTTCTGGAAACACAGATGCCTATATATGTATAAAATTAAATATATCTAAATAGTACTGTTAAACAATATAAAAAATATATTAAATTCTCATATGAAACCGGATCGTCGGACAACATACCATACCTCTCTCTCTCTCTCTCTCTCTCTCTCTCTCTCTCTCTCTCTCTCTCATCTCTCCTCAGGTCCCTTATACCCTTCACAAAGAGCTAGATATATTACTCTTGCATTTGTGACATTAAAAAGAAGCACTGTCATGAAAATAAAGATACAAAATTTAATATGAAACAAACATTCTTTACAATGGTTTAGTAAAGTCCCCTTCAGTTTCGCATTGTCCAGTCTTGAGTGACGTTACTCTGTTATTTTATTATTGTAACGTCAAGTCATGTGTATATCTTTCATCATGTTCATCTCGAGGCACTGGCATAGAAAGATCAAAATTTCACATTTTTTTAAATATTGTAATCGTAATAAAGTCACCTTTAAAGTCGTATGATATGATACCGAATCGGATGTGGTTTTATTGATTGATTTTTTTAACTATATCATGTATATGATAGTTTATTTATCAGAAAGTCTTGATTGATAAGCAAATGCTAATATTAAGTTCATTTTGGGAAAGAAAATCTTTCTTACTGACAATTTTAAATAAGGGTTAAAATGTGCCGACCGAAACACTGCAAAAAAGCCATCTGAGTTAATTGCTCGAGGTTACATCAATTATTACTTTTAATACAAAATATACCTTGTAATTCATTCATGATGTCATCAATTCTCATATCATCTTCAGATAATTCTCTCCGATCTTTAAAGTCTGGAATAAAAGAAGCAAAAACATGATTATATTAACAAATATTGTAACATATAAATGTAAAATAAACAAATATACCAAATTTCTGGTGTAATGTGCATATTCAACAAACCTTAATGACGTAATCGCAGTGACCAAACATAAGTTCGGAAAGGCAACAAAAAAGTATTGTGATAACTGAATTCAAACCAAATATATATATATATATATATATATATATATATATACAAGTAGTCTTTTAGGTGAGGATAACTCTACCCTTCTGAAAAGATATAAGAATACATTTTGTTTTGTGTTTTTTTTTTTTTTTTTTTATCCAAGTGACTGTCATTAAGAACACTGTAGATCAAAGCATTGCTAAAAGCGGAAAACAGAAATTACACACTGTGTTGATACGTTCATTCTGCACATTCTAGAAAACATGAAGGAAATTATAAACTATATTTTGATTTTAAACAAAAATACATTTTATTATGGTACTGAGATATTGTTTTTATTTAAAAAATATTAAAATACTTAATGCGTACTGTTTACAGCTTAAAGAAAATATAACCTTTAAATACAGACGAGGGGGGGGGGGGGGTATTTATGTGTATTCATAATATTACAAGTTATCAGAATTAAAATGATTAATCTGTTGTCATAATTTTAAAATAACTTTTATCACACCGAAATATTTTATAGAGTAACAAAAATTAAATAATAATCACAATAAATAAATTTTTACTAAAACTAAATGTTATTTGCTAGTACATAAAACATTTCTCTACATATGCATCGACTAGAGAACGCTTTAAATCAAGATTTAGCCCCGTCCCTTCTCGGTTCACATTTTTCCAGAAAAGGATCCCCCTAACGGAATTAGGGGAGATTATTATATAAAATGTCCATATATGTACGTTATGTCTATGTAATTTTTCCATAAATTGGTGAAATGCACCTCTTATTTCAAAATGGCTGTACTCATCTCAATTATCTTCTACCTTGTCAAAAGGAAATAAATATCGTTCATACGAGCAAAGAGAATTAATTATATAATATAGCAAATGTTTTCCATATAAAAATGGTAAAAAACATAAATTATTAATTTAATATAAAACATTTGAAATCTCTGCATTGAAATTTGGGACCACCTTATACACACTTTTTTATTTTAATGCTGCATTAATTATTAAAATGTAGCGTTTTAAAAAACTGAACCCCGCTGATTTTGTCGGCAAAACGGTTTACATGTATACATACATACACATGTATCTGTGTACCTTAAAGGTTGGAACAATGAACATCTGGATAATCAAGGTACAATATACATGTAAAATCGTTAATTAGTTATAATTACCTAAAACACACAACATGTAAATTTACCTGTAAATTTACTTCGGATAAAAATCAAACAATTTTAACAAAATAAATAATTCGTTTTTCTTTTGAGTTAAAAAAATGAAAAATTTCACCACAGCTCTTTATTACATGTACTTTTGCTGTTTTGTATAAATTGGTCATAAATTTAATATTATTAATTATTGTGATAATTTCATATATTGAAATGTTACTACATATTTCAAAGAATGTTATTAAAAGTTTGGAAAAAGCAAAGACGAGGAGTAAGTGCCATAATCAATACAGAGTTATCGGACATGAAAATGACCGAAATAGTGGATTTGTCCTTAGATAAAGTTATTCTGACCTAAAACAATTCTGGATGGTTCTACCCTAGAACCATTTATGACAGTTCTATCCTAGAACCATTTATGAGAGTTCTACACTAGAACCATTCTGGATGGTTCTACCCTAGAACCATTTATGACGGTTCTACCTATGAACTATTCTAGAATGGTTCTAGGACCGTCCTCTCTGACAGAATAGTTGAGAAGTTAGAACTGATCTCAACTGTAGCTGCACCAATCAGAACGCAGCGATCACATGTCGACAATGTAAATAAATAATCAATGTGACAAAATGCGTTGAAATTGCAGATTATGCCACGAGACTTTGCTCTCAGAACTAAAAAAAACAATATGTACAGACATTTTAGTGTGTTTAATCACCTTATTGCCTCGTTCAGACTGTGGAATGTCAAAGTATGTATGTAGGTTCAGTCGAAACAGTACAGTGTTCATTGGTCAATAGCGATGTAATGAGTGTGGGCGTGACTACTTCGGCTGCAAGATGTCGCCGCGCGTAGTTTACAAAGTCTGTCCTAATGTGTCAAGGGCGCAGAGGAGAGAAGCGAATCGTAATCCATGGCTAGCAAAGATGGGTAAGGGAGCAACCATTTGATTTTTATGGTGGGGGGGGGGGGGTGGCTAGGTCAAATGTCGGTCCTGCTTGTTTTTTTTTCGTCGAAATTTTTATCCTGAATTTTTTTTCGGCCACTATTGCGACCTAATTTTTATTTTTGTTGAAATGCAAACATTTCCTGGTGGACAGAGGTCCTGCATTTTTTTACCCACATAAAGGGATCCCGTCTTTTTTATTTTGCCAAAGTCCTGGTTCTGCCTTTTTACTTCAAATTTTATCCTGCCCCCCTCCCCCCCCCCCCCAAAAAAAAAAAATCAAATGGTTGCTCCCTAACTCAATAATTCATTAGGTTATAACCATCAAAGCTGTTTCAAAACCACTACGATGGTATCGAAGTAGCGGGTTCTATCCCCAGAAGGGTCAAATCAAAGATTTTAAATTGGTATTTGCTGCTTCTCCGCCAATCCACCGGCATCAAGGAGTAAGAGCATAGGACGTGTCGGCTTTTAGTCAGTGGGGTCATATGTCTTCATGTGGACTGTCACATCGTGAACTAGCACGTTAAAAATCCGGCTTACCCTGGTGGTATGATACATACCTGGGCAAATATAGTTGCAACCAGTTTCCAGTTAGTAAAACTACAGTCATGAAAAAAATGAATGTGACTCGATTTTTTTACAAGATTTGGTAACTCATGTAAAATATTTTATTACGACAAGGCATTAATTGTTTATATAAATAGCTGAACGGAAAATAGTGAAAATAAACGCCGATCTCCAAAAACAAAACTTCGGCACGCGGTTTGACATTTTGCAGCTATTGTTCGCCCGATAATAATAACGTGCTCGTAACACTAATTTTCCCAGAGTTTATACTTGAATATATAGACTGATTTACCTTTTTTGGCAATATCTGCAGCAGAGCACTGAACGACAACACTGGAGATAAAATAAAATGTCTTCAAGAAGTTCATCTTTGGCGATTTGCTTCCAGTTAGACGTACGTTCAATATGGTATTTTTTTTGTGTTACTGAGATATTTGCGTGATGTTCACGTTAGTTTTGAATTTCTGGTGACATCTGTTCTGTAGTCATTTGTAAAATCATACTGTATATACATATTGGACGTTTATTTCAATACAGACAGAGAAATGACGGGCCGTAGCAAACATGTACAAGTCAAAACCTTGCAAAGTCAATATTCAAAGACAGGTCTTATTCGTGAAAAAAAGTAAGACAGAGAATAAACACTACAAATATATAAACAAAAGAATAATAACACAGTAAATCAAAGAGAATTAGAACAAAAAAATCCAAAACTGTCTTACTTAAGGATGATCGCTGGTCTAATAGGAAATAAATATGATTCGAAATAGGTGTTTTAGTTTGAGAGAACATATGAATAGTAAACAAATAAGCAAGAAAAAAATATAGGTTCATGTGCTATAATGCCTTGAAAATTTGCGGGAAATGGGTTTTCTCTGGACTTTTCATTGTCTTTGGATTGACAACATCATTCTCTCAAAATGTGTGAAAAAATAAAAAGGATTTCAAAAAATTTTGTCAAATACCATTTTAAGGTATATATGAATGAATTACAAAAGAAAAAGTGGGGGTTCATGGGCAAAATATTTCATGTTTAATAAATGGATAAAACCCGAGGATTCCGAAAATCTGACAAAAAGACCAAAACATGACCAGCGAGCATCCTTAAAAGGCAAGTTTAAATAGAAAAATTCAGTGGTCTAATCATATAGGTTATACTTAATATACGTGGTCAGTGATCATAAGCAGATTTTACTGTTTCGCAAAAGATTAAGCATAGCGACGTCAATTACCAATCTAATCAACTTTCCGTGATAAATATAACAAAAATAAAAGGTAAGTGAAATTCGTCTGTAAGTGCAATCATGCAAATAAAAATTCCAAGACTCGTTGAGGAAAATTTAAAAAAATATTCTTCCAAGGCTCGTTGAGGAAAATAAAAAAAGCCTAACTCGGGGATGTGCAAAGAGCAATCAAAAAGAAGCACAATACAAAAAAGTATAAACAAACATACATGGACCCTTGATGAAAGAGAATAGACAAACTGCCACAGATCAGGTCCTCGTTTAACAATCCTTCGTACGAGTACGATCAAGAGAACGGGTTCCATGATATGCATAGAAACAGACACCAAAGACCGGAAATCAGATCACGCTTAAGACTGATCATAGTCGTACAAATGGTTGTGAAATGGGGCCCAGTTCCATTTGGGGGAAAACGAAGTTTCATACATGTGTAGCTAATTATCTGTATGTCGTGACGATAGGAGACTTTTCAAAGGTGGTGACTTTGGCCTTGGAATAAATATAGATTCTACAACGATGACCAGTTGATTATGATATGTATCAACTCGGGATAATTAAATTGCGAGGCTTGAGTGTGATAATTTTCATAACGCTTCATGAGAGGTCTTCTGAACGTTTTTTACAGGAAATTGCACGAAAATTTAACCAACGTGTGGTGATATCAGAATTAATCTAACGGGTCAAGAGATGTATGCGCACAAAATTAGAGTAAAAACATTTATCATTCTTTGAAAATAATCAAGTTGTGACCACCACAGTAAAACTGTAAGATAAGTTGGAAAGCCAACAGAAATATATAAAGAATGGCCGGGGTAATATTTAAGCATCGATTGTATGGTGATTTATTCGAATGTTTTTTCATAAAAAATAAAAATACAACCAAAGTAGTTACTATGTACAAAAACGGCACTCAATATCACAAACTGCTTTTCAATTAATATCAAATATTCACAGTATTAATAATACAAGTTTTTTCTAAGGACACAAACCATAATAAATATTGCACATATATACATGATATATATATAAAGGAGTAACTTATGAATATCCTTTTTTAAAACATTGTTGTTCCTATGATTACAAATTGAAGGAAATCCGTTTCATTTTCTATATCATTGTAATTGCACACTGTATTAAAGTACATTATACATATTCATTTATTTATTTCATTTAAATGTAACAGTGAATAATGCGGCAACTGCAAGAAAGTTCCAATTCGGGTTCCATAACAGTGGGGCACTTGATATGATATGCGACGATAACTGTAAAGCCGAATGCTCATCTGTTGGGATTTCCTTGTTACAGTATGACGTCATACAGCATGAAGTACATTCCTAAGAAAATATTTGAAAAATAAATTAACTTATAGCTTTATTAAAATATTATGAGGTTGCATACGCTCATTATATGAAACCCAAATATCAGATATTTATAATACGCCCTAACAATACGCTGATATAGGTACCGGTAGAAGACTCTAATTTGTAAATTGTCTTCATAACAACTAAACAATTAGAAGTTTCTGTCTAACAAATAAGACTAGCAATCTTCCGTCAAATTTGAGGTATTACCAGCATTGACATCACATTGCAGTTTGACCGGACTTTTTTTAAAATTTAGAATGTGTTGTTGCCGTTAACGCAGCGAGATACTTACCCTACTAATGTCATTTCCGTATTTTATGGAAGTTCACACTGCTAGGTCATTAGTTTGTGTGTTATGTTTTTAACTTCTTTTGTTTTCCGTGTTTTTTTGGGTTGATCTTTTGGTGTTCTCCCGAAATTGAACCGGTGGCATCGATTGCGGAAGGTCGCTGTGGTCTCGTGGTAGCGTGATCGCCTCGAGTGCTGAAGGTCGGGGGTTCGATCCTGGCCAGGTCAAACCAAAGACATCAAAATTGGTATTTGCTGCTTCTCCGACGAGCATGCGGCACCAAGGATTAAGAGAAAAGATCGTCTGGTCGGCTCGGAGTCAGTATAATGTGTACGAATGGGGTGATATGTCTTCCCACGGACAGTTACCGCGTCGGCTATCACGTTAAAAATTCGGCTCAGCGTGTCGGTCATATAAAAAACAGGGATCATATTCATTATCATATCAACATGTTGTCGTTCTGATATGCACCTGGTTGCCACTGGACGTTAAACAATAATTAATTCATCCATAGGAATTCACCTTGTCTTGATTGATCAGCCTCATTTCAGCGTGAGAAATATTTACGGACCTTAAAAGTATGCAGAGGTTTTGGAAATCAAAGCGCCAATGCTCACATATTTTTTACATGTACCTATGGGCTGTATCATTTTCAAGAAAATGTATCATAAGGCTGAATAGTTTTTATTTTCATATAAAATGCTTTTAGACTTAAATAGACACATAAGGAATACTAACCGAGATTCCATTTTTTGTTTTAGTACATCCAACTGAGGTTCTGTCACATTGCCATGGAAACACACATTTTTTGGTCACCAAAATACTTTTTTTTGTACTTGTGTTAAAAGTATGAACTGTGGCACATGTTGTCTGATCTACAAAAAAAAAACACAAAAACTTACAATTTTGTAACTTAAACATTTACGAAAGCGTAATTCTTAAGGTTCCGAGCACGAACACCAAAAATCAAAACAGACCCTAAGAAATTTACTGATGTATAAAACTTTATACAGAAATGTATTCGGATAAAGTGAAGGGGTTTGGGTTAAAATCATTCCGTGTATGAACAGATGAAATTACATGTAAACAATATTTCAATATATTCTATGATACCAATTCAGGCGCACATTTTGTCGACTTACGAAAATGAGTTGCTCTCAAGACCACAACAAAAATGCCAAAATGGCAAATCCAACACTATCCAAGGACAGAGCTATGCACCAGGGAGATACACCTTAGTTTCTGCAAAATTTAACATTTATGTAAAAGGGAGTGTAAAGTGTCAATTTCGGGCTGGTATCGAAAAACTAGGTACCCTCGGGGACTTGGAGTCAATGTATTCTAGTATGAGAACGATGTCTTGATAAAAATTCTGGCTGTACTTCCACTCCTTCACTTACGTGTCGGTCAGCAATAAAAAAAAAATAAAAAAGGGTAAAAGATAACTGAAGATGAGAGAACTCTGGAAAAAAGACTATATGAACAACGCAATTTCTGACTGTACTCAATCAAAACACTGACCATTATCTATATATACGTGAAACATACTTTCCGGGCAAGGAATATCTGGAGCCCAGTCATTACATTTCTGATTTTTGTTCATTCCAGGACACGTCCAACATGTCAGATCTGCAACAGAAATAGACAAAAACACTTAAGTTTCATTTGCACAACTTCATCAGATTCATGATCATTTGTATTTAGTGTTATTTTTAATACATGTAGCTTATCGTTCCTTCAGCTCAAATGTTTTTTTTTACATAATTCGACGAAATTTAATAAACAAAGAAGTTCACATTTTGTGAAGTGGGACAATCGCATTTGATTTGTACCATGTTCTTTTTTTTTAATCTTAGCCAATTAAGAACAATTACGATTGACAGGACCAGGATTTGGGCAAAATAAAAAGACAGGATCACTTCAGGTGTGAATAAAAAATGCAGGACCTGTGTCAATCAGAATTTTTTTGTGGTTTAAATGAAAATAAAATTTGAGGCCAAGATTTCTACGGGGAAAAATAGGCAGGTTCAAACATTTCATCCACCCCCCCCCCCCCCCCCCTATAAAGATCAAATGGTTGCCCCCTTACATGTAAATACATTTTGTACCTGAATATTTTTTGTACCTACAGACAATTAATGCGTCTGTATTTAGGGGGAGTTCACATTGCTTTATTTTCTGTGATGTCTAGTTGTGATTTTTTATGTGGGGGGGGTCTTTTTTATTCTTTTAGCTATAGATGTTTGCTTGTTTGCTTGTCGTGTTTGTTTGTTTGTTTGTTTCACCCTCATGACTTTTCCTTGGATTTCCAATTTACGGCCGTTTACCACTGTTTTGTCTCTTCAGTTATTTTGTCCATGTTTTAAATTTTTGCGTTAATCTAACTGTATAGAACTAAAATTAAGCCGTAACTTGCAAATATTCACACAGTACCATTATAATGATTGCAATTTACTGGTTCACTAAATTAAATACTTCCCCTTCCTGAGCACCTGATTTCACTCCCGGTTTTTAATGGGAGTTCACATTGCTAGTGCTTTAATTTCTGTGAGGTCTCGTTTTGTTTAGTTTATTATACTTTTTTATTCTTTTAGTTATACATGTATCTTTGTGGCGATTTTTTTGTTCATTGTGTTCAATTCTCATGACTGTTTTTTCCTTAAATTTAGAATTTACGGAGCTTTCCCATTGTTTTTTCGCTTCGGTATTTTTGTTGATATTTTAAATTTGTGCGTTATAATTCAACTGTATAGAACTGCATTGACTTGCAAATATTCACACAGCCATCATTATAATGATTGCAATTTATTGGTTTACTAATACTTAAAGACTGGTAGATGAGAAACACGTAACTTACCGTTATTTCCATTATTTGTCATTTCTGGAACAGTCACAACAGCATGTCCAATCACCCCAGAAATACATAGCACTATGACTAGCATAACCTTGTCTCGGAATTGGTACAAAGGCAAAACCATATCGTTTATATCATGTATATTACAGTGTAAAAAATAAATTGCAGCTACATCTTAGAAACTTGTTGCTATGATTTAGTTCAGCAGATATTATCATACGCCATTTCTTTCTTTTTCATTCATCCTCGAGTTCACTAAATAAAATCTCCATTATAGCTATAATGCTGCCAGACACCTGTAAGTAAATGTATATGATGCACTTCTAAGTATATCTAAGAATGGTATGATACAATAAAAGTTTGATGTACACGCGGTTCGGTCGCTTCAACAAGTTTTTAAACAATGAAAAAATCATACATTATTTAACTCTAAATAATCCGTTGATACGTTGCGTGTGAATTATCGTTAAAAATGACACTGCTCACTCAGATTTCTTATCTTAGGAGAGCTTTTTGTTGCCTTTTGTTCTTTTTTAAATCATTACACATGTTACACGCAATAACAAAATTATTAGTGGTTTATTAGTGGTAATAAATTAGTACATTTTGTACTTTAATATTTTTTCTTTAAATATGTTGTGTTCCGGTTATTCGTTTGGAGTTTTAAATGAAAACATTAAATAATTTTTTATTTTTTTTATCAAGTTTTTGTTACAATCTAATAAAAAATATAAATGTATTCATGTGTATTGTGGATAAGATATCTTACTTTGATAAGATATTTTCTTTTATAAAAACAACCTAAATCATGTATGTATTATAGTTTCCTTCTTGACGGATAACTAAGATAACCGATTGTCTAAATCTGCCTTTAACTCTTAAAATATTTGAATCAAGTTTTATAACGTTTCGGAGTGCTCTTGTTTGCTGCTCGGAAACGTTCGTATTACAAAATGTATATATATGTATACATGTGTTTATTCTCTGGGCATATTTCATCTCTGATCTATATCTACACAATGTTCATTTATCCATTTTTGAATACATTTTTTATTGATCCGAGGGGCGGATCCAATTTTAAAATTATAAGAACTCCGAAATTTTACTTGCACGGTAAAACAATATAATTTATACATGTGCAATTAAAGTATATTCATTATAGTATATACATCCAGTAATAAAACAAAGTAAATATGAATAACATTGTTTATTATACGTCATGAAAAAATCCTTTAATTTCATTGGCCGAACGGCAGGTAATATTTTGCAATAGCTGTGTGAATTCCAATTTTACCAGCATAATCTGAATAACACCCTCTGAGCATTAAAACCCCCTAAGTTATAAACCCTCTGAGTAATAACACCCTGAGCAATAACACTCTCTGAACAATAACACCCTCTACGTTATAACAGGTAGATACAAGAAATTTGATGCTTTGAAATTTTTTAAACAAATTGTCAATGTTTTAAGTAATGCATGCCTATAACGTATTAAAAAGATAACGATTCTGCTAGATCTATAATTCACCCTTCCCGTGGTGAGCAGTTGGTATCAGGTTAGCGGAAGTGGTGATATAATGAAAATAATTGAATTCGGAGTTGACGAAATATGATACAATTCGATATAAGAAATATTAAAAAAATAATAATGAAATTTGGAGAAAAAAATCGGAAACAAACTGGTAAAATTCGACAGTGAAATGCACCGATTTATTTTGATGAATTTTGAAACTTACCTTCAAAATACTTGCCAACTAAAGAATTTGTTTTCGTGTTGTAAAATAAAATTGAATGTTTATAAATTGCTTTTTGACACGCAATTTTTCCAAATCATATTATATTGTTAATTCAAGTTAATGAAAACATTAAAACTGGTTTAATTGCAATCATTAAATATACAGACTTTTAAATTTTTAAAAGGTGACAAGACCTTTGACAGAATGAAAAGCTCTATTATTTGTCCGTAAAAAAATTCAAAATAATTTATATCATTTAATTATATACACCACACGTAGAAAAACAACGATACAATGAAACATTTATGGTCCAAAACGAATAATTTTTACCCTGTAAAGTTTGCATTTGAAATAAAAATAATTCTAATTCAAAATTTGTTATTTAAACATAAAATAGGTTATCAAAAGTTTTAATTGAATATTTACGGTTTGACATAGAAATAAAACACCCAATAATTTTCAAGTCGGTATTAATATATATGAATGTATGTATAGGTTTCCGAATTTTTTATGAATAGAGCATTTTTACGTATATAGTTAACGCGTTGACAGAGTGACAGTTGTCCTCAACAGAGATTAATTGGTCAAATTGATTGTAAATAACAATGTATTCACCGTGTAAAACCGGTAACACAAAAAAGACGGCGCACCTTTCCGTTTGTCAGACATTTTTCAGCAAAGATGTATTTAAAAATTGAACATTTTCATAATCATTCAAGCGTACTTTCATCATCTGGCAAAATATATTCCACGAATGTGAGAACGCTATTATCGTGATTATAGTTTTGAATAGTCCGTAGTTTAATTTTCCCCTTAAAGGTTTGTCAAAATTAGAAAACTGAGAAATCAAAAACTATGTTATCTTTCCCGCGTTTTCCGGTTGCACTCGATGATGATGGCCAAGGTATATAATAAAATAATAATAAAAACTTCAAAGGTACGCTTTCAAAACACTAATTGGATATATTTTGCAGATTGCGGAATTATTTTATCAAATTTACAGTCAGGCTGCATGAATATTTTATGTGCAAATTCCAGTCAGCTTAAATATAACATTTTCCCACATGCGATGGATACATTCCATAAAGACATATATATATATATATATATACCACATTCTATAGTAATTATTCCAGTCACCTAGGATATCATAGGTAATGTTAACTGAATCCCCCCCCCTTTTTTTAGCTGCCTCGTCTTTTTTCTATTCAATACCCCGACCTCCATTTATGGAGATCCTTCTCTCTAACACAGTATCATTCGATAAAATTTGGACACTATGATGTCAATTGATGTGGCCTTTAATTCTTTCATGAAATTAAAAAACATGCATTTCTTTTGTGAAGGCCGGGTTGGTGCAGAGAAAATGGGCCAGAGAAAAAAGGAGAATGCAAAAAACTTAATTCATGTCACAGGTGCCTATGAATTAATCTATCACCCCTAATGTTTTCATTGAAACCGTCTAATAAATACTTACCAAATTGAATGTAAAATTAGAACAATCCGACATATAGAAATACTAGTATTATTTTCACCCCAAAACAAATACTTCGCAACAGTTAATATAGTTATCGATTCTATCGGTACTTGTGTAACACATGTATGAGTCATATTATTGTTTCAGTGGTACTTTATTAATGGTTTTATTAATTGCTATCTATATTTTACTGATCGAAGGTCGTGTTTCTTGAATTACAATTATAACTTTATTTGCATAAAATACACCCATATGGGTCAAAGCAAAACAATACAATAACACTTCAATATATATACATCACAATAGACATTAACACAACATGAATACAACAAACAACTTACAATGAAAAAAAAATTCTTTATAATTATAAAATGAACTCTGACCAATGTGGACCCTATTTTCGTAGTGCCAATGACTGCTTTATAAAGTCGCAAACATAAGGTAAAAGTTCTAATTTAGGGTTTAAAATTTGACTAATATGTTCCAATTTGTTATTAAAATCTATATTCAAATTAAGTTGAAGATGTTGGAACATAGTTTGCCTTTGCTTTTTATTAGTGTTACAAATTAAGAAAAAATATTAATGATGCTCATCCCCAATTTCTTTACACACAGTACATAGCCGGTTTTCCCTTAAAATATTTTTGTATCTTCCTACTTCTATATTTAAAGAATGGTCACTGACTCTGAATTTAGTAAAAATTTGTCTATTTTTGAAACTGGATTCTTTTACACGATGAATGTGGCTATAAACTGAATGGTAAGAGAATAGATTAAGGTGGTACCCAACACTTTCACTAAAATTAATTTGGCTCGTTTAATTTTCATAAAATTTTGACAAAGTATTTACTTTGACCCATTGACAAAAATTTTAAAATTTCAAAACATTTGAACCAACCAATTCATCAGAAAAATTACACTGATTGTATAGCAGTTTGACAAACACTAATATTGATCATTGAAAAGCTTAATATTCCATTAACAACACAACGTTATTAAAACGTTTAGCTGATTTTACAGAGTTATCTCCCTGTAGTGTTAGGTACCACCTTAATTGCTTCATCGCATAGTATAGCCCAAATCTCCCATAAAAACAGAAGAAATTCTAATGAATTACAAAATTTTAACCAGAAATTTCAAAATACTAGTTAAGTCTAAAAAGGACAGAAATGTTTTGAGTTTCAAGTTACAGTCAACTCTCACTATGTCATACTCAGTTGAGTCGAAATGTCGGATGAGTCGAATTTTTTATGTGGTCCAAAATGTTATACAGTGCATATATATATATATTGGCCATTTTTTATATTCTATCTCTAACTAATTTTGTTTAAATATGATATCAACAATCTCGGTCCGAAGTCATTTCTTATGGAACCCAGACACTGCGATCAGCAATTATAGTTTACCCCCTTGGGATATGTTTAAAGTTAAATTTTCACCTATAGAAAAATAATTAAAGAAATTACATAGTGTACTGTATCTATAACGTTCATTTTTTATTGGCTAATATCTTCATATTAATGCTGCTGGTGGAAGGGGATACATAGTGTACATTAAATGCTATTTTTTAAGGTTTTTTAATTGGGTCCAATGCATAATTGTGGTTTATTCTTTAAGCCAAACGTGCCCAAATTCAACTACTATATGCCCATAGAAGAGTGAAACTATTTATGTAAAATGATTTAATCTGAACATTTTAACGAGAAAACTGTTTTCAAAATACATGAATGAAGAAAACCTTTCACGAGGAAACTGTTCAAAAATGTGTAATTGAATGAAAAATGAGATTTATACAGTTATAATAAATTCTTTATTTTTGATTTTCCTGTTTGGTAACAAAATTCTGACAAACTTCTTGATTGGGCATTTTTGACTGTTTTCAAAATATTTCATATTTTCCGTTCTCTCAATTTAGAAATGGTATTCATATTAGCAATTGACGAACGTTTATCAGCTTCAAGTGATATACCCCGGCGTATTCAGTATATCTAATTTTCAATAAAATTTGACAGTAGGTTGATTTTCCAAAGTTTATTGAATTGGTCAAGCTATTTGCATGTCCGATGAATGGCGTTAGCCAAGTTCGATTTCTGCTTACAAGTACTGAGGACGAATTTTATGTATTTAAAGCAGATACTGCATTTTTCTGCTTTCTAGTAACTTATTGATTTAGTTGTGGAATGTTTTTATAGTTTTCCTCTTGAAAAATTGAAAATTTGGTATGTGAAAAGGTATATAAGGATAAAACAAGCTCAAATAACTTACTGTAAAAATATTTTTACGAAAGCACTTAAATTAAATAACGAAGTCTTACCATATCTTATTCGTCCAACATCTACATAATTTTGTACCTGGTTGATCTGGGGCGGTCATTTTAAACAAAATCTGATAAGGTTATACACCCCTCAATTAATCAATTTATTTTTTTAAATGTCAGTTTTACAGCTTGATTACTGAATAATTTATTTTCTCCTATTTTAAACTGATGAACCATCTTTAGAAGTAGGTATGTATTTGCTTACTGTTGTGCAAATGAGACACGAACATTTTTGGAATCAATTAAATGATTTACGTGTAATAGAATAGAGAATGGAAACGGGGAATGTGTCAAAGAGACAACAAACCCGACCAAAGAACAGAAATCAGCTCAAGGCTACCAATGGGTCTTCAACGTAGTCCTATAACATAGGACCTGAGGGGCGATATTTGTCTTTTCCTATTTGTTTTCTGATATTTGCTTTTTACTTATTTTGCTTTTTATTATTTTTCATTTTCTATTTTCTGTTTTTACCAAAAAAATAAAAAATGAAAATATCAGCATGAAAACATTAAAAATGGAAAAAGAATGCGCAGTCATATGTTATAGGACTAGTCTTCAACAAAGCGAGAAAATTCCGCATCCAGAGGCGGGCTTCAGCTTGCCCCATCTAACACATTTAACAATAATGCATACTAGTTCAGCGGAGTGGACGGAATACTGAACTCCGAAAATACAAATAAACCAAAATTTAAAAAGCACACAAGACTAACAATTATAGGCTAGAGGTTCCTGACTTGGGACAAAAATGCGGCGGGGTTAAACATGTTTTGTGAGATCTCAATCCACCCCCCCCCCCCCCCCCCCCCCCACCCCCAATACTTCCAGCCAATGTGGAATAAACAAACACACAGCGATACACACAGTAGTGGTAATAAATTAGTACATTTTGTAAGTACATAGTAAGGGGTTACCGAGTCAAGTTAGCTATGATATGAAAATGAATGAATATATATGGGATATGCGTTATTGAAGTAGCACACGATTTACTTGGACAAGGAAAAGGATTTAGTTGTTTGAATGACTACAGTGCTCAGTATGGACTATTAAATAACAAAATCAATACATATCACTCAAAACTAGCCACTTCAGTTAATATAATAACCCCAGAGGGAGCTATATTCCTATAGTTACAAATTTATTGAACAACTGGGTTAGTAAATTTCTATCACTCACCTATATAAAAATCAGGTACCAGATAAAATGTTCACAAACAAGGGTTACGCCCAGTGTAGTACCTAATTAAGTTGCTACAAAAACAGCACACAATATTCTCATGATTCCAAAATAAAAATAAAAAACACAATAGCAATGAATTCAATGGAAATGAAGACAGTCGGCCTTTAGATATACATAATTCGCACTGCGGACAGGTATGAGGTTTGATTAAACATATTTTTGAGAACGATTTCTATTCAAAAATAATTCCTGAAAAAACCTTTTGCTTTTTGCATTTATTATGGGGACGCAATGTGAACCAACTTTTGAAAGAAACGACAGGCTAATAGCATTGAATAGAGCCTGCAGACTCGAAAATATGGTGAAAAGGGCAAGACTAAATATGATCTGGAATCACATATTAGTAAATGTAGTATGTATGTATTTTCGGAAGTATGCGCGCCCAACAGAAAAAAAACTTGCTGACCAGAGGATCATAGATTCATGAATGTGCCTATAAAAAATACAACACCATGACCCGACTGTAGATAAACCTTTTTTTCGTTTTTTAATTAATTTATTATTTTTTCTTTTTTTGTAAGAGACTGCATTGCACATGTTGTGGTTTTTTTTCAAGCGGCTTTTATTAGCTACATGTATGTTTATTGCAAAAAGTAAACACTCACGTGTTAAAATGCAAACATTACATGAATAACATACAACACATGAATAAAGTTCTAGACGAGTCAAGTATATATTAGGTATATAGATATAGATAATTGACCAATATGGACCTGATATAGATATTATAGATAATTGACCTCATTTTCGCAACTTCATGGCCTGATTGCTTTATATAGCCCGCAACGTTAGACAAAATATCTTTATTGGGATTTTAAACAGTTTAAGTTTAAAGTTTGAGTCAAGCTGGTTAAAATTAGGACAATGGGTTTTAATTGCATTTATAAGGGGATTTCTTATATTATTACTGATTTGGCAATGAAGGAAAAAGTGTTCCTCGTCATCTAAAATTTTACAAACTCTATGCCCTCTCGGAATTTTCTTGTATTGACCTATTTCAATTTCCAATTTATGGTCACTTTATAAATACGGAAATTTGTTAAAAGTTGACGACTATTAAATATTTTTTTAGATTGTACAAGTATATAATATATAGTCTTCCAATTTAACTTCATTTTTAAGTTTACTATAAAGGTAAAGTTTTGAACTGTTATCTATATTTGAAAGTTTCTCAAGAGTGATTAAATTAAATGTAACATCTTTTTTTCGTGGATTTTTTATTAGTTTAAAAGGTTCACTAAAATCAACATATTCTTCTTTATCGATATTAAACTCTGTAAAAATGTTCTTTGCAAAAGTATACCAAGTATATATTCCATTTTCAGATATAGACTTATTTACTTTGAAAGCCTCTTTAGTGAAACGGGCTTTGAGAATTTTTTCAGCATTTTCTTGGACAAAACCATAATGTATAACCAACGAAGAATGCATTTCATAAATGATATTTAACATAACAGACATTTCTTATAAATATTATGATTTTTCCCCTCAGAAATCCTTATCAGATTGAAATTATCAATAATTAATGGGTCTGAAACGTACGGTTGGCAAAGACCGAAATTGGTTTCACTCATTAAAAAAAAAAAAAAAAAACGCGGGAAAGCTTCCGAAGTAAACATTATTCGGAAGTTGTAAACATGCACTCATGCAGGACTTCCTATTACTTTTATCAGTTTATCTGTTTATAGCCGGATCCAAGTTAAAAATGAACTAAAGCGCTAAAGAAGAGAAAAAATTTCCGTGTAGCAGAATGGCGTTTCTAGAGTCCGTTAGATGCTGGAACGAAGGTGTCGTTGCTTTTCGAGACAGACGATACCAGGACGCACTTCTTAGCTTCAACAGCATTCAAGATCCTAGTGCTCGAATCCAATTTAATCTTGCATGTGTGATTAAAAAACTTGGTAGAGATAGCGACTGTATCCTGGTATGATTGAAGTTCATGAATAAATTTATTTTTTTGGGGAAGGAAAATGGGGTTGGGCCAGGAGGTCATCATTCAATTTGGGGTTCAAAGACCCCTTCTCATTACATGATAATTTCATGTTTTATCTATTACTTAAGGTACCCTGACAAATTGATCTGTGGACCACTTGAAGCCTATCATCAGACAACTCGTCCCATACTTGAACCGTACTGGGATTGTCTCATAGTTGAATTGTCTAATTGGACAACTCACCCTGTACTCCTTACATCCGTATCATTTAAGTCCATCATATAGGACTACCTGGCAAGTAGTAAGATCAGCTAAACAGTCAGAGAAGACAAATTGTTGTCTCAAAGATGATTGAGACACACAGCAAATTTTCTTTTGCAGGAAGATTACATACAATACTTATTGAGATATTTCAATAGATTTAGGATACGTATCACAGTACATTTTAAGTACAATCCATTGAGATAGAAATTGCTTCAAGTTCCTCGAGTTCCATCTCCACCATTTTGTGCCGCTGATATTCATAAAAAAAAATAATAAATTACATGCATTGACCCCGACCAAACCAGGGGTTGCTCTGGCTCCTAAAAAGTAGGAACCAGAAAAATCGCCAGGTGCCAGTTAGTAGCCAGATAAAATTTTATATCAAGGAGCCAAACTGTGTCAATCTTGCAACTGTTGTTGAATGTGTCTCGCTCAAATTTCTATTTGAAAACAATCAGTCTATTCAAGAAGGAAAAAGAACAATGTTTCATATTTATTACTAACAGCTTGATTGTCACTGTTGTCAATAGCTCCGGAGCTAAACCCAAATACAGAAAGTTTTGTCATCTTTGACGACAAATTTGTCAAATCTAACTTTTGCTTCACCATAATTACGTTTGCGTATATGTAGTTTTGGAAGATGAATAATTATATTTCATTGAGACAACAATTTATAAGAAAGAAATCGGAACTTCTAAAGTTTTCTAATTTCTTTGATAATATTGAGTTATTAGTATAATTTGATAGAGCTTGGATCTCCGCTTTGTATTAAGCTTGTTTCTGAAACTATGTAAATAAATACAACTATATTGTTAATATCATAAGCGGCCCCTGTGTATCGTCTATTGAACTGTCCAGAAAAATACTGCAATTTCGGTACATACGGTGAATCGTTTCCCCGTTAGTAACAATAGATTTTTTTGACAAACGATACATATTGTGAAATTTAAGTTTATAGATTTACGATACGTATCACGATACGTTTTTAGTACGATCCATTGAGTAAGAAATTGCTTTTAGGTCCCTCGAGTTCCATCTCCCCCCTGACGTGCCGCTGATGTTCATAAAAAAAATTACGTGCATCGACCCCGACCAAACATTTAAGTTTCGATTAATTTTTGAAAACTTTAAGAACGATATGAATTAAATCATTGCTAAAATACCAAAGCCATATAAAAATTTTGCCCCAGTTCTGAAAGTACGTAAATAGAAACAACTATAAACTTTTTTATTATCATCATCCTGTCAGTAGGAGCACCATATCGTAAGCGGCCCCAACATATTATCTATCAAACCATCAGGAAAAATACCGTGATTTCGGGATATACAGTGAATCATTTCACCCTTACAAAACAGTGTTTATTGTTTGAAATACAATAACTTAGTCAGCTTATAATTTATTATGGAATAAACGTTTAATTTTTATATTTGCCAATAATTCTACCCTTAGGGCATAATATCTGAATTCTGAAACTTTTTCCACAGACAACTCTTACAATGTTACTATCACACTTACATTAATATTTAATCTGTTTCAAACAATATTGGCTATGAAAGAGATTGAAAATAAGTTCAGAGATGATTTTTCAGCTACACTCATGACCAAACAAAGACACTAAGGGAATAATATATTTGTGTACTAAATCGAATCATATTCCCGAAGTTTTGATATACATGTAAAATAAATAATGTTACTATCTAACATTATGACTTGTTATGCATGAGAGAGATAAGGAGACATGTCATTGGTGTAGAAGTTCTTGCACTGGACAATCAAATATTTAAATTTCAGCTCACCCTTCATGGAATATTTTCGTTAGACGAGGTTAGAAAGTAGCTAGACATCGAATTTCAAAACATCTTTTGTTTTATTTATGTTCTCAACAATTTTTTCTAAAACTGAGGGCATGCAGAAACCATTTAAAGAAAATAAAGTGAGGCTATCCTGGTTTTTGGGTAAAAAAAAATTCCAGGCGTAAATACAGCTGTATATAACATTTCAACAGTAGTCATGGCAAATGAATAAAATAATTTAATTTCTAATTTTTTTCAGCACCTGAGTGAAGCTATTAATAAGGACCCACATCTAGCAGTAGCATATTTTCATAGATCCGTCCAGTACTTGAAGGCAAATCAGTAAGTAGAACTCTTATAAAATGCATGAAAAAAATTGTATACAATAACTCATCCAAAACTATGAAAGTGAATACTGGGTATGGATTTGAGCCAGTGTTCTCCCCATACTTATATACCACAGTGGTATCACTGTGCTTTAATGTTTTACCACTGTGATATAATTTTTCACCAGTGTGCTATAATTTTTCACCACTGTCTATATTTTCTAGCATTTTGCTATTAATTTTTGTATATATTTTCTAATTTGTATGCAGTTTTTTACCTTAGTTTACGTGAGGGACAACAAGAATAATTAAAATCCATTAAAATTCTGCATAATAATTTATGATTTCTCATAAACGATCAGAAATCTTATTCAAATTCGTATAAATTTTTTCATTACATTAATAGAACGATTCGTTATAAACCTTTATGAATCTTTTACCACAATTATAGGTTTGACAATGAGTGAGAATTAGATATCGCTTGATATCAAATTGAGTTGTTTAATTTGGATATAATAATAAACATTTTATATTGCTTTTGGCGAGTTTATTATTTAGTCCAAATGAAATAACGAGAGTTGATATCAAGCGGTATCTAATTTGTTCGACCTATTTCTCTTATGATTCTTCAGGAATATTTGTTTGTTTGTGATTCGGCGTCCGACCCGCTGGAAATCTTAACGTTAATTTTTCTGTGACGTCAAATGTTGCTATGCAACATTGGCTTTCAAGGATGACCACGCAGATTTCAACCAATTAGAAAACAACGACGTTTGGATCCAGGCCAATCAAATAAAAGAATTTCTCATAACACATGTTCATATCATATGATGGGGAATTAGTTATGAAAAATAATTCATCGCGCGAGAAATAGATAACAACGCACCATCATAAGAGAATGCTATTTAAAAGTTCTGGGGAGAACACTGGATCATCTCTGTTACAGCAGGTGATAAAAATATGTAAAACAAATAAAAAACAAGGATTCAATTATGAAATTGTTTTTTCTAATAATGTACATGTGCAGTCTACAGCTGTGCTATCTGGGTATTAAATACAGGTAAATAAGAAAATTAAGTAATCCAACATCAGAATCAGTTGAGACTTCATGTTGTAAAATATCATGATCCTACTGAAAAACCATGAAGTTAAGAAGTATAAACACATGTATCTGTCTGAA
Source organism: Mytilisepta virgata (assembly GCA_028015205.1). Taxonomy (NCBI): domain Eukaryota; kingdom Metazoa; phylum Mollusca; class Bivalvia; order Mytilida; family Mytilidae; genus Mytilisepta; species Mytilisepta virgata. The sequence continues at coordinate 700,513 of JAPWFG010000023.1, forward strand.
CCTGTCCAGAGTTTAGTAGCCAACTTGGCCCATGGCATTTTAAATCTCGGGGTAATAAAGAAAACATAGGTCAGAAATAAACGTAGGGTTTCAGATATAAATACTTATACTGTGTAAAGAACAAAACTTTATTTAAAAAATTTTGCTGGAATAAATTTTTTTTTTTTACCCAAAAATCAACTAACACTGACTAAGGTAGGAATAGATTATGGCCTTGGTTTCTGATTAAAAAAGTTTATCTTTTCAATATCATCACAGAAAGAAACACAATTTAATAATCATGATAATGGATATCTGTCTTTAAATTTTTTTATTTTCTCCAGACAAGACAATTACTGACACATTTACGAGGGTCGTACATAGGGTGAAAAATTTGGCCTGCATGTTGCATTTTTCTCAATTTGCACAAAAAATGGTGAATAATGACCTATCAGCACAGTCACACAGGAAATAAAAACTGCCTAAAACGTTGAACAAAATTAAACCTGTACCGCGTCCGCCCTCATTTACATCATCTGAAATATCTAGATATGGACGTATTCCACAAAATATACCAACCCATGACTGGTTGCAAACATCAACATTAATGATATTCGTATGAATTCATATTAAATTAGGACCATTCAGATGCATGTTAATAATGGCAGCAAAAACTAATTCATTTGATAAAAGATGGGAAAAATCTAAACTTCAATATTATTTTGACAATTCCTATTCCCTTAAATTCAAGTTTTATGAATCTGTAGGTGACTCAAACTTCAAAATTTAATCCAGTTATTGACTCCAGGACTACCAAAATAGATTTTTTTGCTCGTTTGCATGAATTTTAGTTGACGTGGGCAACCACAAATACAGCATTCGTCCCTGCAGTATATGTGTATTTAAAGAAATAATTATTGTTTTACAGATATAGTGAGGCATTAAAAGACTTGGACAGTGCAGAAAAGTGTTTACGAGGATCGTCTTTCATCAACTACAGTCAGCTTGGATTGAACTTCACATTATATAAATTTGAAGTAAGAATACGACTCCAAATATTTTCTTGTGTTATATTTTATGGCTAATCTAGAAAAACATGAAAAATTGATATTGCTAATTCATGGATTTAAAATAAACTGATTTTGTTTTTTTTTTTTTTTTTTTTTTTTAACATAAGGTCGATTTTTGTGTGTTCTTTCCATATAAGAAAAGAAAACTGCATTTGATGAAAGTTCAAACATAGAAAAAGTTCTTTTATTGTTGTTCTTCATATAACAGTCACAGAAGGGTCTTCAAAACATACAAAAATATCCCAGTTCTATGCAAGTTCATGATTGCTCAATCATTTCTATACATGTCATGGACCATATTTTATGTTGAACATTGACATTGGTGTATTGAAGGATACAGATGTTTGTACATATATAATTATTTAACAAGTTAAGTTAAGAATTGACTGTAATTTTTTTCAGTTTATGAATAACCTCAGTGAAGTGGTGCACTCTAAATAACTTGCATATATAGTGTCATAGTAGACAAGAACAATTTAGTCTATGATATGATCGCTCAAAAAATTTAACCAATCAAATGATTTTTACTTCCAATATTAAATTATAATTAATAAAGAAATGAAACAAACACTGTTTGCCTGACATTTTAATAAATGCTTTACACTTCAGATTGAGTTTAACAGAGCGGTATGTGTTGCCAGGAAGGGTGACATTAGAACAGCTGTACATCTAATTATAGAGGCAGGAAAAAACACTGAGGATGAAGTTCATAGTCGAATCGGTGTTAAAACCATACAAGACCTGACAATTGTGAGACAAGACACGAAAGGGGTAAAATGTTTCGTTGTTTACATTTGTTTTTATAAACAGGATTTTCCAACTAAAAAATCTGGATTTGGGATACTTGGCAAGAGGGCATGTGGGCAACTACAAACAGTGATGAAAAAAAGCCAGTTTGCTGTAATTATGAAAGCTTCTTGTGTAACTATGGACCATTTAGAAAACTCCTGTTTGATTTCACAAATCCTGCTTTATTGGATGGAGTTGTTTCCCTTTGCCATAATGACTCCTTTTTTTTTTTTTCCCACTGTAGAGTAAGAGTCATAAGCATTCAGAAAATTCATATTATCATATTTAAAATCCAGAAACTGCAATTAATTCAAAAAAGCTTATGTGAAAAGTATTCTTAATGTTAAAAAACTTTATATCTAGCTCGAAATAGGTATGTTCATCAACAAGCAATTGGGACTGGAAAGTTCAAATAACTTAATTCCATAACATCAGTGGATACAAACAAATAGACCAACAAATGCTAGATATCAATATTATATACTAAATATTTCAAACGCAATATGTAATTTTCAGGGTCCTCTTCCAAGTTCATTCAGAGAGTTTGACATTCCTGATGACTGTGTTTTCCAGCCCCCTAAAGATATGGTAGCAAATTTAGGCAAAAAGGAATATGTTGCTAAAGCAAAGGTTAGTATTGTATGGTATCATTACTTTACAATTATATTCTTTTCATTCTATCAATATTCAACAGCTTTATTGTGTTTATCCCTATTAGAAAGAAGCCATTTTTTTTGTACATGTATTAAACATGTTTTTAAAAAGTTTAAACATTTAAAATTAAATTTTTCTCCCTCTGTTAAACATACATATACATTTTTATGTCAAAATCTTTTACAAATTTATTCTGGTGTTGAAATTTCCAACATGAAACATACTTTATATTATTGTAGTAAAAGAACGATCTTTAAGATGTTTTGGCCACTGTCCCTAGCCATCTTCAGTTTCTTTATTTTTCTTCCCAGCTACCCAAGATAGAGTAGCTCGGTAAAAGATTTGATAAAGATGGCTGCTAAATAGCAAAGTAATAGGGATGAGAAATTAAAAAGCTGAAGGACAATGTGCTTAAGATGGGATTTTTTCAACAAAACTCTTTTTTTCTCAAAATTTCTGATAATTTGTTCAACCGAAGATGACAGTGTACGATTTTGTTCGAGACTGGTCCCAGGATATCAATTGAACAAATTCAAAAGAAGACCAAAAATCAGCTCAAACTTGTGACTAACCATAGTCTTATGAATATTTGTGAAATAACACTGTGCATTATATGTATTCACGATGCATGCATGTGATACAATATCTTCAAATTAAGGAGTCATTTTCTTCGGCCCCAACATGCTTGAATTTTTGGTGAAGTTATTTAATCACCCCAAATATTCCTCAATTTCTTAACATTCTTTAATATTTGAAATTCACCTCAAGTGGGGAAAAATCTCACCCTTAACCATTTTGGATTGGGCACATATCTGTAAAACTGTTTACTCTTGATGATTCAAAATTCTATTTACATGTATTTCAAATTATTGTTCATTGTCAATGAAAAAAATATTGAAATAAGAATAGTCTAATGTTTACAAACTGTAATTTTCCAAGGTAAATAAACAATATATTGCATGTTTTTGCCAGGTTATATCTAGGTATGGTGATGGTAAAATTCCTTCCATAAGAAATAAAAAGGTTACTATCTTGTGCTTTTGTTTTGTCTGCTAGTTTGCTAACAAATGCTCTCTTAAGGATGATCGCTGGTCTAATAGGATATAAATAGGATTTGAAATAATAGGTGTTTTAGTTTGAGAGAACATAAGAATAGTAAACAAATAAGCAAGAAAGAAATATAGGTTCATGTGCTCATTTTAGAGCTATAAGGCCTTGAAAATTTGCAGGAAATGGGTTTTCTCTGGATTTTTTATTGTCTTTGCATTGACAACTTTAGTCTCTCAAAGATGTATGAAAAAATAAAAAGGATTTCATAAAATTTTGTCAAATACCATTTTAAGGTATATATGATTGAATTATAAAAGAAAAAGTGGGGGTTCATGGGGAAAAAATTTCATGTTTTAGAAATGGATAAAACCCAATGATTCCGAAAATCTGACAAAAAGACCAAAACATGACCAGCGAGCATCCTTAATAGCTTTTGTGAGCAGTCTGTTGTAGTGTTATACCATAACTATTCTAATTTTTTAACCTTAAAATTAATACATAAATTTTTGTGGAAAAATAGGGCTATTCCATTAAAATGAATGTGGGAGGGGCTGGAAAGGGACTTTCAAAATAAGGTCATAGCCAACAAACTTTTTTTATGTAATTTACTTACATCTGATAGGCACACACTACAAATGACTCAGGACCCATATCCTAAAATAAAACTTCCCTTCCTACCTTCCCACATCCATTTTAACGGAATAGCACTTAGCAAATCATCGAAAAATTTGACTTTTTGTCTTTCAATGGACATTTTCCACACCAATAAGATCAAATTGTCATTTCACTATAAAATATGAAAATACTTAATAACTCATTCTTTTGGCATTGTTATTTTAGTTTGTTTTAAGGAATCATTATTGTTTCTAGAAACTTTTTAATGCTGCACTCATTAAAAGTTGATTTATTGATTAAGCAAACACTTACTGTGTGTCTTTTTTCAAACTGCAAGTGATTTTTTGTGAATTTCTCAAACATTTATTTAAAATGGAAGTAAAAAATATTACAATACCTTTTGTTTCCGACAGTCCTAGTTAATTATTGGTTTTTCTATTGCTGAAATGTCCCATGTATTTTACGAAAGATGATTTTCAAATTTTTGTGTGCATTTGACTGATTGTTGCATCATATATGATGTCACCATGTTGCAGAATATGTGCGAATTTTGTTTCCAAAAATCTGATCCATGTTAACTTTTAGGACATACCAAATTGTTATTTTAAACATACAGAATAGAAATGGAGTCCAGAGTTTTTCATAGAGAAATTAATTGCCCAAGTATGCGAGACACACAGTAGCATGTTGAAGCACTTTCTCAAGGACTGAAACACATGCACTATGATTATCGAATGCTTCCTTTTCATGTTATTTTGTCAAATTTTAATTAATATTAATGGCAGCCGTGTTTGAATGATTAATATGAAAAAATTCTTTTTAAGAATTTTACAATCCTACATTGCAAAATTTTGAGGGCGTAAAAAAAATTTGGATTTTCTAAATATTCAATTCTCCGTGGATTTTTAAAAGTGTCGAAAAAATTAGAGTAATTATGATATCAGTACTACATGTATATCAGTGTTTTCCCTAGAGGGTTTATACATGGTGGTACCTCAATGGATTAATTTCAGGCCCCCATGCTTGAAATTTTACAATTCCTTACGATACTATATAATTTTTGTTTACCCCCATCCTTTTGAAAACTTGACTACCATCTTTTCAGTGAATCCCCATATGCTTCAAAACATTTCTGGGGAAAACACTGTATACATGTACATGTATGTGACTAAATTTTGTTTGTTGCACCAGATGTTACAGAGTCTTCTTTTCAAATTTATTTTTGAAAATACATTTAGTTTAAACTTATATATTTATAGTGGATTGGGAAACAAGTTATACCAACTTATACCAATCCTCTCCACTTGGCAGGTGCGAGAGCCCCCCTTGTAGCGGCATTTTAGAGGAGTCTTTAACGTGCTAAGGGTGTTGATCTCCCTTAACACGGGACAGCCATTTTTTGTCCCATCCAACAGGCTAGCATCGTTTATCAATACCATCCTCGCAAATGGTGTCGATAGGGCGTCACAAATGTGATCCCTGAAATTTTCATCCTGAACGGGAATCGAATCAGGGACCTTTGGCTTCGTAGTCCGATCCACTAACCACTCCACCATGGTTCCCTTTGAAAATACATGTATTAGGCCAAATAAACTTTAATTCTGTTTTTCTTGATGACTGACTTTACTTCACGTAAAGAATTATAATGGTCACAGCACAAAGGATGTGAAATTGAAGTTATATTTAATGGTTTTGATTTTAATGTTTAAAATTTCAGAGGTCAATTATCAGTAGCATTTATATTTTGTAATATACCAGTGTAGAAATTGTTATGTTTTTTTTGTACAAGTATAACTAATAGTAAATTTATTCATTGTAGAGAATATGTAAAAAACGTGTTTTCAATTTTCTAATCAATATAGATGCAATTAAATGGTATTGGTATGATTTGTTGAAAAATTTATACTTATTTACTAAATTTTACAATTATTTATTTACTAAATGCTATGGCTATGTGTGCTCAGTGGTCAGATTAATTAAAACATGTTTTTACCTTAATTTTTTAATTTATTTTAAGTTTGCATTATGTTCCATGTTTAACACTAGAATTAATGCAGGTATTAGCATATTACATTTAATAAAAGTGATATTTAATTTTTAATGTCAGAAACTGATACATCAGTATGTTTGATATTTTAACATTAACGACATAACAGGTTATAAATAACTCGGATATAATAGGACGTCTAATGCTTGATTGGTTTGTTAATGTCATATTCAAATTTGTGCAAATAATTCTAATAAAATTATAGACGTTTTATGATGGATTAATTTTCGATGCAATATCCCTACATCTTTCCGACAAAATTTTTAAGCAGAGGAACAGAATGACATTGCTGTTTTTCATCTTAAAGTCAAAAGTCAAACATTCGACACAAAGAAATTTCTTGCATCTTGTTACAAGTTCAAGCCGGCCCCTAGCATAAGTTTCAAGTTTAAATGGAGAAATGCAGTTTTTGTCTTATATCTCAAAAACTAAAGCATTTACAGCATAACTGATATGGGTAAAAATGTTCATTGGGTCAAGATCTACCTGCCATGCAATTTTCTGACGAATCGGTCAACCTTTTGTTGGGTTATTGCCCCTGAATTTTTAATTTTAAGGAAATTTTGCAGTTTAAGGTTATTATCTTGAATATTATAGATAAAGACAAACTGGTATTGTATACAGCAAAAATGTTCAACAAAGTAAGATCTACAACTAAGTCAACATGACCAAAATCATTGATTGACCCTTTACAGGAGTTTTTCCCCTTTAAAGATGGCATCCGGCGTAAACTTTCCTTTAAAGATCTTTTCTTCTGAAACCACTGGGCCAATTGGGACCAAACTTGGTCCAAAATTATGTCTGGCATTCCCGACTTCTAACCGACATGACTGCTGTTACTAAAAATAGGAAAACCAGGGGATGAATGTCAGCAATCTTCTATGAAACTACAAGGCAGTAATGGTCCTTAAGAGGTTCTCTTTCAGAGTTATGTCTGATGACCTGGACTGTTAACCAAGATGGCCATCAAAGGCAAACTTAGTTTAACATAGGTCCCTATGGGAAAATTCATTGAAAAATCTTGTCTGAAATAACTTGACATATTGGAACGAGACTTGGCAGCAATGGTCCTTAGGAGGTCCTCTTTCAGAAATGTGTCCAATTTCGTGGACTGTGAACCAATATGGCCACCCAACTGAACTTAGTTTAACATAGAACCCTTTGTGAAATTCACTCAAAGAACCCTATAGAAAAATCAGCCAAATTGACTGCAACACTTAAATTTTTAGTCCTGTTCAAGGTGAAAAGTTAAATCCAGGTGAGCGATACAGGCCCTTAAGAGCCTTTTGTTTAACATTTTGTAGGATGATATGACATAATCAGAGTTGTAATTTATACAACGAAGTTCATTTAGATATTTATGATCCTTGCATTTGACATTATTAATTATAGAAAAGGAGAGGGGGGTATACTGTTTTACCCTTATGGTTCATTCCTTGCGTGTGTTTGTCTGTAACAGAACACCGACCGAAAACACTCTTTTCTCTGCAAATACTGATCACAGCCACCTGATTTATGTTACAAGCCTTCTATAGGTACGCCATATTGTGGGATACGTTTTGGACCAAGGTGACATCAACTTCATTTATTTTTCCACCTTATTGAAAAGCATGAGTATTACTGGTTAGGAATGACTTGAAATATACTGATTTGAATTTATTTTTTGTGTGTGTGTGTATCTTATTTCTCTTTTCAAATTATGTAATATTTATAAATTAAATGTATTCCTGTGTATTTATTAGGTAATTTCAAAAATTGGAGAAAACACAGCCAACAGTGAATCTGAATCAAAGCCAAGTTTCAATTCATTAGCACCAAGAACACCTCCATTACCAAGGCGACCGTTGCCATCACTACCAACAGAAATGAGGTCATCAAGGTCAGTCGGAGATATAGCAGAAGAATTGAAGAAAGAGGAATCGAATAATAGCAGAAAATGTGTGGACAATGAGTTAGCAAATGCATTAAATGCAAGATTTAAAAATGGAGAACAATCCAACACCCCATCAAGACCCCCTAGAAGGCCTCCTCCACCCTCAGTATCTAAAGTGCCCCCACGTAAAGCTAGTGCGCCTTCCCTTATGACAGAAAATGATGCTCCAGCTTTACCAGTTAAGTCATCGACTATGGGTGCTTCATCTCACTTTCTTTCTTCTAGTCCAAAATCTTCAGCATCTAGTACAAGAAACATTCCCCCACCCCCTTCATACAAACCTCCGCCCCCACCTCCAACTTTTAAACCTCCATCACCCCCTGTTAAAAGAAGAACAAATGTTCCAGCCATTCCACCTAAAAAGAGACTTTCATAACATTTTATTTTTGTTTGATTTAAATGTCTTCCATGGTCAGTGATGGACAACATTAAGAGGACAAACAGAGAATATTCATATGTTTGAACCATGCATGTATTATGGTACTTTCTCCCATACATTTTTAACTCCAAAATTGATTATTTGATAGGATTGAAAACTTATTTTTGCATAAAAATTATCAAAGATGTTTTGGTTGAATTTATGAAATCAGTGTTTGATAACAGAACTTGTGGGTGCTTCGACCCCTACCATATATATCTTTCCACACCCCCAGACAAAGTGAATAAAGTTTTTATCCAACACAGTTTTCGATGTTGTCACTAAACAAGTGTAAAATGTAACAGTTTGATAATAAGAGATGTCAGTAAACCAAAGTGCAATAAAGGGTTAAATTTTGTTATTTATTGTGAGTTTATCAAGCAATTGCATAGAATGAAGATGTTACACATTGTACATGTATATTTCTGCATTTGAGTAGTTTTTATTCTCAGGGGAGTATGCATTTATTATCTCCCTTGATTTTAAACCATAGCTATTACGTCTGTCAGTATAACCCAAAATCTGTTGTTTATTGCTGCAATCAGGACTTCCATACACAAATTTTCAAGGGTGATAATTCAAATCATTTACTTATGAAAGGGAATGTGCATCTCAAATTATCTGCAAATCAGTATCTCTTTCACCTTTGTAGTTATTCTAAATACTAAAAAACATTTTTATGATTCAGAAGTCAGGCAATTATTTGGATAAAGTCTTAGTTTCCCATTATATAACAACAATATCTATAATACTAAATTTACGAATTAGCCGAATAGGCGGCAAAACGCGTGGTTCAAAATAAACGATGTATGGTTCAGATTAAAAAGGTTATTATCGGATTTGACAATCTGTACTTATAAATTTTAAACTGCAGTTTTGTTTATGTGCAAATGGAATTTGCATGGACTTTTCCGGTCTGAATTCTCCCAACATATCCCTTAGAAGGTTCTCGAATGCATCATTTTAACACATTGATTTAAATAAACAATTATATGCACATATTTTAAATGTATTTTTGTTTGAAATTACGGAAGAAGAATAAAACAAATTAAAAACATTCTCCTTCGAGTGGGATGTTTCCGCTTCAAGTATTCAGGATTGTTTTTTCTACCATTATGCAATTTCTCCTAACTATAAACATTATGAACTTTGAAGATTATGAAGAAGTAAGGCAAAGTTCAGAGGAATTCCTAACTTAGTTGGTTTTTGGATTGCTCGGATGTTTACTTTGCACAGTGTGATAAAACCAACCATTATCCATTTTTACATTATTTGTCGTGTGACCTGTCTAAACACATCTCTACCATACAATTCCCTGTAAGCCCTAGATAAAAATATTTTTTAACAAATGGTCATCTTTATCATTAATGACGAAATTTATCTCGGACATCTTTATAAACGTGGACAGCACACGCAGCTACACACTAAAAATGCTTTTATCGTCTATTGGATTTATTTGTGAAATTAAGTCTCGCTTGCCCTGCCAATGATGACAATGAACAATTGGAACAATTATTTTCCAAAAATATGCTCTATTTAACTCACGGCATCTTTTGAAAAATTCATCCGTCACTAAGGAAATGTTTATTCATATTTATTCTGAATGAAAAAGGTAATGCATTATGAAATGTGTATTTAATGAAAGCTTTTCATCAAGTTCCAGTTCAGAATTTATTGTAACATAAACATATTGACAATTTATGTGGTTGTATTTTCGTCATAGATTTTGACTATGATGGAACCTTAAGGTCCATTTTGGTAATTCTACGTGGCATACAGTCTACTTCATCAGTGGATACATCTTCGGTAGTAACGAACAACCGTATGACAATTAGGTCACGTTGACCTACATTTCACGCTACATTGACTTTGGTTAAAGTTTGCATTTACGATTAACATCCATTTCTGGAATACTACAGCATATATAGACATGAAACTATCAGTTGATACCACCTACTTGACAGGAAAGTTTATGGGAAGCCTGCCACAACATCCACATTGAGTTCCTGTTCCACGAATGCCATGGCCGTAAAAACTTTTAAAGTCAATATGGCCACCACAAAAAAAAAAATGCTTATTTTCCCGCGCTCGCACGGGTTCAATGTCTAGTATGATTGGTATAGCCACAATGAGAAATCAGGGGAGGTAATAACTATTAAACTGGAATTCATAGGAAATTTTATTTTGTACTTGAACTTTTGTAACATTTATGTTGAGATTCATCCACCATATCCCATCATCCATATTCTGTAACCTATCAATAAAAATATGACATCACTACTTACTAATGTGACATTGTTGAACGCATGCAAATTTAATTCGGTATTTTGTGATACGTTTTATTGCTTCCATAAGTTTGAACCATGTCATCTTTCAGAATATGCTTAATCCTTGATTAGAATGTGTGACACTGTAGGAAGGACGTAACTTTATCGCCAAGAATTCATTTTACTGAGTAAGTGGGACACACAGTAGTGTAAGGGTTATAGAGTTGTAGTCATCTACACATGGGCTGGGCCTTTATATTCAGATATTTCATACCTCGCAGTCCTTTTCTGATTTGAGGTGTCCTATATCTATCCAACATCTTATGATAAATATGCTGCAATCTGTCCTTTTAAGAACATATTTTAGATTTTTAACTATTTTCATAAGATAACAATTTGCATATTCAATTTAGTTAATTCGTCATTTACACAAGAAAAGCTGTTTTACAGACTTACTGGTAATTGTCACATCATTAACAAATTTAGATGGCACGGACATGTAAATCTTTATCGTTGATGTACACAACTATTGTGGTTGTTGCGCATGATTTCTTTTGTAAAATGAACAATTCTGTATGAAAAAAGATCTTTTTTTCTTGTTAAAATTGACACAGTAAGTGCAGCTTGTGTCAATTTTAACAAGAAAAAAAGATCTGAAGGTAGTATATTGTTTGATGATATTACAATTTAGCTTGAATTTAAAAATGTGTTTAAATATGCTCGCTGGTCGTGTTTTGGTCTTTTTGTCAGATTTTCGGAATCCTCGGGTTTTATCCATTTCTTAAACATTAAATTTTTTGCCCATGAACCCCCACTTTTTCTTTTATAATTCAATCATATATACCTAAAAATGGTATTTGACAAAATTTTATGAAATCCTTTTTATTTTTTCATACATTTTTGAGAGACTGAAGTTCCCAATGCAAAGACAATGAAAAATACATAGAAAACCTATTTCCTGCAAATTTTCAAGGCTTTATAGCTCTAAAATGAGCTCATGAACCTATATTTTTTTCTTGCTTATTTGTTTACTATTCATATGTTCTCTCAAACTAAAACACCTATTTCAAATCCTATTTATTTCCTATTAGACCAGCGATCATCCTTAAAGTATTTCAGTTTGTTAGTTTGTTGCAGGGTTTTAAAAATAATGATATTATTTTTGTTAACTGTTGGTGTTTTTTTTTTTTTAAATAACGTCTTTGTTAAAAGTTGGTTAAGTTTCTCTTTGTGGCTGTTGAATGGCATATCAAATCTAATTGAGCAATACAGAACAGAAATGTGCATCATATATCATGAAATTTGATGTCTTAATTTTTTTTTTTTGAAATGGCAAAAGCATTGTAGCTATGAGAAACCAGGGTGAGTTATCTTTTCCTAACCAATGTAGGTAAGGGATATAATTAAATTATCTCCCTTTTGTCCTGAGGCTTAAAGGGAGACAAATTTATTATCTCCCTTACCTACATTGGTTAGGAAAATATAACTCACTCTGGTTTCTCATTGCTTTAGTTATGGACTATCTTGTTCTGATTCTGTTAAGTTTATATGAATTTGTACATTCTATTTGTTTTACATGTATCCTTGTGGGGTTTGCTTGTTATGTTCCATTCTCATCAGTTTGTCTTGCTTTGTTTTGTTGCTTCCATATTTTCATAATTACCGTAATTTTTGGGCTATAGGTCTATGTGGTTATTGGTCGAAGACGGGTTATAAAAATTTTTTATTAATAGTAACAATAGGGGGTGTTTTGGGGTTTATGGATATCTTCCAAAAAGTCTCAGATAGGCCGATGCGATGTATGGGTCAAGCCCAACGCTTCAGAGGAAAAAAGTATCGACCTATAAACAAAATTACGGTAATTCTGAAAATGTAATACATATAAGAAATTAAACAAATTTGACAATACAGTGTTATAGACCTGGTCTGCCAAAAGCAGCTGTTTTGTTTGTTTTTATTTTAGATTACCATTTCATCAAAAACAGTTTTTCATTGTGTTAATATTAGTATTGTGTAGTATTTATTGTGTAGACACATCATATTGTATTGTTTTGCTCAGTTGATTTTTGTATGTATAAATTTTATAAAAAATTAGGAAATTTTTTATATAGAAATATTATTGAATGATCTTTTTTATACAGTTGACACTCATCTTTTAGAAATTGTTGAGAATATCAGAAATAATTTAAAATGCCCTGAAATTTCAAGATTTCAGAAGTAATGTTTTTTGCAAACAATAATAACATTATTTTAATCTTTAAATGGCCGTAAATGTCTTGATTATTCTAATTTTCCCTGTATTTAAAGTATCACCATGTTTTCAAGCAAAATCAAGATTACACGATCAAATCAAGATATTTCGTTCCTGCAGTCAAGACAAGTCAAGACCAGTTTAGATCAGTTCAGCACAGGTAAAATTAAATATTACATATTTTCATTCTTAACTGGTCTGAACTGGTCGTAACCAGTCTTGATTACTGCACAGTAATAGGTCTTGTTATCTTGATTTTACTTGAAAATATGGTAATGTTTTGATCTTGTCTTGATTTTTTCTGAAATCTCAGAAATCGAAAAATATCAAGATAAAATAATACAGAAATAGTTAGGATGAAAAGTGTGTGTTGGGACCAACTTTGACATCAGGAAATCTGAGATAAACAAGAGATAACTGTGTTTATCTGGATATTTTATAAGGTATCAATTTTTGTATCAAAAAGGCTTTGTCATCAAAAACTATAGTAACAATAAGTTTTCATCTTTTAGTGTACACCTTATCTCATAACTACAGATTACCTCACTCGCCGATATTTTTTTTTTTTTATCAAGAGTCCTGTTTCTTGGTGAATTCTCAATTACTAATTATCTCAGAAACAAGTACATAACATGCTATTCTTTTCTGCTGATTTTGTTCCTGTATCAAACTTATTTCAAATCATAATAATCATTTCAATACCTTGTTACTGTTGAGCTAACTGGCAACATCCTTAAAACTGGTTTAAGACAATGCCATGGGGCATCGGAGTGCACTGCTAACTCTGATAATAATTGGAAATTTTCCCAGTTTTAAATATGGGGTGTGCCCTGAAAATTCACAGCCCCCAGTCAATTCTGAAACAGGCCATCAGACATCGGAAGAACCTTATAACAAAATGAATTGTTATTATTTAAATGTCTTATTAAGATCAAGTATTTAAAATATAATCACACTTTATATAAGAATCCTATATTTTGATTGGTTGATTACCGGTAAATTTTTCATGAATTGAGCATCTTATCTCTAGCCAATGTTAATTTGTCCAAATTTTATAATCACATGCGCATTTGTTTCAGGATTTTTACCCTGATCCAGCATGTATTTTTAGGACAATTAATTTGCCTTTTTAGTTGTCCGTCCGTCGTTAGCTTTTCATTCAAACATCTTCTCCTCAGAAACCATCTGGCCAATTCCAACCAAACTTTGCATGAGTGGTGTATGGAAGGTCCTCAACTAAGTTTACTCATTTAGTTCTGATTGGTCAAGAAACATGGCCACCAGAGGCAATTCTTGTTTCTGATTGGCTGATTTTCAAAAATCTTCTCCTCTGAAACCGCTGGGCCGATTGGTTTGAAACTTAATAGGAATGATCTATGACATGTCCTCTACAAACGATCCTCAATTTATTTTGATCTGACATAAAACATGGCTGTCGTTTAGGAGTTGTTGCCCTTTTTTGTCAAATTTTCAAAATTTTATCATTAAAAAATAATCTCCTCTGAAACCGCTAAGCCGATTGGTTTGAAACTTAGTAGGAATGATCTATGACATGTCCTCTACAAATGTTCCTCAATTTATTTTGATCTGACATAAAACATGGCTGTCGTAGCTAAAAATAGAATATAGGGGTGCATGTGTTGTTTTTGGCTTATAACTTAGAAACCATTACAGATATAAAAAATCTGACATGGGGTAAAATTGATCAGCATGACAAGATCTACATAACCTGAAATTTTGAAGGAAATCCCAAAACCCATTTAGGAGTTATTGCCCTTTTTTCGTCAAATTTTCAAAATTTAACATTTTTCGTCATTTATCTCCAAAACTATTTGAGATAGAAGTGAAATGTAAATTTGAAAAATGTTTGCCATGTTGAGATCTACATACCCTGAAATTTTAAAGAAAATCCCAAAACCCATTTAGGAGTAATTGCCCTTTTTGTCAAATTTTCAAAATTTTAACATTTTTGCATTGATCTCCAAAACTATTTGAGATAGAAGTGAAATTTAAATTGAAAAATGTTTGCCATGTTGTGATCTACCTACCCTGAAATTTTGAAGGGTATCCCAAATTCTGTTTAGGAGTTATTGGTTTGTGTAAT
The DNA here is from genome assembly GCA_028015205.1 of Mytilisepta virgata. Taxonomy (NCBI): domain Eukaryota; kingdom Metazoa; phylum Mollusca; class Bivalvia; order Mytilida; family Mytilidae; genus Mytilisepta; species Mytilisepta virgata. The sequence goes on from JAPWFG010000023.1 coordinate 715,690, forward strand.
TTGAGGTTGGGTTCTGTTACATTTATTTAAGGTTCACCCTTATTCCTGGTCAATTTTATCAACTTCCTGTCAGGACTACCACCATCAGGGAACATATTTTAACATTAAACCTTATGAAAAATAAATCTTCAACAAATTTTCCCTGAACAATTGAACCAATCGCAACAAACTTGCAAGCATCTTCCAGCAAAATTTCAGTTCTCTTTAGAGTTTTCACTACATTATCAAAGTTTTTGTTCATAAAACTTAAGAATAAAAAACATACTGAACACGCCAAATGATTTTAAAAAATAAAAACTTCAAAGAGACAATAAAACTGATATCTGTGATGTCACTTTGTATTTTTTTTAAACACCCTGCCAATCATGATATATCTGATTATTTTTGTTAGAAATAAATATTTATTTTTCATATATATACTCATTGTCTAGTCATATACATGTACAGTCAAACATGTCTATAAAGAGCATCCAAGGGACCAGAAAAAAAGTGCCTTTATGAGCAGGTGCCCTTTATACAGAGGTTAATTTTACATGCTTTGTTCATGAATGGGACATTTTCATTGTGCCCTTTATAGGCAGTGATTTGCTCTATAGAGGTGCCCTTTATAGGCAGTGATTTGCTATATAGAGGTGCCCTTTATAGACAGTGATTTGCTATATAGAGGTACCCTTTAAAGCAGGTTTGACTGTAGTAAATATTTGGTTAACTTTATGTTTATTTTCATATTGTGAAGTAGAACTATAGTATAGCTAATCTTGACATCTGAATAATTATCATCTACAACGAGCGATTTCATGAATACACACAGCACAATTGTAGTGTTGTTTGTTTACAAGATTTTTAATATTATAATTTCAATATTAATTATTCTGTTTATTACATTGACATATTCAGAAAATTTAATGAGAAAATACTTATAGTATAACTAATCGATGAATTCAAATACTAGAAATAAACAATATGTGACCCGAACTTCGCAGTAAATTACGAGTGCGTGTAGCGCATGAGTTATTTACAGCTGTAGTTCGGTCACAAGCTGTTTATTTCTGGTATTTCAATTCAGCAATTAGTTTTACTTTTTAATAAATTGTAAAGAATCTAGTATTTTAGGAGAAATAACTTGAAATAAAACGGACTATGTCTTTTGATAGATCTCCGCTGCGTTTGTGATGTAAATTCCTAGATTGAAAGAAAGGCGGTTCTTTTCACATGTGATTAACCAAATTTTCTTTCACTCGGACGCTACGGTAAATCACCGGTTGCAATGTGGTAATAGGGATTATGTTTTTATGTGACTCTTTGTCATTGTATGTATCACGGGGGGTACTTCCAATTTTTTTTGGTAGTATAAGTGTGCCCCAGTGAAGGGTCAGATTTTCATGCTTTTTTTTATTAAGGACAGGGCCGTAATTTTTGTACAATTGTCTAGAACAAGGTAATAATTTCTCAAGTGCATTAAGCTTAAAATACAGATGTTTAGAAAAATGTTTCATTTTCAATATTCTATAAATGCTACCCAATTCTTAGTTGCAAATATTCAGATGGTTTTAAGTAGAATTCTTATAAATTCTTGCATTTAGTCTTGGATGTTGCACTTTTTTGTTATAGCCTGTCTTGAGCAGGGTATGTTTTTTGCAATTTCCTGTCCTTAAATTGGTGTGCTTTATGAAATTGCCCGTCATGAACATGGTCCATTTTGAAGAGGCAATCAGCACAAATACACCAATATTTTGGTCAAGGTTGATCATTGTTTACAAAATATGATTTGCAGAATTTTGACAATTGTGTTTTCTATATTTTATTAGATATGATTGAGCAATAGAAAAAAAGGAATTTATGAAATAAATTATATGCAGTGTCCATCAAGGTTCTTGAAAACCTTTAAATTGAAACTAGAAAATTCAAGGCCTCGATAGTAATGAACATGAATTTTAACAAAAGTAATTGAACATCTTTTGAAAATTGGAAATGCTTTCTTTTGTGTACCACTGACTGAGTTCAGTATTTATCACACAGAGAAAAGTTAAAATAAATTTACAAAAGTACTTGAAACCATCCTCCCAAGTCAGGGTTTTGTATTCACGTTCAAATATTATAGATATTGATCCTTTATCCACTGGTTTCTGGTATGGATCATATCTTTGGCCTTACATTGATAACGTGCTACCGTAGTTTCCTACAAACCCCTGAACATATCGCCGCCTGGTGTGTGACCTAGAATATTCTACCTACGACGCAAATCGATTCTCTTTTGACCTAGAAAAGTAACCAATGAAAATTGTTTACTTCCGACCGTGTGATTTCAGTGGTTTGTAGGAACGAACGAGGATGCAAAACCCTGACTTGGGAGGATGTTGAAAACTAAAAATGTGAACATTAAATGTCCTCAAAAAGTACTTGAATTTCTGGACCAAAGATAAGCATGAAGCCTGCATATGAATATGTCTTCTTCTACAAGAGCACAGTATGACATATGAGACCAAATAAAGTGACCATTCATACCTTTCATTGCATTACTCTAAATATTGTTTTGCCATTTTTATACAAGTATAATTGTTATAACCTTTATATTAAAAAACTAATTGCACATCTATTGACCATTATTTTTCAAGAGCATATCATCAGAAAAGCACTGTTTTTTTTTATTTTTTCTTAAATCCTGACAATTCTATCATATTTTGAAATTTTTACAGAAGTGATATGTTTTCTTAATTAAATTGTTATGTATTGTCCATTAGTGCAATAAATGATTGTTTATATATAATTTTGTTTTATCATTTATACGAAAATCAGTGCTTCTGTACTCAATTGAAGTGAAGTATTTTTGTTTGTTTCATGACTTTTTAGCTCAGCTGGCTGCAAACAATCTTTTTTTTGTTCAGATCATGCTGCGCACCCACTTGTTGCTGCTGCTCAAAGTTGCCACTGACACAGATGGAAAATCACCTATTGGCCTTTTTGTTCAGAGACTATTAAAAGTGAATTTTGGCGCGTGTATCCTTATCTTGATAATAGAAGCCATTTGCATTTCACAGTTTTGTCATGTGTTCCAGTGTGTATACGATTTATAAGTGAGTTCTGTTTTATTCTGAAGTGTTATTGAGGTATGGGGAATGAGTGGAAAACACAAAATCTGCATCATTGACTAAGGTCAAAAATGAAATGTCAAGGTGAGCGATGCAGGCTCGGGTGAGCCTCTAGTTCAGTTGTCTAAGACTATATGGTTGCAGATACAGTGACCGTGCGGATTGGATTAGTTCTAGAGGATCAGAGCTTTTGGTGTTTACATACATTTAAATGTATTATTCTTTTAAGAAGTATAGATAAAAAAATTGTATTCATACTGGCATTGATATTTTTTCTGTCATGAAATTGGGGGGGGGGGGAGCAGGGCGTATCTTTCTTCTGAATAGCGCTGTCCTCGGATGGTTTTTGCGTAACCGCTTTGGTTTTTTTAACACTCATCTCTCTGGCGTTTTTGGTAAATATTTTGGCTTTCAATATTTCAACCCTTGAGCACAACTGATAAATGGTATATCGGAATAATATGCACGTTTTGTGCATCAAAAATAGCATCCTGAAATATGGATTGTATTTTTTAATATGTTGGATTAATGATTTGGCCTTCAATAATTTATGGCCTTAAACATAATTGATTAAATTCGACAAAATATGCATTCCTTTGCCTAAGAACTGCTATTTGAGAAGGTTTATTATGTTGTAGAAAAACTTTATGATGTAGTAGAAACCTCTTTTCTTGTGAATATAGTCTATTCCACTTTAATTTTTGTGCATTAAAGTAAATTAATTACGTCCAACCCTTTCAAAACTATACGTCTATCACAAAAGTTGTGATATCAAGATTGCCGACAGTTTACACTGGAATGAAACGGAACTTGACAGAATTGTTACCTACAAGTGTTTCAAGACCTAAAGGTTTTCCGGGTTGAATCATCATCGTCCACCGTCCATTGTAATCTTTTCTTGAAAGATCTAATTCTCTGAAACCACTATAATGCCAATTGGGACCAAACTTTGATGGAATGGTCCTTGCGTAGCTCCCTTCCAAAATTGTGTTCACTACTCCCGACTTCCAACCATGGTGGTTGCTGTAACTACAAATAGAAAAAGAAAAAGGGGCGGGGGGGTTTAAAATCGCCTTTGAAACTAAATGGGCTGTCAACCAAGATGGCCGTCACAGCTGAACTTAGTTTAACATAGGAAAAATTCATTTAAAAATCTTCTATAAAACCACTTACGGAACCAGACTTTGCAACAATGGTTCTTAGATGGTACTCTTTTAAAATTGTCCGAGGACCCGTACAGCCGCCACAGCCGAACTTAAGTTTAAAATAGGTCCTTAAATTAGTGGAAAATACTTTAAAAAATCTTCTTGCCTGAAAGCACTAGGCCATTTGGAATCAGACTTGGTAGCGATGGTCCTCTTTCAGAGATGTGTCGTCACAGCCGAACTTGGTTTAACATATGAAGACCCTGGGAAATTTCATTTAAAGATCTTTTTGTTGACAGCAATGGTCCTTAGGTGATCCCCTCTAAGATTTGTGTCCAATAATCCGGACTGTCGAATAAGATGGCCCTAACAGCCAAACTTGGTTTAACATAGATCCCTAGCTAATTGTACCAAAGTTGGTAGCAAAGGTCTTTAGGTGGTTCTTTTTCAGAAGTGTGTCCGATAACATGAAATGCAAACCAAGATGGACATTGCACCAGATTTTCATGTAAGACAGGACCATATGGAGGATTTAAATTAAAACCTTACTGTTTGAAACTACAGAGGCGATTGGAACCTCAATAGGCAGCTATGGCCATTAATGCTTTTATGACCGGTGATTGGCAAATAGAATCCAGGTGTGCGATACAGACTCCTGGGAGTTTTGGTTTCCAATGGCAACACATGGCTTTTTCCATTACACCACAGCACCGATACATAGAAATTCGGTGGTCCAAATGTACAGTCAGTGGACATAATTATTCGCCACATCCGATTTCATGAAAAGTGATTGTGAAATGACTTTGCAATATTTTTTTTGAAAATTTGTGAATATGTATAGTAACATACGAAAAACATCGGAGGTGGGGACGAATTACGTCCATTGGCTACGTATGGGTGCTATGGTGTACTGGTTCGACCTAAGAAGCCAATGGTCCATAGCTTGATCTCGATCGCTACTGATGAATATTTCAGTTGTCAAATTTGCAACGCCTTTTCGAAACCATTTGCGAGGATGGTCAATGCAAGTCCTTCGGATGTGGACGAAAAACAGCTGTGCAGTGTTAATGGAGAGTAAAACGCTTGGCATGTTAAAGACTCCTCTAGAGATGTCGAAAAAGAGTATGGTAAATTCCTGCTACAAGGATCGTTCTCGTAAACGCCAAGTGGAGTGGGGTTGAAATAAGTTGGTAAAAATTGTTTCCAAATCCAATATGTACATATTATCAGGTTTTCTGCAAAAGTATATAGTAAAATATCAGCCGCGAGACACAATGTGAAGCTTTTTCGGCGAGTGAGCGTTGCGAACGAGCTAAAAAGCTTCATATTGTGTCGAGCGGCTTATATTTTACAATATTTGTTTGAAGAAAATTTGATGATAAATTTATCGTATTGTTAACTAGGCAGCAATCTTAATGGATTTTTTACTTTTGAATGGCCATCTGCCTATAACCGGATGTGTTCCTGATATATTCGGGTCAACGTTGGGTCAAACGTTATGACGTCGCTGATATATTCGGGTCAGCTCATATTAGGGTCGGGTCAACTCTTTACGACGTCACACTGCCGAAATACGGGAAATTGTGAAGGCCTCAGCAGATCGATATAGGCATGGGGAAATACGATAAAATTTAATGCATTTATAACTATATTTAAATAATATCTCTTGTGCAGTTGCTAGTTTTTTCGTACAGGTTTTAAATTGGTCTGAAAGGTATCTGTCATATGATTATAAAATTTATCGTATTTCCCTATGACTATATCGACCTGCTGAGGCCTTCAAAATTTCCCATATTTCGGCACTGTGACACCGTAAGGAGTTGACCCGACCCTAATATGAGCTGACCCGAATATATCAGCGACGTCATAATGTTTAATCCAATGTTGACCCGAATATATCAGGAAAACATCCGGTTATAGGCAGATGGCCATTGAAAAGTAAAAAATTCCATTAAGATTGCTAGTTAACAATACGATAAATTTATCATCAAGTTTTCTTGGAACAAATACTGTAAAATATAAACCGCTCGACACAATATGAAGCTTTTTAGCTCGTTCGCTACGCTCATTCGCCGAAAAAGCTTCACATTGTGTCACGCGGCTGATATTTAACGATATACTTTTGCAGAAAACCTGATAATATATACGTATCAAAAGGAAGGAGTATCTATTTTAACTTTGTTTTCAGTATTCACTATTTTTGGTCTTATCCACCGCTAACAAGACATTAGTTAAGTGCTAAAAATTCGTATCGAGGAATTTTTAATCGTTAATGAATAAAAAAGACAAAAATCAGGAGTATTAAACAATTCATTAGGTACACAATGTACATAAATTACAAAATCAAAATTACATAATTTTTAAAAACAAACCATTGTTTGTTTTTAAATCTGAATATTTCACCGTTCTCCACTCTGATCAAAGAAACATAAAAAATAACACTTTTTACATGCGATGCACGGTAACAATAGCACATATCACTTTAAAATTTATCTTTTTACTACATTGATAAATAACAGTACACCAGGGCTAAAATGCTCATCAATGTGAACCCAATACACAAAAGAATGTTAAAATCCAAAATTTTTCTAATGCTTTTCATACAAATAACATTTAAGGTATGCTTATTACATGTCTTAAAAATTTTTAAACAATTCTTGAAAAATTGAAATGGAAGGTGTAAAATTTATTAGAATAAAAAACTTCACCATAAAAAACAACATTTCCCATGCGCACAGTTTATTATCGTATTTCTCTATGGCTATATCGACCTGCTGAGGCCTTCAGAATTTCCCGTATTTCGGCACTGTGACGTCGTAAAGAGTTGACCCGACCCTAATATGAGCTGACCCGAATATATCATCGACGTCATAATGTTTGACCCAACGTTGACCCGAATATATCAGGAAAACATCCGGTTATAGGCAGATGGCCATTGAAAGGTAAGAAATTCCATTAAGATTGCTAGTTAACAATACGATAAATTTATCATCAAGTTTTCTTCAAACAAATATTGTAAAATATAAGCCGCTCGACACAATATGAAGCTTTTTAGCTCGTTCGCTACGCTCACTCGCCGAAAAAGCTTCACATTGTGTCTCGCGGCTGATATTTTACGATATACGTTTGCAGAAAACCTGATAATATGTACGTACAAAGTAATTTAGTTTTCATATTGCGTCGTCGACGTTTTTGACGACGTCGTTTAACGACGACAATAACATATCAATATCATGGTAAACTATGGGCAGAGACAATCTTGTTCCTCTAATTCTGTGCGCAATTATACAACGCTTGACCCGTTTAATAAGTTCTGATATCATCACACGTTGGATAATAATGCTCGTGAAATTTCCCGCCAAAAAACGTTCGAAAGACCTCTTGGAGTTTTACATAAAGATTCTAAAACTCTTGATGCGTTAATTATGAAATTTATCCACTCTCGATAATTAAATTTTCTTTTTTTTAAACTGCTCGAACAATGAAAATTTAATTATCTCGAGTTGATAAATTTCATAATCAACTGGTCATCGTTGTAAAATCCATATTTATCATCAGTTATGAATATTTCTACAATTGTACATTATCCGTTATGATTCTAGCATACACAATACTCTATAGCATGTATAATGCATACAGTTTTAGCAGACTGAGCATAAGCCGATCGTACATGTAATTTACATGTTGTTAAATTTCAATAATGTCTCGAAAAACATTTATTTTTAATGAGCCATGCATGAAAATCTTAATACTTTCAGTAATTTGAATCTCTGCAGTGAAATTTGAAATATTAAAGTTAAAAATGAAAAAAAAATATCAAAACATTAAGCGCATTTAAGGTTTCAAATTGAAAATGTTGCGATCGCTTTAGTGATTATTTAATAGACCATCAAAATGGAATTGTTGTTACGCCATTCCTTTTAATAAAAGGAAATCATTTTCAGAGAGAAGTTTTTGTACAATTGGTCCAAAACTATGGAATGAGCTACCAGTTAGCGTGAAAAATTCTAAATCAGCAGATATTTTCAAACATCATTTAAAGTCATTGTATTTTGAGGATTATTTTTCACTATTTTGAATATTCAAATACTAGCTCGTATTATATCATGTATATTGTATATAGATTTTGAACTTTTAGATCCATTGTATATTTTTATCATTCTATTTTGTATTGTACAACGCCATTGAATATGCATTGTATGTGTAGAAATAGGCGTTTAATTAAATAATAAAGTTTCAAGTTTCAAGTTTCAATACTTCAAAAGACTTATTTTAACACTTCTATTTCTTAAAACGACCAATAATTTATAGATTTTGATAATGTGACAGGAAAAAAATTATCATAACTTTGTTAAATTTTCTGTGGTAGAATGTTTATGTGACTGCCCATTTCTGTAAATAACTCCACCAAATTTCCGCTCGCCAAAATCTTCTTTCTTGGTCTCAGATGATTCGAATCCACGATTAAATGCACCGTTTACTGTAGCTAATTCAAAGTCATCATTCTGAAATGTTGATAAAAAGTATTTTAGAAATATAACAATTAAAAGAGCACAAATTCGACTGCGTTTAGATACTAGGTGTTATAATATGAGGACAAGGTTCTACTTACTGTAGAATAAATGTTATAAAATGACGTTTTACTAAGATTTTGTGATATCAGATATTCGCCTCCATATGCTGACAGTTTTTTTTTTTTTTTTTTTTTTTTTTTTTTTTTGGAGCAACACTTTACTAAATAACAATCCAAAGATACTTATATTAGATATAGTAAATTTATACTATTCTGTATACGACGCATTTCAAGGAGTTACCTCCCATCAGCAGCATTAAACCGAAACATTTGGAAGACAAAAAACCAAACTTTTTTTTAAAACAAGAAGTACTCATAACCAAAAATACCGAAATAGGAAGCCAAATTTCAGCTAAGGAGATCTACCATGTGCAATACAAGGAATGAACCCTTAGTAATTCTATTATTTTTGAATTTATCTAAATACTGGTAATTTCTATAACAAATCAATGAATAATCATGTCAGACAAGTCTGACGACTGGGTTGGCGAATACCCTTGGGGACCTAAGGTCCACCATGCAGAGGCATCATCCCACTAAGAGAGAGAGAGAGAGCAGTATTGGATGAAAGACGAAAATAATTGAAAGAAAAATAATTCGCATTCCTACTCACATATATTTCCAATCTGTGAACCCTCTGACATGTGAGAGGTAGGAAGCAACATATTCGATCAACAACACTGTGTATTAAGTTATCATCTACGTCCTCTGGTTCATTGCAACCTGTACAGAAACATTAAAAAATCACTAAATAGTGCTTATTTTTTTTCCTGATAAGAGCACATGTTCCTTTCAACAAACTTAATGAAGATGTAATTAAATTTTTTGTAAGAGTTGGACGTGTTTCAGTTGTTAAAACAATCTTAAACGTTTTTGTAATAACATTTTTGTCTGGCCTTTTTATTTTCCCATGGTCTCCGTTATTAAGACTTTTGCAATGTTTTTACATAAAAAATGAAATAAACCAAATATATTATCACAGTCTGTATTAACTAGAAATACGTTAACCGAGTGTGTGCATCCGAAGTAAATGACGACCCTTTTGAAAAGTAGGTCACCATTCAGGATGTTTTATTCTGATGTATATCTCAATGAGCTGGAAATTAAGGATACCACAGACACTGCCAAGTCTGGATCTTATCTTGACCTTCATGTCAAAATTGACACCAGAGGAAGGCTGAATAAAAAACTTTACGACAAACGGGATGACTTTGACTTTCCAATCGCCAACTTTCCATTTTTGAGCGGCAACAGTCAAGAAGCGCCGGCGTGTGGAGTGTATATTTCACAACTCATAATTTATTCCAGAGCTTTTGAAATATACATTGACTTCCTGGACAGACCCCGGCTCCTGACAAAAAAGTTACTCAAATAGGGGTATGTTGCTCCCAAGTTGCAGTCATCCTTATTAAAGTTCTATGGAGGTCATCATGACTTGGTTGACAGGTATGAAAAAACCGTTTCAAGAATGGACCTGTTCTATTAATGTCGTCCCTTCCTCATACCGGATTTGACATGGGCAGTATGGCAGGTGTCCTGCAGGAAGCAGAGTCTGCTTACTCTTCTGGAGCACCTGAGTCTACCCCCGGTTTTTTTGGTGGGGTCCATGTTGTTCATATGTTTTTAGTTTTTTAGTGTAGTGTTTGTATTTTTTTGGTCTTGTCTTCGTTGTTCTCCGGAGTTTGTCAGTTGTTTTCGATTTTCCTATCCTTCGAATATCCCTTTGGTATTTCTTGACTTTACATAGTCTATTGAAACGCGTTATACCTCGCCAAACGAAGCTGTTGGAGCAAAACATGATCCTTCAATTTCAAAGTTTTCCGCATTGCATAATACTACGCTCAACTGAACATAGCCTTTTGTAGACATGGTAATAGACCAATATATGCTCCTATAACGGCTTACCGCTTCGATGGTAACATACTCGCCTGACAGAGACAATAAAATTCAATGTATCTTTAATTCATAATAATCAGTTAATCTGACCATGTACTACACCATGACTGAGCTAATAATGTTGACTAGAATTCCTATATATAGGCTGATCAAAGTACTTACCTACACAGATTGAGGTAATAAATGTGACTAAATTTCATACAACCAGACTAATCAAGGTACATACCCACACAGACTAAGGTAATAATTGTGACTAGAATTCTTATATACAGACTGACCAAAGACTTACCTACACAGACTGAGGTAATAATTGTGACTAGAATTCTTATATACAGACTGAATAACGACTTACCTACACAGACTAAGGCAATAATTATGACTAGAATTCCTATATAGGCTGATCAAGGTACTTACCTACACTGACTGAGGTAATAATTGTGACTAAAATTCCTATTTATAGGCTGATCAAGGTACTTACCTACACTGACTGAGGTAATAACTGTGACTAGAATTTCTATTTATAGGCTGATCAAGGTACCTACCTACACTGACTGAGGTAACAATTGTGACTAGAATTCCTATATATAGGCTGATCAAGGTACTTACCTACACTGACTGAGGTAATAATTGTGACTAGAATTCCTATATATAGGCTGATCAAGGTACTTACCTACACAGACTGAGGTAATAAATGTGACTAGATTTCATACAACCAGACTAATCAAGGTACATACCTACACCGTCTAAGGTAATAATTGTGACTTGAATTCCTATATAGGCTGATCAAGGTACTTACCTACACATACTGAGGTAATAAATGTGACTAGATTTCATACAACCAGACTAATCAAGGTACATACCTACACCGTCTAAGGTAATAATTGTGACTAGAATTCCTATATAGGCTGATCAAGGTACTTACCTACACAGACTGAGGTAATAAATGTGACTAAAATTCCTACAATTAGACTAATCAAAGTCGCAAAGAGTCCGTACCATAGGTAGGATAAATGATATATCCATCTGTAGATAGAAACAGAAAAATAAAAGATTATGTAATGCATCTCGTATAAACTTTACTTCTAGGCCACTTCAAATTAATTGGTATATTATCAAAACTTTTAAAAAATAAGAGTCGGGTCTGAGCATTTTATTTTTCATTTAAGGGTGTTCGCTTGTCAAGTTTTTGAATTTATGTCAGATTTCAGAATCATCTGGTTTTATCCATTTGAATGCCATAAATTATTTTTCCCGCTAACACCCATTTTTCTTTTCATAAATCTTTTGCGTGCAGAATAATGAGCCATTTGTAAAAATCTTATAAAAGCCTTGTTATTATTTAATGTTTTTTTGAGAAATAAAACTTGTCAATGATAAAGCTATGTAAAATCAAGAGAGCACATTTTTCCCGCCAAGTTTTCAAGGCTTATATCTTGAAAATATGCATATTTGTTTTCGTTCTTTTAGTTCCTTTATTAATCCACTATCAATATTTATCAGTGTTATGAAAAGCTTGTTATTTTGAAACTCAGCAGCGAACATCCTTAATGAATCAAAATCTGTCGTCAATTCGTGTTTGGAAAGGTCAATGTTCGCGTATATTCTCGCTGTTTCCAGGTCTGAGTTAGTCGACTTGTGGTTGATTTGGCAACTTAAATTGTCATATCAAAGATTTTATAGAAGAAAGACTAGAGAAATTTCCAAAAATTACATTCCGTTAGAATATAAAAATAAAAATATGGGATTGGCGGGGTGGCAGTCTATCAATTAACTTAAATTGGCCTAATCTAATTCTTAACAAGAAGCAGGGGCGTTTCCAGGATGTTTGAAAGGGGGGGGCGTATAATAAAACATTCGCGGAGCGAGTCAAAATTTTTTTTGGACATTTCTTTTGCTAAAAACATAAAATAATTGTGAAATGCACTAATGTAACGGTTCCTGACTTGGAGCATGTATATTTTAGAATATGTGTTTAATTAATGAATATGATAAATTGCCTTATTCACTACAATATAAGCAGATTACAATAGTTTTTTTTTTTAAAAGGGGAGGGGGGCCTACGCCCTTTACATCCTCACCTGGACCCGCCCCTGAGAAGAACTTTTGATTTAAACATTTATTTTTATACATATATTCTAAAATATATTTTGCTTGTTGTCTACGTTTATATGTAGTTAATATACAATCCATATACACCAATGTGTATACAGAATACGGTTCAAGTTTTTGTGTCCGGTGAACATCACTGATAGCATCGTAGACCATTATTGGTTGCAAAAATTATATTTACGGAAAAAGATTACTAGATTTATCAATCATTAGAAATGGTTTATTATGAAGGGAAAATAGAAAAATTACATAAACGTGCATGTACATAATTCTTTATGAAAATCCAAGAAAACTGTCTGAAATATAAATCCTTTATTATAACTCAGTGTATTAGTTTCATTAGAAAATTACAGATAATAAAATTACTATTGTTCTTACAATTTCCATTGTTTCTGTCTAAGTACTACTGACCGGTCAATAGTATTTCATGAAAAAACTATTGGACCGGCTGTATGATATTCTTTCGCGGAATTTTTAAACATTACGCATTTTCCCCGCAAAGTTTCTTATGATTGCGTTTAGTTTTATCTTATCGTAAAGTAAAAGTCCGAGAACATCGAAAATAGTTATTTGTAAGACGACAATGGAGGCATCCAGAAAAAATGTATTAGGCATCAGTAAATTTTCTTTCGGTATAATAAAAAAAACACTTATTGACTGCATATTCGGGGAATAGTAAGTTTATTGTCCCCGTACGTCCTCGATACCAACTATTGCCCCTTGGCTACGCCTCGGGGACAATAAACTTACTATTCCCCTCATACCCAGTCAATAAGTATATACTATTGTTCAATAAAAGCACTGAGGATTTTTATAGAAAAAAAAACTGAAACCAGTTCATTGAATGGAAGGCTAAGTTTTCGGTCATAATTAATAATAAGCCTTTAACTGAGGTCAGCGTAAAGCATCAGTTAAATATAAATAAAAGCAAATCCTCATTGGCAGAAAACATGGAAAAGATACTAGTAAGACAATTAAAAAATGTCACTCACAGATCATTATCTATTGTTTGTGAAGCCGCTGTAGTTGTCGCTATTGTTGACGTTATGTCAGAAATGGACGAATTTACAGATGTAGAACAGTTACTTTTAATGATGCTGCACATTTCGGTACTGACATGTACTACTGGTGGAACCGGAAGTAAAACAGTGCCACCTACACCAACCCAGAACGCCATTACTGCACTGGATATCAAACCACACAACGCACCCTATTGTTTAAATACAAACTAATGAGGAATAAAAAAAAATAGATAAAAATCTTGATGCACTGAAATATGCATACTTATTATTATGAATTTATTACTCGTTTTAGGGGGCCTCGGTGGCCGAGAGGTCCGGGTAGTTCGTCACGGCTACTAATGATCACTAGCCTGTCAACACTGAGGTTGTGAGTTCGAATCTCACATGTTGCGGGGTGTTCGACTCTGATCTAAATTGACAAGGATTGCCAATTTTCCTACCGAAGGTCGGTGGTTCTCTCCGGGTTCTCCGGCTTCACCCACCAATAAAAACTGGCCGCCGCGAAATAGCCAAATGTGCTGAAAACGGCGTAAAACTCCAACTAAAGAAACAAATTACTCGTTTTATGAAACACACACATTATAAACTTTCTTCTTCAAAATTTTTTCAAAAGTATGTTGGTAGATCAGGTAGATCTCGTGGTTTGAAATAAGCGGATGCCCGAAGTCCTGTATTGGGTCTAATAGCGTGAACCTTGAGTTAAATTTAAATCTACCACTAGCAATTAATTGTCATTTATGACAAAATTCAGTTGACCATTTAAATCATAATTTTGCAGGTTCCAGATAAATTTAAGTTGTTTGTTTTCATGCCATTTCCTTAACAAGAAGTCGGGTTAATTTGCAGAAACATGGATCTGACTGATTCAGTTCTGACCTCTAGAAATAAATGGGGAATGCATGTTGAACTGGGCAAGCAGTAAAACTTAGAGGCAAGTCACTTTCATACCTCACCAGATCCCTTAACTACCCCTTGTGTAAACAAATCCTATTTCAAACCTCAATTAATCTGTGATTTCATGGTACATATTAAAGAAAATAAACTTATGTGTAATAAACACTCAAATAAAGATCTTCAATACATCTGAAAACGAAATCAGTATAATGCCGATATTTTCGTTTCGCTTAAACTACAGTATTTCTTCGTTTTTTTTAACTTACCCAAGCATTTATCCACGGAAAGAAAATTCCACTGATGAAGAGCCCAAGCAATGGACCCCCGACCATACCAAATATACTTAACATTATCTAAAATAAAATTACATCTGACATAAAAAAAATTTAGTTATAGAAAAACGAATGACGGGATATGGGTGGATCAATTCTTGACGACAAAATCCCTTTAAGTCCACATATTGCTGTTTTTCATCTTTCAATGATTTCAACTGAGACACCGAGAAAAGTTCATAGCAAAGTACAATTAGTTAATTTAAGCATAAATACATGTACTAGTATGCCTTAATCATAAAACATTAGCGACCCGAAGCACTGAGACACTTTCTTACGATTTGTTGCAGAACGCCATTGTTAGAATTGGCTTTTTTTGTTCGTGAACTCAGATGCTGCCGCAATTAAGGCTTTCAAAAAAACCTATCTTAGCATAAGATTACACCTAACGTAGATGTAGTGTAATATTTTTAATATTGATATATTTGGTAGTAAATCAGTTTATTGAATTAATTTATAGCAACTTTCTCCACAAAACTTACCTGTAGAACTGTTTGTCCTAAAAACTGAGATAAAAATGCAATCCCAATCACTAAACCACCACATAAAAGACCTGAAAAAAATATCATTTAATAAAAATAACAATTCACTAAGTACATGTATCAATAATCAGTTACGGACACCCGTTTGATCTCAGTGAAAATAGGCTTCTGATGAGGTCAATACATTGTACATCATATATGGACCTGGTAGAGTGATATCGACGGAGGTCGATAATAAATATCTACCAGGTCTATACATAATGTATAGAACGAGTTAATAGTCCTTGGTAGTCAATGGGAAGGCAAATAATTTCACGATGTACATTTTAAAAGAATCATACTATTATTCCAGAGTCAAACTACACGTTCATTTATTTTTGTAAAAAGAATTCCGGTTCTTAATTTAGAAACAAAATGTTCCTATATTTTTCTAAAAATAGAAACATCGAGTCCATATGTTATTCTCATGTCAAGTTAAAAAAAAACAGAACGATCGAGTCCAAACAAAATATATTGGTGAACACGTGATCTTATAAACCATTGAAAAGGAAAACAAAATACAATAAAGGGGAATAAACTCTTTTTCAACGTACGCTAGGAAGTAAAAGCACTGCTCACTTGATTTCAGTCTGCCATTTTTACATCGGATATTTTCTCTTGAAAACTGACTCATAATCCGTCTTTCACATTATTATAATAAACCAATAATAAAATTCATTGTGTAAAATGCGTATTTCCGGATGAACCGTTATTACCCACTTGGGGACATATACGCATGAGTTATCTTTCCTGATAGAAAGTGTCTTGTATTGACATGTTCAAAGTGCCAAAAATTACTTATGATTTTTTTCTGAAATATTGAATTAGAGAAGGCCCTCTTCAGATATGGAAAAATATATCTAGAAACACACCAGTATTGTATACGAAGATATTGTTAGGAAGAACAAATATTTTGCAGAAAAATGACAATTTGCACATTGATTTCGACTAAAGACACCTTCTCCAAAGTGCAGATAACTCCGTAAATAGAAGACAACTTACATATATAACAAATATGAGGTATACGGTACGCTCGTGACAAAAACTTTCGAAAGCAAATATTAATATATGAACACCAAAACTAACAATATTTTTTTAAAATTTTAATTAAAATTTAAGTAAGGTTAGCTTTGCCTGAGAAGGGGGGGATTCTGAAACACCTGTTTAACAGAATTTCTGAATTGTAAAATACAAAACCTAAAATCAAGTCATAACCGAAGCAATGTCTACTCAAGGATGATATCATCTGGGGCTAAACAGTTTAACAGAAGCTGCATCGACTCGCTCAGTGCTAGTAAATATCTTGCACAAGTTTTACAAAACCTTAAGATATTTGAAGTCAAAACAATAATTACCTAACAGTTTTGCTATTCTTCCTTGCCATGTAGGTGACGGGGATTTTCCTCTCCATTCCCAAAATAATTTTAGTACATCTTCTAAAATCACAATCGCCAATGCGTTTAATCCTGATGATATTGAACTAAAATAACAAAATACATATGGCATTGTTTCCATATTTGTATGAACAATTTATTTTCTCTTCATTGTTAGATAAAATCTGATTTCTTCCATTTAATTGTCGTTGTTTTGTCGTTACCCTATCACTGCGCGACGCAGTTTTACTAGACTTGACACGAGCAACACGACGGGTGTCTTGCAAAAAGCAGAATCTGCCTACCCTTCCTGACCACCGGACTTCACCCCAGGTCCATATATCAAAATGAAACGCATTTACGTTTTACATAAAATTTACATGTATAATAAACAATTGTTAATAGCGAGCGGTATAGGAGCATATGGATTTTCTACATATGGGTCATTTATTGGAAAAGTATTTGTTTAATGGGCTACATACTAAGGTAAGAAAAAGTTTCGTTAGCCGGAAACGAAAGTAAGGGAAATTACTTCCTTCAAATTATAATTTTAGAGTCTGAATCGTGATACCGGAAATGAGTTTCTGGAAAGGGCTATTGCTGTGCTCGCATCATTGGCAACGCCAATAGCATATTACAAAGATTAATACTATCCAGTCTATAAAAGTATACTGAGATTCCTCGTGAAACAGTGGCTTTGTATCAAGAGAGAAGAAATGGTTTTGAATTTCTGTTACTGAACATTATTGTCCTTAGTCACAGCATATACAAGATATGAACTAGGAACCGGCACTTGTCGATGTTTTCATTAATACATGAGATGACAATATTTGAAAATGATTAACAAATGTTTTTTTTTTTTTTTTTTTTTTTTTGTCCACATACCTTAAAGATGCACTGAACAAGCAGGCAACAAATAGTCCGGGCAAACCGGGTAAAAATGTCAACTTATCCATCACCAAGAAAGGTAACAACTAAAGGCAAAAATAAAAATTTATTTTCTTTAATGTTAAGGGACGAGATCAAAAGTTCAATGTAGGATAAAAAAAACTTAATTCAAATAGTTTGGGGGTGGGGGGGGGGGGGGGGGGGGGGGGTGGAATTGCTGCAAGTTTTGTTATCCGACATCGATTTTCGGATTGAAAAATACGGATTCAAGTGATGTCCAAGTCAATATACAGAACAAACATACTTTGTTGAAAAACAGGACCCATGATACAAAAAGTATACTCTCAAAGCATATGCCCATATTGGTCAATCAATTTTTCTCAAATAAAGTTAAGAGGGGGTGGGGGAGGGGGTCAGTAAAAAAACTATGTGAATTAAGTTTTTTATCCTACATTGAACTTTTGATCTCGTCCCTAAACCGAGACATATTCAATTATGTCTTGGAAGAAGAAGTCACTTATCCAAAAAGCTAAAGTCTAGATATACCCTGTGAAATAATGCCGTATAATGCCGTATTATCTTCATAAAAATTATTCAATAATGTGAAAGACGAATTGGGGTTAACTATCCTTAAAATTCTGGAACATAAAACAAATACAAGTGAACAGTTATTTGCTGTTTTACATCTTGGTAATCGCTATACTAAGATCTTTAAAAATAAAATAAGGTCCATACCGTACAGCTTGGCGAATAGAACCAAATGCTTCGATTTATGTCAGTAATGACAAACTATGGCAAGCCGTTCTCGTCAAAACTATGTTTAAAACATTTTTCGAAAATTTTACACACTGAGAATTTAAAAAAAAAAAACACATTGAGATTAAAAAACCTAAAAATACACACTGAGAAAAAGAAATTACACACTGAGATTTCATAAAGACGCATTGAGATTACGAAAAATGAAAAACACACACTGAGAATTGAAAATTACACACTGATATTTCAAAGACACACTGAGATGAAATAAACTGAAAAACACACACTGAGAATTTGAAATTACACACTGAGAATTTAAAATTACACAACGAGATTTGTGCGCATTTTTTGTGCGCATTTTTTACGCGCATATATCTAATTAGCATACGTAATCTTAATCTATTACAAGCTTAAAACAACTAGGGGACACAACTCGTTAGTCCTTCACTCTGACGCCAAATGTTTTATAAAATACATTAGAAATACAACGTAAAAGACCAATAGAACAAGAAAAATACCCACTTTCTCTCTTCACAAAATATAACCAGAGACGGCATGTATTATATGTCTCTGATATAACCAAATGGTGAAAAACTTTAATAAAATTATAAGTCTTGAAATTTATTATGAATGTTGGTTGAAGGAACCGCATTTCATTATAATGACAAGAGTTCTAGAGACCAAGATATTAATCTGATGAATTATTCATCTCATGAATATTCATTAGTAATTTGCATATTAATCTCAATGTGTATTTTTGAAATCTCAGTCTGTAATTAACAATTCTCAGTGTGTGTTTTTCCAATTTATTTCATCTCAATTTGTCTTTTTAAAATCTCAGTGTGTAATTTTAATTTCTCAATGTGTGTTTTTCATTTTTTTTAATCTCAGTGTCTAATTTTAAAATCTCAGTGTGTAATTTCGATTTCTCAGTGTGTTATTTTAGGTTTTTAAATCTCAGTGTGTAATTTTTTCGAAAAAAGGGTTTAAACATAGTTTTGACGAGAACGGCTTGCCATAACAAACGCTCTTTTAATATGAAGGGCCGTTCGGGTCATAATTCATTTTGTTACACGTACGCTACAGGTACACGTAACACTTTGTTCACATACCCCAGAGGTACACGTAATACTTTGTTCACGTAACCTAGAGGTACACGTAACACTTTGTTCACGTAACCTAGAGGTACACGTAACACTTTTTTCACGTAACCTAGAGGTACACGTAACACTTTGTTCACGTTCCTAGAGGTGCACGTAACACTTTGTTCACGTACCCTAGAGGTACACGTAACTGTTTGTTCACGTATGCGGAATAACCTTTATACCCTATGCACAATGAACTCGTCTGCTGGAGAATACTAATTTGCGGTTATCTGCACGAGCAAACAGTTACGCGTACCTCTAGGGTACGTGAACAAACAGTTACGTGTACCTCCGGGGTACGTGAACAAACTGTTACGCTCATCTCTAGGAACGTGAACAAAGTGTTACGTGTACCTCTAGGTTACGTGAACAAAGTGTTACGTGTACCTCTGGGGTACGTGAACAAAGTGTTACGTGTACCTTTAGCGTGTGTGTAGCAGAATGAATTATGACCCGAACGGCCCTTCATATTTTAATGACGTGTGCCAATACCGATATTACTGAAAGTGTAGTACCATCTATTTTATACTTGTATCTTTTTTTCATTTATATATCATTTTTCAATAGATATTTCAATAATTGATATTGCGGTTTTGATATTAAAATAAATGTATCAAAAACAATATCCTTATAGTACAGCTTTCAAATACACAAGTTTCATCATTTTCATACTTATCATTTCAACATATTATTTGTCAGTATCATCATAAAACCGATGTGAAAAGTGCTTACAAACAATGGTTTATTATTTTTCAAGTTAAATTTGGAATTGGATGGCTATCTATATTGCAGAAATCATTATAACTGTCTACTTTTTATTAAGGAGAGAAGTTTGGCCCTCAGTATGGATCTGTCCAGACTGATAAAATAATAGAATAAAAGGACCTTGAGGTTAAGCTGCGGATCCAGTAGAATGAATGGTTCGGAGATCTCGCCCTGCCCTCCTCCCGCTCGGAAAAAAAGAAAATTTTCCAATCAGTTTTATCTAGCAAACTCGTCTCCGGTAATGCATGTCATATAATGACGTCACAACCCCTCCCCCCCCCCCCCCCCTTCCCGTTATAAATATTTGGTTACAATACTAAGATTAAAAAAAAGAAAATTTTCCAATCAGTTTTATCTAGCAAACTCGTCTCCGGCAATTCATGTCATATAATGACGTCACAGCCCCCCCCCCTCCCCCTTCCATTTATAAATATTTGGTTACAATACTAAGATTACCTGGTCTCTAGCATGAACCATATTTAATAAGTATGGATCACAGTCATGATATGTAGAATATATGACCAATCCAACTAAACACACTACTGTCGATAGTATGAGTGTCAAAGGTAAACTTAAATACAATGCTCTGAAAAATATAAAGAAAAATTCAGAAATTATTGCGTGCATTTATTATTGCGATTTTGTCATTTTAGACCAAAATGCGATTTAATTTTTGCGATATTAGGAAAAAAAAACCCTTCATTCTGACCCTACTATCTAAATTAAGTACCGTCCACACTTTTTTTAGTTCTAGCAAGCGGTTACCGTGTTGGTAATCATACTGTATTGTTTTTTTCTGTGTGTTTTATACACCAAAGTATCAGGATATATAAAGGGGAGGTTTGGATAACCACAATTCAGTGTCTGTACCAAGTCAGACTATCCTGGTCCTCTGTTGTGTTCATGTTTGTGTTTTGAACTCGTTTATGTTCTTTTTTTGTCCGGCGTTTTGTCAGTTGGGTAGCGTTGATTGATTGGTATGACATTTTGACCTTTCCTGTTATCCATTTTGTTGTTTATTGTATTAAAACACAGAACAGTTACTTACTTTTGTGAATTAGAAGTTTCTTTGATTGCAAGATATCTTTGTATCATGGTTTGATTGGCCGCATAAATTGTCAGCTGACCAAAAAATGAACCAATGATAAGTGCCCATATCGAATGTCGAGTCGTTGGGTTTGCACTCCAGCTAATAAAAATTAATATATAAGTAGCTTATTAATGCGCATGAATTTAGATATCCATCTATCTTATAAACTTTAAAGCTTATTTTGTTTTCTTTGATTATTTGTCCAAGTGGTACAAATATATTATTTAGTAAGTGTATCATAAACGCAGGATTTGAGTTAAACCTCTGTCTTCATTGAACTTACTGTACCAGCGTTTGGTTTACAGTAAGGCCACACCAAACTGATTTTTAGTTCTTTGGATTTTTTATGGGAAAAATAGGTGCTAGAGAGTGAAATTTTAATTTTAATTTTTTTCTTGAGAACTAGTTTTTTTTTCAGGCGAGGATCAAATTTACGCGCGCCATAAATTCTATTAACTACAATATTGCATAAAATGGAAAACATTTCCTACTTTTTACCAAATTTTAGGAGCGAGCGAACACTTTTTATTTTTAATTTCTTGAAAAATGAAGAATTTAGGGCGAATTTTCAGCATTTTTGCAATATGAAGCCGCAAAACATTTTTTTCTTAAAATTTACAAAGTCCTAAAATCAGCGTGGCAAAATCCAAAGAACTAAAAATCAGTTTGGTGTGGCCTAAGAACAAGAATTAACATGCAGTTCACTGGCTTGTTGAATTTAAATGCATCTTCGAAGATTATCAAAATTCTATCATCTTTATCATGGGTCGAAATTCGACTAAACATGCATATCTTGTGATTTATCAAAGAATATTTGTTTTATTATTATCATACCTCACACATGATATAAACGAATGGATTGGTTCATAACTAATCTGGAAAAATTTTGACATTTTTTCGAAAACCGGCTGCTATACGCGGTGAAAAACCTTAGCATGAAAAAACAATCAGCGGTGAATAATACTATTATTCACCAGGGAATAACCTTCTTTACTTGAGCTAATGATCATTCCATGTTAGTTTGATATAATACAATTACTGCTCATAAGTCGGTGAATATCAAAAATTGTAAACCTGGGTATGGGTCATTCCTCTCGAGCAGTTTGACGTAACTCGCAGGCTCGTACAATATGTTATTTTGCCCGGGACAATATTCCTCAATATCAATGCAATAAACCTATATTATTATATAGTAATAAATATTTCCCTATTTAATCCATTAAAAAAAATTGTGCAGTATATTCTTGTATTTTACTCCTAACCTCGACCGTCAAGGTAATATCCGTGAAAAATACTGATGCGTTCCGAACATCGATTTCCATATTTTACTCCTCCCTGTCGTTTGGAAAAATTAAGATGGCGGAGGACGATATCGCCTTCTTGTTAAGCAGAGGGGAATTGGTAGAAACCCCCGAACAAGAACAATCGGAGGTCAATAGTATTGTCGACAAAAGTAAGGCGAAAGAATTCATCGATGGGCAGAAAAAGAAATCTACCGTGAACTGCACAAAAAGAGACTTGAACATTGTTTACAAGTGGCTTGTCTCGAAAAATGAAATTCGATGGCCCAGGCAATTATATTACATACTGCCAAACATGTACGCAAGGTACAAATTAATATAAAAGAAATGTAATATTTCAAATATAACAATATTTCTGAAAATATTTCATATCTTACAAAAATACAAAAAAAATCATATTGCACTAGTGCAAATATGACAATATTGTTCCTAGTAAAATATAGGTATGAATTAGAAAATGTCATTTAAACAAGATAAAATATCACTAGAGGCATAAAATATTTATTACTATATAATAAAAGGGTTATTGCATGAATATTGGTGAATATAGTTCCTCGCAGTATATCATATTGCACTCGCACGCTCGTGCAATATAACTGCTCGGAACTATATTCACCAATATTCATGCAATAACCCTATATTATTATACCTTACAGTATAATTAAATAAATCTATCGGCTAATAAATGATCACCTGACATAGAATAATTCAGATATTTCATTATAATTGGTGGTGCCGGGGAATAACCTCGACAAAATTCATTTTTTCGATGAATAACCCTATTTATATTCCCCGCAGGTGAATAACCCTTATAAACGATATGTTACACAAAAATATTTGTTCGGTATAATAAAACAGTTACGGCCCTATGAGTCGGGAGATATCCAAAATGGTCAACCCTGCTGAATTTAATTTACTGTTTTAAAGTTGTAATTTGTGTAGCTGAAGAGTATTTCTGCTTTTTTGTAGCTCTATAATTATATGTTTTTGGCTTGAATCTTTTTGTAATTTTGGATTCTTCGCTTTTCAATATTTTTCGTTATTGTACTTTACTATAACAACAACTGGTAAAATAAGTACGTTGTTTTTAGCGTGCAAATCAAATAACTCTATTTTTTCTCCTCCTGTGGGAAATAACTTGTTATTTTACTCTCGTCGATTCACGTGATAATCAATGAGAGCAAAATAACTCAGGCCTCAGGCCAGAGATCCTCGGAAAAATAACCCTTCCTCGATTTAATAATTATGAATATTACCTTCTTCTGAAGGACATAATTGTACATTATTGTTTCCGCTTTAAATATTACCGGCCTTGATCACATATGATGATTCGTAATCACATTTCAAATATATTATAAATTCTCACTCAATAAACTTAATCCTTCCTCCCTGATTAGCAATGTTCCAAACTTCTCCAAATCCACCCAGATCCTTTGACCCTTGTACTATAATAGCTATTAGACCTGCCATAACAACAAAGGTTTGGAATGTATCTGTCCATACCACGGCCCTAAGACCTCCCTGTAATACACAATTAACCTTTTTAATCAAATTGAACTACGACAGTGTTTATCAGAATACAGGGGTAATATTGCACGTATATATACAATTTTGTACATTTCGTACTCTTAAACTTTTCAATCTTCAACGGTTATCCTTTTTCAACAATTTGAGCACCTCTGATGATTGCATCAAAATTTGTGTAACACGGAAAATTTACCACTGCGTGGATGACTATGATGGTAGACCCCCCCTTCCCCCCTCCAATACCGTGATAATCACCAGCTACGATCAGTTGGTCGTTTTCAACTTTTTGGATTACTTTTTCGGCTTTGGAAATGTTCGGCACTCAACACCACTGAAGAGTCGTTACGTAACGAAATATCCATACCTTGTGCATCAAATTTGTAACAGCATATCTATCATAACATGGAGTGAGAAGATTTGAAAGTGGACTCCAAACACTCGAGTGTATAAATTGCTTAGTTTCTAATTACCTATCTGATCGTTTTTGGTATTTGATTCGGCATTTCAACCTTCTGGGTGGCTGTTTCGGCTCTCAACATTTTCGGCCTTCAGTACAATCGACTGATTAGTCGTAAATTGAGGAAATCTGCATACCTTATGTATCAACACAGGTATAATAGAAACAAGTTTTAGCTTTCTAAAAAGCTGTGGACTGCTTCGCTGCATGTATCTTAATTTATGGTAATATGTGAGCATGTGGTTGTTGATTTAGTATTGGAATTCTCTGTTGACCAGTAAAATTTTCCGCGCGAAAACAACAAATAGACACGACTCTGGAGGTGTGCCTAGATTGACAGAAGTTATAAAGTAGAGATCATGCATTTTTTGTTGTAAACATAGGATTATAGTGTATACGATTAAGCAAAACAAACCGTGTGTATTACAGATTAACAAAGCAAATATACACGTATTAATAATTGATTTCAATAATGAATTTCAGAATATATGAATATTACAAAAACATGTAATGACAGTTGATCGGAACTGATATACATATAGTTAATTTTCCGGCTTTTGATGACTTATCCTGAACGTGTAAAGTCTGTAATTCTTTATCTCATTTAAATCAATGGCTGTTGCTGTATCTCAGTCGCATCATAAAGTAACCAGTCAGTGATCAGTAATTATTTCAAGATGGCGTGTATGTCTACTGAAACTAATAGCTCCGCACCGTGATGCGAAGCAAATATATTGCACAAAACGAGTTTAGAATCAATTACTTCTGGGGAAAATTCGATTCGTTTTATTTTCTTTAAATTGATAAAATAAGTACATTCATTTTGGCAAAAAACAAATATCGACAAGTGCGGAATGTCAGAGCGTTCAGTCTTTGTATCATATACTTTTCCGTTCTGTGGTGGAGTGTTCTGAAATAAATGTGTCCTTTGTGGAGACGTGCTATAATGTTTTACTTGAAAATAAATACACACTACAAATTACAAATAAAACAGAATGTCAATTAACTATGAGACAGATAATTCAAACTTAACTTTAAAACATGTATACATACCAATGCTGTGTAGAAGGTACAAACTAGTCCTATACAAACTATTGAAAGCTCTAAGCTTAAACCAGTTACTGAAAGACGATAAAAGAAAGAAGTTATTGACTGTATGTTTGAAAAATTATAGTTTTTCGCTACTACTTTTATTTTTTTTTATCGGTGTTGTTATGTAAATTTGTACTATTGTATGCCCGACATAACTCAGAAACTGATTTTTATTTTTATAAAGGATTTTTAATTTTACCACTGAGTCGATACCGTTGCTGGTGGACTCCAAGTCACCGAGGTTATCCTAAGCTCAGTTGCATTATATACAAAACCGAAATTACCTCAACGGCATGGAAAAGTTGAGGCATTTAAAAATTTGGACAAAAAAAACATTAACGACTAAAGGGAATAAAACGATTTAGTAACAGATTAACATTTAAAAAAAAAAGAGATGCCAGTTTATACGGGAGACGCTATAGGATTAAATACGATTTTGTATGAGTTTATCGATGTGTAATTTCGGCCGACTCACTCGCAAATTGATTAAAGTTACAGCATTCTTCACATTTAATGTCTCATTTGAAACTTTAAATAATCAAGAAAGCGCATGAATATACTTGCCAAATACGGGTTTATCGATGTATAAACTTTTATGATTTTGCCCTTCCGACAAATGAATTTCTTGTATTTTATCATATGCAAATTAAAATTATTATAATCATAATCAGAACTACTGGATGTTTCAGACAATGGCACCATGGCACCATCAGGAAATACGTTACAGTTAGCTTGTTTTAGGTTAAACGTATTTATTTATGGTGGATTGGGAAAAGTAGTATGTGGGCACAGTTCAGTTAGCATTTGAGGTGGTGCTACCGGAAGTGACGTCAACCGGAAATGACGTCACCGGAAGTGACCGGAACCGGAAGTCAGGTGACCGGAACCGGAAGTGATTTTTGCGCGCATGCGCAACCGGAAGTGGGTAGTTTTCCCGCCGTTTGTTGCCGGAAGTGACGCAAGTCACGTGCTAGGACCCGGATGTGTGTTCTGCGCATGTTCAGGAACCGGAAGTACCCGGAAGTGGTTTGCGCAACCGGAAGTAGGGTGTTTTTTCCGCCATTTGTTGACGGAAGTGACGAAAGTCACGTGGTAGGACCCGGATGTGTGGTCTGCGCATGTTCGGGCGGAACCGGAAGTGGTTGGTGGAACCGGAAGTAGTGGTTTTTCGCGCCATTTTACCATATTTTGTTTACGGAAGTGACGTAAGTCACGGACCCTAATGTTGATGCTTGACCATATTTAATTATCTCCCCTTTTCCCGCACTTCTCGGTCGTCTCTAGATCTTTCATCGGTCTGATACTCTCACTGATATGTCGAAGTCCGAGAGTATACGAAGTACACTATTGGATTATCTCCCCTTATCCCGCTCTTTTCATCTGCGGGTGATGTTTTCTGTGAGGACTAGGATTGGATTATGTCCCCTTACCTCCAAGTGATGCTTGTCACCAATGGAGGGGTGTCCTTAGCAACCGCCTTAGCAACGGCGGTCCATTTCATTGCATTCACTTCTCTTCTCTTGCTCCATCCCGCTCTTCGCTGCTCTTTGCTGCTCATCGCTACTCTTCTCTTGCTCATCGCTGCTCTTCTCTTGTTCTTTGCTGCTCAACGCTGCTCTGTACTTAGACCTGAAAGCTCCCTAAAGACAATCGTTTACCCTAACACTAGTTCTGCTTTGCAGCCTGCTTCAAAGTCATGTTTCAAAGGGTGGATTGGTCTCAATCCCTTATGACTTTGAAGTGGTACTAGTGTTAGGGATAAGATTATTTTAGGGTTAGGTAAGTATTTTATTATTTTATAATTTTTTTTCTATTTATATTATCATATTTTTTTTTATTTAATATATTTACATATTTTTTTAATTTTTTATTATTATTTTTTTTTTTTATATTTAATATTTTTTTATTATTATTTTTTTTAATTTTTATTATTATTATTTTTATTTTTTTAATTTTTTAATTTTTAATTTTTTTTATTTTTTATTATTATTATTTTTATTTTTTATATTTTTTGGCGTCCATGTTGGATCCCGTTAATGTGACGTCGTGGAAATTTCCATTAGAAAACGTGTTGAAACATGTCGGTGGACGCGGACCTGAGCGTAGACACTCATGGTGCCCTCTTTTACGTCCGCGTTCAGGAAAAAAAATCGAAAATTTCGGTCGACGCGGACCTGAACGAAGACACCCATGGTGCTCTCTATTCCGTCCGCGTTCCGGAAAAAATCGAAAATTTTGGTCGACGCGGACCTGAGCGAAGACATCCTTGGTGTTCTCTTTTACGTCCGCGTTCTGGCTATATATACAGATGAAAATTTATACATATCGTCTTGAACCTTTGAAAAGGTAACGACTATGTTCTCTTGCGAGAAGTGCAGTAAGACGTTTACGGAGAAGAGAAGCCTGATTCGCCACCAGAAGACACATGCTGTTGCGGACCAGACGTATTCATGCCAGGTATGTGGAAAGGAGTTTACCAGAGCAGATGTCAGGAATCGCCACCAGGAGTCCCACCAGTACACCCTGGAGTGTCCAGACTGTGGGCAGTACTTTAACAGATCGGACAACCTTGCTCGCCACAGACTGTTGCATACCAAGCCAGATGCCAAGCCCAGGATGATGAAACCAGTCAAGAGACCAGCCTCGCCACTACCTGGCCCCAGTGCGGAAAGACGCAGGATGAGCAGACCAGACAACCTACCAGTGAAGACAGCCATCAACCTTCAGCCAGACGTATTGCCAGAAGATCCCGATACCAGGGTTTTGTACCTGAGACACTGGCAGACCATCCGGACAGAAGAAAATACCGGCAACCGTGTCCAGGATCGGTTCAACTTTACGTTGAATGAAATTACAACTGGTACCTTTCCTGACATGGTTCGCCACATGTTCGAACTGCAGACCACGGCCTTCAAGATCAACGTGTCGTTTGGGTTTGTACTGAGGAACGTAGAGACCGGAGAACTTAGATACTTCCATTCCAGCCAGAACAACGCCAGGTTTTTCAACATACCACACCTGATAAGAAACGAAGAAGACATAGAGCAGTTTCTGGAAGAATTGAGCCGTCACGACATTTTGGAGTTCATCCGGCAGCAGAGACCAGATACCAAGTGGGTGGTGCATTTACTGACAAATGCCACGTTCTATGTTAACAAGTTGGTGGAACACCCGATAGGAGCCAGAGTCGTGTTACCAGACTTCATTTTGAAAAACCGTGGTGTCGTCGCACTGGTTGCTGGATCCCATGGGCCATATGATGACAACCTGTGTTTTTTCCGTTGTTTGGCCGTCCACCGTGGTTTTGCAGTAACAGACGTAGAAGTACCTGCCAAGACTTACCATCGCCAATATTTGCAGAAGACAGAAATGGCCGGCGGTGATTTCAAGGGGATTTGTTTAGACGATTTGGCGTACATCGAACCACTGTTCCAACTCAACATCTGTGTGTACGATCTTCAAGAGACAGAAGACGGCGACGTAGCGGCGAGATTGGTACGACGTTCTCCTTACAGTTTCCAGGACACCATGAACTTGAATTTGTACGACAACCATTTTAGTTATGTCAGCAACATGGAGAAATACAGTCACAGTTACCTGTGTTCAAAATGTGACAAGATGTGGAAGCATGTGGGTATGCTTCATAGACACGAGAGAACCTGCACCGGCGAAGTACTCTACAAATATCCCGGCGGAGTGTACCATACACCACAGACAGTGTTCGAACGTTTGGAGGACGAAGGAATCCAAGTTCCGGTAGAGGACAGATATTATCCGTACAGAGCCACCTACGATATAGAGGCGATGCTTCAACCTACAGACAAACCGAGGTCGGATAAATTGGAATGGACCAGTCAACACGTTTTGCTCAGCGTTTCCGTGTGTTCCAACGTACCGGAGTTTACAGAGCCAATTTGTTTCGTGTCCGAAGGCGATAGCAGTGAAACAGTTGATTCGTGTTTGATACATTTGACAGAAATAAGTGACAAAGCCTTTCGCCTACTGATGCCCAGGTACGCTGGTGTATTTGAAGAGATCCAAGAGAGACTGGACCGGGACCTGGAAGAATACCAAGACGACGAAGAGCGAGAACGCCAGGAAAAGAAACATCACCTGTACAAGTTGAAGCAGCAACTAGAACGACATCTCCAAGAATTACCCGTGATTGGGTTCAACACCGGGAAATACGACGTGAACGCCATGAAGATAGATTTCTTCACTCGTCTGGTGGAAAGTCACAAGATAAAGTATACAGTGAAGCGCAACAACAATTTCATGTGCATCAAGACGGAGAAGTTGAAATTTTTGGACATCACCAACTACCTGGCCCCCGGCTTTAGTTACTCACAGTTTTTGAAAGCCTACGGCTGTGCGGAAGAGAAAGGATTTTTTCCATACGAGTGGATGACGGGTTTAGACAAGTTGGCAGTGACGGAGTTACCACCACACCAGGCATTTTTCAGTACGCTGAAAAACGAGAACATTGCACCCGAAGAGTACCAGCTGTGTCGCCAAGTCTGGCAGGAAAGGAAAATGAAGAACGTGAAAGAGTTCCTGATATGGTACAACAACAAAGACGTGGAGCCCATGCTGGAAGCCATCGAGAAGATGTTTGTATATTACAAGGGATTGAAGGTGGACATGTTTAAACACGGCATCAGCGTACCGGGACTCACACTGAAAACCATGTTCGATGGTCTATCCGATTATTTCACCGTTCCGGACGAGAAGAACAAAGATCTGTACGAGTTATACAAAGAAAACATAGTGGGTGGACCCAGCATCGTCTTCCACAGATACCACGAGAAAGACCAGACCTTCATCCGGCCTGCTGAATACGAAGACCCAAAACCGTGCAAGAAGATCTACGGTGTGGACGCCAATGCTTTGTACCTGTGGAGCATCATGCAGGATATGCCAACGGGTCACTTCGTCCGACGCAAGAGCGAGGACCATTTTAAAAGACAGACACCTCGAAGGTACGAAAGAATGGCAATCGAGTGGATGGAATGGGAAGCCAAGGAGACAGGACACCACATACGTCACCAGGGGAACGACACGGAAAAACTGAGCAAAACGTGTTGACTGGTCCATTCCAATTTATCCGACCTCGGTTTGTCTGTAGGTTGAAGCATCGCCTCTATATCGTAGGTGGCTCTGTACGGATAATATCTGTCCTCTACCGGAACTTGGATTCCTTCGTCCTCCAAACGTTCGAACACTGTCTGTGGTGTATGGTACACTCCGCCGGGATATTTGTAGAGTACTTCGCCGGTGCAGGTTCTCTCGTGTCTATGAAGCATACCCACATGCTTCCACATCTTGTCACATTTTGAACACAGGTAACTGTGACTGTATTTCTCCATGTTGCTGACATAACTAAAATGGTTGTCGTACAAATTCAAGTTCATGGTGTCCTGGAAACTGTAAGGAGAACGTCGTACCAATCTCGCCGCTACGTCGCCGTCTTCTGTCTCTTGAAGATCGTACACACAGATGTTGAGTTGGAACAGTGGTTCGATGTACGCCAAATCGTCTAAACAAATCCCCTTGAAATCACCGCCGGCCATTTCTGTCTTCTGCAAATATTGGCGATGGTAAGTCTTGGCAGGTACTTCTACGTCTGTTACTGCAAAACCACGGTGGACGGCCAAACACCGGAAAAAACACAGGTTGTCATCATATGGCCCATGGGATCCAGCAACCAGTGCGACGACACCACGGTTTTTCAAAATGAAGTCTGGTAACACGACTCTGGCTCCTATCGGGTGTTCCACCAACTTGTTAACATAGAACGTGGCATTTGTCAGTAAATGCACCACCCACTTGGTATCTGGTCTCTGCTGCCGGATGAACTCCAAAATGTCGTGACGGCTCAATTCTTCCAGAAACTGCTCTATGTCTTCTTCGTTTCTTATCAGGTGTGGTATGTTGAAAAACCTGGCGTTGTTCTGGCTGGAATGGAAGTATCTAAGTTCTCCGGTCTCTACGTTCCTCAGTACAAACCCAAACGACACGTTGATCTTGAAGGCCGTGGTCTGCAGTTCGAACATGTGGCGAACCATGTCAGGAAAGGTACCAGTTGTAATTTCATTCAACGTAAAGTTGAACCGATCCTGGACACGGTTGCCGGTATTTTCTTCTGTCCGGATGGTCTGCCAGTGTCTCAGGTACAAAACCCTGGTATCGGGATCTTCTGGCAATACGTCTGGCTGAAGGTTGATGGCTGTCTTCACTGGTAGGTTGTCTGGTCTGCTCATCCTGCGTCTTTCCGCAC
Source organism: Mytilisepta virgata (assembly GCA_028015205.1). Taxonomy (NCBI): domain Eukaryota; kingdom Metazoa; phylum Mollusca; class Bivalvia; order Mytilida; family Mytilidae; genus Mytilisepta; species Mytilisepta virgata. Next base: position 747,942 of record JAPWFG010000023.1, read on the forward strand.
TGGGGCCAGGTAGTGGCGAGGCTGGTCTCTTGACTGGTTTCATCATCCTGGGCTTGGCATCTGGCTTGGTATGCAACAGTCTGTGGCGAGCAAGGTTGTCCGATCTGTTAAAGTACTGCCCACAGTCTGGACACTCCAGGGTGTACTGGTGGGACTCCTGGTGGCGATTCCTGACATCTGCTCTGGTAAACTCCTTTCCACATACCTGGCATGAATACGTCTGGTCCGCAACAGCATGTGTCTTCTGGTGGCGAATCAGGCTTCTCTTCTCCGTAAACGTCTTACTGCACTTCTCGCAAGAGAACATAGTCGTTACCTTTTCAAAGGTTCAAGACGATATGTATAAATTTTCATCTGTATATATAGCCAGAACGCGGACGTAAAAGAGAACACCAAGGGTGTCTTCGCTCAGGTCCGCGTCGACCAAAATTTTCGATTTTTTCCTGAACGCGGACGTAAAAGAGGGCACCATGAGTGTCTACGCTCAGGTCCGCGTCCACCGACATGTTTCAACACGTTTTCTAATGGAAATTTCCACGACGTCACATTAACGGGATCCAACATGGACGCCAAAAAATATAAAAAATAAAAATAATAATAATAAAAAATAAAAAAAAATTAAAAATTAAAAAATTTAAAAAATAAAAATAATAATAATAAAAATTAAAAAAAATAATAATAAAAAAAATATTAAATATAAAAAAAAAAAAAAAAATAATAAAAAATTAAAAAAATATGTAAATATATTAAATAAAAAAAAATATGATAATATAAATAGAAAAAAAATTATAAAATAATAAAATACTTACCTAACCCTAAAATAATCTTATCCCTAACAATAGTACCACTTCAAAGTCATAAGGGATTGAGACCAATCCACCCTTTGAAACATGACTTTGAAGCAGGCTGCAAAGCAGAACTAGTGTTAGGGTAAACGATTGTCTTTAGGGTGCTTTCAGGTCTGAGTACAGAGCAGCGTTGAGCAGCAAAGAACAAGAGAAGAGCAGCGATGACGAACAACAACAAGCCTGAGTAGCCATGAGCAGCAAAGAACGGGATGGGGCAAGAGAAGAGAAACTAAGTGAATGCAATGAAATGGACCGCCGTTGCTAAGGCGGTTGCTAAGGATACCCCTCCATTGGTGACAAGCATCACTTGGAGGTAAGGGGACATAATCCAATCCTAGTCCTCACAGAAAACATCACCCGCAGATGAAAAGAGCGGTATAAGGGGAAATAATCTAATAGTGTACTTCGTATACTCTCGGACATAACAGTGAGAGTATCAGACCGATGAAAGATCCAGAGACGACCGAGAAGTGCGGGAAAAGGGGAGATAATTAAATATGGTCAAGCATTAACATTAGGGTCCGTGACTTACGTCACTTCCGTAAACAAAATATGGTAAAATGGCGCGAAAAACCACTACTTCCGGTTCCACCAACCACTTCCGGTTCCTAGACATGCGCAGACCACACATCCGGGTCCTACCACGTGACTTTCGTCACTTCCGTCAACAAATGGCGGAAAAAACACCCTACTTCCGGTTGCGCAAACCACTTCCGGGTACTTCCGGTTCCTGAACATGCGCAGAACACACATCCGGGTCCTAGCACGTGACTTGCGTCACTTCCGGCAACAAAGGGCGGGAAAACTACCCACTTCCGGTTGCGCATGCGCGCAAAAATCACTTCCGGTTCCGGTCACCTGACTTCCGGTTCCGGTCACGTCACTTCCGGTGACGTCATTTCCGGTTGACGTCACTTCCGGTAGCACCACCTCAGCACCACCTCAAATGCTAACTGAATTGTGCCCACATACTACTATCGTCCGTCCGTCGTTCCCTCCGTCCGTTCATCAAACTTTCTTGTTAGCTTAACTCGTATGTCATTTTTCCATACAGTATTATCACCTACTGTATGTAGATGCGCAATAAGGTTTTAGAATTTTGATTTTTAAAACCCGGGCCACACATGAGTCGAATTTCGAAAATTGCGAATTTAAGCATATGACATAAACTCCTCCTTCATTTTTCATTTTATGCATTTTATTTCTATATAGTATTGTCGTACACTATATCAAAATGTACAAAGAGTCAGTATTGTCGTACAGTATATGTCATAAAAATGAAGGGATATGGTGTATTAATTCACGACACAAAACGCCTACACGAACCAGACTAAACCCAAACCAAAGGAACATCGCTTGTATTGCTGTTCTTGGAATTACAGTGAGCTAGGCCTTCAACATAGAGCTAACGCTCAAATCCCATTAGAAGCACCGGTTTAAGCGGAATTCTTTGGTAAATGTTTACAACGCTACATCCGTGTAGTTAAGGACACGGATGCGGAGTAATATCAACAAATAATAAACTTTAAAGGACAAAGAAATCTAACAAACAATGTCATGATTTGCCCAACAACCTCGTGTTGTTAAACACTAACATAATATAAAAATTCAGACAATCAGGGGACATATCAAAGTATATGTTAGATAACTTGGTAAACAATAAAGTATGAATAAGGCAAAAAATATTCGGATGGACTGCATTTTTTATATAATTTGTAATTTGCATAAACACACAGACCGAAAGAAGTAAAAATGAAATCTGAACTGCAACAATGTCGAAACGAATACTTTGCCAAACGCTTGTGTATGAATCAACAACCCGCTGAGGAACCTGTATCTAATATAAGCACTTGCAGGACGACCGGAACTCATTCTGCTATCGACTACCAGGAAATAAAGACGTCTTAAATGTATACCTGTGGATACCAATCCAAGCAAAACTTTAACCTAGTGCGACACAAAAAGAATGCACATGGTATTGAAGAGGATTCAACAGACTATAGTGATTCAGCTTCAGACACCACCACAGAAGCCGATAACGATGAATCGGAACAAAGTAGTGACCATGGATCCAACGAAGACTCTGAAGAGCTTTGCGAACAGTCCCTATGGGAAGTCGTTTTGAACATAACATTTCAAGTACATCAATCGGAATACTCACAGACAGTAAACGAAGTAGTGGAAGCCGGAATGGAAGAAGACAAGGCACGCTTAGCAGCATATAGAGACATGTTTGACTCATACAGAGACGAAATACGAAAGCATTACCTCGGACTGGTGTCCTGGCATCAAGACATAAATAAAGACCCCGTACATAGAGAGATCAAGAAAAACGGCTAAACGCTGGAGAGAATAGGAAGACTACGAATCAAAAGAATCATGGGATTAGGCCGTAGAAAAACGAAAATATCTGCTTAACCGTGTATTGAACGACTACGACCCCACCTCCAGCTGAAGACAGCAATGACTCTATGTGACGGAGGAATTGGAACATATTACAAAGAAAAACAGAAAAAAATATAACAAAAAAAAGGGAAGGAGGGTAATGCAGCCTATATATGTTTATACATATATATAGCCAGTCACAAGCCTGGACAAATGCAGAGTGCCCTTAAAAAATTGAGCAGGATTAATGCAGCCTATCTTATGATAGCCAGTCACAAGCCTGGATAAATGCAGAGTGGACTTTTAAATAACCCGGATCTAAGGGTGCTCTCGCACAGATCCAATCTTTGACTAACGACAATCGACCACCACTAGCAACAGCGGCGAAAACAGCGACAAGTTGCCCCAAAACTGAAATGAGGTAAGGCCATCATTAGCAGAGCAAGAGAAAAACAGCGATGAGCAGCAAAAAGCAAGAGAATGGGTGCAGCCATCTTTGATGTCCATCTAACATCATCGAGACAGAGAACATTCGTCCCCGTCCTGGAATGGAAGTATCTTAGTTCTCCGGTCTCTGCGTTTCTCAGTATAAATCCAAACGACACGTTGATCTTGAAGGTCGTATTTTGTAGGTTGAATGTGTGGCGAACCATATCAGGAAAGGTGGCGGATGTAATCTCGTTCATCCTGAACACAATTGTCGGTATTTTCCTCTGTCCGGGTGGACTGCCAGTGCCTCAGATACAAAACCCCGGTATCGGGATCTTCTGGCAACACTATATATACATGTATATATGTAGACAGTTACAAGTTTGTCAATGCAGAGTAGTCTCATGTCATAAATGTATAAAAGGAAGTGAAGATAGTCAGAGAAGTCATTCGTACGATGGACCCCTTCCAAGTATACGAGAGAATCGTCACAGCCATGTTCGAAGACGGTGTGGTGAACCAAGGAAGACTGGTCGTATTGTCGGTGTTTACTCGTACCTATTGTGAACAGTTTCCGGATTGGGCGCCGCATATTTGGACAATGTATCATCGTGTTGATCTATCGAAACGGTTGGAATTGACCAATGAAAATGCCAGATTTTCGACCAATCGGAACGGGAGAAGTTAACCAATCACGATGTCGGAAAGATAGCCAATCATGTTTCACGTTTCATAATATAAGAACCAATCCAGTCCATCTTTACAAATATATATATATATAAATAGACCAGCAAGAAGAGGAATCAGTCAGCCGATATGTCTCGTAAAGAAAAGAAAACCAAAGACCAGACCAAGATATCGTTCAAGACGTCATGACAGCTTCCGATATTCCTTTGAAAGTACTACTTGGTGGAGGAACGTATGCAGAGCTGACAGAATGGAATGGCAGTAAAAGAGTAGATCTCAGATTTTGGGAAAGTGAAACGGTGCCCACCAAGACCGGAGTCAGCCTGTCGTTAATGCAGTGGAAAATGTTGTGCAGTACCACAGAAGTGGTGGACGATTTGATCGGTAGAGTACAGGATAAAGAACTAGTCGACTGGAGATATCACATTGGGGACAATGTATTCGTCACCGTCAAATCCCCATACCCCACTATTTGGATAAGAAAGCACTTTATACCCCGGGGAGACTGGACCTATCGTCCAACAAAGAGAGGAATCGGCTTGGACACCTTCGAATGGAAAGAACTGAAGAAGATCATACCTTTGTTTGAAGAGAAAGAACCAGAACTTAAAACATTGACTGATGTAGATTTTGTAAAATAAAATATGAAACTGTTTCATTTGTGTTTGTCGTCGATAAATATCCCAGTATACAATCACATCGATCAGTCTTGATCTACCAATCAAACCGACAACATGAGTACCGAGTGGCCTTCCGATCATCAGCAGTAAACTATATTCCTTCAGCAGTAGCAGCAGCAGCGATTAAAAGTGACAAATAGCACCAAAAACTGAAATGAGCACGCGAGTAAGATCATGAGTAGCGATGAACAGCAAAGAGCAAGAGAAGAGCAGCGATGAGCAAGAGAAGAGCAGTGATGAGCAAGAGAAGAGCAGCGATGACGAACAGCAACAAGCAGCAGGAGCGAAATGAGCACGCGAGTAAGGCCCTGAGTAGGGATGAGCAGCAAAGAACAAGAAAGGATCAGCGATGAGCAAGAGAAAAAACAGCGATGAGCAAGAGAAGAGCAGCGATAACGAACAGCAAAAAGCAGCAGGAGCAGTAGTGGCAGCGAAAACAGAGACAAGTAGCCCCAAAAAACGAAATAAGCACGCGAGTAAGGTAAGGAGTAGCGATGAACAACAAAGGACAAGAGAAAAACAGTGATGAGCAACAAAGAGCGAGAGAAAAACAGCCATCAGCAGTAAAGAGCAAGAGAAAAACAGCGATGAGCAGTAAAGAACAAGAGAAAAACATTGATGAGCAGTAAAGAGCAAGAGAAAAACAGTGATGAGCAACAAAGAACAAGAGAAAAAACAGCGATGAGAAGCATAGAGCAAGAGAAAAACAGCGATGAGCAGTAAAGAGCAAGAGAAAAACAGCGATGACCAGTAAAGAACAAGAGAAAAACAGCGACGAGCAGTAAACAGCACGAGAAAAACAGTGACGAGCAACAAAAACCAAGAGAAAAACAGCGATGAGCAACAAAGAGCGAGAGAAAAACAGCGATAAGCAGTAAAGAGCAAGAGACAAACAGCGATGAGCTACAAAAACCAAGAGAAAAACAGCGATAAGCAGTAAACAACAAGAGAAAAACAGTGATGAGCAGTAAAGAGCAAGAGAAAAACAGTGATGAGCAACAAAGAACAAGAGAAAAAACAGCGACGAGCAGTAAACAGCACGAGAAAAATAGCGACGAGCTACAAAAACCAAGAGAAAAACAGCGATGAGCAGCAAAGAGCACGAGAAAAACAGCGATGAGCAGCAAAGAGCACGTGGAAAACAGCGATGAGCTACAAAAACCAAGAGAAAAACAGCGATGAGCAGTAAAGAGCAAGAGAAAAACAGTGATGAGCAACAAAGAACAAGAGAAAAAACAGCGACGAGCAGTAAAGAGCAAGAGAAAAACAGTGATGAGCAACAAAGAACAAGAGAAAAACCAGCGACGAGCAGTAAACAGCACGAGAAAAATAGCGATGAGCTACAAAAACCAAGAGAAAAACAGCGATAAGCAGTAACGAGCACGAGAAAAACAGCGATGAGCAGCAAAGAGCACGTGGAAAACAGTGATGAGCTACAAAAACCAAGAGAAAAACAGCGATGAGCAGTAAAGAGCAAGAGAAAAACAGTGATGAGCAACAAAGAACAAGAGAAAAAACAGCGACGAGCAGTAAAGAGCAAGAGAAAAACAGTGATGAGCAACAAAGAACAAGAGAAAAACCAGCGACGAGCAGCAAAGAGCACGAGAAAAACAGCGATGAGCTACAAAAACCAAGAGAAAAACAGCGATAAGCAGTAACGAGCAAGAGAAAAACAGCGATGAGACGTAAAGAACAAGAGAAAAACAGTGATGAGCAGTAAAGAGCAAGAGAAAAACAGTGATGAGCAACAAAGAACAAGAGAAAAACAGCGATGAGCAGCAAAGAGTACGAGAAAAACAGTGATGATCAACAAAGAGCGAGAGAAAAACAGCCATAAGCAGTAAAGAGCAAGAGAAAAACAGCGATGAGCAGTAAAGAACGAGAGAAAAACAGCGACGAGCAGTAAAGAACAAGAGAAAAACAGTGATGAGCAGTAAAGAGCACGAGAAAAACAGCGACGAGCTACAAAAACCAAGAGAAAAACAGCGATAAGCAGTAACGAGCAAGAGAAAAACAGTGATGATCAACAAAGAGCGAGAGAAAAACAGCCATAAGCAGTAACGAGCAAGAGAAAAACAGCGATGAGCGGTAAAGAACGAGAGAAAAACAGCGACGAGCTACAAAAACCAAGAGAAAAACAGCGATAAGCAGTAACGAGCAAGAGAAAAACAGTGATGATCAACAAAGAGCGAGAGAAAAACAGCCATAAGCAGTAACGAACAAGAGAAAAACAGTGATGAGCAACAAAGAACAAGAGAAAAACAGCGATGAGCAGCAAAGAACAAGAGAAAAACAGCGACGAGCAGCAAAGAGCACGAGAAAAACAGCGACGAGCTACAAAAACCAAGAGAAAAACAGCGACGAGCTACAAAAACCAAGAGAAAAACAGCGATAAGTAGTAACGAGCAAGAGAAAAACAGTGATGAGCCGTAAAGAACAAGAGAAAAACAGTGATGAGCAGTCAAGAGCAAGAGAAAAACAGTGATGAGCAACAAAGAACAAGAGAAAAACAGCGATGACCAGCAAAGAGCACGAGAAAAACAGCGATGAACAAGATAAGAGCAGCAATGACGAACACCAACAAGCAGCAGGAGCGGAAGCAGCAGCGAAAACACCGACAAGTAACCCCAAGAATCTTAAATCAGCAGGTGAATATAGTCATTATTAGCGATGAGCAGCATGGAGCAGCGAAGAGCAAGCGAAGAGAAGCGAAGCATAGAGCAATGAAATAGACCGCCGTTGCTAAGGACACCCCTCCATTGAGCGGTGACAAGCATCAACTTGAGGTAAGGGGACATAATCCAATCCTAGTCCTCACAGAAAACATCACTCACAGATGAAAAGAGCGGGATAAGGGGAGATAATTCAATCAAAGATCCAGAGACGACCGAGAAGAGCGGGAAAAGGGAGATAATTCAATCTGGCTCAATCCCTTATGAATTTGAAGTGGTACTAGTGTTAGGGTAAACGATTGTCTTTAGGGTGCTTTCAGGTCTGAGTACAGTGCAGAGCAGCGTTGAGCAGCAAAGAGCAAGAGAAGAGCAGCGATGAGCAAGAGAAGAGTAGAGATGAGCAGCAAAGAGCAGCGAAGAGCGGGATGGAGCAAGAGAAGAGAAGTGAATGCAATGAAATGGACCGCCGTTGCTAAGGCGGTTGCTAAGGACACCCCTCCATTGGTGACAGCATCACTTGGAGGTAAGGGGAGATAATCCAATCCTACCTTTGGTCCTCACAGAAAACATCACCCACAGATGAAAAGAGCGGGATAAGGGGAGATAATCCAAACGTATACTCTCGGACTTCGACATAACAGTGAGGGTATTAGACCGATGAAAGGTCCAGAGACGACCGAGAAGTGCGGGAAAAGGGAGATAATTCAATCTGGTCAAGCATGGAACTTCCGGGTAAGTGACTTACGTCACTTCCGTAATCAAATCATGGGGAAATCCACTACTTCCGGTTGCGCATGCGCGCAAATCACTTCCGGGTACTTTCGGTTCCACCTACGCATGCGCAGACGACACATACGGGTCCTAGCACGTGACTTACGTCACTTCCGTAAAGAAATGGCGCGAAAACCCATCACTTCCGGTTGCACCAACCACTTCCGGTTCCGCCCGAACATGCGCAGACCACACATCCGGGTCCTACCACGTGACTTTCGTCACTTCCGTCAACAAATGGCGGAAAAAACACCCTACTTCCGGTTGCGCAAACCACTTCCGGTTCCTGAACATGCGCAGAACACACAAAAATCACTTCCGGTTCCGGTCACCTGACTTCCGGTTCCGGTCACGTCACTTCCGGTGACGTCATTTCCGGTTGACGTCACTTCCGGTAGCACCACCTCAGCACCACCTCAAATGCTAACTGAACTGTGCCCACATACTACTGGGAAAGAAGTTAAATCAACTTATACTAACCCCTCTTCACTTGGCGGGAGCTTGAGAGGCCCTTGTAGCGGCATTTAGTCTACTCTTTTTTGACATTTACAGATTAAAAAAAGTAAGGAACAGTACTTTTAATTTTATTTTGATTAATCAAGATGTTCTTCCAAATTGAATGAAGTGTTGGAAATATAATTCAAACTTAGGTATCTGTCCACCGAAAAATTAAAAACAAATCTATAATGTATATAAATTATTTTTACAAATGACATGTATCAGAGACATAGTAAATTTTATTTTTGAAACTTCTTATCAGGAAATGAACCTGAAGTCTTACATTTGGTATTTAACTTGCTCTCATTCATATCTCTATACAAACATTAAGAAATGATCTTGTTTCCGTATTCTGAAAGATAAAAATGTTCTGCAAATGCTTATTCCAAAGTAAATATTTGTATAACGTCTACCTCTTTCAATGAACAAGAAAAGGCAGTTGTTGTATTTTACTGTAACCAGTTTGAAGCATTGTTCTCGATGACACTTTAAATTATATTCTACAGTCTTAGGAACACAAAGAACACGGATTTTTTAATTGTATCCAATGTTTGCATCAAATTTATACTGTCTCAAAAGTAATTGTCTCACCTTGATTTAAGGCCAGTGATGGTGCATATAAAACTACACCCATATACAATAGCTGGAAAAAAAAGAAACAATTCTATACGAAAACCCTAGGCTATAAAATCTGGTATTTATAATGCATTGAGTATAAATTTCCATTTAGTATCAGAAGGGGGTGATAATTAGTACGTTTTAAATACACGTGGTATTATAAAGATATGGTTAAGCATGTAACAATTATTGTATTCTATGTATTCCGAAAACGTCTTGTTTGATCAATGACATAGTTTTTCGTAGCAAATGCATTTATCTACAAAAGCCCAGAAGGATCATACGAGATTCGAAATACGAAATTCGAGAGTCAATATCCAAAATTCGAGAATAACCAATAATTTCAATACAATAACCAATTAGAGAAAGGCTTCTAAGTTGGGAATAACATTTGGCCAATGAAATGTCTAGTTATAAATAGAACCTGCTGGGCTTTCGCATTTATCCGAGTTCATTTTAGTATCAGTGAGGCAGTATTATTGCCGATAGACTCTGTGCCTTATTCAGACTCGTCCGTGACACAATACTTAAGTTAAGGTATGTATTTTGCTATATTAAGCTGAAATATCTATCAGTTCTGTTACGAAAAAGGTTTAAACTGAATCGGCTAAATAGCATACGGTATTATCCCGTTTGGTGGTGTTACATTACCCATTTCGTTAATTAAAAATTTCGAAATATTGTCCAATATGTGTTCTCGCTTTTATTTTTTTTTTCTTCTTTTTTGTTCATGATTTTTTTTATTTTTAATGATTTGGAGTGTATACCACAAATTAAGTATTTGAGTACATTTGTCATTGCATCAATGTGTAGTTTACTTGAAATCTCATTTTCGGTTTATTGTTGGAAATGTACCAGTTCTTGAATTTATCTTATATATTTTGGGGTTAAATATAGAAGCTTACTTCATTGTACTTTGGGAGCAGATGATTACAGTGGGCGAAAAATTTGAAGACCTTAGAAATACGATAATCAAGTGCTAAGTAAGATTCTGTTTCTCACACTCCTTTAGCAGTTTTAGATTAGCTGAAATAATATACAATTCGTCGTGAACCCCGTATTGACCCTCTCACTTCCTTCATATGACGCAACATATCAATACGAAACATTTGAAAGCATGATAAACCGTTGATCCATCACGAAGCCTGACTTTTTGACTTTTTAACCCTGCTGTAAGTTCTCGTTAAAAAATATTTATTTTACACATAATAGTGTACACATTACCGGTATTTTTTTTACGTTGCTACGTAATCTTCAAAAAGCATTGAGAAAATCAAAGGGGGATTTAATTGACCAATCACTGTTCGAGAACAAAAAATCACACGTTAGATTATCAAATATTTTCTCAAACTGATCGGATTCTATGGCAAGCCGTTTTACAATTTATTCTAACTTCAAGATATCTCAAATAATATATAAGATATCTTATATAATCTAGTTTTTATAATATATCTTATATACTTTATAAGATATCTCATATATATTCTATGAGATATCTTATATAGTTTATAAGATATCTTATTAACTATATTAGAGATTAGAATAGTAAAACGGCTTGCCATAGGATTCCCTCAAAATAGCCACAGAATTGGAGAAGCACACTTGACTGTAGCTGTAAATCAACTTACCATATTTAACATGAATATCACAGACGCACATACTCTAACGGCTCTGTTGAAACGTTTCTCTAAATACTGAAATACAAAAGGTTTGTCTTTTTATTAACAAACTGGAAGATTTATAGATTGGACATTATATTTTTAAAATATTTTAAAATCAAAAAATTATTGACTTCATGCTCTTATTCATAACAAATGGTTACGGTAAAGGTTTTGCAAAATGCTGAGTAATTTCAAAATTTGGGGAATATGATTCGACGAAACAATTCCAGTTTTGTCCATTCATATTGCCCTATTTAGATACATACAATTATTGTTGAAATATTTGTTCCGAAGTAATACTGGTTATAAAAATTAGGTCAGAACAGATGCTTCCATAAACTTCAACCCTTTTCCATGACGTAGTTTGAAAGGTGAAACATTTTTTGTATCTATTGTCAATATTGATGTTAATTTTTTTAGAAATTATTAACTCTTGTAACACATGCAGTTTCAGTATCGCAAGTGAATGAAATATGCAAAAAATAACATCCATTTCTGTATTTTATATTGTTATAGTCAATAACATATCTGTTGAGATTGGTGGTTTGTTATGATGAGATGGCTGTTTTTCCGGTGAGAACAAAATGTGCACCCCAGCTTGCCAACCTGTACTCGCACGAGGCAAAATTCATACAAAACTAAAAAAATAAATAAAAATAACAGTCCTTCAAGTCACATTTATCTCAAAAATCTTGATATCAAAGACAGTACAAAATACGCAACCAGCTTCCTTTTATTTTTTTGAACGAATGGTGATATTTTGTTAAATTATTAATTCCTTTGAACAGAAAGTAAAACTTACAGTAACAGACCTTTCCAGTGAAATAAAAAGTTAAAAACAAAATCATACTTAAACGATACTATCTTCTAAGAAAAACTTATATAGAAAAGACTTTGAGTAACATTCTTTTCTTAATATTATTTTTTATTTTTGCAATTTTACAATTTTTATGCGCTAAATGAACAGTGGTTTTACGATCCTAGGAACGAAATATTATACAATTATGTCCCTTTTGCTATATCATGTTTTATGGACCTCTTAACAGCAATATTGCCCTAGGCCAACGGCCGCAAACAATAATGCTTTAAGTGGTCCATAAAACATGATATTGCACGACAGTGAAGTGCGATAATGGTTTTATTACATTTCACTTTAAAAAGCATGAATTGGAAATCACCTCTTTCTAAAAATAGTTCACTGTGCAATTTTACTTTTACTGTGCAATATCACAAAATATGGACTAGTTTTAAGCACAGTTTCTATATACATCTAAAAATATGAAATATAATATTGCCTAGTAAGCTTATGATATCGTCTCGAAATTACATGATTAGATAGAGGAAAAATAGGTTTCTATATATTTTATTGCATCAGGATGGTATTGGAATATTGCAAATGGCTTTAAAAGCTTTGATGTAAGAAGTTAGGGAAAAAAAGCTTTTCCTAGTTAGATAAATATTATACCTCATAAGCACTTGTAAAATCCAGTTTATGAAAAAATGGAATGAATACATGACTTGTAACTATGGCGGTCGGTAGCATGGCTAGGCATGCTAATCCAAAACTTGTGTCATGAGTATACATTTCTGCTGGTGTGCCTAGCACAAAAATTGTCGACATGCAACTAGCCATTAAAGACATTGCTATAGGAAAAATCCCGATATCACGTCCTCCCATTAAAACGTCGTCTGCTGTGGCTTTTTTATCCTTGTAAATGAAATAAATCCCGATGAGTACCGAAATGAGCATTACAGCAGCCACTAAAACATAGTCTACAACCTGAAGTGTTCCGATTAGTTCCCCAGGACACAATGCACAGACTCTGCGACAAGACTTAAAACTGGAGTTACTGTACATTGCAATGTTGTCTTTTTACTACATTCACATACAGATCCCGGAACGTAAAGTACTACCGTTGAAAATATTTTGTATTTCTAAATTTCATTTAAATTGATAAATATACAGTCCCAATTTCAGTTCAGAAAAACTGCGTAGTGCATACATTGTATTTGATACGGAAAAGGTCATTTTCGTTGCGAAAAGGAAAATAGGGGTAACTTTCACAACATTTAGATTCCTGTCGTACATAATTACATTATAAACTTTATTTAACAATAAATACAATTTGCTACTACAATTGTTTAGCACCATCAGAAAGAAATACGCACTAAAACATGGGAGAAATGTCAACGGAAATACGGAATCTGAGCTACAGTGAGTATTATCAACCAAAAGTTGAGAAAGACACATCACCTATTTTCCCTACATACGATCATAAAGAGTACGTTCAAACTTTTTTCACCTTTTACAATGTACTTGCAATTAAATGATGTTTAACTACAAATGTACTAGCCAAATCCCGGGGGGGGGGGGGGGAACTTGGCCTAAGTTTGGGTACAGACGTGGGACCAGACTTTTTATGACCCTACCCATTCTTATACTTGAATTTTTCAAAACCATACCCATTCATATACAAGATGCTTCAAAATTAGATCCATTCATATACTGAGGATTCTGTACACAATATAACAAGAGCAGGAAACCAATTGAAACAGCAACCAAGTAGAAGGTTATCTTCTCATCAACAAATTATAACCCATTGATATACTATTATATATTTATTCTCAATTTATCACCCATTGATATACATCTAAGGCTTTATATCCTACCCAGTCATATATTTGATAGCCTTAGATTTATACCAATAAATATACTGAAATATGGAAGTTACCCTCCGGGAGCCAAATTAAAAAAAAATTAAAACATTAATTAAGGAATGAGAACTAATTTTCTATATACTACTGCTACTTACGATAATGAATACAATATTAAGTTTCTAAATCATTAATTTTCCTTACAATATTTCAATAGAGATGCTTGAATTTAAAAAAAAAGATAATCAGAGGTCAAAAACAAATATAGAGGACGACCGTTCATCAGATACTGTTTTCTACATTTTGAGATTGTCCCTTTATATAACTACCTTGAATACCACAGTTACTCCGATCACAAAGAAAAGGCACGATAAGTTTTCTTTTATCTCAAAGTTTTATCATTTTATTAAATAGTTATTTAACACGACACTTTAAATTCATAAATACGATTAATTCAAGCTTACATAATAAGTATTGCTGCCTGTTTTTCCTTTCTACTGTGTATACATTTGTAGTTTAATGTCAGACATATACATTGTAATTTCACTTTACACAATTTTTAAAAAAAATACTCTTATTAATTTTAAAAAATTGCAAAAATTGCCGAAGCAAAAGGAAGCATCAAGGAACAACCATTTGATTTTTATTGAGAGGTGGCAAGGTAGGAATTCGAGAAAAAAAACGCAGGTTCCAAAATTTAATGCAAAAGGCATTGACAATAAAATGCTCCATACCATAATTATGTGAACAGATTTCGGAACTGAGATTGTTGACCAACAATTACCATTAAATACTGTTAAATATTTTACGCCAATTTTAAGAAAAAAAACTGTTATTAAATTGTTCCGGGGAGAGATCCGTAAAATAAATAATCTTTTGTCTGTAGATTGTTACATATGCTTGCTGATAAGTGCTATAATATCTTGCAATCGTGTTTAAAACTCTTTGTTTTGATGGGAGCTGAACATATTGGGATGCAGGTGTTTGAACAATTGAATACTAAAGGATATTTATTTGTTAGTTGTGGCATGTGTCCCCTATCTCTAATTTAACCCTTTTTGTCACCTTTCAAAACTAAGAAAAACCTTTTGTTTCATTTTCTGTATTCTTCGAAATATTTCCAATGTTAAGTTACATAAGCTATTCTAAAGTAGAATTGTAAATTCTTTAATGTAGTGTAGCACATTTTGACCCTGCAATTTAAAGTATGCACCGTCCAACCAATTTTAACATTTCTACCTGGCGGTCACCTTCTTTGGCACATTTGTGTAATAATACTGCTCTTACACATGTATTGTGTTTTATATAAAAAAATCTCAGGATGAATAAGTAAGGTTTTTCTGCCCATGAAACGGGTTTAATTCCACAACTGTTCAGTGTCTGTACCAGGTCAGACAACCCTCTCCCTGTTGTTTCAATCAATGTTTGTGTTTTTTTCTCTTTTATGTTATTTTGGTCTAAAATACTATTCATTGGGTGACGTAAGTTCATTGGTATGATTGGGTGACGTAAGTTCATTGGTATGATTGGGTGACGTAAGTTCATTGGTATGATTGGGTGACGTAAGTTCATTGGTATGATTGGGTGACGTAAGTTCATTGGTATGATTGGGTGACGTAAGTTCATTGGTATGATTGGGTGACGTAAGTTCATTGGTATGATTGGGTGATGTAAGTTCATTGGTATGTCATTGCTGACCTCTAGTCTAGTCTAGTGTAATCCGTTTTTGTTGTTTATTAGGACAGGATTAATTTTGGGGGTTTTGTTTTATTTTTGTTATTAGCCGTAGTGATATGTTTTCTGTCCCTGTCTGATTTTGTAGGAACAATGTTTGCAAAAAACAATGTCAAATGCCAACCCATGTCGGTTTCAACAAACCTGACAAAGCAAAAAACAAATAACTTTTCGAGGCAGATAAATGTGACAATGCTTTAGTTTACTTTAGATCAGTTTTTAATTTTTTTCGAGTTAATTTGTCATTTATTGGGAAAATATTTTTGTACATGAAAGAAATATTTTGCTTAATTATGATAGTTCATGATCGTAATAGTTACATCCTAAGTAATGACAAGCGTAAAATACATTTGAATGCGTAAAAAATGTATCACAAAATACCCCAATGAATTTGATGCACTGTATGGCCATTTCGTTGACTGACAACTCATCAGCAGTGCTCGAGATCAAAATATTGGAAATCCGGTTCAAGATCTAATGATGAATTAATAAGCACAACCATTAAAAACGCCAAAAAAAAATAAAACAAACAGGAATCCAAACTCAGCTAAGCTGTTTTCATTTCAATCCAAAATCACAGTCTGTGAGGACGAAATGATATCTTAAAAAATCGCAAAATCATAGACCAAAATTCATTGCTAAAGAAAAATGCCAAAAAAGGATTAAGTGATATCTTCACCTGTAATGGGTTCATGTTTGGAGTTGGAAAAAGAATAAGTTCAGCTGAATATTATTTTATACATATGTAAAGATCTGTACAGGAATTTGAGGCAAGTGTATCATATGTCTAATATTCATTTTCATTTAGTATACATTTTTTATATAACATTTTACAAGCCAGATCTTGAGATCAAAATGAGTTAAATATATGGCAAGTATACAAGATATCTCATAAAGTATATAAGATATCTTATAAAGTTTATAAGATATCTTCTAAATATTTTTTTTATATAAGATATCTTCTAAATATTTTTTATATAAGATATCTTATATACTTTATAAGATATCTTATATACTTTATAAGATATCTCATATATTTTATAAGATATCTTATACAGTTTATAAGATATCTCATATATTTTATAAGATATCTTATACAGTTTATAAGATATATTATACAGTTTATAAGATATCTTATACAGTTTATAAGATATCTCATATAGTTTATAAGATATCTCATATAATTTATAAGATATCTTATAAACTATATAAGATATCTTATAAAGTTTATTAGATATCTTGAAGTTAGAATAAATAGTAAAACGGCTTGCCATATAAATACCTCTTCACAAATCATATTGAACAAAGTTAATAAGTGCTGCAATGTTTATGTTAGGTAGCAGTTTACAAGATTGATAATTTTTCGACTGAGAGAAAATTGTGTAGATAGAAATAATATTTCTCATTGGACCACGTTGTATGATAATTGCAATAGGTTTAATATATGATTTTTGCAGAAGAGTGCATGTATTCCGGTAGTTAGTGAAATTCGTGATAAATACATGTGAATTTCAAGTGATTTTTATCTTAAACGGATACTTGTGTAATAGATAAAACGGAAACTGTGGAAAATTTGTTGTAAGATTATGTTTTTACTAATTCAAACTTATCATGATGATTTATAAATAATAAATATTCACTGATGACAATTACAATGCACTGCATGGGCAGATTTCAACGATACATGGCTCATCAGCAGTGCTCAAGACCAATAATTTGGTAAGTCGAAACAAGTAGGAGAAAATTTAGGTCTAATATGTTGAAAAAAGCGAAGTCAAATGCCATCTACATAGATTGATTAGAAAACAGATTCACGGATGACAATTACAATGCACTGCATGGGTAGATTTCAACGATACATGGCTCATCAGCAGTGCTCAAGACAAATAATGTGGTTAGCCGAAACAAGTGTTATTGTAGGATGAAATGTAGGTCTAATATGTTGAAAAAAGTGAAGTCAAATGCCATCTTCATAGACTGATTAGAAGAAATTTACTGACCTAAATTTGATATCAAATTTTGTTTGCATTTTGAGGGCTTCTGCCAGTCAATTTTTCAGCAACTTTTTTTTATTGTTTTATATCTTTTTGTAATTTTTTGTTTTTAAAAAACATATTTTTATATTCTTATTAGATATTTTGAAAGCCAATATAAGAATCTGTTTAAGATTATGAAATACTTGTATCATTGTTATAGAATGAATCAGGTGTGAATTTTATATGCAGTGATTGTTATGTTTCAGCAATAAGCATACAAATTTGATATATTTATTTTTTTTAAGCTTACCTCATAAGCGCTTGTGAGACTAAGATTGTGGAAAAATGGCAGGAACACGTGATTTGTAACCACAACTGTAAAAATCATGGAAAGACCTGCAATCCAGTAGCTTGTATTATTATTGTACATTTCTGTCGGAGTCCCTAACACTGTAATTGCTGACATAAAACTCGCCATAAGAGACATGGCGATGGGGAATATCCCAATGTCACGTCCACCCATAAGAACATCTTCCGAAGTAGCTGCGCGTGCTGCCCTGTATTCTTTAACCATATAGTAAACTCCAATCAAAGCAGAAACGACCAAAACGGCAGCAAATAAAACATAATCCACTGCTACGAATGAACCAATTTGTTCTCCTGGGCATAATTCACAAACCTTTTTACAGGATGCGTAACTTGAATTCAATACCACCATTTTTTTATTCACTCGGAATACCTGGTTAAAAATGGAAATGTTCACAATTCTCACGTAAATAATGCGTTCCTAGAATATATTCTTACATTATTTTCGTAATCCTTTTTTTTCACATGTAGAAGTACAAAAAATCGTTTCTGTATCAACCTCTGACAGGTGTTCATTCGAAATATCTCTGTTGTTTTCAATACGAACGTTATCAACTTAGATAAATATGCTATGTATTGACGATTTTATCTGCATAGATAAAATAAAATGTCGCCTGTTCAAATTTCACGTTTAAATTTAGTTTGAATTTGTATTCGTAATCCTTTTATTTATATATACTTTTACTAATACACTATTACGAACAATATGTTTTTTTTAAATGACCACGTTTCTTTAATGTATCGCCATTTTCTGTGGCGAAGTTCATTTTACTTAACATTTAAATTGAGATGCAAAATTCAAAAGAAGCTGAAGTAAGATATTTATACAACAAGAAAGGAAGGAAATATATTCGCTGAATACTGTAATTTAAAGAAAAAATTATATGCATTGTATTACAGATACATTTAGTGACGTATGATTAAAAAACAAGTGAAACGAAACTAAACATGTTTAATATCATTTGAGAAAGAATTAGGACCGTTTTCCCCTTCTTATATTTCACTTCTAGGGCCAAAAAGTCACTTAAAACCTTCCAAAATCTGTTTGGGTCCCTTAAGATTTGCGAATAATAACTAACAAATTTAAATAAGTTGCTGAAGTTTTCTACACTGTCACCTCAATATCGCTTTGGAGACAGTTTTAACACAACTATGCCAAATTAATGTCTTTAAGATAGTTTTTCAACATGAAGGACACTGCGAGCCCAAACGAATTGCTTGCTGTAACTGGGGTTTTGTATCTCCTTTTATATGACAGTAAAATGGTTTTGGTTCTGAATGTCCTTCTTGGCAATAATCTAAAAAGTGATACAAACTGACCAAAATTGCCTATATACACTACCTTTGCGAGTAGGAAATAATGATTAAGCTTAACATAAAAATGCATTGCATACAATCGTTTACGATAAAAAGTAGGTAAATATTTAAGATTAAAAAATCAATGGTTATAAGTGAAACAAGCACAGTGGAAAGTGGCCCTCATCCTTTAAAAAAATGACAATTGATAAACAGAATTGGTAGTTATCCGCATAAGCTGTGCCAACTGGCCCAGCTAAGACGTAAAATACAAACTTTAAAAAGACATTCCCATACAAGGTTGTAACACATTTTGCTGTTTCTTAAAAGAATTTTGAATTACGACTTTAAATTTGCCAATGACAACGGTACCTTGTCACTTTTATAGCATTTACAAGTTTTAGAAATATGAATCCATTTTGTTAAGACTATAGTTCCATCGACAAAATTCCACCAATCAAAAACGATAAAGCTTTTCTAAACTTGTTGTTGAATGTTCAAATTTATTGTTTAAAAACTCATTAGATTAAGAGCTGGTATAAGTAAAATTGGTGATTTGATCACGTGCAAAGTGAAGTTTGTCGTCTGCTGCCTGCTGAATTCTGCTACCATAGGAAGTATTTTTTCCAATAATTTGAGATAGTACTCGACTGATTGATTTTCCTTACCAAGCTTTGATTATAATATAATGGATTTGGTCTCTGAACACCAGAGAATTCCCTATGAAGGGGACAATTGTCAATTTTCACCAGAATTAACAATTAACTTTTTTTCCGAACGACCGGTTTACTTTGAACTTTAAGATAAAACATTATTTGATTCACATCTTTGGTAATTTTTCTCTTCAGCAAGTAAACATCTATTTTATTGGTGTTCTTCATCGCGAAAATCAGTGTGCAGTTTTAAAAAATGAACCTAACAGCCTTAAAATAAGACCAGCAATGTCCCTAGCGTTGACTTAAACACGACCGCTTACCATTCACTGAATGCTATTTCTTTCACATAGGCGGAGGTGTATGTATAAATCATAAAATGATATTATAGCTAAAGTGTTCTTGCAAACACTATCTTCGTTTTGTCTGGAATTGAAAAGTTTTTCCGAAGCCAGCACACTGTATTGCCGGTTCATTACTCCTGTCTCTTTTGTTGCAAATTTATTATATTTAATACCGATTTATTATCCACGCGCTTGCGAAGCGGCGCGGATATTGTTTTGCTGTTCGCCGTACGTACGTACGTGTAGACGTAATGTCCAGGATTATCTCAGGAACCATAAGAGATAGAAATCTGAAACTTTGATCATTGTTAGCATTGTTGATGTAGATTTTGCTGAAGGTTTCGGAATTTTGAAATAAGTCCTTAGGGCATAATTATGAGCGAAAAAAAAACGGATTTCGCGATATCCAGTAAATAGTGAAATCTTCTAAACTATTTGGACTATAATGCTGAAACTGAAACCATGACTAGTATTACATATGGAAAAATTCAAAAGTGGCATGAGAATGTTTCTGAAACCCCTGGGGGGGGGGGGGGGCATATAGCAACAAGAGAGTTACAAAATGCAACAACCGATTGTCACAAAACTCCTCTTACACCCTAAGCGGAAGAAACATAAAAATTGGTGCATTACTAGCACTTTAAAAGTTGTCTGTGCCGAAGGTTTCGGAATTTTGAAATTTGCCCTTGAGGCAGAAAACAATTTCCTGGAAGAGTCTCAGACTTATTAATTTTTGAAAATTACCAATAAACCATACTATCAGACACTACCAGAATAATAGCTGTTAAATGGAATATTTTGATTTAAAAAAAATAATTCCAACTTTGGTAAATTTCCTGAAAGACTTAAGACCTTCATGTTCAGGAAATGTATCTAGCAGCCATGCATATTAAAAACCATTAATATCATTAGAGTTAAGGTTATCATTCAATTTCCAAAAATGGAATTCCAAATTTGGTCAATTTCCTGAAAGACTCTAAGATCTGATTTTTTTGGAAAAGTACCTAGCAACCATACATATTTGTTTACAAAAAAGCAACAGCTGTATAGGGAATGATTAAATTTCCAAAATGAAATGGAATATTTGGATTTAAAAAAAATAATAATTCAAACTATGGTAAATTTCCTGAAAGACTTTAAGACCTTCATTTTTTTTAAATGTATCTGGCAACCATATATATTAATAACCATTAATGTCACAGGTGTTATAGTTACCATTCAATTTCCAAAAATGGAATTCCAAATTTGGTTAATTTCCTGAAAGACTCTAAGATCTGAATTTTTTGGAAAAGTACCTAGCAACCATACATATTTGTTTACAAAATGCAACAGCTGTATAGGGAATGACTAAATTTCCAAAATTAAATGGAATATTTGGATTTAAAAAAAAAAACTCTAATTTTGGTAAATTTCCTGAATGACTCTTACGATCTTCAATTTTGTTTTTGGAAATGTATCTCTAATAACTCTTAATGTTAAAAGACTTAGGCTAACCATTCAATTTCCAAAATTGACATTCCAGCTTTGGTAAAATTACACTTAATTAGTAGAACATGTCATCATAAAAACAGTTAACTACATGTATTAACATTATCAATGTATGATATCCTAATCAGTCACACTTCATTTAACATTATGACTACTTTCTCACCTGCCCAATTCATTACTAAAGTTATTGTCACATCCATGACATCTGAGTACAATTTCCTTTAGAGCATTTAATTTTGTGATTAACACAACAGTGGCGCGGGGATATGCAGCGTGGCTGCCGTGTTTCATTAGGATTGTGATTATTTTTGTTGAGCTATTGACACGAATGTTTTCGATGCCATTTAATGCCTGTTTTTATGGGGACCGTGGCTACCAGTCGAAGAGCACACGATAACCTCTAATTTTAGTCAATCCGTTCCAATTCCAATTCCGTTCCAATTCCGTTCCGTACATGGAGAAGTTGTCTAACTAACCATATCCTCATATTTTCTTGTCCACGATCATGTGACGATTATGGTAGGAAACAACTGTATTTTCTCTAATTCTTAGACTGTTTTCGGGTTATCCGATCAGAAAAATTTTATAACCTGCCTGTTATTTTTTGTTCGAGATTTTTGATTGGTCGATGATATTCCAATTCGGTTTTCTCAATGTTTTACTTAGGAACGTAAATAAACTATACGGCTAAGTCTGTAAATTTTGGGGGAACAAATCTATCGTTTCATGATTATTTACAGCAGGGCAAACAAATCTGGCTTCTACATTGACCAACTTGGATAATCGAGAGTTCCATCAACAATTTGATTTCCAAATGTGACGTATTGATATTTTGCGTCATTTTAAAAGAGTCCAAACGGGGTTCTTATCAAATTTCGGGTAATTTAGAAGAGATAGGAACGTAATCTTACTTCATGAGCAGTTGATCATCTAACTTTTACAGTCTCGATGGCTAAACCTTCAAAGTTGTCACAAAGGTTAGAAATTTAAAGGTTGAACAATCTTGACAGTAGAAATATGATAATAACCTGATCGCGAAGTAAATAATATATGTACAGTTGACTCTCCTTATCTCGAACACATTTCAGTCAAAATTCCGGGTAACTCAAATTATCTGTTGGGACCCTCAACAGCAGTAACTATACAGATTTACACCTGATATCTCGAATTTTCGCTTAAGTCGAACTATATTTTTAGGTTCTGATGGATTCGACATAACGAGTGTTGACTGTATTTTAAAACATAATTGGCCTGCGTCAGTTGTGGATTTGATGAATGCAAATTGAGGTTACTGGTAATGTGTTAACGGAGTTTTGTTCGCTGTACTAAAATTCAGTCACAAGAGTTAAAGCTGAATTTCATAGTCGTCCTTGAGCACTTCTGAAGAAAAATATGAATTGATTAAACGTCCAGTGCATCACAATTTATATCGAGGAATTTCTGTGTTATCATTTTTCTTTACTTTTTAGCTGGTAGACACAAGTACATGTACCCGAGGTACCATCAGCTATTGATAGTGCATGCATTTTTATACTGGATATGAAACTGACAATTGACAGAAAAGTTGCTCAGACAGAGATTTGTTGCTCCTAAGTTTGAGTCATCCTTATTAAAGTTTTATGGACGTTATCATGACTTGGCTGACAGGTATTAAAAAACCGTTTCCCAAATGAAAATGGACCTGTTCCATTGATGTTATCCCTTCCTTATAATGGATTTGACATGGGAAGCACCTGAGTCTACCCCCGGTTTTTTTGGTGGGGTCCATGTTGTTCATATGTTTTTAGTTTTCAATTGTAGTGCATGTATTGTTTTGGTCTCGTCTTCGTTGTTCTCCGGAGATTGTCAGTTGTTTCGATTGTATCTCCTTCGAATATCCCTTTGGTATTTCTTCACTTTACTTGACAACTCTAAATGTGACCAAAGACTTTTTTTTTTAAATTTGAAATCAAGCATACACAGCCCTATCCTTACAGGGGGGTTCTGGTTTAAATTTAAATTTGTCTGTACTCATTCACTTTGGCATTTGAAATTTGCTCTACAATGTTCCCCTCTCATGTTTTAGTTTTCGATCTTAAACACAGCTGATGAAATACAAATTGTTAAAATAAGCCCATACATTGCATTAAAACTTTGTATTGCTGAATGCTTAATTCGTACAACTAAATATCTCTATACTACGTGTACATAGTGATAGAAATAAAGGATATTTTTATTAATTCTTGACTTAAATCCCTGTCTATACATGACAAAATTTCAAGAAAAATTAATAGCACTTTCATTGTTGTTATTCATCTTAAAGTAACAATAAGGGAGAAACCATTTGATTTTTATGCGGGAGGGCCAGGATCAAATTTGAAATGGAAAGGCAGGACCAAGATTTGGGTCAAAATAAGAAGATCACTTTAGGTGTGGAAAAAAATACACGATCTTTGTCAATCAGGAAATTTTTGGTTTAAATGAAAAAAATCCAGGACCAAAATTTCGACGAAAAAAATTTGGCAGGATCAAACATTTGATCCTATCCCCACTCCGCCATAAAAATCAAATGGTTACTCCCTAAGATCTTAAATACAAAGAAAAATCTCTGAAATAAACTGCAAGTTGAAGATGGTCTCTAGCACAAATTTAAGCGTGCTATTTTCGTTGTGTCACTGGTGGAGATCAGAAACAGGTGATAATATATACAAAGTCAAGTTAAATTTAAAATATTATACCGATGCAAAAACTTCTATTTGATTTATAATTTTTTACTTAAAACTGTCTTCTCGTTGGGTTACTATTTAACACCACAACAGCTTGCAATTATACAATGGTCCAAATCCTATGGACATCAACGTTCTACACAGTGGATTTTAAATTTAGATCAGCTTCAAAATCGTCAGGATTATCAGAGGTTACTTTAGATAGAAGTTCGACTTTTTCATGGGGTTTTCTCTTGGAATATACCGTTACCGGAATATCGTCGTCATCTTCGTCATCGGACAGTAAATCACTTCCAGTTTGTTGATTCTGTGAGAAAGAACACATTATGAAGCCTTGCAAAAAAAATACAAATATGTGTTACTTACTTGAGATGATAATTGTTTGTTAACTTTGCTTCTTTTTTTGTTTGTTTAAAGACTAATATTACGTATTATATGTAGGCTATGTATTTTTCAGAAATGAACGGAGATTTCAGGTTACGGGAAAACTAAAGGAGATCTTCAAAATGTAGAAGAATACATTTTGTCCTATCACTTTAAGGGGGTAGGGCCGGGTTAGGCCAAAATTTTTCACTCGTTTAATTTTTTTTTCATATTTTCGTCATGCAGTATATATGTCTCAATACACCACTTGAGAAATTTATGTTGAAATTAAACCACGCGTTTCCTTCACAGGGTTCATTGAAAATGGGCATTTAAGGGGTATCCTTCATTCCAGGAGATGACACAAGTTAATGAATATTACCACCTCTCATATCACATATGTTTGATAAAAAATAGTTATAATTGTTGAACTGAAGAACAGAGATATCGTCTTAATCGAAAATGAAATGTGATGGTAAAATTCATTCTTTGCAAATTCAAAGGTAAAAAGTACAAGACATATTAGGAATTTCGTTCATTTTCAGTTACCTCATTATATTTTCAAACACTGCTGTAAAAAAATCTGAAATTTTTACAAAAAACTGTTAAAACAAATACCATATATATGTGTGTTATATGACAAAATATTATGAAATTTTAACTACAAGTTTTCACAAAATGCTCGATCAATTTTGATATTAAGACATTAAAAAAAAGATTTCACCATAATACTATTTGAAGCTGCATTATCATTCCTTATATGTAGTTTATATATGCTATACAACAGATCGTGGTTACTAGTATATGATGTAAGGCAGAAAATATCTCAAAAACATTCGATTCATCAATTAAAATGCTTCTTTTTTTTTTTTTTAAAAAAGCTGAAAATGTCAGGAGTGTGAAATTTTATGTGTGATGTACTACTACTTTTACATTATAAGATACAGGATAATGTGATATAAGCAACCACGCACTGAGATGAGGACGAGATAAGCACACATTACGAACACACACTTCTCAAAGGGGAGGGTTGTGGGCTAATTTAAGATTTATATTACGAATTTACGGGACGACTAGAAAATTCTAGTAAGGATTTATGAAATTTTTGCAAATATTGACTCAGCATTTGTTCATTTCGAGCGACTTTTTCAAAATCTTAATCAAATGTCGGGTCGAATTGATATGGTACCATGCTAATATCTCCACTCCTGTCAAGAATTTTATACTGGAATAATGCTTGAACTTTGATAATTGAACGAATCAGTACTAACAAAAACAAGCGATGGGAGCATAATAACTAGATCCTAATCCCAGACTACTGTCATGATTGTCATGATAGGAAGTCAACTCATTTGCATATCATTATAAATTCATAAGTTCCAGTTCACTCAATGTGACCTCAAAGCGGATTTCGTTAGATCTCCCACGCGACATATCAGAAAACGGGAGCGATGAGAGATCGGTTTTTAATTAGATTGGTAATCAAGATGCTTGAAACGAAGTTCCTCTGCTTACAAACGCACCGACGATTATTTAAAGTCAATAGGAGTTATCTCCCTTACCCCAGGCCTACTCCTTTAAGAGGAGTAATAATTTTTTTTAACAAAGAATGTAGTTTTAAATGTCGATTTGTTACAATAATATACAATTATAACATGTTGGTGAGGTCGACATATGATTTTATCGCACTGACCAAGAACAATATCGACCGAGGACGAAGTCCGAGGTCCATATTGTTATTCTTGGTCCGTGCGATAAAATCATGCATTGAATGAAAACAAAATGCTACAATTGCTTTATTATTTTTCAAACTTCAATATTAAATCATCAGTTTTGAAAGGGCTGAATATTCCAAGTTAACAATAACAATAAATTTTTAAACAAAATGATGTTGACTTGTTTTGATAGTCTTTTTTTTCAAATAAAATAATAACGTTACAAATTACTTTTTGTAAATACAAAACCCCCATTGATCATAGGTCACACTTACTGCTGTCGGTAGAATAGCAGTATTATTTTTTTAAATCCCAAGTCCGTAAAAACTGAATAGCATGCTACACAGGTTTTTGTAGTTTGTCATCTGTCATGTGCTAATCCAATAGAAAAACTGGATTTATACAGAAAAATAATAAAGTAAATTAAGATTTTTAATGAGCAGTAAAAATCATTCTTTCAATTTCTTCATAAAATGTGTATTATACTGTGCACATAACTTTCCGTATTTATATTCCCTTTTTCGGAGACCAATGTGCAATAATTGTTCGAGTCTCTGGTTACAAAAAAAAAGCTTTCTGAACATTAGGCTCCGAAGACAATTTGTATATAGACTCATTACAACTTGAAACAAAAGTAGATGTCCCTGTGATTGGATTAAAACAGATCAACGTCATGTACGTGTTGTTCCTAAACCTCAGACATGTAATTAAAAAAAAACAACATGACTTTACATATGAATTTTCTCGCTCAGATTGATTTGCCGATATTTTTTGTCCCCATGAGAATGATTCCATTTTAATTGCATTCTATATACTTAACCATAGTTACATATCTCCACAACATGAATTTTTGTCCCCATGAAAATGAGTCTATATTAATTAAATTCTGTACCGTACTTACATATCTCCACAAATGGCTACAGTTAAAACATCTGAAGACAAAATCTGGCAAACAGCAACATAATTTTTCAGATACAGGATAAATGTAACGGGAATTAATTTTCCCTTTTCTCCAACCTATAAACAAAATGTTTCAATCAAAAAATCTCTCAAGAAGCAAAGAAAAGATTATGTAGAATATTTGTATAAACAGACCTTTTTGTCCATTTTTTTTTAAAGATGATTTTATTTAATGTCCATTTCACTCTCTTAAAACTGCAGCTTTAGTATATATCTAAAGAAAAACTATTCCAGAATTTTTAAAATGTGATGCCTCAAAATTGATCACTAAATACTACTTTTGTTATGTTTAGTATTTTCATCGCTGCTTCTATTTTTTCTTTTTCGAGCTATCCAAGAAAGTCCAAGAATCTCGTAAAATTACACAAAATGTTATGGAATACTGGTTAGGCCAAAGCAAGTTAATTCTTTGTTTGACGTCAACATTTTTTTCAAATGGAGGAGGGTATGAGGCAAACAACAAGAAAAAAAAACACCAATTATAAAAACTGGCAGTAAAACTGAACTTTCCTTGACCTAGATCATGTTGACTTTATAGGTATCAAAGTAAAACTGTAGAAATTGAATTAACCTTCATTTCCAGCCATCATAGTATGCAGTTTCTATTCTATGAAATTTCGATTTTGGACATATAAAATAGATGTGATTAAACTCAAATAACACCTACATGTATGGATCATTTAAAATGACGGAACAACGACGAATTTCAGGATTTTATCGTCAAATTCGCAAAAAATTACCTTGTTTGTTTTATTAAGAAACCCAAAATGCGGGCGCTGACGCCAAACATAGAATTAACTTGCTGTGGCCGTATAAATTTAACACGAAATTCATTCAAGCATATAAAAAAAATAAACAAAGTGAGGCACTGAGATAAATACATGTAACTATCAAACAAACATACCTGTTGCCCAACTTATGAAAATTCCACAAACTAAAGATATACCAATTGCAACTGTTGGATACCACAGAAAAGACAACTGAAATATTTCTCTAAAACCAGACCTAAAATTTCCAAGAAATGTTTGTTATTACCTGAAATGTACCTAGAATGAAATGAAATTATTGAAAGTTTATTAATGAGAATATTTTGGTTGAAGAACAAACTTTATTGCTGAATGTTATAATGTATACATTTTGTATTTAAGAAATATTATATGATTTCAAGCTTATTAATATATTACTGAATAATAAATGGATGTCTGAATTTTATTGTTGGGTTAGAATGAAATATTGATCTATTACATTAAGT
The DNA here is from genome assembly GCA_028015205.1 of Mytilisepta virgata. Taxonomy (NCBI): domain Eukaryota; kingdom Metazoa; phylum Mollusca; class Bivalvia; order Mytilida; family Mytilidae; genus Mytilisepta; species Mytilisepta virgata. The sequence continues at coordinate 776,698 of JAPWFG010000023.1, forward strand.
ATTAACCGGTCATTGAAATAATTTTACAATTTACAAATATACTGCTCTTTCGCATATACTGCACATCCGTATATGGTTAGAGAAGCCATTGTTCTTAATCATGATACGTTAGCTGTCAATAGTTTTAGTTTATAACACAACCATAAACATATATATGAATAGTATTCATTTTATTTACCAGTCTTCAACTACTGCTTCTCTGGCAAGCTCAGATACAACTGGGGGCTTATCTGTAGCACTGAAATCTACTATTTGCGATGTGAACTGATTGAATAGATCGTTAATTTGGTCCTTGACCTCACATCCATCAGTGCGAAATGGTAGTTCCGGTAATGGAGCATGGTAGACGAAAGCACCAACCACAATCCAGAATATGATCACAGTGCCGATAATAACTCCTACAGTTGCTCCCTGTTTGCATACAAAATCAAACAAGATGATGATATAAGGGAAAGAATGACATAAGTAGATTGCTTTTAGTCCTAAATTCAGGTTGATAAATTTGCATGGATGTACAAGATTGACGCTATTCTTTCATGTCGTATTTAAAACCACATGTACTCCACGGAAGAGACCACTGAAATGATGTGTAGTTTAATCGTTTAAAATTTAACTGTGTATTATACTTAATATAATGTATATAGTTTGTAAATCAAACTTCTAGAAATATGTAATGTTTTAATTATATACTTCTAAATAAGTTCGGAATTACATAATGTACAAAGCGTAGAAGAATTCTAAATGATTAATAGCGAGCTCAGCTAGCGCTATAGGAGCATATGCATTTTCTACATATGGATCATTTAGAAAAGTCTTTCGTTTAACGGGGGCAACAATATTGTGCTACATACTAAGGCTAGAAAAAGTTTCGTTCGCCGGAAACGGAAGTAAGGGAAATAACGCGCTTCAAATTATAATTTTAGAGTCAGAATTGTGATACCGGAAATGAGTTCCTGGAAAGGGCTATTCAGCTGTGTTAGCATCATTGGCCACGCCAACTGCATATTAAAATTAGTTACACCGCAATATGCAACAATAGACATCAACAAATCCAAATGGTTCGCAATTCATTTTCCAATTTAATATTTATATATGAAAAAGGAAAAATCTATAAAAACGGACTTTTCTTGAAAAAATATAGAAAGATGACAATTCCATTTCGCTGTATGTACAATCATTTGACTGCCCAGTCTTAATCACAGTTCTAAAAAAAGTCATAAACAAAAATTAACCTTATTATAAACAGCTATAATACAAAATATCAGCATTGAGCACATTGTCAACACAAGGATTAACTTTAACTTAATTAAAACAAAAACATTTATTTAACATTCCAGTTGTAAACAACAATAACAATGGCCTTGAACTCAACACAGCGTTGTTAATATTCCTTTCAAAAACAAAATAACAGTGATTGCCTTGTACTGGTCACAACGTAACATAAGAAAGAAATATTTATGTGCAAAACGGTCACCCCACTAACTATCCTGTACTCACAAAGTAATATCCCCAACACAAACGGCAATTACATGATTATCTGGTACTCACCACAGATCTCAAACATTATTGCCATCATTAACACTGATTGCACTGTACTCACGACTACTTTAGCATTCAAGCTTACATGTATAACAAACAGCGATAACATGATTATCTGTTACTCACTACAACGCTTGTAAACTATATATAAACTATATATATTCTCAAATTAAAATATGGTAACCGTGAGTGATTGTTTAGTACTCACAACAGCGTTAACACAAGGCATAAACATTCCCATCACAAACAACGATAACAGGGGACCTCCCGCCATTCCCAGAACTGTTATCATTATCTGAAATTAAATATTGTAAAAAAAAAGTATTGATAAAAATGTTTTGAGCGATAAACGCATTTCATAGAACTTTATTAAATCTTCTCTGCTGCTATTCAAGTATGACAATTTTTCATGAGAGACTATATATTTTGCAGTAATTTTTAAATATAAGGGATCGTGCAGTCACGACATTAAAACGTTGGAAAAAAATGTATGATAGTTATTATTGATGGAAAATCCTGTAAAAAGTAATGCAGCTACTTTATACTATTTTATTATTACCTAATGTTTTTCATATTGGCATAGTCCGAGGTAAGCTATATTGACCTGAGCCGAAGCCGACATCCAATATGCCTTACCGAGGACCTGTAACTATGCCAATATGAAAAAACATTAGGCAATGATACCTGTATTAATTAACAGATCTACGATGTTTTCATAGAGGGATAGAATAAATCAAGAGAGTTCCGAAATACACTAATATTGGCAATGGTCGTTCCAATTCCAATCTAGCCCAAATCTCATATTGGCATAGCACGTGCCATATTGGCATAGTTTGTGCTTTTATTGTATTGGCAGTTTTTGAGTTATTGAGTTCAATATATCTAAGTTAATTGATAATATTTAATATGCATATATTTTCCAGTTAAATACAGTAAATATTTAGATATATCTTACTTGTAACACTGTAGTTCCTAAAAAGTAACACAAAAAGGCTAATCCAATAACTAGCAGCCCTCCAAGAAGACCTGCAAATGATAGATAAAAAAATTGTGAAAACTAAAAACCCACCAGAATGCCATGAATACATTTCTTCGCTTTTCTCGAAACTTTTGGGTTCCTATTTCGGTATTTTTGGTTATGAGTACTTCTTGTTTTAAAAAAAGTTTGGTTTTGGATCTTCCAAATGTTTCGGTTTTAATGCTGCTGATGGGAGGTAACTCCTTGAAATGCGTCCTATACAGCATATTATAAATTTACTATATCTAATATTAGTATCTTTGGATTGTTATTTTCAATTTTCACTTTTTATTCTGTTGCCACAAGTCTATTTCGCTCGTCTCTTTTTTGCATCTGATCAAATGATAATATATACTATTACCAAGACATTTTTACTTGAACGGGCTTTAATATGTCACATTTCATATATCAAACTTGTAAATTTCATGATGATATCTAGAGTATCTGACGACTCATGTCAGATTACATTTATGATTTATTTACCACCCATACATTTCAATTATCTCTTCAATAAAGTTCTTTTGATGCACAAGATGTGCAGATTTCGTCCATTTACGACTCATCAGTTGTGCTCAAGCCCTAAAATATTGAAAACCAAACCAACAATCCAAAAGTTGAAGAGCAAATTCAACAATTTTAAAATGACCAAAAGGGGTAAAGCCAATGCAAAGCCGTCTAAGGACAGAGCTACAAGTTTTCAAAAATTTTACAATTTTGTAACCGTTAATTTTAAGTATCAATTTCAAACGAATATTTAGTTTTACATAATATCCTCTTTTTGGCTAATTGTTTAGAAATGAATTAATAAATAGTTGGTTTCGATGAATTATATATATGTGTCGTCTGCTAAATTTTGTGTGACAAGAACAAGACCGGCAATAACAGTAGATACATGTTGAAACTATTCAAACAGTTAATAAAGCAAGGTGAATAAGATTTTTCACAGAAAATTAATATGAAATTTGAAAAACAGCAGTTGACGAATTTGCTAGTTTTATGATTGAAGTGTGTTTTGTGCCCTACAACGCGACAAACGGTAGCATCTCGAACGTTTATACATGTTATGTACACAATTTATTTATTTATTTAATTTTTAAGTCATAGATCGTTTTATTGTAACTGATTTTTTTCTTGTTTCTGTTACGACATTCGGCGCTTCTAAGAAGCCTTTAAATTTAATTCAACATATCACTTCAAGGCTTTTACACGTTTTATTCCTTCGAGTGAAATTTGCATGAAAATTAATAAATGTTGTCAGGCATGATCGGAGTATATCGCAATTATGACAAATTGAAAAAATTCCTGTTATTTCATTAAGGAACTATAAAAGAAGTATGCTCCCCCTAGTCCGCCCGCACTTGATAATTATGGACAAAGTTGTTTTTTTAAGAGTCATTCTTTTAAAACGAAGTGTGTCTGTAAAACATAAATGATACCCCGCCTGACCATAAGAACCTGTAAACAATGCAGCTAAGCTAGTACGAACTACCTGTCATTTCGAGAATATTTGGAAAAAAAAATCAAAATCCTGTGGACATGCACACCTCCATTATGTGTATAAAAATCCCACAAAATATTAAAGCTGTAGCTATAAAACTGTAGGAGGAGTTAGCCGGACAAACCATGTTCCCATTATGCAGCTAGTACGAAACCAAAAAGAATAAGTCCAACTACCTGTCATTTTGAGAATATTTGAAAAAAAATAAAAATCCTGTGGACATGCACACCTCCATTATGGGTATAAACATCCTACACAATGTTAAAGCTGTAGCCACAAAAACGTAGGAGGAGTTAGCCGGACAAACCATCTTCCCATTATGCACCTAGTACAAAAAAATGACTAAGTCCAACTACCTGTCATTTTGAGAATATTTGAAAAAAAATCAAAATCTGTGCACATGCACACCTCCATTATGTATATGAACATCCTACAACATATTATAGCTGTAGCTCCAAAACTGTAGGAGGAGATAGCCGGACAAACGATGTATCTATATCCGGACGGACGGACGGACAAGGGTGAATTAATATGCCCCCTACTGTTCGTCGCGGAGGCATAAAAATAATATAATGTATTCCTACCTAATAATTTTGCCAACCTAGCTTCAGTTTTCTGTGCCAATGTTACATCACAATAGTCCAATGTTGGTTTTATTAAGTCTTCCAACACAGTAATTGATAATGCATTGAGGCATGACGATATAGAACTGGAATATGCATAAATTATAATAATAATCATTATGTTAATTATTTTCCACCCAAATGTTTATTTAAGAGAAATTTTATACTCTCGGAATGGAAGAAAATCAAAATGATCATTTGCAAGACTTCCACGTACAATGGCCTACATCTGAAATAATATCCGAATAAACAAGAGAGGAGGCTAAACCGAACTTCAATCATGCAGACCTTGATAATGCGGAATAATTAACAACACTTAGACCTCAAGTCAATACATTCTGAATACAATAAAAACTAACATGCCCAAAATGGATATATAGATTCTCCTTCAGGTATGAGTGAGTTATGGAATTTCTCCACCCGAGATAGTTATTTTTTTTATTTTCAACACGCGAGTAAATTGAAGGAGAATCTGTTTCTCCCATGATTTTCGACAAAAATCCTCACGAAAATGCCCTTGTTACGCAATTTGGTTAAATGGACGATATTTCGGAACTTCTCTAGTTTAATGTTCCGATAGACGTAAAATTCTGTGAATAGCAATATGGAAATTGCACGAGACTTTTTAATCCTCGTGAAAATTAAACGATTTTAAACCACTGGGCTGGGAAGTGTGGAAATGCGCCAAGAATGGGAGAAAAGTAGTCCTGCTTTGCATGAGGCACTAAATTGTAAATTTTTGAAGTAAAATTAATTTTTATTAAATAAATACTTACCACTATAAATTCTGAGATAGTCCCTAAGCGACTTAACCAGCAGGAAAGAAAACAAAAAACTCTTGAGATGACCCCCTGCCAGCCTCGAACCAACTTCCCTTATAATCATTCATTCAATTTCCTCAAAACAATAAGAACTCCCACAAAACAGGGGATGAAGGGGAGGAAAAAGAATGGGTGGGGCCTATAATTTATAGTGGTAAGTATTTATTTAATAAAAATTAATTTTACTTCAAAAATTTACAATTTTATAACAATAAATACGTTACCACTATAAATTCTGAGAATTACAGAATCTAACACATAGCTGAATCCCCTGAAGAAGAAGTTGCAGGGGGGACATTAATCCTTTGAGCAGCTACAATAGGTCCCAATGAGAAAAGATTATCAGCAAAAGAAGCCAAGGAACGCAGGTAATGATCAGTAAAAGAGTTTTGACACCTCCAATAACCTGCCATCAAGACTTCAGAAATGGAAGCGGAATTAAAAAGAGCCCATGAAGAGGCAATGGCTCTTACCTCATGAGCCTTAACCGAATGACGAGATAAGGTTTCGTCACCTGAAGCTTTATATGCCATAAAAATCGTATCACAAATCCATCTGGAGATGGACTTAGCAGATAAATCAGACACCCCTTTCTTCAAAGGAAGAAAAAGTCTGGAAGAAGAGGCAGATCTAAGCTGTTTGGTCCTATTCAGGTACACTTTTAGTGTTCTGACAGGACAAAGCATCAAGTCAGGAGAATCTGAAGGTAATGCAGGTATAACAATAGGAACTGCACCTTTATCAGGAATTTGATTTTTTCCGAGAAATGATGGATCCGTTAACAAGGTAACAGAGGATTCATCTCTGGAAAAACGAAGACAAGATTCCGACACAGATAAGGCATGAATCTCGCTCCTTCTCCTGCCTGAAGCTAAAGCTAATAAAAAACAGCATTTGTAAGAAACAAATTTCAGATCTGCTTCGGAGATTGGTTCAAAGGGTGAAATTTTGAGAGCTGATAGGACCAGACTCAAATCCCATTGAGGAACCAATCTCTTCTGTTTAGGCCTTTCAATGTCAAAATTCCGAGTGAGCAAAGACAAGTGTTCATTATTACTTAAGTCTGGGCCACCCGAAATATAAATAGTGCGAGAAATAGCTGATTTATATCCTTTGATAGTAGAAGGAGACAGTTCCTTAACTTCAAAGAGAAAAACTAGAAAATCAGCTAGTTGCTGAACAGAGATTTTGATTGGATCAATTTCCCTTTCAGCACACCAATGACAGAAGATTCCCCATTTTGCATCGTATACTTTCTCTGTAGACTGTCGGACAGCCTTAGAGATGTGTCTGGAAGCCCCAGCAGAAAATCCTTTCTGTCTGAGACCTTCCCGGAGAGTAGCCAAGCGTGCAGATGAAGATTCTCCGGATGAGGATGCAAAACTCTTCCTTTGAACTGAGACAGAAGGTCTGTTCTGAGAGGAAGAAGAAGGAGATTGGCACACGACAGAAGCAGAAGATCTGAGAACCAGGCTTGTCTGGGCCAAGCTGGTGCAATAAGAATGATCTTGCATGATTCCTGATGAATCTTCTGAAGAACTTGAGACAGGAATCTGAATGGAGGGAAAGCGTAGGCGAACATTCCCTCCCAAGACAGAGACATAGCATCGACTGCGTATGCCAGAGGGTCTGGAACTGGAGAAACGAAAGTGTCCAGTTTGTGATTCAGAGCTGTGGCAAACAGATCTAAAAGAGGACGACCCCAATGGAGAGTGATGGCCTCGAAAATCACTTGTAGTAATTCCCACTCCGTGTTCACTGGTGCTAGTGAACGGCTTAGTCCGTCTGCTAGCACATTGAGGTGACCTGGAATGTGACGTACTACTAACTGAATCTGGTTCTCGAAACATAGAAGAAGAACTTCCTTGCAAAGTAAGAACAGACTGTGACTGTGAGTTCCTCCCTGATTCTGGAGGTAAGCAACTACTGTAGTGTTGTCTGTGGCTACCACCAGAGTCTTTAGGCGAATAAGGTCCAGAAAATGAGATACAGCCAAGAGAACTGCTCTCAACTCTAAGAGGTTGATGTGTTCCTGCTGTTGAGTAGGAGACCACAGACCCGAAATGGACTTGCCTTCCAGATAAGCTCCCCAACCTAGTTGGCTTGCATCTGTGTAGAGAGTGAGGGAAGGAACTGGAACTGACAGAGACACTCCCTTCAGAACATTTTCCCGCTGACACCACCAATGAAGGTGAGGAATTAAGGTTGGGAGAATAGGAACTGGAGCTTCCCAATCCTGAGAGGCAGGACACCAGTGCTGGAGAAGATGAAACTGAAGAGGACGTATAAACAGACGACCCAAGGGAACCACATCTGCCAGAGAATTTAGAAAACCCAGAAGTTGAGAAAATTGCCTTGCTGTCACAGACTGGGAATTTTGAATAAGAGCAATTCTCTGGACTAGAGAAAGAAACTTTTCCTCCGGTGGAGAAACAAGTCCCAGATCTGTTCTGTAATGTTCCCCTAGAAACTGGAAATCTAGAGACGGATGAAGTTCCGACTTCTTCCAAGACACTAGAAAACCTAACCTCTGATACAACTGGATGACCACCCTGGTTTGAGAAACCAGATCTAGATGACAAAAATTCCTGATCAGAGAATCGTCCAGATAGGAGTGAATCTGGATCGACAACGTATGAAGATGGGCAACTACTGTTTGAAAAATTCTGGTGAAAGTTAGAGGCGCAACAGAGATGCCGAATGGGAGCGCTCGAAACTGATATACTGTCCCGTCCCATACAAAGCGAAGGTACTTCCTGAACTGAGGAGCTATGTGAACATGGAAATATGCATCCGTAAGGTCTAAACTGGTAGTCCACATACCAGGGCGAATACAACCCCTGATGGAACGATTGGTTTCCATCTTGAAATGAGGGATAATAAGATAAGTATTCAAGATCGAGAGATCGAAAACTGGGCGCATTCCACCTGTTTTCTTCGGTACTAAGAAAAGGCGAGAATAGAAACCTGGAATGGCTGAAGGATTGTGAACAATCTCTATAGCTTCCTTGCGTAGCAAGGCCTGAACCTCTTCTGACATCAACAGAACCTTCTCTGGGTTGGAAGTGTGAGACAAAAACAGTGGATCCACCGACAGAGGAGGATTGTTCAGAAACTTGAGATGAAGACCCCCCCGAATTACTGACAAAACCCAAGAATCCTGGGTTATTTCTTCCCACTGACTCAAAAAGTGGGTAAGCCTCCCCCTACAGGAATCTGTGGATGTGGGACAGGAAACTGTTCCTCTCCCAAGGGGGTTGTCAGTAACGAACGAGGGGGCAGATTGCTAAACTCGTTTCCCTTGCTTCTTGCCACCTTTTTTCTTGTGAGAAAATTTAGGAGGCCTAGAAGCAGAAGAGTCGGTTGACTCGGCAACTTTCCTCTTTTTGGGAGCTGAGTATGAAGGAGCAGAAGAGGAAGAAACAGGAGTAGAAACTACAGAACGCTTGCCCTGAGAGAGCTGTACATTAACCTTGACAGGTTGAGGTAGCTTCTGAAGTTCCTCCTGAACCTCTTTAACTGAGAGTCCAAAAATTTTGTCAGTCAAAGGAGAAAACAAAAGAGAATCCTGTAAGGAGGATGGAATCGTTGATTTCTCCAAAATTTCACTCCTTTTAGAAAGGGTGAAATTACAAAGAGTACCCATCAAAAGAAGTTGAGAGACACCAAGTGCTTGATCAACTTGAAGAAGAAAGGATTTAAGTTCAGAGAACTCTTCACCCTCCTTATTCTGGAGAAGGGTACCAGCCGCTGACAGAAAGTGTTCGGCATTGCCAAGGACATGAGACGTACTCCTAAGTAAGTTTTCAGATTTATGCCAAACTGACTGAGAAAGCCTAAGACCATCAGTGCTCTTGGAGCCTATGGTAGCGGCTAAAGTCTTGTCACAAGTAGGAGCAAATTTACCAATCGAGGATTGGTGGATTTCATAATCCTTGCTCCTAAACCTGCCTGGGAAAGAATTTGCACCAAAAGCTTGGAATTTCCCAGAAGAAGACCGACTTGAAGGAGAAGACAATCCTTCCTTAATGACCTGAAAAGCAGAGGTAACATGCTTAGACTCTGGAAAAGACTTGTATGATGTAGAAGATTCTTGTGAAAAACCACAAGATGCCTCAAAAGTTGACAGAGATTTCTTAACCCTGGGAGGAGAAGATAAGGAAACCTTAGCCTTGTCCCTCAGTAGCGAGTAGACTTTAGCCTTGAGTTGATCTTTAGACACAACAACATCCTCATGATCGGGCTCCGATTCAGACTCAGAACCCTCCCCTACAGCAGATTGGCTGACCAAGGCAGCTGGTCTGCTTTCAGGGGGTTCCTCCTCCAACAAAAAAGAACCTTCTGCACTGTCAGGTGCAACAGACACTGAGTCCTCATCATCCTGAACAGCATGAGACTCTTGAACAACAGCACAAACAGGAGTACTTGAAAGAGAAGGAGGGTGAGACTTGGAGGACTCTTGATAAGCCTTTTCAAGAGCCTCAACTCTGGTTAAAAAAGAACCGAGGTCCTTACTAATAGCCTCCTTAAATGAACCTAACATATCCTTCACCTCAGAAACAACTGAAGGTTGAGAGACCGGTTGTGACTGAGGGACTGTCACAGGGGTATCCGTCCTAACTCTAGGAGGAAAACCAGAAAAACCCCAAAAATAAGAAGGGTCAAAGTTTCCAAAGGGTGGAGTTGGAAACGGCCACTGAGGACGAGACCAAGTGGTAGGAAACTGACCAAACGAGGCGGCAGGGGCCTGAACGGGTCTCGAGGCAGCATTAACTCCAGTTAAAAACGAGGGAGGAAAAACTGTAGAGACAACTGTATCAACAGGTCTGGTATATGTATGTGTAACCCCTGAAGAACTGTGAGTGACAGTGGTGGAACCCGAAACAGGGACCTCCTGTCTAGCTTGGACAAGGTCCACCCTAGACGTGTTACTCGGACCTGCAACTACGGGGGAGTTCTCAGGTGACATTTGAGTGAACAAGTTGTCTGGAGGAACACTGGAGACGGGGACCACTTCAAAGGGATTACGTAATGTACCGTCCCAGAAAGTATCACCATTTCCAGAAACGGGATAAAATGGACTAGAAATATTATTTAAATTGTCCATTATTACCTGTTGTCTATTAATACTCTATATAAAATATACTTAGTAACAAAAAAAAATCGTTTTCTCTGTGTCAATTTCTTCTCAACCAAAAAACACGTGCGGTTTCCGTCGCAGCAGGAAATTGAATGAATGATTATAAGGGAAGTTGGTTCGAGGCTGGCAGGGGGTCATCTCAAGAGTTTTTTGTTTTCTTTCCTGCTGGTTAAGTCGCTTAGGGACTATCTCAGAATTTATAGTGGTAACGTATTTATTGTTATAAAACTAATGCGTTGCATCGTTCAACGTACATTGTAGAATTAACGTTGATAAGGTATACTGGTAACCAAAATTTGAAATGGCAAGCAATCCTCAAAGCATTGTGGTGAGCAATAAAACCAAACGCGTTTAAACACGGCGGCCTAAATCCGGGTAAGTTCGGTTTTTTCTGATGAAGTTGATACCCTACAAATGACATTGAATGCTTTGATCCACGGAAGATAAATTGAAAATACTATGCAGAGTAAATAAAAGTAAATTTAAAATCACATATCTATTTTCTTCATTTCTTATATAAAATAATTTTTATATGAAATGTTTGTCATCATTGTTTGTTATCTATGACTCCAGCGGCTGTCACTTTTGTAAACATACCTAAGAGCAGCACTGAATATACAAGCAACAAATAATCCAGGTACACCATTTACTGTTCCCAGTGTCTCCATTACAAAATATGGCAGCAGCTTGAAATATTATATTATGATATGATAATGTAAGTGTTTGGTAGGCATTACTGAGATACCATCTAATTGGAATGAACACGTAGCGACTCTCTAATGATATCAAACGAATTTCACAAACTTCAGTATTAAAGCATAAGGAAGCAACCATTTGATTTTTAAGGGGGGGCGGAGGGGGTCAAATTTGAAATAAAAAGGCAGGGCCAGGACTTTGGCAAAATAAAATAGACAAGATCACTTTAGGTGTGAAAAAAAAATCATCACCTGTGTCGATCAGGAAATTTTTTTGGTTTAAATGAAAATAAAAGTTTAGGCCGCAATATTGGCCGAAAAAAAATCCTAGCCCCACCCCCTGAAAAATAAATGGTTGTTCCCTCATAATGTTGATGTAATTTACAGTTAAACCTGACTTAAAGAGCAATTCTATATAGCAAATCACTGTCTCTAATAGGCACTGTGGAAAAGTCCATGTTATGTACAAAGCTTGTAGAAGTAACCTCTACACAAAGAGTACCTGCTCATAAAGGGCACGTTCCTATAGTCCCTCGGGTGCCCTTTGTACACAGGTTTGGCTATATACATACTATCCCAACTCGTGGCTTTATTTGTGATTGTAGTTTTATTAGCAGTTTGAAAAGAAAACAAATTGCACATTGGTTGGTGTTTTACTGTTGAATTTTTTTCAATTATCTACATTTTTCTTTACAATTTATGCACCATTCAATCAGTAGTGAAAAATTAAAAATCATTTTTTTTCACAACATACAAAATAAGTGTACATTCTATTGCTATTCATTATTATTACTGTTAACATCACTTATGACTACAGATGACCTGAATTTATTTCAGAGCAATATCGTCCGTAATTTGCCATAACTATCAATGATCACTTGTCTCTCAATATTGAAGTTTTAAGTTCGATTCCCACTGTTTGCGACATGGATTTGACATCGATTTTAATCGACAAGTTAGTATTGCCTGTTATTTTGGTTTCATACGGGTACTCGAAACAAAATGGCCGCCGCCGCCAAATGCTAAAAGTTCAATGAATGCCCAGTGAACCATAGAAAATCTGTAAAAATTGTTCTTAAGTATGTTCGCTGCTCAGTTTCAAAATAACAAGCTTTTCATAGCACTGGTAAATATTGATAGTGAATTCATAAAGGAACTGAAAGAGCGAAAAAAATGTGAATGAAAAAAAAGTGTGCTTGTTTTCGAGGTACAAGCCATTGAAAATTTGGCGGGAAAAATATGCTCTCTTGATTTTACATAGCTTTGTCATTGACAAGTTTTATTTCTCAAAAACCATTAAATAATAACAAGGATTTTATAAGATTTTTACAAAGATTTATTATTCTGCATTCAAAAGATTTATGAAAAGTAAAATGGGTGTTAGCGGGAAAAATAATTTATGGCATTCAAATTGATAAAACCAGATGATTCTGAACAACTGACAAAAATTTTAAAAAATGACCAGCGAACATCCTTAATACGTTAAATACTAATAATTTGATCGATTTTTTGCAATCTTATTTCTACCTGATCTCGGGCTAATATTTTCCCATCTAAAAGTGGATCACACGTGGCGTAGGCTGCATAAATAACCAGACCAGACATGCATACTAACGTCACCAATAGTATAGTGGCAGGTAGACTGACAAATAAGGCTCTGAAAATAACCAGTAGTATAGTGGAATGTAGACTGTAAATTAATATAGCGCCTAACGATCCTTGCATTAACATAATTAATAACTGCTCAAAAACACTGAATTTATTTCAGAGCAAGCGATATCTACAACATATCGTTCTCGCTGGAAGTTATTGCTCGGCCCGTATAGTTTAAACAAACGTGCCTTCGTTCGTTGTAAGGGTGTTACCATGGTTACAGAATGAAAAACCATGAGACAATATAGAATTGTAGAAAGTTTTTTTCAAGATCGAAATGCGAGCGGAATTCGGGTTTCAACGGGTGAATCTAAAATGGACATTTTTTGTTTTCTTGTAGATATATTTTCTCTCTTTCATCAATAAATACTTACAACTGTGAATTTCTCACATTACTTATACTCATATATCTTTGCAACATTGTTTGATTGGCTCCATAAATTGTCAGCTGACCAATAAAACTACCAATAATCAGTCCCCAAAAAGTACATCTTACAAATGGACTGGGATCGAAACTAAACAAAGAAAAAACGTCTAGAATATATATATATATGAAAAACACATTAAGCACTTTCGTACTGCTACGAGCAAGACTGGGTCCATGGCATCAATAAAACAAAAATACTGAAGACCGGGAATCGGATCATTTTTTTTTTTCTATTTATCGAATATTTGTGAAACGAAACATTGGTTCATTATTACAAAAGTCACTATAAACGATGTATATGTCAGTTCAAATATTTTGCTCATCGGTGTTTTGGACTGTTGGTATGGTTTTCAACATTTTAGGCCTTGAGCACAACTGATGAGTCGTAAACCGACGAAATATGCACATATTGTGCATCAAAATTGGTATCAAAGAATTTATTTTTTATAAAATGTTTCTCATTTTCTATCAAGCATAAGAAGACAAAAATAAAGCTATTCTCAGGGATATACTAAATTGTGTATGTAAACAAGCTGCTAAAGGTTGTTGCAAGGGTCTAGGTAGAAATCAAACAAAACCTCGTTTAGTATCTATGACGGCAAAGATTCATTGGTTAGTAATACTTGCTTACTTGAAGAATTCGATCCTTCCTCCTTCCAATGCAATGTTCCATACTACACCAAACCCACCAAGCTGTGAACTACCTATTGCTATTATACCAATAAGTCCACCAACAACCACAAATGTTTGGAAAGTATCAGTCCAAAGAACCGCTCTTAAACCTCCCTAACAAGCAAAAAAATTCAATTTTCAGAAGTTAAGAAAAGTGTTAAAGAATTAAACATTGTCATGAATGGATACTACAACAAAAGCAAATGTTGGCTTTATCGGTCAACATTTGTTCAAAATAAGCATGTCTAAAGCAAACACCTCTTAAACACAATGTCAAGCATTTACTTTAGTAAATGTAACACAAGTGTTTTCCTCAACAGCGGTTGCCAGAACACATATATTGACTTACCATAGACGTATAGAACGTAACAACAACGCCAACACTTAGTATGGAACCCCATAGCGACAACCCAGTTACTGAAATGATACAAATTTCAATTATGTTTTACAAAGTCAGCTGCATACAATAGTAAATTTTGATTATCATAATAGTATTAGTTAAACCAACTTATGCTTATCCCTCTCCAATTGCGAGAGCAGGCAGAGTAGGCATTTAGCTTACTCTTTTGGACATCAAAAGGGAGGGAGGTCGTTAACGTGTTAACGGCGTTCCTCTCCCAAAGCAATATTCAGGTGTGCAGAAAACGTTTTAGTAACTTAATATTTGTTAGTGATCAGTGGCAAATCTTTAGAGACCAAATGCCATGCTATGCCCCTAGAGATTTTGAAGTGCTTTAGATGACCTTTTTTAGCAAATGGCCCTAGAAGTGAAATAAATATGGGGGAAATTTCCGAAAATCGCCCTACTTCATTTGAGTATTTTCATCCTGAACCGGAATTGAACGAGGGAATTTTGGCTTTGTAGTCAGATGTCACTTCACCACGAAGCCCATAATTTAGCAAAATTCAAAAATAATAGAAATACTAAGGGTTCATTCCTTGTATTGCACATGGTAGATCTCCTTAGCTGAAATTTGGCTTCCTATTTCGGTATTTTTGGTTGAGTACTTCTTGTTTAATATAAGTTTGGTTTTTGGTCTTCCAAATGTTTCGGTTTTAATGCTGCTGATGAGAGGTAACTCCTTGAAATGCGTCGTATACAGCATAGTAGAAATTTACTATATCTAATATTGGTATCTTTGGATTGTTATTTTGAAACTCCTGGGATGATGCCTCTGCTGGTGGACCCTAGGTCCCCGAGGGTATTCGCCAACCCAGTCGTCAGACTTGTCTGACATGATTATTCATTGATTTGTTACAGAAATTATCAGTATTTAGCAAAATTCAAAAATAATAGAAATACTTGTATTGCACATGGTAGATCTCCTTAGCTGAAATTTGGCTTCCTATTTCGGTATTTTTGGTTGAGTACTTCTTGTTTAATATAAGTTTGGTTTTTGGTCTTCCAAATGTTTCGGTTTTAATGCTGCTGATGAGAGGTAACTCCTTGAAATGCGTCGTATACAGCATAGTAGAAATTTACTATATCTAATATTGGTATCTTTGGATTGTTATTTTGATGGCTTTGTCTGTACTCTATTGGTTCCTTTAGAACATGAACCAGGAACCAGTTTAATTAACATTCCTACATGATTTGATTTCCGGTTTTCAGTGTCTTTTTTCTGTGGATATCTCGGAACCAGTCTTGATCTTTGTCGTACGAATGTTTATGAAATGGGTCCTGACTTTCAACAGAGCCTTCACATTTCAACACGTTTGGTCTGAACACAAAAAAATGAGTCGTAGTTCGAGGAAATATTCATATTTATAATATATTTGGTACTAAATACAGGAGTTTTGAATATACGATAAAGCCCATGATGTTGGTCCGTATCTGACGTCTATGACGTCATACCCTTTATCGCATGGCTTACCCTTTATCAAATAGCTTTTTTCCTTTTTTTTCAATTTTATTTAGTTGGTTTTTTTTTGTTTTTTTTTGGGGGGGGGGGGGTCGAATTTATTTGACTTTTTTTCAAACCCCCATCCCATATTTTTTTAATTTTTTTTTTCACAAAATATTTTCCCAAATCAATTTCATTCGTGGCAGTAGACTTTAATCTGGAAAATTTGAAATCCTCTGTTTAAATATATTTTATATAGTCAAATATGTATATCATTACATTGCACAAATTAATGAAAATAATGTTAGTATTCTGAAGAAGAAAAAAACTCATTAGATGTATACGAGAGTAAAGTATTCAGAAATACTATTTTTTTTATAAACCCATACTTTTTTCAATTGTCAGGTTTTGGCTTTCAACATTTTATACCTTACGAACAACTGATGAGTCGTAAATGGACGAAATGTGCACATCTTGTGCATTAAAACTGGTATCAAAGAATTTTATTTCACCAACAGATGAACAAAATATTTTCTTCACAAAATGTAACACCTACATGTATTTTTTTTTATTATTCTTTATCTGCCAACATTGTCAATTGAAGGAGTTAATATTTTGTCGGGCTGAATAAATGCTTTGAATACACATTACCTTGATTTAACGCTAATGCTGGTGCATACAAAACGACAGCCATGTAAAGAAGCTAAAAATAGAAAGAAATACAAAGAAATTCCACACTGAAGATCAAAGACTGGAAACTATTCTTTTCCACAGTTCTTTTGTTCGATGTGTTTAAATTCTAAATTTAAAGCAATATTTGAAGATTATTTATTCTATTTTTACATTGTTGAACGACTGAAAATTTGTTTAGGCTTTAATTTCTATGACTGATCTCCTGCACTTTCAACTCTTGGTGTATTGGGGCGTTTGCATAATGTTTGTATTTTATGAACAATAAAGTTTACATTAAAGAGAATTAATTTAGTCGGAATAAAATCTTCAGTATATCTCAAATTTGACTGCTAAAATTGAAGTGCTTACGTTTTAAATATTTTGTCCGACAAATATACTGTAGTTTACAAATCTTGTAATCCTAACAGAAAAAACACAAGTGTTCTTTATCAGTTGATACATATAAAAAAACTAAGTATGTTGCGAAACAGCTCATACAACAATAGATAACAAGGAAAATAAATGTTGACTCTTTGAAACCCAGAGCAAGACTCAGAGCAGGATTACTTATAGTCTTGCTCTGGGTTTCAAAGAGTCAATACCTTTTTATTTTTATTTTTTACATGCTCGTGATCAAGACCATATTAGTCAAAACGTTGGGTATTTTGAACTTTTTAGTTTGATTGCTGTTTTTTTACGATTTTATATTTGGTTTTGTTCGACTTTTGTATTTCATTTAAGTCGTTTTATGCCCCTTTTGACAGCTCACCATTTCCATTTATTTTCCTTGATAAATATATACTTCTACTTGCACAAGCCAGAACACCTTCTCAAAACGCATGCAGCCCATACATGTTACAACTTACCATTTCTAAAGCAAATATTCCACCAGCTAAATATCGCGTTGGTCTGGAAAACCTCAGTTCTAAATACTGAAAAAAAATGTATATATGACCACGAGACCACCGAGGAATGATCATTTTAATAATGAATTGTATAGAAATAACAATATCACATAAGATGGTACCTGATGTTGCTTTTCAGGCGTGCCATTTTTCTTTTTAAAAAGTAATTTATACAGAAATAAATTTAAAAGACATCGAATGAATATATAGTAGTAACTTTAACGAGATATTATAATAAAACATTAAAGATTGTTATATGTTTAATATGCTTATTATTTATAACTATGTTTATTACATTGATGATGGTGATTTATCGTAATTTCCAGTGAAAATAAATTCAATATTTTCACTCAGTGAAAGATCGGTTTTCATTTAAAGTCGTCAAGGGCATTACTAACAATGACGTTTGTGACGTCGACAGATTCAGGAAGGGATTTAAATTCTTGAATTAGTTATCGTAGAAATGTTTACCTGATATGCACTTGTTAATCCTAAATTATGGAAAAATGGTAAGAAAACAAAGCATGTTGCTGGGTATGTTAAAAGTCCGGCAAACCCAACAAGGTAATACTGAGTTCCAAACACGTACATCTCTGTGGGTGTTCCCAACACAGTAATAGCAGACATGTAACTTGCCACTAGGGACATAGCAACCGGAAATATAGGCATTTCCCTTCCGCCCATTAAGATGTCGTCTGATGTTGCTTCTGTTGCGCGCCATTTTTCCTTTAACAGATAGTAAACGCCAATTAATCCCGAAACAATCAGCACTGCGATAAATAAACAGTAATCCAAAACGGTGAATGTAGCCGACATTTTGAATATTCAATTCAGCGTTCAGAGTTTAGCAAAATACCTTATTTAACTCTTACACTTTTAAACTTCATATAACTGAGATGGGCTGACATGTAAGAGCCAACCAGCTCACTACTATCAAGAATCCAGGTGACTGCAAAAGTATAATTTTTTCACGTAATACGTCACACTTTGTGCTGAATAAAACACAATTCGGGTTCGGAATTTGAGAAACACATGTCAAGTCCAATAACTATAACCTCTATTTCATACTTCTACGAGATAAGATGACCAAAGATGGAAAGTAGGTCTTATCATGATCTATTCTAAGTAGATTAGATTTATTGTTATGACAAAGTATTGCTGCTTTTTCTTATCAATAATACCGTAATAGGACTGTCCATTTGATAAGGGTTCAAACGGTAGGAAGCACTTTAACTTTCCACAGAGCAAACGACTTATATGTAGACCATGCTAAAATAATAGTATATTTTTATGGAAAGTATAAAAGATATACTTATATGATATACAAACATGTATATATACACAATAAATACTAGTCATTGTGGAAAATTATATAATTTATTTGGGCGAGCTTTAGAACCACGAGAAAACAGAAAAGGCGAGCTTTAGCGAGCCTAAATACATTTTTTATTTCCGATAATGACTTTGTATTGTCTTTATCCTGCCTCTTTAGATGAGTTAAATGCCTTAAAATTACGTTTGAAGTGGACATCCAGCTGACATGAAAACAATGTAAACACCATGATGTAATCTGGTATATTTACTATTCTTCATATAAACAAGTACCAGTAGAATTTATAAGGTCGGTGACCTAATACGACTCAAGTTTATTCTACCCCTATTGTCAGACCAGAAAAGGATTGATTGCAGGTTAAAATGTATTATTGAATTTTATTCTAATATTTTTTTCGAATTCAGATTGTCTGTTGAATAATTTACCGTGAAACCTATAGTCAAGATTAACTCGAATAACTTGTACTAAGATACGGGAGATCGAAATTGGATATTACATTAAATTTAACTTGAGCACTGTACTTAGTTCTTTATGCATGTTTATTGTTAATAAATAATTTACCTGTTCATTTCATTGAAATCCGTATTTTTTATTGGAGGATATCAATCACTTGGTTCATAAATGTGATGTTTCATAAACCATTAAAGTCAAACTCTTGTCAGAAAGCCCGTGCATCAATGACGATGTTAATGATTCTGCGGAGTATAATTTCAAGTGATAAGCCCGAGTTTACACATTGTGAATTTCCGTAAAAATAACCTTTTTTACTTATAATTCCAGAAATATGACGTTTTCCATTTGAAATTAACATTTTCCTCATGCCCTATATTACATGCGTATCTTCTCATGAAAGGAATTTATCATGTTACAAACTTTTTACCGGAAGTTGCTGTTAGCCAATGAAATTACTGCATTTGATATTTAGAAAACAACATTGGAATTATACTAATATAACTATCAATTTTTAAATTTTAAATTTTAAATTTTACAAATTTCTCTCGGAATGGTCAGTACATAAAATATTTGAATATCAACAAAAACATTAATGTTGTATCATTCATAATTTTGAATTTTCGACCTATAAAAGGCGTAAATAGAGAACGCTTGTACAAACAGTTTTTGTCATTTTCAGAAGTGTCATGAGGCAAACTCAGAATCAAATACTGAAGAGATGAAACAGTGGGAAAAGGCCATAAAATCTGAATCCAAAAGCAAGAGAACATTATACTTTCACATTAAAAAAGAAACATGTAGGTCTGACTTTCAGAACCTAGAAATTTGAGCTTAAGAAAACTTTAATTGGGACAAATTTTAGACTTTTATGGACTGGAAATTTGAACTTAATAACAGTATTTTATGCTGCAATCAAGCCATTGTATGTATCAATTGTGGATTTAGTGGCTGTTTAAGATGAAACGGGCAGAAATTAATGGTCAGAAAAAAAATTAAGTTGATTGAAAATTAGTTCAGAGCGTCTATTGCAACTATATTTGTATTTAATAAACACACTAAGGAAATAATATTGCAGCGAATCACAAATCATGAGAATATTTAACATAATCGATTTGTTATGCATGCGAGAGATAAGCAGGCGTGATTCCTCTTCTCATCAGCTTGTTTCTTAGAATGTTTATATGTTTCTATGAAGTGTGGAAAAAGTTAATTCTGTTTCGACGACTGCCATGATAATAACACCACCATTACAATTGTTTTTTTTTAATATTTTAATCATAAAATACATGTATCATTGAGAAATATT
This sequence comes from Mytilisepta virgata, assembly GCA_028015205.1. Lineage (NCBI taxonomy): Eukaryota > Metazoa > Mollusca > Bivalvia > Mytilida > Mytilidae > Mytilisepta > Mytilisepta virgata. The sequence goes on from JAPWFG010000023.1 coordinate 797,297, forward strand.
TTCTAATAATATAAAGCAACGATATATAATAAAATCTATATAAAAATTATAATAGAAAGTAGAATATTGAGCACATCTGTACAATAAAAATATCAAAAGCCAACAAGGACTTCTGTAATTTTTAAAACAAGTAAAAAAAACATTAACTTTTTTAACTAACAATGACACGAATATACATGATTTTTCAGAAATACCACGTCTTTGTATGATAAATAGAAGACTAAGGGTTAAGTAAACGTTATTAACCGCCCATCCCCCCCCCCCCCCCACCACCCCCACCCCCGCGATATTTTAGATATAGATTCCAAAATATGATGACTGGCTATAGATTAAGTAAGGCGTTTTTAAAAATAATGTCATCTATGTTTTTTCATTAGTTTGCCAGTTGTATTATTTGTGTAAAAGTCTCGTATCGCTCTCTTTGCTTTGCAGTGCCAAATCATATAGATCAATCGTATGTAGAGAGGGAATTTTTTTTTAAAAAACTATTGATAAAAATTTTGATTTTATTAATCCTAAAGAACATAGATTTAAGATTGCGAAACGATGACAAAATGAGAGAAATAGTAACCATTTTTTAGTTTTGTTATCGGTATTTCTTTTTGGTATTTTTTTCATTTTATTCCTTTTTTTTTCTTTTTTCTTTTTTTTCTTTTTTTTTTTTCTTTTTTCTTTTTTTTTTTTTTGTTTTTTTGGCTTTTTGTTATCGGTTAGATTATTTTTTTTAAAGATTTTTTCTTATTTTTAAAATTTTTTTGTTGGTTCTATTCTTTCATTTATTATTGATCAGTCTTATTTTAATTTTAATTTCTATTTAGCTTTGGATATGAAAAGTTACAGAGACGGAGACAAAGTGACGTCATTAGCTCACAGATGGGCTAAAAAGAATACCCGCAACGCTATAAAGCAAGAAGACACCCCCTAAAAACCTGAAAAATAGAATAAAAAATAAAATGAAAAATAAACAATAAAATTAAAATGGAAAGTAAAAATAAACTGATTTCTTGCTAACATATGCTCGAAAACAAATAAAGAACACACACACAAACAATGATAGACAGGAACCAAGTTATTACAGTGAAAATTGGATAGAAAATAAAATGATATAATGTGGACAGAATGCAGTATAAAGGGTAAAGGGGCGATAACTAAGAAGTTACCTTATACAATGTAATGTATGTTAATTTCATGCAACATTTTGTTGATTTAACGTTTTTTTCTTTTTTTTTTTATATTTTTTTTCTTATATAACTAATTTCGGAAAAAGAAACTAAAAAAATCTGTGACTCTCTTCATTCTTGTCTCCTCCGGTTCATCGACCAGGTTAGAACCGTTTTCGGCCAAAACTACAATGGAAAATTTGTATACAGAAACGGTGTAGAAATAGATAGATTTAAGCAACATGATTTTTACAAGTGTTCAGAAAAATTAGAAGTGATCACCTGTGTGTTTTCAATGACGCCAGTAATTAAACAGTTTGTTTGAAGCAAGGTTTCATGTCTATTCTCCCCATGGAAATTCCATCCCCTGTTTATTGTTATATGAAAACTGAGTAATAATGTTTATAAAAGGAAAGGGGTTGTACAGGCATACCATCTGTGGACGAAGTTCGGAAGGGGGGGGTGTATATAGGAATGATTTTTTCTTTCCGTCCATCTGTCTGTACAAGATGAATCAGACACCTGCGCCGCCTCCCCTCTTCCCCCTAAACTTCCAGCAGAATTGTTTTACTTTAAAATTCAGAAGATTTTTCTTTCTTTTTTTCGTCTCGCTTCGCTCAACATTTTCTTTTGCAGCAAAATTTGCATATACATTTTGTATTTGTTCATATCTGTCTTTTTTCCACCCATATTTATCCTGGAAACTGCACGTGGCTTTTCAGGCTGATGTATAGTTTGAAATACGGAAATATCACGTCAGATAATAATATTAACTAGCCTGGTCCCGATTTCAGATTATGCAATTATGATTACATGTACGACTGGTTCTAGGACATTAATAGAAAAGATACATTTCAAAGACCGGGAATCACTCTGCTCACCTCAGCCATGGAGAGTAGCGGAGTCGGCCGAAGTTTGCCGATGGACTTACGAATGAACACAGTCGTATGAATGTTTGTCAAAAAGGGAACCTGTACCGTAGATCATACGAAATATACCCTCCAAAATAGTAAGGTTAAACTTAGCCATTTTTTCTTCACGTCTTTCAAAATTCTAATGAAATTTAGTGTCTGAGAATATATGGAAAACTGTATTTGCCAGAAAATTGTGTATGTATATTGTTAACAATAGAAGGCGATCTAAAACAACACCTGCCTTAATCCAAAAAGGCAGTCGAATTATAACAGACTCTTACCTTTTCTTATCCTCTCCCTTTCTGATTTTGCCAGTTTTTTGTGTTCTTGTTCTTTCTTTCTATTTTCTTTTTTCATTTCCTTTCTTTGTTTTTTTTCGTTCTTAAGTTCTAACTTCTTCTTCTTCTCTGCCTCTTTGGCCATCTTCCTTTCTTCTTTCTCTTTCATTTTTAATTCTTTTTGTTCCTCTTTAAATTTCTTCTTTTCTTCTTTTTCTTTTAATTTTTTCTCCTTCCTTCCCTCTTTATCTCTTTTCTTTTCTTCCTTCCTTTTTATTTTTCTTTCTCTTCTGGAATACTTTGGAATCAAAGAAAGTAATTTAATGTTTGTTATAAAATGCCAATAAAATGGGGTTTATTGATGAAAGTTTCCGTCCTGGATAGCACTTTGTTTTCTACATAGAGTTATTTAATTTCATTTTCTTTGATTTTTCCCAATTATTTTGTTTTCTTTTGTTTCATTTAGTGTACTTATATTATTGTAAAAGTGATACAGATTTTCATCGATTTTCTGAGAATTTAAATACACAAAAAATAATAATAAATACAATTAAATAAGAAAAACCAAACTTTTCCCCAACCCACGAAGACTGGTACCCACGAAAATAAATCAATCAAACGTATTTGACGCTTGTTTATCTATTTATCTAGAGGCCTCGGTGGCCGAGTGGTCTAGGTAGTTCGTCATAACTACTAATGATCACTAGCCTGTCAACGCTGGGGTTGTGAGTTTGAATCTCACCTGTGGCGGGGTGTGTTCGACTTCGATCTTAATTGACAAGGATTGCCAATTTCCCTACCGAAGGTCGGTGGTTCTCCGGCTTCCTCCACCAATAAATACTGGCCGCCGCGAAATAGCCAAATGTGCTGAAAACGGCGTAACACCCCAACTAAACAAACAAACAATCTATTTATCTAAAGATGAAGTAAAGTACTTATATTTTTCTAAAGGTACTTACATATGTTTCTTTTTTCGAGTCATCTTTCCTTTCATCTTCATTTACTTCCATTAAGTGGATAGAAATTTGTTCTGTAATTAAGGAAATTATATATATGAGTATTCATTGAACTGCACTCTCTGTCAGGTTCTTTATACATCTGAGTATTCAGTGAACCGCACTCTCTGTCTCGGGTTCTTTATACATGTGAGTAGTCAGTGAACTGCACTCTCTGTCTCAGATTCTTTATACATGTGAGTATTCAGTGAACTGCACTTTCTCTCTCAAGTTTGTTATACATGTGAATAATCAGTGAACTGCACTCTCTCTCAGGTTTGTTAAACATGTGAGTATGCAGTGAACTGCACTCCCTCTCACTGTCAGGTTCTTTATACAGGTGAGTATTCAGTGAACTGCACTCTCTCTCAGGTTTGTTATATATGTGAGTATTCAGTGAACTGCACCCTCGCTTTCTCCAACGTTCTTTATACATGTGAGTATTCAATGAACCACACTCTCTCTCAGGTTCGATACACAACTGAGTATGCAGTAAACTGCACTCTCTTTCTGGTTTGTCTTACATGTGAGTATTCAGTGAACTGCACTCTCTCTTATGTTCTTTATACTTGTGAGTATTCAGTAAACCGCACTCTCCCTCAGGATTATTATACATGTGAGTATTCAGTGAACCGCACTCTCCCTCAGGTTTATTATACATGTGAGTATTCAGTGAACTGCACTCTCCCTCAGGTTCTTTATACATGTGAGTATTCAGTGAACTGCACTCTCCCTCAGGTTCTTTATGCATGTGAGTATTCAGTGAACCGCACTCTCTCTCTCTCGTTTGTTATACATGTCAGTATTCAGTGAACTGCACTTTCTCTCAGCTTCGTAACACCATTGAAATATAATCTCGTTAATATCCGTACTTCCCTGTCCCTATTAAGGTCATGTATTTTCAAAAGTCTGCCTCTGTTTTAGTGTCATTAATGCTTTACGTTAAAAAGTCTTTGTAAGATATCATTCAGAGAACAAAACTTGCTTAGAAAAATTTAGGAAATTGGGAAGATTGAGCAAAATATTTAGTGAATTGGGGAAAAAGGGACAAACATTTTAAGGAATTGGGGAAAAATAGCCTTTTTTAAGAGCATTGGGAAAATTATAACCTCCCCCATACGTTTTGTATAAGATTGCAACAAAGAGGTTTAGAATAACTCCCAGAGTTTTTTTGGACTTTATACGTGTTTTTATGAGTTTTTTTGCTTTTACCTTCATCCCCTCCTGTTTTCTTTTCTTCAGCTATATCTTCTTTCTCCATCTCTTCTTTATGAACCTCCTCAATTTCTTCTTCTGTGGAGTATAAATTCAACAATATGACATGGGAGCTATCCCTTACATAACTGCGGAAAAATAGTCAATGTGTCGAGGGGACAAATAAAATTGCTATAATGACTGTTAAATAACTGTTTTATTATACCTAAAATTTTAAAAATTCCAAGAAAAATATTTAAATGTGTGTTTTCTTTAAATTCGCGTGCATAGGGACTATAGCAACGCGATTACAGATGGGATTCATTCTAATCTGACACGTCCATTACAATGACTTTGTCAAATAAAAGATACCACTGAAAGACCGCGAAATATCATCACAGTGCTATCCACTGGCCTAAAAGGCCATGTGAGCTATTCTCATAACTTTGCGTCCGTCGTTGTCGTCGTCATAAACTTTTCACATTTTCATCAACTCCTCTGAAACCGCTGATTTAACCAAACTTTAGTTGAATAGTCCTGAGATGGTCCCCTTTAAAATTTGTGTTCGGTTTTCCCGGCCGCCATCCAATATGGCTGCCATGGTCGGACATAGTTTAACATTGGACCCTATGGGAATTTTAACATTTTCGTTATCTTCTCTGAGACCCCTGGGCCAATTTGAACCAAACTTTGGTGGAATAGTCATTGGGTGGCCCCTTTTTAAAAATATGTTCGGTTTCCCCGAAAGCCATCCAACATGGCTGCCATTGCCGGACTTAGTTTAACATTGAGCCTATGGGAATTTTACTTTTTCGTCAACTCCTCTGAAACTACTGAACCAATTTGAATCAAACTTTAGTTGAATGGACCTTGGATGGTCCCCTTTAAAAGAAGTGTTCGGTTTTCTCGGGCGCTATCCAATATGGCTACCACAGTCGGATATAGTCTAACCATGGACCCAAGGGAATTTTAACATTTTCGTTATCTTCTCTAAGACCACTGGGCCATTTTGAACCAAACTTTGGTGGAATTGTCCTTGGGTGGCCCCTTTTAAAACTTGTGTTCGTTTCCCCGAACGCCATTCAACATGGCTGCATTGCCGGACTTTGTTTAACATTGAGCCTATGGGAATTTTTCTTCTTCGTCAACCCCCTGAAACCACTGAGCCAATTTGAATCAAACTTTGGTGAAATGGTCCTTGGGTGGCCCCTTTCCAAACTTATGTCCGGCATCTCCGACTTCCAACCAACATGGCTGCTGTTACTAAAAATAGAAAAGGGGGGGTGGGGGTGAATTTCAAAAATCTTCTTCTATGAAACTACAAGGCCAGTTGCAATCAAACGTGGCAGTAATTGTCCTTAGGAGGTTCTCTTTCAGAAGGATATCCGATGACCCGAACTGTTAACCAAGATGACAGCCACAGCCGAACTTAGTTTAACATAGGGCCCTATGGGAAAATTCATTGAAAAATCGTCTTGTCTGAAACCACTTTACCAATTGGAACCAGGCTTTGCAGCAATGGTCCTTATATGGTCCTGTTTCAGAATTTTGTCCAATGACCTGGACTGTCAACGGAGATGGCTGCTACAACCGAACTTAGTTTAACATAAGGCCCCATGGGAAAATTCATTGAAAAATCTTCGTCTGAAACCACTTGACCAATTTTAACCAGACTTTGCAGCAATGGTCCTTAGGATGTCCTCTTTCAGAATTGTCTGATTTCGTGGACTTAGAACCAAGATGGCCAACACAGCCGAACTTAGTTTAACATAGAACCCTATATAAAAACCAGCCAAATCTTTAGTCCTGCTCAAGATGAAAAGTTCAATGCAGGTGAGCGATACATGCTCTCTAGTATAAAAAATATTGTCGTGTTTTATACCTTCCTTTTCTTCTGTAGTTTTTTCTATCATGTCTTCTTCCTCGGTTTCTGCTATGGCATCTCGGATGATATTGTTCATCACAGATTTGAAAAGGAGTTTCTTTTGTTTGTATTCTATCATGGCTGATCGGACAGCTAGATTATCAAGAAAAAACAATATTAGTATTAGGAGAAGGAAGAGCAAATATAGCAGCATTCAGAACAGTAGTATCAGTATTGAAATTGGAAGAGTAGTAGAAATTCTTGTAATAGAGGTGATGTAGTAGATTTGTTATTGTAGCATCGGTGGTATTAATAAATAATAATGACGCCGTAGTATGTGGCAGGTAGTGTAGTAGTAAATATATAAGTATTGGAGTAGAAATCCTTCTAATAGAGGTAATGTAGTAGAAGAATTGTGTTGTTGCATCAGTGGTACATTGTAGTAATAAGTAATAATGACGTTGTAGTATGTAGCAGGTATTGTAGTGGTAAATATATAAGTATTGGAGTAGAAATTCTTGTAATAGAGGTCATATAGTAGTGGAGTTATTTTTGTTGTAGTATCGGTAGTATTAATAAATTGTAAGAAATAATTGAGTAGTATTTGTAGTAGAAAGGTATGTAGTATATCCGTATTATATTTAGCAGTAGGAAGATTAGAAGTAATACTTGTAGTAGAGGTGATGTAGTACTATAATTATTGTTGTAATAATAGTAGTAGTAATTGAGTAGTTTTGTAGTAGACGTAGCAGAGGCAGCAATGTAGTATCAATCACGGAATTATTAAATGGACATTGTAGATATCTCGGAAGAAGAGGTAGTGGTATTTATCAAACTCCCCGGCAGTTCAAGTTCCGTCCGTATCCATTCCTCCACTAGAAGTGGAGGTATATGGTACCGGAACGGATATGGTCACTGTCCCGGAGTTTGGGTATTTATATGTAGTTATACAATGTATATGTAGTGACAGTAATATCACTAGTAGTGTAGTAATAAAAGTAGTGTAAACTGTACCTGTACTTATTAATACTTTATAATTATCGTATTTCCCTATGGCTATATCGACCTGCTGAGGCCTTCAGAATTTCCCGTATTTCGGCACTTTGACGTCGTAAAAAGTTGACCCGACCCTAATATGAGCTGACCCGAATATATCAGCGACGTCATAATGTTTGACCCAACGTTGACCCGAATATATCAGGAAAACATCCGGTTATAGGCGGATGGCCATTGAAAAGTAAGAAATTCCATTAAGATTGCTAGTTAACAATACGATAAATTTATCATGAAGTTTTCTTCAAACAAATATTGTAAAATATAAGCCGCTCGACACAATGTGAAGCTTTTTAGCTCGTTCGCTACGCTCACTCGCCGAAAAAGCTTCACATTTTGTCTCGCGGCTGATATTATTAGTTACACAGTGTGCAATTGTCCTAATACGGGAATTTAATGAGACGAAGCCGAACCCGATATGAATTTTATTCACCCGATAAATTCCGTATTAGGGCAATTGCACACTGTGTAACGAATTTATCCTGATTTTGTTATCAGACCACTTATTTATTGTTTTTTTTTTCCATGATAAATTCCGTATTAGGACAATTGCACACTGTGTAACGAATTTATCCTGATTTTTTTTATGACACCACTTATTTATTGTTTTTTTTTCCATATCATATATATAATTTTTTTTTATTAAGTCAATGGTATAAGGGAGATAATTCGAATTGACTTAATAAAAAATTGCACTGAAATTTATTAGGACAATATCAGCCAATCAAATTGCGAGAAATTACTCTAAATCAGGATAATTTACGATATACGTTTGCAGAAAACCTGATAATATGTACGTATAATGACCTTTTAAGGCTTAGATCTATCATAAATGTATGTCTAGCGAAATATAAAATTTTGACTCCCATTTATGAAACGAACAATTTACCTGTTTCAAAGTAATATGTTTTTTCAAAGAATATTTCTACTGTTCCTCCTCTGTGTATATTTTCTTTATATTCCATCATTTTGCTTTCCTCTGAAGTGAAATAATTACTTTCCATAATGACCTGCAATTCTTTAAGAATATTTGTTCATGTCTTTTTTCTTCCATTTAACACACATTTGTTAAAGGCAAGACATGAAAATAACTGTTTCTTGCAATAGACAATTTTTTTGGTTTAATTTTGCAACTCATACAATTGAAATGTAAATATTCTAATAAGAATTAATAAATACCCACTGATGGTTCGGCAAAAATACATAGAAAATTTGCACGATGATACTGGTTTACTTACCAAACGTCTGGGTGGAAAATCAGCGACCTCAAACTGACGACGTTGCTATTAAACGTAACGCTCATTGTGACGTTTTGCAATTTTTTCTGAAGCAGTGGGTATACATGTAGTTGTGATTTTTGCCCTTTGACAAAAAAAGATTTTCTATTGTAACATCATGAGCATTGTGAAACTTCTGTTTTGCAATTGGACAAAAGGTTTTTTTTCGATGTTCTAAGCTTAGAGCTTACAAATAGCCCTGCTGAAAGACATTCTTTATAGGTCCATAACTGAAGATGGCATGATCTAACAGGAATTCTAATATGACGGCCTTCAAAGGCTTATTGGGACCACAAGGATCCACAAGCGTGGTAAAACATTAGTTGCCATATGAGCTGCACGCGACTTAGTTGGTTGTTCTAGTACAGTTACTCCCACCGGAAATCGTTTATCCGCTCAATTTGATTGGTTGTTATTTCTGCAATTCTGAGAACCGTTGATTAAATTTCTATATTTCGCATAGGGGTTTCTGAATGTCGTTGTAGTTGTTCTAAATACATTTTCATTCATTCTGATGTAGCACGAATAAAAGTTAAATAAATATAACAAAACATAATAAACTGACTTGAACAAAGTTTTATCAAAAGTGTTTAACAATTAATTAATTAAAATTATGACCCCTCCCCCCCCCCCCAAAAAAAATCGCATAGAATCATTATCATCAGGCCGCGTCCTAAAGAAATTCAGACACGAATTGTGCCTATTTGAGAGAGATTTCTTGAGGGATTTTCAGTCTGACGAGGAATTTTGCAACATGGAATTCCTCCGTGAAGACATCACACATACTGATTCAGAAGTATTTTGGAAAAAAAATGTACACACACATCGTGTGTAAAATTATCGTTGTGTAAAAATCCATTCTTACAATATGACAATGTGAATTTAAACCAAATCTTCGATAGGTGTAATCGATAAATAGGCATTCTCCTCTTCATTTCGTGAAAATCCATACATCTAAACAGAAAAACAGAACCAAAACAGCGCATCGAACAGGTTTGTTGTACTTGTGACGTTGTGTGTCAAATTACCAGAATAGCCAAATATGCCGGAAATCAGAGTTCACCTTAGGTCACGGCAATAAAAAAAAACACCGTAATTGTCCTATTAGAATCGAAATAATTCACGGAGACTCCAATTTATCATTGTTTTACCACGGGCTGGTCATTTATGCCGTTATTTTACCCTTCGCTAGCGCTCAGGGTTATAAAATAGTTGTAGCCCATCCTTGCTGAGAATTTTTTAGCAAACATTTCAATCTTCCATATAGTGGAAATGGGTTATGTGACTAACATCGAGTTCGAGTAAGAGTTACAGTTCGAGTTCGAGTTTCAGGATGATCGCTGGTCTAATAGGAAATAAATAGGATTTGAAATAGATGTTTTAGTTTCAGAGAACATATGAATTGTAAACAAATAAGCAAGAAAAAAATATATGTTCATGTGCTCATTTTAGAGCTATAAGGCCTTGAAAATTTGCAGAAAATGGGTTTTCTCTGGATTTTTCCTTGTTATTGCATTGGCAACTTCAGTTTCTCAAAAATGTATGAAAAAATAAAAAGGATTTCATAAGATTTTGTCAATTACCATTTTACGGTATATATGATTGAATTATAAAAGAAAAAGTAGGGGTTCATGGGCAAAAAACTTAATGTTTAAGAAATGGATAAAACCTGAGGATTCCGAAAATCTGACAAAAAGACCAAAACATGACCAGCGGGCATCCTTAAGTTCGAGTTAGCGTTCGAGTTATCATTCGATTTCAAGTTAATCTTCCAGTTAACTCAAAATATTGATTTCTAATGTCATTTATCGAGTTGCATTTCGAGTTAAGATTCGAGTTACGGTTTAAGTTTAGGGGGAGGGGGATAAAAATTGCCTGTACATAAGCTCGTCCAAAAATACCTAAATTTGTTGACATCACCATAAAGATATCTCTATTTTTTTTCAGACCCAGAAAAATACTTTCATTTTACCCCATAAAACAGGTTAAAAACGCTATAATTTTCGTCTTTATAACCAAAAAATACCTGCAATTTATGGGGCCCCAAAAAAGTATTGCAAAATTGAGAAATTTGACCCCAAAAAGTAGTACTAGCCTACGTGCAGAAAATTTTGGAGAGTACTCCCCTTCCCCCCCCCCCCCCCCCCCCCCCCTTGGATTAATTTATTGTTTACATGGTTTAATCATCTGGAAATAATTACGACCAATAATGACCCACAATCTTTAAGAATTTAATAATCTAATAATAATTGGCTATGAAGGAGATTGAAATTATTTTAAAGCGCATTTTACGGCCATAGTCGTAGATTTGGAGAGCCGAGAAAATCGTATCTATTGTTAAAAAAATTGGAAAGTATAATAGGTTCTTACATAAGTTCTTGGGAAAGACCGGGTGATCTTCCACGAGTGATAGAAATTTTATGTCTTTTCGCGAGTGGAGCGCAGCGGAACGAGCGAAAAGACACAAAAATTTCTATCACGAGTGGAAGATCACCCAGGTTTTCCCAACAACGCATGTAAGTACCTGTTTCTTCCGTAAACAGCCTCGACTTACACCATCGAGATCCCCGTTAGACCCGCCATTCATCCAGAACTAATTTGCATACGTTACTAGGGTAATATCACTGAGCGCTATGAAATATATAGGTCATAATATATAAGACTTATATGACACCAATCAATGGAACCGTCAACATTTGTTTTTTACACTTGTGCTTTTTTAAATATTTTACTGGAAGATTTAAAACAAATCGTAAATTAGAAGGCATTGTGAAAATGGAACTACTTTTGCGCATGAATTACCTGTGGAAGAAGTTAGGTCAATTAAAACGAAGCGGCTGAAAGAACAAAATGTTTAATTACAACATTTTACAGTGAAATTAACAAAGAATCAATTGCTTGATGTCAAATTTACTGACGCTGGGACATGGATAGTTCATCTGTTCTCTGGACGAAAATTTAAGACGAGAAGGAAAGGAAGGGGCCATTTTCAATGCCGATGGCCCTGTCTTCACAATCCCTGTGCATGATTTTTATCATTTCATGAATGCTTAATATTCTTTATTTTCTTTTATTTATAAATGTTGTACACAAGATAACGACCGTATACAAAATAAACGTCGGCAGACAAAAACAACAGGGTCCAACACGATCGCGCCATTCTCAATGTAAACACATTTTGGAACTACTTTTTTTACCATGGTAACAAACAGCGATGTTACAAGCGTTCTGATTGGATATCATACCGAGTGAAGATGAGTGCACGCGACCTCATCTTACCTCGGTCATCTTCACTCGGAAACGACCATTTACGGAAGAAATAAGTATCTTCTACGGCGTGTCAAACGATGCAATATTCACAAAAAAAAAACAAAATATATGTTCATAAAATTAAATAATGTTCGTAAAAACGAATATATGTTCATAAATACAAATATATGTTCATAAATACAAAATATACTAGACATTAAACCCGCGCGAGCGCGGGAAATAAGCATTTTTTTTGTGGTGGCCATATTGACTTTAAAAATCTGTTGCGGCCATGTCATTCATGGAACAGGGACTCAATATGGATGTTATGGCAGGCTTTCCATAAACTTTCCTGTCAAGTAGGTGGTATCAACTGATAGTTTCATGTCTATATATGCTGTAGTATTCCAGAAATGGATGTTAATGCAAACTTTAACCAAAGTCAATGGAGTGTGAAATGTAGGTCAACGTGACCCAATTGTCATATGGCTGTTCGTTATTACCGAAGATGTATCCACTGATGAAGTAGACGGTATGCCACGTACAATTGCTAAGTACTAAAATATTTTCAATAATCAGACGATAAAACGTTTTAGTGTGTGGCTGCGTATGCTGTCCACGTTTATAAAGATGTCCGAGATAAATTTCGTCATTAATGATAAAGATGACCATTTTGTAAAAATATTTTTATGTAGGGCTCATAGGGAATTATACAATCTCCCATGCAGAGTTGTCGGTCCTTGCTCTCTCCAACTCCCATGCAGAGTTGTCGGTCCTTGCTCTCTCCAATCTCCCATGCAGAGTTGTCGGTCCTTGCTCTCTCTCCAATAGAGCAAGGATCGACAACTCTGCATGGGAGATTGGGAATTATATTGATATAAGATATATTTAGGCAGGTCACATGACAAATAATGTAAAAATAGATAATGGTTGGTTTTATCACTTTTTGCAAGGTAAACATCCGAGCAATCCAAAAAAAAAAAAAACAACTTAAGTTAGGAATTCCTCTGAACTTTACCTCTTCAAAGTTCATAACCTTTACAGTTAGGAGAAATTGCGTTATTGTAAAAAAAAAATCCTGAATACATGAAGCGGAAACATCCCCCTCGAAGGCATTCGAGAACCTTCGAAGGGATATGTTGGGAGAATTCATATCGGAAAAGTGCATACAAATTCAATTTGCACATAAACAAAACTGCAGATTAAATTTATAAATGCAGATTGTCAAATCCGATAACAACCTTTATAATCTGAACAATACATCGTTTATTTTGAACCACGCGTTTTGCCGCCTATTCGGCTAATTCGTAAATTTAGTATTATAGATATTCAATAAATCAAAATATGTTTATTTTGTCACAGTGTATTTGATTGGACAATCAAAAACGAAACTCTGATGACTGGCTTGTCGCATGGGGGTGTTGAAAATTGACTTTTGTGTATCGCTGGTACCACAACCTCGTGAAATGATCAGTTAGTGTACTGTGCACCTATCATTAGCCATTTTGTTCAATGAAACTTACAGTCAGTTTTCCCCGCCACCAGCGACAAGCCAGTCATCCTAGTCTCGTTTTTGATGGTTCAATCAAATACACTGTTACAAAAGCAACGAGGTATCTCATGATGCAAATTATTGAATGTATTTATAAATTTTAAAGAACATATAATTAACATTTTTAACTTTTATGAACAATTATTTATTTGTATGAACATATATATATTTTTTATGAACAATTACTGAATTTTATGAATCAATATTTTGATTTTATGAATACATATTTTGTTTTCATGAATACATATTTTGTTTTCATGAATGCATATTTTGTTTTCATGAATACATATTTAATTGTTATGACCAATTATTTGTTTTTATGAACATATATGAATTTTTTTATGAACAAATATTCATTTATGAACATATATTTATGTTTTATGCATATATATTTTATTTTATAAACACATATTTTGATTTATTGAATATTTATTTTGTTTTTATGAACATATATTCATTTTTAGAACAATTATTTAATATTATAAACATATATATTTTGTTTTTGTTAATATTACAACGTTGGACACGCCATAATCTTCCTTCGGAAGGTTTTTTCGGCTTTACCCAATAGCATGTGTTGTGTACTTTTAGAATTGAATTTGATAAATAAAATTTTATAGTTAATGTTTCGTCTATTTGTTTTTATTATAATTACACCTTATATAAAATATTGTAATCTGATTGGTTCATTAGAGGGGTATTTTTCACAAATATTATGCAATACAAACGATTTCAGAGGCAGTGGGGTATTTGCCAAAATGTATTTGCACTTTTTACCCTCTGCCGTGGTAATTGCGAAAAATTCTCTTATCCGACCGGAAGCTTGAAATGTCTACATCATCACTGCGTTTTAGTATAAACGTTTGTAGATGGAAACATTTTATTTTTACATTCGGTGTAATTAAACAGATACATCATGCTCGGGAGAGGTATTAGCGAAAAATACCAGTCTCGAGACAAAAACTTCCCTCGCCCGTTGGGCTCGGGAAATTTCATGTCCCTCGACTAGTATTTTTCGCAAATACCCCTCTTTGGCATGATATATCTGTATATAATTGTATAGAAACGAAATTCCTTTTTAAAGTTTGAAAATAATGTTTATAAGCGCTTACTAAGTAGGCAAGACTAGTCATGAAAATTATTGTTCAATGAGTTTCGATAACTTTTGCAGTTAGATTGTTAAATTATTTTTTTTTAATTTCAGTATATGAATTAATTAATACTTACTGCTAATTCCGCCAAAATTCCTTGGAAAATTGCCGAAAATACTGGACAAAATTATAACTTCTGATCGATTAACGGGCGATCGCAAACGATGACGTTGCTATGGATACTATTGTCGTGATCGCAAACGATGACGTTGCTTTGGATACTATTGTCGTGATCAATCGTAACGTTCATCCAGGGGAGGTCACTGCCAAACATTTTCCGCGTTTGTAAAGTGTCATGTTTTAGTCTTATAATATCTAGAATGATTTAATTTACCTTTATAGAGTTCTTAAACTAAAAAATATTTGTTTATAATGTACATTTATATCGCGAAATTTTCTTTTCTTTTTACGTCTTGAGCACAACTGTTCAGTCGTTTATCGACGAAATGTGCACATTGTGCATCAAATTTGGTATCGATGCCACTGCTTGTGACTCCAAGTTCCAAGGGACATCAGAAGCAGGGTCGCTACATTATTTCGATACTAGCCCGAAATTAATACTTGTAATTTACTGTTACAAAATTGTCAAATTTGAGAAAAGTAAGGAGTATCTCCATCCGTCATACAAATGTAGCTGTCCTTTTTAAAGATGGTTTAGGTTTACACCTTTTGATAACTTCGGCATTTTTTTAAAATTTTCTATTGTTATTTTGGTTTAAAGAGGACAAATATACCTAAGAAGCAAATCAAAAATGTTATGCCTTAAGCACAACTGATGAGTCACGATCGTAAATCGAAGAAATGTACACATTTTGTTCATGAAAATTGGTATCACAGAATTTGTTTGCCTTTTTCCACATATCAACTACTTAAAGTAAAGGGCGTCTTGGTGTAGTAAAGGGTGCCGTGGTGAATTAAAGGGCGCCGTGGTGAAGTGGTTAGCGAATCTGACTAGTTTTACAAAGACAAATGTCATTGGTTCGATTCCCGTTCGGGATGAAAATTTCAGGGATCAAACTTGCGACGCCATATCGACACCATTTGCGAGGATGGTCTCGGTAAAAGATGCTAGTCCGTCGGATGGGGACGAAACGAAAAATGGCTGTATGGTGTTAATGGAGAGCAACACCCTTAGCACGTTAAAAACTCCTCTGTAGATGTCGAAAAAGACTTTGCTAAAATGCCGCTACAGGGGGCGCTCTCAACTGGAGAGGGATTAGTATAAGTTGGTATAATTTGTTTCCCAATCCACTATAAATAAACAAGTTTAAACTATTACATATATGTATATATAACTGTACTACATATTAAAGCCACACTATTGCTCACAACAAACATAAATTTAACAATTGCATAGTACTTTTGCAAAAACTTTAAGTTTTTCTACCTATCTCATGATCTAGATTCAACTGATTTTGTAAACTTGTATCGGTGAATATCCTCCAAAATGTACGTATAATTTACTTCGAACTTTGTCAATACATATTCCTTTAGGCCTTTTAATACCATGCTCTTTTTTCAGAATGATTTCAGCTAATCCATTGCTCTTCCTGAGAATATGGATATTATTAGATTTATTGCCGCTGATATAAATATTTCCGACCATATCCATCGCTATTCCTCGGACATCTCTCAGATCGTTTGATTTATATAGACACGTTTCCTCCCCGTACTCCTTCATGCAATAGATACTATCTGCAATGGCATAGAAGACATCGCCATCTTGGCTTGCGCAAACGCACTGAATTGGCTTCTTAGCAACCTTCGAAGTACGAATGTACTTTCCTTCGAGATCCATAACAATAATTTCATCATTGATTCCAATGTAAATGGCATTCGTAGATGCTGCTATACAACAACAATCTTTTGCCATGTTAATTGTTTGTTCCATCTTAAAGCCAATATCCATGTCAAAATTAAGTACTCTTTCGCCGTCCACTAATACCATAACTCGGCTTCCGCCTGGAATTGCAGCGACATCTGTAGGTGATCCTTCAAATTTCACTTCATTCAATTTTTCCCCTTTGTCGTTGTACTTGTATACTCTGGATGACGATATTACATTCAATTCCACCAATATCAAATCTCCTTCATCATTTACTGAAATCTCTTGGACATACTTTCCGGTGTCAATAGTCCCTTCTTGCTCAAAACAGGTTGGTATTATCTTCAAGTTCTGCGTTAATTGTAAATGAAGCGGTAACCATTCAACAGCTATCTTCCCAAACTGCACATTTACTGTATTTTCAAACATAGCAGGATCGGCCATATCAGTGGATAAAGAACAATGTTCTATATTACAGGACATTTCTCTGCTTTTAAGTTCGTTTTCTCCCTTAAACAATTTCAAAGCATGCATCAATATAAATGCTTGTCGGTCTGAGCCACTGTTTAAAACTGATAATACCTCTGCAGACAACATCGCTGCCTCCATCAGTCCTGATTGAACTTTCGATTTTTCGGACGATATTTTTTCAAGAACTTCGTTTTCCTTCAATTGCAATTCATTTTGAAGTGATTGCTCCATTAAATCTATATATTTCACCATTCTCATCTTTGTCTCCCGAATTTTACTTCTCGCATTCGCTACCTGACCTCTAAATTCACTTTCAACTTTTTCCGTACATTCGGCAACGTAAATAAAATTTTGTCGTATATTAGCTACATCCGTTTTCAAATTTATGAACTGTGGTGAAGATTTAACTCCAACTGATGCAATATCCATGGGAATAATATTCCCTCTACATGAAAAATGAGAAGTTGCCATGCAATCATCGCAAACCAAGGCATCGTGAATTGGGCAGTAATTTTTAAAATCACGTGACGGATGATTGTGACATAACCCACGCATGCTCTGTCCCGTTACGCTTCCATAATTTTGACTCGTGATGTCTGTCAAATAATGTTGTCTGGTAAGTTTTAATGTCTGATGATGTCCAACGCAACCTAAACATAGATATTCTTCACAATCAACGCACCATTTTTCAGCAGGGTTTTTCTTACTACCTCCCAAGCAGGGTCCACAAACAGACGACATTTTTTGTCTGAAAAAAAAACACTATATAAACATTTATACATTACTTTTGAAACTTTTCGTAGTTGAAGCACGGACAACAGGCAAAATAATCAGTGGATTCTAATATCTGCGTACCCAACTTTAAATTCTTTTGCACCATTTGGTCCTTAATTTTTTGTAGAAAATGTGTACCGTTTTCTTTGTTTTTCTTATTGGACCCGATAACTTTTCTTGTCTTTTAAATGAAAAACCATTTACAGCCAACAAAAACGGATGAGAAATAAAACATTTTCGAAAATTAAGGTATGTTCCACTTTCGGCCCCTTATATCTCTATAGTAATGTTTTTATTTATAGCAAGGAATATTAAATTCAAAAACCAAAAATCGGATAAAATTTTTAAAAGTTTACACAAAAATTATCAAAAAACAATCTTACTGGCCACCAGAAAAAACAGCGGGAGGGGCCAGTTTTCAAAAAGTCAATCCAAACCTGCAATTCTTAATAAGGGCCATTGTCGTAAAATATTATAAAGAAATGAGCGTAAAAATATTTATAACACTGAGTGTGGTGAAATACCGGGATTTCCGAGTGAAATCAAATTCGATATTCAGTGAAATCGAAAGTCATATGTCACTCTAGGAAGTGACGTAACAATAGCCGTCGCCAACGACGTTGCTATACAATGGTCGACGCGTAATCATATAAAAACATAATCCCTTGTATTTTCTCGTTAAAATTTCTGAATAGATGGAATATTTCAATGTAATAAACAGAATAATTAATCTTGAAATTCGAATACCAAAGATCTACAACTCGTGACCGAAAAACACTAATAATTTAATTAATGTGTTGTTCAGTAACTCGTTGTAGATTGTTAGGTATTCGAATTTCAAGATTACTTATACTATAATTATTACATTGTAACCGGTGAATTACCGTAGTTTCAGAGTAAAAGAAAATCTGGTATAAAATCACATTTGAAAAGAACGGCCGGTATTTCACTCTAAGAGGTGATGTCACAATTGCAGCGGAGAAATATCAAAAGATATAATCTGTTTTATTTCAGTTTATTTCTGCAAAAATAGATTTTACTGTACAATGTAATAAAAAGTATAACTAATCACTGAATTGAAATACCAGAAATAAACAACTAGTGACCGAACTACAGCTGTAAATAACTCGTGCGATATTCAAGCGTTGTTTATTTCTGGTATTTGAATTCAGCGATTACATGTAGTTATACTATATTTCTCTTATGACGGTGCGTTGTTATCTATTTCTCGCGCGATGAATTATTTGTCATAACTAATATGATATGAACAAGTGTTACGAGAAATTCTTTTATTTGATTGGCCTTGATCCAAACGTCGCTGTTTTCTGGTTTGTTGAAATCTGCGCGGTCATCGTTGAAAGCCACCGTTGTATAGCGACAGTTGACGTCACATAAAAATGAATGTTAAGATTTCCCGAAATCACAAACAAACAAATATTCCTGAAGAATCATAAGAGAAATTGGTTGAACAACTCGTAAAAATTAGATACCGCTTGATATCAACTCTCGTTATTTAATCTAGACATAATAATAAACTCGCCACAGGCTCGTTTATTATTATATCATTAAACAACTCGATTTGATATCAAGCGATATATTATTCTCACTCATTGTGAAACCTATAACTCTCTACGGCAGCTGATGCCAATGACGATATGCAACAGGCTCATACCCTGTTACGACCGAAAATGTTTGCAGTCGTATAAAAATTATAATAGACATACAAAAATATTCAGTGAATCGATATACATTTAAGGTACGGTCACACCATATTGATGTTTAGTTCTTTGGATTTCACCGCTCCAATTTTTGGACTCGCTAAACGAGGCATGATACAACCGCCAGGTTTTTTTTGTTTTGTTTTTTGTTTTTTGTTTTTGTTTTGTTTTTTTTTTTTGCACGTTTAACCTCTGTATCATAAGCATGTCAAGATCTATAAAATTGTGTTGACATACTACGAAAATTACTCATCAAGATAATTTAAAAGAAATTGGATGAAAAATAAGAATTTTATGTTTCCTTCAAAACTGTTAACTTTGACCCCTTGTTTCTCAGAAAGAATAAAAAATAGAAAAAAATTGTTGGCATACTTATGAACGTACTCATCAGGGTGAATTAAAAGAAAAAGTATATTCGTGTCCAATGGAGTAATGGACACAACGTGCTCCCGCCAATGATGTAAGTATTTAGTAAATAAAATTTACATTTTTATATTGTTGACTTTGAAGTCCCTAACGATAGGGTAGATGAAATATTATCTCAGTACTTCATGAAAAACTACCTTCAACCTGAACCTTAACCTGGATTGTAATTATATTGAAATTCTATAAAGAAATTCAAAATCGATGACCCATGACCTCGAGGTCACAGCATTCGTTTCACATCAAAATGCTGCTGTTCATATCACAAGCTATCTATGTGCAAAGTTTCATGACGATTCCATAACTCCTTGAAAAAACTACCTTAAACCTGAACCTTAACCTCGTACGGACGGAAGTACGGACGGACGGCAGGAGGAACGCACAGACCGAATGACTATATCTGCCTTACAGACTGGGCATAAAAATGAAGAAATTTACATATCAATGCACTTTGCCCCTTTTAACCGCTTTTAGAGGGGATAAAAGATAAAAGAAATATGTTGGCACACTACTGAAAATACTCGAGATGAATTAAAAGAAAAAATCATCAGTCAATAAAAATGGATGAAAAATACAAATTTTATTTAAGTGTTCTGCAAAATGGCTAATGTTGGTCCCTTTAACCCTTTTTTCCGTTCAACAACAAAAGTAGCACAAAAATGCGCTGAGTAACTTTTTACTTGTATTTCTTATGACAATATTTTTCAAAAAAACCATCAAAATCGGATAAATAAAAAAAATAGAAACACCATATTTCGGGAAGTATTAAGGGGGTAGGCCTGGGGTATGGGAGATAACTCCTATTGATGTTTTTTTTCTTGACGTCAAACAATAGGAATGACGTGGCATTACTATGACGTACAAAAATTTCCTCGCATTAGACGAAGTGAAGAGGCTCGGTAAGGGGCATCTCCGTAACGAATCTAAAACTTTTTCGAAATATGTGCAAAATCGATAATTACGTAGGATTTGATATATTGATGAATTATTGTTTAACATCCAGTCCCAATTATGAAATGCATATTACGATGATGAAAAAGCCGCTCGAAATGAAGAAAATGCGGAGTCAATATTTGCAATAATTTCATAAATCCTTACTAGAAATTTCTACTCGTCCCATAAATTCGTAATATATAATCAAGAATTAGCCCCCCCCCCCCCCCCCCCCCCCCCCCCTGAGAAGTGTGTGTTCGTAGTGTGTGCTTATCTCGTCCTCATCTCAGTGCGTGGTTGCTTCTCGGGTTGCTTATATCACATTATCCTGTTAGTCTTATACTCTAACAGTAATAGTCCATCACACATAAAATGTCACACTCCTGACATTTTCAGGATTATTCTAAATAGCATTTAATTGATGAATCGAATGTTTTAGAGATATTTTCTGCCTTAAATCATATACTAGTAACCATGATTTGTTGTATAGCATATATAAACTACATATAATGAATGATAATGCAGCTTCAAATAGTATTATGGAAAAATCTTTTATTTTTTTCAATGACTTAATATCAAAATTGATCGAGTATTTTTGTGAAAACTTGTGGCTAAAATTTCATAATTTTTTGTCATATAACACACATATATATGATATTTGTTTTAACAGTTTTTTTTAAGAACTAAACGACAGATTTTTTACAGCAGTGTTTGAATATTTAATGAGGCAAATGAAAATGAACGAAATTCCTAACATGTCTGGTACTTTTTATCTTTGAATTTGCATATAAAGAACGAATTTTACCATTATATTTCATTTTTGATTGAGACTATATCCCTGTTCTTCAGTTCAACAATTATAACTATTTTTTATTAAACATATGTCCTATGAGAGGTAGTAATATTCAATAACTTGTGTCATCTCATGGAATGAAGGATACCCATTAAATGCCCATTTTCAATGAACCCTGTGAAGGAAACGCGTGGTTGAATTTCAACAAAATTTTCTCAGGTGGTGTATTGAGACATATATAATGCATGACGAAAATATGAAAAAAATTAAACGAGTGGAAAATTTTGGCCTAACCCAGGTCTACCCCCTTAAAGGGACATACATTTTTTTTATTCAGATTACTGGATGCATGGGCAGTGCGTTCAGCGTACTCTAGTTGCATGATAGATTTTACTATTTGTTAATCTGTTTTTTCTCACAAACTGTATGTTTAAGGACAATAAAGTAATCTGAATATAAAAATCTGAAATATAACGTCAGGGTACCCAAATCGCCAAGTGTACCCAAATCGCCCAGGTCGCCCCTAAAATACGGCTGGATAATTTACTTCCGCGAGAAAGAAAATAAATATGCACTTTTCGTAACATTCGCAAAAAGACGCAACTTTTGGGTATAAAATGGAAATGATAAATTAATCAGATGATTGCAAAATATGGGTAAGAAGTTAGGATGGAACGGATCTGTTACTATCAAAACTTGTGCGACGGACCGATTTCAACTGTTTAAAATCCACTGTATTGCTAAAAAATGTGTTGTCTTGGTGTTGAAACATTCATAGATCTATGTTCTCAAATTTATAACTTTACCTCTTCCCTAATGCCAGAAATATTAAGGATTTTCATGTCTTGTTGGAACGTTCTTACTTACGCCATTTTTGTTGTGAAAACTTTGAAGTTCGATAACTTCCACATGCAGGTGGGATAAAATGTAACGACTTAAATTACGAGTAGTTCCCCTTACAACACAAAACATCGTCAGGGATATTAACTGTATTGCATTTGTAAATGTATAAAATGCATTTTCTCTGCAAATAACGATTGGGGATATATATTAGATATAAATTATTTGATACCAATTTGGGGTCATTAAACATAGACACATTTTCTTTTTTTCTTTGGTCATTGTTGGTTCACGTTATCTTGTATTGGACAAAAGTTATATATTAGATCGTTTGAAAAAAACAATAACATATAGTCTTAAGGCAGACAGAATAACCTTGTTTTATTGATATTGTGCATATATATACATACCTCACATCTGTTTCCTTCCAATTATTATTTTGTTTATTTTATTATTATTTTTTTTTTAGCTATTCTGTTTTATTTCATCCTCCCACCCTTCATTTAACGTATTCTTGCTAAGATAGTTAAATTTTATGTTAATTGTGCCGTACCTATACGTTGTAAGACACAAGGCAAGAAAGACCAAAATTTACAAAATTGTACAATCACTCGACTCTGATACATTTTACCCACTTTACTTTCATGTATCACCTCAACTAAATTTTAAAAACCTTTCCCTTTTGCGCCCTTTCGCGTTTTGTTAATCTTATAGCTCATTTATCAAGCAATTTCAAATTAAATGAAAAAGAATAGATGAAATAAAACAGAACAGCTAAACAAATAACAATAAAGTTAAATAAAAAAGGGGACATCCATGTCCGAAAAACCTGTGATCCACCTTTAAACAATCGCACAGTTGATGTGATCGAAAACAAAAATTGAATACAATGAGGAGCCAGAGTGAGTTATCTTTTCCTAACCAATGTAGGTAAGGGAGATAATTAAATTCTCTCCCTTTTGTTCTGAGGCTAAAAGGGAGACAAATTTATTATCTCCCTTACCTACATTGGTTAGGAAAAGATAACTCACTCTGGTTTCTCATTGTAGACACATACATAAAGCTCATTTTTGTAATATTTTTTGTTTAGTTTATTATACCTTTTTTTTAGTTATACATGTATCCTTGTTGTGTTTGTTTGCTGTGCTTTGTCTTTTCCCTGGACTTCGAACTTTCCCCCCTGTTTTGTCTCTTCGGTATTCTTTTGTCTATACAATGTATTTAGCTCCTTTGCCTATATTTCAAAAACAGTAAAGGCTTCAAAAATGTTTTGTCCTTACTGCGAGCTTTGATAAAATATATATCTGAAATATCCTATGTAAAACTAAGATCGTCTATGGCGGTCATCTCGTGTCATCTGATAAAATTTTGAAATTGGACCAACAAAGGACTGTTCCACCAAACTTAGGTCTCAATGGCCAAATAGTTTCAGAGAAGATTTTATACATTTTTTCAGACTTTATTTTTAGTCATCAGTCTGTATTCCAAGCACCATCATGACCATTCTAGCAGAATGTGGTGCCACTATCACTATCATGTGATTCCCGATAAGATTAAACTAAGGACAGACGACAACTACGAGAAGCAGATAAATATAGTCCCTTTTACCATTTGTATTTCCAAAACTGTAAAATATATATGTAGGAACAATACTGAAAGCATTCATCAAAATGAATTATAATAATATATTCCAATTTAATCAAATCGACTGTAAAGTCAAAATGTTACGTATTACGTATTTTAAAACACTGGCGCTGGCCTTGGTACTATAATTCACCCTCCATGTATTTTCAGATCTGATCGGGAGTTGATTTGGAAAGTTATAATCAAAAAATAATTTGTAAATAAATAAATAAATCCAGTCATCAATTTTTAGAAAATGGATCGAAGCACTGCTTTTTTCTTACTTTTGATGAAAGGAAAAATTCAGTGTTATTTTACATTTAAACAAGATGTTGCCCCTAAACAGGAGGTAGGGATAAAAAAACAGTTTTGACCCCGTATGCATACGAATAATAGTAAGATTCCCATAAATGATTTTAACCCCAAAAAGTTTATTTTTAAGGTTTTGAAAATAAATTTACTCTTGGTACTCCTGTATTGAAAAGAATTAGAAGTACCGGTAATATAAAAATAGACACTGACCATCAACCAGACAAATCTTTTAGTCAATGGAAAGAAAACTATAAATGTAACACTTAAAAAATCAGTTACAGAACAATACGAGAAACTGTCTTTGGTTAAAATTCCAAAATTCGATTTTTCATCTAAAATTTGATCTTATGGAAAATTTAAAACCGACTGTAAATTCGAGCTTTACATAATAAACAATAATTTCACTTATAGAAAATTATTATCAAAATTTAGACTAAGTGACTGACCACTAGGTATTGAAGTTGGCAGTTATATGAACATTCCCACAAAACAAAGATTATGCAAAAAATGTAAAGTTGTACATGATCAAAATTCACCTTTGCGCCCGAAATTTTTGGCTCTTTTAAAAGACCAAGTTCCATCATTTCAAGACATGAATTGTACAAATAAATTACTTTTCAGTCATTCTCAGTCCCGCTCCCAGGTCTTTAGGACTGAGGGCCTAAATTGGACCCCTGTCAGATAGTTCATGACATATATTATGTATAAATTATACTGTGTTCAGTTTTCTGTACGATATATGTTGTATTATGCCTACTTGTTATATTGCTTGACCCTTATGGGTGTAATTTTGCAATAAAGTTTATTATTTTCGAAATAAAAAATATTAGTAAGTTAAATGAATAAAAAAGACAATAATTCCCAGGTTTTAAGTTTAGGAATTTTTTGTCTCTTTTTCATAAAGTAACCACGAAATTCTGAGTAAGAAAAAAAAAACAACAACAAAAAACAACAAACAAACAAACAAACAACAAATAAAAATAAAACCGGCAAAATTACAGTTCATTAAAAATGTTTAAAAAATTAATTTATTCTTCATCAAATTGAACAAAATATCATCAAACGTTTATCGCATATAAAAGGTAAAAGAAAAAAATCCAAATTCCTAATCTTTTCGATTTGAAAGTATCACGGTGACTGAAAGTTCCACGTGACTTAGTTTTTTACTTTCACTTTCGTTTGCAAGGGAGACAACTATTATATATGAGTCTATCCATCTGCTAATTTTGAAAACAACGAGAATCAGGGTTCGCACGGGTTCTTGAAAACCTGGAAAGTACTTGAAATTGAAAATTGGAAATTAAGGCCTTTAAAGTACTTGAAATTCAAAGGAGGTCCTTGAAACTCCTTGAAAAACTGTTTTTGAAGAATAAAAAAAATTGGTTAAATTTTCTGTCATAAAAGTGTTTTTAATTCGTTTTCAGATCACTCAGTCTCGCGTTTATCGGTATTTTTGTCAAGACTTTATATACGTTTCGCGTATTTTCCCTTTTCTAAAAATAGCTACTTTTCTGTGAAACCGGTGCGTAGTAATTTCTGTGGTGCGGTCAAGAAATAAATCTGACTTTGCGTAAAAATTTTAGTAATTAAACGATCCAGATTGATTTTTTGGTAATTTAAATTAACTTTAACTAATAAAACATCTTTCATTTACTTGATTAAATGTATTTTGCCGATGAATTTTAGTCACAGTGAGCAAACCGAAACTGAAAGTAGTCCGAAAGAACGTTGATGACAATTGACATGCCTGGGAAATGTAAATTCTCGGATGTATGGCTAGAAAAGCCACAGTGTAAGGAATGGTTGAAGAGAAGTGTTATACCTGTGAACAAATTAAACCTTTAATTAAACTAAAGAATGTTTGCTCTCTTACAATTACATATAGGTCATAACAATATGGATTTAAATTGTCCATATCAGTTGATTTCTGGTCCTTGAAAATTTGGAAATTGGTCCTTTAAAGTCCTTGAAATGTCCTTGAATTTTGTGGTAAAAAATGTGTATGAACCCTGGAGAATTAATGTAGCAAAACATCATCCAAAGGTCGAAAATTATTTAAAACACCAATGTACGCTGTATTATACAACATAGTTCAGTTTAATAGGACGCAGATTACTGACTGGGCGATTTGTGTTCCTTCCACGTCATTCCAGATATGGTAACGACACGTCGATCTAGGTGTCTGCTATAAATAGTTACTAAGTTTACATGTATAAAATTTATGCGTGGAGAACAACCGACTTGTCTATTTGTCAGATAATAATTATTGATGCTTTTGTTATGCAAGTTTTTCTGCAGCAGTTGAAAAACCACCTGCGGACTGGGCGATTTGGGTTCCCCGGCGTTAGCCCAAATCTGTACCACCTACCTTAAGTGGACTTCTTAATCCCTTTTCTCATTAGATGCCCTTTTAGCCCATAATAAACCACTCGATCAGACTACCATAAAATCTGTAATTTGAAACACAAAAGAGTGGTTACTGAACAGTGTTTTGACTATTTCTGTATGTATATAGACTGATAAGCAGGGAGAGACAGGGTATTCTTTCCCTCAACTTATACTGTATAAAGTATCCTTTTAGATTTTACAATTATGCGTGTAAATGTATTATGTGACCTGATCCAATACATGCACATAAACGTATTTCTCCAATTATTGACGTGTTTAATCGGTGGGATAAAAATAGATAATATCTTTAACCACTTCCCGGTGATTAAATTTCTACGTGGGAATTGCCGCCCTTTTTTCTACAGTTATTGGAACGATAAACTAGAGAAGTCCCTAAATGACGTCTATGTAAACAAACTTCATAGCAACGATATTTTCTTGAGGTTTTTGTTGAAAATCATAGGAGAAACAGATTTTCCTTCAATTTACTCGTGAGTTATGGAATTTCTCCACCCTCAATAGTTAAATTTTAGATTTTAACACCCTCTCTAAAGGCTCGCGTGTTGAAAATCGAAAATTTAACTATCTCGAGTGGAGAAATTCCATAACTCACTCGTACCTGAAGGAGAATCTATATATATACACCATAGCTTTTTTTTATTTTCATTGTAATTTATGCTAATGTAATGAGTCAATGTTTGTTGAATATGCTGTTATATCTTGTCCCTGTGAGCACCCGTGATTGGAAGAATAAATATTCTTATCATAATTATATATGTGTGTGTGTGTGTGGCTTTCCATGATTGGAGGAATTTACATGCAATAGAAGAAGAATGAATGATGCTCGATGAATGATAATTTATTTATTTATTGGTCTACTGACTACTGTATACTGTAGTGTATTTGATTATTTATACTTTTAACACCAAACAAATAAAAGTAGATAGTAACTCACCAAATCCTTTTAATTTCTCATCCAATGATAAATTTCGAAATCGGTCTTCGATAGTTCATTTGCCAGCATTTGAAGCAATATTTGTTTACATTTTTATCTCCCCTTCTTGGAGGTATAGATAATGACCGACACAGACGATAAATATATGACCCGCTGAAGGCCGAATTGAGAGTTTTGGATATATAAGATAAATTTATTAAAATTGGATAAAATTATGTTATGCCGAATGAAACATTGTTCAAAGAAAAAAAAACTTTCAGTGTATTCTTTTTTTTATGTCTTTATTTAGGTGTATGTGTGTGTGTGTGGGGGGGGGGGGGGTCATAAATAGCAATGTCTGGGGATTTGCGTGGAAAATGGAATTCGTTAAGTGATCTTAGTCAGTTGTGTCAGTATGTAATGGTTGTACGCAGCTTTATGATCATGGACGAACGTAGCTTTATAGCTCTGTCATCAGGGAGACATCTCACCCCACCCGGACACATTATTCTAACTCCCAACCGACCATTCTTTGCTCTTACATGTCTTACTCCTAGATGCCGTTTGCTTGGCTGAGAAGCAGCTAGCAAATATATATTTTAAAGTCTTTGGTTCGAACTCACATCCTCCCGCACTCCAGGCGAGCACGTTGCCGCGAGACCACCGAGGAGGCCCACTAGTGTTCTGATTTTTTCTTTTCTTTTTTTTTTTTTAAATTGTTTCAAATAATTTTAAATTAAAATATTCTAGTTTTTACTTTTGTGATTATATTGTATATTGTCGTATAGTTATAACATATATGCAAACAAGTTTCAGAGATGCTATCAATGGATATATTCGCTCAGTCAGTGCAATTTTTGGGTGGTACAGTTACAGATAATGAAAACTCTTTATTACGAAATTACCAATTGAAACCCGACCAAAGATATCAGAGTTTTGTTAAAGTTGGAAAACTGTAACGAAATAATATCGTCAACCTTGGCCCGGACAGTGAATAGTAATTTCGGTGAACGATACCCAAATACTACCACATGACCGTGACAAAGTAAGTTTGGAAATATCCTTTATTATTTAAATAGTGTATTTAAAAATTAAAATACTTTGTATACGATCTAACTGGGAAGTATTTTAAACTCTTAAAAGGTAAGAGATCAACGAAGGTACATGTGTAAAGCAAAATATTGTCCTGTGAAATGTGATTATTTATCATTAAATTTTGTCCTTGTCTATGAAATTGTGTCTGGAGATGGACTTTCTTTTATATGTAATTTTGTCCTTACAGCTCCGCCTGGCGTTAGTTGAACATCCTAAATGAAGGGTGAAAATCTAAATTCGTGTAATTTGCTTGGGTGTAAATACGCCTGAAAGTGCTACGTTGATTATCATTATTGTATTTTAAAATTGGAATCGATGCTTCCGCCAAGCACGGGGCATATATATATAGGAGTAAGAGGGAAGGACTGGTCGGCTCGGAGTCAGTATAATGTGTCCGAGTGGGGTGATATGTCTTTCTGCGGAAAGCTACCTCGTGAGCTAGCACATTAAAAATCCTGCCCAGAGTGTCGATCTAGTACAAGCTCGTCCTGATATTTATAGATTAATACATGGTCTTTTTCATATTGCCCTTGTTATCAGCCCGAGGGCTGATAACACAGGCAATATGAAAAAGACCATGCTTTAATCTATTTATCACATATTCTGCAACTACCAAGAGATAATTTTACTGTTGAATTAGATTTTCCAGTATTCAAACAAATTTGTCAGGTTTTTGACATCCCCGAATATTCAATAGTTGTAGCATTGTAAATGTGCACCTTATAGTTGTAGCATTGTGAATGTGCGCCTTATATTCGGGGCATAACATGTTACCTAGCTGCCCTCGTATGATGTTATTGGCCCGGGGGCAAATGCATCAAATTATGCTTTTATTACATATGCAAAATCGGCGTTATTTCAATAACATATGTGATATGCTTCTATAAATGGTTGACACTGGATGTTAAACAACAATTCATTCATCCATCAATACTGTATTTTATTAATTAATAAGTGAATTGGCTTCACGATTTCTTCCACAATATTTTTTTCCTTGGATACCCATAGCAACGAAAATGATTTTTTTTAATATGGTGGAAAATGCATTGTAGTGACCCAATTCTTGGACCAGTTATCACCTTAATGCAGAATTTTAATAGATATGACATGTCATAAATTAAACGGCATAGCATTGGGCCATTTTCATTATTTTACAAAATAAAAAAAAATAGGGCAAGTGTTTCGGCTCATTTTTTCGTAACTAATATACATTTCATAATTTCGTGCAAAATCACGTTACACGTCATTTAAAACAAATACACAAAAGCCGATCTACAATATGGGTCAAGGTCAATTGAGAGGCCGATTAAGTCCATGCATGCACATTGGTCATTTTAAATAAGATTAAATGCATTTATGGACGTAAAAATAATTCCTATAAAGAGTCACATGAGTGGCATAATACATTTAGTGGGCAGATAAGATTACCGTTACAAAAAGTTTTCCAAATTTAATTAAAAATGTCGTTGGCGACTTAGCTTTTCTATCCCACATGTAAATTTAATATTGCATGTGTATTTTAAGCTACAATATATTTGTAAATGACCATATAAAACTGGAAGGGTGCACAGAAAACTAAAACCCATACTTTATACATCAAGCCTGTTAGGTTATCTAAATAACGAGTTTTCAGGTTATTTGTATCTCTACATTTCATGCTTCACTGGTCATTAATTCGGACAGTCTAGCAATATAGTTTTACCTAAATTTTATGCTTCATCGCCTTTATTCATTCGAAGGAGGAATTTGTAATCGTAGTTTGCCTTATGTTTTAGAATGTTCTTTTTTCATTGTCATATGTCATATTTTCTTGCATTGTTTGAGTTAATTTGATGCTTTAATTTTTTATCATTTTTTGTTTAGCATGGTGTACATATCTGCCATACTTATACTTTCTACAAGTCTGCTTTCCCAACATGTGATTGCAGAAGACGGGTTCTGTTATCCAACAAACGAAACTTGCTTCCCAAGTGCCAGTGAAATCCAATCTTTTGCTGATTCCCTATCCGATGGTTATGTTATTTACCCTTCAGAAAAACAGTCGTACGACAACGTCACGATTATGCGCAATGTTTGGAGAACCGGTTTTCCGTTTGCTGTCGTCAAGGCCCATAGTGCAGCAGATGTCAAGGACACAATAGATTTTGCAGTGAAATATAACCTTCACCTGACGGTGAAAACAACTGGCCATGACTATAATGGCAGGAGCACTGGAAATAACACACTTATGGTAGGCAAACTGTGCCAAAAAATGTTTTAAGCTAAAGTAATATAAAGGAACGAGTTATGTATCTGATTTCTCAACAAAGTTTAATAATGTTATTTGCTCAATTTGATAGAAGTGGTATGATGGAGTGACATCAATAAACGTTGCCAATGTCTTTCCAATACACAGACGCACATGCAGTCACGTGAATACATAATCCACCATATTTCCTCATTAAACAGATCTGTTCAATTTCAGAATGTGATAAACAAAATTACAAATCCTGAAATTAGAATACATGAAATCTACATTTGTGTACAATTTGAGATAGCGAGAGCAGCAAGCCTATAAGGGAATATGCATTTTCTACATATATGTCATTTAGAAAAGTCTTTGTTAAATGGGGGCAGCCATATTGTGCTACATATTAAGGGTAGAAAAGGTTTCGATCGCCGGAAGTAAGTAAAGTAAGGGAAATAACTTTGTTTCAAATTATAAGACTCGTCATACCGGATATGCTTTTCTTGAAAGGGCTAATATTGCTGTGCTCGCATCATTGGCCACGCCAACAACATATTATAACAATAATTTACTCAATACAACATGCACAACGCGCATACGTAAATTAAAGTGTTGTTCGTTAGATTTTTTAGGTATTCGATCGCGACTTTCAAAATTAGTTAACTATAGTAATATATGCTATATTATAAAGTAATATATACTATATTTAATTGATGAATTTTTTTTTAAAGATTAATTTGATTGAAATGAGAAACAAATCAGTGAACTTAAATGACTGGAGAAACCCAGCCGGTGTCATTACCGTAGATCCAGGAAATATGTGGATTGATGTTTACAGAGAGGTACGATATGTTTAAGAGGCATGTTATATTTATGATACATAGACGATAACATTGGAAATACGGCACAATTCCGGTATTTCCGGCTTTATTTCAATAATTTGGTGCATTCGGATTTAATAGAATTAGTCTATATTCGGCATTAGGGTTACGTTTATCGAAAGGAAAAAATGCCTGCTCTTAATACAAGTGTTTCGTATGTTTGTTGGTATTTATTTTTTTAATTTTGTTTTAATTTGAGGGGGGGGATGACAGATTTCCGGAGTGTGATTCGCCATACAGACTATAACCATCTAGTATTAATTTATTCCGAATTTGCAAAATGGTGAAAGCCGTCTTTGATGTTTAAGAAGGTGGTCGCTTTTCAATAGGTGTCAAAGAAGTACAGAATAATCTTTCAACACTGGATTTTTTATCATTGTTGAAAGTGCAAGACTCATTAGAAAAGAAATTTTCTGACTTATTTCTGTCATTGTCAATTGGAAACGATAAAAACTCCACTGTAGTGGTATGTATGGTAGGTACATTGTCTGCGGTCTGCGGTTACAATTTAGTGAAAGAAATGTGGTATTATCAATTGAATAGACACAAGCCTCGCTTTGGAAACGAGAAACTTGAACCATCGAAGTTTGATTGACAGGGGACCACCGCCGTGGGAATCATAATCTAGTACTCTTACGTTGATTTTCCAGATACAGTGATTCTTTTCAATTTCTTGTTTGTTTTATAGGTTGACCGGTATAATCGTGTCATAGTAGGGGGAAGTGCAAAAACAGTGGGTGTAAGCGGTTATACCCTTGGTGGAGGCCACAGTCCCATGTGTAGATCTTTTGGGATGGGTATAGACAATTTGCTGGAGGTAGACATGGTGATGGCCGATGGCAGAATTGTAACAGCAGCCAAAGACTTTGTTTATACAAGATATGCAAATGGTACCACGTCTAACACGAGTGATTCTGAATTATTCTGGGCCATTGCAGGCGGCGGAGGCGGGACATTTGGAATTGCAACAAGATTTGTATTCAAGCTACATATGCCCCCCGAATAGGTTGTTAGACTTTATGCCGTTTGGCCAATTTTACTTCCGGACAAAGTAACTAATATAGGAAAATTAGTTTTGACAAAACTGGGGGAAGTTATATCGAACAAGACGTTTCCGAAAGAATGGGGAGGATACATACTACTTTCGGGGGCATATGATTCTACATATGGTACTACAGGAAGTATTTCATTATTCTTTAACCACCTTGGAGGTCGGGACACAACTACGTTCAAATACATGAACTCGATGATGGATTACCTATCGAATTATCGATTAATCGATATCAAGGACTATGATACCTTTCTCGATTATGAAGAAACAGTCAATGAGCAGTATCCGTACTATTTAGTGTATGTGTTTAATTCTCTCATTGGCGCGGAAGGACTTACGGAAGATTTTGTAGACCATTTGATAGAAACTCTCCTGTCTAACTCAGATGTTGGTTATACGGGAACTTTAATAGGAGGTATGTGTTAAATACATAGAGATGTTTATCTTAATGGTTTCGTTTTAGAAAACCAGTCCAATTGTTATAAAATCGCATATTCTATTCTGTGATACAGTGACACAGCATGAGTTCATTGACAATGCTAAACAACTGAATAGACAACAGGAAAGGTCAACAGTGACATACCAATCATTCAAGGCCACTCAACATACCGAACCCCGGACAAACAAAACATAAAGAACACCAGACAAAAATATAAACACATGATAGTCTGACTTGGTACAGGCATTAAACAGTGTTCTGTTAAATCGGTTTTGGTACTCAGAACCCCCCCCCCCCCCCCCCCCCTCCCGTTATCTATCAAGAGACTCATACTATAAGATGACTTTCTGTTAATTAAGAAAAATAGCATTTATAATCCTTTTATGACTACATAAATAAATGCGCAGAGGGGTCAATAGTTGCCCTGATATAACGAAATACTTATTTCAACATACTCCGCCGTACGTTTATTCTTATTTTAATAAGAAAATTTGAACAAAGACTATTTGTACAATTTGTTGTTGAATTGTTGAAATTCAATGTGTCCAATCCAAATCATCATTTCTCGGGTAGAATTATTCGCAGAAAAAGTGTGTACCGTGAAAATAGCCTAAGGTATTAGCTTTACAGTATATAATTTTGAAACAGGTGATATTTGGTTCGTACAAATGTATTACAAATCTTTCAACGAGTAAAACACTCAGTATGGTTAGCAATTACCACGCGAGAGCAGACATTTCAACATTTTACAAATGTATTTTGAAAAACAAATTAAAGGGTTTTTTTAAATTAGAAACGGAATAAACATGTATCGGTTTATCTTAGGTTTTACCGTCACATATATCAATTGTTTCCTTGCGTCGCCAGGAAGCTTGGTTTATGACAGTAAAATTACCGATAGACCACCGGGAAGTATTCAAATACCATACATTTATGGCAAGACGTTTAACTATTTATTCTAACTTCAAGATATCTAATATAATATATAAGATATCTCACATAATATATAAGATATCTCATATAATTTATAAGATATCTCATATAATTTATAAGATATCTTATAAAGAAAATTATATGAGATATAAACTATATAAGATATCTTGTAAAATATATGAGATATCTTAAAAAATTTATTAGATATCTTGAAGTTAAAATAAATAGTAAAACGGCTTGCCATATACATTTATTCTTCAATTTTAAATTTATACTTAGTCATATAATTTAATATAAACAACAAAGGAA
Source organism: Mytilisepta virgata (assembly GCA_028015205.1). Lineage (NCBI taxonomy): Eukaryota > Metazoa > Mollusca > Bivalvia > Mytilida > Mytilidae > Mytilisepta > Mytilisepta virgata. The sequence goes on from JAPWFG010000023.1 coordinate 831,953, forward strand.
TAAAAGGCAGCCACATATAAAAGGTAAAAACATATTTTGTAAAAGGTAAAAACATATTTTGTTTTTATTTTTACCTTTTATATGTGGTTGTCTAAGCTTTTATTCATTTTTTGTTGATATTTACGTTTAACTTGGCCACTTCACAACTTATTTTATTTTTTCATATAATTTAATCATTTTGTTAAAAGATATAATGATTTTTTTCTTATATTGTATTAATTACCTGTAATTTTACCATTTCCTTAGGCAGAATGTCAGAAGTTGGCGTCATTGACACGTCTGTTCATCCAGGATTCCGAACTGGACTTATCTCATTGTCTGGGGGTGTTATCATTGAAAAGATTGATGTAACGACCATTTTGCAGAAAATATACAAAGCGGAACAATTAGGAGCGGCACTGTCAAGATACGGAAATGGAATGTACCCTAATGAGGCTGGACAGATTGTACCGCAATGGCAACACAATTTTTGGGGTTATAACTATGCGCGTTTAATGTTGATCAAACTCAGAGAGGACCCAGATGTTATATTTACTTGTTCAGAGTGCGTTGGCTCAGAATTTCGAAGTGTTTCCGGAAGGCTTGCTGTAACCATACCCTTGCTTATGCTTGTGATCCTTTCGAATCTTCTTTATGTGTAATATAAAACCACCTGGTAGACGTTAGTGAGAGGTCGTTTCATTCTAGAAAACAATTTTCATCTCACGAAAATTAAAAATTAAAAGATCGTTCATTATTTTGTCAAACATTCAATTTGGAACTTCATGACTTGCTGCAATGATAATGTATTTTATATTTAAAATAAATGCTTAATTTTTACCTTGCGATAAAACTGCGAAAATAGCTCATAAACTAACTATTTTGGTGATAAAACCTGAGCGGGCTGATAAAGCACTTAAATTTCAGTGGGCCAATTAAGCTACTTCCGGAATTTACTACATCCCTCTTCGTCAATGTTCGTAAGCTTTTTCACATGCCTATTCGTTCATTTCCGGAAATGTGTCATTAACAGCAGATTCTGCAGACGACACAGTCGTATTGATATAAATTCTATGAAAAATGCGAAAACAAGCAGAAAAACCACCCGTAATTTAAATATCTTGACAAAGTGGAGAGAAACTGCGTGTTCCACATACTCAGGCAATTGATTTCTTGAAAAACTCCGGACTTTATTACAATCCTGTACATTTCAGGTAACAGTTTTGTAGTTATTCATGGTACAAATATTTTGACGCAAAACTAACGTTACATTTGTTTGTGTGACGTCATATTTTATACGCATTAAAACGGACAAAAAATTTAAACACCCTTAAAGAAATCATAACAATGTCCTCGAACTTTGATTCGAAAGAAAATATCAGTATGAAGCTAAATTTTTACAGTGGCTACAGTGATATAGGCTCACCGTTCAGGACCTGCATATGACGTCAACCGGAAATGACGTAACCGGAAGAGGAAGTCACGTGACCGAAACCGGCAGTAACCGAAGCTGTTTGCGCGCATGTGCAACCGGAAGTGATGAATTATCCCACCATATTTTTTTTTCATTTTTTTTGCATGGAGGCATCATGAAAGTGATAAAACCGAAATGAGCATGGTGCTGAGCAGCGATGGGCAGTGAACGGCAACACGGAGCAGCAGCAGCAGCAGCAAAAAACAGAAATGAGCACGAGAGCATGGTGATGAGCAGCGAAGAGCAGCATGGAGCATGAAGCAAGAGAACAGCAGCGATGAGCGGCGTAGAGCCGCATGGGGCAAGAGAAGAGCAGCGATGAGCAGCGGAGAACAGCATGGAGCAAGAGAGAACATGTTTCAATCCGTTATCTACTTCCATGACGTCATGAAACATGGTTGCCTCCACAAAAAAAAATCTAAATTTCAACAACAAAAAATTTGTATGCGCACAAACTTCCGGCTACTTTAGGTTTCGGTCACGTGACTTCCGGTGGCGTCATATCCGTCTCCAATGCCACAAATAATAACTGAACGGTGCGCCTATACTACTGGCTACTGAGTCGGAAAGAAAAGAAATTAGGGGACGACCATTTGATATTCTGGGGGGGGGGGGGGGGGGGCAGGAGGATTTGTTTTGGAAATAAGGACAGATTATTTATTTTCTGCATCGTTGAAGCATGATTTTTCATTTTCAGTAAAACAAGGGACTGATTATTTATTTTCACAATTATATTTATAATATTTGAAAATACACAATTTTTAGCTCAGGGTGAGCTTTTGCCATCACTTTGTGTCCGTCGTCTGTCCGTCTGCCCGTCATGCCATCCGTCCGTCCGTCGTAAACTTTTCATTCAATCTTCTCCTCTGAAACCGCTGGGCCTATTGGTTTGAAACTTAATAGGAATGATCTATGACATGTCCTCTACAAAGAATCCTCAATTTATTTTGATCTGACATAAAACAAGGCTGTCGTAGCTAAAAATAGAATATAAGGGTGCATGTGTTGTTTTTGGCTTATAACTTATAAAACCGTTACAGATATCAAAAATCTGACATGGGGTAAAATTGATCAGCATGACAAGATCTACCTACCCTGAAATTTTGAAGTAAATTCCAAAACCCATTTAGGAGTTATTGCCCTTTTTTCGTCAAATTTTCAAAATTTTAACATTTTTCGTCATTTATCTCCAAAACTATTTGAGATAAAAGTGAAATTTAAATTCGAAAAATGTTTGCCATGTTGAGATCTACATACCCTGAAATTTTAAAGGAAACCCCAAAACCGATTTAGAAGTTATTGCCCTTTTTTGTCAAATTTTCAAAATTTTAACATTTTTGCATTTACCTCCAAAACTATTTGAGATAGAAGTGAAATGTGAATTGAAAAATGTTTGCCATGTTGAGATCTACCTACCCTGAAATTTTGAAGGGAATCCCAAATTCTATTTAGGAGTTATTGGTTTGTGTAATTTGAGGTCGGGTTCTGTTACATTTATTTTAGGTTCACCCTTATTCCTGGTCAATTTTATCAACTCTTGCCAGGACTACCACCATCAGGGAACATATTTTAACATTAAACCTTATGAAAAATAAATCTTCAACAAATTTTCCCTGATTGAACCAATTGCAACAAACTTTGTCAAATAGTTGATTAATTGTCCAATAAAAACCAGACTCCAGGTGAGCGATACAGGCTCTGATGAGCTTCTTGTTAAATTTATGTTTTTATTCTTAAATAAATAACATAGTCAAGGTTGTATCTGTTCGGAATTTGGCTGTTCCACCTTGCAGTCTCAGTCCCTGTCCAGCACTGTGGTATTCTTTAAGACCATCATAAAGATACCATTTGTTGTTGTGTTTGATGCTAGCACAAAAATGACCACCATTGCCATAAATCTGTGCACCAAGTTCATATAATATGTACCATTTAATTGAAATTAATCATCATCCTCTGGAAGTGAATCTTCTGAATTCAAAACTGCATATATTAAGTACAAAAAACAATATAGGTTAAAATGGGAAAAGGTATTAAAGTGAGGTAAATGTTCATGAGACAATATACCTCAAGTGAAATGAAACCCATTTTCAGACATTTCAAAAACATTAATATTTATATATGGTGTAGTTTATATATATAATATTAAAAGATTTGGGAGAAGTTTTTCCCGAAAACAATTTGAAAAAAGACAATTTTTGGTAGAATCTGGTGCCATCTCATGCTTTAAAACATGCACTTATAAAATGGTTCAAAAGACCTGCCGAGTTATTTATTTTCAATACATTGTAGGCCAGGTTATTTATTTTCAAACTACCACAGAACAAACCATTCATTTTTGTTATTATCAAGGCTGAGTCATTTATTTTCAAAATCCTCCTGCCACCACCCCCCCCCCCCCCCACCCCCCCCCCCCCCCCCCCCCAGAATATCAAATGGTCGTCCCCTTAGCCCAGTCCTGTAATTTCAGTTTCCGCTATATGTATGTACATGTAGATGGTGTTTTGTCACTTAATAACCCTTACTTTAAGGATTACCTACATCTTATATATCCCATTGAACTTGAAATTAAAGAGTCCACAGACACAACAACTTCTGCTTCATATCTAGATTTGTACTTGTTCATAGATAATAATGGACGATTGAAATCAAAACTTTATGACTAACTTGATGATTTTAATTTTCCGATTGTGAACTTCCCCTTTCTTAGCAGTAACATACCGAGGTCTCCAGCCTATGGGTGTACATTTCACAGTTGATTCGTTACTGTCGCGCATGTGATGTATACGGCGACTTTTTCGACAGGGCAAGATTGCTGTCGCATAAACCTCTGTGACAGGGTTATGTTCAGTCTATATTAATTTCATCATTCAAAAAGTTTTACGGTCGTCATCACGAATTGATTGGCCGATACGAAGTTTCTATCGCGCGTATGAGACTAGATATCTTTAGTCAAATTTCACGTCCTTCTGGAATTGATACATCATCAATTGATACATCATCATTTTTATTGATAGTAACTTATATATGTATTTATTTTACGTAGAAAAATATTTTTTTTTTTTTTTTTTTATTGTAATAATTCTTGTTCAAATTAACATGTGTTGTATATATATATATATATATATATATATATATATATATATATATATATTATGCTCTTAATGGGCCCAAATTGGATAATAAAGTATTCTATTCATCGGACTTGACACCTGATGCTGTCTTGTTCTAGTTTTGTTTAGTTTATTATACGATTTTTATTCTTTAAGTTATACATGATCCTTGTGGTGTTTGTTTGTTGTATTGCATTCTCCTGGCTTTGTCTTTTCCTTGGACTTCGAATTCGTGGGCTTTTCCCATTGTTTTGTCGCTTCGGTATTCTTTTGCCGATATTTAGATGTACATTACACATTTTACAATTATTCTGCAAATGCGTTTACCGAGCATTTTTCGCCAGTTTCGCGGCGAGTACAAATAAACTTTATATTTTCTGACAATGTACGTATATTGAACGTATATTAATGTTTTTATCCTGCAACACTAAGGTTAGACTCCATATTAAAAGTACCATTTTCTATGTGAAGTGAGCTAACAAATGTCATGGTCTTGTGCCATCTTCAGAGTAAATAATACCCATATACATATATAGATATATTCTGAAATGCCAATATGTTAGCATTGTTTCAATCATGATAAAATAAATAAAAAATATCCATGGAAACCTAGTTGGCATAGCAACATTTCAAAATTTTTCATAAAAAAAGCTTTAATAATGTTAAATTTCACTCCACTTCGGCTTAAAATTGAGGTCTGATGCAGCGTCTCCATACAATTGAGACTTTATTTTTCAGATTCTGCATAAAATTTCATTACATATGTGGGAAAAAAGGTTTACTTTTCCGGCTGTTTTTTCCGCAATTTAACTTACCAGTTTAGGTGCCGATTATCACTGTCAAAGTTTTAGACACCACATGTCAATTCACAAGTCCCAGTTTATTACCTCCCATTACTTGTCAGAAGCAAAATCAGTTAATGTTTTCGTATTTTTTTTAAACTAAAATCTATCCTCTTTCAGTCAATATTACAATTTTGAGGTTAAGACATTTATTATTTATCTATCATGTAGTCAAACTTTACCAACTCTAATAATTAATAAAATTCGGGGGTTGCATTTCTCTGAAACTGAGACAATTAATGGATGGAGTCTAACCTAAATTGTTTGAGCGAAAAGGCATGGAACACCTATAGCTGATTTGAAGAAGGGCCGTTTTTGACACGTAATCTAGGGAAACACGACGTCATAAACACTGTGATCCAGAACGCAATGCAAAATATCGTTGCATATGAGGAAAAGGGTACCAGGAGACAATATTGGGCTACTGGCCCAAAATCGAAAACAATATTGGGCAGGCTATATTGATCAGCTAAAGGGGAAGTTGCAAGATAAAATCCTGTTTCTTGGTGTAAGGATTCATCTCGGGGAGTTGAACAATTTTCCGTCAAAAGCAGGTCACTCTGACCTAAATTCCATGCTTCATTTACTTGGGTTAGCTATTACAACTGAGATCAGTTCTTGAATACAAAGTGACCTACAGTCATAATACTTGGTGAAAGGATCTTATGTTTTGTGTATTTGTTGTATTTAAATAATATTTGTTTGAACCATTTAGTAGTGTTTCAGGTATAGATGTTTAATTACTGTAAATACGGAAATTTCGCGTGCACTTTTTATTGCGATTCTTCTACCCAACGCAGAATTGCGAGGTTTAATTATTGCGATCGCCGCCCTGGTGAAAAAAGTTTTACGAATTGCATATTGTCAAGGAACCATTGCATGTATTTTTTTATTTCACAGGTTTAATATGCCACTGTCTTTCAGTGATAACCAGCATGAATAAATCCTAGTAATTTTTACTTTTTTCTTAGATATGGATAACTCTAAGAATATCACACATTCACAGCATAAATATATCATACACAGAATATTGAATAATATTTAATTTTCAAATTCTAAATATCCTATTTCAGTTTGATTTAGACCGCCTCGGCGTGCTCGCCCCGAGTGCGGAAGGTCGCGGGTTCGATCCCCGGCCGGGTCAAACCAAAGACATTAAAATTGGTATTTGCTGCTTCTCCGCCAAGCACGCGGCATCTAGGAGTAAGAGCAAAGACTGGTCGGCTCGGAGTCAGTATAATGTGTCCGAGTGAGGTGATATGTCTTCCTGCGGACAGTTACCTCGTGAGCTAGCACATTAAAAATCCGACTTAGCGTGTCGGTCTAGTACAAAGCAGGGACATATTCATTATCATATCAACATGTTCTCGTCCTGATATGCACCTGGTTGCCACTGGAGGTTAAACAATAATTCATCCATCCATCCATCAGTTTGATTTATCATAATACATGCTGCTGTGATGAATCATTACCAGTAAATCTTTATGATAATGTCCTATTGTATAAGAAAATCTTCTAATATTATTATTATTTATTGATAAATGTTTAGGGTGAGATCTGCAATCTGTAATTGCTGTGTTTTTCATTTCTCTAATATCTTTTGATATACAGTCATGCATCCATTGGTTAATATGACCTTAATGTCATTATATACAGTCATTATGACCTGCATTTTAGCCCTTTTCACTTTGAGGTTAATTTTTAATTCCATAACTTTTATATTAGGTTTACGGAGAAAATCGGGGGAAGGAGGTGAAATTTGTAATCAGAGATACCCTATGTTCATCCTACGTCCGAGCTCAGATTTGTTTATGCAAATTCTTCTTTTAAAGGTAAAAGAAGTCGTAGACGAATCAAAGAAAAGGGGTTCATCTAGTAAAAGTTTACGTTGGCGTCTTATCTTATTCACTCCGAAGTGAAGGTTTCAAGATTTTATTATTGTTCAATATAATATTACGACACTGCAACAATGATTTTTCGATTAATTCTTGTGTCGCTGGTTGTTTTTGGCGTAGAATCAGGTAAGGACTTCATCTTGTTTTCTACCTAATACACCAATATAAATGAAAGGACACGTAGGGTAAATGTCAGAATTAAACCACAACCTTGAAACCGAATCCGAAAAGTACAAGAGGTCATCGAATTTGTTAATGTTATTTGTGTGACGAAAGTCCACAATTAACATTTAATGAGACTCTGTCAAATAAATAAGCTGAAGCAAATACCACTGTGATGAGTTCTAACTTCGATTATTCTATCAGCGAAGACCGTCGTAGAACGGTTCTAGTCAGAACGTTTTAAAACATTTCTAAGTCAGGACATACCCAGGCATAAATAGTTCTAAAAGTGTCATGATGGTTCTAGAACAATTCTCCTGACAGTTTAGAACTGAACCCAACTGTAGTGTTGAGTGTATTTTTACCACATGCAGGTGCTACACAAATACAAAACTGGTGGGTTTTCCGAAATTCTTCGAACACCAACAGAATCATGACGATATGTTCTATAAATAACAACGAATTTATGACTTTTTTAATGTGTGGGACGATTAATTGTTTTTTTATTCAGTCATGTCAGTGTTGGTACATGCCCGTGTTAATTGCTGTACAACACGTTTTATATACTTTTCGAATTCTTTTCAAGGTTGAAGTCTTACCAGTATCTACCCAATATATCCTTTTATTCATATTACAATGGTTTTTGCGATTCTTAAATATATTCTTTATATAGAAAAACCATCATTTTTATTATCATTTTTAGCTCACCTGACCCAAAGGGTCAAGTGAGCTTTTCTCATCACTTGGCGTCCGTCGTCCGTCGTCCGTCGTCGTCCGTCGTCCGGCGTCGTCGTTAACATTTTACATTTTGAACTTCTTCTAGAGAACCACTGAATGGAATGAAACCAAACAAGGCATGAATGTTCCTTATGAGGTGCTGACCAAGTGTTGTTACTTTGTAGCCGATCCATCATCCAAGATGGCCGCCAGCGGGGAACTTAGTTTAACATAGGACCCTATGGGAAATGCATACAAATGACTTCTTTTAGAGAACCACTGAATGGAATGAAACTAAATCTGGCATGAATGTTCCTTATGAGGTGCTGACCAAGTGTTGTTACTTTGTAGCCGATCCATCATCCAAGATGGCCGCCAGCGGGGAACTTAGTTTAACATAGGACCCTATGGGAAATGCATACAAATGACTTCTTTTAGAGAACCACTGAATGGAATGAAACTAAATCTGGCATGAATGTTCCTTATGAGGTGCTGACCAAGTGTTGTTACTTTGTAGCCGATCCATCATCCAAGATGGCCGCCAGCGGGGAACTTAGTTTAACATAGGACCCTATGGGAAATGCATACAAATGACTTCTTTTAGAGAACCACTGAATGGAATGAAACCAAATCTGGCATGAATGTTCCTTATGGGGTGCTGACCAAGTGTTGTTACTTTGTAGCCGATCCATCATCCAAGATGGCCGCCAGCGGGGGACTTAGTTTAACATAGGACCCTATGGGAAATGCATACAAATGACTTCTTTTAGAGAACCGTTGAATGGAATGAAACCAAACATGGCATGAATATTCCTTATGAAGTGCTGACCAAGTGTTGTTACTTTGTAGCTGATCCATCATCCAAGATGGCCGCCAGTGGGGAACTTAGTTTAACATAGGACCCTATGGGAAATGCATACAAATGACTTCTTTTAGAGAACCACTGAATGGAATGAAACTAAATCTGGCATGAATGTTCCTTATGAGATGCTGACCAAGTGTTGTTACTTTGTAGCTGATCCATCATCCAAGATGGCCGCCAGTGGGGAACTTAGTTTAACATAGGACCCTATGGGAAATGCATACAAATGACTTCTTTTAGAGAACCACTGAATGGAATGAAACTAAATCTGGCATGAATGTTCCTTATGAGATGCTGACCAAGTGTTGTTACTTTGTAGCCGATCCATTATCCAAGATGGGCGCCAGAGGGGTACTTAGTTTAACATAGGACCCTATGGGAAATGCATACAAATGACTTCTTTTAGAGAACCGTTGAATGGAATGAAACCAAACATGGCATGAATGTTCCTTATGAGGTGCTGACCAAGTGTTGTTACTTTGTAGCCGATCCATAATCCAAGATGGCCGCCAGCGGGGGGCTTAGTTTAACATAGAACCCTATGGGAAATGCATACAAATGACTTCTTTTAGTGACCCACTTAATGGAATGAAACCAAACATGGCATGAATATTCCTTATGAAGTGCTGACCAAGTATTGTTACTTTGTAGCTGATCCATCATCCAAGATGGCCGCCAGCGGGGAACTTAGTTTAACATAGGACCCTATGGGAAATGCATACAAATGACTTCTTTTAGAGAACCACTGAATGGAATGAAACTAAATCTGGCATGAATGTTCCTTATGAGGTGCTGACCAAGTGTTGTTACTTTGTAGCAGATCCATCATCCAAGATGGCCGCCAGAGGGGGAATTAGTTTAACATAGGACCCTATGGGAAATACATACAAATGACTTCTTTTAGAGAACCGTTAAATGGAATGAAACCAAACATGGCATGAATGTTCCTTATGAGGTGCTGACCAAGTGTTGTTACTTTGTAGCTGATCCATCATCCAAGATGGCCACCAGCGGGGGACTAAGTTTAACATTGGACCCTATGGGAAATGCATACAAATGACTTCTTTTAGAGAACCACTGAATGGAATGTAACAAAACATAGCATGAATGTTCCTTATGAGGTGCTGACCAAGTGTTGTTACTTTGTTGCCTATCCATCATCCAAGATGTTTAGAAGTCTATCAGAAAATTGTAAAAAAAATTCTGAATGGTCACAACTTGACCACATATTCAAAAATAATAATGATAAGATGTCTTCAGCAGCTGTTGTAAGGCTACACTAAGATGACCTGTTTTTAATTTTAAATACTGTGTCAAATTAAACCAATCTTGGTCTCAATCATTATATTATTTTACATAATTTTCAAAATCACATTAGATACAGGTGAGCGACACAGGCTCTTGAGAGCCTCTAGTTTCTCAATAACAAAGATTATATCTATACGGTTTGACATGCAAAGAAAAATCTTCTCTGACCTCCGCTATGCATCAGTCAGTATGTTGATTTTACCGTAAAACAAACAATGTTTTCTGTTGTTTTATTTTTGGTTTTTTTTTTTTTGGTCATTTATCTAAAATTAAAAATGGCAAAATTAAATTGGAGACATTAAAAGGGACAAATACCAGGTGCTCCGGAAGGGTCAGCAGTTTGGAAAAGATACAATAGGCCTAAATTTAAACAATTTTTTTCATATACTTTCTAGATCCGATTTTGCAAAATTTTGCACCAGCTTTAATATTCTCACTTTAGCGGAACGAACACAGCTAGGATGCCCGAAAACGATAAATTAATTCATGAGCTACACTAGTACCCTCCGAAACTATGACCATTGTATAAAATGTACCTTTTTGTCAGCCTATAGGAGAGTGTGTTACTACACAAATTGGTCCCAGTACAGGTCGGGAGACGGGAAATTTTTTCCGGAGAATGTCGACGCAAATCTCTGCACACATCTTATTTACTCATTTTCTAATTTCATCGGAAATAAATTACATGCGATGGAATGGAATGATGAAAGTACACCATGGACAAAAGGGATGTAAGCATACTTAACATTGATTATTATCGAGAGGCATTATAAAATTTTCATTGAGTCATTTCTGCAAACGAATTTATCAAAGATGCCACTTTTATTTTCATTTAAACCAACCAATTTTCTGATTGACACAGTTCATGCATTTTTTTTTCAACCCTAAAGTGATCCTGGCTTTTATTTTGCCAAAATGATGGTCCTGCCTTTTTATTTTTTATTTCAAATGTGATCCTAGTCCCGGATCCTAGCCCCCCTAAAATCAAATGGATGCTCCCTTAATAATCAGAAATAAAAAAGCAAAATGATTATTTGTGTATTGTCTGTAGTGATATAAAATGCCATGATACAAGTTTATAATTAGTTTTTCTTTACTTAACTGTATGTATATAGGTATCAACGGTTTAATGACTTGAAGAAAATAAACCAAAGTCTGAAAACTATGTTGGCAGTTGGCGGATGGACAGTTGGATCAAAACCGTTTTCTACAATGGCTGCAACCGATGCTGGGAGGCGTGAATTTGCAACATCAACTATTCAGTTTTTACGTAAACATAATTTTGATGGCCTGGACATTGACTGGGAGTATCCTGGTACACGCGGTGGTTCCTCTGTTGACAAACAAAACTTCATTGAACTTTTGAAGGTACATCTATAAAGAGATTTTTATTTGTCATTGTTTCAGATTTTGTACTCGAAATGGGTTTTTTAGAGAAATATTGAAGAAGTACGGTTTCTTTTGGACCTGATTTTTTCAAGCTCGAAAATGATACTTAAAATTTGCTTTTACAAAAATGTAAAATTTGTGAAAACCAACAAGTATCTCCCTCGTGCATAGCTCTGTCCTTAGATGATTTTGGCTTTACCCCTTTTGTAACGAAGTTGCGAAAGGATATAGTAACGCTACCGTCCGTCCTTGCGTCCGTAACATGTTCGGTAGAACTGATGGGTCAACGACGAAATGTCCACATATTGTGAATTAGAAGTTGTCATTATAGAATCATCTAATATTAAATAATGCATTTTGTATTTATTTTGTATTTATTAGTCAAAGGTACCAGAATCAACGAGTTCAGTACCGTATGGTATAGATATTGTGGATTGATTTCATTTGATTACATTTCATCCACTGACAAATGATACATGGATTACCAACATTTACCAATGGCACTTGGCACGTGCATATCAGGACGAGAACACGTTGATGTGATATGAATATGAACCCTGCTTTTTACTACATTGTACTAGACCTACATACTTAGCCGGATTTTTAACTTGCTAGCTTCCGACGTAACAGTTGCAGTAAGAGATATCACCCCACCAAACACACATTGCATCGACTCTGAGCGGACCGTCTTTGCTCTTACTCCTGGGTGCCGCATGCTTGGCGGAGAACCGATTTTAATGTATTTTTATTTGATCCGGCCGGAGATCGTACCTGCAACCTCAGCACTCGAGGCGTGCACGGTACCACGAGATTATTGTGGAGAATTAAGTTAAACCAAACATGTTCAAATTTGTTACATTTTGTATGTGTATGAGACAAGTCAATACATGTTTATCGTATGGAAGATTTTGTGTATTTAGGATTTGTTGTTACACTGTACTTTTGCTGACTTTTCCACCACACATTGGTGCAGTTCTTGGCTGTAATGCTCCTTGTTATAGTCCACTCGAAGACACTTAAATTCTATTTATATTTTTCCCCATTGTGTTCCGTCCCATCTATTTTTGAAATGTTTGATAAATTGAACTGGTTCTCGTCCTGAAGAAGCGTGAAATATTTGCCACTGGACGTTAAGCAACAATCAATCAATCAATCGATTTATATTTTATAGATGTCCAGTCCAATCATACGAGATGATGTCTCATTGACGCATTCCCGGTACCCATCATCACATTTACTATGTGTAAAAATGACGGAAAAAAAATGAACACATATTCGAGTGTTTAATAAGTTTGGTTTCTTTTTGACGGAAGGTTTGTGGAAAAACAGATTACCACACAACTTTATATATATTTTAATCAGTGATTACTTTATTATATTTTTCAAATGTATCATTTGCGACCATTTGTAGATTTTGAGGCAAGAATTTGATAAAGAAGCTGTTTCATCCGGAAATCCTAAATTAATTTTATCAGCTGCACTTCCGGCGGGAAAAGATAAGCTGGACACAGGTTACGACTTGCCAGAAATGGTCAAGTAAGTGCTCTGTAAAATTTTGTAAATAGTAAATGTTCTATCAAATTTCGAGTATCTTTGGCTTCAAAAATGCAACACGAGCGGGTTGCCCCTTTGCTATGTTGAATTGTGAACCTTTCTTTGTAAATCGTGGCATTCGTGCTTATTCTATTCCAATGACATGAATGAATAAATCACGCAAAATGAACTGTATTGTTCACAGCTGCAGATAAAAAGGTGCACAGGCTTGAATACGGACCGTTTAGTTAACTTTTCTTGTCATTGTACAAGATATAAAATGCATCCGGATAGCAAAGGCGACATATACATGATATAGGGAGCACTATCCGTCGTCTTGCGTTGCATTTTTCTCAGGAACCACACAGGTTAGCTTCCTGATATTTGGCACTGAGCATCAGTATGGAGAAGAATGCAGACGACACGTGTCTTTCCTAGCAGACTTACCTTTAAGTTTATGTTTTACATTTTTATGTTTCCCAAGGAAATGTAACTTTGATACATTTGCATCATTTTAGCATTGTTAATTAATCGAGAACAACGTGATCACATTTACAAAAGGTGTAATGCCTTTAAAATTTTATTCAAATGGTAGTGATTCGTGTTAGAATTACAATGAACTTTCAGATATTTGGATATGATCAACTTGATGTCGTACGATTTACATGGCAGCTGGGATACAAAAACAGGACATAATAGTGGTCTCTTTAAACACACAGGAGAAACAGGAAATGCAGCCCAACTCAATGTTGTAAGTCTGTAAGATTCAAATACCCAATATCTGTAGAAAAATAGGACACGTGTAGCGTTTTCTGTAAAGAAGTGGCTTGCATAAGTCGACACTGGGTCCCGTTTCATAAACATTCATGCGACTACGATTGGCCGTATCTATGATGTCATTTCCGACCTTTGTTCAGTATCGAACTCTATATATATATTACTGTTAAATATTGCAAACAATATTTTATCAATGTTTTTTTTAGAATTTCAAATTAAATTTTCAGCATAGAAAACCTTGTAAATTCTCTGTGATAATTTAAATCATGAGATTAGTTAAAAATTAGATTTAGACAAGATGTCAAATAAAAGCTTCGTGTTGATGTCTGAATGAGAAACTTAAGTACAAAGTTGTCGATAATGAAAAGTATGCAATGGGATCATTTTGCAATTAGACTGAGACGTAAAATAACTAAAACATTGAGAGGGGGCACTTTAAAATTAGACATGAATTTACACATGAGATTTATAAACTAGGTAATGTTTTTTAGGACTGGACCGCAAACTATCTGGTAAATGGAGGAGTGCCGCCATTGACGATAAACATAGGATTAGCTTTATACGGAAGAAGTTTCACTCTCGTTAATCCTAATGACCATGATCTCGGATCAGCAGTAAAAGGGCCTGGGGATCCCGGACCCCTTACAGGAGAAAAGGGATTCATGTCGTATTACGAGGTAATTCTTGACAATGAAAGAAAACAAATATGTCTTACAATTGGCTGATATTGTCGTTTATTTTAATAATTTACTGATATGCCTATTCGTTACAACTCGAACTTTTCCGTACATTAGGGCACGTGAGTCGGATTCGCCAGAGGTATGACTAGCTGATTTGATAGAGGTTCACCATGAGTTTATGTAAAAAGCGTTTATTGAATTTTGTCTTTCAATTTTTTTCCTGAATTGAGCACTCGATCGAAATTTATTTTAAAATCTTTAATTAATTAGGTAATTCTTGTTAAGAATCCCGAATCATAATTTCGGACAAAAAAATTAAATAAGGCCGCCATGATGATTTTCTAAATGCCGAGGTAGATTTCTTGCCAGTAGGAAAACAAAGAATATTGTATTGATTTATTTACAAAAATCATAAAGTATAATTGACAAAAGTTTAAGGATGCTCGATGGTCATGTTTTGGTCTTTTTGTCAGATTTTCGGAATCCTCTGGTTTTATCCATTTCTTAAACATGAATTTTTTTGCCTGTGAACCCCCACTTTCTTTTTATTTTTTCATACATTTTTTAGAGACTGAAGTTGCCAATGCAAAGAGAATGAAAAATCCAGAGAAAACCCATTTCCTGCCAATTTTCAAGGCCTTATATCGCTAAAATGAGCATCTGAACCTATATTTTTTTCTTGCTTATTTGTTTACTATTCATATGTTCTCTCAAACTAAAACACGTATTTCAAATCCTATTTATTACCTATTAGACCAGCGATCATCCTTAAGCAAATGCAACGGCGCTTTTATAGAATAATTTTCATCGGAATCTTTCCTCAATTTAGGTTTGTAAAGTACTTCATAATGGAGGTACTAGGTACGACCTTACAGATCAAATGGTTCCCTATGCTATATCCGGATCACAGTGGATTGGTTACGAAGATGAGGACAGCATAAGGACAAAGGTAAAACAAAATAGTTTTGAGATCAGACTATTTGATGATTATTAAAATCATCATAAAAACAAAAAATTATTAAATTTTACCGTTGATTACAAGATAAATCTTGTACTAAACCCATTTACACCAATGCAAATGAATAGATTAGAATCCTATACTCAAAAGTAATTAGAACTGAGGAAAGGGGAGTCTAAACCTTTGGCTTGTGGCTATAATATATTTTATGATTTATACATGTTGAAGTACAATGCAGTATGTTCATTTGTTTGTGTTTGTCACAAGCAAGAACTATTCAATTTGAATTTGATAATAAATACACAGAGAGTGACGTGCTTTTTGTTTCGCCTGCGGACACATAGGGATCACTATCTGCCGTCTTGCGTCGTCTTGCGTCGTCTTGCGTCGTCACACTTTTCTTCTATCCTCAACTACTCGTAAACCGCTCAAAGGAATTTGATGAAACTTTCCCTGTGCATTAACATTAATGCAAAGGTGTGTATATATATTTCATTTTTAGACAATTTTAATATCTTTTGTAAAAATGGACGTCCGCAGGCGACACATGTCTTCCTTGGAAGACTCACACATTTTATCATAAATACATTGTTTTTTTTTATTCTTTTAGACCAAACTTTCATAATCATACAATTATCCAATGTCATACATGTATTTTATAATCAATGTCAATATTAAGGATACGATGGCATTTTCTGGACACACTCACTAGCCCAATACTATAGGTCAAAGTAGTAGCCAAGAACTTGCAAGGTAAAGAAATTTACCATTATCACTGTTGTCGAGATTATATTAGCCATCCAAAAGCAATATTCCCGGGCGTCGGGCTAATGCTGTTTTAACCACTGTAACTAAGTACTTTGTCCCAAGTTCTATGCCTCTTTTTATTTTAGAACTCAATTGTTATCTATTCACAATCTTAAATGACACACAGTTTTCTATTCTTTGCTCCCGTCAATATTTTCTATTCTATAATCCCCATCAAAACCCTCATATATTGTTTTGTCCATACAAATGACTTGAAGATTCATTCCTGATTGTAGGTTAAATACGTAAAACAGCACGGCTATGGAGGAACCATGGTTTGGGCCTTAGATCTTGATGACTTTCGTGGGTCTTGTGGACAAGGAAAATATCCATTACTTCATGCAATAAAGGACGAACTTTCAAAGTCAGGATGGCCTTTAGTAACACCGTAAGAACCATACAAACATTTCTTACCGAAAATGATCCTAAAATAAGACAACAAACGGTGAAGAACAATCTACCAGTAAAATATCGAGAAACACTAGCAAAACTAAATTTCATTTTTTTCCAATGAACAACAATCATTTTGTTTTCCGGCATAGCGATCGTAATTCATCCAAAATGAAAGCTTTTAAGCAGCTTACTAAATGTTTTTGGATACGTTAAGCCGAAGACTACTTGATTGTTTGGAATAAGTAATAGACAACGCAAAAACATGTGTGGTTTTTTTTTATTAGTTCGCCTCAACGAAATTTAGGGGGACTAAAGGAGTACCACCGACGTCCGTCCGCGTGCGTGTCCACAGCCAGTTCTCAGTTAACTTTGACATAGGGTCATCTATTTTTGTGTGCAGGTGGACGTTGATGAGACTGACCATATGACATAAGATAGAGGCTGACTGGCTTTTAACTTTTATGTCAAAAATCAGTTTTAACATACAAAGTGACTTACAATCATATTACTTGGTGTGAGGGTGCATCTCGGGGAGTAATACAGCCTCCCACCAAAATTTAAAGTGCGACCTACTTATCGCATTTCATTGACTTAGGTTAAGAATTACGTCCGAGTTTAGTTCTCCGATACCAAGGGACCTACAATCATATTAGTTGGTATGAGGGTGCATCTCGTTTCCTTGACTTAGGATTAGTTTTACGTTCGAGTTTGGTTGTCTGATACCAAGGGACCTACAATCATATTAATTGGTGTCAGGATGTATCTCATGGAGTAACACAGCCTCCCACCAAAATAAGGTCACTCTGACCTACATATCGCGCTTCATTGACTTAGGTTAAGTTTTACGTCCGAGTTCAGTTCCCCGATACCAAGGGGCCTACAATTATACTACTTGGTGTGAGGATGCATCCTGGGGAATAACACAGCTTCCCACCAAACGTAGGTCATTCTGACTTACTTATCATACTCATTAACGTAGGTTAAGTTTATGTCCGAGTTCAGTTATCTGATACCAAGGGACCGACAATCATATAACTAGTTGTCAGGGTGCATCTTGGGGATTAACACAGCCTCCCACCAAAATAAGGTCATTCTGACCTACATTTCGCACTTCATTGGCTTACGTTTTAGGTCGGAGATCAGTTCTCTGATACGAAGGGATCTACAATCATATATGTATGTGTCAGGGTGCATCTTGGGAGTAACACAACCTCCCACATAAATTAGGTCACTCCGACCTATTTATTGCGATTCATTAACTTAGGTTAACTTTTACGTCCGACTTCAGTTCTATGATACCAAGCGACATACAATTATATTACTAGTGTGAAGATGCATAGGAGGTAACCCAACCGTTAGGTCCTACAATCATATTACTTAGTATGAGGGTGCATCTCATGGAATAAAACCGCCTCTAACGAAAATACGGTCATGCTGACCTACGTATCACGCTTCATTGATTTAGATTAAATTTTACGACTGAGTTCAGTTCTCCGATACCGCGCGACCCACAATGATATTACTTGATGTCAGGGTGCTACTTGGGGAGTAACACAGCCTCTCATTAAAATAAGGTCACTCTAATCTACTTATTGCGTTTCATTTACTTAGGTGAAGTTATATGTCCGAGTTTAGTTCTCTGATACCAAGCGACCTACAATCATATATCGTGGTGTGTGGGGGCTTCTCGGGGAGTAACAAAGCCTCCCACCAAAATTAGGTCACTCTGACCTACTTATTGCGCTTCATTGCCCTAGGTTAAGCTTTTACGTCCAAGTTCAGTTCTCTGATACCAAGCTACCTGCAATCGTATTACTTGCTGTAAGGGTGTATCTCGGGGAGCTACAAAGCCACACACGAAAATTAGTGCGGAAACGAGGCTAACTTTGTAATCGTATATTTCTGGTATTTTAATTCGATATATTCTCGCTTTAATGATCTAGATTCTCCTTTTTTCATTTTACTGTAATTTTCCATCTTTACACAAAAGGGATACAATCCGTCTTCTTGGACATAACCGTTAGAACTCAATCTTTCCATTCACGTCCAAAATGTTTGAATATGGTTAAGTTATTGAAAACGAATTCGTATGTGTAGATAATGTATGGGTGGAATCTCAAATTAACGAGAAAGCTCTTCACAAATGATTCTTGATCGTGCGTCTTATGTCCGAGTATCAGGCCAGCGTGAAGGAACGGGAAATTTATGGATACAACGAATATCCGTGATTCTTTTGGATCTACTTATAAAACAAAGCAATGAGTCGTCAAAATTTGAAGGCGAAAATTCTAGAATCTGTGATTATGTTTGGACCGGTTGTTCAATTGTTCTTGTTGACGAAAAATTGAAATAAAGAAGTGGTTTTTTTAAATTTTATCTGCAGTTTTTTCCAGCTTTGTGACATATAATGTTATCCTTTGTGAAATTAACAATTAAAACCTTACATATTGCCTGCAATTTCTTAATTATGACTTATGAAATAAACACTGAACATACAAGAAAAAGGCTAAAAACTGTCCACACACAAATCTGTAAAAACACAAAAAAACGTCTTTGAAACATAGCTGAGATTGATCGAACAATGAAATTTCTCGACTTCTTCCATGCTGTATGTACAGATAACACACACAAGAAATAACTAAGAAAGTTCTATTGCACCATGTTACATAAGATATTGTTGCAAATGTGCTTGGAATTCGTAATATATTATTCATATAATTACATTACAATTTTAGAATTCAACAAACAACGACAAAAAGTCCGCATCAGACTACAACGCAGCAATCCACTTCCGGTCAGGCAAGACTTTCTACCACAATGTCAAAGACAACAGGTACTTTAAAAATCGGTCATTCAAAAATATGGTTGTGACATATGGTTTTACAAGATGAAAGGTTGAACCTTACATGTACCATTCGTATTTATTAAGGAATACGGACCATAAAAGATCATGATCGAAAAATCTAATTCTTTTCGACAGAAAATATATTGAACAAAAACTTCAAAGCAGAATCTGAATTATGTCTTTCTCAAGATGAAATATATTTCGCATTTTGTTGTGTTAGCGTCTGCGAAATAGTGTTTTCGAAGTTTGCCGATAATTACCGAGGTAATTGCCATGATTGTATATGGAACATCCGAAACATTTTGAATAACCACGTGGTCAGTTATAGTTCGGATGTCTTAGCCATACGAAAAAGTTCGGTTTTTTTTTCTTGAAAATTGCGGAATTTATACTAGCAGACGTAAATAAAAACATTTATTATCATTGTGTATCATAATTGAATATATTGGATTCCGGTTAAATGTTGGATTGGTGTAAGATTAAGAATTTATGTTTGTTTTTTCTAAAGATATAATATTCTTCCCTTAAATTCACAAATAAGACAATATTACAAAAGGAGTAAAAGAGGCAAGTTGTCCTCAATTTTGATAAAGATTAAAGCATCCTTTTAATAAATACTACAGTAGTTCTTAAAATTTGCAAAGGAAATTTGCTCAAAGATCAAAGATCATTGCAGCTTAAGCAATTTATCTGTTTTGCAAAAGCAGTAATGAGTACACATGTACAATCATTAATAAACAAATTTGTGGTATTTTAAGATTTTATCAAAATAGACGTTTTATAGAAGGTTGTTTTACTCATCGACGCTTTGCTAGGTTAGAAAGTATTGCTATTCTCCATGTTCTCAGGGGGCAAAATTGGCGATTCTGTCACTTTTTGACGTTTTCGTAGTTTGTCTATGTTTCCTTAATACAGCAATGTTTTTTTACACCAGATCTAATTTGATATACGAAGGAGCTTTCTTTTAGCTTTCCAAGTACACCTGTATATGAATATTATATTGGTACATGGGAAAAGTTATTTTTCATCAATTATTTGGCCCATTTATGGGTTATCCAATGTTCTTCTTGGTACCATGCCGCTTTTAACTCTGTATTCTGCAAATTACCACAACAAATCAAACATTAACCTTGGTAATAGAACTATCAGTACACTTCTTATCTTATCCATGTGTAGACGTTGAAGGTCACCAGTCTGCGCCTAAAAATCTTCGCTTGTTGTACTGTACAGGGTAGTACATTTCTGTTGGACTATGCTGGTATCTCTTATTATCGTTTTACTGGTTGCAACAAACGTAGAGCCAGGCAAGTAAATTTCGACGTTAACATTTGGGCGGAGGGGCGCAGGACCCTTATGGACCAACTGAGTTCCCGTTTTTATGCCCCGCCTCGAATGTGGCTGTGGAATATAGATTTACCTTTGTCCGTCCTTCCGTACGTACGTACCTCCCGATGCGGTTATGTTTTTCGTTTAGGTTCATTTCTCAGAAACCTATAGTAATATATCAATGATATTTCACCACTGCAGTCCTCTTGTATGGGACAACGCAGTTCAGCAACACTTGGGACGCTATGACCTACATTTCATGCTTCAGTGACTTTGGTTAAGTTTTGCGTTTAGGTTCATTTCTCTGGAAATAAGGTACATAACAGTATTAACAAAACTCGCAAGTCCATAAGACGTGTGACAAAACTGGTATCACACCACTGGAAAATTGCAACCGCAATGGTCCTGACTTGGTACAGGCATTTCAAAAGAAATGGTGGGTTGAATCTAGGTTTTACAGCGCGCCAAACCTCCCGCTTCCATTACGGCATAAAAGTACCAGTGGTGGTAATCAACATAGATATGCTGATGTCAAAGTTGGTAAAGTAGAAACAAAACACCAAGATAAGTTATAAAAAACAATCTTCAATGATAGTAGTAGAAGATACTGAATATTTTTCAACCAAATCTTGGTATTTGAAAAAGAATTTCGTAAGAGACCTTTTTAGACGCATTTTCTCGTATTCCTGGCTAAGAAGTCTGTCACGCAGATGTTTATGGCGTTCAAGGAAATCAGAGTAGTTGGAACATGCTCTAGCGTAACGAATCAATTGAGAAATATAAACACCATATGCAGGAGATGTTGGGATATTGCTGCATAGGTAAGGAAAATTTATAATTTTAAAATCAAAATCGTCTCTTTTATCGTATATCTTGGTGCTTAGTTTACCACTACTGTCAAATTCGAGATGAAGGTCTAGAAAGGATGCTGTACAAGTTGTTTCTGTAGTTTCTTTAATTTCGAGTTCTGGTGGATATATCAATGGAAGCCATTGAGCAAAAGAAGGATTGTTCATGGACAAAACATCATCAATATATCTATATGTGAAATTAAAAGATTTAGCATCTTTCATACGTTTATTCCTCACGAGGTTCTGCAGAAACTCTGTCTCATAGGAATATAAGAACAAATCGGCGAGGAGAGGGGCACAATTAGTACCCATTGGAATGCCGATTTGTTGTTGAAAAATCGCTCCTCCAAACGTGACAAATATGTACTAAGCATAATGTATCAACGAAATTTTATCTGTGGATGTGCCTTGGGAAGTACTGAGCAGTCATACAATAATTGGGTCATTATGACTACATTTCATGCTTGAGCGACTACAGTTAAGTTTTGCGTTTAGGTTCATTTCTCTGGAACTAAGCATAATGTATCAACGAAACTTCATCAGTAGATGTGCCTTGGGTAGTACTGAGCAGTCATACAATAATTATATCATTATTGCCTACATGTTATGCTTGAGCGACTCTGGTTAAGTTTTGCGTTTAGGTTCATAATTTTGTCATTCTGGAGATATGGGACTTAGATTGTCCAAAAAAGCAATTTTTCACACGTGGCGCACTGACTGGAGTACGCCTATACTGATTTTCTTCAATCTTTAACACATTATTACAAATGGTGGTCTGAGGTTCTGTATACTTTTTGACCATTTCCATTTTTGTCATTCTAGAGTTATGGAACTTACATTGTCATAAAAGCAATTTTTCACAAGTCGCGCACTAATTCGGGTACGCCTAAATTGAGTTTCTTCAAACTTAATCACACTATTACAAATGGTGGTCTGAGGGTCTGTATACCTTTTGACGAATATCACTTTAGTGGTTCCAGAGTTATGGAACTTAGATGGTCCTAATATAAACAATTTTTGAAGTATCGACACTAACTCCAGTACGCCTTGACTGATTTTTTTTTCAAACTTCTACACATTTTTACATATGGTGTCCTGAGGGCCTAAATACTTTTTGAAGATTTTCACTTTTGTCATTCCAGAATCATGGGACTTGGATTGTCCAAATATGAGAAATTTTTCACATGTCGCGCTAAATATCTTAGAATATAATAAAAGGAGTTGTTACCAATATTCAGAAAACGAAATGTCAGAAGTAGAGAACAAAACAATAGGTGTACGAAATTCAAGTCAACAATGTTATCGAGCTAACCCAACATTATTGATAAGATTGAGAGATAGTAAGCTAACTCGAAATCACACAGAACAGAATATTATGAATCAGTGAATTGTCGTGGCCTTTGTAAACCCCGAAAGGGAGAGATTAGGTGCATGTGTTGTTAGAGACACCTGAGTTACAATATAAGTCCCATAACTACAGAATGACAAAATTATGAACCTTAACGCAAAACTTAACCAGAGTCGCTCGGGCATACGATGTAGGTCATAATGACCCAATTATTGTATCGACAAAGGGAGTTTGTCAGTTGCTACGATTTTTTTCTCCTTCGAATATCCCTTTGGTATTTCTTGACTTTATAGAATCTCCTGCCTTGGTAGCATTACCCGTCTTTAACCTGGTATTCTGGTGAAATATTTTTTGCAGCGATGTATCTTCACTGCAAATATGTGTATATCCGAAGGAAGGCCGCTAAGAACAACGAGGATTACACTTTCGGATCCCAGATAACATCCATTATGTGATCCAGAGTTTATAATATTCATATATCCATTTGGCTTAAGTATTTCTTTCTGAAGTGTTCTTCTAAATTTCGTAAAGATTGGTATAATTCCAAAAGGTCATATGATAAGTTTCAGCCTTGGGCGCAACTCGACAAAATATACATATTTTGTGTAACAATACTGGTACCATTGAATTTTTATCAATCATACATTTTAAAATGCCGATTTCAGACTACCGATTTTATCTCGTGTAGTTATTTGTTCTGGGTGATTGACAATAACAGAATGTTTTCATACACATGATACATGAAGTTGTTTGTTCTGATGGTTTGATAATAACCGAAAGCTATCACATAATAGACAATAACACTGCATTCGCTTGACATAAAAGCGATATACGGATTAGGCTCAGAATCGGGTGAAAATACGAGGGTTTCCGGAGCATTTCCCCCGATTTGTGCCGAATACGTATATCGAATTTTATGTCAAGTCAATGCACTGTTGTTATTGTCTTTATACCGATATCTTTGGTGACATTAGTGGATATTTCTATCAATATCAAAATTATTTAAAACGTTTGTTGCCCTCAAGAGGCCCAAATTGATTTGACGGAATAATATGATTAGACAGATAACTCATCTTTTCTAAGATCGATGAGCAGGAAATATACCATTGATAGTCGGATAAACAATTGAAAATAACCAACAGTTTCGCTCCCAAATATTTATTTTCAGCAATACAAAATAAATAACAACTTGAAGAGAGTACGTATTGAAATTTTGTTCTAAAGATTAAAATCAAAAATATTGTTCATTTCAATCAATATAAGTGACGTAAACAACGAATTGTCAATCTGGTCACGTAGGTGTGGCCTAAATGTTATATATGTACTGTCAGTGATCGCATATCACTTTTTTATCGTCCGTGCGAGACCTATATAGGTAGTCATGGACGTTAAAAACTTCCCAGTTTGTTATATCACTTTTCAATATATTGTCAACACATTTTGACTGCTCAAATAGAACAAATGCAATATAAATATCGTTATCCATCCAGGTTGATTGATAATAACGAAACGCTGTCATACATGTACATGTAGTTATTCTGTCAGGTCAATTGATGATAACGGAACATTTAATCTAGTGATATTTAATGTATACTTGTGCATACTTTTCAGTATCTCTGACAACAGCCTCTACTAATACTGGAACATCCGGTAATTTTACCTGTTCAGGAAAGAAAAGCGGATTCTATCCAAGTCCGACATCGTGTACAGCTTACTATGTGTGTGCCGGATCAAGTCCATTCCTTGTACATTGTGCGAATGGATTACATTTTAACTCAAAATCTCAATTCTGTGATTGGCCGAAAAATGCAAATTGCACGCACCACCAACAACAGAAACAAACATCCTCAGCAGCTATAACTAACAAACCAACGCAGCCATCTACAACAAGCTCAGCGACGAAACTCTTGGTATTTACTACATCAAAGACGAATAGTCCAACGCAGACATCCGTTAACACTAAACAACCGACAACAAATCCAACTACATCTGTTATAAACACCAAGTTACCTACCAAATTGTTAGTTTTTACAAACACTCCTGCGATGACGAACAAACCAGTGCAAACCAGTAGACATAAACCAATAACTTTTCAGACAAATGCTCCAACGTTCAATCCCTTATATACCAAAATGCAAACAAAATTGTTAGTATTTACAAATGGACCCGCACTGACCAATACACCTGTTGCTACAAATGCACCAGTTGTCACCAGTGTGCCAAAACAGACTCCACTATCAACTAATATGCCAGTGGCAACCTCGTCGATACCATTTAACCGTAAGATTTTTTTCCTTATATTTTGATGTATTCTATTTTAATCCATTTCTCTTTTTTTTAGTTTAAACTTATTTAATTATAGTGGATTAGAAAACAAGTTAAATCCCTCTCCACTTGGCGGCTGCAAAAGCGGCCCCTTTAGCAGCATTTTAGTCTACACTTTTTTGACATCTAAGGTGCTGCTCTCCCTTAACCACGTTAACATCAGACAGCTATTTTTCCTTCCCATCAGACTGATAAGCATCTTTCATCGAGAAGATCCTCGTAAATGGGCATCACGGATTTGATCCCTGAAATTTTCATCCCGAACGAGATCTTTGGCTTCGCAGTCCAATGTGCTGACCTTTTTTATCCTTTTATCATTTTTTCAGTTCAATTTCACTTTTAAGCACTTTTAAAAGTCTACAGCCGGTGGCAACATTTTGAGGTCAATCAGTGTAAACAGAACGTGTAATGGTTTCCGGTTTTATCTTTCAGTGCAAGATAAAGAAAAGTTTCTTCCGACCCTAAAGAACTTTGAAATTGATTTTTTCAGTGCCTGTTAAACATATAACCCAGCCTGGTATTTCTCTGAAGTTAGTAAGACGACCACAGAATAAATCTATTTCATGTTTGTTTACATTTTAGTGGTGCATTAATTACCCAAACTGCACTGCCAACGAATGATACTTGATTAAGAAATAATCCATGAGGGATATAATGCTGCAGTCATTTACATGTGCAAATGAGATTGGCCGTTATATTCGAATATTTTGTAACAAGCGATAGCGAGGTACAAAATACGAATATGAAGCCCCATCCCATGTGTAAATGACAACAAATCTATAACCCCACACGAATTATTTCTATTCTAATTACAATTACGCCAATTTTGCTCATTGGAGTTGTCCTATTTGTATCCGAAATTAGTTTTCTCTTACGATCATTATATCTTTAACCGGTTTTCCAACACTTTGATCTCGAGCACTGTTGATGAGTTGTCAGTCAACGAAATGGCCATACAGTGCATCAAATTTATTTCGGTATTTTGTGATACGTTTTATTACACAACAAAAATTAATAAAACATGTTTCACAGACTTATTCAATAACCAACTTGATGAAAATGTCGGAGACTACGTAAATGTGTATTGCAATGTACATTGTCATAATTGTTGTTATACACAACTATTGTGGTGTTAACGCATGAGTTCTTTGTAAGGCCACACAAAATTAATTTTTCGTTCTTTGGATTTTTGGATGGCAAAAATAGGTGCGAACGGGCGAAATTTTGATTTTATATTTTTTTCTTGAACACTTGATTTTTTTCAGGCGAAGATCAAATTTACGTGGGGCACAAATTTTTGAAATAAAATATTGCAAAAAATCTCAATTTGTACAAAATTTTAGAAGGAGACGAACAATTTTTAATTTTTAATTTCTTCTAAAATGAAGAATTTAGGGCGAATTTTCAGGATATTTGCAAAATGAAGCGGCAAAAATCTTTTTTTCTTAAAATTTACGTAGTCCAAAAATCGGAGAGGCAAAATCCAAAGAACTTAAGATCATTTTGGTGTGGCCTAAAGGTAAACTTCTTGTTAAAGCCAATACAATTCCCGTTCACAACAAATACTCTGTACGCATGTGCTAAAAGTTAATAATACTGTTTAGACGTGATATTAGAATATGCCTACGCTTATGTGAAAAGACCAAACTTTTGAATTTAAATTATAAAATCTGAATATAAACCAGTGTAATTTTTTTTATTATGACAACTTTTTTACACCATTATTATCATTTAATAGTTACTTGTAACCATTATATAAGTAACTAAAACACTTTATATAGCGTGTTATTTTCAACATTCAGTTTTATTATTTTTCATTTCAGACAATTTCTGTCTAAGCAAATCTGATGGCTGGTATCTGGATAGCAGTAACTGTGGCTTCTATTACCAATGTTCCTTTAGCCTTACTTTCCATGAGCCTTGCCCGCCTGGTTTGGCATTCAATGAACAGAAGGGTACATGTGATTATCCAGCCAATATTCCACAGTGTTTTAATTACCAAGGATAGCATAATAAAGTTGTTTTTCTTAATATTTATTTGGTCGTTAGAGACAAAGATTCTAAAACTCTTGACGCGTTAAGTATGAAATTTATCCACACTCGATAAATAAATTTCATTTTTTAAACTGCTCAGACAAGCATGACAAGTGTCACAGTTTAAAAAAGAAAATTTAATTACACATGTATCTCCGAGTTGACAAATTTCATAATCAACTGGTCATCGTTGTAGAATCTATGTGTATCTCCTCTGACCAACAACAACCTAACGTAGCATCGGGAAATTAACTAAACAAAAATATCTCGTCTGAAAACATACTTTAATTGCATCCAGTTTTTCATCTTGTATCAATTAATTACAAGTAGATTAAAAATGATAAGACCATGAAGACGTTGACATCACCATGTGGCATAAACGGCAAACATCCCAAGGCAAGCAAAATGCTACCTAAAATACTAGTGACAAAAATTCAACGAAAGTCAATGATTATCAAACTATTAAATAAATATAGATTCTCCTTCAGGTACGAGTGAGTTATGGAATTTCTCCACCCGAGATAGTTAAATTTTCGATTTTCAACACGCGAGCCTTTAGCAAGCGTGTTAAAATCTAAAATTTAACTATTGAGGGTGGAGAAATTCCATAACTCACGAGTAAATTGAAGGAGAATCTGTTTCTCCTATGATTTTCGACAAAAACCTCAAGAAAATGTCGTTGCTATGTAGTTTGTTTACATAGACGTCATTTCGGATCTTCTCTATTTTATCGTTCCAATAACTATAGAAAAAAGTGCGGTAATTCCCACGTAGAAATTTAATCACCGGGAAGTGGTTAAAGATATTATGTATTTTTATCCTACCGATTAAACACGTCAAGAATAGGAGAAATACATGTACACTGCCTAAAAAAAATTAAAAGTCAAATATAGGCCCTGGAATGACACAGGAACATATGTATTGTGGTCAAATTTAACCAGGAACGCGTTCAGTGAGGTCAAGTTTAAACAGAAACATATTCAATTTGGGTGGGACTAGACAGAAACGTAACCTTTGTTCTCTGGTTTAAACAGGAACGTCTGGAGTGTAAC
This sequence comes from Mytilisepta virgata, assembly GCA_028015205.1. Taxonomy (NCBI): domain Eukaryota; kingdom Metazoa; phylum Mollusca; class Bivalvia; order Mytilida; family Mytilidae; genus Mytilisepta; species Mytilisepta virgata. Next base: position 860,620 of record JAPWFG010000023.1, read on the forward strand.
CATTATACAAAGAACATAAACAATTTAGCCGAGTTTATCCAGAAGCATATGTTTTGCCTAATTTAACCCAAAATGTACACAATATGGTTGGGTTTAACCAGGAGCATATAATTGGCCTGGTTTTACCATGAACACATATAAGGAGGTCAGGTTTAACCAGGAACACATATAAGGAGGTCAGGTTTAACCAGGAACACATACAATGCGGTCGTGTTTAACAATGAACATACATGTATAATGAGGTCGTGTTTAATCAGGATTATATGCAATACGAATGTGTTTAAACATTGTTACGGCCAGAAATCACCTTTAAATTGTAGCCAACAAAAGACACAAATCAATAATAAAATTTAACAAGATTTATTATACCCCCGCTTTTGAAAAAGAAAAAGCGGGGTATATAGTATTCGTTGTGTCCGTCCGTTCGTCCGACCTTTGTATCCGCAACTCCTCCTAAACTACTGAATGGAATTTGATGAAACTTTCAGAGAATCTTCATCCCATGATGGCATTGTGCACTTCCTATTTTAGAATTTGATCAGACCAATTTTTGGGGTTTCCCATAGAAAAACATGGACTTTGACTTTCAATGTCATAGAGGGTACCATGATGCCATCCGCAACTCCTCCTAAACCACTGTATGGAATTTGATGAAACTTTCAGAGGATCTTTATTACATGATGCCATAGTGCACTTCCTATTTTAGATTTTGATCTGATGAATATTTGGGGTTACCCATACCAAAACATGGACTTTGACATTCATTGTGATAAGGTACCATGATGCCATCCGCAACTCCTCCTAAACCACAGAATGGAATTTGATGAAACTTTCAGAGGATCTTTATTACATGATGCCATAGTGCACCTCCTATTTTAGATTTTGATCTGATGAATATTTGGGGTTACCCATACCAAAACATGGACTTTGACATTCATTGTGATAGGGGTACCATGATGCCATCCGCAACTCCTCCTAAACCACTGAATGGAATTTAATGAAACTTTCAGAGGATCTTTATTACATGATGCCATAGTGCACCTCCTATTTTAGATTTTGATCTGATGAATATTTGGGGTTACCCATACCAAAACATGGACTTTGACATTCATTGTGATAGGGGTACCATGATGCCATCCGCAACTCCTCCTAAACTACAGAATGGAATTTGATGAAACTTTCAGAGGATCTTTATTACATGATGCCATAGTGCACCTCCTATTTTAGATTTTGATCTGATGAATATTTGGGGTTACCCATACCAAAACATGGACTTTGACATTCATTGTGATAGGGGTACCATGATGCCATCCGCAACTCCTCCTAAACCACAGAATGGAATTTGATGAAACTTTCAGAGGTTCGTTATTACATGATGCCATAGTGCACCTCCTATTTTAGATTTTGATCCGATGAATATTTGGGGTTACCCATACCAAAACATGGACTTTGAAATTCATTGTGATAGGGGTACCATGATGCCATCTGCAACTCCTCCTAAACCACTGAATGGAATTTAATGAAACTTTCAGAGGATCTTTATTACATGATGCCATAGTGCACATCCTATTTTAGATTTTGATCTGATGAATATTTGGGGTTACCCATACCAAAACATGGACTTTGACATTCATTGTGATAGGGGTACCATGATGCCATCCGCAACTCCTCCTAAACCACTGAATGGAATTTAATGAAACTTTCAGAGGATCTTTATTACATGATGCCATAGTGCACATCCTATTTTAGATTTTGATCTGATGAATATTTGGGGTTACCCATACCAAAACATTGACTTTGCCATTCCTTGTGATAGGGGGTGCTTTGCTCACAGTATTTCTAGTTATATACAAGTTTACAAGAAATATTATACAAATTGAAATGTCAACTTAACTGTTAAAATATATGTCCGATGCTTTTGTCTTTTCTTTATCCGGATTTTTCTCTTCGCCGTTGCAGGAATCCAAACAGATATTATGTCCAATAAGTGACAATCTAGTATGATGTGGTTAACGTGAATAAGTGTGTCAATCCAACATCTGAGAACACAAGAATGTTAATGTCTGATCTGAAAGTCTAACTTTAGTATCCGTATATATATAGTTGTCACGGAAATCTCTAGAAGACTGTAGAAGGGAAACTCATAGAAACTGTAGAACGGAAACTTTTAGAATTCGGTAGAAGTTTGAATTACACATCGTATATTATGATCATTCCAGAATTATTATGTAGGTCAAATAGAAAGTTCTAATCATTCAATCAGTAACTATGATTGTTCCAGTGATTTCTAAACTGCACAATTATAACATTATTTGGTAAACAACTATAAGTATTATGTAAGCATATTATACATGTTATAAGGTCACACAAAACAAATTAGGCCAAGATAAATAAATATAATAATTACAATATCATAACAATATATACATTTGGTGAGGGTTAGGCCACACCAAAATGATCTTTAGTTCTTTGGATTTTGCCGCTCCGATTTTTGGACTATGTAAAAAAGTTTAAGAAAAAAAAACATTTTTGCCGCCTCATTTTGCAAAAATGCTGAAAATTCGCCCTAAATTCTTCATTTTTGAAGAAATTTAAAATAAAAATTGTTCGTCCCCTCCTAAAGTTTTGTAAAAGTTGGGATTTTTTGCAACATTTTATTTAAAAAAAAATTGTGCCGCACGTAAATTTGAGATCTTCGCCTGAAAAAAACGTGTTTAAGAAAAAAAATTAAATTAAAATTTCGCTCGCTCGCACCTATTTTTGCCATCCAAAAATCCAAAGAACTAAAAATTAATTTGGTGTGGCCTTATAAGCTGGAATGTATGAGTTAACCAGACACTTATAAAATGTTTGCTTGACTTAACTAAACTGTTTGTATTAATTTTGACTTTTATTTTCTTGTGTGTTTATTTATGATTAGATCATCAGTGCGTTTTTATTGGTCCTGTTTGTGTAGTTTTAGTTTACACCACCTAGTAAACTGACTGGAGTCGTTCGAAAAGAAAGAAAACAATTGTTCTCCTATTCTGCTTTTTGCTCTTTTAACCACTGTTTCGGGAGGATAAACATTATAATTGTCCGCGTATATAATCACAAACATAGACCCATCTAATTTAATAGTTAACGTGTCTTCTCGAATTGTCCGATGATTCAAAAACCCACAGAAGGCATAATGTGCAATTTTACATTCTATCAAGCCCTGTGATGTGTTTGTAATTTCCAGAACTACAGCACAATGCCATAAGTTATAGTAGCTGTATATTATAATGTCACCGATATTTACGTCCTCAGTACAGCGAATCTCTTTTTTCTCTGCCTTCAGTAGCTGCTTGTTCCTCTCGTAGCACGATTTGCAAAGCATTTTCTGTTCATATTCCTTTTCATTCCTCTGACTTTCGTCACTGATTCCACGAAAACCACTCCTTAAAAACATTCCTAAAACCATGCTTATTTTTCGTACCTGTATACTTAACTTTTTCCCTGTCACGCACCATGTAACAAAGTGCTCGCAGTTGTTACCAAACAGATCATATTGGAATTCATATTTCCCTTTTTGACCATTTTCGTTAGCCTCCGCTTCACTCAAAGCTCTCTTGATAATTTCCTCGGGTGGATATTGTGGAATATTGCTCTGATATTTGTACACCATTACTTTTCTTTTCTTTAGATTTACAGTTTCTTTGCATTTTCTCAAGTTTGCTTTATGTTCAAAAGGAAAGAAGCTTGCTGTTGTTGCTTTGATTGCCGAATTTGTTGCATGAACCAGTTCTAGACAAACTTCCTCTTTGCTCTCCCCTTTTGATTGAGTAATCTCGACTACAATAGCATGGTGGTCGTATATACGCCCTGCATAAATGATATGATCTCCCGGATGTACATCATCACTTGTTAGGACCGGAACCGGGGTAACACATTCAATGCATGCTTCAAGGATGTCCCTCATATTAGCTGCTTCCGGTGAATCTGGGTGTATAATAGCTTCTTTTCTGTTCATTGACAACCTTTCCAAAACAGTTCCGGATCCAGGTTTTCTTTGGAAGAGACCCGGACACTGTTTTTCTAATTTCGCTAGTTCTTCAGACGTCAATTCCTGGCTTTCACTATAGTATAAAGAAAAAAGGCAGTTGATAAAGAACACGAAGAATGTGGATATCATTAAAATATTGCATTTAAATGATGAAATATACCAATTAAATAAAAAATATTGCATTTAAATGACAAATTATACCATTTGAATAAAATATATTGCATTTAATTGCAAAATATCAAATTTTTACAACCAATACCATGCCATACTCCACATCAATACTTTATTGTGGGATAAAAAAAAATGCTATAAATTTAATTTCTATTTTTGTAACATAAAGAATGTCAAAGTTGGGTAACACGGTTTTCAAGTAAGTGTTATAATTTCAAAGCAATCTACATGTTACTGGATGTGTTACACATTTGTAATTATCCCCGCACCTCGAAGAAATTCGGGGATATTGTTATCGCCCCCGTCCGTCTGTCCGTCCATCACACTTTCTTGTGACATAAACTCCTCGTTCATTTTTAACCTTATACATTTAATTTGTATACAGTATTGTCACATACTGTATGTAGATGAACAAAAAGGTTTTATAATTTTGATTTTCGAAAATTGAAGCCCACAGGGGTCGAATTTCGAAAATTGAGAATTTAAGCGTGTGACTTAAACTCCTCTTTCATTTTTGACTTCATGCATTTAATTTCTATACAGTATTGTCACATACTGTATGTAGATGCGCAATAAAAAATTCGGAATAATTTACCAGTTGATGTAATTACTTCTAAAACTAATGAAGAATTCAAATTTAATATAGATCGTCATTGGCAGACAATGATGTACCAATTCAGTGACTGATATGGACAATGATTTTAAAATATTCCAGGGATCGAATTTGGAAAATTAGGAATTTAAGCTTGTGACCTAGACTCCTCTTTCATTTTTGACTGCATGCACTTAATTTCTATACAGTATTGTCACATCCTGTTTGTAGATACGCATAAAGGTTTTAGAATTTTGATCTTCAAAAATTGGGGTCCACAGGGGTCGAATTTCAAAAATTGAGACTTTAAGCTTGTGTCCTTAACTCCTCTTTCATTTTTTTAATTTTTTGCACTTAATTTCTATACAGAATAGTTCCAAACTGTATGTAGATGCGCTATAAGATTTTACAATTTTGATTTTCAGAACTGGGTGCCCACATGCAGGGGTTGAATTTTGAAAATTTGGAATTTAAGCTTGTGACCTAAACTCTTCTTTCATTTTTCATTGTATGTATTTAATGTCTGTACAGTATCGTCACACACTGTATATAGATGCGCAATAAGATTTTAGAATTTTGATTTTCAAAAATTGGGGCCTTATATTTTAAGCTGGTGACTGCAACTCTTCCTTCATTTTTCATTTTATACATTTTATTTCTCTTCAGTATTATCATACACTGTATGCAGATTCGCACTAAGGTTTTAGAATTTTGATCTTCCAAAAATTGGACCTGATTTCAAAGTTGTGATTGTGGGAAAGGTGCACAGGGATACGTCATGTGGGTAGAGCGGGGATAGCTGTCGTTTCTGACTGCCGCATCAATCTAGTTGAAATGTTTGTGTTCGAATTTTCATACATGGGAACATTACTGCAGGCTTATCAGATTTTTTTTTTTAATAACTGGAAAAAACTTTGTTCGACTTTGTGTTGTCCATAAGTAGTAGAAAGAGCTGATTATAAGGACGTTTCAAAATGGCGGACAAAATGGAGTACCGGAAGTCTCGTTCAACACGAGATCTCGGGTAATCTCGTTCTGTAAATCTCGATCAAAATGAGATCTCGTGAAAAGATGAATCATAACTTCCGCCAATATGGCTACCACATCACGTATGTCTCGAGATCTCGCTTAAACTTAGGTTACAACTTCCTCTGTATTCTTATTCTCGTTAACACGAGAACTTACTAAATTATTGCTAAGTGAGATATATAAAACTGAGAGCTAAACATTAGATATTAGCTTGTAAAAAAATAAAGAAAAAGAAAAGATAGTGTTTTTTTTTAAATGATTATTGTCATTTATAAAATTAAGAAGTTATAAAATAACAATCCAAAGATACTAATATTAGATATAGTAAATATAAAATTATTTTACCTTTAATTTGCAAAGTAGTCAGATAGTCCAAGCATACTTTCTCGAATTTCTTCTGTTATTTAAGACAGTATGCTGTATAGATCGTGTAAAATCTGTCCTTTAGAACTTAAAAACAGATCCATAGGGTGTTTCCACTCTTTTTTTGTTTTGGTTATATGTTAATTTTGAAGAAAATTATTATAACTATACATAAATTACATGCAGTGTACATAAATCTCTCATTATTCTTAAAGTCTCCAATGGCGATTTCGCTTATCACAATTTTAATTCCTTTCCTAACTAAACACTCACTAAATATTTGAAAATTTCTTTGAATGAATGAATCTTCAGTTCCAGTAGTTATACACATCGAATTTTCGGTTTCTTTATCTATTTCGGTAACATTTACATTAGTGAAACTGTTCCCTTATCTTGCTTTGTTCTTTTTCTTAAACGAACAAATTAAACAGAATGCGTCATTATAAAAGGAAGTAAAAAAAAAAATAATAATAATACACAAAATAAACAACTTTAATGAAGATGTACTATTGGTTTTAATATAATTTTGCTGTTTTCCTGATGCCATTCTCTATCTACACATACATGATTAGTATTATGTATATTGAAACATGTTGGTAATTAATGGGGATTTATGTTCTTTTCTTATTGGTAATAAAAGATATATAATGTTATTTTGTATATGTACAATGTACATGACTAATTTATGATTTTTATGACTTTTGGACTCACTGTTAGGACTAAACATGTTAAATGTCCAAAAACGTTGATAATCTTCCAGCAATTCCCCTGTCTTATTATTCTTCTACGTTTCGAAAATGTTTCACAAGAAACGGAAAGTATTAAATATAAAGGGAAATGCACATAATACGGAGATTTTCCACGAAATAAATACATATTTATCCGACACATAAACCAACTGACAATAACTTATGTATGGTTTGGGAAAATCTTAAAGTAGGCATACCAAAAATAAAGTATTTCCGAAAACAGATGAATGAAAAATGCAAATTACATAGCTTAAATACATGCATGTTTCCATACAATTAAAGTCAAAGTGAAAAGTAAAGTTTGTCGCAGTTAATATTTTTTTTCAAGTTTCTGTTGCAATATTTTTTTAAAACATAATGTTTTAATAAATGTCCCCATAAATATACAATAATATAAAATTTATCTAATACCATTTTAGTATACAATGTGCGGACTTAATGAAGATAAATCGAGTTTACTTTCCCATTCGGGAACATGTTATCTTTGTGTTTTAGGAGTAAAATTCTGAATTAGTTGCCAAATATACGAGAAAAACCAATTTCATACATTATGAAAAAAGGAAAACCACGCAATGCGTTAACATTCTATATCCTCGCATGCTTTCTCGATTCTCATAAATGTCATAAAAATATGTTCTAATATGAGGATTCGTCAGTGAATCAGGGGCAAAGAAAATCAGAAATTATTGTTAAGTTCTTGTAAACATTAAGAATAATAATATTTATTGATTGAAAATCCAACAAACAATCATAGTCTACAACATGAAAAGACAAAACACAAAGAAATCAAGCACTGTCGTCTATCAACACGAATGAGGCTATTACCGAAGTAAAAGATAGAAATACTATATTATAATCAAAGGTATATCGGTATCTTTCGTTTGCATTACATATCATTTATACCTGTCGTATGTATTTTCATGACATCAAAATAATTACTGTTCGTATTTTAAATGTAAATTTTTCTATATCTGATAGATCATTATTAAAACCGGAAAAACAGCAGTAATATCAGAAAAACATTATTTCTGAGCTGTTCTAACTCTTTAAATTTTATGACGAAATGAGATTCATCCTCTTCATCATTTTTACGATATGAACAAATTCTAATTTATTTGAAATGCCCGTATTCACGCTACAAGAACGGGTAAGGAGTGTGCAGTTTGTCAGAGGCAAATTGTACTTTCCTTTTCTGTCTTGGGGATTCAAACCCATGCACAAATTTTCCATAAAAAATGCTAACTCCATTAATTCAACGGTTTGCCATGATCCGTTGTATCTGATAGCTATTATTTAAATGTATGAATATACCAAAGATAATTATCTGATCAATATATTCTTGATTACAAGCAGTGTACTTAATTTTAAACGGTATTTCACACCCAAATGTTGTAAACAAAGTCTACAAGTACACCAATATCAGTAATCCACTGGACCGTACTACTGCACTGAAATCAAATTGAGAAATATTAACAATGATTGTATTTGGTATGAGTCTGAATACGGGTTTAATTTTGCTACTTGGTTATTTTCTTATTCTACAATTAATTTATTTACCGCAGTACTGTAGTATTTTATAATTTCGTTTAAAGTTTTTGCATGATGTCGATCAACTTTATTCAAATTTATCTCATGCTCAAAGTTTCAGTTTCATTGTGAAATCCTCAAATGCATACCGGCAAATATGAATGAATCATTTTAAATTGAAAGATTAGGGAGGTAAAAAAGATGTGTGAAAAGCAACGATATTGTAGAACTGAATTAAAATGTGACATAAATGTTGTTGAGACAATAATTCTAAAATGGAATCGGAAGTATAAAATAGCTGGCTTTTGACCTTCGCACTCAGTTAATCTTTATTTTCATTTCTTTCTTTATAACAAGCACTCCATGAGCCTACGTAAAACATTACATACTCAAAAATACATAAACATAACAACAAATACATTCAATAACTTATAATATCTTCTGACATAAAAAGACAAAATAATAAGCCTCCTTAAATGACTATAGATAATACTTAACACCCTCCTTTGAACCTGAACCATTCGAAGGACAAATTAACAATACTATACATTAAAGATTTCATAATTTTGATAACAGAAACACTGACAGAATTTTGGTAATTCATAGGGAAAGAAACAAAGGTCCGTAAGGTGGAGAATCCCTTTGAACTTGCAAAACGCCTTAGTTGTTAAAATAGGAAATGATCAAGGTTGTACATCGAACATATTTCTGTCAAAACATAAATATTTGTTCAGCTTAGCATGCCAATGAAGCTGAATTTATGAACAAGAGGTTTATGTTCATATCGATTGAAAAGTGATTGCTTTTACTTGGTGGTCTGAAACACAACTCCTAACACGCTTCTACTAGGTTTTTGTTCAAGTTTCTTCGATATAATAACTTCATTCAAATCTTCGCCCTCGCTGTCTTCCTTTGAAATGTCCAAATGTAACATAATTTATATCAAATTATCAAATTAGGAAATCATTGTCAATTGTTTTAAATGAAGCTAACCATTTTTCTTTCTATATATTTGTCAAAACTTGAAGAAAATAAGCTAGGGAAAACTAGCGGCGTTCAATATTTTCCTCACTTTATACACCTTTACTATGTATATATTCATATATTAAAATACAACATTCCAAAAAAAAAAAAAAAAAAAAAAAATTACAAAGATTTAAATAGATCATTTTAAAGAAATGAGAGTATATTAAAAATAGTTACATTATTAGCACATTTATTGTTACATTAAGTAGTAGAGTCCGAAAAATATCCGTTGTCAATTGAGAAGACTGAATTTGACAACAGTTCCATGCTATAAGAGACAGACATTTTGAAGAATTGAATTCAAAACGAAATTATTTGACAAAGTATTTCATCAAAGTATATTTGAACTAAGAATTATTGATTGAAAATCTCGTATCTTTGAGATGAAATTTTTTTTTAAATCTATAAAAAAAATCAATTTTGATGTGATATTTTTTGACTGAAATCAATTTGAATAATTCCCAAAAACACTTTAATTTCTGGACCGATAACAAAGGTGTCAAAGCATGTATACTATTTCTTATATAAAGATATAAGTAAAACTCATCAAACAATGTGTAATATTTCTTTTTAATAGTATATATGTAAGGGTGTAAATATTTTACTGACTTAACTGAACATTTGTTTTGAGGATGCTAAATTTTATGATATTGTGAATATCTCCAAGTATTATAAAAAACAAAATATGTTTTGTTTCATTTAAAAGTTACAGCCAAAAAGAATCCATACAATATTTAATTATATTTTTGGAATAGTTTATACATGTATCTCATATTGTCACGGTACATAACACTACGTGTATCAATTTTAATAAAAATACTCTCATGTTTCGTGCTGTCTCGTTCAAATTCATTGATTCGATTCCTGTTGTAAAATATTTTTGTAGTTTCTCCCATTTCGCTTTTTTCATTCTTTTTCGTTTACTTTCATACAGCTAAATGATTAAAAATATGTAATTGTTTCATTGAAACACTATCTAGAATGAATAAGGACCATTTAAGAATTTCAACAATGAATTAGATTATGGAGAAAACATTTCGAAATAAAAAATTAGTTGCGAAAACTTCGAAGCTGCTGTTCGTGAATTTATATTTCTATGTATAATATTTGACAGCAGAATAACTGTTTGCTGATCAACAATAGATGTGCATTTATCAGTGTTTGGATTAGATCGAAAATCGTGCCGTGTCGTGTTGCAATGAAACCTCGTCCATGCATAGATAAAAACTAGCACCGTGAAAAAAAAATCAAACGAAAAAGAGTATCTTAACTACAAATTAAAAAATCTCAACTTATTATTTCTTAAATTAGATTTGTTGTGACCTTGTTATTTAACTACACTGGATCATTAAAGGTATCACATATTCCGCTTACGGTGAAAAGAGTGCATCAGATATAGAATAATATATATATTAATATTTAAAAGGAATGAATGAAACCCCCGACAAATTACATCCAGAAATAGATCCACCCCAAAATTAAAATGAATATCATTCTAAGAAACTTACAATTAAGCAATGTAGTTACATTGCAAATTAGTTTTCTTGTTGTTTTGATATACAACTATTTTTGATATTTAAAAGTATAATTAAAAAAGAACAGACAATGTATTGTACCTGTAAATTAACTCGGTGAAAAGAGAGGAATCCGATGGGATAAAGAAATGAAAACTTTCTCACTTTTTAAACGAATGAATTTTGATTTTCAATCGCCTTCTTGTATTCTAGAGGATACGTTCCACTCGATTACTTTTTTTTTTTTTTAACATATTGCATGCTTAATTTTGTTTTATTGTCAACAATTTTCCATGTGTATGTACGAAAAAAAATGCCTGACGTTATAATTTTTTTCAAAGGACTGCTTACAGAATGTTGCTGAACTACCTTAAATGGAAATTATAGTATTTGCATCAATCGAATATATTATCAACAAATTAAATGTGTCGTTTTTGCGATTGTCAATAGCGGAAAAAGTATACAGACGCGACAAACAGTTGGAAACGTCCACACATACAAAATCCAAGAAAAAATACAAAGTCAGAAAAAAGAAACAAAGCAAACGAACGCCACAAGGATACATGTATAACTAAAGAAGCAACAACAAAAAAAAAAACATATAATAAACTAATCAAAAATAGAACAAGACAGCACAGAAACTAAAGCACTAGCAATATGAACTTCCTTTGATAATTGTTTCTTATTTATCGAATGATAGGGCTTGTAGCTTGTTGAGTTGTTGAGAGGGTGGGGAGGAAAAACAACTAACAAAACCTTGCGTATGGTTTCGGAAAATCGACTGACTCCCCAGATTTTCCGAAACCATACGCAAGGTTTTGTTAGTTGTTTTTCCTCCCCACCCTCTCCATCAGTTGGGAAAGGGGGGGGGGGGGGGGGTGGCTTAAACTTGAAGGTTATCAGTTTTGTTTTCCCCGGATTTAAGGATCTCCCAAATTTGGTAAAAGAAACGGAAATAACTTTGAAGTTTGATTTGAATGATTATACTATAGTATTTCTATCAGTTACTTCAATAATAGCCTTAGTCCTCTTGATGGAACTCATACTTGCCTGACGATAGTTCTTGATTTGTTTGTGTTTTGTCGTTTCTTGTATGTTGGAGATTATAACCCATTTCCTGGATTTTCAATCAAAGAAATATTCTTATTCTTAACGTTCACAAGAACTTAACAATAATGTCTGAAAGTCACTGACGAAACCTCATATTACAACAGACTAAGATGCCAAGTACGCAAATTACATAAAGTTATCCTGGTGAAACGACAAACAAAATTTGAGATGAAAGAATGTTGGCGGATTGTGTGGTTTTATTTTTTTTATAATATATATGACGGCACTTTTTCGTTATTAAAATTTCACGAACTTTCACGGACTCTAGATGGTTGAATTTTCATCTTGATCTGTATCTTGTGCAAGTAGAAAAATCAATCACCTCTGCCATCACACACATACGCAGTTCATTGCGTTTTATAAACGGATGGTTACCATAACATGTCCTAGCTGTATAATAAAATATTTTTATTAATGCTCTGTGGTGGGGTAATTAAAGGTTTTACTCGTTTTCAGGCACTGAAAGAACGTTTTAAGGCATATTCTATACATTGTTGCAATATTTAAAGAATTCTTTGATGCACAAGATGTGCGTATTTCATCGATTCACGACGATTCAGATGTACTTGAGGTCTAAAATGTTGAAAACCGAAACCAAAATCCAAAGATTTGAAGAGCAATATTAAAAATGCCATGCTAACCAAAAGGATAAAGCTAAAACCACCAAAGACAATAACTCTTTACGAGTGAGATACTGGTTAGATCTCGTAAAATTGAAGAAATTTTTTAACAGTAAATTTAAAGAATAATATATGTGTTCTGCTACCTCGACTACCTTCCGCGCTTTTTCATTAGTACAAAAAAGGAAGTTTCTCTTATAGTCAGTCAACCAACTTTAGTATATTATATTTAATACAACTCTGTTTGTTTATTTATTTATTTATTTATTTTTTAGATTTTTTTTATATTCTTATTTTCGTTTCATTTATTCACGATTTATCGTAAGGTATTACTTTCTAATTTTAAAGTTATCCTGTTTTGAATTTGTGGAGTATGTGTCAATGACGTATCATTTCACTTAATATTCTCCAGAGAGAAAGAGAGAGAGAGAGGGAGAGTAATAAAACTGAAGCCAGTTAAACTTTAAAACATCGAAAGGCATTTTTATTTCATGAATATCTCTGATTTCACGGCAAGATTATCTAAAAACCAAGTAAACACAATGTTAGAATTTTAAGTAATACATTTTAACTTGTATTTTGAATTTGAATTTGCCAAAATTTTTTAATACCTGATACCAGTTTTCCTTAAGATAAGAAAATTAGAACCACGAACCTATCGAAAATGAGCATATAGATAAAAAAGATTTTCTTTATTTAAAGAAACATAAAGAAAAAATGATTTCGTTGTATTTATAATTTTTTGAAAACAAAAATATTGTGATACCAAAGCTCAAAGGTTTGACTTTATAAAACTGAAACAAGAAGAGAGGTCCTTAGAAATTTGCTAATTTGATGAAAATAAAAAAGGCCAATTTATGATATAAAAAAAAGATTTGAAAACTGAAACAGAATGTGTGGTTATCAATTTTGGTATTTTCATAAATGTAACAAGCATGGATCTTTTCCACAGTGTAACAAGCATGGATTTTTTCCACAATTATTTGTACATGTACTGAATTCTCATTGTAGGAAATACATTTTGGAACTCAACAAGCTACAAGCCCTATCATTCGATAAATAAGAAACAATTATCAAAGGAAGTTCATATTGCTAGTGCTTTAGTTTCTGTGCTGTCTTGTTCTATTTTTGATTAGTTTATTATATGTTTTTTTTTTTGTTGTTGCTTCTTTAGTTATACATGTATCCTTGTGGCGTTCGTTTGCTTTGTTTCTTTTTTCTGACTTTGTATTTTTTCTTGGATTTTGTATGTGTGGACGTTTCCAACTGTTTGTCGCGTCTGTATACTTTTTCCGCTATTGACAATCGCAAAAACGACACATTTAATTTGTTGATAATATATTCGATTGATGCAAATACTATAATTTCCATTTAAGGTAGTTCAGCAACATTCTGTAAGCAGTCCTTTGAAAAAAATTATAACGTCAGGCATTTTTTTTCGTACATACACATGGAAAATTGTTGACAATAAAACAAAATTAAGCATGCAATATGTTAAAAAAAAAAAAAAAGTAATCGAGTGGAACGTATCCTCTAGAATACAAGAAGGCGATTGAAAATCAAAATTCATTCGTTTAAAAAGTGAGAAAGTTTTCATTTCTTTATCCCATCGGATTCCTCTCTTTTCACCGAGTTAATTTACAGGTACAATACATTGTCTGTTCTTTTTTAATTATACTTTTAAATATCAAAAATAGTTGTATATCAAAACAACAAGAAAACTAATTTGCAATGTAACTACATTGCTTAATTGTAAGTTTCTTAGAATGATATTCATTTTAATTTTGGGGTGGATCTATTTCTGGATGTAATTTGTCGGGGGTTTCATTCATTCCTTTTAAATATTAATATATATATTTTATTCTATATCTGATGCACTCTTTTCACCGTAAGCGGAATATGTGATACCTTTAATGATCCAGTGTAGTTAAATAACAAGGTCACAACAAATCTAATTTAAGAAATAATAAGTTGAGATTTTTTAATTTGTAGTTAAGATACTCTTTTTCGTTTGATTTTTTTTTCACGGTGCTAGTTTTTATCTATGCATGGACGAGGTTTCATTGCAACACGACACGGCACGATTTTCGATCTAATCCAAACACTGATAAATGCACATCTATTGTTGATCAGCAAACAGTTATTCTGCTGTCAAATATTATACATAGAAATATAAATTCACGAACAGCAGCTTCGAAGTTTTCGCAACTAATTTTTTATTTCGAAATGTTTTCTCCATAATCTAATTCATTGTTGAAATTCTTAAATGGTCCTTATTCATTCTAGATAGTGTTTCAATGAAACAATTACATATTTTTAATCATTTAGCTGTATGAAAGTAAACGAAAAAGAATGAAAAAAGCGAAATGGGAGAAACTACAAAAATATTTTACAACAGGAATCGAATCAATGAATTTGAACGAGACAGCACGAAACATGAGAGTATTTTTATTAAAATTGATACACGTAGTGTTATGTACCGTGACAATATGAGATACATGTATAAACTATTCCAAAAATATAATTAAATATTGTATGGATTCTTTTTGGCTGTAACTTTTAAATGAAACAAAACATATTTTGTTTTTTATAATACTTGGAGATATTCACAATATCATAAAATTTAGCATCCTCAAAACAAATGTTCAGTTAAGTCAGTAAAATATTTACACCCTTACATATATACTATTAAAAAGAAATATTACACATTGTTTGATGAGTTTTACTTATATCTTTATATAAGAAATAGTATACATGCTTTGACACCTTTGTTATCGGTCCAGAAATTAAAGTGTTTTTGGGAATTATTCAAATTGATTTCAGTCAAAAAATATCACATCAAAATTGATTTTTTTTATAGATTTAAAAAAAAATTTCATCTCAAAGATAGGAGATTTTCAATCAATAATTCTTAGTTCAAATATACTTTGATGAAATACTTTGTCAAATAATTTCGTTTTGAATTCAATTCTTCAAAATGTCTGTCTCTTATAGCATGGAACTGTTGTCAAATTCAGTCTTCTCAATTGACAACGGATATTTTTCGGACTCTACTACTTAATGTAACAATAAATGTGCTAATAATGTAACTATTTTTAATATACTCTCATTTCTTTAAAATGATCTATTTAAATCTTTGTAATTTTTTTTTTTTTTTTTTTTTTTTTGGAATGTTGTATTTTAATATATGAATATATACATAGTAAAGGTGTATAAAGTGAGGAAAATATTGAACGCCGCTAGTTTTCCCTAGCTTATTTTCTTCAAGTTTTGACAAATATATAGAAAGAAAAATGGTTAGCTTCATTTAAAACAATTGACAATGATTTCCTAATTTGATAATTTGATATAAATTATGTTACATTTGGACATTTCAAAGGAAGACAGCGAGGGCGAAGATTTGAATGAAGTTATTATATCGAAGAAACTTGAACAAAAACCTAGTAGAAGCGTGTTAGGAGTTGTGTTTCAGACCACCAAGTAAAAGCAATCACTTTTCAATCGATATGAACATAAACCTCTTGTTCATAAATTCAGCTTCATTGGCATGCTAAGCTGAACAAATATTTATGTTTTGACAGAAATATGTTCGATGTACAACCTTGATCATTTCCTATTTTAACAACTAAGGCGTTTTGCAAGTTCAAAGGGATTCTCCACCTTACGGACCTTTGTTTCTTTCCCTATGAATTACCAAAATTCTGTCAGTGTTTCTGTTATCAAAATTATGAAATCTTTAATGTATAGTATTGTTAATTTGTCCTTCGAATGGTTCAGGTTCAAAGGAGGGTGTTAAGTATTATCTATAGTCATTTAAGGAGGCTTATTATTTTGTATTTTTATGTCAGAAGATATTATAAGTTATTGAATGTATTTGTTGTTATGTTTATGTATTTTTGAGTATGTAATGTTTTACGTAGGCTCATGGAGTGCTTGTTATAAAGAAAGAAATGAAAATAAAGATTAACTGAGTGCGAAGGTCAAAAGCCAGCTATTTTATACTTCCGATTCCATTTTAGAATTATTGTCTCAACAACATTTATGTCACATTTTAATTCAGTTCTACAATATCGTTGCTTTTCACACATCTTTTTTACCTCCCTAATCTTTCAATTTAAAATGATTCATTCATATTTGCCGGTATGCATTTGAGAATTTCACAATGAAACTGAAACTTTGAGCATGAGATAAATTTGAATAAAGTTGATCGACATCATGCAAAAACTTTAAACGAAATTATAAAATACTACAGTACTGCGGTAAATAAATTAATTGTAGAATAAGAAAATAACCAAGTAGCAAAATAAAACCCGTATTCAGACTCATACCAAATACAATCATTGTTAATATTTCTCAATTTGATTTCAGTGCAGTAGTACGGTCCAGTGGATTACTGATATTGGTGTACTTGTAGACTTTGTTTACAACATTTGGGTGTGAAATACCGTTTAAAATTAAGTACACTGCTTGTAATCAAGAATATATTGATCAGATAATTATCTTTGGTATATTCATACATTTAAATAATAGCTATCAGATACAACGGATCATGGCAAACCGTTGAATTAATGGAGTTAGCATTTTTTATGGAAAATTTGTGCATGGGTTTGAATCCCCAAGACAGAAAAGGAAAGTACAATTTGCCTCTGACAAACTGCACACTCCTTACCCGTTCTTGTAGCGTGAATACGGGCATTTCAAATAAATTAGAATTTGTTCATATCGTAAAAATGATGAAGAGGATGAATCTCATTTCGTCATAAAATTTAAAGAGTTAGAACAGCTCAGAAATAATGTTTTTCTGATATTACTGCTGTTTTTCCGGTTTTAATAATGATCTATCAGATATAGAAAAATTTACATTTAAAATACGAACAGTAATTATTTTGATGTCATGAAAATACATACGACAGGTATAAATGATATGTAATGCAAACGAAAGATACCGATATACCTTTGATTATAATATAGTATTTCTATCTTTTACTTCGGTAATAGCCTCATTCGTGTTGATAGACGACAGTGCTTGATTTCTTTGTGTTTTGTCTTTTCATGTTGTAGACTATGATTGTTTGTTGGATTTTCAATCAATAAATATTATTATTCTTAATGTTTACAAGAACTTAACAATAATTTCTGATTTTCTTTGCCCCTGATTCACTGACGAATCCTCATATTAGAACATATTTTTATGACATTTATGAGAATCGAGAAAGCATGCGAGGATATAGAATGTTAACGCATTGCGTGGTTTTCCTTTTTTCATAATGTATGAAATTGGTTTTTCTCGTATATTTGGCAACTAATTCAGAATTTTACTCCTAAAACACAAAGATAACATGTTCCCGAATGGGAAAGTAAACTCGATTTATCTTCATTAAGTCCGCACATTGTATACTAAAATGGTATTAGATAAATTTTATATTATTGTATATTTATGGGGACATTTATTAAAACATTATGTTTTAAAAAAATATTGCAACAGAAACTTGAAAAAAAATATTAACTGCGACAAACTTTACTTTTCACTTTGACTTTAATTGTATGGAAACATGCATGTATTTAAGCTATGTAATTTGCATTTTTCATTCATCTGTTTTCGGAAATACTTTATTTTTGGTATGCCTACTTTAAGATTTTCCCAAACCATACATAAGTTATTGTCAGTTGGTTTATGTGTCGGATAAATATGTATTTATTTCGTGGAAAATCTCCGTATTATGTGCATTTCCCTTTATATTTAATACTTTCCGTTTCTTGTGAAACATTTTCGAAACGTAGAAGAATAATAAGACAGGGGAATTGCTGGAAGATTATCAACGTTTTTGGACATTTAACATGTTTAGTCCTAACAGTGAGTCCAAAAGTCATAAAAATCATAAATTAGTCATGTACATTGTACATATACAAAATAACATTATATATCTTTTATTACCAATAAGAAAAGAACATAAATCCCCATTAATTACCAACATGTTTCAATATACATAATACTAATCATGTATGTGTAGATAGAGAATGGCATCAGGAAAACAGCAAAATTATATTAAAACCAATAGTACATCTTCATTAAAGTTGTTTATTTTGTGTATTATTATTATTTTTTTTTTTACTTCCTTTTATAATGACGCATTCTGTTTAATTTGTTCGTTTAAGAAAAAGAACAAAGCAAGATAAGGGAACAGTTTCACTAATGTAAATGTTACCGAAATAGATAAAGAAACCGAAAATTCGATGTGTATAACTACTGGAACTGAAGATTCATTCATTCAAAGAAATTTTCAAATATTTAGTGAGTGTTTAGTTAGGAAAGGAATTAAAATTGTGATAAGCGAAATCGCCATTGGAGACTTTAAGAATAATGAGAGATTTATGTACACTGCATGTAATTTATGTATAGTTATAATAATTTTCTTCAAAATTAACATATAACCAAAACAAAAAAAGAGTGGAAACACCCTATGGATCTGTTTTTAAGTTCTAAAGGACAGATTTTACACGATCTATACAGCATACTGTCTTAAATAACAGAAGAAATTCGAGAAAGTATGCTTGGACTATCTGACTACTTTGCAAATTAAAGGTAAAATAATTTTATATTTACTATATCTAATATTAGTATCTTTGGATTGTTATTTTATAACTTCTTAATTTTATAAATGACAATAATCATTTAAAAAAAAACACTATCTTTTCTTTTTCTTTATTTTTTTACAAGCTAATATCTAATGTTTAGCTCTCAGTTTTATATATCTCACTTAGCAATAATTTAGTAAGTTCTCGTGTTAACGAGAATAAGAATACAGAGGAAGTTGTAACCTAAGTTTAAGCGAGATCTCGAGACATACGTGATGTGGTAGCCATATTGGCGGAAGTTATGATTCATCTTTTCACGAGATCTCATTTTGATCGAGATTTACAGAACGAGATTACCCGAGATCTCGTGTTGAACGAGACTTCCGGTACTCCATTTTGTCCGCCATTTTGAAACGTCCTTATAATCAGCTCTTTCTACTACTTCCATACTTTCACTTTGCATGTTCCGAAACAGTAATCTCAAATTGACGAAAATTATTTTTGGAGATATTTCCAAATCATATATTTGTTCAAATGGTTACAGAAGTTAAGCATACCAGGTTTGTCTGGCAAAAATTTGAAATTCGAAAATTCGAAAAAAAAACAATGACAAATATTGTTGATTGCAATGTTTCCAAGTTTTATGTATTGAGTGCGCTCAGGCGTCTCACGTCTATAGCAAATAACAGTCGAGGCATTCACTTGACATGAAATCGATATACAGACATGACGGATGAGGCGTAGAAGCGGGTGAAAATGCGAGGGTTTCCCGAGCATTTTCCCCGATTCGTGCCGAATTCGTATGTCGAATTTTATGTCAAATAAATGTACTATTATTATATATAGTCTTTATACATGGTATACTGCAATCTTTAGTGGCATTAGTGGTTATTATTACCAATTTCAAGATTATTTAAAAAGTTTGTTTTACCCTCAAGAGGCCCAATTAAGATATGGCGAGTGAACCCACATTTTCAAAGATCGATGAGCAGGTATACCATTGATAATCGCATAAGATCATTTAAGATACCTGCATGTAAAATACATGTAAGATCGTTGTGGGGCTCGTAGGGAAATATTCTCCCACCATATTTTGGTAATATTTCAAAACTTTAACAGACATCAATCTTGCATGGTTTAGTGCCATAATACGCAACAATTAAAGAGATTTATAAAATATACTATTTGTGTCCATATCAGTCACTGAATTGGTACATCACTGTCTCCAAATGACGGTCTATAATTTTTTTGAATTCTTCAATAGTTTTAGAAGTAATTACATCAACTGGTAAATTATTCAAATATGGGAAATCGTCTAGATAAAAGACATTTAATTGACTGCTATATTTTTTTTTCAACAATAAAAAATAATTAACAAGAGAATAAGTTTGACATTTTGTTCTAATGATTGAAATCAGTAAGTCTGTTCATTTCAGTCCCGTTAATCAGGTCAAGCAGGAAAAAATAGCGATGCAGCTGTTTATGGACAGGTATGGCAAGCCGTTTTCGTCAAAACTATGTTTAAGCCATTTTTCGAAAAATTTGCACACAGTGAGAATTAGAAATTGCACACCTAGATTTCAAAATTACACACATGCACTGAGACTGAAAATCTTCACTACACACACTGAAAATTGATAACAAACTGATCTTAAAAATACAGAGGTGTAGCGAGAGCACCTAGAAAAACAAAGCTGGTAGGCGTATCCTTTGCTTCTTTCCTGTGGACAATTCATGTAGTACTCTTTGCCCAATATTCATTTTTAACATTGATCAGTTATTTTAGTTTTATTGACAATTACTATTTCATGAATATCTAGGTCAACATTAAATATGCTAAAAGGGAAATCTCATACTATGGAACGCCACAGCTGTCTTATGTTCATTTCCATAATGTTGTTCATGTTGTTATGTCCATTTGTTGTTTTATTAAGGCAGATTGTCTGATTGTGTTGTTTTTCTTATGTTGTTCTGTTCAAATATAATTTTATTGAGTTAATTTCTATTTTGTTATGTGCAATTATTATTTCATTCAGTCGAATCAATTTGTTGCGCGGTTAAAAGATCGTTTTGTTGGGTCAGTTGATTATATTGTTATGTTAAATCATTATTTTATTGTGTTAAATCAGCATTTTATTACGTTAGATCAACTTATTATCATGTTTAACTATTATTTTATCAAGGCAAATCAACATATTGTTATGTTCAATCATTATTTCGTCTTGTTTGTATAGTCTAAGTAAAGTCAAGAAATACCAAAGGGATATTCTAACTTCATTTGATGTTTCATTACGTATTATATATATGTTGACAAAAATAAATTATAATCGTGTTCGTTTTAATGTTGTGGAGTTCATTTGTTTCTTCGTTAAGTTAATATACAATAACATGGGGTTGCATTTTCATCACGTGATGTCAAGCACCAACTTTATTTCATTGTGTTGAGTTATTATGTTGTTGGGTTGAATCGTTATGTTGATCAATGTTATGTTGTTCATTCGGAAATGATCTTCGAGTTACTTCGGTATTAACAGATTAATTTGAGACTACTCCCAATCTGCCATAAACTATGCAACACCTACCCAAGTGTTTCGGGTACCTGTTTAGATCGATTAATAGGTTCAAGGCTATACCCATCATCAGCGACTCAAGCCCCTGATGTTTTATTTTAAGGGATCAACCATTTTTAAGGGGGGGGGGAGGGGTAGGATCAGTTTTGGAATAAAAAGGCAGGGCCAGGATTTTGGCAAAGTAAAACGGCAGGACCACTGTAGGTGTGAAAAATAAATGGAGGACATGTGTCAATCAGGATATTTTCTGGTTTAAATGAAAAATAAAAAGGTAGGTCGAAATAGCAGCCGAAGAATGAAAATATTCAGGAAACAAAATAGGTAGGACCAAACATTTGATCCTAGCCAACCCCCTAACCCCCCCCCCCCCACCCCTTAAAAGTCAAATGGTTGCTCCCTAAAACAAAAAGTCTTCGAAATTCGGCTAAAACGAAATAAAAACAGTACATCTTTCTCAAACGTATCAAATACGTAAATTATAACACAAATTCTCAATTGAAAACAATTTTTATGCACAATGAGATAAAGACTTAAATAGAAAAGCATAGACTATTGACTATGGCCTGGTATTGGTTCAAAAAATATATATATATTTTATTTTAATGCAATATTTTTTATTGAATTGGTATATTTCTTCATTTAAATGCAATATTTTTTTTTATTTAAATGGTATATTTTTTCATTTAAATTCAATATTTTTTATTCAAATGGTATAATTTGTCATTCAAATGCAATATGTTTTATTTAATTGGTATAACTTGTCATTTTAATGCAATATTTTTTATTCAATTGGTATATTTGTCGTTTTAACTTTAATTTGCAATGTTTAGTAGTTTTTTAATTATATGCAATAATTGCATTATGGGAAATTGTTTGACGTCACAAGGTCAAACATGCCTGAATTTCTGGGGTAACCAGGACGGTTTGAAAGTGGCCTCGCGCCCCGGACGAGGCGTCGCTGAATTCCTATTATATTTTCTTTCGTTTGTTTTCCCTATCGCTCGGCACGGATTCTGGCAAAAGTTTAGCCCTCGAGCTTTAAAAGCGCCCTTCTCGCCGCGTGTCTTATTGACGAAAAACTCCGTTTTTTTCCTTTCGAACACACGAAGATAATCACTCCGATCCCGTCTTTACCCTCCAGGCCAGTCCGTCTCCTTTCCGACCCGGTTCCGTGCCGGAGGGACGCATGCCTCTCGTCGATTGCCTGTTTTGTCGACGCGTCTTCCTCCCAATGTTCTGGTGCACGGAGCCGGCGTTTCCTGGCGGAAATTTCCGGAGACCCGACTACTGACGGTGGAGGGAGGGAGAATCTCTTTTTTTTCTATCACCGACCTCATATTGCATTTAAATGAAGAAATATACCAATTAAATAAAAAATATTGCATTTAAATGACAAATTATACCATTTGAATAAAAAATATTGCATTTAAATGAAAAATATCAAAATTTTGCAGCCAATACCATGCCATAATTGACCAACCAGTGTGCAACTCTTTGTGTATCAGTTTCTCAACATACATTGTAAAATAATTAAAGATAATACGTCTTAAGGGAGCAAAAGTTTGGTCCTGCATATATTGAAGATCATTTCCGAATGAACAACATAAGGTAGATCAACGTAACATTCAACCCAACAACATAATAACACAAAACAATGAAATAAAGTTGCTACTTGACATCACGTGATGTAAACATGGTAAATGCAATCCTATGGAACGCCACATCTGTCTTATGTTCATTTCCATGATGTTGTTATGTCCATTTGTTGTTTTATTAAGTCAAATTGTCTGATTGTGTTGTTTGTTCTTATGTTGTTCTGTTCAAATATTATTTTATTGAGTTAATTTCTATTTTGTTATGTACAGTTATTATTTCATTCAGTCGAATCAATTTGTTGTGGTGTTAAAAGATCGTTTTGTTGGGTCGATTGATTATATTGTTATGTTTAATCATTATTTTATTACGTTAGATGTTAAATTATTATTTTATCAAGTCAAATCAATATATTGTTATGTTCAATCATTATTTCGTCTTGTTAGTCTAACTTGTTGTTATGTTCATTTGATGTTTCGTAACGTCCAATTAGTATAATGTTATGTTGCATTTTCATCACGTGATGTCAAGTAGCAACTTTATTTCATTGTGTCGAGTTATTATGTTGTAATGTTGAAGTATTATGTTGTAATGTTGAAGTATTATGTTGTAATGTTAAAGTATTATGTTGTAATGTTGAATCGTTATGTTGATCAACGTTATGTTGTTCATTCGGAAATGATCTTCGAGTTACTTCGGTATTAACAGATTAATTTGAGACCACTCCCAGTCTGCCATAAACTATATTCAACACCTACCCAAGTGTTTCGGGTACCTGTTCAGATAGATTAATAGGTTCAAGGCTACACCCATCATCAAAACGACTCAAGCCCCTGATGTTTTATTTTTAGGGATCAAATATTTTTTAGGGCGGGGAGGGGGGGGGGGGCTAGGATCTATTTTGAAATAAAAAGGCAGGGCCAGGATTTTGGCAAAATAAAAAGGCTGGATCACTTTAGGTGTCAAAAAAAAATGCAGGACATGTGTCAATAAGGACATTTTCTGGTTAAATGAAAATAAAAATGTAGGTCGCAATAGCAGCCGAAAAAAAGATCCAGGACCAAAATTTTCAGGGAAAAAAGATAGGCAGGACCAAACATTTGATCGTAGTCCCCTCTAAAAGTCAAATGGTTGCTCCCTTAAGACGTATTTTCTTTAATTATTTTACAACATATGTTGAGAAACTGATACACAAAGAGTCGCACACTTAAATTGTTGGTCAATAATCTATGCTAAGTCTTTATCTCATTGTGCACAAAAATTATTTTCAATTGAGAATTTGTGTTATAATTTACGTATTGGATACGTCATGTGTACGTTTGAGAAAGATATACTGTTTACTGTTTTTATTTCGTTTTAGACGAGGTGAGGTAATTTTCAAGACTTTTGTGGTTTTTTTATGCAATCAGCGGGGGGGGAGGCGTTTGAATATATAATTTGTGAAATCATTTCTTCCTAACTGTTTGTAGCAAATACTATATCGGTGGCGCTTTGTTTTTATTTTTAGGTCTGTATTTAACCAGGCGCAAGTTGGCAGCCACTTTTTTGAAATGTCTAAAAAACAAATATTTATATAAGAATATAACATTTTGAAATGCCAGCAGCCATTTAGGTAGCAGCCACATTTGAGATACATGTAAAAACCTATAAATTACGACTCATTCAATCTTGAACGCCAAAACGAACATATTTAGCATTATAAAAAGTTTGTTTTTGCGTATTAGTGAATGGTAGATACCATATTAGTATTATAAACCAAAGGCGATATTAACTTTAGTAATTCAAATTAAACTTCTCAATATAGTGTTTTCCCCAGGAATTAGGTAAGGCATGGTAAAATGTCAGTCTGGGGGCACTTTTATGCGGAAACTTTTGTTTCGGAGGCACATTCATAGTTAACTTAGTCATCTATGTTGGCACCCATATTGCATGTTATCTGTCATTTTTATACACGTTTTGTATGTGTCTAATGCATTAGAGTGTTTGTAGGTTTTCCATGTAAAACAGATACTTTGTATTACTTGCAACAGGTTCAATTTCCCTTCCTGGAAATATATTCCTTGCATATTGACAAATAAAATATTTTACATTTTTAGCTTTGTTTTTTATTTATAAATTGGATAAACATAGGGCAATTAATACCATTTTCATTCATCCTGGTCAGAAAAAATAGTGTGTAAGAGGATTTTATTGTATGTGTTTGTTAATTACACAAAAAACCTTTATGGGAAATGTGAAAAAACTGAGCAGCATGATAATTGATGGATAAGCAAGGATGAAAATTTATAAATTGCATGACTACCATGACTGTATATCTATATAATACGGCAGCAATAACTGGGACTACATGACAATCTTAAAAAAAATCCCGTAAAAGTTAAAATTGTTAGTTATCAAAGTTAATTATTTAATGGAATAAGCGGCGGTTTTCCCCCGGCTGCTTTCTAAAGTATTCTATGCAGGTCTCAAAAATATCACTATCCATTAAGTTTATTCTTCGAACGTGTGCAATTGTAGTTATTTACGATATTTATTTCACAAACTATACAACTTGCTGTCGTTGTTTTCTCGAGCACGTGTTACATTTCACAAAATTCAAACTAAACCATTCCGTTAGCAAAACGACTATTAATAATCAAATGTGTATCCCCCGTTTACAATTTCTTTCGTTTATATAATTTAGGCCTGTCGACTATTAAAATGGTCACAATAAAATTAAACGGCATTCAAAATCAGCAGACTTTGTGATCGAAGGACAATGTGCACAGAATTAAGTTGACAACCCTCAAAATGTAATAATGGAATCGCCTTACCTACAAATCGACACGCTTCAACTACATTTACTGATGATGTGAAATTCGACTAAATTGGACATGAAATACAAGAAATAAAGACTATTATATCTAAAATACATACAAAGAATTCAAATTTTATTTAGAGTCACCGGATCCAGAATATTCTGCAAAACTTCGATCGTTCACGTTTCGGCGTTAATTTTTGCAAGAATGTCGTTCATATCGAAAATAGTAAAAGATGGGAGGAATAATGTGCAATAAAACGTAACAGTTAAACTGAATGGCCACTGCTCTTTGTTTTCCAACAAGAAAATGATGATTCTCCGCCATCATTAATTAGCGACAGACCGTTCTTTGTCGGTCTCTATCAACTTTCGATCATAGAAATTATCATGTTTTTTATTATGTCTTAAATTTATAATTTATGAAGGCAGGACCAGCATGGCGCCGATTGAGGGCAGCATGGCGCTAATGAGGGCACGGCATGGCGCCGCGCATCGCCAAAACGTATTAGGGAAACCTCTACAATAATATATATAATTTATACCTCAAATTATATATTTAAACGCCGCGACTCTTTATGTATCAGTTTTCTCAACATACATTGTAAAATAATTAAAGATAATACGTCTTAAGGGAGCATTTTGATTTTTATGAGGGGGGGGGGGGGGGGGGGGGGGGGGGGGGGGGGCGTGGGTGGGTAGGATCAAAAGTTTGGTCCTGCCTATTTTTTTCCTGGAAATTTTGCCCTGGATTTTTTTTGGCTGCTATTTCGACCCACATTTTTATTTCATTTACACCGAAAAATGTCCTGATTGGCAAATGTCCTGCATTTTGTTCACACCCACGGTGATCCTGCCTTTTTATTTTGCCAAAATCCTGGTCCTGCCTTTTTATTCCAAAATTGATCCTAGCCCCCCCCCCCCCCCCCTTCCCCGTCTCAAATTAATCTGTTAATACCGAAGTAACTCGAAGATCATTTCCGAATGAACAACATAACGTTGATCAACATAACGATTCAACATTACAACATAATACTTCAACATTACAACATAATACTTCAACATTACAACATAATAACTCGACACAATGAAATAAAGTTGCTACTTGACATCACGTGATGAAAATGCAACATAACATTATACTAATTGGACGTTACGAAACATCAAATGAACATAACAACAAGTTAGACTAACAAGACGAAATAATGATTGAACATAACAATATGTTGATTTGACTTGATAAAATAATAATTAAACATGATAATAAGTTGATCTAACGTAATAAAATAATGATTAAACATAACAATATAATCAATTGACCCAGCAAAACGATCTTTTAACACCACAACAAATTGATTCGACAGAATGAAATAATAACTGCACATAACAAAATAGAAATTAACTCAATAAAATAATATTTGAACAGAACAACATAAGAACAAACAACACAATCAGACAATTTGACTTAATAAAACAACAAATGGACATAACAACACCATGGAAATGAACATAAGACAGCTGTGGCGTTCCATACAATCCCATCTTTTGTATATTAACTTAACGAAGAAGCAAATGAACTCCACAATCATGACAATATTAAAACAAACACGATTATAATTTATTTTTGTCAACATAGCATTATACTAATTGGACGTAATGAAACATCAAATGAACATAACAAGAAGTTAGACTAACAAGACGAAATAATGATTGAACATAACAATATGTTGATTTGACTTGATAAAATAATAGTTAATAAAATGCTCCGCTGGGCGCAGCTAGATACGACCGCAGATGTCGAACCCTGAATAGTTGGGGCAAATTATGAACACAACATTCAAGCTTGATACAATACTGAATTTGGATTGTGAATAAATATTTGACACAGCATAGGTTTCTGACACAGAATGAATGTTGTCTAAGAACTTAAAATTTTTAATTTACCTATTCAAACCATATCAGTATTATTTGTTTTTATATATAAATCAGAAATAAACCAATTTAAAAATTTAAAATTGGGCACACATATCAATTTCTTGCTATTGCGCAATACTGTGCAATTGAAAATTTCTTCAAATATTTGACACATAATAGGTTTCTGACACAGAATAACTGAAATCAAAGAACTTAGAATTGGTCATATGAGTTGAATTTATATTCAATTTTTTGCTTCTTGTGCAATACAATATGCTGTGGAGAATTGCCCCCCCCCAAAAAAAAAAATAATAATTTACCCCTTTTTTAGCTTTTGTGCAATACACTATGAAGTTGCACATTGACCCCCCCCCCTCCCAAAAAAAAACAAAAAACAATAAAATTTAATGTAACCCCCCCTTTTTTTGCTAAAAAAAATTTGAAATTTTCTTTTTAATTTATGAAATATGAAATGAGAAAAAAATTACCCCCTCCCCAATTTCTCATTTACCCCCCCTCCCGCCTATAAATTTTGTTTTCAACCCCCCCCCCCCCATTTCTTTATACTTTGCAACCATAACAGCCCATTTAAATACACCATAACATATTAAAATAGAAAATGACATCATAGTCATGGAATTTGTTAATAATAAGGTTTTGATAGCAGAGCACACATATCAATTTCTTGCTATTGCACAATACTGTGCAATTGAAAATTTCTTCAAATATTTGACACATAATAGGTTTCTGACACAGAATAACTGAAATAAAGAACTTAGAATTGGTCATATGATTTGAATTTATATTCAATTTTTTGCTTCTTGTGCAATACAATATGCTGTGGAGAATTCCCCCCCCCAAAAAAAAAAAATTTACCCCTGTTTTAGCTTTAATTTTGGACCCCGATTTGGACCAACTTGAAAACTGGGCCCATAACAAAAAAAACTAAGTACATGTTTAGATTCAGCATATCAAAGAACCCCAAGAATTCAATTTTTGTTAAAATCAAACTAAGTTTAATTTTGGACACTTTGGACCTTAATTTAGACCAATTTGAAAACGGGACCAAAAATTAAGAATCTAAATGCACGGTTAGATTCGGCATATCAAAGAACCCCAATAAGTCAATTTTCGATGAAATCAAACAAAGTTTAATTTTGGACCCCGATTTGGACCAACTTGAAAACTGGGCCCATAATAAAAAAACTAAGTACATGTTTAGATTCAGCATATCAAAGAACCCCAAGAATTCAATTTTTGTTAAAATCAAACTAAGTTTAATATTGGACCCTTTGGACCTCAATGTAGACCAATTTGAAAACGGGACCAAAAATTAAGAATCTAAATGCACAGTTAGATTCGGCATATCAAAGAACCCCAATACTTCAATTTTCGATGAAATCAAACAAAGTTTAATTTTGGACCCCGATTTGGACCAACTTGAAAACTGGGCCCATAATAAAAAAACTAAGTACATGTTTAGAATTCAGCATATGAAAAAACCCCAAGAATTCAATTTTTGTTAAAATCCAACTAAGTTTAATTTTGGACCCTTTGGACCTTAATGTAGACCAATTTGAAAACGGGACCAAAAATTAAGAATCTAAAGGCACGGTTAGATTCGGCATATCAAAGAACCCCAATAGTTCAATTTTCGATGAAATCAAACAAAGTTTAATTTTGGACCCTTTTGGCCCCTAATTCCTAAACTGTTGGGACCAAAACTCCAAAAATCAATCCCAACCTTCCTTTTGTGGTCATAAACCTTGTGTTTAAATTTCATAGATTTCTATTTACTTATACTAAAGTTATTGTGCAAAAACCAAGAAAAAATGCTTATTTGGGCCCTTTTTTAGCCCCTACTTCCTAAACTTTTGGGACCAAAACTCCCAAAAACAATCCCAACCTTCCTTTTGTGGTCATAAACCTTGTGTTAAAATTTTCATAGATTTCTATTTACTTATACTAGAGTTATTGTGCGAAAACCAAGAAAATGCTTATTGGGCCCTTTTTTGGCCCCTGATTCTTAAACTGTTGGGACCAAAACTCCCAAATCAATCCCAACCTTCCTTTTGTGGTCATAAACCTTGTGTTTAAATTTCATAGATTTCTATTAACTTATACTAAAGTTATAGTGCGAAAACCAAATGTCTTCGGACGACGACGCAGACGACGGACGACGACGCAGACGACAACGACGACGACGACGACGACGACGACGCCAACGTCATACCAATATACGACCGCAAAAATTTTGCGGTCGTATAAAAATGATAATAAGTTGATCTAACGTAATAAAATGCTGATTTAACATAATAAAATAATGATTTACATAACAATATAATCAACTGACCCCAAAAAAACGATCTTTTAACCCCACAAACAAATTGATTCGACGGAATGAAATCATATTTGCACATACATGACATATCAAAATAGAAATTAACTCAATAAAATAATATTTGAACAGAACAACATAAGAACAAACAACACAGTCAGACAATTTGACTTAATAAAACAACAAATGGACATAACAACATTATGGAAATGAACATAAGACAGCTGTGGCGTTCCATAGAAATCAATAAGAAATGTTTATCTCGGTAAATTATATTAATTATGAATATTCTGTAAGTTTGCATAATCATACAGATAATGCATCATTATTTAAAAAAAAACATACCTCATATTTGTTGCATCTGTGTACTGTCGAATAGATCTACCTAAGTGTATAAATCCTGTCAGTTGTTTATAAATGATGTATGTACATAGATAGGTATAACACACTACACTTGATCTATTTCTAAGGGCATTGTGTAAAATGTAGAGTGGAGTCTGGGGTTGGAGACATTTTGTAACATTAAGGAAATCTTTTAATAATTATTATGAAAAAATTATGGTCCAAACATGTACATTCTTAAAATTGTTGTATATATGTGTGTTATTATAAAAATCATTTAAGGCTTGTCACAATAAAAAACATGTTCCAACATGATACAAAGTAATTCGGAGGTAAATAAGAAATATGAAATTTATATCATATAAATTTACAAGAAAACCGTTTATCAACAATATTCTGTTGCTGACCTGATGTGATGATCATGATAATGCAATTATAAACCCTAAAATTGATGCAGTGTGTTTTTTCTTAATGTGTTACAAGTAACAACACCAATTATTTTATTAAGTTACCAGATGTAGAGGTTTTAAAAATGAAATTTTTGGAAATGTAATTTGCTGGAATTTTAACCAGTATTCTTGATACTTAACAGTGCTAGTTGCAGTGACATTTATACATATCACAACAGACGATTCTATAAGAGAAGTTTAAAACCGTTAATCTTATCTCAATTTTGTACATTTTTATCAGAAGTAGCTGTCATCACTGTCATCCCCAACAATTTGTTTTAAAAAGAATTTTAAAACAAAAACTGGTGAGGTTCCAAAGGGGGCCTTTTTATTTCTTTACTGCATACAATTTTAATATTTTATTTTTACCGATTGATATAAAACTTATTGATCTGAAGCTCTATGTTTGCTTCCGCAATATTTTGCCAAATAATGAAAATTTAAAGGTGTTTAATAATGCTGATGATAAAATATACCACCCCCCCCCCCCACCATTACCACAAAAGGGGAAAAATGCTATTCCTGTCCCTTTCCGGCCTTAAAACTGTAAGTTGTGAAAGGTTGCTTTGAGAATGTGGAAAAAAACTATCTTAATAAAAATGGAAGATGAAGAAATTGGAAGAGAAAGAAAAAATCACACATTAATAAATAAAACACTGAAATTTTGTTCTTGTAATCTACATGTCAAGATTAGAATCGTGCCATGATTGAAATAATATATAAAACATACCCGCCTATAATAAAATTTCTTATCATTTTAAGACAAATATTAAGGCCAAGAGTTTGACATGCATACATTCTTGCATTTTGATAAATTAATAATGTGTTTTTATACAATCAAGACTCCAGACTCCAACCCAAGACTCCACTCTACATTTTACACAATGCCATTTTTAAGTCACACTATTGGTGTCTTTCCGATTGTCCAACATTTTAAAATCACAGGTAAAAAAAAGGTAAAAAAAATGTTTGACAATTGGGAATGTTTTCATAAGAATTATACAAGTTGGTTAATTAGAAAATGTTTTGATAAAGATAGTTTTGAGGTTCTGTAAGAATTATACAAGTTGGTTAATTAGAAAATGTTTTGATAAAGATAGTTTTGAGGTTCTGTAAGGGGTGTTCATTAAAAGAAAAAATATACTAGTGTTGCTGTAGGTTTATCCCTTTGGTTTGTTGCGTCAGTATTTGTTAGCTGAACAATCACATAAGATATACAGATCAGAGATGATAAGAGCACTAACAACTTACAATTAGCACATATAAGTAATCAGTCCAAATGCAATAAATAAGAGGCAATGTCTGCAAACTGGAACACACTATAATGTCTTGATTCTGCAGTCGAACTTTCAGTTGCTGAAGTCGTTGGTTCAGTTGCGTGTATTTTCTGCGTTTCACCGGTCGTATCCCTCCTGCTGCGTACTGGATGAGGGTGCTTTCATTGACTGCCTGTTCTACTTTCAAATGCGTGAGGAGCCGGTAGATGTTTGGGTGTGGAACCTGGATGGTCTTCTTCCTACTGCTATGCCAACCCTCGAGGTGGTTTGTTGTTTGTCTAGGCTAGAATAGTAGTTATTTTTGTTGAATGAAACATATTATTAAGCAATTAGCTTGGAGTGCTACAACTCATTAAAGAGTACATTTCATATATTATTTTTGAATTATGATTTTATTAAATAATTTGCATTGCTTGAATTTATACTTAAATCAAAATCATTGTTAATTTATATAGTATTTGATTCCTAATGCATTAAAAATACTGGATATTTAAAAAAATATATTATTTTTTTTTAAAGTATGATTTGTTTTGATAATATTGTTTGCTTCAGATTAAAATATCCAAAACAATATTATAAGAAATAAATATCTATTTCAAATCAAAATTATCTTTCAACTATTTTAAGAAAAATTTTATATTTAATCTATATTAATATTTATTTATTATTTATTTATTTACAATAAAAAAAACCCCTTGCTACCCTCAAATTATAATGATGATTATGCATTGTTTAATTAACAACAATTAATGTAGGACAATCAGAACTTTTGTTGTTGGACAATCAGAACTCCATAATTTTAAAATGTTGGACAATCGTTGAATAAACCACACTATTATGACAAAATATATATACGTATTATATATATAGATTACAAAATATCTGGAAAATTTTCTTTTATATAAGCTGTATAATTGTATTTGATATGAATTGGAAAGAAAAACAATGGAATGAATACCTTTATTATAATGTATAGATAAATGCTAATTTTATCAGTCTTTAATTAAGAAATAATTCATTGGTGCCATGCTCTATGGTTATTTTAACATGTTTAGGCATTATTTGTTTATATTTTACACCGATCTTTAGTGAGGTGTAAAATATTAACAAATATAAGGCCTAACCATGTTAAAACTAGGGAACGACAGCTGTACCCGCACCCCACATTTATTTGTAAACAAGCATTCTTAACATTTTCAGTTTCCATTGCATTACAGTTTGCATCTGTAACAAATAACCTTTGCAGAGATATATCACAACCCACTTTTACTGTAATCTAACATTTTTGGCCTCTTTTCCCTTTTAAACTCTTTAAATCCTCAAAATGCAAAATAAAAACATGCTTAGCAATACAGTTTGCATCTGTAACAAATAACCTTTTCACAAATATATCACAACCCACTTTTACTATAATTTAACTATTTAGTCCTTTTAGGAACCTAATGCCTCTTAAACTGGAATTCACAAATTTCTTCAATGTTTTTTTTTTCTTTAGATAAAATTTAGTAATTATGGTCATTTTCTGTTTCGGCCCTTTTTGGTTCCTCCCGCCCCCTTTAAAAAAATATGGAATTCCAAAACCTTATTGCGCATCTACAGTTGGTAAGCAACAATATGGCAACAATAAAAATGATTAATTCAAAAATTAAATAGGAGTTCGCGACACAAGGCTCTATCTATTTTGGCCCTTTTTGGTCCCTCCCAGGCCCCCTTTTAGAAATTTGGAATTCCAAAACCTTTTGCGCATCTGCAGTTAGCAAGCAAAAATATGACAGTTATTTTAGAAATTATGCTTTTTTCTGTTTCAGCCTTATTTGGTCCCTCCCATCCCCCCCTTTTAAAAAATTTTGAATTCCAAAACCTTATTGCGCATCTTGTTGGTAAGCAACAATATGGCAACAATAAAAGTGGTTTAAATTCAAAAATGAAAGAGGAGTTCACGTCACAAAGCTATTTCTATAATTTTGCCCTTTTTTGTCCCTCCCATCCCTTTTTAAAAAATTTGGAATTCCAATACCTTATTGCGCATCTACAGTTGGTAAACAACAATATGGCACAAAAAAAAATGGTAAAAATTCAAAAGTGAAGGAGGAGTTTGCGTCACAAGAAAGTGTGGCGGACAGACGGACAGACGGACGGACAGACGGACGGCAGGACGGACGGACAGACGGACAGATGGACGTACGGACGGACGACCGCAACGACAATATACCCGAACTTTCATTCGAAAGTGCGCGTATAATAGCTATAGAGCATGGCACCAATGAATTATTTCGATTTTAATAGGACAATATGCATCATTTCTGTAATCGAAGTGAACCATATAAGGCGTCATATACAGGTAGCCATGTCGATTTTAACAAGGCAAAACTTTTACAGAAAAACGTAAAATGTCTTTAAACAAACAAAATAAAATCAGACTTACTTTTTGGGGACATTTACGGTAAAAAAACGGGCGAAAGTAATATGTATTGCAATTTTTAACTTAACTACTTCTATTGTCAAATAGTTCAACTTTACAAAAGATTTCCGACGCATGTTTTATTATTTCGTATACATGGTTTTCACTAGACAATTTTGGCATTCTCTATGCGCCTTCAATATGGCCCGTGGGGGGGTGGGGGGGGGGGGGGGCTGGTCAAAAAGTTGACAGGTGGGTTATTCCAGCGCATTTGAACCTGACCCCCTTCCAGCAAAAAATTGACCATGTTACATACCCCATTACAGAAAATCTGTGTCTAACATAATACCCCTTTTTCACCAGCAATCCAAATGTAGCACGTACATTGACATCCAGACTTGGCTTCAACTACTTTTCGTATGTTTGTCTTCCCCATAATAGTTTGGCTTTTTTTAAATGTGATTGTGATTTAAATTCTATGTTTCCTTCAAATTATAACCCCTTTCCAGATGTTCTTGACATATAACGCTATTCCAGATAGTCAGATTTACCCCTTTGTAGAAAAGAGAAAAAATTATACCCCTGTACAGTCGTTTTGCGAAAAAAACGGCCCCTTTTGTCAGAACATACCTAGCACCTCTTATAATTAAGTGCCCCCCCCCCCCCCCCCCCCGAGAATATGGTTTGTTTAATAATATCAGGGGCGGATCCAGGGAAGGGGGATTAGGCCCCTCTCCCCATTACGAAACCACTACAAAAATGTCTGTAATTTAGCTTAAAATGCCTAAGAATACAGGATTTTACACCAAAAGTTGGACCCCTTCCTCCAACCCTTAGCAAAAGTTCTGGATCCGCCAATGAATATGCCGTTCTACATGTTCTAATCTCAAGCCTTAATTACTAAATGCCAGTACGACTGTGTTCACTGATTTGGTTGTTCACAGATTGCGGTTTTTTGTTTTTCTTCAACCACTGACACGGGATTTAGGGGGTGGATGGACGGGTGAATTATTTTTTAACATCTAATTATTAAATTATTAAATGCATATCAGAACATGTTGAT
Source organism: Mytilisepta virgata (assembly GCA_028015205.1). Taxonomy (NCBI): domain Eukaryota; kingdom Metazoa; phylum Mollusca; class Bivalvia; order Mytilida; family Mytilidae; genus Mytilisepta; species Mytilisepta virgata. The sequence goes on from JAPWFG010000023.1 coordinate 896,668, forward strand.
ATGATATGAATATGAACCCTGCTTTGTACTAGACAGACACCTTGCACCGGATTTTTTGTGCTAGCTCACAATTTAACAGTCCACACGAAGATATATCACTCCACTCGGACACATTATACTGACTACAAGCCGACCAGTCCTTTGTTCGTACTCCTAGATGCCGCGAGCTTGGCGGAGAATCAGCAAATACCAATTTACTGTCTTTGGTTTGACCTTGCCTGGGATCGAAACCGCGACCTTCCACACACAAGGCCCGCACGCTACCACGAGACCACATGGGCGATTTTAATTTAGGGTCAGAGCTGAGTAATTGTTAATACATATTTATATATTCCATTTTCGTGAATAAGAAATTCTAAAATGTCTCTATAACATCTATGTTTAAGGAACATTTGTTTATAACTTTTGAAAAATAGGGCAATATAACGAGTAAGGGTTTTTTTTTAAACCACGTGTCCCAGACCAGGACACTGTATTTCCAATGGTTGTATAATATCACAAGTTATACTGTATCTTGTATAGTTATCAATATGTCTTCATTATATATGGCATAATCCTAGAGGTTGTTTTAGAATGGGCTGAGGCCGTGAGACGTCAGAGTGCACTCCGTACTTAAAGGGAATTTACCTATTCTTTACAGAATCCACAATTACCAGTATTTTATATGTAATACATCTATTTAATACAAGAAACCCTGTATGCTTCTTATACATGCCTCAAAAATAAGTAATGCCCCCTTTTTAGCTCACCAGGCCTGAAAGGTCATGTGAGCTTTTGCCATCACTTGGCGTAAGTCGTCCGTCGTCGTCCGTTGTTAACTTTTTCAAAAATCTTCTCCTCTGAAACGGCTAGGCAGATTGGATCAAGGCTTTATAGGAATGATATATGACATGTCCTCCACAAACGATCCTCATTTTATATTGATCCGATGAAAAACGTGGCCACTGTTGCTAAAAATAGAACATAGGGGTAAATTGCTGTTTTTTGCTAATAACTCAAAAACCGTTACAGATATCGAAAATCTGACATGGGGTAAAATTGATCAGCATGACAAGATCTACCTACCCTGAAATTTTGAAGGAAATTTCAAAACCCGTTTAGGAGTTATTGCCCTTTTTTGTCAAATTCTCAAAATTTTTCGTCATTTATCTCCAAAACTATTTGAGATAGAAGTGAAATGTAAATTTGAAAAATGTTTGCAATGTTGAGATCTACCTATCCTGAAATTTTAAAGGAAATCCCAAAACCCATTTAGGAGTTGTTGCCTTTTTTTTTGACAAATTTTCAAAATTTTTTCATTCAAAAATCTTCTCCTCTGAAACTGCTCGGCCGATTGGTTTGAAACTTAATAGGAATGATCTATGACATGTCCTCTACAAACGATCCTCAATTTATTTTGATCTGACATAAAACATGGCTGTCGTAGCTAAAAATAGAATATAGGGGTGCATGTGTTTGTTTTTAGCTTATAACTTAAAAACCGTTACAGATATCAAAAATCTGACATGGTAAAATTGATCAGCATGACAAGATCTACCTAACCTGAAATTTTGAAGGAAATCCTAAAACCCATTTAGGAGTTATTGCCGTTTTTTCGTCAAATTTTCAAAATTAACATTTTTCGTCATTTATCTCCAAAACTATTTGAGAAAGAAGTGAAATGTGAATTTGAAAAATGTTTGCCATGTTAAGATCTACATACCCTGAAATTTTAAAGAAAATCCCAAAACCTATTTAGGAGTTATTGCCCTTTTTTGTCAAATTTTCAAAATTTTAACATTTTTGCATTTATCTGCAAAACTATTTGAAAAAGAAGTGAAATGTAAATTGAAAAATGTTTGCCATGTTGAGATCTACCTACCTTGAAATTTTGAAGGGAATCCCAAATTCTATTTAGGAGTTATTGGTTTGTGTAATTTGAGGTCGGGTTCTGTTACATTTATTTAAGGTTCACCCTTATTCCTGGTCAATTTTATAACTTTCTGCCAGGACTACCACCATTAGGGAACATATTTTAACATTAAACCTTATGAAAAATAAATCTTCAACAAATTTTCCCTGAACAATTGAACCAATTGCAACAAACTTGGTCAAATAGTTGATTAATTGTCCAATGAAAACCAGACTCCAGGTGAGCGACACAGGCTCTGGTGAGCCTCTTGTTATTATGAAGATCGATATAACATGCAGTTAACAAAAAAATGCTTATCGGTTGACAACGACTTACTTTCATTCCGTCTGGTCAAAAACGATTGTCTCAAGTTGCTGAAAATGATTTTTGGCTATAATTATTCAAATGTGAAGTACAAAATGTATTGTGTATAAAGGTTTTTGTGGCAAAAAATGTCAATCTAAAATTCGGAAAAGGATAAAAATAATGTTCGCAGTATTTCAAGGTGTTATATTCACACACTCCTGATTCAAGATGACATCCCATCATTCCGGCCAACTCTAAAATAGGCCCAAGTTTCAAACAAATTATGATCGAGACTGGTCCCAGCTAAGACACTAATAGAACCGATACATTGACGACAGGAAATCAGATCTCGTAGTCGCACGAATGTTTGTAAAACTCGGGAACCAGGCCGTTTTTTACGTCTGAGATACGGAATATACTGGTATATATTTTATTATGTTTATTTAATGTTTGAGATAAATATTTCAGGGACCAATTCAGTTATTGTCCACTGAAATGGGCCCTTTTTTCTTGATGAAAATCACATGACCACTAAATGATATTATACCTCAGTTTGTTTTTTCTATATAAAAATCAAGACATAATTTTAATATTTTGTCTATTCTGAGCCTAAAGCTATTTACCGGTCAATAGTCCAATAGTTTCCATTACTACTGACAGGTCATGCAATGACTTTGAAACTAGGAAAACTTTTACCAAATTAAGGGTAAGTGACCATAGTTTGGAAATTGAAACGGGGAGATACAGAAATATAAAAAGAGAAGAACGTGCATGTTAAAATTGTTGTTTAAATAAAATAGATGACGAAGAACATTTCCTTTTTAAATGTACAAAAAATGAAAACTTTAGACTTGAATTTTTGCAGAAAGTTAAAAATACCTATTCAAATATAGATAATATGAATGATTTTAATAAATTGGTTTTTGTCGAGCCTGCGACTTAAGTTGCAGAAAGCTCGACATAGGGATAGTGATCCGGCGGCGGCGGCGGCGGCGGCGTTAACTAACTTCTTAAAAGCTTTATATTTTAGAAGATGGAAGACTTGGATGGTTTATACTTTGTATATAGATGCCTTATGTTACGAAGTTTCCGTCTGTCATATGTACATTGTCCTTGACCTCATTTTCATGGTTCAGTGACTACTTGAAAAAAAGTTAAGATTTTTTGTAATGTTAATTTCTCTCTTATTGTGAGTAATAGGATAACTATATTTGGTATGTGCATACCTTACAAGGTCCTCATTCCCGTCAGACAGTTTTCAATTGACCTTGACCCTATTTCAAGAATCAGTGAACAAGGTTACGTTTTGGTGGTCAAGTCCATATCTCAGATACTATAAGCAATATGTCTAGTATATTTGGTGTATGGAAGGATTGTAAGGTGTACATGTCCAACTGGCAGGTGTCATCTGACCTTGACCTCATTTTCACGGTTCAGTGGTTATAGTTAAGTTTTTGTGTTTTGGCCTGTTTTTCGAATACTGTATGCAATATGTCTGATGGCATTTACTTTCATTAGAAATACACGACAGGCGAGACATTTTTGTATGTCTTTTATGTCCGTTAATTATGCAGTATGCTGCTCAATTTATTAAAAAGTCTTTTTAGTTGGTCACGGAGGGGAGTGGACTCTACAATTGCATGATTAGTACATATGTATATAATGTCATACTTTTAGTATTTTTTATGATGTTTCTGTGTTCACTTTGTGAATTTTATGTATGCCACAAACCCCATATGGGGTATAATTGTGCATTTATTCAATAAACATAAACAATAATGACGGGTGAATAGTACGGGAAACAATTAACCAGTAATATAGGATTATTGAATGGGCTTTTTCATATTGGTCCTGTATTATGTCCAAGGACAGTCGTATTGGGCCAAGTATAGCTGTATTTGGCCGAGGCGAAGCCGAGGCCAAATGCAGCTGTACGAGGCCCAATGCGACCTGTCCGAGGACATAATACTGGACCAATATGACAAAAGCCCATTCTATGATCCCTTTATTAACTAGCTGTGTAAAATCATGAAAATGTATGACTTATCAATAATAATTGAAAAAAAATATTGTGATATTTTTGTTCACTTGTTTATAAATAAAAAATATATACCTTCATTGGCAAGTTTCCGATGGCCACATCTTCATTTTCTTTCTTTCTTACATTCAGGTCATTGATGGATGTGTGATGTTACATGCAGTAATTTTTTTTAAATACTTACGCAAGCAACTATTATGGAAAGAAATTATAGCTTTGTCTCCTCCCAATATTATTTGCATCGATTTTCTAGGTTTTTGTCATCTGCTTGCAAACATGGCGGAAGTAAACAAATCCATATTGGGCCTAGGCCTTATTTTCATATTGAGGCTGAAATCCATATTGGTCCTGTTTTTCTGGCTCATATTTCCATATTGAGGCTAAAACTCGTATTGGTACTGTTTTTCAGGCCTGATATCCATATTGAGGCTATAATCCGTATTGGTCCAGTTTTTTGTTTGTTATTAGTTCTTGACATTTAGTATTGCGTAGCCAATTTATAACATATTTTACACAACTAGTTAATAAATTGTCTTCCTGTATAATAAAACACTTATTGAGTATAATAAGTTTATTGTCCCCTCGGTGCAATATTTGTTATCCCCTAATACCCAACCAATAAGTATAGGATATTGAGTAGAAGTCTCGTTGATATAAACATCATTAATTTTTAATTTTCCTTCATTTCCACGGAATGTCTGTTTTGTTTTCAAGGGATACGATAAAGAAAAATGAAGTGTGCTAAAAAATGTTGGCGAGAGGGTGCTCTTGGACTGGTGGTCAGTAGTTAAAAATATATTGGTAAGGGTTTTAAAGTTCCATCACCAGATTTTGGTCTTTTGAAAATATTTCTATACATACGTGTATATAGCGAAACGAAACAAGAGGGGCGTCGCATTTTAGATGCATGCTGACACATTTTCATTGTAAAAAGTAATGTAGCGCAAGAAGCATACTCCGATTAGAAAACGATGACGTCCTAATATGTACCGTACTTATTCTGTTTAGGTTACAAACAATAATTAGCCGTTCTATGTTATTTCCCATATGGGGGTACCCCAATATGCAATCAAATTTAATAAAGTTCCATATTAATCTATAGAAAAATTCTAGCATTCCTTTGTGGCGGAAATGTAACGGAATAATGTAAAGCAGTTTAAAATATATGTGCCCGTTGCATTTCTTGAATGAAAATAAGATTGAATTAGAGGCTCAGAGGGCTGAGCCTGTATCGCTCAACTGGCAGAAAGAATAATTGCCCATGGCGGCCATGATTGTCGCATGATAAGGACAAAATGAGAAAAGTTTGTAAAAGACCTCCAACAGATGCTTCTTGTCAAGTATGGTTTCATTTGGCCAAACTTTTTCAGAAAAGAAGATTTCTTTATATCAGCCTATCAGAAACAAGAATTACCTATGGCAGCCATGCTTGTCGTTCAATCAGGATGAGAAAAATTCATTTCATAAGACTTTCCAAACATGATTCCTGTCAAGTTTGTCTGACAGTTTTGGCCAAGTAGTTCCAGAAATAATTTTTTTTAAATCAACCAATGAGAAACAAGAATTGCCCATGACGGCCATGTTTGTTGCCCGATCGAGACGAAATGAGGCAACTTTGTAAAGAACCTCTCATGGATGTTTCCTTTTAAGTTTCGTTCCATTTGGCCAAGCGATTTCAGAGGATTTTTTTATATCAGCCAATCAGAAACAAGAACTGCCCATGGAGGCCATATCTGTACTCCTATCGTGAAAAATGAGAATTTTTGCAGAACCTCCCATAGATGCTTAGTGTCAGGTTTCATTCCATTTGGCCAAGCAGTTCCAGAAAAAAATTCTTAATCAACCAAAGAGAAACGAGAATTGCCAACGACGGCCATGTTTGTTGCTCAAACAGGACGAAATGATGAAACTTTGTAAAGAACCTCCCATATATGCTTCTTGTCAAGTTTAGTTCCATTTGGCAAAGCAATTTCAGAGGAGAAGATTTTTTTATATCAGCCAATCAGAAACAAGAACTGTCCATGGCGGCCATTTTTGTAGTCCGATTGCGACGAAAGGAGGAAAATTTATAAAGGACCTCCCGTATATGCTTCCTGTCAAAGTTTGTTCCATTTGGCTCAGCAGTTTCAGTGGAGAAGATTTTTGAAAACTCAGCCAATCAAAATCAACAATTGCCTATGGTGGCCATGTTTGCGTCCGATCGGGACAAAATGAGCAAACTTAATTAAGGACCTTACATAGATGCTTCCTGCCAAATTTAATTTCATTTGGCCCAATGGTTTCTGAGGAGAATATTAAACTGTGAAAAGTTAACGGACTACGGACGCCAAGTGATGACAAAAGCTTTAAGGTGAGCTTAAAAGGGTGGATGTAATTTTCAGGAAAATCCGGGGACCACCATTTAAATCTTCAATTTGCACACATTTTTAAACATTCATGTGAAATGATTTGATTTAGAATATTTCCAATGAAGACCCACTCTCGTTTTAAGTAATTTACAAATTAATATGATATTGACCAATCGGAAGCGAGTGTGATATTCATTTTGGGGCTCAATCACCCCCCTCATAAAATGGCTATGTCCAGTGAATCTTCTAATGGTGTATTGTAACTCTATTCCCTACTTGAGGATATTGTCTCTCATATGCTTGAGTTATCGTTCCTGACAGAATGTGTCTTGTAAAATTTGTCCGTTGAAATTCTCCAAAAAGCAGATAACTCCGTAAATGGGAGACAACTCACATGTACCAAAAATGGAAAATAGCGGGTGAAAAAGACTCCAGTTTTGAAATCAAAGATCAATTATTTTTTTATTGAATGATTTAAAGACAAACTAAATTTCTTGAAAGAACAGAATAAATTGCACTTGTACGTGTACATATATTTGCAAGTACAACAAAGAACGAACGCTCTATCTAAAAAACCTTAATTTTGAATTTCGTAAATCGATAACTAAGGCCAAACCAAATTTATCTTTCGTTCTTTGGATTTCGCCGCTCCGATTTTTGGATTATTTGAATTTTAAGGAGAAAAAAATGCCTCTTCGTTTTGCAAAAATGCTGAAAATGCGACTCAAATTCTTCCCTTTTCAAGAAATTAAATATACAAATTGTTCGCTCGCTCCTAAAATTTTGTCAAAATTGAGATTTTTCCGATTTTTTGCAATATTTTAGTTAAAAAAATGTGGGCCGCACATAAATTTGATCTTCGTCCTCAAGAAAAAATTAAAAATTCGATCGCTTGCACCTATTTTTGCCATCCAAAAATCCAAAGAACTAAAAACCAAATTGGTGTGGCCTAAGCTTAGAATTTTTTATCATAATTTGGAAATATAAATAGGGAGACATAAGAAAATTCCACTTCGAAACAGGTTAATATGTAACGTTTGTAGTAAAAATTCTGTTGGTGAGGAAGTACATTTCTTTTTTAATTGTAATAAAAATTCTGATTCGCGTCAAAAAGTTTTTGTCCGAGATCAACCTTAAGAAATATACTTATCAGAACTCAAATTTTGATAAACTATATAATAATATACTATTAAACCAAACAAATTTTAGAAAGGTATACAAAGTCTTGAATATAGAATGTAAACTTGGAATGTGTCAAAGAGACAACATCCCGACCAAAGAGCAGAAAACAGCTCATGGCCACCAATGGGTCTTCAACGCAGCGAGAAAATCCCACACCCGGAGACATAGGGGTGAATTTAAAAAAAAATGAATTCAAGCTTGTGGGCTAAACCTTTTTCATTTGAGTTATTGATTTAATTTCTTCATAGGATGATTGCATAACATCTTTAAATGGGCATAAAGTTTTAGATTTTTGCATATGGGTAAGTATCCCAACTAATTGCAGTCAAACTTTGAAGTCATGTATGAATCAAATCAACTTTATTGTCATATTAGCAAAGTGACAGCTTGTGACAAACATACATTTTTGCAAAGTCAGGAACATCTAGCCTTTGTTAGTCTTGTGTGTTATTTAATTTTGGTTCATTTTTATATTTCGGAGTTTAGTGTGCCCTCCATTTTGCTGAACTAGTATACATTATTGTTTAGGGGCCAGCTGAATCCCGGGTCCCAAGTTTTGAAAATCAAAATTTTAAACGCTTATTGCAGATCTACATACCGTGTATATCAATACTGAGTATAAATAAAACGCATTAATTGAAAAATGAAAGAGAGTTTACGTCACAAGCTTAAATTGACAATATTCAAAATCAGACCCCTGTGGGCCCGAATTTTAGAAAATTATGATTCTAAAACCTTATTGCGCATCTATATATTGTGCATGACAATACTGTGTAGAAAAAAGTGCATATATTGGAAAATGAAAAACAAGTTTGTGTCAAAAGCTTAAATTGACAATTTTTTTAAATTCGACCCCTGTGGGTCCCAATTTTAGAAAATTCTAAAACTTTGTTGCCCATCTACATTTTTTTTTTTTTTTTTTTTTGCTGTTGTTTTTTTTTTTTTGCACATATGGCACAAGACACTATTGTTACGTATATAAATAAACTGCATAAATTGAAAGATGAAAGAGGAGTTCATGTCACAATTTTCTCCAGTCGACTCCAATTTTACAAAATTGAAATTCTAAAACTTATTGCGCGTGTATTTGCATATGGTTCATGACAATACTGCAAAGAAAAAAAATGCATAGATTGAAAACTGAAAGACGAGTTTAGGTCACAATCTTGAATTCAAAAATTTCGAAGTTCGACCCCTGTTTGCCCCTTGTTTAGAAAATCAACATTCTAAAACCGTATTGCGCATGTACATGATTGTGGTATGCAACAATCCTATATAGAAATTAAATTCCTACACCCAAAAGTGAAGGAGAAGTTGATGTCACAAGGTGTGACGGCCGGACGGACGGACGGACGGTGACAATCGCTATATCCCCGAACTTTCTTTTTTTTAACATTTACACATGCTTTACTTTATTCGTTTATTTCATTGTGCTGAAATAATAAATTTAATATATCTAAAAAAAAACACACACAGCCAAGTGTAACAAGGTAATTTTTCCGCGTAAATTAAATGGTCATTAATCCCCAAATCTGCGCGAGTGAAAAGCAACATTTTGAACAATATATGGTACAAAAAGTTCAGAAACATTATATCAATTGATAACCATGGTCTTTTACATGTAATATGATATTAATTAGTTCCAGTGTTGATCTTTACTAATTACTTAATTGAAAACAATGAATCTGACCTTTCACCTAGACAATATTAAAAGGGGATATTCGATATTTTTGTAATCGGTTCAATCAGAAATTATTCAATCTTACTTTAAATTACACGTTGATTAAATCAGAATTTTTTTTACAATGTGCAGTATATCATATATCGAGAAGTCAATCAATTAAAACTGTCTTAGGGCTGAGTTACAGAAAACAGAATTTCCCTTCACTGTTTGCAGCCATCAGATTGCCCGCCCGCCCGCACAGCAATCTGCACGTTAGTTTGAACTTCGTAAATCTAATACTCAGATTTGTTTCTGTTGAAAAATCCAATAAATTGTACTGTTGACAGGCTAGTGATCGATTATGAGTGGCTACCGTGGACTGCCTAGACTACTCGGTCACTGTCACTATGAATATAAAACATGTGTTACGTGAAAAATAATTCATGGTGTCTTCAAAATATCCTGATTTTACCACGGGTAGGCCCTTTATGCCAATAGTTTGCTAAAATATCAGCATAAAGGACCTACCCGTGGTAAAATTATTTGAACCCCACTATGAATTATTTCTATTCTAACAGAAACGCCGCAACATAGGTATTTAGACATAAATTAAGATGCCATTTCACAATGCAAGTTATACTATGACGTCGTTAAGGATTGTGGGAAACTTTACTATGACAAGCCGTGTGACGTTTGAATCAAAATATCTATATTTTACCACGAATGTAGACTGGAAGCGTTTGAAGCAGATCATATTTGTTGAGAAGTTGTCAGTGAAAAACCCGTTTTGATTAACCGGCATTTCTATCTTGTTTATTCCTGTATGACTTGTCTTTAAAGTTTATGATTTTTCAGATGAAATCAAGGTAAGTAAACAAGAACAAGATATATTGCCTTTAAGGTAATAAAGATTGGTTCATACCAGTTCATACCTGTCCAGATTGAAACATTATAAGTTTACCTGTGCTGAACTGGTCTAACTTGGTCTTGACCGGTCTTGGTTGACTCCAATAGTACATTTATTTTTATTTGGTCTTATTTCAACATTTTGTAATGCAGATGATATCAAGGTAAACAACTAATACTGTATTGGGATGCCAACACAAAAGTCCCCAAAACTGCAGCCATTTTGAAAAATTCCGAACTTTTATGCACAACTAAGCATGGCCACCTATTTTTGTACACAGTTTCATTAAGTTCGCTTGAACGGTTTTTGAGGTCTGCTTCCGACAAGTTCATGGCTCAGAAGAAAGGAAAAGAAACGGAACAAAAACAATAAGTCCCCCAAACTTTGTTTTTGGGACTTTATAAGAATAAACAAGAAAAGAATGGCTGTATAAGGCCAACTTTTGTTATTAGTTTGTACAAGCACAATGAGTACCTTATAATGCATATGTTGCATATGTTGCATGGGTAAACGTCATTCAATCTTTATACTGATTCAGATATAAAAGTTGCTCTGTAAAATCACCAGAAAATACAATTTTTCGGTACGCCTCTAGATTACTCATTGCACCTATAAATTGCCCTTGTCATGTCCTTTCTACGATACATTTTATTTTAGTCGTTTATCTTAAATGCAATCAGATACAAGGAAAAGATCTATAGAGTATATGGGTACGACCAATTGTTTCTTTACACTCCAAGTTTAAATGTTTCCTACTTGCTTTAAAACATATAATAAGTCACAGTACATAAAAACCTATTATAAGTCACTGTACATTAAAACCTATAATAAGTCACAGTGCCGGTACATTCTTTATTATTTAATGACCATAAATGAGCCCCCACCCACTTGTCAATTTCCTTATACAATTTATATAAAACTACTGTTTTCAATATATGCATCTATCATGTCGATCTATTCAGATTTAATATTATACAATGGAGCAGGTGCTGAGTTTTACATTACATACATCCGATAAAAATGGCATGCACTATCACTAGCAACACATTTTTTTATCTTATATTTAATTAAGACTGAAATCACAACATAAGCCTTGGATAAAAAGCGTGAACAGTGACTATGATTAAGAACATCCTCCAACATCTTGTTATTCGACAAAACTCAATCTTGATCCGTCTTCTCCTTCTTCCTCAGCTTCTCCATCATCCTGTTACTCGTAATGACTCAACCTTCATCATTTGGTGCCTACTTGTTCAATTCCTTATCTTCTCTCAAAGACTAAGATGGGTAAGCGGATGTAAACCTGAGTATTGTGACTCTTATTCCCTCTGTCATGCTGTTCACCAGAATTAGCAACAGCATAGCGATGACTACCGATTGCGAAACCAAGAGCAGGGCAAGCCACCGTAAGGACAAACAAGAAAAAAAAGAACAACCTTACGCATAAATGGATTTGAACTCATTTTTTACTTCTTTCAACACAGCTTGACGTTCTAGGAGACGACACTTCCATATAGGTCTATATACAAAACTTAATTCCTTTTACAGAACATACATCATTTCGGGCACTTTTTAACTTGTGGCAATGTACAATTTATGTCAATGGCGTTTATATTGTCGCGTTACAGAAACATCACAGTACATAACTGCGGTTAAAATTATTTTAGTAAAATTAATAATGGAAAATAACTAGATGTACTGTGAGCAAAGCTCACAAAGGATACCCCCCGCTTTGAAGTCCAATTATCTCCCTTGTGTGATATCAGAAAGCAAAGATTTTTCTTCATGCACATCTTTGGATGATATACTTCCTTTCTGTAAAGTTTCGTTGAAATCCATTGAGCGGTCTAGGAGGAGTTGCGCTTACGAGGTTCATATATAATGTATAAGCCAAAAAAAATAGAAGTCCAATTATCTCCCTTGTGTGATATCGGAAAGCAAAGATTTTTCTTCATGCACATCTCTGGATGATGTACTTCCTTGCTGTAAAGTTTCGTTGAAATCCATTGAGCGGTCTAGGAGGAGTTGCGCTTACGAGGTTCATATATTATGTATAAGCCAAAAAAAATAGAAGTCCAATTATCTCCCTTATGTGATATCAGAAAGCAAAGATTTTTCTTCATGCACATCTTTGGATGATGTACTTCCTTTCTGTAAAGTTTCGTTGAAATCCATTGAGCGGTCTAGGAGGAGTTGCGCTTACGAGGTTCATATATAATGTATAAACCAAAAAAAATAGAAGTCCAATTATCTCCCTTGTGTGATATCGGAAAGCAAAGATTTTTCTTCATGCACATCTTTGGATTATGTACTTCCTTTCTGTAAAGTTTCGTTGAAATCCATTGAGCAGTCTAGGAGGAGTTGCGCTTACAAAATATATGGACAGACGGACAGACGGACAGACAGACAGACGGACGGACAAGGTGATTCCTATATACCCCCCCAAACTTTGTTTGCGGGGGGTATAAAAATCATCCTTTTTTATTTTTAAAATCTATGGAAACATGATGAACTTCTTAAAATCACTACAGAACGTTTGTGAGATCTGTTGTTGAATTTTTCTTTTGATATTTTCACACATTTTGTTTCATTTATTTATTTCTCTGTTGCAATACGATTTTTTATTAATGGGTTTGTGAAGCGATATATTTTTTTTTAAATTTTGGCAATAAACTTGAAATTAAACACCCTTTTACGTCAATTAAACAGTCTTATATATATTTGATCACATTGCGAAGTTACCGTGACAAATCTTTTCAGAAAACCAGCAATGCGTCAAGGCATTATAAATCATTTCATTTTGTAGATATTATATACAAATTTGCTTCGGTATCTTATGAACCGATAATAATATTTAAAAGATTTTAATTATATCACTATATCACGTTAAAAAGGCGTGTTCCTTATATAAATAATGTAGTTTATACTAAGGCTCGTTAAAATGAAATTATACTATTCCCCCCCCCCCCCACCACCATCATCGGCCCAAAAAATTGCCCAGAAGATGTTATTTACTATTTGATAATCAGTCAAAAGAACCGTGCGGATTACAACAGGAAGAATTGTCATTTCGGTTTCCGGAATCTGATCAAAATGCAAAAATCTAACTTTTATACCAAATTATAAATAAACAAGGTGGAATCATTGTTTTTTTTTTTTAGAGCGGGCGGGTGAGAAAATCTACAAATTAAGTTTAATTTTGCCTTATATGCCATTTAAATTAAACATTGATCTCACCAAATCTAACAAAGCACATTTCTGTTAAACTGTCATGTCAAAATTTTAAAAAAAATCGGAAAGATCAAATTATAATGTTGTTGCTAATATGCTGTTGGCGTGGCCAATGATGCGAGCACAACAATATTAGCCCTTTCAAGAAACTCATTTACGGTATCACGATTCTGACTCTAAAATAATAATTTGAAGCAAATTATTTCCCTTACTTTGCTTACTTCCGGCGAACGAAACTTTTTCTAGCCTTAGTATGAAGCACAATATGGCTGCCCCCATTAAACAAAGACTTTTCTAAATGACCCATATGTAGAAAATGCATATGCTTCTATAGCGCTCGCTGCACTCGCTAATATGAAACAGGTGTGACCTGGAAAGCGAGCGAAGCGTAAAGTTTTTACGTTTGCTTTATCGGCGTTTAGTGAAACCTTCGTAATGGCGGGAAAATGTGACACTTTCGTCTGTATCTTTTTTTCTTGTCAAATTTTGATATATCAAATTTGATTCCAAGTGGATTCTTTCGTATTTATTTTTAATATCATGACACGTAATGTTTATTACTAAATATTTTATTGACTTAAATCTTTTAAAAAAAGATCAAGAATGTTCGAAATCACGCGTTTTCTCACAGGAAGTAGTTCGATTTTGAAAGCCGCCACCTTGCAGAAAAAAACAGAAGGGTGAAACTAGAACAACGATATCCAAATCTGAAATCCTATACACTGTAGAGCGAGCTTCGCTCGCATATAAACATGATAAACGGAACAGGGATTGGTTTCCCTACCGGAGCACTTTCAAATTGGTTCACTCTTGTCTCGAAAAACAAAATATTGTATATGCTAAAAAAAAAAGTTCTGAGAGAAGAGCCTGTGTTTTTTAGGAATTGATTTTGTTCAGTTTTTAGCTCACCTAGCCCATCACCACTCGATATCCGTTGTCTGTCGAACGTTGTTCATTAGTAAACATTTTCAAAAAACTTCTCCGCTGAAACCACATCCCTAAATGGCCAATCATCCTTATGGTGTATAGTTTAATGATTTAATATTGAATGTAACGCGTTATTTGATTGGTACATTTTTTTCGTCTATTATATCATAGACTAAATGTTCTTTCTACTATGACGTCATTAAAGGGAATCCCGACGCTTTAGACCTCAAAACAACCGTTGGAATTAAATTATAAGGATTGACAGTAGATTCTTTTCAGTCTATTCGAAATAACCTCAATGCACATGGTGCACACTTTCAAATAACCCACGCGAGTTATTTAGTGTGCACCACGTGATTGAGGTTATGTCTACATAGACTGAAAAAATTACAGTCGATCCTTAAAAAGATTTACCAGATTATGTCACCGACCAAACAACATTGCCACCGTTGCACAGGCTCTTGTCTCAGAATTTTTTTTAATATACATGTATATGCCAAGAGAAAATAAAAGGTCTCCAACTCTGGCAACACAATTTTACGCGCCTGCTTCGATTTCCAAAGAATTATCGCTTCCACCTTTCGGTCTCGCTCAAAACGTTTGGATCAATAAAAAAATATTAATTTATCAACACAATGATGTATGACACGCCTACCTTACATGCCAATCAACAGCGCTATAGCCATGTGAAATCGGTCAAACGTGAATTATTTATCACTACTGACTTTCGAACTTTGTTACACATTTCCTTATAACTGGAATCTTTTAATACAAACATCTATGGACTAAAATAGTAAAAACAAATGAGTTGACGAAGATTTGTGGCGAACTAGGACAGCAAATGATGGTGACTTTGACTTGTTTAGACTAATTCGTCCAGTTATCAAACCACATAATGCATGACATATCGCTAGAATTTTCCCAGAATTGAGAACTGGGCCAAATACATCATTGACTTGTGTTGTGTTGTGCGATAGATGTGGCCAATTTTATTCGAACATTGTTCAACATTTACTTGTTTCGTGCGACGTTGCCAGAGACAAACGGGATGACTTTTAGAGGGAAATCATTAATAAGCGAGTGAAGCGCGCTCTTAAGTGTATCAAATTTCGGATATATAAGTGTATACATGATAAGGGCCAAGTAAAGTTTCGACAAGATGGCGGCGGCCACTGCGTCCATCGTAACTTCTGTGCCATTCTACAGTAGGGGTCGTGAAAATGTACGATTGGTAAAACCGGAAATTATCACCGGGCGCATGTCCCATGAAATCATAAGATAAACTTGAAACTTGAAACTTTATTATTTAATTAAACGCCTATTTCTACACATACAATGCATATTCAATGGCGTTGTACAATATAAAATAGAATGATAAAAATATACAATGGATCTAAAAGTTCAAAATCTATATACAATATACAGGATATAATACTACCGATATCTCATACTGTTAAAACTTGAGCTGGTATTTGAAAATTCAAAATAATGAAAAATAATCCTCAAAATACAATGACTTTAAATGATTTTTGAAAATATCTGTTGATTTAGAATTTCTCACGCTGACTGGTAGCTCATTCCATAGTTTTGGACCAATTGTACAAAAACTTCTATCTGAAAGATAATTCGTCCCTTTATTTCTCGGACCCATTTTGGTATTTACGTCCGATTTAATTTGTCAACCTAATTCGATAAATCTAAATACCAAAAATTAAAAGAGGGCACAAGGTTCGCTCGCTCCTCAGGTCGCACCTGTCTCATGTTATTAACCCTATCGACTTTAGTGTATATATGGAGAGCCGGTCAACAAAAGACTTCACATGCATGGTATTATCTTGTAACACAACATATGAACTTCATGATGATGAATTAACTTACTTTGCAAAGATATGTGTTCGACACGTGGCATCAATATGCAGACATTTAACATAATTATTCATTGATTTGTTACAGAAATTACAAGTATTTAGCAAAATTCAAAAATAATAGAAATATTAAGGGTTTATTCTTTGTATTGCACATGGTAGATCTCCTTAGCTCAAATTTGGCTTCCAATTTCGGTATTTTGGGGTATGAGTACTTCTTGTTTAAAATAAGTTTGGTTTTTGGTCTTCCAAATGTTTCGGTTTTAATGCTGCTGATGAGAGGTAACTCCGTGAAATGCGTCGTATACAGCATAGTATATATTTTAGTATCTATGGATTGTTATTTTGATAAAAGTCGTCATTCGTCTTAAACTGTATTTTCTCTCTTTCCAAAAATTAACTGTAAATATCCATTTCGTTAACTTTTAACATAATTTAAATGTTAAAAAAAACTAATTTGCTGTATGTGTATGAAATATGGAGGAATTAAAGGGGGCTATTATGGTAGAAGTGTCGATTTGGCTACTGTACTGATTATTTTTATTCAATCGGAAGTTGAAACAAACTTCCGGTCTTGCGCTAAGACACGAATGTTCGTCCGTTCGCCCCAATGTACGTATTTTCGTCCCTGGATCCGTCCAAAGCCTTTGTTAAGATATTTTGTTAAATAATTTTTCATGGGAAATATGGATAAACATTTCCTGAAAACTGAGGGAACTCGTCTCATATTATATATATATATGCATTTTCTACATATGGGTCGTTTAGAAAAATGTTTGTTTAATGGGGGCAGTCATATTGTGCTACATACTAAGGCTAGAAAAACTTTCGTTCGCCCGAAACTAAAGTAACGGAAATAAATTGCTTCAAATTTTAATTTTCGAATCAGAATCGTGATACCGGAAATGAGTTTCTGGAAAGGCTATTGCTGTGCTCGCATCATTGGCCACACCAACAGCATATTATTAATAATAATAATAATAATAATTCATTCTTGATTAGGCCTGTAATAAATCATTGCACTCAATTGCCTTGTCATGTCATATAATTGTTTGTCATTAATATTTGAAAGTTATAATTTTTATCCTTGTCGCGATCAGATATCAAACAATTTACAAAAGACAGGTGTTAACGACTGACTGCCTCATTACTAGTCACGTCTATACACCATATAGGTAATTTTTTAGACGGCATATTTAGAATAAGCCAGTTATCAGCGATTTTGGCTTTCATATGTACAATGTACTGCTACACAATTATCATGATTGTACGTCGTCTGTGTGTTTTCTGTAGTATAGGTTTACCCACACAGTAAGCTCTTGGAAGTTTTGTTCTGTGGTGTGGGTTAGGCTCGTCTGTGGGCTTTCCCCGGAGTTTTTGGATATCGATTAGGACCATACAATAACTTCTTGATGTTTTGTTTCTGTGGTTTTGAATTTGGCATACCATTCACCCTTTTAGTTCTTTGGTTTTTAATCTTTATTTTTTTTCTTGAGGTCTAGTTTTTTCAGGCGAAGATCAAATTTACGTGCGGCAAATTTTTTTTTAAAACTATAAAATTCCAAAAAAATTATAAAAATCCCAATTCTTTACAAACTTTTAGGAGCGGGCAAACAATTTTTGTTTTTAATTTCTGGAAGATTTTTCAGCTTTTTTGCAAAATGGAGCGGCAACAATTTTTTTTTCTCGTGTTGAAGCACATGTCGTTGTTTGTCTATAAAAATAGTGTTTTCGTAGTTTGCCCATAATACGAGGTCATTGTTGTTACGTGGTATGGAATATCCGGGTCATCTGGAAGAATCACTTGGTCCTTTGTGATCCAGAAATCTTAAAACCACACAATGACCAATAGATGTTTGTTTTTTTTTCTTTGTTGTGGGTTTTTACACTATACGTCCTTACTGTTTTTCTTCTGTGATGTTTTATATGACTTCACACAATGAAACATTGATGTTATAGTTGGAGATTTTCTTCTGATTTTAGGAAACTTGATGTTTTTTTATCTATATAGAATGAGATGACCCCTCATGCCATGACCGACCTATGAATTTGATACTTTTATTTCTGTGTTGTGTATTTTTTCTTATCTTTAATCGTTCAATATTATTCCTACAGTTGAGACACTTACAGGAGTAGGGCTACTTTCCTCTGTATTTGTTTCACTCATAACTACAAGTTTTTTTAATCTTTAATATTTACATACTTTTTTATACTTTAAACTATGGTATACAATGCATTTTTATCTTAACAAATATAAATTTTATGTTTAACTATTAATAAGTGCAAGTTTTTTTACCTGTAAAGGTCGTTGATAAAAGCGATTTGCCATTGGGCATTTGACAAGCATTTTGTATCACTTTTTTTGGAATATTGCTAAGGACACTAAGAACCAAAACCAATTTCGTGTCAGGAGGGAGATACATCAACTGTGTGTCCTTCATGTTTAAAAACTGTTAATTATAAATACGGCAGATTTGTGTTAAAGAGACAAACACACCTAAGGAGCAAATCACAAAACGTAATCCATTGGACAGACAAAGCCGGGAAGACAAATGAACAACCATAAGCACAACAAATAAACAATGAAAACGAAAAAAACAATAAACAATACGAACTCCTATAAAAACCAGGAGTGAACACAGGTGCTCCGGAAGGGTAAGCAGTTCTTGCTCTGTATACGGCACCCGTTGTGAAGTTCAATAAAGTTAATCCGGTGGAAGTCACAAATCGGTGGAGTGAAATGTTACGACACTGGGAACAGGTCCAACATCATCTTAGATATTGGAACGCTGAAACGGTCAATCAATTCGTGATGATGACCGTAAAATTTCCTAAGTGATGACATCAACTTATCCGTGATAAAACCCTGGTTAAGAAGCTTTTGTGACAGCAGTAATCCTCTTTTTCGATAGACAGTGTAACTCACGCATGCCCTTGAAAACCGGATAAGCTGTGAAACGTAGACGCCATATGCAAGAGATGCAGGGATATTGCTACTCAAGAAGGGAAAGTTAACAATAGGCAAGTTGAAGTCATCACGTTTGTCATAAAGTTTTGTCTTCAAATGTCCCTCATTGTCTATTTAAAAAAAAACAAATCCGAATATGTATCTGTAGTATCCTTAATTTCAAGCTCACTGGGGTAGATGAGATGTAGAAAGTCTAGGAATTTGTTGTTAATTAACGACAAAATGTCATCTATCTAACGAGAAGTGACATTAAAGGATTGGGCTAGTTTCTTTTTGTTTTCACGTAGTAGCCTTTGACTGAAGTCCGCTTCATATGAACACAGAAACAGATCGGCAAGGAGAGGAGCACAGTTGGTTCCCATTAGAATGCCGATTGTTTGTTGAAAAATTGGATCGCCAAATTCAACGAATTTGTTGTCTATGAGAAAATCGAACATGTCTGTAATTTCATTTTCAGGATACTTTTTGTCAGAATCAGAGTGGTTCTTCAAGAAATAAGCCTTTTCTTTACCTAAAACTAGAAATTTACACCTGCGTGTGCCATTTCTCTTGAAAATACATTGATGAACTAGTTGTTTTAAGCGATCTTTTAATTGAGAATGTGGTATGGTAGTGTAGAATGTAGAGAAGTCGAATGTTTTTATGTTGTTGCATGTAGCCAAAGATTTTGACTTTAGATATTGTAGTAAATTTTTGGAATTTTTAGGAATCCACATCTGATTGACGCCATTGGTGGAATATGATGTTTCACAGTAATTCTGAAGGTCCTCTTTAATACATGTCAATATGATGTTAAAATCTTTGAAAGAGGTTTTGTAGAGCATTTAGCTGACGCAGCAATGTACCTTTGTTGAAAGATTCTTATGTAGTTTAGGAATCCAATAAAGAGCAGGAAGGTCCATTTTTTCACCCTTTGCAGAAATGCCAAAGGAATGAAGAACGGTCCTGTGGTTATCAAGGACTTCCTACTTAAAGAGTGTGGTTTGTGTATAAGTTGGGTTACCCGCAGTGTTATTTAATCCCAACTCGTTTAACGTGTTATCTATTCCCGACTCGTTTCTAAGACACTCAAAATAATAGTTCTTTCAGACAAAAACGATGTTATTGGGGGCTTTGTCCGCTTGAACAACTACATATTTGTCATGGAGGCGAGTCAAGTTTTCGACAACCTTAGGGTCTTTAAAGATGGATGTAGCTTTAGTGATCATAGACCCTTTGAGGTTTTTAATTAGAAGTTGTATCATTGTGACCCAATAGCCTTCACCCAATCCGAAAGTGTGTCAGCAGGTTCCTTTGTTAAAACTGTTTTCCAAAGCGATATTAATGTATGTTGATTTTTTTTCAGTAACTTAAATTATTTGTTAGTTATTATTAGCAAATCTTAAAGACCACATACCACACCTTGCACAAGAGATTTTGAAAGGCGTTAGACAACTTTTTGAAAAAAATGCCCTAGAAATGAAATAGATGCAACAAGGGAAGTGACCCTTCTTTGAAAACTACAATGAGGGGCATTCAGTGTGGAGTGGAAGTCGGAATATTCAAATCGAATCAAAGCTTTTGGGATATCGAGTAATTTTTTTTGAATATTTGAGGATGTTCGCTGGTCATGTTTTTGAATTTTTGTCAGAAGTTCAGAATCATCTGGTTTTATCCATTTGAATACCATAAATTATTTTTCCCGCTAACACCCATTTTTCTTTTCATAATCTTTTGCATGCAGAATAATAAACCATTTCTAACAATCTTATAAAATCCTTGTTATTATTTAATGTTGTTTGAGAAATAAAACTTGACAATGATAAATCTATGTAAAATCAAGAGAGCATATTTATCCCGCCAAATTTTCAATGGCTTATTTCTCGAAAAACACATACGGACCTATAATTTGTTTTCGCTCTTTTAGTTCCTTTATTAATCCACTATCAATATTTACCAGTATTATGAAAAGCTTGTTATTTTGAAACTGAGCATCGAACATCCTTAAGAATAAACATATGATTCATATTATTGACATCACGAAAAAGTATGAATACCGAAGTGTCAAAAGAGCGGAAGGCACAACCGGGAACACCAAAAAAGGACAAAGTAGCAAACAACACAAAAAAAACAAAAAAAGTCAAACAGAAACGAGCAGCACGAACCCGATCGTACGTTGAGTTACTGTTTATCAATAAACTTGATAAATTGAAAAATAGACAGTTTCCAAAACATGTTGAAAAAGGTCAGGCTAAAACATGATGACAAAAATAGGCAGGGTCGAAAAATCCAGCATCAAAGATCACTTCTTTGCCCAAAATCATTCCTTCCTTTCAACCCAAATTTCGATGTTGTATGTCGAGTTGTCAGACTGAAGATTACTAAATTAAAATAAAAGGAAAAAACTACATGTTTTTAAAATTTATTTGTGTTGTCAAAGGATATGACACAATTGTTTTAAAATATACTTAATACTGCAACGGTTTTTCCTTTTCAGTAAGTGTTCAATATTTTCGGGGATACCAGTTAGAAAATATTTTTTCACAGTAATGTAATAAAATGTTCCTTTGAAATTATTTTATAAATTTTAATTTTAATTTTAATTTTTGAAGTGTAATTAGACTTACATGTAAGTATAATTAAATTTTATAGTTACTTAGTTATTAAATAACTCATTTAAGAATCATTGTTCAATGAGGTCTTACCGTAACTAAGTATCATATGCGTCAGCATTTTTAAAACCATATCATTTTGCAAATATTGTGTGCATTTAGTCATGCTTTGTCATTTTTGAATATTCACTTCCCGTCTAAAACTTAAATAAAATAAAACGTCATCGTATGCATATTTTTTTTAACTTCACGTTGAACAATCATGATAGGGAGTGCTCTTGAAAATTCAATCTTGGAGCACTGATTTTGTCTTTAAAGAGAAAGGAAAATGAAAGTGGGAGGACTACAGTTTTTCCTCTTATATTTACATCTTCCATCGATATCTTACGCTGAAAGTGAGTGGGGTGTTATTTACTTTTTAAAATCATTCATTTAAAATTTGAATTTTACTATTTTTTTTTATTTTTTTTATTTTTTTTTTGTAGTTTTCTATTTTTCACTTATGATAGGTTTTTGATTACCGTAAGTTGGATATGTTTGTGTGTGTCGCCGTTATTGTCCACCGCCGCAACACGACGCAGGGACCTTAAGTAATAGTCTGCGTCCGTTGTACCGTCCGTCTACATCCGTCCGTACGTATGTCCGTCCGTCACAATTATTTGTCAGCGCAACTCCTCTGAGACCGCTGATCGGATTTTATTCAAATTTGTAGGATTGTCAGTCACCATACGTACTTGATCCATTCAAACTGCGATTTTGATCCTATCGCACCGCAATTTTGATTCGACAAATTTTACCGGAGTTATGGGAATTTAATGTTTTTGTGCATGTGACACTACAGGAACACTTTGTCGACGCAAATATTTATTTGTATTGTACTGCAATTTTTTTTATTATATGTTGACATCCATACTGTGCCACAATTTCAATAATAGACATTTCGTATACAAGCCGACAAGATCGCTACGATCTGAAAATCCAATGAGAATTCAGACACCACGAGTGAAAACAAAGTCGTATGGTGCTCGACGTTTCGACATGGCAGCTTCTACTCTTTGGAACAATCTTCCCGGTGATTTAAGTGTTTTAGACTCTGTTGATATTTTTAAATCTAAACTGAAAACTCATTTATTTAGAACAGCTTATCATGATTTTTTATGAACTTTGATATCATTTTAATTTTTTTACAGATTTTTAGTGACATTTAGCATACATTATTATTTTTTTTATCAGTTACTGTCTTTACTGTTTATAATTTGATAAACATATTTTCATATTATGTTTTTTAATTTCCACTGCGTAGGTTCTAATTTTCTTTTTCTTAATAATTTTGGTTCTAATTGCTATGAATTTTTATTTCGTTGAGGTTTTTTATTGAACGTTCAGTGTTTTATGGTATTTTTTTTCACACAGTATAATTTTATTGATATATTTATGGTTAACTTTTTAAGGTATCCGGACCATAATAGTTCATGATCGAAAATAGTATCTCGTTTTGACCGTGAATGGCGGAACCAAACAATTTAAAGGCAAAGCTGGGATTTTGTATATATATTTTTCTCAAGTTGAAACACACTGTGTTGCTTATATACAGAGTCTGTAAAAATAAGTTACTTATATTGACATTTCCGAAGTTTGCCGATAATTACCGAGGTCATTTCAATTGCGTTGTATGGAACATCCGGGAACTTTTGAATAATCACGTGGTCATTTATGGTCCGGATAGTTTTGTTTCCCTATGCATTATACTCTTAAATAATTTGTGAATAGTTCTGCTTAATTTTATGTTTTAGATTGTAAAGCGCTTAGAGTAATTTTTAATTAGATAATGCGCTATTTATAAATACTGTAAATAATAATAATAATAATATATATATTGTGGGGCTTCGAATTTTCTCTGTGGCGGGGGAATATGGCTACGTGTAGCAATCTTGTTTTAATTGCCGTGCGTTCAAAGGAGTATATGTATATATTATCTGCATTTTGACAGCTAGATGTCGTAAAATATCATCCCGTGAGCCAGAATATGAAGCTTGGAACGAGTGAGCATAGCGAACGAGTCCCAAATCTTCATATTCTGTCGAGTGCATTATTGTTTACTCAGTTAAAATGTAACGACGACCCGAATGTCCCAATTTACTTTCTCCCAAATGGCTTCATTTGTAACATTTAATTTAATTTATTTTTATCTATGGCACATTTGGTCCGTCGCAATATTTTTTAAAACTTTCATAGAATGAGACGAAAACCTTAAAACACGTTCGCATGCATTATATACACAGACACAAAAAGACGCATGTACGTGTAAAAATTATGAAAGCTAGCACCGTAGAGTTTATTCCGTAGTCGTGGTAATTTGATCATTAAACAAGTTAAACATTTGATGTGCTTAAAAGAAATGAACATTTAAGATATTTAAAAGTTAAAAATGTAAGGACATTGGCGATACTTGTCATCTTGAACTTGCAATTGATTGTAAGATATTTCTCCACACTGCAAGCAATTATGTGAAGAACAGCAAGAAAAACGTTATTTGCGTGAACTTTTGT
The DNA here is from genome assembly GCA_028015205.1 of Mytilisepta virgata. NCBI lineage: Eukaryota > Metazoa > Mollusca > Bivalvia > Mytilida > Mytilidae > Mytilisepta > Mytilisepta virgata. The sequence continues at coordinate 921,134 of JAPWFG010000023.1, forward strand.
CATGTTTGTGTGTCGGTTTAGTAACAAGAATTTATCCACTATAACCTATATCAGTGTGTCGGCTTTCAATAATTTTAGTCGACCTTTGAGTACAACTAACGATTCCGGCATCAATAACGTACACTGTACATGTATGAAGATTCTCTACATCAAATTTGTGACATTATTTCGTACCAAAAAAGTTGCTCTTTTAACATTTAAATCTAATATATTTATAAATATTTGTATATAATTACCTGTCTTGGAGGGTGGATAACTTTTGCGCCACTTTTTAAAATTTCCTATTTTACTTTTGCGCCACTTTTTAAAAATTCATATTTTACTTTTGCGCCATTGCGCTGTTGATCATTAAATTAATAACTATTCAATAATGATCAACAGTCACCTTCCACTGAATGTACGTCTTTCCTTTTATTGACGTGCTTAAGAAAATCAAGGCGACTACCTATGTCAACCATTGACTTGCCGGCTGAAACCAGAATCTTTTATTCGGCTTAATAGCACAACTAACGAGTCCGGCGGCAACAACGTCCATTTATGTACAAGATTCTCAAATTTGTCACATTATCTCTTATCAAAAAGTTGTTTTTAACATTAAAATCTATAATTACCTGTCTTAATTGGAGTCCACACTTTGCACCAATATTTATAATAAAATAGAAAACGTTGTAATAGAATATTTTAAAAATATTTTTCATGTAAAACTACTGCACCATTTGAGACAAATTTTAGTGAAAGAATACTAAGACGAACTTTCAAAATTACGCTCGCGGTTCAATATCCATGGACCAATATGGCTTTTCCTATTCGAAAAAACGTTCATGTAGGGTACCGTTTCACTGAAAGTCGTAAAAATTACGACTGATCGTAAATTCTTTGAATACTAATGATATACAAGTTACGACTGATCGCAACTCTTACGATCTTTAGTGAAACAGACCACAGGTAATATTTACTGTATTATACCTGTCCTTTTCTGAAGTATTCAAAAGTAAAAATTCTAATACCTTATTATATGTAATAATTGTCTTTTAGTTTTCTTTCTATGTGTGTTATCTTTATATGCCCCTTATAGGCCAACAATTGGGCAGTAAAATTTACTTTACTTTACTTTATTTTACTTTATTTTTACTTTACTTACTTTACTTTACTTTACTTTACTTTACTGTCACTTTTACCTTTACTTTGATTTACTTTACTTTACTTTATTTTTACATTTACTTTACTTTACTTTATTTCTACATTTACTTTACTTTACTTTACTTTACTTTACTTTACTTTACTTTACTTTACTTTTACTTTTACTTTACTTTACTTTACTTTACTTTACTTTACTTTACTTTACTTTTACTTTACTTTACTTTACTTTACTTTACTTTACTTTACTTTACTGTCACTTTTACCTTTAATTTGATTTACTTTACTTTACTTTATTTTTACATTTACTTTACTTTACTTTATTTCTACATTTACTTTACTTTACTTTTATACTTTACTTTACTTTACTTTACTTTACTTTACTTTACATTACTTTGACCTTTACTTTACTTTACTTTACTTTACTTTATTTTTACATTTACTTTACTTTACTTTATTTCTACATTTACTTTACTTTATTTCTACATTTACTTTACTTTACTTTTATACTTTACTTTACTTTACTTTACTTTACTTTACTTTTACCTTTACTTTACTTTACTTTACTTTACTTTACTTTATTTTTACATTTACTTTACTTTATTTCTACATTTACTTTACTTTACTTTTATACTTTACTTTACTTTACTTTACTTTACTTTACTTTACTTTTACTTTACTTTACTTTACTTTACTTTACTTTTACTTTACTTTACTTTACTTTACTTTACTTTACTTTACTTTACTTTACTTTTACCTTTACTTTACTTTACTTTACTTTACTTTACTTTTATACTTTACTTTACTTTACTTTATTACTTTACTTTACTGTATATAAAGATACAATTTCATGTTTAAAAGAAAGTGTGACGGTCAGATTGGTCGACGCATAATTATTGATTCTTACATGTTTGTATTTAATCTTATACTTACACGGTTTAGGAAATTAAATGAATGTTTATTGTTATTTTAAGACTACTATTTTTTCAACGGAAAGGAAGGAGAAGTAGCAACGCTTAATTGTTGGCCAGAATATGTTGGCTACTCCAGTTATTCTGGCTATTCGTACCCAGGCCATCCATACATTATTGTTGACGAAGTAAAGTACACGTTTGACAGTTGTCAGCATTATGACATTTATGGAGTAAAGGATCAGTGTGAAAATGCAACAAAATGTGATTTTACCATAACTAACGCCTACATTGGAAGTTCATGTGGAAAAGATGGCGATGCAGGGATACACATTCGTTATCATTGTGTCAGTGAGTATATTATTTGTTTTGAAAAAAAAGGTTTGATATGACATGCATTAGATGTAATTACGAGGTGTTGTGTGTTTCAGGTATATATATTCAGCCTTAATAAACTGTTGTAGGAGAGGTCGTTTCTAGCTCAGTTTGGCAAAGCGCTGACTGCCAGCAGAGTGGGTCAGATAATTTTCACAGCAATGGCCTTAATGCTTGCGATCGATTTATCAATTGCACTAAAATTCAGATAATTAAATTAACATACTTTAAACCCTCGCGTAGGTGTTAGCTCGAAAAATAAGCTTTATATACACAACAAAACGTAAAATTCGACAATAGGACGAAAACCCATATCACAAGACAAAGGTAGTGAAAATGGAATTAAACATAGGATTCAAAATTGGTATAGATGACCAAAGTTCCAAAGGTGAAACATCTCTGGCATTGAGAAGCGATGTACTTATTGCAAAGGTCGATAAATAATTAAGGCTCTAATGCTTTGTAATACTCTTTAAATACCTGCCCATCAAAAAGGGTGTGAGATATTGTGTGGCTGCCTGGAATTATAGCCTTAATCGGGGAGATCTTCTCGAGCTCTTTACATGCTTTAATTTGTTCTTTATTTTATACGCGGACATTATATTGATTTTCAATAACTTCAGGGCCTGAATATTTACATGTATATATGCTGATCATAAGCCTTCAGTCAGAATTTGGGAAATGTGATTACCGGGGAGTGGCGTTACTTGGCCATAATATTGGTGTATTTATGCTCATATTACCCTTGCAAAAAAGACCGTGTTTCAAAAAACATATCCTGTTCATGACAAGTAATGACAAAGAACATGCAGAAATGTGCGGATGATAAGAATTTTAATTAAAGATTAAATATGCAACTAAAAAGGGGAGAATTTGCAGCTAGAATATTAGGGAGTAACATGATGGTAATGTTTTCCCAAATACCCTAAATAATTTGCCATTTTTTCCCATGGCCATTCCCTAATTTTTTTTCATAATTTCCCAATCCCCTAAAAATTTTTGCTCTGTTTTCCCAATCACACCCCAAAATAACCCTTTTCCAAATTCCCGAAAGCGCATCACCCCCACAATATTGAAAATGAAAGTTTAACAATTTCCGTAACAATTAAGGTTAGATTGTTTACTAGTTTACAAGTATATATGCGGTGAGATTAGTGATTGTATTTCATTTAGGTAGTTTTACTGCCATCATAGATGGGACCTGTTACCTTTAGGTATCAGTTCTGTATATCCAGGTGACTAATCCCTTTAGAGCTATGGGCGTCCAAGTCAGAAAAATAGCTCCGGACACAGAATCCCTAAAGTGATTACATGTAATGTAGAAAATCTTACATAAGATAAAATTTATAACACCTTATTGAAGATAGTAAAGTTTTTTTAAAAATATGGAATAATTAAGTCACATATTACTTCTACTTCTTTTAATAAATTTTATTAAATAAAAGACTTAAAAGTTGACTCTAATATATAGACTACCCGATTTTTTAAAATATTTCATTAAGGTCTGTACTAACAACAGTAAAATAAAAATAATTATGTATATCATTATATTTCATAATAATTTTTCACTTATTTAATCCGATGTTAGTTAATTATATCTTCTTCTTATATAAAGGTGTAAAACGACACATTTAAAAATATTTTTCGACAAAAATATAGTCATAATATATTTTTAATAATTTTAAATTTATTTGTCTAAACTATTTCTCTATACTGAAAAACAACTTAAATGACATATAATAGGTTTATAAATTATTTATAATTGTCATAAAACTTTTATTGCATATAATCATGTCTTTAAAATTAAAGAACACTTTTTCTCAGCTTGGCACTATCAGATAGCACCTAACCTTCCGAGGTTCACTGAGCCATCTGGTATATATTGTTAATTTCAGGTGTTATAATTGATAGTTAAGCCTGCCACATAGAGCTTTATTTTAGTCTTAAATGTAAATTTTTATTACCACCACCCCCACCATGACGGACATATGCAGAATCCTCGGAGTTTATTGTTGACCTTGTTTATGAAAATTTCTCTACTGTAATATAAGGGAAAATACCAAGGTGATGCGGATTAGAATTTGGCGGGAAATTATACAGGCATTTTGAAGATCATAATTAACAGTTTTATGTATCCTCTTACGAATATAATCAGGGAATTAGCTGGAGATAAAATGGGCTTTTCCAGAAATAGTCTGTACCCTCACTATGTAGTATGGAAGATATTGGATTTCCAGACAAAAACCAAAGTCCCAGGAACCTAGCTTGGCATGGTACAGTAATCAGTATATTCCCACAGGAGCTTGCATGAAATCTTATCAATAAATGTCTGTAAATAGTAAAACAAAATGTCTGTACACTCACGGACAAGAGCCTCTCTTGTAAGATTTCCAGCTCCTGTGATATTCCACTCTTGAGATTCCACAGTTTCTGTTCTATTAGTGCTAAATATTCCCAGCAGGCACACAATGTTGTTTTCAACATTGAAATAACGTTGTCTCCTAACATTGATATAATGTTGAATTTTGGTTGGATTTGTAGGTTGGATAACCGTTGTAGTTTCAACGTTGAAACAATGTTGTCAATTTAACATTGAAACAACGTTGCTTTGTAACATTGAATCAATGTAACATTATAAATGTAAAACAACCATATCGGGTTCTGTCCTAGAATAGGCCTACTTTGTTTAGCAGTTGGTTATTCAGGATAGCTATCCAATTAAGTGTTAGCTCGTCCCAGTTTTACTACTAATGGTTTTTGTATTCTCGTACACCCAATTACAAATTTGGTTACTTAATCAAGATCATACCAAATTGATCTTTAGTTCTTTGGATTTTGCCACTCCGACCTTGGACGATGTAAATTCGGAAAAAAATTTGTGTCATTTTGCAAAAATGCTGAAAATTCGCCCCAAATTTTTAATTTTTCAATAAATTAGGAATAAATTTTGCCCTCTCCTAATTTTTTTTTTTTTAAATTTAGATTTTTCCCAATATCTTATTTGAAAAAATGTGTGCCGCCCGTCAATTTTATGAGCCCTCAGTCTTCAAGAAGGTAAAAAGAAAAAAAATCTGCCCGCTAGCACCTATTTTTGCTACCCAAAAATCCAAAGAACGAAAAATTAATTTGGTGTGGCCTAGCTAAGTTTTATATATTTAAATCCACAACAATTATGACCTAAGAATTTATTACCATATCTCGAACATAACTGACAAATATGCAGGCTCTGTTCCATCCAGCAAGAAAAACAATGAGGACAAAAAAATAACACCAAACAATACAATGAAAAATACACAAACCAAAATGACCTTAAGGAACTATGCACTTTAAACTACAGGAGCAGAGACTATAGCAGTGCATGATGTGATCAACAAAAATAAGACAATTAATTTGTGTTAACTAAGAGTTATCTTTATTGCAATCACATTAAAAGAAAATAGAAGTTAAATGAATCTGTAGCAGGGCTCACCACACTTGAAAATAACAGGGAGACTCAGAGTCTCCCTCAGGGTAGCAACAGGGAGACTTCAGGGCATGACAGGGAGACTTCCAAGTCTACCAGGGAGACTGTGTTTTTTCCCCCAATTTGTCGCCTGTCGAGTAAATATCTGTTATTTTGTGTCTTATAGTGTATGCTATACATTCATTTATTGTGTTTTATCCTGTATTGTTTGAGATTTTATCTACATTTACTCCATATCCTTCCATTTTAGTCATAATCTGAGATTTTGTCTCATGTGCATTTAATCAATATCCTTTGAGAATTTTTCATGATGAGTCCTGGGACTCATCATTTTTCAGAATGGCGAGTCCCAGCTGATTTTGATGAGTCCCAGTCCCAGGACTCATCACCACTTTTTTAACGTACATTGCTGCATGATTTTGACCATGGTAGGCCTATTGTACTATTGTTAAAGTTTAATTTAAATCATGTGCTGCCTTTAAATACTGACGAATATAATTTGAAATAAAAAAAATTTTAAAAAATGAAATTATGCAGTGGTGCTCCAAACTTGGAAGAAAATTTCTGTTACAGATATGAGCAAAAATATTTGTACCTTTTGATACAACTTATTTATTATTGCCATTTTATTTTTTAATATTTATTTATCTATACTCTACTATTATTTTTTCTCAAACATACTCTTAAAATCTTCCCATTCACCTTGCTTGAACACCTTTCAATACATGTATTGACAAAATTTCCATTTGTGCATAGATATGTCAAAATCCGCTAAATTTATTTTTAAATAAGGTCTACATATTGTTACCGGTCGGTAAAAAACACCGTGACCAATGAAAAATCACGAGAATTCCGATTGCCGCCATTTCATTTTCTAGCTTACTTTTTGTCGTTTCTTTCCCCTTCCTCCAAGAAAACAAAAAATGGCGGCTCGAGATTTTTAATGAAAATAACGGTCTTCAGACGCAGCTGATTACGTACGTTGTTCGGAGGCGCCTTACTTAAAAACACAGGGCGACTCATTTGTCGCTCTGGAGCCTATGACAGGGCGACATTGGCGAGCATTAGGCGACTTAATCGCCCTAATCGCCCAGTTTGGTGAGCCCTGCTGTAGGATACAGATGCTCCTTGACATTGGTAGACAGGAAATGGACATTGCACAGGTCTGAAAATGGCTTATACACATTACAACACATCACAAGCCATACCAAAAAATCAAATCATTCCAACAGGTATAGACCAAGAGATCTTTGATGAAATATTTAACATTTTTGGTACTAAAAAATGAATATCCATTGATATATAATTTTTAATTTAATGTTCTTGTTTCCACCATCATGGCCTTGGGTGTAGTATTGTAATAAACCAAGAGCACATAGCACATGATACCTCTTCTTTTGTAAATTGTGAAATTATGTACAACTAGAAATTGTGTCTGTAATACAAAGATGCCCCGCCTAAAATGTAGGTCCTCAGTACTATCCAAGCCACATCCACTGATGAAGTTTCTTTGATACACTATGCTTGGTTCCAAAGAAATGAACTAGTTCAGTCAATCTACCAAAAATGGACCCTAACCTCAAATATTGCAACAGAAGAAATTAATGTTTTTTTGTGTCAGGAAATATACAAGGATTAACCAAGAAAAAATCCCCATGAAATGAATGCAAGCAGATAAAATTACAGCTGAAAGAAATTTCCTATTGGAATTTGTATTGAATAAGGGAGATGACTCTGTAAAAACCGCTTGAAATTTGGCCAGAATCACAACAAAATAATAATTACTGTTTTTCCTGTACAACATGTTTTGCGAAAGTCCAGCATTAAAAAAGGGTAAAACCAATTCAATGGTTCAAAGTAAGCATTTTCTAAGACATTTAACATGTCGATAAAATCAAACTACAAATAAAATTATGAATATTCGTGTATCATAAATAGCAGAATATATAACTAAGTTACATTAAGCCAGTTTAGTCCATGGAAGTATTTTTCTTAACAACCAGAGGGAGATGATTGTTGAAAAAAAGACAAAAACCGAATTTTAGCAAGAATTATCTCCCCTGTTCCATTGGAAATCCCTTTAGAGATTTGAAAGTCTAATTTTGAAGTTTCCCATGGTCAGATTTTCATAGACTGTTTTCTGCATATATTTAGGATATATTCAAAATATCTTCTGTTGCAATTAGTTTGAGGTCAAATTTTATTTTGACTGGACTAAACCTATGTCTTCTACAACACTGTCAATTATTTGTTCTCCTAATCCCACCATCACGGTCTGGTGCAAATCTTAAAAATTTGCACACTATATCCTTTATGTTGGCCTCCTTTGCCTGTCCAACTGATGCAAGTATAACTTCTACAAAAAAAAAAATTAAATTAATTACAATCACTGACTGACACACTTAGGGGTAGCAAAGTTTTATAATTGTCGGCTGTGGAAAGCTGAATAAATATTAGGTTTTACATAAAAATAAATGCATAATAGTTGACCTCAGTTGCCCTACAAACTGATCACAGAAAATCAAAGACTATTGTTGCAAATCAACCCTTTTTTGCAGTTTTCAATTCAGGAAACATGAAATTGCATAATCCAACTGGAAATGGATTTTGAATAGTAAAAGAGTTGTTCCTTGACCTTATGTAAATATATTCCTTGGTTTTATTTTATTATGAAAATGTATCAGGAAGTAACAAGCTGAGAGAAAATATAATCACATTTCAACATGTTTATATTAAAAATATAACATTGAATTGTTTTAATTTTACCTTTCAGTAGACTGTAAAACTTGGTTGTTTCAAAGGCCATTTTCTTTTTGTTTTTCCCAGCCATATTCATTTAGCTCATTACAGAGTTACAGAGAAATCTGAAATGACATGTGCATACACAAAATTTATTATTCTTATAATGTCAAACAAATTTGATGCAAATAAGTATGCTATTTTTCAAATGAAGGTACATGTATATATTTTCAAATTATTGAAATCGATTTCATATTATTATAAATGAAATGCCACTTTTCATATAACAATTCGAAAACGACTTTAAACAGGAGGATCAGCTTGATCATTGTGTCAAAATAATAACAGCTTATACTCACTTCTTCATAGTCTTCTTATGTGGTTACTGTGATCAATGCCACCTATTTTAGCCACCAACCTTTTCTAGAAAATAATGAAAAAAGATAAACCCATTAACTCAAACATTATTCAAACATTGATTTTTAACAAGTAAAAGTCTACTTACATGTACCACCCATAAAATATTCAAATGACCCACGGGTCAGAAACCTTCGTATCCTGACCCTAATTTTTTAATTACTTGTTTTATTTTACATTTATAAAAAAAACTACATGTAAAGTGTAACCACCTTCAACTTTAGCAAGAATATAACACTTTTATCTTTATCGATCAATCAACCAATAATTAAGTTTAAAGAAGAAAATTGGCTTGATGTTGTGTGTTACCATAGCTATAGGTGAGAAAGTGTGAAAATTTAACAGTAATAAAATTATCAATAATATGCAATTCATGAGTATTACAAAAAAAGATGAATGCTTCAGGCGATTAAGATCCTTTTTATGATGGACAATGTTACATGTACAAGGAGCTAAGGGTAGAGATGGATGTAATACCTAAAAAAATATTTTGAAAGTTTTTCATAGACACATTTCTGAAATCAATGAAAAAATGAATAAACTCGCTCATTTAATGTAAACTTACACATTTATCATATTCCTCCTTTTCATCCAAGTTGGAATCAAAAGTCCTGAATTCCTTTAGGGTATTACATCTATTGATGTTAAAATTTGTATCATCAATTTGACCTCTGTCTTTTTCTAGAATACGCCTTAACTCTATGAACTTGTAGAGAACTCGTCTCTGAAATTCTATAAAATAAAGGAATAGGTTAACCTTTTCTAAATTTGGCCCAAAGCCTAAATTAAAAATGTTTGTTTGCTCTTTACCGACTCAGCAACTTTTCAGCAAAAAACAACATACTTGATTTTTAACATATAATTCCCTTCAATATAATTCTTTTGGCCTTACAACATACAATCACTGTATTGAACCACATCCTCATGTTTCATGTAAGATATTTGGGTTGTCATTCCAAAACCTACTCTTAAAGCCACCCATTATCCTTTTATTAAAATCAATGTCTTAAATTAGAACGCTTAAAAAGTACAAAGAAAAATCACTTACTTGCTTTAGAAAGAGGAAATCCTCTTGTTCTTGAAGTTGACCTAGATCTCTGATCAAGTACTCTATCTTTATACTATGCCAACCTCTCTGGTATTCCATTGTTATCTAAAAGCATGCATTGTATATTAGATAAGACATAAAACACATCTTTGCTTGCAAATATAAATTATAAGTAGAAATTATACATGCATGACAACATTAACAAGCATATTTGCATGCCAAACCACTGTCAATGATGACTTTTTTTTGTTATAATCTTATGACATGCTTCAAAGGCTTTGAGAAACTCTCTTTAAAAAATGACAAACTTTTGACCAACATCAAATTTATACCATTGATTTGTAGCACCTCCGAGTCAATTTTTTGTAGCTAATAATAAAGAACTAGTGACCCCCCCCCCCCCCCCCCCCCCCCGTGTTTTATTCCAAACTACCAAAGCCCTTTCATTCAAACAAAATCCTGTATCCAACCCTGTTCCCCCTTAAAACTAGAAGAAACTCATTCAATAACTTACCAATTTGTAGCACACTCTGAAATAATACTGAATTAAATCTCCAAAATAACTGCTCTGTACACACTCTGTAAACACACTCAATCGAAGTTTCCGCCAAATTTGAAAAAACTTCCAATTTCCTGCACATGCGCAAATTAACTGGTTTCCGGTTCCAGAACCGCGAAAATTCAAAACGCCGACAACCGCGTTTATGTTACCAGATGGAGTCTTATCACAAAAGCAAATAAACATTTTATACTCAGTAATGAGGAAGTTTTCTTAATGTTCATTGTGATAATTTCGATCAGAGTGTAACATACTCGGTTTGGAAAAAAGGGGGATCGAATAACCAAAGCTAGGACTTATCATTAATACTGGCAAGGGAGGGGGTTGATCCTCACCTCTTGAGGGATAAATGTTTTCCAAGAAGACATTAAAGGGGGCAATATTTTGGGTGTTATGAATGAAAATTGTCATTTTTTTAAATTCTAAAATAAAAAAAGGGGGGGTGTATTTTTCTTTTTACTTATTTTCTATACTGGTTGAGTATATCTCCGAAAGGTACTCAATCTTGCCACTCGCCATGCATATTCTTGAAGAAAAGTAGGAACTTGGAAATATATGATAATGTACAATAATAAATCAAGTAGTGTACTATATATTAAGAATAGTATTTTGTGAATATCGGAAAATTGGGGGAGGGGTCAATTTGTAATGGGAACGGGAGGGGTCAATATTTCTTGCTCAACATGCTGAGGGACATTTTTGGGGGTTTTATTTATTTCTTTAAAAAATCATAAAATTCTTCTTTACTCTATATCAGTGGGAATTGATAAAAAAAAAGGTTGTCTTGTAGTTGCACTTTATTGGAACTTAATGGGATTAAATCGTATTACATTCACATAAAACAGGGATCTTATATATACTGTAAATTCAGAAATTATTAAGTGCATTTATTATTGCGATTTTATCATTTTACACCAAAATGCGATTTTAATTTTTGTGATATTGAGAAAAATTCCGCTTTATTCATATAAAACTGCGAGTTTAAATTATTGCGATTACAACCCTGTCGCATTTTTCGCAATAATAACAACATCGCAATAATTTTCTTATTTACAGTAGCCAGACTTAGAATTATTTGGTCCCAGAATAAAATTAATTAAATCAAAATTTGCAACGTACATGTAATATTAGATGTAACGAAATCCAGTCAACTTGCATGATAACCTCATAATTAAGTGCTATACGATGTATGTTGAAATTAATATATGACATATTCAGATTGGCCTATATCCATCAAAACATTGTAACAACATTGATACAATGTCCAAGATGGACGGAAAAAAAAATAACGTTGAAACAATGTTGTAATTTTCAACGTTGTTTTACAAACGTTGGATCAACATTGAAACAATGTTATTGTTTTTGGTTGAAAACCATAACGTTGATTCAATGTTGAATATTGGTTGAACAACTAACTAACCAATATCCAACGTTGATTCAATGTTCTTGTGCCTGCTGGGATTAGTTATATATCCGAAAAAAAAATCAAAGAGTAAATAAATGAAATTGATTAATAATAATAATGAGCAGAGGAATTTTATGAAATTTTGAAATATCAGTCTAGTTTTTATGCTACAAATAACAGTTGTGGGAATTAAATATAGTAAAAAGGTAACTTTTGATTATAATAAAACCTTATGCATATTCAAATGTGTGATTAGTTCACTTTTTGTATTTTAGATGCATATGTTGAATGAATCTTGAATCTACTTACATTAATATATATATACATGTATGTAACCTATGTTTATGTGATAAACAAAACAATACAGTTAATGATATGATATTAAAAGAGTACTCCACTAATACATGTAATAGCCATGAGCAAATTGAGGGTGGTCATAAACCTGTTGCGCATGGTTCAGTAACATCTACATGATCTATATTAATCAAATAATTGAAGAAGCCCCTCTGGGTGAAGCCCGTTTCCTTCTCAAACCTCATTACAGTACTGCTAAAATTTTTGAAATATGCATATTTCAGTTTATAAATTCGCCAGTTATGTCATATTAAACTTTCACTTCTCTTGCAAAGAAGTCAAATTCTGTCAATGATTTGTGCCGATATTCCGGGAAAAAAGAGAATACATGCTGGTGATATTTATAGAATTCATGATTTTGACAAAGTTCTGAACAATATAAGGGGGGTTCCCAAAAAGAGTGTTCTTTATACTTGCAATCTTGAAAAATGATGACTCCTAAAATAGAATTTAAAAAAATTTGTGTAACTTCCTGTAGTTTTGAGATATTGGCTTTTATTTTCCTCTACCATTTGCCAACTAGGGGCCCCTCTTTAGCAATTATGGGTTTTTTAATTTGGCACTAAGGCTAATTAAAGTTAATTGATAGATTTTCATCCCCGCCCGCCCCTCGAAAATCGTGCCGCCCCATTTTTTTTTATTTTCTAAAATTTACGATTTCCGGATTTTGTTCATCTCCATTACCGGTATCCATGTCAATAATTTCGTTTTTTGTTAACTTCCTGTAACAATTCAACATGGTTTTCGTGATCCGACTATTTTTGTGACCTTTAGATGTCTTTTGGTCAGCTTAAGTCTGCAGAGATTGCAGTTGAAATTTCTATTGTGCATGTTTCTGGAATAAAAACATATATAAGCCATTTTATAACGTTTACATATTAATAACACCTTACAAAATAGTTTCATATGAAATAAAAAATAAAATCCTCCCACCCGCCCCATTTTTTTCAAAAAGTTGGATGAAAATCTACTAATTAATTTTAGTTGGCCTAATGTATCAGTAGAACATGATCTGACTGTCAAAAATGACCTAACACATCAAATGTGAAGAGAACTCAAAACCCTCAATGGTTCTGTAGTCTACCACTCTACCATTTACTCGTTAGCTAAACTGAGTAGTCAAGCAGTGAAGTTAATGGAAGGTGGTTATATACCTGATACGATTCTAAATACTTAAAAATAATTATGAACATTTTTTTATTCTCTAGAAAATTAACATCTCTCCCAGACAACAGTAAAATATTTATATTATGGTCAAATTAAGACCGATTATGTTGTAGACAAATTTATTCTGGAGAGTAATTTTGAGACTAGGAGACTAATGTGCGAAATGTAACCACATCCTAGAAATTGAGAGGAAAATACGCAAAATTAAAACAGGAAAACCGTAAATGCAAACAATATAATTTAGAATTAGAAGATGAGAATCCTTTTTTTCCTTACTTGTTCTAAATATAAATCTCTTCAGCAAAATTTAGAGACTGCAATCGATAAAATATGTCAAGAATTTAGAAACTTTGATAAAAACAAAAAAAACCAGAAACACTTCTTTCTTCATATCAAATAATTCAATTTACAGCTCCATTTATTAGAAAGTCTTTAATACTGAGGAGAGTGGACCCAGCTACTGCATAGTTTGTAGAACATAAATAAATGTTCTTGATTTATTGCTTGTTTGTTTTATGATTTATTGACATGAATGCCATCAACCCTTACAGGTATAAGGGCTATTCCGGAAAAAAATGTATGGGGGGGTTGGAAGGCACTTTATATAAAATTGTATGGGTGGTCGCGGGTCTGGAAAAAAATTCTAAAGGAAGCATAAGGAAATTTTATTTTAAATTGTATGGGTAGTGGGTGCTGAAAAAAAATGCCTTCCAACCCCCCCATACCATTTTTTCTGGAATAGCCCTAATTGTGCATTTATTGAATACTGTAAATTCGGAAATTTCCACATGCATTTATTATTGCGATTCTTCTACCCCAGGCAAAATTGTGAGGTTTAATTATTGTGATCGTCGCCCGTGTGACAAAAAAATTTATTATTGCAATCGGAGTTCGGGTATAATTTGAAAGTGGAGGTTTTATTAATATAATCGTTTTGATTAATGGTTTTAGATATATTAGAATTCAAAATGTTAATATATATATATAAGCTGTCCAAACAATACCTGTCTACAGATGTCTGCAATCAATGATAAGAAATGTAAACAAAGGGAGACAAATTTAGAAAAAATGGGACATGAAAATATGCATTAAAATACAAGTTTTTAATATTGTGATCCTCAACCGATCGCAATAATAAAAACATCACAATAATTTCCATATTTACAATAAATAAATATATATTAAACAAGGGAAGCCCGAAGTTATACATGTAGTTCCAATAAAAACAAAAACAAAAATTCCTTATGGTAATTAAGTGAATGATTGTGCAGGGGCTCAAAGTTAAAGGTAGCTTTACATTAAAAAATTAATTATAGGCCTCCTATGTGCTTAAGAGTACAGTTGACTTAAATGTATCAACGATCATCATCAGTCATGTCCAAACAGCCAACATAGTTCTAACTTTTGAAAACAACAATGTGACAATCGTTTGTAAAGACAGCAGATTTTATGCAAAAAAGTCAGTACATTGGCCATGCTTAATTTATATACACATATTTACTGTAAAATGACAGCCCCACTTGACCCTAAGATTCTGATTGTGAGCTCTTAGTGATTTCAAACAGCAATCATTTTTAAATTCTGACTTCAAAATTTTCTTGTGATGTAAACAATACACAGAATTTGTGCGACTTTTAGTTATGGTGGACAATGATCACTATTTTAATTTTTTAGGGCATGGTGGATGGACTGCATGGGGTTCCTTTAGTGGGTGTTCCAGAACATGTGGTGGAGGATATAAGACCAGGACAAGGAACTGTACCAACCCATCACCAAATTATTACAGTCATAACCAGTACTGTATGGATGACCGTGATTATGAAACAGAAAGGTGTAACACTGGAACATGCCCTCGTAAGTAATTTTCTTTATAAGAACCAAACTTTCAATATTTGATTGGGACCGTGGTGGTCTTGGTAGTTCGTCATGACTACTAATGATCACCAGCCTGTTAACACTGAGATTATGAGTTCGAATCTCACCTGTGGCGGGGTGTGTTCCACTTCGATCTAAATTGACAAGGATTACCAATTTTCCTACAGAAGGTGAGTGGTTGTTTCCGGGTACTCCGGGTTCCTTCACCAATAAAAACTGGCCACCACGAAATACCGGTAGCCAAATGTGCTGAAAACGGCATAAAAACCCCAACTAAACAAACAATATTTGATGACAAAATTTTACACTTTTGATGGGATGGATAGAACTAAGAGGGAAGAAGTATACCAAGATTAGAAATCAGTTTGGAAACAAAATCTGAAAAGTACAAAAAGAGGTTGTAGTGAGCTCAGACTTGTATTTTAACAGGCTTATACATTTATATGAATCTATCTTTTATTAGATATTGATGGAAAATGAATGAGATGCAGAGAATGAATGTACCGGTATCTTGTAAATCCCTTGTTGTTTATATTTATATGGAAATGTACTGGTAAGGATAAGGGGTAGATCTTAATTGGCAAAAAAAAATTGCCAATTTTCCTACCAAAGGTCGGTGGTTGTCTCCGGATCCCCCGGCTTCCTCCACCAATAAAAACTGGACGTTGCGAAATATCCAGATGTGATGAAATGGCGTAACACCCCAACTAAACAAACAAACAATTATCAATATCCTTGAAATCAAAAAGTTCTCTAAAAAATGAATATTTATATCCTTTAAAAAAGTGAATTGATGGTATTGTTTTTTTTCCAAGTAAAAGCAGATTTTCAAATGGAAAAAATCTTATTAGTTTGGCAAGGTGCTAGGTTCAGGGTAGGTAGGTGTCTTAAAACAGGAAAGTTGAACAATCCTGTGTGTTGTCACTTAGACAGAATATTTTTGTTTTCTCTTTTTCAGATTCAAGCAATCAATGTAGAGGAAACACAATTAATCCGACATGTAATGACTATGATACAGAAGGAAAGATCTCGATGACATATGGATCATGGCAGACTTTAAGTAGCTGCACCTACACGATTCAGTCTGTCTCACATGACGTACTTGAAACCTTAAAGAACAGTTGTGATGATCGATATTCCTGCACCGTTACTGTAGGTGACAATCTGTATTACTGTTATACTGATTACTACTACACAGTTTATAATTCTGTGTCCTATCGTACCTGTGAGGCCTTGTGTTGTTGGGATATTTGCAGTTTTTTTGGATGGTCACCGTTAACTACCAGATACAGAAAAGTTTCCTATTCAGTGCGCTATAGACGTGTTTGTGGCATTTTGTACTACGATTACGATTGCATAGGTATGTACATAACTTGATATAGTAACATCTGGACCCTAGATATGAAATCCCATCAAGGGAACAGATATCTAATAAACACTTAAACAGGGTTTATGAGGAGGTTGAAATGACATTAAGAGACAAACTGAAATCTGTTGATTTTATAAGCCTCACTCTTGATATTTGGTCCAACAGACAAATGAGAGGATTTCTCGTGAATCAGTCTAATTTTTATGCCGTCTAAGAAATGTAATTGAAAGTAATTGAAAGTAATTGTCGATTACTTCTCCTAAAGTAATGGATTGTTATGGATTACATGTAAAATACATGTGTAATCGATTATTAATCTATAACACAAAAATATGCCATGTAATCGATTACATCTCCATATTTTATAAAGGGAGACCAGAATTATATTTAAATATCTAGTTAATATTTGTAAGGGAACAACCATTTAATTTTTAGGGGGGATTAGGAAAGAATTTGATAATGAAGGCTCTCCAAATTGAACCAAGAATTCTACCTAAAACATAACCATTCTGACTCCAGAAAACTATTAACTGAATTTAGAATTAGCGAACACACTCTTTTATTAGAAAAGGGAAGAAATCTCAAGATCCCTAGAGATCAAAGGTTCTGCAAGTTCTGCAATGAGATAGAGGATGAAAAACACTTCTTTCTCCAATGCCCTAAATATAACTCCGCTAGGAAGAATTATTTTGACTTTTATATGAAAAACATTCCTGAGTGGGATGATACTGATATAAATGGCATAATAAAACTTAAAATAATACTAAACCCCACATCTCACAGTCAAATTAAAAATACAGTTTCCTTTATTAGTCATTAGAACTGAGGATGGGAGACCCAAAACTTTAATTTTGACGTTATATTGATTAATTTGATGTTTGTTTGATTTATTTCTTTCGTTTGTCACAAATCTTATATTTGATTTCTATGACAATAAAGTATTTGATTTGATTCCAAAACATGAAAATAAAATGCAGGATTGAATAAATATCTTGAATCAAATACTTGTAGTAGTGTCAGTATTTTGATGAAAAAAATATCTAGGCATGAGGATACAGAGAAAATAAAATTTGCTTCTTTGCCCCTGATAAAAATGGAAGAATGTCCCCAAAATATATATACATTGCTTCTGCTCTGATTTTCTAAAATTCTATTTATCAGTGCTATATTGAATTGTCTACTTTCCAACTGAACTAATTTTTTACTCAGTCCATGTATATTGGGACATAATTAATATACTGTAAATTCTGAAATTTTCACGTGCACTTATTATTGCGATTCTTCTACCCCAGGCAAAATTGCGAGGTTTAATTATTGTGATCTCCGATCGTGTAAAAAAAAAGTTTATTATTGCGATCGGAGATCGGGTAAAAATTGAAAGTGGAAGTTTTATTAATATAATCATTTTAATTAATGGGTTTAGAAATATTAGAATTCAAAATATTATTATATATATAATAGCTGTCCAAACAATACCTGTCTCTGGATGTTGGCAGTCAATGACCAGAAACATACCTGTGTAAATTTAAACAAAGGGAGACAAAGATAGAATAAATCGGACATGAAAATATGCATTAAAAATGCGAGTTTTTAATATTGCGATCGTCAACCGATTGCAATATTCACAATAATAAGAACATCGCAATAATTTCCATATTTACATTATACATATCGTGGTATTCTCTATATTAGTGTGTAAAAATAAATATTATGATACCAAAAACAACCTAAGCCAGTTGGTAATCTCTGCAAGTGAATATGGAAAGTTGTTTGTAGCAACAATAAGATTCTGGAAATCTCACAGTTATATCACAGCCAGAAATTAAAAAAATACATGAGCTTCTCAAATCTGCTATCTTAGGGATCCTCGGTGGCCGAGTGGTCTAGGTAGATCGTCATGACTACTAATGATCACTAGGCTGTCAACACTGAGGTTGCGAGTTCGAATCTCACCTGTGGTGGGGTGTGTTAGACTCCGATCTTAATTGACAAGGATTGCCAATTTTCCTACCGAAGGTCGGTGGTTCTCTCAGGGTACTCCGGCTTCCTCCACCAATAAAAACTGGCCGCCTCGAAATAGCCAGATGTGCTGAAAACGGTGTAAAACCCCAACTAAAAAAACAAACAAAATAACCTGCTATCGTTTGCCCTCATCAGTTTGTAAAAAATAGATAAATTTAATGTAGCTAAGTCTGGCCAAACTTTGAAGGACATGCATTGGTGTACCCTTATAAAGCAAAAAGTTCCAAATTGAATGTAAATTCAAAATTTTAGCATTTATTTTATTATTTGGCATCTTTGTTATAAAGCAGTAAACTGTTGCAATTTATGTATAGTTTTTATTATAGAATATATAACTAGCGGAAATCAGAAATCGAAATGCTGGTTTTAATAGTTGAAATTAAACATATATAATGCTGACTTGAGGTACAAATGTATTTACAGTAATAAAAATATCACTTTAATTTTCCAATTTATTTGAATGTTTTAAGTACATGTATGTACAATATATTGTAGTTCCTCAGTGGTCTCTATGGAGTGAATGGGGTGGCTGTACAGTGACCTGTGGATTTGGAACCCAGACAAGAACTAGGGACTGTATAAATGGAGGCACAACAGATTGTGGTCAGAGTGGTTCAGAAACGGTTACTACTGAAACGAGGGAATGCCTGCTGGCAGGGAGTGTTCCTTATTGTACTTGTAAGTATTTAATATGTCATAGAGACAATTCTGAACACGACAAGCTTTCAGGAACTTTTTAAAAAGAAGAGCAAAAGGGGAGTTAACTAATTTATGTATACCTTTATATATTTTACAAGACTACAGAATGATTTGAACTTAAGAAGCATCCTTTTTACAAAATAAACAAATACATCACTTTTATGATATAAATTATATGTAGTTGGCATAAACGGTTAAATTTGAATTAATGAGTGGGTACTATCAAGGTGCAAAGAAAATTTTTTTTTCATGCTATTGAATAATATAACTATATGTCATTCCTTACCAGTATCACAAAACTGTATCCTCCATATTAATTCATTTAGCCAAAAGTTGAAGATATCTTCAAAATAGGAATGTAAATCTGATGTCAAGAGAAATGAAAATATAGCTTATTGGGTTTCCTCCGCATGGAAATTGTAATCTATCATATACATTGTGCTTATAGAAAATAAAGGTAAAATTTTACCCTACGATAAAACTGGAAATTGTACATATTTCTGCCCAAATCTTATAGGAATTGGCTTAGGGGGCTGATATGACTTTGTTATTCCGGTTTTTAGCTCACCTGGACCAAAGCGCCATGTGAGCTATTGTCATCACTTGGTGTCCCTCGTCGTAAACTTTCCTTTAAACCTCTTCTCCTCTGAAACCACTGGGCCAATTGGAACAAAACTTGGCAGCATTGGTCCTTAGGTGATCCTCTTTCAGAATTATATCCAATGACTCCGTCCGTCATCCAAGATGGCCGCCAGAGTCAAACTTAGTTTAACATAGGACCCTATTGGAAATTTACTTAAAGATCTTCTTGTCTGAAAACAATCGGCCAATTGGAACAAAACTTGGCAGTAATGGTCCCTAGGTGGTCCTCTCTCAGAATTATATCTGATGACCTCGTCCGTCATCCAAGATGGCCGCCAGAGAGGAACTTAGTTTAACATAGGACCCTATGGGAAATTCACTTAAAGATCTTCATGTCTGAAACAACTTGGCAGCAATGGTCCCTAGGTAGTCCTCTTTCAGAATTGTATCCGATGACCCCACCCATCATCCAAGATGGCCACAAGAGCCAAACTTAGTTTAACATAGGACCCGATGGGAAATTTACTTAAAGATCTTCTTGTCTGAAAGGACTTGGAAAATTGGAACAAAACTAGGCAACATTGTTTCTTAGGTCGTCCTCTTTCAGACATAGTCCAGGTGAGCAATACAGGCTCCTGGAAGCCTCTAGTTATCATATACTTGTAGAAAATAAAGGTAAAATTTTACCCTATGATAAAATTGGAAATTGTAAATATTTCTGCCCAAATCTTATAAGAATTGGCTTAGCAAGCTGATATCACTTTTTATCAACTGTTTTCGGCTTATATCAACTGCTTCCATTTTATATCACACCCGTAATTGCATTATAAATCAGTTGTTTCCGTAATCGATTTTAAACTTACTAGCACATAGAAACACGGCAGACGACAGCGAACGAAACTGTGGATTATATAATTCACTTGAAAATGTTAATACAAACAGAAAATTATTAAGTGATAAAACATTTAAACTAAATGGATGAGGGACAATGATGATTTGCAGCGCCTTGAGGATATTCTGTAATATGGCAATGAAATTGAAATCATTGAGATAAGAATGTTCATGGAGACCTATAAAACACCATTGTTGAAGTATATGATAAAAACATCATAACATAGCATTATTCATATCAGACCCATTATCAGCCCATGGTCAAAATCATTCTTCGAGCCTGGCGGATCTCGGGCTGATATCTTGACATAGGACTGATAATAGGTGTGATATGAAAAATGCCATGTTATAATCTATATATATCAGCCACAAGTCACAATAAGAAGCTTTATTTGCAATGAGTGGATGATATTTTACAAATCTCCTGCTGAAAACTAAATAATCTGTTTTTTATATTCTTAATTGGGGATTTTCTGATGAAAAAGTCATAAAAATTCAGGTCAAATCTTAATTGTGACCTTGTGACGTCAGTGATAACTTTAAGTCATTTGCCATTGCTCTTTATACAGTTGGGTTATATCCTCCTTTAATTTAATTTACATCAGAACAGACCCGCATTATAATGAGTTTTTTACACAACGCTGCAGAGTAAGATAGGCATAGAGAATTACGATGCTACAGTGACCACACCTATGAAGCAATAAAAATATTATGAGACCATAATGTTTACATCCCTTTGTAGTGTATTTCATAACACCTGTATTAAGAGACCACCTGTCATTTATTACTTTGTAGATTGTGGGGACAGTAAATTTAGGTACACCAGCATAGATTCTTTGGTAAAAAATCAAGATGCAGATGAAGGTAAATTTAATTTAAAAATTTAAATAATATTGACCAGTATATATACCTCAACTTATCACAGGCCTCTATGTACAGTTTTTGTTCAAGGTGCCATTGGCTCAAAGAGTAAAGCTTGTAGGCAGGCACCAATTAAAATTTTTAGTTTCCAAACTAAATTTCTAGATTCTAATAACTGACAGATAGGAAAATTTGCAAAAATAAAACACTTTTTGAACAGACATGGTTGTGGAGCCGTTTGGCTATATACCTGTGTCATACACAGAGCTCCAGATAAGCTGCGTTTTTGCATAATTATACAATTAAAAGTTGATAAAACGCAATAAAATTTATGGTCAAGCGTTTGATGACCAATTATGCAAATAAACAGGAGGTCCATACGTTTTAACCCGTTTGTTTTACTTTAACTGGTGTTAAAAAACACATTTTTAAAATTCACCGGAAGTAAACAATTAAGACTTTCGGAATCTCTCAGGGCCAACTTTGTCTACCAAGGTTCAAACTATGTGCTCCGTTATACAAAGAAATTATAATTTTAAACAATAATATTGGATCTGGTTCCCCACTAACCAATTTCATTATAAATTTCACATGATATGTATCAGTTTAAATGTTTCTTACCAAAATGGCAAAATGCCTCAGATACTGGCTGTCACCTATGTATTCCACTTCAATTGGTGGGTTGAATTTGTACATTACCTACACGTCTTTTTACTGACTCGATTTTAAAAGGCATGTAAGGGGAAAGTAGAAGAATATAAATTGGAATGAAATAATGATCAGACATCAGCCTGTAAAAAATTAAATGCCGGTACTTTCAAGGGATTTTGATCCTCTGGTCCACAGACCCCTCGTTTTTATACACGGCCACACAATTCCTGGATCTGCCCTCCCTGGTAAATAGATTTTGACTCAAATGCAAGATTAATTTTTTTTATCTAGTCTACAAAGAAAGTTACAAACATTCTTGGCACACACTTTATAACTTTTATGTAAGGTCTCTGATTGTCTTAAAAAAAGTCCAAATGATAAATGTCCTCAGGATTATCTGGACTACATGTAGCTATCAGAATGTGTATTCTCTTGGTTGGTTTGTAGTTTGTACTTACAACTTCACTATTATATACTAACCATGCAGCTCTGTCAGCTTTATGTATCCCTTTATGTTGGCTATCCTCTAATTTGCCTGTTTACCTAGGAATATGTTGGTGACAGTATTCATGTCATATCAAATATCTGTATCCTCAATGATTTTGTTGTGTATTAGAAACATTTATCACATCAGCTCTCCCATGATTACCATTGAAATTGAAAGCCGTCTAAATCACCCAATAGATATCTGCTTGAGGGGATGAAAAAACCCATTAAAAATTTATCAGAGGAGTGAACCTGAAATCACAAAGCAAATGGAAAAAGCTTTCACCCATTTTATTAAAAAATACAGGAGTGAATAACCCAATTGATGAAATCTTATCTGGAGCTCTGTATACATGTACATGACACAATCATTTTGCTCTTAAAATTCAAATGCGCACAGGACCACTTACTAAAATCCGGATTTCATGGATCGCCAAAGTAAAAAAATTTGATCGTCAATTTGGCGACTTATTATGAATTACAAGGCGCCAGATGTATTTTTAAGTCGCTATGGAGACTAAATTAGGTGTCACTAAGAGCTCTTCTTGCAAGGATTTCTGATTTCTCTGCTGAAATGTTGGTGGTTGGGTTTAAGTACCGTGGCTTCATTGACCACTAATAATAAGGGGGAAATGATTCACCATGTGTTCCACAATCGTGGTATTTTTCCCGACGGTTCAATACACGATACATGTGGGCCGCTTACGATATTAACAATATGGTTGTTTTTTATTTATGTAGTTTCAGAACTGGGGCAAAATTTTTATATGCCTTTGGTATTTAACCATGATTTCATTCATATTGTTTTCAAAAATTAATTGAAATTTAAATATTTGTTCGGGGTCAATGCATGTAATTTTTTTTTTTATGAACATCAGCTGCGCATCATGCCGTAGATGGAACTGGAGGGGACTTGAAGCAATTTCTGACTCAATGGATCGTACTTAAAACGTATAGTAAATCTATTGAAATATCGGAATATGTATCGTGTGTCAAAAAAGTGTATTGTTTCACCCCTAACTAATGAGTTGCCACCACTATAACTATTTGTGATGTACAACCGATACAATTAATCGTTGATCTAAAATTCATCTGGATACCCATAAGTAACAGTTAAGGTGGTACCCAACACTTTCACTAAAATTAATTTGGCTCGTTTAATTTTCATAAAATTTTTACGAAGTATTTACTTTGACCCATTGACAAAAATTTTTAAATTTCAAAACATTTGAACCAACCAATTCATCAGAAAAATTACACTGATTGTATAGCAGTTTGACAAACACTAATATTGATCATTGAAAAGCTTAATATTCCCTTAACACAACATTTTTAAAACGTTTAGCTGATTTTACAGAGTTATCTCCCTGTAGTGTTAGGTACCACCTTAAAGATTGTATTAAAAAATGGACAGAAGTCGAAGTTGATGTAAATTATGATAGGTACTTTATGGACTGTTTATATACAATTACATGGTAGACAAATTTTAAGCTGAATTTTTAAAGCTGATTCCAGCTTTTTTGCATCAAAATATTTTTTTTTCAAATGTTGATGTAAATTTATATTTTTTAAGAAGGAAACCATGCTCTACTTCAGAAGTGTTATTCAGAATTGAATAAAATTATGTCTGTTATTAACAGGTACTGCAGTTTTATTGGAGAGTGATATTGATATTATCAGATGTTGTGGAAGGATCTCATCCTTCAGATTTTATGCTGTGAATCATGGGACTTTAAAATTTATGATATGGCGAGCAACAGAAGATGTAGATTACAAGAAAGTTGTTGCAGTTTACTCCTATGAAGTCAGTCGTATGTATCTATAAATGGCTTTGTCACCACTATAAGTAGTGTACAGTCAGTTGAAATCAATTCAGAATTCTCATATTTTATGATACACTTATACTTCATTCAAAATGATATTTTTAATTGAAATTAAAAATTTATATTTAAAATTTTTATGAATTGGATTCCAATTATATATTTCTTGTATAACGAGAAAATATTTTAATTTGTTCAAACAAACAAAAATAATAATGAGGACAAACCAAAAAACCCAATCAATTTAGACAGACAAACCCATGAAGACAAATGAACAACTATAAGCACAACAAATAAACACTGAAAAATGAAAAACAATGAACAACACAAACCCCTATAAGAACCAGGAGTGAACTCAGGTGCTCCAGAAGAGTAATTCAGTTCATGCTCCAGATACGGTGGTAGTCACAAATTGGTGGAGATACATGAAATGTTACAATAGTGGGAATAGGTCCAACACTGTAACGGTCAATCAATTTGTTGTAATGACCATAAAATTTTCTAAGTGATGACATTATCGGTTGATGAAGATTGATAATAGTAATGGCACAAAGAAACTTCTGAATTTTCTTTATTTGAAAAATATGAAATTTATGTTTTTGACAGCTTTAGATGTGAACAGTTATGTGACAGTAGTTCTGGATGAAGATGACAAGATAGCTGTAACAGCAGGGGATAGTATTGGATGGTAATATATATGAAATTTATTATACAGTCGACTCTCGTTATGTCGAATTGCTTGGGACCACAGAAATTAGTTCGACTTAAGCGTAAATTCGAGATATCAGGAGTAAATTCCTATAGTAATTACTGTTAATGGTCCGAAAACTCTGTTCGAGTTATCCGGAATTTCGACTTAAATGTGTTCGAGATAACGAGAGTGGACTGTATACCGTATTTTTTGGACGAAAGGTTGATATTTTTTCCCTGAAAGTCCGAGTCCCGACCTAATCTCCAAATCGACCAATCTTAGGCTCAAATCCGAAAAAAAATAGTATGTGAAAAAAAACTTGTGAAAATGGCTTTCTATTGACGATATTAAGTTTTCTTTTGTAGGATTTTGTCTGGGAGAAAAACAACAGTTAATTGCTATGTTACTGCTTTAATTTTTGTATAAATAAAAGAAATAAATGTTGTTGTTTGCATGTTTTTTTTGTCTTTATTATCTGTAAAACACATTCGTTTTTAGTTCAAGGAAGTGTATTGTGGCATATAAAAAACGGAAACATATCCGGAAAACTAGGGTACGGATATGGAAATATTCAGATTTTGAATGCAATTTGTCATTTATCACAAGGATTTCCATTGGAATAAAACCCAACGAGATTGATTGTTACAGAACAGAAGTGTCCAATCAAGAATCCTTTGTTTAACCTTCCGGGTAAATAAAGTGCTCCTATTAACGGAGCATCATACATACAAGCAACAGAACATGCGCAATTGATTATTTTTATTAAAAAATGGTGATACACATTTATCTATTCAACGGACATTTCTTTCGCTTATAATATGGGTTTTTCATGGCGTAACATCATTGAATTTGATACTGACAGGTACACAATTCATTATTTTCATGACACATTTATTGAAGCCTCGTTTTAATTAAAATTACATGTGGGATAATTAGGGCTTGGGCTCAAGAGCGTGGGGTGGTATGTCAGTTAACAGGTGTAAATTGATCAGTTGTCCAGGTAAACAGGTATGCATCAAAGAAATTTTAAATAAATGTTTACAGGATATGGCTTTGTTTTTACAACCTAATACCTACAATACATGACATCAATCAGTCTTCGATTTACACTTCACACCTTCACAAACAAGCGTGGACAAAGAAATATGTTGAAAATAAATAACACAATTAAAACGTTTTTATTTACAAATCATAAATTAAAACACACTTTCCAAAATATTAAAATACTTACCAATATAAGGTATATGATATATGATCTTTCTAGACCTTATACTCACCATAATTACTACATTGTGTCCTTCAAGAATGATCTTCGACCTAACCAGAGAATCAACCTATCTAAGACCTGATCCCCAATTTTTCCATAAAAATGGCTATTCGACCTATCGTCCCCCTCGACCTTTGGTCCCAAAAATACGGTATTCATCTTAAAGACTAAGTTCATATTTTAACGTTTTGTTAAATTTCATTTAACTGGCATGGTACTATATAACTTTAATATAAAAACAGGATAAAAATTTATAACATACAAATTATCTGATGCAGCTTATAGATGTGACTCTTTTTCAGAGTTGTGCCCCTTGATATTGGTTAAATTTAAGAATGCGGACAGTTTTGTATAAAATACTTGGGTTTTTTTTTCAAAAGTTATAAATAATGGGCATTACATTCTGAGATATGATTACCTTATGTTTTATTATCTTAATAAAAACTTGAACTTTATTTTAGTTGTATAAAAATATCAGAAACATGAAAAGTAAAAGATTTAATAAAACATTAACTAATGGGAGGTAACTCTGTAAAAATTCTGATTTTATCGGAGGGAAAATCCAACATTTTTATGTCAGGGTAATGTAGCATCTTTGGAAGCCGGCGAATGTACCCTGAACTATATCTTTTAAAAACAGATATATACTGTATATACTCTTTTAGATGCCTGTAATTATGCACCTCTAAATTCTGCACATATTATCACTAGATTGGGCTAAAATTGGCCAATATTTGGGATTTTCATCTGGGGGAGGTCAATATTTTGTCACTTTTCTTTATGTTGCAGCTGAAAGTTGATAATGTCATTACAAATAAATGTTACATAGTCGAAAAACTTGAAAAAAAATCTTTTATTTGATATACGATTTTATAGGGGCACATGATACAACAAACTGGTTAGCTACCAGCTTGCTGAACATAGACCAATTCATGACATCAAATGAAAAACTACAGAAAACTGTTATGTGCACCCTTAAGATTTCAACCAGATTTTCCAGGTTATGTAAAGTACAGCTGGGCGGTGGGGGGGGGGGGGGATTTCAGGCTGGGGTCAAGGGAAACAACCCAAATCGGTGATGAAGGAAAATTTGGTGTGCTGTCAGTATGACTTTATCAGATATTTTAACAAAGTGTTTTGTTCTCATTTAGGTGTGATGGGGGAGCAAATATTGTGTCATATGACACTTGCAGTACAGCTCGAAACATTGACCCATACAGTATGTCATCGATAAGTTACCAGCCAAATTACTGCCCAACCAAAACATACAAGAAGACTTTTTCTAGCTGTCCTGTAGCAGGTGATACAGCCCAGTGGACATCAGGAACAGCTTACATTAGGGTTTATGCTATGGAATATAAAACTACTACCAGTAAGTCTAGAAGTATTTAGACATTCTATTTTCCACCAGGGGGAAAACAAAGTCCAATAACTCAAACCTACAGGATGTAGTGATCTTAAAGCCAGGTTTGCAAAAATTTTTAAAACTTGTATTTTATTTAATGAGAGCAGTTGTAATCTGTAATTTATGTTCACTATTAAGTTAAGGTAAAATACTAATTAGACCAAGGGTACATGTGTATGAAGTAAATTTTGGATTGTCAAAAGTACTCAGATAATGAAATTTACAATTTTGAGTTGCCCCCCCCCCCCCCTTTTTATAAAATAATGAACTTATTGAATTGTTAGGATGGAATTTGTAAAATTGAAGATAGTGCCAAAAATATCCTAAAGATTGTTATGTATGTGCGTATATCTACCAGATTAGGTAAATCTTGTGATAATAGAATTAAAAAATTTTTTTTTAAAATCTTTTAGGCGATATTTGATCTACTGGTTTTATGATCAGGCCTCCAAATAGTGATTAGGGAAGATCTGGTTTTCTGTCATTAAAACTGTTCTCAAAACTTTAGTGACTGTCTGATTTTTGCCAAAAAAACTTTTAGACTTTATTGACTACTTGATCATTCCAAATGGTCCTTAATGTTTATGACACTGACTTCAGTAATAATTGGGGACCTCAGAAACACTATGTATCCAATCTATTTCCTTAGACGCTGCATAAGAACCTTGAATTGTATTTCAACTAGGGAAAGGTATACAAATGCCTGATATTTTTTCAGCATTTGCCGTATTTCAGGATTTTGACCATTTCAGAATGGGTTCTTCCCAATTTCCAGTTTTTTGCACCTTCTGTACTTTGACCCATGTATACATATCTACACAATTCTTGCTTCATACTTTGTTCAGTTTATTTTCCATCAAAAATAAATACTATTTATCATTATCTATTATATTATGGCTAACAATGTTGTGGTACAGGCTTGCATCACATACATTCGTATTTTATTATATTTTAAAAAACATGGTCAAAAGTCCCCATTTCAGGTTATGTTCTGCTTGTGTAAATATAAATGGTTTTGAACAAATTGAAAACTAATTTCAGATACCCCTCCATTACTTGGCACAAGTACAAACAGTGTATCTATCCCAGACCACACTCCAATTGACACAAGTGTCATAGATTTGTCCATCACAGAACCTGATAATGCTGACAGGATAGTTAAGTACCAGCCAGAGTATGACCGTGATTTTTACTTCTATTATGATACAAATACACGTGAGTAGCATGTTATCATCAGTTTTTTTAACTCACCTGACCCAAAGGGTTATGTGAGTTATTGCCATCACTTTTCATTAGTTGTCTGTCCATCAACATTTCACATTTTGAACTTCTTCTAGAGAACAACTGAATAGATTGAAACGAAACATGGCACAAATGTTCCTTACAAGGTGCTCATCATGTGTTGTTACTTTGGTGCCAATCCATCATCCAGCATGGCTGCCAGCAGGGGACTTAGTTTAACATAGGACCCTATGGGAATTACATACAAAAAACATAGCATGAATGTTACTTATGAGGTGCTGACAGAGTGTTGTTACTTTGTTGTGGATCCATGAGCCAGCGGAGGACTGAGTTTAATATAGGACCCTATATGGGAAATACATATACATACAAAAATCCTCTTCTGGAGAACCACGTGATGGATTGAAACCAAACATAGCATGAATTTTCTCTTAGAGCAGCTGATTAAGGGTTGTTACTTTGTTGCCGATCTATCATCCAAGAAGGCCTCCAGCTGGGGACTTAGTTTACATAGAACCCTATGGGAAATACAAGAATCTTCTTCTAGAGAACCACTGAATGGATTGAAACCATGAAACCAAAAATGGCATGAAAGTTACTTATGACCAAGTGTTGTTACTTTGTTGCTGATCCGTCATCCAAGATTGCCGCCAGCAGGGGGCAATCTTTAACATAGGACCCTATTGGAAATACATACAAAAATCTTCTATAGAACCGCTGAATGGATTGAAACCAAATAGCACGAATGTTCTTAACGAGGTGCTGACTTAGGGGGCCGTTTTTAGATTCTAAATCATAATAGATCAAATTTTAAGTAGATAAATCATACATCAATAGATTTCCTATTCACTTTTCTCTACAAATATGTACATTTTAATGTCCCCCGCTGCAACGCGACAGAGGGACTTAGTAATGGTCTGCATCTGTCCGCCCATCTGTCCATCACAATTACTTGTGGACGCATCTCCTCTTAGACCACTGATCGGATTTCGTTAAAATTTTGTAGGACTGTTAGTCACCATATGTTCTTGATCCTATTGCACCACCATTTTCATTCGACAAAATTTACGGAAGTTATGGGACTTAAACGTTTTTGTGCATGTGACACTATAGGAACACTTTGTGGACGCAACTCCTCTGAGACCGCTCATAGGATTTTGTTAAAATTTTGTAGGATTGCTTTTCACTACATGTACTTGATCCTATGCCACCATTTCAATAATAAACTTTTTGTATATCTTGTGGGGCTTCGACTTTTCTCTGCGGCGGGGGACATATGGCTAAGTATAATCTTGTTCATCAACCATCACCCTGTACAACAAACGAAGGTTTTATTCCCTTCAACCCACCATTTTCATGATTTCACTTTGAACTATTTGTCACATGACTGCATTATTTCATTTTTAGCTCAGCTGACCCAAAGGGTCATGTGAGGTGCTGTCATCACTTTGCATCCGTTGTTGTTGTCGTTGTCGTCTGTAAACTTTTCACATTTTAATCTTCTCTGAAACCACTTGGCCAATTGGAACAAAACTTGGCAGGATGTTCATTGGATGGTACTTTACAAAGTTTGAGTTTTTGGTGCTGATTGGAAATTCAACATGGCTGTCCGGGCCAATAATGCATTCTGATTGGCTGAAATTTCAAAAATGTTCTTCTGAGAAACTGAATTGTGATATTGTTGGAATGTTCCTTGGATGGTCCTCTTCTAATTTTGAGTTTTTGGTGCGGATCTGAAATCCAAGATGGCTGCCCCCATGGAACATAGTTTAACAGAAACTGTTTCATACATTTAAACCAAATCATGCGCAAATGATACTAGGATGGTCCTCTACTAACATGTTACATAGTTTAACATAGAACCCTATGGGGAATACATACAAATAGCTTCTTCTCAAAAACCGTCTCACACAAACATACCAAATCATGCACAAATGATCCTAGGGTGGTCCTTTACTGATTTTGAGTTTTTGGTGTTGATCTGGAATCTAAGACGGCCGCCACCATGGAACATAGTTTAACATAGAACCCTAAGGGAAATACATACAAACATCTTCTCAGAAACTGTTTCACACGTTTAAACCAAATCAGGCACAAATGATACTAGGGTGGTCCTCTCCTGATTTAGAGTTTTTGGTGCCAATCTGAAATCCAAGATGGCCACTACCGCAGAACATAGTTTAACATAGAACCATATGGGAAATACATACAGATTTTTCTTGGAAGCCATTCCACAGATTTAGATCAAATTGTACACAAATAATACTCGGGTGGTTATTTTCTAATTTTTAGTTTTTTTTGCTGATCTGAAATTCAAGATGGCCACCAGGACAGAATATTCTTTAACATTGGACCATATGGGGAAAATGTTTTAAAATTCTTCCTTCTGTGAACCACTTTAGCATTTAAAAACAAAATTTGCTGGAAACCTCATTTAAGAGTCTTCTACAAAATTTGTTTTTGATATATCAGGTGAGTGATACAGGCTTTTGAGAGCCTCTGGTTTGTGGGTATATGACTCTGATAACCCACATATATTTTCGACGGAAGTCCCTTATATGGAAGATAAATGAGCATGTGCGTGCCAACCAACATACATGAATTAACTCTCCAAGTTCCATAACGAAATAACACAAGATAGCAGTGAAATGATGTCAGACATCAGAGTAATCTCGGACTAGGTTGTACCATGCTGTGCTTAGCGAAGCCCTTAATTTTATATGGACATCTAACTATAGGGTCCTAACTATTGGATTATGATCATACCTCACATTTAAAAAATATCTTTCACTATAGTAATAAATGTTATTTTGAGACAGACTATTGATGCGTAAACTTTGCTCACAAACTGAAAAAATCTATCAGAGAGAGAGTTTACACAGCAATAGGGGCCTCGGTGGCCGAGTGGTCTAGGTAGTTCGTCATGACTACTAGTGATCACTAGCCTGTCAACACTGAAGTTGTGAATTCGAATCTCACCTGTGGCGGGGTGTGTTCGACTCCGATCTTAATTGACAAGGATTGCCAATTTTCCTACCGAAGGTCGGTGGTTCTCTATGGGTACTCCGGCTTCCTCCACCAATAAAAACTGGCCGCCACGAAATAGCCAAATGTGCTGAAAACGGCGTAAAACCCCAATTAAACAAACAAACACATCAATAAACTAGGTAAAGATAGCATTTAAGGTATCCAGACCATAATAGATAATGATCGAAAATTGTGTCTCGTTTTGACCGTGAATGGCTGAACCAAACAGTTTAAAGCTGGAATTTTGTATATATATTTTTCTCAAGTTGAAACACACTTTGTTGTTTATATGCAGAGTCTGTAAAAATAAGTTAGTTATATTGGCATTTCCGAAGTTTGCCGATAATTACCGAAGTCATTTCAATTGCGTTGTATGGGACATCCGGGAACTTTTAAATAATCACGTGGTCATTTATGGTCCGGATACCTTAATACTGTAGTATCTTTGTGATATGTATTTCATCTGCACTCCAAGAATTAAATGGTCTTCAGTGTGTTTAATATAATTTCATGTCGACCTGAATGGAGTTTTAAAATACATGTACAGTCAACTCTCGTTATGTCGAATCCATTGGGACCTGAAAATCTAGTTCGACTTAAGCGAAAATTTGAGATATCAGGAGTAAATCTGTATAGTTACTACTGTTAAGAGTCAAAACAGATAATTTGAGTTACATGGAATTTCGACTTAAATGTGTTCGAGATAACGAGAGTCAACTTACTTTTTTGGACGTGTGTAATTTTTTCGTAGTAAAGAAATTAGGCAATAAAATTCAATGTAAAAAGGAAAATTCTAAAAGATGTAGGTATATGGGATATACATTTCATTGTTTATTGTGTTTTAAAAAGGAGAGATAGTATTGGAAATATAAAACAGTAAGTTGGAAATAAAAATTTACTTCTAATAAAATGGCATTGATCGAACTCATTTTGTTTAATCCGTAACCAGGAAAAACTCTGAAAGAAAGAAAAAAGTTGAATAATAAAATTTATATTTTTAAAAATAAACCGTGGCCGATTGGAACACTCAGAAAGCACTAAGTTAACATATTTAGGGCCCCATCCGTCTGTCGGTCAGCATTTCCTTTGTCGTACGATAACTTAAGATTGCCTTCACGGATTTCTTTGGGCTTCACCAAAGGCAGGTCCCTTTCGGTTTTGAGGAAAATCTGACAACAATTTTTGAGGAAAACTTAGTTTTTGTATGAAAAAATACATATTTTGAGAATTAACACTATGTCCTATGATAACTGCAGATTGCCTTCACAGATATTCATAAATTTTATACACAGTGTTGGACATGATCAGAGGAAGGTCCCTTTTGATTTTTAGGAAAATCGGAAAACACTGTGTGGGGAATATATAGATTTTGAAGTGTTTTTGATTCCCATGAGTTCAATCACACAAGCCGGCGGGGCCCTTTCTGACATTGTCAGTATTCTAGTTCCATAAGTATCTGCAGTCTAAGGCTTTCTTATTCATCATTCAAGCACCCTAAAGAAATTTTTTCTTCTTGTTTTGTCATTCTTATACTATACCCCATAGCTGTTGTCATGTTGAAGCTTTTGGAGCTGGTTTATAAGAACATAAGAACCCAGTGGTGCAATTTTCCATAATGTTATGTTTCTCATTATCTTGTAGAAACTGTTCATGTGAAATCAAGTCTTCCACATGCGATGGGAACACATGAGAGTGTACACGAGTTTGTCGTTTGGGCTGAAGATTCCTGTTATAATAGAGTTACAGGAACTGTTACCATAACAACGTACAATGAGGTAAGTTTTATGGATTGTCATAAAAAAGAAAAAGTATGGAATTGAAATGCTGCATATCAGTGTCGTTTATGTTTTAAAGCAAGAACGGATACACTTGAGAAATGTTTTCTGGTCATGAAATTAATGCTCCCTGCTGCAACATCTACCCAGAGTTATCAGAATTCAAAATGTCAATGCTTACATGTCTAATGAGCTGTAATCTGTTTTATTGACATGATGTTATGTTATATGGCTAAAAAGCTAGAAAATTTTTCCTCTTCATAAAAAGTGCCTCTGCTTGTCATTTTACGTCTTTAAACCTGTTTGGAGGTTAAAATACTAAGTTCTGTTTAAAACCAGTTCTACTTTAAAAATTTATCTGAGTTCTGGAAATGTAAACAAAATTCATTTCATTATTGTCATCTGACGAATAGTCACATTTCATTATCCTGTAAGTATGGTTCACATAAATTTTGATTTAAACAGGGTTCTCACTAAGAATTTTTCATGATGAGTCCTGGGACTCATCCTTTTTCAGAATGGTTAGTCCCAGCTCATTTTGATGAGTCCCAGGACTCATCGCCACTTTTTAGCTCACCTGACCCAAAGGGTCAAGTGAGCTTTTCTCATCACTTGGCGTCCGTCGTCCGTCGTCGTCCGGCGTCGTCGTTAACATTTTACATTTTGAACTTCTTCTAGAGAACCACTGAATGGAATGAAACCAAACATGGCATGAATGTTCCTTATGAGGTGCTGACCAAGTGTTGTTACTTTGTAGCCGATCCATCATCCAAGATGGCTGCCAGCGGGGAACTTAGTTTAACATAGGACCCTATGGGAAATGCATACAAATGACTTCTTTTAGAGAACCACTGAATGGAATGAAACTAAATCTGGCATGAATGTTCCTTATGAGGTGCTGACCAAGTGTTGTTACTTTGTAGCCGATCCATCATCCAAGATGGCCGCCAGAGGGGGACTTAGTTTAACATAGGACCCTATGGGAAATGCATACAAATGACTTCTTTTAGAGAACCGTTGAATGGAATGAAACCAAACATGGCATGAATGTTCCTTATGAGGTGCTGACCAAGTGTTGTTACTTTGTAGCTGATCCATCATCCAAGATGGCCGCCAGCGGGGAACTTAGTTTAACATAGGACCCTATGGGAAATGCATACAAATGACTTCTTTTAGAGAACCACTTAATGGAATGAAAATAAATCTGGCATGAATGTTCCTTATGAGGTGCTGACCAAGTGTTGTTACTTTATAGCCGATCCATCATCCAAGATGGCCGCCAGAGGGGGACTTAGTTTAACATAGGACCCTATGGGAAATGCATACAAATGACTTCTTTTAGAGAACCGTTGAATGGAATGAAACCAAACATGGCATGAATGTTCCTTATGAGGTGCTGACCAAGTGTTGTTACTTTGTAGCCGATCCATAATCCAAGATGGCCACCAGCGGGGAACTTAGTTTAACATAGGACCCTATGGGAAATGCATACAAATGACTTCTTTTAGAGAACCACTGAATGGAATGAAAGTAAATCTAGGATGAATGTTCCTTATGAGGTGCTGACCAAGTGTTGTTACTTTGTAGCTGATCCATCATCCAAGATGGCCGCCAGCGGGGAACTTAGTTTAACATAGGACCCTATGGGAAATGCATACAAATGACTTCTTTTAGAGAACCACTGAATGGAATGAAAGTAAATCTGGCATGAATGTTCCTTATGAGGTGCTGGCCAAGTGTTGTTACTTTGTAGCCGATCCATCATCCAAGATGGCCGCCAGAGGGAGACTTAGTTTAACATAGGACCCTATGGGAAATGCATACAAATGACTTCTTTTAGAGAACCGTTGAATGGAATGAAACCAAACATGGCATGAATGTTCCTTATGAGGTGCTGACCAAGTGTTGTTACTTTGTAGCCGATCCATAATCCAAGATGGCCGCCAGCGGGGGACTAAGTTTAACATAGAACCCTATGGGAAATGCATACAAATGACTTCTTTTAGTGACCCACTTAATGGAATGAAGCCAAACATGGCATGAATATTCCTTATTAAGTGCTGACCAAGTGTTGTTACTTTGTAGCTGATCCATCATCCAAGATGGCCGCCAGCGGGGAACTTAGTTTAACATAGGACCCTACGGGAAATGCATACAAATGACTTCTTTTAGAGAACCACTGAATGGAATGAAACTAAATCTGGCATGAATGTTCCTTATGAGGTGCTGACCAAGCGTTGTTACTTTGTAGCCGATCCATCATCCAAGATGGCCGCCAGAGGGGGACTTAGTTTAACATAGGACCCTATGGGAAATGCATACAAATGACTTCTTTTAGAGAATCGTTGAATGGAATGAAACCAAACATGGCATGAATGTTTCTTATGAGGTGCTGACCAAGTGTTGTTACTTTGTAGCCGATCCATAATCCAAGATGGCCGCTAGCCAGGGACTTAGTTTAACATAGAACCCTATGGGAAATGCATACAAATGACTTCTTTTAGTGAACCACTTAATGGAATGAAGCCAAACATGGCATGAATATTCCTTATGAAGTGCTGACCTAGTGTTGTTACTTTGTAGCTGATCCATCATCCAAGATGGCTGCCAGCGGGGGACTAAGTTTAACATTGGACCCTATGGGAAATGCATACAAATGACTTCTTTTAGAGAACCAATGAATGGAATGTAACAAAACATAGCATGAATGTTCCTTATGAGGTGCTGACCAAGTGTTGTTACTTTGTTGCCGATCCATCATCCAAGATGTTTAGAAGTCTATCAGAAAATTGTAAAAAAAATTCTGAATGGTCACAACTTGACCACATATTCAAAAATAATAATGATAAGATGTCTTCAGTAGCTATTGTAAGACTACACTAAGATGACCTGTTTTTAATTTTAGATACTGTGTCAAATTAAACCAATCTTGGTCTCAATCATTATATAATTTTACATAATTTCCAAAATCACAATAGATACAGGTGAGCGACACAGGCTCTTGAGAGCCTCTAGTTAACGTACATTACTGCATGATTTTGACCATGGTAGGCCTATTGTACTATTGTTAATGTTTAATTAAACAACATGTGCTACCTTAAAATCCCAGGGACGCACAAGTTTGAAGGATGACGCGTCCAGTCCAATTTTAGCGCGTCCAGGACGCGTACACGCGCCTTAGCGAGAACCCTGTTAAAATTCAGTAAGTAAAAGATTTTTTATAACTTTTTCAATTGGATGGTAGACATGCAGTTCGAAAAGGAAAATAAGATATTTGTCTGTTTGAAATTACAATTATTATTTGTACCACAGGAAACAGAAGCTGAAATAAAGACTTTTAAGACAAAATGTTAAATTAGAAAACAGGAAAGATCAAAATATTTTGAAAAAAGTACAAAATTCAGAAAAACCAAAAGGGAGGTCAGGTCATGAAATTTAGTTACCAAACAGGAGATCCTGAAATAAAGAAAATATGCCTAATGTGGAAAAATCTCATTGACCTAAAGGACTGACATGAGACTAACAAATCGTATTATAAATTGCTATTTATTTTTTTTCAGTGGGGTGCAATGTATTTGTTCATACAGATTTAGCTTGAAGAGTAAACCTTTATCCATCATGTGGTTAAGATCAAATTATCAATTTACCCATTAAAATAGGCATATATTTGCAAATATTCCATTGGTTCTATCAGCAGTGTTAACATTCTTCCCTAAATTGCTGTTTTCAGTGGAAGATGACCCTTGGAAGATCATTTCATGTGCATCGATCTGCCACTGTTATGACATCCAATCACATGCAGTTCTTTTGTCACACCTTTTGACCAATCAGGCGTAATGTTATTATACCCCCATAAACAAAGTTTTGGGGGGGTATATATGAATCACCCTGTCTATCTGTCCATATACCTTGTAAGCGCAACTCCTAAACTGTTCAATGGATTTTGATGAAACTTTATATGAAGGTTGGGCATCAAGGTGGAGGAACATGAAGCGAGATAATTATCGCCAGATGCTTGCAAAGGAAGATAATCCATCTTAAGGGTTTTACATGTTTAAAACTTGTAAGCGCAACTCCTCCAAAACCCTTCAATGGATTTTGATGAAATTTTATATGAAGGTTGGGCATCATATGTAGATGAGCATGAAGCAAGATAATTATCGCTGGATGCTTGCAAAGTAAATAATCCAACTTAAGGGTTTTACATGTATATAAAGTTGTAAGCACAACTCCTAGTATTGCAAGTGGGGGTGGGTTATCACTCAGTGAGGTCACTAACTTTCTTGACTGTGCTCATTGAATTTACCTAGTTACATCAAACCTAAAAATCAAGTATTAATAAGAAATACATACTTATATCCATTCAAAAGTGAAGAACTGGAAAATCTTCAACTCATTTTAGCTCAACTGGCCCATAGTGCCATGTGAGCTATTGTCATCACTTGTCGTCTTTCGTCATCTTAAAATTTCCTTTAAAGCTCTTCTCTGAAATCACTAGGCTAATTGGAACAAAACTTGGCAGCATTGGTCCTTAGGTGGTCCTCTTTCAGAATTATATCTGATGACCTGACCCATCATCCAAGATGGCCACCAGAGCCAAACATAGTTTAACAGAGGACCATACGGGAAATTTACTTAAAGATATATTTGTCTGAAACCACTTCGCCAATTAGAATAAAAGTTGGCAGCAATTGTCCTTTGGTGGTCCTCCTTCAGAATTATATCTGATGACCCCGCCCATCATCAAAGATTATGCGCCAGAGTCAAACTTAATTTAACATAGGAC
The DNA here is from genome assembly GCA_028015205.1 of Mytilisepta virgata. NCBI lineage: Eukaryota > Metazoa > Mollusca > Bivalvia > Mytilida > Mytilidae > Mytilisepta > Mytilisepta virgata. The sequence continues at coordinate 960,158 of JAPWFG010000023.1, forward strand.
CCTATGGGAAAATTACTTAAAGATCTTCTTGACTGAAACCACTTGGCCAATTGGGACAAAAGTTAGCAACAATTGTCCTTAGGTGGTCCTCTTTCACAATTATATCCTATGACCCCGCTCGTCACCCAAGATAGCCGACAAAGCCGAACATAGTTTAACATAGGACCTAATGGGAAAATTCACTGAAAAATCTTCTTTGAAACCAGTGAGCAAATTGGAACTTGACAGCAATATTCCAGACTGCCAGTCAAGATGGACATAGCCCAGGTGAGCGATACAGGCTCCTGGGAGTCTCTAGTTAAAATTTAGTGTCTTTCCCCTCGTTCCGCTGCGGTCCACTGAGGAAAGACATGAATTTTAAAACCTTGTTGAAGATTTTCCAGCCTTCACTTTGAACTCATGAAAGAAGCTATTAATCGTCTGTATGCAACTCATACAGGATTTTTTTTTATTTTTGCAGTTAAAAAAATTGACAGCTCTAAGTTTTGTCATTTCAAAAATAGCATAGTAATGTGATTTTCATGTGAATAAAATAAAATAAAATAACCTTTCATAGTTGAATGCCAAATAGAACTAATGCTTCATCAAATTTGAAACTTTGATTATGTGACATTGCTTGTGCTCCTTCAGATTTAAAATTTAATATTTTAAAGCCACCGTACTTTCCTGATTTACCAAAGACGGAGATTGTGGATGAAGAAGAAACTGGTGACTTGGTGTCATTTACTGTAGCTGATGATCAAGGCGATCCTACAGATAATTGTGCAATCACCAAAACTGTCCCAGATACTACAGGAATGTTTAGAATAAATAGTATGTAATTATGCCATGTGCCTACGTATTTTATATATGAATTCTATTTTAAGGTTATTGCCGCATCAATATTTACTCCGTATATCCTTTATTTTTTTGTCTTGCCTTCGAAGAATGACGAAAAAAGGTGAGATATAGGTATTACTTTCTTGGAGCAGTGACAAACTTTTTTAAAACCTTAATAACTTTCCAGATATAACACATACACTTAAGATCACTGGTCTACAGATACATTATGATAAAAACTTTATAGCTGTATACTTGTCTTGACCTTGACCTGATTTTCATGGTTAATTGACTTCATAAACATAAACAGTTGTAAAATCTGCATCACATTTTGGTAAATAAGTCTATTTCTTAGCAACTGTAATACCTAGAACCATTCTGTTGTATCTGTAGATAGTTCTTCGTAGGTACATGCAAAGTCTTACACCTGTTAAAGGACCTTGACCTCAATTTCATGCTTGAATGAATTGTTTCTCATATTTGTACATAAGTCTATTTCTCATCAACTGTAATACCTAGATAGTTCTTAGTGGGTACATGCTCATCTAAGACCTTGACCTCAATTTCGAACTTGGGTGATTTGCATCACATTTTTACGATTAAGTCCATTTTTCTGTAGGTGTTATACACCTATACACACTGTATATTGTCTGTAGATACTTCATTGGCAAGTACATTTTCAGGTTGACAGCTGTCATCCTGACCTTGACCTCAGTTTCATGTTTGAATGACTCTCTTAACATTTTCACAAATAAGTCTATTTTTCAGCAAATGTAATAGCAGTGTTCTCCCTGGCCCAATCGTAATTGCTGAAATCCTATCAGTTCGTGCGGAGATCCTATCGATGTTTACAATTTTCAACATGTTGGAAATTTACGGTTGTCATAATTGCCGCTTACGATCAAAAGAAATTTTAACAATTTTTAACACCTTTAATGATATCGATTGTTTTCACCCAAGTGACCCAAGCCAAAGGTTAAGATAAAAATGGCTGCCGAAAAAATGAAAAACATAAATCTTTGTTCTACAATAATAAGTCATTGCATCACCAGCTCCTAAACGTAGAAAGATTACTCCAGTTAGCTCTATGTTAACAAAATGATTCAACAAGCCTACTTGTGAGAGTACTGCACAATCTACACAAGATTTTGTCGAGATAGATTTGAACACCGAACGTGACGGCGATACACAGTTGAACATTGCCAATGCCAAACCTGTATCTAAAGCTCGTCAGACTGGGGTTGATCCAAACTGGAAAAAGTCATTTCCATGGATGAAAGTCACTCCTGATCAGAATGGTATGTTTTGTAATTACTGCATCAAGTTTAATAAGAGACCAAAGAGTGGTACAGAAACATGGTTAGAGAAAACCTGCAATAACCTTGTGAAAGCAGAGGTCGACTTAAAAAATTTAAAAGTATGGCCAGTAGGGCCAGTTAGAGTGTAAATTAACTGGCCCTTCTCAAATAAAATTTGCCCTAATAATACTATCTAAGTGAAAATATAGTCAAATGTACAGGCCAATGGGGCCAGTAGTTTTTATGTTCAACTGGCCCTATCAAAATTCTACTGGCCTCGGGCCAGCGGGCCAGTGCTTAAGTCGACCCCTGTGAAAGAGAGCCTGAACACACACCAGAAATCTAAGATATACCAACAGGCAGCAGAACTTGAGGCACAGTCTATACTAACCGGTAAAGGACAAAGCATACAGGACCACTTACTCAACACTGTTCCATGGAGAGAGTAGCTTTGATTGGTGCCTTCTGATGTATGTACTGGTTAGCACATGAAGAGATTGCCCACACTACTCACTACCCATCACTACTGGAACTTGCCAAAGCTCTGGGTTGTGACTACCTGAACCTTCTACAGAAAGCTGATAATGTAAACTATACAAGCCAACGTACAATGCAGGAGATGCTCCAGACTATTTCTTCAAATATTCAGCTACCAATCACACAAGACCTGACCAATAGTCCCTACTTCTCAATACTGATAGATGAGACAACAGACATAGCAGTCGTCAAACAGATGTCACTCATGGCCAGATACCTTAATTGAGACATGGAAGTACAGACATCATTCCTTGAACTAATTGGCCTACCAGATGGCAAGGCAGATACCATAATGACAGCACTCAATACCTAGATGACAGAAAACCAACTCAATACTAATAGACTCAATGGTGTTGGCTCTGATGGTGCTGCTGTAATGGTTGGCAAGAAAACAGGGGTAAGTATAAAATGAATTAAAACTTTGACTGATTATTTTTATTGATCATATTAAACATTTAATGTGTATCTTTTTATGTTCAAACAAGTTATTATTATAAAAGTCTTTTGTAGCATGTTAAAAGTATAAAATGAATTTTAACTTCAAAAAATTTCTATGGAAATTTTTATTGATCATATTCAACAGTTAACATGTATCTTTTTATGTTTAAACAAATTATTACAAAAATTCTTTGCATCATTTTAAAAATAATCTTCTATTTATTGTAGGTTGCTACCCGACTGAAGGTCGCTAATCCAGAGATGGTAAATGTCCACTGCATAGCCCATAGAATTGCACTTGCCTCAGGTCAAGCAAGTGAAAATATCAACTACCTCAAGAAGTTTAAGAGCATAATGCGCCAGATCTTCTACTTCTGTCAGAACTCAGATATCAGAATGCATGGTTTAAAAGAAATACAGGTATTTATAAACTACTGTAAATTACATCAATGATAGATGACAATGAGGAACCTGAGTGAGTTATCTTTTGCTAACCAATATAGGTAAGGGAGATAATCAATTTGTCTCCCTTTTAGCCTCAGGACAAAAGGGAGAGCATTTAATTATCTCCCTTACCTACATTGGTTAGGAAACGATAACTCACTCAGGTTCCTTATTTCTGAGAATATACTTGGTAATAATCAATGAGACAACAACCTTTAGATTCATCAGTTTAATATAAAATCCAATTAATGAATGTATTATCTTATTTTTCAGAATATCCTTCTTGACTCAATGGTTAAACTAAAAGACATATGTGACACCAGATGGTTATCTCACCTTAACTCAGTTCAAGCAGTCAGACGTTGTCATCCAGCACTGATAGCCAGGCTTGAAAGAGAAGCTTATGAGAGAACAGATGCTACAGCAGCAGGACTAGCCACCTTCGTAAAGTCACCCTTTTTCACCTGTACTATTGCCATGTTATTAGATATTCTACCACACCTGAATATACTCTCCAAGATATTCCAGAAAACATCAATAGACTTCAGCATGGTAGACACACTAGTTTCTTCTACCCTGTTGGTAATGACTACATTACTAGACAATCCAGGAGACAACACAAAACACATTGCCAACTACTTCAGCAACCTAGAAGAGTATTGGGTAAAATACAACCAGACTGACCTTGACAGATTCCATGAACAGGTTTACACTTTATTCATCACCAACATCATCAGTAACCTAGATGAGATTTCCAGATACAACAGTACTTGATTCCTTCCTAGTATTTGACCCAGACCTGATAGACCAGAGAGATCCCTCTATCAGTGAATTCATACGGTTTAAAAAGTTGCCGGTAAGTTATTTTTATATAATGTAAGGTTTAAAAATATTGCTAAGGAATTGAATCAGTATTCAATATAATGTACTTAACATTCTTCTTTTTATTTCAGCTTTAAGCAAACCAGTTCCCATCAGCAGGATCTTACCAAACAGCCAAAGAAGAATTCATCAGTCTGAGATGTATTATTGCCAAACTGATGAAGGACCAGAATACAAGACAGTTACTTGAGAAACTTGCAAAGATGACAGACCTTTACCCAGTACTTTCCAGATATTGTCAGATTGCACTTGTACTCCCAGTATCCACAGCTGACTGTGAGAGAACTTTTAGCACTATGAAAAGAATCAAGAGCACCCTTAGAAACAGATTGAGCCAACATGTACTGAACTACCTCATGACTATATCTACAGAAGGACCATCTTTAGAAGAATTTGATTTCCAGGGTTGTGTAACTGCTTTTGGACAGACGAAGAAAAGAAAGCTGACCTTAAAGTGAAATTGACATTTATATGACTCTAGTGCTTATAAAGTGTTTGTGCTGTAATTTTATTGCTGTTTTTAATCTGATATGAAATAAAAAAGTAATGGTATAAAAAACCTTTATTTCTTCTTAATTATAAAAAAAAAACACTCTAAAAACATACAATGTCTTTAGGGCTATTCCAGTAAAATTTACCTAGGAGGGGCGGAACGACGACGATATTTTTTTCCGTAGGTGGGGGTTATCAACATAATTATACACCCTGCAAACAAAGTTTTGGGGGTATATAGGAATCACCTTGTCTGTCCGTCTGTCGTTGCCGTCTGTCCGTCTGTCCATATATCTTGTAAGCGCAACTCCTAGACCGCTCAATGGATTTCAACGAAACTTTACAGAAAGGAAGTACATCATCCAGAGATGTGCATGAAGAAAAATCTTTGCTTTCTGATATCACAGAAGGGAGATAATTGGACTTCAAAGTGGGGGGTATCCTTTGTGAGCTTTGCTCACAGTACATCTAGTTGTATTCTGGAGGGTGGTGGTCCAGATTTAAATTCATTTCTGTTGGTGGGGGGTTTTTGAATGATAGGTTAAACATATTGTACCACATGTTATGAAGGAAGATTCTCCTGAAAAGGTCGTCCGAATGCAAATAGAGTTGGCAGACCAATAATTTAAAGCATCTGTTTGTGTTCTTGTCAAACGCAACAAGCCGGAAACAGGAAGAGCTATCTTTCGGAAGTCAGAGTTGTCTTCCCGATCCGGTGCACACATGTGCTTGTCTATGGAGAAAGTGTTTTTTTTTTAAGAATAACAGTTTGAAAGACCTGAATGATACATTTAAAGGTAAAGTATTGACTTTATTAGAAAGCCAGTGTGATTTTGAAATAAATCATGGAAGAATTCACGCAAATAAATGTTAAATATTTCTGTAAACTAGCGGAACTCGCCGGAAGGTCAAGATCATGAAATACAGGCTCAGCCCTCTGAGCTTCTTGTTTATATATCTCTTTCCATGCATGGTTCATTTGAAATACAGGGGTGCAGGAATTCTTTAGTCTTACTAAACATTTTACATTTATTTGACAGGATGCAACATTTTTGTATACTTTAAAAAAACTAGCTAAGGCCACACCAAATTAATTTTTTGTTCTTGAGATATTTGGATAGCAAAAATAGGTGCGAGTGAGTGAAATTTTGATTTTTTTCTTGAACACTTGATTTTTTCAGGCAAAGATCAAATTTAGGTGCAGTACAAATTTTTTTAAATAAAACATTGCAAAAAATCCCAATTTTTACAAAATTTTAGGAGTGTACGATCAATTTTTATTTTAAATTTCTTTAAAAATGAAGAATTTAGGGTGAATTTTCTGGATTTTTGCAAAATGAGGCAGCAAAAACACTTTTTCTTAAAATTTAAATAGTCCAAAAATCGGAGCAGCAAAATCCGAAGAACTTAAGATCATTTTTTTTCTCTAGGTAGGGGGTCTTGGAACAAAATATATGTTCTAGGTGGGGATATATTTTTTTTAATCTTTTCCATAGGTGGGGGGTAAAAAAATAAGTGGAGCCCCCCCCCCCCCCCGGATAATTTTTACTGGAATAGCCCTTATTTATCATCATATACTTTTAAAACATAATACTTTGGCGCGTTCGACATTGGTGACGCGAACGACATAAAAAAATCTAACGGTGGATGTGATCCTATCCAAAATTCCTGGGGAGAACACTGTTAAATAGGTAGACCCACCTGTTTTGGTGGTATAAATACTTCTTGTCAGGTACATACCAGTCCAAGATATGTCAGCTGATCTTGAACACAATTTTAGGCTTGAATGACTTGCATCAGATTTTTCAGGCAAATTTCACATGGCCATAGCTTTTCTTTTAATTACATAGTTCTTTTGAGTTACAATTTTGGGTATTGGATAATCTTTATTCTTTGTCAACATCTATACTCAGGGGAGACATTTAGTGTGTCCACTCTTGTTATATAAATCCCAGTTTATTTAATATGATTTTGCCAAATTGTATATTAGTATACTAAAATTCAGAAGCCATCAGCATTCTCCACTTCTCGGTCTGCCTTCAGAGAAATATTTATCCTGCAACAACGCCTTTAGCTGACCAATATAGCCTGCCAAATTTTTTTTCGGTATTGGGTCAGTAGCCTAATAAAGTCCTCACATTAAACGATGTTCTGGTTCACATTGTTTATGACATCAAATTTCCCTAGATTAAGTGCCAAAAACACTCCTACTTCAAATTGGCTGAAGATGTCCAATTTTGACGCTTTTCTCCGAAACATGTTTTTTTTTTGCATGATAAATACAATATAAACCTTGCATTTCTACCCATTTATAAGGCTCGTACAAATAAACATTATATTTTCTGACAGGCTTTCAGTAAATGAAGTTCCATAAAAATAATTAAATGCTGCACAATAAGTGGATTCAGATCATTGATCTGTATGATAAAGTGGAATATTTCTCGTTGACATGAACTGTGTATTATATTTTTCAGGTGGATATGTTGCCCTGATGAATTCTGCAACCTTGAACAGAGATGTATGTGCAGATTATATGATATTTATAGAATGTTATGATGGAATTGACACAGGATACAGTAACCTTACTATACAAGTCAGACGTAACATCACACAGGAAGGAGAACCAGAACGTAAGAAATATTTGACTTTCCTCAAACAAATATACTTTGTGCTAAAGGACCTGTTATTTACTTTTTAACTGAGGGGAGGACAGCAAGGAAGTGATTTTTGATCACATGAAAAACATGTGGTGGTTAATTTGGTAATGTATGGCAGACCAGTGGGAAAATCCAAGGAAAATCTGGTTTGCTAGAAAATTGACAGATCATTTTTCATTTTAAAACATACTACAGTACTATTTGACTCCAAATGTATTCATCAGAATCAAAGGTTGCATTTTTTAGCCCACCTTTTTCCAAAAATTGTGAAGCCTTGCTTTTTTTCAAATTCCTCCTATGCAACCATATTGAGTACAAGTATATTTATAAATGTGTTAGTATTTTATGAGGGGCCTCGGTGGCCAAGTGGTCTAGGTAGTTCATCATGACTACTAATGATCACTAGCCTGTCAATGCTGAGGTTGTGAGTTCGTATCTCACCTGTGGCGAAGTGTGTTCGACACCGATCTTAATTGACAAGGATTGCCAATTTTCCTACCGAAGGTCGGTGGTTCTCTCCGGGTACCCCCGGCTTCCTCCACCAATAAAAACTAGCTGCCACGAAATAGCCAAATGTGCTGAAACCGCGTAAAACCCCAACTAATGTGCTGAAAATGGCGTAAAACCCCAACTAAACAAACAAACAAGTATTTTGTGACCTTATATTATAGATTACTATTACTACAATCAGACTGAAGATCAGTTAGCTACATTAGACTGTACACCTGAAGTCAGAACCTACGACACTTATCCAGATTTTGTAGAGCCAGAAGAAGAATATATAGTTATTGACGAAGTTATATATACCTTCTATGACACAAACTGTTACCACACTGATGAATATGGTGTGAAGGACCAGTGCCAAGGCAAACTAACTTGTACATTTGAAGTAACTGGAGCGAATGTGGGTAGTTCTTGTGGAGATAGGAACGATGTGATTGGTGGACTATTTGTCCGTTACCATTGTGTCCGTAAGTTTATATATATATATATGACATGTGGGTGTGAAAATAATTCCTGCAAAAAGTCTTCTGAGTGATGTACTAAATTTATTTGGTTGGCACTTGAGATTGCCATAAAAAGCTTTTTGTATATATACTATCTACAGCCATATAATGTCATAATACAAATGAAGGGATATGGTGAAATAACTATACACAAAGTGCCTACATTACCTGATAATAGTTTAACCAAAAAAAAATTTTTTTAGCACACCTGGCCTAAAAGCTATGTGAGCTTATCATGCTTATGCCATCACTTTGCGTCCATCCACATTTCACATTTTCATCTTCTTGTCTGAAACCACCATTCCAAATTGAACCAAACTTGGGAGGAATGTTAATTGGATGGTTCTGTACAAAAGGTGTGTTTTTTGTGCCGATTGGATATTCAACATGGCTACCAGGGGTAGATAATTCATTCTAATTGGATTTATCTTCAAAGCTCTTCTTTTGAGAAACTACTGAGCCAATTGAATTGATTTGTTGCATGAATGATCTTTGGATGTTTGTTGCATGAATGATCTTTGGATGAATCTCTACAAACTATGTGTTGTGAGTGGATCTGAAATTCAAGATGGTTGCCACATCCAGACTAAGTTTAACATTGGACCCTATAAGAAAATTTGTATAAAGGTCTTCTTGTCAGAAACTACCAAGCCATATATGAACAAGAATTGGATGAACCTCTACAAAAGTTGTTTTTTTGTGCCGATCGGAAATTCAAGATGGTCGCCACAGCCATACTTGGATTAACATTGGAGCCTAGAGGGGAATTTTGTACAAAGGTCTTCTTGTCAGAAACTACCAAGTCAATTGAAATGTTTTTGATGTGTGAATGAATGATCATTTGATAGACCACTACAAAAGTTATGCTTTTGTGCCTATTGGATATTCAACATGGCTACCAGGGGCAGATAATTCATTCTAATTGGATTTATCTTTAAAGCTCTTCTTGTCAGAAACTACTGAGCCAATTGAATTGATTTGTTGCATGAATGATCCTTGGATGAAAATCTACAAAATATATGTTTTTTGTGGCGATCAGAAAATTTAAGATGGCCGCCACATCTGGACTAACTTAAAATTCCCTATGGGGAAATTTGTATAAGGTCTTCTTGTCAGAAACTACCTAGCCAATTGAAATATTTTTATGAACAAGCATTGGATGAACCTCTACAAATGTATGTTATTTGTGCCGATCAGTAATTCAAGAGGCCGCCACAGCCAGACTTAGTTTAATATTGGAGCCTATGGGGAATTTTGTACAAAGGTCTTCTTGTCAGAAACTACCAAGCCAATTGAAATATTTTTATCTATGACTAAGCAATGGATAAACCTCTACAAATGTTATGTTTTTTGTGCCGATTGGAAATTCAATATGGCCGCCACAGCCAGACTTGGTTTAACATTGAATGCTATGGTAAATTTATACAAAGGTCTTCTTGTCAGAAACTATCTAGCCAATTGAAATATTTTATGTATTAACAAGCATTGGATGAATCTCTACAATAGATATGTTTTTTATGCAGATATGAAATTCAAGATGGTCACCACAGCCGGATTAGTTTTACATTGGACCCTATGGTGAAATTTGTACAAAGGTCTTCTTGTCAGAAAATATTAAGCCAATTGAAATTTTTTTGTTGCATGAAGATACTTAGATAGCTGCCACGGCTGGACTTAGTTTAACATTTTTAACATTGGACACTGGAAGAATTCTTTACATATCTTATGTAGAAGTGCTGGACACTGTAGAAATATTCCTTACAGACCTTACCTAGAAGTGCTTTGTCAGTTGTGTTCACCTAAAATCCAGGTGTGTGATTCAGGCTCCATGGAGCCTCTGGTTTTGCTCTTCTTCACACTTCAACTTTTTGGATTGCTGTTTTGGTTTTTAACATTTTAGGCGTAGAGTACAACTGATGAGTCTTAAATAGACGAAATATGTACATCTTGTGCATCAAAATTGGTATCAAGTATTTTATCATAATAAAACCACATGATTCCTTAAAAAGGCTATCAGAAGTTTTAAAATATTGTAAAGTATAAAAAACTGAAGAAGAATCTTTTTCTCCCTTGACATATCATTATTGTAGTTTAAAAGTTTTTGTTGCCATTTGTACTTTTGTCAGTATATGCTGGGACATAGAAATGTCAGATATCCGTCTGTCCGTCGATCACCTTTGCAAGTGCTCTCATATCTTCATTTATTTACGAATTTTGATGAAACTTATATGGAAGATGTCTTCTGATTGCAGCTTAATCAGTTTCAAATTCAAGTGTTGTAACATGTTTTTTGGCAGAGTTATTGCCTTTTGAACTTTGAAATTTTGCTTAAATTTCCTTGTAAAGCTCTCTCACACCTACATTTATTTGCGGATTTTGATGAAATTCACATGGAAGACTTGTTTTGATGACATTCAGATCAAGTTCAAATTCCAGTATGGTATCATGATTTTTGGCAGAGTAATTGCCCTTTGAACTTTGAAATTTTGCTAAATTTGGCTTGTTAGTGCTCTCACGCCTACACTTATTTGCAGATTTTGATGAAATTCATATGAAAGATGTGTTTGGATAATAATTTTGATTAGCAGAGTTATTGCCCTTTGCACTTTTCAATATTTTCGCAGTGTATGCATCATTCATGACCTGTTTTTACCCCTGTTGTATCTTAGTGGATGTACAAGTACTAAGCAAATATTGTGTTGGATCTATATAACTTTCCCCACTAAATGAAGTGCCATGTGGCAGGGGACATTGGAACTGTTCTTTTATTACTTACTGAAAATCAGAGTTACAAACTCAAAATGGCTTGAATTCTCGGGCAAATATTTACTCTAGAGAAACTTAACCGACTTTATGACTTACTAATTCTGAAAATTTAAGAATATTGGATACATGTATGTGTCAGAAATTAGCAATTCCATTGATTGAAAAAGGGATTAGATCAATTGGTAACATGTCATGTGGTTTTCAACAGAGACCAACAGCCCAGGCTAAAAGATAAGCCCAAAATTGCTCAGGAAACAATGGTTTCAAAAATACAAACAACTGACATGGCTGCAGTAACCAAAACTGTTTTTACATAAGTTTTTGTGAAAAATCTACTTACAGGAGAAGGAGGTTGGACAGAATGGGGAAACTGGGGTGAATGTTCCAGATCTTGTGCTGGTGGTTACCGTAAGAGAGAGAGATCATACACAAATCCTGCACCGAACTATTTTGCCAAGAAAGAAACTTACGAAGAAGATTTACATTACAACAAAGAGAGATGTAATACTCAAGACTGTGAATGTAAGATTTTGTTATATTGAATATTTAAAAAAACTTCTATAGTTTAGGCCAGTTGACACCAAAATTTATTAGAATTGTCCATATAGATGATCCTATTTCAAAGTTATTTTTGGGGAATTGGACCAGTATGACCACCATTACTAAAAATAGTAAAAAAAAGGAACATTATTCTGAAAGTATTGTGGCATCTTAAACTAAACATAGATTGAATGGTCTCTAGGTAGATGAAATTTAAAATTGTGTTTAATGATGTTGTTTTATTCCTTTGAATAGCCAATCCAGGTGAGCGACACAGGCTCACTAAGTTGACATCAAGGCCATACCAAACTGATTTTAGTTCTTTGGATTTCTGCACTCTGATTTTTGGACTATGTAAATGTTCAGAAAATATTTTTTGCTGCTGCTTTCATTTTGGAAAAAGCTGAAAATTCACCCCAAATTCTTCATTTTTAAAGAAATTAAAAATAAAAATTGTTTGCCCGCTCCTAAAATTTTGTAAACAGAGTGATTTTTTTCAATATCTTTGTTAAAACTAGAAATTGTATCTGTAATACACGGATGTCCCGCAAAAGAAATGAACCTAAATGCAAAACTTGATCAGAGTCCCTGAAGCATTAAATGTAGGTCATAATGACCCATTTATTGTATGACTGCTCAGTGCTACCCAAGGCACATCCATTGATGAAGTTTCATTGATACACTATGCTTAGTTCCAAAGTAATGAACCTAAATGCAAAACTTAACCACATAGTTCGGACGTACAGATGGATTTATGGATGGAGAAGGGTAACTCTATATGCCCCATCCACATTTGTGGATGGGGCATAAAAATGTGTGCCACACATGAGTTTGATCTTTGCCTGAAAAACCTACTCTTTAAGGTCACACCAAATTGATTTTTAGTTCTGTGGATTTTGTTGCTCCGATTTAGGACTTCGTAAATGTTATTAAAAAACTTTGTTGCCACTTCATTTTGAAAAAATGCTGAAAATTCACCCAAAATTCTTCATTTTTCAAGAAATTAGAATAAAAGTCTTTGCCCGCTCGTAAAAGTTTTATCCACTAGTTTCAGGATCAACTTGCCGAGATGAAACCTTCACCGCAGTGTGCAGGGATTACAACACTAACGGTTTTATCACCATGAAAAGTGCTGTTTACACTTATGGCTGTGCATGGAACTACAATACCGTTAATCCAAATCATGATGCATTACCTGCCATGCTGGTTCACTGTAATAATTTCAACACATGTCCAGTGCCTGTTGATGATGGTACAATGGCTATACCTTGTAGTACATTGTCTTATTACACAGATCCGTTTACCTACACATCAAAATATTGGTGTGTACAAAATGGATGGTACTGGTGTGAAGCAACAGATTCAGGTTCCAATAGGAAGGTCTCAACTTTATCATATTGTGGAAAATTGTACTGGGATTACAAATGCACAGGTATGTTAAAAATAAATACCTGTACTTGTTTTTAAAAGTTAACAAAAGGTTCCATTCTATTACTTGACAGAAATTATATATAGTACGGTAAATTCGGAAATTATTGCAATGTTTTTATTATTGCAAAAAATGTGACAGCATTGTAATCGCAATAATTTCGCATTTTGGAATTTTTTATATGATTGAAGTGGGATTTTTCTCAATATTGCAAAAATTAAAATTGCATTTTGGTCTAAAATGACACAATCAAAATAATAAATGCACGCAATAATTTCTGAATTTAAAGTAGTTAAAACTTGAATTCAGCTATCATCACTTATTAAAGTTGACAGTATACTAGTTGTCTGATAACCTAAGTTCTTGTTGTGGATTTTTGTCATTTTGAAATTTTAAAGTATTAGGATCATAATAAACAGTGACTGTAAATTATACTTCTCTTCGATGTAAAATAAATGACAGTTTAAAGCTTAAATTAGGTCGATACATCTTTCCTATACAGAAACGTAATTCACAGTTTGTATATATAGATTCTCCTTCAGGTATGAGTGAATTATGGAATTTCTTCACCCAAGATAGTTAAATTTTTTATTTTCAACACGTGAGCTATCGAGGGTAGAGAAATTCTATAACTCATGAGTAAATTGAAGGAGAATCTCTTTCTCCTAGGATTTTCAACAAAAAACCTCAAGAAAATGCCGTTGCTATGCATTTTGTTTACATGAATGCCATTTCAGAACTTCTCTAGTTTATCTTTCCAATAAACGTAAACAAAAACAGTGGGAATTCCCATGTAGAAATTTAATCACCCGGAAGTGGTTAAAAATATTAAGCACTTCAAGAATAGGAGAAGCAGTGTTTACATACAATGCAGTCCCCTATGTCTGCACACCTAAGCCTTTTTGTAATAAATTGAAGACTGATAGTGAAAAAAGACATACAAACATATAATTACAGTACCACAATGGAGCATATGGGGAGATTGGTCTAGTTGTACTGTTACCTGTGGAATTGGTAGTCAAACCAGAAGACGAACATGTGAAAATCCACACACTACAGAAGATGGGCTTGTGAACCTGTGTTCACAGGATGGTTCAGAAAAACATGATACGGAGACAAAGGAGTGTCCACTGAAGGGAAGTCATCCATATTGCACATGTAAGATGTGTAAAAGTAATCAACAATTATAGTTACTTATCTCCCTTTAATTAACTGAATTAAATAGATGGGAGATAATCCGTGTAGTCTTAGACAAATTTTTTCTCCTGAATAACTGTAACTCGAATAATTCAAGACGTTTTCGTATCCACTTCTCTCTGGTAAACGGCTTGAAGGCGATACCTTTCACCTGCACGTCAGCTGCTCTCTGAAAGAGAACCAATTAAATTGTTGTTGTGGTTTGAGTTTGCATATATGTTCAAATCTTCCATGACAACAAATATGACGTCTTTCTATTGTACAAAAATAGCATCAGCGGGAGGTCACATTTGTTGTCATGGAATATAAATAATTATGTAAGTTTGAATAGGGTTTTCCTCATTCCAAGAATAATTCCATTCTGTAATTTACTTCCCGTTCAACGGCAATATATTCAATAGGCGTCCACGCGTTAATGGAGTGAATATACCAACTGGATTATTAGCTTTAGAGTAACTTGTTTAAGTTGACACAGAAAAGAAATTCCTCAAGTCCACTTGAAAGGAATAATTCAGAATGTTTTGTCGAAAATAAAAATCCTCCAAAAATTTGTTTCTGGTGAAATAACTGTTATATAACATTTGTTTCAACAGGAACATCCATTATAGCACCGTTGATAGTTTCTGGAGGAACTTTAAATATTCCTTGATAAAGGGAGATAACTAGGTGTTTCTAATTTGTCTCCCATTTTCTCCTAACTACTACATCTATAACTTCTGAAATATTCTTGTTGAAAGGACTACATGCATATCTCCTTTTGTTTGATCATTACTTTATTATATAATACTTTCAGATATGGACAGATGATATATGTTTTTAATTAGAATATTTTAATAGAAGTTTTGCTACACTGTTTTGTAATGGGAGAGATGAAAATAATTTGTTGTCAGGTTTACTTCAATTTTGGTAGAAATTTTATGTCAGGTGTAATTTTTTGAAATAAACATATATTGTCAAAGTAATGCTTTAGGTTTCAAAATGCCATAATTTTTTAAATACAGTAGAATCTCGGTGGCTCGAACTCAGGTTTCTCAAACACAATGGATTTCTCGATCCTTTACGAAATTCTGATAAATTTTTTCCTTTATGTCTATGTAAATTAACTCGCGATTTGTCTATCACCGATTTCTCGAATTCTCAAACTAATTTTCTGGTCCGTACAACAGTATTACAAATATAATGTAATTATACCCCCTGCAAACTTGTTTGAGGGGGTATATAGGAATCACCTTGTCCGTCCGTCCATATATCTTGTAAGCGCAACTCCTCCTAGACCGCTCAATAGATTTCAACGAAACTTTACAGAACGGAAGTACATCATCCAGAGATGTGCATGAAGAAAAATCTTTGCTTTCTGCTTTCACATAAGGGAGATAATTGGACTTCGAATGGGGGGGATATCCTTTGTGAGCTTTGCTCACAGTACATGTAGTTTACTCTCAGTAACTTGAACATAATTTTTATTGGCATTCGTGACAAATAAGTGTGAAAAAGCAGAGATCAGATCATTGATGACAAGAATGTGATTAATTGTCAATTACAGGTCATTGATAATCCACTAGATGTTTATGGGTGATTTATTCTAAAATTATTATTTCCACATCAAGATTTGATGAATGGATGTTGTTTTAACAATCGCATAGATAAAAAGGATGTAAATTGAATTTAAAATTTATTGCTGGTTCGTAACCGACTTTTCCGGACTTTATTGACTCGAACTAATTTTACAGACCCCTTTGAGTTCGAGAAATCTAGATTCTATCGTAGATTCTAAATGCAGAAAAATTCAGAAAATCTCCTTATACAAATGAATTCAAAACAAATGTTGCCAATAAAATTCTTTATTTTTTTTTTTATGATACAGAGGCTCATATTTTATAACTATTTATTCCAAAAACAATGACAGTGTTTAGATTAAATATATTTTAACTGCTTGTAATGTGTGTATTTACAGATTGCACAGACCGATGGTTTTATCCTTATGATAATGTGGATGTATCCAGTATGTCCAATTATATCAATGATACGGAATCGGGTATGAAAATTTTTTATATGTTTGAGTAAGAAAAATTATAGTAAGTGCAGCGCGGGCTTATACGAGCATAATTATAATTCGTCACTTAAAAAAATCTTTAGTCACCAAAAAAAAGGAAGGAACCCCAATACAATCTGTTAAGATGCAAGACTAGATTTTTATAAGATTTATCGATCAATGTCATAGAGACTTTTTCATTCTGGAACTTCTTTGTAGAAGTCTCCTTCCTTTCTCATATTGATTACCTAGTATTTATAGGATGGACATGAGCTGCGCTTGCTTTTTTGGCCAGGTCAATAACATATAAATATTATATTTAGAAGCCTTATATTCATTACATGTCAGTGCTATAAATATTTTTATTTTACACTGGATAATTTTCAGGCAATGCTGTACTACTGGAAAGTGATTATGACATTATAAGATGTTGTGGTTTGATCTACCAGTGGAAATTCCATGCAGTGTCATCAGGATGGATCCGATTTGTTGTGTGGCGTCCAATGGACACTGAAACTCCAGGACAAGACGATTTAAGAAAAGTTGTGGGAATCAATACATACTTTGTTTCTCGTAAGTCTGTAAAAAATTGTCCTCTGATGAGATTAATAGGTTTTTAAATGAGTCTTTATTGAAAATTTGGGATTTATTTCATGAGTGTAAGAAGTTGTGTCTTTTCACGTTTGGAGTACTGTGGAATGATTGAAAAAACATAGAAATCCCAAATTTTCATTACCGACGAGTGTAAGAACAAATTTAAATTGTAAACTACAATATTTTCTCCCATTCTGGTGCATTTCCACACTTCTCTGCCCAGTGGTTAAAAATGATTTAACTTGGGGATTGAAAAGTCTCATTCAATTTCCCCAGAGCTATTCACGGATAAAGTGAATAAAAAGAAGTTCTGAAAGGTTTTTGTCAAAAATAATAGGAGAAACAGATTCTCCTTCAAATTTCTCATGAGTTTTGGAATTTCTCCACCTTTGATAATTAAATTTTTTATTTTAACACGCTTGCTGAAGCTTGCGTGTTGAAAATAAAAAAATTAACTATCGAGGGTGGAGAAATTCCATAACTCAGTCGTACCTGAAGGAGAATCGAAATTTTTCTGCTTTTTCTATATAGACTGCATGGGAAAATGACCATGCCCTCGACGGATTTTTAATTATGACATCAAAGGATTTATTAATGTCATGGGCTGTCTGCCATGGAAATTGCTTTTTCAATAACATATAAAAAAGTGGCAAAATAAAAAGGTTTCCTAAAAAAAATTTGCTGGGTTAAATTTGAAGTGATACATAATTACTGGAGTCGGGCATTGTTTGAAATATGCTTAAACCTCTCTTTTTAGAATTTTAAGTAGTGTTAATGTATGTTGGATCACTTTTATTGTATATAATAGTTTTGCGTATTCAAGCAAATAAAAGAAAATTTAATGTAAACTTGAATTGATAATTCTGATGCAGTTTGATTTGGCATATTGAATATTATATTTATATTGTCATTTGACCATTTGAATGTAATTTTGCCATAGACATACAATGATTGTAACATTGTGTAAATGTTAAATTTTTCAGCAAGTGAAGCTGGTACCACAGTAACATACAGTCCAGGATCTTCTGAACAGATTGCGGTGACAAATGGCGATAGAATTGGATGGTTCGTATTCTTTGCATAATCTTGCAATTTACAACATTCATCATTGTTCATTTAAATATTCAATCTGTTTTTTAGCTCACCTGGCCAAAGGCCATGTGAGCTTTTGCCATCACTTGGCGTCCGTTGTCCGTCCGTTCGTCGTCCGTAAACTTTCACATATTGATCTTCTCTAAAACCAATGGAGCAAATTTAACCACACTTTACAGGAATGATGTATGGGAGGTCCTTTACTAAGATTGCCGAAATTTTTCCGATCTGCCAAAAAACATGGCTGCCAGAGCAGTACATAGTTTAACATTGGACCCTATGGGAAAACATGTTAAAGTTTATCTCCTCTGAACAACTTAAGCAAATTTAACCAAACTTTACAGGAATGATGTATGAAAGGTCCTTTACTAAGATTGCCGAAATTTTTCGATCCGCTGTAAAACATGGCTGCCAGTACAGGACATAGTTTAACATTGGATCCTATGGGAAAACATGTTAAAGTTCATCTCCTCTGAAACTACTCGAGCAAATTTAACCAAACTGTTCTGGAATGATGTATGGAAGGTCCTTTAGAGGGATTGCTCATTTCGTTCGAATGCAACAAACATCATGGCTGACAGCAGGAACATAGTTTAACATACATGCCTATGGAAAAAAACATATTTTGATCATCTCCTCTAAAACTATAATAGCAAATTGAATAAAACTGTACTTGAATGATGTATGGAAGGTCCTTTACAAAGTTGGCTCATTATGTTCAAATCTGAGAAAAACATGGCCGCCAGAGGGGAAATACTTTTAACTTTGGACCCTATGAGAAAAATAAATTTTGATCATCTGCTCATTAAAAAATTTAAACAAAGAAACAATGTCTTACTGGAATTCTTTAATACGTTAAAAAATGATATGACACATAACTGATGTATGCACGAGACAATTGTTCTTAATAGGGAAACCGCCTGGGTGGTTTCATGGTAGCATGCTCGCATAGAGTGTGGAAGGTTGTGGGTTTGATCCCCGGCCAGATCAAACCAAAGACATTAAAATTGGTATTTGCTGCTTCTCTGCCAAGCATGTGGCATCTAAACAATAATTATCCATCCACCAAAATAAGTAACAGACCTTTTATTGTTTTTCTTCATTAGGCCATCACTATGGAGAAAATCTCTAATACCTTACTACAACTTCATGACAGCCTCTAGCAATAATTATTCCAAAGATCAAGTAACATATTTTGAAAGATATCCTGGAAAGAAAAAATTGGTATCAGGAAGATATCCTGGTACAGTAAAACTTCTGAAAACTGGACCCTTTAAAAACCAGTTCTCTCTGTATATCGGCCAAATTCTGAAGTTCTTGTCAATTTGTATTAAAATGTACATAAGTTAAACCTTAGGAAACTGGCCACTTCTTCAAACTGGACATCGCGGGTATTTATATATTTCTATAGTTAGAATTAAAGAAATTTCTCCCTCAATAAACAGGCCGAACCAATTAAATATACATGTACATACATATAAGTCTTAGAGTACAAATAACAGTTATGTAAACACTCGAGGAAATCCGGTCAATTGGACACCTGCCCACTGTCTATTTCAACTCAACAAGTTAGATTGTGTTTATTACCAACAGTAACTGACCTTCACCTACATGTTTTCAGAACAGAACGGACTACTCGGTATGCATACAGCGTTGATGGATACATCATTATATCCACAATGTTTTATTTTAAGATATAATGAAGTTTATTATTTATAGTTGCAAAATAATAATAGATAAATAAAATGTTATGCTGTAATCTTAAATTTATGATGAATATTATATGCAGAATTTCTAGAACTCACTAGAAAATTTATATAATGTACTGATTATATTGGAATCCCACAAAATATGGATATTAAAGGAAAGTAACTCGTGACTGACTTGGGATTTTCAATAAACTGGTCACCCCTTCAAATCGATCGTTTTCCGTAGTCCCATGACTGGACGGTCTAGAAAAGTTTCCCAGATGGTGAGTGTATTAAATCTGATATTGTAAGGAAGGTACATGTATCCAGATAAGAAATAATGTATCATAAGGAATATATCAAGAAGATATCCTTATAAGAAATGTATGATATCTGAAAGATGTCCTGGTAAAAAAAATTGGATATAAGGTAAGAAAGATATGGTATCATAACGTCACATTGGGATAATATCTATTTCGCAGCAACTGCAATACATAGGCCAAACATATTTGGTCCTTAGATAGTGCTTGGTGAGTACATGGCTGTCTGAGACCTTGACTTGAATTTCAGACTTGAGTCCAATTTTCATGATTAAAGTTCATTTTTCTGTAGCTGTAATACTTTAATATCCAAATTGACCTCAATTGTAGGCTTGAGTGACTCTTGTCCCAATTTTACAAATAAGTCCATTTCTCAACAAATGTTATAAATGTATTATAATTATAGACACACCATTTTTGGTCTATACATAGTTTTTGGTAGGTACATACCAGTCTGACACCTGTCAGCTCGCCTTGGACACAGTTTTCGTCTTGAATGACATGCAAGAGATTTTTCAGACAAATTATCGCTCAACCATTCAGATGTCTTTTAATGCATTTTCCTTTTGACTTGCAATGTCGGCTATCAGATAATCATTATTGTGTGTCTATGTGCATACTCAGACGAGACGTGTAGTGTGTCCACTCTTATTGTTACTCAAAATGATGAAATTGATTACATTTGAAATATTTCATCATTTTTAACCAGATTTTCCATAGGAAAATATCGGTTATTAATTTGGTGATGTACGTTGGCCGGGCGAGTGGGCGGCTGCCCAAGTGTCCGTGCAATAACTTGTGAACTGTTCATTGAAAGCTTTTCAAATTTTAATGTTTTGTTAGTGATGACAAAATGGAGGTCAAGTTCATATTGACGATTTTCACTTTCACTGTTCAGGAATAACGGTTCTTGAAAGATTGAAAAATGCATTCTTCTTTCACCATGCATATATTACAAGACAACAACTGTTTGAAAGTGGGATCTGGAAAGTTATCGGAGTGACCACAAGATTCTTTGGTTTCATATTAAATAAGGTTATAATCTCATTGATGTATTTCTTTCATTATTGACTTCATGATTTCTGCCTACCAACCCCTGCTGAACAAATGTGTGTATATATATTCTCTAAAATTCCAATATTATGTCACTTACGATAAAGAGGAGTTCAAGATTGATTTTAGCCTTTTCATTTCTGAACCTACCAAAATTCATTTATTTATTTTACTTGATCCTGTTTGGGGGTCCAGATTTGCAAACATCATTTTCATGCAGGAAAATCTGTTTTGCCTCTTGTTTATTTGTTTGAAAGAAAATTTCAAAATCAAAGAAAATAGTTAGAATAAAAGATTTGAAAAATATTCTGAATAAGTTAATACCAAAGTACAGAACATTGAGAATCTCTACATGTATATTGCTACATCATCAATTCTATCAATGATAAAAAAAAAATTTTTATTGTGGTAAAAGAATTAGTTTTGGCGTTATGGAATGACATGATAATAATAAAAAAAAAAAGTCAATGTTAGAAGGTTTTACGTCGATAATCTCGAAAATCTCACTCATAAACATCCTAATCTCACCCTTAAATGAGCAAAATCTCACCCATACCCATGAGGGAGATATCCTGGTAAGAATAATCTGATATGAGGGAGATATCCTGGTAAGAATAATCTGATATGAGGGAGATATCCTGGTAGGTATAATCTGATATGAGGGAGATATCCTTGTAGGAATAATCTGATATGAGGGAGATATCCTTGTAGGTATAATCTGATATGAGGGAGATATCCTGGTAAGAATAATCTGATATGAGGGAGATATCCTGGTAAGAATAATCTGATATAAGGGAGATAACCTGGTAAGAATAATCTGATATAAGGGAGATATCCTGGTAAGAATAATCTGATATGAGGGAGATATCCTGGTAAGAATAATCTGATATAAGGGAGATATCCTGGTAAGAATAATCTGATATAAGGGAGATATCCTGGTAAGAATAATCTGATATGAGGGAGATAACCTGGTAAGAATAATCTGATATGAGGGAGATATCCTGGTAAGAATAATCTGATATGAGGGAGATATCCTGGTAAGAATAATCTGATATGAGGGAGATATCCTTGTAGGTATAATCTGATATGAGGGAGATATCCTGGTAAGAATAATCTGATATGAGGGAGATATCCTTGTAGGAATAATCTGATATGAGGGAGATAACCTGGTAAGAATAATCTGATATGAGGGAGATATCCTGGTAAGAATAATCTGATATAAGGGAGATATCCTGGTAAGAATAATCTGATATGAGGGAGATATCCTGGTAAGAATAATCTGATATAAGGGAGATAACCTGGTAAGAATAATCTGATATAAGGGAGATAACCTGGTAAGAATAATCTGATATGAGGGAGATATCATGGTAAGAATCTGATATAAGGGAGATATCCTTGTAGGTATAATCTGACATGAGGGAGATATCCTGGTAAGAATCTGATATGAGGGAGATATCCTTGTAGGAATAATCTGATATGAGGGAGATATCCTTGTAGGAATAATCTGATATGAGGGAGATATCATGGTAAGAATCTGATATGAGGGAGATATCCTTGTAGGTATAATCTGATATGAGGGAGATATCCTGGTAAGAATAATCTGATATGAGGGAGATATCCTTGTAGGAATAATCTGATATGAGGGAGATATCCTTGTAGGTATAATCTGATATGAGGGAGATATCCTTGTATGTATAATCTGATATGAGGGAGATATCCTGGTAAGAATAATCTGATATGAGGGAGATATCCTGGTAAGAATAATCTGATATGAGGGAGATATCCTTGTAGGAATAATCTGATATGAGGGAGATATCCTTGTATGTATAATCTGATATGAGGGAGATATCCTTGTAGGAATAATCTGATATGAGGGAGATAACCTGGTAAGAATAATCTGATATGAGGTAGATATCCTTGTAGGAATAATCTGATATGAGGGAGATATCCTTGTATGTATAATCTGATATGAGGGAGATATCCTTGTATGTATAATCTGATATGAGGGAGATATCCTTGTAGGTATAATCTGATATGAGGGGGATATCCTGGTAAGAATAATCTGATATGAGGGAGATATCCTGGTAAGAATCTGATATGAGGGAGATATCCTGGTAAGAATAATCTGATATAAGGTAGATATCCTGGTAAGAATAATCTGATTTGAGGGAGATATCATGGTAAAGAAGTACTCATATTTCCTCATTTCAGGTATTATTGGGGTGATAGCCTGATAGCCTTTGATAAATGTGACTCTAGCCAGAGTCTTTCAACAACAGATCATATATTCTATAATCCCAACTATTGTCCAACAGAGACTCGGAAGTTAACAATTAACACACCAGTTGTGGACAATGTGGTTAACTGGACTAGCTCAGCATTAGAGGATATAGTGTATGCATTACAGTACTTTACAACAACCAGTAAGTATTGAAAGAGGCCAATTAAAAAAAATTTTTGGTTCTGTTTACCCTACCAACCCAAAAGATTTTTTGGACATTTTTCAGTAAGTGCTGTTATAGTCAGAATGTCTAAACCATAGACTAAATGTTAAAAAATTTGTCAATATCTCTACCTGCATATCCTAATTTTAGCTCACCTGTCCCTTATTGTCATCACTTGGCATTTGTCGTTGTCGTCGTCGTAAACTTTCCTTTAAAGATCTTCTCCTCTGAAACAAATGGGCCAATTGGAACAAAACTTGGCAGCAATGGTCCTTAGGTGGTCCTCTTTCGGAATTATATCCGATGATCACGCCTGTCATCCAAGATGGCCGCCATGCAGAGCCGAACTTAGTTTAACATAGGACCCTGTGGGAAATTTAATTAAAGATCTTCTCCTCTGAAACCACTTGGCCAATTGGAACAAAATTTGGCAGCAATGGTCCTTAGGTGGTCCTCTTTCAGAATTATGTCCAATTAATGCCCCCATCATCCAAGATGGCTGCCAGAGGCGAACTTAGTTTAACATAGCACCTTATGGGAAAGTTCACTGAATGATCTTCTTGTTAGCTATTGTCATCACTTATCGTCGTCGTAAACCTTTCTTTAAAGATCTTCTCCTCTGAAACCACTGGGCCAATTGGAACAAAACTTGGCAGAAATGGTCCTTAGGTGGTCCTCTTTCAGAATTCAAGATAGCCTTCAGAGCCAAACTTATTTACCATAGGACCCTAGGGGAAATTTACTTAAAGATATTCTTGTCTGAAACAACTAGGCCAATTGGAACAAAACTTGGCAGCAATGGTCCTTAGTTGGTCCTCTTTCAGAATTGTGTCCAATGAATGTGCCCGTGATCCAAGATGGCCGCCAGAGCCAAACTTAGTTTAACATAGCATCTAATGGGAAAGTTCACTGAAGTATCCTCTTGTTTGAAACCAGTGAGCCAGTTTGAACTGGACAGCAATTTTCAAGATGAATGTAGCCCAGGTGAGCGATACAGGCTCATGGGAGCCTCTAGTTTATCTTGATGTTACCTGAACCACACTTATTTTTTTACCAGGCCTTACTGGTACAGTTGTCCGACATATATTATGAAACTTTGTCAGAATTTACTTTTTGATGTTATATAAGATTTACCTACATGTACTTTAGAAAATACAAATGAATATGTGTTTAACTGATTTCTTGATGACAAAAACTCCAGACTTTATGTCGATCAGTTCTGAACATTTTACATATCAATAAGAGATGTCTCAAAAGTCAACATACAGTATTTGTAACTTTTATAAACAACTTGTAGTTACATATATTTAACAATATCACATGCATGTGTGTGTGGTGACATCACATATTATTTAATGAAAAAAGTAAAAATTTGATTTCGTAAAATATTCGAGATATTTCAGCAATAAAGTCTATTGGGAACAAAAGATATTAATTTCATTTAAAGAAATATTTGAGATATTCCACACAAAAAAATGACTTGCACGTTCAAAAAAGACACACGGTAAATCAATACTGTAACTTTGGAAATTATTGCATAGATTTATTATTGCAAATTCAATAAAAACGAACAATAATGCATTAAATATCTGAATTGCAGTACATGTATTTTAATTTGTTTCAGATAGGGCTCCATATAACTCAATGCCAACATACAATGCAGCAATAGATGAATACAGGGAACCAGATTACTTTGTTATGTCTTTTTATTTTACTGATCCTGATTATGCCGACTTCATGGTTGACTTTGAACAAGACTACAACCATCCATACTTTTACTTGGATACAAACCTAGGTATTTTAGACTGTTTAAGTTCTGTGACAGAAAAATTCTGGTGTTTTGTTTTCGGGCTTGGTGGCAGAATCTTCTACATATAGTCTGCCTAACTATAAATGAACAGGGTCTTGTTTCACCAAATATTCATATAGTGACGATTAGTCATTAAATATGATCTGATTTCCGGTCTTCAGTGTATTCATTCTATTTACCTCATGGTACCAGTCTAAATCGTAATTGTAAGAATTTGTATGAAACTGGAGCCAATGAAACTCCTTTGGCATAATTCTGCTTCCTCCATCATCAATAAAAGCTGTGGTTATGATAAAACTCATTCAGGAATCTGGTTACAGTATATTCCATTATTTAGCTTTTGGCAATCTGGCAATCTGGATTTTTTAATCATCTGATGGAATTCAATAATTATTAATGAAGACAGTATGTATGAGTAAATGTGCTTATTGGAAGATAATTATAGGTTTCACAGTGAGTGAGAATTAGACATCGCTTGATATCAAATCAAGTTGTTTAATTTGGACATAATAATAAACGAGAGTTGATATCAAGGGGTATCTAATTTTTACAAGTTGTTCAACCTATTTCTCTTATGATTCTTCAGGAATATTTGTTTGTTTGTGATTCGGTGTCCGACCCGCGGGAAATCTTAACTTTCTTTTTTCTGTGACGTCAAATGTTGCTATGCAACAGTGGCTTTCAACGATGACCGTGCAGATTTCAACCAATCAAGGCCAATCAAATAAAAGAATTTCTCGTAACCTTTGTTCATATCATATTATGGGAAGTTAGTTATGACAAATAATTCATCATGGGAGAAATATATAACAACGCACGATCATAAGAAAATTTAATTTATCACTACTATTTTAAGGAATACATGCAAATAAATTGGAGAATGGGGCCTTGATGGCTGAGTGGTCTAGGTATTTTATTATAACTACTAATGATCACTAGCCTGTCAACACTGAGGTTGTTAGTTCGAATCTCACCTGTGGTGGGGTGTGTTCGACTCTGATCTTAATTGACAAGGATTGCCAATTTTCCTACCGAAGGTTGGTGGTGTTCTCCGGATACTCCGGCTTCCTCCACCAATAAAAACTAGCCGCAACGAAATAGTCAAATGTGCTGAAAACGGCGTAAAACCTCAACTAAACAAACATCATTTTGTAAACTCAATTAAAGTTTGGTATGTCTTTTATATTTTTGTAGGACAAATTCGAGTGAAAAGTGATCTTTTCCATGAACAGGGAGTAGATTCTCACAGTTACACGTTTGTTGCCTCAGCTGAAGATAGCTGCCATAACAGAGTCACAGCAACTGTTACCATAGTTACACATAATACAGTAAGATTTCAGTTTTTAAATGATTGTCAAAATGTCAAAATACAACAAATTTCATGTGTAGCTTTACCAAGTATACCATTAAAGGCTGCATTAAGTGGCCCTAAAATTTGTCATAGGCCCAAAAACTTTCAGTGTTGAAAATAGTCAACATTTCCCTTATACAATCTAGTAGCCTACTAAAATTATTTGATAAAGAATAAATACAACATCACATGCAGTATTGTGTGTCCTTATTTAGTAATGGTACATGTATTTTCAACATTGAAAGTTATTTTTTTGTTCAGGTAAATTAATCAATGAGTGATGGATTTCTCTTAGAAGAAATTTAAAGGTCCCATTGAATAAACTCCACAGAGAACAATAGCTATTGTATTCAATAGGACAGAAGAACTTGCAAAAGTTTAAATCGGCAGGTAACCTACAAGTGAATCTGTGGAAAAGTGTCATTTCTTTCGCAATAATTTCTTGTGAACATTGAAAGACTACAGGTTTTGACATTTAAACTCATTAAAAGATATGCACTTTTTTTCAGCCCCCTGTGTTTGGGAACTTGCCAGGATCTGTGAATATTTCTGAGTTCATGACATATGGAGAGGTTTATACTGTCGACATTGAGGATTATGATAACGATACATTTACTTGGAAGATTAACTCTGTCGAACCAAGTACAGATATATTTTATTTTGCAGGTAAATTGTAGGGATGATACGAAATTTAATCACTCATCAATTGATTGAAGCTAAATGTCAATATTCTTTATTATTACCCTTCATTTAAGGATCGTCGGAATTGCTGTAATATCATTGGACGTTAAACAATAATCCGTCTATTAATAACATCAATAAAATGATACTATATTTTTTTATCATTTTATTGATACAACTAAATACAGTCATTTTGCATATATGATAAAGCACCAGATGCTCCATATGATTACATACATTCTCGGTCAATCTTTATCATATACCCTTTATCTCATGGCTAAACCTGTATCGCACCCCATTATCGCAAGGCTCAACCTGTATCGCATTCCAATTCAGACTGTTGGATTTTTTCATACGGAACTCCTCGGGCAGGTACTTTAATTTACTTCAGCAGACGAAATGTCGTCATCTTTGTTGTTGGCGTTGGAAAAAACATAGTATCTGTGCTATAACTTCAGTTTTAGTTATGTGTTGTTATTATTACACAACCAACAAGCATTTAATTATTCATAGTTAAATACACATTGATTACAACAAAGTATTTCTTTCAGACTAAAAATTCTTCACCAATGTTAAAATATATGATAAAGCGTATAAAACATGTCAAAATCCGTATCACCCCCTCGTGCCAGAGGCCTTCGGTCAGATATTGAAATCTTGGGGGTAATATGGCACGTGATACAGATTTACCACATATTATTCTCTATATAATGGATGCCTTAAATATTTTTAAAATGTTAACATTTAGAAAAAATTTTAAATTTTTTTATATATTTATCTAGATAAGACAATTATGTTGGTAAATGGAACAGTTTTAGATACCTCCAAACTGGAATATATCCTAACAATAAAGGCTAGTGATGGAGCTCCTGGAGGGACAGTTTATCAAAAATTGACAGTTAATGTTATTGTTACACCTGTTCTGGAACCTAGTAAGTACAATTTATGCAGATTTGTTATTCAGGCAGAGAAATTGTAACAAGATTATGTGATAGGTTGAAATTTTTGTTTCATTTTTCAGTCAGTATATGCATTTTCAGCAAAATTGTTCAGCATTTTGCTGTCTCTCATTTACATGTGTTGATTATGTCCCATGTACATGTCTTGATTATGTCTGATTTTCATGCGTTGATCGTGTGTCATATTCATGTGTTGTTTATGTCCCATTTACATATCTTGATGTCCCATTTTGCATGTTGAAATAATACTTGTATAAGAAAATGTCATTGTACAGTCTTCAACAAATTTGCGACACCCTATCGACACCATTTGTGAGGATGGTCTCAATAAACGATGCTAGTCCGTCGGATGGGGACGAAAAATGGCTGTCCTGTGTTAAGGTAGATCAACACCCTTAGCATGTTGAAGACTCCTCTGTAGATTTTGAAAAAGAGTAGGCTAAAATGCCGCTACAGGGGCCGATCTCGCACCCGTCAACTGGAGAGGGATTGGTATAAATTGGTAAACTTGTTTCCCATTCCACTATAAATAGATAAGTTTAAAACTAGTCTTCAACAGGATTCATGCACAAACTGCATCACAATTAAGGTATTGTTATATACCAATATAAAAATGTTAGAATGTTCAACTGAAATCAAAATACATGTATGATATTCCAAAATATCGACGAGAAAGAAATCATCATTACCTCTGACAAGGCTTGAGACAGACACAAAAAAATGCAGTTGGGTTACACTAGTTAAGACAGTTAACTTCCCCTTTTTCATATGTTACAGTATCAAGACGGGTGCATA
This sequence comes from Mytilisepta virgata, assembly GCA_028015205.1. NCBI lineage: Eukaryota > Metazoa > Mollusca > Bivalvia > Mytilida > Mytilidae > Mytilisepta > Mytilisepta virgata. The sequence continues at coordinate 989,483 of JAPWFG010000023.1, forward strand.
TGAAAATAATTAGATACATGTATATAAAAAGACGTATGAAGAGTTGCAACAATCTTAGTTACTCTGGCACCTAGCTTATATATCTTATAAGGCTAATTGATAGAATAACAAGAATTCAAAAGTCAGATGACTGTTTTATGTACACATGTATGATACATATAAGAGTCAAATTTAAAATGAAAAGAAGTTTTTTAAACCGTACCCATAAAAGATCAACTGTATATGAAATTCTAATATGACCTGCTTCAAATTCTTTAATTCTTACTTAAATGGCCATTTTCTTTGTGAGATGACCCATTGAAGATTGGTTGACGTGACCTCATCTCCCACTGCACGAGACCTCATCTTCCGCTGCTTTTAAGACCAGTCATGACCTGCTTCAAATGCTTTCATTCTTCCTTAAATGGCCATTTTCTTTGTGAGATGGCCCATTGAAGATTGGTTCACGTGACCTCATCTCCCACTGCACAAAACCTCATCTTCCACTGCTTTTTAGACCAATCAAATCACACTGTTCACAAATGGACATACGTTTTGACCAATCAGGCATAATGTTATTTAACTTTGTAGACTGTGCTCATTGAATTTACCTACCTAGATACAGGAAACTTAAAAATTGAGTATTTATGGAAGAAATAGATGCATGCTTATACTTTTTCAAAAGTGAAGAACCCAAAAATATTCAACTCATTTTAAAAATTCAGCGTCTTTTCACTTGTCCGCTGAGCTCCACTCAGGAAACACCTGAATTTTAAAAACTCGAAGATTTTCCAGTCTTTACTTTGAACTCATGTAAGAACCTATTAGTCTACATCTATGGTAAAATCACGGTATTTTGAAGCCTTCTTGAATTATTTCTCAAATATAAGGATATTGGGTATCAACAATCATTTTGTAGGATTGAAGAATTTTTAGGCACTGGTTGATATATCTTTTTTCTTTTTACAGTATATTATACATACAATGGTATAGAGGGAGAAACAGCATCATTTACAGAATGTCTCAATGAAGTACAGCCAATTTCCAATTACACTGGTTATGTAGCGCCTCTCGACGTTTACATAGTGATTGATAATGTGACCTATGAACTTGCCAGCCATTACAATTGTCTTCATAATTTGACCTATGGGGTGAAGGACATGTGTGATAATAAGACGACATGTACTTGGAGTGTGACAAATGCTAATGTTGCCAGCCAGTGTGGGACCAATGGTGATGCTGCATTGTGGGTCAGATTTCATTGTGTCAGTAAGTTGAATATGTCTTGTGAAAGTAAAATTAAAATTCTTTGATATCAATTTTGGATGCACAAGATGTGCACATTTCATTTATTTACTACTCATGAGTTGTGCTCAAGGCCTAAAATTTTGAAAAACAAAACAACTATCCGAAAGGTTGAAGAACAAATTAAAAAATACCAAAATGACCAAAAGGGTAGTGCCCAAACCATCTAAGGACAGAGCTATGCACGAGGGAGATAGTCCTTAGTTTTTACAATTTTGTAACGGTAAATTTGCAGTATCAATTTTGGGCTAGTATTGAAATACTAGCAACTGAGCTTGGGATACTCAGAAAGAAAATTAGGATACATGTGATAAACAATAAAATAGATAATATTAAGGGTCACAACAAAGACAGATCAATCGATTAACACCATTCAGTCGACACACCCTAAGGGAACAACCATTTGATTTTGGTGGGGGGGGGGGGGGGCTAGGTTCAAATTTGAAATAAAAAGGTAGGACCTGGAATTTGGAGAAATAAAGAGACCGGATCACTTTAGGTGTGAATAAAATGTAGGACCTGTGTCAATCAGGAGATTTTTGGGTTTAAATGTAAATTAAAATTTAGGCCACAAAGGCAGCTGAAAAAAAAATCCAGGACCAAAATTTCGACGAAAAAATCAGGCACAATCAAACATATTTTTAATTCTGTACAGTCTGTAAAATTTAAAGAATTAGGTGCACCCATGATAAAATCTCCAAGCAACAGTATGCCATCGATTATTTCCATTATAATACTGGTCACGAACAGTATTATGATAGGAGGAAATATGGTAAAGAAATCAGTGTTTTCGCAGTTCTATCAAATGAGTAACTCTCCTACTACTAATGTGAAAAAGTAACGATTTCATGATTATGGAACCATTAAATGCTTTGAAACCAGATCTTATGTATATATATACATCTGATCTATTATATATTCTAAAGAGTTAGGAAATGATTTTTTTTATTTTGTAAGAATCTCAGTAGATTATTGACATAGTGTATATTTTGTTTTGTACAGGAGATTCTGCCTGGACAACTTGGGGTAACTGGCATGATTGTTCACGAACCTGTGGTGGAGGTTATAGAACGCGATACCGAACGTGCACCAATCCTTCACGTAATTATTTTGGCAAAGACACAAGTTGTGAGGACAGTAAACCAAATCAAACAGAAAGATGTAACACACATACATGTGAATGTAAGTAAGATGTAATCACACATACATAGATTGTAAGTAAGATGTAACATGCATACCTGTGATTGTTAAGATGTTACCACACATACTTGTAAATGTAAGATGTAACCACACATACTTGTAAATGTAAGATGTAACCACACATACATGTGAATGTAAGATGTAACCACACATACATGTGAATGTAAGATGTAACCACACATACATGTGAATGTAAGATGTAACCACACATGCATGTGAATGTAAGATGTAACCACACATACATGTGAATGTAAGATGTAATCACACATACATAGAATGTAAGTAAGATGTAACATGTATACCTGTGATTGTTAAGATGTTACCACACATACTTGTGAATGTAAGATGTAACCACACATACATTTGAATGTAAGATGTAACCACAAATAAATGTGAATGTTAGATGTAACCACACATACTTGTAAATGTAAGTAACAACACATACATGTGAATGTAAGATGTAACCACACATTAATGTGAATGTAAGATGTAACCACACATACATGTGAATGTAAGATGTAACCACACATACATGTGAATGTAAGAGGTAACCACACATACTTGTAAATGTAAGAGGTAACCACACATACTTGTAAATGTAAGATGTAACCACACATACATGTGAATGTAAGAGGTAACCACACATACTTGTAAATGTAAGATGTAACCACACATACATGTGAATGTAAGATGTAACCACACATGCATGTGAATGTAAGATGTAACCACACATACATGTGAATGTAAGATGTAACCACACATACATGTGAATGTTAGATGTAACCACACATACTTGTAAATGTAAGTAACCACACATACTTGTAAATGTAAGATGTAACCACACATACATGTGAATGTAAGATGTAACCACACATACATGTGAATGTAAGATGTAACCACACATACATGTGAATGTAAGATGTAACCACACATACATGTGAATGTAAGATGTAACCACACATACATGTGAATGTAAGATGTAACCACACATACTTGTGAATGTAAGATGTAACCACACATACATGTGAATATAAGTAAGACATAACACATTTTTTTGAATGTAAATAAAATGTAACACACATACGTACATGTACCTGTGAATGCAAGTCAGATGTAACCATACTTACTGTATCTCAAATAAATGTAAGTAAGATGTAACCACATATACATGTACATGTAAATGTATGTAGTAAACACACATACCTGTGAATGTAATTAATATGTAACAATATACTTGCGAACTTAAGTAAGGTGTAACCACTCATACCAATGAATGTAAATAAGATGAACACACATACCTGCTATTTCAAGTAAGATGTAACACACATACATGTAAATGTCAGTAAGATATAACATGCATACATGTTAATGTGAGTATTAGATATAACACACATACATGTTATTGTGAATATAGATATAACACACATACATGATAATGTGAGTATTAGATATAACACACATGCCTGTTAATGTACGTAAGGTGTAGCAACACATACCTGTTAATGTATGTAAGATTTAACACACATACATGAAAATATAAGTAAGATGTAACCACACATGTATACCTGTTATTATAAGTAAGATCTAACACATATTACTTTTGAATGGAAGTAAGATGCAACACACAAATGTAAATGTATGTAATATGTTACACACATAGTTGGAACATGGAGCTTATTCTTTTATTTTTAACACAAAATTATTTTGTAAATGTAGATCATATAAGTTCATTATGGGCATTTTTTATTGGACATATTTCAGATAATGGGGATACCTGTAGAAATGATTATTTTGATCCTGTGTGTTATATATACTTGACAAATGGAACACTTGGGATCACAGAGGGGACTTTTAGGGATGGATGTGCTTGGGACTATAATACAGTCGACCCTTCTCACAATGTACTTGGTGTTGTTCAGGCTGACTGTGAGAACCATTTTGACTGTAGTGTCTTGGTGAGTGACAATCTTCATGATTGTTATACAGACGAATACCGGACAATCAATGAAACATACTTGGAATATCACCGAAGTAGCTGGGGATGGTTGTCATATGCCGAGACAAAATGGCGGTATTATACAACACGTGTTATCTCCATTTGTGGTTTGCTAAGATGGCACTACACATGTATCAGTAAGTCTTTTATCATTTGTTTTATAACTGCAAAATAAAGTACTGTAAATTCGGAAATTATTGCGAAAAATGCGAGAGGGTTGTAATCACAATAACTTGAACTCGCATTTTGGAATTTTTTGTATGAATGGAGTGGGATTTTTCTCAATATCGTAAAAATTAAAATCACATTTTGGTCTAAAATGACAAAATCGCAATAATAAATGCATGCAATAATTTCTGAATGTACAGTACATGTAATTGTAATTGATGAATACAATTTTACAATAAGTTCCTAGAGCTTATGATATTATTTATATGTTGTATTATATTAATTAAGCAGTGCATTATGTCCTATTACAGTATTTATCAAGATTCATCTTGAGTGAGGCAATGCCAAGGTGATATGAATTATTTTGTTAGAATAAATTTCTATATTAGAACAATACATTCTGTAATTCATTCTTTGATATTAGATTTGATGCACAAGATGTGCATATTTGGTACGGCTCATCAGTTGTGCTCAAGGACTTATTAGGGCCCCGCAATGGCGGCGCCCTATAGTAATCAGTCTGTCCTTTGTTGTACAATAACTTTAGATTGCTTTCACAGATTTTAATGATTTTTTAACACAATATTGGACTTGACCAAAGGAAGGTCCCTTTTGGTTTTGAGGAAAATTGGAGACAACAATTTTTTGGAAAAACTTAGTTTTTATATGAAAAAATGCTTATTTGGAGAATTAACCTTATGTCGTATGATAACTTCAGATTGCCTTCACAGATTTTCATAAATTTTGTCCTACAATATCACCACATGGCATAAAACCTATATTTAAGTAATCTGTAACAGTAAGTACCACCTTCTTTGTATTTGCCAACAGCTCCATGCTTTTGATAGATAAAATGAATGTATGAAATCACAACTAGATTTTGAAGTGTTTTTGATTTCCTTGAGTTCAATCACACAAGCCGGCGGGGCCCTTTCTTACATTGTTAGTATTCTAGTGTCATCCAGCTTGTGAACAAGGCAATATTGGCCGAAAATTTGGGCAATTTTTATTTTTAATTTTTTTTGTTTTGTTGTTATTGTGTCGCCTGCGGACCGCATGGTTGACACATAGGAATCACTATCTGTCGTCTTGCGTCTTGCGTCATCGCACTTTTCTTCTATCCTCAACTACTCGTAAACCGCTCAAAGGAATTTGATGAAACTTTCTATGTGCATTAACCTTAATGCACAGGTGTGCATATGTATTTCATTATTAGAAAATTTTTTGATAAAAATTGACATTTTGGAAAAAAGGGAGAGGGGGGTCAAAACTTCTATCCTCAACTACTCCATAACCGCTGAAAGGAATTTGTGCATATATATTTCATTTTTAGAAAATTTAAAAAAAAATTTTGTAAAAATTTACATTTTTGAAAAAAAAAGTGGGGGGTCAAAACTTCTATCCTCAACTACTCCATAACCGCTCAAAGGAATTTGTGCATATATATTTCATTTTTAGAAAATTTAAATAATTTTTTGGTAAAAATTTACATTTTTGAAAAAAAAAGTGGGGGGTCAAAACTTCTATCCTCAACTACTCCATAACTGCTCAAAGGAATTTGATGAACTTTGTCTGTGCATTAACCTTAATGCAAAGGTGTGCATATATATTTCCTTTTTAGAAAATTTTAATATATTTTGTAAAAATTGACGTCCGCAGGCGACACATGTCTTCCTTGGAAGACTCGCACATTTTTTTTGCATTAGGTTTTTATCAACTTGTCTTTTAAAGTCATTTTAGTCATTGTATCCCCTTTAAACCACGCACCATTTCCATTTTTATTCGTTGTATTTTATTGTGTATGAGTTGTTTCGTAACATAGTACTACATACTTAATTTTTAAATTTTTAAATAACTGTTTAAAAGTAAAAAATAAAAAAAAAACTTTTTGCAGTTCCTCAATGGTCACAGTGGAGTCCATGGTCTCATTGTTCACAGACATCGAGGATACCAGACAAGAACAAGATACTGTGAACCAGACACAAAGTCTGACACAGAAGATGGCTACATCAATAGATGTGGACAAATATATGACGAGACACACACTCTAGAAACGAGAGAATGTCTTCTCCTTGGAAACCATCCCTATTGTACTTGTATGTATGACATTTATTTGTTCAAATTTCCATCTGTGTCATTTTGTCAAAAAATTAAACTGCTAGATTTTTACCTTTCGAAAGTTCCTAAAAATTTCATATTTAAAAAAATATTGAGCATTACATATAGATATTATATATACTTGATAGTTTTGTTTATCAGGGTTTTATCTACACCATTAAAGTAATTTCCCACTTGCGGAAATTGGAGTTGTCTCCCATATGCAAGAATTATCTTTCCTCGCAGGTTTATTGTATTCAACATGAATGAAAAAAATTACTTATACCATAATAACCCTAATTATTGGGGCCTCGGTGGCCGAGTGGTCTAGGTAGTTCGTCACGACTACTGATGATCACTAGCCTGTCAACACTGCGGTTGTGAGTTCGAATCTCACCTGTGGCGTGGTGTGTTCGACTCCCACCATAATTGACAAGGATTGCCAATTTTCCTACCGAAGGTCGGTGGTTCTCTCCCGGTACACCGGCTTCGCCCACCAATAAACTGGCCGCCGCGAAATAGCCAGATGTGCTGAAAACGGTCAGTAATTTTAACTTCTTAGGTAAGTTGATTACTTTCAATCCTCATCGAGTGTTTATTTCGTCTTTCTAAACCATTTAAACTATCTGTCTTAATAAATTTGATTGAAACAAGATCGACTTTTTAAGTAAATTTTATTGAATTTTTCCTACCTGGAAGTTTACTTTTGAAAAGAAATCCGAAACGAGAAATCATTTGTGAGATGCTCCAAATCCAGATCGTAAAAATAATTTGTGAGATATCCACATATTAGTCCACAACATGGCAGGTTGTTTGAAGTTTGCTACTGTTTTCGTCTTCATCATTCAGTTAAGGTACAAAAAGATAAATCATGAAAGCAAAATCAAATAACAATACCGCAAGTATGAACTATTATTTTGATTGCATATTCTTAAAGTACATTGACCAGGTCGAACATATGGAGTAAAAAAATGACAACGATGTGAACGGAAATACGAAAACTATTTTTTCGACGATTTTCCAATTTTCCTAAAAAATAGATGTATTTTAGTGTCCAATAAATAGAGTAATTATGGTAATTTTTTCTTAAAATATTGAATTATGGAAGACCTTCATCAGGCGTCGAAAAATGTGGAAAAATACATGTATAATCATAAATATATCACTATTGTATATGGAGGATATTCTAAGGAAGAAAACATATTTTGCAGAAAAATGATAATTTGTATGTTCATGTTTGTGGAAGACACCTTCTCCAAAGAGCAGATAAATCCATAAATGGGAGACAACTCACATGTACTAAAAATGGGAAATGGCTTATTATAAGTAAAAATTTTAAAAATTAAATTCAGTCAATTCATTATATTCCAGTTTTGAAAATAGGGATGGATCCAGAAACAAAGGATTTTTTTTACACCAACAACAGAGTCCTCATTTGAATATACTTGAAATTTGATCTTTAGGGGGTAGGCCTGGGTTAGGCCAAAATTTTCCACTCGTTTAATTTTTTTCATATTTTCGTCATGCATTATATATGTCTCAATACACCACCTGAGAAAATTTTGTTGAAATTCAACCATGCGTTTCCTTCACATGGTTCATTGAAAATGGGCATTTAAGGGGTACCCTTCATTCCATGAGATGACACAAGTTAATGAATATTACTACCTCTCATAGGACATATGTTTGATAAAAAATAGTTATAATTGTTGAACTGAAGAACAGGGATATAGTCTTAATCAAAAATGAAATATGATTGTAAAATTCACTCTTTATATGAAAATCCAAACGTAAAAAGTACCAGACATGTAAGGAATTTCGTTCATTTTCAGTTGCCTCATTCAATATTCAAACACTGCTGTAAAAAAATCCTGTCGTTTAATTCTTACAAAAAACTGTTACAAAAAATATCATATATATGTGTGTTTTATGACAAAAAATTATGAAATTCTAACCACAAGTTTTCACAAAATACTCGATCAATTTTTAAGGTAGGACGTCATTACGTTACAATACGACGTTACGATAAGAGTTATCGTTCCTAACGTTATCGAGTATAAACCTATTCTATATGTTCAAAGAACGCGAAGAAGATTGAATAGAAGACGATGATGACTTAAATTATAAACGGAAATAAATTTAAAGAAAATATAATTATTATGACTGAAAACCAAGCATTCTCTCTTAAGTCCTGTGATACTTTTAAACTTATTTATTTATAGTGGATTGGGAAACAAGTGATACCAACTTATACCAATCCCTCTCCACTTGGCGGATGCGAGAGAGGCCCCTGTAGCGGCATTTTAGCATACTCTTTTTCGACATCAACACAGGAGTCTTTAACGTGCTAAGGGTGTTTCCCTTCCTTAACACGGGACAGCAATTTTCGTCCCCATCCGACGGATTAGCATCGTATACCGAAACCATCCTCGCAAATGGTGTCGATAAGTCCGGTCGCAAATTTTATCCTTGAAATGTTCATATCGAACGGGAATCGAACTAGGGACCTTTGGCTTCGTAGTCCGATGCGCTGACCCATATGGCAAAATGCTGGGTACATTATTCATGGCATTTGCATCACGTGACTTCAGCCCTTTTAAGCAAGTTACCTCCCTTAGTTGTAGATCGAAAATGATAAAATTGTTTGAATTACGGATAATCAAGTCTTTTTCCGTCTCGGCTCTTCAACTAATGTGTCTATCCTTTGGCGGATATTTACAAATTGTTTGTTTAATTCTGAGGGGAAAGGCTTCATATTTGAAGGATTACACTATGGGAGACTTGAAATTATCATGTTTTAAAAACATTTTGGCCGAAAAGTTATGAAAGCAGGTGAGATAAAACTTATTTCCTCATTAAATTCATCCTCCAAAGTTGTTCTCTATATGCGGACAATTTATGTATGATCTCGCCTTATATCTGTATCTGTAGTTTGAATTTGCATTTTTAACTAATTTTTGTTAATTCATATAGCGATTATACTACGGTTACGCTTCAGTTTTTTAAACTGAATTGGCCGAAAGTTTTCAATGCTGACAATGTTTATTTGCACACGAAAGGAAAGCTAATATGGTGTAGAATGTACCTATATGCGGACAAATTGCTTATGAGTTATAAGAATTTGAATATTTGCATTTTTATTTTTTGGGGCAAGTTTAATGCTTTGTAATGAATGTCGTCAGAGAAATCCAAAATGGCCGCTATGCAAATTACCAAAGTACCCGCAGTTTTGCCATATGCACTAAACCAAGGCGCCCACGGCGATAGTTTTGTAAGTTTACTTTTATTTGTCAAAACTGGGTTTTGTTTATAAAATAAATGATCTAAAAAACATTACAGAAAAAATATAGACTGTCATGAAAGACTTGATATTCTCCTAAATCTAACAAATTACAAAATATGATGGTTAAATCGCCAGTGACTAAAACTGAGTTTTTATAAATACAAAATAGGAAAGGTAAAGCTGTGAGAGGAAAAGAGAAGAATGAGAGCAAAAAAAGAAAAAAACCCTGAAATCGCGTTATATCGAAAAATCATGAACCAAAGACAATTTCTTCGAAAAATTTATTCTCCCGGGGTAGTCAATACATCCGAAAGCCGCGGAAGTGATCAAGAGGTATAGTTCTATAAATTTTTTCTAAAAGTTTTGAATTTTCTGCTTATTGTTCCTATCTTGACTGACTTTGGAAGAGATAAAATCCGTGCGGGCTTTCTACGAGCTCGTTTGCAAAAGCTGCACATTAAAATGGAACCTTGTCTCACATAGACGAATTTACCAATAAATAATCTATTATTATGTATTATTTTTTATTTGTATTACAATTCGTTTTTTTTATTATTATTATTAAAAAAATGATTTGCAAGGGTAAGTATTGCCGGTGTGGTATAAAATATATATATACCTGAAAATTATATATCTTCAATTTAATATAATTTAATTTAGTCCAGTTTTCCTCATTCACTTTGATAAGCCAACATATTTCAATGTTCAATATATCCACTAGAACATTTTTACCAAATGGTCAAAAGAAAAAAAAATCGATTTCATTAAATTTTGATTATTTACAAAACTAAATAAAAAAGATAGACCATTCCATTAGGGTGGGGGTAAATAATCCATGCTATTTAATAACGCAATTATTATGGTAATGCTCGGGTAAATCTGATTTTTATTTGGAATAAAACATGTCTTGGAACTTTGTTTATAACTGGTAAGTAAATAGATTAGCGTAATCCCTGGACACCGAACGTACAGTTGTTCAAATACTACGTTCTTCGTGATATGCATTTCATAATTGCCACTGGATGTTAAACAATAATTCATTATATCAAATACTACGTAATTATCGATTTTGCACATATTTCGAGAAAGTTTTAGATTCGTTAGTTACAGAGATGCCCCTTACCGAACCTCTTCACTTCGTCTAATGCGAGGAAATTTGTACGTCATAGTAATGCCACGTCATTCCTATTGTTTGACGTCAAAGAAAAAAACATCAATAGGAGTTATCTCCCATACCCCAGCCCAACCCCCTCAAGTCCTATGATTTGGCATTTAAAACTTAAAAAGGACTTTTCAGCTCACCTGACCCAAAGGGTCATGTGAGCTATAGTCATCACTTTGCATCCGTCTGCGTCCTCGTTGGCATCGTAAAACATCATCTCCTAGTAGATGGCTGGGCCAAATGAAACAATACTTGGCAGGAATGTTCATTGGCATGAAGATATGAAAGTTTGCTTCATTTTGGTCCTGATTGGAAAATCAATATGGCCGTCAGGGCCCAAAATGCATTTTTATTAGTTGATTACATTTTGATCAACTCGTCTGAAACAATTAAAGAAAATTGAATCAAACTTGGCAGGATTGATGTACAAAAGATTACTCATTTCGTTCCGGACCGTCAAAAAACATGGCCACAAGCGCAGAACATAGTTTAGCATGCCTCTGAAAGTACTGAAGGAGATTCAACCAAACTGGTGACAGGAATGACGTGTGAAAGGCCCTTTACAAAGCTTGCTCTTTTTGTTCAGATTCATCAAAAAACATGGCCACCAGCACAGAACATAGTTTAACATTGGACCCTATAGGAAAACATGTCAATCATCAATTCCTCTGAAAGTACTGAAGGAGATTGAACCAAACTAAATCCTTTGGAAATGTGCCAAGAACAATAAATGGAAAGTCAATGATATTTGGTATGTACGTTGGTCTTCGGTAGTAAATGACTGTCTGCCATTAGTCAGGATGGTTGATGCTGTTTGTTATCATACAGGTTACCAGGTAAACAGCTACAGGCCCCAGGGATCCTCTGGTTTCATCCAGGAGTTCTCCTAATTTTTTTTAGCTCACCTGGGCGAAGGCCATGTGAGCTATTGCCATCACTTGGCGTCCGTCGTCGTCCGTCGTCGTCCGTCGTCGTCCGTCGTCGTCGTTAACAATTTTTCAAAACTCTTCTCCTCTGAAACTACTTGACCAATTGGAACCATACTTGGTATGAATGTTCTTTGGGGTATCCTGCATAGAACTGATGTGGGGATTTTTGATCCGTTGAAAAACATGGCCGCTGTTACTAAAAATAGAACGTAGGGGTCAGACAACAGTTTTTCGCAAATATCTCATAAATCATTAGGTTATGGCAAATTCTGGCAGGTTGAAAGTATTCTGCATGATGAGAGCTACCTGTATGCTGATTTTCGTGAAAATCTGTGAACTGATGTTAGAGTTATTGCCCTTTTTTGACATTTTTGGCTTTTTTTTATGTTATTATTTCAAAAATCTTCTCCTCTGAAACTACGTGACTAATTAGAACCAAACTTGGTATGAATGTTCCTTGGGGTACCCTGCATAGAACTGATGTGGGGATTTTTGATTCATCAAAAAACATGGCCGCTGTTACTAAAAATAGAAGATAGGGGTAAATTGCTGTTTTTTGCTAAGAACTCAAAAACCGTTACAGATATCGAAAATCTGACATGGGGGTAAAATTGATCAGCATGACAAGATCTACCTACCCTGAAATTTTGAAGGAAATTCCAAAACCCATTTAGGAGTTATTGCCCTTTTTTCATCAAATTTTCAAAATTTTAACATTTTTTATCATTTATCTCCAAAACTATTTGAGATAGAAGTGAAATGTAAATTTGAAAAATGTTTGCCATGTTGAGATCTACCTACCCTGAAATTTTGAAGGAAATCCCAAAACCCATTTAGGAGTTGTTGCCCTTTTTTGTCAAATTTTCAAAATTTTTTTATTCAAAAATCTTCTCCTCTGAAACCGCTGGGCCGATTGGTTTGAAACTTAATAGGAATGATCTATGACATGTCCTCTACAAACAATCTTCAATTTATTTTGATCTGACATAAAACATGGTTGTCGTAGCTAAAAATAGAACATAGGGGTGCATGTGTTGTTTTTGGCTTATAACTTAAAAACCGTTACAGATATCAAAAATCTGACATGGGATAAAATTGATCAGCATGACAAGATCTACCTAACCTGAAATTTTGAAGGAAATCCTAAAATCCATTTAGGAGTTATTGCCCTTTTTCATCAAATTTTCATAATTTAACATTTTTGCATTTATCTCCAAAACTATTTGAGATAGAAGTGAAATATAAATTGAAAAATGTTTGCCATGTTGAGATCTACATACCCTGAAATTTTAAAGGAAATCCCAAAACCCATTTAGGAGTTATTGCCCTTTTTCTGTCAAATTTCAAAATTTTAACATTTTTGCATTTATCTCCAAAACTATTTGAGATAGAAGTGAAATATAAATTGAAAAATGTTTGCCATGTTGAGATCTACCTACCCTGAAATTTTGAAGGGAATCCCAAATTCTATTTAGGAGTTATTGGTTTGTGTAATTTGAGGTCGGGTTCTGTTACATTTATTTAAGGTTCACCCTTATTCCTGGTCAATTTTGTCAACTTCCTGCCAGGACTACCACCATCAGGGAACATATTTTAACATTAAACCTTATGAAAAATAAATCTTCAACAAATTTTCCCTGAACTATTGAACCAATTGCAACAAACTTGGTAAAATAGTTGATTAATTGTCCAATGAAAACCAGACTCCAGGTGAGCGATACAGGCTCTGGTGAGCCTCTTGTTTTATAAAGTTCCTTAATTCTCACCTATTATGATTGCTAAAAATATGAAAATGGAAGGCAATTCTTTTTCCAGATTGTGAAGATAGAACATTTATATATGGTGACAGTGTAACAGTACGTACTGGCAAGAATGATACAGAGTTAGGTACATAAACTTAGTATTACTTATAATCTTACTCATTATCACAACACTAAAACATTTTATATTGATTTTTCTGTCAATCAAGCTTCATGTTCTGGTGGAAGTGTAGTATACACCATGTTAAGTTAAAGTGAAAGTCAAGAGAATAAATAGACAAGTTGAGTGGGTGTGACCTGCTAAGAATTTCTGTGTGTCTCATCTGTCAGAATCTAATATACATATAGATTTCACTACTTGTTACACTAAATTCCAACTTCATGATGATTGTGATTTGAAAATTCGTATTTTCAAAATTGATGAAAAATACAGTTTTAAAAAAAATCATTTTTTCATGAAATAAAAAAATGATGAAGAACAGGGAAATTAGGATATATGATTGTATGATTCAATATTAGCTGGTAAAAATGTATTTAACCAAAACATTATTTAGTAAGATATTTGATTGGTCAAATTCAAATTAAATGACAGATTACATTCCCTGCCCACCCCTCAAAAAGAATTCCAAGAATACAGTTTGGAAATTCTTTGTGTCTGTTTCTAGTAAAATCCTTGCTAAATTTTCAAATTTTCAAACCACATGTCCCATATCCCAGACCTGCAGACAGCGACAACTTCTGCACACAATACGTGAAAAAATTTTAGAAATAAAATAAAAATAAAAGTCCCCCCCCCTCAACTGCCCTTTATACAAGTATTTTAGATGCAGTGACTGACAATCTATAAGTCAACTGGAATAAGCCTCAAAGTGGAAAACTGCCTCGGTGGTCTTGTGGTAGCATGCTTACCACTAGTGTGGAAGGTCGTTGGTTTGATCCCAGTCCAGGTCAAACCAAAGACATTAAAATTGGTATTTGCTGCTTCTCCGCCAAGCACACAGCATCAAGGATTAGAAGCATTGGACTGGTCGACTCGGAGTCAGTATAATATGTCAGAGTGGGATGATTTGCCTTCCTGCGGACAGTTACCTCATGAGCTAGAACATTAACAATCATAAAAATCTCAGCGTGTCAGTCTAGTAAAAAGCAGGGATCATATTTATATCATCAACATTTTCTCGTCCTGATATGCACCTAATGGCTGCCACTGTACGTTAAACAAAATTCATCCATCCATCTTCAAAGTGGAACATAGCTTCAGTGAAATTACTATATACATTGTATTTTCTGTGTAATGTTCCTGGAACAAATTTTCAGTGAGAAATGTTCTAGTTAGAATAAACCTCATATGAAATTTGTTCCACTATAATTAAGTCCACAGGAATCTTTGTTATCTTAAGGATGATCGCTGGTCTAATAGGAAATAAATAGGGTTTGAAATAGGTGTTTTAGTTTTAGAGAAAATATGAATAGTAAACAAATAAGCAAGAAAACAAGAGGCTCACCAGAGCCTGTATCGCTCACCTGGAGTCTGGTTTTCATTGGACAATTAATCAACTATTTGACCAAGTTTGTTGCAATTGGTTCAATTGTTCAGGGAAAATTTATTTGACAGAAAAATGGCAATAACACCTAAATGGGTTTTGGGATTTCCTTTAAAAATTTCAGGGTATGTAGATCTCAACATGGCAAACATTTTTCAAATTTACATTTCACTTCTGTCTCAAATAGTTTTGGAGATAAATGACGAAAAATGTTAACTTTTGAAAATTTGATGAAAAAAGGGCAATAACTCCTAAATGGGTTTTGGGATTTCCTTCAAAATTTCAGGGTAGGTAGATCTTGTCATGCTGATCAATTTTACCCCATGTCAGATTTTTTATATCTGTAACAGTTTTTAAGCTATAAGCCAAAAACGTATGCACCCCTATATTCTATTTTTAGCTACGACAGCCATGTTTTACGTCAGATCAAAATAAATCGAGGGTTGTTTGTAGAGGACATGTCATAGATCATTCCTATTAAGTTTCAAACCAATCGGCCCAGCGGTTTCAGAGGAGAAGATGTTTGAATGAAAAAATTTTAAAAATTTGACAAAAAAAGGGCAACAACTCTTAAATGGGTTTTGGGATTTCCTTTAAAATTTCAGGGTAGGTAGATCTCAACAAGGCAAACATTTTTCAAATTTACATTTCACTTCTATCTCAAATAGTTTTGGAGATAAATGACGAAAAATGTTAAAATTTTGAAAATTTGACAAAAAAAGGGCAATAACTCCTAAATGGGTTTTGGAATTTCCTTCAAAATTTCAGGGTAGGTAGATCTTGTCATGCTGATCAATTTTACCCCATGTCAGATTTTCGATATCTGTAACGGTTTTTGAGTTATTAACAAAAAACAGCAATTTACCCCTATGTTCTATTTTTAGCAACAGTGGCCATGTTTTTCATCAGATCAATATAAAATGAGGATCGTTTGTGGAGGACATGTCATATATCATTCCTATGAAAAAGTTAACGACGCACGACGACGGACGGACGACGGACGCCAAGTGATGGCAAAAGCTCACATGGCCTTTTAGGCCAGGTGAGCTAAAAATATAGGATCATGTGCTCATTTCAGAGCTATAAAGCCTTGAAAATTTGCAGGAAATAGGTTTTCTCTGGATTTTTCATTGTCTTTGCATTGGCAACTTCAGTCTCTCAAAAATGTATGAAAAAATAAAAAGGATTTCATAAAATTTTGTCAAATACCATTTGAAGGTATATATGATTGATTTATAAAAGAAAAAGTGGGGGTTCATGGGCAAAAAAATTTAATGTTTAAGAAATGGATAAAACCCGAGGATTCCGAAAATCTGTCAAAAAGACCAAAACATCGCCAGCAAGTATCCTTAAGAAAACATTTACATGTACATGTTTGATTTTGCTCTGTATAAATAATGGAAATTTTTCTCCAGGAAATGCCATTTTGTTAAAGAATGATATAGATATTGTACGTTGTTGTGGATTGATAGCATCCTGGAAATTTTTCCCGGTCAACACAGGAAGTGTGAAGTTCATTGTATGGAGGTCAATCAATGTGGATGGCTACTATGAAGTTGTAGGGACAAATTCTGTCAACATTACAGGTAAGAGGTGTATTTTTAAGAAATAAGTGTATGAAAAATTCCACAAAACCTCATTAGATTCAGTATTTTTATGATAATTTCAGGTTCAAATGTCCAGATAGGTGGGTTATTTTCCGAAATCCAATATTACACACCTGATTTTGTGCTTCCTTTATTTTCCAAAGTAAAATGGCCACCAAAGTATCATTTCTGCTCTTTTTTACACAGTTGTATAAAGTCAGGTCTGATAATAGAAGGTTGATAGTTAACAAAATCATTAAATAATTTTATTTTTAATATTTTACAGAGTCTGATGTAAACAAGATATACACATTCACACCAGATGACTCGGAACGTATCAGTATTATTGCAGATGATCTGATAGGATGGTATGCAATTTCATATACAATGTAATAAATACCTTTATGTAAATATTGGAAATGTTTTCATGTCAAACTTTACAGTTTCCTGTATATTATTTATCCATTCATTTTTTCGTAAAATAGCATGTCCCCCCTAATATGACGTGAAAATATTGAACAAGTACAAATTTTGTTTTCAACTATATTGACTTTTATGACAAACTTGATAAATAAATGTATAAAAGGAATATTTAATGTGAGAAAAGCTGCAAGTTTTTCATCCATTAAGGATGCTCGCTGGTCATGTTTTGATCTTTTTGTCAGATTGTCAGAATCCTTGGGTTTTATCCATTTCTTAAACATTAAATTTTTTACCCATGAACCCCCACTTTTTCTTTTATAACTCAATCATATATACCTTAAAATGGTATTTGACAAAATTTTATGAAATCCTTTTTATTTTTTCATACATTTTTGAGAGACTGAAGTTGCCAATGCAAAGACAATGAAAAATCCTGAGAAAACCTATTTCCTGTAAATTTTCAAGGCTTTATAGCTCTAAAATGAGCAGATGAACCTATATTTTTTTCTTGCTTATTTGTTTACTATTCATATGTTCTCTCAAACTTAAACACCTATTTCAAATCCTATTTATTTCCTATTAGACCAGCGATCATCCTTAAGTGTGTATCTTGCTAATTCTGCGTAATAAAATAGTCCAATTTACATGTAGCTTATAATATTAACACAAAATTTTACATATCCAGACAAATAATTGACCATTATTTGAAATATCCCTGATGTTTCAAGCAGTAATGTCAGTGATAATTTTCGGCAAGCTTTGGAAACGCTATCTATCTAGCTTATATTTATTGATACCACATGCAAACTACAAAGTATATGTTCAGGCTAAGAAAGCTGTATCTAAGCATTTCTGCTTAAAACTTTTTTTTTTAATTTATTTTTCGATGAAAAAGAAATATGATTTAAGGGCATTATCATTTCTTGTCCCGATATCGTAACTGGTGAAACTGCCTCATTGGTCTCATGGTGGCATGCTTGCCCCAATTCCGGAAGATCGCAGGGTTCGATCCCCGGCCGGGTCAACCAAAGATATTAAAATTGGTATTTACTGCTTCTCTGCCAAGCCAGGCAGCATCTATGAGTAAGTGTCCGAGTGGGGTGATAGGTTTTCCTACGGACAGTTGTGAGCTAGCATGTTAAAAATCTGGCTCAGCATGTTGGTCTAGTACAAAGTAGGGATCATATTTATTATCATATCAACATGTTCTCGTCCTGATTGCACTTGGTTGCCACTGGACGTTAAACAATAATTCATCCATCCTTAACTGGTGATATTATTATCAGTTAGGGACGAGATCAAAAGTTCAATGTAGGATAAAAAACTTAATTCACGTAGTTTTTTCACTGACTTGTAGCAATTTTTACCCCCCCCCACCCCCAAACTATTTGAATTAAGTTTTTTATCCTACATTGAACTTTTTATCTCGTCCCTTAAAGGTTAATATTTTATCCTGTAGTAATTTTAAAATATTTATAGGTATTACATTTACGGAGAAAACATCATTGGATATGACAACTGTAGCTCTGCATACAATGCATCTACGCGTGATCACCGTGACCTTCGACCTAATTACTGTCCAACAAAGACCTATAAACAAACCTTTGACAAAGAACCCCAGGATGGTGATGTTTTCCAGTGGACTGGTACCAGATATATAGATAGAGTTGATATGATGGAGTATACAACTGTAGATAGTATGTTGTCAAAGTTTTTACACAATCTTGAAAATATATTTTTTTGACATTTATATAGATCTCTATTAGCATTTATTTCTAGATTAAGTCTGCTGGTCTTTAACGGTTTAGAAAACTTATTTTAATTATTTTAAACTTTTGATGAAGACTGATATTTAAAAATTGAATAACTTATTGTCACCAGCTGGTCACAATGATTGTAACTTTGACAAATGAAAAATAGGGGTTTTTAAAAAATTCATATTTCTTTGAATTTCCTAAAGTCTTGAAAATTAGAATAAAATACGATACCTCAGTTTGACTTTGAGATGAAGAACGTAAATGGTGGTTCCTTTAAATGGATCGAAATTTGCTGCTTTTCCGCCAAGCATGCAGCATCTAGGAGTAAGGGCAAAGAACTGGTCAGCTAGGAGTCAGTATATTGTGAGCTCCACATTTAAAATCTAGCTCAGTGAAGAGGAAGGGGACTTCAGGTTTGCACTCCATCAGTCCTGCAAATCAGTTTTCTGCACTTTTTTTCGTCATGCTTAAATATATTGATTTGATATTTGGTTTATAGTTTTACCATGAAAAGTTATAGATCTAGTTCAAATTTTGTTCCGGTCTGTTGATTTTTTGCAGAGTTATGGTCCTTGGACTTAGAAAATTCACGCAAATAATCAATTTTCTGCACTTTTTTCGTCATGCTTGAAGATATTGATATGATATTTGGTATATAGTTTTACCATGACAAGTTACAGATAAATTTAAACTTTGTTTCTTTCGGACGATTTTTTCGCAGTTTGAACCTCAGTTGCGGCATTGAATCTTGAAGAAGTTAAATGAAAATAGCACTGATCGTATTATTATTGTGAGAGTAATTGCTCTTGGAAATAGGAATTATTTTCAAAATAATAGTTTTCCAGACTTTTTTTGCAAACCATTTTACCAAGTGATCTTATTGGTATGTGAGCTTATAATGATGAGCTACAGAGCAAGCTGGTCAGGTAATTATTGTGTATCCCTTGCAAACATAGTTTCTGGACTTTCAAATTCACTCTGTATGATTCACAAAAGGAGATTTTGCGTGTTTTCTCAGAGCTCAAACCGGTAGGGGACATTGTATTGCCCAGCAATACTTTCAGAATTTAGCTTGTTTATTTTCAGATGATCCACCATACTTCAACATGTCACGTTATGATAAGACCATTCCCGATCACTCTCCAATTGATTTCAGCGTAATAGATTTCTTCTTCAATGATACCAACTATGCAGACTATATTAGGGATTATCAACCAGAATATGACAATGACCGATACTTCTATTTTGACACCTTTGCAAGTAAGTTTATTTTTTCAGTTGCATATTTTAATTTTTCCCCTCTGTCAGTAAATAAGCAAATTTTATGTAACTAAACTAGACTAGGCAAACATTATGATTATTTTTATATCATCATCAAGCAGCACTTAGTGATCATTGAGGTTGGCACAAAAATCATTGTACAGTTCAATTAGACGGTACGTGTCCTTTAATGGTGGTTTTTTATGATTATTGATATCATCATCAAGCTTCACTTAATGATCATTGAGGTCGGCACAAAAATCATTGTACAGTTCAATTAGACTGTTCATGTTCCTTGCAGAGCACTCGTACCTGTCTTTAATGGTTGTTTTTTATGATTATTGATATCATCATCAAGCGGCACTTAATGATAGAGGTCAGCACAAAAATCATTGTACAGTTCAATTAGACGGTACTTGTCCCTTGCAGAGCACTCGTACCAGTCTTTAATAGTGGTTGACAGAAGGGCAAAAATCATGCTAAGTTTTCTAGAAAAATATAGTTTCTGAGCAAAATTTTGGGCAGGGCACGAATGTTTCTGGATTTTGTTACAATGTTTTTTACAAATAAGTTTTATTAAAAATGAAAAAAATTGGGGCAGGGCTTAAAATTAGCAGTAGGCAGGGATTAGAATATAGGAATTTTATGGCCTTAAGTAAACACTGTTCTTACTTCTATCCATCAGTCTGTTTTTTGTAATCTTTTTGTCTGAAAGTTGAGAACTTTGTTAAACTTTTTACAGTGATTGCAGATAGAAATTCCGAAAATCACATTCTAGAAAAAATATGTTGTGGGCTATTTTAGAGGGGTTTCCAAGGATGATAATTATATAAAGCAGTTACGTTTAATTGGTCTAATAAAGAAGGCTAATACTGTTTACGTTACGTCTTTACATTTTTTTTTTGTTTTAGTGTCATGTAATTTTCTTACAGTATGGCTGTATATAGTACTGTAAACTCGGAAATTATTGCGATGTTTTTATTTTTTCAAAAAATGCAACAGGGTTGTAATCACAATAATGTAAACTCGCATTTTTGAATTTTTACTATGAATGAAGCGTGATATTTCTCAATATTGCAAAATTTTGGTCTAAAATGACAAAACCGCAATAATAAATGCATGCAATAATTTCGGAATTTACAGTAAACAATTTCAGATATTTGTCTATGCTTCAGATTTCAACCATGTCCTTGTTACTCCTACAAATTTTATAAAATTTGAAAAATTTAAGTTTGTGGATTTTACTATAATCACTAAAAGATTTTCTTACGTTTCAATATGTAAAATAAAATTCTTAATGTAGAGCTATTATAGAGTGATGGGGATCTTTTTCAAGGATATTTTTCCAATGTATTATGGTAGTTTTTGGACGATCTGGGTAATAATTGGTATTAATTTGATTTAATACAGAAAGTGTTCATGTTAAAGACAACCTACTTCATGTTGTTGGTAAACAGAATCAGTATCATAAGTTTGTCATCTGGGCAGAAGATTCTTGTTATAATAGAGTCACAGGAACTGTTACCATAACAACGTTCAATGGCGTAAGTAAATACTGTAAATTTAGAAATTTCTGCAAAAATATGACAGGATAAGCCATGAAGTTAATTGCAGTAGTTGAGAGTCAATAATTAGATTATGCACTGACAAAATCAAAAATCATGTAAATTTTAACACATTGTTGAAAACCACAATAACTTACATGTGATACCCTGCGCATTGGATGTGAGAGTCCGGCATTTTGAACCAATATCATGACCACACGTGCAGGCATCAATTTCTCAAGCTTACCTCAGCTTCATTGAAAAAATGTTTACAAAAGCCATCCAACTTTAAACGATAAAGGAATATTTTTTCTTTTTGATATCGTTCTTGACATGAAAATTACAGATATGTTTGTTAATTCCTGATTATTGACATTATCATTTTATGTTAACTTGTTATTATTTTCGTAAACAATGTTGTATTATCTCCCCTGTGTCAGTCAAAATTATAAATATTTCCTGTATTGCGAAATTATTATAAAATTGGTTAAATTTGATATATTTCATCATTTGTTGTTTGTTTTAAATACAATTTTCCTATTTAGAAGTAACAATACAAAAACTGAAAAAGTTATTAAATAAGTTAATACCAAAATATCAAACATTGACAAGGTCAATATCTGCAACGTGCTATTATAGAATTTAGGTGGAGACTTGTCTGTTGATCAACCTGTTTGGTCCCTGTGCATTGCCCCATTCAGATACATACAATTATTGTTGAAAAATTTGTTCCGAAGTAATGCTGGTTTTGAAAGGTATTGAAAATCAGTTCAGAGGGGATATTGCAAGTAGTACGTAATTAACTAGAATTAAATATACAAACTAAGAAAATAATATTACAGCGAATCACATTCTTGGATTCTTGAAATAAACCAGAATAATGAGAATATTTAGTATAAATAGGAGAGATAAATAAGCAGGCGTGAAAATAGAATAGAACAATAAAGACGAAATAAATAATACAGCAGAACTTAGGCCAATTAAAATTAATTTATAGATTTTCATCCCCGCCCGCCTCTCAAAAATCGTGCCGCCCCGATTTTTTTTATTTTCTAAAATTTACGATTTCCGGATTTTGTTCATCTCCGTTACCGGTATCCGTGTCAATAATTTCATTTTTTGTTAACTTCCTGTAACAATTTAACATGGTTTTGGTGATTCTTAGAGTAGTAAGCAGTATAAGCCATTTTATAATTTTATATTATATTACATATTAATAACACCTTACAAAATAGTTTCATATGAAATAAAAAATAAAAAATTCCCACCCGCCCCATTTTTTTCAAAAAGTTGGATGAAAATCTACTAATTAATTTTAGTTGGCCTTACATTGATTACTAACAATACACCAGTGGATAAGTTTAAATCAATTCATAGTTGTCAAAAGGAAAATGATAATATTTCGATGTCAACAAAAATCTCACCCATAACCACCCCAATCTCACCCTTAAATGAGCAAAATCTCACCAATAACCATTCTGAATTTGTCACTTGTATGCTATAAAGCACTGATCAAGAAGTCTTTGACGTATTTCAAATTTCATAGTTAGTCCTTTAAATTTTGAGAACCTGTGGAGTTCTAATTTAAAGTGTTTTACACTTGTGTTTCTTAAGTAATCTATCTGATAATGGGTAAAACATCTAGATTGCTTGTTGTTCATTATATGGAGTTTCTCGTACATGATAAAAAGATGAGGTATTTTTTTATTTACTGATGCTGTGGTTTGTTGTGTGCAGGGCATAAAATATGTTCAGTGGACACATACTTCTTTATTTTATTTTGATGGATTCCACTTTGCAAGGTACTGTCAATCCAAAAATTGTTTGCTCCACTTGTTATTGAGAATTTGTTTTGTAGCTTCCCCAGTGGTTATAATTGACATTTTCTAATTATTTTCCAGCCACCAACTTTTCCTGATTTACCACAGAAAGTTCAGATAACCGAGACAACTACAGGGTCATTATATACTTTTACAGTAGATGATCCGTCTTATGGAGGAGATCCAATCAACTGCACGATGGTTGGTGTTATTCCAAGCACTGATTCTGACAAATTCTATCTCACAGGTACTTTTATCATGTTTAGTCTAAGGGAGCAACCATTTGATTTTTAGGGGAGATGAAATGTTTGATCCTGCCTATTTTTTTGTCGAAATTTTTGTCCTGGATGTTTTTTTTTTTTTTCATTTAAATTTTAAAATTTCCCGATTGACACAGGTCCATCATTTTTTTTTCAAACCTAAAGTGAACTTGTCTTTTTATTTTGCCGAAATCCTGGTCCTGCATTTTTTTTTAACTTTGATCCTATGCATTTTTACAATTAGAAATGAAAATGCCAAAGTTAATCATTGTGGTCTTTATTCTATAGCATTTTTCACATTGATAAAACATAAGGAAGGGATGTACATATTTTTTTATAAAACCCAAATATTTGATGAGATAAATTATAATTTTATAGGTACATGTAAATATATGGCAATATGGTATCTATTTCTTCATTTCCATATAAATATAAACTTGTGCACTCATTTATATTCAAAATAAGAATTACCTAACATATTTATTATAAAGGGAGACAATCCTAGAATAGTTTCTCTTTATTACTGTTTCTGTAATGAATCTGTTTTAGAAACAGTCATCCATTGATGAAATCATAGACAGACCTTGTCATCTCTTCATATTCCCAAGTCAAATGAGGATAAAACCAAGGTAGATGAATTTTTTATATTCTAAATATTTGAATTATACTGTTAAATCAGTATCATAATTATATTGTTCACAGGCCAAACAGTATATCTACGTGACGATGCAGAACTTGATGCTGATACAAATGCTGAATACGAGATAGAAATATCATGTAGTGATGGAACAGACTCAACTCAGTCGTATCTTCAACTGGAGATTGCTAAAGACCAAAAAGACACAGAGGCACCACCAGGTACCTATTTATCTTTTTTATTTCATAAATGTTTGACATTAAAGTTGTTAGTAGTGTATGTTTTTGTCAAGATGAGTACTTGAAATCAGGGGGTAAATACCCAATCCACCTTTTTTACAGCAGGATTAAAGGGGTATTTGTGGCCTCGGTGGCCGAGTGATCTAGATAGTTCGTCATGACTACTAATGATCACTAGCCTGTCAGCACTGAGGTTGTGAGTTCGAATCTCACCTGTGGCGGGGTGTGTTGGACTCCGATCTAAACTGACAAGGATTGCCAATTTTCCTACCGAAGGTCGGTGGTTCTCTCCAGTACTCCGGCTTCCTCCACCAATAAAAACTGCCCGCCACGAAATAGCCAAATGTGCTGAAAACGGCATAAAAAACCCCAACTAAACAAACAAACAATAAAGGGGTATTTAATATTTTGACAATAATTTCTATCTCCAAGGGCAATAACTCAAAATAATTATCCGATCAGCATGAAACTCAAACTCTGCAACTCATCATTATAAGATATCACATACCACAAAATTAAGATCAATTGTTTAAACGGTTTATGAAAAAAGTCAGGAAAACTAATGTTTCTGCAATACTTCCTATTTCCAAGGGCAAGAATTCTCTCAATAATTATTCGATCAGAGTGAAAATCAAATTTGGTCTGTAACTCATCATTATAAGCTCACATACCAAAATTAAGATCAGTTGGTTAAAAGGTTTCTGAAAAAGTCTGGAAAACATTTATTTTGGCAACAATTCCTATTTCCAAGGACAGTAACTCTCACAATAATTATCTGATCAGCGTGAAACTCAAACTTGATCTGTAACTCATCATCATAAGATATCACATACCACAAAATTAAGATCAGGAAAACTAATGTTTCTGCAAAACTTCCTATTTCCAAGGGCAAAAACTCTCTCTATAATTATTTGATCAGAGTGAAAATCTGTAACTCATCATTATAAGCTCAAATACCAAAATTAAGATCAGTTGGTTAAAAGGTTTCTAAAAAAGTCTTGAAAACATTTATTTTGGCAATAATTCCTATTTCCAAGGACAGTAACTCTCACAATAATTATCTGATCAGCGTGAAACGACTTGATCTGTAACTCATCATCATAAGCTCAGATTAGTTGGTAAGAAAGTTTGCATACAAATTACGTGCTTAAAACTATTATCTTGACAATAATTTGTATTTCCAAGGGGGGCCTCAGTGGCCGAGTGGTCTAGGTAGTTCGTCATGACTACTAATGATCACTAGCCTGTCAACGCGGAGGTTTTGAGTTCGAATTTCACCTGTGGCGGGTTGTGTTCGACTTCTATCTTAATTGACAAGGATTGTCAATTTTCTCTGCGGGTACTCTGGCTTCCTCCACCAATAAAAACTGGCCGCCACAAAATAGCCAAATGTGCTGAAAACGGCATAAAACCCCAACTAAACAGACAAACAAACAAATCTATTTCCAAGGGCAATAAATCTCACAATAATTATCTGATCAGAGCAAAACTTAATCTTGATCAGTAACTCATCATTATAAGCTCACATACCAAAAAAAAAAAGATCAGTTGGTTAAACAGTTTCTGAGAAAAGTCTGGAAAACTGTAGTGTGACTTGCGAACGGACAGAGTGCAAACCTATAGTCCCCTTAGGTGTTGCCAGTATTGCACTAATTAACCAGATTTTATCCAAAGATAATGATTGAATACACTTCCAATATTATTTTATATTTTTCAGATTATATCCAGAATGAGACCTATGTTCTGGGAGCTGTAACTGTTACTGCCATTGTATTTGACATTGGATTGATGTATAATATTATATCTAATTCATTAGTACTAACTGTTTAAATCAGAATATTTATGATAAAGGGGGGGGGGGGCAACTACTGAGTGTTTGTTAGGGGTTAGAGTTGTTTAGAATTGGAAGTGATTTTGGATCTGCAATTAACCTTTTTTAATGCCCCTGCGACAAAATGTCGGGGGGCACATTAATTTACCCCTGTCCATCCATTTGTCCGTCTGTCCATCTGTCCATATTAGGATAAATTGTTTGTCCGGCTATCTCCTCCCAAAGTTTTGGAGATACAAGTTTAATATTTTGTAGGATATTGATATACATAATGAAGGTGTGCATGGCCACAGGTTCTTGATTTCTTTTAAATATTCTGAAAATGATAGGTAATTGGACTTAGTCATTTTTTGGTACTAGCTGCATAAGGAGATCATGGATTGTCTGGCTATCTCCTTCTACAGTTTTGGAGATACAACTTTAATATTTTGTAGGATGTTCATACACATAATGAAGGTGGGCATGGCAACAGGATTTTGATTATTTCCAAATATTCTGAAAATAACAGGTAGTTGGACCTAGTCATGTTTTTGGTACTAGCTGCATAAAAAGATCATGGTTTGTCCAGCTATCTCCTGCTACAGATTTGGAGATACATCTTTAATATTTTATAGAATGTTCATACATAAAATGGAGGTGTGCATGGCCACAGGATATTGATTTATTTAAAATATTCTGAAAATGACTTAGTCATTTTGCAGGCTGCTTAAAGAGATCATGGTTTGTTGGGCTATCTCCTCCTACAGTTTTGGAGATACAGCTTTAATATTTTGTAGGATGTTATTACAAATAATGGAGATGTGTCTGGCGGGGGCATCATTTGTGTCTTACAGACAGCGTAACAGTTTCAAGTTTTTGTATGCCAATATCACTGTTTGTGGAGCTATACTCATGCATATGGCAGGCAGAAAAAAGGGGGGCATTGTCCATATATAGTTTTCTTTTGCAATACTCGGGAGTCGGGAGTTATGTATTTGGTGTGCAAGCCTGTCCAACTTGTTTTTTAAAATACACTATTGTTTCTATCAGATAATATTCAATCCAACTATTTTTCTCACAAAATTTTTATTACCTGCCTTTTTGCAAATGATTTCTTGCCCTGCCCTCCTTAATAAAATCAAATGCTTTTTCAGTAATTTGTTTGATGTTAAGTTCACATTCTAGTATTTGCCTTTTTTTTTTAATTTATTTGATTTTGCATTAAATACAAATGATTTTTGTGTGAAATATGTATTCTAGCTATTAGTGTGGATTTTTTTATGAAACTAAAAGCTTATATAATTTTATTATATAAACATGCATAGCTCTATCCTTAGATGGTTTTGCATTACCCCTTTTGGTCATTTTAACATTTTTGAATTTGGTCTTCAACTTTTTGGATTTTTGTTCTGGTCTTCAACATTTTAGGCCTTGAGTACAATTGATGAGTTGTAAATCAACGAAATGTGCACATCTTGTGCATCGAAATTTGTATCAAAGAATTTTATTATTCAAATGATTTTGTTTGTAGTGAAATATATTTTCTTTTTAGTGTGTTTTTATTCTAATAAATGCCTTATGTAAATGTAAAAATGTAAGATGCTACATGTCTATATTTCTGTGCACACTTCCAGAGATGATATTTAGATGTAACAACCATTTGATATTAGATTAAGGGACAAGATCAAAAGTTCAATGTAGGATAAAAAACTTAATTC
The DNA here is from genome assembly GCA_028015205.1 of Mytilisepta virgata. Lineage (NCBI taxonomy): Eukaryota > Metazoa > Mollusca > Bivalvia > Mytilida > Mytilidae > Mytilisepta > Mytilisepta virgata. The sequence continues at coordinate 1,017,960 of JAPWFG010000023.1, forward strand.
AATTGTTTTTTCACTGACCCCCCCCCCCCCCCCCCCCCTTAACTTAATTTGGGAAAAATTGATTGACCAATATTGGCATATGCTTTGAGAGTATACTTTTTGTATCATGGGTCCTGTTTTTCCTCAACAATGTATGTATGATGGCTTTTATTTGCTTTAAAAGTCCAAACATATGTTAGGGCCGAACTTGAATCCGTATTTTTCAATCCGAAAATCGATGTCGGATAACAAAACTTGCAGCGATTTTTGGAATTTGGTTCAAATAGCTCATGAAAATTCAAAATTTGTCCTGGAAGGCATGAGGTCATGGGATTTTTTAATGAAACGAAACTTATGAAAAAGATATAGAATTTCTCACACAAGTGAAATATTTAAAATTTTGGCCATTGGAAAGCAGGACTTGTTCAGGTTATGATGTCACCCATTTATACTAATGACATTTGTAGCGTGCAAGGAATCAAGTGTCTTAATGGCCACTGCAGAAGTTTCACTACATATGTAATATAGTTTTACCATTCACACTGAAAATGTCTATTTACACAAGAAGTAAGAAGCAATGTGTTAATTTTTTCATCCATGTAAATAACTTCATACAGCATCGCCTTTGTACTCTTGTCAATGTCAGTTTGTTGTGCATATATTAGACCGACTAAAATAAAAAATCTCGGTCCCTTTAGGATTTTGGCTGATGAAATTGTATAATTTCCATATAAAAAAAAATATTTGCAATGTCATAAAAAAATTATGGTTGATTTGGATTTAAAAATATAACCCATGAGTGTTAAGACTTTACCTGTCTTGTTTATTTGGAAAATCAGCTGAGAATGAGATTTTTTAAACGTTTTTATTGACCTAGAATGGTATTGTTATGTTTTTCTTTTGAATGTTATTAAACAATAAAATTGTGTGAAAATTTTGTTTTATCACATAAAATATGTTTAAAGTTAAAAAATAGTTATTAAGGTATCCGGACCATAAATGACCACGTGATTATTCAAAAGTTCCCGGATGTTCCATATAACGCAATTGAAATGACCTCGGTAATTATCGCCAAACTTCGGAAATGCTACTATAACTAACTTATTTTTACAGACTCTGCATATAAGCAACAAAGTGTGTTTCAACTTGAGAAAAATATATATACAAAATTCCAGCTTTAAATTGTTTTGTTCAGTCATTCACGGTGAAAAAGAGATACAATTTTCGATCATGATCTATTATGGTCCGGATACCTTAAGATGCATGAAAAACAATACCACACATTTTTAATGAACTTAGATATGTTGAACTCAGTAACTAAGAAACTTCCGAAACAATAAAAGCACAAACTATGCCAATATGAGATTTGGGCCATATTGGACTGGATACGATCAATGCCAATACGAGTGTATCGTGGAACTCTCTTGATTTATCCTATCCCTCTATGAAGACATTGGAGGTCTGTCAATTAATAACAGCATCGTTGAAAAATGTTTTCATGTTGGACCACACCGTCAACATTGAGCCAAAAGTTCAAACCAAGGAAGGATTTTGTTCTGTTTTATAACATCTGAATTCTGCTGTTTTCAGTTTTTATTTGTCCAATTTGATTTCTTTATTACGCATAATAAAATTACTTCTTGTTCAGCACGTTTGGCAAAATCGACCATTTATCTGTTAGTTTATAAAAATAAAATTAACATTTTCATGCTAGTACTGAACAACTTGCAATTTGGGTGTAATATCATGGGGGACTTGCATCCTGATATACTGCCAGACCATCAAAAGAAATGCAACACTTACATTTAACTAACATTATACACGATTTTGAGGTGCTGGAATTTAAAAAGTAATCCTCCAAATAACCTTAAATTTTTCTCAGTAGTTTCTGGTGTAGCCCACCATGAAGATTTTCTGAAATTTTCATTTTTTTCAACTTGAAATTTGGAATTCTCAAAAAAGGATTTTTTTTTTACCAAAAAACAATTTATAAACTTATCCATTTCTTTTTATCATAAACATTGTGGGAATAAAACTAATGTCTGAAAACAAGATTTAAGGCTTTTATCGCAGTTTAACTTTTGAATGACAGAATTTTGTTTTTCGACTTCTGAAGTTTTCAGATTGACCGTAGCTTTTGCTAACAAGCATACTGAAAGTCTTTTTTGAATTTCAGAAGTTAACAGTTTATGTGTAGCTTTTCAAATTTTGAAAATGATAAAGAACATTTAATAAAGATTATGTCAAAGTTCTGTTGCGTTTCTTTTGATGGTCAGTATATTAACATTTTGTAGTACCAATTTCCCATGTATTTTCAGTGAAGCTGAAGACAAATAGGACATACAACCAAAATGATACAAGATTTTATAGGGGATTGTATTTTTATTAAAAATTCAACAAATTACAAAATCAAAAATATTACAACAAAGAATTCTCACATATTCCATTTAATGAAAATGTTTAAAACAATACAAGGGCAAATAATACATTGAAAATTATGCAAGATTACGAAAATCTTAAAATGAAAATCGTTATTCAGAAACCAACAAAATCCAGAAATATAACATTACACAGTACAGGAAAATTAATAAAAAAAATAAAGTAATAAAATGTTTTTTTATTGTTACAATAAATTATAAATGCAACAGTATAACAATAATTACAATTGACCCTTTTCCAATTTTACATGTATTATCTCCCCTTGATTCTATCCTTTATTTTATATGAAATATGCAGTTTAACCCATTTTTTAAAGTTCTCTTATGTCCACGGACAAGTTAATTTATTTAATTTGTATCAATTAATATGTATTGGGCTTATTCTAACATATTCATAAGGCCTGACAAGGGGAGGTAATAAATATTTAATTGGAAAAGTGGTCAATTAAAACTCACATTTGATTTTTAATTTTGTATTCTATTACAAAAACGAAATCGATTGCATTAATTAATTTTGCAATATTGTTATAACAAAGATTCTCAAAAATCAAATGAAATTCATGTGTAACAGGAAAATATATGACACACATTTTGGCAATTTTGATTTCAGTTGGAACATAAATTTATACAAAATATCAAGTACAGTTGAATATTATTATCCCAAAATTGAAAAGACTGTAAAAAATACTTAAAATAACACAAATTTTGAGATAGCATAAATAAATTTAAAGTAAAAACAATGATACTTGGTACTTCATTACAGTTCATTTGATCTGAACTAACCAGCTTGACCAATATGGCGTCACTCTGATGTCCAGTCAAAAACCATGAACACTGACCATAGTAATCCTTGCACAAAGAAGATCCTTTTAGTATATGTTATAATGGAAGGCTGATAATAGCCACTAAATGTGGTTATATTTTATTTTATTAATGAATTATTTATAATACACTGTGAAACACTTATTATTCGTGGTACATCAAGAGGAAATAAAAAAAAAACTGTCCTTTCCAAGAATGCAATATCATCGTTTGATCTTTAGTAATAGTCCAGTCAAACTAAGTTTTAACCTCAAACTAATTGCAACAGAAAATGTTTTAGTTCTAATCTATAGCAAGAAGCCCCAAATATACATAGAAAAAAGTCCCATAAAATCTAACTTGAGGAAAACTCAAAATCAGCATTCTTAATTTCCTATGGAAATTAACATTGGAAAGGGGAGATAACTCCACAAAAAAGTTTTTTGTCAGTTTTTGGTTGATTTTCTTACAATTCATGTAAAGTATGATACTTTATGGGGTTATAAGTTCGTATTTGACTATATTATATAATCTTCTGCTCATGAAATGTACAAAACCGAAGTGTTATGGGTGTTTTTATATTTTTTTTGCACATTTTTCATTAAAGAAATTGCAAATTTGTGGCTTTGTGACCATTTTGAAAAAAATGTGAAAATTTGGTATTGTTTATATCTGTAAATTATATTTTTTCAGCATCTACCTTGTTTAAGGAAACTTTAAACCACAAAAAGAAGAATATATGCTTAATTATTTTTATTAAATTTGAGATTCTTTACCTTGACATGTTGAAAAATTTAATCAATGGTCAACTAATGAGCTACGAAATCTAAGTTGTAGCATGATAAAAGATATGAAAACACATTTAGAGTTGTTTGTTATACTCTAAAGATGGCCAAAATATCAAGAATCAAAACATTCTGCTTAATAGAAGCGGTAAAGGTATAATTTTGTATCAATTATTATTGATATTTCTGCCTTTTTTTGCAGAGTTATCTCCCATTTTCATTGCAAATTTCTAGTTAGATTTTGTTGGACTTTTTTCTGTGTATATTTGGGATATAATGCTAAAGATTAAAACTTAAAAATCTTCTTTTGCAATTATTTTAAGGTTAGGGTCAAATTTATGCTAGATTGACTGGACTATAAATATATCTCAAACAAATGAGTATGAGTAACAATGTTGACAGGGAAGAATGATTTCAGTTTGCTACAGGAAGAGACTAGGGCACTGTAGATATATATAAAATATCCTCCAAATGATGTAAATGATGTCGTAGCGAAGTATTTATAAGGTTTTAATAATTAATTAATCTAGTTAATAAGTAAATTCTTTGGTTTTGTTTTTAGCTTTGGCAGCAAATATTGTTCTGATAACATTTTGTTTTGAACAAGCGTCTAATGAATATTAGTTAAGATGATAACGATATTGTAAGATTGAATGGGTTGGATTTATTTAACATTCGATTTTAAACACTCTTCATTGATTTTAACTGGCCTCTTTTTTTTAATTTTAAATCCATGAAATTAAGAACCCACAAATTTTTCTTTTTGCCCCAATCCACGAAAATTGATGTCAACGAAAATATCTGAATTCCCAGAATGCCTAACTTTAATTCTGTTACAGAGTAGCAAGTGCATACATATCAGGTGAACCTGATTTTTACAGGAGTTTGTACTGATCATGTTCTGTGTTTCTGGGTTGCCATTTGTATTTATTCATTAATTACATGGTTGTCTCCCTTTCAATTAGGTTGCTCACTGGGTAAAGTTGTCCATTTTAAAATGAATATTGTCAATTGCAGGAGGCAAAGAATACATTTTTGACAAGTACCAGTTCTCGATATCACATTTTTTTTGCATGAAAACATGCAAATTGATAAAGTTTTGAGGTTAAAAAATGGACACATGCCCTTTGTAGATAGCTGTGAATAGGGTTAAATACCGTACTAATCAAAGCTGATGTGTTTCTAAGAAATGTTTGTTTGTTTGTTTAGTTAGGGTTTTATGCCGTTTTCAGCACATTTGGCTATTTCGCGGCGGCCAGTTTTTTTGGTGGAGGAAGCCGGAGTAACCGGAGAGAATCACTGAGCTTCGGTAGGAAAATTGACAATCCTTGTCAATTTAGATCGGAGTCGAACACACCCCGCCACAGGTGAGATTCGAACTCACAACCCCAGTGTTGACAGGCTAGTGATCATTAGTAGTCATGATGAAGTACATAGACCACTCGGCCACCGAGGCCCCTTCTAAGAAATGTAAATGGTTAATCTTTTACTTAATCCTTACAATTCAGTAGTTTTGTATGGGTAATATAACAGGGAACTATTTTTCAGCCGTGAATGTGACATTATATACAATTTTAAAATTCTGATCTATTATTTTTCATGTTAGGATTAAAATACAATGTGCTGGTCTTTTTCTTTTGATCTTTTATTGTGTTCATATACCCCATGTATGCTACTCAGATCTTGCCTACTGCCATACATAACTTCCTGCAGATATCACCTTGGAAAACTGGAGTGGATGTGGTCTTATCGTTACTCCCTGCAGATTTTGCCTTTTATAAAATAACGGGACGTAGATGTTGTCCTGTAACTACTCATTCTCTAGCAATTAATAAATTCTCTGGAATACAAATATCATTTCAATATAATATCCACAATTTTCAAAAAATTTGCAGAATCTGACTACACAGAGTTAATAACAAATATTTTATGATCCAGTATTTTTGCATATTATTTATCACAAATCTTTGGAATCCATGTTATTCTCTGCTTTTCCACAAGCTGAAACAATTCTTTCATCACACGCCTTTAAACTTCATGGGGAGATTCTTTAGTTTTTGCCTGTCATCTTCCTCATCTTCTGTCCACCCTCCTTTCTTGTTTGATCTGAAAATAAATTTCGAACAAAATTGTTACTGGTACTAAATTTTTTTACTACATTTAGGACTTCATTTATTGTACAAATAATAGGCATGTTCAAAAATGTATTCAAACAACTTTTACATAGGTGCAAAAAGGGTATATCTAGGTGCACATAAACTGGGGAATCCGATGCAAATGATCTGTGTATTTATGTGTTGGAAGCCTTATTTATAATTTATAACAAACAAGGTTGTTAAAAGAATAGCCAATGTCTTTATCAGATAACAGCAAAATAACATAAATAACAAGATGAAGAGTTGCAATTAAAATTCATCTGAGACAATGCTGATATAAACCTTTGACATAAATTTCATTAAAATCTGTTGAGACATGTTGATATGAGAGTGCACAGTAAGTCAATTTTCCATATTTTTACTGTAACAAAGGGGAATAACTACAAGAATATAAATCAGACAGTGCTGATTATAGAACTCATCTAATATAGATGATATCTGATATAAACCTTTGACAAAAATTTTATTAAAATGTGTTGAGACATAGATATGAGAGTTCTCATAAAATAAAAGATAAAAAATAAAATATATATAAAATATAAAAATATAAAGTCAACTTTGCATATTTTTTTTGTTCCAAGGGGAATAACTGAGCATCAAAGATACAAAAGCCGAGCTGCAACATAATTTTGAATGTATTATTAAGGCAAATAACAATGACATGAATAATTGGCTTTAACTGAAATTCTATTTTCGATTTTCTTAATTTATGTTACAAGTCTTAATTCAAAGTCTTCCAGAAAGTTTACTAAATTTGAAATAGGCCAACTTTTCCAAGTACTTCCTGTTCCGCTGTCGAAATATTTGACGCAATGTTGCTAAGAAATTCTCAAATAACTGTTCTATGCAATTGCTATTTCAATGTTAATTATTTTAAAGCATGGTTGCTACATACCTTTCCCAAAAATAAAAGGTCTGAGTGTCTTCCAGGATATTTACCAATGATGGAAGTATAATGGTTGAAATTCAACTGATCAACGCAATTGATATTTTACAGCTGATTAAGTTATTATATGGTTGCAATGTACAATTCCAAAAAATTAAAGGTGATTGGCCCCAAAATATCAACACCTGTTAAGGGCCCCTATACAAATATATTTGTAAAGTTTAGGTTCAGTCGGTTCAGCCAGTAACTCTTGAGAAGAATTTTTCAAAGTTCACTCAATCATAAATGAGATAAGGCTCTGGTGGCCAAGTATTTCGATGAATTGGCACCATGGACAGGACCTTACAAAGAACACTTATGTCAAGTTTGGTTAAATTCTGTTAAGCGGTTCTCAAGAAGAAGATGTGAAGAGTTAACAGACAGCCAGATGACAGTTTCCAAGTGATGATAATAGCTCACAATGTCAGCAAAACTTTTTGAATACAGATTTAAATTTCATTTCTATAATGGCATAATATTATTTTAAAAACTTCATTCCATGAAATTCTAAATAATTATAAAACATGAAAAAACGCAACAGCAACAAATATTCTAATTTACAAACAAATGAAATGAAGATGTAAATCTTTCTAAATAATTCTATATTTTCAGTGATTGAAGTTCTTACACTTCAAAGTAAATCTGATGGATTAGTAAGTGTATTTATTCACTGATATTAAATATATTTTGGTCAATTACAAGGGATTTTCATTTCATTTTGTTTGTTTTAAACTCCAAATCCACAAAATCATGAACACACTAATAAACTTTTTCACCAGGAAAATTGATGTCAACGAAAAACTAGAGGCTCACCTGAGCCTGTATGGTTCACCGAGATTTTATTACATAGATGCCAACCCCTTTTTGGTGCTATCAGTAAAACAATCGGAGTTGTCAGTAATTTGCAAATTTTTTCCGGTAATCATAATTTTTCATAGAAACATAAACTAAATAGATCGTTTTATAAAACAAATAATCCCAAGACATCCCGAAAGTATTTAAAAATCTGAATCTCTATAGCGCTTTATCTTTCTACAATAATAACCTGTAATGAAAGATTAGAATCTATAATGAACGGAAATCCATAATAATAGACTGTAAACTGTAGAACTGTAATTTTGACCTGAAATTTGTAACAGTTACGGTAAAACTGTAATGGTTGGCATCTATATTATTTGCCCATTATAAAATATAAAATCTTTTGTATCCACAAAATGTCAAATTAACCTTGATATTTGACCTTTGCCCTAAATAGGTGGTTATTGCAACTTTGGTTACAGTCTGCCCATTAGTTCCTGAGCAAACGACAAAAAATGTTTTTTCCAATATGGATTCAATGGAAACTTTGAACAGCTGCAGTCGTCGGTTGATCATATGAATCTTAAACAAAAGTGGATGTTTGTAGAGCATGTAGAGGGTACTGTTGTCATCAATCTCGCAAAGTTTCAAAACATTTATTAATATAGTTCCAAAGCCGAAATTTTGATAGAGGTCCTTCCATATATCATTTCTACCAACTTTTGATACAATCTAACCATTAGTTCTTGACAAAAAAGTCATTTATTATATGGTTTCAATGGAAACTTTGAACAGCCGCAGCCATCTGTTGAGCATATAAATCTCAACCAAAAGTGGATCTTTTGTAGACGGTATTGTTGTTATCAATCCTGCAAAGTTTCAAAACCATTCAATACTGTAGTTTCAGAGGAGAAGATTTTTGAAAATTGGCCAAACAAAATCAAAGATGGCCTCTGGCGGCCATGTTGTTCATCAAACCAGAACCAATGGTGGATCGTTTGTAAAGATCCTTCCAATATATCATTCCTGCCAAATTTGGCTACAATCTGCCAAGTAGTTTCAGAGAAGAAGATCAAAATGTGAACAGTTTACGGACGACGACAGATGACGGACGCATAGTGACGACATAAGCTCACATGGCCTATAGGCCCGATGAGTTAAAAAACTGAATTAACAGAAATACTCTGAATAACTGGAAAGGTCAACACTGACATACCAATCATCAAACTTTGTCCAATCAACAGAGCTTTAGACAGAAAAAAATAACAAATACAGAAATAAAACAGTGTCAGGATAGTATGACCTTTACCTAACCTCTCAAATAGGTATCCTGACACACTATAAACACACCATACAATTGAATTGTTATGATACAATCAAAAACCATTGGACATGGTCAAAAACCATCATTTTACCAAATATGGTAAATATCGACATAATGTATATCTCATGTCTATCAAATTTTCTTCAATGAACTATACTTTCCAGGTAAAGACCTTTTATCAGTTATTCCAAAAGATTAGTAGTTTTGAATTCTTACACTTGGATAGTTGCAAAAAGTAAACATGTAAAAAAATGTCATGATACAGCACATACCTTTCAAATTTCAGACAATATATGATGTATCAAAACAATTTTTGAAATTTTGTTATTTTTCACCAGTAAAAGCATTCAACATTAAAACAATTTATTGTGTGTGTTTGTTGATAAAATGTTACTTCTGGAAGGATAATTTTTTTAAGAAAGTTTAATACACACAAGATATGCACATTACTAATTTTTACCATATTTGGCAAAACATTGGTTTGTGACCATGTCAGATGGTTTTTGATCGTATCATAACAATTTGGTTGTATGGTGTGATAAAAGTCAAGACAATGTGATAACCAACAAGGTGACCACTAGCTAGAAACGTTAAAATTTGTTAGATGGTACATAATTCTGAAAGCAAGATCAAAATATCCTCGTTTTAACAGTAAAACTAGCTAATCCTCTTGTAGCTCCTGGTTGGTTAAAAGAAACATTCAGAAATAACACTACCATTCAAGGGTTTAATGCTATCTTGTCATGGAGTTCAATAGATGGATGGATGAATTATTGTTTAACGTCCAGTGGCAACCAGGTGCATATCAGGACGAGAACATGTTGATATGATAATGAATATGATCCCTGCTTTGTACTAGACCGACACGCTGAGTCGGATTTCTAATGTGCTAACTGTCCGCAGGAAGACATATCACCTCACTCGGACACATTATACTGACTCCAAGCCGACCAGTCTTTGCTCTTACTCCTAGATGCCGCGTGCTTGGCGGAGAAGCAGCAAATACCAATTTTAATGTCTTTGGTTTGACCCGGCCGGGGATCGAACCCGCGACCTTCCGCACTCGGGGCGAACACGCTACCACGAGACCACCGAGGCGGTTGAGTTCAATAGAAATCGGCACTTTATGTGAGAGGCCAGTACAAATTTAGTCTTCCAAGTCCATGGGGAAAAAGGCAACTTAGACAGAAATACAAAAAAAAATCCATATTTAGTTTGTAGCCTGTACCGTGAAAAAAAATCTCCGATTTATATGTCTGAAATATATATTCCCTACTTGCAGAGCTCGGGATGCATACATATTTTTATCATTTTTTGACAGAGTTATCGTTCCTCACAGCAGGTGTGATTTCGAGGTCACTCATGGTATTTCACCAGAATTGAATGAAAAAGATTGAGGAGTTTGAATGAAGAACGGAATTCCCTATAAACAATATTAACTGTGCAATCGAGAACTTGGGGCTTTTCCATTTTTTTCACTGGTAAGACATTGAAAATTTTCATATGTATCCCAACTACATAAAATTGAAAGCAGATCCTATATAATGAGGAATTCCCTTCACCTTTCGGGCTTTTCTGTTTTATCATTCGGATTGAAAGGTAAATCGGCGTGTTCCTAGGGAGACACCTGCTGTAAAGAACGACAACTTTTGGCAGGATAGTCAACTGCAAGTTGGGAATATTTATGAAAACATCCCAAAATATTTTAAGTTTTTATCTAATATTCTTGATAATAAAAATCTCAACCCCCCTCCCTCCATCCTCCCACAACAAAAGTATAATACAGTACCCCTTATGAAATAGGATATCTGATAAAGCAATATATCGGGAAATGGGATATAATATCAAAACATCAAACCATTTCTTAGTTATTTTATGTTAAATTTATTGGATATTTGCATACCTGATAATAGAATACTCCTTCCAATTGGATAGAATTTTCATCTAACATTGATGACAATGTCATTATAATAGAATATTTTTGTTTCTGTGTACAAGAAATGACTTTTTGAGTCAACAAATATTCATTCTATTTGAACATATATGTTTGGTCAATTGACCTCGTTCACCTATAAATAAATGCCAATAGATTGAAATATGCCAGATGATAGGATACTACGTATGTGCACATAAAACATATAAAAATGAAATTAAATGGCCAATTTTTGTCAGAATTGTTGTTTCTATCGTGGATAATGGGATATTTTTTTTTTGGCATTTTTAATATCCAATTAGCAGGCTGACAATCTGTGAAAGGTAGGCATTAGCATAAGCATAGGTTTACAAGAGGATTGAATTTGTGAGTACCAGATGATCCCATTTGATGTGATATACAGTCGACTCCTAATTGATTATTCAACCTATCAGGAGTTAATTCATTTTTGTACATGTATTACTGTGGAGAGACCAAACATCTATTTGACCTGCCTGGAATTTTGAAGTTAGTGCACTTGAGCAAACATGCTTGACTGTATGCAAGATCTACATTTGATTTTTGACTTGCATTCATCAAACCAAAAATATTATAACAAAATTTCACCATGTTCACCAGCATAACAGTTTTCAGAAAAAAGTTTTGAGAAAATATTTTTTACTTGACTTCATCAAACCCAAAATATTTTTGACAAAATTTCAGCCAAAAAAATGTCCATAAAATAAACTCTTGAGAAAAAATTATATCACATAAAATAAGACACCATATGTTATGGTTTTCATACAATGATTTACTTTAGTAGATCTCCAAATGATGGCTTCCTATCTCTGTTGACAAAGAAAAAAATAACACATGACTGAATAATTCAATGCCATTATTGTAGCCTTGAACACTATAGAAATATGAATGGTTGTACAGTGAAACCTGTCTTGAGAGACCACCCCTTTTGCCATGAAAATCTGGTCTTTCATGACAGGTAGTTTCTCAGTATAGGTGTTTATTATAATGAATGTTACAGTTATGGCAAAGTCCAACTGGTCTCCCAAAAGAGGATGGTCTTTCATGGGAGAGGTCTCTCAAGACAGGTTTTACTGTACTGGAAAATAACTCTTACCTTTTTTAACAATTAAAATTATCATTTGTGTACATGTATCATAATTTTGTAGTTATTATCGCCGATTTCAGAACTATTCTTAACTTTATTAGGCCAAAAAAATATATCTGTTTCATGTCTCCAAGCTAAACAAAATATGGGCAGTGGTTAGGGAAAAATATTTTGAACTTTTTGTTTTTCAAGAGAGGGAGGCAGATAGAGAGAGTCTAATAATATTATATCCAATAATATTTTAAAAAAATTATATTCTTGGTAATCCTAGAAGAGAAAGTGTGTAAAACAATTTGTTTTTGTTACATGTATTTTGTGATTGTCTCACTGTAATTTAACCTTATTTTGAATAATGCACACTGTGAGTTGACAGTAATATGTATACTACCATATTTATTACTGAAATCTGTGCAAGATTCAGAACAAATTTCCCGAAAACAAGAAAAACATTTTTTGTTTATGGAAGAATGACTTTATGTTTTTGGATCATGGGAAAACATTGGGGAAGATTCAGTCAGGAAACAGATATGTAATTTCTTTTAGCCTTACTTACAGTTTTCCATTTAATTATCCATTAAGCCAAATTTTACTACAGGGTTCCCATAGTTTTCCAAACAAAAAATTCCAGGGTTTTTGAAGGATTTTTCCAGGAATCTTTCCCACTTTCAACGGTGATAAAATAATTTTACTAATTTCCTACTTATTAAAAGGACTATGCATCTCAGTTTTTATGATGCAGAAGTCATGAATACGTTACAGAGCAATATGTGTCTCATTTAATACTACTGCGAACTTACTGGTCCAAAGCTGTAGAGGGATGAATAAACAATGATCAAAGGGGGGGTTATCTTTTTTCTCCTATTCTTGACGTGTTTAATCGGTGGGATAAAAATACATAATATTTTTAACCACTTCCCGGTGATTAAATTTCTACATGGGAATTACTGCCGTTTTTTCTACAGTTATTGGAATGATAAACTAGAGAAGTCCCGAAATGACGTCTATGTAAACAAACTGCATAGCAACAACATTTTCTTGAGGTTTTTGTCGAAAATCATAGTAGAAATAGATTTTCCTTCAATTTACTCGTGAGTTATGGAATTTCTCCACCCTCAATAGTTAAATTTTAGATTTTAACACGCCCGCAGAAGCTTGCGTGTTGAAAATGGAAAATTTAACTATCTCGGGTGAAGAAATTACATAACTCACTCGTACCTGAAGGAGAATCTATATTTATCTAATGACGTCCTGTCAACAAAGTTCAAGGATTTATCTTGGTTTCTTGCCATTTTTTAATGTGTGAAATTAAATTGCCAGGTTTTTCCCCTTTCCTGGTTTTGTGGGAACCCTGACTAATTTATCACCTTTAATTTTCAATGGTAAATACACTGCATAAAAATTTATTTGAAAAAAAAATAAAATTTTATTAGCAAAGAGCTATAACAGACAATTCTAACATACTTTCTTCCAAGCAGACGACTTCTTTCATTGCTTCTGATAAATTCTCCATCTTCGTCATCCATCATTTCTTCAAGCTGACTCTGGTCATTAGAGTCTATGGGAGCTATAGATATATCTCTTACTGCTCGGAACTGTCCACAATTATTCAAATGTTCATTTTCAAGACGGAAAAAATTCCACACAAATCGTCTGAAAAATGGGGGAGAAAATGATTAACGCATTTTATACAGTTATCTCAAGAAGTTGTAAAATGGCAATTATGTCAATATTGGGGTTTTTTTGTGTTTATTTTTTATCTGCGATGAATGTTAACACATTATCTTCATAGTAATGTATAACAACCAGGGGTCAGTTTTTTTTTAAATTATCTGTTAATCAAACCAAATTTTTCAAATTTTTGCTTCTTTGCTGATGGCGTTTTTGAATTTGTCTTCATGTTTTAAGATTGTTGTTTTTGTTTTCAACATTTTATGAATTGAGCACAACTGATCAGAAATAAATCGATGAAATATGTACATCAAAATTTTAATCAAAGAATTTATTACACTAGAATCTTGGTGGCTCGAACTCAGGTCGCTCGAACACCATGGATTTCTCGACCCTTTACCAAAGTCCAGTCATTTTTTCCATTATGTCTATGTAAATTAACCCTCAATTTTTCGAACACCGATTTCTCGAATTCTCGAACTCATTTTCTGGTCCGTACAACAGTAATTTAATGTAATTTACTCTCAGTAACTCCAACATAATTTTGGATTGTCGTACGTGACAAATAAGTGTGAAAAACCAGATGATGACAAGAAGGTGATTAATTTTCAGTTACAGGTCATTGATAATCCACTTGATGTTTATCCGTGATTTTTTCTTAAATAATTGTTTCCACATCAAGATTTGATGTGTGGATGTTGTTTTAACGATCAGATAGATAAAAAGGATTTAAATTAAATTTTACATTTATTGCTGGTTCAGAACTGAAAATTTTCCGGACTTCGATGGCTCGAACTACTGATTCCTTGAACTAATTTTACAGACCCCTTCGAGTTCGAGAAATCGAGATTCTACTGTATATGCAAATGGAATAAACACTTACAGAAATATTACTTAACAATAGAAATACAGTAACTGAAAAAATTTGGGCCCAGTAACTTAGCCTGCCTATCTGAGTAAACGTAATTAAAATATCAAACCTAAATAATTCTAACGATGCCAATAATGTGACTAAAACTTCTTTATGTTCAAAATAAGGATTTTCTCCAATAGAAACTGTCAATGTCCACACAAATCTCAGGAAAAGGTCTTCTATAATGGCAAAATAATAATATCCCTGCAAAGGAAATCATAATATATTATACATCTCTTGATAATTCACCATGTTTTGTATAGAACAAATTATTGCGTGTTTTGTTTTCCTGACTGAACTAAATTATTCAGCCGAAAAACATTTTATGAATGTAAAAAGTATTTAAATTTTACATTTTCGGATTTTTTCTGGTTTTCCGATTTGGTTTGATTTTTATAATTCATATAATCATCCAAGCAGCATGATGATGAAGTAATTTGCTGTAAATCTTGTTTGAAAATATATTACATTTGGTGGCTTACAGATACACATGCAAATATAATTTGGTCCAGAAATAATTTCATTAAGAAAGTGATAGACCAAAACCCTAGCAAAGGGGGATAATTGTCCTAAGGTCTAAAGGGAGACTATTTTATTATCTCCCCTGGGTAACATGGTTAAGGGAGATAATTTCTCATTCCCTTATCCATAGCAAGACGAATACAGAAATCAAGATATAGTAATATTACTATACCATAAAAATTCATGATGCCTAACTAAACCATAACAGTCAATAGTACACCATAACAGCCTAATATTTTTGATTTTATGTGCCATTTTGAGCAGACGACAACTCTGTGAATAATGTACTGTTGAATAGGTGTGGACTCTTGACATTTGGAATTTAGCAATTTTTTGTGTTTTCTTGCAGAAAATAGCAATTTAGCATTGCACTGCATTGACGCTATTTTAAAAAAATTGGAGTTAGCATAAAAATTTTGTCTGACAAAGCAAGGCCTAGATATCCCCTAGGTGTCTGCCAAATATCAGTTCACTACAACTTTTAGTTTTTCAGGAGATACGATATCATTTGGTATGGGGTACCGCATGGATTTTTACCAAACTTTCATAGAATTGTCATAACATTAATGGCAATCTAGTAGACTAAAGTCACACAAATGATTCAAATCTTCTTAATTGCCTGGATCATATGACTTTTGCTGGCTTACAGTTAAATGTTATTTAGTTCAGAAATGATTTCATCAAGAAACAGATTCACCAAACCCCTGACCCACGAATTAATGTAAGTTAACTAATAAAGACTGCCTTATCATTAATCCTCTGCTTAATTCATTGGCCACATATGATTAAAGCATACCTTGTAAGCATACACAATTTCCTCTCTGAGAAATCTGTTTTCTCCAGCATTTTTGTCTAATATCCCCCAATCCATCTTAAGATCCCAGGTCAATGTATAGCACGATGAAATAACGGCTGCTATTATCCATAGATAGAAGAATGCATGATTCTGTTTGTTATCTTTCCCATGCCATTCTGAAAACAAAATTTCACATCTTCATAAAGATTGAATAGGTAGACACATACCGGGTAGGCACAAATATTTGTCAAAATCCTGTATTCCAGAAAATTCCAGAAAGCTTTCAGCAATGAAACTGGGAAATTTGCTCATTTTTCTCACACATAAATGTTCTAGGTGAAATATTTTTCTGTAATATTTATCTGAACACAATCAGGAAGGATTAATTCATACAACAGAATAGTGATAATTACATCTCAAAACCAAGCAATAGGTCAATTTAAATGTAATTCAAATAGATTTATGTACTTAAATCAAATGATGAGATGTTTACAGGTATCAATAGTATATGCATGTTCACGGTTTCCTTACAGAGTTGGCATTTTTTTTATTAGCCTTGTGAAAAACCAAAATTTCCTCCCATAAGGACAAAGTAACAAAATGGGTCAAAGACTCAATAGGCCAGGTTGTGTTGTGTATAAAAGAATTATACATGTAGAAATATCCACCCCATACCACAGGTAGGTTTAAGATGACTAGTAACAAAATCAATGTGACATGCAACACCATTGTATTTTTTATTTTTTTAATAAAAAATTGGTGGGGGTGATGGGGGGGGGGTAACATTTTTGCAAAAAATGACTAAGTCCCACAACAGGAAAAATATGGAAAACATCATACTGCTTTATGCACATCTTCCAAATTTGTTTGTGTTTAAAAGCCTTCAACTCGTAATTGGTATAATTGTGCTTTCATTAATCAATTAAACTAAACTAAATGGAGATGTCAAATCTTTACAAGCGGCTGCTGGTGAAGAGATATATTTGAGGTATACAAGTAAGAATTTTATCAAACATGATTATTTATATATTTACAGGAAGGATATAATTCATATGGGTATTAGAAATTATAAATTATATTTCATTCAACCAATTTTTTTCAAAAAGATAAATGTGGTATTAACACGCCCACTTATCTCTCTAATTCATAACAATTGGTTAATGTTAATTTTTTACAATATGCTAATGAATCCAAAATTTGGGTAATGTGATTCGATGAAAAACTTCCTGTATGAAGTGTGTGTATTACACCACTTAGATACAAACAATCATAATGGAAAAATCTGTTTCAAACAAAAATCTGTTATGAAAGAGATTGAAATTAGTTGAGATCGTATTTTGTGGCTATACCGAATTACATTCTTGGATTTTTTAAACAAAGCAGAATAATGTAATTATTTAACATTATCAATTGTTATGCGCAGGAGTGACAAAAATTAACGTATGTAAGATGATTGACAACTATGCTCGTCTTCATTCAACTATTAATTATTAGATTACGACTAATTTTGAAAAGTATTTCCGACAGTACTGAAAGCAGGGTGTATGATTTTACATGTTCATGTATGAAAAAAAAGAAATGAATAAAAAAAATATACTAGTATATGTATTTGGTATTATTATACTTTATGTAAATTTCTCTACTTTTAATGCATTTTCATTGGTTTACAAGAATGTGATGTTTTACTCGATCACAAGCTGAAAAAGAAACAGCGGGTGACAATTTTTATACTGTCACCCACTCGTAAAGAAATTCAATACATTCAGTATAATAAAATAAATAAATTTTTAAGAGGGTGACGGAGTATATTGTAAAATTGTCAACCTCAGCTTCGTCTGGGTTGACAATGTTCTCTTGGGGTTACAATATACTCTGTCACCCTCTTTATCTTAGAAATGTGTTATTTATATACTAACAAATACTGTATTTTACATCTTCCATGAACTTTTCTTTTTTTTTTTTTTTGGGGGGGGGGGAGTTCGTGCATGTATCAAACTTGTTGGTACTTCTACTCTGTATTCATCTACCTATATATATGTAATTTGGATTAATAATTGCTGTTAGTCTAAATACTATGCATTTCTTAATATAATAATGAGAAGCCTTGGTTTAATACATGCATTACACATACACGTACAGCCAAGCTAGATAAAGACCATACTCAGAATCTATTTTTTATTACTTTCATACAGTCCGTTACGCGAATTGTATGAACTGAACTCAGATGTTGCTGTCTGAATACTTTATTATTATGCTTAGTACATACACAAATAAATAATGATTTTAAGTTGTATTAATAATATATGAAGATAACATGGTCACCAATAAACTGGTTAATAAAATCAATGTCACAAAATATAAACAACGGTTTAAATAAATAAAAACAAGCATATAAACAAACAAACCAAAAATTATAACAATATAAAAATGAAAAAATAAAAGCCTCAACTATATGGCTTACTAACCTTGATCTTCAACATGAAATTCAGAAAAGATTTTTACAGTTGAAAATCAACTCAAATATTCATTGATTAATATATTTTTCCAATTTGAGATCTTTTATTGTTTTTGAATTGCTGCTATACATATCATTTTATTATATGACAAATATTTATCTTGATTTTGATTGGCCCAGGATACCATGAAAAGTATAATGCAAAGGATATGTTAACTTCAAAGTAGTTAAAAATAGAGTGATATAAAGGTTTTGACTTTTGAGTAGCTAAAAATAGAAAAAATTTATCACTTTCCAGTCGTTAAAAATAGAATTCAACATTACGAAACAAGCATTAATTTGATTGGTTGAATTTAAAATATCATCCAATCAAAATCGTTCTTTCACTGTTAACTTGTTATTGTTGAAATAAATTGTTTCTGTTATTCTTTTTTTTATTAGAAACTTGCAGAGTAAAAGTAAAAACAGTCATATAATAAAACCTAAGAAACAGTCATATAATAAAACATTCATCGACTTTGGTATAGGTTAATACCAGGTTTTATCAACCCTCAAAATAATATCCACACACGCCGTTGGCTCGGTGGATATAATTTTTTCAGGGTTGATAAAACCAGGTATTAACCTATACCAAAGTCAATAAATGTATAATGTACATATGATAGACAGAAACTGGGATTTAATATTGTAAAAAAATCTCATTTAATATTTATTATAATGTAAATAAACTAGAGGCTCTCAAGAGCCTGTATCGCTCACCTGGATTTAACTTTACACCTTGAGCAGACCTAAAAATTTAAGTGTTGCAGTCAATTTGGCTGTTTTTTTTATAGGATTCTATGTTAAACTAATTTCAGCTGTGGCAGTCATCTTGGTTGACAGTCCAGGTCATCGGATACATTTCTAAAAGAGAACCATCTAAGGACAATTTCTGCTAAGTATTGTTCCAACTGGTTGAGCGGTTTCAGACAAGAAGATTTCTAAATGAATTTTTCCTATAGGGTCCAATATTTAACAAAGGTCGGTGTGGCAGCCATCTTGGTTGACAATCCGGGTGATCGGACATATTTCTGAAAGAGGACCTCCTTAAAGGACCAATGATGCCGAGTCTGGCTCCAATATGTCAAGTGGTTTCAAACAAGAAGATTTTTCAATGAATTTTTCCATATGGCCCTATGTTAAACTAAGTTCAGGTCTGGCGGCCATCTTGGTTGACAGTCTGGGTCATCGCACAAAATTCTGAAAGAGGACCGTATAAGGACTATTGCTACCAAGTCTAATTCTAATTGGCTTAGTGGTTTCAGACGAGAAGATTTTTGAGTGAATTTCCCATAGGGTCCTATGTTAAACTAAGTTCTGCTGTGGCGGCCATCTTGGTTCACAGTCCACGAAATCAGACACATGTCTGAAAAAGGACCTCCTAAGGACCAATGCTCCTCCAATATGTCAAGTGGTTTCAGACAAGAAGATTTTTCAATGAATTTTCCTATAGGGCCCTATGTTAAACTAAGTTCGGTGGTGGCGGCCATCTTGGTTGACAGTCCGGGTCATCGGACACATCTCTGTAAGAGGACCATTGCTGCCAAGTCAGGTTCCAATTGGTCAAGTGGTTTAAGACAAGAAGATTTTCAATGAATTTTCCCATAGGGCCCTATGTTAAACTAAGTTTGGCTGTGGCGGCCATCTTGGTTAACGGTCAAGGTCATTGGACATATTTCTGAAAGAGAACCTCCTAAGAACCATTACTGCCAACTTTGGTTCCAACTGGCCTTGTAGTTTCATATAAGAAGATTTTTGAAATTCACCCCCCCCCTTTTTTTTCTATTTTTAGTAACAGCAGCCATGTCGGTTGGAAGTCGGGGATGCCAGACATAATTTTAGAAGGGGGCCACCCAACGACCATTCCACCAAAGTTTGGTCTCAATTGGCCTAGTGGTTTGAGAGGAAAAGATCTGTAAAGGAAAGTTTATCCCGGATGCCGTCTTTAAAGGGCAAAAACTCCTATAAGGAGTCAATCAATGATTTTGGTTATGTTGACTTATTTGTAGATCTTACTTTGTTGAACATTTTTGATGTTTACAATTTGTCTTTATCTATAATAATATTCAAGATAATAACCTAAAACTGCAAAATTTCCTTAAAATTAACAATTCAGGGGCAATAACCCAACAAAGGGTTGACCGATTCGTCTGAAAATTTCATGACAGGTACATCTTGACCTGATGAACATTTTTACCCCATGTCAGTTTTGCTCTAATTGCTTTAGTTTTTGAGATATAAGACAAAAACTGCAGTTTACCCCTATGTTCTATTTTTAGCCATGTCGGCCATGTTGGTTGGCAGGCGGGGTCATCGGACACATTTTTCAAACAAGATACCCTAATGATGCTTGTGGCCAAGTTTGGTTCAATTTGGCCCAGTAGTTTCAGAGGAGAAGATTTTTGTAAAAGTTAACGGACGACGCCGGACGACGACGGACGCCAAGTGATGAGAATAGCTCACTTGACCCTTTGGGTCAGGTGAGCTAAAAATTAAAAGAAAATGGAACCAGAGGCTCCCAGAAGCCTGTATCACTCACCTAATATTTCCATTTGTTCATTGCTAAAGGAGTTTGAGATTGACATCCATGCCATGTTTGGTTAATACCATTCATTGATTTTCAAGAAGAAGCCATTTGTATGCAATTCCCATAGGGTCCTACGTTAAACTAAGTCTTCCACTGACGGCCATCATTGATGACAGATCGGCACCAAAGTAACAACACTTGGTCAGCACCTCATTAGGAGCATTCATTCTATGTTTGGTTTCAATCCATTCAGTGGTTCTCTAGAAAAAGATTTTTGTATGTATTTCCCATATGGTTCTATGTTAAACTAAGTCCCACGATGACAGCCATATTGTATGACGGATCGGCAACAAAGTACCAACATTTGGTCAGCACTTCATTAGGAACATTCATGCTATGTTTCATTTAAATCCATTCAGCGGTTCTCTAGAAGAAGATTTTTGCACGTATAATTTCACATTGGGTCCATGTTAAATTAAGTTCCCCGCTGGCGGCCATATTGGATGATGGATCGGCACCAAAGTCACAACACTTGGTAAGCACCTCGTAACGAACATTCCTGTTATTTTTGGTCTCAATCCATTCACTGGTTCTCTAGAAGAAGATTTTTGTATGTATTTCCCATAGCGTCCTATGTTAAACTAAATCCCCGCTTGCATTCATCTTGGATGACAGATCGGCACCTTTGTCAGCACCTCATAAGGAACGTTCATGCCATGTTTCGTTTCAATCCATTCAGCGGTTCTCTAGAGGAAGATTTTTGTATGTATTTTCCATAGGGTCCTATGTTAAACTAAGTCCCACGGTGGCAGCCATCTTGGATTTCGGATCCACACCAAAAACTCAATATTAGTAGAGGACCATCTAAGGAACATTCCCACAATATCACAATTCAATCTGCCAAGCGGTTTCTCAGAAGAAGATTTTTGAAATTTCAGCCAATCAGAATGCATTATTGGCCCTGGCAGCCATGTTGAATTTCTCATCAGCAGCAAAAACTCAAATTTTGTAAAGTACCACCCAATGAACATTCCTGCCAAGTTTTGTTCTAATTGGCCAAATGGTTTCAGAGAAGAAGATTAAAATGTGAAAAGTTTACAGACGCAACGGACGCAAAGTGATGACAATACCTCACATGACCCTTTGGGTCAGGTGAGATAATAATGGTTCCATATATGATTATAATAAATAGACTTGTTTCAATAACCTCATTAGACATACCAAATGTGAATTGGGCAAATAATCAAGTGAACTTTAAAGAGGTTAGATAAACAAAGGACCAAAAAGGTTATTACCAACTGATGATATAATCTGTACAACGATTTTGTAGGTTTTGACCTGTATAATATAAAATAAGGAATAAGGCGGATAAATAGGGACAAACACTGTCAAAATCCTGTATTCCCACAAATTCCAGAAAGCTTTCAGCCATGAAACTCAGAAGTCTGCTTACTTTCATTACACTGAAATTTCCTTAGGTTAAATGTTTTGCATTTTTTTGAGAGATGTATCGCAACACATTTAGGAAGGACTTATTCTTACAACAGAATATTCAAACTTATTATATACTTAAATCAAATGAATAGAGATGAACAGGTGTTTTAGGTTTCCATACCAACCCTAATTTTCTATGCCTACCCTAAAGTTTTTATAGACATTTTTTTTTCTAGTTCTGTGAAAAAACAAAAATTCCTCCCATAAGAGATCAAGGTAACAAAATTTAGCAAATAAAAAAAAATAACTTCTTACCTACCTACCCTCCTAATTTCTAAAGGGATAGAACCCTATATACACACATATTTAGCCTCACCTATTGTTGATGAATATAAGCCGGAGAAAAGAACAACAAAAAATGTCGTAGAATATTTTCCAGCGTTGATCAGATGTGGAAAAGCTAACTTTGTATCTCTGTAACGTCTCAAACACTGGGCAAATCGGAACCAGGCAGGCAACGCACTGACAATAGACCTAATACCAAACTTAGATAATGTACACACATGTGGTTCTGAAATAAAAAAACAAAAGTTTAAAATATAATAAATGGATCATACAGACTGTACATGTAACAGCTATGAAGTTGTAAGGAGCAGGAAAATATTGATTTTTTTTTAAGCAAATTAAGTTTCATGTAACTTTTTCAGCAGCTTGAAATATCTACTGAAGTCAGTGACATGTGAAAAATTGCTTACATTTGGACAATCTACATGTAAGTCCCCTAACTTCAGAATGACAAAAGTGAAAATCATCAAAAGTGAAAGGGAGCTTTCTTCCGTCAATGCTAATGTTGTGTTAAAATTTTATGAGAATTTATTGAAGCAAATTTGTGGTGATATGAAGTGTTGATGGATGGACGGATGGACGGACATTGGTATACCATAATATGCCCCGTCTACGATGGACGTATGAAAATTATGAATTTAACCAAATAAACATCAGAAAATACTGAAACGACAAAAACAGAAATTAAAAAATTAATAAAAATTTTAAATGGTGTTTACAATTTTCTGGAACATCATTATATCTACTTATTTATTAAATTTTGTTTTCTTTACATTTCTTATTTTTCCAAAATTAAGCTGTGTTTTTGCCATTCTCTATTCTACGTATGTATCAAGAATTTTCTTTCTCTCTCATTACTGTCTAAAAGATGCAATGAAAAAAGACTGTGTGAATAGTGTTTTATGCCTTGTTGGTTATGTTGCAGCGAGATCTTGGTGATTTTAAAAAAAATTGAAAGAAAATTGATCTATTGTATTAAGGTCATTAAGGTCATCTCAGAGTTCGAACATAACTCATGGCAAAGTGTGCTCAACTCCAATCTCCATTGACAAGGACTGCCAGTTTTCTTGAGAAAGGTTATCTCCGGATACTCAGCTTTCTCAGCCAATAAAATCTGGTGGCCATGATAAGCAAAACTGACATAAAACCATAGAAAACCAATTTCAAGTTGCTCAAGCACGAAAAAATTCAAGAAAATTATGCCTTAAATATACTTACGGTTAGACCCATGCCATTCTACTTCAAATGCGTAAAAACAGACCATATATTCAAGGTCCAGTAAAACAATGGCTAAACTATTTAACTGATCAGCCAGCCAGAAGTCAGCAAATCCAACATGATGGAATGGTGCTGTTACTATTCTAAACTGTAAATAAATTGAATGAAAGTTCACTAAAATATATGTGTATTGATGCTAATGATTATAATAATTATTCATATAGTCTTTATAGCAGAGTATAATTTAAAACTGGAAATATTTTCATATCCAGGAAAATTTAAAGAGCAATGCATTGTAAACTTAGACCAAGTAAGGAAGCCAACCAATAGTTGCAGGGCTAAGGGTGTTAGTTAAGTCACATGTGTATCCAGTCTGGAGTGTCAAATCTTCATGATCAGATATTTCTTGGGTCCTCTTGATGAAAATTCCCAATTTCCTGATCAATATTTGAAAAATTTAGGAAGATTTCTGAATAAAAAGTATAAAATGACTATAGTCTACTGATGAAGCCTACGTTCCTGATGTTTAAATGTGATTACCTATTGGTCTTACTTTACACGACAAAGTTCTATTTAAAAATTCTAGACAGAAATATTTGTTTTATATATATACAGTTGACTCTTGCTACCTGAAACTCACTTGAGTTGAACTTTCAGATAAACTGAATTATTCAAGAGGTCCTAAATGTTTTACAGTGCAAATATATGTATTTTGACTCCTGTTAAGGTTGAATTTAAGAGGTGATCACACGTTATTTCTTTACAAAACTTGGAATCACTTGAGCTAATTTATGCAAGTAGGTTGGAATGCATCAACTCATTTACATACCACTGAAAACATGACTATATAAAAAGGACTTCCGGTTAGAAAATATATGCGGGTTACTGGGGTCATAGGCATAAATACACAAAAAATTAAATGAAAAAACGCAGTCATGTGACAAATTGTTCAAAGTGAAAGTGAAATGACGAAAATGGTGGGTTGAAGGGAATAAAGCTTTCGTTTGTGTTACAGGAAAATTGTTGGTGAATAAAATGTACATATTCTTAGAGAAAAATGAATACGGAATTGATTGATGTATGATTTATCTACTTATAATTGGATATATTACGATTTCGAGTCTAAAAACTGCCGCCCCAAGACTGGGTAGGCAATTTCCAAGTTTTCTATACGGAGTGCGCTCTGATGTCCCACAGCCCCAGCATATCACAAAAAAGGCCGTCAGACGTCAGAGCAATCTCGGACTAAATGATGGACAAATCCAGATTAACAAAAGCCAAGCCAAAGCCTGTTAGAGAAAACAAAAACAGAAAATCATCCCTTATACATTGTATTCACTGTATTTCTTCCACATTTATTTTTTCCTATATATAACAATTTTAGGTGATTTTTGTCATAGATTTTAATTAAATAAAACGTTCAAAGTTAATGTTTCAAAAAATTTGATTTTACTGTCATAAGTGAAAATTTGGTCGGATGCAAATGAGTCGGTTGCTGTAGTATGTTTGGTTGGATGCAAATGAGTCAGTTGCTGTAGTATGTTTGGTCGGATGCAAATGAGTCGGTTGCTGTACTATGTTTGGTCGGATGCAAATGAGTCGGTTGCTATAGTATGTTTTCTATGTTGAGAATCTTACCAATATACGTAACAACCAGTAACGGGAACTGTGATGAAGTATACGTATTGGATTTATCAAATACAACAAGAGAAATCCTCCCATCGCTAACGGAAATATATACGATGAAATTCCTATCAGTCCACTAAACAGGTATCCCAATAAACTCAGTGTCCATACAACTGCTAAAAATGCTGCTAACTATAAAATAAACAATACAAATAATTTGTTGGAAAATATACAGTTTATCCGAACAAGACAGAAACATTCAAAAATGCAAGGTTTACCAGTTTATCAAATATTTTTTCAACAATGTACATGTATATATATGTGTATTTCATTTAATCTGCAACAATTAATTTCTTATCTTTAAATGGGCAAAAGCCATGAGGAAGGCAATTTTTGGCAAAAAATCTAGGCAAAAAATGACATCATCAACACTGTGCTGAAATATGGTCTGGATATCTTAAATTGACATTGAGGCCTTCAACACAGGAGAGGACATACATATTACACTTTATTCCAAACTGCCCCTATCACTTTTTCAGAAAAATTCTTTCCCAGGTGCATCGTTTAAATTGGTCTATATTACAAATTAAGTAGTGACAAAAACAGTTCCGTTAGAATAATACTGCTACACAGTTTGATCTGCTCGAGTATGATAAATTAAAATAATACTACAACATTGTTTTATTTCATTAAATACGATAAAATAAAAGTAAATTAAATAAAAACGTACCTCTAACAACTGTTGATGGGTCAGATGTCGACGAGGGTCGATTTCAAATATTAATACATGATTAACACCAGATGACCTCCAGCCGTATGTATTTATACCTAGGAGACAGACCATCATTATCACCAGGAACATACCACGATACATCCTTAAAGCTGGTTCCCAACTACCGGTGT
The DNA here is from genome assembly GCA_028015205.1 of Mytilisepta virgata. NCBI lineage: Eukaryota > Metazoa > Mollusca > Bivalvia > Mytilida > Mytilidae > Mytilisepta > Mytilisepta virgata. The sequence continues at coordinate 1,044,650 of JAPWFG010000023.1, forward strand.
GATTAGTGAAAAATGCTTGAAATAAAATATGTAAACTTTAGGAAACAAGCACAATCTGGTTCCCAATCACAGGTGTGATTAGTGAAAAATGCTTGAAAAAAGATGTACTGTGAGCCAATGTTATTTCAGTCAATCCTCCAGTGTTTAAAAAAATTTCAAGGGAAAACATTGAAATAGTACCTTTTTTCTTACGGTTCGTAATAAAAATCATGAATATGATTTTTATTTCTGATAAAACCATACAGGTATGAAAAAATATCTCATAAATGGTGAATAAATGATCAGCAAACATCATTACGTATAACAAGAGTCTCCCAAGAGCCCGAATCGCTCTCCTGTAATTTTTTGTGTAGATCTTGCATCAAAGATAATTTTTGCTATTTAATGTATACCGTCGCATTTTTCGTTTTAATATTGACTTGTACAGCTAAAATATAGAATCATGAACCCAAATATATATGGTTGGTAGGGACTTTTTCATCGGTTGCTATGGACTTACTCAATGACCTTGACACTTGACCCTCCGTTTTACTTGTACAGTTACCATTTAATCTAAACATCTGTGACAATATGTCAGACTTTATTTTTACTGATAATTACTGTTTATTTGTAAACAATCTTTCAAGGGCAAAAACTCTTGTAAGATGTCAATTGACAATTTTTGTTATGTGACTTATTTGTATAGATCTTACTTTGCTGAAAATTTTTGATGTTTACAGTTTGTCTTAATCTATAATAATATTCAAGTTAATAACATAAAACTGCTAAATTTCCTTCAAATTAACAGATCAGAGGCAATAACCCAAAAATGGGTTGACTGATTCATCTGAAAATTTCATGGCAGGTAGATCTTGACATCATAAACATTTTTACTTCTCGTCTGTTTTGCTTTAACTCCTTTAGTTTTTGAGATACGAGTTAATTTTTCTATTTTTAGCCATGGCAGCCATGTTTTTTAATGGAAAATAGAATAAAACACGAACTTTAGACTAGATACCCTAAGGATCTTTCAGCCTAAGTTTAGCTGAAATTGATCCTGTAGTTTTTTCAGAGAAGATTCTTGAAAAGTTTACGGGAAAAAATGTGAAAAATTGGGCAAAAATTCAGGGGCAATAACCCAACAAAGGGTTGATTGATTTGTCTGAAAATTTCATACCAGGTAGATCTTCACCTGATGAACATTTTTACCAAGTGTCAGTTTTGCTCCAAATGCTTTAGTTAATGAGATATAAGCCAAAAACTGCAGTTTACCCCATAGTGGCCATGCTTCTTGACGGTTAGGAAAATAAAACACAAACTTCATACTAAATACCCTAGGATCATTCCACTTAAGTTTGGAGAAAAGGGTTCAATTATTTCAGTAAAGAAGATCTTTGAAAAAGTTTGCAGGGACAGACGACGGATGCCAAGTGATGGCAAAAGCTCATACTAGTATGTCCTTTTAGGACAGGTGAGCTAAAAATCCTATCAGTATTACCTGATACAATTGCAACAATGACCAGAATATTAAACATTCCAAAGAACAGCCCAACTCTAAATGTTGTCATTGGATTTTGCTGAAAAAAAAAACAACAAACAAATCATAAAACACAATCGTTTATTTATTTATTTTTAGATTCTCAAACTCTGTTTGCTTGAATGATGTTTTGTTATCGATTTTTCCAACTGGAGAAAAACAAAAATGCTGCATTGGAAGCCATTTTATTATTCATAATAAAGAAATCATGATAGATGAATTATTGTTTAACTTCCAGTGGTAACCAGGTGCATATCAGGACGAGGAAATGTTAATATGATATGAATGTGATCCCTGCTTTGTACTAGACCGACACGCTGAGCCGGATTTTTAACGTGCTAGCTCATGAGGTAAATATCCGCAGGAAGACATATCACCTCACTCACAAACATTATATACTGACTCCGAGCTTACTGGTCGATCTTTGCTCTTACTCCTATTTGCTCGTGTTTGGCGGAGAAGCAGCAAATACCAATTTTAATGTCTTTGGTCTGACCCGGCTGGGGATCTAACTCGCGACCTTCCACACTCGAGGTGAGCACGCTACCACGAGACCACCGAGGCAATTAAATCATGATAGATGAATCAAGACTGACAAAAATACAACAAAATCATCTCGTTTCAAACTAAAGTCAATGGACAAATGATTCGTCACCTATCTTTCTATACTGATACAAATTTACAAATTTTCAAAAAATTATTGTAAAATCATTTCAAACAAAATTTCATGAAATCTGTACCCTCAGAAGAAAAAGGTTTCAAGTCATTTTGTGTAATACATGGTATTCATATAGATTTCAGAGTTGTAATCACCAAAAAAAATTTATGATGTCAAAAAATTGGTTGAATATACATGTATAGGGAAAATATAATGTGAAAAGTTTCTTTGTAATTAAATCATTGTCACTCATAAACCATGAATCTGACATACAAAAATAAACAATGAAATTTCAAAAATTTCTCTTTCTGACATTGAAAATTAGTTGAGAAATGACTTCACAATAACTTTTTGAAATATTGTGAATTTTTATAGAAACCTAAGGCAAAAATCGGATGTGACGGATAATTATGTCCACTAACTGTATATAACACATGTCAAAGAACAGCAATAGTAGTGCTATTCCTGATCTTAGATTTTGTTACATACGTATGTCGAGAAAGTGTGTCAAGAACCAATCTACCATATTGCTTCATTCGTGTCCTCAAGGTCAGATATTTTTCTAAATAAGGAGTCATTATTTTTTCATTAAATTTTAAGTTTTGAGGTAAATTAGAGGTTGACTTTAATAAATGTACATGATTGCATTCAAAGTGATTACTTAGACAATTCAATCTTAAATTTTTTATTCGTTTCTGGTAGGCTATACATGTAGTTTAACTTATACATACATGTACATGCATATCTTGTATTTTTTATATTTTTTTTTTTTTTTCACTATTGTTGTCATAATCAATATCAAACAATGTAATCGACTGTATTAAATTTCTGATAATTACTCTGCCTTCGCAGGACCCTTTGATTGGCAATAAAATATTTGTTGTTGCTGCACCATAGTGTGGTTACTTTAGTATTATATCATATTTCTATAAATCGAACAGTACATCAAACTTACCTTCTCACCAAGGGGAGGCACTCTAAGTCTTTTCATGGCTTTCTGTCTGTTTCCACCTTCTAAGTCTGAGGTAACACTTTGCTACAATAGGTTAAGGTAGTTTATCTATATATAGACTGTACTTCTTTTCTCAGTGGGTTACAATATTCATACACACAAAACAGTTAAAATTTACAATAAAATAATCCTATACACCAGATAGTTTAATTCTAAATTTTCAATATTTGAGTTAAAGGAAGCATGTTGAAATCGAATTGTTTCACACGACTTTCATTTTCCAATCATTTTTTTTTTAAATACTGTCCTGGACAACAGCCACCTGTGCTATTGCAAAAATTGTGCTAACAAAATTATGTTATATATCAGTTTCTGAGCAAATTTGCAAGTTAAGTTGCGGGGGGCAATTTGATTTAAAAACACCTATGCGCACACTTAAGGACGATTGCTGTTCTAATAGGAAATAAATAGGATTTGAAATAGGTATTTTAGTTTGAGAGAACATATGAATAGTAAACAAATAAGCAAGAAAAAAAATATAGGTTCATGTGCTCTTTTTAGAGCTATAAGGCCTTGAAAATTTGCAAGAAATGGGTTTTCTCTGAATTTTTCAATGTCTTTGCATTGCAACTTTAGTCTCTCAAAAATGTATGAAAAAATAAAAAGAATTTCATAAAATTTTGTCAAATACCATATCAAGGTATATATGATTGAATTATAAAAGAAAAATTGGGAGTTCATGGGCAAAACATTTCATGTTTAAGAAATGGATAAAACCCGAGGATTCCGAAAATCTGACAAAAAGACCAAAACATGACCAGCGAGCATCCTTAAATGTACTTATCTCTATAATGCATAACAACTGATACTGCTAATTAGTCATATTATCATGTTTTATTTCAAAAATCAAATAATGTACGTGATTTACTATAATATTATCTCCTTGGCGTGTTTCTTTAATTCTAGTTAATTGCATACGAGTATAGCTGCAAAATCTACTCTGAACTTTTTTCAATCTCTTTCATATCCAATATTAGTTTGGAAATGATTTTTCAGCCAATATTGTATCTATCTATTTGGTGTAATACATGTACATCAAACGGGAACTATTTCATCAAATCACATTCCCAAAATTTTGAAATTACTTAGCATATTTAAAAATTTAACCTCAATCAACTGTCATGAATGAGAGAGATAAGTGGGTGTGCTATGGAGAAAATTACTGTCTGTCAAGAATACATTGATAATAAATTTGCACTAATCATGAAAGAAACATTTCTTGCCCTTTAATACACAGGTTTGACTTTACAGTGTTCTCCCTAAAATACTTTGAAGGTGCAAAAATTACTTAAGAAATTCACAATTTTTTATACAATCTTAAAAAAATTTATGTTGAAACTTAATTTTCACCTTAACCTTGACCCATTTCGGAGAAATTAAGATCCAAAATACAACTGAGGCACAAAACAACAGTGCACTTTAACTGAAAGACATAAATTATTTTTTTTGGAGAACAATTTTTCTTTATTTATATTTAATTGGGGTTCAAGATATACCAACTTAAACTAATTGTCATTTTCGACATCTACAGAGCAAAGCGGATTTAATGATTACCCTTGTTTACCTCAGTTTCTTTAATGAGATGATCAACTTCTTTGTTTGTATAAAATGGTGCTGTTTCTACATTCTGTTGTCTCCATTCTGTTCCTCTTGTTGTCTGCATTATCTATAATTAATGGGAAAAATTCAATGAAAATAACTTTACTTTGCAATAAAAAGACACTCCAAGGTAAAAATATTTATCGTTTTTATAAATGAAAACAAAAATAAATTTATCAAAATAATAGTCTTGTCTGCTCTTCGGTTATTGTGACAAAAAATTTGAAAGCATTATTATTTTAATCACTTTCAATTAAAAAAGTAAAAAAAAAGTATTTATATATTGGGAATTGATTTCAATTGCCCAGATTTAGACTTGATCCTCTAATGATTGTTGGTTAATGTGCAATTAGGACATATTCAGAAGGAGATGTTGATGTCGTATGAATATAAATACTGCTTTGTACTAGACCTACAAATTAGGTAACAGTTATAAGGAAAACATGTCACCCCACCAGCACAAATAAAAAAATTTAAAAAAAATCACTAAGCAGTAAAAACAAATCAGGTTTGTGAAATTTCCTTTCTGAGTTAACAGTGTTCTCCTCAGGCTTATATACCACAATGGTATCACTGTGCTATAATTTTTTACCATGATGCTATAATTTTTTACCACTGTGCTATTCATATTAACAAATGTATATGATTTTAATATGATAAGTTAATATGTTCCCTTTTTTCTTTCTTTTCATCATCAGCAGCAAGAATCCAATGAGTCTAAAACAGTGATTTATTCATTCTTATACATTATGGGAAAATCTATTCTTTTTACAAAATGCCTTTACAATGATATCAAGAGATGGAAAGATTTGCCACAAAGACAGTACCACAACGCTATTTAGAATTTCTGGGGAGAACACTGTAGTTTGCAATTTACTCAAGTTTCATTTTAGACAATACAGTCAAACCTGTCTATAAAGGTCATCCAAGGAACCAAAAAAAGTGCCCTTTATGAGCAGGTCCCCTTTATACAGAGGTTAATTTTACATGTTTTGTTCATAAATGGGACTTTTTTACTGTGCCCTTTATAGACAGTGATTTGATATATAGAGGTGCCCTTTATAGACAGTGATTTGCTATATAGAGGTGCCCTTTATAGACAGTGATTTGCTATATAGAGGTGCCCTTTAAAGCAGGTTTGACTGTACTTACTTTATCATGTTTCTTTAAGATCTTTCTAAAACCTGTAAAATTAAGAGACTGGTAATTCTGTAACAGGATAAGACTCAGATAGAACTCGCTGAACGCCAGTTTCAGATCATGAAGTTTGCGAGTGTGGATTTGAGTCGTCTCTCGGTGCTCCCTGTCTTTAAATAAGGCATAAACTGCACTTGATTTACGTCGTCGCAATCCATGAGGTTTATGTGCATGCTCTAGAAATGCATCAAGCTCTGCACGTAAACTTGCAAATCTTCTGTTTGCTTCAGATATTTTCTCTGAAATATAAAGACAATGTAAGTTTTAAACTAATAAGCTCTACACCACATAAATCTTAACATTTCAAATGTAACACTTTAGGATTGAAATTTTCTGGACACACTACCTAGCCTAGAGCTAATTTCAGTACTTATAATTTACTAGCCTGATATGTCAAAGTAATAGCAAATTGTGACTTATAGGGTATAGAAATATACCCGCTTTGGTTTTATGCAATTGATCAACAGCATTATCCCTACTGCTGGCATGAACTTATGTTAGACGTCTAAAATTAGCTATCTCTTCTAGATTCTTAAATTGTATTAAAGTGATAGGCATCAGATCAAAATTCAGTACTGTAAGGCTTTGACAGTCAAGAAACATGGTAGAACATCAACAAAAAACTGTGTGAGCTTGTGCTACTTTGAACCCTAACTTTTTTTAAACAGGTAAGAAAGTACAGTTGAATCTCATTATCTTGAAATCGCTTGAGTTGAAATTTCGGTTATGTCGAATCTTTTTTTTTTGTCGTGACAAGCCAACAGTAAAATTTATATATTTTAATTCCTTTTATCTCGAAATCCGATGAGTCAATATTTCGGTTGTGTCTAATTGATATTATGTAGAAAGGAAATATAATTAGTTGAAATATAAACTTGTTATGTCCAATTTACCGGTATTAATCATCTGTACATGTGAACCAAATTTTTACACCTATCAAACAGTATGTAGGAAAATTATATTTTGATAACAATCTTGTTAAGACTTAAATGTTTTATTACGTTTTTACAATTAAACAATATATCAGATTTTGTGACAAAAATAAATTGTTTTATCACAGTATGTGATCATCCTTTTTATTCAAACTACTGTTATAAGATTTGGATTATGAAAAGAATTTATAAAATCAATATTGGTCAACATGAAAGGATTATCAATTTGTGATTTTAAACAAATTCTAATTAAGAAACAATAAGAATTTTTGAGACAATCATCATTAATCAAAATCATTTGATGTACGCTAACTAATAAAAATGATCAATGAAAGCATGGAGAGGAATATAGAAGTCATATTGTCCAAAAACTCGAGAGAATTTCCAGCTCCTTTTAAGTCGAACTTCGGCTATCTTGAACCAAATTCCATGGTCCCTTGCAACTTCAAGATAACGAGATTCAACTATATATGGAGTATAAGTGTGTTACTAGTGAATACTACATTTACAAATACAAACCATAGAAGAAGGTGTTGATTTTAGACAGTTCTTTGTCACAAAACTGAAAAAATCTTTCATCAAATCTGGCATAATATCTTTGTAATGTGCTGGCATCAGTCACTGAAAATGGAAGAAAATGAAATAGTGAGAAAAAAGTTGACTACATCTATTTAGTTTATGAAAGTACTTCTGAATTAATGGATGCTTCCAGAATGCATTGCTGATAATAAAGCATAATAAACATGTTTAATAAAAATTTCATATCTAAAATTGGTTTTTTTGGCATTTAAGTATTATTTTTATTCAAAACAGCACAATACATTGGTTGGATACAAATTAAAGCACCTCTTTTCCTACAATGTAAAACTCAGCACTTCTCTGCCCTTGAACCTTGCCTGGAAAATTGACATGTACCAGTGATAGAAAGGTGTATTTTCTTTAACAAATTTTATTTACTACTACACGACACCATTCCATGAATTATTTACCCCTTACAATTCTTATTTATAAAAGTTACCATGGCTACCAAGATTTAATTAAAGTAAAAAACTTCCTTTTTTCATATTTTAACTGGCAACTTAATCAAATGTATTCGAGGTTACATATTAGTATAAAAATACAAAATTACCTTCGGTTGATGGGGACTGTTCATAGGCTTCATAGATCAAATCTTTCAACGCCTGTAAAATAGAGCAATCATTACTAGGAATCAAAATAAAATGTTTCTGTGTTAAAATCAAAAGATGAACAAGAGTGGACAAACTACATGTCTCGTCTGAGTATGCACATGGACACAGAATAATGATTATCTGATACCTGACATTTTGCAAGTCAAGGGAAAATGTGTTAAAAGAAATTGAGGTCAAGGTCAAAAGGCAGGTGTCATACCGACATGTATCCACAAAGAACTATCTATTGACCAAATATGGTGGGTCTAGGTATTAAAGTTGCTGAGAAATGGACCTAATCTCGAAAATGTGACAAAGTCACGCAAGTATGCAATAGAGGTCAAAGTCCAGAGACACGTGTCAGACTTGCATGTACCCACTAAGAACTATCTACATGTATAGACCAAACACGGATGGGTCTAGGTATTACAGTTGCATAAAAAAGGACTTAATCAAGAAATTTGGATGAAAGTCACTCAACCATGAAACTGAGGTCAAGGTCCAGAGACAAGTGTCAGACTGGCATTCACCCACCAAGAACTATCAATAGACCATATACAGTAGGTCTAGGTATTACAGTTTCTGAGGAATGGACTTTACCACGAAAAAGTGACAAAGTCACTCAAGCATAAAATTGAGATCAAGGTCACAAACCAGGTGTCAGACTGACATCTACCCACCAAGAACTATCTATTGACCAAATATGTTGGGTCCAGGTATTGTAGTTGCTGAGAAATGGACTTAACCATGAAAAAGTGACAAAGTCACTCAGCATGAAATTGAGGTCAAGGCCCCAAGCCAGGTGTCAGAATGGCATGCACCCACCAAGAACTATCTATAGACCAATTATGGTTGGTCTAGGTATTACAGTTGCTGAGAAATTGATTTAACCACGAAACTTAGACGCAGATTTAAATTCATGTTCGTGAAGTCAGTGAACCATGAAAATGAGGTCAGGGTCACAAGACAATTCAAGTATACTCCGGCATACCTTATACGATAAGCTACCTTGTGGACCATAAATCTTAATTGTAGGTATTACATGTTCAAAGTTATTAAAGTTTTAAAAAAGTTTACGCCGCCGCCGGAAAGTAATACCTATATCTCGCCTCCGCGACTTTTCATCACAGGCGAGACAATAAAACCGCAGCAAGTCATGCATGCCATATATTTTAAGCACTTATTAAATGTTCTTTCACTTTATATATAAAAAATATTGCTTAAGGCTTTTATATATATGTCAATATACAAATGAGGTAACAAATAATAAGACTTAAATTCCTCTATGCTTTCACTTTCATAACATAAGAAACTTTATTATTTATATTCTTTATCAAAATTTGGCAGCTTAAATACTTAAATTCTAGACATTTCAAACAAGGATCAAGCATATTGTGAAAGTCAACATATTTGAAACTATACTTGTAATGAAGGTATTCACTTTCATAACACACATGTAAGAAACTGGATCATTGATCAAAATGTTGCAGCCTTGCTTAAACTTTACACACTTCAAACAAGAATGAGGCATAACCTGAAAGTCAACATATTTCAAACTAATGAAAAGAACCTTGCAACTGTTCATATTTTTATCTGAAGATGCCAGATTAAACGCAAAAATAAATGAACTGCAGCTGTGCACAATTAAAACATGTACAGAAAATATGCTTTTAATTCATTATAAATACAAGCAATCAAAGAACTGTTTTGATGCTTGGGGGTGGTAAATCTCCGCATTTCCAACAAATAAAACCTATTTTTGTGAATGAAATTTTTTCTTGTTTTCTTTTGGTTATAATGTGTGAGTTCTTGGTCTATTGGTTAAGGTCGCTGGCTACGGTACTGAAGGTCCTGGGTTCGAGCCTCGGTTAGAGCCTGGAAAATTTGGTACGTTAGAAGGGCGTTTTTCATACATCTCTGTTACCTGCACCGGAGTATTAAACTAGTCTGAGTATGTGGGGGCCTCGTTTGGTCAAAGTTAGTCCCTACTGGAGATCAATCTGCTAGTAAAAGTATGCCTATACTACTACATGTAAATCACTGAAATACTGTGGTAGGTAGTGCTTCTGGTTGACATCTCTTAGGTTTGTCTGTTCCCTCCGAGATGCCCGGTGGTTTTCTCTGAGTACTTCGGCCTCCTCCAACATAAAAACAGACTTCCGGTGTCCTAACCCTCCCTTGGTGTTGGCCGGGTTGGGGATTGTCCTGGTGATGGGTTGTAAATAGTTAGTGACACATCTCCATTAATCCTATAGGGAGTGTACATGGATCCGCTGTACCCTTGCAGTCAATCGAGGGGTGCGTCTTGAATGGCGTAATTTCGGTACATACATACATAAAATGACAGAATTTTCAGGTTAACCTACCTCATACTGGATGTATTGTTTTCTCCATTCTGGTGTTATATGAGCTCCAAGATGTTCTGCAAACTTCATGGTTCTAAAAGTACTTGATTACTGCTGCTAACGATCTTCTCTTCTTATCATTATGTCATAATATTTATATCTGTTATTCTGAAATTGAAAGTAGCTAGATCTACATGTACATGTAAGCAGTCTCCATTTTCATTGACATTGTGTCAAAGAATTCAAATGTTTATGAAGAACGTGACAATGAAAATGTTACATAAATATAATGAAATGAAGAACTGTGTGATTGTTTACTATGCTCTTAAATAACCTACAGAGCGTGAAATCGCTATTATCAAATAACATGTTTGGCTGCGGATCTATTTTTATCTCGTCATGTGAAAACGTCAAAAGTGCGCATAAAATGATGACGTTGCAAGGTTACTACACAAAGCTATTTGGTAAGGCGACAGGTGCGTGGATTTAAAAAGTGTAAATGTACAATCATGATTAAACACAACAACATAATGACAGTGAAGTTTTTTGTTTTGAGTTGATAAACATTTAATTGAAAAAAAATGGAACCTGGTTAGAGTGAAATAATTAAAATCCTGGTGCAAAATGCTTCAAAATCGATTTAACAAACATCTGGCTCAAATAGATAGGAATTCTGAAACTGATAATGGTTATCAAGAAATCCACGCATTTAACCAGGAACAAGAGAAATTACAGGAATTTACCTCAGTTGATAAAACTGTATGTGGTAATGAACCCAATTATCATGACAGCATGACTGTCACGGGCAATAAATATTTAACCTCAGATTTTGATATAAGGAGGGGTGGAAATTGTGCTTTCAAGACAGGATTAAACCTACGACTCAGGAATAATAAACATGAAATGTTAAACCGTGCTGTAGATATGGAACTATGGTCTAAAATGGTATGTTTTCAGACCTCTAAATCATTTAAAATTAGCTCGTTTTTATGAATTACATTTGTTTTCAGGTGTTTTAAAAAAATATCTATTTATCTTGCAGAATTTTTTTAATCTTCTTGCAAAAATTTTTAGAAAAAAAGATAGTTGAAAGACAAAACCTTAACTTTATTTTCACTTTTATAAAAAATATAATTTTCAAATTTGTAAAAGTGTAAAGTGACAAATGTATAGACATAGAAAAACTTGAATGATCTCTTTTCAGTTTTCTAAGATTTTTATCATTTTACTTACATTAGCTGAGACATAACAAGAGGATAATGTTTTCAGGCTTATCATTAGTCTCACAAATTTTTTTAAAGTAAGATCAATTTTCAAATTTTAACAAAAAACAAAAAAAATTATCTTGGCTTGAATTTCGTCTCAATTTCATCTGAGTATTGAAAAAAATAATTAATGTGTTTAAATGCTACCCAAGTTATTGGTACTAAGTTTTGGCAAAAAAGATGCAGAAATTAATATACCTGTAGAAAATTTGTAGAATGCACATCTACAATGTAGATGTATATTGCTTCATAAATACTATAAATTATAATAATCCCATACCTACATTTAGAATTTTATTTTAAAAGGATGTAATATTTGCCAAATAGATTTTCATTTTATTGATGAAAATTTTATAAGGGGGTCACAAGATACATGTAAATGTATAATAAATTAATTACTACATATAATTGGTAAAAGCCAAAATAAAATTAACATGATTTGATGTTGATCGAGTTGTAAAAAATGAGCAAAAAACTAAGTATGTTGCGAAACAGTTCATGTGATAATAGCATGAATAGATGACAAGAAAAATAAATGGAAATGGTGAGCTGTCAAAAGGGGCATAAAACGACTAAAATGCATGAAATACACAAGTCGAACAAAACCAAATATAAAATCGTAAAAAAAAAACAACAAACTAAAAAGTTAAAAATACCCAACGTTTCAACCAATATGGTCTTGATCACGAGCATGTAAAAAATAAAAATAATAAGGTGTTGACTCTTTGAAACCCAGAGCGAGACTGAGTCTGTACATAAAAAGTAAACAAAAACAAAAAATATAGTTGTTTATTGAAAATTTATATAGTAACATTCCTCTGCTGATTTGTTGCCGAAATTTTAACCATATGGTAAATTTTTATGAATATACTTGTCATAAAAGAAAAACATACCTTCATGAATCAGTTTTAAGATACAATGTATTTTCAGTTATTTTGGTCTATGTGGGCCAAAACCCCTTAATTTGTCATTTTCTAAGGCCATCACAAAAAACTGTCTGATGTCTTGACACAAAATGATAACATTCCCATTTCCGAAAGACATTGACATTGTTCTTTTATAATGGTGGATTAAAGACAATTAAGCTACATGTAATGTCAGAGGAAATTATGAAAATTTTGGCCAAAATAAGTAATATTGTTAATCATTTGATACATATTACTTCAGATGTGTGAAGAAAAAAAATCCTATAATTATATTTGTATGGACTTCTGTTTGCAAACGAAAAAAGTTGTTTAAAGAAGATATTTGAGAAAAACTTCAAATATTATGTTATTCATGTTAAAAGGGTTTCTCTTTAGAGATACATGTACTATGATGTTGTAATGTGAATATCTTGGCGATGTCATTACCTCCTCTGTTCTGTATTGTACTCTCTAAAATGCTTTCACAACTAGGATATCAGGCTAAAAGATCGCTATTAGAGAGATTACTACACAGTTTCACTAAACTTATGTGTCTTTAAAATAACAAGTCTAATATATAGGAAATGAAAAAATTATAGAAAAGTCAAACAAATTAAATAAGGAAAGGAAAGGACTTGTTAGCAAATTTAAGTGAAAATTTTTAATTATTAAGTGAAAAAATAATAGACATCTTAAATAGCCAAAAATATGATCAAACACTAGCTACATGTACCTATATATGTGCTATTGTCTTAGTGGTACAAGGTATATTAAAATGAAATTAAATCATTATTTTTCCACAACATTTTTATTGTATTTTGTGTGTAATGAATAAGAACAAATGAGAATGGGGATTTTTGTTTTGTTTTTTTTATTACCTCTATCCCACTTACAAAAGTGTTCATGTGTGTCTTTTTTTCAATCAGACACCAAATTTCAATCACTAGCCCTTCAGATTTGGCAGCTCTAAGCAATTATTATTGAAAAAAGTTTAATGTTACAATTTAAATGAATATATATTTAAATGCCAATGTGTTTAAAGGCAATTGTTATTTCAAGAGTTTTGGGTATATTTACTATAAGTTTTAAGTATTTAAGGTAATTTAAGTACATAATACATAGTTTAAATATTTTAGTTTTTAATAATTGACCAACGACAATAATCAGGAACTTTGTTGAATGAATTTAGGTATTGAATTAATTGTATTCAAATGAAAAGATTGTAAGTTTCAAACTTGAACTTCATAGGTCAAAAATTACTTGGAGTGTTTAAAATTATTATGTTACAAATGAATGGCCAGACCAAATTTATTTTTCGTTCTTTGGATTTCACTGCTCAGATTTTCGGACCTTTTAAATTTTAAGAAAAAACTTTACTTGCCAATTCACAAAAATTCTTCATACTTCAAGAAATTAAAATAAAAAAATAAAAAGTGTTCACCTGCTCCTAAAATTGGTTAAGTAATAGGGATTTTTTGCAGTATTTTAGTTAAAAAAATTTGTACCGCACATTAATTTTATCTTCGCCTGAAAAAATCTAGTCCTCAAAAAATAAAATATATAAATTATGCTCGCTCGCACCTAATTTTGCATAAAAAATCAGTTTGGTGTGGCCTAACCATTAAAGGTTAGTTGTGTTAAACAGCACTCTTTAATCATGATAATTGCTTTTATAGATGTTTTTCTTTGATTCAAAATGTGAAGTGTACAGTGTTAACAAATGATTTACAATTTTGCATGACCAAATTTTATATTAGGCCAAGTAAAAAAATATGTGTGGTTCATGTTACTTCAAGATAAAAAATAAGGTAGGTAGGAAGGTACATCATGTACATATGTAGGAATTTTTTTTTCTTCATTTGACAAATTATTTTCACATAGAGACTATGGTAGAGATTCTGATTTAACGGTGCTTTATTGAAAAATGTCCAAAAAATCTTTAGGGTAGGTAGGGTAACCAGAACCACACATTTTTAGCTCACCTGGCTAAAAGCCAGGGTGAGCTTTTGCCATCACTTTGCGTCTGTCGTCCGTCGTCCGTCGTCCGCCGTTAACTTTTCACATTTCAATCTTCTTCTAAAAAACCACTGAACCAAATGGAACCAAACTTGGCAGCAATGTTCCTGTGAAGGTCCTTTACAGAATTTGTAATTTTGGTGCTGATCGAATATTCAACATGGCTGCCAGGCCCAATAATGTGTTCTGATTGGCTGAAATTTCAAAAATCTTCTTGTTTTATGTTATTATTTAAAAAATCTTCTCCTCTGCAACTATTGAATGGATTTGGATAAAACTTACCATGATTGTTCCTTTAAATAGGGTATCCTGCACAAAGTTTATGCTTCGATTTTTGATCCGTTGAAAAACATGGCCACTGTTACTAAAAATAGAACATATCGGTCAAACAACAGTTTTTCACAAATATCTCAAAAATCATTAGGTTATGGCAAATTCTGGCAGGTTGAAAGTGTTCCGCATGATGAGTGCTACCTGTGTGCTGATTTTCGTGAAAATTTGTCAACTGATGTTAGAGTTATTGCCCTTTTTTGACATTTTTGGTTTTTTTTTATGTTATTATTTCAAAAATATTTTTCTCTGAAACTACTATTCAAAATCAAATGAAACTTGGTAAGATTGTTCCTTAGGGTATCCTGCAAAAAGTTAATGCTTGGATTTTTGATTGGTCAAAAAACATGTCCGCCCTTACTAAAAATAGAACATAGGTGTCAAAATGCTGTTTTTTGCTATTTTTTCCTGAATTATAGAAAGAAAATGAAGATGAAAGCTACTTTCAAGGTAAACATGGTATCCCGAGTTGAGTGGTGATGATGAAAGTTTGTTTTGGATGGCCATTTTTAAAATGGCTGCCATTTTCCCGCCATTTTTTACACTTGCTCGGATTTCAACAATATTTGGTTTTTAAAGTAACATGGTATCCTTAGTGAATGGTGATGATGAGAATGTTGTATAACAATGATTAAACTTCATAATATTGTTAACAAATTTTCAAACATCTCCTCTGAAACTACTAGGGGGATTTGGATGAAAGTCTACAAAATGACAGATGAGTTAAGCATGGTTTATTGGATAAAAACCAACAGCTTAGTCAATATGATCAAAGATGAAGCATAATAGAAAATATAAAGCCTTAACCCACAATTTTTACATAACTTCTTTCAAACATTTTAAAAACAAAGACAACATATAGACCAAAAGATTTATACTTGTATTTGAAGATGAATTAAAGCTTGTATTTTGTATTGTGAATCATCAGATTGATCATGACTGTATCTTAATCAAGCGTAGGGAGAACTCATGCCCATTTCTTTCCAGAGGTTCTTGAAAGGCTTTTAAAGGTATTTTCAGCATTTTACATGACCTTTAATACTCAGTTTAATTTACAACAAACATTAATATATTAATTTAGTTTATAGTGCATTGTTTGCAAGGTGAGCGATTCAGGCTCTTGAGAGCCTCTTGTTTCTATTTGGCCTTAGTTACCTAAAATTTATAATGTTACTACAGTATTAAGAGGAAGTTATAGTTTTGAAAAGTTTGGTTGTGACTTTAAATAACTTAAGTTCAAATCCATTTTGTGTTGAGGTGTGTTTGACTCGAATCTTAATTGACAAGACTTGCAAGTTTTCCTGGGTTCTCAGTACACATACTCCAGCTAGACCTCCAAAAATGAAAACTACATGTAAATGTAGCTACTGCAATATAGCTGAAAGTTGAGTGGAATACCAATAAGTCAAACTTAAATTGGTTCACTGTATTTCAGAAAAGTTTTTAACTGAATTTTTCAACATAAAAAAAAATGGGGTTTTAGTTAGGTGATCTTTGGCAGGCTGGCAGCTCAAAACAATAATTAGGAAAACTCCTTTATACAGCTCATTTCTCATTAATTCCAATCACCAAAATTTCTATTCTAAATAAGTACCTTAAGGTCAGTTAGACTACGCAAAGACTATCTTTTCTACTTACAATGTATAGCTACAAGTTTATTACATTTGGATATTGAGTACTGTATTTATTTTGGATGTGTGGTTGATTTTTTTGAATTTTTGACTTTTTTGTGGTGGGGCATTTATTGGTCTTTGTTGAAGGCCACATGACAATCAGACTTAAAACATGTAAACCATCTTTTCCACGGGATGTCATCTCATGGATGCTCATGCCATATTCATATTTAAATATGATATAAGTCAGACGGTTTATTTTTCTCAGAGTGAACTTTGAACTTTAGTTGCTTTAACCATTTTTTTGTAAATGAATTATTAATTGTTATTTAGAGTCTTATCAATTATCTTTATGTAGTGAAACTTTTGGGAAACCCTAATTTGTTTTAAATTCTTTTAATTTATATATACATTTGTATATCTTGCTTAGATTATGGTTGGTTTAGCAACATCTTCAGCTCC
This sequence comes from Mytilisepta virgata, assembly GCA_028015205.1. NCBI lineage: Eukaryota > Metazoa > Mollusca > Bivalvia > Mytilida > Mytilidae > Mytilisepta > Mytilisepta virgata. The sequence goes on from JAPWFG010000023.1 coordinate 1,061,669, forward strand.
TTGACATATACATGTTGGTCCGAGACCACAATTAATTCATAATGCATTTTCATATTAAAATAAAATTTAATTTTAAAAAAATTGCACTAGCTCAAACTTGAAAATCTTTGTCATGTGCAAAGTATACTTACTTCCAATTATAATATAAAATTAAAAAAAAACTCATCAGTGCTAACTCACGATATTGGCAAAAATATCTCCTAGGGTAGCAGAATTCTTGAAGACAGCAGATGACACCCTAAATATTGACCCTTTTCTATCTGACCAAATCACCACTTTTACTTATGACAGCTCATTTAAACTTTTTAAAACATCAACTTTGAACATTCTACTATAAAAATAGAACAAAAACCATTTAAAAATGCTTTAATAAGGGGCAGAAAATAAAAATGGTAGAAATACAGTAAATTTATATTTAACAAATAGTTCATGACACTGAGGGTCATATGGCAGTATATGGACCAGTTGGTCGCCGACCAAAATTATACGGACCAACTGGTCCATATACTGACATTTGACCCGAAGTGTCATGAACTAATTGTTATATGATACTTTTCTGGGATTTAATCGAATTTAATCGATTTTGCCAAAACGAGGCGGTCCATATAGCATTATATGGACCGGCTTGGATAACATAGATAAATAGAGTAGTAAAAATGTAAAAGTATAATATAAGGGATTATATTTGTGGACAACGAAAAGTGTGTGCTAATTGTGGTCTTGGGCCTATTCTGAATATATTATATGTATAGAAATGTACATGTTACTGTATAAAAGTTCTAAATCAATCATTACAATAGCATATAAATATACATTTACATGATTTATGCATTGACATTTAATTTTATGTAAAAATAAATCTGTGTTTACGTTAATTTCAATTCAGCTTCATGGCAAAATATAAATATCCTTAATTATGATATTTTGGTGTGTTACAATTTGGCACTTTTTGTTAGAACTCACAGTGTTTAAGTTTGGCACTTTGAGAAAAAATGAAAATAATTTTTTTTTAAATTAAATTAAAAGTCTCGAGCTGTTATCAGGGTATGATTTATTAATCTGTTTCATTAGCAAAGTTTTTTGTCATGATAGTAATGTTGTTTCAATTAAGCAGATATGATTACAGCAGTTTGCTTCTAACCAAATTCATATCAATAAAAAAATGCCAGCTAAAATAAATGTTTATAAACCTTTTCAATTTGAAATTATTCTGGAAATGTTTTTTTTTTTTTTTTAGTGTTTTTAGCACATTTACATTTTACATTTCCCATTTCCACAATAGGCACGAAATAAACCAAAATCAAAATATCCCAAGAAAGAATAGATGTATACGTGGTATACATATGTATGTCTACATTTTGCATGTGAATATTGATAATACATGAATTTTAGAACACAGCCATTAATGACGTGCCCCTGATGATTTACATTGTGGTTCAAAACCTATTAAGATAATATATTTGTGAATAATAAATCTGCAGTGTTCTCCCCAGGCTTACATGTGTATATACCACAGTGGTACCACAGTGGTACCACTGTGCTATAAGTTTTTACCAAGATGCTATAATTTTTTACCACTGTGCTATAATTTTTTACCACAATGCTATAATTTTTTACCACAATGCTATAATTTTTTACCACTGTGCTATAATTTTTTACCATGATGCTATCATTTTTTACCACTGTGCTATTCATTTTAACAAATGTATATGATTTTCCTTTGATGAGTTAATATGTTCCCTTTTTCCTTTCTTTTCATCATCAGCAGCAAGAATACAATGAGCCTTAAACAGTGATTTATTCATTCTTATACATTATTGGAAAATCTATTCTTTTTAAAATGCCTTAACAATGATACCATAAGATGGAAGGATTTGCCACACTACCACAACACTATTTAGAATTTCTTGTTTGAACCATCATATATTAATTAAATGTACAAAACATATGAACATTACAGCATACCGGTACATGTAAGAAAAGAATTATAATTTTGAATAGATTGCTGATTCCTAAATTGTGATTTTAATGATGCCAAAATTTGGAAATAAAAACTTAAAACAAGAAATGGAGTATCAAGTTGACAGCAAACCACATTTATCTGCAATTTTTCACCATCTAAATAGATTTTTTCTATTGGAAGACCCGAGGTTAATATGTAAATTTTCAAGACTAGGACTACGTTGTATATAGCTGTATTATGTATTATCAGTTTATCATGTTTATGACGAGAAATATTTGAGGCAATCCAATTTTGAATTACATGTACATGTGTATTGTAAAATGGCCAAAGCAGTTACATTATATACACATAGTATGCATGTATTGTTAATTCTGATGCAATATGCTGTTTGTTATGTGGATTTTCCTTAGATGAAATTGAAAATTTGAGACCATCAATTCTGGAATTGATGCCCCCTAAGATGAAGTCACATGCATAGTATCTTTCCTGGATTTAAAAAATGCCCTGTTTGTTTAAAATCTTTACACTTGTACATGTATTAGCATATGATTAGGATGGGGAGTGTAGCCCTTATCAGAAACTCATTTCCAGGATTCTAAAATTATAATTTGAAGCAAGTTATTTCCCTTGCTGGGACGTAGTACTGGTTCGATGCAGTGCAGAGCAACCAGTAGGAAGTAAATAGAAATTATTTATTACTTTGATATACAAATATTTCCAGCTTTATAATCAAGTTTGATTACAATATGTTGGAAGCAAAAAGATCGTAAGTAGTTCCCAAATTTATATAAACCAAGCCTTACATGCAAATTAACAAGTTTTAAAGACAGTTAATCCTTTACTCTTCATTGCAGCGAACCAGTACTACGTCCAAGCAAGGGAAATAACTTGCCTCAAATTATAATTTTAGAGTCAGAATCGTGATTCCGGAAATTAGTTTCTGAAAAGGGCTATAGTATTTATTTTTATATTTGCCTTCGTCAGCTTTTGATTTAATGGTTATAATATCGTCAAAAGAATACCAAGGCAACAAAACAATTGGGAATAGTCTGTAAAATCGAAATCCAGAGCACGAAAAATTTATGAGAATGGAATAAAACAAAGAACTGACATGAGAATATACATACATGTATAACTAAAAGAATAAACAAACATAATAAGCTGAACAGAATTAGAACAAGACAGCACAGAAACTAAAAGCACTAGCAGTGTAAACACTTTCTGCAAATATTTGTACTGGTGCAGCTAACATGTACATAAGTAAACTCCTGTTTGCAATCATACATGTATTCACAGTTGATGTCAGAAAATATTAAAATCTCCTAATTGGAAAGTGTGTTAGGTCTGTATTTTTTAGATTGAAGCTGTATAAAGTTAATAAATTTATAAAAGGAGAGAAGAACAATTTTGTAATCAATTTATGATTAAAACTTGGAATATTGTCATATTTCTGTATGTTTGAAAGGGGAGATAATCATCAATCATTTTTATGATCAATATTTAATGAGAAAGCTGTTCTCCAGTATTGATTGACTTTTGTTAATCATAGAAAGGAATGCGATTTGTTGTAAAAGTTTTGTATTGTAATCTGTAAAGTGTCTATGTTCTTGGGGAATTTTTCATGTGATTATAAAGATAACTTCTAAATCTGCTGTTACATTCTGCATATAAACATGAAAGAAATCATTTGAAATTTAATGAAAATGCTTAATTTCAGGTAAATATGACTTTTTGATAATACAGTGAAAATTTTCTTGAGAGACCATCTTTTCTTAAATCACAAAGCTATATTTCTGGACATTTGCTCAGATGTTTTTAATTTTTATTGTACATTTGTGACAATTCTGATTGGTACATGTATGTCTTCATAGGCAGTGGTCTGTCAGTGCAGGTTTCATTGAGCTTTTTTTTTGTTAACAGAACATTTTAACTTACATGGATTCTTTTGTTTTTTTATTATGGAGTGCTAAAAACACATTTAAAATTTTTTTCGTATAAATTTCATACTATCAGCATGCATCTGAAAATTTTTTCAGATCAGGCACTAAACTTTGTAGCAATTTTAATATTGAAAAATTTTGCCCAAACATCCAAGTCAGGGTTTTGTATCCACGTTCGTTCCTACAAACCCTAACAACATTCATTCATATTTGACAGATCAGAAATGAACGATTTTCATCGGTTGCATCTCCAGGTAAAAAGAGAATCTATTTGCATCGTAGGTAGAATTTTTTAGGTCACACACCAGGTGGCAATATGTTTGACCCGCTAAATATGAATGAGTGTGGTCAGGGGTTTGGAGGAACAAATGTGGGTACAAAACTCTGACTTGGGAGGATGGCCTAGACTGACAAAAAAATTATTAAAATATGTTTCTGTTACTGTATCCAATGGTGTATAATGTCAACTGGCCTAAAGCAAATTATACTATATATATATATATATATATATATATATATATAGACTAAAATACAGGCTAATTGCTAATTTCAAGTCCAATATATTGTCATCAGAATTTTCCTATACATGATTTTTTGTAATGGCAAAAAGTAATATATCTGTTCAACACTATTTTTTATTTGCTCCTTAACATGTATCTGTCATTTTTTTTAAGTTGGAATGACTTTGGGGAAGTTCTCTTTACAAACCAATTAATTAAAAAAAAAATTTCTATAATTGCATTTCAGGCTTGTATTTTAATTATAATATAATTATTTGATTTAAATGAACCATACTTTATATTCCGGTCAAAATATGATAAAAATAATCCAAAAATTTTTTTCATTTCAGTCTGATGTTAAAACAAGAAGGAAAAGTTCCAGTGATATCTATTCTTCAGTTTTGAGAGAAAAACCTTCATCGTCAACAAGCCAGTCTGATTTCTTCCAGAATTTGTACAAAAAGTATCCTCAAGCATTTCAGTACAAATCTCCAAACCATCGCGGCCTCCGTCCAGGTAGGCGACTCTTTAGCTCTGGAGTTCGTCTTAATTATGAAGATGATACATCCTCTTTAGGTGATACGGGTAGTGTACATTCAGAAAGACCATATTCCAAGTGGGAAAGGGAAATTACGGACATGCTGGGAACAAAATTTGGTTTGGAACGTGGTTGTGTGACAAGTCCTACACCATCCATGGTATCGGATGCTTCTGTCCAAGATAGGTTGCATGCAACATCTGAATCTTTAAAACATTTATTACAACACAGAAAATATCACAGATCAAAACTTGTGAGTGATGTTGAACAAAGGTTAAGAAGGTCAAGCATAGTATCTGAAATGTCAGAAAATGACAATCCACTAAGTGATCTGGATAAGGAATTGGAGTACAGAGAACAAATGCTACAATCAATCAACAGGAAAAATATTGATAACCAAAAAACTGATTATAACCAGAATCAGAGACAGTGTTCAAAAAAGCCTTCACACTGGAGAGTTCATAGTCCTGAATCTCCCCCTGATAGTGCCATTGATGTAGATTCATCATCACTTCAATCAGCGGGGTCATTAGAAAGAAAGACTGAACCGACCTATGATCTGCAGTCCAAAGATACTCATCAGGTCTCTCATGATCAAATACCCAGAGCTGGGAACAAATTAAAAGTTTATGGTGCTGAACATCAACGCAGACAAGGAAAAATATTAGTGCGGAAAGGAGTAGTCCATAAAGGTAAAGAAAAATGTTTCTTTACATTAGAATTTTTGGTGTTTTTATTAAATGCTTGTATTTTGAATTGAGCACAGCATGTCCAACTTTATTAATTGTTTAATAAAATATTGTTACATGTGCATATGCCACTACGTAATTGTTAGGGACTGCATGGAGACTGTGAGAAGGGAGACAGGGATGGAGAATTAAGGAGATGAAAACCTGGAAGATTGCAATTGTATAGGGTAGTATCAATGCATTTTAAGCTCACCTGACCTGTCGTCCACAATCCACATTTTAATCTTCTCCTCAAAAACCACTGAGCCAATTGGGACCAAACTTTGGTGGAATGGTCCTTGGGTGGTCCCCTTCCAGAATTATGTCCAGTGTCCCCGGCCTTTGACCAAGATGGCGGCCAAGCTAAATATAGAAAAGGGGTGGGTCAAAATTTTAAAATTCTTCTCCTTTGAATCTACATTTGTACTATGTCAATCTCAGCCAAACTTTGCTGAAATGGGTGGTCCCCTTCAAAAATATGTGTCCAATGGTCCTAATCTCTGACCAAGATGGCCACCACAGCGGAACTTAGTTTATCATAGGACCCTATGGGAAATTCACATAAAAATCTTCTCGTCTGAAACTACTTGCCCAATTAGAACCAAACTGTGGTCGAATGGTCATAAGGAGGTCCTCTTTCAAAACTGTGTCTGATGGTCCCGACCTTTGACCAAGATGGCAACCACAGCCGAACTTAGTTTAACATAGGACCCTAGAGAAACTCACATAAAAATCTTATTGTCTGAAACTAGTGGCTGAGTTAGAACAAAACTTTGGTGGAATGGTCATAAGATGATTGTCTTTCAAAATTATGTCTAATGGTGCCAACCTCTGACCAAGATGGTTGCCACAGCTGAACTTAGATTAACATAGAACCCTAAGGGAAATTCACATAAAAATCTTGTCTGAAACTGCTTGCTGAATCAGAACTAAACTATGGTGGAATGGTCATTAAATGGCCCTCTTGCAAAATTTTGTCCAGTGGTCCTGACCTCCGACCAAGATGGCCGCCACAGCCTATTTTAGTTTAACATAGAACCTTATGGGAAATTTACATTATAAATGCATTGAAATTAAACCTTTTCTGTTATTACTGTATATAGATTAACATAACAATTTAATTATCATCATTTATTTGAAACAAATTTTCTCATAAGCTACATGTATGAGGTGGGAAGATTTGGTTCAAGGAGTGTAAAAATGGCCATCTTGTTGAAAAGATTTGTTCATGTGACCCAAATTTTGTATGTTTGTAGCTATAAAATCTGGGACAAAATAGTTTGATAATGTATATTTAAATTTTCTGAAGTGGTGTAATTATGATGTGAGAAGATCAAAATTGCTTTCCATCTTGGATATTTATATTGAAATCTTTTGAGTTATTGCCCTTAGTTATTTGAAAATCCTGAACATGATCGTATAACTCTGAAAAAAATTATTGTTTTATCGAATGTATTGATTAACAATGAAAAGAAATATTAGTAATTTCTGACCATGGTATCAAATTGAACAAAAGATACAAATGTACATGTATTTATATTTATGGGTTATCATTTTAGGACAAAAAAATGTTTATTGTAACAATGTGCTAGCTTTCTATATAATATGGTCTGAATGTTCTTAAAAAATTTCTGTTACCGAAATTTTTAATTGGTGTCTCTGTGGAAGACTTAAAAAACACTTATTGAAAACTGTCCAAAAATTGTTCATGTACATTTTAAGGCACAAAAATAGTGTTGAACATGTGGGTTTTTTTTGCCATTTATAAGAAAATTTTATGACCACAATACAATATATTGATAAATTCCACCTAATTTCATACTTGTACATAATTCTATATCTTATCTTGTTTTTATTATGTTTACATAGTATATATGGGATAAAATTTTAATATCGGTTTGGTTTGGAAGTCATGATTAACCCCTTATCTCTATTGACCATAAATAACATCAAGTGGACAACCGATTAAAATTTAATACCTATTTTATGTTTATAACTGATAAATCTGTTTACCTACAAATTTGTTGTAAAGTGCAGAAAATAGTGTGAAAGAAATTTGTTTTTAAATTTCAATCATACAAATGTAATGATCACTAACCTGTCAACACTGAGATTGTGATTTCGAATCTCACCTGTGGCGGGGTGTGTTCGACTTTGATCTTAATTGACAGGGATTGCCAAATTATTTATCCGGGTACTCCGGCTTCCTCCACCAATAAAAACTGGCTGCTGCAAAATAGCCAAATCTGCTGAAAACTGCATAAAACCCCAACAAAAAAAACAAACATTTTTTTACATGGAATGTGCAATTGTAAAATTTTGCTTTATTTTGTTGTTTTGATAATTTTTTGATAAAGATGTGGATGTGAACATTCAATGTTATTCTTAATTATGGAAATCCAAACAGACAACAATGATAATGTGTTTACAGTACAATTAATACCTAGTTTGATTTGGAAGTCAGGTATTTCGATTACACAATCCCAAATTATTTTCAATTATTTTATAAGAAACAGTGCATGAATATACATTGAATAACATTATTGTGTAAATGAGATCGTCAGTGAAATATTGACAAAAATTGTTAGTGACTCAGTAAGATTGACAAGTCGCCAGTTGACTTTTGTATTTTTAAAAGATAGTATCTTCCCAAACTAGATCAGGAATCAACAAGTTTCAGTTTTAAATGACACTGATTTTGTTTTGAAAGAAAAAATATTTACTGGGTCAATAGATCTATATTGAAAGTCAAACGTCAATTGACAAATAACGGAATTCAATAGCCACATTAGTTTAAAATCTCTGTTGCGTTCAATATTTACCGAATACAATATGTACAAAAAATGAACATATAGTCATTATTCACTTTGTACAAAATTCCAGATGTTTATATATATGTACATGTATGTATAACATTCCATTTAAAGAATTAAAAGGTTTTACGAAAAATCAGCTGATTGTCAAAATAGATCATTAAAATATTTAAATGACAATGTATTTTAATATAAGTCTCATCAACATTATCAAATTCACATTCAAATTCAAATTTTTATTGCCATATTATTAACTTAATTGTAAGTTTGACTGAAATGAAAAATCAAAAACATTGAAAATACTCTTATTTATGAAGCAAGAAGTTAAATGTCTCGTGTCTTCAATTGTGATGACTTCATGAATAAATTTATGTTAGACCCCAATTTGTTTGTTTTTTTAATTGGGGTTCTACACCGTTTTCAGCACATTTGGTTATTTCACGATGGCCAGTTTTTATTGGTGGAGGAAGCTGGAGTACCCGGAGAAAACCACCTTCGATATGAAAATTGGCAATCCTTGTCAGTTAAGATTGGGTCGAACACACCCCGCCACCGGTGAGATTCGAACTCACAACCTCAGTGTTGACAGGCTAGTGATCTTTAGTAGTCATGACGAACTACCTAGACCACTCAGCCACTGAGCCCTCCCCCCAATTTGTATACAAATGTACATGTACTTGTGATAATGATGAATTCATTGTACATGTAAAAGTTAATTTTTTTGTTAATAGAAAGGTCATGATATGATTTACTCTTCTGAACAAAAGAAAAATTATTTATTTCTAAACATTTGTTTCATTGTTAATATAATAAAAGCATTTGGCATTTTCAAATTGCATTACAATTAAAACATCTACCGTATTTTCCTGCCTATAGGTCGAGACTTTTTTACTTTAAAATGACCATTTGACCATTATAAGTCTATGGAGAAAGTATCAATAAGACTTATAGTCTACATAGACTAATAGTCCAGAAAATACAGTATAAGGTATGCTGTCTACATTTATAAGTTTATGAATAGCTTATCTATTATTTTTCCTGATTGTACAACATAGAGTTTTAAGGATGCTCGCTGGTCATGTTTTGGTCTTTTTGTCAGATTTTTGGAATCCTCGAGTTTTATCCATTTCTTAAACATGAAATTCTTTGCCCATGAACCCCCACTTTTTCTTTTATAATTCAATCATATATACCTTAAAATGGTATTTGACAAAATTTTATGAAATCGTTTTTATTTTTTCATACATTTTTGAGAGACTGAAGTTGTCAATGCAAAGACAGTGAAAAATCCAGAGAAACCCCATTTCCTGCAAATTTTCAAGGCCTTATAGCTCTAAAATGAGCACATGAACCTATATTTTTTTCTTGCTTTTTTGTTTACTATACATATGTTCTCTCAAACTAAAATACCTATTTCAAATCCTATTTATTTCCTATTAGACCAGCGATCATCCTTAAAATGAATTTCAGAGAATATTACCTGAATGATTTTTTTCTCATCAATGCATACCTCTTATACTTTTATTTTCATATTTACAATATATAAGTGTCTTCAGAATTGCACTGAGAAAACCTTTAATGATTGCCGAACAAACATCTTTTTATCTTTCTCTGTTATCTTCTATGAAGTCAGGATGTTGACCTTTAGAAATAAAAATGAAACCTTTTAAGGATAATTTTCCCATTACATGTCAACCTGCTTCACTGTCTAATCTAAAAAGATACATTTTATAGATAATGTCTGTAATCTTCAGGTTGATTGCATAAATGTAAGTGTGTTAGACATTACTTATATTATGTACCAATAAAAATGTTTCCTTTATGTTTTTGTCATAATAACTTTTTCAATATTTAAAACAAACTTTATTATGAGTGGTGTAGTGTTATTTTTGTGCAATATTTTTGTAGTTTTTATTTCACATGATACTGTGTTTTAGTGCAGCCTGATCAAAATGGAAAGTGCGGGTCAAATTGTATTTCTTTCATGGTGGATAAAATTTTCATTTTGTGATGTTCTCATTACCCCCCCCCCCCTTGTAAAATACACCCCCCCATCCAAACCTTGTAAAATATTCTTTAATATAAATTTGTTTTGATTGTGTGAAAAGTTGATTTAAACATGTGTCTGTGAAATAACATACACTTACATGTATATGCATGTCTAATTAAGGATGATTGTAATATTTTTTTGGTCTATGAAGAAATATATTCTTAAGCATGGTGCACACTGAATTTTTAGTTTATCAGGTGATACATTTAGAAAGTTAACCAATCAGACGACCCAATTTACATCTGAAATTAAATTATTATCCAATATTTATAATAGTTTTACAGATTATTGTAAAATTTCTTGTATAATCTGCAGGATTTTACATTTTGGAGGTGTGTCAGCAAAGAAGGAGTTGGAAACACATTGTTCTCTCTTACAATTCTACCATTATATTAGACATAAGGAGGCAGGGAAGAGTACAATTATACTGCAGTAATCCCTCAGGGGCTATACAGGCCATAATATTTGTTCACATGTATTTGTGCCGATTGCCCTTGTTCACCACATGCAATAACAAAAAACATAGTTTGTTCACAATAGCCAATTACCAAAAACATTCCCAGTTCATATGATATGCAAGAACAACAAAAATGCTATGTACCAGACAAAATAGAACCCATACTTTATAATAGGTGTACATATGGATTTACTAAGAATTGGGAAGATTTACAGAATATTGAAAATGAAACAATTTACCTCTGTATTTTAAGCATGAAATTATTGTGCATGGTGCCACCTAAGAAATTATGACCCTGTTCTAGACAGCAAGATTGCAAAAACATGAGCTTCCAGTCTACATGTATGCAGTCAATTGACAGAATGTGTACAATTGCATGTAACCAGTCCCAATTTCCAGTTTTAAATGTCTGAAATGGTCTGATGCGGACGATAGTGGGTAACATGTTTGCAGAATGTCACGCTCCTTGCACGCTAAAGACCCTTTCTGTAGTTTCAAAAAAGAGTAGGCTAATGGCTACTACAGAAGGCTAAATTATCCAACCCTACCCAACAGTGGCAGTCAAAATTGGTTCTCCTATGTGTTCCGTCACACCCCTATTTGAATTGTTTAATATATTGAACTGGTTTTCATCCTGAAGAAGCATTAAATATTTGCCACTGGACGTTAAGCAACAATCAATCAATCCAATATCTGGTACCTTCTGTAATTCATGTTACTTCCCATTGATTAGCTACATTTGTAGGCATGTTTTTTACCAGAAATATTTTGATACTTTTTATTTTTCAGATTCAGATGTTGACTCAGGAATTGTACCGACATCTGTAAATGATGAGGTCCCAGCTGATCCGCCATCTTATAATACCACAATGTCTTCAAGGTATGGTAGTTATCTTTGTTTCAGTCTTGTTATGATTCTGAAAATTTTTGCCTTCAGTATTATGATCTAGACAATTGGAAGAGATTTCAAATTTAAAGAAAAAATGCTTAAGTACAGTGGTTAGAAGTTACATTGACTGCATGGTCAGTGTGACACTGTGATTTTCCACTGTCTACAAGTGTACACCACTCAAATACCCTAGTTTTCCTTGCCTACTCAAAATAATGATTGACCATTAGGCAAATGATTTTTCTTTCCACTCAAATCCATCAATTTAGAGTGGAAAACCTGTGGATTGGATTTTTTTATCCCATTGAAGCATGTTACAATGTATATGATTCTAATAAACATTTATTACATTGAGCATGTTGAGGGTGGTGAAATACCGGGATTTCCAACTTAAATAAAATTCAATAATTCACCCAGTGAAATTGAAAGTCATAATTCACTCTAGGAAATGACGTAACAATAGCCGTCTCCAATGATCTTGCTATACAAAGGTTGATGCGTATTCATATAAAAACAAAATCCCTTGTATTTTCTCGTTAAATCTTCTGAATAAATGGAATATTTCAATGTTATAAACAGAATAACTAATCTTGAAATGCTAATACCAAAAATCTACAACTCGTGACCGAAACAAAAACACTAATAATTCACTTGTGCACTATGTGCACTCGTGAATTAATGTGTTGTTCTGTAACAAATTGTAGATTTTTAGGTATTCGCATTTCAAGATTAGTTATACTATAAATAAAGGGTCTGTGTCCTTAAGTGCCAGTGTATTTAATATGTATTATGTATTATTTTGTATGAAATTAGACGAAAATATTTTAATATAACATTTTTTCCCCAAATATACTAAAAAAAAACAACAAAAACATCCACTCAAATTTTGAGTGGGCATCCTGCAATTTAAGTGGAGTCCACTAAGTTTTAGCTTGAATTCTACATTATTATTGGATTATTCTAATGGTTAATAAGATACCATTTCCCTTCAAAATGCAAGAAAAACATGGTTCCAACCTGTAGATGTGGATTCATTTATTGTTATGAAATACAAGATTTTTGTAAGGCAGAGGATTATGAATTTCGTAGTTCTGTGATTTCTTTTAATAAGACATGATAAAATATGTATTTCTTTGGATACTGCAATTCATGTTTTCTCATTGCAGCCCACAAAATCCACAAAATTTTTCACCCAATGAAACATACATGTAATGAACCCACTCCACTGTCTGCTTGATGTGTCTCATGATTGCAACATTCATATAAATTATGGAAGGATGATTGATATGCAACATTAAAAAAATTTGTAATTAGAAGGTTTTGTTTTTGTTTTTGTTTAGTTGGGGTTTTATGCCGTTTTCAGCACATTTGGCTATTTCGCAGCGGCCAGTTTTTATTGGTGGAGGAAGCTGGAGCACCCGGAGAGAACCACCGACCTTCGGTAGGAAAATTGGCAATCCTTGTCAATTTAGATCGGAGTCGAACACACCCCACCACAAGTGAGATTGGAACTCACAACGTCAGCGTTGACAGACTAGTGATCATTAGTAGTCATGAGGAACTACCTAGACCACTCGGCCTCAGAGGCCCCGTAATTAGAAGCTAGAAAAGGATTATTTTCATGCAAAATGTTCGTACAAGTAGTTACATTTACCATGTTTTTTCAAATTTATATTTCTTTAATTGTGATGTCACCCTTTTTTATCTGTAAATGTATTCGCCCCTACGACCCTCTAATTTGTTGAAATATAAGTGGGTATTGAAATTTGTAATGTCATGTTTAAAGAATTTTTTTTTAAATTATTTCTTGATGTTTGTAGTCCTCTGGACAGGAGAAAGTGTGATATTTGTTTACCATTTTGTCATTTCAGGACTCAAACAGTTGCTTTATCAGTTAAACAAGATAGAGGTCAAAGGTCACGACCCTCACCTATAAAAGCTGATCACAGTTTGGCCCTAAATTTGAATCAGAGGTATAAAAAATAATAATTAGTGTAATAAGAATTATTTTATCTCAGCATTCTAAGCTGTTGCTTTGGCTTAAAACGAAATTTAGGTAGAAGGAACATCTTTTTGACCAAAATTAACTTTCAAAGCAGGAATTATATGCTAGATATATAAGTTGAAACACACTTTGTTGTTTAAATGCGGCATTCACATAAAAAAGTGCAGTATATCTAACACGTTTCTAAATAAACAACAAAACGGATAACAGGAAAGGTCAACAATGACATACAAATCAAAGCAACCCAACTGACAGAACTCCGAACAAAAAATAAAAATTTGCCGATAATTATCGAGGTTATCACCATTACGTTGTATTGAACATACTGGACAGTCGGAAGAATCGGGGGATCATTTATGATCCAAATACCTTAGAAAGCCATATAAGGCCAAAATAAATAAATTTTGTGTTTCCGGTTTCCAGACCCTACCTCCATTTCCGACGCCGATCCTAAAAATTTATTGACGATAAAAAAAAATCTGGATTTTTAGGTCTTTCCAGATCTGATTATTCGTTTCAACTACTATTGATTTTCAAAGGGTTTGATAATTACGAGTAAAGCATATCAAAATCCAAGATTACAAATAAACAAGCATGGCTTGATGACCACCATACAGGGTATTAGCTTTCAAATATGAGAAATGCGACACAAAAAACATAATGGCACAGATTCAATGAAATATAAAATGTTTTACTTACCTACCCTTACCTACCATATCTAATTTTTTAGGGGAAGAAATAGGAAACACACAATTGATTTATATTGGCCTAACCTAGTATATGCAAAATAGTTAGTCCATGATATCCATAATTTCCCTTGATTTTCATTTAACATAAGTAAATTGTTTCTTAGCTGACCTGGCAAAGCCATGTGAGCTATTGCTATCACTTTGCATCTGTTTCTGAAACTACAAGTACAATTGATTTGTAAGTTAATACAATGGATGTTTGAGATGTCTTCTACAGAGATTCCTCATTTCAACTTGATCTGGCAAAAACATGGCTGCCATTTGCAGTTTTTGTTTCTGATTGGTTGAAATTTTAAACATCATCTCCTCTGAAACTACAAGTGCAAATGATTTGTAAGTTTATACAAATGATGTTTGTGAGGTCCTGTACATAGAGTCCTTATTTCGTCTTGATCAGCAAAAAAAATGGCTGCCATGGGCAATTCTTTTTCCTGATTGGCTGAAATTTGAAAATCATCTCCTCTGAAACTACAAATGCAAATCATATGTAACTTGATACAAGTGATTCTTTTGAGATATTCTACCAAGATCCCTCTTTTTGACTTGATCCGGCAAAAATCATGGCTGCCATGGGCACTTCTTGTTACTGATTAACTGAAACTTTAAAAATTGTCTGTGTTGAAACTGTAAGTGCAAATGATTTGTAACTTGGTACAAATGATTGTAACATGAAGTCCTCCACAATGTTTCCTCAACTCTTCTTGATATGGCTAAAACATTGACATTGGCAATTTTTGTTTCCAAATTGAACAAATCCAAAGCTTTGAGGTCTTGTGCAAAGATTTATCATTTCATCTTCAAAGGGCAAATTGACAGACTAGTTTTTAAATGAGATTTTTTGGGCTATTTGTAAACCAGGTGAGCTGGGTTTTTTTTGTCATTAATGCAACAAAAGACCATACATATTTATTACAAGGCCATAGCATTACAAACACATTGTACAATTACACATAAACATTAATAATGTTCAGATTTACACATTACAGCTAGAATCAAGACTGTTTCTTTCCTCAGTTCTAATGACTGTTCAATAAAAGACGCTACAGCCTTAATTTTTGACATTAATGGGTTTCAGATTCCAATTAAGTGGATTTTAATTTACTTGCTAGTTATGACCCTCTAGCAATTTTTTGTTAAATACTTTTTAATTCTGAATACTACGTATTTAAGGATGCTCGCTGGTCATGTTTTGGTCTTTTTGTCAGTTTTTCGGAATCCTCGGGTTTTATCCATTTCTTAAACATGAAATTTTTTGCCCATGAAACCCCACTTTTTCTTTCATAATTCAATCATATATACCTTAAAATCTGATTTGACAAAATTTTATGAAATCCTTTTTATTTTTTCATACATTTTTGAGAGACTGAAGTTGTCAATGGAAAGACAATGAAAAATCAAGAGAAAACCTATTTCCTGCAAATTTTCAAGGCCTTATAGCTCTAAAATGAGCACATGAACCTATATTTTTTTCTTGCTTATTTGTTTACTATTCCTATGTTCTCTCAAACTAAAACACCAATTTCAAATCCTATTTATTTCCTATTAGACCAGCGATCATCCTTAAAGTTAATTATGAAACTTTCATTTATTATAGTAATCAGGAAGAAGATGATTCGATAGCACAGGAAATTTTAACAGCTCAGATGTCGACAGACCTACTGTTTTCGCCACAGAAAAACAGACCAGGTGGCAAGGTCCACTTTGAAGATGAAGTTGATGACACTGATCCCAGGCTTGGCATTCCTGCAGTTACTGGAGAGGAAAAGAAAATTGCAGAGAGGTATCGTAGACGACGGTCACCTATGCCTTTTGTAGTTCACAGGAATTGTGCTACCTCAAGAGATGAAAGGCCAAAAACAAACAGTGCAAATAGACCTTCTAGAAGTGACAATCATGTTTCAGTTTTGTGTACGCCCAGAAAGCAGCCCATCAATAAATCAGAATTTAAACATTGTAACGGGGACTTGCATAAATTTGGAAGCCAGCAGACTCTGGACTCCAAACCAGATGAAAGATTAAGGCCAACAGAAAAATATTCAGTTTGTTTTAGTTCTCAACCAAACTTATCAGTGATAGGAAAACATATCAACAAACACACAGAGACAAAACAACAGAAACAGAATATTAAAGGTATGACAACGACCTCTCAACAAAAAAGTTTACACAAGTCTTCCTTTCCAAGTGAAAATCGGCTATTACTCAGTGATACAGCAGATGGTGCTAAACATTTTATTGGTAGTAAATCTTTGTCAAAATCACAACCAAATCTGTCTCCATGTGTAGAGACCTCCACTAAAGGGAGACCATCCATATCAAGGACATCGTCATCAAAGTCTGATCGTTCATCAGCATCTTCACAGTTAGCATTATATACTGATCCTATGTTGGATGCAGTACATAATAGGAATCAAGATGTTCCGTTCACTGCCAAAAACCCCAGGAAAAACAAAATTCATTTTAAGAAATATTTCAAAGCAAAGAGAGGGAAATATATCCCCTCGTTAGAAGAACATTGTTTTGGCGGGGAGTTAAGTCATGGTACATCCATGCCGGACTTGTCAGGCAAACATTATGATAAAATTGTGCAATACCCAAAAGTGTCAAAACATAGAAGCATGCAGAATATTTATTTTCAGTCAAACAAAAGTGATACAGATTCTGATGGTGAAGAAGTCAAATCAAGACCATCAAAACCGAGCAAATCTGGACATTTGCCAAATTCTGGTGCAATAAGAAACAAAAAATTCAGGGATAGTTTGACTGACAGAGATTCGGGTCTTGATACAAAAATGACCAAAAAAGAAGGGCATTTTAGAATGAAAGAGAGTTTTAGCAGTGTAGATTCAAAAAGTTCAAACAGTGAGTCATTGAATCAGAGTAATTCTGGCAACAGACCAAAAAAGCAGGTGTTGACAGAATCATATCCAAGAACTGGTTCAAAGAAATTAACACCATATGAGTCATCAGTTGAGCACATAGATAAACATGGACTTAATGTGAATGATCTGATTGATAGTGACTCGGACAGTTTTTCTGCAAAATGTGTTGTCATTGATAAAATTGCCAATGAAAAAGACATAAATGTACATTCCTTACCAAATATGGCTCCAAAGAAAGAACAAGCAAAGGAGATTTCAGATATAGCTTTTCATCCTCATGAAAGAAGATATCGCAAAAAGGGAGATAACCAACAAAATATGGACAGACAGCCTAACACTGTTTTGACAGATCAAAATCAAAATTTAAGAGGATATGTTGATGGTCATCAAGTTTTACCAATGATACATCATGACAATCCAAGCATTGGTGCTAAACATAGTAGAGATCAAGAAAGAACATCTGTGTCATCCTCTGTCTCATCAGTATCTCCATCAGATCAGATGCCTATTTATGACGAAAAACCCAGAGAGGTTCCACATAATAAAGGAGACAGTTCAGACAGAACTTCATTTGATCAGAGGCCTTTTCATGGTGAAAAGCATAGAGAAGTTCAAAATTGCAAAGCAGACAATTCAGACAGGACATATGTTGTCCAAAGAAAACAATCAACAGGTAATAACAGTTGCAGGTTTCACAAGGTTTATCGCTTAGTCCTTGACATGTTAAAATTGGACTGGACTTATATTATCAATTTTCAAACTTGTGAATCCATGGTACCACTTTTGTAAATTAAGATAATTTTAATAGCTTTTCCAAAGACCCGTAATATAACATTATTTTATGGAAAATTTATTGTGTTTTTTTTTTGTCCTTTTAAATGAAAACAGTACTTGTAAGAAGTTCTCTACATCAAGCACCCATATACATTGTACATGTAAAAACAAGATCAAGACAGCCCAGGCTTCCATGTAAGCAATACATATTTGTATATTATGTGCTTCCCTATTATATTTTGTAGCTTCATCATTTCATAATTTTATAGGAATATAAAATGTTTTGCAATGTAAAGTTAAGGAGATACAATAGAGTTGCATTGGGGGAAAGGGGGGGGAGTTGGGCAACATCTGTACACTGTTTTGTCATAAAATCTCCCAAGGGATACTGTTTGAAAATTTGCTGCATATGGAAACAAACAGAAGTCAAGATCATTTTACTAAATTTAAATGAAACGCAGCAATCGGAGATTGCACATCCCCCCGCTCCCAGCAAAGTCGGAATGCACAAAGTCTGAACCCCTCATAATTTCAAATTGTAACTATGGGACAAAATACGATTTTTCCAATCAACATCCCAATTTAAGGAAAATGCAATACCCCAGTCCATTTATTAGACTTAATACAGTATATCGTTTAAAAAATAGGTGTTTCTAAATGTACCTTTGTGTAATCATTAAACTGGTCTTGTTATGCCCACTAAGAATATATATGGTTTAGGGGTGGGGATCTCAACTGTTTTTGAGATAACTTGTAATTTTGTAAATGAGGGGGGTGGGGCCGACCCCCGGGGATGACCATTCAACTGGTCTTGTCATGCCCACTAAGAATATATATGGTTTAGGGGTGGGGATCTCAACTGTTTTTGAGATAACTTGTAATTTTGTAAATGAGGGGGGTGGGGCCGACCCCCCGGGGATGACCATTCAACTGGTCTTGTCATGCCCACTAAGAATATATATGGTTTAGGGGTGGGGATCTCAACTGTTTTAGAGATAACTTGTAATTTTCTAAATTAGGGGGGTGGGGCCGACCCCCGGGGATGACCATTAAACTTGTCTTGTCATGCCCACTAAGAATATATATGGTTTAGGGGTGGGGATCTTAACTGTTTTTGAGATATCTTGTAATTTTCCAAATGAGGGGGGTGGGGCTGACCCCCGGGGGTGACCATGTAACTCGTCTTTAAATGTGGAATAAAAATATATATGGTTAAGGGGTGGGGATATGAACTGATCTTACCATATTTTGAGATTTTACATATTAGGGTGTAGCCCCACCCCCCGGGCAAAAATCAAAATTCCGAAACCTTTGGCACAGACAACTCTTCAAGTGTTACTAGTGTACCTAATTTCATGTTTCTATCTTCTACGGTGTAGGAGGAGTTCTTGGACAATCGTTTTTAGACATTTTTTAACTTCTTAGGGCATTGCCCCTAGGGGCGGGACCAAAATTTTGATACCCTCTTTCAACTTGGGAAAGGCAATATAAGTAGTGACATAAGTTCCAATATCCTAGCTTTAACACTTTTGGAGATATCTCCATTTATTGGATATCGCGAAATTCGTTTTTCGCTCATAATTTGGCCCCAAGGGGTCGAATTCCAATTTTAAGGGGTCTATTCCCTAGTGGGTCATATACTCTTCCATGATGCCAAATTTCAAGTTTCTATCTTTTACTGTTTCAGAGATATGCCTTGCCACTACAGACGTACGTACGTACGTACGTACGGACGGACTGTATTACATGATCCCCCCGCTTTCGCTAAGCGGGGGGATAACAAAATATTTTTGTATTTTTTTGTAACAAAAACCAGTCAATATATATATAATTTGCATGATTTACGGTTTATTGATCATTGCCACCAAATGTTTATCACAGATCGTTGTCTATGTGTAAAACAAAAAAACCAGGTGAAGTTATCTTTTTCCATTCAAAAGTTTCTGGGATTCTTGAAATGTAAAAAAATATAGGTTTTTGGTTCAAATATACCTAAATCAGTGTCAGATGTCTCAAAAAACTAAGTCATGAATAGTTTTTCTTTTTGTACATGGAAAGAAAAAACAAACATTGTTAAAATTTCAGCAGAGGAACCTTACTGAATTATATTTTCTTAAGGGGTTACAGAACACCTACATGTAAGGGAGTTAACTTTTTAAAAATCAGCTGAACGTTTTAATCACAAACTATTAGTAAAGAGAAATCAAGCTTCTTAATTATCAAAATTAGTGTTTGTCAAACTGCTATATATCCAATGAAATTATAGATCATTATTCCCATAAATTGCTTGAATTTTTTATATTTTTGTCAACAGGTCAAAGTAAATATTTCCTCAAAATTTTATGAAAATTAAACGATCCAAATCTTTTTTAGTTAAAGTGTTGGATAACCCCTTAAGTGAAGAAAAAATGGATTATTCCCCCCTAATGTCGGACATGTACATGGACTTGTTGTAGGTGGAAATAGGTTATATGTCTTGATATACATGTACCTTTCTATGTACAATGTACATGTATGTTTTTAAGTATGAAAAGTATATTTTATTTTATTTCTTTGAACAAAGCTGTTCAATTTCATCTGTATCTTTATTTCCAGAATCGGATGAAATTCAATCACATGTGTATGCAGAGGTTAACTTATTGATGGCAAAGAAACCGGTGAATGAAGGGAGACAACTCAGTAACAAATTGTCATCGAGTACACCAAATATAGCAGCAAATTTTGACAGATGTGTTGACATTGATATAGATGGCAGCCCTGAACTTCCTGACAGAGGATATATAGGGTACAGTAAAAATGGCCTTCATTTACTTTAAGGGACCCCTTCCTTTAGGGCTAGGGTTTGGGTTTATAGTTAGGGTAGAGAGGTTTAAGGTTACCTTATGGAAGGGTTAGAGTTAGGGTGTAGGGAGAAAAATAGGTAAAGATGAACAAAATTGTTTTAAATATTTTCTTACTCATTTGAAACTTTAAGCAGGACCTGAATCACACTAGACATGTGTTTGGTAAATTTTATTTGACAGGTTAAATAAATGTTAACTGTTCGGAGGTTGATAGGCAGTTGTGTTTTTCTGTGAGATCAGCTGTATAAATGAATAGAGTTTTTTTCATGAATTATACATGTATTTACTTTAAAAATATTTGCTTTGTGATAAAGTTTTGGGAAATTTAAATCCCTCAATGTCTTTGCAATGGACATGTCTTTTAATGTATGTAATTCAGCAGAAGTTTATTTCTTAAGCTTCAACTGTTAGGAAGATACTATATAGTTTTCGTTCAACACTGGTACCCTGTTCAGAGAAATATCAGTAATACACAAAAATTAACAATAAAAAAAATTTGCCTCATTTCAATTTAACATTTTTTACCTCTCCTGATTTCTAAATCCTATAATGCCTCTGTTTTTGTACTTTATTTTTTTTCCAGATTTTTATTTGAATAATTGTGTAAAATTTATTATATACATGTACAATGTAGACGAAAGACATAGTAAATAACACCGAGGATTGGAGTTAACTCAATAGTCATCTTTTTGTCTTTTCTTATGACAAAAACTATCCAGTAACGTTGTACTTTCATAATAGTTTTGGGGCCTTGGTGGCCGAGTGGTCTTGGTAGTTCGTCATGACTACTAATGATCACTAGCCTGTCAACGCTGAGGTTGCGAGTTCGAATCTCACCTGTGGCGGGGTGTGTTCGACTCCGATCTTAATTGACAAGGATTGCCAATTTTCCTACTGAAGGTCGGTGGTTCTCTCCGGGTACTCCGGTTTCCTCCACCAATAAAAACTGGCCGCCGCGAAATGGCCAAAATGTGCTGAAAACGGCGTTAAACCCCAACTAAACAAACAATCAAAATAGTTTTGAAATTTTTACTAAAAATAAGTTTTAATGATGCAAAACATTTCTTATTCTTTCATAGATTTTTTTCAGAGAAACAAACTTTTTTTACAAAATATTCGGTTTAAAAAATAATGCAACACCTTTTTTTTATATCTTTGATAGATTTAATTTTGTTTTCTTTGTAGAGAAACAAACCTTGTAAAAACCAAAGAACTTTCAGCTTCAAGACAGTCTCTTTCAGACAAAATGGGAAACATTAAAAAATCTGCCAAAAATAAGTTCAAGGCCATACGTAAAGCTGTTAGTATGGATAAAGGCATTGATGCCGTGGGAAACGATGATCATCCAAAGGTCAAGGACAAAAAGAAGTCAAAAGGAAAGAGAGGATTTTTTGGATTGTTTTCAAAGAAAAAGTCCAAGCAGAAAACTGACCAGGAAGTTGAGTCAGGGTAATTACAAGATTATACATCAGAGAAACCATATGCACTCTTAATTTTGCTGGAAATATGTTTGTCTATGTTAGAATTTTATACATGTATTTTGGTTTCCACCCTCCAAATGTTCTAATTTTGTAGCCAAAATTTTGATTATATGCATTTCTTTCACCCATCAATCATTGCTGTTTCAAACAGACATGAAATTGGACACTGTAAATAAACACAACCAAACAACAAAAATTCCAAGAATCATCTGGTTGTCCCGCAATCTCACCTAAAATAACATATGGTTTCAAATATATTGCGGGGCCTCAGTGGCCGAGTGGTGTAGGTAGTTCGTCATGACTACTAATGATCACTAGCCTGTCAACACTGAGGTTGTGAGTTCGAATTTCAGCTATGGCGGGATGTGTTCGACTTCGATCTTAATTGACAAGGATTGCCAATTTTCCTACCGAAGGTCGGTGGTTCTCTCCGGGTACTCCGGCTTCCTCCACCAAAAAAAACTGGTCACCTCGAAATGTGCTGAAAATGGCATAAAACCCCAACTAAACAAACAAACAAATATTATGCATTGAATTTCCAGTGTTACCATGGTAAAATAGCCAATACACTGTAAACCATGCCATTTTTCCTTCGTTTGAATGTTTTGTCTTAATTTTATGTCTTTTTTCAAAGTTTTCAATTAAAGTTTTGATAGCAAAAAGTGTAAAAAAATAGTTTTCTTAAAAAAAAATTAGGAATTATTAAAAATTTATAAAAAATTCCATAAGACCCAGGATAAAAAAATTTCTGCATTGATATTTTCTTTGCTAGTAGCTGTGTTGAGCCAACAGAAGATACTGCCACATCAAACCTTCATTACAAGTGGGCCTCTTGTGATTCCATTGATTCCATTCAGGATGAAAATAAAGGCTGTCGTCTGTGTAAGATGAACTCGGATGGAACTCAGGTGGTAGAAATTAGGAAACCACAGAACAAGGCCATTGACTTCTTTGTATCAAGAGGAAATTCTCAGTTTAAACATGGTATGAATATGTATATTGCACTTGATAACCAAAAAAATATTTTAAAGTAAAAAATCTTTGGTATGCATAAATGAAACAGTATACAGTTATTTAACAGTCTTGTGGGATATAGCTATTTTATTTGTTCCGAGACACTGACTATTTTCCCAACGCGCAGCGGAGGGAAAAATAGTCAATGTGTCGAGGGGACAAATGAAATGGCTATATCCAGAAATGACTGTTAAATAACTGTTTTATTATTTATTATTTAAAAATGTGTTTCTTTAAGATCGCGGCAACGGGACTACATCAACGTGATTACAGATGTCATTCATTCTAATCTGACACGCCTATTACCTTGGTGTTGCTGCTGAAAAGTCCATGAAATATCATCACAGTGCTATTCACTGGTCGGTGAATAGCACTTGTGCATACCGGTGAATAGTACTTTTCAGACAGTTTGAATTAAAGAGTATTTTTATGACAATGAATTTTACATAGCAAAAAAGAAGAAAGGTATAATAATATCACATGATTATCGGAAAAACAATATACCAAAGCAACAAAGCAGTGAGAAAGGTCTGTAAGATCGATTGTTGGATGGATGAATTAGTGTTTAAGGGGGTACCCAAAACTTTGACTAAAATAGATTTGGTTCGTTTAATTTTCATAAAATTTTGACGAAATATTAACTTTGACCTGTTGACAAAAATATACAAAAATTTAACCACACAATTTACAAAATAATTTCATTGGATATATAGCATTTTGACAAACAATATTTTTGATCATTGAGAAGCTTGATTTCTCTTTACTAATAGTATCTGATTAAAACATTCAGCTGATTTTTAAAGAGTTAACTCCCTTAGGTGTTCTGTAACCCCTTAATGTCCAGTGACAATCAGGATGAAAACATGTTATGATACATGTATGAATATGACACACTGAACCAGATATTTTACGTGCTAACTCACGAGGTAACAGTCCGCAGACATATTACCCCACCCCAACCGGACTTCGAGCCGAAGAGTCCTTTTGCTCTTACCTCTAATGCTTGGGAGAGAAGCAGCAAATTACAGTTTTAATGTCCCTTGTTTGACAAGCCAGGGAACAAACCCAGGACCTATACTTGAGGCAAGCAAGATAGAAATAAAAGAGAAGACAAACACATGAGAATGGAACATATAAAACAAATACCAGAAGAATACATGTATAACTTAAAAAATAAAAGACAACATACAATAAACTTAACAGAATTAGAACAAAACTGCACAGAAACTAAAGCACTAGCAATGTGAACTCCCATTGAAAACTTGGAGGTGCTCTGGAAGGGTAAGGCCAATTAAAATTAATTGATAGATTTTCATCCCCGCCCGCCCCTCGAAAATCGTGGCGCCCCGATTTTTTTTATTTTCTAAAATTTACGATTTCTGGATTTTGTTCCTCTCCGTTACCTGTATCTGTGTCAATAATTTCGTTTTTTGTTAACTCCCTGTAACAATTCAACATGGTTTTCGTGATTCTTAGAGTAGTAAGCGGTATAAGCCATTTTATAATGTTTACATATTAATAACACCTTACAAAATAGTTTCATATAAAATAAAAAATAAAATCCTCCCACCCGCCCCATTTTTTTCAAAAAGTTGGATGAAAATCTACTAATTGATTTTAGTTGGCCTAAGCATGTCGAGAAGCATGTTCTGCCCCATTGACACATTGCCAGTGAGTAAAATCCAGTGAAGTGTCATGTCCAATGAAGTATTTATTACAGTTATGGAGTTTCTGAACAATTCAATACTGTAAATTCAGAAATTATTTCGTGCATTTATTATTGCGATTTTGTCATTTTAGACCATAATCCGATTTTAATTTTTGCGATATTGAGAAAAATCCTGCTTCATTCATATAAAAAATTCCAAAATGAGAGTATGAATTATTGCGAGGACAACCCTGTCGCATTTTTCGCAATAATAAAGACATCACAATAATTTCGGAATTTACAGTAATCAGTTAAAAGGATTTATTGATACTGGTAGTAAAGGGTTCATTGTTGCAAAATTTTAAGCAAATAAATGAATATTCTAACAACCGATATCCAATTAAGTGACTTTGACTTTAATACAAATATTTTTTGTAGGTGTATTTGTTTCTCGATTTATTGATAAAAAGAACAATAGATATTCTGGATTACTCTCTGTTGGTGATGAAATAATAGAGGTCAACGGGTTCAAAGTGCATGACCTGTTACTGGACGATGTATATGGTCTCCTTAGCAACAGTGAGAAACTGGTCATAACCATATTACCTCTTCTAGCGAGACAAGATATTTAATTCTGATATTGTTGAATGTTATTAACAGTTCTCCTATACTTGACGTGATTAATCGGTGGGATAAAAATACATAATATTTTTAACCACTTCCCAGTGATTAAATTTCTACGTGGTAATTACCGCCGTTTTTTCTAAAGTTATTGGAATGATAAACTAGAGAAGTCCTGTGTAAACAAACTACATAGCAACGACATTTTCTCGAGTTTTTGTCGAAAATTATAGGAGAAACAGATTCTCCTTCAATTTACTCGTGAGTTATGGAATTTCTCCACCCTCAATAGTTAAATTTTAGATTTTAACACGCTCACAAAAGCTCGCTTGTTGAAAATCGAAAATTTAACTATCTCGGGTGGAGAAATTTCATAACTCACTCGTACCTGAAGGAGAATCTATTTTTAGGCCATTATTAAAATACTTTGTTTGATGTTACCAACTTCACCTGCAACTACATGTAGTGGTCGTAGGTTTTTTTTTTTTTTTTCCACTTTTGACTTTTCAGACAAGCAACCTTATTCACAAACTCTCTTTGATATAATTTTAGATTTGAGTCATAAGGAAATGCTATAAAGCACACCCTGCATACAGTTCTGCAAACCGTGGATAATTCTGGCTCCGCGGTAAGAAATATCCATGTTTACCATTCGAACATGATATGAAATCTGCGGATTCAATATGTATCTGCGGATTTTGTATCAGTTTGTAACGGATAAAATGGATATTTCTTACCGCTGAGCCAGATTTATCCACAGTTTGCAGAACTGTATGCAGGGTGGGTAAAGGAGTTACTAACAAATTTATAGATCAATAAACAAAGTTTAATTATAAATTTTTTATTGAAAAAATACAAACAAAAGAAAAAAATATTCATTTCTTGCTGTAAAAGATAAAAAAATGTTAAATTTTGCATCATGGAGATATTCTGATGTTCCATGTAAACTGGGCTGCCTCATATACATGTAATAGGGTACTTATCAGGCAAACATTATGATAAAATTGTGCAATACCCAAAAAATAAAAACTTTAAAAAGTCATTTGCAATGTTTCTGCAATTGCAAACAAAATTTTAGTGTTGGCCTAGTATATTTTATGTCTTTATGAAAAAAAGCTTTGAAATATCGGGTACATAGTGAATTTGTTTTCATTCTTTACTATAACCTGTAAATTGTCAAGCAATCAGTCCAAAAATTGTTTATAATGAGTGCAATATTAAATTTTATTGACACTGAGGGAATTTCCCTATAACCAAAAAGTATGTAGAGACCGTCTTTATGAATGTTCCTATCTCTGTCATGTTTAATATGGAGATTTTTAAATAAATAAAATGTTTTAACTTTAGTAAATTCCAGTGAAAAACACCAGTGAAATCTCTTTTTTACCAGGTTAATTAGACAGAGGTACGTTGGTAGCAGATTTTTGTCATCTAAATAAACTAATGATGTAACATTGTGATTTTGTATAGTTACCAGGAATTCTAATTTTCTCTGTAAATTGTTGTTTTTCTTACAGTTACTGTTTTCCTACTTGAGGATGTTTTTTTCTCTGATAAAATGAGATACTGTTATCAATAAAAACTTAAGGCCGTGCCAAATTGATCTTTAGTTGTTTTGATTTTGCCGCTCTGATTTTTGGACGATGTAAATTTTAAGAAAAATATTTTTTGCCTGTTTTATTTTGCAAAAAAGCTGAAAATTCATCCCATATTTTCATTTTTCAATAAATCAAAAATAAGCATTGTTTGCCCACTCCTAAAATTTTGTAAAAATTGGGATTTTTTTTCCATTTTTTGCAATATTGTATTTTAAAAATTGTCTGCCAAACGTAAATTTTATCTGCGCTCGAAAAAAAAAAAGTCCTCAAGAAAAAAAATTTAAATTAAAATTTTCCTGCTTGCACCTTTTTTTGCCATACAATATCCAAAGAATTAAAAATTAATTTGGTGTGGCCTAACAGTAATTTTAACAAGTTTTGTTGTAGAATGTTGGTGTTTTTCTCAAATTTATTTAGCTTTCTTT
Source organism: Mytilisepta virgata (assembly GCA_028015205.1). Classification (NCBI taxonomy): domain Eukaryota; kingdom Metazoa; phylum Mollusca; class Bivalvia; order Mytilida; family Mytilidae; genus Mytilisepta; species Mytilisepta virgata. The sequence goes on from JAPWFG010000023.1 coordinate 1,089,584, forward strand.
ACCAATAAGAACAGGTTACTGTAGTAGACATGTATGTTGTATGTCACTTTTCCAGCTCAAGGGTCTTGTTTCTGCCTGTCAACTACAGCTTCATCTTCTGTGTGATGTTCCAGTTTTCCCACCCAAATTGTTTACACATGTCTAGTTATGTCTGCTTCCTCTTCCTATAGGGGTTTTGGTGAAAGAGTCGGCCAGGCAGTTTGCAGTGATCTTACGATTACTCTTCTCAACCATCAGGTTGTGAGTTCAAATCAAGCTCATGTCCAGGTATCTTTGACTCAGATCGTCTTTGTAAAACATTGCTAGATTTAGCGCTTGAAGTCGTTTCTTTGATGGTTCAATGGCATCCTCTACCAGTAAATACCTGTGGCTAAAATGTATGATATAGCCCTTTGCAGGAAAAGTGGCTTAAAACAAAAACAAAACTTTAAAAACCATTTAAAACCGATCCCTTTTATAGCTGAAAATCCATAAAACATCAGTATACAATTTCTACTTTTAACTTTACCTTCCTTCCTGGAAACTTTGTTAAGGGGAGATAACTCAATGTTTCTCATTTATGTTTTGTTATGTACATATGTAAAATAGTGCTATATTTTTATATTTAGTCTTTCATATTTATCTGTATGTATGATCTAGTAAAATGCCAAATCTGATTGCCATATATACATGTATTACCTGCAATTTTAATATTTATTATATGTCAAAAGCAAATCCAAAGATTGAATTGTTTTTTGTTGATTTTGTGTTTCTTAATTGTCTTCCATACATTTGTATTTTATGTGTTTTTCTTACGGGTTCATTTTGTGATCATTTATTGAGTTTCTGAGGAAATCTCTGTAAATAGGGACAGCTGGAAAATTAAGACAAAAACAATGGTTAAATTCTAGTTTTAAAAACTAGATGCTTACTGTCGTAAAATCAGATGAAAAAATAGATTTATTTGGTTCACATTTATTTGAATATTAATTTTTTTATCTTTGATCTGAATATATACAAAATATTTAAGGCAAGAATCTACAGAGTAAAAATTCATATTTTTTAGTTACTCGTCAAAATAAGCAAATGACAAATCTAAATCTATCTTCATTGTAATATAAGAATTCATCAATGATGATGCTTTTAATTGCAGAGTTTAACATTTATGAACTTACAAATTTCATCTCTGTTAATTTAAGATTTATTTAAAATAATATATATTACTTAATTGGTTTTTATAGAACATTTTTTAGTTCTTTTACCCCAAGTCCAAACATTTTACACATGTATTCAGATTGCCTATTTTTCAGAAGTGTCATTTCATATATAAAGATGTCAAATTGTTTTCCAATACCAACTGCATCAGGTTTTTTTTTACAAGCCCATAGGTTGAGTCAAATGATAAACCTGATAAATTCACTATGCAATAATTTTTTTTATTGGAAATTTTGAACAAATTGATCCATTTCCAATTAAGTATGAATTACCTCCCCTGCTGTTTAACTGCAGCTACCAGACATGCATTACACCTGCAGTAAACAACTTTACCTGTTTCCCTGCATTGGATTAATTGCCATATATATATATATAATTTCCATAATAGGTTTTAGACATAAACTCTTGCTATTAATTAAAATAAAACAACAGTGTCATAGCCATGGTTGGAAATCAGGGGAGGTAATAAATGAAAAACTTAAAATTGGTCATTTTGTTGAGGACTGAAATTTTTCAAAAAGTAACATGTTTAGCCTTGTAATTTGCGAGGTTTCATGAATTATTATTCTCAGTAAAAATTTTAGTTCATGCATCAGTGCTAGACAGTGGGTTAAAAGGTACGGGTCAAGTGATGGATTAGCACTTACACTTAAATATTTTAAAGAAATATGTAAGAATATATCAATTATTCGCATGCATAACATGTCAAATGAAAATATTATATTGTTATACATGTATCAAGTTATTATGCAATATTAAATAATATTATTCATTTTTGTTCATTTAATTTGATCTACTGGTTAACTCCAAGTCCCTGCTAGTGTTTCGTTTACTATTACCAAAATGTTAAAATTTGTGTAAAAAAAATAAAGGATAATCTCCCTTATACTAAGCTCTTTACCTTTACCTCTTTCAGGCGTTATGAATTTTTCAAATACAATCAAACATTGGTAGCTCGAACTCAGATTTCTCAAACATCATCAATGGCTCAAACTGTTCTGAAAGTCTGGTCAATAATCCCTTTATTTTCATGTTGAAAAAGCCCCGGTTTCTCAAACACTGATTTCTCGAAAAGTCAAGCAAAAATTTGGGTCCAGACAATTACAAAATAGTGTATTTTACCACTGAAAACTCAAACTCAATAATTAAATGGACAATCTTGTTGCCTGATACTTACAGGTATGAATCTAATAATCGCAGGTTTAACCAGAATAAATAAGTGACAGGTAAATATTTACTCTTTGATGTAATAAAGATATCATGATAACTATTGATTAATGATTAACCTGTTCAACTTTAAGAAATATTTCGTGGTAATGATCTGCTATACCATCTTGTATACGAATGACTCTGGCAATTTTTATTTTACTTTACTTGAACATTAAACTTCTTTTAATCAAACTACCAATAACTCGAACTGATTTCGATGGTCCCTTTTAGTTTGAGCCATCAAAGTTCTACTTTATCTTGGTTATAGTGTTTTCAATTTCAACATTTTCAACTGATGAAATGTGCACTTCTTGTGCATCACAAATGGTATCATGTATCGTTTGAACTAATATTTTCAAAATGTGGTGTTGGTCTTGGTTTTAAATACCAAACAATTATACAAAATCTTGTACGATTGAAAAAGTTGCTCTAATAATTTGTTGGACTAATATGGCCACTATTACTAAAAATTTAAAATTCATCAAAAATGTTAATAAACAGCTGCGCCACGACCGCATTATACGCCCGTCATCTTGTGAAAAAAAAACATAATAAATGTTTTTGGAATCCCCCTTTATTTAGTGGAGCTGCTAGTGGGATGTATATGGAAACCCGGCAAAACATAAGCGTGTAAACTTTTAAGCAATAGAGATACGGCGCGAAATGTGACCAAAAAAAGACTACCTTTTTTACCAATAAGCTTAATAAAAATTCAATAACTCAAAAATAAAATAAAGAATCATCACCAAAAAGTATACAGATCTTTAGATTAATATAACTAAGAAGTGTGTAAAGTTTTAAGCAATAATCATAAACCGTTGTTGAGATACGGCGCAACATGTGAAAAAAACACACCCCTGTTTTAGTTACAAAGTCCTGTAACTCAAAAAGCTTTAATCTTATTTTCACCAAAAAGTATACAGATCGTTTGACCATCATAAGAAAAAACTATGTTAAGGTAACAGGTACGTAAATTGGCTATCCCATGGATTTGTATGAAATTGTGCAAGCAATTAGAGCATGTGGAACTGCATATGAATATCGAAAAAATATATAAGTAACTTTTTTACTTTCGGATATATAGCAAATTCAATATTCTGTAGAAAGAAGTTCAAATGTATAGGATGCACGTAAATATCGCAAAAAATATTGAAAAAATTTACTTTAAATTGCCTTTTCTCAAAAACGTGTCCTACGAATTTTCTTAAAAATTGATATGTTATTGCCACTAAAATTTCCGTTTTATTGATATGAAAGCTATAGGGCGTCACCGAATTAGTTTTTGCAGTATAAATCATCCAAGTGTCTCTGCAATACCTAAAAACGTCGAAAAATAGGATTAAGAGCCACGACGTCACGATTATTTTTGCCTTTTCGGCGCTTTTTCCACGCTGTACAGCAGATTCAACTATCCATACTCAAAAAACGAATTCGGCGACCCCCTATAAATTTTATATCAATAAAAAAGAAATTCCAGTAGCAAAAACATATTTTTAAAGTAAATTCGTAGGACAGGATTTCGAGAAATGTTAATTTGTAGTCAAAATTGCTGAACTTTTTTACGATATTTACGTGTATTCTATACATTTGTACTACCATTTTCCGGATATTTAATTTGCTATATCTCAGAAAGTGCAAAAGTTATATATATCATTTTTTCGATGTTCTGGTGCAGTTCCTCATGCTCTAGGAGTATGCAAAATTTTATAAAATTCCGTGAGATTATCCATTTACGTACCTGTCACCTTAAGTTTCATGAAATTTGGATAAGTTGTTCTCAAGTTACGGTGCGACATGTTTACGACGGACAGACGGACGCCGGACATTTGTATACCATAATACGTCCCGTCAAAATTTTGACGGGCGTATAAAAATTGCCTCAAACTATTAGGCAAATTGGGATAAAACTTGGTTGGTCCCTTTTAATTGTGTCTACTTGTTCCAGAATTGACCAAGTTTGGCTGTTTTTATAAAAAAAAAAATAAAATTCATTAACAGATATTTGGAAAATATTTGGATAAATGCTCCTTTGGTGGTCCTCTTTCTAAGACAAACATTATAGCTACAGAAGCAGTAACATTTGGGACCCAAATTCACATGTATGAATTAACAGTATCATGCAGAATAGCCTTGGTGCCATCATTTGTCACAAAGGGTGAATTAAGAGGGAGGGGTCGGCTGCCTTTTGGGCCCCAAATGGAATATTGCGGGTTGGGAAAATTTTACTAATGAGCTGTACAGGAACAGCAAGGGTCATTTAATACCTCAGTGTGTGTGAAATATTTTTTGAGCACCCTAAACAGTGCAAAAATGCCCAAAATTGCACTTTTGGCCCCCAAGGACTTCCATACATCGATCCTGCAACACAATTTTAGTCTTGATAGGAATTAATGGAAAGATGGCTACTACTGAATGGATTTGGATAAAACTTAGCATGATTGTTCCTTAGGGTATCCTGCACAAAGTTTATGCTTCGATTTTTGATCCGTCCAAAAACATGGCCACTGTTACTAAAAATAGAACATAGGGATCAAATAACAGTTTTTCGCAAATATCCCAAAAATGATTAGGTTACGGCAATTTCTGGCAGGTTGAAAGTGTTTAGCATGATGAGAGCTACCTGTGTGCTGATTTTCGTGAAAATCTGTCAACTGATGTTAGAGTTATTGCCCCTTTTTGACATTTTTGGCTTTTTTTATGTTATTATTTCAAAAATCTTCTTCTCTGAAACTACTATTCAAAATCAAATGAAACTTAGTAAGATTATTTCTTAGGGTATCCTGCAAAAAGTTAATGCTTGGATTTTTGATTGGTCGAAAAATATGTCCGCCCTTACTAAAAATAGAACATATGGGTCAAAATGCTGTTTTTTGCTATTTTTTCCTGAATTATAGAAAGAAAATGAAGATGACAGCTACTTTCAAGGTAAATATGGTATCCCGAGTTGAATGGTGATGATGAAAGTTTGTTTTGGACGGCCATTTTTAAAATGGCTGACATTTTCCCGCCATTTTTTACACTTGCTCGGATTTCAACAATATTTGGTTTTTAAAGTAAACATGGTATCCTTAGTGAATGGTGATGATGAGAATGTTGTATAACAATGATTAAACTTCATAATATGTGAGCTTTTAATTGCCATCACTTGGTGTCCGTCATCATCGTTGTTAACAAATTTTCAAACATCTTCTCCTCTGAAACTACTAGGGGGATTTGGATGAAACTTAGCATGATTGTTCGTGCAATATTTCCTTTTCAAGTACATGTAATTGAAACTGTGATATTTCAGAAAAAGAGAGTTCACTTTTTAGATGCCAAAGATGTACGGTCACATAGGTAACCAGAACAGTCTGTTCAAAGGGTACTTACCACTGGTTAATTTCATCTAAACGGTATCAACTCTCATTTAAAATGGCAAATGTTCAACTTCAAACACAACAGTTGTAGAAATATTGCTGTTTAACAGTCATTGTTTATATGTCCTTCACAACATATCGAAAATTTAAAGTATTCCATTGCATTATATTTATATTTTATCAGGATAACAAATTCATCACATCAGGGGAGATCATTTCGACCACCTCCATTACATAGGAATTCAGTAAAACTTACAAGAGAACCTTACTCTAACAATGCTAGAGGTTGTCTGGCAAGCTATTTACTGACTTGGGGGTATGGAGGAACGGATTTCCAACATCTTACATTGTAGAAGTAAGGAGAACCTTACCCATTACAACCAACATTAATATATTAATTTAGTTTATAGTGCATTGTTTGCCAGGTGAGCGATTCAGGCTCTTGAGAGCCTCTTGTTTTAATCTCAGTGTGTAATTTTAAAATCTCAGTGTGTAATTTCGATTTCTCAGTGTGTTATTTTAGGTTTTTAAATCTCAGTGTGTAATTTTTTCGAAAAAAGGGTTTAAACATAGTTTTGACGAGAACGGCTTGCCATACAAGCTCTTTGGAATAGAAGAGGTGAAGATAGTCACCAAATCATTGCGAGGGAAATTTAAAAAAAAATTCTTAAATGCAATTAAAATTTTTACCTCATAAAAGGGATAACCCCTCGGCTGAGGCCCTCAGAGAGGGATTATCCCCTTAATCCTCTGTACATAAGCTCATCCCCGGAAAAAATTTAATCTCTGAAAATGGTACTTTTTTCAAAACACCCCCAAAATTAGTTGTCTTAATAAGCGACCCCAAAAAAAATATCTAAATTTACCCCTCCCCAAATAATAACTTTGGTAATATTACACCCTAAAAAACATACCTAATGAAGTTTAAAAAACCAGAAATTTATACTAACACCAATTTATAAACTTGGATGCTGTACCAACAAAATCATGTTCACATCACATAACATTACTTCATACAGCTCGTATTAATAGCATAGTAGTTCAACGCATGGGGTTACGAAACAATCAACAGAAAAGTGCTGTACTAGTACATTTTGAAACTGAGTTAAATCAAACTGAATTACTTAAAAAGAAAAGACTTCTAAAAGACAACGAGCATTACACCCACATTTATATTGAACCCGAGAAGTCCCGACAAGAACGTCTGCAAGAAACAAATATGTGGAAAATTGTGAAATCCATTCCGAACATCAAGTTTCGTGGTGGACGTGTATTTGATAAATAGGATGTGTCCCAGCCTTCAAAGTCAGTATTAAAAGTTGACTGTTGGAATAGCAAAGGATTGTATCTTTCACTAAGGACAACAAAAAGTAGAATTTTGCGAGAACAAATAGTTAGTGCATTTAATTTCGATATAATAGGATTATGTGAAACCAATCTTCTTATTGAGGAAAATATAAATTTATGGAAACAACCCCAAAATATTTCTACCCAATCATGGCGTAGTTCAGGAGGTGTTGGGTTTTTAATTTCGGAAAATATTTTAGAAAATTTTGACTGTGGAATACTATGTGATAACTACGAAGATATCTTATGGATATATCTAAAGAATAAATATGATTCCAGTTTCACTATTCACTTATGTGTTTGTTACTTACAACCGGAGGGATCGAGTAGAGGAAATATAGCACAAGAGTATTATGATGTTCTGTTATCTCAAATTTATCTATATAGTGATTGCGCAAATTTGTTTATCTGTGGAGATTTTAATGGGCGAATTGGAAGCTCTCAAGATTTTGATGATAAAATCGATTTTGTGCCCCCAAAAAAATGTATCGATTTTGGGAAAAATCCATACGGTAACAGTTTTTTAGATCTTATAAAGGATGCAAAGTTGTGTGTATTAAATGGACGAGGAGATATTAACTATGATAACTATACTTTTGTTTCAAAAAGTGGAAAATCAGTAGTTGACTATATGGCGGTTCCATACAAAGAACTGAAATGTTACTCTGACTTTCGAGTACACCTCATCACAGACGTTTTTTGTGGAGCATAATATCACCCCTCAGGCAGGTGCAACGATTCCAGATCACTCTATCCTAGAATGCACATTGACAATATCTGATTATAAGAATATCATGTATGTATAAGATGCACTTGAATACAATAATAACACGAAAAAGCGACGTAAATACGATGTCTCTGTGATTGTGATTCCAAATGATATGTTTGACAATCCGAGATGTAGTCGTGCTATCATAAGTGCAATAGAAAGCTTTGAAAACTCTCAAAATATAAAGGATAAAATGGACGAATTGTACGAAAATTTTGTGAAAGTTTTACATGATGAGATGGACATGTACTTGCCATTTAAAGATATATATGGAAACTGTGCTAGGAATCGTACAAAACATCGTTCGAATCCTTACTGGAATAACGAGCTTCAAACACTGCTTATCAAGGTGAACAACTCAGAAAAGGAATTCTTACAGTGTAGGGAATACAGAAACAAGCGAAACAATCTCCGAAATAATTACATAATCGCAAGAAATTATCAGTTTGATAACAATTGCGACTATGTGAGCGTAAATACTATGCTTCTCTCAGGAATAATATTAAGACATTAAACACAACGAACCCAAAAGAATTCTGGAGAGAGGTCAATAAACTCAGACCTCAACGAAGTGCTAGAACAGTAGATTGTGTCCTTCAAGATGACGGTAGATATTCGTATGATCGCACAACAATTATGAACAACTGGAGAGAGGAATACGATACAACGCAAGTAGATAAGGACTTTATAAATAACATAGAAGAATTAAATCGAATTTAATGTCTGTTTTTCGAATACCATAGTTCCGGTTGTGTGGTGTAAAAGTATCATTAATCCAATTCTGAAATACGGAAAGGACTACAGAAATCCAATGAGCTATCGTAGTATAAGTCTTATGTCGACTGTGGCCAAAATGTTCAGCTTTATTTTAAACAGACAGTAAATTCATTTCCACTTATAAACATTTCAAAGATCCGAGATCAGTTGATTTAAGTTTTCTTTTTTAGTTTTCATGCTTGAAAAGACAGTTTTGACATCTTCTTTTAACTGTTTAAATTGTCTTAAAAGGTAAATAGTGCTTCATAAACCTTTGAAGGCTGGCTGATTACCATTGTAATAATGTATGTATATATGTTTCAATCAGGTTGCACTTTAATAAATATATTTATTATAATATTGTATAGTTCAAAAGCTGTCATTTTTCAAAATAGATCACATGGTCAACCTGTAAAAAGCTTGTAAAATAGGTGTTTCCATAAATAAAATTAAAAATGTTGAAAGACTAAGAGTTTCTAAAAATAATCTAGTTGAAAGACCCCCTTATTCCAAAAATAGAATTTAGAAGAACAAATTTATAAAGCGATATTTTGATTGGCTGTTGGATTAGTCTAAGGACCAATCAGAATCGATCTTTCATTCTTACTTATGATTGATATTTTGTGAATTTGAATGTTATAATAAAACAATTATAGCCTTTAAAATGTCGGTCGATACATGTTGTATCGACCTCCTCTAAAGGCTATAATTGTCATATATAACAATCCTTTTATTTAGCATAATTACGTCCATAAGGACCAAAGCAACATACAAATAACATACAACACACAAGCTGAAATAAAAGACACATGTATAGTTCAATTTGAATAAAAAAAAACAAATTCTCCATATCAGCATGTACATTTTGTATGTATAAAAAAGTGTACAAATTAGGAACCTGTCCGACCAGGGTCTGAAGCCCTCAGTTCTAAAGACTGTTTAATAAAGACTCCAGTGTGACAAACAAGTTCTGTAGAGGGGCACAATATTTTAATTAATTTAGTTTGAGTGTCCAGTCCTTCGAAAGAGGTTATGCAGTATTTTAATTCATTCAAAAAATCATTACGTAAAGAGGCATTTATTTCACAATCAAAAAAGAAATGTTTTTCATCATCTAAGACTTGACATTTTCTACATAATCTTTGTTCCCTTGGAATTCTTGTGTAACGACCAACTTCAATGCCAAGAGAATGGTCACTTAATCTAAATTTGGTTATTAACTGTCTATAATTACAATTTCTATGTTCAAGATACTTTTCTAAGTTACAATCTTTTTTAAGTTTTCCATACCAATAAAGTTTTGAAGATGTATCAAATTTGGAAATTTTTTCCAATGTTAATTTTTCATATTTTTCTAAAACTGCTTTTTTGGCTGTATCTTTGAACTTTTCGATATATATATAACAATTATAGCCTTTAGAGGAGGTCGATATGACAATTATAGCCTTTAGAGGAGGTCGATACATGTTTTATCGACCGACATTTTAAAGGCTATAATTGTTTTATTATAATATTCAAATTCACAAAATGTATATATATATGTTCTGAAGCTATACATCCATACAATATACAATTATATATTTAACCTACCTTCTCATACACCAGGATATGTTTTTCAAGTAACTGTGGAAAAATAATTCATGGGCATAGTTCTTCCTAAAATTTTTGCACCCAATTAAATTTCAGATAATTTTCCGACGCCAAAAAAAATTAGCTCAGAAATAGCCCCGCCCAAATGCTTTAAAATTCTCAAACCCCCAAAAATAACAAAATTAATAAAATTGAACCCCAAAAAAATAGTACGAGCCCACGTACAGGTAAATTTTCAGCCCCCCCCCCTTTCGGGGTTGAGAGGCTCAACTGGGGATTTGTTCCCAACCTGATTAAGTGTTTTCATACAAGCGTAGGATTTATACTCGAAAAATTATTATTATTGCACAATTGTTTTCTTTTTAAAACTGGTTCGTGTATAATTTTTTAAATTTTGATTGTTGAGTTTGGAATTTGTAGGCCAGGTACCTTTTCGGGTCAGATTAATTACTAATTCCATATTTTTTCTGTGTTTATTTCAAATGTAACATACTTCCTCCTTAGATTTACATCTTATGCAGTAGAAATGGTGCAAGATATTTTAAGTTAGGAAGACATTCCGTAACTGTTAGTACTCAGTTTTTGATATCAATAATATTGTTAAACTATGCAAATATTTGCATTTCTAAATTGTGATAAATATAAACAATTATTGTTCATTGTTTTTGTTACATGTATGTTTGATATCTAACACATAAAGGAGATTTTTTGGAAGCATCATCAATCACATGTTCTATGGAAATAACCAGTGTCAGTACTAGTTATCCGCATGTTTGGCCGTGAGTACCACTGATGATCGAAATGGGTGGATGAATTATTGTTTAACGTCCAGTGGCAGCCAGGTGCATATCAGGACGATTGATGATCGAGACATGTAATGGTATGGCTTGTTGAAATATGCACATACAGTGCACACAAACAGGTATTTTAAAATTTTTATTCTATGCAAGGACTCCTTTTACTTCCAAATATGTACGTTTTACACTCACTGAAAATGTATATTTAATGTATTCAAGTACATAATTGAATGGTTAAACAATTTAACTAGACACCATCACCTGAGCTCCACAGAAAATTGTTGATACCATGATTGCTTCATGTCCATATAACGTCGCCCCCTTTAATGCTGCGTGTACAGCGCCATCTGGCACACATATCTGTTTTTGTGGAAATGCAGTATGAATTGCTTCATAAAAAAGACCAGACTTGTTGCCAATCATTATCATCGTCTCCACTGGTTTATCATCTGATCTAGACAGGACATACTTAATATTATGAATAACTTTCTGAATGGTTTTTTCAAACAGAGGTATTATCAGGCTTTTGTCAATTCGAAGTTTATCTGGGAAGCATTTTACTTTAGAAGCGTATTGTGATGATTCAATGATTTGTTGTAGTGTCATATTTGTATGTTCGAGGCAGATTTCTTTCACCAACGCAAACATCGAGAAGAAAGTTATTTTGCTTCCCAATTCTGATAGTTCGAGTAATTTTTCAATTTTCTCTGTTATATTGAGCCAAAGTGTTTCGTCTATTTGTTTTGCAGTTTTCCATATCCATGTTCCAATTAGATCACCAAATAATTCATCAAATGACTGCATTATAGCAACTTTGGAACTGGAACCACTTAAATAGTGAATGACCTGCTTGAATCTTTTACCATCAGCCTTCTCATACACATTAAAACTGTCTAGCTCCTCTGAGAAATGAGAGAGAAAAGAAAATCATATACATTTGAATATATATATCCATAAACAAAACAAACTAGTTGCTGGAGCAGTCGTAAACGACAGCTAATCCCCTCTTCCATATTTTAACTTGTTTTGAAAATACAGTGTCATAGAACTGGACCGTAACGAAAAACTTAAACAGAGTCACTTATGCATAAAATGTAGGTCATGGTGATCCAATTTTTATACGGAGCTTTGTTATTTTCCAAGACGCACCTACTTGTGAAATAGTATTACAGCAAAGATTTAAATACTATTTAAATCCTTGATTATAGTAATAAAGGTTATTTTTACGGAATTTATCAATTTATCACTCACAAACTTTGCATAAAGTCCTACGGACTTTATTTAGTTTGTGAATGAATCGCCCGAGTTTACACATTTATAAATTCCTTCAAAATAACCTGTATTACTTATATTTCAAAAGTAATGCAGAAATTTGACGTTTTCCATTTGAAATTAATATTTTCCTCATGCACTACTAGTATTGCATGCGTACGTATTTATACGCACGACTTAATTAAATTAAAGTCATTTATTAAGTTATAAACTTTTTACCGGAAGTTGCTGTTAGCCAATGAAATTACTGCATTTGTTGTTTTGAAAACAACATTGGAATTATAAATTTATAACTTACATTGTCTTAGAACTGGACCTTAATTCAAAACTTAACCACAGTCACCCATGCATAAAATATAGGTCAGGGTGATCCAATTTACATAAGGACCATCGTTACTTTTCAAAACGCATCCAATGGTGAAAAAATATACCTATATGACTTACAGTGTGTTAGATTAAACCATTTAATTTTTAGCAGCGGGGCAAGGATTGAGGGGCCAATGGTTCTTAGATGGTCCTCTTTCAGAACTGTATCCGATGATCCAGAATATCAACCAAGATGGCCGCCACAGCCGAACTTAGTTTAACATAGTACCCTAAGGAAAAATTGATTTAAATCTTCTTGTCTGAAACTACAGAGCCAGTTGGAACCAAACTTGGCAGAAATGGTCCTAAAATGGTCCTCTTTCAGAGTTGTGTCAGATGACCCCGAATGTCAACAAAGGCGGCCACCAAAGCTGAACTTAATTTAACATAGGACCCTATGGGAAAATTCATTAAAAAATCTTGTCTGAAACCATTGAGCCAATTTGAAACAAACATAACAGAAATGGTCCTTTAGTGGTCCTCTTTAATAACGACCCGTACTGTCATTAAAGGTGGCCGCCATAGCCGAACTTAGTTTAACGTAGGACCCTATGGGAATATTCATTTATAAAATCTTTTTGTCTGAAAGTTCTAGGACAAAATGTGCTGAAAACGGCGTTAAACCCCAACTAAACAAACAAACAAACAAAAATATTTAAATTCTTATGCATTGTACTGCAAACCTTCAAATCCAAGTAACAACACTCTTTCCCCCTCTCGAAATTTAGAAAGCTGTAAATTGTTGCCATCATGTCTTAAGTGATGTACGTACAGACAGTAGGTCAGAGCTGAATCTGGATATGTCACCACGGTATCCATTTTATTAGAAATGCCTACCTGCAATTTAAAAACTCGCATTTTTTTTAAGAGGATCACATTGTAAAACGATACTTTGAGCTAAACTGTCAAACATCCATCAACGACAACACCGTTCTTTGTTGAGAATTGCTTTCAAACCAACAACCGACCTTCAAGTAATATTGAGCAAAAAATTAGAGGAAACAAATTAAATCTTTATATTTGTAACTTTGAACGGAAATTTGTTTGAGTTTGGACATTCAACTGAGGTGTATATTTTCTTTCCAAGGCCTGTATGAACAAACGTTTAATTCTTTTTTTTTGGAATATTTAAAAACAATAGATACCAAAACAACAATCCTAAAAGCCGATTCAAATTTAGAAATATAAAAGAATAGAACTATCTATAGTGTAATAATGATATAACCTAAACATATTTCTTTTTTTCAAATCTTTTTAAAGCTTTATAATAATACTGACTTTTTCAATCATCACTCAATCTGTAATTTAAATTTAAAGTAATAATAAATTCTGCTTCACAAGATGTGCATCAGTTGTCTTCAAGGCCTAACATATTGAAAACCAAAACAATAATCCAAAAAGATGAAGAGCAAATTAAAAAAATACAAAAAGACCAAAAATATTAAACCATCTAAGGATAAGAGCTAGGCATGAGGGAGACAGAAATAGTAAATTTAATGTATCAATTTCAGACTAGTACCGAAATTCTAGAAATTGAGCTGGTAATAAATATTTTTATCCTCATCACTAGTACTGAGGTTGGTTTTCTGTGTTAATTACATGATGTTTTCATTGACCTATAATCAAGATATATATACATGTATATCTTGTATTATGGAATACATATTGTTACCACTTATGTCTAAGGGATGTCGCTACTGGTCTTTTTTAAATTAAAGTCTCTATACATAAATATACACACAAAAAATTCATTGTGATCTCTAATTTCAATGGTTTTCTACATTAGAATCTTGTTTTGATTTCGGTTGTTTGGGATATCAATGTTGTTTGTTGATTACAGCACTTTGATCTACTTTTGGATTGGGTGTTGAATTGTTTATGCATACCTCTATAATGTTTCATGTTTTTTTTATTGATTACAAAGTCACCTTTTCACATCCTGAACGAAAGAAAGGCACAGCTTTATCAGCTCGTACAGACGGAACTGTTATCACCCATTTAACATCTGATGCAATTACCGAATTGCCAGACAAATCAGAAATCTTTCTGTTACTGTAATCAAAAACAGCCTTAATAAACATGGCAAGAACATTTAGGGCTTTGTGTGTATTTCCTGTTGAATCTTTAACTAATGTACGTTGATCAAACTCCTACAACAAAATACAAGGAGCTTTAAAAACGAAGGACATTAAATGCTTTCAGTTGGTAAATTGAGATTAGAATGTGTATTGCTACCCCTATGTAGATGCCTCATTTATGGACCCAAGCTCCCATGGGTATGAATAAGTTACTACGAATATTATTGTTGATTAAGGGTATACTAAAATAAAATTGTACATGTTTCCGGTAATATAATAAACAACTCTCATTGGCATGGAGCTCTCTTTGAACAGCCAGATTAAACTAGCAGAGCAAACTGTTCAACAGAAAAAATAAAACATCTTCTTGCACTGTATTATCAATTACTGAATCTTTTCATGAAAAGTACACTTATGACTAACAGAAAAAAGCACACGTCATTTAATTGAAAGAAAAAGTTTAGAAAATTTCTTACCCATTAGAAATTAAATAATTTCAGAAGACTCTGAAAGCGAAAGGCAATCTTAGTTATCACAACTGATTTGAACATACCTCACTTGTATACAGACTTTCACCAAGATTTTCAATTAACATCTCACCAGCCTCAGTGTTTGCCATATCTAAAGCCTGATATCCAAACTCACACACATTTCCTAATTTATTAAGCAGAAGTGATGAAGGAAATCTATCACTCTGTTTAATATATAGTCCCTGAAAACGTCCATTCCATGACTGTAGATGGATTATTAACAAAATCAGACCGCGGCTGGAAAGCAATTCTACAATACTTTGTTCCAAACTGTAGTGTTGTAACCCATGAAAAATCCATTTTATAATATTATACCTTCCAAAATCTGAAAAATAAGGATTTTAGAGTTTTCATTTTCTAATGCAAACCCATCCTTGGTATCAACATAACACAACACAAACATTTAATCAACAGAGTCAGGATAATCAAACTTGTTACAAGAACCTGGTAGCGGTCGGATGAAACTGGGTTTAACTCTTACATATCCCGACCTTCTGGTGTAAATAATCCACTATAAAGACCAATATCATGAATACTGTTAGATAACCAACATAGTGACCAATAGCTAAACTAGAGGCTCTCAAGAGCCTTGGTCGCTCACCTGTATCTACTGTGGTTTTTGAAATCATGTAAAATAAGGTTAAAATCATAATGAAAAACATTAATAAATTGCTTCGCTGATCGCAGCTGGATACGACCGCAGAGGTCCAACCCTGAACAGTTGGGGCAAAAATGGATACAATATTGGAGCTTGATATACAGGTCTGAATTTGGATTGTAATTGAACATTTGACACATAATAGGTTTCTGACACAGAATAACTGTAGTCAAAGAACTTAGAATTGGTCATATGATTTGAATTTATATTCAATTTTTTGTTTTTTGAGCAATACAATATGCTGTTGTGAATAGAACCCCCCCCCAAAAAAAAAATAAAATTTTACCCCTTTTTTGCTTTTGTGCAATACACTATGCTGTTGCGTATTGACCCCCCCCCCCCAAAAAAAAAAATGTTCGAAGAAATTTTCTTTTTCATATCTGAAATCTAAAATGAGAAAAAAATTGCCCCCCACAATTTCTTATTTACCCCCATAATTTTTTTCACCCCCCCCCCTTTCCCTTTTTCCAAAAAAATTCTTTCCCTCAAGATATGGTCATAATCCCTATTCAAATTTCTCATGGAGTTTGCAAACATAATTACCCAAGTAAATACACCATAAAAGTCTTAAAATAGAAAATGACATATGGCTAAAATTAATATTAATTAATAGTAACTTCTAAAAATAAATTGACAGCTATAAATCACCCCAAGACGATCTACATTTCTTTATACATAATTTACAAGCAGTTTAAGGGAGGTATCGAATCATACACATTATTTTACTTTAAATGTATTTGGATTACCTCCCTTACACCAAGATAATAACCAAAAACTGCAAATTTTACTAAAATTTACCAATTCAGGGACAGCAACCCAACAACGGGTTGTCTGATTCGTCTGAAATTTTCAGGGCAGATAGATCTTAATCTGATGAACATTTTTATCCCTGTCAAATTTACTCTAAATATTTTAATTTCAGAGATACAAGCCAAAAACTGCATTTACCCCCTATGTTCTATTTTTAGCCATGGTGGCCATGTTGATTGGCAGGCGGGGTGGTCGGACACATTTTTGTAAACTAGATACCCCAATGATGATTGTAGCCAAGTTTAGTTACATTTGGCCCAGTAGTTTCAGAGAAGAAGATTTTTGTAAAAGTTAACAGACGACGAGGACGACGACAACGGACGACGGACGCCAAGTGATGAGAAAAGCTCACTTGACCTTTCAGGTCAGGTAAGCTAAAAAGATGAAACTGGTTGGACAGTGCATATTTTATAAGCAAGAGGAGACACTAGTCCTATCCTTTAATTTCAATTTCAATTGTAAAGGTGATGTAATATATCTTATTAATACTAAGTTTGAGGATGATCTGTATCTTACCTACCCCAGTGAACTTGGTCGTAAAGAGATAACCTGTAGTGAAGTAATCGTTTTCATTAAACAAAATAACATATTTTGAAACGGAAACCGTATTTTTTTCAATTTTTAACACAAAAAAAAGAAAACAATATGGTCTCCGTCTCAAATCTAAAAACTAGAGGCTCTAAAGAGCCGGTATCGCTCATCTGCTTGAACTTTTTATCTTGAGCAGGACTAAAGTTTTGGCTGGTTTTACTATAGGGTTCTCTGTTAAACTAAGTTCGGCTGTAGCAGCCAAGATGGTTGACAGTCTAGGTCAATGGACACATTTCTAAAAGAGAACCATCTAAGGACCACTGCTACGAAGTCTAGTTCTAATTGGCTTAGTAGTTTCAGACAAAAAGATTTTTGAGTGAATTTCCCATAGGGTCCCATGTTAAACTAAGTTCCGCTGTGTCGGCCATCTTGTTTCACAATCCACGAAATCACAATTCTGAAAGAGGACCTCCTAAGGACAATTGCTGCAAAGTCTGGTTCCAATTGGTTAAGTAGTTTCAGACAAGATTTTGCAATGAATTTTCCCATGGGGCCTTGTTAAACTAAGTAGTAAGTTTGCTTGTGGCAGCCGTCTTGGTTGACAGTCGAGGTCATGGGACACAATTCTGAAAGAGGACCATATGACCCAGGGGCGGGTCCAGGTGAGGGCGTAATGGGCGTACCCCCCCCCCCCCCCTTTTCCAAAAAAAAAACTATCGTCATCTGCCTATATTGTATTGAATATGTCAATTTATCATATTCATTAATTAAACACATACTCTGATTTCTTTTTAAAGCAAGTCAGGAACCGTTACATCAATGCATTTCACAATTATTTTATGTTTTTAGCAAAAAAAAAAAGGTCCAAAAAAGTTTTATTGTACGCCCCCACTTTCAAATATCCTGGAAACGCCCCTGGGACCATTGCTGCAAAGTCTGGTTCCAATCGGTAAAGTGGATTCAGACAAGATTTTTCAATGAATTTTCTCATAGGGCCCTATGTTTAACTAAGTTGGGCTGTGGCTGCCATCTTGGTTGGCAGTCCGGGTCATCGGACATCCTTCTGAAAGAGAACCTCCTAAGGACCATTACTGCCAAGTTTGTTTGCAACTGGCCTTGTAGTTTCATAGAAGAGTTTTGAAATTCACACCCCCCCTTTTATATTTTTAGTAACAGCAGCCATGTCGGTTGGAAATAGGGGATGCCGGACATAAGTTTGGAAAGGGACCACCCAAGGACCATTCCACCAAATTTTAGTTCAAATTGGCTCAGTGGTTTCAGAGGAGCTGACGAAAAAGTGAAATTTCCATAGGCTCAATGTTAAACTAAGTCCAGCCATATGCATGGTGGCCATGTTGGATAGCGTTCGGGAAAACCGAACACAAATTTTAAAAGGGGCCATCCCAGGACCATTCCACCAAATTTGGATTCAAATTGGCCTAATGGTCTCGGAGAAGATAACGAAAATGTAAAAATTCCCATAGAGTCCAAGGTTAAACTATGTCCAACCAAGGCAGCCATATTGGATGGCGCCCCATAAAACCAAACACAAATTTTAAAGGGGACCATCCAAGGACCATTCCACTTAAGTTTGGTTTAAATTGGTTCAGTGGTTTCAGAGTTGATAACTAGAGGCTCTCAAGAGCCTGTATCGCTCACCTGGATTTATTTTCACCTTGAGCAGACCTAAAAATTTAAGGGTTGCAGTACATTTGGCTGGTTTTACTATATAGGATTCTATGTTAAACTAATTTCAGCTGTGGCAGTCATCTTAGTTGACAGCCCAGGTCAACATACATTTCTAAAAGAGAACAATCTAAGGACCATTTCTGCTTAGTCTTGTTCCAACTGGCTTAGCGGTTTCACACAAGAAGATTTTTAAATGAATTTTCCTATAGGGTCCAATATTTAACAAAGTTCGGTGTGGCAGCCATCTTGGTTGACAATCTGGGTGATTTGACAAATTTCTAAAAGAGGACCTCCTAAGGACCAATGATGCCAAGTCTGGCTCTAATATGTCAAGTGGTTTCTGACAAGAAGATTTTTCAATGAATTTTTCCATAGGGTCGTATGTTAAACTAAGTTCGGGTGTGGTGGCCATTTTGGTTGACAGTCTGGGTCATCGCACACAATTCTGAAAGAGGACCATCTAAGGACCATTGCTACCAAGTCTAATTCTAATTGGCTTAGTGGTTTCAGACGAGAAGATTTCTGAGTGAGTTTTCCATAGGGTCCTATGTTAAACTAAGTTCTGCTGTGGTGGCCATCTTGGTTCACAGTCCATGAAATCAGACACATTTCTGAAAAAGGACCCCCTAAGGACCAATGCTGGCAACTCCTGCTCCAATATGTCAACTGGTTTCAGACAAGAACATTTTTCAATGAATTTTCCTATAGGGCCCTATGTTAAACTAAGTTCAGTTGTGGCATCTTGGTTAACAGTCAAGGTCATCGGACACATCTCTAAAAGAGGACCATCTAAGGACCATTGCTGCCAAGTCTGGTTCCAATTGGTCAAGTGGTTTAAGTCAAGAAGATTTTTCAATGAATTTTCCCATAGGGCCCTATGTTAAACTAAGTTCGACATAAGGACCATTCCACCAAAGTTTGGACCCAATTGGCCCAGTGGTTTCAGAGGAAAAGATCTTTAAAGAAAAGTGGTTTCAGAGGAAAAGATCTTTAAAGGAAAGTTTACTCTGGATGCCGTCTTTAAAGGGCAAAAACTCTTATAAGAGGTCAATCAATGATTTTGGTAATGTTGACTTATTTGTAGATCTTACTTTGATGAACATTTCAGCTGTTTACAATTTGTCTTATAAATAATCTATAATAATATTCAAAATAATAGCCTAAAACTGCAAAATTTCCTTAAAATTAACAATTCAGGGGCAATAACCCAACAAAGGATTGACTGATTGGTCTGAAAATTTCGTGGCAGGTAGATCTTGACCTGATTAACATTTTTACCCACTGTCAGTTTTGCTCTAAATGCTTTAGTTTTTGAAATATAAGACAAAAACTGCAGTTTACCCCTATGTTCTATTTTTAGCCATGTCGGCCATGTTGGTTGGAAGGTGGGTCATCGGACATATTTTTTAAACTAGATACCCTAATGATGCTTGTGGCCAAGTTTGGTTCCATTTGGCCCAGTAGTTTCAGAGAAGACGATTTTTTAAATTCACCCCCCCCCCCTTTTTTTTCTATTTTTAGTTACAGCAGCCATGTTCATGGAAGTCGGGAATGCCGGATATAAATTTGGAAGGGGGCCACCCAAGGACCATTCCACCAAAGTTTGGACCCAATTGGCCCAGTGGTTTTAAAGGAGAAGATCTTATAAAGGAAAGTTTACGCCGGACGCCGTCTTTAAGGGCAAAAAGTCCTATAAGGGGTCAATCAATGATTTTGGTCCTGTTGACTTATTTGTAGATCTTACTTTGATGAACATTTCTGCTGTTTACAATTTCTCTTTATCTATAATAATATTCAAGATAATAACCTAAAACTGCAAAATTTCCTTAAAATTAACAATTCAGGGGCAATAACCCAACAAAGGGTTGACCGATTCATCTGAAAATTTGATGGCAGGTAGATCTTGACCTGATTAACATTTTTACCCCGTAAGTCTTGCTCTAAATGCTTTAGTTTTTGAAATATAAGACAAAAAACTGCAGTTTACCCCTATGTTCTATTTTTAGCCATGTCGGCCATGTTGGTTGGCAGGTGGGGTCAAGTTTGGTTCAATTTGGCCCAGTAGTTTCAGAGAAGACGATTTTTTAAATTCAACCCCCCCCCTTTTTCTATTTTTAGTTACAGCAGCCATGTTCATGGAAGTCGGGAAAGCCGGATATAAATTTGGAAGGGGGCCACCCAAGGACCATTCCACCAAAGTTTGGACCCAATTGGCCCAGTGGTTTTAAAGGAGAAGATCTTATGAAGGAAAGTTTACGCCGGACGCCGTCTTTAAGGGCAAAAAGTCCTATAAGGGGTCAATCAATGATTTTGGTCCTGTTGACTTATTTGTAGATCTTACTTTGATGAACATTTCTGCTGTTTACAATTTCTCTTTATCTATAATAATATTCAAGATAATAACCTAAAGCTGCAAAATTTCCTTAAAATTAACAATTCAGGGGCAATAACCCAACAAAGGGTTGACCGATTCATCTGAAAATTTGATGGCAGGTAGATCTTGACCTGATTAACATTTTTACCCCGTAAGTCTTGCTCTAAATACTTTAGTTTTTGAAATATAAGACAAAAAACTGCAGTTTACCCCTATGTTCTATTTTTAGCCATGTCGGCCATGTTGGTTGGCAGGTGGGGTCAAGTTTGGTTCAATTTGGCCCAGTAGTTTCAGAGAAGACGATTTTTTAAATTCAACCCCCCCCCCCCCCCCCCTTTTTCTATTTTTAGTTACAGCAGCCATGTTCATGGAAGTCGGGAATGCCGGATATAAATTTGGAAGGGGGCCACCCAAGGACCATTCCACCAAAGTTTGGACCCAATTGGCCCAGTGGTTTTAAAGGAGAAGATCTTATAAAGGAAAGTTTACGCCGGACGCCGTCTTTAAAGGCAAAAAGTTTAATTGTATGCTACTGAAATATGCATTATTGTTTACACCTATTTTTATGTTCTATTTTTAGCCATGTGGGCCATGTTGGTTGGCAGGCGGGGTCATCGGACATATTTTTTTATCTATATACCCTAATGATGCTTGTGGCCAAGTTTGGTTCAATTTGGCCCAGTAGTTTCAGAGAAGAATATTTTTGTAGAAGTTTACAGACAACGACGACGAAGACGACGACGGACACCAAGTGATGAGAAACGCTCACTTGACCTTATTGGGGGGGGGGGGGGGGTTTGAGATCTCCCAAAACATGTTTAACCCCGCTGCATTTTTGCACCTGTCCCAAGTCAGGAACCTCTAGTCTTTGTTAATCTTGTTTTTTTTAAATTTTCGTTCAATTAATTGTATATTTCGGATTTTAGTGTGCCGTCCATTTCGCTGAACTAGTATGCATTATTGTTTACACCTATTTTTATTTTTTTCTGTTCTATACTTTTAATTTATGTTACTTTAATGTTTAAATAATGCTGTCAGCCCTTCAGTGTATAAAGTTGCATTTCAAATAAAGAATATTATTGTTTAGGGGACAGCTAAAGCCCCCTCCGGGTGCGGAATTTTCTGTCTGGCAGTGCGTTGAAGACCCATTGGTAGACTTGAGCTGTTTTCTGCTCTTTGGTCGGGTTGTTGTTTCTTTGACACATTCCCCGTTTTCATTCTCTACTCTATACATACAATGCAGTAAACTGTAAGTGTAATATGCTGTTGGCGTGGCCAATGATGCGAGAGCAGCAATAATGATACTATATATTTAGTCTTTTTGTGCGTGTGTGTGTGTTTTTAAATATATATGTAAAAGGGCTTCTTTTTTATTGATAAACAATGTTAAAACCAGTCAAGTCGTTTGTATTAACTCTTACTTAACTACATACATGACAAAGGAGAAAATACAGGAACCTAAAATTGACTTTTTTTTAATCCAAAAGAGAACATTGCCTTATTTTACATATGTGGGCTTGGTAGAAAACACTGTTATAGTTACACACGAGTTACTGTTAAAAGATCTTCACATTTCAGTAGCATACAAGTAAAATTTATTCAGTTGCAATATTAACACTCAAACGGATCAAGGCAATACAAACAAACTATACAGATACTCAAACACAAGGCTTGATTGAGAATTGGTATCTTGGATACTACATGAATGGTATACGTTACAGTCAAACGTGGTAAAAATTTAAATTTATGATTCATTATCGTTTTCATTAAGTTATTTTGAAATTTTATGTCTTAATTTCTAAATAAAACATGTAATCTCGGGTTAACTCAATGATATTTAGATACAGGACGTGCGGCAAATTCGGCGCAGATTTCAGGTCGGAATTTTTTGACAATCTGGAGAATTCCGGTCAGGATTTTAAAAATATAAAACTACAGTGTATTGACAAAAAAGAACAGTGTTGAAAGTTTTATACATCTGGTATCAGTAGGTCAGTCGCAAGTGTCATGTGTACAGTGTGCTGTGTTCTTAAAGGTTTTGCGTAACATTAGTTCTAAAATTATAAGGATTTCTGAGTAAGACTTCAAGTTAAGCATATTAAAAGGATGTTCTAACAATGCCATGATTGTTTTATTTACTGTACCAGAGTTAATGAGGGAAAGTGATTTATTTCCTTTCCTTAAGTCCAAGACTAACCAAACTCAAAGGTTAGTAAAATTCAACATGTAATGTGTATATGTATTTGCTTTTTAAGTACTAGTATCTAAATCCAGAAAAGCCACTTACCAAATAACAATTTATCACAGTAGATCACTATATTAAATGGAAAAATAATAAAATATTGAATACTGAAATAGGTTAGAAAGATGTGTACATGGAGATTCAGGCAAATTAAATAAACTTATGGGTTAAAGTAACCCTAGAAATTAATCCAAACAGAGCTTTGTTCTTTGTATTCAGAAATATATTCTCCAAGAGCTCTTGAAGTTCAATTTATCATTTGTAACGTGTACAATGGGAGGTACCTCTCATTGTACCTAACTGATAACATTCCTGTATTTGAGTTATCACCCTTACATGTAGCTATGCTCATCCGGGTTCAGTTAACATGTGCTTGTCAGGAATTGAGGTGACATGGTCCAGGCCTTGATATAATTTATTTTTATTGTCATGATCAATGGCAGATAAAAGAACAAGAACAGTGGCACTCTATTTGAAGGACTATATTGTCTTCATTTGACATGCCAAACGAACGCGATTCAACTGGAAAAACTTCAGATTCTGGAAATTTTGACTTTCCCACAGGAATTTTATCAATTAAACGTGAAAAATCGGTGAAATATCAGTGAGAGTAGCGAATGGGCTTGGTTCACGAAGTGAGCACAGGGGCACGTTACAATTGACACAGTATGTCATCGATGACTGATCCTGCCCCGATCTATAATACCATAACAACAAGAGGCTCACCAGAGCATGTATCGCTCACCTGGAGTCTGGTTTTCATTGGACAATTAATCAACTATTTGACCAAGTTTGTTGCAATTGGTTCAATTGTTCAGGGAAAATTTGTTGAAGATTTATTTTTCATAAGGTTTAATGTTAAAATATGTTCCCTGATAGTGGTAGTCCTGGCAGGAAGTTGACAAAATTGACCAGGAATAAGGGTGAACCTTAAATAAATGTAACAGAACTTGACCTCAAATTACACAAACCAATAACTCCTAAATAGAATTTGGGATTCCCTTCAAAATTTCAGGATAGGTAGATCTCAACATGGCAAACATTTTTCAATTTATATTTCACTTCTATCTCAAATAGTTTTGGAGACAAATGCAAAAAAGTTAAAATTTTGAAAATTTGACAACAAAAGGGCAATAACTCCTAAATGGGTTTTGGGATTTCATATAAAATTTCGGGGTATGTAGATCTCAACATGGCAAACATTTTTCAAATTTACATTTCACTTCTATCTCAAATACTTTTGGAGATAAATGACGAAAAACGTAAATTTTGAAAATTTGACGAAAAAAGGGCAATAACTCCTAAATAGGTTTTGGGATTTCCTTTAAAATTTCAGGGTATGTAGATCTCAACATGGCAAACATTTTTCAAATTTAGATTTCACTTCTATCTCAAATAGTTTTGGAGATAAATGACGAAAAATGTTAAACTATGAAAATTTGACGAAAAAAGGGCAATAACTCCTAAATGGGTTTTAAGATTTCCTTCAAAATTTCAGGTTAGGTAGATCTTGTCATGCTGATCAATTTTACCCCATGTCAGATTTTTGATATCTGTAACAGTTTTTAAGTTATAAGCCAAAAACAACTATTGCACCCCTATATTCTATTTTTAGCTACGACAGCCATGTTTTATGTCAGATCAAAATAAATTGAGGATCGTTTGTAGAGGACATGTCATTTATCATTCCTATTAAGTTTCAAACCAATCGGCCCAGCGGTTTCAGAGGAGAAGATTTTTTAATAAAAAAATTTTGAAAATTTGACAAAAAAAGGGCAACAACTCCTAAATGGGTTTTGGGATTTCCTTTAAAATTTCAGGGTAGGTAGATCTCAACATGGCAAACATTTTTCAAATTTACATTTCACTTCTATATCAAATAGTTTTGGAAATAAATGACGAAAAATGTTAAAATTTTGAAAATTTGACAAAAAAGGGCAATAATTACTAAATGGGTTCTGGAATTTCCTTCAAAATTTCAGGGTAGGTAGATCTTGTCATGCTGATCAATTTTACCCAATATTAGATTTTCGATATCTGTAACGGTTTTTGAGTTATTAGCAATTTACCCCTATGTTCTATCTTTAGTAACAGCGGCCATGTTTTTCGACGAATCAAAAATCCCCACATCAGTTCTATGCAGGGTATCCCAAGGAACAATCTTACCAAGTTTCATTTGATTTTGAATAGTAGTTTCAGAGAAGAAGATTTTTGAAATAATAACATAAAAAAAGCCAAAAATGTCAAAAAAGGGCAATAACTCTAACATCAGTTGACAGATTTTCACGAAAATCAGCACATAGGTAGCTCTCATCATGCTGAACACTTTCAACCTGCCAGAATATGCCGTAACCTAATGATTTTTGAGATATTTGCGAAAAACTGTTGTTTGACCCCTATGTTCTATTTTTAGTAACAGCGGCCATGTTTTTCGACGAATCAAAAATCCCCACATCAGTTCTATGCAGGGTACCCCAAGGAACATTCATACCAAGTTTGGTTCTAATTAGTCAAGTAGTTTCAGAGGAGAAGAGTTTTGTATAATTGTTAACGACGACAGACGACGGACGACGACGACGACGACGGACGCCAAGTGATGGCAATAGCTCACCTGGCCTTTGGCCAGGTGAGCTAAAAAGGAGGAATCCATTCCGAGTGCGCCAAAATCCACTCGTCAGAATTTTTTCCTGTTCTCCATCCAGTCTGCTTTTTTGCTCATTTCTGCAGTAAAATGATTATATTTTAACAAAATGCCTACCTTTTAGCCCTAATTTCCCACCAATCGGTTGTATTGGCTCATTTTAATCCCATTTCTGATGAAATCAGAACTTCACTGTCCGGAAGTGACCCACATTTGAATAATTTCCGCCAAATTTGACATATCCATTCCGGAGATAATTTGGAACTTACCAGAGTTTTCCTATCCTCACATACTAGACCCCAAAGGTATTCCGATAAAAAAAAGTTAGTTCCAAATTATATCCGGAATGGATATGTCAAATTTGGCGGTAATTATACAAATTTGGGTACCTCGAATCACCGAAAACCTCCCGGAAACACCGAAAACCTCCCAGAAACACCGAAAACCTGATATAATATTACCTAAACCTCATCAAATGTTGCGAAAACCACATCCATTCGATCGGTATGCCAGTTTTACATCCAGAAAACATAATTTTATTAATATTGTATAAGAAATGTGACTTTTATGCATGATTTTCTAAACATAGTGCATTCTATATTAAATCAAAATGGCTGATCGAAAACCTCCCGAAACACCGAAAACCTGATATAATATTACCTAAACCTCATCAAATGTTGCGAAAACCACATTCATTCGATCGGTATGCAATTTTTCATCCAGAAAAAATAATTTTATTAATATTGTATAAGAAATGTGACTTTTATGAATGATTTTCTTAGACATAGTGCATTCTATAATAAATCAAAATGGCTGACCGAAAACCTCCCGAAACACCGAAAACCTGATATAATATTCCCTAAACCTCATCAAATGTTGCGAAAACCACATCCATTCGACGGGTATGACAATTTTACATCTAGAAAACATAATTTTATTGATATTTTTTTTTATCAATTAAGACTTTTATGAATGATTTTCTCAGACATAGTGCATTTCATATTACCTGTAATTCAATATGGCGGACAGATCGATTAAATGCCCTAAGGTAAAGTACAATACACTATGTGTATACCTTGAATAAATTAAGTTTATTGCCGATTTTGTTCATGTTGGACAACCATTATTTACAATTATCATTACACTAATAATGTAAATAATGGAAGAGCGCTCACGCCACGTCAAGGTCACGAACGATGTGAGGGTAGAATCCCCCTATCCCAGACCTTTATTTGGGCTGTTAAGTTTTTCTTTAAAGTATATACATATACATTTATTTTAATAATAATATGATTATTGACTTTTTTGATTTATTCAATATTTTATTAAAATAACAAGACAATTGACATACATTTAAACATACATATAAGGATTCGGAAACAAGCAGTGCTTATAAGTTATGATATTTTTACAAAAATTGTTCAAAATTGTACACCATGTCTCAATGCTGCTAATAAAAGGCCAAAAATATTCTGCCCCCTGCCATCAGGCCGGATCCCCAAAACGCATCGTTGACATTATGATCTATGTACCCCTTCGTTTCTTGTAAAGTTAGTCTAAATTCAGGACATTGTACAAACTTCAGTTTCAAAATTTCAGCCATAATTATGGGTCTTAAATCTATCCATGTTTTACAGGTCAAACAGATAGAAATGGACAGCAATAGAAGTGTGACCATTCCAATTAACAAACGTGTCAGAAATCAAGGAACTGTATAATACACAATATAATCGATGATAAATGTCAGAAAGATTTTAAAAAATTACTGCTGTTTTGTTTATATAAAAACTAAAATAATAGCTTATTTCAAGGACGTATGTTAGTTATACGACCTTGCTTATTTGTAATTTGTTTTACATGTATCTTGCTTTAGTATGCCACAAAATATTGCATTTAATCAAGAAGCCTTAATTCAAATTCACACTTCCAATTAAAATTTAGTAAATTTAAATTAAAGAAAACATAAATCTCATATCCATTTTATAAAAACACAATTTTTGAGAATTTTTTTTTTCTAATTATACCGGCACTATGTCTAAGAAAATCATTCATAAAAGTCTTATTTCTTACACAATTTTAATAAAATTATGTTTTCTTGATGTAAAATCGGTATACAGCTCGAATGGATGTGGTTTTCGCAACATTTGATGAGGTTTAAGTAATATTATATCAGGTTTTCGGTGTTTACGTGAGGTTTTCGGTGTTTCCGGGAGGTTTTCGGTGATTCGAGGTACCGGCTGAATTCGCCTTCTAATAATCTTAGCATATATATTTTTTTCGGAGACAAGCGCCTGTGTTTTAAACATCCCGGCACGTGACAATTAAGTCACATGATCAATAAAAAGCCTAAAAAGGTATCGCGAGCCGAACCCAACCCAAAACTGGGACGCGGCTATAACGATACAAGCACGAAATTGAATAATAACATCGAATAACCGCAAAACGTTCTTTGTCATGAAGAATTTTCACTTTTAAAGGTCATGGTTTGCCACGTGATATCTGACTGTTTATATTTCCCAAACTATACATACATACAATATGCAATAAATGATTTAATTATTCATCATACATGTAATAGTTACACTTCAGTCTTGTACATTCCCTAAGACATATTTCAACATGTTCAACTAAGCAGCATACTTTCGTAATTATACAAAAATAATACTTACAATGTTCATAGCAGATATATGTACACAACCGTGATTATTTACTTCCGTGTTCTTGACATCTTAAATTAGTTCTACAATGTATAGAATACCAGTCGAAAATCCAGTCTGAGTTTAATTGCCCCTTGAGGTCAGGCAGTTATAAGATTCAGTTAAACTTCCGGTATAGAAATCTCTGTTTGCGCAGATGTATTGAAGGCTGGACTTTCGGTATAGACATCTCTGTCTTCGCAGAGGTATTGAAGGCTAGGACACATTTTATTATACCCCACGCAACGAGTTGCGGAGGGTATAATGTTTTTGACCCGTCCGTCCGTCCGTCAGTCCGTCAGTCCGTCAGTCCTGTTTCTTGTCATCGCAACTCCTCTCAAACCACACAACGGAATTTCACGAAACCTTTTTAGATAACAAGGACATACTATGTAGTTGTGCATATCGACAGGAAATTGCGATTCAATTTTTTTCTAGGAGTTACACCCCTTTGAACTTATTTACTTTAATGTACTACTGCAACAGTTTGTCATCGCAACTCCTCTCAAACCACACAACAGAATTTCATGAAACCTTTTCAGATAATAAGGGCATACTACGTAGATGTGCATATCGACAGGAAATTGCGATTCATTTTTTTTTCTAGGAGTTACACCCCTTTGAACTTATATACTTTAATGTACTACTGCAACAGTTTGTCATCGCAACTCCTCTCAAACCACACAACAGAATTTCA
Organism: Mytilisepta virgata; assembly: GCA_028015205.1. Classification (NCBI taxonomy): domain Eukaryota; kingdom Metazoa; phylum Mollusca; class Bivalvia; order Mytilida; family Mytilidae; genus Mytilisepta; species Mytilisepta virgata. Next base: position 1,119,186 of record JAPWFG010000023.1, read on the forward strand.
TGAAACCTTTTCAGATAATAAGGACATACTATGTAGATGTGCATATCGACAGGAAATTGCGATTCAATTTTTTTTTCTAGGAGTTACACCCCTTTGACCTTATTTACTTTAATGTACTACTGCAACAGTTTGTCATCGCAACTCCTCTCAAACCACACAATAGAATTTCATGAAACCTTTTTAGATAATAAGGACATACTACGTAGATGTGCATATCGACAGGAAATTTCGATTCAATTTTTTTTCTAGGAGTTACACCCCTTTGAACTTATTTACTTTAATGTACTACTGCAACAGTTTGTCATCGCAACTCCTCTCAAACCACACAACAGAATTTCATGAAACCTTTTCAGATAATAAGGACATACCACGTAGATGTGCATATCGACAGGAAATTACGATTCAAATTTTTTTCCAGGAGTTACGCCCCTTTGAACTTATTTACTTTAATGTACTACTGCAACAGTTTGTCATCGCAACTCCTCTCAAACCACACAACAGAATTTCATGAAACCTTTTCAGATAATAAGGACATACTACGTAGATGTGCATATCAACAGGAAATTGCGATTCATTTTATTTTCTAGGAGTTACGCCCCTTTGAACTTATTTACTTTAATGTACTACTGCAACAGTTTGTCATCGCAACTCCTCTCAAACCACACAAAAGAATTTCATGAAACCTTTTTAGATAATAAGGACATACTACGTAGATGTGCATATCGACAGGAAATTACGATTCAATTTTTTTTCTAGGAGTTACACCCCTTTGAACTAATTTACTTTAATGTACTACTGTAACAGTTTGTCATCGCAACTCCTCTCAAACCACACAACAGAATTTCATGAAACCTTTTCAGATAATAAGGACATACTACGTAGATGTGCATATCGACAGGAAATTACGATTCAATTTTTTTTCTAGGAGTTACACCCCTTTGAACTTATTTGCCTTACTATACTATTACTGTTGACTACTCTCGCTTGGAATTTAAATTTCCCAATATGCTGCCATTCAAATTAGGATATATATGTGAAGGTAAGCATTTGATTGTGTTCATTTTACTTGTGAAGTGAGATTTTGTTTCTCCAGTGACAATATGAAGACGTGGGGTATGTGAGCGTGCTCACAAAGGTTCTTTAATTATGTTAAACGTTTATTTGATTTGATGATGACAAAATGAAATTCATTTGAAATACCTTTCATTGTGACAATAAATAACAGCAAATAAAATATATTTATACGTTATATTTGTTATCGTGCATTTTTACAATAAAGTATGTTTAGTATTTGATTGATGCATTGAAACCGATGTATACAATAAGCATTCTTTCAACACACTGGCAATTTTTTATCAAAAATAAATTTAAACATGTTAAAAGACAATAAATTTAAATAATGAATGGCGAATTATAAACAAATAGGTCTATGTAAACAGTGGGTGTGTTTTATAACGGGAACAGCTTAAAGAGGGGGGTAATTTCGCTCAAATTCGGACCGAAACTGTAAATGGTCAAAACATGAAAACCATAAGTCCTATAGCCCTGGGATCTCCTCCAATGATCTTTAGTTCATGTGACTTAGAAAATGGTCTCAAGATCAAAGGTCATAGGTGACCTTGAACTATGACCTTGAGCTTGTTATCACTCAAACTTGGAAATAGTAATAGATAAGAAAAAGTCAAATCATGAAAACTGTTTGGAACGTTTAGACGCAAATTTGTTGTTTGACCGAAACGATTCGATGACTTCTTAAAGGGCATAACCTTGATGGACGGTTCCGCGAAAGCCGTTATTGGTCAAAACATAAAAACCGTAGGTTCCAAAGCCTTAGGGTCTTTTGATTTGAGGTCATTGACCTTTGACCTTGAATTTGAGGTCAAGGTCAAAGGTCAATTTCACGGTCATGTGTATATATAAAATACCATACGTCATAGAGGCCTAAGGTTTGCAGATTTAGGGTCCTTGACTTTGACCTTCAAATTGAGATCAAGGTCAAGGTTAATCTCAAGGTCATACACTAAATCAAGTATATATCAAGAATAATACGTCATAGAGGCCTCATGTTTGCTGATTTGGAGTCCTTGACCTTTGACCTTCAAATTGAGGTAAAGGTCAAATCTTCAATCGAGCATATTTCAGAAACTATACGTGATAGAAATTTCTACAAGGGCAATTTGGAATACTTGAGCTTTGATCCTTGGATTTGAGGTCAAGGTCAAGGTCAATCTCAAGGTCATACACTAAATCAAGTATATATCAAGAAAAATACGTCATAGAGGCCTAATGTTTGCTGATTTGGAGTCCTTGACTTTTAACCTTTAAATTGAGTCAAGGTCAAATCTTCAATTGAGCATATTTCAGAAACTATACGTGATAGAAATTTCTGCAAGGGCAATTTAGAATCCTTGATCTTTGATCTTGAGTTTGAGGTCAAGGTCAAAGGTCAATTTCAATGTCACACTTAATCAAGTGAATGTCAAAAACTATACGTCATATAAGCTTATGCAAAGGGATTTGTAATCCATGACCTTTTACCTTCAAAATGAGGATATGACCAAAGGTCAATTTAAAGGTAATTTGTATATATGAAAAGCTATATATAATAGAGGCCAAAGGTTGTTGATTTGAGGTTCTTAATCTTTGACCTTGAAATTTACGTCAAGGTGGAATCAAGGTCACGCAATTAATTGAGCAAATCTCAAAACTATACGTCATAGAAGCTTCCACAAGGGATTCGGAACTCTGCGCCTCAGTCCAATATGGTTGGCTCGGACCAATAACTTCGGCTCAGTCCAAAATGGCTTGCCTCGGACCAATAACTAAGCCAATATAGAAATTCTTACGCAATAATACTATAATATTCGCCTTGTCTTTTGGCAATGTTTGGAATTTCGCCTTGTAGAACTTTCCCATGCAATGTCTTCGGTATTCTTTTTCCAATTTTAATGTAAATTCTCGTCTTAGACATTGTTTAGTGTTGTAATTTCCTATCAGAATCTTTTAATCCTATATTAGTCACAATTTATGCAATGGTTTGTTGTCATATTATTTCGTTAAGATCCTTGAGTAGTCATGTTTCCCCGGGTGAATTACGGTGCTCCTAAAACTGTCGATGACTTTATTCAAAGGGGGGGGGGTAATTATCACAGTATATGTATTTATATCTTTTTTCTTAATAAACCATATACAGTGGATACTTACAGAGAAGAAATGCATGTAGCAATTATTGTAGAAAAAGAAATACCTGTCAATCTCCATGACGAAATTACATAAACCATAAAAGGTTTGTATTCGCACGTGCTGTTACTATTTTCACTTCAGCTGTACAAAAGTTAATACCTTACAAAAGAAAACCAGAATAGTTTTCACTTAAACATATTTATTATTTGTATAGAAACACCGGCGACTGCTATTAGTTTTTGCGGTCAGCGCGAAAAATTTACACTTACTATTCCCCGAATATGCAGCCTGTATGTGTTTTATTATACCGAAAAACACTTTACCCGTCAATAGTAATGGAAACTATTGACCGGAGTAGAGTATTTTTTTTAGATTTTTTAGATTATTATTTTATTTTGTTAAGATGATGGTCAAGGGACGTCAGATCCATCACACCAAAGTTTAGATTTAAACTGAAGTTAAATTTAGAATAGATGATTAAACATAAGTTTGGCTTAATAATAGCGGTCACATTTTCGTATGAAGTCCGGAGCTATAGAAATAATTTTGAAAGGTGACAATCTAAAAACCAATCCACCAAAATTTGGCTCCAATTGACTGAGATAGTTTTAATATGTAACAGTTCACGGAAGCGATGTGTTGATTATAATTGATTATACACAAAACTGATTTCCCTCAAGTTTGTCAGCTACATATGCGCTTTTTAAATGATTACGGTTGTCTTTCACGCTGGTAAAACGTAGATTAGGCCACACCAAAATTATCTTTAGTTCTTTGCATTTTGCCGCTCCGATTTTTGGACCATGTAAATTATAAGAAAAACATTTTTGCCGCCTCATTTTGCAAAAATCCTGAAAATTCGCCCCAAATACCTCATTTTTAAAGAAATTAAAAATTAAAATTGTTTGCTCGCTCCTAAAATTTGTAAAAGTTTGGGTTTTTTTGCAATAATTTATTTTTTTTAAAATTTTGCCGCACGTAAATTTGATCTTCGCCCGAAAAAAAACTTCTCAAGAAAAAAAAATCAAAATTAAAATTTCTCCCGCTCTCACCTATTTTTGACATCCAAAAATCCAAAGAACGAAAAATGAATTTGATGTGGCCTTATAATTTTGTTATTGAAGTTTAAAAACAAATCGGTAGAATTGACTTTCTGTCTGTTTCGTCGTGGATTAAGACGCAAAAATGTATTTTGTTAAACTAACTGCAAAATTCAAAGCAAATACTTTTAAAAAAGCTTACATAAGCGGTTTTCGATGATCAGTAAATATATTTGTAGAACTCAATGCATCAACATTAGGGACAAATCTTGATCTTGTAAGGGAGCAACCATTTGATTTTTATGGGCCTATTATTTCGTCGAAATTTTGGTCCTGGGTTCTTTTTATTTCAAATTTGATAAAATAAAATAGGTACTATCACGCCATTATTATATATTCTCTTTTGATGTTTTTTAAATTTCAAATTCAGTGCTTTCCCTTGATTTATGCTATACAATTACTTTTGCAACAAAATTTTTAAAAGCAATATTTCAAGAAATATATGAAAATTACAAGTATATCAATATTATTCTTACAAATTACTGTTATAGCTTTTAATACATATATTATTGTCTTGTAAATCAATACAGAAGTTGTCCAGGTAAACAAGACCTTCACCTGTAGCTATATTACTAATATTCTATATTTAGAATTCAGGTAAAAACGTATATTCTATAAAGTAACATCTGCTGCAAAAATGAAGAAAATGAAGAAAGTGCTGATTCCAGATTGCTTTCAACCACCACATTCCAGAATGTCGAGTCAAACATTATACGGAATTCAGACAATTCAAAATGAGATATATTGCAGCAACAGCGAAGACTATACAATAGTTAGCTCCGAGCAAAGTGAGATTCTTCATCAAAGATGTTCGTCTAAATCATCCGGAACCAGCTCTGTTGATACATTCACACTAAAAGCTAGAATGGAAAATCTTGAGATTGCTTTGACAATGCTTCGTGAAAATTTCCAACGGATGGAACAAGCAATGAACAAACAAATAGAAAAGGCAATCGAAATAATCACAACGACTACTGTTGAGGATGAAAGTGGTGAAAACCAGACGGGTATAAAAGAGAAACATTTTATGAAGAAAGAAAATAAACGATTAACGAAAGCTGTGAAATTTCTAACAGAAAGTTCTAGAATAATGAGGAAAGCATTGTCGGAACACACGGAAGTGATTGACCATTTAACATGTGTAATAAGCCAGCCGTTAGAGGTAATATACATTTTTACAATGATATAGTGCAATTTATAAGTAAGACTTATATATTTTTAAATAATGGATAACAACAAATTTTGTTTATTTTCATTTGTGGATAATGCGCGAGTAGGTTTTACTGTACAGATGTACATTTTTTAATTGTTGACAATGCATCGATGTCATGTACGTAAGAAAATATAAAATATAAATATTGAATTGTTAGGGGTTTGTAGATATGGAAAGAATTTGAAAAAAAAGCAGGCTCCGATATAAGTTAGGTTAAAAGGGGAGAACTGAATTATGCCTCTGTGCTTGTAATATGCGAGCTAAGCTCGCTATATAGTGTATAGGATTTCAGATTTGGAAATCTTTGTTCTAGTTTCATCCTTCCATTTTTTTTTCTGTAAGATGGTGGCTTTCAAAATCGAACAACTTCCTGTGAGAAAACGCGTGTTTTCGAACATTATTTATTTTATTTTTTTTTTAAAGTTTTAAGTCAATGAAATATTTAGAAATAAACATTAAGTGTCATGAAATTAAAAATAAATACGAAAGAATCCACCTGGAATTAAATTTGATACTAGTATATCGAAATTTGACAAGAAAAAAAGATGCAGACGCAAGTGTCAAACGTAAAAACCTCGCGCTTCGCTCGCTTTCCAGGTCACACCTGTTTCATATTAAAATAGTAGTGAGCGCAGGGAGCGCTATAGGAGCATATGCATTTTCTACAAATGGGCCATTTAGAAAAGTCTTTGTTTAATGGGGGCAGCCATATTGCACAACATTCTAAGGCTAGAAAAAGTTGAATAATGTTTCCCACTTCTTTTGAGATATATGCAATCAGGTAGATAGCCAACTTATGTTTCCCACTGCTTTTGAGACTTTATACAATCAGTCCAGATAACTGACTTATGTTTCCTTCTTCTTTTGAGACTTAACAGAATGATTCCCACTGCTTTTGAGACTCTATTCAATCAGGGTAGAAAACCGATTAATGTTTCACACTGATTTTGTGTTTTACATGTATGCAATCAGGGTAGATAACCGAATTATGTTTCCCACTGATTTTGAGTTTTACATGTATGCAATCAGGGTAGATAACCGACTTATGTTTTCCACTGCCTTTGAGACTAAATTTGTTTCCTACTACTTTTGAGATTTTATGCAAACAGGGCAGATAACTGACATATGTTTCCTACCTCTTTTGAGACTTTATGCAATCAGGGTAGAAAACCGACTTATGCTTCCCACTGCGTTTGAGATTTATGCAATCAGAGGAGATAATTGATTTGTGCTTTCCACTCTTTTGAGACGATGCATTTGTGAGTATATAAATAGTAGTGAGCGCAGGAAGGGAGATAACTAACTTATGTTTCCTCTGATTTTGAGATTTTATGCAATCTAGTGAGATATCCTACTTATTTTTCCCACTGCTTTTGAGACTTTATGCAGACAGGGTTGTTAACTGACTTATGCTTCTACTTTTTTTGAGTCATCCGATCAGGGGAGATAATTGGCTTGTGCTTTTCATTGCTTTGGAGACTTAAGGGCAGATAACCGACTTCTTTTTATGCAATCAGGGCTGATAACTGACTTATGTCTCATACTTCTTTTGAGACTTTATGCAATCGGATCAGATAACACACTTATGTTTTCCACTGCTATTGAGACTTTATACAATCAATGGCAGATCACCGACTTATGTTTCGTACTGCTTTTAAGACTAAATACAATCAAGGGGGATAACTTACTTATGTTTTCCACCGCTTTTGAGACTTTATACAATCCACGGCATATAAACTGACTTATGTTTCCGTCTGCATTTGAGAATTTATTCAATCAGGGGAGATAATTGACTTGTGCTTCCAACTGCTTGTGTTTCCTACTGATTATGCGATTTATGCAATCAAGGGAGATATATCCGATTTATGTTTCCCACTGGTTTTGAAAATTTATGCAGTCAAGGGATGTACCGGACACGTTTTTCACTGTTTTTGAGACTTTATTCAATCGGGGGAGATAACTGATTTAAATGAATGAATTGATGATTTCCACTGCTTTGGAACAATCAAGGGAGATAACTGGCTCAAATACTTCTACATTCTTTGAAGAATGTTTGCATTTTAAGGTATCCGGACCATAAATGACCACGTGATTATTTAAAAGTTCCCGGATGTTCCATACAAGGCAATTGAAATGACTTCGGTAATTATCGGCAAACTTCGGAAATGCCAATATAACTAAATTATTTTTACAGACTCTGCACATAAGCAACAAAGTGTGTTTCAACTTGAGAAAAATATATATACAAAATTCCAGCTTTAAACTGTTTGGTTCAGCCATTCACGGTCAAAAAGAGATACAATTTTCGATCATTATCTATTATGGTCCGGATACCTTAATAAAATTTCCGTTTATTTATAAAATTTTCATTACACAGTCTATTGCCATTATGTGTAATGTAATGTGTTAACTGGAAAGAAATTAAACCTTTGTCAAGAAGAAACCACAAACCACATATTATGTGATGCATTTATCCAGAACATGGTCACAATCATCATATGTTAATTGATCTACTGAAGCATTTACCAACAATATAAAGGTTAAAATCAATGAGATTGTACATCGTTTAATTGTAATTCTTCAAATGATTCATCTCAATAATTTAAACATTTACTATAAAGTGCATAAATAGATAATGCAACTTTCTACCTGATTAAGAAATCAATTTAAACAATTTATCAGTTGGTAAACTGCTAAAAAGTGCATATCATGGTTGCTATTGAACTAGAGTCGTGTAAATATGAGCCTGGAGAACATCATGGACTAATATTATATGATAAATAATTAACATTATAAAATATCTATATTTATTTTTAACTTTTTTTGTTATCTATCAGTCAAAATTTGATTTAATTTTATTGTGTTCAATGTAAAATATTCATAAATGTGCCAGTACCGTCTTTGTTGCGTTTTTTATTTCTCTCTTGAATGTCTTGTTGTGACTTTCAAATATTTAAGGTAAAATAAAAGTTGATGTCAAGAATTTTATTAAAATTTGACAAGGTATATATTATCTTATGATATAATTACACTTTAAAAAAAAGGGGGGAGACTGCAAAATACTAGTAGTCTTGAAAAGGAATATCAATTTTGAACAAAAATTAAATGGAAAACCAAATAAAACAGATAATCATAACCAAAATAGCTAACTTTTATTTTAATAAGAAGGAAAAAAGAATTGAGTCGGTGAGACTGACGACATGAAATCAAAACATGTTGTCCAGTGTCGGGAATTTCAAAGGCGTGAAGCAAAAACCTGTAAAATATCCGAATGTTTAAGGTTACCGTGGCTCGTGTCTTTATTCTACATGTTTCATAGATTGCATAGATACTAGTCATGCCAGTTTATAAATAACACATGATTGACAGGTGATAGAGCAAATTGTTATGTAGAGAAAGCAAATTGTTACCCAGAGAAAACATTGTCAAACGAGTCTTGTGTTATTTAATTTGTTATACTGAATTTTTTTATTTTTTTTTTAAGTTCAGAACTGCATTTCGACTTTTTTTTGTTCATGTGCTCTATCTAAACTAGTAATTCCATGATTGTCCATGTGTTAAGATACATCCAGTCTAAAACAGACACAGATATTTTAATTGTTTTTTTTTTTTTTTTTTTTTTTTTTTTTTTATTATTTCAGTATTTTATAATGTGTCTGCAGTCTAGTACATGGGAAAAATCACCAATTTTTACACAAAGCACGAGAGGTGAAGCCGATTGGCATTTTTTTTTTCAGAGGGGTTACAATATACTCCGTCCCCCTTCATAGAAATTTGGTATCTATTTTATTATACTTAATGTCTAGAATTTTACGAACTGGTGACAGTATAAACATTGTCACCCGCTGTTTCTTTTCAAGCGGTTGATCGAGTAAAATACTACAGTCTTGTAAACCAATGAAAATGCATTAAAAGAAGATAAATTTTATATAAAGTACAATAATGTGCTAGTATAATAATATATAATACCTAAGAATAATAATTCTATTTTTACTGACATTTCAGTCGACACAGATTTCTAACCAAGGAAGGAATGAAAGTCCACTTGAAAGAATAATCAACAAACACAAAAAACAAAAGGACAAAGTACAAATAGTTTATCCGAAGCCTATAAATCCGTTAGACGTCTTGGAAGGTTTAACCGTGGAAAATTCTTCAAACGCTCAACCGCCATGCTGCCAATGCAAAGCAAACAATCTAGAATTAGCAACAGATTGGCAGAATGCATTATGGGAAAAGGTTCAAGAGTCAGATTACCTTTCTACAGAAATTAACAATGATAAAAACACATCTGTTAAGTGTAAATGTCGGATTTGCTCATTTGACGTGGATGGTCTAGACCCGGATGGTGATTACGTCACGCTGCTGCGGGACTACATAAATATTGGTCAATGTAACCAAGCATTTCAGTATTATAATAAATCCTCATTACCGGATGTAACGACACATTGTAATGTTAACACGCATCACCAGGGGGACGATGATAGTTCCATGTTCAATGAAAAGCAAGGAACTTTAGTTTAGCAAAGCATGTTGTTTTTATTGTACAGTTGACAATTTAAGTGTATGTGCGTGTGCAGATATACGATACCATGTTTTTACCCTTCGTAGTGGTTTTTCAAAAGTGTATTCTGTCTTGTTTGGAGTTGTAATTTTTGAAATTTTATTCCTTTTACGTGTTTTGTGACCTTGCTTTATTAACAACAGAAACGAATTTTTTCAAAAGAAAAACGTTTATAGAGATGGGATTGTGTCTCATTCTATGCTGAATATGCAAATCGATAATATACTCCTCACATTCGCTGGAATGTTTAACGAGAAACGAAATATCCAAATCATGCAATTCCTGCAATTCCTCACATTGGCTGCAACTCTTAATTAACACGAAATATACTATGAGAAATATGCAAATCGAGAGAAATAAATTATGGCCGTTAATGTGTGTAAAACAATCCTAAATGTGCAAAAGAAACATCACATTTTTATTCTTTCTTTATTGGTTTAATTTCGAGATAAAGAAAGAATGAAAAACAGTGTCATAATGTACAAATGCTTTAATTTGAGATTTCTTATTGTTGTTTAACAACAATTTGTTTTAAAAAATAAATGAATAAAAGTACTTCTTTTTTCTTTCTTCTATACATAAAACTCTTAAACTCTTTTGGGAAGGATTGATGGATGAATTATTGCTTAATGCCCACTTCCATTTTTTACATGCATATCAGTTCGAAAACATGTTGATGCGATTTGACCGACACGCTGAGCCGGAATTTAAACGTGCTAGCTCGCAAGGTAACAGTGCGCAGGAAGACGTGTCACCTCCACCAGACACATTATATATATTATGATTCCCAGCCGACCAATCTTTGCACTAACTCCAAAATGCATGCCACGTGCTTGGCGAAGAAGCAGCAAATATAAATTAAAAAGTCATTGGTTTAACTCGCGGAGATTCGGACCCGCTACCGCTCGCACGCGGGGCAAGCACTCTAACAAGATGGCCACCGAGGCGGTCTTTTGGAAATAAAGGTCATTGCCAAGTTATATCCTTTACATGGTATCTGCTTAATATCTTAGTACTTCTATCAGTTTATCAATGCGAGACGTTTATCAGCAGTTATCCCTTTGGTATTTCTTATCTCCCTTAACCAAGTATCCCAGGGAAGATAATAAAATAGAATACCGTTAGCCATTAGAACTAAAGGGAGACAATTATAGCTGGGCAATCATGAAGGAAGATAAACAGCTTTCGTTTGTGATTCAAAATACGGTTTTTAAATCATAGTATAATTTTAACTTAACGCGTTGTGCAACGTTTTGAGTTGGTTTCTGTCGACTGAAAAAATAATTTTGCAATTTAGGAATATTTTTAAAATCTTTAAATGTTTATGTCGTAGTTGTAAATGACCAATTGAATAATTCCCCGCCAGACATTTAGGATAAAGAACTATTAAAGCACAGTTAGTTCGTACTTACATTGATGGTGACAGGTTTTACTTTTTAATGTTATTTTTATGATCCATCGCCTTAATTAGGAAACAACTATAGCTGTTTGATGGTAGAGGAGAGGGGAGGGGCAGTTTGCGTGAGAAGTTAAGAAAGACCAGGCTCTACACTTTGTTGAAATAAGTGCAGGACAGAAAATGAAATTACATATTAAACCATTAGCACACAGGATCTGTGATTACTTCATTACACCCGTCGACACCCCCCCCCCCCCCCCCCCCTCCCTCCCACGCACTGGATAAAAAAATTAATTGCATTCCAAGTATCCAGATCACTGTGATGGTCTGATAGAAGCCAAAATAAATGAATTATTCGTTCAATATTATTCCGATACATGTATGTTGATAAATATATTTTTGGCCAGAACAGCTTGCCATACATATCTATCCAGGAGGAGGACAGCATGAATGCATTTCAGAGGTATTTTACAAATGTATGGCTTTAGTAACTAACACGCGACAGTCTTCAGAAGATTGTTAATATGAAATATTACATAAGAATTTAAACCTATACGGGTACATTTATTGATTATTGACATAAAACTGTATTTATATTACAATTGGGTCATGACAGTACTTTAAACATGAATTATTTATAGAACATTATTTTGTTGAATACGTTCTTCTTTCAAATGTCATCTCGTACAGGTGTAGGGGGGAAAACTGTCTAGTTTTAAAGGGGTACCCAACACAATTAGCTCGTTTAATTTTCATAAAATCTTGACGAAATATTTACTTTGACCTGTTGACAAAAATAGAAAAAAAATATAAAAATTTCAAGAAATTTGAACCACACAATTTACAGTTTGACAAACACTAATTTTGGTCATTGAGAAGCTTGATTTCTCTTAAATAATAGTATGTGATTAAAATGTTCAGCTGATTTTTAAAGAGTTAACTCCCTTAGGTGTTCTGTACCCCCTTAAATGATATTAAAAAGTCTAGGAAAACACGTAAAACATGTGTAAAACGTATATGATAACGTCGTGGTAAATAATATTTATTTTAAACAATTTTGAAGTGGACAAGTATACCTAAGGAGCAAACCAAAAAACTCAATCCATTAGACAGACAAACCCGGGCAGACAGATGAACAACCACAAGCACAACAAATAAACACTGAAAACTAAAAAGACACTGAACAACACCTGTAAAAACCAGTAGTGAACCCAGGTGCTCCGGAAGGGTATAATCAGTTCCTGATAAATGTAAATAGCTAAAATGACCAAATTGACTACTTCATTTTTGATAAACGATTTTTAATCCAATCGCCCGATCCTTATTCTAATATAACATGTATAAATTAGAGACCAATAAAGCAGAGTATATATATTCAAATGAAAAAAAAACAATATGAATAAATATGCAAAATACTCAAATTTATATTTTCCGATTATGGACATACATTGCTCTTATCCTGCAACGGTTAATTTTTATGTGTTGTAGAGAAGAGGCATAAACATGGGATATCTCGTCGATTTGAAGATGTTAGTTGTGTCTTATATCTCATCTTTTAACAAATCCGTCAAACCAAATTAAATTTTGCAACCATTAAATCCACTATTGATACTGGCAAATATTAAAATACATTAATTTATATAGTGGATATATAAATAATTAAAACAACTTTTGTTAAACTTAAACTAAATGTGGGGCCTCGGTGGTCTAGTGATCTAGTGGTCTAGGTAGTTCGTTATGACTACTAATGATCACTAGCCTGTCAACACTGAGGTTGCGAGTTCGAATCTCACCTGTGACTCCGATCTAAATTGACAAGGACAAGGATTGCCAATATTCCTACCGAAGGTCGGTGGTTCTCGGCTTCCTCCACCAATAAAAAATGGCCGCCGTGAAATAGCCAAATGTGCTGAAAACGGCGTAAAACCCCAACTAAAACTAAACAAAACTAAACTAAACGTAATTTTAACACAATATAAAATAAATACAATACAGCCTCACTAAGATACAGAGAATATTTTTCAAGGAAGTTTTGTTAAGCTGACATAAAACTGTCCTTTGAATTGGATATTCATTGTACAAGCATAATCCAAACCTGTTTTTGACCGTGTATATTATGTGTTTCAGAATAGTACGTCAGATTAATTATAAACTGGAACATGTGACACCTCACATCTGTAAGGTTCATTTTCCTGGTGGATTTTCATACGAGGCTTTTGATAAGGCAGGTAAACAAGTAATAGCTTTTCTAAAAAGCTAGCCGTCTCTTAGCTTTTTATTAATAAAGAGTATTATTTTTGTATGTATTATTAAATGTTCGTAATGTCGTCACATTTATATGTATTATTACTACCTTTCAATAGATATATTACTACGTAGTAGTGTCTGTGTTTTGTGGCTTTTTGGGGCTGGCTTTTTTTACTAAAGGATATTCAAATATCTAAATTTTTTATACTTCATCTTTTTTTTAATTGCCATACAGATATATGTAATAGCCTTTATCTTTAAAGTTAACTTCCGAAACGTAAGGGGTGACATTTGACGATATCTATGACAATATTTATCTTGTGAAATGTATGATTGTGGTAAAATTTATAAAATTTAACAATCATACATGTAAATACAATAAGGCTATTAATAAAAAGTACAAACACTAACCAATTACCACGACCTGACTTGGGACATGTACAGGAGACATGTGGTGGTTACTTGAAGGTATTTAGTATATTAGCAAGATTGTAAGTGATATTTGTATTTCTAATTGTCCTAAATCATGAAGTATAAGTTGTTTCTGACTTTTGCTTAAATAAACCGATGGAGCAGTCGGAAACGACAGCTAATCACCTGGTCCGTTAGTTTGTAATAGGAAATATACATAATGTAATATACTGAACCGCAAAAGAAACGTCGCACAAAATGACATGTTCACATACATTTATTTCAAAGTGACATTTATATATTTTAAATTAATTTTTACAAAATTTAATGAATGATTTACAGTCTTTTGGTTACAATGTTCACAAAAACGTCACAATTGTCGCAACGTCACATGTTTTCAATGCTGTGCTCCCACGTCCGTTAATAACGTGTATGTCCTCCACCGGCACCAATTACTGCGGCACATCTTCGGTACATGGAGTTGATGAGCCGATTAATAAACGCCATCGGAATACGTGCCCATACTCTCTGAAACGCTTGTGAAAGTTCAGCTGCAGTTGTCGGACTTGGCTGCTCATTATTCAACCGTCTTTGAACTTCGTCCCATAAATGTTCAATAGGGTTTAAATCTGGACTCAAAGCCGGCCAATCCATAACATTAATGTTATTCTGCTGTAGGAAGTCTCTTGTGGCTCTTGCGGTATGCGCACGTGCATTGTCCTGTTGGAAAGTCTTGTTTTGATGACGTGCGAAATGGGGCTGAACATGGGGTGTCAAGACTTGGTCGATGTAACGGGCAGCTGTTACGCCATTTCCTCTGCCTGGGCCAAGGTTCTGAAAGATGACTGGACCAAGTTTAACGTTAAGGCCGATTCCACCCCATACCATGATGCTAGGTCCTCCCCACGCGTCTGTTTCCAGAATGCAGCTGTCTTCGTAACGTTCCGCGCTTCTTCTCCACACTCTGGTTCTGCCATCGGCTGTTGAAATGCAGTAACGGCTTTCGTCAGAGAAGATGATGTTACGCCATTGTCGATTTTGCCAATTCTGTCGCTGAGTGGCCCACTGAAGACGAGCTTGACGGTGTCGAGGAGTAAGAATAGGTCCTCTTGCTGGACGGCGACATCTCATGTTTCTAGCAGCTAATCGCCGACGAACCGTATCATCACTTATGGGTCGTCCATGTGTTCCAACAGTGTTTCTGGCAGTTTCGGCAGCTGGGGTGAACCGATTCATCAAATGGTGACGAACAATGCCTCTATTCTGTCTAGGGGTAGTGACTTGGGGTCTACCACTCCGTGGACGGTCATTTGTGCTGTTTGTTGCATTGTACCGTGTCCGTAGACGTTCAATTGTTCGAACAGCACAGTTGAAGTCGTTGGCAATAATTCTGGCAGATTGCCCAGCATCCAATCGACCAATGGCCTGTTCTCTCTGTTGTGGAGTCAGACGTGGCATAGCTTCTGTGTCAACACTGATACTAACACTCTTTAATTTTCTCCGGCCTTTTATACCCATAAAGGAGCATGAATTTCACGAACATTTAAGATTTAAGAAAAATTACCGCCAAGTGTGTCCCACGAGCGGTTTTAGGTACGGTCGCTCTACGATATCAACTGAAAATTATTCAACCGAAAATTTAATTCACAGGTAATTTAATCTTACCTGGTGATGTAATCGTAATACTGATTACATAAAAATCATTAATTAATATTTATTTTGAATTTTGCTAACATTTTGAAAAAGCGACGTTTCTTTTGCGGTTCAGTATATTTAGAATCTTAGCATTGGAGCTTATTGCAAAACATATCCAGAATAATAAATATTCCCCTCGTTGGGTTAGCCAATCAGATCTATTGTTATTCTTATTCCAAATTAATGCTCTTAAAAATGTATCTCGATATGTCAATGTGTCTATAAATAGATCGCTATTTGTCTATTAATAGAATTCAGATGTACAGGTACGACAGTGTGAAACACACTTTTTAAAGCTACAAACTAAAAGCGCCAAATAAAGTTCTGTGTTTTATTAGACACCCAGCGATAAGTTTAAATCTTTACTACGCTAAACTGAACAAATATTGTATGTTATACAGCCGTGACAATTTTCTAGTTTAGGTGATGCTATCCCGTAATCATGTACGCAGTTGCATCCGCAGATCAGCTATTCCAGTTGACTGATCAATCAGAGGCCGTTGATCATGCATGCGTCCATCTCATGACGTTGGGACGGCCAATCTGGAGACTTATTCTGGTCCTTTTTAACGACTGGTTCCCTCTGTTAAGCTTTTGATTACTTATCCCGTCTCGCATGCGAGACGGGAATAATATAAATTCTGTTTAGTTTAGATTCCGAAGGAAATTCTTTTGTACAGTGATTAGATATAATAAAAAATAACCAAAAGAAAATAACGTAAGTACTTTTTGTTATTCACATGATTGTGTAAACTGATTGTATAATAACCTTCCACAAAAAAAAATTGCCATATATGCACCGGATGTTAAACATTGGAAGTCATGTGAGCGGTAGCAGATATTAATAGACATGTCATCTCTGAAAGTGTCGAGGATATTTTCCCGCTATCTTTCCCGATTTTATTCTTCTGATATCTCCTGAGTTCTTTTGGACTGAAGGACTCTATTTCAATATTTCCTTCTTTTAGGCCTTGGTATCAAAATAGAGTATTACGTTTTGAACTCATGTGAGGTCTATTGTAGACGTCTTTTAAGATGTCATCAAGCAGTGAGAAACTTTCTTATTTCAAAAAGTTTCAGTATAGTTTCTTTTTTGTTATTATGTTTATATTATACAAGGTTTTTTGTTATTATTTATATAACACGTAAAGTACTATATATGTATAATTGTAAATGCAATGGAAACTACAAATGAGGCGACTTCCATAATTTGCCTGACAATCTCACATAAACAATCGCGTGTAATATCAAATTTAACGTTAAATACTACGACAGTAAAAAGCATATGAACTATGCGAATGATAGTCCAAGATTGAGCTAAGTCTATAAAATAAGTGTAACCTCACTTCCGGTCTTCAGTGTTTAATGACGTCATGGAACCAGTTTCGTAGTCGCACTAATGTCTGTGAAAACGAGACAAGATGTTTACCGTTTTAATCTGTATACTATAAATTAGAATCTAATTGGGATGCGAGGTTTATTTACAGTACTACCTACAAACCTTGTAAAAATGGGCTTTTATTAATCTTGAATTGAATTTGATTTATGCCTTATCAAATGTATGCAAATCTCCGATGGCTGGTTTGTTTCATTAATTTCCAAGAAAGTCGCACAACCCAGAAAAATATCTTTATATTGTTTAATTTATATAAATTATTTCTTTAACTTGATATACCCATTTCGATTGTGATTTAAATGGATCAATTCAATTATTTCTCTTTGAAGGCGGAAAAATCAAGCCGTGGAATCTACTATCTCTATTTGATGCATCACACGACATACGAACTTGGCCAAAAAAAGAAGAATCGTTTCTGCAGATGGAACAACTACTAAGGGATAAATTGATCTTCATAGCTACAATCAAATTAGAAGTATTCCCAGATTTGTACCTTTTGCAAAGCCTGAAGTATCCCTTGTGTATAACGAACTCGTTAAGTTATGTCGGTAAAACCTCCAAGCGTATTTCCAGCATTCTGTACTGTCCAGATTATCAAAAGCCTTACGCAAAATTTGATGCTCAGTACATTTTAGTTGATGCAGCAGTTCGGAAACCCTCAGCGTTTCCGGAATGGTGGAGAGAAAAATACTCAAATTTAAAAGATGCTGGAATACCATTGAAAATGGACGAACTTTACCGACCTCCGAGATGCCCTTCTCACGAAATTATTGTTCATCCAAATGATTGTGATGATTACGAACACACAAGTTGGTCAAATTATGGAAGTTTCTGTTACGACATATGCTGCATATTTGCACGTCGATCTCTTTATCAAAATATTAATGGAGAGTCATTGACAAATGGTGTTAAATCACTTTCAATGTCTTTCAAGAAAGAATCCGAGGAACTTGAAACTTTGACTTTATACTCTTGGGAAGATGACACTATTGTTAACAAGGCAAATTTTGATATACGAAACAAAAATGATGAGACATGCTGCCAAGCTTATATAGAGTTCTTCTCACAGACGCAAGAAGGGGAAGTGGAGAAACGGGAGAAAATATAAACAAAACAAATATTAAATAATAGTGACGAAAAATGAGGTTGAAACTTGTGCTTAATATTATTTTGATAATAAATGGAAACTTGTTTGTTTTCCACTCTAAGAATTCCTACCCGACATTTGTGCACCAACCTTGTCTTTAATGGCTTTTGATTGGTTCATTGTTCCTAATTGTTCTAGAGAATAGATTCGGGGAGCACAAAGATAGTTCTATAAAAAAATGTACCAAAATTTTGGACTTTGGACATGGTGTGCACAGTTATCTTTTTACATAGGATAAAGGGGTTTTTTATCCTGATAATAAGCCACATTTCCAATGTAGAAACACAAATTTTAAACTGCAAAAACCTTAGTTGAAGCTGAGTAATGATACATTGTTTGGATTGGTCATCCAGAGGAAATCATTACAGGAAATCCCTATGTAAATTCATGGGTTCCAGTTGGGTGGATTTTGTGAATAATTTAATCTGACATAGTACCCCGAAAATTCATTCAGGTACTCTGTGATATTCACTTTAAAGGAAATATATTGTCATTAGAGCCAACGAAACATAGGGCTAGAGCTTTATGACGTCAAGTTTGAGCCATTTTGGTTGAAATATTACAGAAGAAAAATTAGGAGCCCGGAACCTTTAAAATACACTCACAGTATGAATTCAGCCTGTTTTGTTAATTTGATATGACAACCGAATAAAATGTAAACTGGAATTATTTCAGCAGTGTATGGATCTGCCCTTCCATACTATTTTCTATTGAACAATCCTGTTAGTAAAACGATTAGATTTTGACGCACTAGGTCTTGTTTCACAAACATTCGTATGACTACGATAAGTCGTAAGTGTGATCTGATTTCCGGTTTTCAATGTCTTTGTTCTATTGACGCCATGGAACCAGTATCGATCGAGGTAGTATAAATGTTTGTAAAACGGAGCCCTGCTATCTAAATGTTAAATAATCCATCCAATTTTAACATTTCTAGCTATCCCCCAACTTTTTGGTAATCTGTTATTGTTTGATACCCAAGAGGGTATAGATAAGGTGGAGGTTTTGGCAAACGTTAGAACATAAAAATCTCTTCTACTCAGTACGACTATTCTGTATTTCTGTTGATTTTGTTTGTTTTTTTCTTCACCTTCATGGAGAATTGATGCCCTTAATTGCTTGTCAATGATTTCTTTGTAATTCTTTACACACTTCCTGTTAATCACGTGTAATCACTATCTTAAACGATACTTCTAGACTTTGTTAGTCTTGTGTGTGTGTTTTTTTTTTAATTTGGTTCATTTTTATGTTTCGTAGTTTAGTGTGCCGTCCATTTTGCTGAACTAGTATACTTTATTGTTTAGGGGCCAGCTGAAGCCCGCCTCCGGGTGCGGGGTTTTCTCGCTGCGTTTAAGACCCATTGGTAGTCTTGAGCTGTTTTCTGCCCTTTGGTCGGGTTGTTTTCTCTTTGACACATTTTCCGTTTCCATTCTCTATTCTATTTATGGTTTTGTCTTTTTTTAAATTATTTTCAGGATATTAAAATCCATAGTGAATATGATCCCATTTTGCAACCCTTTATCACAAAGACGCTTAAGGAACCTAGTTTCTATGCAGTTTTAGAATTTGGTCCACAGGTTTTACTGACCCCGGTCATTGATTTCAAATTTCTTAATATTCTTTGATATGTACTGATTATAACAAAGAGTAAGTCAAAACAAACAATTCCAATATTAAAAAAAACTAAGTATGTTCCGAATTCTATTATTCAACCCACTGTATAATTTTACATAAATAAATCAGCCACACTGGCTGTTCTTGATGCTGAAAACCTGGAAACGTGAAGCAATAAAGAACAATATCAAAACATTAAAAAAAAAGGCTCATCTGCCCTTTAGGGGGTACAATTACACAAATTTAAAAACGAATTCCTGTTTCTCAGTGTATGCCTCATCTGGTCCTTTACAGAACGGGAAATAATACGGAATTTTAGGACCTTATTACAACTATAGGCAGTAACAATATATATATAACACTATAAACTAAGACGACGAAATGATCAAAATGAAACGCAAAGTTGTTTCCCCTGGTTTGTGTTCAATTTTTGGGTGATTTTGAAACGTTTTCTAATGCTTTCCAAATCTGTCAGGACATAATTAAGATCTGCTAACAATAGATATTTTCATACCAAGAAGTAGGGCCATTTTCGTCTTTATGTATTTCACTTATAGGGCCATTTTCAAAAATTCGCTTAAAGGCTTTCAAAATTTCTGTGAACATTGTCTGGTAAGTGGTCTCTAAAGATTTGCTAATACAAACTTACAAATACATGTATGTTACCAAAAATATTTCTGCACACCGAAATATCACTTTTGGGAACAGTTTTAACACAAATTTGCTAAATTAACGTCTTTAAGACAGTTTTCAACGTGAAGGACACTGGAACCAAAACGATTTTTTTTGCTGTAGGTCAGATTATGCATCTCCTTTTATATGACAGTAGAATGGTTTTGGTTCTGAATTTCCTTCTTTCCTTATTCCAAAAAGTGGTACAAATTGACCCAAATCACCTTTATACAAGACTTTTGTGGGTTGAAAATTAAGTTATTAACGATTAAGCATAAGATTTCTGTTTGTTAACATAAAAGTCCATTGTATAAAATCGTTTGCGATAAAACGTACGTACATATTAAAGATTAAAAGATCAATAGTTATGAGTGAAACAAATACAGGGATAAGTGGTCACACTCCTTTGCCAGTTCGGGGTCTTTAAGACAGTAGATTGTCTGCTTTACTGATAGTTTTAACTTAAGTTTGATTTTTGTTTTTTTTTATTTCACAAACATGTTTTAACACATGTTTTACACGTAATAAATATCTTCATATCATCAGGGTTTCGATATTGTTTATTGTTCTTACAATATAACACGTTGTTACAATGTATAATATCTAGATAATATATTTGCTATGCATACAACTCTTTGGATATACATGGTTCAATACGGTATTACAACTTCAGCGTGACTATTTCTACAAATTATTGACACAAACTTCCTACGTTGCAAGTGTCTGATCAACCAATTGAAAGGAACAACGCTATTACTGCTGTTTTCATCCTAAATCATTGTATGTCCTTCAACATTGAGTACTAGAAGACAGTATAAAACACTAACAAAACAGGCTAAAGCGAAATTATTTGCTATGCAACTGTTTCATTTACGCATTGGTCATTATGTTAAGACCTGCAAGAATTCTTGAATGTATTTGAAATTTTACCAATAGTTTCATTACATTACAGTTTTGATGTTTCTATTGTTCTGGATTCCAATTCTTCTTCTGGTGATTTTGAGAAAAACTCAATAGCTGCTTGGCAACATATTTCATGTTTCTTGTTTTGAATTTCAAACAATGCCTTGTTTGGTACAGATTCGTCTTCCCAAGAATACAAATTTAACGTTTCAAATTCACGTGACTCTTTCTGAAAGGAAATACGAATTGATTTTAAGCCATTGTTCAACGATTTTCTATTTATAGAGTTGTACTGTAAATTGTTTGCAAAAACACAACATGTGTCATAACAAAAATTTCCATAGTTTGACCAGCTAGTATGGTGATAATCGTCACAATCTTTAGGGTGCACAGTAATCTCGCACGTGGCACAACTGTCTGGTCGTTTCAGGGTCTCCATTTTTAATGGTTGTCCTACTTCCGGTTTAATTGACCCATACTTTGCCATCCACCATGCTGGTAATGCAGAGGGCTTCTGAAGTGATGGATCGATTAACACATTCTGAACTTCAAAGTTGGCGTAAGGAGTAGACAACTCTGGACAGGACAGAACACTTGAAAGACGCTTGGATGATCTCCCAACATAATTGAGCTCTTTTCTCACACACAATGGAAATTTAGGGCTATTAAGAATGTATAAATCTGAATATACGTGTAAATCAATAGTTGCTATATATACCAAATTGTCTCTTAGTAACCGTTCCATTTCTAAGAACGACCCATCCTTTTTAGGCCAGAAAGCAAATGCTCTTGAAGACTCAAACATTGTCAACAAACTACTTGGTCTAATTTTACCACCTGAAAATATGCAATAAACATATATTTTCGTGTTTTGAACCAAATAGATAACGTATTTCAAGGAAGCTTAGGGCTTAAACTCCTTCAGGCAAAGTTGACCACACCTTAAATGAATTTTATAAATAGACGATCACGTCTGCAACGTTTCAGTTTAGAATGCAAGTATAGCGCATGCAAGAGTGAATCTTTAGTGTTGTTTTTTCACGTGTTGTAGATTTTAGATATTAGAATTGATGGATGGATGGATTAATTATTGTTGTTATTATTGTGGCAACCATTAGGTGCATATCAGGACGAGAACATATTGATGTGATATGAATATGATCCCTGGTTTGTACTAGACCGACATGCTGAGCCGGATTTTTAACGAGTTAGATCACGAAGTAACTGTCCATAGGAAGATATATCTCCCCACTCGGACACATTATACTGACTCCGAGCCGAGCAGTTCTTGCAGGCTTGGCGGAGAGGCAGCAAATACCAATTTTTATGTCTTTGGTTTGACCGGCCGGGGATCGAACCCACGACCTTCCGTACTCGAGGCGAGCACGCTGCCATGAGACCACCGAGGCCGTTTTTTATCATATTGACAAATTCAGAAGATTTAATAAGAAATACCAGTGAGGGATTACATGTTTTATATGGCTACATGTGGACATTTTAATAGAATAACGCCGTTTACATTGGCGACGTCTACTCTTACGCAATTTCCACAGCTAAATATGACTTTTCACACGAAAATCCAGGTATTTCACCAGACTCAATGTAATAATGGGTTTAAATACACTAATAAGGCAACCAGGCTTTCACATTTTCAAAAAAAGCTGATAAAATCAAGTATATCCTACCTGCATTATCAAACGCTTCATAAGGAAAACCTCCCGGTATATGCACCTTGCAGATCTGAGGGGATATATGTTCAATCGAGTAATTGATTTGACGGGCTATTCTGAAAATAATTTATTAAAAATTCATGAATATTGAATGAAACATAATTTGATACACGTGCACTTTCATTTTGACGATCTTTTATGGTACACATGGAACTGTTTTTTTTTCTTGTTTTTTTTTCTTTTTTGTTTTTAAGAGAAAGCTTCTCAACCTCCTCTTCTCCTCTCCAACATATACAGAAGTTGTTTTAATAATGGATATGGCAACCTAGAATGATGCGGGGAATGATGTAATTATTGGGAGGTGAAAACCGGCAAGCCTCGAACAGTCTCAAAATATGTTTTATTAAATCTGCAGTTGGTAAATAAGTGGAGATCAGACGTAGCCAATTACAATTTTATGTGAAGAGACAATATCTTTTCTAATTTCTTGCATTTACGTCGGATTATTTTACTGTGGTAAATTTCATCGTGCACCGGGAAAACACAACTCACTGAAAGTGCTGTATGAAAGAAGAATGCAATTAATAAAGTAATCATGAAAAATTACCTTTTTAATCTCGTAATAATAGAATATAGTATGACAATTTTATGCATTAAAAATGTCGTATATAAAATATCAAACACATTACCTTTGAAAAGCATTCATAGCAAAGTTTGACTGGATTGATCTTTGACCTGAATACTATTAACTACGGAACAACACCTGGGCCAAATATGAAAATTCACAACTCTGACTGAATAAAACATCGACATCGATCCCCAACGATTATTAACAATATTATTAATAAAAAAAAAATCTGTAAATTTAAAATTTTGCAAGTTCGCATATTATTAAAGTGAAAACTTTAAATCCACCAACGAGCCATAGCCCAGCCTCGGTGGGCGTAGCTACCTGTATGTAATAAATGTTCATTCAATAAATGCACAATTATACCGGTAAGGGTTGATGGCATACATGCCAATAAATCATATTGATAAACAAACAAGCAATAAATCAAGAGCATTAATTGATGTACTATAAACTATGCAGTAGCAGGGTCCACTCTCCTCGGTATTAAAGACTTTTTAATGAATGGAGCTGTAAATAGCATAATTTGATATGAAGAAAGAAGTCTGTTTTTTTTTTTTTTTTTTTTTTTTTTGTTTGTTTGTTTTTATCAAAGTTTTTAAATTCTGGACATATTTTATCGATTTTTGTTTCTAAATTTTGCCGAAGAGATTTATAATTGTAATTACATATAAGCGGGCCAAAAGGAAAAAGGGGCAATTTTTTTTCTCCTTTAAAATATGGGAAAAGTTATACTATTTTTTAAAAATATATATATATATTAGATCAGATTTCCAGATTAATAAAATTTCAAGCTGTTTTTTTCCCTCTGCATGCAAAGACCTTTGTTCTGATTGACTTTGTGAAAATATTAAAATTGTTTCACTCGGTGATTTGGTTTTGCCAATTAAATCTTTTCTAAATATTTGTATATTCATCATATTTGTTTTTGTATAACTGGGCCCAGTTGTTCAAAAGTTAACTACAATTTACAGTTTCAAATTTTCGCTTCTTTGATTATGCCTAAGGGCTGAAAATTTTCTGATGGGTTAATCATATGACTTTGTGTGTGTATGCAAAATTTTGTACAGAAATATTACTCAACAATCGAAATAATGGAAAGCGAAAACAGTAATTAACTTTTGAACAACTCGGCCCACGATGTACTCGAGCCAGTGTACTACATACGAGGTGACTCGTATTTTGTATAGATGTATTATTAAAAGGCAAAAATATGGTTTGGGAATTTGATTTTTTGCCTTCCTCCGAACCTTTAGGTTTTTCTTTAATATATATATTATTTAATTATTTCATATATCCGATATCAAGTCGCAGCGTCTTTGAATATATTAATACTTGTTTTGTCGTGACGAGAATTTTGACAGATCTTATGCCTATAGGAAATGAAATATATGATTTATTACAGTTTTTAGCCAACGTGAAAGTAGATGTGGAAGAAATACTTGTATTACAACAAAAGAAACAAAGAAACGTCAAATGGTATGTTAATGCTAGCGTGGAGATGGTTCGAGATATTGATGATGGACAACAAGAAAAAGCTCATCCTCATTTCCGCAGTAAAAGTTGCATAGCTCTTCAAAATGAAAATAATGACCATAACTTAAATGAAGCTTTTCAAACTGTTAACAGAGCTATGGAAGAATTTATTCATAAAGGAAGCAATTAGATATTAAACAAGATTGTTTGTCTTGAAGTACATACTTTACCATACTCACTAATAGCAGGTTCAAGTTACATGAAATTACCTAAGAACATCGGAAATACTGGTGGAATCATCAACATCAGGAATGATGATCAAAAGTGTTTCTGTGGTCGGTGCTGGCAGTTTTACATCCAGTAGACCACAATCCACAGCGAACAACACATTATAAACAATACGAGCATGAAATTGACATGCAGGATATTGAATATCCAGTGTCTCTTTCAAAGATGGAGAAATTTGAGAAACAGAATTATATTTCCATCAATGTTTTTGGTTATCAAGATAAAGAGGCTTTCCCATTATATTTAACTAAACTTGAAAACGGTTGCAAAGAGGTTGACTTATTGTATTTGTCTACAAACCGAAAAACTCATTATTGCTGGATCAAGAACTTGGATCGTTTTCTAGGTTCACTGACTAGATTTCACACCAAACGTTTTTACTGTCGTAGATGTCCCCACGGATTCATAAGACAAGATTTATTAGATAAACACAGGTTATACTGTACAAAATTTGATTTTCAAAAAGTGACATATCCGAAAGAAGGGGAAGCGTTTTTAGAATTCCAAAACTTTAACAAGCAAATGCGCGTTCCATTTGTCATTTATGCTGACTTTGAATGCTTTGCAAAAAAGATGGATATTTTCTTACCAGATCCAGATGAACCTTCTACAACGCATCAAACTAAATTTGTTCCTTGTGGTTATTCTTATGTGGTTGTCAGTTCAAACGACAAATATTCAAAACCCCCTGTTGTATACAGAGGTGAAAATGCAGTTGACCACTTTTTTGATAACATATTTACAGAGGAAGAATATATCGATGAACTATTAAGAAACAGCTATGAAGAATTGATAATGAATGCAGAGACTGAAACACAATTTCAAAATGCTACGAACTGTTCTGTGTGCAATCAGCCTTTTTCAGACAAAATAATTAAAGTTCGTGATCATGACCATTTAGGTTTGAATGAAGATAATGAATCACCAAATTATAGCAATTACAGGGGGACGGCTTCTTCGAGATGCAACTTGATGCTTAAATTAACATGTATACCAAACAATATGGAGAAATACGTTTCATTTTCTATTGGACAACTGAGGTTTTTAGATACATATCAATATATGTGCAACTCTTTGGAGACTTTAGTTGCAAATTTGGCTGTAGATGGTTTAAAAAATTTCAAACAATTTCGTAAAGCGTTTGCCAATGATGAACACGCTAAACTTTTACTGCAGAAAAATGAATACTGTTACGACTATGTGGATTGCAGTGAAAGATTTGACGAGACAAGCCTTCCGTCAAAAGAAGCTTTTTATAATTCACTTACGAAAGAAGCTATATCAGATGAAAAGTGTCAACACGCTCAGACGGTATGGAGTACTTTCAATATGAAAACCTTGGGAGACTTTCATGATTTGTATATTTTGACAGACACCTTGTTATTAGTTGATGTTTTTGAAAGATTCAGAGACATGACCCTAGAATATTATAAGTTGGATGCAAGTAATTTTTTACCAGTCCCGGATTAGCATGGGAAGCAGCACTTAAAATGAGTTGGGTGTATTTGGATTTGATTACCGACCCCCTCGTCTACAACATGATCGAGCTGGGAACGCGAGGTGGAGTTAATATCATATGGTTACCAAAAAATACAGTAAAGCAAATCATACATATTTAGATGGTTTTGATGAGTTGAAAGAAAAAAAAACATATCATGTATCTAGATGCCAACAATCTCTATGGGTGGGCAATGTGTCAACCATTACCCTATGGATTTTTTCTTGAGGAAAATGAAATTCAAAATTTTGATTTACAAAATGTCGAAGTAAATGCAAAAGAGGGCTATACTTTAGAAGTGGATTTGGAGTACCCTGAAATCTCCACGATGAACACAATGATTATCCTCTCACACCTGAACATTTATTGGTTGAAGACGAAAATGTATCCAAATACAGTACTGGGTTATGGAAAAAGCTTAATACTGTAACAAATTCAAATGGTGAGGAAAAGGTCAAACCTAGGATAAAAACACGGAAATTAATTTCAACTTTTGAAGAAAAAGACAAACTACATATTGCATTATCGAAATTTACAACTTTACACAGAATTGGGAATGAAAATCACAAAAATTCACAGGATATTAGCCTTTCATCAGAAGCCTTGGTTAAAAACCTATATTGATTTTAACAGTAATATGCGGAAAATGGCAAAAAACGACTTTGAAAAGGATTTCTTTAAGTTAATGTGTAATAGTGTATTCGGTAAATGTATGGAAAATTTACGAGCACGGATGAATTTAAAGCTAATCAATTCAGAAGACAAACTAAAAAAGTTAGTGGCCAAACCATCATTTATCCGATGCCAAATTTTTAATGGAGACCTCGTCGGAGTTCACAACCAACAAATCAATCTCACTCTCAACAAACCTATCTATGCTGGGCAAGTCATATTGGATCTATTAAAGTGGTTGATGTATGAATTCCATTACAAAGTGATGAAACAAAAGTATGGTGAGAAGATCAACTTGCTGTTTACAGACACAGATTCCTTTGCTATGAAATACAAACTGGTGATGTCTACGGGGACTTTGAAAATATGAAAGACCGTGTTGACACTTCAAATTACGGCTCCTTCAACAAAACAAAACACCTTTTTACTAACAAAAAGAAGAAAGTACCAGGAAAATTTAAGGACGAGGTAAGTAAAATTTAAAAAAGTTTTTAACTGCTTGTCTGTTACTAAGAAATTTTACAACTTTTTCACAAAATTTTTTCTTTTCTACAAACGTTTTAACAAAAATTTTCTGGTTTTCTAAACTTTTCAAAACTTTTTCACAAAATTGTTCAGTTTTTCTAAACCTTTTTATAATTTTTTAAAGGTTTTCTACAAATTTGACAACTTTTTAACAAAAATTTTCTGATTTTCTAAACATTTTCACATTTTATTTCAGTTTTTCTACAAATTTTACAACTTTTTGTCTTTTCCACAGACTTTTGCACATGTTTTTTTAGTTTTTCTACAAATTTTACAACTTTTTAACTAACATTTTCTGATTTTCTAAACTTTTCTAAACTTTTTCACAAACTTTTTCTGTTTTTCTACAAATTTTACAACTTTGTAAAGTTTTTCTACAAATTTTATAACTTTCTAACAAAAATTTTCTGATTTTCTAAACTTGTTCAAATTTTTTTCAGTTTTTCTACAAATTTTACAACTTTTTAACAAAAATTTTCTGATTTTCTAAACTTTTCTAAACTTTTTCACAAAATTTTTCTGTTTTTCTAAACTTTTTCCACAATTTTTTAAAGTTTTCCTACAAATTTTACAACTTTTTTTCTTTTCTACAAACTTTTTCACATGTTTTTTTAGTTTTTCTACAAATTTTACAACCTTTTAACAAACATTTTCTGATTTCTTAACTTTTTTACAAATATTTTCCTTTTCTACAAACTTTTTCATTTTTTTTTCTTTTCTACAGACTTTTTCACAAATTTTTCAGTTTTTCTAAACTTTTTCACAAATTTTTCAAGTTTTCTTAACTTCTGAACAAATTTTTTCCTTTTCTAAGAACTTTTTCACGAAAAATTTAAGTTTTTCTAAAACTTTTCACAAATTTTTCCTTTTCTACAAACTTTTTCACAAAATTTTTCTGTTTTTTGCTTTTTCAGATGTACCTCTGAAAGAATTCGTTGGCCTGAGACCTAAAATGTACAGCCTTTCATATAATGAACCCTCTAAAGAAGGCATGATTTGTGAAAAAGAAAAGAAAGTTGCTAAAGGAATATCAAAGAAATTAAACGCACTCTGCGCCATCAAATGTATAGACAATGTTTGTTTGATGAAACAACAAAAATCAATTCAATGACGTGCATAAGAAGTAAAAAGCATGAACTCTATATAGACAATATTGTGAAAAGGGGACTTTGTAGTTTTGATGATAAACGTTTCTGGAAGAACCCAATAGAAAGTTATGCCTATGGACATTATAAAATAAATGAAAATGTAATTTAATTATTTATTATGAATAAATATGTAAAAGAGCTAACCGTTTCTACTTATATTGTCCATACAAGTCCAATCTCATCATTAATCATGATGTTTATATTTCCTGAAAAAATTCATTAAGTTCTTCTTGACTTAACTCATACAGTTCGTTGGTTTGTGGAGGTGGTGGTGTCAAAGACTCGATAGCTGACGGGTATTCTATTTAATAAGAATGAGTAGATAAATGGGGGTTAAATTCCAAATTTTTATTGGGTATCTTTATCTAATTTCAGTTAAGAGGGGCGTATCATTATAGGACACGTCTTGTCTCGTCAACACTTCTCCAATGATTTGAAATAATCGGTAACATTAGCCAAAACCCCCCTTTTTTATTATAATTAAATTATTACTTTTTTTAAATTATTCATTTTGATATTTTCAGTATAAATCTACATGCATATATTTATTTGGGATTCTGTAACATATTACAGTTGTCTGATGTTTATATGCATATTATTTTCATCGTAAAAATCAACACAATCAAGACAATATTAATTTTTCTTAATTAAGCCTTTGAAAAAAATTCTGCCAATTAATTGCGCAGTGCCCCCATTCTACAAATATGTAAACCCCGTATCAGATTTATCAAAAATTAAATATGTGCGCACGCGCATTGAATGATTAATTGCTGGAGAAGAAAAACAAAATGGCTATTTCTTTGTGGGTGTTGTTGTTTCGTTATTAAGTTGTTCTTCTTGATTTGAGTAGAGTGAGAAGACGTGTAAAGTGGTGCAAGACCAATCATACACAATTTATGAGCTCAAATGTACCTTCCTAGGAGCAGGACTGTACAAATTTGACCCAAGTGGATCGCTAGCCTCCGTGAGAAAGTTAACACTCGACCGATTAACAGACAACAGTTTCCTTGTTGTGAAAGGCTCAACGCTAAGACAATTAGAGGTTTTGAAAGGAGAGTCTTGTAATCATATAAATGTGTGACATTACCTTAATCCTATGAAGGTTTTTAATAAAAATAAGTATTTTATCTTGTGTTATCCAGGTTTTTTTACTGTATCAAAGCAGGGATCATATAATACTTACTTCATATACAGTTCCTGATCAAAGACAAGATATATATCATAAATGACTAATATTTATCTGTAACATTACCTTAATCCATTTAAGGTTTTTAATAAAATAAGTATTTTATCTTGTGTTATCCTTTGAAGTTAGAAATTATTCAAAAATTGATAAAGACTGTTAGGGTTTTGATTTTTTTTCATGATAAGAAACTGACAGATTTGATTTTATAATTATTCATTCTTTAATAGTTTTGAATAATGTATGTTTTAAGAAATTCCACCTATAATGATACATAATTAGAATTATATACTTTTTAACTATTCTCATGTGAAATAAATTCCCATTTAACTAGATTCATAAGTTTCAATGATCTTTAAACAGTTTCAGTGTCTGAGCTACTTGGGTATTTTAGTATGATTATGTTTTAGTGATTTTCTGTTAATAAGTGAAGTTGGGACATCATACTGGAAAGTCCAAATAGGTTTCTATCAAAATTTACATTTGTTCTCTTTCATGTAATTAAAATATTTACTCAAAATTTAATTTTGATTACAGTTATATTCATAATTATAATTTCTTAGTCTAGACTAGACTTGGATAATGAATATAAACATCAATGTAACTTACCTCAATATAGATAATCTAAAAATTTCAAAGTATATTAGAGAAAATAGAATTTCTTAATATGTAATTACCCAAAATATATCAGTGTTGATAATATTTGCATCTAGGTACTTGTAGATAGTTTTCTTTTTACTTTTTAGTATGTAATAAATTGTAGTAGTTTAGTTTGCAATAATTTTTTATAGTGAACCACTAAGTAGTTAGTAAAGAATGCAGGTTGTTTTAAATTCTCATATATTTACATGTATGATGTAAATGAGGACAACCTTGATGTTTTAATCCTTCTATGGTTTATCTTGACTGTGATTTTATGTGCTGTTTATGTATTGTATATTTATGCAGTCTTCTTTTTTATCTTATGATGCTCATGAAAGATTAGTGCTGTTTAAATACTTTGAGGTTTTTTGTTAATGTTATACATTAGTTTATGTATGACCTATATGTTGTTAAGTATCTCATTAGATGAATAAACACAACTTGTCATATTTGTAGTTTTGAAGTGCAATACATTATGAGTATAAAATATAGTCAGCAATATGTGAGAAATCCTTTAGAGTTCAGCCTGTTAAAATTTGTGTATCACATCTTTGTTTTATTAGTGCTTGAACCAAAAAGTTAGTCTTTAAATATAATACTCTAATTTTATCATGGTGCTTTTATAATCAACCCAATATTTTTATTTAAACTTTTTTTTCGAAAATATGATCTCATATTTATTATCAATATTTACAATTTTTGTGTTGTTTCATTCATGAAGAAATCAAAGACATCATAGAACATGATTATGAAATATAAATATTTTATATACATCCACATGTAATAGCAGCATTGAATGTTTCATGATTTTGATATTATCTATTGGGGGATATATACTGTTAATCAGTGTGTGTGTATGTTTCATTATATTCATCAAGTTTTAATACAAGTATGCAAAGATTGTTTTATTGTTAAACATTCCATTATTGTGATATTACCTATTCAGGGAAATAAATATACTGTTGATGTGTGTGTGTTAATTTTTATTATATTCAACATGTGTAACACTAACTAGTGATAGTGAAAATCTTAAAATAAAGTATGTAAATATGTTACTATGAGTGTTCTTAATTTAAAAATAATTATTTGAACTAGTGTTCAATGTCTAGAGCTAGGGAAATCTGGTGGTTACTCACTTAGTATCTGTCAGTCAGTCGCTTAAAAAACACATAAAAAGTGTGAAAGCCAACCCAAAACATACTGAATACAAAGAAGTTCAGAAATACTGTTAGCCCTTGTATTCACTTAGCATCTGTCAGTCAGTCCCTCCCATGCAAAATCAATTGATTGATGATTGTCTATCCTTAATTATAATACATGCATGTTCATGCTCAGACAGAGCTTTGTTATTTTTGTTATTTGGTGCTTTAATACTCGGGAATACTTTTGTAATGATAACTGATGTATTTTATTTTTGCTGAAAACTGTTTGATACTCATTTATTATTTAACACTGTTGAACGTTCCATTAATTGTGATATTGTTTTTAAAATCTGGTGTATAAGTTTTTATATACCATAAACCAAAGATTTATTATATGTGATATTTTTTGAGACAAAAAAAATATAGTCCAATTAATTTCCATGAAATCCTTTGTTATTTGATGCTTTAATGCTCAGGAATACTTTTGTGACAACTGTTGTATTTTTGATACTCATTTAATACTTAGGTATAATACTGTTTAAATTTTTTACTGTTTGATATATAACTACGATTTGCACCAAACTGTAAAATATGTTGATGAAATAAATTTTTATTTTGAAGTTTTCTTTTCTTAATTGAAAATAGTGCTGAGATTGTTTAAAATAATCTCACATAGTGGGTGACTGGTTGTCATCACTTGGTGTTTGTCCATCTGATAAGTTAAAGGCCTTCTGTAAGCTCTAAAATTTAATTATTTTCCTATCTTCATAATTTTTGTTTTCATAAGTAATAATCAAAGAAAATCATAAGCCATTTGTTTTAACCTAAATGATACAACTTAATCCTTCTTTGTCAAGACCAAACTGTTATCTCTCATTATTCATTGACATCATAATCTTTAATTTTTCTAGTCTTATTTCCCATCACTTGGTGTCTGTCTAATAGATTATCACCTACAGGTTTTATTTATTTATAGTATAGTACACCATCTTATTGTGTTAACAAAAGTGATGTGTGTTGCAATAAAAATACACATACATTTTTATTTTGTAAAAAGAGGAGTGAAAACCAACCCAAAACATGCAAAGAAGTTCAGAAATATTTTAACAGAAATACTGTTAGCTCTTGTATTCACTTGGCATCTGTCAGTCAGTCCCTCCCATGCAAATACCTAACTATTGAACACATTTATTAATCTTAAAAACGAAACAAAAACAAAACAAAAAACAAAAAAAAAAAACAAAACCTCTCAGTCTCAAAATTTAAACACTGGAAGTGTTTTGTACAAGTTGTTCTGGCCAATTCCCGTATGATTGTTCTGTACTGTAAAAATACATCTTTTCTTGGTTAACAAGAAATGACTTCTATCTAAACAAACTACATAGCAATGACATTTTCTTGAGGTTTGTGTCGAAAATTGTAGGAGAAACAGATTCTCCTTCAATTTACTCGTGAGTTGTGGAATTTCTCCACTTTCAATAGTTAAATTTTAGATTTTAACAAGCTCGCAAATGCTCGCGTGTTGAAAATCGAAAATTTAACTATCTCGGGTGGAGAAATTCCATAACTCACTCGTAATGAAGGAGAATCTATCTTTATATATGTTCTTCAATTAAACAACTGTTGAAGAATTTTAATGACATTTGTACTTGCAAATATTTTCTTATATCACGTTTCTAATTTTGTATTATTTGCATATTTTCTCCTTTTCATTTTCCTTTCATCATGTTTATTGTTCTTTTTTTCAAAATCTTGTACTTACGTGAATTCATATAGAAGTAATATGAATTAATGTTAACATTATGAAATTCGAAACAAATCACAGCATTTCCTGTTGTGCCTAAAGCTGTCATTGTATCTTGCGACCTAAATTGAAGCACAATGAAAAAATTATACTGTTAGCCCAAATGAAAATCAATTATTCAGACAAGGTGTAAGATTGTAAAGGCATTGACAAACTTGACCCTAAAAGCTCTTTCCTCTGTTTTTACACATTGATCTGCTATTCTGTCTCTTTTTACATTATATATCCTGCTAAATTTTCCTGCGATATATTTATCTGTGAATATGGATAAATTAAGTTGAAATTCAATTTTTTTGACATTCGTTCATATACATTCATCAATTATTAATAATATATTACACTTTTTATATGTGTTGTTTTTACCACATAATTACAGTTTAATGTCAATTAATGAATTAAATGAAGCTAAAAAAAACTGATACATGAAGTTCATCACAATACCAAAGACTCAAAGTAATAACATTCTGCTCAAAACCTCACGTAGGCGGCTTGGCTTACTCTATACAGATATAATTAATATATAGACGTCTGAATATTAACCAAGCACTGTTAAAATTAGTTTTTAATATTGTCAAATTTAAGTATTCCCTCAGTCTCTCTCATTCTCTAAAAACAAAAAGTGAACATTGATAAATGCGTGTATATTTAACTTACGAGACAACATAGGTTTAGCCACTGGTGTCCTGACAATCAAAAACCCTGTTACCTGATAGCCCTGAAATTGTCAATGCTAGTGTCACTGTTGATCTGCAAATCCTTACATTGGCTGCAACTCTTCAGGATAAATTAACACGAAATATTCTATGAGAAATATGCAAATCGAGAGAAATAAATTATGGCCGTTAATGTGTGTAAAACAATTCTAAATGTGCTAGAGAAATAAATTATGGCCGTTAATGTGTGTAAAACAATTCTAAATGTGCTAAAGAAACATCACATTTTTATTCTTTCTTTATTGGTTTAATTTCGAGATAAAGAAAGAATGAAAAACAGTGTCATCATGTACAAATGCTTTAAATTGAGATTTCGTATTGTTGTTTAACAACAATTTGTTTTAAAAAATAAATGATACTTCTATACATAAAACTCTTAAACTCTTTTGGGAAGGATTGATGGATGAATTATTGCTTAATGCCCACTTGCAATTTTTACATGCATATCAGTTCGAAAACATGTTGATGCGATATGACCGACACGCTGAGCCAGAATTTAAACGTGCTAGCTCGCAAGGTAACAGTGCGCAGGCAGACGTGTCACCTCCACCCAGACACATTATATATATTATGACTCCCAGCCGACAAATCTTTGCACTATTTCCCAAATGCATGCTACGTGCTTGGCGAAGAAGCAGCAAACGTAAATTTAAAAGTCATTGGTTTAACTCGCGGAGATTCGGACCCGCTACCGCTCGCACGCGGGGTAAGCACTCTAACAAGATGGCCACGGAGGCGGTCTTTTGGAAATAAAGGCCATTGCCAAGTTGTATCCTTAACATGGTATCTGTTTAATATCTTAGTACTTCTATCAGTTTATCAATGCGAGACGTTAATCAGCAGTTATCTCTTATCTCCCTAAGCAAGTATCCCATAAAATAGAATACCGTTAGCCATTAGAACTAAAGGGAGACAATTATAGCTGAGCAATCTTGAAGGAAGATAAATAGCTTTCGTTTGTGATTCAAGATAAGGTTTTAAATCATAGTGTAATTTTAACTTAACGTGTTGTACAACGTTTTGAGTTGGTTTCCCTTTTTCACATTTTTGGTATCGTGTACTGTCGATTGAAAAAATAATTTTGCAATTTAAATGTTTATGCCGTAGTTGTAAATGACCAATTGAAGTTAAGAAAGACCAGGCTCTACACTTTGTTGAAATACGTGCAGGACAGAAAATGAAATCACATATTAAACCATTAGCACACAAGATCTGTGATTACTTCATTACACCCGTCGACCACCCCTTCCCCCTCCCCCGCCCCTGCACTGGATAAAAAAATCAATTGCATTCCAAGTATCCAGATCACTGTGCTGGTCTGGTAAAAAACAACATAACTGAATTATTTGGTCATTATTTTTCAGATACATGTATGTTGATAAATATATTTTTGGCCAGAACAGCTTGCCATACATATCTATCCAGGAGGAGGACAGCATGAATGCATTTCAGAGGTATTTTACAAATGTATGGCTTTAGTAACTAACATGTGACAAATGTCATCTTGTACAGGTGTAGCGGGAAAACTGACTAGTTTTAAATAATATTGAAAAGTCTAGGAAAACACGTAAAACATGTGTAAAACGCATATGATAACATCGTGGTAAATAATATTTATTTAAACAATTTTGAAGAGGACAGGTATACCTAAGGAGCAAACCAAAAAACTCAATCCATTAGACAAACAAACCCGGGAAGACAGATGAACAACCACAAGCACAACAAATAAACAATGAAAACTAAAAAGACAATGAACAATACGAACTCCTGTAAAAACCAGGAGTGAACCCAGGTGCTCCGGAAGGATATAGTCAGTTCCTAGGATCATGTGATAAATATAAATAGCTAAAATGACCAAATTGACTACTTTTGATAAACGATCCTCATTCTTATATAACATGTATAAATTAGAGACCAATAAAGCAGAGTATATATATATTCAAAATTAAAAAAACAATATGAATAAATATTCAAAATACCCAAATTTATATTTTCCGATTATGGACATACATTGCTCTTATCCTGCAACGGTTAATTTTTATGTGTTGTAGAGAAGAGGCGTGAACACCGTATTTCGATTTGAAGATGGGAGTTGTGTCTTCTATCTCATCTTTTAACAAATCCGTCAAACCAAATTGAATTTTGCAACCATTAAATCCACTATTGATACTGGCAAATATTAAAATACATTAATTTATATAGTGGATATATAGATTATTAAAGCAACTTTTGTTAAACTTAAACTAAATGTGGGGCCTCGGTGGTCTAGTGGTCTAGGTAGTTCGTTATGACTACTAATGACCACTAGCCTGTCAACACTGAGGTTGCGAGTTCGAATCTCACCTGTGACTCCGATCTAAATTGACAAGGACAAGGATTGCCAATATTCCTACCGAAGGTCGTTGGTTCTCTCTGGGTATTTCGGCTTCCTCCACCAATAAAAAATGGCCACGGCGAAATAGCCAAATGTGCTGAAAACGGCGTAAAACCCCAACTAAAACTAAACTAAACTAAACTAAATGTAATTTTAACACAATATAAAATAAATACAATACAGCCTCACTAAGATACAGAGAATATTTTTCAGGGAAGTTTTGTTAAGCTGACATGAAACTGTCCTTTGAATTGTATATTCATTGTACAAGCATAATCCAAACATGTTTTTGACCGTGTATATTGATTATGTGTTTCAGAATAGTACGTCAGATTAATTATAAACTGAAACATGTGACACCTCGCATCTGTAAGGTTTATTTTCCTGCTGGATTTTCAAACGAAGCTTTTTGATAACGCAGGTGAATAATATAAATTCTGTTTAGTTTAGATTCCGAAGGTATAATAAAAAATAACCAAAAGAAAATAACGTATTAAGTACTTTTTTGTTATTCACTTGATTGTGTAAACTGATTGTATAATAACCCTCCATAAAAAAATTGCCATATTTGCACCGGAAGTTAATAATTGGAAGTCATGTGAGCGGTAGCAGATATTAATAGACCTGTCAACTCTGATAGTGTCGAGGATATTTTCCCGCCATCTTTCCCGATTTTTTTTTCTGATATCTCCGGAGTTTTTGATTTATAATTTGGACTGAAGGACTCTTTTTCAATATTTCCTTCTTTTAGGCTTTGGTATCAAAATAGTTGATGCTTTAGGGTATTACGTTTTGAACTCATGTGAGGTCTATTGTAGACGTCTTTTAAAATGTCATCAAGAAGTGAGAAACTTTCTTATTTCAAAAGTTTCAGTACAGTTTCTTTATTATTATTATTTTTATATTATAAAAGGTTTGTTATTATTGATATAACACGTACAGTATTACATATATGTAATTGTAAATGCAAAGGAAACTACACATCAGGCGACTTCCATAATTTGCCTGACAATCTCACAATGCATGTCAGAACTTGAAAACATAAACAATCGCGTGTAAAATCAAATTTAACGTTAAATTCTACGACAGTAAAAAGCATATGAACTATGCGAATGATAGTCCAAGAATGAGCTAAGTCTATAAAATAAGTGTAACCTTATTTCCGTCCTTCAGTGTTTAATGATGTCATGGAACCAGTTACGATCGTAGTCGCACTTATTTTTGTGAAAACGAGACAAGATGTTTACCGTTTTAATCTGTATACTATAAATTAGAATCTAATTGGGATGTGAGGTTTATTTACAGTAGTACCTACCAACCTTGTAAAAAGGGGCTTTTATTATCTTGAAATTGATTTATGCCTTATCAAATGTATGCAAATCTCCGAAGGCTGGTTTGTTTCAGTAATTTCCAAGAAAGTCGCACAACATAGAGAAATATCTTTATTTTGTTTAAAAATAACAATCCAAAGATACTAATATTAGATATAGTAAATTTATACTATGCTGTATACGAAGCATTTAAGGAGTTACCTCTCATCAGCAGCATTAAAACCGAAACATTTGGAAGACCAAAAACCAAACTTATTTTAAACAAGAAGTATAAAAATACCGAAATAGGAAGCCAAATTTCAAGTTTAATTTATATAAATTATTTCTTTAACTTGATATACCCATTTCGATTGTGATTTAAATGGATCAATTCAATTATTTCTCTTTAAAGGCGGAAAAATCAAGCCGTGAAATCTACTATCTCTGTTTGATGCATCACACGACATAGGAACTTGGCCAAAGAAAGAAGAATCGTTTCTGCAGATGGAACAACTACTAAGGGATAAATTGATCTTCATAGCTACAATCAAATTAGAAGTATTCCCAGATTTGTACCTTTTGCAAAGCCTGAAGTATCCCTTGTGTATAACGAACTCGTTAAGTTATGTCGGTAAAACCTCCAAGCGTATTTCCAGCATTCTGTACTGTCCAGATTATCAAAAGCCTTACGCAAAATTTGATGCTCAGTACATTTTAGTTGATGCAGCAGTTCGGAAACCCTCAGCGTTTCCGGAATGGTGGAGAGAAAAATACTCCAATTTAAAAGATGCTGGAATACCATTGAAAATGGACGAACTTTACCGACCTCCGAGATGCCCTTCTCACGAAATTATTGTTCATCCAAATGATTGTGATGATTACGAACACACAAGTTGGTCAAATTATGGAAGTTTCTGTTACGACATATGCTGCATATTTGCACGTCGATCTCTTTATCAAAATATTAATGGAGAGTCATTGACAAATGGTGTTAAATCACTTTCAATGTCTTTCAAGAAAGAATCCGAGGAACTTGAAACTTTGACTTTATACTCTTGGGAAGATGACACTATTGTTAACAAGGCAAATTTTGATATACGAAACAAAAATGATGAGACATGCTGCCAAGCTTATATAGAGTTCTTCTCACAGACGCAAGAAGGGGAAGTGGAGAAACGGGAGAAAATATAAACAAAACAAATATTAAATAATAGTGACGAAAAATGAGGTTGAAACTTGTGCTTAATATTATTTTGATAATAAATGGAAACTTGTTTGTTTTCCACTCTAAGAATTCCTACCCGACATTTGTGCACCAACCTTGTCTTTAATAGCTTTTGATTGGTTCATTGTTCCTAATTGTTCTAGAGAATAGATTCGGGGAGCACAAAGATAGTTCTATAAAAAAAATGTACCAAAATTTTGGACTTTGGACATGGTGTGCACAGTTATCTTTTTACATAGGATAAAGGGGTTTTTTATCCTGATAATAAGCCACATTTCCAATGTAGAAACACAAATTTTAAACTGCAAAAACCTTAGTTGAAGCTGAGTAATGATACATTGTTTGGATTGGTCATCCAGAGGAAATCATTACAGGAAATCCCTATGTAAATTCATGGGTTCCAGTTGGGTGGATTTTGTGAATAATTTAATCTGACATAGTACCCCGAAAATTCATTCAGGTACTCTGTGATATTCACTTTAAAGGAAATATATTGTCATTAGAGCCAACGAAACATAGGGCTAGAGCTTTATGACGTCAAGTTTGAGCCATTTTGGTTGAAATATTACAGAAGAAAAATTAGGAGTCCGGAACCTTTAAAATACACTCACAGTATGAATTCAGCCTGTTTTGTTAATTTGATATGACAACCGAATAAAATGTAAACTGGAATTATTTCAGCAGTGTATGGATCTGCCCTTCCATACTATTTTCTATTGAACAATCCTGTTAGTAAAACGATTAGATTTTGACGCACTAGGTCTTGTTTCACAAACATTCGTATGACTACGATAAGTCGTAAGTGTGATCTGATTTCCGGTTTTCAATGTCTTTGTTCTATTGACACCATGGAACCAGTATCGATCGAGGTAGTATAAATGTTTGTAAAACGGAGCCCTGCTATCTAAATGTTAAATAATCCATCCAATTTTAACATTTCTAGCTATCTCCCAACTTTTTGGTAATCTGTTATTGTTTGATACCCAAGAGGGTATAGATAAGGTGGAGGTTTTGGCAAACGTTAGAACATAAAAATCTCTTCTACTCAGTACGACTATTCTGTATTTCTGTTGATTTTGTTTGTTTTTTTCTTCACCTTCATGGAGAATTGATGCCCTTAATTGCTTGTCAATGATTTCTTTGTAATTCTTTACACACTTCCTGTTAATCACGTGTAATCACTATCTTAAACGATACTTCTAGACTTTGTTAGTCTTGTGTGTGTGTTTTTTTTTAATTTGGTTCATTTTTATGTTTCGTAGTTTAGTGTGCCGTCCATTTTGCTGAACTAGTATACTTTATTGTTTAGGGGCCAGCTGAAGCCCGCCTCCGGGTGCGGGGTTTTCTCGCTGCGTTTAAGACCCATTGGTAGCCTTGAGCTGTTTTCTGCCCTTTGGTCGGGTTGTTTTCTCTTTGACACATTTTCCGTTTCCATTCTCTATTCTATTTATGGTTTTGTCTTTTTTTAAATTATTTTCAGGATATTAAAATCCATAGTGAATATGATCCCATTTTGCAACCCTTTATCACAAAGACGCTTAAGGAACCTAGTTTCTATGCAGTTTTAGAATTTGGTCCACAGGTTTTACTGACCCCGGTCATTGATTTCAAATTTCTTAATATTCTTTGATATGTACTGATTATAACAAAGAGTAAGTCAAAACAAACAATTCCAATATTAAAAAAAACTAAGTATGTTCCGAATTCTATTATTCAACCCACTGTATAATTTTACATAAATAAATCAGCCACACTGGCTGTTCTTGATGCTGAAAACCTGGAAACGTGAAGCAATAAAGAACAATATCAAAACATTAAAAAAAAAAGGCTCATCTGCCCTTTAGGCGGTACAATTACACAAATTTAAAAACGAATTCCTGTTTCTCAGTGTATGCCTCATCTGGTCCTTTACAGAACGGGAAATAATACGGAATTTTAGGACCTTATTACAACTATAGGCAGTAACAATATATATATAACACTATAAACTAAGACGACGAAATGATCAAAATGAAACGCAAAGTTGTTTCCCCTGGTTTGTGTTCAATTTTTGGGTGATTTTGAAACGTTTTCTAATGCTTTCCAAATCTGTCAGGACATAATTAAGATCTGCTCACAATAGATATTTTCATACCAAGAAGTAGGGCCATTTTCGTCTTTATGTATTTCACTTATAGGGCCATTTTCAA
This sequence comes from Mytilisepta virgata, assembly GCA_028015205.1. Lineage (NCBI taxonomy): Eukaryota > Metazoa > Mollusca > Bivalvia > Mytilida > Mytilidae > Mytilisepta > Mytilisepta virgata. The sequence continues at coordinate 1,161,217 of JAPWFG010000023.1, forward strand.
AAATTCGCTTAAAGGCTTTCAAAATTTCTGTGAACATTGTCTGGTAAGTGGTCTCTAAAGATTTGCTAATACAAACTTACAAATACATGTATGTTACCAAAAATATTTCTGCACACCGGAATATCACTTTTGGGAACAGTTTTAACACAAATTTGCTAAATTAACGTCTTTAAGACAGTTTTCAACGTGAAGGACACTGGAACCAAAACGATTTTTTTTGCTGTAGGTCAGATTATGCATCTCCTTTTATATGACAGTAGAATGGTTTTGGTTCTGAATTTCCTTCTTTCCTTATTCCAAAAAGTGGTACAAATTGACCCAAATCACCTTTATACAAGACTTTTGTGGGTTGAAATTAAGTTATTAACGATTAAGCATAAGATTTCTGTTTGTTAACATAAAAGTCCATTGTATAAAATCGTTTGCGATAAAACGTACGTACATATTAAAGATTAAAAGATCAATAGTTATGAGTGAAACAAATACAGGGATAAGTGGTCACACTCCTTTGCCAGTTCGGGGTCTTTAAGACAGTAGATTGTCTGCTTTACTGATAGTTTTAACTTAAGTTTGATTTTTGTTTTTTTTTTATTTCACAAACATGTTTTAACACATGTTTTACACGTAATAAATATCTTCATATCATCAGGGTTTCGATATTGTTTATTGTTCTTACAATATAACACGTTGTTACAATGTATAATATCTAGATAATATATTTGCTGTGCATACAACTCTTTGGATATACATGGTTCAATACGGTATTACAACTTCAGCGTGACTATTTCTACAAATTATTGACACAAACTTCCTACGTTGCAAGTGTCTGATCAACCAATTGAAAGGAACAACGCTATTACTGCTGTTTTCATCCTAAATCATTGTATGTCCTTCAACATTGAGTACTAGAAGACAGTATAAAACACTAACAAAACAGGCTAAAGCGAAATTATTTGCTATGCAACTGTTTCATATACGCATTGGTCATTATGTTAAGACCTGCAAGAATTCTTGAATGTATTTGAAATTTTACCAATAGTTTCATTACATTACAGTTTTGATGTTTCTATTGTTCTGGATTCCAATTCTTCTTCTGGTGATTTTGAGAAAAACTCAATAGCTGCTTGGCAACATATTTCATGTTTCTTGTTTTGAATTTCAAACAATGCCTTGTTTGGTACAGATTCGTCTTCCCAAGAATACAAATTTAACGTTTCAAATTCACGTGACTCTTTCTGAAAGGAAATACGAATTGATTTTAAGCCATTGTTCAACGATTTTCTATTTATAGAGTTGTACTGTAAATTGTTTGCAAAAACACAACATGTGTCATAACAAAAATTTCCATAGTTTGACCAGCTAGTATGGTGATAATCGTCACAATCTTTAGGGTGCACAGTAATCTCGCACGTGGCACAACTGTCTGGTCGTTTCAGGGTCTCCATTTTTAATGGTTGTCCTACTTCCGGTTTAATTGACCCATACTTTGCCATCCACCATGCTGGTAATGCAGAGGGCTTCTGAAGTGATGGATCGATTAACACATTCTGAACTTCAAAGTTGGCGTAAGGAGTAGACAACTCTGGACAGGACAGAACACTTGAAAGACGCTTGGATGATCTCCCAACATAATTGAGCTCTTTTCTCACACACAATGGAAATTTAGGGCTATTAAGAATGTATAAATCTGAATATACGTGTAAATCAATAGTTGCTATATATACCAAATTGTCTCTTAGTAACCGTTCCATTTCTAAGAACGACCCATCCTTTTTAGGCCAGAAAGCAAATGCTCTTGAAGACTCAAACATTGTCAACAAACTACTTGGTCTAATTTTACCACCTGAAAATATGCAATAAACATATATTTTCGTGTTTTGAACCAAATAGATAACGTATTTCAAGGAAGCTTAGGGCTTAAACTCCTTCAGGCAAAGTTGACCACACCTTAAATGAATTTTATAAATAGACAATCACGTCTGCAACGTTTCAGTTTAGAATGCAAGTATAGCGCATGCAAGAGTGAATCTTTAGTGTTGTTTTTTCACGTGTTGTAGATTTTAGATATTAGAATTGATGGATGGATGGATTAATTATTGTTGTTATTATTGTGGCAACCATTAGGTGCATATCAGGACGAGAACATATTGATGTGATATGAATATGATCCCTGGTTTGTACTAGACCGACATGCTGAGCCGGATTTTTAACGAGTTAGATCACGAAGTAACTGTCCATAGGAAGATATATCTCCCCACTCGGACACATTATACTGACTCCGAGCCGAGCAGTTCTTGCAGGCTTGGCGGAGAGGCAGCAAATACCAATTTTAATGTCTTTGGTTTGACCGGCCGGGGATCGAACCCACGACCTTCCGTACTCGAGGCGAGCACGCTGCCATGAGACCACCGAGGCCGTTTTTTATCATATTGACAAATTCAGAAGATTTAATAAGAAATACCAGTGAGGGATTACATGTTTTATATGGCTACATGTGGACATTTTAATAGAATAACGCCGTTTACATTGGCGACGTCTACTCTTACGCAATTTCCGCAGCTAAATATGACTTTTCACACGAAAATCCAGGTATTTCACCAGACTCAATGTAATAATGGGTTTAAATACACTAATAAGGCAACCAGGCTTTCACATTTTCAAAAAAAGCTGATAAAATCAAGTATATCCTACCTGCATTATCAAACGCTTCATAAGGAAAACCTCCCGGTATATGCACCTTGCAGATCTGAGGGGATATATGTTCAATCGAGTAATTGATTTGACGGGCTATTCTGAAAATAATTTATTAAAAATTCATGAATATTGAATGAAACATAATTTGATACACGTGCACTTTCATTTTGACGATCTTTTATGGTACACATGGAACTGTTTTTTTTTCTTGTTTTTTTTTTTCTTTTTGGTTTTTAAGAGAAAGCTTCTCAACCTCCTCTTCTCCTCTCCAACATATACAGAAGTTGTTTTAATAATGGATATGGCAACCTAGAATGATGCGGGGAATGATGTAATTATTGGGAGGTGAAAACCGGCAAGCCTCGAACAGTCTCAAAATATGTTTTATTAAATCTACAGTTGGTAAATAAGTGGAGATCAGACGTAGCCAATTACAATTTTATGTGAAGAGACAATATCTTTTCTAATTTCTTGCATTTACGTCGGATTATTTTACTGTGGTAAATTTCATCGTGCACCGGGAAAACACAACTCACTGAAAGTGCTGTATGAAAGAAGAATGCAATTAATAAAGTAATCATGAAAAATTACCTTTTTAATCTCGTAATAATAGAATATAGTATGACAATTTTATGCATTAAAAATGTCGTATATAAAATATCAAACACATTACCTTTGAAAAGCATTCATAGCAAAGTTTGACTGGATTGATCTTTGACCTGAATACTATTAACTACGGAACAACACCTGGGCCAAATATGAAAATTCACAACTCTGACTGAATAAAACATCGACATCGATCCCCAACGATTATTAACAATATTATTAATAAAAAAAAAATCTGTAAATTTAAAATTTTGCAAGTTCGCATATTATTAAAGTGAAAACTTTAAATCCACCAACGAGCCATAGCCCAGCCTAGGTGGGCGTAGCTACCTGTATGTAATAAATGTTCATTCAATAAATGCACAATTATACCGGTAAGGGTTGATGGCATACATGCCAATAAATCATATTGATAAACAAACAAGCAATAAATCAAGAGCATTAATTGATGTACTATAAACTATGCAGTAGCAGGGTCCACTCTACTCGGTATTAAAGACTTTTTAATGAATGGAGCTGTAAATAGCATAATTTGATATGAAGAAAGAAGTCTGTTTTTTTTTTTTTTTTTTTTTTTTTTTTTTTTTTTTTTTTTTGTTTTTATCAAAGTTTTTAAATTCTGGACATATTGTATCGATTTTTGTTTCTAAATTTTGCCGAAGAGATTTATAATTGTAATTACATATAAGCGGGCCAAAAGGAAAAAGGGCAATTTTTTTTCTCCTTTAAAATATGGGAAAAGTTATACTATTTTTTAAAAATATATATATATATTAGATCAGATTTCCAGATTAATAAAATTTCAAGCTGTTTTTTTCCCTCTGCATGCAAAGACCTTTGTTCTGATTGACTTTGTGAAAATATTAAAATTGTTTCACTCGGTGATTTGGTTTTGCCAATTAAATCTTTTCTAAATATTTGTATATTCATCATATTTGTTTTTGTATAACTGGGCCCAGTTGTTCAAAAGTTAACTACAATTTACAGTTTCAAATTTTCGCTTCTTTGATTATGCCTAAGGGCTGAAAATTTTCTGATGGGTTAATCATATGACTTTGTGTGTGTATGCAAAATTTTGTACAGAAATATTACTCAACAATCGAAATAATGGAAAGCGAAAACAGTAATTAACTTTTGAACAACTCGGCCCACGATGTACTCGAGCCAGTGTACTACATACGAGGTGACTCGTATTTTGTATAGATGTATTATTAAAAGGCAAAAATATGGTTTGGGAATTTGATTTTTTGCCTTCCTCCGAACCTTTAGGTTTTTCTTTAATATATATATTATTTAATTATTTCATATATCCGATATCAAGTCGCAGCGTCTTTGAATATATTAATACTTGTTTTGTCGTGACGAGAATTTTGACAGATCTTATGCCTATAGGAAATGAAATATATGATTTATTACAGTTTTTAGCCAACGTGAAAGTAGATGTGGAAGAAATACTTGTATTACAACAAAAGAAACAAAGAAACGTCAAATGGTATGTTAATGCTAGCGTGGAGATGGTTCGAGATATTGATGATGGACAACAAGAAAAAGCTCATCCTCATTTCCGCAGTAAAAGTTGCATAGCTCTTCAAAATGAAAATAATGACCATAACTTAAATGAAGCTTTTCAAACTGTTAACAGAGCTATGGAAGAATTTATTCATAAAGGAAGCAATTAGATATTAAACAAGATTGTTTGTCTTGAAGTACATACTTTACCATACTCACTAATTGCAGGTTCAAGTTACATGGAATTACCTAAGAACATCGGAAATACTGGTGGAATCATCAACATCAGGAATGATGATCAAAAGTGTTTCTGTGGTCGGTGCTGGCAGTTTTACATCCAGTAGACCACAATCCACAGCGAACAACACATTATAAACAATACGAGCATGAAATTGACATGCAGGATATTGAATATCCAGTGTCTCTTTCAAAGATGGAGAAATTTGAGAAACAGAATTATATTTCCATCAATGTTTTTGGTTATCAAGATAAAGAGGCTTTCCCATTATATTTAACTAAACTTGAAAACGGTTGCAAAGAGGTTGACTTATTGTATTTGTCTACAAACCGAAAAACTCATTATTGCTGGATCAAGAACTTGGATCGTTTTCTAGGTTCACTGACTAGATTTCACACCAAACGTTTTTACTGTCGTAGATGTCCCCACGGATTCATAAGACAAGATTTATTAGATAAACACAGGTTATACTGTACAAAATTTGATTTTCAAAAAGTGACATATCCGAAAGAAGGGGAAGCGTTTTTAGAATTCCAAAACTTTAACAAGCAAATGCGCGTTCCATTTGTCATTTATGCTGACTTTGAATGCTTTGCAAAAAAGATGGATATTTTCTTACCAGATCCAGATGAACCTTCTACAACGCATCAAACTAAATTTGTTCCTTGTGGTTATTCTTATGTGGTTGTCAGTTCAAACGACAAATATTCAAAACCCCCTGTTGTATACAGAGGTGAAAATGCAGTTGACCACTTTTTTGATAACATATTTACAGAGGAAGAATATATCGATGAACTATTAAGAAACAGCTATGAAGAATTGATAATGAATGCAGAGACTGAAACACAATTTCAAAATGCTACGAACTGTTCTGTGTGCAATCAGCCTTTTTCAGACAAAATAATTAAAGTTCGTGATCATGACCATTTAGGTTTGAATGAAGATAATGAATCACCAAATTATAGCAATTACAGGGGGACGGCTTCTTCGAGATGCAACTTGATGCTTAAATTAACATGTATACCAAACAATATGGAGAAATACGTTTCATTTTCTATTGGACAACTGAGGTTTTTAGATACATATCAATATATGTGCAACTCTTTGGAGACTTTAGTTGCAAATTTGGCTGTAGATGGTTTAAAAAATTTCAAACAATTTCGTAAAGCGTTTGCCAATGATGAACACGCTAAACTTTTACTGCAGAAAAATGAATACTGTTACGACTATGTGGATTGCAGTGAAAGATTTGACGAGACAAGCCTTCCGTCAAAAGAAGCTTTTTATAATTCACTTACGAAAGAAGCTATATCAGATGAAAAGTATCAACACGCTCAGACGGTATGGAGTACTTTCAATATGAAAACCTTGGGAGACTTTCATGATTTGTATATTTTGACAGACACCTTGTTATTAGTTGATGTTTTTGAAAGATTCAGAGACATGACCCTAGAATATTATAAGTTGGATGCAAGTCATTTTTTACCAGTCCCGGATTAGCATGGGAAGCAGCACTTAAAATGAGTTGGGTGTATTTGGATTTGATTACCGACCCCCTCGTCTACAACATGATCGAGCTGGGAACGCGAGGTGGAGTTAATATCATATGGTTACCAAAAAATACAGTAAAGCAAATCATACATATTTAGATGGTTTTGATGAGTTGAAAGAAAAAAAACATATCATGTATCTAGATGCCAACAATCTCTATGGGTGGGCAATGTGTCAACCATTACCCTATGGATTTTTTCTTGAGGAAAATGAAATTCAAAATTTTGATTTACAAAATGTCGAAGTAAATGCAAAAGAGGGCTATACTTTAGAAGTGGATTTGGAGTACCCTGAAATCTCCACGATGAACACAATGATTATCCTCTCACACCTGAACATTTATTGGTTGAAGACGAAAATGTATCCAAATACAGTACTGGGTTATGGAAAAAGCTTAATACTGTAACAAATTCAAATGGTGAGGAAAAGGTCAAACCTAGGATAAAAACACGGAAATTAATTTCAACTTTTGAAGAAAAAGACAAACTACATATTGCATTATCGAAATTTACAACTTTATTGGGAATGAAAATCACAAAAATTCACAGGATATTAGACTTTCATCAGAAGCCTTGGTTAAAAACCTATATTGATTTTAACAGTAATATGCGGAAAATGGCAAAAAACGACTTTGAAAAGGATTTCTTTAAGTTAATGTGTAATAGTGTATTCGGTAAATGTATGGAAAATTTACGAGCACGGATGAATTTAAAGCTAATCAATTCAGAAGACAAACTAAAAAAGTTAGTGGCCAAACCATCATTTATCCGATGCCAAATTTTTAATGGAGACCTCGTCGGAGTTCACAACCAACAAATCAATCTCACTCTCAACAAACCTATCTATGCTGGGCAAGTCATATTGGATCTATTAAAGTGGTTGATGTATGAATTCCATTACAAAGTGATGAAACAAAAGTATGGTGAGAAGATCAACTTGCTGTTTACAGACACAGATTCCTTTGCTATGAAATACAAACTGGTGATGTCTACGGGGACTTTGAAAATATGAAAGACCGTGTTGACACTTCAAATTACGGCTCCTTCAACAAAAAAAACACCTTTTTACTAACAAAAAGAAGAAAGTACCAGGAAAATTTAAGGACCAGGTAAGAAAATTTAAAAAAGTTTTTAACTGCTTGTCTGTTACTAAGAAATTTTACAACTTTTTCACAAAATTTTTTCTTTTCTACAAACGTTTTAACAAAAATTTTCTGGTTTTCTAAACTTTTCAAAACTTTTTCACAAAATTGTTCAGTTTTTCTAAACCTTTTTATAATTTTTTAAAGGTTTTCTACAAATTTGACAACTTTTTAACAAAAATTTTCTGATTTTCTAAACATTTTCACATTTTATTTCAGTTTTTCTACAAATTTTACAACTTTTTGTCTTTTCCACAGACTTTTGCACATGTTTTTTTAGTTTTTCTACAAATTTTACAACTTTTTAACTAACATTTTCTGATTTTCTAAACTTTTTTAAACTTTTTCACAAACTTTTTCTGTTTTTCTACAAATTTTACAACTTTGTAAAGTTTTTCTACAAATTTTATAACTTTTTAACAAAAATTTTCTGATTTTCTAAACTTGTTCAAATTTTTTTCAGTTTTTCTACAAATTTTACAACTTTTTAACAAAAATTTTCTGATTTTTCTAAACTTTTCTAAACTTTTTAACAAAATTTTTCTGTTTTTCTAAACTTTTTTCACAATTTTTTAAAGTTTTTCTACAAATTTTACAACTTTTTTTCTTTTCTACAAACTTTTTCACATGTTTTTTTAGTTTTTCTACAAATTTTACAACTTTTTAACAAACATTTTCTGATTTTCTTAACTTTTTTACAAATATTTTCCTTTTCTACAAACTTTTTCATTTTTTTTTCTTTTCTACAGACTTTTTCACAAATTTTTCAGTTTTTCTAAACTTTTTCACAAATTTTTCAAGTTTTCTTAACTTCTGAACAAATTTTTTTCTTTTCTAAGAACTTTTTCACAAAAAATTTAAGTTTTTCTAAAACTTTTCACAAATTTTTCCTTTTCTACAAACTTTTTCACAAAATTTTTCTGTTTTTTGCTTTTTCAGATGTACCTCTGAAAGAATTCGTTGGCCTGAGACCTAAAATGTACAGCCTTTCATATAATGAACCCTCTAAAGAAGGCATGATTTGTGAAAAAGAAAAGAAAGTTGCTAAAGGAATATCAAAGAAATTAAACGCACTCTGCGCCATCAAATGTATAGACAATGTTTGTTTGATGAAACAACAAAAATCAATTCAATGACGTGCATAAGAAGTAAAAAGCATGAACTCTATATAGACAATATTGTGAAAAGGGGACTTTGTAGTTTTGATGATAAACGTTTCTGGAAGAACCCAATAGAAAGTTATGCCTATGGACATTATAAAATAAATGAAAATGTAATTTAATTATTTATTATGAATAAATATGTAAAAGAACTAACCGTTTCTACTTATATTGTCCATACAAGTCCAATCTCATCATTAATCATGATGTTTATATTTCCTGAAAAAATTCATTAAGTTCTTCTTGACTTAACTCATACAGTTCGTTGGTTTGTGGAGGTGGTGGTGTCAAAGACTCGATAGCTGACGGGTATTCTATTTAATAAGAATGAGTAGATAAATGGGGGTTAAATTCCAAATTTTTATTGGGTATCTTTATCTAATTTCAGTTAAGAGGGGCGTATCATTATAGGACACGTGTTGTCTCGTCAACACTTCTCCAATGATTTGAAATAATCGGTAACATTAGCCAAAACCCCCCTTTTTTATTATAATTAAATTATTACTTTTTTTAAATTATTCATTTTGATATTTTCAGTATAAATCTACATGCATATATTTATTTGGGATTCTGTAACATATTACAGTTGTCTGATGTTTATATGCATATTATTTTCATCGTAAAAATCAACACAATCAAGACAATATTAATTTTTCTTAATTAAGCCTTTGATAAAAATTCTGCCAATTAATTGCGCAGTGCCCCCATTCTACAAATATGTAAACCCCGTATCAGATTTATCAAAAATTAAATATGTGCGCACGCGCATTGAATGATTAATTGCTGGAGAAGAAAAACAAAATGGCTATTTCTTTGTGGGTGTTGTTGTTTCGTTATTAAGTTGTTCTTCTGGATTTGAGTAGAGTGAGAAGACGTGTAAAGTGGTGCAAGACCAATCATACACAATTTATGAGCTCAAATGTACCTTCCTAGGAGCAGGACTGTACAAATTTGACCCAAGTGGATCGCTAGCCTCCGTGAGAAAGTTAACACTCGACCGATTAACAGACAACAGTTTCCTTGTTGTGAAAGGCTCAACGCTAAGACAATTAGAGGTTTTGAAAGAAGAGTCTTGTAATCATATAAATGTGTGACATTACCCTAATCCTATTAAGGTTTTTAATAAAAATAAGTATTTTATCTTGTGTTATCCAGGTTTTTTTACTGTATCAAAGCAGGGATCATATAATACTAACTTCATATACAGTTCCTGATCAAAGACAAGATATACCATAAATGACTAATATTTATCTGTGACATTACCTTAATCCATTTAGGGTTTTTAATAAAATAAGTATTTTATCTTGTTTTATCCTTTGAAGTTAGAAATTATTCAAAAATTGATAAAGACTGTTAGGGTTTTGATTTTTTTTCATGATAAGAAACTGACAGATTTGATTTTATAATTATTCATTCTTTAATAGTTTTGAATAATGTATGTTTTAAGAAATTCCACCTATAATGATACATAATTAGAATTATATACTTTTTAACTATTCTCATTTGTTCTCTTTCATGTAATTAAAATATTTACTCAAAATCTAATTTTGATTACAGTTATATTCATAATTATAATTTCTAAGTCTAGACTAGACTTGGATAATGAATATAAACATCAATGTAACTTATCTCAATATAGATAATCTAAAAAGTTAAAAGTATATTAGAGAAAATGGAATTCCTTATGTAATTACCCAAAATATATCAGTGTTGATAATATTTGCATCTAGGTACTTGTAGATAGTTTTATTTTTACTTTTTAGTATGTAATAAATTGTAGTAGTTTAGTTTGCAATAATTTTTGTAGTAAACCACTAAGTAGTTAGTAAAGAATGCAGGTTGTTTTAAATTCTCATATATTTACATGTATGATGTAAATGAGGACAACCTTGATGTTTTAATCCTTCTATGGTTTATCTTGACTGTGATTTTATGTGCTGTTTATGTATTGTATATTTATGCAGTCTTCTTTTTTATCTAATGATGCTCATGAAAGATTAGTGCTGTTTAAATACTCTGAGGTTTTTTGTTAATTTTATACATTAGTTTATGTATGACCTATATGTTGTTAAGTGTCTCATTAGATGAATAAACACAACTTGTCATGTTTGTAGTTTTGAAGTGCAATACATTATGAGTATAAAATATAGTCAGCAATATGTGAGAAATCCTTTAAAGTTCAGCCTGTTAAAATTTGTGTATCACATCTTTATTTATTTATAGTATAGTACACCATCTTATTGTGTTAACAAAAGTGATGTGTGTTGCAATAAAAATACACATACATTTTTATTTTGTAAAAAGAGTGAAAACCAACCCAAAACATGCAAAGAAGTTCAGAAATATTTTAACAGAAATACTGTTAGCTCTTGTATTCACTTGGCATCTGTCAGTCAGTCCCTCCCATGCAAATACCTAACTATTGAACATATTTATTAATCTTAAAAACGAAACAAAAACAAAACAAAAAACAAAAAAAAAAACAAAAACTCTCAGTCTCAAAATTGTAAACACTGGAAGTGTTTTGTACAAGTTGTTCTGGCCAATTCCCGTATGATTGTTCTGTTCTGTAAAAATACATCTTTTCTTGGTTAACAAGAAATGACTTCTATCTAAACAAACTACATAGCAATGACATTTTCTTGAGGTTTGTGTCGAAAATTGTAGGAGAAACAGATTCTCCTACAATTTACTCGTGAGTTGTGGAATTTCTCCACTTTCAATAGTTAAATTTTAGATTTTAACAAGCTCGCAAATGCTCGCGTGTTGAAAATCGAAAATTTAACTATCTCGGGTGGAGAAATTCCATAACTCACTCGTAATGAAGGAGAATCTATCTTTATATATGTTCTTCAATTAAACAACTGTTGAAGAATTTTAATGACATTTGTACTTGCAAATATTTTTTTATATCACGTTTCTAATTTTGTATTATTTGCATATTTTCTCCTTTTCATTTTCCTTTCATCATGTTTATTGTTCTTTTTTTCAAAATCTTGTACTTACGTGAATTCATATAGAAGTAATATGAATTAATGTTAACATTATGAAATTCGAAACAAATCACAGCATTTCCTGTTGTGCCTAAAGCTGTTATTGTATCTTGCGACCTAAATTGAAGCACAATGAAAAAATTATACTGTTAGCCCATATGAAAATCAATTATTCAGACAAGGTGTAAGATTGTAAAGGCATTGACAAACTTGACCCTAAAAGCTCTTTCCTCTGTTTTTACACATTGATCTGCTATTCTGTCTCTTTTTACATTATATATCCTGCTAAATTTTTCTGCGATATATTTATCTGTGAATATGGATAAATTGAAGTTGAAATTCAATTTTTTTGACATTCGTTCATATACATTCATCAATTATTAATAATATATTACACTTTTTATATGTGTTGTTTTTACCATATAATTACAGTTTAACGTCAATTAATGAATTAAATGAAGCTAAAAAAAAAACTGATACATGAAGGTCATCACAATACCAAAGACTCAAAGTAATAACATTCTGCTCAAAACCTCACGTAGGTGGCTTGGCTTACTCTATACAGATATAATTAATATATAGACGTCTGAATATTAACCAAGCACTGTTAAAATTAGTTTTTAATATTGTCAAATTTAAGTATTCCCTCAGTCTCTCTCATTCTCTAAAAACAAAAAGTGAACATTGATAAATGCGTGTATATTTAACAACATAGGTTTAGCCACTGGTGTCCTGACAATCAAAAACCCTGTTACCTGATAGCCCTGAAATTGTCAATACTAGTGTCACTGTTGATCTGCAAATCCTTACATTGGCTGCAACTCTTCAGGATAAATTAACACGAAATATTCTATGAGAAATATGCAAATCGAGAGAAATAAATTATGGCCGTTAATGTGTGTAAAACAATCCTAAATGTACTAAAGAAACATCACATTTTTATTCTTTCTTTATTGGTTTAATTTCGAGATAAAGAAAGAATGAAAAACAGTGTCATAATGTACAAATGTTTTAATTTGAGATTTCGTATTGTTGTTTAACAACAATTTGTTTTTAAAAAAATGATACTTCTATACATAAAACTCTTAAACTCTTTTGGGAAGATTGATGGATGAATTATTGCTTAATGCCCACTTGCAATTTTTACATGCATATCAGTTCGAAAACATGTTGATGCGATATGACCGACACGCTGAGCCAGAATTTAAACGTGCTAGCTCGCAAGGTAACAGTGCGCAGGAAGACGTGTCACCTCCACCCAGACACATTATATATATTATGACTCCCAGCCGACAAATCTTTGCACTATTTCCCAAATGCATGCCACGTGCTTGGCGAAGAAGCAGCAAATATAAATTTAAAAGTCATTGGTTTAACTCGCGGAAATCCGGACCCGCTACCGCTCGCACGCGGGGCAAGCACACTAACAAGATGGCCACCGAGGCGGTCTTTTGGAAATAAAGGCCATTGCCAAGTTGTATCCTTAACATGGTATCTGTTTAATATCTTAGTACTTCTATCAGTTTATCAATGCGAGAAGTTAATCAGCAGTTATCTCTTTGGTATTTCTTATCTCCCTAAGCAAGTATCCCATAAAGTAGAAAACCGTTAGCCATTAGAACTAAAGGGAGACAATTATAGCTGAGCAATCTTGAAGGAAGATAAATAGCTTTCGTTTGTGATTCAAGATACGGTTTTAAATCATAGTGTAATTTTAACTTAACGTGTTGTACAACGTTTTGGGTTGGTTTCCCTTTTTCACATTTTTGGTATCGTGTACTGTCGATTGAAAAAATAATTTTGCAATTTAAATGTTTATGTCGTAGTTGTAAATGACCAATTGAAGTTAAGAAAGACCAGGCTCTACACTTTGTTGAAATACTTGCAGGACAGAAAATGAAATCACATATTAAACCATTAGCACACAAGATCTGTGATTACTTCATTACACCCGTCGACCACCCCTTCCCCCTCCCCCGCCCCTGCACTGGATAAAAAAAATCAATTGCATTCCAAGTATCCAGATCACTGTGCTGGTCTGGTAAAAAACAACATAACTGAATTATTTGGTCATTATTTTTCAGATACATGTATGTTGATAAATATATTTTTGGCCAGAACAGCTTGCCATACATATCTATCCAGGAGGAGGACAGCATGAATGCATTTCAGAGGTATTTTACAAATGTATGGCTTTAGTAACTAACACGTGACAAATGTCATCTTGTACAGGTGTAGCGGGAAAACTGTCTAGTTTTAAATAATATTGAAAAGTCTAGGAAAACACGTAAAACATGTGTAAAACGCATATGATAACATCGTGGTAAATAATATTTATTTTAAACAATTTTGAAGAGGACAGGTATACCTAAGGAGCAAACCAAAAAACTCAATCCATTAGACAGACAAACCCGGGAAGAGAGATGAACAACCACAAGCACAACAAATAAACAATGAAAACTAAAAAGACAATGAACAATACGAACTCCTGTAAAAACCAGGAGTGAACCCAGGTGCTCCGGAAGGATATAGTCAGTTCCTAGGATCATTTGATAAATATAAATAGCTAAAATGACCAAATTGACTACTTTTGATAAACGATCCTCATTCTTATATAACATGTATAAATTAGAGACCAATAAAGCAGAGTATATATATATTCAAAATGAAAAAAACAATATGAATAAATATGCAAAATACCCAAATTTATATTATCCGATTATGGACATACATTGCTCTTATCCTGCAACGGTTAATTTTTATGTGTTGTAGAGAAGAGGCGTGAACATCGTATTTCGATTTGAAGATGGGAGTTGTGTCTTCTATCTCATCTTTTAACAAATCCGTCAAACCAAATTAAATTTTGCAACCATTAAATCCACTATTGATACTGGCAAATATTAAAATACATTAATTTATATAGTGGATATATAGATAATTAAAGCAACTTTTGTTAAACTTAAACTAAATGTGGGCCTCGGTGGTCTAGTGGTCTAGGTAGTTCGTTATGACTACTAATGACCAGTAGCCTGTCAACACTGAGGTTTCGAGTTCGAATCTCACCTGTGACGGGGTGTGTTCGACTCCGATCTAAATTGACAAGGACAAGGATTGCCAATATTCCTACCGAAGGTCGGTGGTTCTCTCCGGGTACTTCGGCTTCCTCCACCAATAAAAAATGGCCGCCGCGAAATAGCCAAATGTGCTGAAAACGGCGTAAAACCCCAACTAAAACTAAACTAAACTAAACTAAATGTAATTTTAACACAATATAAAATAAATACAATACAGCCTCACTAAGATACAGAGAATATTTTTCAAGGAAGTTTTGTTAAGCTGACATGAAACTGTCATTTGAATTGTATATATATTCATTGTACAAGCATAATCCAAACCTGTTTTTGACCGTGTATATTGATTATGTGTTTCAGAATAGTACGTCAGATTAATTATAAACTGAAACATGTGACATCTCACATCTGTAAGGTTCATTTTCCTGCTGAATTTTCAAACGAAGCTTTTTGATAACGCAGGTAAATAATATAAATTCTGTTAAGTTTAGATTCCGAAGGTATAATAAAAAATAACCAAAAGAAAATAACGTATTAAGTACTTTTTTGTTATTCACTTGATTGTGTAAACTGATTGTATAATAACCCTCCATAAAAAATTGCCATATGTGCACCGGAAATTAATAATTGGAAGTCATGTGAGCGGTAGCAGATATTAATAGACATGTCAACTCTGATAGTGTCGAGTATATTTTCCCGCTATCTTTCCCGATTTTTTTTCTGATATCTCCGGAGTTCTTGATTTATAATTTGGACTGAAGGACTCTTCTTCAATATTTCCTTCATTTAGGCTTTGGTATCAAAATGGTTGATGCTTTAGGGTAATACGTTTTTGAACACATGTGAGGTATATTGTGGACGTCTTTTAAGATGTCATCAAGCAGTGAGAAACTTTCTTATTTCAAAAGTTTCAGTACAGTTTCTTTATTATTATTATTATATTATACAAGGTTTGTTATTATTTATATAACACGTACAGTACTACATATATGTAATTGTAAATGCAACGGAAACTACACATCAGGCGACTTCCATAATTTGCCTGACAATCTCACAATGCATGTCAGAACTTGAAAACATAAACAATCGCGTGTAAAATCAAATTTAACGTTAAATTCTACGACAGTAAAAAGCATATGAACTATGCGAATGATAGTCCAAGAATGAGCTAAGTCTATAAAATAAGTGTAACCTTATTTCCGTCCTTCAGTGTTTAATGATGTCATGGAACCAGTTACGATCGTAGTCGCACTTATTTTTGTGAAAACGAGACAAGATGTTTACCGTTTTAATCTGTATACTATAAATTAAAATCTAATTGGGATACGAGGTTTATTTACAGTACTACTTACGAACCTTGTAAAAAGGGGCTTTTATTATCTTGAAATTGATTTATGCCTTATCAAATGTATGCAAATCTGCGATGGCTGGTTTGTTTCAGTAATTTTCAAGAAAGTCGCACAACCCAGAAAAATATCTTTATATTGTTTAATTTATATAAATTATTTCTTGAACTTGGTATACCCATTTCGATTGTGATTTAAATGGACCAATTCAATTGTTTCTCTTTAAAGGCGGAAAAATCAAGACGTGGAATCTACTGTCTCTATTTGATGCATCACACGACATAGGAACTTGGCCAAAAAAAACAAGAATCGTTTCTGCAGCTGGAACAACTACTAAAGGATAAATTGATTTTCATAGCTACAATCAAATTAGAAGTATTCCCAGATTTGTACCTTTTGCAAAGCCCGAAGTACCCCTTGTGTATAACGAACCTGTTAAGTTATGTCGGTAAAACCTCCAAGCGTATTTCCAGCTTTATCTGTACTGTCTAGATTATCAAAAGCCTTACGCAAAATTTGATGCTCAGTACATTTTAGTTGATGCAGCAATTTCCGGAATGGTGGAGAGAAAAATACTCCAATTTAAAATTTTAAAATGCTGGAATACCATTGAAAATGGACGAACTTTACCGACCTCCGAGATGCCCTTCTCACGAAATTATTGTTCATCCAAATGATTGTGATGATTACGAACACACAAGTTGGTCAAATTATGGAAGTTTCTCTTACGACACATGCTGCATATTTGAACGTCGATCTCTTTATCAAAATATTAATGGAGTCATTGACAAATGGTGTTAAATCACTTTCAATGTCTTTCAAGAAAGAATCCGAGGAACTTGAAACTTTGACTTTATACTCTTGGAAAGATGACACTATTGTTAACAAGGCCAATTTTGATATACGAAACAAAAATGATGAAACATGCTGCCAAGCTTATATAGAGTTCTTCTCACAGACGCCAGAAGGGAAAGTGGAGAAACGGGAGAAAACATAAAAAAAATGAGGTTGAAAATTGTGCTTAATATTATTTTGATAATAAATGGAAACTTGTTTGTTTTCCACTCTAAGAATTCCTACCCGACATTTGTGCACCAACCTTGTCTTTAATAGCTTTTGATGGGTTCATTGTTCCTAATTGTTCTAAAAAATAGATTCGTGGAGCACAAAGATAGTTTTATAAAAAAAAATGTACCAAAATTTTGGACTTTGGACATGGTGTGCACTGTTATCTTTTTACATAGGATAAAGGTTTTTTTAATTATGATAAATAGCCACATTTCCAATGTAGAAACAAAAATGTTAAATTGCAAAAAGCTCAGCTGAAGCTGAGTAATGATACATTGTTTGGATTGGTCATCAACTGGTAATCATTACAGGAAATCCGTATGTAAATTCATGTGTTCCAGTTGGGTGGATTTTGTGAAAACTTTAATCTGATATAGTACCCCGAAAATTCAGTCAGGGACTCTGTGATATTCACTTTAAAGGAAATATATTGTCATTAAAGCAAACGAAACATAGAGTTAGAGCTGTATGACGTCAAGTTTGAGCCATTTTCATTTAAATATTACAGAAGAAAAATTAGGAGCCCGGAACATTTAAAATACACTCACAGTATGAATTCAGCCTGTTTTGTTAATTTGATATGACAACCGAATAAAATGAACAAGAAGAAGCTATCTAAATGAAACAAACTGGAATTATTTCATCAGTGTATGGATCTACCCTTCCATAATATTTTCTATTGAAAAATCCGGTTAGTAAAACGATTAGATTTTTACGCACTGGGTCCTGTTTCACAAACATTCGTATGACTACGATTAGTCGGAAGTGTGATCTGATTTCCGGTTTTCAATGTCTTTGTTCTATTGACGCCATGTAACCAGTATCGATCATGATAGTACAAATGTTTGTAAAACGGGGCCCTGCTATTCAAATGTTAAATAATCCATCCAATTTTAACATTTCTCGCTATCTGCCAACTTTTTAGTAATCTTTTATTGTTTGATACCCAAGAGGGTATAGATAAGGTGGAGGTTTTGGCACCCATTAGGACATAAAAATCTCTTCTACTAAGTACGACTATTCTGTATTTCTGTTGATTTTGTTTGTGTTTTGTTCACCTTGATGGGGAAATGATGCCCTTAATTGCTTGTCAGTGATTTCTTTGTAATTCTTTACACACTTCCTGTTAATCATGTGTAACCACTATCTTAAACGATACCTCTAGACTTTGTTAGTCTTGTGTGTTTTTTTTTTTAATTTGGTTCATTTTTATATTTCGTAGTTTAGTGTGCAGTCCATTTTGCTGAACTAATATACTTTATTGTTTAGGGGCCAGCTGAAGCCCGCCTCCGGGTGCGGGGTTTTCCCGCTGCGTTTAAGACCCATTGGTAGCCTTGAGCTGTTTTCTGCTCTTTGGTCGGGTTGTTTTCTCTTTGACACATTTCCCGTTTCCATTCTCTATTCTATTTATGGTTTTGTCTTTTTTAAAATTATTTTCAGGATATTAAAATCCATAGTGAATATGATGCCATTTTGCAACCCTTTATCACAATGACGCTTAAGGAACCTAGTTTCTATGCAGTTTTAGAATTTGGTCCATAGGTTTTACTGACCCCGGTCCTTTGATATATACTGATTATAACAAAGAGTAAGTCAAAACAAACGATTCTAATATTAAAAAAAACTAAGTATGTTCCGAATTCTATTCAACCCACTGTATAATTTTACATAAATAAATCAGCCACACTGGCTGTTCTTGAGGTTGAAAACCTGGAAAGGTGAAGCAATAAAGAACAATACCAAAACATTTAAAAAAAAAAGGCTCATCTGCCCTTTGGGAGGTATAATTACACAAATTTAAAAACGAATTCCTTGTTTCTCAGTGTATACCTCATCTGGTCCTTTACAGAACAGGAAATAATACAGGATTTTAGGACCTTATTACAACTATAGGCAGTAACAATATATATATATAACACTATAAACTAAGACGACGAAATGATCAAAATGAAAAGCAAAGTTGTTTCCCCTGGTTTGTGTTCAATTTTTGGGTGATTTTCAAACGTTTTCTAATGCTTTCCAAATCTGTCAAGACATAACTAAGATCTGCTAACAATAGATATTTTCATACAAAGAAGTAGGTCCATTTTCGTCTTTATGTATTTCACTTCTAGGGCCATTTTCAAAAATTCGCTTAAAAGCTTTCAAAATTTCTGTGAACATTGTCTGGTAAGTGGTCTCTAAAGATTTGCTAATACAAACTTACAAATACATGTATGTTACCAAAAATATTTCTGCAAACCTGAATATCACTTTTGGGAACAGTTTTAACACAAATTTGCTAAATTAACGTCTTTAAGACAGTTTTCAACGTGAAGGACACTCGGAACCAAAACGATTTTTTTGCTGTAGGTCAGATTATGCATCTCCTTTTATATGACAGTAGAATGGTTTTGGTTCTGAATTTCCTTCTTTCCTTATTCCAAAAAGTGGTACAAATTGGCTTAAATCACCTTTATACAAGACTTTTGGGGGTTGAAAATTAAGTTATTAACGATTAAGCACACGATTTCTGTTTGTTAACATAAAAGTGCATTGTATAAAATCGTTTGCGATAAAAAGGACGTACATATTAAAGATTACAAGATCAATATTTATGAGTGAAACAAATACATGGGTAAGTGGTCATACTCTTTTGTCAGTTTGGGGTCTTTAAGACAGTAGATTGTCTGCTTAACTGATACTTTTAACTTAAGTTTGATTTTTTTTATTTCACAAACATGTTTTTACACATGTTTTACACGTAATCAATATCTTCATATCATCAGGTATAGCGTGTGAAACGTTGCAATATTCACAAAAAACAAAATATATGTTCATAAAATTAAATAATTGTTCGTAAAAACGAATATTTGTTCATAAAAACAAAATATATATTCAATAAATCAAAATATGTGTTCATAAAACATAAAATCCAAATATTCATTCATAAAATCCCAATATTCATAAAATCCAAAAAATATTCATTCGTAAAATCAAAATATTCATTCATAAAATCAAAATATTCATTCATAAAATCCAAAAAATATTCATTCATAAAATCAAAATATTCATTCATAAAATCAAAATATTGATTCATAAAATAAAATATATATGTTCGTAAAATTTATAAATACGTTCTATAATTTGCACCAAGGGATTGTCGTTTCTTTTGTCACAGTGTATTTGATTGGACAATCAAAAACTAAACTAGGATGAATGGTCGTATGGCGGGGAAAATTGACTCTAAGTGTCATTGAACAAAATGGCTAATGATAGCTGCATGCTATCATTTCATGAGGTTGTGGTACCAAAAATACACTGATTAGACTGTTTATTCAAAAGATCAAGAAGACACTAGGTCCTCACAGACTTCAGCAAGTATGCACACGTCACATCATCATCAATCCAACCTTGTACGAAAGATGTGTGCATACTGGCTGATGTCTGTGAGGACCTAGTGTCTTCTTGATCTTGAAACAACTATCCCATGATACAAATTATTAAAAGTATTTATAAATTTTACGAACACATATATTTTATTTTATGAATGAATATTTTGATTTTATGAATGTATATTTTGATTTTACAAATGAATATTTTTTGGATTTTATGAATGAATATTTTGATTTTATGAATGAATATTTTGATTTTACAAATGAATATTTTTTGGATTTTATGAATGAATATTTGGATTTTATGAATCAATATTTGGATTTTATGAATCAATATTTGGATTTTATGAATTTTATGAATCAATATTTGGATTTTATGAATCAATATTTGGATTTTATGAATCAATATTTGGATTTTATGTTTTATGAACACATATTTTGACTTATTGAATATATATATTTTGTTTTTATGAACAAATATTTGTTTTTACGAACAATTATTTAATTTATGAACATTTGTTTTTTGTGAATATTGCAACGTTTCACGCGCCATAATCAGGGTTTCGATATTGTTTATTTTTCTTACAATATAACGGGTTGTTACAAATAATATGTAAATAATATATTTGCTATGCATACAACTCTTTGGATGCACATGGTTCAATGCGGTATTACAATTTCAGCGTGACTATATCTACAAATTATTGACACAAACTTCCTACGTTGCAAGTGTCTGATCAACCAATTGACAGGAACAACGCTATTACTGCTGTTTCATCCTAAATCATTGTATGGCCTTCAACACTGAGTACTGGAAGACAGTATAAAACACTAACAAAACCGGATAAAGCGAAATTCTTTGCTATGCAACTGTTTCATTTACGCATTGGTCATTTTGTTAAGAACTGCAAGAATTCTTGAATGTATTTGAAATTTTACCAATAATTTCATTACAGCTTTGATGTTTCTATGGTTCTGGATTCCAATTCTTCTTCGGGTGATTTTGAGAAAAACTCAATAGCTGCTTGGCAGCATATTTCATGTTTCTTGTTTTGAATTTCAAACAATGCCTTGTTTGGTAAAGATTCGTCTTCCCATGAATACAAATTTAAAGTTTCAAATTCAAGTGACTCTTTTTGAAAGGAAAAACGAATTGATTTTAGGCCATTGTTCAACGATTTTCTATTTATAGAGTTGTACTGTAAATTGTTTGCAAAAACACAACATGTGTCATAACAAAAAGTTCCATAGCTCGACCAGCTAGTATGGTGATTATCGTCACAATCTCTAGGATGCACAGTAATCTCGCACGTGGCACAACTGTCTGGTCGTTTCAGGGTCTCCATTTTTAATGGTTGTCCTACTTCCGGTTTAATTGACCCATACTTTGCCATCCACCATTCTGGTAATGCAGACGGCTTCCGAAGTGATGGATCGATTAACACATTCTGAACTTCAAATTTGGCGTAAGGAGTAGACAACTCTGGACAGGACAGAACACTTGAAAGACGCGTGGATGATCTCCCAACATAATTGAGCTCTTTTCTCACACATAATGGAAATTCAGGGCTATTAAGAATATATAAATCTGAATGTACTTGTAAATCAAGAGATGCTATATATACCAAATTTTCTCTTAGTAACCGTTCCATTTCTAAGAACGACCCATCCTTTTTAGGCCAGAAAGCAAATGCTTTTGAAGACTCAAACATCGTCAACAAACTCATTGGTCTAATTTTACCACCTGAAAATATGCAATAAACATATATTTTTGTGTTTTGAACCAGATGGATAACGTATTTCAAGGAAATTAGGGCTTAAACACCGTCAGATAAAGTTGACCACACCTTAAATGAATTTTATAAATAGAAAATCACGTCTTCCACGTTTTGTGTTTCAGTTAATTCAGTTGAGAATGCAAGTAGCGCAAGAGTGAATCATTACTGTTGTTGTTTCACGTGTTGCAGATTTTAGATATTAGAATTGATGGATGGATGGATTAATTATTGTTTAACGTTCAGTGGCAACCATGAGGATTATGTGTGTTATATGACTACGTGTCGACATTTCAATAGAATATCTCCGTTTATTACATTGAGTGTGTTGGAATACCGGGATTTCCGAGTGAAATCAAATTCGATAATTCACCCAGTGAAAACGAAAGTCATATTTCACTCTAGGAAGTGATGTAACAATAGCCGTCCCAACCGACTTTGCTATACAAATTCGACGTGTAGTCACATAAAAAAATAATCTCTTGTATTTTCTTTTTACATTTTCTGAATACACGGAATATATCAATGTAATAAACAAAATGACTTATCTCGAAATTCGAACACCAACAATCTTAAAATACTAATAATTATTAATTATAATTAATGTGTTGTTCAGAAACTCGTTGTAGATTTTTTGGTATTTGCATTTCAAGATAAGTTGTACTATAATTACATTGGCGACGGCCACTCTTACTCATTTTCCACAGCTGAATATGACTTTTCACACGAAAATCCAGGTATTTCACCATAATCAATGTAATAATGGGTTTAAATACACGCATAAGACAACCAGGCTTTCACATTCAAAAAAGCTGATAAAATTAATTATATCCTACCTGCATTATCAAACGCTTCATAAGGGAAACCTCCCGGTATAAGCACCTTGCAGATCTGAGGGGATACATGTTCAATCGAGTAATTGATTTGACGGGCTATTCTGAAAATAATTTATTAAAAATTCATTAAAATAATTTGATACACGTGCACTTTCATTTTGACGACCTTTCATGCTACACCTGGAACTTTTTTTTTAAGAGAAAGCTTCTCAACCTTTAGCCTATAGTACTTTCCTCTTCTCCTCTCTAACATATACAGAATTGGTTTTAATAATGGATATGGCAACCTAGAATGATGTAATTATTAGGAGTTGAAAACCGGCAAGCCTCGAACCGTCTCAAAATATGTTTTATTAAATCTGCAGTTGGTAAATCAAGATTCAAGATTCAAGATTCAAGATTTTATTGCATTCACTCAGACACATACATGTGTTACAAGAGGAAATATTAATACAAAGAACAAATGGAAATGGCAGCAAAATACCGAAATATCAGTTGTGTTAACATACAAATTATAATAAGTTAATCAACTTTTTCAGGAAAATAGCTAAATTATTCATAACTTTTACATTACAAATTGTTAGTAAGCCAACCATCTTTTGAAAGCTTGGATATCGAACATAATAAGCAGGAATAAATTTTTCTCGAAGGTTTTTGATTACAGGATTACTGCAAATAAACAGATAATGATATTCGTTACCAATGTCTAGACTGTTACACAATTGACACAACCTATTTTCGTGTGATAATCCCACCCACCTCCCCGTTTCTACCGGAAATTTAATGTTTGGGCATCTCAGCTTACAGACTATTTTTCTATTTGATTCTCCAAGTCTCAAAAGATATTTTTTCAAAGACAAATCAGGTGTAATATTCATATAAAATATTTCTCTGGATGACTGATTCATGTCACTATAAATCTTTTGATTAAAGTTATCAATAAGTCTCTGTTTTATTACCTTTTTAACATCATCTTTGCTGACGACTAATTGATTGTACCAAATATAAGAAAAACCAGTATTATCCAATAAAGATTTGATGGAATCAATCCACTTAAAATTAAAATGTCCAGTACTATGTACATTAAACAATACCCTATATATAATGCCTGATAACTTATCTCCATGTTCCTCAGCTTTAACCAGAAATTCAACATTCTAATTTGTACATTTATTTGAAGTGGATATCTACCACTTTCTGCATAAACCATATAATTCGGTGTTGACATTCGTATACCCAATATCTTTTTAATATACTGAATATGAATTTTTTCTGTATCATCTGATTTGTCAAATCCCCAAATTTCAGAGCTATAAAGTAGTATTGGGGCCACCAAACAATCAAATAACTTGAGTTGTATGTCGATTAGTATTTTAATATTTCTAATGCGTCTGTATAACGCAAATAAAGACTTTTGGCTTTGCTGTATGAGAGTTTTCCTAGCAGTATAAAAGTTTCCAGTATACTTGAAAATTATTCCTAAATACGTATACTCATCGACCACAGATAAATTATTACCTAAAAGTTTAAATTCACACAGTAACCTACTTTTACGCTTGCAAAAGATCAGAACTTTGGTTTTCTGTGTGTTGACTTTAAGTCTCCATAATGTACAATAGTCTTCAAAATTTTTTAATACAATATTCATTTTTTCAGGGCTTTCTGCTAACAGTATTGTATCGTCTGCATACAACAGTACATAAAGACATAAATAAGTATGGATATTTTCTTGGCATAAATTGTTAAAATTCTCCAGATTTGGGACCTGGTTATCACAGAAAAATGATTCTAGATCGTTTAAAAACACTGCAAATAGGAAAGGGGAAAGATTTTCCCCTTGACGGACCCCAATTTGACAAGAAAAAAAATCTGAAAGTTTGTCATCTTGCTTTATACAAGATTTAATATTTTCGTACATTTTGTGAATAATTCCAAACATCTTACCAGTAATTCAACTGGATAATAATTTTTTCCATAAACCAACTCGCCAAACAGTATCGAATGCTTTTTTAAAGTCAACGAATGTACAATATAATTATTTACCCATAATTAGATATAATTGTATTAAAGCATATAAAACAAAAATATTATCAGACGTGGAATAGCCTTTTCTGAAACCAGCTTGTGAATTTGTAATTAGTTCCTCATAGTCAGCAAATTTTGCTAACCTAGAGTTATGTATAGCCGTAAATAATTAACCAAAATTGGAAATCAAGGTAATAGCTCTATACGAATCTGGATCCCCACGATCACCTTTTTATTTTTATAAATAAGTTGGATGATCCCGACTGTCCATGAATTTGGTATAAAGCCATAATCAAACAGCAAATTGAACAACTTTACATAGACGTCAATTAAAAGGTCAGAGGATGACTTAATGTATTCGTTAACTATATCATCCATGCCCGGTGCCTTGGAATTTTTAAGATTTTTTATCGCACTTGTAATCTCGTCCTTCGTTATAGGACCATTTAATATATTATCAATGTCATCACGTTATTCGTTATTGAGCTCTTGGTCCAAATTAAAGTCTTCATCATCTACGCTCTCGTCTTGATTAAGTTCCTTGAAGTAATCAAAAAGAGATTGCAAATCAATTTCCGACTTTTCTTTTTTCTTACCATTTAATTGGTTAAGAATTTTCCATAGTTTTTTGAGATCCGAATTTGAGGTGTGCCTAATTTCTCCTTCCATTCGAAGGGAGTAATCAGAATAGCTCTTATTCAGCTCCCTTTTGTACAATCTACTTGCTTTTTTATGTTTTCCTTATTTTGGGAAGTTTTTGTCCAAGTATACTTTCGTTTTGCTTTATGAAAATTCTTCCGTTTTTCAATACATGTACGCGTAACCCAAGGGTCAAATGTTTTGTTATTGACGTCACAAGTAGGTGCCTTTTTCGGAAAGGCTTTCTTAGCTGAACTAAAAAAGTTTGTTAATCTGTCAATAATGTCATCGACCTCTCCTGCGAAGGATTATCTACATTTTGAAGATCATTTAAAATATCAATAATTATGTCACGCTGATCTTCAACCGCATTGATGTATGATTCTTGTTTACTATTAATCATCTATAAAAAGATTTGGAGTCGTTTGACTGGTTCTCTGTGTTCGCTCTAGCGTTACAAAGTATAGTGAATTGTAACTGTGAATGTTTATCGGAATATAACGGATTAAGGTCAAGGACATCAAAACTGTAAATATAAGGGAAGGTTATTTTCCGTAAAATTTATCACTACCAATTCTACCATTAGCTATATATATATTCATATTTTTACAAAATTGAATTAATTTATACCCATACATATTGGGTTTTGATACATCTTGGTTATTTCTCTTAATAGAAACATTATATAAAGTTAGCTTCTTAAAATCAAAAATATAATCAGATACATCATTCTCAACGTTTTCCAGAAAATGTGCTAGGTTTTCATTAGCTTCGAAAAAATCGGGCAAAACAGATGTTCTTGCATTAAAATCACCAACGACTGCATAAAAAGTACTGTCCTTAAGCAGGGTGGTTAACTCATTTTCAATCTCATCGAATGCTTCGGGTGATGTGTATTTACTGTTATAAGGGGGGGGGATATAAACACACCCAAGTAAAAGCGATTTATCATCTACTGGAGTGTCAGTAATTCTAACCCATTGCACAAATTCACTTTCAGTATCGACAAACCTTATTGTCTTACTTAGGGTAGTTTTGTATATAATAACTATACCACTGTCCTATCTACTATCAGTCTGTTGCTGGGGCGGGCTATCTGATCTGGGTTGTGGTGCAGGTTGACCAGATAAGTTAAGTCTATAGTGGTCTACATCAGGTGGCATTGGGACGAACGGAACGCTGGGTACGTTATAATAATGCGGAATGTTCGGATACATCGGTTGGAACGGCACTGGTCCTGTAGCAGGTGTAAAGGATTCGAATCGAGGCGGGATGTTTCCCACTGGAGACTGTTGATCTACTTGTGCTTGAGGTTGAAATTGCGGGGCTGGTACAAAGTTTGGTTGATCACGTGGCAATCTGAATGAGGACGGATACAGTCGTCTTCCATTAATGAACAATTTATCTTAATAAAATCATACTTTGTCCTTGGCTTGAACACTTTGTCTGAAAAATTGGAAATTGTTCGTGTACCTTATATTCATGTTCCCTGAGCTTTTCACGGCCTGTTTTAAGTACTGGCTTTCGATCCTTCCGATTTTGGAATTTTGCCACTATGTTCCTTGGTTTTCGATCTGTCCTCCGTCTCAACCTATGTGTAACATGGAGTAAAATATCGTCCTCTATTTTGAGTGTTTGGTGAATGAATTTACGAACCTCAGCTTCAGTCTCTTCGGGTGTCTCGGTTCTCGATACCTCAGGAATTCCACCTATAATGAGGTTGTCCCTCATCGATCTTGTCTGCATTTCTAAAAGTTTCTCGTGAGTCTCGTCGGTTTCGATTTGTAGTTGATTATTTTGTTGTCTAAGCTTTTCACATTCTCTTGATAAAAAGTTATTTTCGTTTTCAGTACCAAGTAGTCGGTCGTTTTGTTTACTAATATTGTCTTTCATGAATATAATTTCTTGTTCTAAGTTACAAAACTTTCTCTCGAGGTTTCCTATACAGCTACTGATATCTGCTATTAGGTCTAAAGGTTTCAATTTGTTATAAATATCCTTGAGAATATCATGCAGACTAGTTGTTGAGGTGTAGGGAGATTGTCCCTGGTCACTGAATTGGAGCGCTTGTGGGTTAATAAATGGTGTATTGAATGGTGTATTGGGTGGTACATTGAGTCCAATAAAGCTGGGTTGAATATTCGGATATATAACACTGTTGGTTTGACCAGCATTGGCGGTGGCAGAGGTACTTGGCGCCGCCATCTTTTTTGGTCGAGTAGAAGGGTGAGGACTGGGCGTGGACGTATCACTTGATTTACTTGAATTTGTTTTACGCTTACGTTTACTGTTGCCCATAAGCAAAGTTCATGCAAAGCTCATGTGTCAAAACCATCGCATATTCCTCACCCAACAGCCGTCATATGATCCATAAAATGCACATAATGTCTATTGTTTACACCACAGTTCAAAAACACGACCTGCATTTCCATTCGGAACCTCATCACTATCAATCAGACGTAGCCAATTACAATTTTATATCAAGGGACAATATCTTTTCTAATTAAAACATTTTTAAAACACCATTTATGTCGGATTATTTTACTGTGGTTAATTTCATCGTGCACTGGGAAAACACAAAGTGCTGTATGAAAGAAGAATGCAATTAATAAAGTAATCATGAAAACTTACCTTTTTAATCTCGTAATAATAGAATATAGTATGACAATTTTATGCATTAAAATGTCATATATAAAATATCAAACACATTACCTTTGAAAACCACTCATTGCACAGGCGGTTGGGTACAGGTTGGTGTATTGAAATTATGTATATTTGTGTAATAAAATCGCTATTTCTTGATTTGACAACATATGATACCATAATACGCATGTCAGTAGTATATGCGCACAGTTCGGTTAGGATTTGTGGTGGTGGGTGTGGTGGAGGAGCGAGGAGGAGCCGGAAGTGACGTCACCAGAACCGGAAGTGGTTTGCGCGCATGCGCAACCGGAAGTAGTTGTTTTTCCCGCCATTTCTTGCCGGAAGTGACGTAAGTCACGTGCTAGGACCCGGATGTGTGGTCTGCGCATGTTCAGGAACCGGAAGTGATTTTTGCGCGCATACGCAACCGGAAGTGATGAATTTTGGAGCCATTTTCCCATGATTTGTTTACGGAAGCGGAAGTCACGTGACCGGAATCGGAAGTGGTTTGCGCGCATGCGCAACCGGAAGTAGTTGTTTTTCCCGCCATTTCTTGCCGGAAGTGACGTAAGTCACGTGCTAGGACCCGGATGTGTGGTCTGCGCATGTTCAGGAACCGGAAGTGATTTTTGCGCGCATACGCAACCGGAAGTGATGAATTTTGGAGCCATTTTCCCATGATTTGTTTACGGAAGCGACGCAAGTTACCTGCCAGGACCAGGACATATGGTCTGCGCATTTTCAGGCGGAACCGGAAGCACCAGGGAGTGGTTTGCGCGCATGCGCAACCCGAAGTGATGGGTTTTCTCCATTAACAGAAGTCCAAAGAGAGCTCCTCCAAGGGGAGATAACCCTGTAAATGGGGAGATAACTTTCGAGTACCATATTTTCCTCTTCCAACAAAGGGGAGGTAACTTTCCAGAACTTTTCCCATATTTTCCTCCATTAATACAAGGGGGAGATAATTTTCTAGGATTTTTCCCATATTCCCCTCCATTAATTCAAGGGGAGATAATTTTTCCTTTAATCTTTATATTTACTTTTAAACTTTTTTTTCTTCTATTTTATTATTTTATAATTTTTCTTAATTTTCTTAATTAATTTTTTAAATTTTATTATTATTTTTTTTGTTAATTTTTTTTAATATATTTACATAATTTAATATTTTTTTTAATTTTATTATCTTTTTTTTTTATTCTTTTATAATTTTTATAATTTTTCTTAATTTTTTTCTATTTTTTTTTTAATTTTTACTTTTATTTATTTTATAATTTTTCTTAATTTTTTTATTATTGTTATTTTTTATTATTTTTTATAATTTTTTTTAAATATATTTACATAATTTAATAATTTTTCTAATTTTTCTTAATTTTTTTTTAACAAGTAATATAATTACATAATTTTTCTAATTTTAATTCCTTTTTTTTGGGGTTTTTGAACAATTTAGTAACAAATTATAATTATTTTAACTATTTTCTTGGTTTTCGCCAACATTCGGGTGTTTTCGTCAACATTCGGAACAATTTTTTACCCTTCGTGAATATTACAGGTCCGCGTTCGTGGAGGCATCCATGTTGGATCCCGTTAATGTGACGTCATGGAAAATTTCAGTGGAAATTTCCATTAGAAAACGGATTGAAACATGTCGGGGAACGCGGCCGTGAGCGAAGACACCTTGGGTGCTCTCTTTTACGTCCGCGTTCTGGCTATATATACAGTGCAGAACCTCTCATTTCGTCTTGAACCTTTCATGAGGTAACGACCATGTTCTCTTGCGAGAAGTGCGGTAAGACCTTTACCGAGAAGAGAATCCTGCTTCGCCACCAGAAGACCCATGCTGTTGCGGACCAGACGTATTCCTGCCAGGTATGTGGAAAGGAGTTTGCCAGGGCCGACAACCGGAAACGCCACCAGGAGTCCCACCAGCAGATAGAGCCTGGAAAGCCGGATCCAGTCCAGTCCCTTGCCTGCCAAGTATGTGGAAAGGAATTTGCCAGGCCGGATGCCAGGAGTATGCTGGTGTCTTTGAAGAGATCCAAGAGAGACTGGACCGGGACCTGGAAGAATACCAAGACGACGAAGAGCGAGAACGCCAGGAAAAGAAACATCACCTGTACAAGTTGAAGCAGCAACTGGAACGACATCTCCAAGAATTACCCGTGATTGGCTTCAACACCGGAAAATACGACGTGAACGCCATGAAGATAGATTTCTTCACTCGTCTGGTGGAAAGTCACAAGATAAAGTATACCGTGAAACGCAACAACAATGCCATGTGTATCAAGACGGAGAAGTTGAAATTTTTGGACATCACCAACTACCTGGCTCCCGGATTTAGTTACTCCCAGTTTCTGAAAGCCTACGGCTGTACGGAAGAGAAAGGGTTTTTTCCATACGAGTGGATGACCGGTTTAGACAAGTTGGCAGCGACGGAGTTACCACCACACCAGGCATTTTTCAGTACACTGAAAAACGAGAACATTTCACCCGAAGAGTACCAGCTGTGTCGGGACGTCTGGCAGGAAAAGAACATGAAGAACGTGAAAGAGTTCCTGATATGGTACAACAACAAAGACGTGGAGCCCATGCTGGAAGCCATCGAGAAGATGTTTGTATATTACAAGGGATTGAAGGTGGACATGTTTAAAAACGGCATCAGCGTACCGGGACTCACACTGAAAACCATGTTCGATGGTCTGTCCGATTATTTCACCTTTCCGGACGAGAAGAATAAAGATCTGTACCAGTTGTACAAAGAAAACATAGTGGGTGGACCCAGCATCGTCTTCCACAGATACCACGAGAAAGACCAGACCTTCATCTGTCCTGCAGAATACCAAGACCCAAAACCGTGCAAGAAGATCTACGGTGTGGACGCCAATGCCTTGTATTTGTGGAGTATTATGCAGGATATGCCAATGGGTCACTTCGTCCGTCGCAAGAGTGAAGACGATTTTAAAAGACAGACACCTCGAAGGTACGAACGAATGGCTATCGAGTGGTTGGAATGGAAAGCCAAGGAGACAGGACACCACATACGTCACCAGGGGAACGACACGGAAAAACTGATAGGACGTCGGCGCCTTCCCGTGGATGGTTACTGTAAGGATACTAATACAGTTTACGAGTTCCAGGGCTGCCTGTGGCACGAACATTGTTGTCGCCTGACTCGGGGAAAGACAGAAAACCCGTTGAACGGAAAGAGCCTGGATGAATTATACAAGACTACACAGGAAAAAATACAGTACATAACAGAAAACGACTACCAAGTGAAACAGATGTGGGAGTGCGAATGGGACCGGTTAAAGAAAGAAGACCAAGGAATCAAGACCTTCGTGTCCCAGAGGCAGAGACCCTGTGATCGTTTCGCCACGATGAGCGAAGACGACATCATGAGAGCCGTGATGGAGGACAAGTTGTTTGGTGCCTTGGAAGTGGACCTGCACGTACCTGAGGACCTAAAGGCAAAATTTGCAGAAATGCCTCCAGTCTATAAGAACGTAGACGTGTCCAGAGACGACATTGGGGACCACATGAAGAGGTATGCAGAAGAAAAAGGAATCATGCCGCAGCCTAGAAAGTCGTTAATCGGCAGCATGTTTGGAGAGAAGATCATGGTAATATCCCCGTTGCTGAAATGGTACGTCAACCACGGACTTAAAGTCACCAGGATTTACCAGGTGGTGGAGTACACGCCGTCGGCGTGTTTCAGACCCTTCGGAGATCAAGTCAGTAATGCCAGGCGAGCCGGAGATGCCGACCCAAATAAAAAGATAATTGCAGAAAACGAGAAACTGAGGGGAAATTCCAGCTACGGCAAGACGGTGACCAACAAGGAAAGGCACACGGATGTGATTTACTGCCAGGAACACCAGATCAGTCGCTACCTCGTAGATCCCTCTTTCCGGTGGTGCAACCAGCTGAGTGACAAAACGTTCGAAGTGGAAATGAGTAAAAAGACCATACACCTGGACCTGCCCATGCACATTGGGTGTTTCGCTTACCAGTACGCAAAGCTTCGGATGTTGGAATTTTATTACGATTTTATGGACGTCTTTGTCGATCGCCGTGATTTTCAGTATTGTGCAATGGACACCGACAGTGCCTACATGGCTCTATCTGGCGACAGTTTGGAGGAAGTGATCAAACCGGAGTTGGTCGGCGCTTTGAAGCAGAGAAGAAGAATTGGTTTCCCCGTACTGACACACCACAACTGGCTGCTTGGGACAAGAGGACTCCAGGACTGTTCAAGACAGAATTCAGTGGTGACGGGATGATTGCCTTGTGTAGCAAGACCTACTTTTGCTTTGGAGACGAAACCAAGTACAGCTGTAAAGGGGTCAACAAGAGAACCAACGACATCAACAAAGAAAAATACATGGACGTTCTCCTGTCAAAGAACTTTGGCTCCGGAACCAACAGAGGGTTTCGTTCTGTAGACAACCAAGTCTACACCTACTTGCAAGAGCGAGCCGGCTTTTCCTACTTTTATCCAAAACGTAAAGTTTTGGCGGACGGGGTGTCCACGACACCCTTAGATATTTGATCGGATGAACGGCTTACCGACTCGACTGATAACAGTGGGAAAGCTTTCCATTTGATGTATGAACAGACCACTCTTTTTAGAGTCGTCTGTTAACCGATAACAAAACAAGTGTGGTGTTTTATCAAAAATAATTATAATTTGTTAACTAAATTTACATTCATTTTCTATTTATAGAGGAAAGTGATCTTGTTGCTCTTTACTGCTCGTCGCTGCTCTTCTCTTGCTCCGTGCTGCTCATCGCTGCTCTTCTCTTGCTCCGTGTTGCTCACCACTGCTCATCTCTTGCTCATTGCTGCTCTTCCCTTGCTCATCGCTGCTCATTGCTGCTCATCTCTTGCTCATCGCTGCTCATTGCTGCTCTTCTCTTGCTCATCGCTGCTCTTATCTTGCTCTTTGCTGCTCATCGCTACTCAGGACCTTACTCGCGTGCTCATTTTGCTCCTGCTGGTTGTTGTTGCTGCTGCTGCTGCTGCTGCTGAGGAGGTGATGGTGGGATTCTCAGTTTTGTTACGATGGACATCAAAGATGGCTGCCCCAAGTAACGCGGACCTGAAGGAGAGCACACTTATGAAACAGAAATTTTAGAGTCTTTCTGGACATAACAAACGTTTACCCTAACACTAGTTCTGCTTACCAGCCTGCTTCAAATTCATGTTTCAAAGTCTAGCCCAATGCTGGATTGGGCTTCATCCCGTATGAATTTGAAGTGGTACTAGTGTTAGGATTAGAGTTAAGTTAGGATAAGGTTAGATTTAGGATTAAGGTTAAGATTATGTTAGGGTTAGGTAAGAGTTGGGGTTAGTGTTAGGGTTAGAGTTAGGTTTAAGGTACTGAGTAGCAATGAGCAGCAATGAGCAAGAGAAGAGCAGCGATGACGAACAGCAACAAGCAACAGGAGCGAAATGAGCACGCGAGTAAGGTCCTGAGTAGCGATGAGCAGCAAAGAGCAAGAGATGAGCAGCAATGAGCAGCGATGAGCAAGAGAAGAGCAGCAATGAGCAAGAGAAGAGCAACGATGAACAAGAGAAGAGCAGCGATAAGCAGCACGGAGCAAGAGATGAACAGCGATGACGAACAGCAACAAGCAACAGGAGCGAAATGAGCACGCGAGTAAGGTCCTGAGTAGCGATGAGCAGCAAAGAGCAAGAGATGAGCAGCAATGAGCAGCGATGAGCAAGAGAAGAGCAGCAATGAGCAAGAGAAGAGCAACGATGAACAAGAGAAGAGCAGCGATAAGCAGCACGGAGCAAGAGATGAACAGCGATGACGAACAGCAACAAGCAACAGGAGCGAAATGAGCACGCGAGTAAGGTCCTGAGTAGCGATGAGCAGCAAAGAGCAAGAGATGAGCAGCAATGAGCAGCGATGAGCAAGAGAAGAGCAGCAATGAGCAAGAGAAGAGCAACGATGAGCAAGAGAAGAGCAGCAATGAGCAGCGATGAGCAAGAGAAGAGCAGCAATGAGCAGCGATGAGCAAGAGATGAGCAGCAATGAGCAGTGATGAGCAAGAGAAGAGCAGCAATGAGCAGCGATGAGCAAGAGATGAGCAGCAATGAGCAGCGATGAGCAAGAGATGAGCAGCAATGAGCAGCGATGAGCAAGGGAAGAGCAGCAATGAGCAAGAGATGAGCAGTGGTGAGCAACACGGAGCAAGAGAAGAGCAGCGATGAGCAGCACGGAGCAAGAGAAGAGCAGCGACGAGCAGTAAAGAGCAACAAGATCACTTTCCTCTATAAATAGAAAATGAGTGTAAATTTAGTTAACAAATTATAATTATTTTTGATAAAACACCCACTATGGTCCGCGGTCAGGCTTTTAACGACCTGACAACCCTCAACGAGAGGGCATCCCCTATCCGCCACCTGGGGACGCGCTAGGCAGCTCTGTGAGTTGAGCCCCTGTTACATTTCAGGTACCTAGTTCTTTTTTTTTCTAATTTTTTGTTATCGGTTAACAGACGACTCTAAAAAGAGTGGTCTGTTCATACATCAAATGAAAAGCTTTCCCACTGTAATCAGTCGAGTCGGTAAGCCGTTCATCCGATCAAATATCTAAGGGTGTCGTGGACACCCCGTCCGCCAAAACTTTACGTTTTGGATAAAAGTAGGAAAAGCCAGCTCGCTCTTGCAAGTAGGTGTAGACTTGGTTGTCTACAGAACGAAACCCTCTGTTGGTTCCGGAGCCAGAGTTCTTTGACAGGAGAACGTCCATGTATTTTTCTTTGTTGATGTCGTTGGTTCTCTTGTTGACCCCTTTACAGCTGTACTTGGTTTCGTCTCCAAAGCAAAAGTAGGTCTTGCTACACAAGGCAATCATCCCGTCACCACTGAATTCTGTCTTGAACAGTCCTGGAACCCTCTTGTCCCAAGCAGCCAGTTGTGGTGTGTCAGTACGGGGAAACCAATTCTTCTTCTCTGCTTCAAAGCGCCGACCAACTCCGGTTTGATCACTTCCTCCAAACTGTCGCCAGATAGAGCCATGTAGGCACTGTCGGTGTCCATTGCACAATACTGAAAATCACGGCGATCGACAAAGACGTCCATAAAATCGTAATAAAATTCCAACATCCGAAGCTTGGCGTACTGGTAAACGAAACACCCAATGTGCATGGGCAGGTCCAGGTGTATGGTCTTTTTACTCATTTCCACTTCGAACGTTTTGTCACTCAGCTGGTTGCACCGCCGGAAAGAGGGATCTACGAGGTAGCGACTGATCTGGTGTTCCTGGCAGTAAATCACATCCGTGTGCCTTTCCTTGTTGGTCACCGTCTTGCCGTAGCTGGAATTTCCCCTCAGTTTCTCGTTTTCTGCAATTATCTTTTTATTTGGGTCGGCATCTCCGGCTCGCCTGGCATTACTGACTTGATCTCCGAAGGGTCTGAAACACGCCGACGGCGTGTACTCCACCACCTGGTAAATCCTGGTGACTTTAAGTCCGTGGTTGACGTACCATTTCAGCAACGGGGATATTACCATGATCTTCTCTCCAAACATGCTGCCGATTAACGACTTTCTAGGCTGCGGCATGATTCCTTTTTCTTCTGCATACCTCTTCATGTGGTCCCCAATGTCGTCTCTGGACACGTCTACGTTCTTAAAGACTGGAGGCATTTCTGCAAATTTTGCCTTTAGGTCCTCAGGTACGTGCAGGTCCACTTCCAAGGCACCAAACAACTTGTCCTCCATCACGGCTCTCATGATGTCGTCTTCGCTCATCGTGGCGAAACGATCACAGGGTCTCTGCCTCTGGGACACGAAGGTCTTGATTCCTTGGTCTTCTTTCTTTAACCGGTCCCATTCGCACTCCCGCATCTGTTTCACTTGGTAGTCGTTTTCTGTTATGTACTGTATTTTTTCCTGTGTAGTCTTGTATAATTCATCCAGGCTCTTTCCGTTCAACGGGTTTTCTGTCTTTCCCCGAGTCAGGCGACAACAATGTCCGTGCCACAGGCAGCCCTGGAACTCGTAAACTGTATTAGTATCCTTACAGTAACCATCCACGGGAAGGCGCCGACGTCCTATCAGTTTTTCCGTGTCGTTCCCCTGGTGACGTATGTGGTGTCCTGTCTCCTTGGCTTCCCATTCCAACCACTCGATAGCCATTCGTTCGTACCTTCAAGGTGTCTGTCTTTTAAAATCGTCTTCACTCTTGCGACGGACGAAGTGACCCGTTGGCATATCCTGCATAATACTCCACAAATACAAGGCATTGGCGTCCACACCGTAGATCGTCTTGCACGGTTTTGGGTCTTGGTATTCTGCAGGACGGATGAAGGTCTGGTCTTTCTCGTGGTATCTGTGGAAGACGATGCTGGGTCCACCCACTATGTTTTCTTTGTACAACTGGTACAGATCTTTATTCTTCTCGTCCGGAAAGGTGAAATAATCGGACAGACCATCGAACATGGTTTTCAGTGTGAGTCCCGGTACGCTGATGCCGTGTTTAAACATGTCCACCTTCAATCCCTTGTAATATACAAACATCTTCTCGATGGCTTCCAGCATGGGCTCCACGTCTTTGTTGTTGTACCATATCAGGAACTCTTTCACGTTCTTCATGTTCTTTTCCTGCCAGACGTCCCGACACAGCTGGTACTCTTCGGGTGAAATGTTCTCGTTTTTCAGTGTACTGAAAAATGCCTGGTGTGGTGGTAACTCCGTCGCTGCCAACTTGTCTAAACCGGTCATCCACTCGTATGGAAAAAACCCTTTCTCTTCCGTACAGCCGTAGGCTTTCAGAAACTGGGAGTAACTAAATCCGGGAGCCAGGTAGTTGGTGATGTCCAAAAATTTCAACTTCTCCGTCTTGATACACATGAAATTGTTGTTGCGTTTCACGGTATACTTTATCTTGTGACTTTCCACCAGACGAGTGAAGAAATCTATCTTCATGGCGTTCACGTCGTATTTTCCGGTGTTGAAGCCAATCACGGGTAATTCTTGGAGATGTCGTTCCAGTTGCTGCTTCAACTTGTACAGGTGATGTTTCTTTTCCTGGCGTTCTCGCTCTTCGTCGTCTTGGTATTCTTCCAAGTCCCGGTCCAGTCTCTCTTGGATCTCTTCAAAGACACCAGCATACCAGGGCATCAGTAAGCGAAAGGCTTTGTGACTGATTTCTGTCAAATGTATCAAACAGGAATCCACGGTTTCACTGCTATCGCCTTCGGACACGAAACAAACTGGCTCTGTAAACTCCGGTACGTTGGAACACACGGAGACGCTGAGCAAAACGTGCTGGCTGGTCCATTCCAATTTATCCGACCTTGGTTTGTCTGTAGGTTGAAGCATCGCCTCTATATCATAAGTGGCTCTGTAAGGGTAATATCTGGCTTCTTCCGGGACTTGGATACCTTCGTCCTCCAAACGTTCAAACACGGTCTGTGGTGTATGGTACACACGGCCGGGATATTTGTACAGGACTTCACCGGTGCAGGTTCTCTCGTGTCTGTGAAGCATGCCCACATGCTTCCACATCTTGTCACATTTGGAACATAGGTAACTGTGACTGTATTTCTCCATGTCGCTGACATAACTAAAATGGTTGTCGTACAAATTCAAGTTCATGGTGTCCTGGAAACTGTAAGGAGAACGTAGTACCAATCTCGCCGCTATTTCGCCGTCTTCTGTCTCTTGCAAATCGTACACACAGATGTTGACTTGGAACAGTGGTTCGATGTACGCCAAATCGTCTAAACAAATACCTTTGAAATCACCGCCGGACATTTCTGTCTTCTGCAAATATTGACGATAGTAAGTCTTGGCAGGTACTTCTACGTCTGTTACGGCAAAACCACGATGGACGGCCAAACACCGGAAAAAACATAAATTGTCATTATATGGTCCTGTTGATCCACCAACCAGTGCGACGACACCACGGTTTTTCAAAATGAAGTCTGGTAACACGACTCTGGCTCCTATCGGGTATTCCACCAACTTGTTGACATAAAACGTGGCATTTGTCAGTAAATGCACCACCCATTTGGTATCGGGTCTCTGCTGCCGGATAAACTCCAAAATGTCGTGACGGCTCAATTCTTCCAAAAACTTCTCTAGGTCTTCTTCATTTCTAATCAGGTGTGGTACGTCGAAAAATCGGGCGTTGTTCTGGCTGGAATGGAAGTATCTCAGTTCTCCGGTCTCTACGTTCCTCAGTACAAATCCAAACGACACGTTGATCTTGAAGGCCGTGGTCTGGAGTTCGAAAATGTGGCGAACAATGTCAGAAAAGGTGGCGGTTGTAATCTCGTTCAACGTAAAGTTGAACCGATCCTGGACACGGTTGCCGGTATTTTCTTCTGTCCGGATGGACTGCCAGTGTCTCAGGTACAAAACTCTGGTATCGGGGTCTTCTGGCAAAACGTCTGGTTGAGATGGACTGGCTGGACTCTCAGGTGGCGACACTGTCCTGCGTCTTTTTGCACTGGGGCCAGGTAGTGGCGAGGCTGGTCTCTTGACTGGTTTCTTCATCCTGGGCTTGGCATCTGGCTTGGTATGCAACAATCTGTGGCGAGCTAAACTGTCCAATCTGTTGAAGTACTGCCCAGTCTGGACACGTCAAGGTGTACTGGTGGGACTCCTGGTGGCGATTCCTGGTGTCGGCCCTGGCAAACTCCTTTCCACATACCTGGCAGGCAAAGGACTGGACTAGATCTGGCTTTCCAGGCTCACTCTGCTGGTGGTGGGTAGCTTCGTGGCGCTTCCTGGCATCCGGCCTGGCAAATTCCTTTCCACATACTTGGCAGGCAAGGGACTGAACTGGATCCGGCTTTCCAGGCTCTATCTGCTGGTGGGACTCCTGGTGGCGTTTCCGGTTGTCGGCCCTGGCAAACTCCTTTCCACATACCTGGCAGGAATACGTCTGGTCCGCAACAGCATGGGTCTTCTGGTGGCGAAGCAGGTTTCTCTTCTCGGTAAAGGTCTTACCGCACTTCTCGCAAGAGAACATGGTCGTTACCTCATGAAAGGTTCAAGACGAAATGAGAGGTTCTGCACTGTATATATAGCCAGAACGCGGACGTAAAAGAGAGCACCCAAGGTGTCTTCGCTCACGGCCGCGTTCCCCGACATGTTTCAATCCGTTTTCTAATGGAAATTTCCACTGAAATTTTCCATGACGTCACATTAACGGGATCCAACATGGATGCCTCCACGAACGCGGACCTGTAAGTGAGCACCCCCTCCGGAAACGACCGAATATTCACGAAGGGTAAAAAATTGTTCCGACTGTTGACGAAAACACCCGAATGTTGGCGAAAACCAAGAAAATAGTTAAAATAATTATAATTTGTTTACTAAATTGTTCAAAAACCCAAAAAAAAGGAATTAAAATTAGAAAAATTATGTAAATATATTACTTGTTAAAAAAAATTAAGAAAAATTAGAAAAATTATTAAATTATGTAAATATATTTTAAAAAAATTATAAAAAATAATAAAAAATAACAATAATAAAAAAATTAAGAAAAATTATAAAATAAATAAAAGTAAAAATTAAAAAAAAAATAGAAAAAAATTCAGAAAAATTATAAAAATTATAAAAGAATAAAAAAAAGATAATAAAATTAAAAAAAATATTAAATTATGTAAATATATTAAAAAAAATTAACAAAAAAAATAATAATAAAATTTAAAAAATGAATTAAGAAAATTAAGAAAAATTATAAAATAATAAAATAGAAGAAAAAAAAAGTTTAAATGTAAATATAAAGATTAAAGGAAAAATTATCTCCCCCTTGAATTAATGGAGGGGAATATGGGAAAAATCCTAGAAAATTATCTCCCCCTTGTATTAATGGAGGAGAATATGGGAAAAGTTCTGGAAAGTTACCTCCCCCTTGTTGGAAGAGGAAAATATGGTACTGGAAAGTTATCTCCCCATTTACAGGGTTATCTCCCCTTGGAGGAGCTCTCTTTGGACTTCCGTTAATGGAGAAAAAACACCACTCCCTGGTGCTTCCGGTTCCGCCTGAAAATGCGCAGACCATATGTCCTGGTCCTGGCACGTAACTTGCGTCACTTCCGTAAACAAATCATGGGAAAATGGCTCCAAAATCCATCACTTCCGGTTGCGCATGCGCGCAAAAATCACTTCCGGTTCCTGAACATGCGCAGACCACACATTCGGGTCCTAGCACGTGACTTACGTCACTTCCGGCAACAAATGGGCGGGAAAAACAACTACTTCCGGTTGCGCGTGCGCGCAAACCACTTCCGATTCCGGTCACGTGACTTCCGGTTCCGGTTACCTCACTTCCTGTGACGTCATTTCCGGTTCCGGTGACGTCACTTCCGGCTCCTCCTCGCTCCTCCACCACACCCACCACCACAAATCCTAACCGAACTGTGCGCATATACTACTCATGTCGACCTAGTTTTTAGTCATTTTAACATTTTTGATACAATCCCTTGTTTATGTATCTATATGTTATTTCCATAATTATATTATTACACAAATATATATAATTCAATACACCAACCTGTACCCAAGCGCCTGTGATTCATAGCAAAGTTTGACTGGATTGACCTTTGACCTGAATACTATTAACTACAGAACAACACCTGGGCTAAAAATGAAAATTCACAACTTTGACTGAATAAAACATCGACATCGATCCCCAACGATTATTAACAATATTATTAATAAAAAAATCTGTAAATTTAAAATTTTGCAAGTTCGCAAATTATTAAAGGGAAAACTTTAAATCCACCAAAGAGCCATAGCCCAGCCTAGGTGGGCTTAGCTACCTGTATGCACAGGGGGGAGGGGGCTTCCTATATAATAAATGTTTATTCAATAAATGCACAATTATACCCGTAAGGGTTGATGGCATACATGTCTATAAATCATACTGAGAAACAAACAAGCAATAAATCAAGAGCATTAATTGATGTACTATAAACTATGCAGTAGCAGGGTCCACTCTCCTCAGTATTAAAGATTTTTTAATGAATGGAGCTATAAATAGCATAATTTATGAAGAAAGAAGTCTGTTGTTTTGTTTTTATCAAAGTTTTTAAATTCTGGACATATTTTATCGATTTTTGTTTCTAAATTTTGCCGAAGAGATTTATAATTGTAACTACATATAGGCGGGCCAAAAGGAAAAAGGGGCAATTTTTTCTCCTTTAAAATATGGGAAAAGGTATACTTTTTTTAATATATATATATATATATATATATATATATATATATATATATATATATATATATATATATATATATATATATATATATATATATATATATATATATATATATATATTTATATGATCAGATTTCCAGATTAATAAAATTTCAGGCTCTTTTTTTCCCTCTGCATGCAAAGACCTTTGTTCTGATTGACTTTGTGAAAATATTAAAATTGTTTCACTCGGTGATTTGGTTTTGCCAATTAAATCTTTTCTAAATATTTGTATATTCATCATATTCGTTTTTGTATAACTGGACTACAATTTACAGTTTCAAATTTTTGCTTCTTTGATTATGCCTAAGGACTGAAAATGGGTTAATCATATGACTTTGTGTGTCTATGCAAAATTTTGTACAGAAATATTACTCAACAATCGAAATAATGGAACGTGAAAACAGTAATTAACTTTTGAACAACTCGGCCCACGATGTACTCGAGCCAGTGTACTACATACGAGGTGACTCCGAGCCTTTAGGTTTTTCTTTAATATATATTTATATATTATTTAATTATTTCATATATCCGATATCAAGTCGCAATGTCTTTGAATATATTAATACTTGTTTTGTCGTGACGAGAATGTTAAATAAATATAAATCGCTTATATTATTAAAGCTTTAAACAAGAAATCTCCCATATCAGAGGTTTTTCAACAAATCTGAACAGAAGACACTTTGAACAGTATGAAGTTGATGTTCACGCCCTTTAGAATAACTAAGGTCCAGTTTTAGCCAAAGTCGAGTAAGACTGACAAACATTTAAAAATATATAAACGTTGTGTAGTCAGAAAATGTCACCCTGACCTACCCAATTGTATTTCGTATGTTTAATATTATTCTTTAGGTATAGGAATTAATTATGATTACTTGGGCTATATTACTAATATGCTGTTGGCTTGGCCAATGATGCGAGCACAGCAATAGGCCTTTCCAGAAACTCATTTCCGGTATCACGATTCTGACTCTAACATTATAATCCGAAACAAGTTATTTCCCTTTCTTACGTTTCCGGTGAACGAAACTGTTTCTACCCTTAGTATGTAGCACAATATGGCTAGCCCCATTAAACAAAGACTTTTCTAAATGACCCATATGTAGAAAATGCATATGTTCCTATAGCGGTCGCTGCGCTCGCTATAACAGCGCATGCCTGTAAACTTATCTATTATATTTGTATTTGTGTGTTAAAGGACTACTTAGACCGTTTTCATTAAAAACAAATTCACATATTGTAAATCTACTGAAACGCATAATATTTTAATGATAGAAGCCTGGGGTGAAAACATAGCAAACACAATAAATTTTAAACAAGAAATCAATATTTTTAGTACTTTTGATCCGGAACAATATAAATTTACAATGCATTTTCCACAAAGCCCAAACGGAGATCAGAAGACGCAGACAGAACAGAGTCCAAGAAAAGCGACAAAGAAAAACAAGGAAAACAATACACTGACATTTGTGTGTGACTAAACATCGAGTTCGAGTTTAAGTTCGAGTTAAACTTCGAGTTAGCGTTCGAGTTATCATTCGAGTTCAAGTTAATCTTCGAGTTAACTCGGGATATTGATTTATAATGTCATTCATCGAGTTGCATTTCGAGTTAAAATTCGAGTTACGGATTAAGTTTAGGGGGAATGCCTAAATTTGTTGACACCCCCATAAAGATATCTCTACTTATTTCAGACCCAGAAAAATACTTTCATTTTAACCCATAAAACAGGTTAAAAACGCCATTTTTTTCGTCTTTTTGAACGCCCTGCGATAAATATAGCAAGAAATCGAGAAATTTGACACCAAAAAATAGTACTAGCGCCCTGGGATTAAGTTATTTTGAGTTGATGTTTATTCTTCGCCGTTTAATCATTTGGACACCGGATACAGGTTTTTCATGCTTGGCCAATAAATCAGTTGAAATGTAAACACTCAGTTTTACTGAGTGTCTCGGATGCGCCA
The DNA here is from genome assembly GCA_028015205.1 of Mytilisepta virgata. Classification (NCBI taxonomy): domain Eukaryota; kingdom Metazoa; phylum Mollusca; class Bivalvia; order Mytilida; family Mytilidae; genus Mytilisepta; species Mytilisepta virgata. Next base: position 1,205,075 of record JAPWFG010000023.1, read on the forward strand.
TGTGAGCTTTTGCAATCTCTTGGTGTCCGACATCTGTCGTCGTAAACTCTTACACTCTGAACTTGCTTGGCTAATTGGATTAAAACCTGGCCTGAGTCATCACAAGGGTGTCTAGTAGGAAAAAAGTGTCAAAGGATGCCGCAAGTCAAACCACGTGGCCTATGTTACTAAAAATAGATCATGTGGGTCAGACGGTAGGTTTTGAAAATTATCGTAGAAGAAATGCCTTTTAGAGAAAATCTGGCAGAATAACAAGATCTAGTTGCGTTTCAATTGTCGTAGAAATCGGATTACCCGTCTTGGAGTTATTGCCCCTGAATTGTAGATGTTTAGCTTTTTTGTTGTTTTTTCTAATATAAAAATATTCTCCTCTAAAACTACTAGGTCAATTGGAACCAAACTTGGTTATGATAGTTATGGGATGGTCCCCTTTACACTTTTTATCTGGCGTGTTCGTTCGTCATCCAAGATTGCCTCACGGCCCGACATAATTAAACTTAGGACCCTATGGTGAATACAATTTGAAGATCTCCTCTGAAACTGCCAGGCCAATTGGAACCAAAATTTGATGGAATAGTCTTTGGGTGTTCCCCTTCTAAATTTGTGTCTGGCGTCCCCGACCTTCAAACAAGATAGTTTCCGGAGCTAATTATTGAAAAGGGGGACGGAAATTTTAATAATATTTTCTTCTGAAACTACAAAGTCAATATCAACCAAACTTTACTTTAATGATCTTTAGAGTCCCATTCCAAAACGGTAAGTCTGACCATGATGGCTATCACCCCCGAATTTAGTTATGTGAATGCACTTTTAACATCTCCAAATCCACTGGCAATTTGGCCTAAATCATCATTAGGGGTGTCCAGTTTCAAAATTGTGTCGAAGGTTTCACCGAACCAATAACTTGTTTTGCTACACCCGGAATAAAAGAACGCTAATATTCTCATTGATATTTATCAAAAAATTAAAAAATTGAAATTATTAGCAGATGAAGCACTCTAAAGGCCCACGTAGCAGGATTTTATCATGTGAACTGTGAATAAAATGTCTGTTGAACAAAACTTCCAATTCGTTACTGATTTACGTTTTAGAAAAAAAGTTTGTACCAGGAGCATGTGCCTTTATCTTTACTCGAACTTTAACACGAACCATAACTCAAACTCGAAATGTAACTCGTTGAATGACATTAGAAATTAATAGCTCGAGTTCATTCGAACTCGAATTATAACTCGTAATGTAACTCGAACTTCACCTCGAACTCTAACTTTAACTGGAACTCGAATTCGATGTTTAGTCACACCCCTGAAGACTACTTTGAAAAACGTGGAAGGAGTAATGTATGGAGTTAGAGTTTGCTATGTTTGAACATGTCTGCTTAGCAGTATAAATCTAATTTCAACTTATAGTGGCGATAAAGGCCGAAAATGTTTTAAAATGTTTAAAAACAGATGACTTTAAATTTCTCTATTTTCGTTTGAGATATAAATTCATTTAAGTCAGTTCCATACGACTAAGTACAAAGAAGAAATTGAACTTAAGGTCACACCAAATTGATTTTTAGTTCTTTGGATTTCGCTGCTCCGATTTCGGACTTCGTCAATTTTAAGAAAAAAACTTTTTTGCCGCTTCATTTTGAATAAATGTTGAAAATTCGCACCAAACCCTTCATTTTTCATGAAATTAAAGATAAAAAGTTTTCGCCCGCACCTTAAATTTGATAAAAAAAATAGGCTTTTCTTCGATTTTGGGCAATATTTAAGTTAAAAAATTTGTGCCGAAAATAAATTTGATGATCGCCTGAAAAAATCTAGCCCCACATGAAACAAAAATAAAATTTAAATTTCGCTCGCTCGCACCTATATTTGCATTAAGAAATCCAAATAACTAAATATCAGTTAGTTGTTTCCTGCTGAACAAAACTTTTTCACATTCCTTCTTGCTAGAGAATTTTCTTGCTCGTGCAAATGGAAAAATGAAAAAAAAAAAAAAACATGCATAACTGAGAATTTATTGTATTACATGTACATAACCACCTCTTTAAATATAAAGATGCAATATAGCATTTTCCAATGAATTGATTCTTACGAAGGAAAAAAAGATTTCTGCTTCCTTTACTTATAAAATATATCACAAAATACCGAAATAAATTTGATGCACTGTATGGCCATTTCGTTGACTCGCAACTCATCAGCAGTGCTCGAGATCAAAATTTTGGAAAACCGGTTAAAGATAAAATGATGAAGTAATAAGCACAACCATCAAAAATCAAAACAATGAAAACAAACAGGTATCCAAACTCAGCTAAGTTTACCGCTGCATCAAAAGGAAGAGCCTTAGAAATAATTCAGTGATCTCAAACGATCATGTATGCCTTGGTTATTAATATCTTGACCGTTTTGATTTTTGCAATTTCTGAAATTTACAAAAACAAGATGTCTTTCAGTTAAACAAGATTGGTTAAGACTACTTAATAAAAGTTCAGAATAAAATTGTGCCTATGCTGAACTGATCTGATAGAATAGAGAATGGAGACGGGGAATGTGTCAAAGAGACAACCCGACCAAAAGGCAGAAAACAGCTTGTCTTGACTGATTTTGATTAACTGTCTCGATTTGATCTTGTTTTCCTCATTATGTTTGAAAATATAATTATTCTAAAATCAAGACAAAGTAAGGATGAGCAAGAGAATATCAAGATAAACAAAAAGATGTGTTGCAGTTAAACAAGACTGGTTAAGAATAAACGATGAACTGTACCTGTGCTGAACTGATCTGAGCTTGTCTTTACTGCTTTTGATTAACTGTCCTGATATGATTTTCTTATTCTGATATTGTTGTTCTAAAATCAAGACAAAGCAAGGATGAGCAAGACAAGAATGGTCGTTTTAGACAAAATATGCGTCACTACATATTGGAAATTCTATGCGTAGGTAAAACAAAACAAAATATTGTAAGCATTATATTATGACACCTGTTTTGAAAGTTTACATGTCAACAAGAAGGTCTCTTTGCTAATGTTCAAGGTAAAAAAAGGCAAAATCACGGTTATGTCAGTAGGAGTAAATTAAGACAACATTAAAACGGAACTCCAATGCTGAATTTTCTTGAATGTGTTTAAAAATAACAATCCAAAGATACTAATATTAGTCGTATTAAAACCGAAACATTTGGAAGACCAAAAACCAAACTTATTTTAAACAAGAAGTACTCATAACCAAAAATACCGAAATAGGAAGCCAAATTTCAGCGAATGAGATCTACCATGTGCAACACAAGGAATGAATCCTTAGCATTTCTATTATTTTTTAATTTTTCTAAATACTGGTAATTTCTGTAACAGATCAATGATTAAACATGTCAAACAAGTTAATCTTAAATGATATTGATAAATTCATTTACTGTCAATTTACACCGCATATATCTTTAAACTGTTCCTAGTGCAGAGCCAATGACCATCAGCCTTGGAGACTTAACACCCATATTCATCTTTATTCTCTTCGGTCCATAAATGAGTATTTTGTTGAATACAGTCATAAGTATTAGTCTAAAATGTTACCTTCAATATTGTGGATAATACTATAAACGGGAAATTTTCGCACTGTCTCTTTTTGTGATTTTGCAAATTAATCCAATTTCGCGATTGCTGGTCAATCGACAGGGGCACATTGTTAAAAAAAGTAATTGCGATATTATTATTTTCTCGTCTCATCTCTTATCCCCCAAAATAGCGAACATTTCCCGAATTACAGAACTAGGATCTCTCAAATGTTTTGTTGTACATATATGGTAATTTAGTCACATAAAGATTGTCTGATATCTCAGTCATATATAGATAATTGCATATGTCTAAACTGAGTATGTCTTTTTGTCCCCCGCCGCAACGCGACGGATGGACCTTGTAATGGTCTGCGTCCGTCTGTACGTCCGTCCGTCACAGTTATTTGTCAGTGTCCGTCTGTACGTCGTACCATACGTCTGTCCGTCTGTCACAGCTACTTGTCAGCGCAACTCCTCTGATACCGCTGATCGGATTTTGTTCAAAATTTGTAGGATTGTTAGTCACCACATGTACTTGATCTTATCGCATTGCCAATTTGATTTGACAAATTGTATGGGAGTTCTGAAAATTTAACAGTTTTCTGCATTTGACACTATAGGAACACTTTGTCAGCGCAACTCCTCTGAGACCGCTGATCGGATCTTGTTAAAACTTTGTAGGACTGTTAGTCACGATAATGTACTTGATACTATCACATCGCCATTTTGATTTGACATCTTTTATGGGAGATATGGGACTTTAACTTTTTACTGCATTTGACACTATAGGAACACTTTGTCAGCACAACTCCTCTGAGACCGCTGATCGGATTTTGTTCAAATTTTGTAGATTATTAGCGACCACACGTACTTGATCCTATCGCACCGTAGTTTTGATTCGACAAATTTTATGGGAGTATTGGGACTTTAGTGTTTTTGTGCATGTGACACTACAGGAACACTTTGTGGATGCAATTTTTTTATTTGTATTGTACTCCATTTTTTTTATTCTGTGTTGAAATCCATACTGTGCCACCATTTCAATAATACACATTTTGTTTATCTTGTAGGGCTTCGACCTTTCTCTGAGGCGGGGCCATATGGCTACGTATAGCAATCTTGTTGACACAGTCTCGTTGAGAATTTATTTGGGTTTTTTTAACCTAAAATTAAAGCTTTAAAACAATTCCATAAAATTTTGTATATATAAATCTATTTCTTTACTTGACTAAAATACACATTCTGAGTTACAAAACATTAATCGACAAGATAAGCTTATTTCACCGAATTACAACCTGTCACTTTTTTCTTCATACCGAAAAATATATATAGAAGACCACACAACAGTTTGAGAATGGTTTCACTCTACTTGGAATCCAGTTTTTATAAGATATCTTATAAACTTTATAAGATATCTTATTTACTTTATAAGATATCTCATATATTTTATAAGATATCTTATATAGTTTATGAGATATCTCATGTAGTTTATGAGATATCTTATATACTTCATATATTTTATAAGATATCTCATATAGTTTATAAGATATCTCATATAATTTAAAAGAAGCCATAGAATTGACCCTTTATACACGATTACGGAAAGGACATGACACTGCTACGGGGATAAAGTACGTCAAAAGAATAAACAGCATGCATGCACAGATGTTAACATTAACATATAAAGCACAAATTCTAATTCTGCTTCCTCAGACTTCATTCAAACCAAAACAGATTTTACTGTGCTGCTGAGTCTGATGCTATTTCTTCTGATATCATTCTGATATGATTTTTTTCTCACAGTTTTTGCTCGTTGAAGGGAAAGCAAATTTTGACAAACGCTTACTAGACATTGTTTAAGTATCAATTTCTTCACTTCCTGTTAAAGTGGTAAATACTCGAAACTTTTCGTCAAACCTTTCTTTTGTGTTTGAATTTCTGCTGGGAGTCGGGCTCATCTGTATTGTTTCTGGATCACTGACGTCGTATTTTACGACTAGATTTAGTTCCGATCTAAAGGTTCGTTTCATCCTCGTTTGCCTCGAAGATTGTACAGGATCTGTCCCTAGGATGGCGTCAATATCAGTGTTGGACCCGGGGCTTATTCTGTTGGTCTTGGAGCAAGTAAACATGCTTAAAACTATTTTCCTGAAACTTCCATTACGTGCGAGGTAAATTACAGGAGTAAAAACTCCCGCTATCTTTGTGACCAACGAAGGAACTGTCATTAGGATAGGACTAATATTGGTGTCTCCACTAACCACGATCCAAAGAAGTAAAAAGGCATATGGTGAGTAGCATAAAAAAAAGACTCCTGAAATATAAAGATAATTGATTGTATTCAGTATGAAAGATAATCTTAAGTTATCATAAACAACTTCTCTTTTTAGTTTTGTGACGTCTTTATTAATTTAAAAAATAAAAAAAAACTTTTGTAAAAGGAAAAAAATAAAATCCTTAGAAAAATAGGTCAGTCTCATACCAAAACAGAAAAAAAATCATTCACTATCTGAATATACTAAGTTTCTCCCTATTTCTTCATCTTTCCTCAAAACACATGGTTCATTTTTAAAAATTACGGAAGCTCTGTAGTGCCATGCAAAAAATGAATTACACATCGGGCGCCCGAGTTACTTACTTGAGCGCACGAGTTTCATAACTTGAGCGCACGAGTTACTAACTTGAGCGCATCATTTTCATAACTGGAGCGCTCGAGTTCTTAACCTGAGGCACGAGTTACTAACCTGTGTGCACGAGTTCTTATTCTAAGGCTGGTTACATGGGGATATAGGTAAATAGTGAAACGGGGAGGGAGGGGGGGGGGGTAATACATTGGAATTCCCATTCACAGTGTTGGTATCAGATATCAATATGAATTACTAAGATGATGTTGGACCTGTTCCCACTGTCGTAACATTACATGTGCCTCCACCGATTTGTGACTTACACCGAATTGACTTCGTTGAACTTCACGACGGGTGCCGTATACGGAGCCGGAACTGGGGTGCGTTCAATATCGTAACTGCTACGTAGGGCTACGTAGATTTTTACTATTGAACGCTTATCTAGCCTAGCTGTTACGTAGGGCTAGATAGCCCTAAAAATTCATGCTAACTAGTAAATCTATTATGACGTCAAAGAAATTAAAATGACGTTTATTTATATCAATTCATAAAAAACATATAAAACAAATTATATTATTTATGATTTTAGTAAGCGTACGAAATTTATACAAAGTCTGTCGCGATGTTCTAGCAGTAATAGGAGTATTTCCATATAAAATGATTTTTACATCAGAGTACCGTCAGGGCCTCGGGTGTATTGCCATCGCCTAAATTTCCCGCTTATTTGCATATATGCATATATTTAAATTAGTTTTGGAATGATAACCGACCTATAACAATTATAGACCCGTGGACATTATATAGTGCAAAATAAAATTCCTTATCGCTTCTTTTAAATTCATGTTTTCAATGAATACTCAGATATTTTTTTTTAAATCCAAATTAATAATATGAAAATGTTTTGTCGTTAGAAATATTAGTTTATTAATCAAACAATCTTTAATATCAATGACGTACCGAAAAATTGTTGTTGCGGATGAATATATATATATTTTTGAACTAAAACTGTATGCTATGAACTACTGTTTGGATATATATATGTAGACAAGATTGTCAATGCATGAATAATACTGTTCTCATTCCCAATGCATCTATACTAGTCATTACAATGTTAATGCCCATTTTGCTAAGCCGATGGGGGCAGTCAATGTTACCGTTGTCTGTCTGTATGTAAATCTCTGTTCATCATGAAAGTGATTTCCGTTTTATAATATTAATATGGCTCAACTGAATGTTATTAAATATATAAACTATGTTTATTATCACCAAAAAAAAACAGATAAATTTAAAATTTGGATTGTGTCCCTCTTATCATTATAGTTATATTTCCATTTATATGTGGAAATATTTTTACTATCTTAATAATATTTCGAACTCTTATTTGCCGCAGACAAATGTTAAACAAAACAGTATTTATTTTAAAGTGCTCATTCCCACAAAAAAAATTATCAAACGCAAAATTGAATGGTGATTCTTTCACTATTCTAGAGACGTGTCCCATAGTAACTAATATGCAAGCAAGTACCACTGATACATTCACAAATTATTTACTGTTATATATAGTTTAGAGTTATGTACAACTACATGTATACATGTATATGCTATGCGATGTGATGAACTTCTTGAAGTTTGATAAATGATTAATTTTTATGAATAATGTATACATCTTAGTCCAATGTATATATTAATAGTTTTTTGCATTTTTTACTATTAATAATAGGTATAGATAGTCTATTGAACTGTATTAAATGGAAATAGCATGAATTCAATGGATAATACAATAATAAATCCAAATGTTTATATATACCAGTTATGACATTTTTTAAAGTTATCTAATGGTCAATCCAAAGTTTGATTGTAACACATGTGATCCTTTTAATCCATTTTAGAATATTAAGAGACTATACAAATGCTAGCTCAGCATACAGATAAATGATTTGAAAACATAACAGATATGCTAAATAAATAATAAAATGCTCAATTCTGTTCATATAATATAGTCCTACATTTGAAAGTCATTATAACTGTATGCTTAGCATATATAAAACTGGATTAAATCAAATATATGGAATCATGTAAAATGTTTCTTGTTAAATGTAATATAAAAAAATGTATTTTGGTATATGTGAATATTTTAAGGAATATCAAATAGAAATTTACTACATATTATAGGAAAAGAGAGGTTCACGAAGGGTTAGAATGGTCCTAAATTGGTCAAGCGATTACAAATTTCAAATAGAAATACTTGTGATAATTCTATTAAGACTAAAATATACTATTTTGGCACCTAATATTAAATATCTTGAAACTATGACCCCATAATTATACATTATTTGTATTTTTGGTAAATTTTGTCTGAAATTTATATGTTTTTGGCATAATTAACCATGGCTGCCATACAATACCGAAAAGTTTTTATTTTGATGAATTCTTTATCAAATTTTGAGTCTTTTGGTTACAAAACATTTTGGATTGTAGATGGTGGCCAAATTTTCCTAAAGCTTTCATATCTGAAAATTGCACCAAATCATTATATTTGGACAAAATGGGCCTAATTTGGAGAATGTAATGTACTATTATGAAAGAACTGATTTATTGAGCGTTAATACATTTGAAATCGACGAATTTACGAACCAAATTGTGAACTATTTGGAGTTTAATTGTAAGATTTATATTTTAGACCGTTTTGGGCTATAAATGAACTGTGTCCTTTGAATAAGTGATATCACAATAACCATAATACTAAGTACCTGTTAGAAAATAGCACTTTTACAGTACATTGTTAAAGATGAATACATTCCAACAATGACCAATATTAATGATGTAATATGAGATTATATATATAATGTTTTATATTGTTACATATATAAATGAAAATTGAAACCAAACTGTTGTCATTATTAAAAAAAAAAAAGAAACGAAAAGGGAGGTATGATTGGTAATCAGACACAGAAACAAAATGATGAAAAAGAAATAAAGCTAACCATACAACATCTTTACAACCAGAAAAAAAACTATACTAAAATCAGTTAGAAATAGCCAAATATTAAACAAATATAAATCAGAAAACTAATGGCCATATCAATGTACAAACAGAAAATCAAAATATGTACACCAAAGAATTACAAGCCCTGTTTTACAGGCCTCTAAGGACCGACGCATTCATATTGTAGTTGTGATCTATATGTATGGTGCAAAATCATCTCATTGCTACTACCCATCCAGATCACTTGAGATCACCCCAACTATTGGTGGGGTTAAGTTGCTCAGGCTTTAATTTTCTATGTTGTTTCTAGTGTACTCTTATTTGTCTTTTTCAGTTTTAGACATAATATTATCGATATATGAGTTTACTGTTCATGTGGTATCTTTCACCCAAATATTACAATTTATCTGTTTTAATATGATTGTCTTGACCTCTTTCTCATAATTCAGTGACTAGTCAAAAAAATATTTGCTATGTTGATTCTCTGTCATAAGTAATAAGCTAAAGATTTTTGCAAGTGTGCAACTATACGGTCATAATGCCAATCTACCAGTTCTCATTTGACCACGTCAACATTTCATGGATAATTCACAAAGATAAGTTTCTTACTATAAGACAGTATCTCAGATATGATAGCAAATTATATTATGTGTACTATATTGTAAGGTGAACATCTGTCTGGCAGGTACTATATAAACATCTGTCATTTATCAATAATCCAACATAACTTGAGGTCCTCTGATGTTCAGTACTTCAGTACTTTGATTTTTTCTCGATATTTTAGCATATCGTTCAACATAGATAGATATCTACGGCAATGAAGCTAGGCTAGTTGCTATGATATTGAACGCAGCACATGTTACCCTTCCGGAGCACCTGGGTTCACTCCTGGTTTTTATAGGAGTTCGTGGTGTTCATTCTTTTTTAGTTTTCAGTGTTTATTTGTTGTGCTTGTGGTTGTTCATTTGTCTTCCCGGGTTTGTCTGTCCAATGGATTACGTTTTTTATTTGCTCCTTAGGTATATTTGTCCTTTTTACTTTACTTTATTGTCAATAAACATAAAGTTTGTGACAAAAACACGGCGATCAGATGAATGGCCACTAACTTTAAACGTCAGCAGTAATTTCTGCTCAATATTTCGTTGAAGTTGTGTTATTATATTTATTATGCTCAAATGTTTGCTTTCTAAAAAGCTAAATTGTCCACAGATAATTTGTGTGTGTGTTGAAATGTCCAATACCCTTCATATCATACACGTAAGTTACCGTTATGAACTTGATGATATTAATAAACGTGATATATAACTTGACCATATAATTGGTGTATTTGTACAGATTGTCCTTTCAAATATGGACCCTGTTCACGACAGGCGATTACAAAAACAAACCTTGTTATTTACATGCAACAACAAAAAACATGCTCTGTACCATACAAAATATAGAACTTATAACAATTCTACCTACGGATATATGCAACTTAAAATTGGTAAGAATTTACAGAAAATTTAAAATACAATTTTCTCTATCATTTATATTTTTTAAAGCATAAAATTATGCACCTAAAAAATCATGACCTTGCCATAGACAATTCTACAGAAAAAATTACCTTGTTCTGGACAGCAAGATCGACCCTTTACTGCGACAAACTCATACTACCCTACTTATGTCGCCCAGTAGCCCAAGCCGCCCCCTCCCCACCTAAACCCCCCGGGCGGTATAACTACAGTATCAACTAACCTATCATTAAAGTTATTGTTATAGCCAATCCTTGTTCCTTGGTTAAAGTATCCATCCTTTTGATCCTTTTGTTTTTGACGTTGTCATTTGTTTGTCGACGACTAGACCGTAAATGTGCCTTGGACTCTTTCATCACCTAAAAAAACTGATATGACTGAAAAATTTGCAATTTCAGAGGTTTAAATTATATAATCAGATTTTTAGCAGTATAAATTGTGTGTTTTACGTACTTTTATTATAAAAAAATCTTGTATACTTGTTTTTTAAGGTTTTAACGGTTTAAGCAAACGACATGCTTCTTTTAAGTTTAAAAATTCAGAATGAATATTTTCGATCTCTCTAAGTGAGCACCCATTTGATTTTTATGGGGGGGGGGGGGGGGGGGGGGGGGCTAGGATCAAATATTTGATACTGCCTATTTGTTTCGGAATTTTGTTCCTGATTTTTATTTTCGGCCGTTTTTGCGGCCTAATTTTTTTTTCATTTGAACCCAAAATTTTCCTGATTGACACAGGTCCTGCATTTTTTTTCACACCTAAAGTGATCTTGTCTTTTTATTTTGCCAGAAACCTGGTCATGCCTCTTTATTTCAATTTTGATCCTAGTTTTTTTGTGACTTTAATACGAAGAACAGCAATAAAAGTATTGTCTTTCATCTCGCATACGTTGGGATTGTGTGTCGAGAATAAATTAATAGATACATGTATATTGTCAGAAAATATAAAGTTTATTTGTATGAGCCTTAGAAACGGGTATAAATGCGGGGTTAACCTAGCATTTCTCTCATTTTTCACGACGAGTACTAATAAATTCATATTTTTCTGACAGTTAAAGTATATTGTGTTTACATTGCTGCACTAAATTGTCACCTGGTTAATGGAAATAAATGAAACTGGGACATTTATAGCTGATTGCCAAAAAGGACTTTTTGGTGCGTTATCTAGGGAAATATGGACGTCCACTGTGAACCAGACCACAATAAAAAATGTCGTTGAATGTGGAGAGAAAGATACCAGTGAGAAGACTTTATTAGGCTACCATAGCTACTGATCCAATATTGAACAGGCTATATTGGTCAGCTAAGTGCATTGTTGCAGGATAACGACCTTTTAGTGTACTGTTTACATTAAACTCTTGGTTCCTTTATATATTGTATCAAGCTTTTAACAATAATGCCGGGAAGCGGCGAGTGTTTCCGGACGTCTTCTTTAATAATAATTAAAACTGACAGTTTCTATAAATCAAGTATTCTAAAGTGCAATCACAATCAGACATATTAGATATAGAAACTAGATATATTTGTATATTTCTACAAATAAATATTAAAGTTACCTTGGCATATACAGATCCATAGGAAAATGTCATCACGATGACCGGTAACATGAAATATATAATCAATAACGTGATTACATACGAGCGTCCATAATTATCATGGCCAATAAGATCAAGTGCACAGGAAGTACCAACCCCTTCGTGCGTGTACTGGTTCCAACCAATTAAAGGAAAAACAGCAAAGGCCATTGCAACACACACACAAACACAGATCAGAACCAGACTACAAGTAGCTGAAAGATACGTCGACAGATCCTTCTTTACAACGTAAATGTAACGATCCACGGAGAGAATGCATAAAATTAAAACAGTTAAACAACCCCCAAATGTCATTATAAATGAATAATACGTACAAGCAATATCGCCGAAAAACCACTGTTTATTGAAACAGGAAGTGACTACCATTGGTGTTCCGAATATAGCCATTAACAGAGACACAAGACAAATGGCTGCAATGTAGACATTTGTTCTGTTCAGTTGCTTTCTGTCTTTTACAAAAAATACATACAAAACGGTTCCGTTGATAAGTACGGATCCTACGTTCGCTAGTAGCAGCAAAATACCAGAGATATAGTGAAATACGACGGACGTTTGCAATGCTACAATTTTGTAGTTTTCTTTTGTTGTAAAAAAGTGAGTCATGTTGTTCACCATCTTAAATAAATCTTTTAAAGTAGACAAATGCTACTCTACTCTGTAATTAGAAAAAATATAAATTATTTTCAAAGTAATATGCAAGAGTACCAAAGAACGATCTACAGGACGTGATCATTTATGATGGAAAAATTCATAAAGAGTTGAACACTCTCCAAATATGATTATAAATAATTTCTCTTATGATTTACCGGTACTATCTAACTCTCGTGCGGTTAGGGAAATTTGTTATCACATCTTGTAGTGTACAATGAAATATCTCGGAAGAATCATAAGAGAAATAGGTTTAACAACTCGTAAAACTTAGATATCGCTTGATATTGACTCTTGTTGTTTAATTTGCATTTAATAATACCAAATCAAAAGGCTCGTTTATTATTATTTCCAAATTAAATAACTCGAGTTGGTATCAAGCGATATCTAGTTCTCACTCATTGTGAAACCTATAAATATACAGGGAATGTCATCGAAAAACGATTGTCTAATAAAAAAGAGATGAAGAAAAAATCAATGATAACCACGAATTACTAAAAAAATCAGTTCTCCTGACTACTTTAGAACTGCTCTAGAAGAGATTCATGACTGGTTCTGACTGCTCTAAGTTGTCATGGTCAAGAACAGCTCTAAGCTGTCAGAGCCAAGAACAGCTCTAACCTGTCATGGTCTAAAACTGTTCTATAACCAGTCATAGTCTAGAACAGTTCTATAACCAGTCATAGTCTAGAACAGTTCTAATAACAGTCAGGATTTAGAATAAATAAGAAATCCCAACTTAAAGTTTCAGTAAAGTCTTTCTGTAACACTATAAATAAAAATACCACACTGAAATAAAATTAAAGCCTAATTCTTGACCCGACTGTTCTAAAAAGCAATCGTGAACCAGGGCTACTCTGATTCTTGACCAGAGCTGTTGTAAAAAGTAGTCGTGGAACAGGACTGCTCTAATTCTTGACCATAGCTGTTCTACTTCCTGACCAGAATTGTTCTTGATTAGAGCTTTTCTTCTTCCTGACTGCTCTAAGTTAACTTGGACGAGAGGTTATGACTGGTCGCAACTGTATATTACTCTGCAGTCAATCAGGATCGGGGAAACCAGTTCATATTATAGTCGAAGGTTTTACCTGTGTTGAACTAATCTAAACTTGTCTTGATTGATCTTAATTTAAAGAAAGATAACATGTCTTGAATGAGTCTTGCTATCTTGATTTTGTTTAAAAATATGGTGATAGAAAATCGAGAGAGAAAATTGTCGTTAAAACGTGTTGTACAAGTTTCTGGAAGGTAATTACTCCCTGTTTGGTCAACGTTACACAAATGTAAAATTTAATATTCAATCCACCTTTTCAAATATCTTGATTGAAGATTTTATTTGCAATTTAATGTTCTCACGTTTGGAGCTGTTGGGTATAATGCATAGTCATCAGAGCATGAATAGTTGCAGGAATGAAAAAATCGTAAAAAGGTGATCATGTGTCTACATTATTCAACGATAATGCTTGTACCGGTCAATACCATGTGATAATGATCGGTAATTATCAAGTGATAATGCCTGCTGTTGCTTTTAGACCTACGTCCTATTTTTAAAACGGACGAATGATTCAGATTTATTCAAGCACAAAATCACAAGTATACAACAAGGCAATATCCAGAGTTTAAAATGAGCTTGGTCATGATTTAAAGACAAAATCTGAAAATTCTTTTTAATATATTCTCAGAATAAATGTATGCACAACAATCAATGGCTGATTCAATGAAATAAAAATAATAGTTACTTATACAGAGGGCATTATCATGAAATATAGACAGCCCTCGGAACAGTAGTATTTATTTCAACACCGATAATAACCTCGCCTGCGGTTTGGGCATTATCGGTGTTGAAGTCAATACTATTTTCCCGAGGGCAGTCCATATTTCATGATAATGCCAATTGCATAAGTAACTATTATATAAATATTGTACAGTAATAATAAGTGATAATACTGCGAATTTGATTTCCTATTACTTGTAGAGTATTAAAGTGAAATGTAATAAAACAATTAAAGAACTTCCAATATTGCCCTCGGACGTTGGCACTGGGCAATATTGCAGTTAAAAGGTCCATTAAACATGTTATTATACCTTTCTTCTTTTTTTGCTGTGTAAAATTCATTGTCATAAAAATACTGTTTTATTCAAACTGCCTGAAAAGTACTATTCACCGGTGAATAGCACAAATGCTATTCGCCGACCAGTGAATAGCACTTTACAGCGCCAACTTTCATTGGACAACGACACGGTAATGGGAGTGTCAGGTTAGAGTGTATGACATCTGTAATCACGTCGGTGTAGTGCCGTTGAGCGTAATCTTAAAGAAAATACATTTTAAATATTTTTCCTGGCATTTTTTAAAAAATCTTTGGTTTCTCTACACGCAAAGTTCGTGTATATTTGCGATTTTGGTCAAGTTGTATCATTTTTTGGAATGTTGCCAAGAAGGGCATTCAGAACCAAAAATGTTCTTCTGTGAAAGAAGTTGAATAAACACACTTACAGCAAAAATTCGGTTTAGTTCTAAGTGTCCTTCACCTTGAAAAACTGTCTTTAAGACGTAAATTTGTGTTAAAACTTTATCCCAAGGCGATATTCATATATGTAGAAAACTATATAAAGTAGCTTATTTGTTAGTTATTATTAGCAAATCTGTAGAGACAACCTACCTGTCTATGTCCCCAGAGATTTTTGAAAGGTCTTAGGGATCTTTTTGAAAATTGCCTAGAGGTGAAATAAATACAGGGGGAAATGGCCGACCTCTTTTAAAATACCAAGCCAGTTTCAAAAACATTAGCAACTGAGCTGGTGATAATCCTGGGGAAACTTGGAGTATGACAGCAAAGGCATCACAAGTAACCTATAATTTAATCTTAAACGGCCATTCTTATCTCGGTTATTCTTGTTCTGTCTTGATTTGCTGTTTCATCATATGTTAAAATAAAATTAGGGTAACAACATAAATTACAGATTAGTCATGACAAGTTCAGCACCAGTAAAATTAAACACTACACAATTCATTCATAATTTCACGAGTTGGTCTTAACCCTGATATAACTTGGTTTAGTCTTTTTATCTTAATTTTGTCTGAAAATTTAATCTGAAATTTAAGGCAGTCAAAATTAAACAATAAAAAAAAGAAATCAATGATACATTGTACCACTCGAAATATAACATTTCGTACTTCTAGATTTACATAGAAACAGTAGTGAAAACATATTATTCCACTATATATATTAATTCATAGCTATGTACGTATTTCATTGGTTGAGACTCTCCCACGTGATATTGAACAAAACATCGTGTTTCCCTGTCAGATTCGTGTTTCACCACTATATCCCAGTTATTCGAAATACACTAGTGATAGTGAATAAATCATTAATTTCCCTTGCATTAGTGAAATATGAAGATTTGTCACCCTCAAAAAGTCATGTTTCCCCCGGGCAAGCCCTCGGGAAATATGCCTTTCTTCGGGTGAATAAATCTTCATATTTCACTAATGCAAGGGAAATAAATGTATAGTGGTGCTAAATTGCTGATTCTGTATTGGCCCTTGTATTGATTCAAGGTTAGCTCTATTGGTCCCGAGTCCCGTAAATAACTGTATAATATTCCACGATACCAGTGTTTATATATATAATAAGGTATACATATCATGTAAAAAAAAATGCCAGAAAAAATAGAAAAAATAAACAAAAGTTAAATATATAAATGATCAGCAAAAATCTTATAATTTTAAAAAAAAATGAAGAAATAAGAACTCAGGAAAATAAGCTTTACGGAATAAAAATTCTAAATGTAAATTCACATATTTGTTTTAAATATAACTGAACAAAACTTACCTCTCAGATCTAACCAGTAATCTCACCTGTTGTCTATTTCACCTGTCAAAGCCCAAGTCTTTCTTTAATGTATTTCTTTATATATATTTCTTTTATGTAAATTGAGCTGGGATTGTCGTTAATTAAATAAATACATATATAGCTGAGTTTTATGAAAAGAAAAAAAAATAATTAAATCAATCAAAACAGAAATTTATTGTGAACTTCGGAAACAAATAGACAAGGGGCGTTCAGTTTCATATCTCTGAATTAATTTGCTATGCTAGAGCTTATAGAGACTACTCGGAGTCCCAAAATAGGACATATATATAAGCGCCTGAGTAGTAAACTTATTAATCAAGGCTATGAGAAATCACGCCTTCTTCGTTACATAAAAAATCTTTGGCAGATATCAAGACTTTATAAGAAAATATTCAGTTCCTATTTCAAAATTTATAATGGATAGTCTTGATGAAATTCCTTGAGATATGTTGACCACTGTTTACTTATGTGACTTATAAGTCGGTTGTTTTTACAGCTGCTCATTTACAGTAAAAACACAGAATTATAGCAACAGGGGGGTTTGGCATGGTGTAACCCACCATTTTCATTTGAAAATGCCTGTGTCTCCCGACCTTGCCAGTTTTTTTTTACATTGATTTATGACATTTCCATTGGAGTTGCATGTTTTGTTATGAAACTTTATTTACGTAAAATTTTTTCTTGTCCTTTTGTGTGAACAAGAATTAAAGCTGTTAAGTCTCATCGAGGCTTACTGAAAATCCAAAAATTGTCAAAAACATTAATTGAGAAATTCCCCTGTAAATGCTATAGTGCCACATATATAACTTTGTTCTGTGTCAGTAGTCTCTGTTACTGGCTTCATGTATATTTTTTTTTATTTCATGTAATTTGGAATATAGTTTTTATTTCAGAGATTTTGTGGCTGTTTTTTTTAAATTTCTTTACGAAGTTTTACATTTTTTCAATGGGATCATCCTCGGCTATTTCCGCTTACCGTCGTAAAGTGACTTTATCGATCTTTGTTGGAAGTGGCCTAGTGATGTACGTTGTATATGTACAAATGTAGCTATTATCATATTAAGTGGGTGACGGAAATGTATCCCTAATTCCTCTAATGTCAAATGATATGTTTCAGAATTGGCGTTTGCATAAGAACATTGGAGTGCACTCCACATACTATAGACTCCCAGGAGCCTGTATGACTCATCTGCTAAAGCTAATTTTTTTCCAGTAAACATTTGGTATGAATTGCTTCAATGCTTTTGGCTATATTCTGTAACAGAAGCGATATTTTATGGTTTTTGTCTCACCTACATTTTCACTATATCCTACGTACATGTATTTTGTTTTTGTTTTGTTGTATATTTTTTTATATTTTATTTTTTTATTTTTTTAGTATTTGTTTTTTTTTCGGATTCCATTTTATGGGTGTTGTCTCACCTTTTTTTATCTTTTTGGTTTCTGTTTTTGTTTTTTTATTTTTTATTGTTTTTAGGGGACGACCATTTGATATTCTGGGGGGGGGGCCAGGTGGATTTTGAAAATAAATAACTCAGCCTTGATAATAACAAAAATGAATGGTTTGTTCTGTGGTAGTTTGAAAATAAATAACCTCACCTACAATGTATTGAAAATAAATAACTCGGCAGGTCTTTTAAACCATTTTATAAATGCCTGTTTTAAAGCATGAGATGGCACCAGATTCTACCAAAATTCGTCTTTTTTCATATTTTTTTCGGGAAAAACTTCCCAAATCTTTTAATAATATATAAACTACACCATATATAAATATTAGTGTTTTTGAAATGTCAGAAAATGGGTTTCATTTCACTTGAGGTATATTGTCTCACTTTAATACCTTTTCCCATTTTAACCTATATTGTTTTTTGTACGTATGCAATATATGCAGTTTTGAATTCAGAAGATTCACTTCCAGAGGATGATGATTAATTTGGATTAAATGGTACATAACGTATTTCATCTCATTGAATTTATAAAATGTAAGTATAAACTTATTATATATATATACGCCTAAATACTAACCCAACACTGTTAAAATCAGATTTTAATACTGTCAAATTTCTGTCCGCCTATGGTGGGACTCGAACTCACACCGTTGAGACACTATGGCACCTATTCGCCTAGCACCATATCCAGCGCCCTAGACCACTCGGCCAAATCCGCTATATAAAAATATAGCTTCAGTGGTCGAGGTGAATCTTGGGATGAACATGATACATGTGTGTATGCGTGTGGCGATGAAATTGTATTACCTCTTTGGCATTTATTTCAGTGGCAGCAATCTGATTTAGCTATTTTTTGTTTGTTTGTATATATATATATATATATATATATATATGCAACATACTGGTACATTTAACTTAAACTTCAGAAATATATATCTGCATTCCATTTTCAGGGGCGGGTCCAGGTGAGGGCGTAATGGGCGTACGCCCCCCCCCCCCCCTTTTCAAAAAAAAAAAAAAAAAAAAAAAACTATTGTAATCTGCTTATATTGTGTTGAATATGGCAATTTATCATATCCATTAATTAAACACATACTCTGATTTCTTTAAAAGACTATTGAAATGTTAAGTAACGCATTATACCCTAGAATTTGGAATTTCTCGTTATTGGTCTACTGCTGTTAAGATCCATCCAATCATAATAATTTAATATACCATAGACAATTAATGGAGAGAATTTGGCATAAAAAATATCAAACCCTGACACTTTAACTATAAAATATACATGCTCCAAGTCAGGAACCGTTACATTAGTGCATTTCACAATTATTTTATGTTTTTTAGCAAAAAAAGTCCAAAAAATTTTTCGCCTCCCTCCGCTCGGCCAAAGTTTTATAATACGCCCCCCTTTCAGTTATCCTGGAAACACCCTTGATTTCCCTATATCCTTGTCTTTAAAGGATGCAATACACAATACAACATGAATGTACAAGCATGCATTATAAACATTGCATATTTCTATTTCCACCTATAATTCAGTTTCTTGATTTTGCAGTTATGAACTTGGTGCACAGATTTATGGCAATGGTGGCCATTTTTGTGCTAGCATCAAACACAATAACAAATAGTATCTTTATGGTGGTCTTAAAGAATACCACAGTGCTGGACAGGGACTGAGACTGCAAGGTGGAACAGCCAAAATTCCGAACAGATACAACCTTGACTATGTTATTTATTTAAAGATAAAAACATGAATTTAAAAATTGTCACGTTGTTTTTTCAAATATTATAAATATAATTGTGAAAATAAATAATCAGTCCCTTGTTTTACTGAAAATGAAAAATCATGCTTCAACGGTGCAGAAAATAAATTATCTGTCTTTATTTTCCACAAAAATAAATAACCCATCCAAAACAAATCCTCCTGCCCCCCCCCCCCCCCCAGAATATCAAATGGTCGTCCCCTTAGTATTTTTCGATTCCATTTAATGGATGTTGTGTCGTCGACATTTGCTCCATATCCTATATAATACATTTTCCTTTTTCTTTGGTTTACTGCTTGTTTTTACAGGAGTTTGTATCGTCCAGAGATTTTGGTTTAGTTTAAACATATTTTGCAAATATATATAAACAAATTCCAACTCACGTGGTCTTCTCCAGACATGAAATATAACATACAATTCATTGGTGCACAAACAACGACAAGTGTAAGTAACATATTATTGATAATTAAGCTAGGCAAAATCTTACAAAAAAATAAACAGAAAAAAAGATTAGGTGAAATAAAAGAAATGAAAAAATGAAAAAGAAATAAATCAAGCAAATAATTTCAATTTTCAGTCTAAGCTGAATCGTCTTGAGTACTGAATAAACTGTTGTATTCTTTTTGAAGTTGTTGACATAAGCATTATTGTCAAAAACAGACCTACCAAAAAAAAAGAAAATACACTAATTTTATCTTCACCAGTATCTGGAAGAGTATCTATATACATGCGCCGCTGATCGTTATATAAAGGGCATTCTAGAAAAAATGAATACAATCCTCTATAGGCCAACCGCAAGTGCATTTTTGGTCAAACACTAAGTTTACTCTGAACAGATCGGCCTTTAAGTTTTTTAATGCCATCATAATAATATGAAGGGGGTTTGAAAGGAGAGTTTTCAATTGTTGTATTATCTTTTTGTTCATTTGTGTACCTTGGTTTTCCCTTTCTTTTGAATTGTGGTTTTCATTGCTGCAGATATTAGATAATTTCGTCCATTTCATGACGAAGATGCTTCATAAATTATATAAAGAAATGGACAGAAGATAATATAAAGCCGGAATACTTTAGAACACTAGCATTGAGAAAGGCCATGTAATTAAATGAACACAATGATGCTTTAATAATATCGGAAGTAGAATGAAAGATCGTCTATATATTTCAGGTAAATAAAACATATTTTATGATGATTACTATTTATGAAACAGCTTGTAGCAAGCTACATGATTGTATTAAATCATTGATTTCTAAAATATCTTATAATCACGACTGTCTTACAAAAAATGTATATGGAGCAGGAACTACGTCCCCTTTAGGGGCACGTGAGTCCACTCCTGCTTTTTATTGGAGTTCGTGTTGTTCTTTGTTTTTTAGTTTGCAGTGTTTATTTTCTGTGCTTGTGGTTGTGCATTTGTCTTCCCGGGTTTGTTTGTCTAATAGATTGTGTATTTTTTTTTTTTTGGGGGGGGGGGGGGGGTTGCTCCTTAGGTATATTTGTCTTCTTTGAAAAACATAGGACAAGATTAGTCACAAGCTTAAATTGACAATTTTCAAAATTCAACCCCTGTCGGGCCCAATTTTTGAAAATTAATTTCTAAAACCTTATTGCGCATTCTACATATTGTGTAGGACAATACTATATATAAATATAAAGCATAAATTGCAAATTAAAGAGGACTTTAGGTCATCAGCTTAAATTAACAATTTCTCAAAATTCGATCCCTGTAGGCCCCCGTTTTCAAAAATTATTTTTTTCTAAATTTTGAAAATTTGTCAATTTAAGCTTTTGACGTAATAGTGTCTTTTGTTTTTCAATTTATGCATTTTATTTCTATACAGTATTGTCATACAACATATGGAGATGCGCAATAAGGTTTTAGAAGTTTCATTTTCTATAATTTGGGACACTGGGGTCGAAATTTTCAATTTTCAATTGAAGCTTGTGACCTGAACTCCTCTTTCATTTTTCATTCATGCATTATCGTCTTTTCATGTTTCATTGGGTTTATTGATTTAAATTCTGAATAGAATGATTCCATACTATTTGTCGGCGGGTATAAGGCTTTATATTTTCGACTCTGGGTAGATGCCACTAGTATTTACAGGGATGCGGGGATTACTTTCGACTGCGACAGTACAGTTTTCTAGTTCATGTTGATATTTATGTATGTTGGGTGGCGTTGATTAATTGGTAGGTTATTCTTGACCTTTCCTATTATCTATTTTGTTGTTTGTTCACAAAAGATTTATAAAAGATTATTTGCCGGCACTAACTTGAAAACTATTGCAATGTTTTAAGCGCTTCAGCTACGTTACTTTGAAACTTCAATACCATAGAACCATCTACAGACTAGGAAAACAATAATTTAGTGCAGACTTATACATGTGTATATCAGTAGGAAGTTCGAATAACGGATGACTCTTTTACTTCGTTTTGTCTGAAGGTCGATTTATTAGATGACGCTAGTTCGTAGATATGCCATTGTTCCATTTTCCTGTTATTCGTTTTGTTTATTAAACCTGAAAGGTTTTGTCCGAGAACACAAGCTCCATTGATTGTTATGACTTTAAGATTATCACCAGAATGTTCATAATGAAAACACTGAAAGCTACTTTGAATCTCTTTTCGCAGAACTGATGGAGGAACTTGAAGCGACTTGGCGGAGCATTTTTCTTGGTTGTGTCTTATTGTGTTTTATCATTTATATATTTATTTCACTTCATGCATTTTGGCCTTTGGTATGCTTATTGCTGGATTGTGTTTGGACTCTTATATTTTGGTCAGTAATGGTTTCGAATCCGAAATGAAGTTAGCATGTGGTTTATCAAACTTAACATCATGAAATGTTTACTGAGCTTGACTTTCGTTATCGAATAATTGAATCCAATATCATCGCGTGAAATATCTTTGAGATTACTACATGCATTAATTTATTCACCAACTAAATAACTTATTCTGTTATTAAGTTTATTTAACATAAAATACCAATTGTAGTACATAAATACAAATAGCCGGAAATCAATATGGAGCATATTTTTCCAAAAAAGTTGACCAAAAAACTAAACTGATGTCAATCTCCGATACAGAGGCTCTTGTATCTCCTACGTCAATCAATAACCTCTGCCACGCGTGTTCCGACATTTAAAATAAGCTCCGCCCTATTATTCAAATAGTCTAAGAAGAGCATGCGTGGCAGAGGTTATTGATTGACGTAGGAGATACAAGAGCCTCTGTTTCGGAGATTGAACTAATGTTTCATGCATCAAGATATATACCATCGAATGGGTTTTTTATTCCATAAGCCTCCGGGTATAGGCTGGACTGCACGAGCAACTGAAAATTTCTTACACACGACAACAGCTAAGACAGCTACAATAACGATACTAGCGACACCTACACACACACCAATAATGAGGCTGGTCTTTGAAGATTTATCCTCATTGATAGCTGCAAATTTAAAAAAGAATTAGTTCAAAATTCTAATATTGTTGAATACTTATTTCGAAACGTTATGATCCCAGCCATCGTTTTTTTTATCTTTAAGAATGAATTCTTTGCGCTTTGATTATGGATAGATAACACGGACAATCATGACAATAGTCATATTTCTATACAAATTTTACTATTAAGGAGACTATTATTGTAAGCCAATTAAAACATGTAAAAAGAGAAAAGACTGGATCTCCTCTATTTCAATGGATTCCACACTAAATAAATATTCATTTGAACAGAAATGCATATCTGGCCATGTGCAACTTCCTAGTCTTGTACAAAAATAGTTGAATCTAATATTCCTGCATCCTCCTATGGATGTCATTCTGGTTCCTTCTTTGTAGAACTGATTCTAAATACAAATTTAAGTAAATTTATTCACTGTCTCATTTTCCCATTTTTTATATAAAAAATCTTCATATTTTGATATTTTGGATATCAACAATGAGGAACAAAAGTATACGCCAAATCTGATCACTTCAATCTATTTCCTCAGTTGCAATATACCAATGGCGTCTCAACATTTCCGACAACTGAAGATATTGTCAGTCACCAATATGATACATATGTAATTGCTTTCACTCAATCTATACCACTAGGTTTTGTTAGGGATAGGTTATTGTCGTCGAAAGTGTGGGGGTATTGCAATTGTCTCCGTCCATCAGTCAATGCATTTGACGTCCTCCTTCACTTATGGTTTAGGGATTCAATTTCTTTATAGAATAGTTGTATACTATCTATAGATGTACAATGAATTAAGAATTTGGACGGGGGTCAAAAAATGTAAATTTAAGCTTGTGACCTGACCTCAACTTTAACATTTTATTTGTTATATTTTTATCATAAACTTTATGTAAATGTCCAAATAAGACTTTAGAATTTTAACTTTAAAAAAAAAAAAAAACTGGGCCCCACGGTGGTCAAGTTTAAGTTAAAATGAGACCCAAACTTTTAGCATTTTTCAGTGGGTTTATTGATTAAAATTATTCATAGAAATGGCAATAAGTTTTATATTTTATGTACGAGTCCAAACTACTTGCGAGGGGTGTGGAGATCACTGTCTATTCCGACAGTAGCTTTCTAATTTTTCATTATTTGATATTTGTTGATCATTCTCTTTATGTCAAAATAAAGTTTTAGGTATCAATAGCTATGATTTCTATATGTTACCCCAAACATAGTTCATTCAAAAAACAAATGTTACCCGATAAACATTCATCATGTAATCAAATTTGCAAGTTAATCAAATATAAATTACAGACTTATTGTCCAGTACATTAGAATAAAATACTTACGACAGGAAACTAAAAAAGAAAAATTTACGTATCAAAATTTTACAAAATATGAATTCGACCAACGTTTGTCTTTTCTGCAATGCTTAACCTATTGAAGACATAAACCTAAAATACTAGTAGACAATTTAATTTTATAAGGACATTCACTGAGGCAGTGTAGATGCATGGATGGATGGATGGATGGATGGATGGATGAATTATTGTTTAACGTCCAGTGGCAACCAGGTGCATATTAGGACGAGAACATGTTGATGTGATAATGAATATGATCCCTGCTTTGTACTAGACCGACACGCTATGTCGGATTTTTAATGTGATACCTCACGAGGTAACTGTCCGCAGGAAGACATATCACTTCACTCGGACACATTATACTGACTCCGAGCCGACCAGTCTTTGCTCTTACTCCTAGATGCCACGTGCTAGGCGGAGAAGCGGCAAATACTAATTTTAATGTATTTGGTTTGACCCGGCCGGGGATCGAACTCACGAACTTCCGCACTCGGGGTGAGCACGCTACTAGGAGACCATCGAGGCGGTCGTGTAGATGCCCATTTCGTCAAATTACAGTATGTTTTATACACCAGAGTGTCAGGATAGATAGGGGTAGGTCTGTGTACCCATAAAACTAATATGGGACCCGGAGTGTAATCCTCTTTGTCCAAGTGGCCTTCCGCAGGTTTACCATCCGGTCATGGGGATTGAAAACTACGAATTAACTCCTTAATTTCAACGAAAATAAAATTTGACTCACCAACTACAATTTAATATATTTATCAGTACTGTTACTTTTAAGTTTTAGATTTGTACTAATTTTTAATTAAATAGATCATATTTGACCAAACTTTAATCTCGTTATATTGAGTTAAACGTTGATATAATTTCAACGACGTCACGTCCGCCGCTGTTATTTTAGTACAATAGAACAATAGAAAGACGTCATATTTGTCGTCATGGAATATAAAAAATGACGAAAAATTTGAATAGGATTTGCCTCATTCCAAGAATATGAACACATGATGAATCGCGTTTTGCGAAGTGTTAGATTGAACATGGCGTCTACAAAGAGACAAATGACCGAGAAGAGACCGCTTGCCCTGACCTGTTGTTATATTTGAAGTGAAGCTAGCGCAGGAGACCAGGTTACCCATAAAAAGGACAAATATACTTAAGGAGCAATAAAAAAAAAACGTAATCCATTGACAGACAAACCCGGGAAGACAAATGAACAACCACAAGCACAACAAATAAACACAGAAAACTAAAACACAATGAACAACACGAACTCCTATAAAAACCAGGAGTGAACCCAGGTCCTCCGGAAGGGTAAGCAGTTCCTGCTCCGCATACGGCACCCGTCGTGATGTTCAACAAAGTCAATCGGGTGGAAGTCACAAATCTGTGGAGGCACATGAAAGGTTACGACAGTGGGAACAGGTCCAACATCATCTTAGATATTGGCACACTGTAATGGTCAATCAATTCGCGATGACGGCCGTAAAATTTCCTAAGTGATGACATCAACTTATCCCTAATAAAACCTTAGTTAAGAAGCTTTTGTGACAGCAGTAATCCTCTTCGTCGAAAGTCAGGGTAACTCACGCATGCCCTTGAAAATCGGATAGGCTGAGAAACGTAGACGCCATATGCAGGCGATGCTGGTATATTGCTACTAAAGAAGGGAGAATTTTAAACAGGTTTAATCCAATCACTGTTCAGTATCTGTGCCAAGCAGACAATATATCCTCTCTGTTGTGTTTTTGTTTCTGTTATGTGCTCTTTAATATTATTGTTGTTAAGGGTTGGGAAGTGTTGATTGATTGGTATGTCATTGTTGATCTTTCCTATAACCCATTTGGTGTTTCTTCAGAACAACAAATAACTCTTATAAGTTCCAATTTCATATATTTTGCTAGATAATGTTAATCAGGGCCGTTACTGTATATACATACTAAGAGTGTTAGTCAGTTCATGAAGTTGTCCACTTGTTGGTCTTGTAGTTGCAGTTTGACTGGCCTCACATCGTTTAGGATTAGATGTCACTTTAATGCTTGTGCCACTATGCTTCGTTGCCTATTACAAAAAGGAAAGCAACGAAAGAAAGGTTTTTTTCCGGTTTTGTGTAAATGATTTCATACAAAATTTTAGGAAAAAATCAGTACAAGATTTTTTCCTAAAGGCATATAAGATAATGAAATAAGCGCAAAATTTTTCATTTCCTCCAAATTTACATACCTTATAATTTTCTAATAAGTTTATTGATTTGGGATGTTGATCTGTATCGCGTGTATGATATAAACTCCATATAGTGTCTTATTTTAATGTAACTATATATCAAATAAAAATGAAGTGTAACTTCTTATATTAATTAGAACAATAACATCAGATGTCTTTTCTCAATTTTTAAACTTTAAAGCAAATTTTATTTTGCTATCTAAATCATGTCATCTCCGACTGTTAATAGTTTGGTTTTATCTTCTGTGCATAGAGAAAAAATGACACAAAACCATTTTTTTCTATGCTTTTCATTTTATAAAATTCTAACCGTTTCATATCAATAAACAATGACATACCAATCATACACGGCTCTCCAATCTACAGAATTTCAAACAACACAAAATCGCACAAAATACAAACATCGAAACAAGAGAGAGTCAGGTACAGACACTGAACAGTGGTGGAGTTAAACCGGTTTTAAAGATGATACTCACAAAACATACGAATCGAAACGTAGTTAATTGATTAACAGTCGAATCAAAGTTGTACAGTCCACCATAATACGTTCCTCCATCTACCGAGTCCTCATAAATTCCCTCATTAATACAACCAAGTCTTCCATTAGCTGTATGAAGTGGATTGGAGTATTTATTGATTAGCAAAAAAAAAAAATCAGCAAGATGTACGTGTACATGTAGAAGAAAAAATATCAAATACAAGTCAATAAAGAGTCATATTAACTTGGTTGGACAAAGAAACACACAAAAGGTTACATTTACCATGTGCTGGTATTAATACTTTCACGTCATTTTCAACATAACTTTTGAGAAAATAGGAATAAGAGGTAAGAGTTAACGAGACACTATCACGAATGATTGATTACAATTTGGATTATCTTATGGCCTTCAACAAGGAACATCTACCCCCAAACCACAGGACATGCACTAAATGGCCATATTGGTCTTGTTTGTATCAAAAATTTAATAAAACGAATCACAAATCCTACATGAACACAACGAACATATAACACAAACATACAGTTCAGATAGAAAACAATATATATCAGTCCAAATAAGCACTTATTATCAATAAATCATCTTAACTGCAATCTTTCAAACCAAGCTGAGCTTCATATGAAGTTAGAAAAAGGGATTTGTCTTTCAGTAGCAATGTCAGTAAACGCCAGGTGGAGCTGTTTTGGGGGTGTTATGATATTGTAATTATTATGTTTATTTATCTTGGCCTAATTTGTTTTGTGTGGCCTTATAACATGTATAATATGTTTACGTAATACTTATAGTTGTTTACCAAATAATGTTATAACTGCGCAGTTTAGAAATCACTGGAACAATAATAGATACCGATGGAATGACTAGAACTTTCTATTTGACTTACGTAATAATTCTGGTGTGATTCAAACTTCTACCGTATT
Source organism: Mytilisepta virgata (assembly GCA_028015205.1). Classification (NCBI taxonomy): domain Eukaryota; kingdom Metazoa; phylum Mollusca; class Bivalvia; order Mytilida; family Mytilidae; genus Mytilisepta; species Mytilisepta virgata. The sequence goes on from JAPWFG010000023.1 coordinate 1,233,482, forward strand.
CTAGAAGGATCCGTGGTGGTTGTATATACGGACGAAGGTTGGACTTTCAGAGCATAGCATATTGGACCGGACATTAACATTCTTGTGTTCTCAGCTGTTGGATTGACACACTTTTATTTACGTTTCACAGATCGTACTTTTCACACTTTTATTTACGTTACATCATACTAGATTGTGACTGATTGGATATAATATTCCGTTTGGATTTCCGCAACAGTGACGAGAAGAATTCCGGATTAGGAAAAGACGAAGGATTTTGAACAGTTAAGTTGACATTTTAGTTTTGTGTAATATTTTTGTAAACTTGTATATAATAAATCTTGTTAAATTTTATTATTGATTTGTGTCTTTTGTTGGCTACAATTTAAAGGTGATTTCGGCCGTAACAGAAATTGGGGGCTCATCCGGGATAACGTTAATATCTTATTAAATTTTTTCAGTATTTTTATTAGAATTAGCCAACAAAATTCTACAAAATGGCATTTGATGCTGGTAAATTTTTGAAAACGCCAGACCTGGAAGGGTTTGATAAATTAAAGAAAGAAGAATTAGTGTTGCTTGCTAAACATCTAAAAATAGATTTTAGAGCATGTATGAGAAAACAAATTATAAAAAATTTGGTAATAGACAATTTAGTTGACTTAGAAATTTTTGGTGAAGAGGCTCTTGACCTCAAGGTCGAAAATGTTGATGCTTTCAAATTAAAACAGCTTGAATTAGAACATGAACTTAAATTAAAACAATTGGAAAACGAAGTTAAATTAAAACAATTAGAAAAAGAAGATGAATTTAAATTAAAACAGTTGGAAAACGAAGTTAAATTAAAACAATTAGAAAAAGAAAAAGAAGAAAAACAGGCAGAACTTGAAATGAGAGAAAGGTTAGAGAAGGAGAAAATAAAAACGGAATTAGTCAAAGTAGAAAGCAACACTAAATTTGAGTCAAAATCAGAACATTTTGATGCAGCAAAAAATACCCGTTTGGTTCCCAAATTTTGTGAAAAAACAGTTGATAAATTTTTTCCACAATTTGAGAAAATTGCTCAAAATCTGAAATGGCCAAAGCCTTATTGGACTACAATGCTGCAAAGTGTTTTTGTGGGCAAGGCCGCTGAAATTTACTCAGCTCTTTCTTCAGAAAAAAGTTCTGATTATGACACTGTTAAACAGGAAGTTTTGAAAGCTTATGAGCTAGTGCCAGAAGCATATAGACAGAAATTTAGGTCTTATATAAAAAATTTGAAACACAAACCTATGTTGAATTTGCTAGGGAAGAAGAAGATCTATTTGATAAATGGTTTACGTCAAAGAAATTAGGTAACAATTTTGATAAATTAAGACAATTAATGCTATTAGAAGAGTTCAAGCAGTGTGTTAATTTAGACTTAAAAACACATTTAGATTACAAAACTGTTGAGACATTGCAAGATGCAGCTGTTGTTTCCGATAATTATACCCTTTCACATAAAAGAAGTTTCAAAGGTCAAAATTTTACTTCAAACGGAAATTACAAAAATCAAAAAAAGTCCGTCTAGTTATAATATGTCTGGTCCAAAATTTGATACTTTTGAGAAGTCACTAACTTGTGCTTATTGTAAGAAAAATGGTCACCTGATGGCTGATTGTTTTAGACTCCAGAAGAAGAATGAAAGAGATCATAAGCCCAAGTCCAGTGCTTGTACGACACCCGTTGTTACCAATAAGTTGGAATGTCCTGCGAGTCAGGCTTTTAAGTCCAGTTTTTGTGATTACATGGAGGATTATAAGCCCTTTATGTCTGATGGGTTTGTTTCTATTGTTAATAATACTACTCCTCAGCCTATTAAGATTTTACGGGACACTGGAGCTTCTCAGACTTTGTTGTTAGAAGTTGTGTTGCCTTTGTCCGAGGAGACGTCCGTTGGTGCCTCCGTTTTGTTACAAGGTGTGTTCCCCTCCATCGTATTTATTTGAAGTCAGATTTAATTACTGGACCAGTTGTTGTGGGTGTCCTACTCTCCCTGTTGAGGGTGTTTCATTATTGCTAGGGAATGATCTAGCTAGGAACAAAGTGGTTGCTGAACCAATTGTTACAAGTGAACCGGTGGTGGATGTTAAATCACCTGAAGATGATGTTGAACTGTATCCAGCTTGTGTTGTTACTAGGGCGATGGCAAGAAAACAACAAGACGAGGATTTACAAGAAGGCCAGTGTGATTATATGGACCTTTCTGACTCTTTCTTTGCCTACATTGAAGGTCTCGGTAGCTCAGAAAAGGCCATAAGACCACCTGGTACTAACAAGCATGTAATTATGCCATGGCCAGACGTGAACAGCCATTCATTAGACAAAAGAACATTTAGGGAAGAACAGAATAAAGACCCTGAGGTTCTTCAGCTCTGCAAGAGGGCTCTACCCCAAGAAGAAGCAGACAAAGTGGCCGAATGTTACTACCATCAAGACAGCATTTTGATGAGGAAGTGGAGGCCCCTGATGCTATCCCTGAGGAGGACTGGAGAGTGGTATACCAAGTGGTGGTGCCTAACTTCTATAGGCAAGAAATTATTGGTCTTGCCCATGACACCCCCTTGGCTGGACATTTAGATATAAGGAAGACTTGCCTTAAGATATTACAACATTTCTACTGGCCCAGACTTAGAAATGATGTCACATAATACTGCAAATCATGCCATATATTCCAGGTTGTTGGCAAGCCTAACCAGAAAATACCACCAGCACCACTTCTGCCAATTCCAGCCTTTGAAGAACCTTTCAGCCGAGTGCTTATTGATTGCGTTGGACCTTTACCAAAGACCAAGACTGGAAATGCTTATTTACTGACGATCATGTGTACATCCAATCGCTTTCCTGAGGCTATTCCCCTAAGGAATATCAAGACACCAACTATTGTCAAAGCTCTTATCAAATTTTTCACATTAGTAGGACTTCCTAAGTCTATACAGTCCGACCAGGGTTCAAATTTTATATCAGATTTATTTCAGCAGGTCGTTTACCAGTTAGGGATTGCTCAGTATAGATCAAGTGCTTATCATCCAGAATCTCAAGGTGCATTAGAACGTTTTCATCAAACATTGAAGAACATGATTAGAACTTTTTGTCTTCAATTTGACAGGGACTGGGATGATGGTGTTCACTTTCTACTTTTTGCGGTCCGAGAGGCTGTTCAAGAATCCCTTGGTTTTAGCCCCTTTGAGTTAGTGTTTGGTCATACTGTAAGGGGACCTTTGAAATTGATTAAGGAAAAATGGCTTACTGAACACACTGACTTGAATCTTCTAGACTATGTATCTAGATTTAAAGAAAAATTGTATACTGCTTGTCAAATTCCTCAGAAAAACTTAAAAACTGTACAGAATAAGATGAAAATATGGTATGATAAAGATGCCACTGACAGAGTTTTTGAGCCTGGTGATCAGGTATTTGTACTTTTGCCAGTCCCTGGGCATCCTTTACAGGCTAAATACTGTGGTCCTTATACAATCGACAGTAAAATCAATGATTTGAATTATATTGTAAAAACTCCAGGTCGGCGTAAACAAAATAGAGTGTGTCACATTAATATGTTAAAACCATATTTTGAGCGTACTAATGAAGGTGAGAGTAAACCAGTTGCCACTTTAGCCATGGTTAAATCGGAGAACGATCATGACAAACCAGACATAATTGAACCATCTTTTGATTCCAAGACTATGGAACAAACTGTTAGATTGAAAAATTCTGAAATTTTATCAAATTTAGACTCAAAACTTGCACATCTGACTTTCGATCACAGAGAAAAATTGAAAACTTTGGTATTTTTTTTTTTAAATCTTTTTCCAGATGTGCCAAACAAAACCACTGCTGTTTGTCATGTTGATGTAGGTGATGCTTCTCCAATTAAGCAACATCCTTACCGGCTTAATCCACTTAAACTTGATGTTATGAGGCAAGAAATTAGATATATGCTTGACAATGATATTATTGAGCCGAGTAACAGTGAATGGAGCTCTCCTTGTCTTCTTGTACCCAAACCAGATAAAACCTTTCGTTTCGTTACTGATTTCAGAATATTAAACTCAGTTTCAAAATCTGACTCCTATCCGATTCCAAGGATAGATGATTGCATTGATAACATTGGACAAGCAAAATTCGTAAGCAAATTCGATTTATTAAAAGGTTACTGGGAGGTCCCCCTGACCCCGAGAGCTCGTGAAATATCAGCTTTTGTCACACCAGACGGCTTATTTCAATATACTGTCATGCCGTTTGGTATGAAAAATGCTCCAGCTACATTTCAAAGAATGATTAATAATGTTATAAAAGATTTAGACTGTTGTTATGCTTATATTGATGACCTTATTGTATGTAGTGATAGCTGGGAAGAGCATTTAACACATTTATATGATACTTTTGATAGATTGTCACAATCAAATTTGACTGTTAATCTTGCTAAAAGTGAATTTTGTAAGGCCACTGTTGATTATTTAGGGCACACAGTTGGCCAAGGTCAAGTGAAACCTATTATGGCTAAAGTGGATGCAATTACCAATTTTCCTCCTCCTACAAATAAAAAACAACTTATGAGATATTTAGGCATGATTGGATTTTACAGAAAATTTTGTTCAAATTTTGCTACTGTTGTTCAACCGTTGACTCATCTTTTACGGAAAGATTCTAAATTCATCTGGAGTGATAATTGTCAAAACGCTTTTGAAAAAAGCAAATCACTTTTAATTAATAGTCCCGTTCTTATCACACCAGACTTTAAAAAGCAATACAAACCTGCCGCTGATGCAAATGATGTAGGAGTTGGAGCTGTTTTATATCAAGAAACAGATGATAATGTTGAGAAACCTATATCATATTTTTCCAAGAAATTAGATAAACATCAGAAATATTATTCCACTATTGAAAAAGAATGTTTTGCACTGTTGTCTGCACTTCAACATTTTGATGTATATTTAAATCCCACTATGCATCCTATTCTGGTTTATACTGATCATAATCCTCTCACCTTCATACGTAAAATGAGAGAAACAAGAACCAGAGGTTGACTAGGTGGAGTTTATTGTTACAGGAATATGATATTATTGTAAAACATATTAAAGGTAAAGATAATGTAATAGCAGATGCTTTATCTAGATCTTATTGAAACACTGTATCATACTATATATTTTTGTATATATTGTTCATAAAGTTCTCGTTACACTCAAACTTCTTTTAAGGGGGAGGTGTTATGATATTGTAATTATTATGTTTATTTATCTTAGCCTAATTTGTTTTTTGTGGCCTTATAACATGTATAATATGTTTACATAATACTTATAGTTGTTTACCAAATAATGTTATAACTGCGCAGTTTAGAAATCACTGGAACAATAATAGATACCGATGGAAAGACTAGAACTTTCTATTTGACTTACATAATAATTCTGGTGTGATTCAAACTTCTACCGTATTCTAGAAGGATCCGTGGTGGTTATATATACGGACGAAGGTTGGACTTTCAGAGCATAGCATAATGGACCGGACATTAACATTCTTGTGTTCTCAGCTGTTGGATTGACACACTTTTATTTACGTTTCACAGATCGTACTTTTCACACTTTTATTTACGTTACATCATACTAGATTGTGGCTGATTGGATATAATATTCCGTTTGGATTTCCGCAACAGTGACGAGAAGAATTCCGGATTAGGAAAAGACGAAGGATTTTGAACAGTTATGTTGACATTTTAGTTTTGTGTAATATTTTTGTAAACTTGTATATAATAAATCTTGTTAAATTTTATTATTGATTTGTGTCCTTTGTTGGCTACAATTTAAAGGTGATTTCGGCCGTAACAGGGGAAGTTATTTGAAAACTGGATTCCGCTTCTTTACAACCTTTTCCAGCCTATTTTGGAACCAGTATACTGTAAACGAACTGTGGTTTCCGCCCAATGGCGCCCCTAGTGTTTACTGACATTGCTACTTTCAGATGTATTATATACACACAGGGGCCTCGGTGGCCGAGAGGTCTAGGTAGTTCGTCATGACTACTACTGATCACTAGCCTGTCAACGCTGGGGTTGTGAGTTCGAATCTCACCTGTGGCGCGGTGTGTTCGACTCCGACCTTAATTGACAAGGATTGCCAATTTTCCTACCGAAGGTCGGTGGTTCTCTCCGGGTACTCCGGCTTCCTCCACCAATAAAAACTGGCCGCCGCGAAATGGCCAAAATGTGCTGAAAACGGCGTTAAACCCCGACTAAACAAACAAACAAACATATATACACACATATACATATATATATATATTATCACAGCACGAAGCAAATTCAAACGGATCAATCATACAATTTTCAAAATCAAATGCAGAGATCACATACTAGTACCTGAAAACATAGACGATGAACACACAGTTTCATAAAACTGCAGTTCCTGTCTACTTGTACAGACTGTTAAATTGTCGTTGGTACAACCTGTAGTCCCAGCTGATGTTGTTAACTTATAGTTGAAATTGCCAAGTAACAAGGACAAACAGTTTGTTGTGGCAGATTTTTCTGATCCTAGTTGTAAAATATGTAATTAACATCATAACGTATACTAATACAGATATATTTTTATAACAGAACATGGTGGTTTATTTTTATTTGACTTTTGGACTAGCTAAATCAGCCAATTGGTGGTGTTTTTTATTTTTTTATTTTCGTACATTTAATTGTATATACGTGCAAATTCATATTCTTTATTATCTGTAATGACTTATGATGGCAGAGTATACAGTTGTTTTGGTTGTCTAAAATGGCACCGACAAAACCACAAAAATTACTTTACAATAGAATGTTATGTATATACATGTAAAACGAAAAAACATAGGATGCAAACAAACAGCTTCTTCAGATAGAGATTTTTGTTAAATACTTGCAACTGTTACAGTGTTTATTTTGGCAGCAATTGATGCTAGCATGTAGATGAAATTCCCTAGAATACCAGACACTTTAAAACTAAGTTTAGGCACATTGGTATCTTTATAAATTGACATGAAATTGGTTTTACTCATCATAGATAGGTAGGCTTGATTATCACTTCCGAAAATCTCTATTTGAATGGTGACCTTGTTTTTGCAGTAATATTAAAACCTTAAACCAAAGTATTTATTAAAGCAACATACAAATTCCAGCAATATTAAATTCTCCAACTTTTTTTAGATACGCTATTATTTATTATCTTTTTGGATAGATTTTTGAATAAATCATACGCCGTAGAGGATAATTTAACCCACATGTATGCAGATTGTTTTCATTGATGATTTCATTATCATACATATAGGTGATTTTGTCAAACGGCCTAACTTAGAATTGGCTGATGGCATGGGGTGTCAGAGTGCACTCCGTATATTTCCAGTCATTTTGCGATGAACAGTTAACAATATTGTTCGATCTAAAATTTATTTTCTGCCAAGAAAATTGTATCCAACCAGCATCTATGATACCCCAAGCAAGTTTTACAATTCAATGATTTTTCGCCCATTAAGACAACTAAAGGACACGGTCAATATAATTTTAGGAACAGTAGTATATATCTCAAACATTTAAACGATTCCACAATGAGACAGGAAGACAAAAGATACCTAAAGAGGAAAATCTTTATAAGAATAATTAAGGTATCCGGACCATAATAGATAATGATAAAAAAATTGTATCTCCTTTTGACCCTGAATGGCGGAACCAAACAATTTAAAGCTGAAATTTTGTATATATATTTTTCTCAAGTTGAAACACACTTTGTTGCTTATATGCAGTGTCTGTAAAAATTAGTTAGTTATATTAGAATTTCCGAAGTTTGCCGATAATTACCGAGGTCATTTCAATTGCGTTGTATGGAACATCCGGGAACTTTTAAATAATCACGTGGTCATTTATGGTCCGGATACCTTAATAGATAAATCACGTAAAAACATCATTTCCAGTCTACGTACCAGATCTTACGATACTATTAAACTCGGCTGTGGAAGGACTTTCTTGACACGCTTGACTAATGGAGGGTGTTGTTTCAAAGAACGATATGCGCTCATTATTGAAGATAATTGACGTTGCTGCAAATAGAAACACAAAGAGGTCTTATATCATAACACAGCCATGTCTGAAACTTGAAAGGAAAAACACGTATATACGACAGTACTTACACACCAAACATTAATCTACCTGTACAGCTCATTTTGCAACTGATTAACACTAAATTAAGTCGTTATTTCCAATCTATGTCAATTGTTCATACAATATATTTATATTTTTCAAATTACGATGTTTTCAATGAAATGTTCACACTGACGTCAATGTTTTTTAAGAAAGGTGTCATTTTGTATGTCTCATCTATTACACAGACAAAATACAGTGGCCCTAGATTTGGTTAATCTGTTCGTTCTATGACTTGATACCATTTTATCTCACTTATATAAGTTCTATTTTTCTTTTCTTTTTTTCTTGCCATTAGCGTAGTGCAATTTGTAGAATATAAAATAAACCTAGTCATTGATCTGATTTTATTATTTTCAACTAAAATATGATATTCTTTTAATTTTTCTGTGACATCACGATAGAGATTAAGCTTTTTTCTCCTACTCTTGACGTGTTCAATCGGTGGGATAAAAAAACATACTATTTTTAACCACTTCCCGTTGATTAAACTTTTACGTGGAAATTACCTCAGTTTTTTCTAGAGTTATTGGAACGATAAACTAGAGAAGTCCCGAAGTGACGTATATGTAAACAAACTACATAGCAACGACATTTTCTTGTGGTTTTTATCGAAATTCACAGGAGAAACAAATTCTCCTTCAATTTACTCGTGAGTTATGGAATTTCTCCACCCTCAATAGTTAAATTTTCGATTTTAACACGCTGAAAATCGGAAATTTAACTATCTCGGGAAGGGGGGGAGAAACTCCATAACTCACTCGTACCTGAAGGAGAATCTATATTTATACCTGTTAATTAAACAACCGTTGACCAATTTTAAAGACATTTGTACTCGCATATATTTTCGTATATCACGTTTCTAATTTTGTATTATTTGCATATTTTCTCTTTTTCATTTTCCTTTTATTGTTTTTTTTCAAAATCTTGTACTTACCTGAATTCATATAGAAGTAATATGAATTACTGTTAACGTTATGAAATTCAAAACAAATCACAGCATTTCCTGATGTGCCTAAGGCTGTTATTGTATCTTGTGACCTAAATTGAAGCACAATAAAAAACAAGTGTGGACCCTAAAAGATGTCTCGCCTGTCCGCGCTTGACCCAGAATAACATGCACTATCAAAGACCATGCTATCATTTGCTATCATCTACTGACCAAAGATGATTGATGTACCACATGTAGTATTTTAGATATGAACCTTTACACAAACTTTAACCTGAGTCATTCAAGCAGAAAATGTAGGGCAGAGTGATCCAATTATCATTTGAAGCAGCATCACTCTCCAAGACGGATCTACTGACCAAAGATGATTGATGTAGCACATGTAGTATCTTAGATAATGCAAACTTTAACCTGAGGTGGGACAAACGGACAGACACTTGGACGGACGGACGGACGGACTGACAGACAGACACTCGGACGGGCGAGATACTATATACCCTCCACAACTCAGTTGGGCGAGGGGATAACAATAACTAATCAATCAATAATTTTTCTATGGATCATCAAACTGTGCATTTTAAGTATTTCGTGCAAACCACCAAAAGATAAATAAATTGTCTCAAAATTTTGATGATTGCACCATACTGCGCGCACCATCGCTCATTTTATGTCAATTCTTCGAGAACCGGCATTCAAGTGATAAATCAATGGCTTTTTTGTATGCTAATTTTAAATTTCAGAACCACCCATATTTATATAAAATTTTGTGTCAACAAATATAACAATTTTGAAACAAAGTTTAAATATATACTTATCCTTTTTATATTTATATCAATCCAAATATTCTTATTGAAAGGACATCCACACAAAAATTAACATTACATTACAGACTTATTTACAAAGTCATGAATCAATAGATCAATAGTTTTGATATGTTTTAGTAGTTCTCACAATTTTGCCAGGGGCTATTGAGGGTTGTGAAATTATTTATGTGTGAAATTTAATAAACAAGATCTTTGGTTTTATGATCAACAAAATACTTTTTCTCAAATAGATTATATACATAATCATGTAAGTTTTGTATCAATTATCTTAGGTATGCCATTCGAAGAGAAAAAACTAGATGGAACTTTATACACAAAGTTATACTTCTCCCCCCCCCCTTCCTGTTTGTCTATCCCCTAATTAAAACATTAGTGATCAATCTGAAAATATGAGGTGGGCAAGTTCTTATATATATGGCGAGTCTAGATATTGCAGTTGCTGAAAAATGGACTGTAAAAGAAAAAAATTGACAAAGTCACTGAACCATGAAATTGAGGTCAAGGGCACATGAAAGGTGTCAGACTGGCATGTACCCATACAGATCTTGCTATAAGCCATGTATGATGAGTCTATTCATTGTAGTTGCTGTAAAATAGACTTTAAAGAAAAAAATTGACAAAGTCACTGAACCATGAAATTGAGGTCAAGGACACATGACAGGTGTCAGACTGGCATGTACCCATATAGATCTAGCTATAGACCATATCTGATGAATCTAGTCATTGCACTTGCTGAAATATAAACTTTTGAGGAAAAAATTGACAAAGTCACTGAACCATGAAATTGAGGTCAAGGGCACATGAAAGGTGTCAGACTGGCATGTACCCATACAGATCTTGCTATAAGCCATGTATGATGAGTCTATTCATTGTAGTTGCAGAAAAATGGACTTTAGAAGAAAAAATTGACAAAGTCACTGAGCTGTGAAATTGAGGTCAAGGACACATGACAGGTGTCAGACTCCCATGTACCCATATAGATCTTACTATATACCAAATATGATGACTCTAAACATTACAGTTACTAAGAAAGGGACTTGAATGTAAAACTATGTCGCAGATTTTCGAAGTTCACTGAACCGTGCAATTGAGGTCAAGGACAAATGACAGGTGTCAGACTGGCATGTACCCATATAGATCTCACTGTAGACCAAATATAATAACTCTAGGTATTATAGTTTCTGAGAAAAGGATTTGAATGTAAAACTATGTCGCAATGTTTATGTGGGTATTGAACCATGAAAAAAAGGTCAAGGTCATCTAAAAATGTGCTGCTGAAAAGGTCATCACTTCATGCACCTGTGGACCAAAGATGAACATTGTAAGTATTATACTTTAAAAGTTATTAAGGTTTTACAAAAAGTTAACGCCGTCGCCGTCGCCGTCGCCTTCGCCGTCGCCGCCGGATTGCTATACCTATGTCTCGCTTCCAGCGACTTTCGTCGCAGGCGAGACAAAAATATACGGTTAGCCCAAATGAAAATCAATTATTCAGACAAGCATGACAAGGTGTAAGATAGTAAAGGCACTGACAAACTTGACCCTAAAAGCTCTTTCCTCTGTTTTTACACATTGATCTGCTATTCTGTCTCTTTTTTCATTATATATTCTGCCAATATCAAAGCTTGCTAAATTTTCCTGCAATATATTTATCTGCCTCTCCCGAGTCAGAAACCTTTTTCTCACTAATGAGACAGCCCAGAACCTATTTTTAGCAATGTGAGATATCCTTGTCTTTCCGGTGGGTGAGATAAGAATTTCACGCTTGTTTTCCCGCAAAATTTTCGCGGTTCCGACAATCGTGATTATTTACTGTTTGAGCGATATTTAACACATATATAGTTTGAGTTTTTATTAGTCTTACCTATTCCATATTGTCCATATCGTTTTATATTTAAAGGTTTCACTCGTCGGTGGCTTGAATTATTCAAAATACATCCAATACACAAAAGCACATACACATCAGACACAAAATGTACATAACGCACTACTTTCATGCGGAGATAACTCCGTTTGTTTCCTACGCATAGAATACGTTGTATGACACACTTGCTTGAGTAAATATTAGTGAGAAAAACGATCAAAACACCGGTGTTAAAGTGCAAGACGGAAAAATCTCAGAACCCCCGTGAAAGATTTCCATTGGGTGTCTGAGATTTTTCCGTCTTGTACTTTCACCGGTGTTAGATCCTTATAACCTTTTTTCCTTTGTAATTGCATACCTCAAAAAGATGGTCGCAAATTGACGACAATTCCTCATATGAGAATGAAATAATTATGTAATACGACAACTGCATTTATATGAGTAAGCTGAACATTCTGTAGTTTATCAAAATTATGTTTGTAGTAAATTTCCATTATATTAGTGTGTTTTAAATCATCTACTTTTATTTGTGAATATGGATAAATCAAAGTTGAAATTAATTTTTTTTGACATTCGTTCGTATACATTCATAAATTATAAATAATATATTATACTTTTTATAGTTTTATCCAATGAAATTCTGTTGTTTTTACCACATAATTACAGTGTAATGTCAATTAATGAATTAAATGAAGCTAAAAAAAAACTGATACATGAAGGTCATCAAAATACCAAAGACTCAAAGTAATAGCATGCTGCTCAAAACCTCACGTAGGCGGCTTGGCTTACTCTATACAGATATAATTAATATATAGACGTCTGAATATTAACCAAGCACTGTTAAAATTAGTTTTTAATATTGTCAAATTTAAGTATTCCCTCAGTCTCTCTAGTAGTAGGGGATGGGATCTTTTAGCCCCCCCAAAAACCCAGGGCGTCAGAGCGCACCCAAATATGGTCATGCCCCGCCCCCCTTTTCCATATATGGACATACGCCCCTCCCCCCTTTTCTATATATGAACATCCGCCTCACCACCGACGTGAGTCATCAGATCATCGCGCAGTCCTTATTCGGTCAACAAAGTCTTATGAGTCATCAAGACACCGAATGGTAAATACGTGAGTCATCGCGCAGTCCTTATTCGGTCAACAGATTCCAATGACTCATCAAGACACGGATTGCTAGTATGAGTCACCGATCACGCATGTTTACACATGCCGATATTATTCGAAAGGGTGTTGACCTTATTTGGAGGCAATACAATTGATCTGAAAAGAACCAATGAAAAACCCGAAACGTCATTGTAAAGTAACGCGCACCGATGCCCAATACTTCATTTACCCACTAACCGAGATGGAGAACGCACGTTGCAATATAGAGCTGGGAAACAACAGATTCGTTTAAGCTACGGAGTGGAAAGATCAAATTAGAATTGACATTAGAGAGTGGAAGTATAAAGATCGAAAATTAGTGCCTACCAAAAAGGGAATTAGCTTACCCCTTCAGAGGTGGAAAATGTTGGTCGACAGCTTGGAGTTTCTAGATTTGGCCCTGTCGGAAAGAAGAAAATACATGACACACCTGGGAAGAAACGTGTATGCCACAACTCAAGCAAATAATGACAATATTAATATCCGTCAGTACTGGTTACCACCCCACAACACCGAAGTCGCCCCACGAAAAAAGGAATAACTTTACGCAAGGAAGAATACGCTAAGTTGAAAAACATTGTCGTTTTGATTGGAGATGTCGTCCCGTGTCCATATAGTTCCGATCATCAGAACCAATTAGGATTGTTAAGATGTCCAGAATGCAACCCCGACAGCTTTACAGAATGGTGAAACATAGTTCTAGTGATTTAAAAAAGACTGGTTAATCCAATGTCTAGAATTGAATATACTGTATAGAATTGAATATACTATAATAAAATGTAGAAAACTTTGTTATCTCTTTTTTTCATGTTTGTGTTTAAGATGTAAAAGTAATTTCAGAGAAATTATCATGAAGTGATTTTTTTAATAGAGGAGTACCGTAAAACCTGTTGAACCGAACTGTTTGTCATGTTATCAAAATCACCACAAAGTTCGTCTATTCAAGGCTCACCAGAGGTGCTTTACCAAAAGACTACACTATATGAATTTAAAGAGCATAGAACAATAAAATCAATTAATGCAGAACCAAATTAAACAATTGTTTTACCCCGGTGCATTGATCTTTAACCTCAAATTACCCATACTAGACTGAGCATGCTGATAACGAACGTCGACTTCTAGGTCATGACCTATCTCATTACAAATACACTAAAACCAATCAAATATTGATTAAACCGATGCAACAAAATTGGTTTATTTATTCCCCGATAATATCCTATTATGTGATTTATATTCTTACTAATAACAGTCCGTTATCATATAAAACAAAACCGTTATCGTCGGTAGGGTTAGCAGACACTGCCTGTTGCAACAAAGGAAACTTTTGTTTTTATCTCAGTACAGCTTATCTTTCACCTTAAATTACCCCTACAAGAGCATGCTGACCTATCTCAAGCCAGATGTCATGCTAGCGAACAAACCAAACAAATATTGATTTCAAAACCGATCATTTAGTGTTAATACAGACTTTGTCAATTCACTCACGACAAACAAAACCACATTAAATGCTCTTGCATAGTTGCAACACACCCATCTATGAAAAAAGGCAATTGAGGAAACAATGCTTTACTAAACAATTCTTAAAATATATAACTAACGGGAGATCTACATTTTATCGAAATCGTTAGTTTCGTCTATTATAAACTCATCAGAAGCGCTCTTCCCAAATAGTTTAAAATAAATAAAATACTTGCATGAGGTTTATCAACCGATGAGTCATACAATGTTACACCACGTCATCATACATAAGATGGTTAAATCATTTGTCTTGGGTATGAGTCATATACGTAATGCTTACACCATGAGCCATCACGCATGTTATGACTAAATAAGGTAATTAGTCTTCGGTATGAGTCATACAATGCTGACGTGAATCATTCTTATCGAATGCACATGCATTATCAAATATGGTAAACACACTTCTGACTGAATGTGCATGACCAAATACGGGAATGTCAACTTCCGGATTTTTTTTTTTTTTTTTTTTTTTTTTTTTTTTTTTTTTTTTAAATTAAGCTCGTATTATATAACGACCAATAAGAATAAGTGTTACAGTGACACAAGTGTATAAAAACGTGACCTAATAGACGTTTACATCATTTTCACGATGGAGTTTCAATGTGATATTTGTTTCAAAACTTTCTCAAGACAATCCGACCTTAATAGACATAAGAAGTCTATTCATAATAAATCAGAGTCGTTTGCCTGTGACAAATGTGAAAAGAAGTTTAATAGAAAAGACAAATTGGACGACCATTTCAGAAAGTGTTCCATTATTTGTAAATATTGTGACAGTAATATATCTGTGTTTGCGTTCGTTTTACATCGGTCAAGAACATAGACTTTGGCGTCATAGACCTGATTTCTTTGTTCACTTGCAATGGGTGTGTAGGAGTGTGGCACCATGGTCAATATCAGATAAGGCAAATAATTCTAAACATATGCAATCCATGTATTTTATATAACCAATACTTTTCATGACATCTCTACAGATGCAATATGAGGTTGATTGACTAAGAATTTGATAAATAGGAAGCTAATTAAATCCACAGTATTATCTTTACCACAAGTGAAAGAGCATTTAATTAAAGTCAAAAGGTGATAACCTTTAATCAGAAAAATAAAATCTTATCCGATGATAAATTATATCATTAACCACTTGTGAAACTATTATAAGCATATGCCAGATATTTGCTGATGAGAATAGAGCATTTATCAAAAATGATAGAGTTTCATGTCTACTTAGAAAATTGACAGTTTTAACAAATTAGATATTTAACTGGAGCTTTTTAAATCTCTTTGTAACTAATACTAAGTCTAAATGAACACCAAAATAAACAAAATAAATATATATCGGATAATCTTATCAACTTTGATATACACACAGATGGTATACGTTAGAAGGGAAATAATTATTGATAATATGATTTGACCAAGACGAACGGAGTAGTGACTTGATGAATATGTTTATTTATATATTAGAAGTATATCTTTTATATTTGATTTGATCGACAACATTTTAGGCACACTATCAAATACTTTTTTTATTTTTTAGTCCACTAAACCGACACCCGAACCAACACCGGGTCCTTCTGAAGGATTCCGATGCCGACTATGTACGGCACGTTTCCCTCACACACGTCAACGGGGGAAGCACCGTGGGAAACTGAAGAAGACGACAACAAACAAAACGCATTGATATTTTATTCATGACAAAACATGTTCATGACATGATTATATTCAACGATTTATTGATAATAGTCTTTCAATTCGTCTTCGATCTGTTTTGGGTCTCTAGCAGAGAGTTCATTGACGATGTGCTCCATGGTAAAGTTCTTGTGTCTGTCCTGGATAAATCGAACGCAATATAATCCACAGCTGTCTCCGTCCCGAGGTTGCACACGAACCTTGTTGAACATGTATTGAGGACCGTTGACTATCAAAACGTTTTTGAAGTGACGGTGATAGGTTTCGGGTGCCCGTCCAAAGGAATCGAAGAATTCGGCCGGTCCGTCTTTGGGAAAATGAAACGCTACCCAGTGAATGCCTTTTCCGTCGCAATCGTCCGTGTTGACGACAAAACTCCAAGGTCTGTTCTCGACTTTGGCTGGAAGGTCGTTGGCGCAGCACACATTGACCGGTAAGTCTTCGAGGTAACATTCCAACTCGTACCCGTAGGTTCCTTTGACGTCATTGCTCTCCTTTCTACATCGTTTGCGCGGCGGTTGACAATCTCTCTCTTGATGCTGTCTTCTTCGTCAATATCCATATCGTCTTTCGAGTCGGCGGTTTCTTCCTCCTCTCCCTTCCCCAAGATGTTGTCTCGCAGTCTCAAATGATCTGGTGTATCGGCCTTTAAGTCCACTAGAAGATAACTATGGGGACTCTTCGTCGCCTGTTCGAAGACCCTTAGTAGATAATCTCTATTCCGCGGATACATCTGTCTTCCCAATGTGGCAATAGGTTGAAGATCGACTGGGTTGTTAAAGAGGACTAGGTAATGGCAGTTTCTTCTCTGAGTCGGATCTTTGCCAAAGTACAGGTTCTGATTAACGGAGACGACCGACAGGTTCCGATGATGCGATCCTTCTATGAAGAGGTCGTTGATTCGAGGGTCCTTGATGGACATCATGTCGTCCAATACCACCATGTTTCTTTTGCGGGTGTCAAAATAATGGTCGGCGTCCAAGTCCGAAGGTATTCGGCGAACAAACTCCACCCTTGGTTCCACTTCCCGTCGTATTTCGTCATAGAGCGGTTGCCATCGTTTGTACAACCAGACAATTCTCTCTGGTGTGGGAGTCATCGCGCTTTGTGCTCGTCTCAGCATTTCTTTGACAAAGTACGTCTTGCTGCAGGACGAAGGTCCCGACACGATCATGGTGAAAGGATGTCGGAAGCGAAAACGATGCTCAGGCGTCGACGGTGGCGAATGTGGTGGTGGCGGTGGTGGTGGTGGTGGGGACGGTGGTGGTGCTCCTCTTCCATGCATTTGACGATGATGTCTCAACATGGCATCTCTTCTGGAAAACGGTATGTGACAGGAAGGACTCTTCATCTTTAACGATCCGTATTACTCTCTTCCTCTTATAACTTTTTGGAAGTGGAACAAACAGAACACGTGATCATCCTTACATCGACAGATGTTTAAATGATCGTCTTTTAAGGTAATTTCCATCGTTTTCATGTCGCTGTTACGGACCATTACGTAGCGAGGTCGTTCAAAGACAATATCCGTTATCTCTTCGTTTCGTACGGACACAGACTGTAAGAGAGGTTGGAAGTTGTCTCTAACGTAAGACCAATCCCCAACCACATCGCTGCACACGTAAATCCTTTTCGTCGGTGATTCGAATGCAGGCACGAACGTCAACTCTAGCAAGGCACATTCCCACAATCCATCCATGGAGTAAGTCTTGGGTAGCATTATTCTGAACTGACCTCCGTTATTTTGAGGGAAGTGCTCCAGCGAATCGCTGCTATTGACAAACAGGTAAAACTCTTCCATCGTGTATGAAATGTACATCTTTTCTATCTCCTCTTATAAACTTTTATCACACCACCACCGCCACCACCACAACCACACTAACCCATGCGTTGTAGAACTCTAGCGTATCAACGCACGCGGAGTCTAGCCTCTTATATGGATTGACATTTTCCGTTACAGTTAATGGTTCCGTTAGAAAATAACAGACAGTTTCCTCCAATGTTTCGATGTTGCCAGATCAGTCCCGAAAACGAACGAGGATCGTAGCGGACGTTTGACAAACGATAGGTCAACGCACGTAAATCGATGGAACATGCCAAATTGGATTGTGCGACGACGTTGGTCAGGTACATTCCAATAAATCTGCTAACTCTTCACACTCGTGGACTCGAAGAGCTTCGATAAAGAGTCTATAGGCTCGAGACCCTCTTCTCGTCAGGGTGAAGATCAATTGTCTGTTTTTACGCCTACTCGTGTTTTGATAGACGATGTCCTCGGCAAGATCTTGGGTCAAAATACGTTGTGCTACCAAATAATTCACGACTTCTTCCGTGGGTGTTTCTTCGACTAATCGTACTAAATGGCTCAGGAGCTTCTTTTGGTCACGTCTGTCCATGTGAACGGATAATGATGAAATGAAACAGGCACGTTTCTACCCCGCTTTCAAATAAAATTCGATCTTTTTGATTGGATGATTTTTGATCACGTGGTATAGGGTTAACGTGACCAAATAAGGACTGAGCGATGACTCACGTATTTACCATTCGGTGTCTTGATGACTCATATAAGACTTTGTAGACCAAATAAGGACTGCGCGATGATCTGATGACTCACGTCGGTGGTGAGGCGGATGTCCATATATAGAAAAGGGGGAGGGGCGTATGTCCATTAACGGAAAGGGGGTGGGGCATGACCATATTTGGGTGCGCCCTGACGCCCTGGGTTTTTGGGGGGGATAAAAGATCCTAACCCCTACTACTCTCTCTCATTCTCTAAAAACAAAAAGTGAACATTGATAAATGCGTGTATATTTTACTTACAAAACAACATAGGTTGAGCCACTGGTGTCCTGACAATCAAATACCCTGTTACCCGATACCCCTGCAATTGTCAATACTAGTGTCAATGTTGATGTATCTATAGTAATCGTTCCGTAATTGCTGCTTGTCCATGTTCCCTGTAATGTACTCTCAAAGGTACATTGTGTTTTCCCGCCTAAAATAAAAATATATCAGCAAGAGTTTACTCTATTTAAAAAAATCCCAATGAATTATTTTACTCAAATCTGTTACTATATTTTCATCCTTAAGACAATAAACGTGGAGACTTAATATTAGATGTAACCATCCTTCTCTATGTTTGAGAAATAATTCACGGTGGCTTCAAAATATCATGATTTTACCACGGGTAGGCCCTTTATGTCAATTATTTTGCCACGAGCGAGAGCGAGTGGTAAAATATCGGCATATAGGACCTACTATATGCCGATATTTTATTTAGTTTAAACATATTTTATTTGCAAAGCAAAAAGGATTACCCACACAAGTTATTCCAACTTTTGAAGTTTTTTCTGGGAAAAGACTTCATAAGTTTGGGAAAAAATTATTTCTATTCTAATAGGACAGTTTCTACTACATTTTGAAACGCCACAATATATGTATTCAGAAAGAAAATCAACGAAGACCGGAAATAAGATCACTTTTATTACCTTTCTTAACCTTACAAATGTTTGCGAGACAAGACCGAGGGTTGTTATCATCGACCATTTACTCTATATTTCCATTTATTTCTATGGTCGTTTTCAGATGAGTAATATGCATGTTCTTTACATTTGAGTTCGTAATAGACAATCGTATTTTATCAACATCACATGGAAAATTAAGAAATGTAAACATGGACCACGAAATTTTAAGATATATGTGAGAAAAATTAGCTTCTTATTGAGAAATATAAAGTTGGAAGTCACAAATTTCAAACTTAAATTGAGTCAAGTTGTAATGAATAATCTTCAAGCTGATCTGAGATACATGTATATGTCAAGTTGAAAATGAGTAGTGTCAGCTGGAAAAGATAAATGTAAACTTGAAACTGAATTTTTTTTTAATTTTCGACTTAAAATAGATTAATATCAGTTGAGAAATATGATTTTTATACAGAGAAAATTCATAAGTTGCAACTGAGAACTTTCAACTGAGGTCAAATTTTGTCATACATTTGGGAGAAAGAATGAGCATTTTCTCATTGACAAGAAGCTTGCAATTTGAACAAATATTTTTTTCCCTTCTACTGCTAATGAATAATTGAGCATGGGTTTTATAATGACATGCTAGTTTGCCACAAATAAAGACATATTTCACCAAAGTTTTCGGGCTCGTCTATATATTCCACATGATATACCTGTAGTCAGTATCAAAAACGAAACTACAACTATACCTATTATTCTATATATATACATATATATATAAACGGTATTACTGTTCAATATTGATAGTGCATCGATAAAATTAAAAAGAGGAAAAGATTAGTTACATCATGGAGAAAGACAATAAAAAAGTAACATTAAGTACTTACATGAAAACATACAGCAGTATAATAAAATAATTATTATTTTTGTCATTTTGTTTCAACGCGACGAATTAAAATCAAAACAATCTGGTCTTCAATTTTGCCAAAAATAATAATGAAAAAAACCGGAGGCCATTTATTTACCTGTGCCAATTTCTCGCTTCGTTACGCATATTAAATATCCTTACATTTTTATCATTAAATGTCTTTTGTTTAACACCATTTAGACTCAAAAATTTAAATCTATCTGGTGTGCTCTATTTATTTTCAAATTTTCTCTCACATAAAATTGCCAGCTTTATAGACACTGTCAATATTAGTTAAAACTCAAATATATTTCCCAGTTAAAAAAAATCTATTTCTTATTTCGATATAGACATATTTATATAATTCAATTTACAAAATAAAAAATATAAAATTCTGATAAACGAACAACTAAGTCTAAGTATTCCTGCTAAACCTAAATACAATATGTAGTTTGTATCGTGAGAAATGTTTTTGGGTGTAGACCGTCAGTAATTCACTCCATATAATTAAAAAATAATTCTTGAAAAAAAAAACGTTTTGTGAAGACAAGAAAAACTACAAAAATGCACAGAAGGCTTAATACCAAAATGCTACTCGTCGAAACAAATCTACGTACCAAATGTAACAGTAGAACACCCCAAGAGACATCGTCCTACCTTGACGATATCCAACTTCAACCCATTTGCAAACTTGCATCACTTTGGGCGCAAACTTTACAGTAGAGGATGGTTTGTCTGACAAATTTACCTAAGCATCAACCGCGGATCGAAACCGGAACCTTTGGTACAGTAGTCCACAGCTCTACCAACTGAGCTAAAGGAGTAATCCACTAGCGCAGCTAATTGTGGTTATAACCTGATACGGCTGTATAACTTCTATCGTACACGAGTTGCTCAAACACAGTTGACCTGCCAAGTGTGGTTATCGAGAAACAGACACTGACAGACTGACATGCTTGGCTCATAAACATCCGCAACACTGAATTTGGTTAACCTAGATGAACTAATTGCTAATTACCTTTTGTCACAGGTCTAGGTTAGACAATTAACAGAAGGGTATACAATCTAAAGTACTCTAAAAACCTACTGAGCAATGTCAGTAAACGCCAGGTGGAGCTGTTTTGGGAGACGTTATTTGAAAACTGGATTCCGCTTCTTTACAACCTTTTCCAGTCAATTTTTGGACCATTATACTGTAAATAAACTGTGGTTTCCGCCCAGTGGCGCCCCTAGTGTTTACTGACATTGCTACCTACCGCACTTCAAGATAATATGAAAGAGTATATTTTGCGGAATGGTTCTCGACTGAATTCAAAATGAAAGGAATAATATTTTTATTTGCTGTATGTGTCAACGTTAATACTATGTTGACTACTATGTGTGTTCTATTCATTTTTAAGTAGTGACTTTTCAGCAGACGATCAACCAAGGATTTGCAAGTTCATGTTAAATCACTTTCGGAAATGCCTAAAGTAGAAAGATTGTCTTTTGACAAGACCTTCCATAAACATTTTTGCAAAAGGGGAAATCATTTTGAGTTTGTCAAAAAACTTACAACTCAAAGGTATCGAGGCTTCAAATAAAACTCAGATTTTGATATCAACATTTTTGCATGAAATCCGTATTTTTAAATAAAACATGGTTTTTAATCAGACGGGTATAACAGGTTTTAAAAGGTTGTACATTTGAACTTGAGTTTTAAATGATGAATGTAAAGTGGCTAAAGGGTAATCTTTCTCTTTTTACTATTTCTTGTACAATTCGAGAAATAATATGATTTTAATGTCAAGAAGAAAAATTTCCCATCTCTACATTGAAGAGTCCAAAAATAGACATCCTGCGGGAATCACAGGATCTATAATAAATGGGAGGGCAAACATCAATAGAACCTTAAATGGCCCGATAAAATTAGTATATATATCCATATGTTATATATATTTTTTTTTTTTTTGGACATATACAACCTTATTCTTATCCGTGAACAGTGTATGATTAGTTTGTTCGTTTTTTAAAGAAGGTGAGCCATGGTAAAATTTATTTAAATCTTAAAAGATTTGGCAGTATGGAAGGTATTTTGTTGCTGTTTAATCTACCTTTTAGTTTTCAACCGTAAATTGGGATATTTTGGCTGTTGTTATATGTAGTGATCTAATGTAAATGTGCCAAAATCAAACACGAAAAAAGGTTCCAATATACTTTCGCAATCTTAAAATTTTGAAGAGTTCCTAACATTGATTATGATTCTTTGATTGATAAAAATTTTGTTTAAACCAAATGATGTAAATATCGGGAAAAGCCACGAAACAGTGGAAAATTCTAAATAATGTGAAGTCCAGGAAAATGGAAAACAAAAAACAAAAAGCTACAAGAATACATTTATATCTAAAATAATGAAAAATGTATAATAAAATAAATGAAAAAAGCACAGGAACTAAAGCACTAGCAATGTGAATTGCTTAGATTGTTTTGCCTTTAGAGCGTTTGGTCATTTGGGTAATTTTGAATTTTCTCTTCAACCTTTTGAATTGTTCTTTTCGTTTTCAAAATTTTATGCCTTGGGCACAAGTGATGAGTCGTAAATCGACGAAATGTGAATATCTTATGCAACAGAATTAGTATCAAAGAATTTTATTGGCACTTGCCTTATGGTGACAATATTGATAAAATTACACAAGACCATACTAAACAAATAGATCAGTAAATCATTCTCACATAACAGAAAGTTTAATTTTTATTTTATTTTTCCTGAGACCGTCAAAATTAAACACAGTTCTAACACAAAAGTGCAAAATTTTAAAACGCCAAAATTTCCATGTTCTGTAGCAAAACTGTCAAATCATCCCACTAAAAATACCATGCTTTATGATATTATTTTTCATCTAAAACATAGGTTGAGTGGTGTTGTGACTAGATTTAACATTGTGTATTAATTAGTTGGGGTTTTACGCAGTTTTCAGAACATTTGGCTATTTTGTGGCGGCCAGTTTTTATTGGTGGAGGAAGCCGGAGTACCCGGAGAGAACCACCGACCTTCGCCCCGAAAATTGGCAACCCTTGTCAAGTAAGATCGGAGTCGAACACACCCTGCCACAGGTGAGATTCGAACTCACAACCTCAGTGTTGACAGGCTAGTGATCATTAGTAATCATCACGAACTACCCAGACCACTTGGGCACCGAGCCCCCAACATTGTTTATAGTATGGTTCATGTTTGTGGTAATTTTGTTTGTTGTCACAGCAAAAAATTTAAATTTTCCCCGCCATACGACCAGTCATCCTAGTTTCTTTTTTGATTGTCCAATCAAATACACTGTGACAAAAGAAACGACGTATCCCATGATGCAAATTATTGAACGTATTTATAAATTTTAAGAACATATATTTTATTTTATGAATCAATATTTTGATTTTATGAATCAATATTTTGATTTTATGAATGAATATTTTGGTTTTATGAATGAATATTTGGATTTTATGAATACATATTTTGTTTTCATGAATACATATTTAATTGTTATGAACAATTATTTGTTTTCATGAATACATATTTAATTGTTATGAACAATTATTTGTTTTTATGAACATATATCAATTTTGTTTATGAACATATATTTATGTTTTATGCATATATAATTTATTTTATGAACACATATTTTGATTAAGTGAATATATATTTTGTTTTTATGAACAAATATTCGTTTTTACGAACAATAATTTAATTTTATGAACATATATTTTGTTTTTTTTGTGTGAATATTGCAACGTTTCACACGCCATAACCCTATCTTTGCTTATTGTTGATGGCCACACGGCGACCCATATAAGTTGTAATGATTTTTTGCCGACAACCGATGACTGTAAAGCAAAGTACATGTATTTAATGTATTATAACATTATTGGTACATAATTCTTGCTTCTGAAATGACCAAAAACATTATATATATTAAATATATTGGGTATTCTTGGGTAATTTTTTATATTCTTGGGTGTTCTTGGGTATTCCTGGGTGTCTGTATGGATGGGGCTTTTCAGCTGAATAAATCTTTGGACAGCCAAGGTTTATATACTTGGTATAGCTTTGCCTCAAATGTTTTTAAAGAAGCTAGTTTGGATATATCAGATTTCGGTAATTTTGATAAGTCTTTTAAAAATATAAAATTTTCATTGAAAAATAAATTTAAAAAGGTCACACATGAAAACTACAAATCTATTTTTTTAAATAAATTAACATCTTTTACTGATAGTTCAAAGCTAATTCTTTATAGTAAACTTAAAGATCTTATACAAAATAAGACAACACAATCAAGTGTAATTATGACATTTTTTGGTATTCACAAAATAACCTGCACTATCTAAAAAGTACATGTATCAACGGGATTTAAAAAATAATGACATGTAATTGCACCTTTTCTTAAATTGGAAGTAAATCGTTTAAATATACATTAAAATAGATAATATCCCCGCAAAATTTTGGGGTGTTAAATCAGACATTTTAACGTTACAATTTGGGTGTGGGAATTTTTGTATTGTCAAAATATTTTGGTATATAAAGTACATTTTGTGTCACAATAAAGACTAGTTCTTCCAATTGAGGGTGTGGATGGGGTTTGCAGAATAGAGGATATATAAACCTATAAAGTAAAGAAAAATAGAATAATGCTATTCTAAAAATGAAAGAATAATTTAAAATGTGAATGAATAGTTTTAGGAAAAATACTGATTAAAGGGAATTTAAAAAAAAATTACTATTAAAATCATTATTTTATATATGAATACATTCAATGACTTTAAAAAACCTTTTCAAAAGACATGCATGTTATTTGAACCGTATAACATTGACAAACATGCATGTATGCTTTAAATCATTTTATCTTTGCAGTTTTGAATTTCTACCCAGATAAAAGCGATATGAAATAAAGGTGTTTTAAGCAGTTTCAAAAATATTATAAAACTGCACCATATGCAATAAAGAGGACAAATATACCTAAGGAGCAAACCAAAAAACGCAATCCAATAGACAGACGAACCCGGGAAGACAAATGAACAACCACAAGTACAACAAATAAACACTGAAAACTAAAAAAACATTGAACAACACAAACTCCTATAAAAACCAGTGGTGAACCCAGGTGCCCCAAAGGGTAAGCATTTCCTGCTACGCATACGACACCCGTCGTGAAGTTCAACAGAGTCAATCCTGTGGTTACAGTGGTAGTCACAAATCAGTGGAGGTAGATGTATATGAAATCTTACCACTTGGCACAAGTAAAAATCTATATATTTTTTCTGTAACTGCTTGTATGGTCTGTGTTTATTTCAAAATTATATTATCGGCTTACATGTATCAATGGTTTCGGGAAAAGGGGGTGGGGGGGGGTATTTTTCAATTTGACTTGACTTGTAAAATACAACGTAGAACATAAATGCAACTGAATGTTTGATATATCTTTTCAAATAAAAAGTACTAGTTCTACAGTACAACTAGTTATAAAATGGCATATTAGTTTTAAAGATAGTACTATATGAATTTTTGTAAAATATCAGTGGCATTTTTCATTTTGGATTACTGTTTTAGTTTTAAACATTTTTTGCCTTAAGGGAATACGATACAGTAGCAGAGGGAGATAATGACGTCGCAAAAACCTTTATACCATTTTTAAATTTGGGGTTTTTCTCAAATAGCTCCGCAATAAGCACATGGACCCCAACTTTTTTCTTTTGCAAACAGAAGCTCATTACTTAAAGTTAAGTATACTAAATTTTAAAGAAAAAATCAGTGGAGGATTTTTTTTCTACATGCATCTAAATTTACCAAATTATTATCAATATTCCTTATTTGACTTAAATTTGCATAATTTCCCAATTAGTTTATCAATCTTTTTCAACAGTTATTTATTAGAAGACAATGTATATGTAGATGGAAAAATTTTACAAAAGACCTGGTGAGGTTATTTTTTTTGTTAAAAAGTTAGAGACCTTTTTGTTACACTCTCGAAAAATGAAAAATTTAGGGTTTTTGCAATGTGTTGATTATCCTAAAAACTAAGTCATGAAGGTATGTTTTTTTACATATTTGAAAAGTATACATAAAAATTGACCATCTTGTAAATTTTCAGCAAAAATTCAGTGGAAGAACCTTGTTGTATCCTATTCCCTTAAGCACAACTGATGAGTTGTGAATCGGTGATTTGTTCACATCTTGTTCATCAAAACTGGTATCACAGAGTTTATTGGACTATAATAAATTGAACATGTAAATAGTAAAACTGGTCGGAAAGGGAGTATCCTATAGCCGAGCTATTTTTAAACATTGAGCTCGGTTTCCATCGCTTTTTACTTTGAAAAACTTTGAAATCCAATATTTGTTCTAAGCAATTACATTATATGTGTTGATATGATTCAAGAGTTTAACATTTCAATTTCTGTGGAGAAAAAAATTCCGAATATCTGTTATGGCCTATAACCAGATTTGACTCTATTATTAGTTTTTTATTGTTTACAAACAAAATAAATGCCTAGTAACAATAATTTTCTAAAATTCAGTTAACAAAGAATACATAATAAAATTACATTTTTTTTGTTGTGTGGGCATTGCTTATATTTGAATCTTTAAATAAAATAAAATTGAAAAAAAATCAATATTACAAATATATTTTAAGTGTTTAAAATGCTTATTCGGTCTAACGAGTTTCCAAGTAGAGTTCATTATTTGTGTCATTCGTAAACAAGTATTGCGAAACAAAAACAAATATAATCTATGGCATTTTGTACACAGAAACGAAGGTACTAGTATTTTGAACTTTATTAGAATTGTTTAACTTGACTTTCCATTCAATAATAATACAGTATTGCAAGTTTAATGAAATTTTCCTAAGTTGAATAAAAGAATAAAAAAGGGGGGTGGGGGTGTGAATCATTGATATATCAAATATCAGTCGAGTTCGTTACATGTGTATGATATAACAGAAAATGCATAACTGACCAATCAAGACCCCTCGGGTATCAATTCTTTATATGATGGGAGTACGGAGTTATAACGGTTTAAGAAACGTTATCGTATTTCCCAATGCCTATATCGACCTGCTGAGGCCTTCACAATTTCCCGTATTTCGGTACTGTGACGTCGTAAAGAGTTGACCCGACCATAATATGAGCTGACCCGAATATATCAGCGACGTCATAATGTTTGACCCAACGTTGACCCGAATATATCAAGAAAACATCCGGTTATAGGCAGATGGCCATTGAAAAGTAAGAAATTCCATTAAGATTGCTAGTTAACAATACGATAAATTTATCATCAAGTTTTCTTCAAACAAATATTGTAAAATATAAGCCGCTCGACACAATATGGAGCTGTTTAGCTCGTTCGCTACGCTCACTCGCCGAAAAAGCTTCACATTGTGTCTCGCGGCTGATATTTTACGATATACGTTTGCAGAAAACCTGATAATATGTACTTATCAAAATCAATTTATTTAATTGTGCGTCAACTTAAAAGTATTCTACTGGTGGCTTGACACCGCATTTGAAATATAGTTAAACTGACTAGCAGCTGACTATAGCACATTGTTGACAAGTTGACATCCAGTCAGAAGAACAACCACAAGTTTCAGTCTATCTCAAAACAACATTTTTACGAAAGAAACCGAATAGCATCAGTCATGTCAATAGTGTGATTCTGTTCTGGGGAATTGCAAAACCACATGAATAAATCTCTTTCTGCATAACGATAATTCGGTTCATATTCGTGGGAATATTTTTGACAGTTTTATCCTACTTTCGCGTAGCTGTGATTTAGATCAATTTTTGCAGTGTAAATGATGTTTTTTTTTATATTGATTTCGTTTTAAATTCTGCATGGCGTGTTTTGCAAATAAATAAAAATAATCCTTAATTTGAACATAACTTTGTTAAACAAAATAGTACATGTATTCGAATTCCGCTTCTTGAATTTCAAAATTTATGTTGAAATGACTTTGTTCTTGGGGGAAGGGGGAATCGAAATAGGAATACCAATGGACAACGTTCTTTACAAACCCTGCATAATTAATATGAATGTGTGAAGTTTGCATTGTAGAGGTTTCCCTAGACCAATTTAGCATGGTGCTGCACCATGCCTCCATCTTCAAGCAATATGCTGCCCTCATCATGAATTTTACAAAGTGTCCCCAGGTAGCCAAACCTTACCTTCAATTTTTGTCTCGCCTGCGACGAAAGTCGCTGGAAGCGAGACATAGGTATAGCAATCCGGCGGCGACGGCGAAGGCGACGGCGACGGCGACGGCGTTAACTTTTTGTAAAACCTTAATAACTTTTAAAGTATAATACTTACAATGTTCATCTTTGGTCCACAGGTGCATGAAGTGATGACCTTTTCAGCAGCACATTTTTAGATGACCTTGACCTTTTTTTCATGGTTCAATACCCACATAAACATTGCGACATAGTTTTACATTCAAATCCTTTTCTCAGAAACTATAATACCTAGAGTTATTATATTTGGTCTACAGTGAGATCTATATGGGTACATGCCAGTCTGACACCTGTCATTTGTCCTTGACCTCAATTGCACGGTTCAGTGAACTTCGAAAATCTGCGACATAGTTTTACATTCAAGTCCCTTTCTTAGTAACTGTAATGTTTAGAGTCATCATATTTGGTATATAGTAAGATCTATATGGGTACATGGGAGTCTGACACCTGTCATGTGTCCTTGACCTCAATTTCACAGCTCAGTGACTTTGTCAATTTTTTCTTCTAAAGTCCATTTTTCTGCAACTACAATGAATAGACTCATCATACATGGCTTATAGCAAGATCTGTATGGGTACATGCCAGTCTGACTACAGATACACTTTTCACTCAAACTATTTGGAAGTCAAAAAAATACATGTACAGGTTAAAAAAGCTTGCAAAATTTTACTGTGAATTGTCTTCTACCTTATCGATCTTACAATACCTGTTGTAAAAATAGATTAGCAATCTGATTAGATTACAGGTGAAATTTAAATGACCAATTTGGTTTACCTTGCCATACAAACTGAAAAGAATACCAAGACCCTTTTCAGGCAAGACATATTAGTATATACAATAGAATTTTTAGACAATTCATAGGGACTTTTGATTAGTTGATGACCAGACAAAAGCAAACCATGAACAATTTTTTCAACCTATGTTGTAGTAAAGCTATATCAAGTTGGTCATTTAAATTACACCAGTAGCCTATTCAAATTCCCAGATTAGTCAGACAATAGCAATTGATAGACCGGTATGGTTCTTGGCAATGCACAGTAAGATTTTAAAAATATTGTTTTAAGCAATTATGACAATATACTATAGCTATAGAAGTTACTGTATTATTGGTCATATAAGCTTTAGGATAAAGCGTGGACAGGGGATATATATATGCCTTTTGTCCTTGACCTCAATTCACGGTCCAGTGACCATATTAAGGTTTTTTGATGAGGTCAGTTTCTGACATATGGCTTTTGTCCTTGACCTCAATTAATTAATTGCTCAAGTAATCACATAACAGCTTTCGCATGTCTGTTTCAAATGTACCATAATGGTAGGCAAATGATAGCATGGTCTTTGATAGTGCATGTTATTCTGGGTCAAGCGCGGACAGGCGAGACATCTTTTAGGGTCCACACTTGTTAGTTTAATCTGATTTTTTTTTAAACTGATCTGCATTTAATCATGTACCCCTGTTGTGTTGGTACACTTTTATGACACTTTTACACCATCACACTAGGGTGAAGCTGTTTATAGCAGGTTTTGATAATTATAATGTCCTCATGTCAAGGTGGGGTGCCCCCAATATTATCTTTTTTAACCATTGAGTGCCTTCAAAATACGAAATTTACCATGCCCTCACAAATTTCTGGGGAAAGCACTAAATTGATAGAAAACATATAAAATGATACGCCTCTTTGTAGATTAAATGGATGTTTGTTTATATAGTTTTAAGTCGGTAGATGGTTGGATGATGGATGAATTATTGTTTAGCGTCCATGGCAACTATTAGGTGCATATCAGGACGAGAACATGTTGATATGATATGAATATGATCCCTGCTTTGTACTAGACCGACACGTTGAGCCGCATTTTTAACGTGCTAGCCCAGGAGGTAACTGACATATCACCCCACTCGGACACATTATACTGACTACGAGCAGACCAGTCCTTTGCTCTTACTCCTAGTTGCCGCGTGCTTGGCGGAGAAGCAGCAAATCTTTGGTTTGACCCGGCCGGGGATCGAGGCGAGAACGCTACCACGAAACCACCGAGGAGGTCGCTAGATGGTAATAGTCTAACACAGTTTATGCATACATTGTAATAGGTTTTTTCCTAATTATTTTTCTCTTTTTTTGTCTTTTGCTTTTTAACGAAGCATTATTGAAGTTTGTTTGGCATATTTCCTAGGTAATACTTTTGCGGTAGAAAATTTACTTTTTGTCTTAAGACATGCAAGGTATTGTTCAGAAGAAATTGCACTTTTCGTATTTTTTAGAATATTTGAGATTAAATTGAAAGTACCTGAATTTTTAATAAGTTGCCTTGTTTTAATCAAACCTTTAATGACGGGACTCCTAAAGTATCATTTGATACAAAACATACCAGATTTGAAAATGTCCTCACATACTGACAAATCATATTGCTAAGAATTTGGTTTTTTTCTGGAAAACCTCAAGCATTTGAAGAATTTTTTTTCGTAATACCTGAAAATGTTACTATGACATAGATTGAAATTACGTCCATGACGTTTTTTTAATACATTTAAGACTGCAGACTATTACACACATGTATGATATAGTACATTGCCGCCGCGAACTTGCTCAATACTCAAATGTTTTCATGAATACAGATATTTTACGTATTCATTTTGTGATATTGAAATGATTTTATTAATATTTTTGATAAAAGAGGCCATAAATATGGTCTTAGTTATCAAAGTGTTAGTATTTAAAAAGTGATTTTTTTTCAGTGATTTTATTCTTATAAAATATATATGCGGAACTTTTGATTTGATTTGTAATTGGTTCCTACTTATTACAGGTACTGACATGTCGGTGTCAAAAGCAGACGAAGCAATGCACAATGGCGGACAACTTCCGCCAACCAATCAAATGTCACCGTCATCATCCATTCCAGCACCTGCACCAACTCTTCCAGAATATATCGAAATAACTGCACCTCCGCCTTCGTATGAAGAAATTATGGGACATCAAACTCAATCTTCCGTGCACCAGGAATGTTCTTCAGATATACCACCATTGGCGTACATTGACATTATGCCCCGGATGTTGCATCCTGGTAACATAAAGAATCAAATAACACCAAAGTTCGATAAATTTAGGTAACAGATCGTTATGAAAAATTATATATTACAAGTGGTCGTGTTGTTTCCCTTTTTTATTGCCGCGTATTCAACAGATTTCAGCGGATTTTTTTTAAATAGGAAGGTGTTTCCATGGTTTAATAAATCATTGTCTCATATTGTCATAAAACATGATAGAAATTGGAGAAAAAAACGTTAATCCGGATCATCACTGCGATGTTTAAGATGAAGAACAGCAATCAAAGAGTTGTTCCTTCTTTTGAACATTTGCCACCCCTCTGTAAGGATTTTGTTTCAAAAATGATACAACTTGCACTAAAGACAGAATTGCCATACCATACACATTATAGCATTAATATCTTGTCCTTTTGCATATGGTAATTTTATTTTATGTACATAAATGTCTTGCAAAATAGTATAAATCAGCAAAGTAGAAAAATTTAAATCAGAAACGTTTAAATGTAAATCTGATATGCACAAAAATGTAAATCAGAAACGTATAAAATGTAAATCTGCATGATATTTATAAATTGTAAGTCAGAAATGTAGAAAAATGTAAATCTGATATGCACAAAAATTTCAATCAGAAATGCAGAAAATGTAAATCTAAAATTACAAAATTATAAATCAGAATTTTTTTTCTGATTTCAATATTTTCTATTCAAGATTTTTATACGACCGCAAAATTTTTGCGGTCGTATATTGGTATGACGTTGGCGTCGTCGTCGTCGTTGTCGTCGTCGTCGTCTGCGTCGTCGTCCGTCGTCTGCGTCGTCGTCCGTCGTCTGCGGCGTCGTCCGAAGACATTTGGTTTTCGCACTATAACTTTAGTATAAGTTAATAGAAATCTATGAAATTTAAACACAAGGTTTATGACCACAAAAGGAAGGTTGGGATTGATTTTGGGAGTTTTGGTCCCAACAGTTTAAGAATCAGAGGCCAAAAAAGGGCCCAATAAGCATTTTTCTAGGTTTTCGCACAATAACTCTAGTATAAGTAAATAGAAATCTATGAAATTTTAACACAAGGTTTATGACCACAAAAGGAAGGTTGGGATTGTTTTTGGGAGTTTTGGTCCCAACAGTTTAGGAATTAGGGGCTAAAAAAGGGCCAAAAATAAGCATTTTTCTTGGTTTTTGCACAATAACTTTAGCATAAGTAAATAGAAATCTATGAAATTTAAACACAAGGTTTATGACCACAAAAGGAAGGTTGGGATTGATTTTTGGAGTTTTGGTCCCAACAGTTTAGGAATTAGGGGCCAAAAGGGTCCAAAATTAAACTTTGTTTGATTTCATTGAAAATTGAACTATTGGGGTTCTTTGATATGCCGAATCTAACCGTGCATTTAGGATCTTAATTTTTGGTCCCGTTTTCAAATTGGTCTACATTAAGGTCCAAAGGGTCCAAAATTAAACTTAGTTTGATTTTAACAAAAATTGAATTCTTTGGGTTCTTTGATATGCTTAATCTAAACATGTACTTAGTTTTTTTATTATGGGCCCAGTTTTCAAGTTGGTCCAAATCGGGGTCCAAAATTAAACTTTGTTTGATTTCATCGAAAATTGAACTATTGGGGTTCTTTGATATGCCGAATCTAACCGTGCATTTAGATTCTTAATTTTTGGTCCCGTTTTCAAATTGGTCTACATTAAGGTCCAAAGGGTCCAAAATTAAACTTAGTTCGATTTTAACAAAAATTGAATTCTTGGGGTTCTTTGATATGCTGAATCTAAACATGTACTTAGTTTTTTTATTATGGGCCGAGTTTTCAAGTTGGTCCAAATCGGGGTCCAAAATTAAAGCTAAAAAGGGGGTAAATTAATTTTTTTTTTGGGGGGGGGGGGGGGCAATTCTCCACAGCATATTGTATTACACAAAAGCAAAAAATTGAATATAAATTCAAATCATATGACCAATTCTAAGTTCTTTATTTCAGTTATTCTGTGTCAGAAACCTATTATGTGTCAAATATTTGAAGAAATTTTCAATTGCACAGTATTGCGCAATAGCAAGAAATTGATATGTGTGCCCTGTTATCAAAACTTTATTATTAACAAATTCCATTGGAAATTTGCCAATATAAAATGTGCTGATGAAGCTTTTTTGTTTATCTTATCTAAACTGCTTTTAATATGTATATTTAAAATTTGCCATCCATGACTATGATGTCATTTTCTATTTAATATGTTATGGTGTATTTAAATGGGCTGTTATGGTTGCAAAGTATAAAGAAATGGGGGGGGGGGGGGGTAAATTAGAAATTGGGGAGGGGGTAATTTTTTCTCATTTCATATTTCATAAATTAAAAAGAAAATTTCAAATTTTTTTTAGCAAAAAAAAGGGGGGGGTTACAATAAATTTTATTGTTTTTTGTTTTTTTTTTGGGAGGGGGGGTCAATGTGCAACTTCATAGTGTATTGCACAAAAGCT
This sequence comes from Mytilisepta virgata, assembly GCA_028015205.1. Classification (NCBI taxonomy): domain Eukaryota; kingdom Metazoa; phylum Mollusca; class Bivalvia; order Mytilida; family Mytilidae; genus Mytilisepta; species Mytilisepta virgata. Next base: position 1,267,787 of record JAPWFG010000023.1, read on the forward strand.
AAAAAAAGGGGTAAATTATTATTTTTTTTTGGGGGGGGGGGGGCAATTCTCCACAGCATATTGTATTACACAAAAGCAAAAAATTGAATATAAATTCAAATCATATGACCAATTTTAAGTTCTTTGATTTCAGTTATTCTGTGTCAGAAACCTATTATGTGTCAAATATTTGAAGAAATTTTCAATTACACAGTATTGCGCAATAGCAAGAAATTGATATGTGTGCCCAATTTTAAATTTTAAATTGGTTATTTCTGATTTATATATAAAAACAAATAATACTGATATGGTTTGAATAGGTAAATTAAAAATTTTTAAGTTCTTAGACAACATTCATTCTGTGTCAGAAACCTATGCTGTGTCAAATATTTATTCACAATCCAAATTCAGTATTGTATCAAGCTTGAATGTTGTGTTCATAATTGCCCCAACTATTCAGGGTTCGACATCTGCGGTCGTATCTAGCTGCGCCCAGCGGAGCATTTTATTATTTCTGATATGATATTACATTTTATATATTGTTTTCTTCACATATTCTAGCTACGTCATCGAAGTTGCTAACGAATGGCTGAGAAATAATCCGGGGTTTGCCGTGTGGAAATGTGAGACAGTGGAAAGGAAGGTTGAAAACGGATCGGACGGACAGACTAATGTAGATCTTGATAAAATGAGTATACATCATTCCACATTCGGATTTAATGTATTTATCCGGGGAGTTAGGTAAGATTTATAGGAGAAGTAATAAAATGTATCTCAAAATACCGAAATAATTTGATGCACTGCCATCAGCAGTGCTCGAGATCAAAATGTTGGAAATCCAGTTAAAGATATAATGATGAATTAATAAGCACAACTATCAAAAACCAAAACAATTAAAACAAATAGAAATCCAAACACAGCTAAGGGTTTCCTCTGCTTTAAAAGGAACAGCCTTAGAAATTTCTGGTAAATTTTGTCAATGGTAATGAATTATGCCAGGATGAAAATTATGGCTACTGGGCTGATAATGCCTTCGGGTATTTACAGTCCACCAGCAGTGACATAGGCGCAGTGGTAGTGATAAAACGTATCATAAAATACCGAAATAATTTGATGCGCTGTATGTAAAAAAATTATTTAGATGTCTAATATATGCGAATACACAAATTCATGAATGTATTGTCGTTGTGAAGAACTTGAAAGAACAAAGATTTTCTAAAAAGGATACATGATTTTACATAGATACAACATGTACATTTCAAAGTTTTTAGTTCAGAAGTTAGTCTGTCGGGTTACTAATAGGGTTGCAGGTTTTGTCTTATTTTCTAAGTAAGATTTTGCTTGCTTATATTTTCTGATTTCGTTTGTTTGGCCTAGCTTCGAGCCATTACGGTGGTTGAATAAATATAATTATATAGCATGAGACGAGTACAGTTTGTAAAATTTAAAATTTAAAAATTCCTATAAAAGCAAATTATTGAAATTGATTTATTTTTAAAGTAATATATCTTTAATTGGTTCAAAGCAGGACTTTATGAGCCTTTTGATCACTGCTGGTGAGACGATCCTTCGATGTGAAATGAAATTGATCTTTATTAATTCTTCTGAGCGGCCGCCTGTAGTACTGATAGTGAACTTAAGGGGGTACCCAACACTTTGACTAAAATGGATGAGAGCATGTTGTTATGATAATGAATATGATCCCTGCTTTGTACTAGACCGACACGCTAAGTCGGATTTTTAATGTGCTAGCTCACGAGGTAACTGTCCGCAGGAAGACATATCACCTCACTCGGACACATTATACTGACTCCTAGTCGACCAGTCTTTGCTGTTACGCCTAGATGCCGCGTGCTTGGCGGAAAAGCAGCAAATACCAATTTTAATGTCTTTGGTTTGACCCGGCCGGGGATCGAACCCGCGACCTTCCGCACTCGTGGCGAGCACGCTACCACGAGACCACCGAGGCGGTCCTTTGACTAAAATAGATTTGGCTCGTTGAATTTTTATAAAATTTTGATGAAATATTTATTTTGACCTGTTGACAAAAATACCAAAATTTAAAGAAATTTGAACCACAAAATTTACGGGAATAATTTCATTGGATGTATATCAGTTTTGCAAACACCAATTTTTATCATTGAGAAGCTTGAATTTCTCTTTACTAATAGTATGTGATTAAAAAGGTCAGCTGATTTTTAGAAAGTTAACACCCTTAGGTGTTCTGTACCCACTTAAGTCTTCACGTGTATCACGCCCTTGGCTGCTATAAACTGATACTTAATTTTATTGTTTAAACAATGACAGATTTTGATAATAAACTGGTGTATTCCTCTGCAATAGATGTGTCCAAAGGCAAAGTTTCCACCTTTTTATACTATGCATGTAATTGTTGCTGATGTATAATTTAACATGTTGAAGTTTTAAATTTCTATTTGGTCATTTGTTCATCAGTTAAAAGGCATTGGTTTATTGTTTAGGGTTTGAAAAATATGAATAATTTAAATACTATACTAAATGCTGTTCTTTATATCTGTTCTTTATATCTGTAATTTTTAGCTCACCTGACCCAAAGGGTCAAGTGAGCTTTTCTCATCACTTGGCGTCCGTCGTCCGTCGTCGTCCGTCGTCGTCCGGCGTCGTCCGGCGTCGTCGTTAACATTTTACATTTTGAACTTCTTCTAGAGAACCACTGAATGGAATGAAACCAAACACGGCATGAATGTTCCTTATGAGGTGCTGACCAAGTGTTGTTACTTTGTAGCCGATCCATCATCCAAGATGGCCGCCAGCGGGGAACTTAGTTTAACATAGGACCCTATGGGAAATGCATACAAATGACTTCTTTTAGAGAACCACTGAATGGAATGAAACCAAACATGGCATGAATGTTCCTTATGAGGTGCTGACCAAGTGTTGTTACTTTGTAGCCGATCCATCATCCAAGATGGCCGCCAGCGGGGAACTTAGTTTAACATAGGACCCTATGGGAAATGCATACAAATGACTTCTTTTAGAGAACCACTGAATGGAATGAAACTAAATCTGGCATGAATGTTCCTTATGAGGTGCTGACCAAGTGTTGTTACTTTGTAGCCGATCCATCATCCAAGATGGGCGCCAGAGGGGGACTTAGTTTAACATAGGACCCTATGGGAAATGCATACAAATGACTTCTTTTAGAGAACCGTTGAATGGAATGAAACCAAACATGGCATGAATGTTCCTTATGAGGTGCTGACCAAGTGTTGTTACTTTGTAGCCGATCCATCATCCAAGATGGCCGCCAGCGGGAAACTTAGTTTAACATAGGACCCTATGGAAAATGCATACAAATGACTTCTTTTAGAGAACCACTGAATGGAATGAAACTAAATCTGGCATGAATGTTCCTTATGAGGTGCTGACCAAGTGTTGTTACTTTGTAGCCGATCCATCATCCAAGATAGCCGCCAGCAGGGAACTTAGTTTAACATAGGACCCTATGGGAAATGCATACAAATGACTTCTTTTAGAGAACCACTGAATGGAATGAAACTAAATCTGGCATGAATGTTCCTTATGAGGTGCTGACCAAGTGTTGTTACTTTGTAGCCGATCCATCATCCAAGATGGCCGCCAGCGGGGAACTTAGTTTAACATAGGACCCTATGGGAAATGCATACAAATGACTTCTTTTAGAGAACCACTGAATGGAATGAAACTAAATCTGGCATGAATGTTCCTTATGAGGTGCTGACCAAGTGTTGTTACTTTGTAGCTGATCCATCATCCAAGATGGGCGCCAGAGGGGGACTTAGTTTAACATAGGACCCTATGGGAAATGCATACAAATGACTTCTTTTAGAGAACCGTTGAATGGAATGAAACCAAACATGGCATGAATGTTCCTTATGAGGTGCTGACCAAGTGTTGTTACTTTGTAGCCGATCCATAATCCAAGATGGCCGCCAGCGGGGAACTTAGTTTAACATAGGACCCTATGGGAAATGCATACAAATGACTTCTTTTAGAGAACCACTGAATGGAATGAAACCAAACATGGCATGAATGTTCCTTATGAGGTGCTGACCAAGTGTTGTTACTTTGTAGCCGATCCATCATCCAAGATGGCCGCCAGCGGGGAACTTAGTTTAACATAGGACCCTATGGGAAATGCATACAAATGACTTCTTTTAGAGAACCACTGAATGGAATGAAACTAAATCTGGCATGAATGTTCCTTATGAGGTGCTGACCAAGTGTTGTTACTTTGTAGCTGATCCATCATCCAAGATGGGCGCCAGAGGGGGACTTAGTTTAACATAGGACCCTATGGGAAATGCATACAAATGACTTCTTTTAGAGAACCGTTGAATGGAATGAAACCAAACATGGCATGAATGTTCCTTATGAGGTGCTGACCAAGTGTTGTTACTTTGTAGCCGATCCATAATCCAAGATGGCCGCCAGCGGGGAACTTAGTTTAACATAGGACCCTATGGGAAATGCATACAAATGACTTCTTTTAGAGAACCACTGAATGGAATGAAACTTTGCTGACCAAGTGTTGTTACTTTGTTGCCGATCCATCATCCAAGATGTTTAGAAGTCTATCAGAAAATTGTAAAAAAAATTCTGAGTGGTCACAACTTGACCACATATTCAAAAATAATAATGATAAGATGTCTTCAGTAGCTATTGTAAGACTACACTAAGATTACCTGTTTTTAATTTTAAATACTGTGTCAAATTAAACCAATCTTGGTCTCAATCATTATATAATTTTACATAATTTCCAAAATCACATTAGATACAGGTGAGCGACACAGGCTCTTGAGAGCCTCTAGTTTTATTTATTCAGAATGTGGTTAGTGAAGAAAACTGTTGGAGGTCCACCCCTACAACTTGGGTTGATGAACGTAGTTCCGGAAAAGAAATCAATTGAGATAAGTAGAATACGGAGTCATGGCTTGTTCATGGATCCGTACTACGCATCAATCAGTACACATCATTTTGAAACTTATGACGGATTCAAGGAAACTTTAGCAAAGTTAAACTCAAAGTTACAGACCGAACCCTTACCTGGTAAGAGTGATTTATCTTGTTAAAACATAAGCTACTCAATATCTAGAACACGCAGAAGCTCTCAAAATAAAATAATAGACCCCATTTCACAAACATTCTTACGACTGCGATAAGTCTTAAGTGTGATAAGATTCCCGGTCTTGAGTGTATTTATTTTTACTACAAATGCTCTGAAACCAGTCTCCGTCGTAGTCGTACGAATGAGAACTAGATTGTAAGATTTGATATTTTTCTGCATGTGGGACAGCTGAGACAAGACGCGCAATTGTTTTCTCGTCATTAAATAATGGGCTGCCATTAAGTCTGTAAGTTTCGTTAAGATATGGGATATGGCTCAAAACGATCGCCATACACTGACACATATCCAGTTAAAATTTCGGGGTTTGATGTCAGATTACTTTTTCTGCAATTTGACAAATCACGATCTATGGTAAAAAAGTCTCCTTCCGCAAAGAAAAATGTACCTCTTTCATGCTCTCCATGTAGAATAAAAATATTCTTGGTTTTATATATTGAATCCTTTCAAACTTTCTATGACAAATGCCTCAGGTGAATACAGCTTTAAAACAACACTAGTTATTCAGTTATCATGGTTGGTTTTGTTACAGTAGGTTCATATATCATGGTGCAATAATATTTTTTATGGACTTCTTTTGTTTCCCTCAGTTCAAAGTTCATTGCAGTCTTGAACCAGCTATTTTTTAGATAGCATAAACGATACCTTATCATATTGTATGGTGTACATTTATCAATCTCCGAGTACTATAGGGATTATGGCAATACTTTGAATATCTTATTATCATAGATAAATAAAGCTAGCCAATCGTTTAACCGATTACATGGATTATTTACTGTTTGTTTTTGTTTGCTTGTAGGAACGATTCTTAATGTAGAAAGTGCCACTATGAAAACATTTGAGATGGGATCTAACGTTAAAGTGGACCCAGATGAGACATGTTATACCAGTCAACACAAATTTAAGAGAATCACACAGATACTACGAATTTTCTATATTCTTGGTCCCCCTTCGAGAGAAGAAATATGTATGTTTGAGTTTAAGTATTTTAGTGTGCAAAGTTTAACGGGGGTGTCTTGATTTGTATCATACTGAAAGTTTGATTTACGTAATGATGACTTTTAAATAATTATTAAATTTTCCTCTCTAAATTTTGACGTCACAAAACTTTGATAATTTGAAAATATAATTTTACGATAAATCAGAACTATTACAGTGGTTGCTCATTTAATCATGTCAAAATGGCGTCGAATTTACTGTGAATAGCACAAATACCATGGAACTCACGATAATATGATAAGGAAGTAAGAACGTTGATTTTCCTTGCTTTTTAGTCTTCCTTTCTTCCTAAAATGAAATATGTTATGATAGTCTTGAGGTCTATTTAATAGAAAACATATTATTAATATGCCGGTTTCATTATATTTTCTCTCATGCCGTTGAAAGTACGATATATTCCCGTATGAACATTACATTATGTTATTGCAGGTCTCCAAGAGTTTGAACCTGTTATCATAAAGCCTGGCCAAGGCTTGTCACCTCCAAAATTCGAGTCATGGCCTATGTTAAATGGACAAGTTGGTAATTGGCTTTCAACCACAAGGGTAAGACAATGGAAGGCAAACACTAAAACATACAAAACTGTTTGTGATTTATCATTCAAGTGGTTTGTTTATTTGTTTAGTTTGGGTTTTACGCCGTTTTCAACCCAATTGGCTATTTCGCGGCGGCCAGTTTTTATTGGTGGAGGAAGCCGGAGTACCCGGAGAGAACCTTAGACTTTCGGTAGGAAAATTGACAATCCTTGTCAATTAAGATCGGAGTCGAACACACCCCCGCCACAAGTGAGATTTATCTCAATCTGACTTAGGATCAAAATAAAGCGTGAGGGCCAATTTATCTCAGTCTGACTTAGGATCAAAATAAAGCGTGAGGGCCAATTTATCTCAATCTGACTTAGGATCAAAATAAAGCGTGAGGGCCAATTTACCTCAATGCTGAGTTATTTTGGAAATATGAAATAAAAAAGCGCAGCAGTTACCACTGTTGCCAGAAGATTTTGTTTTTGCCACGTATGATGTTCATAAACTCTGTCATGATGATTTCCACTGATGTTTATTCGGTGTTTATATTACTTGGGAAAAGTTGTTGTTAATACAAGTATGTAATAAAACGTATCTCAAAATACCGAAATAAATTTGATGCACTGACTCCAGCATAAGCACATCATATAATTTTTGTATAAAAAGGACTGAATAAAAAATTTAGAAATTTAAGGTGTGGCAATAGTGAAAAGGTGATTTTTGGTTGTATACACTCATGTGATGTTGTGCTTTCTCTGTAACTTCACTCCATGTGCGTTTTTCCTGACATTTGTTTAACCTATCAAATCTTCTACCTCATAAACACTATCGATCTATCTTCACTAGCTGAAATTTTCTATTAATATACTTTTTTCTGCAGAATATTCGTGTGGTTAATATTCAGGCCTTCAATGCACGGATGAATATGAAATTTGGTAAGTACCAGTAGATTTTTGTATGCTAGCGTCTTTTAAGGACTGAAAAGCGACTTTCAACATGAGAAGTAACACAGAAAGCGGTGTGTGCTAACTTCGTTTTTTATTGTTATCATTTCAGTATTTGAATTTAATGTGCTGTTGGCGTGGCCTTGATTCGAGCACAGCAACAGCCCTTTCCAGAAACTCATTTCCGGTATCACGATTCTGACTCTAAAATTATAATTTGAAGTTATTTCTCTTACTTTATTTATTCCGTTTCCGGCGAACGCAACTTTTTCTACCCTTAGTATGTAGCACAAATAAATTCACTTCAGACTGCATAATGGCTGTCCCCATTAAAGAAAGACTTTTCTAAATGACCCAGATGTAGAAAATGTATATGCTCCTATAGCGCTCGCTGCGATCGCTATTAGTCTTATTTAGATGCAGTAAATTAAGCAAGGTTCTAAAAATGGAATATATATTCATTCTAGGAGGGGGTATTGAAATCGACTCTGATTGCACCGATGAAATTCAAAGCAGTTTTTTGACACGCAGTTACATCAAAATCATACGTGTGTTTTACACGATGGGTTCCCAACTTCAATCACAACCAGTCATTAACTTCTCCAGTCGACTGTTTCTTCCAATCAGAATTGGAAGAAGAGCTTTTGAGGGTATGGCAATGACAATGTTTCGTATAGAGGCATGGTTACGACTCACAGGTAAATAGTTTTTTGCAATATAACCATTAGTATTTGCCGGATTCAGATTTTAATTATAAATTTCAAAATCAACTGACCAGTTCAAATCAATTCAACTATTCTGCACATTTTTTTTTACCTTTGGTCTCGTCTCAACTGGTGTTTATCGATCTTTATTGACTTGGTTTTGGTCGTCAGTGATTTGGTTTTACATTGTTTTAGTCGTTAGTGGACTTGTTTTTCAACCATCAAATCCAAAATTGATGTCGTCAAATATTAAGGTATCCGGACCATAAATGACCACATGGTTATTCAAAAGTTCCCGGATGTTCCATACAACGTAATTGAAATGACCTCGGTAATTATCGGCAAACTTCGGAAATGCCAATATAACTACAATATACAGACTCTGCATATAAACAACAAAGTGGGTTTCAACTTGAGAAAAAAAAAAATATATATATATATAAAGTTCCAGCTTTGAATTGTTTGGTTCAGCCATTCACGGTCAAAAAGAGATAAAGTTTTCGATCATGATCTATTATGGTCCGGATACCTTAAAAAACATGAAGAATACACTTACCTTCTAATTCTTAGAAATTTTGTAAATTTCGTCTACCCTAAATGATATTTATTTCGATAAAAATGCAGTGATTATCACAATGAAATTAAAGTCAAACCTGTCTTATATGACCTTCCAGTGATGGTCAAAATTATGGTCACTAAAGACAGGTGGTCTATATATACAGGTTAATTTTATATAGAATGCACTACAAAGGGAATTTGAAATGATGGTCTTTTTCGACAGGTTATTGTTCAATACAGGCGGTCGCTAAAGCAGGTTTGACTATAATTATGTTCATATATTAAAGGCGTTCCAATTTACTCTGTTGAAACTGTGCAGTATAAAGTCGAAGATGCAAAAATAACAGGAGCAGAACTAGACAGATGTACATGGGATGAAAATCCAAATTTAGGAAATTACTATGTTACTGCTATCAGGTAAATAAAACAAGAGATACTATGGGAAGATCCCCACCCCCGCCCCCTTCCGCCCGGCTACCTCGACACCTCCCCCCCCCCCCCACCCTCCCCCGGCTTTTAATGGGGCAATGAATATCTTTTTTTTTTAAATTTGTTTGTTGGGGGTTCGGCATTTGTTTTGTAACAGTAGAGTATGATTTGTCTCACAAAATTACCAGCCGCATCAACCGGGGATCAAACCAGAACGTTTGGTACAGTAGTACTATCTGCGTTAAAAGGGAGTACTTCACTAGCGCAGCTAATGGAGGGCCGTTACGGTTCTATAACTTCTATCATTCACGAGGGAATCCCCGTTACAATTTGTACATGTCAATGGCAATCCGAATGCTGTCTACGTCTCTGGATTTACGATCATTGATTATTCCTTTGTATTTTCCTTGCCCGAATGAAATTCACCATATACATGTATACGATTTTCAGCAACAAAAATTTCAGCGATGTTTTGCCGTAATCAGCTTTCTATAATTCATGTCCTATGCGTAGCAAACGAACTTTTCAAAACTACATGTAGTCTCCATCTCCGATTCAAGTAAATGAAGTTGAATTTCACTTTCGTTGAAAAGAATATATCCAATCTTATATGCAAAATCTGCAAATTTGCACTCATGAAATGTGTACTACATTCTAGGGATCACACAAAAACAAAAATACTTTTTTTGTTTGAATTCGTCTGAAGAGTGACATTTTATAAACACGAATAACCAAGTGACTGTAGATTGCAACAGTGTAATTACCGCGCAATGCTATTTCCATAGGGGAGTGACCCACCTTTTCTCAATTTATTTATATTTTCCGATACGAATTCGACCGCCTTTACGGAAATATGATTTTTTAGATTAGTATAAGCATGTAAATTTGCAATTACTAAATAATATATTCCCATTGATATTGTTGGTGAAAATTGAGGCTGAAAAAATACTTGGTTTTTTTCGTCCAAAATCCGAAATTTTTTCATCATGATTTATTGACTGCTATAAAAATACTCGTAGCTGAAAATCGATTTTAAAACATATCACCTATATATTGATTACATTCATATTTTTATGTATGTCATTAATATCCAATCGAAAGACATTCTACTGTTTTATCCGAGCACTATAGAGGGCGTATTTATCGAAACCGGATACACTGGTGATACCTGTATGTATCGGTGGAAACAACACTTCAACCAAATATTAAATAAGGTCGATACATAGTACAACGATACATAACAGTCACCAAATAATATTCGCTTTAAACAGGCGTTAATAGGATGCAATGAGGTTTAACTAATTTTGCTAGATCCAAACCTTCTCCCTTTTTCATGGCCTATGGGAAAAAATAAAAACACAAAGGGCGCCGTGGTGTAGAGGTTAGCGCATCGGACTACGAAGCCAGAGGTCCCTGGTTCGATTCCCGTTCAGGATGAAAATTTCAGGGATCAAATTTGCGACGCCATATCGACACCATTTGCGAAGTTGGTCTCGATAAACGATGCTAGTCCGTCGGATGGGGACGAAAAATGGCTGTCCCGTGTTAAGGGAGAGCAACACCCACGCTAAAGACTCCTCTGTAGATGTTGAAAAAGAGTAGGCTAAAACGCCGCTACAGGGGCCACTCTCGCACCCGCCAAGTGGAGAGGATTAGTATAAGTTGGCATAACCTGTTTTCCAATCCACTATAAATAAGTTTTATCTAAAAAAAACACAAATGCAAAAACAGTAAACTGTAACCGAAAATATATCTCAATCCATTAGAAAAAACCTCAACATTGATATATTGCGACAAGAAGCACAAATAAAAGGGGTTCAACATGTATAGACAGTGAGTGCTCGCAGTCACTGATATAATGGGACACGTTTTACTCTTTATTGTTCTATTATTGCAGGGTTTACTTCCCTTGTACGTTTACGGAACCAGATCCAAACAGACTTCCTCCAGTACAGTACTACGACCCTGCATTCTCACCAGGAGAAGGAGGATGTTGCAGTGTTAGCTGAAACATAAAAAATGTTTGAAAAATATGCAAACAGCGTGTTGTTACAGGTTTCTTCCAAGTGAAATATTCTTTAACGTCAATTGTTAGCTAAACATAGAACTGTTTGAAAATGTGCAAACGTCATGTTATTACGGGTTTCAAATGAAATATTCTTTAATGTCAACCGTTTTAAAACATATAACATATACATGTACATGATGCAATAATCTAGAGTTATAACTTCGCTAATGATTCTTTTCTGAGATTCCTCTGACGTCAGAATTCGCTTAGGCCTTGAAACGTCACAGCGCACTCCATGTATAGAATATTGTTTTGAAAATTTCAACTTTTTTCTGCGAAAAAAAACTTTATCTTTTACATAAATTTATCCGTAATCATTTGAATAATTATCTCTAAAAAATATTTTTTTCAACTTGTGATTGCCATTTTTGACTATGAGAAATTACAACAGACGACACAAAGTCGTTATTATATCCCCAACAGATGGTATTAAGTAACTTCAAAATAATTAGGGAACACTGTTAAATGCTACAAATTTAAGTCCGGGAAATTGCGTGTGTCTGTGAAGTTCGCGCAAAAAATCGTGACGTCACTGATGGGCTGAAAGTTTGAGCATAGAATTGGGTAATTTTTTAACCTCACGCATTGAATAGCATTTCCAAAGCACAGTTTCTGATTATTTTTTCTTGTCCAACATTCAACTCCTCTGAAATACAAAATGGCGACCATGCTTGGTTACAGACAGGTAGAACGTAGATTATAAGCAGTCTTGCTTGTTACATTGTAAGTGAAAAATTGTTGTAGAAGTGAATTATATATAGTTTTCTTGGTAGAAAAGAACTTTATTGGTGGTAGAAAACCGACTTTCGCAATTTCTAAAACAATCCTTTTGACCACTTAGGAGATAATTGTATTGTATTTTATTATTTGACGGCATCAATTGAATGATTTGGTGGTCAGAAATTGAGTTTACTGGTAACGTCTGCGCTTGCGAAATAATTTCATAGCATCAATTGTGCATTCTAATGCAACATAACATATAACGTCCTTTTTGATTGGATAACGTTAAGCGTAAAATCCACGGTTTACCGTCGGAACCATTGACGACAACGTTGCGCAAACGCATTTGACGTTTCCTGTTTACTTTTTATTCTGTTTTTTAACGTTTAACGGAGGTTGCATTAGAATGGGGATAACTGTATTGTATTTTATCAGTTGCCGACATAAACCGGTGGTTTTACCATCGCAAATATACGCGTCGCCAGGTAAACTCAATTTGCGACGGTAAAACCAGCGGTTTACGTCGGCAACTGATAAAATACAATACAGTTATCCCCTAATTTGATGCCATGATATTTTCAACGTTGTTCAATCAGAAGCAAAGTTACAATCAGTATTGCATTACAATGAGGAATTTCGGAATATAATTTCACTCTTGCATTTATTTCTTGATATGCATAATATGTTTTACAGATCTTATGACTTTATGATATGTATTGTTTGTTTTTTGTTACTGTTATAAAGTTGTCTTGTTTTATAAAAAGAATTCTGAAACACGTTTACCAGTTACAGGTAATGTTCTTTTTTATGTTATCTTTCTGAATGTAAATATATTTTTACTGAATAAAATATGAATTATAAATAAAAGTTATATTTTATTTTACCTGTAAAGGCCATGTGAGCTTTTGCCATCGCTTGGCGTCCGTCGTCGTCCGTCGTTAACTTTTTCAAAAATCTTCTCCTCTGAAATGGTTGGGCAGATTGGATCGAAGCTTCATAGGAATGATATATGACATGTCCTCCACAAACGATCCTCATTTTATAATGATCCAATGAAAAACATGGCCACTGTTGCTAAAAATAGAACATAGGGGTAAATTGCTGTTTTTTTGCTGATAACTCAAAAACCGTTACAGATATGGAAAATCTGACAGGGGTAAAATTGATCAGCATGACAAGATCTAGCTACCCTTAAATTTTGAAGGAAATTCCAAAACCCATTTAGGAGTTATTGCCCTTTTTTCGTCAAATTTTCAAAATTTTAACATTTTTCGTCATTTATCTCCAAAACTATTTGAGATAGAAGTGAAATGTAAATTTGGAAAATGTTTGCCATGTTGAGATCTACATACCCTGAAATTTTAAAGCAAATCCCATAACCCATTTAGGAGTTATTGCCCTTTTTTGGTCAAATTTTCAAAATTTTAACATTTTTGCACTGTCATCCGTTGCCCGACAAATGGACCAAAAATAATACCAACATATAAACATCCACATGGAATTCATAAAAAAACTCAGAAACCACTGAAACAAAGTTGCAATAGTCTTTAGGTGATCCCTTGAAGAATATTGCCCAGCATGTCAGCACTACAACCAGGACTACCACCATCAGGGAACATATTTTAACATTAAACCTTATGAAAAATAAATCTTCAACAAATTTTACCTGAACAATTGAACCAATTGCAACAAACTTGGTCAAATAGTTGATTAATTGTCCAATGAAAACCAGACTCCAGGTGAGCGATACAGGCTCTGGTGAGCCTCATGTTTCAAACTGCAAGTGATTTTTCAGGAATATCTCAAATATGTCTTTGAAATGAAAATAAAAAGTATTACAGTCCTTTTAGTTTCCAATATTCGTAATGAATAATTGTTGTTTACGCCTCTGTAATACGCCTGATATATTACAAGAGCTGATTTTACAACTTTTGTGGGCATTTTCATTGATTTTTGCATTAAATATGACGTCAGCACAAGCAAATGTGACGTTGCAGAGTATGTGCAAGCTCTGTTTCCAAAATTTTGACCCCACCAAAAAACCGGGGGTAGACTCAGGTGCTCAGGAAGAGTAAGCAGTCTCTGCTTCCTGCAGGACACCTACCATTCTGTGTAAGTAAGACACACAGTACATGGAAAATTTGCAGCTAATAAAGTGGACAAATATACCTATGGAGCAAACCAAAAATCTCAATCCATTATCTAATGAATATTGTTGGTTTGACATGGATATGGAATTAATTACATTCCCTTTGAATGAGGTTATGGGTATATAGAAATAGCTTTGTCTGTCAGTCTGTCTGTCTGTTCAAGTAGTTTCAATCATCTGAGTGGTTTTTTTTTAAGTTCTAGTCTTAAACATTTGTTCTTTCTGTTCCGAGGAAGCAAATATATTATACGAAATACCTGAAAATAAATACCGAAACAATAAGACAATAGGGAGTTACAAATTCATGGGGGTTATAGAGTTGGGCCTTCATATTCAGATAGTTTATACCGAGCGATAGCGAGGTATAAAATACGAATATGAAAGCCCAGACAATGTGTAAATTACTTCAAATCTATAATCCCCACGAATTATTTCTATTCTAATGGGACAAATACGCTAATTTTGCTCATTTGAGTTGTCCGATTCTGTTCCTTTAAGGGTGTATTTTGAATAAAAATATTTTCATACGATAACAAACGAAAAAAAAACCCTTGTACAAAATGCACCGCCGGAAAGACGACAAAGTTTTTGATTTCTCACTTAAAGATACTTTTCACAAGAAAAGCCTATATGATGCGGATCAAGGGGAATAACAATTTTTTCCAAACATTCACAAATTATATTTCCTGAGATATTGAAATATGCTTGAATGTTTGAGAACACGGTGGATTTTCAAATACGTAATAAACACGGTCTTTGTTTAAATACCCCTAGGATTCCATTGCACTCATAGATGTGCCGCCTTTCCGGCGTTACCAGTTATAACACGGTTATACACGTAAAATGAAATTCTACGTGCGCAGGACATTTTAGCGGATTGATAGGACAATTTAGCGGAAAAAATGGACCTTTTAGCGGAAATTTTGTGGACATTTTAGCTGAAGAGTTAAAGGACAATTTAGCAGAATTTAAAATATTATATGGACATTTTTGCGGAAGAGTTTAGTCTTTTTTTCTGCATCTGCCTCTTCCGTTAGCCAGACAAGCGAAAATAGGGTTTTGAGCAGGATATAGTTCACTTTAATACAGTTAATATTTAAAAACAAAGCACTATTATAATTTCAAGTCAGCACGAAAAGCAAGATATTTACAATATGTACATATTATCAAAATTTGCTCTGTATCGAACTAAATCCAACACTGCATAATTAGTGGTCTATACTAAATGTCACTAATGCTGGACAAGTAAATACAACCAATATATAAAATTAACATGTAAAAATGTTCCGCTAAAATGTCCATTGAATTCGTACAGGTAAACAATTTGTCTTCCGCTAAAATGTCCATTCATACCTTTAGAAAATCCGCTAAAATATCCATTCACACCTTTAGAAAATCCGCTAAAATGTCCGGTGCCCCATAACGGGATTTATTATTTTGGATACGCATGCGTACAGAAAACACGAAATAACGAAAGCACAATTATTTGTTATTCAACTTATATTCCAAAATATTCACTGAACAATACTTCTATTCATCTTTGGTCTTACAAATGTACCTGACGCAATAAAATACATTTTAAACACCCCTTTATATATCCATTTAAAACTACAGTTATACAGTAAGCTGTATACATCAATACATTATGGGTCACAGAGCATACATACAAACCAGGGAACCATAAAGTGATTGGGAAATATTCAAAAGATTGTTATATACAAACAAGTCACGAAATAAGATGGCGAGGATAAATGAAATTTTTATTTTTAAATCAATGAGTTAACAGGTAAGATTCATACTTGTTTATTTTGAAGTTTTTTCCTTTTTAATTTACATCGACAATAGTGTAAAACTATCAAATACAATTTGAAGTACATTATTTCGGAGTATTGGTTGTATAAAACACCGGACAAAATGGGTTAGGTTATTTTTAGATACTTGTGTTGAAATTTTCAGTAATAAATTTTTGAATTTTGTTAAAAGTAGGGGTTCAACTCTCTCGGGCAAAGGTGACCATACTTGTACCTTGATTTGCTAAACAGCGTTATTTATTGTATTTTATTTTATTTTTCATTTCATTTCAATCTATTTATTTACTGATTTATCTATTTATTATTTTTATTATTATTAATTTATTTATTGATTTTTTTTATTGTTTATTCATTTATTGTTTTTTTTTTTTTTTGCAACGAAAAGTCGCGGAGGCAAGACATAGGTATTACTTTCCGGAGGCGGCGGCGGTATCAACTTTTTTAAAACTCTAATAACTTTGCAGATGCAATACCTACAATTAAGATTTATAGTCCACAAGGTAGCTTATCGTATAAGGTTTGCCGCAGTATACTTGTTTGTGACCTTGATCTCATTTTCATGGTTCACTGACTTCATAAACATGAATTTAAAATCTGCGTCTAAGTTTCGTGGTTAAATCCATTTCTCAGCAACTGTAATACCTAGGCCAACCATATTTGGTCTATATGTAGTTCTTAGTGGGTACATGCCAGTCTGACACCTGGCTTGGGACCTTGACCTCAATTTCATGCTAGAGTGACTTTTTCGTGGTTCAGGCCATTTCTCAGAAACTGTAATACCTAGACCCACCGTATTTGGTCAATAGATAGTTCTTGGTGGGTACATATTAGTCTGATACCTGCCTTTTGACATTGACCTCAATTTCATGCTTGAGTGACTTTGTCACTTTTTTGTGGTTAAGTCCATTTCTCAGCAACCAGAATACTAAGACCCACCATATTTGATCAATAGGTAGTTTTTGGTGGATACATGTCAGTCTGACACCTGGTTTTGGACCTTGACCTCAATTTCATGCTTGAGTGACTTTGTCACTTTTCATGGTTAAGCCCATTTCTCAGAAACTGTAATACCTAGACCCACTGTATTTGGTCTATTTATAGTTCTTGGTGGGTACATGCCAGTCTGACACTTATCTCTGGACCTTGACCTAAATTTCATGGTTGAATGATTTTCATCCAAATGTCTTGATTAAGCCCTTTTTCAGCAACTGTAATATCCAGGCCCATCTATAGGTTTATAGATAGTTCTTAGTGGGTACATGCAAGTCTCTGTACTTTGACCTCAATTTCATGGTTCAGTGACTTTCATCCAAGTTTCTTGATTAAGTCCATTTTTCAGCAACTGTAATACCTAGACCTACTGTATTTAGTCTATTGAAAGTTCTTGGTTGGTTCATGCCCTTCTGACACTTGTCTCTTGACCTTGACCTCAATTTCATGGTTGAGTGACTTTCATCCAAATTTCTTGACTAAGTCCTTTTTCAGCAACTGTAATACTTAGACCCATCCGTGTTTGGTCTATAGATAGTTCTTAATGGGTACATGCAATCTGATACCTGTCTCTGGACTTTGACCTCAATTGCATGTTTGAGTGACTTTGTCACATTTTCGAGAAAAGGTCCATTTCTCAACAACTTTAATACCTAGACCCACCATATTTGGTCAACAGATAGTTCTTAGTAGACACATGTCGGTATGACACCTGCCTTTTGACCTTGACCTCAATTTCTTTAACGCATTTTCCTTTGATTTGCAAAATGTCGGGTATCAGATAATCATTATTCTCGGTTTCCATGTTGATACTCAGGCGAGATATGTAGTGTGTCCACTTGTTTATTTTCTAGTCATTTAATCATTTTAATTTATTTTATTTTAATTTTTTTTATTTTAATTTATTTCATTTTAATTTATTTTATTTTGATTTATTTTATCGTATTTTTATTTTATTTTATTTATTTATTTACAAATTTGGTCGTATATATAAACATACGACGTGATTTATACTATTTTTCTAAAAAAAATCATTTAATAAATTTTATTTTTTCGATAAAAGATGTTGACTAGTTGCTATTCTGTACTGTAATTCATAAATAATGGTACAATGTCTAGGGTAAGTTAATTAAGAAAAAATTATTTATTTAATTTCATTTATTTATTTATTTATTCTATTTATTTTATTTACTAGTATTCATTTATTTATTATTAATTTTCATTATTATTTTGCCTCTCCAAAGTTTTGGTCACGAGCGCATCTGATGAAAGTCGATCAAGAAATACGCAAAGCTGTTGGTGCTTTAGTCTATTATACACCCAGGATAAAAAAAAAGCGGTTGTGTGGTTCAAAGGATGCACGTGTCACGTTTGATCATAGAAATGTCACTTGTATTGTTGTTTTCGTTTTGAAAGTCTTTTTGAGTTTTCTTGACTCTTCATGATACATGTACATGCGTATGTCGAAAGGTACAAAGATATTTGATTTATTTACTTCCCTGTATTTTCCATAAAAATTGCAACTCAAGATAAACCTGGAACATAAATTAAAACAGAAGAAGATAATTTTGGTTCAGATTGCTGAAAGGTGGGACGTTACCAAATAACGTTGCGTCAAAAGTTGTCCGTCTTGACTCGATCGTAGCTTACTGTGAATCGCTAGTTAGAAATTATAGATTTAATTTTATAATTTGATATAGTGATTTGTATAAATAGAGGATTTTGCAAGGGGTTTATTCAATAGATATAAAATATGCACAATGCATATGAAAAATATTACTAATTCTTGAATAAAGTCAAACAAATGGGGCCTCGGTGGTCTAGGTAGTTCGTCGTGACTACTAATGATCACTAGCCTGTCAACACTGAGGTGATGAGTTCGAATCTCACCTGTGGCGGGGTGTGTTCGACTCCGATCTTAATTGACAAGGATTGCCAACTAAACAAACAAAAAATCAAACAAACTGGCCTTTACTTCATTTTTCAACAGCTATCAAAGCGCACTACGCATTGGGATAGTGAATACCTTTTGGAGTATACAAATGACTTCATTAAAGTCCCATGTAGTATGGTTATTCTGTAAAATTATTAGTAATGCTATAGGTGGTGCTCGGGGCCAAGAATAGTGGATCAAAATTGGTATTATAGAAAACGACCTTTTGTTAAAACAAATTTAAGATTGCTATTAAGAAACTCACTTAACTTTAATTTAAAGCTGACAAAATGTCAAAAGAAAAAGAGGCAATGCCAAATGGCCAGCCTCCATTACACCACAAGGTGTCGTCAGCTCCAGACGAACCTGTGCCATTTCCAGTCTCAGCAGAACATGTTGAACGACCGCCATCATACGAAGAAATCATGGGTCATCAGACGCAATCATCCGTCATAAAACAGGAAGTGACGTCAGACTTGCCACCATTGGCGTATATTGATATTATGCCAAGGATGTTAGACCAGGGAAATATTAAATATAGAGTCACACCAACGTTCGATAAATTTAGGTAACTTTATTCCAGTAATTCATATAAATTAATTTCTAATTGGACTTTTTTCAAGAAAGATGAAAAAAAAATTAAACCTTTGAAATAGTGGGATAACCACAGGTACATATCAGTCTGAATAGCATGATTTCTTGATTTTTAATTTTAATATCAACTCTATCGTAGAAGCAGACTAGGGCTCGAATTTCTAGAGATCGTGCGTTCGATCGCAATCCGGATCAAACCAAAGGCTATATTTTTTTTATTTGCTGCTTCTGTGTGGTTCTTGCAGTAGTTAAGGAAAAGCTGGGCACCAAGGAATCAGATTTTTGTATCCGGATGTGATATCATGTATTCCCGCACACTGTTAACTTGTGACCTGCAGCTTCAAAAAAAATAATAACTTTCTCAATGTGTGGGACTAGTAAAAAGCAATGTCTATATTCATAAAACATAACCATGTTCTAGTTCTTACTGTGAATCTAATAATTACCACTGACAGTTGAACAATAGTCGATCAATCGATGTCAATGTATTCCCTACTTCCGGATATTGGAGTTGTCTCCCATATGAATAAGTTATCTTTCCTGACAAAGTGTACTGTATTAAACATAAAAGGCAAACACTTCTTTTAATCTTCTTCAAAACTATTGAATAGAGAAGTCCTTCATTAGGCAAAAAAATGTGGGAAATATATATCCCATAACATACCATTAATGGGTGTGGAGGATTTTGTTGGGATGGATAAATGTTTTGAAGAAAAATGACAATTTGTCCATTTCTATGGAAGAAACCTTCTCCAAAGATCAGATAACTCCGTAAATGGGAGACAACTCCCATATAGCAAAAAATGGAGAATTGTAAACAAAAGAGGAACAGAACTAAATTTATCTCAGTGCATGCTCTTGTTTTAACAATAACATTACTGAGTTTTACCATAAACCTTATTCATTTATCTCGCCTATAAACCAAGTTTCCTCGGGGAAAATATTGAATAACCTCCCTTTATATATCCCCAGCTCAGTTGCTAGTATTCCCATACTAGCCCGAAATTGATACTTGAACTTTACGGTTAAAAAATTGTAAAATTTTGAAAGCTTAGTGAATACGTTGTAGCTCTATCCTTTGATGGTTTCGGCTCTACCCCGTTTGGTCATTTAGTAATTTTTGAAATTTGCTCTTCAACTTTTGAATTGTTGTTTTGGTTTTCAACATTTTAGGCGTTAAGCACAACTGATCGACGAAATGTGCACATCTTGTGCATCAAAATTGGTATGATAGAACTATATTTGGCACACAGCAGCAAAAGTAGATTATTATGATTATCTAAGTTTGGAAACCCGAACCATAAATGAAGACGTGATTCGTCAAACTGTCCTGGATGTTCCATACAACGTTGTGGCATCTCGGAAATTATCGGCAAACTTCGGAAGCGCAATGCACCCATTAAAATTTTTTTTCATGAACTCCGCATTGCAACAAAGAAGTGTGTTTTAAGGTAGGTCATACCTAATACAGTGAGCAACTTGCAAATTTGTATGTAACTTTCAACGATCAACTAGTATTTGATATATGTTAAATTTAATCTTAAGTTTATTTACATAAAAAAATTGACAAAAATGCATAAATAGCAAAATTACAAAATTGTAATCTAAAAAGAACCCTTTTCAGAGGAGATAATTGGCGGAAAAATTTTCTAATGAAATGCAAAGAACATTTTAGTTTTTTAGAAATAGCAAGAAAAAATGAACGGTGACCCCAATTTTTCTTTAAAGAATATGGAAGCATGACAGATAAGTGTTCTTTCCACAATTTTATAAAAAAAAATTCTATCTGCCAGTTTTTTTTATTGTAAGAGAAATTTGGATTTTCCCTATATAATCTATATAAAATTTACCAACATTAAGACTCAATTATCTCAAAATCAAGAACGGTAACCTATGTTTTTTAAATTTAAATTTAAAAGTATATCCATTCAACGTGCTGCCTGGAAAAAATTAGGAAAATCTATCTGCTAAATATATTAGTATTGATCTTCCTTTAACTTCAGAAATTATATATATCTATCACTTAATTCCTACTTAAGGTGGTACCTAACACTACAGGGAGATAACTCTTAAAAATCACCAGAGCGTTTTAATCAAATTTAATAAGTAAAGGGAAATTAAGCTTCTCTATGATCAAAATTGAAGTTTGCCGAACTGCTATATATTCAATGAAATTATCCCTGTGAAGTGTGAAATTCTATTTACTAAAAAAAATCAAAATTTATTCAACAGGTCAAAGTAAATAATTCCTAAAAATTTTATGAAAATTAAACAAGCCAAATTTATTTTAGTCAAGGTGTTGGGTACCACCTTAAAACTTTTGGTTCAAACTTTGATCTATCATGACCAGTAAGCCTATTACAGATTTTCTTTGTACATTGGTTCATTTTATTTTTTCAGCTATCTAATAGATGTTGCAAATCAGTGGTTGAGAGGTAATCCCGGATTCGCAGTATGGAAATGCGAAACTGTCGAGAGGAAAGTCGAACAAGGACCTAATGCACAGATTCGTTCTATAATTAATTTAGATAAAATGGTATCCCACCATTCTTTAAATGGCTACAATGTTTTTATCCGCGGAATCAGGTACATCAATCTATAATATATTATAGATATTTTTTAATCGCGGTTGAATCTATGTTTACTTGGTCTTAAAATATCTTCATTTTTGACGCCTGCATTTCTAGTAACTATTAGGATTGAAAACAGATTTTAAAAATTTCTAGAAGAAAAAACTGTCTTCAGACAAAAAATTTCAAGTAGAAAAGTTAGTCCTCTGTTTGCAATTGAAAGTTGAATGTCAATGAGCGTAAATGAAGACCCTTTTAGGACATGTGAGCTTTTGCCATCACTTGGCGTCCGTCGTCCGTCCGTGGTAAACTTTTTCAAAGATCTTCTCCTCTGAATGATCCTTAGGGTTTATAGAATAAAGTTTGTATTTTATTTTCTTGTCAAGAAACATGGCCGCCATGGCTTAAAATAGAACATAGGGGGGAAAACTTCAGTTTTTGGCTTATATCTCAAAAACTAAAGCATTTAGAGCAAAACTGACACGCAGTAAAAATAGTCATCAGGTCAAGATCTACCTGCTATGAAATTTTCAGATGAATCGGTCGACCGTTTGTTGGGTTATTGCCCCTGAATTGTTAATTTTAAGGAAATTTTGCAGTTTTAGGTTGTTATCTTGAATATTATTATTGATAAAGACAAAATGTAAACAGCAAAAATGTTCAGCAAGTAAGATCTACAAATAAGTCGATATGACCAAAGTCGTCAATTGACCCCTTATAGGAGTTTTTGCCCTTTAAAGACATTTTTTCACATTTTTTCGTCATCTTTGTGAACTTTTAAAAATCTTCTTCTCTGAATCTACAGAATCAATTTCAGCTAAACTTTGGCTGACAGATCCTTAGGGTATCTAGTATAAATTTTATGTTTTATTTTCTTGTCCATTGAGAAACATGGCTGCCATGGCTAAAAATAGAACATAGGTGAAAATGCACCTTTTGACTCATATCTCAAAAACTAAAGCAGTTAGAGCAATTCTGACAAGTAGTAAAAATGTTTATGAGGTTAAGCTCTACCTGCCACGAAATTTTCAGACGGATCGGTTAACCCATTTTTGGGTTATTGCCCCTGAATTGTTAATTTTAAGGAAATTTCAGTTTCAGGTTATTAACTTGAATGTTATTATAGATTAAGACAAACTATAAACAGCAAAAATATTCAGCAAAGTAAGATCAACAAATAAGTCAACTTAACCAAAATCGTCAATTGAACCTTTATAGGAGTTTTTGCCCTTGAAAAATTATTAACATGTAACAGAAAATAATGGTCTGACAAATTGTCACAGATGTTTAGAGCATAACATGAAATAAATTAAATGGTAGCTGTACAAGGAAAATGGAGAGTCAAAGGTCAGGGTCATTGAAAAGGTCCATAGCAACGGATGAAAAAGTCCCTAGCAACCATGTATATATTGATTAATGACCTTATAATTTACCTGTATAAGTCAAGAAGAAAGGTCAAGAATCAAGGTCATTTAAAAAGTCCATAGCAACCATATATATTTGGGCTCAGGACCCTACAATTTACCTGTTCAAGTCAAAATAGAAAGTCAAGAGTCAATGCCATTGAAGAAGTCTATAGCATCCGATGAAAAAGTCCCTATCAACTATATCTTTTTGGGTTCACGATTCTATATTTTAGCTGTACAGGTCAATTGTAAGGAGAAAATTTTGACGGTATACATTAAATAGCAAAAGTAATCATTGATGCAAGATCTGCACAAAAGATAACAGGTGAGCGATTCATGCTCTTGGGAGCCTCTTGTTTAACCCCCCCCCCCCCCCCCCCATTTTTACGTACATGTACGGTAACTTTGAACAGAAAGATTATTATGCCTATTCAATTGATAAAACACTTAACTTGAATATTTAGAATGTGGGTAGTCAGAAAAACAGATAACAGTCCGCCACAACAGATGGGTCTCTTTAATGTAGTACCGGAAAAGAAAGCAGTTAGAAAAGAAACAATGAAGCAATATCCACTGATGTACGAAGATCCGTATTTCCGGATGGCAGGGAATCAGCACGTCGTAACATATGATGGATTCAAAGAAACAATAGACAAGCTGAATTTTAGACTCAAAGTTCACCCAATACCAGGTAAATGAATCGTCCTGATTTGATTGGTCATTTTCAGGGTGAAAAAATATCATTCAACCAGGGCATGTTTTGATTGGTTGCCAATTTTGCTAGATCTTGCTAACAGACAGTCTCTTTACTCTGGATTTTATTTCTCGCTTATCAACAGTTTACTTCCATAGACAGATGAATATTAAACGTCATGGAAAAAAATATTCAAAGAAAATCTTAAGGGAAAAGTGTTTCACAGGTCGTGAAAATGGTTTATTGCTGTATATCAATACTGTTTATTTTATTTCAATATAATAACAAAACCGTCATGGGTTCGGTTGTCATCATTTTGAAATTAAAAGCCGAAAACGAGTAGGGCCATTTTACCCTATTTTAGTTTCAGTCTTAACAATTTTATTTTTCAATGTCAAATATTTACTCGCTTCTTATTTCTGTCGATGTATACAATCGTTTTTTCTGTATTAAACAAAATATATTATACATTATATACTTAAAGTGGCATAATAACAATCCAAAGATACTAATATTAGATATAGTAAATTTATACTATGCTGTATACGACGAATTTCAAGGAGTTACCTCTCTTCAAAACCGACACATTTGGAAGACCAAAAAACAAACTTATTTTAAACACGAATTATTCATAACCAAAAACGCCGAAATAGAAAGCCAAATTTCAGCGAAGGAGATCTACCATGTGCAATACAAGGAATGAACCCTTAGTAATTCTATTATTTTCGAATTTTGCTAAATATTGGTAATTTCTATAACAAATCAATGAATAACCATGTCAGAGAAGTCTGAATACTCGGTTGGCGAATACCCTCGGGGACCTTGGGTCCACCATGCAGATGCATCGTGTCAGGGGTTTCAAAATAACAATCCAAAGATACTAATATTAGATATAGTAAATTTATACTATGCTGCATACGACGCATTTCAAGGAGTTACCTCTCATCAGCAGCATTAAAACCGAAACATTTGGAAGACCAAAAACCAAACTTATTTTAAAACAAGAAGTACTCATAACCAAAAATACCGAAATAGAAAGCCAAATTTCAGCTAAGGAGATCTACCATGTGCAATACAAGGAATGAACCCTTAGTAATTCTTTTGTTTTCGAATTTTGCTTAATACTGGTAATTTCTATAACATACAATGAATAATCATGTCAGAGAAGTCTGACGACTGGGTTGGCGTATACCCTCGGGGACCTAGGGTCCACCATGCAGAGGCATCGTCCCAGGAGTTTCAAAATAACAATCCAAAGATACTAATATTAGATATAGTAAATTTATACTATGCTGTATACGACGCATTCCAAGGGGTTACCTCTCATCAGCAGCATTAAAACCGAAACATTTGGAAGACCAAACACCAAACTTATTTTAAAACAAGAAGTACTCATAACCAAAAATACCGAAATAGGAAGCCAAATTTCAGCTAAGGAGATCTACCATGTGCAATACAAGGAATGAACCCTTAGTAATTATATTATTTTCGAATTTTGCAAAATACTGGTAATTTCTATAACAAATCAATGAATATAATCATGTCAGAGAAGTCTGACGACTGGGTTGGCGTATACCCTCGGGGACCTAGGGTCCACCATGCAGAGGCATCGTCCCAGGAGTTTCAAAATAACAATCCAAAGATACTAATATTAGATATAGTAAATTTATACTATGCTGTATACGACGCATTTCATGGAGTTACCTCTCATCAGCAGCATTAAAACCGAAACATTTGGAAGACCAAACACCAAACTTATTTTAAAACA
The DNA here is from genome assembly GCA_028015205.1 of Mytilisepta virgata. Lineage (NCBI taxonomy): Eukaryota > Metazoa > Mollusca > Bivalvia > Mytilida > Mytilidae > Mytilisepta > Mytilisepta virgata. The sequence continues at coordinate 1,293,770 of JAPWFG010000023.1, forward strand.
AGAAGTACTCATAACCAAAAATACCGAAATAGGAAGCCAAATTTCAGCTAAGGAGATCTACCATGTGCAATACAAGGAATGAACCCTTAGTAATTCTTTTGTTTTCGAATTTTGCTTAATACTGGTAATTTCTATAACATACAATGAATAATCATGTCAGAGAAGTCTGACGACTGGGTTGGCGTATACCCTCGGGGACCTAGGGTCCACCATGCAGAGGCATCGTCCCAGGAGTTTCAAAATAACAATCCAAAGATACTAATATTAGATATAGTAAATTTATACTATGCTGTATACGACGCATTCCAAGGGGTTACCTCTCATCAGCAGCATTAAAACCGAAACATTTGGAAGACCAAACACCAAACTTATTTTAAAACAAGAAGTACTCATAACCAAAAATACCGAAATAGGAAGCCAAATTTCAGCTAAGGAGATCTACCATGTGCAATACAAGGAATGAACCCTTAGTAATTATATTATTTTCGAATTTTGCAAAATACTGGTAATTTCTATAACAAATCAATGAATATAATCATGTCAGAGAAGTCTGACGACTGGGTTGGCGTATACCCTCGGGGACCTAGGGTCCACCATGCAGAGGCATCGTCCCAGGAGTTTCAAAATAACAATCCAAAGATACTAATATTAGATATAGTAAATTTATACTATGCTGTATACGACGCATTTCATGGAGTTACCTCTCATCAGCAGCATTAAAACCGAAACATTTGGAAGACCAAACACCAAACTTATTTTAAAACAAGAAGTACTCATAACCAAAAATACCGAAATAGGAAGCCAAATTTCAGCTAAGGAGATCTACCATGTGCAATACAAGGAATGAACCCTTAGTAATTCTATTATTTTCGAATTTTGCTAAATATTGGTAATTTCTATAACAAATCAATGAATAACCATGTCAGAGAAGTCTGAATACTCGGTTGGCGAATACCCTCGGGGACCTTGGGTCCACCATGCAGATGCATCGTGTCAGGGGTTTCAAAATAACAATCCAAAGATACTAATATTAGATATAGTAAATTTATACTATGCTGCATACGACGCATTTCAAGGAGTTACCTCTCATCAGCAGCATTAAAACCGAAACATTTGGAAGACCAAAAACCAAACTTATTTTAAAACAAAAAGTACTCATAACCAAAAATACCGAAATAGAAAGCCAAATTTCAGCTAAGGAGATCTACCATGTGCAATACAAGGAATGAACCCTTAGTAATTCTTTTGTTTTCGAATTTTGCTTAATACTGGTAATTTCTATAACATACAATGAATAATTATGTCAGAGAAGTCTGACGACTGGGTTGGCGTATACCCTCGGGGACCTAGGGTCCACCATGCAGAGGCATCGTCCCAGGAGTTTCAAAATAACAATCCAAAGATACTAATATTAGATATAGTAAATTTATACTATGCTGTATACGACGCATTCCAAGGGGTTACCTCTCATCAGCAGCATTAAAACCGAAACATTTGGAAGACCAAACACCAAACTTATTTTAAAACAAGAAGTACTCATAACCAAAAATACCGAAATAGGAAGCCAAATTTCAGCTAAGGAGATCTACCATGTGCAATACAAGGACTAAAACAGCAATAACCATCACCAAAGTATTACTTACTTATTTTAATTTACAAGGTATACTTTGATTAAGGATGATCGCTGGTCTAAGAGGAAATAAATAGGATTTGAAATAGATGTTTTAGTTTGAGAGAACATATGAATAGTTAACAAAAAAGGAAGAAAACATTATAGGTTCATGTGCTCATTTTAGAGCTATAAGGCCTTGAAAATTTGCAGGAAATTGGTTTTCTCTGGATTTTTCATTGTCTTTGCATTGGCAATTCAATCTCTCAAAAATATATGAAAAAGTAAAAAGGATTTCATAAAATTTTGTCAAATACCATTTTAAGGTATATATGATTGAATTATAAAAGAAAAAGTGGGGGTTCATGGGCAAAAAATTTCATGTTTAAGAAATGGATAAAACCCGAGGATTCCGAAAATCTGACAAAAAGACCAAAACATGACCAGCGAGCATCCTTAAATGTATTTTTCAGGAACGATTCTGAATGTAGAAAGTGCTACAATGAAAACTTTTGAGGGAGGTTCAGAAACTGAAATTGATCCTGACTTAACATATTACACGAGTGAACAAAAATTCAGGCGCCAAACACAAATACTGAGAATATTTTATATTCTTGGACCTCCACTAGGAGAACAAATCTGTAAGTACCACTACTGAGAATTATTTTGTCTTGTAACAAAAGATAGATTCTAAAATAAACTTTATCACTGAAGTCCCTTCGAAATTTGTATTGAAGGTATTCAGATAAAAAAATGAATCAAGACCGTAAATTGTATTTATTGCATGAAATAACAGTTTAAGGAGGGAATTTTGGAGATATATTTTTGTCAAGTTGATACACGATTTGTTGTTATGAAGATAAGTTATTTATATTGCGTTTCCGAAGTTTGTCGATAACTACCGAGGTCATTGTTGTTACGTTGTATAGAACATCCGGGAAATTTGGAAGAATCACGTGGTCATTTCATGATTGTTCGAATCACTTAGGCATTAATTTTCATTGGATCATAGTACACTTTTAATGACCAAAACCTCATACTGCTAAAAAAACAACAAAATATCTTTTAGGTTAACAAATGAGACTTTTCTAGTCCTTGAAAACCAAAAACAGAAATGGTGAATTAAAAATCTGGCGGGGGATAAAGTCAGCTATATATTATTTCTATCCGTATATATGGCCACATTAGAAAAAAAAAAATACAAAACTAAGATGTTATTCACTTTTGGTATGTACTCGTATAATGTGACTTTCAAGATGAATAACAGTAATTAAAACGCTGTTCGTCTGCTTTTCTCATACGTTCTAGTATGGCCTTGGCTAGCCCATAAATAATGATTTGCTCTGTCATATTGTAATGGGATACAATGGAAATAGAACTTTATCCACATAAATACCAAAAGATGGCGTATGCGTCAATGCAAGATTGCACAAGAAGTTTTAAATACATAGTTTAAATGATTTAAGCTGATTAATCCTTAAGAGTCTAAATGTTATCTGCAAAATATTTTAGGTCTCCAGGAATTTTTACCCGCCATAACATTTCAAGGCAGACGACCTCATTTTCAATCTTGGGCTGAATTGAACGTCCAGCTTGGAGGATGGCTAGCAGCATCAAGGGTATGAATATGTTTTATATCTTAAAACAACTTTACTATGAACCAATTCAGTTAATTTTTTTTCATCACTGTCTGCCCCCAACGACGTTTCTATTTTAAGCACATAAAGGAATCACGAACGATAATTGCTTACTTTTTTGTATGTTGGAACCAAGAATTTGGGGTTAACATTATGTTGAGTTTTGTTCATTAAAAAAAAACAATTGTCTTTTGATAATTTTTCAATATTTTAGGGGATACGAGTGGTTAATATACAGACTTTCAATGCTCGGTATACGGCAGAACCTAGTAAGTTGTTAAATAATGTATTCACAATTATCAATTATGGAATTTTAAGGAGGTAAATACATTAAATATTGATCTGGTAGAATGATATCGACCGAGGACTTAGTAAGAGGTCGATATCATTCCACCAGATCTATATATAATGTATTGACAGAATAAGAAGACCTGAATTGTTATATTACATATGCACTGTCTGTTTTGAATATAGAAAAAAAAACATTACACAAAATATGTTCATGTAAATTCTGCATTTTCATAGTTTTCAACCTTCCGTAAAGACAATGAAACATAACAATGAAAATATTTAATCAAGAAAGAAAATTGAAAAAAGTCATACTTTTGACAATATTGAGAAATTTTATGAATGAATCCGGATCTATTTTCAGTAATGTGGAGTCAGTATTCTTTTACCGGACAATATACTTTTGAAAGAGGCCAAAACATGAAATATTCTGGTAATCATATGACCAACTAACTAATGGGAAAACAGGAAAAACACCGCATATGTAATATTGTGTGTAAACAATATGGTTAACCATGAGTTTTATTGGAAGATGTTAACAATTCTGGTCAACAATTTTGCTAGAAAGTATTGACACTTCTCTTTTTCAACATTAAGTTTTTGCACTGATAATTTATATAAAACTCAGTAAATGCTATACCAATGTATAAATGATTTGAAGTATCAAAATTTCAATATTTATCCTGCAACTCCGCTATAAGAGCAGCAAAAATGCATTGACTGTAGACTCGGCAAGCCTTGCAATTCTACCTGTTCCTAAGCCTTGTCCGAAAAAAATCATATGTCGATACAATGTACACTATCCTATATATTTTTTTCAGACAATACCTATATCCTGTCGGACTGTACCGACGAAGTACAAACGAGTGTTGTTCCTCGTAATTATATAAAAATCATACGAGTATTTTTCACAACTGGTGCCCCGTTTCAGACACAACCAGTTGTAAATTTTGGCAGTAGGTTGTTTATACCTGTAAGGCTCGGCAAAAATAAGTTTGAAGGCATGGCACAAACAATGTACAGGATCGACGCATGGTTACGGGCTACAGGTAAATTTCACAATATCCTAGCCGGTAAGGAGTGGATATTACAAATTCAGGAATGTAAAATGATAGAAAAAAATGGGCGATTATCTTCAAGGAATGAATATAATGAAAACAGACGACAATAATAAAAAAAAAAAACAGTAAGGTAGCACCTTCCAACCTACACACCTTCAGAAAAGTGCACAAAACACAATCATCGAAACAACTGCCAGGATTGGTCTGACTGGTACAGACACTAGACAAATAAATTATTGGCATAATCTACTTAACAAATAAGACAAGTAGGTTGTTCTGAAACGAATTGGTCTAAATATGGGTTCACACGTCAAATAATGCGTTTTCGAGATTGCGCTTTAACTGAAACGTTTTCGAAACGTTTTGACTATGAACTAACGTTTGAACGCAAAATTCGTTTTGAAACGTTTCGAAAACGTTCTGCTTTGAGCAATATAAACTTTGGATGACTACAATGTATAAACTGAATAATTAGCCTAATTCAATACTGTTTTATGGTGTCGTTTTATGTATCTATACTAGTCAACAAAAGAAACGATACAGGGTAATGCATTTTTCATATATTCATAATTTCAAATAGCTGTACTAAACAGAAAAATAGACCCACACGTCTGATTTTCATAGTAAATAGTTTTCTCATCAAAAGCATGGATTTTGTGCAAAAAATTTGAAATAAAAAATTTCCAATTTTTTAGATTTCAAAAATCACATTTTTCAACCCAAAATTAAAAATTCAGTATTCAAATTCAGCTACGCGGGTTTTTGAGAAATGAAAATTTACAGTGAAATTATTGATTTTTTTCAGCGGCTTTTATATGATTTTAAATCAAACTTATTAAAGAAATATAAAATCTAAATATAAAGTTTATTCGCTATTTAGATGCAGTTTCAAACATTCTAGCTACATATTAAATTTCATAAAAAAAACCGAAATTTAACGATTTAGATACCTCCCTCCTACCTTATGAGAAAATAACTATTATTAAAAATACATATACAGTTGATCAAGTTTAAGATTATCCTAAAGAGACTAAGAGTATGCAGTATTTCCAGAGAGATTACCAAACTGAAAAAACGAGTTGCTTTTAAAAAAAAAAACACTTTTGTACAGGTAAAATTATGCGTGCATATATAAGGCCATACCAAAATGATTTTAAGTTCATTGGATTTTTGGATGGCAAAAATATGTGTGAGCGAGCGAAATTTTCTTGAAGACTAGTTTTTTTTTCGGGCGAAGATCAAAATTACGTTTTTTCTTAAAATTTACAAAGTCCAAAAATCCGAGCGGCGAAATCCATTTAAGTCAAGTTTAATTTGGCGTGCCCTAACATTCTCCCGTATACAATAATGGTTGAAAATCAGGGGAGGCAATAAGTGTTAAGATAAATTTTAGTAAGATTTTAATTTTTTCTAGAGCTTAAATATATTTAACTTTTATTTGTTCATCAAAAATCTTTTATAGGAGTACCAATCTACAATGTAGAGACAATTCAGAATATAATGGATGAATTTAAACAGATTGGAGTCGATGTAGAGAAATGTACATGGACCGAAAACCCACAGAAAGGAAATCATTTTGTAACTGCAATCAGGTATGAACAAACCAAGTCAGTTATTTAGATATCATGGATATGAGTTTTGTTTGAAGGCAAACTGTGCCCATATATATCTAAGATGTTTGTTTATTATTTAAAAAAAAACATACAATCTGAAATACAGCAAAGCTTGCTTGCAAAGTCAATAGACAACAACATGGATACCGAAAAGGTCGACAATGACGTAACAATCAATAAACGCTACCCAAAAGACAACCACGGAGATAAATAACATAAAAGAGAACAACACAAACACAAACACAACAGAGAGTCAGCTAGGGTAGTCTGACTTGGTACAGACACTGAACAGTGGTAGGGTTAAATCGGTTTATGGGTACCCAAACCTCCCCCTTATCTATCCTGACACTCTGGTGTATAGAACATACTATAAAAACTAATACAGTATGATTACCAACAAGGTGACCGATTGCTAGAACTGAAAAAAATTATAGAAATAGAAAACCAATGTTTGTAAAGTTCACTGGAAAAAAAATCCTGTAACTAAAATTAACCTATGCATAAAGGTCACGTGTTGACTAAGGATATAATTACACCTTATGTAAGAATCCTGGGTTTTGATCGGTTGATAGCCAGTGTATTTTTCACCAATTTACTTTGATCAAATGAATATCGTTCATTTTTAAACAGCGCTGGGGTATTTGCAAAAAGGATATGCCTTTTTTACCCTCTCTGCCGTGGTATTTGCCAAAATATACTCTATCCGACTGGACGCTTGTAATGTCACGATCATCAATGCGTTTTATGTCACGATTTGTACGTTAACTTTCGGTGTAATTAAACAGATATAGCGTGTTCTTGAGGGGTATTTGCGAAAAATACCAGTCTTGAGAATGAATTTCCCTCGCCTTACGGCTTGGGAAATTTAACATTCTCTCGACTGGTATTTTTCGCAAATACCCCTCCTTAACATGATATATCTGTTCAATATTTACCCTTCCCTTGTGTGCCAGTTATATAAATTGCAGAGAAATATACAGACAAAAAGAATTCAATGAACGGGGATTGAATGACGGCAAATGGACTCGTAAAATGTGTTTACTTGTGCATAGAATTTTCAGATACACATGTATACTATACCATATGTATATTTACATATAACAAACACGGCTTTTCTTTGTGTTGTAGAGTATATTTTCCTTGTGTGTTTATGGAACCAGATCCCAGATATCTTCCGCCCGCCTTCGTGTATAACCCAAACGTAGCAGCAGGGAACGAGGACTGTTGCAGCTTGAGCTGAAATGTACTAAAACGTTGCCATTTTTTTTTTATCAATCCATCAAAGTAGTGCATTTCATTTTCATTTGAACAAATCGATATCGGGAAAATTTTCTTAATGTTTCTCTTGTACATTTTTTATGGAATTGCAATATAGAATGTGTTTAAATCTGCATGGATTTAAAGTGTTTATATTTGTTAAAATTAATATTAACTATTGTTGAAATGCCCAATGAAAATATATTAATATTGAACTTGGTTTTAGGGATTTTTTTAATGCAAATATATAATTCATTTTGTCTTTCCATCAAATTTAAAGAGTATTAATGTGATGTCATTTGCGATATGAGACACTGGTACACATAGTTCACAGGTTAACTGGAATCGGTGTATGGGGAGCGGAATATCAAATTTCACTTTTGAAAAATCAGTATTTTTTCGGCAATTATCCCGAAAGAAGTTTTAGTTGTGATTTGAAACTGATAGAATAGAGAATGGAAATGGGGAATGTGTCAAAGAGACAACAACCCGACCAAAGAGCAGAAAACAGCTCAGGGCTACCAATGGGTCTTCAACCAGCGAGAAAATCCCACACCCAGAGGCGGGCTTTAATAATGCATACTAGTTCAGCGAAATGGACGGCACACTAAACTCCGAAATATACAAATGAACCAAAATTATGTATTCTGCTATTTGCAATTGTTTTCTTTACAAGCTGAAATTTTTAACACATTTAAATACATTCAATTTTTTTTTTATTCTTTAAAATTGACTTATACATTTCTTCATTTTAGGAAAGGTTGAGAAAATGGAATAAAACATATTTTCCATTTTAAAATTGACAGTGTTATAAGTGAATGATTCCTTGAGAAACTTAGGGAAAATAAATTGAATTAACGTGAAATGTTTTCAGTCCCTTCATTTTTAGGGCATTATCCTTTAAATGGACTATATGATTTATATGCTAAACAGTCTCCCATTTAATCTTGACAAATTGCTCTTGAGTAAATTCCGTTGAGACCTATTTATGGTCGTTCTATGACAGAAGCTATTGATATTTTAATGGCTTATATTTTTTTTAAACGATTATGGTACTTCTCCGTCAATAAAATTTACGATAACTTGCGTTTGCCTTCGACTATTAATATGAAATTTTTTGTAAACATTAGGATTGACAGGAAAAGGCTCCTTTTTCATTTTGAATATTCAGAATTACCTTTAATACTTAATTCGATAAAAGTAGCAATTTTTCAGATGTCGGTTAATGAACTAAAAAGTGGAATGTAATGATATATGTTGTATTGTATTTAAAATGTTATATTGTTTTTCCCATATTGGTGTAATTTTGCAAAAAGGTTCATTAATATAAAAATGTTAATAACCAATAGAGATAATCTCCCTTTTAAATGAAACAGTTTCTTGAGTTCGCAATCTCCCATGCAGAGTTGTCGGTCCTTGCTGTCTCTCATGCAGAGTTGTCGGTCCTTGCTCAAGAGAGAAAGCAAGGACCGACAACTCTGCATGGGAGATTGTTGAGTTCTAAGATAATTTGGTCATTAATACAGGTAGCTTCATTGCCTATTTAGCGTCATTGAGTCTGCGTCTTAACATTTCTTCTCGAAACCTCTCGTCTCTTTGCATCAACCTACCTAATAATCCATACCTTACAACTCTGCTGTTATATAGAGTCACTAAGCGTGAAATTTTATACAAATGCTATAATTGATACACTAAAAAATTGATGATTTTCAGATTTATGGTTCTAAGTTAGATGAGTTCTGTGATTTTATCATAAACATTGTATTTTATTACGATTGGATTCAATATTACCATATTTATGTGATAATTAAAAGACATTAAAGGAATGTCGTACATGTTTAATTTAACCTCCATATCGATTTTGAGATTCTGTACATGTCAAAGTCACCTTGAATAAAAACGCAAACCATACCTCAAACAAAGTCTCTTTCGTATGGGTGCTTGCATCCAGGAAATTCCCCTGTTTGCTCATTAAATATAAAACACAGTTGTTAAACTATTTTTATTTTTAACAATATTTATTCACATAACATCAAAATTTTGATTTTTTATTTAACGAAGCAACAAATATGTCTCCACAAGGTTAAATAGAAAAGTTAAATAAAATAAATTTTCAACAAGAGATTGCTACGTAGTATCAAAATGTTTTGACGCACCTTGAAAAAAGTGATTTATTTTGTCATAGAAGGTATTATATAGATGTATAGATTATCGGGTTTTCTGTACATTGATATCGTAAAATATCAACCGCGAGCCACAATATGAAGCTTTTAGGCGAGTAAGCGCAGCGAACGAGCCTCAAAGATTCATATTGTGTCGAGCGGCTGATATTTTACAATACCTTTACGCAGAAAACCCGATAATCTGTTTATCGTACAAATTCTGTACATTTAAGTCGTCCTGAAGGTAAGCATGATAACGTCTGCTCTCACATTGTAACGTCGCAGTCCTGCTCTCATATTGTGACGTTGCTGATAATTCAATCTCCATATAGAAGCCATAGTAAGATACGACTATGGCAAGCCGTTTTACTATTTATTTGAACTTCAAATATCTAATAAATTTTATAAGATATCTCATATAGTTTATAAGATATCTCATATAGTTTATAAGATATCTCATATAATTTTCTTTATAAGATATCTTATAAATTATATGAGATATCTTATAAACTATATGAGATATCTTATAAAATATATGAGATATCTTATAAAGTATATAAGATATCTTATATAAAAAATATTTATAAGATATCTTATAAACTTTATAAGATATCTTATAAAAACTTGATTTTATAAGATATCTTATACATTATATGAGATATCTTGAAGTTAGAATAAATAGTAAAACGGCTTGCCATATACGACGAAAGGAAAAAAAGGTCTTGGAAACAGTATTTATTTAGGGAATAACAGTGTTGTATTTGATGTGGTTCTTGTGTGAAAGGTAGATTTTACTGTTTCAAATTGAGTTCACCTGGCGACGCCCAGCGGAGCCAGGTAAACGGATACTTACGTCAGTAAAATTAGGGGATAACTGTATTGTATTTTATCAGTTGCCGACGTAAACCGCTGGTTTTACCGTTGCAAATTGAGTTAACCTGGCGACGCGTAGCGGAGCCAGGTAAACGTATATTTGCAATGGTAAAACCACCGGTTTAGGTCGGCAACTGATAAAATACAATACAGTTATCCCAATTCTAATGCAACCTCCGTTAAACGTTAAAAAATAGAATAAAAAGTAAACAGGAAACGTCAAATGCGTTTGCGCAACGTTGTCGTCAATGGTTCCGACGGTAAACCGTGGATTTTACGCTTGACGTTATCCAATCAAAAAGGACGTTATATGTTATGTTGCATTAGAATCGGCATTTAAATGAAGTTTTACCACATTAGTAAGATGAAAGGGTTTATCATATATATATGCCGATTTTATATAAAATTGGTGTTCACTGTAGAATATTTGGTCCAGAACACAATGGTATTAATCATTTTAGAATAAGCCATTCTGTATCAGTTCTAGCACCAATGAAATAAATCAGCAGAAAAATCATTTTCAGCTCACATGCTAGTATTTCAATACTAGTCCGAAATTGATAATTAAAATTTATTGTTACAAAATGGTAAAATTTGTGAAAACTAAGGAGTATCTCCCTCTTAAATAGCTCTGTCCTTCGATGGTTTTTGCGTTACCCCTTTTGGTCATTTTGGTATTTTTGAAAATTGCTCTTCAACTTTTTGGATTGTTGTTTTGGTTTTCAACATTTTAGGCCTTGAACACAACTCATGAGACGTAAATCGGCGAAATGTGCACATCTTGTGCATCAAACTGGTATCAAAGGATTTTATTTCACAAAAAAACTTATTCCTATAATTTCATAAAAATTTCAAACTGTATTGCAAGATATATATAATATTTTTTACAGTCAAAGTGTGTAATGTTTCTTGAAATGTATACACTGACGTTCGATTACATGGTATTAACAGTAACATTAGTAACACACCGAATAATTTCTTCATTTTAAAAGTCATCTAAAAGACTTACATATGACGACATTGGTACATATACAAAAGCTTTTAGGTCAAAATTGAATAACACATTTCTCTAAATACTACATTAAAATCTCCGATGTTCCACTTGGTATAATCATTTATACAGTTCCATCGAATGAGGAACCAGAGTGAGTTATCTTTTCTTAACCAATGTAGGTAAGGGAGATAATTAAATGCTCTCCCTTTTGTCCTGAGGCTAAAAGGGAACAAATGTATTATCTCCCTTACCTACATTGGTTAGGAAAATATAACTCACTCTAGTTTCTCATTTCCCTAGATTTTCAACTGTTTACATAGCATTCGGTATGCTTTAAAACATTTGGTACAAAATGTATTCGTTCAGAATTTCCAACAACATTGAAAAAAAACAGAACTGTTAAGTACAGCTTTTGATGAATTCACTCAACAATATATGTGTAAATACACATGTACTCCAGCGTGGACTTTAAGCTTCCATAATCGAATAAAATAGATCACTAATTAATGCAATGAAATATATTCCCCTTTACTTGAATGAATGAACATTTCAGAAATTCTTTACGATTTGAGATATATACACAGATATCCCTTTTCCATGATGGAAACTTTTCCGTGCTTTCTTACAAATTATGAAAACTTTTCCGTGCTTTCTTACAAATTATGAAAACTTTTCCATGCTTGCTTACAATTTATGGAAACTTTTTAATGCTTGCTTACAAATTATGGAAACATAAATTTCTTGTATTATCCTGGGTTAAATTCACAAATATTTATTTAGTGGTCAGTGTGATCTGGTTCCCAGTCTTCATTGATTTTGTTCAATAGATGTCCTGGAACCAGCAATGATCGTAGTCGTACAAATGTTTGTGCAATGGGACCTGTCTTCCGAATGTTAAGTTTTCGTCCCAGTTATGAGATTTGCGCTCATGCTACGGGACATCGTACACTGTGTACAAGTACACTCCCTTTGGCAACATAACTGCTTGAGACCACGCCGAAAGTCACGACTCAACGCCAGGTAGATGAAAAATTTATAGAAAGAATTGCCTATGCCTAGCCATAAAAAGTAAAAATGGACTTTGTGTGGGTAACCGGAATGTATCGCCATGCCAGCAATTTGCAGCAGTAACCATGGTAACCAGGTACAAACAAATATGGCAGAAACAACAAAGTTCATGAAGTAATTTCTTGGTCTTGTCGCTGTATCTATTAGTATATTTTCAAACATATGCTTTTTCGAGCGGAAACGCTGCGTAAATATGTACGAATTGGTAAAAATGAGACCCAAAAGAGCTGGACAAAGAACAAGAACTCCAGCTGTGACAAAATATGGTCTCTGTGGCCCGGGGTCTATAGAGCACATGAATATTTCTTTGTAATACGATGCCCGCTGTATTTTGGAAAATAACGGCGGACTACAAAAACTGAATGCAGCAAGCCATGCGAATATAATCCAGCAGAGTGAGCGAGTAAGCGACATCGCTGTATTGTGTCTCTGGGGCTTTCTAATGGCTAAGTAATGGTCAACACTGATCCAAGATAAGGAATATACACCGGCTATGAAGAATATGGCAAGTAAGTAGGCTTCAATGCGACAAAAAATTTCATCTTCATAAATCCAAGAATTACTGAATGTACTGAATACCACAAACGGTGTGATGAAAAGTCCTACACACAAATCTGCAATTGTCAATGAACCAAGATATATTTTGTTTATATTTCGGAAACTCTCGGTCCATGCCAACACTACAAGTATTATGGTATTAGTACAAACTATAGCAATGGTGAATGAAATAGCAACAATACTTTCAACGTGGAACACCATTGCGGTAGATGAAAAATTAAAAAAAAAATCTAAATGGTTTATACGCTTTTATCCTGATCAGAATACCAGAGGAACTTCCGGTAAATATGGCGATTGCAAGATTTCTTCAATACTCAATAGTTTATGTTCCGTGTTTCGTTATCCAGTCATTCCTTTTAGCTATAATTCGTTTTGTAAGATTTATTTGTGAAATCCATTTACGTAATAGTTACAAATGGATTTCTTTACTCTCCCTGAGAGACGAAAAAACATCGTTCTTATTTACATTAATATCTTCCGCTAATGCCTTCTTTGTTTGATGGAATCTGCTTGACTGAAATCAAATAAAAGAATGTAAACAATTTTAAAAGTGCAAAAATAGAATAGTACATACGAATTATTAGTTAAAATGCTTTCACCTTTGTAAAGAATAATAAATTTATTGCGTTTTACATTAATATTGATTGGCATCCGAGTTTTAAAGTAACTTGAAGTGCATCTATCATTTTAAAGAATATTAGGCATTGAAAAGCTATAAAGTTTTTGTCTCACTTAAAATTTTGTTATATAATTAGATATCTTACAAGATATTCCCTATGTGTGGATATTGGAGTTGTCTCCCATATGCATGTGTTACCTTTCCTGACAGACGGTGTCTTTTGTTTAACATAAAGGGCAAGTCCTTTATCAGACATATTTGCGAAAATACATCCAAAAACATATCATTAATGTGTGTTAAGGATATTGTTTGGAAGAAAAAAATATTTTGCAGAAAAATGACAATTTGCCCATTGGTGTTTGTAGAAGACACCTTCTCCTAAGAGCAGATAAATCTGTAAATGGGAGACAACTCGCACGAGACAAAAATGGGGAATTCGGTATACATGTACCATACTATATTGTGGGAGGGGTTGAAAACCAAAACTGACAATATGTTAAGAGGTAATAAATGATCAAGTCTGAATGAGAGATTTACACACCCTAGAAACTCTTAAAATGGGGCCCTTGGCGTCAGAGCTCAAAGACTTTCGGAATAGGGTAAACGATTACTGTAAATGTTCTAAGAGATTCCAAATTATTTTGGTAGTTATTAAAGCTCTCAAAAGGAAGGAAAAAAGATGGCAGCTTCCAATGAGACAGACAACACGGAAATCCGTGAAATTCCATTTCCGTGAATCTGTAATTTAAACTCCCTTAATTTTCACTGTCGGGTGCTGTTCGCAGAGCGGGACATGCTTACCTTGCCGGAACATCTGATGTCACTCCCGATTTTTTGTGGGAGCTCACTTTGATATTTCCTTAATATTATTCTTTTAGTTTTGTTGTTTTTTTTATTTCTCTATGTAACTGTTCTCGTGAATTCCCAGTGTCCTTGGATTGGGTTTTATACCTTATCCACTATATTTTACTGCTTCAGGTACATATGTATTGTTTCAGCCGATTATAAATAAAAAAGACTTTACTTTTCTCGATTGTGTCTGTTCGACTATTTTTTTTCTTTCTTTTTTTTTTCTTCTTTTTTTCTGTGTGGCTTTAAATTATGTTAGATATGAGAAATTATGGTGAAACGAAAGTTGAAAATAACATACGACATACAAAATTTTGGGGAAAAAACAATGACCGAGTGTTTGTTAAGTAGCGTGGCGTGAAAACACTCCAACCCCCCCCCCCCCCCTTCTTCTACCCATATACTACACGAATTAAGTTCTTTAACCTTCATCGATCGTCCCTTATCAAAAGATCAAAATCCATATTACATATTCATTTTATGTATTTGTAAACTTTCCTGTTGATTTTGCAGTAATTCTGAATAATACATGTAATATGACGTTTTCTGTACATTGACATATGCTAACAAACAATCCTCCGGGGGCCATTTCCATTTCTGACATACAAGATATTCCGTTAATCTGACAGCAATTTATTCTATCTGTAGCCATTTTGTAGACATATTTCCCAAGAGGAAAAGCAGACAAACCGTTCCTATCGATCTTGTTGCATTTTATGAGTGGTTTTCTGGTAATACAATAAATTAACAATATCTTGTAGATTTCGTGACCAATAAGAACAAAATGAGAAAGTATATAGTAAGCAATAAAAGTAGTCTCTCAGGATGAAGCATCTTGGTCTTAAATACATGTTGGATGTCAAATGCAATAAATGGTGCATTAATTAAATTAGCTAAAAACATCTGATTTAATTTTACTGAATAAAGACGAGACCAGGTAGTCCTGAAAATTTTTTCAGATTAGATTATTATAACAAACATTTTATTGTTTTCAATAAGCTATAGTCAAGTATGGGCTATATAATACATCATCAATAAATGGCGGATGTTGATTAGATAATTATAGATTAATACTTGGCTTTTTTATATTGTCCTTGTCATCAGCCCGAGACCTTGATATCGTGCCCCCTCCCCTAAATTCTTTGAAAACATTGTCAATTTTTTTCTGTTGACTGAAAAAAAGTCAATTATTTGAACATGGTTTATTCCGATTTATTCAGGTAACGTTTAAAAATATAAATTGGGATGTGTTACCTCTTAATTCTTCCTCAAGAATTCCAATTGCACATGTGTCAAAGCATTATAAAACTAAGATGTTTCAAATTTTCTGCAAGACAATAATTCAACAGTAATTTTTTTAACCTTTTGGATTATTATGTAACCTTTAAGTCACAGCTTTTTTTTCGGAACTGGCTTACAGAATTTGCATATTTGCAATATCTATGAATTTTAAACGTGTTTTTCTAAAACACATTTTCGGTATGTTTATTGCAAAAAGTAAACACTCGCGGGTTAAAATGCAAACATTACATGGATTACAGCTATGTACATAAATAACATACAATACATGAATAAAGTTCTAACCGAGTCAAGTTAATAATTATATAAGTATATAGATATAGATAATTGACCAATGTGGATCTCATTTTCACAATTCCATGGACTGCTTTATATAGCCCACAACATTAGACAAAATATTTTCATTGGGATTTAAAATAGTTTTACAAATTGAAGAATAAATCTGATAATACCGATTTGTAAAACATTATCAATACTCTTTACCCAAAGACATAAAATTCGTATAACGACTTCGAAATTGAGTTTTCTGTAGTAATTAGTTGGTGTGGACTGAATGTGTTCCGAAGCAATTAATTGTAAAAATCGATCTTTGCAAATAACAAAAAACGGTGATATTAAGTAGAAAATAATCACTTTCTCTCTATTTTATGTTTGCTATCAAAACCTTTTCTGTATATAGACAGATGTCATTGTCGAAAATCAATATTGCAATATATACATATCAAATCCGCAGTCTTGATCATTTGACACAAATAGAACTTTATCATAAAATGTCTGATGCTAAATCAGTTTGAAAAGACGTTCAACACAAATCATTTATCAAAGAGAGAATGAGGCCACACTGAATTGATTTTTAGTCCTTTGGATTTCGCCGCTACAATTTTCGGACTTTGTAAATTTCATTAAAAAAAAAAAAAATTGCCGCTTCATTTTGCCAAAATATTGAAAAAAACTGAAAATTCTCTCCAAATTCTTCATCTTTCAAGAAATTAAAAATAAAAAGTGTTCGATATCTCCTACAATGTGGTAAAATATAGATTTCTTTCCATTTTTGGGGGGGGGGGCAATATTTAAGTTAAAAAAAAATTGTGCCGCATGTAAATCTGGTCTTCGTCTGAAGAAAAAATTCTCAAGAAAAGAAAAATTTAAATTACAATTTCGTTCCCTCGCACCTATTTTGGCATCTAAAAATCCAAAGAACTAAAAATCAATTTGGTGTGGACTTAACAAGTATTGTCAGTCTAAAAAAAAACTTTAAATTTTCAAAAAAATTAAATGTTCGCAAAATACAGTTTGCTCTTTAACAAGGCGGGCATGACTAAGCTAATATTGGAGATGTTGAAAATGTGTATTGCTTGCCAAATTGTCAAGGATTGTTCTTAGTGGAAAGAAGTGGTTAATTTCCATTTTGATTGATGGGAAATTTATTATCAAGTAAGATCCCGGTAAAAAATTACAGCTGGTATAAACAAGAGATTTATCTATCTTTCTGTCTTAATTACCATGATTAAACAGAAAGATAACCATCTACCTTGAACTTCATGAAAAGATAAACACGCACAGCTCTTTTCTTTGATAAAAAGTATGTTTCTTCAAGACTTTTAATGTCTTTCCAGTAAGGATAAATAGTATGTTTCTTATAACTTGTAAATATCTTTCAAGTAAGAAAATTCGAATGATTTAAATGATCCCCTCAAAAGCCTGGCAAAACTAGTATAGAAAAAACTATAATTTTGTGATTTTACGTCTTAAGAGTAATATGAATAGATAGGAAAGGTGGTTTATACAGATCATTACATGGCATTTTTCATATCTGAAGCTTTATCAGCTCTAGGTCATGATATCAACCTGCAGGCTCAATGGTTCTCCCCTTAATATTAGTATCAACGGTTCTCCGCGAAGAGTGTCAGTAATAGTGTTCTCAAAAATACTAATATTATAATAAGGACTCTCTGAACAATTTCAGTATCAATGGTTCTCCGTACGCAGTGTCAGTAGCACTGGTTCACTCTGTACAGTGTCAGTATCACTGGTTCACTCTGTACAGTGTCAGTATCACTGGTTCACTCTGTATAGTGTCAGTATCACTGGTTCACTCTATACAAGTTCTCCCCTACCAGTGTTAGTATCACTGGTTTACTCTGTACAGTGTCAGTATCACTGGTCCACTCTGTATAGTGTCAGTATCACTGGTTCACTCTGTACAGTGTCAGTATCACTGGTTCACTCTATACAAGTTCTCCCCTAACAGTGTTAGTATCATTGGTTTACTCTGTACAGTGTCAGTATCACTGGTCCACTCTGTATATTGTCAGTATCACTGGTTCACTCTGTACAGTGTCAGTATCACTGGTTCACTCTGTACAGTGTCAGTATCACTGGTTCACTCTGTACAGTGTCAGTATCACTGGTTCACTCTATACAGTGTCAGTATCACTGGTTCTTCCAGAAAAGTTCAGTGCCAATGGTTCTCCCCAAACAGTGTCAGTGCCATTTGGTCTTCCAGATCTCGATAAGCGTCAGTATCAGTGGTTCTCAGCGCGATATCAGTATATTAATCGTTTACTCTTAATAATGTCAGCAATAGTGTTCTCAAAAACACTAACATTATAACAAGGACTCTGTACAGTTTCAGTACCAATGGCTCTCCGTACACCAGTGTCGGTATCAATGGTTCTGCACAGAAAAGTGTCAGTATTAGTATCAATCGCTCTGTCTAAATAGTGTAATTAATAGTGTTCTCCCAAACAAAGACATTATTACTAGGACTCTCTGAACATTATCAGTATCAATGGTTCACTGTGAACACTATATATATCACAAGTGTCCCATGAACTTTAAGAGTATTTAAAGTTCCCTCTGAAGAATTTCTGTATAGTTAGTGTTTCCCGGACAGTATCAGTACACTAGGTTTTCCTGGACAGTGTCCTTATCACTAGTTCTCCTCGATTAGTCTCAGTATCAAAGGTTCTCTCGGGCTAATTTACTAAAACCTATGGTCCCTACAATTTGACAGCGGTTAGAAATTTAAGAAACCGGTACAGAAAATTTAAAGAATTCACTTTTTTTCACCAAGTATTACACTTAACATTACGTAAAATCCTGGCGTGTTTGTGTACGACTCCCATTCAGCGTTTCTAAATTGGGCAACAAAAGAAAGGATGATGAAAAAATATATATAACCAAAAGATTGAAACTTGACCCTTTTAACAGATGTTAAAAGTATTGAATGTTTCGTTTTCACAGGAAGGGGTTACTTGGACAGGGGGATTAATCTAGGTATTTGAAGTCGACTTTGGTCAATTTTGAATGTGCGAAATTTCCTGGATTAAAAATTAAATGATACATGTAATTGGTGTCATTTGAAACCCGCTTTTTGTTGTATGAATCAGCCAGTACAAACATTCTCAATGTCTCCTCTTCCACTGGAATAGTGGGAATATGCAATTATCACGATTAAAGGACGAACGGGCAACATTTTCCAAAGCGATTAAAAGTGCGTCTACAAATGATTTGTTCTACCGCCGATCAACCTGTCCAAGGGGGCAACACTGCTGACAACAGATTTATTCATCTATAACACGTCAAGCGTTCAGCAGTGTTGTTACGTTTTAACATCCCCAACATAAGAAAAGCAATAAAAGGTGTATAAGTTATAAAAAGCTTAACCACAAATCCAAAATTTTAACACAGTATTATCAAGCAAAAATAGCTGCAAAATGTCAACTCCCGAACCGAAGTTAAATTTTATTGATGGAGCTAGATCGGCGTTTACCATAAAAGATTTATTTTAGCACATGCTTTACTGTTTTCAGTTCAGCCATACAACAGAATGCCTTCTCGTTGTAAAATATTTCACAGGCGAGCAACCAAAACGAAAACGCGGATAGTAAACAACACGTGCTATATTCAACAAGTCTGTTATGGTAATCGTAACTGCGCGCCATATTTTAGTACGTCACTCGGGTGACATTTTGTAGGAATTTTTTTTTCACGTCCATATTCCATATTCCATATGACAAGAGACAACCGCTGAAAATACAGAATCTTCGCTTCTAGTTTGTTTTGGTTTGTTCGGGTTTTACGCCAGTTTCAGCGATATTTGCTATATCGCAACGGACAGCTTTAATTGGTGGAGGTAACCGGAATACCCGGAGTTTCTTCGAGTTTTACGCTACTTTCAGCGTTTTTGCTATATCGAGACCGTCAGTTGGTAGAGGAAACCGGAATACACGGAGTTTGATCGAGTTTTACGTCACTTTCAGCGTTTTTGCTATATCGTGGCGGCCAGTTTTTTAACATGTTTAATTGGTGGAGGAAACCGGAATACCCGGAAAGAACCACCGACCTACCGCCGGATAACTGGTAATCCTTGTCATACTGGTTTCTCAGTTAACTTGATGATAACAGCAGTAAGACATCATGCAACAGGTTATTGTTTAAAGGATTGTGCTTAAATTTTCCGTTGAAATAATATCTACATTGATGTTGCATTGTATAGATACAATGTTTCCTGATTAATTTGATAATTACAGCCGTACAAATGTACCATTATAAACATACATCGCACTCCCATGCAACAGGTTATTGTTTAAATACTTAATATAATTACAGTCGCAATAAATATCTATATTTATGTGTAATTGTATAGATATATATTAATAATTAATGCAATACTCACTCAATTCTAAGATACTCCGTCTTCATCATTGTTTACGATGTAAACGATTTTCTCATATAAATTATGATGTATATTTCATGCTGATTTCATTCTTAAGTGGGCGTTCCTTTCTCTTTCTATGTTCATTTCACATTTTGCTTATTGATTTATTAAAAGTCCAATCATAAATGAATTAATCAACTGAAGCTGTCTAATTAATTAAATACAAATAATGATATTTACGGAAATAAAATTCCAGTGTGTGGTAATCAGAATTTATCAGTGTTAATCAATACGCACTGAAAACACACGTTCCAATATTGTACTGCAGAGTGGTTCGATTGTTATCAGCGTTATTCCTAGAAATGGACTCGTCAACAGGTTAAATTGTTCATACAGTTCTGTCACGAGCAATTAACCACTTTATCAATTGGTTGTTCTGTTTTAATGTCATAATATTGATCCATGAATCTTCCGAATAAGTTGAGCAAATATATACTTTTACGTGTATCAGACGTAAAGAAATATTATTGAAGTGAGTGTAATTGTAAGAAGCAACACGTCAATATCAAATGTTACAGTATATATATAATACGTACCGGATGGTATTCGCAATTAAAAAACCAATAATTTTAACGCAATTCTGTTTAAAACCCAAATTGATTCTATTTTATAAACAAGCTGACATTTTAACCAACAAAGCGTTCGATCAGCTTGCTCCCCGTTCTAAGTAATATCACACATGGTCTGCCAAAATTACCTCACGGTTCACGTTCTTGCATTATGTAATGTTCCTTTCTCAACTGGGCAAAATAACTGTGATACAAACTACTTGGACAGGGTTGTTTTTTTTAATATCATTACTCCAGAAATGCTACGGAAATTTCTGGCTATGCAAGGTATCCTTTGTTTTTGTTTGGTAGGGTATGGTGTCAACATTTCATAACTATTGCCGATTTCGAATGATTGTAGTTCAGGTGACTTATTACAATTTAAGAAATTCTTAAAAAGTGTCTGCGTAACAAAGGTTAGAGTACAGTTTTCAATACAATTTACCATATCTTTCATTGGAATGTTGTGGCGCAAATGATTTATTTTTCAATTATAAGATGTAAACACAAACATTATCTTGCCATTTGGTATTAATCAACTCTAGACTCTACGTCATTATATTTGTACTAAATACTAGTAGATCCTCGGAATACGAATAATTCTACGACATATGGGTCCGTTGTTTCTGCTGGGTTGAGACGGACAAAATACCACAATTAGTGTTCACACAGATATACATTTAATTAAAAAAAACAGATAGTATTTAAGTCAAGAAACATCTTTTAAAAATTGGCAAAGAAATCCAAACGTGAAAATAGCAAAAATGAGAAAACAATATTACAACCTAAAAATTGTATCAAAAGAACAAATGAGGACAATCCGGCACAACATCTTAAGCCGGAGTCGAGGAAAGACACCACAATTACACTATAGACTATATATATACAAATAAACTTTATATTTTCTGACTTTATATATATATATAAAGTCAGAAAATATAAAGTTTATTTGTACGAGCCTTCGAAACGGGAAGAACTATGAGGTTAAACGGGCATTTCTCGCCCGTTTCGTGGCGAGTACAAATAAACTTTATATTTTCTGACAATGTGCGTATTGGATTTTGTTCTAGATGACCTAACTTTCTATTTTATTTTACGGTATTGTTATTTATACTTCAATCTAATGTTATCTTAGTTGTAGTTCAATGATGTAAGCGACATTAAAATGTGTATGTGTTGTAAGCGGCCCAATATATATATATATATATATATATATATATATAAACAGTAGAACGCCATTGTTGTTACTTGTTTTATATGGTGTCAGGTTGAAAAGCAAGGATTATGGAGCAACTAAAGCCTCCAGGCCATCTATCGATGGAAGGAAATCTTGCCGAAAACTGGAAAGAGTGGATTCAAGGCTTTGAACTTTACCTTACTGCCACAGGTATCGAGGAAAAAGCCCAGAAGGTACAATGTACTACTTTCTTACACGTGGCCGGCATCGAAGCACGCCAAGTGTATAACACTTTCGGACTCACAGGTGAAAATGCTGAGAAATTAGATGTGTTGAAAAATAAATTCAAAGACTACTGTGAACCACGTAAGAACTTAACATACATCAGACATGTGTTTTTCACACGAAATCAGGGTCACGATGAACCCGTTGACAACTATGTGACTGATTTGAGAAATAAAGCACAATCATGTGAATTTGAACATTTAGCAGATGGTTTGATTAGAGACCGAATAGTGTGTGGAATTCAGGATGAATTGTGCCGTGCACGTCTACTCCGAGAATCCGACCTGACGTTGGCAAAAGCAATCGACGTGTGTAGGGCTCAAGAAATGAGTACAAAACAGTTGAAACAACTTAAAGCATCCGAGGAACAAACAGTAGCTGCCATACGTAAGTCGAGTAGTAAGTTCAACAAGCATAATAAGACTGATAAACAAAGAAGCGAAAATCAAAGGTCTGATAGCACTGTGAGTAAGCCTTGTCGTAATTGTGCAAGAAAACATAAGAAAGGTGAATGTCCTGCATTTGACAAAGTGTGTCATGGTTGCCATAAGAAAAATCATTTTGCTAGCTGTTGTTTATCCTAGGTATCCAACGCACCTAAGAAAATTCACGCTGTAGGTGTACCATCTGAATCTGATTCAAAGGGCGAACTTTTCATAGGAACAGTGCACATTGATACCGTAGGTCAAGATCAAAGTGATTGGACAGAAACACTGACAATAAATGATCGTAAAGTAGTATTCAAGCTTGATACAGGTGAACAGGCGAATATCATGCCGAAACACATCTACGATAGCCTTGAATTACAACATAAAACGCTCACAAGCACAAATGTGAAATTAGTTACCTACAGTGGAGACAAAATTGTACCGCATGGAATTCAGACTTTAGAATGTAAAGTGCGCGAACGGAAGTACGACTTGCCATTTTTCATAGTTGAAACAAGTGCGCAACCGATACTAGGAAAGAATGCTTGTACTGAAATAGGATCAATGGTGTGCGTACAAAGTGTCGAAACGCCTTTAACAAAAGAGGAAATACTGAAAACGTACGACGACGTGTTCAAAGGACTAGGAGAACTACCGGGAAAACATCACATAAACATTGATGAAACGGTAAAGCCGGTGGTACATCCTCCACGCAAAGTACCTGCAGCGCTCCGCGACAAAGTCTAAACCGAACTCGAGCGTATGGAATCGTTAGGGGTTATCGCGAAGCAAGATGAACCGGCCGATTGGGTATATAGTATGGTTACAGTCTGAAAGCCGAACAAGATCCGCCTTTTTATTGATCCTAAAGATCTAAATCGAGCTATTAAGAGAGAACATTACCACCTGCAAACGGTCGAAGAAGTGATCGAAAAACTACCGACAGCTAAAATGTTCTCAAAGTTTGACGCAACTCACGGGTTCTGGCATCTTAAATTAGACGGCCCAAGTTCGAAGTTACTGACATTCAATACCCCATTTGGACGGTATCGCTACTTGCGTTTGCCGTTTGGAATCTGTTCCGCACCGGAAGTCTTTTCGAAACGGGTACAGGAAATGTTTTCAGACTTGACGGGAGTGGAATGTATCGTGGATGACATTCTAGTATGGGGAACTGCCGCTGAACACGATTCACGCGTAAAACAAACGCTGCCGAGAGATGAACTTTAAATTGAACAAGAGTAAAGTCGAGTTTCGCGTACCGGAAGTGAAATACGTAGGACATTTGATCACAAATAATGGAATTAAAGTAGACCCCGAAAAAGTACGTGCGATTGTAGACATGCCACAACCGAGCGATGTATCCGGAGTTAAGCACGTATTAGGTCTAGTACAGTACGTTGCAAAATTCATTCCGAATTTGTCAGACGTGACGGCTCCGCTTCGTACACTCCTACAAAAAGACGTAGAATGGCATTGGGATGCACCTCAGCAAGAAAGTTATCAGAAACTTAAACAGTTAGTTTCAAGTACGCCGGTACTTAGCATTTATGACGTACATAAACCAGTCACGATATCGGGAGATGCAAGCTCTAAAGGACTTGGCGTAGTCCTTCTCCAAGATGGGCATCCGATAGCCTATGGTTCACGGGCATTAACTGAAACACAGAAGCGGTATGCTCAGATAGAACGTGAGATGCTAGCTATAGTGTACGGGTGCGAGAAGTTTCACCACTACATTTATGGACGTAAGGTCACGGTTGAAACAGACCATAAACCGCTCGTTGCGATCCACAGTAAGCCACTCTATCGTGCCACTCCGAGACTGCAGCGTATGCTCATGAAGTTGCAACGCTACGATCTGAATCTAAAGTACGTCCTGTGTCACCGACGAAACTTAAACAGTTCAAGGATACAACGGTGGCTGACGAATCGTTACAAACGCTCAAAGATGCCATTTTGGTTGGTTGGCCCGTTGATCAGTCATGTGTTCCGTTGAATATAACTCAGTATTGGAATTATAGAGATGAAATAACTGCCATTAATGGACTTTTGTACAAAGGTCAACGACTTATCGTGCCGATTAGCTTACGAACTGAAATGTTAAACAAGTTACATGAGGCCCACTTAGGCATAGTTAAAACTCAGACGCGAGCACGTGAAATACTATTTTGGCCTAACATGAATAAGGATATTGAAAACTTCATAAGACAATGCAATGTGTGTAACAAGTTTCGTAACTCGAATTGCAAAGAACCGTTGGTACCTCATGACATACCATCACGTCCGTGGGCCAAAGTAGCAGCCGACATGTTCCAGTTCAAAGGTGCCGAGTACCTTTTGTGTGTTGACTTTTATTCCAAGTATTCGGAAATAGTTCATATGCCTTCTACTACCAGTTCGCAAACAATCACAGCATTTAAATCTGTGTTTGCTCGTCATGGCATCCCCACGGAACTATTTACGGATAATGGACCTCAGTTCTCAAGTTATGTGTTCAAGAAGTTCGCTGCCGATTGGGATTTCATTCAATCAACCTCAAGTCCGAGATATCCGCAATCGAATGGCCAGGCAGAGCGTTGTGTTCAGGCATGTTAAACATCTACTCCGAAAAACAGACGAATCCGGAAGAGACATCTACACAGCTCTTATGAACTATCGTGCATCGCCAATTGATGGTGTAGGCCTTTCGCCATCTCAGTTACTTATGAACAGACAGTTGCGAACAAAGTTACCGATAACATCCAATCTATTGAATCCAAAAGAGTCTCGTACACCAGATCTGATTGCGCGCCAGAAGAAACAAATACTCTATTATGACAGACAATCCACATCACTACCAACTGTTAACCGAGGAGAAATTATTCGTGTACAGAAAGACACAAAACAATGGGAACCGGCCATTGTTGACCAAAAACTATCCGAAAGATCTTACATAGTGCGCACTGGTGACAATAAGTTATTCCGAAGGAACCGTAGACAACTACTAAAAACTGGTGAAACTACACTACCGAGTGCCGTCTCCGATGATACCGACATGATTGTTGACAATCAACCACAAATGCCTTCGAACCAAATTGCGCCTACCGATACACCGAAATCTGACAAGCAAAATGAACCGCCAAGCCCTCCGCGCCGAGAAACAAGACCACAGCGAACCGTTAGACGACCAAAGCATCTTGAGGACTATGAGTGTCAATAAACTTTTAATGCATGTTCTTTTTCTATAGACTAGTTCATGCATGAGTTTTTTTGGTTTTTTTTGTTGATGTTTTTTTTTTTTTATATATATATATATAGTTCTAGTCATGGGAAAATGGACTTTTTAAAGGGAAAACTGACTTTAAAGGGGAGATGTAATGTTATCTTAGTTGTAGTTCAATGATGTAAGCGACATTAAAATTTGTATGTGTTGTAAGCGGCCCAATATATATATATAAACAGTAGAACGCCATTGTTGTTACTTGTTTTATACATTTGAACAGTTAAAATACGTTGACAGTATATTTACAAGTATACCTGCTTATGACATACCTGCTCATCTATTCTCCCGTCAAATCAATTGGGGTCACTTGAGGGTAACAAACGTTTTAAATGATTTGGAAAATTTTGGTAATATCAACCAATGTCAAAAAAGATTGCAGTAAAAAGACAATAACAGTGCATTGACTTGACATAAATTTCGATATAGGAATTCTGCCTGAATCGGGGAAAGTGCTCGCGATATCTTCGCATTTTCAACCGATTCTTAGCCTCATGTCAAGTCAAGGTACCAGTATACAAATAGGTTTTTTTAGTTTGTAATTTTCGAATTTTGTCCTAATTAGTCATTTTTGAAGTCAAACGTTTGTATTTAAAGTACATTTTTACAGATATTTCAAAGAAAATTGTGCAATTTGCTGCCATTGCCATTGGTAAAACTTCATGTCAAAATGGTTTTATAATTAATCTTTGCGAAATGAAATCTGTAGAAAGTGAGGATTTCATACATATATACATGTATGGTTGAAAAATCAAGATGCCCAAGGCCAGTTTATTGTGAGCATATATGTTTTATTTTCAAAAGTATGTTTTGAACCTCATGGTGTCATTTGTGGCCTGCTACCCAATGCACTGTTATTGTCTATATCCGATGTGCTCCGGAAGGGTAAGCTATGTAAACGGTTATCGTCGCATTGATAATGAAAAATAGATCATTTTGAATTGACCACACGAGACCATTCTCATAATGTTCCGTACTTTTACTGATTTATAAATTTACTAATCTTTTAGGTGGTTTGCACGTTTAAATTTTCGCGCTACTGTGCAATTTGTTGAGCTAAGTCGGAAAGTAGAGTTGTAGTCGTTAAGGATGCTCGCTGGTCATGTTTTTGGTCTTTTTGTCAGATTTTCGGAATCCTCGGGTTTTATCCATTTCTTAAACATGATTTTTTTTGCCCATGAACCCGCACTTTTTCTTTTATAATTCAATCATATATAGCTTAAAATGGTATTTGACAAAAATTTATGAAATCCTTTTTATTTTTTCATACATCTTTGAGAGACTGAAGTTGTCAATGCAACGACAATGAAAAATCCAAAGAAAACCCGTTTCCTGCAAATTTCCACGGCCTTATAGCTCTAAAATGAGCACATGAACCTATACTTTTTCTTGCTTATTTGTTTACCATTCATATGTTCTCTCAAACTAAAACACATATTTCAAATCGCATTTATTTCCTTTTAGACCAGCGATCATCCTTTAGAATTTTATTTAGTTTTGCACAGTGTTGGTATTATCCCAATTAATGTTATATATTTTAATGGAGAAACTACTATTTTAGCCAGTAGCTGAGCGCAAATTTTATTTAATATTTTCGATCCGTATACGGAAAGGTTTTACTCCATAAATTATGAGAACAAATTTTCTTTAATATATAACTTAATTTGTATACCCCCGAGCCACCATAACAAAACGTTGTAAAAATACACATAACAGTTATTTGACATTTATAAACAATATTGTAACCGAATAAACAATAAACTGCTGCACCTTATGCGCATGATCAATCTAATTAAATTTAGATCTAATAATTCATGTAATGCCCCTTGCAGTCACTACATGCGGTGACTGAAAGGAGCAATTAGTCGATCATATTTTAATTAGATTATGTAAGAATGTGTTAATGTGAGAAAATCGGTCAACGCGTACTGGACTTAGTGCGCGACATGTGAACAAAATGGGGATTTTTTTGGCAATCGAAGGTCCATAACTCTGGAACGACAAAGTGAAAGTCATTACAATGTACACAGACCATCAGACTACCATTTGTAATAATGTGTTAAAGTTTGAAGAAAATCAATCAAGGCGTACTCGAGTTAGTGCGCAACATGTTCACGCCGTACGGACGGACGGAGTGACGGACAGACAGACGGGCGCGGACAAAGGGACAACGGTATACCATAATACATACGTCGTTGACGGGCGTATAAAAATTAAATTTGAGATGAGGCTAAACTACCTCAGCTGTAAAAGATTTACGTCAGTTGTCTTTTTTTGAGTTAAAAGTCTCAAAGAATATTATTGGAATCCGTTTTACGTATAATCCATTATAATGACGTCATCGTATGAAATTCGATCTAAATAATTAAATCTTTTAAAGTCCCGATAAAATGTAACTAGACATCTACTCACGTCTCTTAAATTATACATCGATTTCCTCCAAGATTGCATACAATGTACTTGGCTGCAGGAAAAATGACATTTAGTAAGTGTTTTTTGTTGTAATATTAATATATCAATTTATTTCCGAGAGAGATTTTTGACATCTGATAACATGTTTTAGATTGTATTTCAATGGTCTGAAAATAACAAAAACAAATATTAATTTGTGATTTTAATTTGCAGTTTTGAATGAGGAACCAGAGTGAGTTATCTTTTCCTAACCAATGTAGGTAAGGGAGATAATAAATTTGTCTCCCTTTTAGCCTGAGGACAAAAGGGAGATAATTTAATTATCTCCCTTACCTACATTGGTTAGGAAAAGATAACTCACTCTGGTTCCTCATTGTTGAATTGTTACCTTTATATATAGACTATGCATACTTCGTCAAATCAACGGAGAAACTGCATAAATCTGGTTTAAATGATATAGAGAAAAAATCCGAAGCAACAATGAATAAGAGGGATACTTGACAGACCAAAATCAAGAGCTAGTGAAGAAAACAAGGAAACATAACACTCAGAACGAACAATATACAAAGGGCCGATTGTGTGTATGTTCTATATATGCGTCTGTCTTAAGCCAGGACCTGTTGTTCTTTTTTAGTAGTCCCGTTTCACAAATATTCGTATGAATGCGATTGATCGTAAGTGTGATCTTCAACTTCTTTGTCGGTCTATTAACGTCATGGAACCTGTCTCGATCACAGTCGTACGAGTGTTTGTGAAACCTGTTTATTAAAAATACTTATTATTATAGTTTATTTCATGGAATACTGTTTATTGAACTTGTTTATTTAGAGTTATGGTGGTTTATGTAGAATTTATGAAACCAACATTTCCACAGCCATTTAGTGCTTGTCATCTTGTGCGGGTTGTAACTCTTCGATGAAGGCCACATTCTGTCAATAAATGTATTTTTTTCTCTTGTTTCGTGTGATATTGTCTCATTGGCAAAAACTCCATGCATATCCTTACATTAAAATAAAAAAAAAGAATAAATAAATTTAGAAACAAATTATTGAAATAGGACAAAATTTAGCGAAAAACTAATGGATTCAAAATTTGAATTTCCGCAGAAAAAAAACATATTGAGAATTTGCTGCTAGGTGATGGATTGCGCTGACAAAGTATGAATACTAGTACACTGTCTAAAATACGAAAAATTCTAGTCAAATACTTTGAAAAGTAACTGAAAATCCACAACTATTCAACCCTTTGAATAAATGACACTTTCTTCATGCAGTATTATTTTCAGTTTTCGTAAAATAGGTTGTCATGGTGATGGATTGTGCTGACAAAATATCAATTTTTTTTTAATCTGACTTCTAAGTACATGTAGTAGGAACAACACTGTTTTATGACATAAATGTTTTCATTACGATCACTGACGAATATGTCTTACTAAACATAATTAGTACATGTATGACCAACTTGGGGCAAAAATTACCCATTCTGTTCATAGACTGTAAGTTTTCGAGTTTTTAAGGGAGTACCTAACACTTTGACTAAAATAGATTTGGCTCGTTTAATTTTCATAAAATTTTCATGAAATATTTACTTTTGACCTGTTGACAAAAATATAAAGATTTTAAGAAATTTGAACCACACAATTTACGGGAATAATTTCTTTGGATGTATAGCAGTTTGACAAACACTAATTTTTATCATTGAGAAGCTTGATTTCTCTTTACTAATAATATGTGATTAAAACGTTCAGTTGATTTTAAAGAGTTAATTCCCTTAGGTGTTCTGCATGTGATGATTTACAACTTGGATTTACTCTCTGGATAGAATTGACCCTACCCTGTATCGTTTGTTGATTCTATATATGTTCACAAGGTCTTTAATGTTTATTTTCCAAATATTTTATCGTGGCCCTAACTGGTGAAAGTTTCTAAGCATACAATTATGATTTGTTGCACAATTATATAGTAATCCTAGTATTCATATATGGTGGCCATCTAACTTTTATTTTTTTCAATCTTCCATTTGCTCCGTCTTTTTTCTAATTTTACTTACGTGCGTTAGTTATACCAATTGTTAATACATTAAAACTTCAACAAACTGCAATATGCGGTCATTTATTCCTATAAATTAATCAGGATTTAAAACAATATCAAACGACAATGAAAATAGAGTGAAGAACTTTTACTATATACACGGAGACAAATGGTTTGTCCGAATGTTTCTGTTCAAAAATACATATAATACCTGACTTATAGTTTACATTAATTCATGAACTAAAGTTACAGATTACGTATAAGAATTTAATATCTATAATCCACCGGAATATGAATGTCCCTATTCCTTCCCGTAATGGTAAGTAATGGTGCCTCGATGGTTAGCTTACCGGTTCTGCTTAACTTGGACGAGAGCAATTCCGGGCTCACCTCTTTTGGCAGAAGAAATTCTCTGGAATATTCCCGTTTGGCTGTGTTATGTTCCCGTTTCTCTTCGTGTTTGGCGTGAACAGTGAGGTAACTCCCACAAGTCTTCACTGTGATTTCTTCCGGTTTAAATTGAGAAAGGTCGACTTCAAGTTGAAAAGTCCTTTTTCCACTACCATCCTCCCTTATACGGTTATCAGTACGTTCTAATATCCCGGAATATTTACTTTCTTTGGGAAAATCAACTGGTGACATTCTTCGATTGATGTCGTCTGCTAGTGACCAATCGTCAGCTCTCGGTGCTACCTTTCGGAACGTATCGTCCCAGTTTTGTCGGATTTCATCGCTGTATCTTCTGGTTTCTTTGTCGTAAGAGTCCCATGGCTCATTATCAGCTACCGGCTTTCTGGATGAAAACCTGTACGGAACTTCTTCACGATATTTTGCAATCCTTTGCTCGTACGGATAAGAGTCGCTATAAACTGGTATTCGACTCTCTGATTTCGTTTGTCGTTTCCACGTACTTCTTTCGTAGCTCGTAGGTACAAGTCTGGATGACATTTTTTTTTTCAAATATTCTCACTTCGTTTTATAAGCGATTGCTAAAGTTTGACTTGTGTCCATCAACGTTGATACATTCTATGGCGTATAAATAAAGTGAAAAACTGTTTCTACATTTAAAGCATTTTTATTTGCTTGTTGTTGTGCCAGGCAAACCAAGCGACAAAATAGTTTGAATGCAGAGTCGAAAAATGTCCCAAGCGAATCTCTACGGCATACTTTTTGATGTATACTCAACAACAATGGAAGTTCATCATCTCTGTTTAGTTATTTTGAAAAAAACACTGACCAAATATACGTATAAATCTTTCAAAGTATTGACTGAATTGAATCAAAATTTTAACACGATGTTCATGCAATGCATATCAATAAAATCTTTAAAAAAGACTTTTTGAAATTTGGATTTGATTTCTCACAAATGATATTTCTGAAACTAAAATAAAATACAAAATTTGCAGCTGCGTTTGTCTTTCATTAAAAAAAACCTGACAATACCTTCGTTCTTTCGTAGGCTAATCGATTTCTTGTCCAATGACCATTTTGATGTCAGGCTTTCCATTTTGGATTTTGACCACCTCACATTTAAGTAATTAAATTTGAATTCTTTCGTCAACCTTTATAATTGGAAGTTCGAACTTAACATACTATAGTTTTCAAGATCATTTGAACAAATGTTGCAGTTTTGAGAAAAATGTAACGACAATGAAGTGGTGCGTTTCTTTTGTTGTGAAGTCTAAAACTTATTTAAACATACATGGCCATTGGATATAAGGTAAATTTTTCAAACCTTTAATCTATTAGCTACAGTAACATGTATTTATGGCTGTTTGACCTTGTAACAGATCACGGAATTATATATCATCACGAAGTTTTAGGTACTCTTGCCAAACTACAAATGTATGAACAAAAATATGTTAATTGATCATATAAATGTATATTCTATTCAACATTTAAGGATGCTCGCTGGTCATGTTTTGGTCTTTTTGTCAGATTTTCGGAATCCTCGGGGTTTATCCATTTCTTAAACATGAAATTTTTTGCCCATGAACCCCCACTTTTTCTTTTATAATTCAATCATATATACCTTAAAATGGTATTTGACAAAATTTTATGTACTCCTTTTTATTTTTTCATACATTTTTGAGAGACTGAAGTTGCCAATGCAAAGACAATGAAAAATCCAGAGAAAACACATTTCCTGCAAATTTTCAAGGCCTTATAGCTCTAAAATGAGCACATGAACCTATATTTTTTTCTAGCTTGTTTGTTTACTATTCATATGTTCTCTCAAACTAAAACACCTATTTCAAATCCTATTTATTTCCTATTAGACCAGCGATCATCCTTAAAAGTCTATGTTTCACACAACTCATATAAGCTTTTTTTAGTGTATAATATTTATACATGTTCACCCTAGTCCCCGAACACCTTCATATGGGTCTCATATATTACACATATTTATCCTGATATATCCAGTAATGGGCTCCGTGATTGGAAAAATAAAAGATCTGTATCTGTATCTGTATCTGTATTCACACCCCTATCCCGATATTATGACAATTATGCATGTGTACGCTGATATTGCCACACTTAATCTCGGATTTGACTCGATCACCGATACCCTGATATTGTAATACTTTAACTTATACATATGTACCCTGATATTTTTACCTATGCCTGAATTAGCGGTATCTATAACCTGATATTGTAAGACCTCTACATACGTATCCTGATATTGTTATTCATATGCCCTGTTATTGTGACACCTGTACATGTACATGTGTACTCTGATATTTTCATACCTATACCCAGATATTTTAACATTTATACCTTGATATTTTCATACCTATGCCCAGATATTTTAACATTTATACCTTGATATTTCAATTCCTATACATGTGTTCCCTGATATTGTGACACCTATATACATGTGTACTCTGATATTTTCATACCTATGCCCAGATATTTTAACATTTATACCTTGATATTTCAATTCCTATACATGTGTTCCCTGATATTGTGACACCTATATACATGTGTACTCTGATATTTTCATACCTATGGCCAGATATTTTAACATTTATACCTTGATATTTCAACTCCTATACATGTGTTCCCTGATATTGTGACACCTACTGTATATACATGTGTACTCTGATATTCTCATACATATGCCCAGATATTTTAACATGTATACCTTGATATTGCAACTCCTATACATGTGTTCCCTGATATTGTGACACCTATATACATGTGTACTCTGATATTTTCATACCTATGCCCAGATATTTTAACATTTTTACCTTGATATTTCAACTCCTATACATGTGTTCCCTGATATTGTGACACCTACTGTATATACATGTGTACTCTGATATTCTCATACATATGCCCTGATATTTTACCATGTATACCTTGATATTGCAACTCCTATACATGTGTTCCCTGATATTGTGACTTACACCTAGTTTCTAAAATATGCAAAAGAAATTTACCCAGAACAAAGCTAATACGAAAAGGAAATGCTTTTCCTCTTAAGATCTTACCATGAATATCGAAAATCGGGGTTGGAAGGGGGGGTGGGGGAGTAATCTAAAATTTATGGTAAGAGAAAACGACTTGACGGTGAAATGTCTGTGGCACCCGCAATCGTATGTATGGTGTGCACATTATTAGTTAACTAATCCTTTTAAAAACTTTTAAAACTTTTATAATAGCAATCAACCCATACCAAACTTCCAGAAAATCACATATCATGAACGGATTTTCACACCCTAATTTCTGCAGTAAAACTCTTGCAAATAATACATTGAATCTGAAGTACTTTAAGATCTTTTCACAGTATCGCTACAAAAATGAAATTTTGTGTAAAGAAGACAAATATACCTAAGGAGCAAATCAAAAAACGTAATCCATTGGACAGACAAACCCCGGAAGACAAATGTAACAACCACAAGCATAACAAATAAACACCGAAAACTAAAAAACAATGAACAACAAAATGCTGTCAACCCTTCGAGGTATAAATTTGCATTTCAAATAATTATTATTATTAACCTGTCCAAAACATATATAAAAACCAGGAGTGAATCCAGGTGCTTCTGTATAAATTGCTATTTCTCCCTATGGCTTTAGGGAGCAACCATTTGATTTCTATAGGGGGGGGGGCGAGGCTAGGATCAAATTTGAAATAAAAAGGCAAGACCTGGAATTTGCAAAATAAAAAGACAGGATCACTATAGCATGTTTAGGCGTAAAAAAATCTGTGTCAATCAGAAAATGTTTTGGCTTGAATGAAAATAAAAATTTAGGCCGCCATGGAGGCCGAAAAAAAATCCAGGACCAAAAGTTTGACGAAAAAATTGGCAGGATCAAACAATTCATACTAGCGCCACCCCTACCCCACCCCCACCCCCCTCCCCCCCAAAAAAATCGAATGGTTGCTCCCTTAAGATAAATTTATACTTGCCTCTCACGAATACTGCCGATTTCTATTGAACTCACCGAAGAGATAGCATTAAACCCTTTACGGGAGTATTTTATTTAAAAGAGCGACAGTATCCGCCCAGGATCTGTGTTTTAAAGTTAAAACCAGCACAATCTGACCTTGCTATCTAAATTATGTATCGTCCAACCAATATTTGCAGGTCTGTCAAGCGGTCGTCTTGTTCGTAATCATACTGTGTGTGCTTTTACACCCCACCACTGTTCATTGTTTGACAATCTGTTGCGTTTATGTTTGTGTCTATGCTTTTTTATGTTACTTTTGTGCGGGGTTCTGTCCGTTGGGAGGCGTCTATTGGTATCCCATTGTTAACCTTCTGCTATCCATTTTCTTGTTTGTTTATGAGAATAACATAAACCAATTATTTTCATGTTTACAATGATGCTGTACAAATACTAAACGACACAGATGAAATTAAGGCCACACTAAATTGATTTTTAGTTCTTTGGATGGAAAAAA
This sequence comes from Mytilisepta virgata, assembly GCA_028015205.1. Classification (NCBI taxonomy): domain Eukaryota; kingdom Metazoa; phylum Mollusca; class Bivalvia; order Mytilida; family Mytilidae; genus Mytilisepta; species Mytilisepta virgata. The sequence continues at coordinate 1,329,434 of JAPWFG010000023.1, forward strand.
TATGTGCGATCGAGCGAAATTTTAATTTTATTTTTTTTTTTTTATCGAGGACTATTTTTTTGTCGGGCGAAGATCAAATTTACGTGCGGCACACATTTTTGTAACTTAAATATTGCAAGAAATAAGGGGGGAGGGAATTTAAATTTTTACAAAATTTTTGGAGCACACGAACAATTTTTATTTTTAATTTCTTGAAAATTAAGAATTTGGGGCGAATTATTTTTTTATTTTGGCAAAATGATGCGGCAAGAATGCCAGCAAGACAATAAACTTGGAATTGGAAAACACAATATTCCCGAGAAAAAACTACAAAAATACAAATATGGCAAAACAAATGGAGACTTTGGAAATACACATGAATAGGTGTCAGGTGTAGTCACATCATGCTCTCAACTGTCAAAAGTAAAATACAAAATGTGTACACTTCAGACAACACGGAACCAAACTATAGTATATTGTTCAACTGGTCCGCGTCCTGAAAATAAAATTTTATAACTGCCACTTGATGTTAAGCAAAATCAACCAATACAAACAGTTCATTGAAAAATGAATATGAATGTACAGTAAACTACAACAAAATTTAAAATAAAAATTACAACCAACAATTCATTTTTTTTATATCAATTTTGATGCACAATATGTGCACTATTTCGTCGATGTTCAAAAGCAAAACAACAACCCAAAAACGTTGAAAAGCAAATTCAAAAATACCGTAATGACCAAAAGCGGTAACGCCAAAACCATCTAAGGACAGAGCTATGCCAAGGGAGATATTCACAAATTTTATACAGTAAATTTAAATTAACAATTTTGGGCTAGTATCGAAATACTAGCAACTGAGCTGGGGAAACAATGTGATTATCTTATGATAGAAACTAAATATTTCCGTAACATCAATTAAATAAAAATATAGTGAAATCACAGGCGCATGCATGGGGGTGGCTACAGGCGCTCACCCTTTTTGATTTTTTGTTTTTGTTTGTTCGTTTGTTGTTTGGTTTTTTTGGGGGGGAGGGGGTTGGGAGGGGAGGGGGTTCTACTTTGTTATTTCACCGTATTTGCCTTTATTTAACGGATCTCATAAGAATATGCTGGCGGCATATATTGACCGAAGATTGAACTAATCTTAGCAAGAATACGTTTAAGTGAAGGAAACTAACGTGAAATAAAACAGAGTAGCTAAAAGGGAGGGGGGCTGTAATCACATCCCAAGGAGGCCTGTGAGTAAAAGTACTTGCCTTATTAACCCAATAACTTACAATCTACCAACAGTGTTAAAGTTACAAAACCCCAAGGAAATGTGCGGAGAAAATTTTTTTCTTTTTCATCTGGATGTTCTAACACACAAGTCAAGATCACAAGAATGTTTAATAGTTAATATTTCAAAATACTAGCAACTGAGCTGGAGATTTCCTTGTAGACTTGGTGTCCATTAGCAATGTCATCGACTCAGTGGTTAAAATGAAATTCATTTATACTGCCAATTTTGATGCACAAGCTATGCACATTTCGTCGATTTACGGCTCATCAGTTATGCTCAAGGCCTAAAATGTTGAAAACCAAATCAACAATCCAAAGAGTTGAAGAGCAAATTCAAAATACCAAAATGACCAAAAAGGGTAAAGGCAAAACCATCTAAGGACAGAGCTATGCCCTAGGGGGATACTCCTTATTTTTCACAAATATAACGATTTTGTGACAGTAAATTTTAAGTACATGTATCAATTACGGGCTAGTATCGAAATACTAGTGTTCAACTGAGCTGGTGTTTGATAGTTAATATTTCGGTAGACAACCAAAATGCTTCCTCATGGTCAAGATACTGAATAAAAATGATATTATAGCCAAAATAATTTATCAGACATTACGTAGCTCTTCTCAACAAAATGAGAAACCAGAGTGGGTTATATTTTCCTAACCAATGTAGGTAAGGGAGATAATAAATTTGTCTTCCTTTTAGCCTCAGGACAAAAGGGAGAGAATTTAATTATCTCCCTTACCTACACTGGTTAGGAAAAGATAACTCACTTTGGTTCCTCATTAGACACATACAGTGCAAGCGATAACTGATTCGATCGTTTTCTATAAAACCAAATGTAATGCACCATACGTACAGTTATTTAATTTCCCCAGTGGTGCTCAGAGACAATAGATAAAATGTATTCATTGATCGATGATGATTGACAGATATTAAAATTTTAAATTAATTCTATCCTTATTTTGCATCAAAAGGGGGGAAAAGACTTGTTGAAAATCATGACTTTGCGCGTGAAAATTAAATCTGAACAAGTAAATGCTTGACTTGTATTTACTACAGGAACCATGGCAATACAATATAAGATTTTTTTTGTAAAAAGCAACACAAAATGAATAACCGACCACTGTGATGCCCTTTGGAGGTCATCGTAACAATGTTTTTGAATTTAAATATTATTTTTTAGTAGAATTATGTAAAAAAAAGAAACAAAATTGATATTTGTTAACTATTCGTATTATAAAATTATACATTATAATAAATAATAATATAGAAATCTTACTGTCTGAAAAAAGCAGTTAATAGTTGATTGCACGTAACTATTCAACACATTCATTTTAAAATATTAAAAAGCAATTCCTTACAAAGTTTAATAACCAAAAGTTCCTCGGTAAACCTCATCTATAGTTTTTATTTCCTGTGTTCTATTGGTATAAGTTTATCCCTGCTTCCTGGTAACGCCGGAAGTGGCGCTTCAATTACTAACTTTCCTCTGTCTGTGAGTTTTGACATCAAAAATTCTGGTTTAACATCCTTTGGAAGACAATATTGGCGCGCAAACTCCCGATAGGCTGTTCTGTTAGGATCCTTGTCATCATGTCTGGCATGGACAGATAACTGATTTCCGGTAGTTTTTACGGTTATTTCCTCCGGTTTGAACTGAGAAACATCAAATTCAAGACAAAATTTTCTAGATCCGTCGCGTTCTGTAACGACTGGGTTATCCATTCTGAAGTTTTCGGTCAGACGCCAATCGTCGACTGTCGGCAGAACGGGTACCTGTGGTGGAGCTGAAGGTACCATACTGCGTGACATGTTATCACACATACGTCGCATTTCATCGCTCATCCTTTGCATTTCATTGTCATAGCTGGTCATCACCCGTGGCTCTACTAATGGTCTCTCAACAATTGGTCTTTCAATAATCGGTCTCTCAAATTCAAAGGGAAGAGTATCTCGATGTGTAGAATACCTATATTCATAAGATGGGAACGGGTCGTGGTAAATCGGTAAGCGTCGTTCATAGGGAGCTGGCCAAAAATTCCTCTCATATCGTAAAGGTACTGTCCGTGATAACAAAGACATTTTAAAAAACAGCCCTCAGAAGTCTATTTTCAATAAGTTACTTGGTTAAATCCGTTAACTATGGCTTTTAACACTATCTCTAACAACCTACTTATAACAAGTTAAATAAAATGTCCGTCTAAGCTTTATATCGTCCTTTTATATACTAATGATTATTTCTTCTGGAAGTATCTTAACGTGATATGAAATAAGGTGAATAAAGTTAGAAAAATTCTTTGATGAAATAATTGCCCTTAGACATCCATTTATAGTACTAAAAACTTTGTGACAGGTTAATAAATGTTATCATTGTAGATTTTTCTTCAAGGTACATCTTGTATCGTAGCGACATTGTGACTCATATATTTATCTGTTACTACATCAACACACGATTATTTCATCTTTTAAAAATAAAAATATTCTAGAGGGAGGAACCGTCGTTGATTTGTGCGTTCGTCACACTTTCCTTGCAACTTAGACTCTTGTGTATTTTTTAGAGGGAGTATTTTTTTTGGGGGGGGGGGGGGGGTATAAAAGACACTCATCAATCATACAACTCTAAATCCAGAGAAGAATAGCAATTAAATGCATTAATTGTTGGATTTTTTTAATCACCCAATCTTCAATTACAAATTTTTGCACGGACTATTAGGGCAATGATTTTTCATCCCCCTTTTTCTCTTCCCATCCCAATTGTTTTATCTTCAACAGCACGACCTCAATTGTCAAAACAGTTTTTTATTTTTTTTTATGAAAGAAATAAAACCCATATATCATATCTCTCTTATACTGTATCAGTCGACAAAATTTTTAAATACGAATGTGATATGGCGTTTATTTCTTTCATAAAATGAATACATTTTTTTTTACAATGGAGATCGAGGTTTTGTAAAGACAGGGATGAGCAGAGAACAAAGGGGGGTGCAAATATGATTTCTTGAACTTAGTTTTACTTTATTTTATGAAAACTGTAATTTAGTAAATATGCATTTACCTGTCAAGCCTGTAGGTGATAAGTTAATGATAGTTAATTATAGTTTAGCTGTAAACTATTTACATGACAGTTTGTTAAATGGGATGAATTCACACCCTGTTTTCTTCAACATTTGTGGACTATGTTTTTGCTTCGGGGCTGATGTGGTCAGACGAAGCATGTTTTAAGCCGTTGGTCTGTTTACATTGTGAGTTTTTTGTTTATATAAATGTGTATTACTAAGGTTCTCCGCAGTATATTCTTTGATTATCCCCGCACTTTCGAAGAAAGTTCGGGATATTGTTATCGCCCCCGTCTTTCTGTCCGACAATCCGTCAGTCCGTCCTTCCGACACACCTAAACTCCTGGTGCATTTTCAGTTTTATGCATTTAATTTCTATACAGTATTTTCACATACTGTATGTAGATGTGCAATAAAGTTATAGAAATTTGCTTTTCAAAACTTGGGGCTTACAAGGGTCGACATTCGAAAATTGGGAATTTAAGCCTTACCTAAACTCCTCTTTTATTTTTCATTTAGTATATGCATTTTATTTCTATACAGTATCTGCGCATGCTGTATGCAGATGTGCAATAAGGTTTTAGAATTGAGATGTTCTTAAATTGGGACCCACAGGAGTCGAAATTTGAAAATTGGAATTTAAGCTTGTGACGTAAACGCCTCTTTTATTTTTCATTTTATGCATTTTATTTCTGTACAACATTGTCATAAACTATATCGTGTGTATATGTAGATGCGCAATAAGGTTTTAGAATTTTGATTTTCAAAACTTGGGGCCAACAGGGGTCGGATTTTGAGGTTTTAACCTTGTAACCTATAATCTTCTTTCATTTTTCATTTTATGCATTTGATTTCGATACAGTATTGTCACAAATTGTATGTATATGTGCAATAAAGTTTTAGAAATTTGCTTATCAAAACTTGGGGCCCATTATTTAAACATATGATTGTGAAAGTGATGCATAGGGATACAGCATTGGGGAATGCGGGGAGTAGCTGTCGTTTCCGATTGCCTCCATCTAATTTTAATTTCTTTGTAGAAACCAGAGGTAAGGGAATTTTTATTTTATTTTATTTTATTTTCATTTTTTTTTATATTTGGGCTGTTAAATTCCGCACTTTAAACGCAGCATAAAATATGATAATTACAGGTACGAGTTCTCCGAAGTCTGATAAAACATTTAAAAGTTAATAGACATGCAATTTAACTCGAGGCTCCCGGCAGCTTGTGTCATCCCAGTTTGCATACATTTAATGAGAAATCAGAGTGAGTTGTATTTTCCTAACCAATTTAGGTAAGGGAGTTAATAAATTTGTCTCCCTTTTAGCCTCAGGACAAAAGGGAGAGAATTTAATTATCTCCCTTACCTACATTGGTTAGGAAAAGATAACTCACTCTGGTCCTTCATTACATACATATATAAACACATGAAACATAAGGGACGTTGTTGTTTTAACAATTATAGTATGTCCAGCGCTGTATATTTAAAGTCCAGCGTTGTAGATTCAAAGTCCAGTGCTGTAGATTTAAAGTCCAGCACTGAAGATTCAAAGTCCAGTGCTGTAGATTTAAAGTCCAGCGCTGTAGATTCAAAGTCCAGTGCTGTAGATTTAAAGTAGACGTTAAATTTACAGCGGTGGATCCAATTCGGAATCCCTATACCAACAGCACAAGTTTGGATTGTATGAATTTCAAAAATATATGATTCCAGTTTCGGTAAATTACCTGAAAGTGTCTAAGACTATTATTTTTGGAATTTTAGTTAGCAACTATAGATTTTGTTTGGATCATATTAGCTTTCAGACTTATCAGGATCATTTAGATTTCAAAAATATGTAATTTCACAATTTTGGTAAATTTCCTGAAAGATTCAAAAACTATTTATTTGTGATTTCTACTTATGCATAAATATTTGGAATCACTATACCATCAACACTAGTTTGGATCGTATGGATTTCAAAAATATGTGATTCCAATTTCGGCAAATTTTCTGAAAGTATATACGGCTATTATTTTGTTGAATCTGACTTGGCAACTATAGATTATTTTGGGTCATATTAGCTTGAAGACAAATTATCTAGATCAGTTGAATTTCAAAATATGTGATTCCAATTTTAGTAAATTTCCTGAAAGACTACTTTATTTGTGATTTCTGCTTATAGCAACCATATATATTTGAAATCACTATAGCAACAGCACTATAGTTTGGAGAGACTTTGGGTTTGTATGGATTTCAATAACACAAGGATAGCGCGGGGATATGCAGCGGGCTGCTTACTTATTCATCTAAAAGGCCATGTGAGCTTTTGCCATCACTTGGCGTCTGTATTCCGTCGTGTGTCGTCCGTCCGTCCGTCGTCTGTGAACATTTCACGTTTTCATCTTCTTCTCTGAAACCACCAATCCAAATTGAACAAAACTTAGCAGGAATGTTAATTGGATGTTTGTGTACAAAAGTTTATGTTTATGTTTTTTGATTGGATATTCAACATGGCTACCAGGGGCAGATAATTCATTCTGATTGGACTCATCTTCAAAGCTCTTATCGTCAGAAACTACAGAGCCAATTGAATTGATTTGTTGCATGAATGATCCTTGGGTGAACCTCTATAAGATATTTTTTATATGCCGATCGGAAAGTGAAGATGGCGGCCACAGACGGACTAAGTTTAACATTGGACCCTATGGGGAAATTTGTATGAAGATCTTCTTGTCAGAAACTACCAAGCCAATTGAAATGATTTGATGTGTGAATGATCATTTGATAGACGACTACAAAAGTTATATTTTTGTGCCGATTGGATATTTAACATGGCTACCAGGGGCAGATAATTCATTCTGATTTTTCTTATTTAAATAAAGCACTTCTTTTTGGAAACTACTGAGCCAATTGAATTGATTTTGCATGAATGATCCTTGGATAAACCTCTACAAAATTTGTGCTTTTTTGCCGATTGGAAAATTAAAGATGGACGCCACAGCCGGACAAAGTTTAACATTGGACCCTATGGGGAAATTTGTATAAAGGTCTTCTTGTCAGAAAGCCAATTGAAATGTATTTATGTATGAACAAGCATTGGATGAACCTCTACAGATATTTTTTTTGTGCCGATCAGAAATTCAAGATGGCCGCCACAGCCGGACTTAGTTTAACATTAGAGACTGGGGAAATTTGTTCAAAGGTCTTCTTATCAGAAACTACCAAGTCAATTGCAATGTTTTTATGTATGAATGATCATTTGGTAAACCACTATAAAAATGTATCTTTATGTGCCGATCAGAAATTCAATATGGCCGCCACAGTCAGACTTGGTTTAACATTGAACCTTTATGGAAATTTGTACAAAGGTCCTCTTATCAGAAAATACTAAGCCAATTGAAATATTTTTATGTATAAACAAGCATTAGATGAACCTCTACAAAATTTATGTTTTTTTTTTGTTTTTTTTTTTGCTGATTGGAAATTCAAGATGGTTGCCATATCCATACTTAGTTTAACATTGGAACATTGGAACCTATGGGGATATTTGTAGGCAGGTCTTCTAGCCAGTTGAAATATTTTTATGTATGACATTTTTAACACATTAAACATTGGACCCTGGAAGAATTCTTTACATATCTTATCTAGAAGTGCTGAACACTGTAGAACAATTCCTTACAGATCTTATATTGAAGCGCTTTATCAGTTATTGTCACCTAGATTCCAGGTGAGCGATTCAGATTCTATGGAGCCTCTGGTTTATAATCTTCATTTTGTTTCAGTGATTGGATACTATTTATTCATCCATCTATTCGTTCATTTATTCATTTATTCATTTATCCATTATTCATTTATTTATCTATTAATTTATTTATTTATTCATCTGTTCATTTTTTTTTATCATTTTATATCAAGTACGTTGTTTGATTGATATTGGGATTTTTGTCATATTCATTTTCGGTCTTTATCTTTACCTGTATGTAAAGTTTACTAAACGAACATTTAAATTAAATGTTGTTTTAAGATATTTTTTTGACTGATTTTGTTATAATTATATGTTTTAAAGATAAAAACATATCAATCAATTCTTTTTTTTTTATTTTGAAATGTATTATTCAAACATTTCTTTAAGTTCGTTTTATAAAATCGTCCGTTTACATGTTGCTGTGGAGATACCAATATGGCGTCGAAATAGTACTTTACAACATTTTTCAAATCTAAACACAGTGACATTGCAATAACATGTCCGAAACTACATCTGCTAGAGTTGTCCCAAGTGGGAAAATCTACCGTCAGATGTTCGATGCACAGGTTCGTGCGATTTTTAATATAACTACCACATCATTTCAAGATAAGAAATTTCACTAATTCAGAAGAATATATTTATTGCCCTACCACTGTTACCCATAACCAGAACTGACCCTTTCTGATGTCAATACCTTTTCTGATACCTTAACAATTCATACTTTGAAAATGAACAAACTATGTCATCAAATACATATTTATTATGAAGCAGGTGTCACCTGAAAAGTGAGCTAAGCCAAAACAGAAAGAAAAGAACCAAAAATTTCATTTCGGGATCCATGTAACAAAAATGATAAAATGCTTACAATCTCAGAAATTTTCATGTTTTCAATTGAAAAAGATGTTTGTGACTACAAGAAAAATATAAGTACTGAATTAAAAAAAAATCTTACATGTATGGGTTTTTAAACATGAATACTAAAATAAAATTTGTTTTATTATTATATTTTAAAATAAAATTTGTTTTGTTAATAAATTTTATACTGAAATAAAATTTGTTATTAAAAAAAATCACTATATGTGAAACAATAAAATCTTCAGAATCTTTTTTTCTTCAGTTACAACTGACACAAAGTTTGACAAAAATAAAGAGAGAAGACACATTAAGTAGCAAGGCATTCACTAGACAGTCTACAAGTACTGGAATTCCACTAGTCAGACTTACAAAAGATGAAGTTAATCATGGACTATTGACCGAGAGACAGAGGACTTGGGCCGATGGATTTCCCAACGAGCCATACATTGAAAATCCAGTTCTACATAGGTGGGTTTAAAAGAATATTTTATACAAATTTTTGAACACAGAAATGTAAGGGTTAATGTATAACAGTGTGGCTTCCCTCTCTTGGTTGTTTTTTGTGTGTGTGTCTGTTTTTAATTTCTTTTATGTTTATATTGAATTTTTGGTTGATGTGAAAAAAATATATTTCAAGACAGAAAATTACTTCGCAATATAAAAATTTAAGGATATGGGATAACCATCAATGAGACAGTATCATGTATGATTTACCATATTAAAATTATTAATAAATTATGAAAATGTTTCAAATAAACATTAAATAATATATACATGTATAGAGAAAATTTTGTTGCTTGAAATTCCCTAACTCAAGGTAGCTCTAATGTGAAAAGATTGTATTTTAATGAAAAAGTATATTTTTGAATGTATTTAGTATATTACACATTTTTCAATACCAATATAGCCTTTTTCAGAAACTCATTTCTGGTATCATGATTCTGACTCTAGAATTATAATATTTCCCTTGCTGGCACATATATATAGTACTGGTTCACTGCAATGAAGAGTAAGGGATTAACTGTTTTTAAAACTTGTTAATTTGCACGTAATGTTTGGTTTATATAAACTTGGGAACTACTTATGATTTTTTTACTTCCAAAATACTTCTAATCAAACTTGATTATAATGCTGGAAATATTTGTATATCAAAGTAATAAATAATTCCTGTTTACTTCCTACTGGTTGCTCTGCACTGCAGCAAACCAGTACCATGTCCTAGCAAGGGAAATAACTTGTTTCAAATTATAATTTTTGAGTCAAATTCGTGATACCGGAAATGAGTTTCTGGAAAGGGCTATATTTGTGACTGTCAGAGTATAGTCATGAAATGATACATTTGTTCCACATTTGTATAAAAGACGGAAAAAATATATTTATATCATACTTATGTTGATTTCTTGACATTTTTTCAGACAATATTCAGAATTTATTCAGGCTTCTCAGAAGGAAACTGAAAGCACAGTTTTTGGAAAAGAAGTTCAGGGTCTTCCTGATGTTGTCGGTAGGTTTTTACCTTGTTCAGATTATGGATAGAATGTGAAAATGATCATTTAAGTATGATTACATTGATATCTACACTAGAGGTGTAAATTCATAGTAATCTGTTTTGCATGGTGATAATTAACATCTCAGTAGGATTTTGAAAAATTTAGCATAGTTTTTGTCTTGTCTGCTACAAAAAGTCGCGGAGGCCAGATATAAGTATTATTTTACGACGACAGCGGCGGCGTAAACTTTTGTAAAACTTTAATACCTACAATTAAGATTTATGGTCCACAATGTAGCTTATCATATAAGGTTTGCCGCAGTATACTTGTCTTTTGACCCTGACCTCATTTTCATGGTTCACTGATTTCATAAACATGAATTTATAATCTGCGTCCAAGTTTCGTGGTTAAATCCATTTCTCAGCAACTGTAGTACCTAGACCAACCATATTTGGTCTTTAATTTATTCTTAATGGGTACATGCCAGTCTGACACCTGGCTTGGGACCTTGACCTCAATTTCATGCTCAAGTGATTTTGTCAATTTTTTGTGGTTAAGTCCATTTCTCAGAAACTGTAATACTTAGACCCGCCGTATTTGATCAGTAGATAGTTCTTGTTGTGTACATGTCCGTCTGACACCTGTCTTTTGACCTTGACCTCAATTTCATGCTTGAGTGACCTACATCACATTTTCATGGTTAAGTCCATTTCTCAGAAACTGTAATACCTAGCCCAACCATATTTGGTCTATAGATAGTTCTTGGCAGGTACATCTACATGCCAGTCTGACACCTGGCTTTGGACCTTGACCTCAATTTCATCATTGAGTGACTTTTTCACATTTTCATGGTTAAGTCCATTTCGCAGCAACTAGAATACCTAGACCCAACATATTTGGTCAATAGATAGTTCTTGGTGGGTACATGTCAGTCTTACACCTGGTTTGGGACCTCGACCTCAATTTCATGCTGAGTGACTTTCATCCAAGTTTCTTGATTAAGTCCATTTTTCAACAACTGTAATACCTAGACCTACTGTTTTTGGTCTATTGATAGTTCTTGGTCAGACTGGCATGTACCACACTTGTCTGTGGACTTTGACCTCAATTTCATGGTTGAGTGACTTTCATCCAAGTTTCTTGATTAAGTCCATTTTTCAACAACTGTAATACCTAGACCTACTGTTTTTGGTCTGTTGATAGTTCTTGGTCAGACTGGCATGTACCACACTTGTCTCTGGACCTTGACCTCAAGTGCATGCTTGAGTGACTTTCATCCAAATTTCTTGATTAAGTCCATTTTTCAACAACTGTAATACCTAGACCTAATGTATTTGGTCTATTGATAGTTCTTAGTGGGTATATGCAAGTCTGACACCTGTCTCTGCACCTTGACCTCAATTGCATGATTGAGTGACTTTGTCACATTTTCGAGATTAGGTCCATTTCTCAGCAACTTTAATACCTAGACCCACCATATTTGGTTAGTAGATAGTTCTTAGTGGATACATGTCGGTATGAAACCTGCCTTTTGACCTTGACCTCAATTTCTTTTAACACATTTCCTTTGACTTGCAAAATGTCGGGTATTAGGTAATCATTATTCTGTGTCCATGTGCATACTCAGACGAGACATGTAGTGTGTCCACTCTTGTTAAGAAAGGTATGGAATTATAATTTTTAGACATGAAGACGTGAAGTCTTCCTTTCTGATAAAAATTTACAAAGGTCCTGTTTTTTAACATGTGTGATAGTCTAAATTATATAAAAATCTGTAAAAATATAAATTCAGATCGACCATTTTGTGTTTGGTTTTTTTTTTTTTTTTAGTGTTTTTAAAATAGTCTTTGATTTTGAATTCATGTTTTGTTAAGTATAATTGTTTGATGAAATGTTTCCTGTCTCTACATAATAAATGCTTTGAAAAAATAAAATAATTTTTTATCTTATTTTCAGTTCCTGCTAAAGTTGGATCAAATATAATTGACAGGATTGCTGCAAGCCGTAAGGAAAGGTAAATATTCTATCCACATATTGATAGTAAAGTTAGCAAGAGGTCAATTTTACAGCCTGTTTCAAATATTTCATATTTGTAAGCTAAGCAAACTTTCAACCTTTTGACCACTGGTCAGTCTCTCGAAAGTTAATGATTCACAAATTTTGTCAAATTTTATCACAGAAAAGTTACATTTATTATTCTATAGTTTCAATAAAGATTCTAGTGAATGAGAAACCAGAGTGAGTTATATTTTCCTAACCAATGTAGGTAAGGGAGATAATAAATTTGTCTCCCTTTTAGCCTCAGGACAAAAGGGAGAGAATTTAATTATCTCCCTTACCTACATTGGTTAGGAAAAGATAACTCACTCTGGTTCCTCATTGTTTCTGATTTTAAAAGTATCGAATTACTTGGTAAGTGTACCACTTTTTTTTTGTAACAGACATGAAGCAGAGGTAGAGGATATGCAACAGGAACTCAGTGTGATAAACTCGGTAAGTTTAGACAGGTTTGATTCAAAATTACATATTTGAAATAGAAATATTGAAAAAAATTTAATTCCATGAAGTAATCTATATGTATAACTTGGCATTTTTCACATTAGCTCGAGCATATCGAGCATAAAGGGTCTGATAATCATGATATCACATTAGCGAAGTAGATACATGCTATATCATAAATCTTGTTGCTTCAGTAGTGTAAAACAACAAATAACTTCTCTGTAAAGCTTTCATCCATTGCAAAGTGCTTACCGGTTGGATGCATTACATGTGATTGAAACCACCTAAAAACTAAATAAAAGTCAAGAAATACTCATTATTAAGTTTAAATATATTTAAGTTAAAATGTGCTTCACTAACCTTAATTTCTGAAATTTTGTTGCTTTCGGTGGCTTTGTACCAGTCATTCACCAACCACCATTTCTTTGTCAAGGGCCCTTAAGAGCCTCAAGGAACACCAAGAAATCTTTCTACTAGAGTCACTCTTTACTCCCAATTCATCACAACTGGTTAAAGCTCTGGTGAATTATTTTAACATTTTTTATTCATACTTAATATTCTTATAGGATATGGAACCACAAATAGAGAAGTTTTGTGATACTTTGATTGAAAGATTGGAAGAAAATGACAAGGAAATTGAAGAGATTCTAGACCAGATAAAAGCTGACGAGGTATTATAATCTAAGCATATAAAGTTGTTTATGAAGAAAATCATTATATTTAGCTGTAGTATGTAGTTATATTTTTGTTTATTTGGCACTTTTTGTAAATGTGTCAAAATTAAACACACTAAAATAAGACAAATCCAATAAATAAAGCTCTAAAACAATTTCAAATGGTTTCAATCTGGAAAAGTTTTTTGACATCGATTTCAGTTCAAATTCTTTGATTGATATTAATTTTTTTCAAAAGTTACTCTAAACTGATGTGATAATAAACTTCTTTGGGTACCAACTTTGATGTACAAGATGTGCACATTTTGTCGATTTAGGACTCATCAGTTGTACATTGTTGAAATCCAAAACAACAATACCAAAGTTTGAAGGGCAAATAAAAAAAATCAAAATGAGCAAAAGAGGTAAAGCCAAAACCATCTTAGGACAGAGCTATGCTCGAGGGAGATACTCCTTAGTTTTCACAAGTTTTACAACTTTGTAACAGTGAATTTCAAGTATCAATTTCTGGCTAGTATCGAAATACTAGCAACTGAGCTGGAAATAGCCTCAAGGACTTGGAGTCAACCACAAGCAGTGGCGTCGACTCAGTGGTAAAAATAAACTTTTTTGATGAACAAGATGTGCACATTGTAATTATATTTGTCTAATGAAAACAATTCAAATCGTAACAGCTTGTAGTGACAACATTATTACCATTACAACACATTAATAAATCATACCCTCATAACAGCAAGTTTATTTTTTTTTCTTAAAGTGACAGAATTACACAAAGTGCCAAATTTTTTTAAAAAACCACCAAATTATCCTTACACAAAAATATCCTGATTACCATTATAATAAATATACATACCCTATTTTCCTGCCTATAGGTCGAGACTTTTTAACTTTAAAATGACTATTTTACCATTATAAGTCTATGGAGAAAGTATCAATTAGACCTATAGTCCATAAAATACAGTATATTTTGTATAAACCAGTAACAAAATAGTTGGTCCAAACAGTTTTGGTTTAGACACTATTATAATGAAAAAGAATATGAGCTAAATGAAAATTCAAGGACTATGAAGCCAGAGGTCCCTGATTTGATCCTCATTGGGATGAAAACTTCAAGTATCAAATTTGCTATGCCCTATTGACACCATTTGCAAGTATGGTTTCGGTAAAAGATGCTAGTCCGTCGGAAAATGACTCCCATGTTAAGGGAGAGTAACAACTTTACCACGTTGAAGATTCCCATGTAGATGTCCAGAAAGGAGTAGGCTAAAATGCCTCTACTGGGGCCTCACTCTCACCCACCAAGTGGAGACGGATTAGCATAAGTATAATTTGTGTAACATTCACTTTTCACAATTGGAAATACTGTAATGTCATTTAACATCTCACAAACATACACAGACAATTGTAACTCAAATTAGTACTGCAAATTTGGTGCACATAAGCTGATTATTGAAATATTTGTATAAATTATGTAAATGAAAAAAATTAAATGAATAGGTTATTAATGTCATTTTAGGACATTTTGACCTTCACTCTGGATGACTTACATAGAATTTGGGACGAGGTTCAAGGTCATACATATCGAAGGCAGGAATGGATCAAGTTCTTGGATCAACAACTGTCTGAAACAGAAGACGAAAGAATGGATTTGGTAAATATCTGTAAACGTTTGTATGGGTAGTTGCAGAACAAAGGGGAGATAATTCATGTTATGAAAGAATGTATGTGGTGGATTCTTGAAACAAAATCACTACATGCAAGTGGCAAAAGTTTAAGCAGATAAATTGTGCTTTTATTGTTGTTCTTCATATAAAAATCACAGTTAGGCCTTGAATACAAAGAAAAATATCACACAAGTGTAAGACAATACCTAACTTTAATTGTCCAAAAAATGTTAACTGCCACAGTGGTCTCGTGGTAGCATGCTCACTTCTTGTGTGGAAGGTCGCGGGTTCGATCAATGGCCGGTTCAACCCAAAGACATAAAAATTGATATTTGCTGCTTCTACCCCAAGCACGTGGCATTAGAAGTAAGAGCAGAGGACTGGTTGGCTGGAATTCAGTATAATGTGTCCGAGTGGGGTGATATGTCTTCCTGCGGACAGTTACCTCCTGAGCCAATGGGTTACAAATCTGGCCTAGTGTGTCGGTCAAGTACAAAGAAGGGATCATATTCATATCATATCAACACGTTCTCATCCTGATATGAACCTATAAATGGTTGCCACTGGACGTTAACAATAATTCATCCGTCCATCCATCCATCCAAAAAATGTTAAAATCACAACTAGGATACATGTATAAGGGGACAGAGGTCATTTTAATCATATCATTAATAATTTTATTTATTGTATTGACAGGAAAAAACAAGTTTAATTAGCAATATCATTTAATATTAATTGGTCTGAAAATTAATACTCTGAAACCTATCTATATTTTTAACATTTTTTTTTTATTTAGATAAGAGAAGTATTTTTAGCCTATGCCAAAAAGTTAGAGAAGATATCTCACTTGATGCCACCAGATTTACAAAGATTTATGGACCAAGAAGCTCAGGTTTGGTTTGAAACTGTAATTTAGAAAGTTGTGCCTGTGTTTAGTATTGCAAATTTTTTGGCAGCAGCAAAATTATTGAAGTGCACTTTGTTCTGAAATAATTTTACATAAATGTAAAATTAAAAAATTAAATTATTATTGGGAAAATTTTTCACATTTTTATATTCCTAAAAACATCTCCATAATTTGTGCATTTATGCTAAATGGTAGGAAATAAAGCCACAAAAAAAAAAAAAAATTTTAGTTCACATCTTTGAAGTAGGGGTGAACCATTCTACTTCGCTTGGCACATATAAGCATGTCCACACCTATGTTGAATTTTACAATGTAAGATTTCTGGGCCTGGTTTCATAAAACTTCTCAAACTGAGATTTTCCTAAAATCCTCCAGTTTTTCCACAAATAATAACAATTCAAATAATTAAGATTTTAAAAACAACGTCTTGTATTGACAACATTATTACACTGCTAAATATAGTGAAAAAATGAAATTTGAACCACACAATTTACGGGAATAATTTCATTGGATATATAGCAGTTTGACAAACACTAATTTTGATCATAGAGAAGGTTGATTAGTAGTGATTAAAACGTTCAGCATATTTTTAGAGTTAACTCCCTTAGCTGTTCTGTACCCCCTTAACAACTTAATATCAATCAAGGAACTGCAACTGAAACAAAATTATTTTGAAATTTTATTTTTGGTTTAGCTTATTTTAGTGTGTTTAATTTTGGCAATTTACAACAGGTGTCAAATAAACAAAAATATAACCACGTCCTAAATATTCCAATTTATGTTAAATGTTTTTGAAAGCTTAAGATTTTGCTTAGCTAAGAAAAAGAAATTTAATATTTATGTAGGTTATTAACCAGACCATGTTGAGCAACAGAAGGGCATACTCAGATTTATATGTCAGACTTATGTCAACTGATATAGAAAGAGAAAAGGCACAACATACAATGTGGAAACGACGTGTGGAAGACTGGAAGCAGCTCAAAACAGAGTTGGCCATCCAGAAATTTGTGTAAGTTAAACAAAATTAACAAAAGTAAAAAGTGTGTTTAGAAGACATATTATACATGTACATGTATTATAAATTCTAATTATGTCTCCCCATTGCAGAAGGGAGACATATTGTTTTAGTAGTGTTTCTTCTTCTCTTTTACCTTCTTTTTCTTTTCATACAATCTTTTCCGGGCCATGCCTTTTTTGTCCTTTGAGGTAGACTCACAATATTTGGTATGTAGATGTATTGACCTTTGACCTCAAGATCAATTAGTTGACTTTTTTCTACAATATACTTGTCTGGGCCATAATTTGTTTGTCTTTAGAGTTAGACTCATGATAATTGGAATGTAGATATATCTTGATGAGACTGTGTCGTGTTGATCATCAATTGACCTTGACCTTTGACCTCATGGTCAAATAATAGGCTTTTTCGGACAATATACTTGTCCTGGTCATATTTTTGTTCTTTGAGTTAGATTCATGATATTTGGCATGTAGATGTATCTTGATGAGACAGTGTGTTGTATATAATCATGATCAACATTTGACCTTGAAATTTAACCCAGATGTCAAATTATAGGGTTTTTTGGACAGTGTGCATGTCATGGAATGAACATTTTTGTCTTTAATGATAGACTCGTGATATTTGGTATGTAGATATATCTTGATGAGACAGTATGTTCTGTATCACCATGATCATCATTACCGGGAAATTTGGAAAAAAAGAAATGTGGATTATTCATATGTACGAAGGGGAGGGATATGTTTTGAACAAAAACAGTTCATTCTAGTTTTTAGAATGATACGGAAGAATTATCATTATTGTATATAAGAGGAAATTGCAAAATAAATAGATGAGCTTTTCAGAAAAAGTACCAAAGATTTTTGATACAAGTTTAATATCTTTGTGAGTTATTCCCCTTAGATTTAGAAATTTTGGTATGGGGATAATTTTTGTTTTTTTTGTTTGAAAACGACAATTGTAAGTGGAAGAACTTTTGCATTACAGTTTGTTGAATTGTAATATTTTAATACCAGAAACTATTTTCATGTTTAATATTTATTATTTGGTTTCAGAGATTATATACAGGGAGAAAATATAATTGATCCTCCAAGTATCAGAAAGGTCATGGGTCAACTGGCAGAAGAACAGTCTAAGTTAAACAACAGAAGAAAAGACTTGGTCAATCAGTTGAGGTTTGTTTTCTACATTCAAAAAAATTAATACTAAATTAGGAAAAAAGTGCTACATATTAATACAGCAAAAACTTCAATCACATCTATTGATACTGAAGGTCACAAAGAATTTCAATGACTTTATATCTTACTCAAGGATACAAGCGATTTTCCATAATTTTGTATAAATTTTATATTTTCTAATGACCGTGTTTCCATATTGACTGTACACTGTAAAACAGAAAACTTACAGTGGAAGTCATAATACAAACTAGGAAAATAAGGTTTTAGTAATTAGTTTCCAAATGAATAAAAGTTCGGAAAAATTTGATACACGGATAATTTTTGAAGATGACAATTTTTGTGTCGCCTGCGGAATGCATGGTCGACACATAGGGAACACTATCGTCGTCACACTTTTCTTCTATTCTCAACTACTCGTAAACCGCTCAAAGGAATTTGATGAAACTTTCTCTGTACATTAACCTTAATGCACAGGTGTGCATATATATTTAATTTTTAGAAAATTTTAATATCTTTTGTAAAAATTGACGTCCGCAGGCGACACATGTCTTCCTTGGAAGACTCACACATTTTTAATGGAAGAATTTGCAATTTATTTGGACAGGTTATATAGGTTAAAGACAAGATTATATTAATTTTGCATCTAATTGATTCACTGTCACAAGTTAATATCCATATATAGGATGAAACAAATTCAAGGCATTATCAAAAATTACACACAAAATGTTTTCCCTTTTTTTCTGCAGGGATTTAAAGCCACCAGCATCAACAAAGTCTGCTGTATATCAGTGGAATAAAAATATCCAGAGTATATCTATTGAAATAGGTAGTTTTTTATTTTATTTAAAGATGAAGTGGATTATATGCTTGAGCCATTGGTAAAAATCAAACGTGTTATGAGCAGCGTTTTGTAAAAGTTACAACAACTAAACAGGGCGTCGGTGGCCAAGTGGTCTAGGTAGTTCATCATGACTACTAATGATCACTAGCCTGTCAACACTGAGGTTGTGAGTTCGAATCTCACCTGTGGCGGGGTGTGTTCGACTCCGATCTAAATTGAAAAGGATTGCCAATGTTCCTACCGAAGGTCGTGGTTTTCTCCGGGTACCCCGGCTTCCTCCACCAATAAAAACGGGCCGCCGCGAAATAGCCAGATGTGCTGAAAACGGCATAAAACCCCAACTAAACTAAACAACAACTAAACTCCGTTAGACAGTTTGTGTCAAAATCAAAAGTAATAATTTCCCACCTCATTGTTGAGAGCCTTTCTTATATAATATAATTTATTATTAACGTCTCAAGAATTTCCCCAATTTCTATAGAATTTAATATCTAATAGTGCATAAATAGACATTTGTGCTAGTTAATTAATTTGAAAGTAGATTGTTCTCAGTTTTGCAAAAATTTTGATAGTTTTTGAAAATAAAGAATCAAGGCAAGCATGGGTGGAATGCGTTTTCTTTTCGTCCTTAAAGTTCTGCAAAAATTCAGGAATTATTAGGCCATATTATGGGTTTCATTATCAACATCTCTTCAGACATTTTCTAATTTATGATAAATGGACAATCTGAATTCAAGTCTAAAGGTTTGAAATGAATATATGACTGTTATGAAAGATGTTAAATTTTTTTATGTCGTAATTACTTTTTCCTGTTTTGTTCTTCATTCAGACAGTACAAACCAGATTTTCCTGACCAGATTACATGAAGAATATGAAAAAGTTTGTCAGAATTGTCTGGAACAAGTTGATGAAATAAAGGTGTGTTTATAAATCATTCTACATTAAGATTCTTGCACTTTTGTGAGTGGGACATCTTAAATTTTGCACATACATTTTTACTAGTTTTAGCGAACATGTGAAAATTTCAGTTCTAATATGAAGAGTGTATGAATATCTTAACCCACAAGGGAAATTTCATTTTTACGATTGGGGAAAAAATACCGCACTTGACAACAGCTATTTGTCCTGATGCAAGGGTTTTGGGAACAAAATAGAGTCACAAATGAATTTCTGACCAAGAACTCTGTACTCTGACAACCAATTGTCCAAGTCAGTTACAAATTAATTTACAACCAAACAGCAATTTTTTAAGTCAGTAGAAAACTTAAGAGAAATGAATGTGTGGTTAAATTTTCCATAGTCTTTATATTTAAATCTATTGGATAAAAAATGACAAAATTAAACTGGATCTTTATGCTTTTTCTTTTTTTTTTTAAATATGATTTCTCTCAGAAAATTTCACACTAAAATACTAATCGTGAAAATTACAGTATAGCTAATCTTAAGCCAGTGAGTGGAAGAAAAAGAAAATCACACAAATTTGCATAATACCTGATTGATTTAGTGTTATTTGGTCACAAGTTATAGAATTAAGGTATTCAAATTCCAAGATTAGTTATTTTCATTCCATCTACAAATTGAGATAATTTCATGTGAAAATATAAGGCAATACGTTTTAGTGTGATATGACAATAACATCTGTATGGTATCAATGTTTGTGACAGCTATTGTTACGTCACCTCCTTGAGTGAAATACAACTTTTGTCTTCACTAGTGAATTATATGATTTTCTTTTACTTTAAAATCATGGTATTTCACTTCTGTAAATTTAATCAATATGAGTGAAATATGAGTGAAAACTTTTCTCTTCACTAGTGAATTATCTTATTATCGTCATTCCGAAATAAAGGTATTTCACCTTTCTGTACCAAATAAATATTAGCATCATTTATTTTTTTTTGTAGAAATATTTAATACAGTCAGGAATATGCGGAGTATTGAAGGCCAAACACATCGTGGAGAATAAAATGTTACCTTTAGTAGGAGACAGACAGAGGGTTTTTGAGCAAAACTTAGAAACTATGGAGGTATAACATTACTATAAAAGAACAAAAAGTTCATGAATAGTGAAATATGAGAGAAGAAGAAATTTAATGAATAATAAAACTTGTTTAAACAGAACTGTTGTATTTGGGGCATGCAATGAATATTCATTGTAAATCAGTCTGTTTTAAAATAATATTTGTCAAATCAAAATAAAATCTTCGGGGAACTGGATTACACTGGTTTTGTTCGTTATTGAGTTTTTATATTGGGCCAAAATAAAAAAGAATTCTATGATTCCAGTGATGTAATCATAAAAATTATGGTTTGAGGTAGGTATTTTTTTATATCAAAACTTTTGATGTAATATACAGTCAAACCTGTGTATAAGAGGCACCAAAGGGACCAGGAAAAAAGTGGCCTTTATACAGAGGTTAATTTTACAAGCTTTGTTCATGACAGCTTGGAGATCTTCACATTGTCCTTAATAGACAGTGAATTGCCATATAGAGGTGCCCTTTAAAACAGGTTTGATTGTATGTATTTGACTGTCCATGGATTTTAACAATGGTTATTAAAAAGTTATCAAAAAAAACTTTGGATTGGTCACGTTACTCTAAACATGTGACTAATTATTATTATTATTATTACTATTATATTATATTTGGTACAGTATGTAAGTAATTATTGACTGTCTGTGAACATTGGTTCAAGTAATAACTTGTCTTAACTACGAATGATCACTATCAACACTGTCAAAGCTGAGGTCATCAGATTAAATCCAGTTGATTACAAGGTAATTGAGTCCTGTCTCAAGGATTGTTAGCTTTGCTGCCGAAAGAAGTTGCTTCTCTCTGGGTAAGCTGGCCACCATAAGCCAGTTGAGATTTTTTGTAACTTTTGAAAACAGGCCGTTTAAAATGGAATTCTGCTTTTGGAAGTTTGGATTTGTCCATTATGTTTCCTTTATTATACATAGTAAAATGGCTGCCAAAGTATCATTTCCCCCTTTTTTTCCCTGCTGTCAAAATCACGTCTGTGAAAATGAAGTTCTGTAACTTGCTTTGTTTGATTTCAGAAAAATTTAGAAGACCACAATGCAGTGACAAACGATCAGTTAAAATCCTTGTTTAAGTATGCCCAGGGTTCTGCTCACGTATGGGATGTACATGAGATTGGACTGGCGA
This sequence comes from Mytilisepta virgata, assembly GCA_028015205.1. Lineage (NCBI taxonomy): Eukaryota > Metazoa > Mollusca > Bivalvia > Mytilida > Mytilidae > Mytilisepta > Mytilisepta virgata. The sequence goes on from JAPWFG010000023.1 coordinate 1,351,767, forward strand.
AGCAGGAAAGGTCTTTACAGGAAAAACTGGAAGCCTGTAGGCAACAACATGACCATCAGAATCAGGTAAAGGGAGTTCATTTGTAAGAACAGAATGATAAAATCTTGGGAGCAAGATTCAGGGAAAGGGAGATAACTGATTTATTCATCAGAAATTAAAAATGGTAACAAAATCAGGCTAGGAGATATTTTTTAGTAAAAAATATTGTTAGCTTCTCAGTCCTTGCCATGTTGTCAAAAGCTGCCAACTGTTTTTATTTTTTTTAAACCAATAAAATCAAGATTTTTGTTGTTTTCATTTCCAATATTGGTTTTTGTCAAAAATAGCAGTCATCAGTGAAACATTTAGAAGTTTCTGTTGCTTTATTGTGTATGGCATCATTCAGAAACAAGGTGCCTGTCCCTGCCATATCAACTTTTTCAAACATCGGCCTGAGGCTAATAATTTTTAACCAGATTATTTACCTAAAGTATAAGTATATATAAAGTTGTACATTTGAATGTGTACACAAATGTCCTTTTTTTTAAATATGATAAAAAATGTGAAAAAACAATGAACTCACATCAATGTCAATGATTTTTACAATTGAAATAAATGACTTAAAAGTTGGACACAACAATCTTTACAATTGAAATAAATGACTTAAAAGTTGGACACAACAATCTTTACAATTGAAATAAATGACTTAAAAGTTGGACACAACAATCTTTACAATTGAAACAAATGACTTAAAAGTTGGACACAACAATCTTTACAATTGAAATAAATGACTTAAAAGTTGGACACAACAATCTTTACAATTGAAATAAATGACTTAAAAGTTGGACACAACAATCTTTACAATTGAAATAAATGACTTAAAAGTTGGACACAACAATCTTTACAATTGAAATACATGACTTAAAAGTTGGACACAACAATCTTTACAATTGAAATACATGACTTAAAAGTAAGCTAGAAGTTACATCGAGAGAAAGGAAAACCTTTGAATAAAGCTTTCAGGTTTTACTTCCAAATCGTAAAGAATATAACTTTTTGACTTTAAGACTGTACACCACAACTGTTAATTCAACACTATTTAGATCAACACAATTTAGAATAAATAGTGTTGAATTAACTTGGAATTAATTGGCAAATATTCAGGTCAGGTTAAAAAATTTGACATATTCCACTGTATTTGGAAACGAAGACAATTCTGGTTAGAATGATTAACACTTCCAGGTCAAGTATCCAATTTTTATTTTAATTTCTTAAAGATTGTGTGTTGAAATCAAATTTGGTAAATTATGGTAATATTGAATCTGAGTAATTAAAAATACTAAGTTCTGAAGAACAACAAAACAATTAAAGGATGTTCGCTTCTCAATTTCAAAATAACAAGCTTTTCATAACACTGGTAAATATTGATAGTGAATTAAAGTGGTACCTAACACTACAGGGAGATAACTCTGTAAAATCAGCTAAACGTTTTAATAACGTTGTGTTGTTAATGGAATATTAAGCTTTTCAATGATCAATATTAGTGTTTGTCAAACTGCTATACAATCAGTGTAATTTTTCTGATTAATTGGTTGGTTCAAATGTTTTGAAATTTTAAAATTTTTGTCAATGGGTCAAAGTAAATACTTTGTCAAAATTTTATGAAAATTAAACGAGCCAAATTAATTTTAGTGAAAGTGTTGGGTACCACCTTAATAAAGGAACTAAAAGAGCGGAAAAAAAATGATAGGTCCGACCATGTGCTTGTTTTCGAGATATAAGCCAGTGGAAATTTGGCAGGAAAAATATGCTCTCTTTATTTTTGATAGCTTTGTAATTGACAACTTTTATTTCTCAAAAAAACATTAAATAATAACAAGGATTTTATAAGATTTTTACAAATGGCTTATTATTCTGCATGCAAAAGATTTATGAAAAGAAAAATGGGTGTTAGTGGGTAAAATAATTTTTGGCATTCAAATGGATAAAACCAGATGATTCTGAACATCTGACAAAAATTCAAAAACATGATCAGCGAACATCGTTAATTTATGCTTAGTTGTATCTGATTTTTTTTTAAGGAAAAAGAAGCCAATTTAGATATTATAATGGACAAAATGAGACAGGATGCTACCGAAGGAGCACTGAAGGTCAATTTAGTCAAAGCACTCGAGATGTTGGAAAAGATCAGGGATGCGTAAGTTGTAGAAACTCTTATATCAGTATAACTTCATACTTTTTTTTTGTTTTTACTCATAAAATGATTAGAAAATTAGAAAAAAATAGCATAGAGCGTACTACAATTCATACTTAAAAATTCATTGAATGTTTCATGTTAAAATGTAAGGATCCAGAAAGGGCCAAAATCCCATTGAACAAAAAACTAATCGAAATATTATACAAAGAATATTTTGTATTTGTAGATATGAAATATTTCACCAAGATCAAACAATCATTGTTAAACAGTATCCAGATATGGTTAAACAAGAATTAGAAGGCTATGATTTGGCTGTTTGTAAATTCTTCACGGTTGGAAGAACCCCAGAGGTTTGTTCTATAATTAGTTTTTTATTTTAAGGTATACCAAACCATAATTTACTATTAGCCTGGTTCCCGTCCCACAATGCATCACAAAACGTAGTGCATCATGGGACTGGGAAACAGGCTAAATTTACAATGTGATTATTGCAAATGTCCAGGATGTTCGATACAATGTAATGACAATTGCCTCTGTAACTCTGGTACCTTGGGAAATGCTATATACTTAGGCCATACCAAATTGATCTTTAGTTCTTTGGATTTTGCCACTCCAATTTTTGGACAATGTAAATTTTAAGAAAATAAATTTTTGCCACTTCATTTTCGCCCCAAATTTTTCATTTTTCAATAAATTAAAAATCCAAATTTTTCGCCAGCTCCTAAAATTTTGTAAAAATGATATTTTTTCCATTTTTTGCAATATTTTATTTTAAAAAATGTCTGCCACACATAAATTTTATCTGCACCCGAAAAAAATAAGTCCTCAGGAAAAAAAATTACAATTAAAATTTTGCCCGCTCGAACTATTTTTGCCATCCAAAAATCCTAAGAACGAAAAATTAATTTGGTGTGGCTTTATACTTATTTCACAAACTTGGGAAAGATGTATCTACGTAATTTCTAGGCACCTGTGACGGATCACGGGAGCTCAACCCATAGAACTGCCTAACACATCCCCAGGTGGTGGATAGGGGAGACCCTCGCATTGGGGGTTATCAGGTCATAATACGGAAAGCCTGACCACGGACCATAGTGGGTAACATGTTTTGAGAATACCACACTCCCTGCACGCTAAAGACTTCTTCTGTAGTTTACAGTTATGATCTATAATGGTCTGGATATCTTGATGTGATATACTGGTATGCCAATCGCTTTAACTAAATACAGGGCCAAAACAGTCATTTTTCACAGACATGCTAACTTTTTATCCCCTCCTACCTCGACCACCCCTACCTTCTCCACAACTAAGTATGAGAGCCATATAGTTTTTCCCTTGTATGAAATTCTATCTCAGTGAGATTCATAAGTTTGTCAAATACATGTGTATTTGTTTCCTTGTTCATATTGAGATGAGTTTTGAAGATTCTTAAAAAAAATTAAGAGAGCATATAGCTACTGTTTTATTTGTCTTTTTACTTTTAAATTAGTAGTATTGACCAATAGAGGTTAAGTTGGATATTCACAATTTTTCCTGATAATATTTAGGAGTTATACTCCTTGAAAATGGGGGAAATTAGCAAAAAGTGATGATCATTTTTGTTGACGTTACCATACATCTTTCTACTTTCAAATGAATACTACTGACCATCAAAGTTGGATTTCCACCATACTGCTGATATGGAGTTATGTTTCTTAAAATAAATTATTTTGTACCAATTTTGATGCACAAGATGTGCACTTTAGTTGATAAACGACACATCAGTTGTGCTTGAGGTTTAAAATTTTAAAAACCAAAACAATAATCCAAAAAGCAAATTCAAAATGACCAAAAGGGTGAAGCCAAAATCATCTAAGGAGAGAGGTATGCTTGAAGGAGACCCTCCTTCATTTCTAACAAGACATTTATTGTTGCCCAACAAAGATGTTTATAATTGTGAAAATTTTTAGGAGCAAAAATTCCAAAATATCATGGACGTTCTGACAGCAGTGATATTGGACAGCAATATTTAATATTTAGCAACACGGTTTGAAAATTTACAAAAGCAATTGATTTTATTTACAGGACGTTAAAACCATAACAAAAAAGGTCAAAACTCCAAAGAAAAAGGTAAGTGTATATCCATTATCCATTCACTGTACTTTATGATTAAATACAACGTTTGTGTTCCTAGTGTTTTCCACATGGTTATTTTTTGTCAAACAGTTAAGGGCTATCCACATGGTGGAATGTTTTTTGTCAAACAGTTAATGGCTATCCACATGGTGGAATGTTTTTTGTCAAACAGTTAAGGGCTATCCACACGGTGGAATGTTTTTTGTGAAACAGTTTAGGGCTATCCACATGGTGGAATGTTTTTTGTCAAACAGTTTAGGGCTATCCACATGGTGGAATGTTGCCAAAAAACAATATTTTTCAGGAATGATATTTGATATTATATAAAGACATTGAAATATCATTCCTGTTCTTTTCTATGTTCAGAAACGCACCATACAGGGCCTCGGTGGTCGAGTGGTCTAGGTAGTTCGTCATGTGTACTAATGATCACTAGTCTGTCAACACTGAGGTTGTTATTTGAATCTCTGCTGTGGCAGGGTGTGTTCGACTCCGATCTTAATTGACAAGGATTGCCAATTTCCTACCTAAGGTTGTGCTTCTCCGTCCTCCACCAATAAAAACTGGCTGCCGCGAAATAATTTTGAATAAATGTAACAGTCTGTTATATATATAATGTTCAACATTCACATTTAGTCGATGTTTATTTTTTAACATCATAATTGTTATACACGTCCCTTTTTCATCAATACTTGAATATTTATATATTTTTTTTAATTCTGAAATTTCTGTCTTTGGGGAATTAGAATTACTGATAACACATAGTTAAGTGTAGTTAAAACAGTTGCGAATATATATATAGCTATTGACTTTGTCCGAGGACAGCTTTTGTTTTGTTAGATCAAGAAGTGAACTCATACAAAGATGGAGCTTGTGTATCATGTTACCTTGATATGAGCCTGTATTTGCCAGATCAAGTTTACGTTTCGTTCCACTCCACTGATTTTGGCCAAAATTACGGGCTTTGGACTTTGAAAATTTCATGAATAATACCTTTCAGGACTTTTTTTCTAAAGGCCTTCAGATATTGAGCTGATTTTTGGAATGTGAGTCAGACATGATGAGTTACAGATCGGGTTTACGTTTCATTCCGCTCTGCTGATTTTTGCTGAAATTACGGGCTTTGGACTTTGAAAATTTCGTGAAATAACTCCTTTCCGCACTTTTTTCTAAAGGCCTTCAGATATTGAGTTGATTTTTGCTATGTGAGTCAGACATGATGAGTTACAGATCGGGTTTACGTTTCATTTCGCTCTGCTGATTTTTGCTGAAATTACGGGCTTTGGGCTTTGAAAATTTCGTGAAATAACTCCTTTCCGGACTTTTTCTAAAGGCCTTCAGATATTGAGATGATTTTTGGTATGTGAGTCAGACATGATGAGTTACAGATCTAATTTAGGTTTCTTTCCGCTACAACAATTTTTCCTAAATTATGGGCTTTGGACTTTGAAAATTTCATGAAAATACCACCTTTCCAAACTTTTTTTCTAAACACCTTCAGATACTGAGCTGATTTTTGGTATGTGAGTCTACCATGATGAGTTACAGATCGGGTTAAGGTTTTGTTCCGCTCCGGTGATTTTTGCCGAAATTACCAGCCTTGGACATTTGTGAGCGGAGCCATTAGTGTCGTTCCGATACATCTAGTTTTTCCATTGATAGAAAATATGACTTACAAAAAATACTTCTTTAATTTGAAAATAATGAGCAATAAGTAGAAATGTGTCTCCTTCAAAATTTGACTATTACAAAACTGTTACAAGACATAAAATTGTACACAAAACCTGTTACTCTCTCCCAATTTTCCCCAAGTAATAAATGGGGCAATTAAAATGTATTCATAGTTTTATCTTGTTTATCCTCCTCGCACCCCCTTCCAAAAAATCTCAGAAATCATTCTTCTCATACAGAATTTTTTATGTGTATTTTCTGGAAACTAAAATCATACTTCATAATTTTGTAATCTACCTGTTGTACACTGTAATTGCATAGTTTTATTACTAATTGTCAGTTTAAAAATAAATAAATCCTCCAACCTATCCCATTTTTCCTTCCCAGGACGGATGAAAATCTACATAAAGTTAAACCTGCTTTAAAGGGCACCTCTATATAGCAAATCACTGTCTATAAAGGGCCTCTCTATATAGCAAATCACTGTCTATAAATGACTTTGAAACTGTTCATTTAATTAACAATGCTTGTAAAGTTAACCTCTATTAATATAAAGGGCACTTTTCCCTGATCCCATGGATGCCCTTTATATATAGCTTTGACTGTAAAAACTTTAAATTGCATTGTAAAAAATTGTTTATACAACTTTTCTTCTTGTACAAAGTTTTCGCTTGAACTGCAAAATTTAATGTAAACTGATTTGTTCCTTGTTTGTAATTTCACACCTTCGGTATTATGTACTTTAATAATAAGGTCAAATATGGTACATTGATTTGATTACAAATTTTAAAATCATATATGAATTTATTAACTCATATTTAAGGTTTCATTGCAAATTTGTGAAGTATTTTTCATTTTGCTGATAGTAGGCGGGATAAAAGAAACAAAAATTGAAAAAAAATTATCTTTGAATATATTAATAATAAGAAGGATAATTATGGAGTATGAATAACCCATTAAATTGATCGTGGGATCCTTTCCTTTACTGTACAGTGTTTTTTCTGATGCCAAAATATGCAAATTTTTCTGCGCCTTGAATCGTTGTTGCACCTTCAGTCATATACACCATTATTTCTTAAACATGGCTTGAAGTAATGGTTATAATTGAATATCAATATGAAATTTTTGAAATCACACCAAAAAGTGAATTTCATATCAATACATCAAAAATGCGAGGAGTTCACATCACAAGCAATCACGCTTCAGTACAACAAATACAGTCACATATTTAACAGAGGACATCTTGTGTTACGGATGGACACACAGATGGAGACAACAATATTCTCTCATGCTTTGTGCATTTATACATTTCTTGACCCTATCAATTAATTCTGATATCACCACACGTTAGTTAATTGCTTGAGAAATTTCCCGCCAAAAAACAATCGGAAGACCTCTCAAAGTCTTACATTGTCATTAGAGAAAAATATTCTAAAACTCTTGACACATTACAGACAAGCCTTGCAGTTTAAAAATGACAATTTAGTTATCTTCTCTTGATAAATTTCATAATCAACTGGTCATCTTTGTAGAATCTATATTTATCCCTGAACTTTATTCAAAAGTACAGTGGTAATTACCTTTGGGAGCAGTTACAGATTATACAAAAGTTCCTTTGGGAGCAAAAACAGAATGTACAAAAATCACCTTTTGAAGTAATAAAGAATCTAGAAAAATTATTAAAGATCAAATTAAAAATTGGACAAATATCTTCAAGAGTAATCAAAAAGGTAAACAAACCAAGGAGTAAAAATTTTTTAAAATAAATCCTTTGATTAATTTTTAGCTCACCTCACGAAAGTGAGGGGGGCTTATGTGATACCCCCGGCGTCGGCGTCGGCGTCGGCGTTGGCGTCGGTATCGGCATCCGCACCTACTTACAGAAGAATGGTTAAGATCCATACACGCTTCTTGACAAATGCCACATCAATCATATTGGTATGGTAGGTGCACCTAATGATGCTAAGCACAATGCATGCTTCGGATGCTGGCTCTGACCTATATTTTCCGCATGAATGAACACTTACAGAAGAATGGTTAAGATCCATACACACTTACTGACAAGTGCTACATCAATCATATTGGTGCGGTAGGTGCACCTAGTGATGCTAAGCACAAGGCATGCTTCGGATGCTGGCTCTGACCTATATTTTCCGCATGAATGACCACTTACAGAAGATTGGTTAAAGTCCATTCCTGGTTACTGACACATGCCACATCAATCATATTGCCAGGTTGCTGCACCTACGGATGCTAAGCACAATGCATGCTTCGGATGCTGGCTGTGACCTACTTTTTCCGGATGGATGACCACTTACAGAAGAATGGTTAAAGTCCATTCCTGGTTACTGACACATGCCACATCGATCATATTGCCATGGTTGGTGCACCTACAGATGCTTAGCACAATGCATGCTTTGGATGCTGGCTGTGTCCTATATTTTTTGCATGGATGACCACTTACAGAAGAATGGTTAAAGTGCATTCCTGCTAACAGGCAAGTACCACATCAACCAAAGCATCCAGAGATGCTTTGTAAGATGCATGGTTCAGATGCTGGCTGTGACCTTCTTTTTCTGCATGGATGAGCACTTAAAATTTTGAAAAGTTCAAGTCAATTACGGCTTAGTGATAATAATGCGTTACGAGGTGAGCTTTGTAATCGATAGATTACCTATGTTTTGTCATGTATATGTTAGGATTTTGTGTCAAGAATTGGTCCACCAAAATCGGTATCAAGGGATTTATTACGAAAGATGTCGATAAGGCTGCTGGTGGACTCCAAGTCCCCAAAAATATCACCAGCTCAGTTTGTAGTATTTCAATACTAGCCCGAAATTGAAACTTTAAATTTGTTACAGAACTTCTAAATTTTGTGTGAAAACTAAGGATGGATGGATGAATTATTGTTTAACGTCCAGTGGCAGCCAGATGCATATCAGGACGAGAACATGATGAATATGATAATGAATATGATCCCTGCTTTGTACTAGACTGACACTCTGAGCCGGATTTTTACTGTGCTAGCTCATGAGGTAACTGTCCGCAGGAAGACATATCACCCCACTTGGACACATTATACTGACTCCGAGACGACCAGTAGATCTTTGTTCTTACTACTAGATGCCACGTGCTTGGGGGAAAAACAGCAAATACCAATTTTAATGTCTTTGGTTTGACCTGACCGGGATCGAACCAGCGACCTTCTGCACTCGAGGCGAGCACGCTATTATGACACCACCCAGGCGGTTTGAAAACTAAGGAGTATCTCCCTTGTGCAAAGCTCTATCATTAGATGGTTTTAGATTTACCCTTTAGGTCATTTTTGAAGTTTTTAGATGCTCTTTAACGTTTTTGATGATTGTTTTGGTTTTCAACATTTAAGCCTTGAGCACAACTGATGATTTGTTAATCAACGAAATGTGCACATCTTGCACATCAAAAATTTCTATCAAAGAATTTATTCTTCTATATTGAATACAAAAGACAGCATGAAAATACTGAAAGCAAATATAAAGCTATGTACAACTCCTAGAAATAATTAAGTTCGTTTGTTTTGTTTAGTTGGGGTTTTTACGCCCTTTTCAGCACATTTTGGCTATTTCGCGGCAGCCAGTTTTTATTGGTGGCGGAAGCCGGAGTACCCGGAGAGAACCTCTGATCTTATGTAGGAAAATTGGCGATCCCTGTCAATTATGATCACTAGCATGTCAACACTGAGGTAGTGAGTTCGATCCACAGGTGAGAACTCACTACCTCAGTGTTGACAGGCTAGTGATCATTAGTAGTCATGACGAACTACCTAGACCACTCGGCCAGCGGGGAGTGAGCCAAGTGCAGGAATGTGCAAAAGAAACTTAGCCTTTTGTTAGAAGATTTCAGAATCTTTTTATAAAGAAAAATTCAGTAATTCTGTCATTATAATTGATTTATATAATTGATTTATTTATTCATTTTCTTTGGGATGTTCTGTGTTGAATAATAGCAATAAAATTACTGTTCTGCTATTGCTTTTTTTTTCGAGGTATAAAAATGGAAGGATACGGGGTAACAATCAATGAGACGTAAAGCAACACCCCACACACAAGTTAGGTACTAAATGGCCCCAGCAACAAAGGTCATAAGTATTCAACCTGTGTCTTGTGATAATTTGAAGAAGATTAAAGACTTTAACAATTTTTTATTTTGGCATTTTATTTAAACTGAAAGCGAAATTATATATTGTATAATATTGATTATATACATCAAAGTTTCGAACTTTCAATAATTTCTGCAGGAGGTTCATTTTCAAGTTCGTTTTTACCAAACAATGGATTGATCATGGTGGAATCAAAAGGTCGTAATTCTGGAACTATCCCACGATGCCAGTCATTGGCTTCCTGATTAAAATCGTCTTCCGTATGATTGTCTACCAACTCACCAGGACTTCCCCATTGTTTATTCAGAAGTGGATTACTTTTTCTAGGAACTTCCAATCCTTTTGGCATACCACCAATTAATAAGGGAATTTCTATTTTTAGTTCCTTTCCTCCGGTGATTTCAACTCGAAATTGAAATGAGTATGAAATTTCTATTATATCACAGTATTCCAGATTTGACTCGGGGATATAAGGGGGAATAGTCAGTCTTACATTATGCCACTTACGTCCTTCACCACTTCCCATTTCCTCTTCATCACGTCTTTTATTAACAATTTGACGGAAAGGAATAATTTTTTTCTTAGCGTGATACAAAGAATTCATAATGATTGAAGCCTGAACTGCTATAACACGGAGTGGACTTTTATTAGCGACTTCAGCTTGTATGAATATATCCTCTCCCGGACAAGCACCACATTTATCTATTGTTACATTAGATTTGATTTTTCCTGTTGAACACAATGACCAGAACCTATGTTCTGTTGACTTACATTCTGAACTTCGTGAAGTTTCAGGAAGGGTGGCTTTCCTAATGACTAAAAATGGTTCACTTGTAATATTAGTTTCGCCTTTTTCACCATTGACAATAGCTTTAAGGACATACGTCACACTTCCAAACTTTCCAATGAATGAAGAAGGGAGATTATCAGGCAGTTGATATTCGAAAGCAAATTTATGATCTCCCTTGCCTAAAATTAAAGGATTATTCAGACTTCGGTCTTCTACAGTGTGTTTAGCATTTATATATTCTTCGCTTGCACTGAACGAACCATATTGATGGTCCTCCCATGCCACGACACCCTGACCCGTAATTGAAATATAGATTTTTGTGATAAATGTTTTACGACTTGTTGCTATGGAAACATAACCACGTAAAATTTCCCCTGGTTGATACTGGTACTGTTCATCAATGTCATGTTCTAAAGTAACATCTAAATTTTCTATTGCTGTTCCCATGGTGACGGATGAACGTTATTGTAATGTTCTCATCATCCTAAATGAAAATAAAAAATGAATCATTAGAATTTTGCTGCAATTTAAATTCTAGAATACACTGATTATGATTTTTATACTTTATTAGAAATAATATCTGTTTTATTTTGAAATATGAAATTTTAACTAATTTATTACAATTTTTATACTTTATTAGAAATAATGTCTATTTTGTTTGGAAATATCTCAAATTTTAACTTAACAAGAAGCATCTTCTTTTAAAATAGTGTAATGGTAATTGTTTTTTTTTAATAATTCCAGAAATAAATCTCAACCCAGAGTTTAAAACTGATATTGTACCCCATTTCTCCTCCCCCTCAAAAAAAAAAAAAAATAAAATAAAATAAAATTTCTTGCACTTATTCCAGTTAGTCAAGTAGATGAATCCAGTAAAAAATCATTTTACAGTTCCATGGCTATGAAAATTTCTTCTGTCAAATGTATTTAATATAAGCGACATTTAAAGAAAAACTATGAAGTGTTTATCTTCCTTGTCTATTGTTCAGTTTTAACTACCTATGTTATATTTTCTTATATGTAATGTTGTTTTTTAACCGAGTTTTCTTATGTGAGATTGCATAGATATGCGATCAATATACAATGACAGATCAAAGACAATCTAATTAAAAACCGATCTCTCATCGCTCCCGTTTTCTGATATGTCGCGTGGGAGATCTAACGAAACCCGCTTTGAGGTCACATGTGAGTGAACTGGAACTTATGAATTTATAATGACATGCAAATGAGTTGACTTCCTATCAGTAAGCCAATCAAAAAAGTTTATGAATTCTGGGGACTGACGATTTCTTCGTAATCAACTTACAAGATCGCGTAAGCCGCAATTTCATTGGTCGAACAGGACACACCTACGAGGTCACTCACATGTGACCTCAAAGCGGGTTTCGTTAGATCTCCCACGCGACATATCAGAAAACGGGAGCGATGAGAGATCGGTTTTTAATTAGATTGGATCAAAGAGACAACGAGATAGACATTTGTTATTGATTTTGATGGTAGCATTACTGAGCAACAATGTAATGTTTTATATTGTATACTTAGGGGTAGAAATTCTTCTTTACATCATGTTGCGGAGAGGTGAAGATTTTATCACAAATAACATATTAAAACTATGTTGTAAACATCTAGAAGTAGTTATATGGTAGTAGTCAACACCCCACCAACTCCAAAAAAAAAATAGAAGAAAGAAATTAAAAATGGCCTTAACATGGTCAGTAGACCTTCTTTTTTTTCAATCCTGTTCATAAATTACAAATTTTTTGCAGTATATATAGTTTTGTAGTAACATGTTTGAATGACTCAAAGTTATTTAAATGGACCACTAAATAATATCTTCTTTTAGACAAATGTACATTGAAAAAAAAATTTTTTTATATGTGGTCAGATTTCCAAGAAATTTATATCCTTTTATTTAACTTATTTTTCTGTTTTCAGATGACTTTTGGATTGAATATTCCAAGAAAATATTTTTACATTGACCTATGCATGAAACAAGTTATTAATTTTATCTGAAATGTATCATCTGGGATCATCTTGATATTTAAATCTTATGAAAGAATATAGCGTTAAGTCCCCTGCATGGTATGTAAAATCAAATCAATCAATTTTCATATTGATCGCAAAAATTTTAATAATTTTGAAGATCCAGGACCCCATTTTCCACACTGAAATATAGCATGGAAATGTGGAAGAATATAGTTACATATTTTGACCAGACTTAAATTTATACTAAAAGTAAATGTGTGCTTCATTTCATCTCAAATTTTTTTAAAGTATAATAAAGATGTGTAAGAATTTGGAAAAAAATAAAATTTTAACTATTAAAGTAGAAAATAATATATGAACTAACCTGGTCATAAAAATTCAAGTTAATTATTTAATTTCCATCTGTGTATTGGATCACCTGGGTGCTTTGATATTACAGGTAAAAAGTCTAAGTTTAGAATGAAAAAAACAGGTTTAGACATCTATAGGAGTTCTTTAGACCATGAAAATCAATAGCTCATTGAAAGAACTTTAAATCGGGAGGCTCTTAAAGGGGCTTTTGAGTGAAAAATGTCAAATTAAGGAAAAGTTTTAAGATAATTAGTGTAAAATGTTATAATTGATAAGTAATGCTCAAAATGTTTCCAACGAGGTAATTAAGGAGAAGTAATAATTCTACTAATTGAATAATTGTTTATTTAGGAGAACAATTGATAGCTTTCAGCTGTTGGCAATCGGTGTGAAATAAATATACTTCAAATTAAATTTGTTTTAATGAAATTATGATTTTTAATTAAATTTTCTATTTATTTTCTGTCTTGAAATGAAAATATGCAAAGAAATTAAAATCAATAAGTGACAAAAATCTATTGAAATATTTAATTTTAGGTAAATAGGTTTTCATTATAGGCATGTATTAAATGCTTACACTTTTTGTTTATCTTTTACTGCTGTGAATAAAATTCCTTGATACCAATTTTGATGCACAAGATGTGCACATTTTGTCGATTTATCAGTTGTACTCAAGGCCTAAAATGTTGAAACCAAAACAAAAATCCAAAAAGTTGAAGAGCAAATTCAAAATACCGAAACGACCAAAAAAACTACCTAAGAACAGAACTATGCACGAAGGAGATACTCCTTACTTTTCACAAATTTTAAAATTTGTAACAGTGAATTTTAAGTATCAATTTCATTTTAAGTGAAATTAAGATTGATTTAATGTCATTGAAAAAGCCTATTTAAAGTTAGAAAGCTTTGAAACTGTTTTGACAAAATGCCTTATATATTGAAATATCATTGAAATGACTCAAATAAAATGATAAAAAAATCAAATTATATTAAAAATTCTATTACATTTAAAATTGAGGAAGTAGTCCTTTTTGTGTGATATTTTTCTGATCGTATCTTGATTACATCATTTTTAAAGCTAAAAGTATGTTAAAGGTGCAAATTTATTCAAACAGTTTTGAATTATTCAAAAAGTTAAGCATTTTATTTGATTTACACCCTTTAAATTGTAGCCAAACCCTATAAGTAAACCTAGTCAAAATCAAATGTGTAAGACTAATTTAATAGTTTTTATATGTACTGTGTGTCTTTTTACAAACTGCAAATGGTTTTTCGGGAATATCTCAGATGCTTTTATAAATTTAAAATAAAAATTATTACACTACCTTTTGTTTCCACTAGTCGTAATTAATTATTGTCATTTCCACTGCTGAAATGTGCCAAATATTTTGATAGAGATGTTTTTCCAATTTTCATGTGAATTACGTCGATTTTTTAATCATATATGACGTCACCACAAATAAATGTGACGTTGCAGATGATGTGCAAGTTCTATTTCCGAAAGTTTGATCCTTTTGACTTTTGAGACATATCTAATTGTTATTTGAAACTAAAAAAAAAGTCATGAAGTCTGGAGTTTTCAATCAAGAACTGAGTTGCAGATGTATGTGAGATGCACAGTAGGTGTTATGTTATATATTATTAAGCTTTCTAAACATTATCTAGGATGTGCAAAGTGATAGAGAGTGTACCAGCAATATAATTAGCTTAACTTTTAATACTTAAAAAAGATAAATTAATTTATTTCTTTATATTGTGTCCCTGAAACCGCTTGGCAGATTGATTCCATAATATAGTAGGATGTATTGTTATGAAGTGTAGATGTGCATACTCTACCGCCATTTTAATTCAACAAATTTTGTAGGAGTTATAGGACTTAGACTTCTTATGCAAACTGATTCTGCAGCAGCGGGGGCATATGGCTACGTGTAGCAATCTTGTTTACACCAGTCTTTGAATTCAGAAAGAAATGGTTAAGAGATGAAAAAGTAATTTGAAAAATCTTTTCTGATTTTTTGGAAGTCCTGATTTCCCCATTATGGTTTCTTTATAATACATAGTAGAATGGCTGCCAAAGCTTTGTTTCCGCTCCCTTTGCATATGATTGTCAAAATCAGGTCTGAATAATTTTGTGTGAGATATTTTTGTTTATATATAAAGATTTTTTTTTTTTTTTTTTTTTTAATTTTTTTTTTTTTTTTGGGGGGGGGGGGAGTCTAAGGATATTGTTATGTATAAAATTCACATATTGTGTTTAGTCATTGCAGCAGTAACATTATTGGTTTCTCCATGTATTGATATTGAATTTCAACGGACATTCCAAACGAGAAACAGAGCTATTATTGTTTCTATGGTGTTCATCAATGAAATGAATTATTTATCCAGACCATCTGCCACTTAGCTTACCTTGAGATCTACATAATTTCTGTTGTAAGGCCAGTTCAAGTTAATTGAGAGTTTATCATCCACTCTTTCTTAAAGATATGGGGAGGATGGGAGCATTTTATTTTTTTATATACACCGTAACATGGATCTAATTCTGTCGTCAATTCACGTTTGGCAAAATTCTCATTTTTTGCAGGTCTGGAATAGAGGACTTGTGCACTCATGAAGTGATTGTTCGTATATTTGTGGAAACAAAGATCTTATAGGAGACAAACACGATAAATTTCTGAAAATTGCATTCCGTTAAAATAAAAAAATGTGGGATGGACAGCGATGATAATCGACCAGTTAACTTTAATTGGCCTAAATAAGAAAGACTAAATATGAAAATCAAATTATTCTAGTTTACAAAGTTTTTGCCAGGAGCATATATCTGATGAAGCTAAATCCAGAAAATGTGTATTCTTTGTAATGAATTTGGTATCTTAGTTCGTTTTACAAAATTTTCATAAAAAATAAGTGGCGGATTCAGGTGGGGACATAAGGGGCATTTGCCCACACTTTGAAAAAAGGAAGATGTTGTATTGCCTGTATTTGAAGAACCAGACATATAAGAAAATGTCCATAGAAGTATTATTAATAAAGACTTTAGTCAGTCTGGGGAGAACTTGGCCAGTTCCTCTGAAATGACTAGTATTTGAATACTCCTGACCGACAGTCCACCCCTAAACTATTATTTCGCCTTGCTCTTCTCGGCAAACAAGTTTTACCTCCCCCCCCCCCCCAATGTCATGGAAAATTATTAATTAGTCCTAAAAAAGTCATGAATTATTGGGAACAAAAAGATGTGGGAACCCCTGACTTGGGTGCAGAGTCTGGTGTATAGAATTTGCCTTGTTAAGTTAGCTCATTACTTGGAGAGTGGTGAAAAAAAACCTGCTTCCTCAGTGAAAGAAAATCTGATAATTGTAAAGTGAAAAAAATGCTGTTTTTTTGCGCTTAAGGAAGTGATTTAACAATAGACGTCACCATAAATTTGAATCAGTTAAAATAAAATTGAATAAACATTATATAAATAACATATTTCTAAGAGGGTGACGGAGTATCCCCAAGAAAACATTGTCAACCAAGACGAAGGCGATGTTGACAGTGTTTTTCAGGGGGTTACAATATACTCTGTCACCCTCTTAGAAATTTTTTATTTATTTTATTATATATACTGAATGTCTTGAATTTTATGACTGGGTGACAGTATAAAATACCACCCGGTGTTTCTTTCCAGCGGGTGATCGAGTAAAATACCACATCCTTGTAAACCAATGAAAATGCATTAAAAGTAGAGAAATTTACATAAAGTATAATAATCATATTTGTTTGACATATATATCAAGTCACATTTATTCACTTGTTTGTATTATAGCCAGAGATTGACAACAAGGAACAATATGATGAAAAAGTAGATGTGAGTCTTTGCAAAGCGCATGAATTCTTACATAACATCACTATCTCACCAGATATTTCCTTGAATGTGATTATCTCCCTTTACAGTGCACTTTTGCCATGCATGCATGAGCAGATACTTTATTCTGATAAAATTCACTGGATGAATTGACTTGAATTTAGGGACAGCATCAAAACTCCAAATGTAGGATGAAAAACTTAATTCAAATTGTTTTTTTTTTCACCCCCCATACCCCCCCCCCCCCCAAAACCCAATTCTTAACTTGATTTGGAAAATATTGATTGACAGACAAAAAATACATCATAATTTCATCATATTATTAAGTACCATTTATTTTTCTCACAATTCTGCTATGTAATTTTTGTTATGTTTTTTTGTCTTAAAATTGTTTCAGATATACAGGTCACTGGTGAATATTAAATAGTTCAAAGTAATGTTTGACATGCTTAGTTTTGAAAATAATTGTGGGATAGACAAATAAATCTTCAGCTGTTTTGACCCCACCCCCAGACTACCTGAATTTAATTTTTATCCTTCTTATATGTTTTGATGTTGTCCCTGATGAGGCCAATCAATCATTTGTGAAATTAATTCTAATGCACAAAAATATTGTCTAATCCTCAATTACCGTTTTTACATGATTTGTAATACATTTATATGTGCAAGACACTTCTTTGTGACAGTCTGGAAAAATAAAAAATTTAGGTTTTTTGGCTCAAATATACCAAATTCAGTGTTAATTATCTTAAAAACTATGTCATGAAGGTATGTTTTTCTTTACATATTTGAAAAGTATATATAAAAATTTACCATCTAGCTTGTAAATTTTCAGCAAAAATTAAGTACAAGAACCTTATTGTATCGTATTCCCTTAATGTATGTAAAATCTGAAGCCAAATAGCTACAATATTAATGTGTTGTACTTGGTATTATATGTGCAGCATGAAACTCTCTTGTTGTCTTCATGTGTTGTGCATTTTTTATAATGACGTTCCGGACAGAACATTTCATTTTAGAACATTCTGCCGAACAACAGAATCAGAACACTTTTGAAACGTTTTTTAAACTGTTGTAATTCAGGTAACTTATCCTGATTTAGACTTATTTGGTGTAACCTTGTTTTCTTTAGTATTTTGTCTAAACTGCAAACTATTGATAAAAAATGTATGCCTGATGTGTTTATACATGTATACAGTAAAACCTGTCAAAAGTGAACCCTGTATAAACTGGAAACCTATCTATACTGAATAATGCACATTCTTTGTAAATTAACCTGTGAAATACAAACACCTGAAAAAAAATTTAAGTCACATATTGGTTTTGTTTAAACAGGTTTTACTGAATTTTTTTTCAGATTTTAGCTAAAGATTTTTTGGAATTTATTAATGATGAATAGACAAATAAACAAAAAATACATTATGAAATGTTTCAAAAAGATTTTTCTTTATACATCTAGCATATGTGTAAACACACCATATACCTGGTATTTTGCATATGTCCTAAGTCATTTCCTTGGTAGAATTAAAAGCAGGTCAAAATCCATCTATCAATTTTTTTAGTTAAACTTGCAAAATAGAATAAAAATTGACCTTAATTTTTGTAGGGCAAGGCAAAAGACACCTCACTGCCAGAGGCTATCACTGAAATCTTGACGACAGACAAGGGTACCATGTTTTATGTTTTGACGGAGGCAGGGGAGTATGGTGAAACAGGAGAAAAAGAGAAATCACAAGAAGCAACATTCCTAACAGAAGTTGCTTCACCGGGAATGCAACCAGATTATATTAAAAATGTCAATGTAGAAGTTTCATTACTTAATGAGGTCAAAAAAGGGTAAGAATGTAATGATGTAATTGTTTTTATTTAGCAAATTTGAAAGATTTTTGTTCAAGAAGTGGGGATGTTTGTGTTAATGGGCAGTTTGTTTTCTGCAGATGTGCAGCGTTCCTTGCATGAGGTACAAAATGCTTATACGAGTAGGCATATTTAACTTCATTTCTTTGAATTATGGCCTTTTTGTTCTTTAAAAAGGGCAAGATTGTACTGATGTTTTTTTATTTAAAAAAAAATTGTGGTTTACCTTTTTTCATACACATTACTATGTGATAAGCCATCTTAGCTTGATTTCTTTGAGTTATTGCCCTTTGTTACTTTGAAAATAATGCATATTTTAGCATAGTATCTGTCATCATATTTTAAATAGAGTCAATTATAATTAAGAAAAGAGATGTAAGGGAGGGATGAGATCTTGAAATCCAGTTTTGTCCAATTTAGATATTTGTTCGGTGTTTTTAATTCCAAATCAGGAAAATGTAGTGAGTGAATTATTAGTTTTTTTCGGTCACTAGTTGTATATTTTTGGTATTTGCATTTCGAGATTAGATATTCTGTTTATAACATTGAAATATTCCATTTATTCAGAAGGTTTAATGAGAAAATACAAGGGATTATGTTTTTATATGACTATGCGTCAACCTTTGTATAGCAATGTCGTTGGCGACGGATATTGTTACGTCACTTACTAAAGTGAAATACGACATTTGATTTCACTGGGTGAATTATCGGATTTTATTTCACTCGGAAATCCCGGTATTTCACCACACTCAATGTAATAAATATACTAGTTCTAACAGAAATATATTAGTTGTCATTTTTCCATTTGATAAATTTGAAGACCCAGTTTCTGTAACTTTACATTTTTGATAATGATATTTTCCACTAGAACATCATCTATAAAATGCCATAAAATGAATTTTAAATTTTATAATGGTCATTTAGTCTTTGGTTGAAATTTTAGAAAATTTAACAACCTTGTCAGGATAAATATCTTAATCAAGGATCAATATTTGTCTTGTTCTGTTCCTATATTTAATTTTCAGTTTTAGTAAAGTTTCTCTTAAGTGGATGCTAAGGACCATATTTGTTCTGCTATAAGGTGTGAACCTTTGGTTCTTTGTTGAAGACTGAAGGACAACTTAAGATGAAGAACAACAATAAAAGTGCTTTTCACTTGTTATTTGATTTACTTTACATGTAGATTCAGAAATTCAGAAATTATTGCGCTTTTTATTGCAAATTTTCAATACGTGACAATAATGTGAATATTAATTAATGCAATTTCTGTATGTGTTTAATTAATTAAGGATGATCGCTGGTCTAATAGGAAATAAATAGGATTTGAAATAGGTGTTTTAGTTTGAGAGAACATATGAATAGTAAACAAATAAGCAAGAAAAAAATATAAGTTCATGTGCTCATTTTAGAGCTATAAGGCCTTGAAAATTTGCAGAAAATGGGTTTTCTCTGGATTTTTCATTGTCTTTGCATTGACAACTTCAGTCTCTCAAAGATTTATGAAAGAATAAAAAGTATTTCATAAAATTTTGTCAAATACCATTTTAAGGTATATATAATTGAATTATAAAAGAAAAAGTGGGGGTTCATGGGCAAAAAATTTCATATTTAAGAAATGGATAAAGCCCGGGGATTCCGAAAATCTGGGAAAAAAACCGAAAACATGACCAGCGAGCATCCTTAAGATACATTGTGTATTTCAAAAATTGGCAAGGCTTGATTATGGGAAATCTTGCATTTGATCTCCAGCAGGTTAAAACCAAAGATTTTAATATTGGTATTTACTGCTTCATCTCTAAGCATTTGGCAACTGGTCAGTTGGGCATAATATGTGCTTGTGAGATGACATGTCTTCTGTGACTGAGCTAGAACATTAAAAATATGGTTCAGGGTGTAACACTTGTACAAAGCACAGGGTTCATATTTGTATATCCATCAACAGCAACATTCTGCATGTAATAATAAGCAGTCAATCAGTTAGTCGATTGATCAGATTTTTTTCCTAAGTTTTTCTGTCCAAAAAAAAATCAGAATTTCACGTATTAATTTTCCCCAAGCCTCATTATATTTATATTAAGGCATTTTAAACCAGATTTTTCAACACAAAAAAATCTAGTTACAAGTTTAATGATGTACTGAATGTGACTAGTTGAGTGGGCAGCTCAGTGATGGAGGAAATTCGGTCATTAAAACAGCCTCTTATTTCATATATCATATCTTTTTCAGAATCAGAATGAATTTTTTGAATCATTTAGAGGAATGGGCAGAACAGGCTTCAGAAAGGGCTGAGAGTGTTGTTGTTTCCAAAGTTAGTTTTATATATATAAACAGCCAGATTTATATTTATTTATAGTATAGAAATTCTTTGTTTTATTCTTTGTTCTATTAGAAATTTTTTTTATCTTTATTGCCAAAGAAATGAAACTCTTACACAGATTCACTTGTAGGTTACCTGTCGATTTAAACTTTTGTAAGTTTTGTCCTATTGAATTAGGTCTCTGTGGAGTTTATTCAATGGGACCTTTACATTTCTTCTAAGAGAAATCCATCACTCATTGATTAATTTACCTGAACAAAAAATTTAACTTTCAATGTTGAAAATACATGTACCAATACTAAATAAGGATACACAAAACTGCATGTGATGTTGTATTTATTCTTTATCAAATAATTTTAGTAGGCTACTATATTGTAGTTGACTATTTTCAACATTGAAAGTAAACATTTTTTGTTCAGCAATGAGTGATGGAATTTTCTTCTAAGACTAAATTTTGAGTCCAAAATTATAAAACAAAGAACATTTTATTTGTCGAAAAATCGTCATCTGTTAAAACATCAACTGAGGTCTGGAAAGTAACTGTAAACTATCATTTTACTCTGACACCTGCGGAGATTTTAGATTTACCAGAAGTAGTAGATTACCTCCCCTTCATTACTAAGAAGATTTGTCAGCTCCCTTTTAGTCAAATTTCTTCTGTCTTGAATTTTTTTCCCAGTCCAAAGGACTTTGAGATAATAAGAGTTGACTGTATTATGAATTATACAGAGAATGTTTTTCATTTAACATTTTAGGGTGAAGAGTTGAATAGTGAATTAGATCTACGATTACATCTCCACAAACCTAGATCCAGACGAGCAGAATATGATGTACACAATGTAAGAGCAGGTGGGTAATCTTCTTATATTTTAACCAAAAAAAAATCCTCATTATTTGTGATTGTTGGGGGTTGTCAGATCATAATACCGAAAGCCTGATCGCAGACCATAGTTGGTATTTTGCAGAATGCCGCACTCCCTCCATTTTAAAGACCCCTTCTGTAGTTTTCAATAAAGAGTAGGCTAAATTATCCGACTCTATCAAACACTCCACCCTTTTACATTAGCAGTCGAAATCAGTTCTTCTACCCCAATTTGAAATATGTCTGATGTATTGTTGAACTGGTTTTTGTCCTGAAGAAGTATGTTGTTTCGCAAACAACAATCAGTCAATTATTTTGCAATGTACATTTATCGGGCAGCAGGCAACTCAAAATAAGGTTGAAGAAAAGTATGGTTTGCTTTCACTCAGATTTATTTTCAATAAAAATTTTTAAGAGGTTTATGTTTTTATATTGTTTCAGACTTTTGCAAAAGGTCCTATATATGTTCAGCTGAGTTCTGCCAATACTCATTAGATCTAAATTTAAAAGAGTACCATCTTGTCATAAATAAATCAATCTATTTATATTGCTGAGAAAAAATCAAAAATAATTTACTGGGTATATTGTATATAATTGTTACAGCTGAACTTGTAATGCATTCTGAGAGAGTGGCCAGACACACAAAAGGTGTTACACAAGCATTGACAGATCTGAAGGAAGAGTTCACCAATATGGAGGAACAACATAACAAGTTAACACACAATTTCAGAGTAGATATTGAAGCCATGGAACTGGTATTTATAAATGCAACTAAATCTTCAAAGTAAGTTTATGTATAATCATGCAAGAAATACCTTCAAAATTTAAGGGGGTACCCAACACTTTGACTAAAATAAAATTGGCTCGTTTAATTTTTATAAAATTTTGAGGAAATATTTACTTTGACCTGTTAACAAAAATATAAAAATTTCAAGAAATTTGAACCACACAATTTACGGGAATAATTTCATTGGATATATAGCAGTTTGACAAACACTAATTTTGATCATAGAGAAGCTGGATTTCTCTTTACTAATAGTATGTGATTAAAACGTTCAGCTGATTTTTAAAGAGTTAACTCCCTTATGTGTTCTGTACCTCCTTAAAACATCCTGATGATTTAATTTTCAAGAATTTTCTGATCCAAAACTGCAGGTAGAATCATATGAATAATTTATTCAGCAATATTTAAATTGTGGACTTTGGAGTAATACATTAGTTACGTCACAGTACCAAAATTATGTTATATAATAAATTCTAATTTGCTCAACAAATCAAATTAATCATTTCAATTCAAATTAAATTATTCTTTTAAAAATATTATTATTTTTGGAATTCTTATTTATAGGTTACACAATGAGTGAGAATTAGATATCGCTTGATATTAAATCGAGTTGATTAATTTGAATATAATAAGTAACGAGCCTTTGGCAAGATTATTATTAAGTCCAAATTAAATAACAAGAGTTGGTATCAAGCAGTATCTAATTTTTACGAGTTGTTCAACCTATTTCTCTTATCATTCTTCAGGAATATTTGTTTGTTTGTGATTTGGCATCCGACCCGCAGGAAATATTAACGTTCATTTTTCTGTCATGTCAAATGTTGCTATGCAATGGTTGCTTTCAACGGTGACCACGCAGATTTCAAACAATCAGAAAACAGCAACGTTTGGATCAAGGCCAATCAAATAAAAGAATTTCTGGTACCACTGTTCATATCATATGATGGGGAATTAGTTATGACAAATAATTCATCGCGCGAGAAATAAGATAACAACGCACCCTCATAGGAGAAATATATTTAATGTGAACTATAATACCTCACTTATAAAATAAAAAAAAATTATCCATTGGTGAAAATGTATCTGACATAGCGGTAATGTTTATTTGAACATTATTTGTCCCGAGGTTTGAAGAAATAATGCATGATCGGAAGGGGAGTACATTATGCGTTCCAACTGCAGGATATATTTTGACATATCAAATAGAAAATTTAATGTTATTTTTATTATTTATCTGAATGTTATTTTTCAAAACTAAATAGCACATGATTTGCTTAAAAATACAAAATATTATTTTAAACAATTTATTTGAATTATATCAAGACCTTTTTGCAAATAATGTTGTCTGTTGATGGTAATCACATGATAAAAGAAGTCATTCCTTGTCTTATGTCAAAATAAACAATAAAATGGATAACAGGAAAGGTCAACAATGAAGTACCAATCAATCAAAGCAACCCAACTGACAGAACTCATGACAAAAAACATAAAAGAGTACAAACCACAAACATGAACACAATGGAAAGACTTGGTACAGACACTGAATAGTGTTGGGTTAAAAATCATATTAAATGATTTTTGAAGGTATCAAAAATCCTATGATAATATAAATCCTGCCAAGACATATCGTTATGTCAATACATTGTATGAAATCCCACAGTACCACAATGCTATTTTTCCCTTGTAAAAATATGAATGAATAATAATATAGCAATGAACACTAATTATTATTTTAACGTGTAACATGCTTCTTAATATTTTTATATCAACAAAAGTAAGTTTTACCATAATATTAATATTGATAACAAATATTCTTTAATACGAAAAACAAACCTATTTTCAACATTTTACTTCTGTTACAGATTAGCAGCACTACGTTTGCAGTTAAAAGATGAGTCAGAAAAATTCATGACGATGATAAGAACATCTTTGAAGAATTTCCGTCAACATTTAGACGATACCTTACAGAGGCTACGAGAATCCAATGCTAGATTTATCAAGTCATTCAAGTAAGTTATTCCCTATTTCTGGATATTGAATTTGTGTCCCATATGCATGAGTTATCTCTCCTGGCAGGTGTCTTGAATTTAACATAAAGGACTAAATCTACATCTTAATTTTTCTGAAAATATTGAATCTGGACATGCATTCATCTTATGTGTGTTGATCATATTATAAGCAAGACAAAACATTTTGCAGAAAAATGACATTATATCCATTGATGTCTATGAAAAACATCTTCCTCAAAGAGCAGATAACTCCATAAATGGGAGACAACTCACTTGTAACAAAAATGGGAATTTCAAATTAGATTTATACCAATTTTTTGGTCTCTTTTTTATTCAAGTAAGCTTTTTCAAGTGAACCTCGAAATCCATGTTTTATAGGGGGTATGGGAGGGCAGACAATTTTCCCCATAGTTTTTTCGTTGAAGTATATCTATTTTTTCGAATTTAAATGTTATTATACAAAACCATGTTTTTGAAGATGGAGTATAAATTTTTCTATGAATTTTTTTTTTCTTTTCTTTTCATTATTTTTTATTTTTATTCCGAGGTATGATGAATTACTCGCATTTCAGGGTATTTTCGGATGGTGGAAATTTCTGTCCAGAGGAGATCAGAGAATATTGTAAGAAATTGGACCAATCTTCACAGAAAATAGACAAATGTGAAGGAGCTATAATGTTAGAGTTAGAAGGTCTGGAGTCCAAACGCAGGGAACAAGTCACTAAAGTTGTTATGGAATTTGATGACAGGTGAGTCTTCAAAGTTATCTCCCTTTTAAAAAAAAAATGAAAGTTATACAAATAACATGGTTTCGAGAATAAAAAGGAAATAGTAATTTATTTAAAACAAAATTTAATGTAGGTTTCATCACTGATGGTTTAAATATTATAAAGGAAAGGAAATATGCTAAATGTCGAGATTAAAATATCCCATTTCTGGAGAGAACGGACCATAATAAGACATCAAGAGGTTGCTACACAATCTTCAATTTGTAGGAAATACAACATCATGTGTCGGGCTTTAAATTTTCTGTGAAAATAATCAGGTGAATAAATCGGTGGACACAACACTATATATCCAGTCATCAAATATGGTGGAGAAGCTTAAGAATATAAAATGTACCAACTTATGATAATCCAGCTCCACTTGGAGAGTGAGAGCAGCCCCTGTAGCAAAAGTTTAGCCTACTATTTTTCGACATCTACTTGGATGTCTTTAACTTGTCAAGGGTGTTGCTCTCTCTTAACATGGAATAGCCATTTTTTTCTTCTCATCAGAAAGAGTGGCATCTTTTATCAAGACTATTATTACAGATGTGTCAATAGGGTATTGTACATTTGATCCCTGCGATTTTTATCCAGAATTCTTTGCAGCATTTCAGTCATGTAATGAAGCTTTACACATTTCAAGTTTTTGGTAATCTTCTTGCATTAAAAAATACTGTAGACTCCGGCAAATTGGATACACAAAATTTCAGTAAAATATATTCAAACAGCCATTTACTTTCATTTTACTTTTACTTTTCAGGTTCAAACATCATATGATAGATCTTGTTTTTATGGAGAGGATAGCAAGATGGTTGACAAATACACAGGTAAAAATAAAGGCAGAAGTGGCCAATAGTAATTCACAAGCTCAACAACTGGCTCAATATCTCAATGATGTCATCAGGAGGATAGATGCTTGTGAGAAGCCAAATTTAGACAAAGAGGTAAGCAGTTTGTTTTATAATGATTCCAGGTAGTTTTTTGTAGGTATTCTAAAACAGTCATATTTAAAAGATGCCTCACTTTGATGCAGAGGTAACCCTTAGCTGAGTTTGGATACCTGTTTGTTTTTATGAGAAACCAGAGTGAGTTATATTTTCCTAACCAATGTAGGTAAGGGAGATAATGAATTTGTCTCCCTTTTAGCCTCAGGACAAAAGGGAAAGAATTTAATATCTCCCTTACCTACATTGGTTAGGAAAAGATAACTCACTCTGGTTCCTTATTGTTTTGGGTTTTGATGGTTATGCTTATTAATTCACCATTATATCTTTAACCGGTTTTCCAATATTTTGATCTCGAGCACTGCTTATGAGTTGTCAGTCAACGAAATGGCCATACAGTGCATCAAATTCATTCGGTATTTTGTGATACATTTTATTAGGGTAAATTGTATGACAGAAAATTAACAAAAAGGAAATTTAAAATTTTTTGTCAATTTCTTTTTTATCAAAAAAAAAATTTCTTTAATCATAATACTTTTGTCCAAAATAGGCCTTTGGATAAGTACCATATAAGCCTGTGAAGGTTCAGTAAACTTATCTGGCTGAACAGCCAGTTTTGGCATTATTAATGGATAATTTCATGTTTTGTTGAGGAGAAGTAACATTTTAATATTGGGCAAAAAATGCACATTTGGCTCAAGGAAACTTCAGAACCCCATGTATATTTTATTTGCTATTGATAACAAGTCAGTGAACAGGGTATAAGTTTGAACTAGCCATGTGGTATGGAGAATTTTAAATTTGGTCATATAAGTTTGCCTGTAAAGCATTGTTTTTTTTCTGCTAGTAAGCTCAAGCTTCAAATTCCTGTACTTGTTAAAAAAAAAAATGATATTCCACAATGTCAGTAAAAGATGTGTTCATCTCCAGAATTGATACCATGTTTGAGTAATCCACAAAAAGTCAAAAAATATTGATAATTTATAAATGTTGATGATTTTTAACGGATTTTTCTAATAGAACAAATCCATTTGTCAGTTTGCTAGGTAGACAAGCCAGACAGGAAGAAGGAGAATCCTTGTATACTAAATATGTTTTTCAATAACGATTTCATATTGGTAATGTTGCTTTTTATTGAACAGCAAATCACATCCAGACAGCTAAATGACTCTTTGAAGGCAGTGTTTGATTCATTCCATGCCAGAAGTATATATCTGAATTGTGTGAAAGGTACATTAGCTAGACCGGTATCTGCTATGCAAGGTCCACCAGGTGTAGGTAAGAAATTCTGTTTATAAAGTTCTACAACTAAAAAAAAATTTCAATTATTATTGTATTTGATATATATTTGATATTTTGACGTCTTGATCATAGTCATTCAAATGTTTGTGATATTGGTACCAGGCACTGCTGCATGATGTCAAAAGCCACCCATCAACCTTTTTTTCCAGTTGGTTTAATCTGGATTTACTTCATTTCTCTTCCATTCTGCTAATGTTACTGATTGTAATGATGGGTGTTGTGGTTATAAAAGCTGTGACTACCAAAGACTGAAAAATAATTCATATTTCATAAGGAATGATTAAACATTCTATTATAGTATCAGTAATGTTGAAATTTGAATACTTAAAAGCTTACTCCAGTAAACAAACAACTCAAAATTCACAAAGTGTATGAGTGAATTATTAGTGTTGTCTGGTCAGGAGTTGTAGATCTCTGGGATTTGAGTTTTAAGATTAGTTATTCTGTTTATTACATTGACATATTCAGAAAATTAAGAAAGAAAACACGAGGGATTTATTGGGCTTTTTTCATGCATTGTATAAGAACGTCGTAGACTATAGCTGTTGTGTTTTCACTTCATAGAGTAAAATATGACTTTTCTTTTCACTAGTGAAATGTCAGATTTCCTTTCACTTGGATCTCACCATACTCAATGTTATTTATTTTCTCAGCTCGTGTGGTGTTTACAGCAGCTGAATCTACACCTACACCAATCAGTAAGGCAGGAAAACAACCGTCAGAAGATCCTTCTGTTGGTGTTATCAAAAGTATACTAAAGTAAGTTTTTAAAGTTATTTAAAAAACTTTTGGGGTTCCGTGATTATTTAAGAGTGACTCTTTTGATGATACTGTCTTTTTTGACTCGCCTGCAACAAAGTCGCGAAGGCGAGATATAGGTATTACTTTCTGCCAGTGGTGATGGCCGCATAAACTTTTTTAAAACTTTAATAACTTTGCACCTGTAATACCTACAATTAAGATTTTTGGTCCACAAGGTAGCTTATTGTATAAGGTTTGCCGCAGTATACTTTTCTTGTGACCCTGACCTCATTTTCATGGATCACTGACTTCATAAACATGAATTTAAAATCTGTGTCTAAGTTTCGTGATTAAATCCATTTCTCAGCAACTGTAATACCTAGGCCAACCATGTTTGGTCTTTAGATAGTTCTTAGTGACCTTGACCTTGACCTCAATTTTATGCTCGAGTGACTTTGTCACTTTTTTGTGGTTAAGTCCATTTCTCAGAAACTGTAATAACACTGAAATTTTATAAGAAGGTTTTATTTAAAACTGCAGTGACAGTAGATCAACAAACTTTGTGGATCAGTCTTCGATGATCATGTCTCAGAAATTCATCCTTTAGTCGCCAACATGCATGCCTTTACTAAAAATAAATCATCAATGGAAATAAATCATCCGTGTATTACAGACACAATTTATAGTTCATTTTGATTTTTGCATTTACATTTTCAGAATTCACTGGTGATCAATAAAATTTTATATTTTCTCTTTAGGACACAGAAAAGTAAGATGAGATTTGGTCTGGATGCTGACCTCGATGGAGAAAGTACACCATGTGAGTAATATCTCTTCTGGAATTGGTTGATTTCTGTGAAAATTATTAGGATTTCCTATAGTCAGTTCCAGAAAGTATTGAGATTTCCTATAGTCTGTTCTTGATTACCTGTAGTCAGTGCATTGTAACACATCCTAAACATACTCATCAAAGTGATCTATTGTATAAGTGTTCATTGGATGTCAGAGAGGGGATAATATTTAATCATACAATGACTAAGGAAATATAGAATAAAGTCTCATTATGAGGTGAAAAGGCATCTCATTAGCATCTCATTTTGAAAGGCTGATTTAAAAAATCTTTTTGGAGTGATTTTTATATGCAAGTGTTCCAAAAATTATGACAATAACAGGATCCATGATTTTTCTGTGTCAGCCTTAATTGGTCAGTTGGTGAGATAATCAGGTTTGTAAAAATTCCACCAACAATGAAACTGGCCACCGCAATACAGCCATTTAGGCTGAAAGTGGCCTAAGATTCCATGAAACCAATAAATCTGTCATTCATCTTGAAAAAGCCCAATTATTTATTTATTCTATTTCTGATTTGTATTTAAGACTGTTAATAATGTTTTTCCAGTCGGACAGCAGGTTGAGATGAGAGAGAAGATGAAATCGTCTTTATCAGCAAGTACACCGACAGAAAAATCAAAACAGAAACGGGGAACAAATAGTGCTCTTGGAGATCCTCCCAAGCGAGTACAGTCAGGGTAAGAGTTACCTCCCTTTTCTTGTTATTGCACAGTATCTACTACCTATCTTTGTATTTACATGCAGTTGGACAATATAGTATTGAAAATATTCTAGATATTTCAAGCATTTTAATTTTACAAAAATTCACCCTCACGTTCATATGAATTGTATAGTATTGAAAACATTCTGAAATTTTCAAACATTTAAATGTAAAAATAAAAAAAAATCTGTCTCATTTTTCATATAAATTTTAGTGATATCATGAGAATTAAACTGTAATATCAAATATTAGATTACATTATGCTGCTTTTAACAATCTATTTCTTGAAGCTCAATAAGGCATAAGGAATATTTTTTTTGTATCTAAGATTATATGTTAAATATTATAGTTAGATATAATTGTGTATTATTTTAGAGAACTCAGTTTTCATGGGACACCCACAACTGGTCCTAGGTAAATAGTATTGTGGTGCACTGAGTTTAACACTGTGGTGATTTGTTAGCTAATATTGGTTTTGTCCATTTTCCTGTGAACCCAATACACCAACCCCCCCCCCCCCTCCTTCTTTCCCCCCTGACCCTACTTACACACATTTCATTATCAATGTATGAATAAATTACCCCACTGAACCTGGTGTTAGTTTGGTAAAATAACTTCATTGAATTTGGTGATGGATAAATGTCTGTGTTGCTACATAAAATGTTTTGTTGGAAACTGTACTAATTTGAAAGTCGTCTGTTATTTATCACATATTTAATATTTAATTGTTTACAAGTTTTAATTATGTATTATTTGATTTTAACATATTTTGATCCTTTAACCACTTATTTTTTTTATGTTTCCTGGAACACAAGTTAAATTTTGTTTATTTGAGCATACATGTACTTGAAAATGGTAAGAAATTTTTGAAACCCTCGAATAAAATGAAAATTGCATGGTTTGAAGCATATGTGGAGAGACTTTTGTGAAATATGCATGTTAACTGGCTGACTGGTTCAAGTAATATATATTTTGTTGCACTATGCATGAATTTGAGAACACGAAGCTGGTAAATAGTTGTCCGGCAAAAATGAGGTAATTTTAGGAAAATGATAATGTATAATAAATTTAAACGGTTCTATTTTCTTGAATTAAAAGTTTGGAAATTTTTCCTTGCAGTTTTTATGCCCGCATCACTGAAAAGAGGGGATATATCGTTTTAAGCTTTGATCTGTCTGTCCAACTTTAGGGTATATAGTTTGTGTGCTCATCTTCTCTTACACATTTCAACAAGCTAGAATATTTTTATTTTATAGATTATTCATAAATAATTTAATTATAGATGTAACATGTTTTCTGATTGGTTAGGTATTTATAGTAAATCTGTCCTTTTATATTCAGTTTAGGACATAAAAAATAGAAATTTTGGACATCCGTTTGACCCTTTTCATGAGCGAACAAATTTAAAAATTTCTCCGGTCATGTCCGGAAAATAGAAGGCTTTCCAGATCCTTGGTTTATGAGCATATTATCCAGATTTTGATATTTGTTAAATTTTTCACTAATTGACAAGTTGATGAATTTAGTAAATTTTTTTTTCAAATTTTGCTTGTAAAACTTATAATTTTTGTGTCAGAAATCACATTTCACAGGAAGCAAATATTTGAGTAACAAATTGCTGTTTCCTCTTCAGCCTCAAATTCATGTTATTTGGGAAGTACAAATAAATTGTGTGATGTGTTTAGATTGACATACTGGCATTTGTTAATGTTGAAGCTGTGAATATATATAATTTTTCCGTCAAGGACGTAGATTTGCTGGACTAAAAAAAACATTGGCTGAACAATGAAGTTCGTGAAAACTGTATATAAAACTGTATATGGTATGGCACTTGCAATTTTCTGTACTTGAAGAAACTTCAGTAACTCAAACAGATTTCGACAGTCTTTCGTGTTTGAGCCATTAAAGTTTTACTGTACATCTCAGGGCCTCGGTGGCCAAGTGGTCTAGGTAGCTCGTCATGACTACTAATGATCACTAGCCTGTCAATGCTGGGGTTGTGAGTTCGAATCTCACCTGTGGCGGGGTGTGTTCGACTCCGATCTTAATTGACAAGGATTGCCAATTTTCTTACCGAAGGTCAGTGGTTCTCTCCGGGTACTCCGTCTTCCTCCACCAATAAAAACTGGCCACCGCGAAATAGCCAAATGTGCTGAAAACAGCGTAAAACCCCAACTAAATAAACTTTACATCTCAATTTTATTTATTATAGCCTTCCTAGTCTTACCCCTGCTCTAATACAAAAAAAGAGACCAGGGTAAATATTCTATAATTTGTTCATTGTTTAGTTCATAATTCGATGTATCCTCATTATAACTCCACCTTTTGGATCAGAATTTTTTTGGGAAAGATCGACAAAGGAATAAATTTATTTGAAAACTTAAAATGTATTTCTTGGAAAAGTGGACTACAGGAATTAATGACATATAGTGAGTGATTGGCAATAATGAGGGATATTTGAACAATATCACATTGCGGTTTACATTGATGAAGTTATTTAAAGTTTGTTCCACATATAAACTCGTTTCTGTTGGAAAATACTTTACAATATCAATAAAAAAAAGTTATTTATGTTTTGTTTGTTTGTTTGTTTTTTTTTTTTTAAATTACTCATAATTTAGTTTTAGGAAATAAACTATCCTCATTTGAAGTTTACTTTCTGGCTAGTATATTTGTAAACTTTTTTCAAGAAGTTGGTATTTGTATGTGGAACACACAGTTTGTTTTTCAAATGCGTTATGAATTTAATTTTATGTTATTTTAATTTATAGATGTTACAGAAAGGAAAACTATGTATTGTCATTGTTTTTATATGCAGCTATTAAATAATGAGATCCATAATTCATCATTCTGTAGTACATATAACTTTTAAGGATGATCACTGGTCTAATAGGAAATAAATAGGATTTGAAATAGGGTTTTAGTTTGAGAGAACATATGAATAGTAAACAAATAAGCAAGAAAAAAATATAGGTTAGAGCTATAAGACCTTAAAAATTTGCAGGAAATTGGTTTTCTCTGGATTTTTCATTGTCTTTGCATTTGCAACTTCAGTCTCTCAAAAATGTATGAAAAAATAAAAAGGATTTCATAAGATTTTGTCAAATACCATTTTAAGATATATATGATTGAATCATAAAAGAAAAAATTAGGGTTCATGGGCAAAACATTTCATGTTTAAGAAATGGATAAAACCCGAGAATTCCGATTCTGACAAAAAGACCAAGACAAGACCAGTGAGCATTCTTAAATCAACAGTATCAACTTTTCAGGAAAAAAATTACTGCTTTGAAATTTTGAAGTCCCAAAACCAGTTTTTGGTGTATTTTTGATAAAATATTTGTGAAAATTATCAACAAAAATGTATCTCCAATCGGTTTTTAACAATATTTTCCATTAGAAAATTTCTAAATGTGATAATTAGGTCTGTTTGCAATGTTGGTTTCACCATACAGTATTAATTCAAATTCCAGTTTGCTAACAACTAATTTCATGATTATTCAGTAAGTGCTGTGGATTCATTTTATTTCTGGTTCAGTTTATATATGTAGTTTAGAGAACACCTTATTTTATGATTTTGCAATTTTCTACTGATAATACAAATCAAATGTGGAATAGTTTCATGTGACATGTAATGAATCCACTGTGTTTTTTGTGTAATTTCGCTACATAATTCATTGATATTCCATGATAAATTATCACTTAAATTTTTTTTAACTTTAGGCCACACGAAATTAATTTTTAGTTCTTTAGATTTAGCCGCTCCAATATTTGGACTATGTAAATTTTAATTAAAAAAAAATTGCCGCACCATTTTGCAAAAATGCTGAAAATTCGCCCCAAATTCTTCACTTTTCAAGAAATTAAAAATAAAAATTGTATGCCCGCTCCTAAAATTTTGTAAAAATTGGAAATTTTTCCCATTTCTTGCAATGTCTTTGTTTAAAAAAAATGTTTGCCGCTTGTGAATTTGAAAAACTAGTCTTCAAGAAAAAAACTAAAATTTCACTTGCTCGCACCTATTTTTCCATAAAAAATCCAAAGAACTAAAAATCGATTTGGTGTGGCCTTATTTTCCAAAGGATAATACCTAGTTGTTATTAGTACGGTGATCTACGATTAGCAAGGTGGGCAGGCATGCAGCTCATAACAATGTTGAAGAAAATTCTAGTTTACAATGTTAGAGGCCCCATCTGCCCACTCCCCCTTTTTTGAGAGAGAGTTAAAACATAAAAATTATCTTAGTTCAAAATTACATGTATAATCTTTTTCCCAAAAATTAAAAAGAACGTATAAAACAGTTAAATACTAAAAAGACAAATTATCTATGAAAAACATTTTATTAGTATCAAAAAGGTTATTCTCATTTTGCAATTACATTCAGTATCTGCCAGAATCTCCCGAATTAACATGGTTTAATGTCGTACTTTTAGATTGAGAAGATCCAGCAAATCAACGAAGTTCGACAAAAAATACTTAATTTTTGGTGAAAGAGATGAGGAAGGTGAAGAGCGCCACCTGTTGGGAAT
The DNA here is from genome assembly GCA_028015205.1 of Mytilisepta virgata. Taxonomy (NCBI): domain Eukaryota; kingdom Metazoa; phylum Mollusca; class Bivalvia; order Mytilida; family Mytilidae; genus Mytilisepta; species Mytilisepta virgata. The sequence goes on from JAPWFG010000023.1 coordinate 1,386,502, forward strand.
CATAAGGAGAAATCTAAGAGAAGCACTCGATGGACTTTTAACATCATCAGAGGTATAACATGTGAACTTAATAACATGAACATTTTTGTGGGGCGTGGCTCATCATTTAAAGCCAGTCATGATGAATTAGGATATTATTAACATTATTAACTAAGTTGGCTGTAATGAGATATTATCTCATTGTTACATATGAAAATGTAAGGATATTGGGTGAGAGTGTGAGACAACATGGAAAAAGATTACATCTAGGGGTCGTTGTGTGGATTTGAACCTGAATCAACAGCCCAATCCACAAAATAAAAACTAAATGACCTGAAAAACAAAAGTCAGCAAAAGTAAGTACTGAGTGTCTCATACTTCCGCAACTGATTTCTTGATGGGAAAAATCTGAACTTCATTACCAATCTGTACATTTCAAATACATGTAACAATTAGGTATGTCCTAAAAGTTGACATGGATCAAAATTTTGGAAACAGAACTTGCACATATTCTGCAATGTCACATTTGTTTGTGGTGACCTTACTATTATATAGAAGTCAATGAAATGCACCCAAAAATTTGAAATTAAACTCTCTTAAAATTAGGGAATTTCAGCAGGGGAAAAAAAGGTAGTTATTGATTATGACTATTGGAAGTAAATGGTAATGTAATACCTTTTACAGAAATCTTCATTTTATAGAAAAACAAGATATTTCAGAAAAAACAACTTGCTGTTGAAAAAAAGACATTCAATACATATCTCAAAAAAACTTAAGTGTTTTTTCTACTAAACTAGGCACCTTTGATGGATCATGGGAGCTCCACCATCAGAGCTGCCTAGCACATCCCCAGGTGGTGGACGTGGGAGACCCTCTCATTCGGGGGTTGTCAGGTCCTAATACAAAAGCTGGACGACAGACCATAGTGGGTAATGTGTTTTGAGAATGCCACGCTTCCAGCACGCTAAAGACCCCTTCTTTAGTTTTCGAAAAAGAGTAGGCTAATGGCCGCTACAGAAGGTTAAATTATCCGACTTTTCCCAACCCTTCCTCCCTTTTACAGTGGCAGTCAGAATCGGTTCCCCTTTGTGTCCCTTCCTACCCCTGTTTGAATTGTGTCTGATAAATTGTTGAACTGGTTCTTGTCTAGAAAAAGCACAAAATATTTACCACTTGATTTTAAACAAACAACAATCAATAAATGGTTCTGCTAAGTATAAATGAAAAGTAGGCAAGAGACAGCCACTGGATATTTCCTTTATTCTTTCATTGTTTGGCATAAAAGGGGCAATTTTTTCAGTGGTGATTTTGAAATCAGATATGTGGATTTATTATTATTTACATTTTTTTGCAGTAAACTGAAATTTTTCAATAACACTTATTTTGTAGTTGTATTATAAAAATAAAGGAAATCGGCAGGTAACCAGACCTGAAGTTTTACAGGAGACATTTGAACAGTGTGCTGACATTGTAGTACAGAAATTACAGTCCTACTTTACACAGGCCGATGAATATCACAATCAATGTTTACAAGGTTTGTCTTCGTTTTCTCTAATGATATCAAATTGTGCTAATTTTATAACTGCAAGTTATCGCATACTTGTTTGAAATAACGTAGATTTTGCATTTGTAATAAAAATGAAGTTGCCTTCTATTTTTAGTCTCAAGGGCAAATATATATAATCATAGGCAGATTATACGTGTGAGCTGCCTTCTCATGAGCCAAATATTACATGACTTCAATGCAATCTTTTTAGCATCAGTGACAACGACAGAGGATGATCAGTCAAAACCAGGAGGGTCTACCTGGTTTATCAACATTTCTGAACATAATACAGTCAAACCTGCACTATCGATCACTTTCTTAAACAATCACCTGCCTTCAGCGGTCGACCTGGAGACCGCCGAAAGTGTTTTACATGTTAAGTTAACTTGAATATGCAGTCGCCTCTCTTACGCGGCCAGCTGTCACAAAAATAATATCCTAGCTTGATTATTTACCTGAATTAAACTGTCATTTTTCTTTCTAGACATGTTAAAAACATCGTTAATTGACTTTCAAGTCATCTTTGATTAATTGTAGAGCTTGAATATCATTTAAATTATCAATCGCAAAAAAATCGCGTAAATTTTTGTAAATTTTAATTGCTTTGCATATGTAATACCTACAATTAAGATTTATGGTCCACAAGGTAGTTTATCGTATAAAGTTTGCCGCAGCATACTTGTCTTTTGACCCTGACCTCATTTTCATGGTTCACTGACTTCATAAACATGAATTTAAAATTTGCTTCCAAGTTTCATGGTTAAATCCATTTCTCAGCAACTGTAATACCCAGGCCAACCATATTTGGTCTATAGATAGTTCTTAGTGGGTACATGCCAGTCTGACACCTGGCTTGGGACCTTGACCTCAATTTCATGCTCAAGTGACTTTGTCAATTTTTCATGGTTAAGTCCATTTCTCAGCAACTAGAATATCTAGGCCCAACATATTTGGTCAATAGATACTTCTTGGTGGGTACATGTCAGTCTGACACCTGGTTTGGGACCTTGACCTCAGTTTCATACTGGAGTGACTTTCATCCAAGTTTGTTGATTAAGTCCATTTTTCAACAACTGTAATACCTAGACCTACTGTATTTGGTCTATAGATAGTTCTTAGTGGGTACAAGCAAGTCTGACACCTGCCTCTGGACCTTGACCTCAATTGCATGCTTGAATGACTTTGTCACATTTTTGAGATTAGGTCCATTTCTCAGCAACTTTAATACCTAGACCCACCATATTTGGTTAATAGATAGTTCTTAGTGGATACATGTCGGTATGACACCTGCATTTTGACCTTTACCTCAGTTTCTTTTAACACATTTTCCTTTGACTTGCAAAATGTTTGGTATCAGATAATCATTATTCTGTGTCCATGTGCATACTCAGGCGAGACATGTAGTGTGTCCACTCTTGTTGTGTAAGAGGTGATATGTAACAACTTCACAATAGTAAGGATTTTCTGGTTATATTTTTTTTTTCAAGAGTTACACCCTTTGGACTTGCCAAATATGGTAAAAATTAGTAATGTGTATATCTCATGTGCATTAAACTTTCTTTAAAAAAAATTATCGTTCCAGACACATACAATAAATTGTTTTGATGTTGAACGCTTTTACTCGTGAGAAATAACAAAATTTCAAAAATTGTTGGTATACATCATATACCGTCTGAAATTTGTAAGGTATGTGATGTATCATGACATTTTTTTAACATGTTTGCTTTTTGAAACTATCCCAGAGTAAGTATTTCAAAACTACTGATCTTTTGGAATAATTGATAAAAGGTCTTTACCTGGAAAGTATAGTTGATAGACAATGTTTTGCAGTAAACTGAAATTTTCCAATAACATTTATTTTGTAGTTGTATTATAAAAATAAGGAAATCGGCAGGTAACCAGACCTGAAGTTTTGAGATATACACGATGTGGTTATTTACCATATTTGGTAAAACGATGGTTTGTGACCATGTCCGATGGTTTTTGATCATATCATATCAATTCAATTGTATGGTGTGACAACTATTCTGGCATTTTATTTTAAGATATACATCTGCAGATGTGCATTTGTTTCATTGAATTAAGTTGTTTTGTCAGAGTTAGGTCCCTTTGGACCAACTGCTGGAAATATTGATGGCAAGTTCTTTTAGTATATGAGCTGTTATATACATATAAAAGTCATAAATCCTATATTAGATATGTATGAAATTTGGTAATTTAGCTTGTTTATCCTGCACATTTTCAGAATATTATGTTCACCATATTTAACCTGATTTTCCAAGGGAGATAATGTGGTTATTAGTTTGGAAAAGTACAGGTCATTTCATTTATTTAATAAAAAAAAAATCAATGAATAAAGGATCCAAACCAAACAAAACTGAGAAAGAGTTTGTGAATGTGTCAAATTTTTTTTTAATTCAGAATTTAGAAGTCAGTTGATAAAGTTGGAAGAAGCAGTTTCACACGTACCAGATTTGTTATTAAAAGATTTATTAGAAGAAGAAATAACTAAGTCTACAGAGGGCAGGGATGCTGTTTCTAAACAGTTCTCAATAAAACTTAATGAATTACTAAAGAAACAGGTAAATTTTTCTCCTCATTTAATAACAAATATTTGTATACTTAATTTTCTACATTAATATATTCATAGCATGACATACTGCAAGTGTTTCCTGAAAAAGATTTAGTTCAAGAACCAGTCATATGATGTATCCCACAGTTCCAGGCTCTTTTTTCATAATCTATTTGCTAAATGTACAACTGAGAAACCTGGTGGCAAATATCAAATAAGCAGAAATGTGTCTGACCATTTATTGATCGAGAGAGAAAAATATTTTTCTTAAAGATTTGATCATAAAGACCAAAAGAATGAATTTTTATCAGTGCAGATTCCTTAAACTATACATCAATAGATTTATCGGCAATTCGTACATAATTCCTTTGATCTTTTTGCCTAATCACACAGGCTGCATCACTGAAAATATTAGGCAATACATTGTGTGACGTCTAGATATTCCATATGATATAGTCAGTATCAAAAACGAAACTACCTATTATTCTATATGTATCAGTCTAACACTGTGTTTTTCTTTCAGAATGAACATTCCACATTGTTGCGACCTACACTTGGACACCCCCATCAGAAGGGTGGAATTGCTTCCCTTTGTCAGAAAGAACAAGACAGACATAATTCATATATAGCTTCTGTAGAGGACCAGACTAAACAGTTACAGGTAATATAAAACCTAAGTCAAACAAAATCTACAATTTGTTCAATTGGATCATGCAATGAACTTTGACCTGAGGGACACAAAAGAAATCTGTATACTGTATATAAAGATATTGTTGAACCATATTATTGAACCTGCTTTGACAAAAAAGTTCATGACAACTGAAAAACTACTGTATATAAGTGAGAGATTTTCCTTAAAAATATCAGAAGGATTAATAATTAAAATAATTTTTTATTCTTGATGGAAAGTTTTAAAAATTCAAGAGGGAAATTTTACTTGGCACAAGGAAAATTTTCATCATCATCATGCCATGTGATTTGTGAAATAGCTAAAAAAAATAATCTGACATGAGACCCCAAAATGAAATTGGACATTGTGTAGGTGTACCATGATCGTTTTGAGCCATTTCTCATACCTTGACAAAACTTATAGACCAAGTGACAGCCTGTTTTTCAGGACTTCTATAACTTGATTTGCATGTCCTGTCCCAATTGCTAAATATTTATTATATGATACAGTGAAACTTTCAAATCCAAATCCTGTGTAAACCAGATGAATGTCTACACTGAACTCTTGTGTCAGAACATACAATATATATTCTTTAGTAAATTTACCTGTGAACCTGGCAATCCAAATACCTGTCTATTCTGAACACAATCTTAGTTCCAGTGAGGTTCAGTTTATATATAACAGAGGCATCATTGGGAAACCATTGATCATATGATGAGGTATGCATGTCATGTGCATTTAAATAGGCATCATAGAATATCCTTTATTACTACCGAGATGATGCCACTGCTAATGGAGTCCAAGTTACCAAGGGTATCACCTTCTCAGTTGCTAGTATTTCAATTCAATTCAATGTTGAAGGGTGCCATGGTGTAGTGGCTAGCGCATCAGACTACGAAGCCAAAGGTCCCTGGTTTGATTCCCGTTTGGAATAAAAATTTCAGTGAACAAATTTGCGATGCCATTTCGATATCATTTGCAAGGATGGGTTTTGGTAAAAGAGTTAGTCCTTGGGATGGGGATGAATAATAGCTGTCCCATGTTAAGGGAGAGCAACAACTTTAGCACGTTAAAAACTCCACTGTAGATGTCGAAAAAAAGTAGGCTAAAATGCTGCTACAGGGGCCGCTGTCGCTCTCGCCATGTGAACAGGGATTAGTATAAGTTGGTATAACTTCTAATATCAACATCGTTTGCGACCCATCCTAGCAAATGATGTCGATATCCACTATAAATAAATAAGTTTAAACCTTAAAAAACAACAACAAAAATTTCAATACCAGTGTGAGATTGATACTGTTTCAAATTGTTTCATATTGTGGAAACCAAGGAGTAGTTCTTCATGAATCTATATCCATAGATGTTTTTGGCATTAAAGTTGTTTTTATCATCCTTTCTAAAGCTCATACAAATAAATTTACAGAAGTAGACAAAGTATGTACATTGTCATTATAATATACTGTTTGCGTGGCCAATGATGCAAGCACAGCTATATTAGCCTTTTCCATAATTCAATATCACGATTCTGACTCATAATTTGAAGCAAGTTATTTCCCTTACTTGACTTACTTCCGGCAAACGAAACTTTTTCTAGCCTTAGTATGTAGCACAATATGGCTGCCCCCTTTAAACAAAGACTTCTAAATGACCCATATGTAGAAAATGCATATGCTCCTATAGCGCTCACTGCGCTCGCTATTATGTCTAACGATTGATATTTTTATGATAAAGAAAATCTGATCATTTATACATACACAGGAATACTGTTAATTTAGAAATTTTTGCATGTATTTATTATTGCACATCTTAGGCAATATTGCAATATTAATTTATGCAATTGATGTACTGTTTCTAATAGAATATAATCGGCATAAATCCAAATGTGAGTTCTAATTATTGCAATCTTCATCTGGTCACATTTTTCTCAATAATTAAAGTTTAATTTCTGAATTTACAGTATATGCTGGTTATAGGGTTGATTTTCATTTCTGTGTATTGATTTAATTTTAGCTATGACAAAGATCACTTTATATAAACACATGTAGAAATACACTTGTTTTTATATTCCAGGCAACAACACTGGAACAAGCCAAGAACTTTGTAGAAAAGTTGTCACGAACAAGTGAGAATCAACTTTTACAGTATGATAATTTACTCACAGTGGATGAAGTTGAGAAAGGAAGTAAGTGATTCTGAATGATTTAGTCCCAGACCAGAATAATTAGTCTCAAACCATAAAAATTAGTCCCAAACCAGGACAGTTAGTTCCAACAAAAACAATAAGACCAAAACCAGAAAAGTCACAAACTAGAAAAATAACTCCCAGTATATGGCATTTATTCCCAAATCAAAACAGTAAGTCCCTAACTAGAACAATTATTCCTAAATCAGATCAATTACAGTCAAGTCTGTGTACAAAGGTACCCATGGGGACCAGAGAAAAGTGCCTTTTATGACCAGATGCCCCTTAAAAAAAAATGTTACTTTTATAAGCTATTTTCATGATGGTGACATTGGGGCCTTGGTGGCCAAGTGGTCTAGGTAGTTCGTCATGACTACTAAAGATCACTAGCCTGTGAACGCTGAGGTTGCGAGTTCGAATCTCACCGGTGGCGGGGTGTGTTCGACTCCAATCTTAATTGACAAGGATTGCCAATTTTCCTACCAAAGGTCGGTGGTTTTCTCTGGGTACTCCGGCTTCCTCCACCAATAAAAACTGGCTGCCGCAAAATAGCCAAAATGTGCTGAAAACGGCATAAAACCCCTAACAAACATGATGGTGACATTTTTAATGCCCTTTATAGACAGTGATTTGCTGTTTAGAGGTGCCCTTTAAAGCAGGTTTGACTGTATCCCAAATAAGATGCTAGTTCAATAAACCCCAGACCATAACATATGTCTTAAATCAGTATAGAAAAACTTTGCTGACTGGAAATCAAATCTCAGAAAGTAACTATTTTATACTTGATATGTATGTTATTTTTCACTAAATTATCAAATAAAAAATTCACTGATATTTAATTAAAAACAACATACAAGAAATATTTTCTGAAGAGTTGAAAATATTCACCTGGTTCTGTACTTTGCCACAGAAGGGCCAATAATTCATACCAGTTCTTTTTTAAAACAACTTTGCTTTATTTTCATAAATGCTTTCTATAATCAATTTTCACCATAGACAGATACAAAAGGAATACAAATTTGTATTTAATTGAAATTGTTTTAAGCAAGATGTCATGCAGACTTGGTTTTTGGATAAGGGGAAAAATATTTTTATTTGATTGTTTGTTTGTTTATTTGGGGTTTTATGCCGTTTTCAGCACATTTTGGCCATTTCGCGGCGGCCAGTTTTTATTGGTGGAGGAAGCCGGAGTACCTGGAGAGGACCACCAACCTTCGGTAGGAAAATTGGCAATCCTTGTCAATTAAGATCGGAGTCGAACACACCCTGCCACAGGTGAGATTCGAACTCACAACCCCAGCGTTGACAGGCTAGTGATCAGTAGTAGTCATGATGAACTAGCTAGACCACTCGGCCACCGAGGCCCCCTATTTTTATTTGAAATTTTTCCGGAAATCATATACCGCTACTATTAATGCTATAAATGTATAAAACAATGATTTTATGTGATGTTCTACAGGAGTTGAGCCAAAGAAATATCCTACCAGTGAACTGATTAGGAGAAGAAATGCTGGTCAGCCATTAGAGGATGATGAAAGCAAGGATGCTCTGCCACGAGGAAAAAATACTTGGCAAGGTGAGACTTAAATTGTGTTAGTTTGTTTATGTGATAAAAGTTAATTGGGTATAGGGTACCATATTTCCATCTATGAGTATGAATTTATTTAAGACTTGTGTCCTTCCCTTCTCCAACCTTGTCTCCAAAACCAAACATCATGAAATTTTTACTTTAGACAAAAGTAAACACTCATTATACAATTTTTGCAGTAGTTTCAAAATTTGCAGTTCTTGTGCCTCACGGTGATGTGTGGCTAATGCAATTTGTGTACAGATCATTTAATAAAATGTATAGTTTATTATGAGTAAAACTGTCTTCAGCCGAGAATTAACCAAATAAATTTTGAAGTATTATCCAGATTCTTTAAGTTTGGGAAATTATCTTCAATAGAATTTAGAGTATCGTGTCTGGTTCTCAGTAAATTCAGGACATTCTAAGAGAAAATGAATCTCGTTTTCTACATTACTTTTGCAGAGTTTACAAGTTCGTTGATCTACATAATGCAATTATTAAGACATCGAAAATAAATAGACTTTTGCTGTCTATATATGCCTATTAATTTGTCATATACCAGATATATAAAAAAACCTATTTGTAAAAAGCATAGAAATATATCTATTCCAATGGGGAGGTAACTGTCATTTATATACAGATGAAAACATGTTTACATATTTTACACATGCAAAGCTACAATTTAATGAAACATCCATTTGATTTGCATACATATGTCACTTTGCATGCTGAAAATTGATGTAACTTATGACTTGACAACGTTTGTTTCACATCATAATTTTATATGATTATATTATGTGTCTATTTTGTAATCGTTATAGGTATTCCATCTAATGAATTAGTAATAGAAAACAGTGGTGGGCAAGTTCAACTGACAGCGTCAGTAACAACTGCCAAAACAACACTCGGCCATAGCGCCACAATCACCGCTAGAGACAAGGCATACCAGGTAAGATAGGAAGTTTAATCTCAACACATTATTTTTGCCTGTCCCATTTCGGAAATATTTTTATCAGAGGAATGTATTGTGTTTTTAAATTATTAGTTTTATATCTTTATTGGATTTACCCAACCAACTGAGAGAAAACTAGGTTTATATTGATTCACTGTAAAATTCAGTATTCCTATTAGGGCAAGCAGACGTATCCCCTCCCCCTCCACCCCCTTTTCATTTATAGTATTGAGGATCATGTGACAATCATGTTGTCTCTTTGATATTTATCCCATAACTGTTCTCTTTCATAAGAAAAACTTATGCATGCCATAATGAAATTTTTTTTGTAATTTTTGGTTCTCAATTCACAGTTCTTGTCATCAACATTTGCCCAATATCTCCTTTTATTTTAATTCGTGGAAATCATAGTCTCATTTTGGTTTCATACGTACTTAAAAGTTTACAACAAATGTGATGATGGTAACTTTCTTATTGTTAGTTTCCTTTCTTGAATGAAAATATATGAGCATGGTAGGGGCCTTGGTGGCCAAGTGGTCTAGGTAGTTTGTCATGACTACTAATGATAACTAGCCTATCAACACTGAGGTTGCAAGTTTGAATCTCATCTGTAGCAGGGTGTGTTCTACTCTGATCTTAATTGAAAAGGATTGCCAATTTTCCTACGCATGCTCAGTGGTTCTCACCGGTACTCTGGCTTCCTCCACCAACAAAAACTGGCTGCCGCGAAATAGCCAAATGTGCTGAAAACATATTAAACCCCAACTAAACAAACAAACAATATGAGCATGCTATGTGTATAGCATCTTTTTTTTTCAGCTTATTCAATAGATGAGGTCACAACTTTCTAAATAGAGGAATACAGCAGTCTTACAGAATAACAAAATAAATCTGTTCTATATTTCTTAATTTAATTTTTTCCAGGAATATACAGATAAATTTGAGAAAACATTGGAGATGATAGAAGAAGAAAAACAGAAGTTATTAATAGCGGAACAGAGATGGATGGATAGTTGGAATACATCCGTTGAAAAAGTTAAACAGTTGTATTAAACTGTTGTGATAACAATTTTACGTATATCTGTGATAAATATTGTTTTATTTATATTTCTTATGCAATTTATATGGCCATTGCTACTTTTTATTTATTTTTATGATTTTTAGCTCACCTGACCCAAAGGGTCAAGTGAGCTTTTCTCATCACTTGTCGTCCGTCGTCGTCCGTCGTCCGTCGTCCGTCGTCGTCCGTTAACTTTTACGAAAATCTTCTCCTCTGAAACTACTGGGCCAAATTGAACCAAACTTGGCCACAAGCATCATTAGGGTATCTAGTTTAAAAATTGTGTCCGATGAGCCCGCCTGCCAACCAACATGGCCGACATGGCTAAAAATAGAACATAGGGGTAAACTGCAGTTTTTGTCTTATATCTCAAAAACTAAAGCAATTAGAGCAAAACTGACATGGGGTAAAAATGTTCATCAGGTCAAGATCTACCTGCCATGAAATTTTCAGACGAATCGGTCAACCCTTTGTTGGGTTATTGCCCCTGAATTGTTAATTTTAAGGAAATTTTGCAGTTTTAGGTTATTTTCTTGAATATTATTATAGATAAAGACAAATTGTAAACAGCAAAAATGTTCAACAAAGTAAGATCTACAAATAATTCAACATGACCAAAATCATTGATTGACCCCTTATAGGAGTTTTTGCCCTTTAAAGACGGCATCTAGCGTAAAATTTCCTTTAAAGATCTTTTCCTCTCAAACCACTGGGCCAATTGAGACCAAACTTTGGTGGAATGGTCCTTGGGTGGCCCCCTTCCAAAATTATGTCTGGCATCCCCGACTTCCAACCGACGGCTGCTGTTTCTAAAAATAAAAAAAAAGGGGGGGGGATGTATTTCAAAAATCTTCTTATATGAAACTAAAAGGCCAGTTGGAACCAAAGTTGGCAGTAATGGTTCTTTGGAGGTTCTCTTTCAGAAATATGTCCAATGACCTGGACTGTTAACCAAGATGGCCGCCACAGCCGAACTTAGTTTAACATAGGGCCCTATGGGAAAATTCGTTGAAAAATCTTCTGGTCTTAAACCACTTGACCAATTGGAACCAGACTTGACAGCAATGGTCCTTAGATGGTCCTCTTATAGAGGTGTGTCCGATGACCTGGACTGTGAACCAAGATGGCCGCCACAACTGAACTTAGTTTAACATAGGGCCCTATAGGAAAATTCATTGAAAAATCTTCTTGTCTGAAACCAGTTGACATATTGGAGCAGGACTTGGCAGCATTGGTCCTTAGGAGGTCCTTTTTCAGAAATGTGTCTGATTTTGTTGACTGTGAACCAAGATGGCCGCCACAGCAGAACTTAGTTTAACATAAGACCCTATGGGTAATTCACTCAAAAATCTTCTCGTCTGAAACCACTAAGCCAATTAGAATTAGACTTGGTAGCAATGGTCCTTAGCTGGTCCTCTTTCAGAATTTTGTGCGATGACCCAGACTATCAACCAGAAGGCCGCCACACCCGAACTTAGTTTTACACAGGGCCCTATGGAAAAATTCATTGAAAAATCTTCTTGTCTGAAACCACTTGACATATTGGAGCCAGACTTGGCAGCATTGGTCCTTAGGAGGTCCTCTTTCAGAAATGTGTCCAATCACCAAAATTCAAAATTGGATTGTCAACCAAGATGGCTGCCACACCGAACTTTGTTAAATATTGGAACCTATAGGAAAATTTATTTAAAAATCTTCTTCTTGTGTGAAACCACTTAGCCAGTTGGAACAAGACTTAGCAGAAATGGTCCTTAGATGGTTCTCTTTTAGAAATGTATCCATTGACCTGGACTGTAAACCAACATGACTGCCACTGCTGAAATTAGTTTAACATAGAATCCTATAGAAAAACCAGCCAAATTGACTGCAACACTTAAATTTTTAGGTCTGCTGAAGGTGAAAAGTTAAATCCAGGTGAGCGATACAGGCTCTTGAGAGCCTCTAGGTCAATTTCATTTTAAGAGGTAGCAGTGACCTATAAATTCATGAAAGTTTTGTTTATTTAATGATTGAGATTTTACAATTTATTTTTTTATGAAATAGGTTTCGATTTATTTTTCATGGTTATATTGCCATGAGATTTTCTCAGTAATTCAATCTGTCTGAGTTCTCCAAGAATCTTCTTTAAAATATATATTCCCCATTTTTTGGTGCATGTAAATTGTCTCCCATTTACAGAGTTATCTGCTTTCATTTTTCTTCAAAATATTTTCCTTCCTAACAATATCATCCACCCACATTAATGATATATTGTTGGATATATTTTCCCACATTTTCGATGTCTGAGTGATTTTTGTCCTTAAGACACATTCTGCCAGGAAAGATAAATCTTGCATATGGGAGACAACTCAAATATCTGCACGTATGGAATACATTAATAGAACAACCAAACTCTCCTATTTCAGTCCAGATTTTCCACAAGAAAAAATCTGGTTATTTTTTTAATAACAGGCATGTTGGCAAGGAGTGATGCAGGAAGATCATCTGGTTTTTTGTCTAAATGAATATTTTGGATTGACCCTTGAAAATACAATAAATATTTACTTCATCTCTTATTCTAATTCTTAGATTTGTCCATTGTATTTGACCAGATGATAAAATCCTGTTCAGCAAAGTCTTATCAGTTTTACACTGTACATCGGGTAATGCAAAAAAGACTACTATTTTCAAATTCTCAGTTTTGCTTTGATTGCAAAATGAAATGTAGTGGTTTTTTTTTAATTTTAATTTTCGAGAACTATCTTGAGTGTAGAAATATTGTAACCCTCTCACAAATGATTGAGAATCTTGCATTTATTTAGGTAAAAAAAGAGACTGAAATGCTTGTTATAATCAAACATGTATGTTTGATGAAATTGTATGTAAGAAAATATATGGATGGAAACCTGTTACATGTTTGAATGTAAGGATAATATTTTTATTTCAACTGAAAATAAATTTTAAAATATACTGTGATATTAAATCAATCTTTTTCCTTACTGAATCAAATTAGGCCTCAAAAAATAGTATTCGCTTCTAAGGCACCCCCACATGATGTCAGAGGCCAAATGTGACTCTTTTCTGTTTTTTTTTTTTTTTTTTTTTTTTTTTTAAGAAAAGCAGTAAACAATATTTTTGATAAAATTAAAATGAAAATACCATATACACATGTAGAAGCATTAACCACACCAAAATACAGGATCCTTGCATGAAGATATTAAAGTTATTAAACAGCATGGATAAAAAAAAATTAAGACTTATCAGATTTACGATTAATCAGGTTTATGATTAAACAGACTTATGAGATCTCAGTCCTCCTGATGAATCCCTAGAGGACTAAACCTATGATATTTCATCAAACAAGGAACCCTAGAAACCACTTTAATCAGTCACTCAACAAAGACAAAAAGATCCACAATGAAAAAATACCCAAAAACAAAAAATGCCAGTTATTTAATGCTCTCTGTAAAATAACAAACATCACCTGGTGGAACTTAACAAAATAACAATGAGGCAAAATTCAACCACTGAAAATACGAGGTTCTGGATTCATACCGACAAGTTGATTGTTGTGGGATTTAAATACTTTCATAGATCACACAGCATGGTTAGTGGTTAAACAAAAGTCACTAAAACTTATTTTTTGGCATTTAATTATTTATTCCCCAGAGGGTCAAGTGTCATATTTCCCTCACTTGGTGACCATTTTCTTAAAAGGGACCACTGAGACTTGAAACCACTGAGCCAATTTGGACCCTTTCAAATTATTTCCTATAGTTCAGACTCCTTACCAATATGGCCATCGGTACTAATAAGTCAAAAGTCTTTTCATAATTGTTTCCTTGGATCCTGAGGTTGGACCAATATGGCCATTATTATGAAGAACACAAAAAATTATCAAAACAGTACCTGTATTTCAAAATCTTCTGGGAAACCATGCACTGGTACCTTAAATTTGGACCCAGTTTTAATGGAATTCACCATTGTGGTCAACTTTTAGAATTGTACCTTGGAATCTGAATCACCAGGAAGATCGGCTATCATTATCGTGGTTTTCTTTAAGTTCAAGAAAAAATAAAGTACCTTTAAAAGCTCCTCTGAAACTATTTGGCTAATCAGAAATATATTTGGGTTGAATGGTCACTTTGAAACTGCTTTGGCATATTGGGATCAAAATTTTAGTGGATTGGTCCTTTGGTGTTCTGTTCTCATAATAGTATCTATCTTTGGACCAATACTGATGTCAACAAAAAATTGAACATTTAACAAAGGATGGATTAAATATTACTCAACCAACGGAATGTTCTTAATCTCTTACGGTTATGAAAGTTTTCATTACTGCTGTGGCCCATTATCAAGATGAGCTTGGTGTCTTGGGTTTGGTTCAGCCAAGGCCCTGTGTTGTTTACAGAGCAGGACATGTTTATATTTCTGAATGAAACCCTCTAGGTCTATATTTTGTTTGTTAAACTCTGTGTGTATTGTGTTTTGTTTGTTGTTTGTTGTTGTTTTTGGGGGGTGGGGGAGGGAGGGGTCTTTCCAATTTTAAAATATCAATATTTGCCTCTAGGGTTTTGTCTTTTTGACCCCTAAGTACTAACAAGATATATATAACAAATGATCTGAAAAATCTAGACAATTATTAAACATAGTTGATTTTTTTCCTCTTTGAACTTAAATTGTCCTGAGCTGTTAGGTTAATTTATCAAAAATGTGAATGAAACATCTCTGATAGGGTTTTAAATTAAAAGATATTAATTTTCCTTGGTGAAATGGACAACATACATTACATGACTGCATTTGCACGTCCTTTTGGAAGAGTTCGTTTTGATCTAATGACCTTACGTTTTATAAAGCAGATTAAATCAGTACATTTTTATTAATACACAATAAGGACTGCAGACTCAACTCGATCTGCTCATCTAGTTTCTAGAATAACTGAAATCTATTACTAAAAAAACAGCAAACAGCACCAGTGAGCTTTTGCCAGATGATCGATTCAGGCTCCTGTGAACCTCTAGTTGTTTATCTCTCTATCTCATGGTAAACAGAAGAACCAAGACTCGGATAACAAATCATTCGTCTGAATGCAGCATGCATAAAAAGTTCATTCATTTAAATTGGATTACACTGGATTTTATTTTTTAATAAAAGCACATTATTTGTTGTAAAAACGTAACATATTGCGTTACAAGACCGTTTCATTGTTTTTATTTAATATTACACAAACGGATTATAAAATATCATACACAGTATTCTTAAGTCCAAAAGATTTTCCGGTATTTAAATGAAATGGGGTTAATACAATTTATTTCATTTATGGGTCACGAAATATATAGTACTTTTCATATTTGGAAACTTAGGCGATTTATTTATTTTTTTGGCAAGTCAACAAGCAGAATTCGGTTCATTTCATAAGTAAAATTTGTCTCGAAAAGTGGAAAGCATGACACATGCGATACGTTATCTTATATGTTTAGCGTTGATTTAAGTGAACTTGCCATATCATTAGACCGGTAGGGTAAAAAATCCATATCAGTATTATGACGTCATAATTGTTGCGCAAAAAACTCCGGATCACATTCGTAACAGGCGGCGTTTTTTTTCTTTACGTCCCAAGCGCTTTACTCCAATATTACGGTAAAGGTTTAATTGATGTACCTAATGATGTAAAATCGTAAGAAAAATTCCGTATAAACTGGGATATTGCTTCTTTCCCATACCTGTTCCAATACTATGCAGAACATTTTATTGATAATTTTGGAGAGAAAAGTGGTAAAATTTGTTTGTTGGTCACGTTGAAATATATGATAAACAGTTTATGACACTCCATTTTCCGTATAAGTCCCGATATCATCCCTCGAGCCATATCAGCCTTGTCCAAGGCCTCGGGCTGATATGGGAGTCTCGGGATGATATCGGGACCGATGTGGAAAATGGTGTGTAATTATCTATATATATTATATGGTAGATTGTCAGCTCCCGGCATGGTTTGATCGTTCTTTGTTCTACCATTGAGCTCTGGTTTTGAATATATTCTTATTAAAATAAGATAGATACCCAAAAGCAGTCCCAACAACATATTTGTTTTCTTTTGGAAAACCTCTTACGTTCATCATATAAACCGTACCTAAAACATACCACACACACATAAACTGAAGAAAAAAATATTGAAAAGGTTTATTCACAGGGAATACAAGTCTTATATTTACATTCCGTATGATAAATATATGTTAATTAATACGTATCAAATAATCGTAAAATTTAGGATGAGAAATTCCCTTTGTGATACATGTAAAATCTGTACAAGTGGTGCTCTTCATTTCTATCTCGGACAGAAAAAAATTCTGTAGTCTCTTTTGAAGAATTCACAAAATCTTTGGCAATTGAGTCTGCTCTAAAGCATGTAAAGTGCAACTTTCACTCATTTTCGGCGTTCGTAACTGATGATCAAACATAACTGTTAAAATGTGTACATACAGTGTATCAAGATTGGTATTTTCCCTTCACATTACTACTTTCAGATCTATTCTAGAACAACAGCGAGCTTACAAATACTTCTGCACGATACTGTGTATGTTTATTCCTAATAATTAAGCTAGGTCTGTAATGATCTTTAATTACGTAATATTCTTTATCGTAAACTTAGCTTTGATATATTGGTCAAATTTGTTGGTCACATCGGACATATATGATGAACAGTTTATGACATCTTTATAGTTTCCATATCAGCCCCGATATCATTCCTCGACCCATATTAGGCCTTTGCCTAGGACTCGGCTGATATTGTGACTGATACGCTGAACACCTCGCGTGTTTCTACCGACCCATGAGTTCTACCTGTTTTGACTGAACGACGGATGCAATATATTAAAATCAGACCTAGACCATTAGACCAGCGAGGTCCACTTTCATTTTTAGCTCACCTGGCCTAAAAGGCCATGTGAGCTTTTCTCATCACTTGGCGTCCGTCGTCGTCTGTCGTCGTCTGTCGTCGTTAACAATTTTTCAAACATCTTCTCCTCTGAAACTACTGAATGGATTTGGATAAAACTTAGCATGATTGTTCCTAAGGGTATCCTGCACAAAGTTTATGCTTCGATTTCTGATCCGTCGAAAAACATGGCCACTGTTACTAAAAATAGAACATAGGGGTCAAACAACAGTTTTTCGCAAGTATCTCAAAAATTATTAGGTTACGGCAAATTCTGCAGGTTGAAAGTGTTCAGCATGATGAGAGCTACCTGTGTGCTGATTTTCGTGAAAATCTTTCAACTGATGTTAGAGTTATTGCCCTTTTTGACATTTTCGGCTTTTTTATGTTATTATTTCAAAAATCTTCTCCTCTGAAACTACTGAACGGATTTAGATAAAACTTAGCATGATTGTTCCTTAGGGTATCCTGCACAAAGTTTATGCTTCGATTTTTGATCCGTCGAAAAACATGGCCACTGTTACTAAAAATAGAACATAGGGGTCAAACAACAGTTTTCGAATATATCTCAAAAATCATTAGGTTATGGCAAATTCTGGCAGGTTGAAAGTGATCAGCATGATGAGAGCTACCTGTGTGCTGATTTTCGTGAAAATCTTTTAACTGATGTCAGAGTTATTGCCCTTTTTGACATTTTTGGCTTTTTTTATGTTATTATTTCAAAAATCTTCTCCTCTGAAACTAGTGAATGGATTTGGATAAAACTTAGCATGATTGTTCCTTAGGGTATCCTGCACAAAGTTTATGCTTCAATTTTTGATCCGTCAAAAAACATGGCCACTGTTACTAAAAATAGAACATAGGGGTCAAACAACAGTTTATCGCAAATATCTCAAAAATCATTACGTTATGGCAAATTCTGGCAGGTTGAAAGTGTTCAGCTGTGTGCTTATTTTCGTGAAAATCTGTCAACTGATGTTAGAGTTATTGCCCTTTTTTGACATTTTTGGCTTTTTTTATGTTATTATTTCAAAAATCTTCTCCTCTGAAACTACTATTCAAAATCAAATGAAACTTGGTAAGAGTGTTCCTTAGGGTATCCTGCAAAAAGTGAATGCTTGGATTTTTGATTGGTCGAAAAACATGTCCGCCATTACTAAAAATGGAACATAGGGGTCAAAATGCTGTTTTTTGCTATTTTTTCCTGAGTTATAGAAATAAAATGAAGATGAAAGCTACTTTTAAGGCAAACATCGTATCCCGAGTTGAATGGTGATGATGAAAGTTTGTTTTTGGAGTCCAAAATTTGGACGGCCATTTTCCCGCCATTTTTTACACTTGCTCGGATTTCAACAATATTTGGTTTTTAAAGTAAACATGGTATCCTTAGTGAATGGTGATGATGAGAATGTTGTATAACAATGATTAAACTTCATAATATGTGAGCTTTTAATATGCCATCACTTGATGTCTGTCATCATCGTTGTTAACAAATTTTCAAATATCTTCTCCTCTGAAACTACTGGAGGGATTTGGATGAAACTTAGCATGATTGTTCCTGCAATATTTCCTTTTCAAGTACAATAAAAAGCCTTAACCCACAATTTTTACATAACTTCTTTCAAACATTTTAAAAACGAAGACAACATATAGACCAAAAGATTTATACTTGTATTTGAAGATGAATTAAAGCTTGTATTTTGTATTGTGAATCATCAGATTGACCATGATTGTATCTTAATCAAGCGTAGGGAGAACTCATGCCCATTTCTTTCCAGAGGTTCTTGAAAGGCTTTTAAAGGTATTTTCAGCATTTTACGTGACCTTTAATACTCAGTTTAATTTACAACAAACATTAATATATTAATTTAGATTATAGTGCATTGTTTGCCAGGTGAGCGATTCAGGCTCTTGAGAGCCTCTTGTTATGATAATTTGATATTTGGATTGAATATACGGTTTTTTTCAAGCAAGGATATTTCCTGTGTTAAATTATTTTTATTTTCTTTTTTTTTTCTCAGATAGAAATCACTGTTTTTATCTTGTATAGTGAATTCGGAGTTTTATTAATATGGTAACAAACATTCGTCGTTGATCCGCAAAGTTCTCTTTTCATTATAAGTTTGAACTTTATCAACAAAACTTCAAACAGATGTTTCGTAATATAGTGACTTTTCTTTTGTTTGACATGTCCTTTATTATAATTATGATGTAAGTATCACAAAAATTCCAATTTAATGGCTGATATAAACCCTGACTTCCTGCAATTTCATCTTGTTTATGTTAAAAGAATTAAATCAAGTATACATTATTGCATAAAATTATTTTTTCTAATTTAGTATAAATACACAAAAATTAAAACACCAGTTGATTTGTTTTTCTTGTGCATTCTGAAAAGATTGTAAGTAATGTATAGGTTTTTTTCATTGTTTTCAAATTTTCATTCTGACCTCTCTGGCTTTTGATTTTTTTTCAAATCTATTAAATGTATACAAAGATGCAAATGAATATTAAGTTGTATTATCATGCTTTTGACATTGTAACAATTGCTAGTCTTCGTGTATCTGCATTTTTCTCATATTTTTGACTTGGTATATCCTAGCTATTTCTTTTCTATTTTACATGTGGTTTTATGAGATTTCTGGGCTCCTTTTTGAAACAGTATCTTTAACTGAAGATAGGGGGGAAACATATTTCATAATTGTTTCTTTAATTTGTTGTTCTGTTTGTTTGGGTTTTTTTTGTGTGTATCTATTGACCCTTCGGCGTGTAAGATGCTAATAAAAATTTATGACTTATGACTTATTATGTATTGTAAAATCGGAAAGCTGTTAAGAACTTGTGTTGTGTCGTAATTCCTATTTTTATTTTATTTACTAATTAGTTTAATTATTTATTATTTGTTTTTTTTATATATTATTTTTTAAATATCTTAATTTCATTTATTTACTTATTTATTTTTTTATTTTGTTGTGTATCCATATTTCACCATTAAAGTATTGCTCAAGGCTGAAAATATCTAAAATTCGAAAATATATTCCAGAATTTTCCAAGGCAAATTCAATGCTAAACAGTAAAGCCGAAAAACTATTTAAAGGCTGACTTTCCTCAGTTGCCAGAAAATTAACAATTTTAGAACATTAATTTAAAAAAATATATATTTTAAGTATCTGTCTCCAGTACCGAGATCAGTAATATATGCAGTTTGAAAATAAATCAACCTACATTTGTTTTCCAGATTTGTACAAAATTTGTAGAAATTATTTTAGGTAATCTTTCTCCTTTTTAATACCCTTCTAATTTCCACGAAAACAATTTCTTCTAATATTTTTTTTTTAAAGAGGACAATAAAAAAACATCAAAAGAGAAAACAGAATATGTCAAAAATGTAATTGAAGGAGAAAGAGGATGAAATACATTTCTTCTTCAATTGTCCAAAATATGACATGTTAAGACAGGATTGCTTCAATACCATCATTGACATAAAACCAAGTATAAATAATTATTCGCCTTTTGAAAAACTAAAACTCATTTTATCTTCTACATGTGTTCTAACGATCTTATTACCCTATTTATAAAAAAGTCCATAGTACTGAGGAAAGTGGACTCTACAGTTGCATAAAATGCGTATTTGTTTCCACATTACTTAATTTATTTCCGTTCCAATTTGTATTTATGTTATTTTAATGTTTAAATAATGCGGTATAATTTGTATATCAAATAAATAAATTTAATACATGTTTTTGTTTCAGCTAGTTGTACGGGCTGAGACAAGAAATGAAAATGAGGAATAGAATTTCTCTTGCTTTTCTTGCTTGTTTTGCCACAGTTTTGCCGAGTATTACAAATGGTGAGTACAAAAATTCTGTGTAGGCAAGAACCACTCGTACTTGAAGAAATGTGTTTTCGGACGGAATATGTATTGCCTTCTGTGGTCACTTGATACAATAAAACAGTTGCCTCTTGTTGCTTGTATCATTTTCTGATCTACTTTAATGATCTTGTTGCCTTTTGATATATATATGGTCTTCCACGTTTTGGCATAAAATCAATTTCGAAATACCGTAAGTGGTGTTCATTTCTAGAAGGAAGTAGTTTGTTTATCACCCATCAAGTAAGTGCTTTACGGCGGTGTAATTTAACAACCCTAAACAATCTTTTCCTATCTTCAATCCTATGGTTGTATCGCATTGACCCATACCCCCAAATCTTAATATTTTAATATCAATTCTTTATTTCAAAGAAAACCCGGGCAGATTCTGCAAGTAAAAAAATACGCAGAACGAATATCAAGAAGTAGCTTTAAACGTTTAGCTACCGTGAACTAAAAGGCTAAATATACAAAAGACTAAACATACAAAACAAATCTATGACAAGCCGTTTTATTATTTATTCTAACTTCAATATGTCTCATATAATTTATAAGATATCTTATAAATTATATGAGATATCTTATAAACTATATAAGATATCTTATAAACTATATAAGATATCTTATAAACTATATAAGATATCTTATAAACTGTAGAAAATATCTTATAAACTATATGAGATATCTTATAAACTATATGAGATATCTTATAAAGTTTAAGACGGCTTGCCATACAAATCAAACAGCCAGAAGAGCCTAATACAAAACTAGAACTAAAACTTGTAACTTGCAAGTCCTTCGCATCGTTTCCGTGAATTAAACTACAGTGAAACCTCAAGTTCTTTAAAGTGCAGTTCTATATATTCCCCCCCCGGGTGGGAGAGGGGGGGGGGGGAATAACTCGCTATATAAACCTATACGGGGATGTGCGGAAAATTTGGGTAGGTTTTTCATGATTTTTGGTATTAATTCGGGGTAAGTTTTGAAAAACTAATATTTATTCGGGCTGTATTTACACAAAGTTTAAGTGCTAATCAATCGCTCTGATCTTTGTATATAAACATCGAACAGTATTAGTTCGGATGCGGTTTTTCGATATGGCTGTTTTTCGGGTAGGTATTTTCATCAAAATTATTTTTCCGGTATATTATTGACATGTATTCTAGTATTTGGTCGTAAACCCACGTCAAAAATCCATATTGCCATCGTTATCTGCCCTCAACAGATATCGTCCCTCGGGGCCGATATCAAGGTCTCGGACTGATGACACGGACAATATGAAATAGGCCATGTATTAATCTATAATTATAATTCATTTCATTATTATTTCGCAAGATTACACACGTAATGTTTAAATCAATTACAGCTGACTGGTGTAACGGGTATAACAGTTATGTTTGTGGATTTGATGGAAAAACATACGGAAATGAATGCAAAGCAAAGGCAGCGTACGTAAACTATTCGGCGTGTATTTCAATTTTGCAACTCTCCATGAAATTTGAATATTTTTTTTAAGGATAATATTTAAACATATTTTTCTTTATATCTGTATTTTCTTTAGTAACATGTACCCCATATTCCCACATTTCACATTGCGCACTGGTTTATTTTTGGATATTAAAATTCTCGTATTTTTGTACACTGGCTGCATGCAAAATTTCGTAGAAATATATATCATAGCCCATATTCGATCGTTCATTCTAAATACTATGTATTAAGATATCGAAGCGTTCCTAACAGAAAATGACTGATGATGTTGATTTCAGAGGAACATGGGTAGATTGTAAGCAACGATGTCCTTGTTCATGTGACTCAAAATGTTCAAGTAAGCGTGATCCTGTGTGTGGCGTTGACAACCAAACATATGATAATGAATGCAAAGCTAATTGCAGGTAAGGTTCACTGTAGTATTTCAGAATTGAAAGTCGTTGTTCATTTGCTTGGGCTTAGTCTCCTGTATGTAGTAATTTTGTAGCAAGAAATAACCCAATGATTCTGTGTGTAGTTGACAACCAGATATATGATAAGTAATGCAAGAATTAACTCATCTTATCTCATATTTAATTAATTTAAACTTATTTATTTATAGTGAATTTGGAAACAAAGTTATACCAACTTATACTAATCCCTCTCCAGTTGGCGGGTGCGCCCGGAGAGCGGCCCCTGTAGCGGCATTTTAGCCTACTCTTTTTCGACATCTACAGAAGAGTCTTTAAGGTGTTAAGGGTGTTTCCCTTTCCTTTAACACGGGACAGCCCTTTTTCATCCTAATCCGACGGACTAGCATCGTTTATCGAGACCATCCTCGCAAATGGTGTCGTTAGAGCACGCAACTTCGACCCCTGAAATTTTCAGCCCGAACGGGAATCGAACCAGGGACATTTGGCTTCGTAGTCTCATATTTAGTAGTAATACGTTTAATTTTGCACGAAAGATATGACCGGAAAAGGGTGTCCCATATTTTAGGTAGATCGTTAAAATCCATATTCGCCCCCCAAAATACATTCCAGCTGAATTTATACTCTGATTATTTTCTTCAGCCTGGAAATATGTGATAAATAGATTATGACATGTCATGTTTCATATTGGCCCTTGTTTCAGCCCTCGTCCCATATTGTCGCTCGGGCTGAAACCAGGTCCTATAATCAGTAAATATAATACTTCAGTTTCAATTATTATCTTCTTTGAATTTTTTGATAGTATCTTGAATAGTGACGGCAAATGGCCTGATTTAGAATTCTACGAGGTAGTAGAAAGTCCGAGCTCACTCTGTATAAAAACAAACCGGGAAATAATTGCGAACAGGATTTATACATATCAATTCCCTTAACGTTTCATTTATATCATTTTGGCATAAAATGTTAACCCAATAGGGTTTATATACAGCATATATTTTACTGCCAAGGACCGATTGCAGACATTTGAAAATGTTAACATTGGAATCAACTAACTTAATATGTCCTGCTCGACATATTCGAAAGCTTTGAGAACTTACCCAATCTTGCATCATAATTGTATACAACCGTGTAGAGGAAGTTCCACCCCCACCCCCACCGGTGACCGTGTTTTACAGTAATAACTGTGCAGATATTGGTATTGTTTGAAAAAAATGGTTATAATACAAATGGACTACATTCTGCTATAAAGGTTTTCTCGATTCCGATTTAATTAACACGAAAAAAGTGATATGATGTTTTCTATAATTCTGTGCGCATTTATACATCTCCTGGCACGATTGATAAATTCTGATATCACCACACGTTGGTTAAATCCTCGTGCAATTTCCCGCCAAAAAAACGTTCAAACGACCTCTCGGAGTTTTTACATTTTTATTAGCGAAAAAGATTCTAAAACTCTTGACGCGTTAATTCATGAATTTATCCACTAATTAAATGTTTCATCTTTAAAACTGCTCGGACATTCCTCGCAGTTTGAAAATAAAAATTTAATTTATCTCGAGTTGATAAATTTCATAATCAACTGGTCATCGTTGTAAAATGTGTAAGTATTTTTCTGCATTTAATCGATGTTTAAACTTTTTTATACAACAGAGGAGTTGGTATACAGTGTTACTGGGCGTGTCCCTGTCATGACAAGAACTGTGCCTCCACCTGTAGTAAAGTATATGACCCTGTGTGTGGAATAGACGAAAGGACATATTATAACAAATGTCACGCAGACTGCAAGTATGAAATGTTTTGTAATAGATGATGAATTTCATTTCTTCTTTTCATGTTCTAAAACTAAATTGTAACTCTAACATGTACATATTTAATGATTATGGTAAATTCTACAATTATACGTTTGTCATAATTTCCCTTGATTTGTCGTAAATGGCTAGTATCCTTGCAGTCAATTAAGATCGGTCCAGACCAGTTATAATCCGTTAGGAACAGGTAAACTACAGAATAGATAGGAACAGGTCTTAACTTGCCTTGATTAACTGCAAGGTAATATGTCTTGTTTAAATTTGTTCTTGTAATCTCGATTTAACATGATAATTAACAGGCAAAAAAGAACATCAAGACGACCAAGACCAAACAAGGCAGAAATGGCCGTTATAATAATTCCCCCACCCCAAACAAAAATCAACATCAACGGCATACAGACCCGTTAAGGACCGTTGGTACATATAATCAAGCATTCTTTTTATCGTAGAAAAACTAAAATTAAGTGTAGAGGGAGATGTGAACAGTGTAATGTTGACTGTGAAAAGACATGCAACTACAAAAGATATGATCCAGTCTGTGGCAAAGACGGCAACTGGTACAAGAATGACTGTGTTGCCAAATGTAAAGGTACTAGTGTCAAGTGTATGGGCAAATGTCCGTGTTGTGAAGACCAATGTCACCAAGGCCGAGCATACATCTGTGGTAGTGATGATAAAACGTATGAGAACGAATGCATTGCAAAGTGTCGGTAAGTATAAATTGTTAGGCCATATCAAATTGATCTTTAGTTCTTTGGATTTTGCCGCTCCGATTTTTGGACGATGTAAATTTTGAGATTTTTTTTTTTTGCCGCTTCATTTTGCAAAATTTGCTGAAATTTTGCCCCAAATTTTTCATTTTTCAATAAATTAATAATAAAAATTGTTTGCCCGCTCCTAAAGTTTTTTTTTTAAATTAGGATTTTCCCCATTTTTTGCAATTTTTATTTCTCTCTCATGCATAGCAATTTATATTTACATTATTCTGTTTTTTCTTAAAAATCCAAGAATGTTTTCCAATGTTATATTATATCATAAATATGTTTGTTCATTTCCAATTAATTACATACGAGTGTAGCTGCAGATTTCGTCCTGAACTAATTTTCAATCTCTTTCATAGCCTATAGTTATTTAAACGATAGTTGTGTGTTTATTAATTTGGAAATACATATACATCAAACGGAAACTATTCATCGAATCACTTTCCCCAAATTTTGAAATTACTCACAGCATATTGTAAAAAATTAACCATTATGATAACCAGTTGTTGTGAATTGGATAGATAAGTGGCTGTGAAGAAAACACAAAATCACAAATATTCCAGTGTCTGGGAGTCGTAAGATTTGGTCAAAGCTAACCCCTTTCCTCAACATAAATTTAAAGATTAAATGACGTTCCTGTAAGATATAGGGGAGCAACCATTTGATTTTTAAGGGAAAAGGGGGGTGGGGGGGGCTAGGATCAGATTTGAAATAAAAAGACAGGATCACTTTAGGTGTTGAAAAAAATTCAGGACTTGTGTCAATCAGGAAATTTTTTGGTTTTAATGAAAATGAAAATCTAGGCCGAAAAAAATACAGGACCAAAATTTCGACGAAAAAAATAGGAAGGATCAAACATTTGTATGCCTCACTTCTGAACTTTTGTTGCAGGGGGGAAGAAAACATTTTTGGAGTGTAGTAGACCCTTTTGTTTGACTTAAAAAAATCTTTTTTTTTAATAGCGGAGTAACAAAACAATGCAATGGAAAATGCCCTTGTTGTGAGGAACAATGCTACAGAGGTTTTAATCCCATTTGTGGAGTCGATGGTAAAACGTACCAGAACGAATGTCTCGCTAAGTGCAAAAGGGTCACACGTAAGTGTTCAGGTAGATGCCCATGTTGTGAAGACAAATGTCCAAGAATCAGTGACCCAGTCTGTGCTGAGGACGGGAAGACATACCCAAATGATTGTCTTGCTGACTGCCACAAGTTGAAAATCAACTGTAAAGGACAGTGCCCATGTTGTGAGGACAAATGTAACAAAGAATATGATCCCGTTTGCGGAAGTGATAATAAAACATATAAAAACTATTGCTTTGCTGTTAGATGTGGTAATGTTGCAGTGAAGTGTAGAAATAAATGTCCTTGCTGTGAAGACAGTTGTCCAAAAGAATATGAACCAGTTTGTGGAACAGATGGGAAAACGTACAAGAACAAATGTCTAGCTAAGTGCAAGTAAGAATCTGTAGAAATTCAAATTTGAATTAAATATTCATATTTATACTTATGCCAAAAAAATATATATGTGTTTTTAAGGTTACCCTACCTATCCTGTTTTTTTTTTTTTTTTTTTTTTGTTTTTTTTTGGGGGGGGGACAAAAATGTCACTATTAGAATTATTTCCCTAATAAAACATCCGCTGACCATTTTTTCTTCCATAGCAGTCTATGTAAAATAATTTTTCAAAATAAATTGATTTTGCCTACCTACCTACCCTATTTTTGTGACAAGTGTAACTTTAACAGACATATATTTTGTTTTGGCCTTAGACACAAAATTCACCATATCAAAAAATTAAATAAACATCTTCCGTAATCATCCCCACGATCTCAGTATTCAATGTAATGATCATAAGTATTCAAATGTAATTACGAATATTTTAAAGAAGTACTTGCGTAATCAATTACATTTAACATTTGGTTTAATTGAAATGTAATTGTAATTTAATCGATTAAATTTTGTTATAATTGTGATGTATAAGTAATTCAATCGATTACATCTTAAATAATTGACCCCATCCCTTGTAAGGGAGTATCCATTTGATTTTTTTAGGGGGCATTGGGTAGAGATCAAATTTGAAATAAAAGACAGGATCACTTTAGGTGTGAAAAAATATGCAGGACCTGTGTAAATCAGGACATTTTTTGGTTTAAATGCCAGGACCAAAATTTCGACGAAAAAAAATAGGCAAGGTCAACATTTCATTCTAGCCACCACCCCCTAAAAATCAAATGGTTGCTCCCTAAAGATTTGTTTCCTCTTATATCGTATTTAAAAATACTATTTGCATGTGGAAAGGAATAACAAGTTTTGTGTTTTATACGTTTCCTTTCTCTTTTACAGTAATGCTCCTACTGACTGTTACGGCAAATGTCCCTGTTGCAAGTGCCCAAAAATCAAATCACCAGTGTGTGCTACAAAAGGGGGCGTAACCAAAACATACTACAACAAATGTGAGGCTGGATGCGAGTAAGTTGTGTTCACTTTGGTTTATCTTGTGATATGGGTATTAGATATTATAAGGCCACACAAAATTGATTTTTAGTTCTTTGTAAATTTTAAGAAAAAACTTTTTTGCCGCTTCATTTTGAAAAAATGTTGAAAATTCCCTCCAAATTCTTCATTTTTCAAGAAATTAAAAAAATAAAAATTGTTTGCCCGCTCCTACAATTTGGTAAAAAGAAGGATTTTCTTCAATGTTTTGCAATAGTTTAATAATTTAGTCAAAAAAAATGTGCCGCACATAAATTTGATCTTCGCATGATCAAATTTAGTCCTCAGGAATAAAAATTAAAATTTCGCTCCATCGCACCTATTTTTGCCATAATAAATACAAAGAACTAAGAATAAGTTTGTTGTGGCCTAATATACTAGTAATTTTTTTATATAGTTTTAAAAGTACTCATGAACATTTTACCTTGCTTTTACCCAGGTGTATTATAAACGTTCGGTATGTCTTTGGATCTAACTGTGTTACAATACACATGCGGGTATTAAGATAATAAATCTAGTTTTTTTTATCCAATATTTATTTCTTTTCCTCCCCTTTTCTGCAACTTCCCCAATGTCAAAAAAGTTCTTTTTAGTCAATTTATGAACGGCATATCAGTCTTGTATACAAAAAATAAATTTATCGACAAATACAATTAATTTTATATATTAAGAGAGAATTTGCAACTCTACGATTGTTGTGCGTATCACACATCTCATTGTGTAATCCAAATGTTATATACGACTATGTAATATCGAATTAATAAGACTTAATTATTACAATGGATAACAAGAAATGTCAACAATTACATACCATTCTGTGGGTTATTAGCGAGACTTTTGCATTTATTCACGATATTACAATAGAAACTAGGATAGGAAAACCCGTTCATGATCAGTGCTTTTCTGGAAGCCGGGCATTACAGCTAAATAAAATTCTTTGATACCAATTTTGATGCACAGAATTTGCACATTTCGTCGATTAACGACTCATCAGTTGTGATGAAGGCCTAAAATGTTGAAAACCGAAACCGCAATCCCAAAGGTTGAAGAGCAAATTCAAAAATACCAAAATGACCAAAACTGGTAAACCTCAAACCATCTGAGGACAGAGCTATGCACGAGGGAGATACTCCTTAGTTTTCACACAGATTTAGAAAAAAAGCCTTTTAAAAGCATTAAGTACCCTTGTGATATCTATAACCCTGTAATAGAAGATTTTTAGTAATCTTATGGTTTCGCTCGTTAAAATCTTCTAAGCTTGAGCGCAAATTCGTGTAAACGTACGAGCTGTGATATCCCAGATACACTCCATACGATGGATCCACAGACTCGTCTCTGTCAAGAAAGGGAACGTTAGTAATTAGAAAATTAAAATCGTCCCTTTTATCATAAATTCTAATAAGTATCTCTCCATTTTCGATACTTTATAGTAAGATCTGACAAGGAACAGCATTTACTACATGTATTATTCCTATTAACTTTGTTCAAATGTAGCTCATTTGAGTTTGGTGAAAGTGGGATTTCAGAGTTAAAGAATATCCGATATTTCACTAGTGAACGGAAATTTTCACTCTAGAAAATGATGCAAGATAGCCGTCGCCAACCATGTTACTATACAAATTTCGGCGCATAGTCACATAAAAACAAAAATATTCCTCCTATTTTCTTCTTAAATCTTTTGAATATCAGTGTAATAATAAGAATGACGAACTACTGTGTGTCTTTTTACAAACTGCAAGTGGTATTTGGGAATATCTCACATGCTCTTTTAAAATTAAAGTAAGAATTATTACACCACCTTTGGTTTCCAGTAGCCATAAAGAATTATTGTCATTCCCACAGTCGAAATGTCCCAAATATTTTGATAAAGTAGATTTTCCAATTTTCGTGTGAATTTTATTGATTTTTGCATCATACATGACCTCACCACAAATAAATGTGACGTTGCAGATTATGTGCAAGTTCTGTCCCGAAAGTTTGATCCTTGTTGACTTTTAAGACATATCTAATTGTTATTTCAAACTTACAAAATAGTAATGCATTCCGGAATTTTTCATCAAGAAATCAGTTGCAGACGTATGCGAGACACACAGTAATAATCTACAACTCCATGAACTCTTAAGGATGATCGCTAGTCTAATAGGAAATAAAAAGGATTTGAAATAGGCGTTTTTGTTTGAGAAATTATATGAAAAGTAAACAAATAAGCAAGAAAAAAATATAGGTTCATGTGCTCATTTTAGAGCTATAAAGCCTTGAAAATTTGCAGGAAATAGGTTTTCTCTGGATTTTTCATTGTCTTTGCATTGGCAACTTCATTCTCTCAAATATGTATGAAAAAATAAAAAGGATTTCATAAATTTTGTCAAATACCATTTTAAGATATATATGATTGAATTATAAAAGAAAAAGTGGGGGTTCATGGGTAAAAAATTTAAGAAATGGATAAAACCTGAGGATTCCGAAAATCTGACAAAAAGACCAAAACATGACCAGTGAGCATCCTTAACCGAACAACGCTGATTGAATAATCCTCTCATTCTTTACCGGCGCGCATTCGAATTTCAAGATTGGTTAGTTATCGTATTTTCTGCGAACACCATGTTTTATATAATTTATTCAGTTTTTAAATTTGTCTTGTAGTGGTGCTACAGTGAAATGCAATGGCCGTTGTCCATGTAATACATGTTCTAGTAAATGTCCAAGAGATTATATCCCTGTCTGTAGTACCGATGGTAAAACATACACCACACGATGTCATGCCGATTGTGCGTAAGTACAGTAAGGCCAAATAAAAATGTTTGTTGTTCCGGTTGACCTACCTACCCTAAAGATTTTTTGCGGACATTTTTAATATGAACTGTTAAGTTAGAATGTATACCATAGACTCTATGTTAAAAAAAATTGCCAAATAAAAAAACAATCCCTACATGTCTACCCACATAGCCTATTTTTTATCTTGATGTAACAGGAACCACACTTATTTTTTTGCTTGGCCTAATAGTCATAATACTTCTCTCAATCAAATGATAAACGTAACACACATAAAGCGTCTTCAGGGAGAAAAAATTTGATCTTTAGGGTGGTATAGGAAATGATCTTTGAGCAAGGAATATTTCCCTGCCATTCGTAACTTATAGTCTATACTTTTGTGTGAATCCTTGCCCTTTTTCACCAAACTTTTGCTCCTGTCCTCTTCTCTAACGAAACGGGGTTCATGTGGATAGTACGGTATCTTGACCATTTATAAAAACAACTGGAGTGCCAATGCAGTCCTAAAATGTTAAAAACAAAAACAATAATCCAAAACTTTGAAGAGGAAATTTTAAAAAATAGCAAAATAACCAAAAGGGTAACGCAAAAACCATCTAAGGACAGCGCTATATATATATATATATATATATGCCCGAGGGAGATACTCTTTAGTTTCACAAAATTGAAAATTTTTGTGTTTGTGATCTATCATGTCTATGTCAATGGAGGAATAGAAATATAAAAAGTTCTGAAGAACCACAAAACAGTGCTATGTATGTTTGTTTGTTTAGTTTGGGTTTAACGCCGTTTTCAGCACATTTGGCTATTTCGCGGCGGCCAGTTTTTATTGGTGGAGGAAGCCGGAGTACCCGGAGAGAAACACCGACCTTCGATTGGAAAATTGACAATCCTTGTCAATTAAGATGGGAGTCGAACACACCCGTGCTATGTATGCAAGAACTTTGAATAAAGGGGTGCTCTGAAGTTGGGAGGTAAAAATACTGGTTCAAAAATTTATTTAAAAATGCAGCTCGATATTACAGAACATCAAATATTAGTTTATATTTTAAAAGAAAATATATATCAGTGATTATTCTTTATCAATATCTTTATATTTAAATAAATAAACTTAATTTCTACATATTTCATGTTCTTGACCATTCCTATTCCAGAGGAGTTACCGTTGCGTGCCTAGGGAAATGTCCGTGTGAGTGCAAATGCCCAGACGATAAATCACCCGTATGTGGAGCATCCGGAACTACTTATTATAACAGATGCAAGGCAAAATGCGCGTGAGTGTTATATACGTAGCAAGTTTTTTTGTATGCTGCATGTGCGGACAGGATATGCGTCAGCAGTGCTTGAAAACATTTAAAGCTGATACAATTTTATATTTTCTCCATACTTTAAGCAGAAAACTTGTGATATTTTAAGACAGTATATCTAAAAACCTTGTGACAAATGTTTACTATGTTTATTATGTTTTTTCAATTTTAAAATTACCACGTACGTGATTCGTACATATTATCACGTTTTCTGCAAACGTATATCGTAAAATATCAGCCGCGAGACACAATGTGAAGCGGCTTATATTTTACAATATTTGTTTGAAGAAAACTTGATGATAAATTTATCGTATTGTTAACTAGCAATTTTAATGGAATTTCTTACTTTTCAACGGCCATCTGCCTATAGCCGGATGTTTTCCTGATATATTCGGGTCAACGTTGGGTCAAACATTATGACGTCGCTGATATATTCGGGTAAGCTCATATTAGGGTCGGGTCAACTCTTTACGACGTCACAGTGCCGAAATACGGGAAATTGTGAAGGCCTCAGCAGGTCGATATAGGCGTGGGGAAATACGATAATTCCGAATAAATGACCTTAGTAATTTTCGGAAAACTTCGGAAACGCTATATTCTTGACTTATTTTCATAGAAGCCGCATGCAAACAACGAAATTGGATTCACCTTAGAGAGCAACCATTTGATCTTTACGGGGGGGGGGGGGGGGGGGGGGGGGCTAGGATCAAATTTTAAATAAAAAGGCAGGACCAGGATTTTTGAAAAATAAAAAACAAGGATCACTTTAGATATGAAAAAAAATGAAAGACCTGTGTGAGTTAGGAGACCTTTAGGTTTAAATGAAAATAAAAATTTAGGCTGCGATAGTTGGGGAAAAAAATCCAGGACAAAAATGTGTTTGACAGTCCAGGTCATCTTGTTTCATGAGTTTCGTAGAGTAAGATTTTTTAAATTCATCCACCTTTTTTTCTCTTTTTGATAACAGCAGCCGTGTCGGTTGGACGTCGGTTATGTCGGACACAAGTTTGAAAGAGGGCTATCCAAAGACCAGTCCACTAAATTTTGGTCAAAATTGGCCCATTGCTTTCAGAGGAGATCTTTAAAGGAAGGTTTACGCCAGACGACAACGGACGCCAAGTGATGGCAATAGCTCACATAGCCTTATATGCCATATCAGCTAAAAATGCATATTTTTTTTAAAGACAGTACAAACAAAAAGAATTAGCAGTGTAACCCTCTCCACTTTACCAAAAAAAAAAAAAAAAAAAATGGGAGTTCCATCAGGACATCTCAAAAACTGGAAACTATAAGACGCGAATGTCCCATCATCCTGAACATAAATTCCCATCTACTACAAACTGTATTTATAGTGGGAAATCATATGTTGCTTAGTTGTGTTGTACTTTATAAGATGAGTGTAGTTGTGAAATATCACAATTTCTGCACTAATACACCTAAATGCAAACATTTAACCAAAGTCACTCGAGCATAAAATGTAGATCATAATGACTAAAACCTAAGTTATTTTTTACTATAAAAGTTGATTGTTACCGTAAAATACCATTGACATATTACCAAAGGCTCTTAAAAATACACCTAGAGGCAAAACTTTAACCATAGTCGCCCAAGCATAAAATGTAGGTCGTGGTGACTCACATTTGCTGACTTTGTTGTATTATATAAGATGAATGAAATGGTGTAATATATTAATACGGATCTAAACGCAAACATTTAACCCAGTTACTCAAGCATAAAATGTAGGTTATAATGGCCAAATTGTTGGAGAATTCCATTTTATAATGTAAGAGAATTATAGTGATCAAGTATCATTGACATAACACCATAGTTTCCTAGGATATGAAAACAAATTTGCAACACTTTATCAGAGTCACTCGTGCAT
This sequence comes from Mytilisepta virgata, assembly GCA_028015205.1. Taxonomy (NCBI): domain Eukaryota; kingdom Metazoa; phylum Mollusca; class Bivalvia; order Mytilida; family Mytilidae; genus Mytilisepta; species Mytilisepta virgata. Next base: position 1,420,743 of record JAPWFG010000023.1, read on the forward strand.
TAAATGTAGGTCAAAGTGACCGAAGTATTACTGAAGTCTGTTCAGCGTTACTAGGAGGTTATAGTGATATAATATCATTGATTGTCTCAATAGGTTTCTGAGAAATGGACCTAAACTGAACTAAATCGAACGGACGTACTTGCAGACAGACAAGGATAAAACTATATCCCTCGACCACATTCGCAAGCGTCCATAAAAATTGTCACACCGATAGCTTAAAAATAGAAAGTTCACGTTTAAGGATGCTCGCAGGTCAAGTTTTGGTCTTTTTGTCAGATTTTCGGAATCCTCTGGTTTTATCCGTTTCTTAAACATTAAATTTTTTGTCCATGAACCCCCACTTTTTCTTTTATAATTCAATCATATATACCTTAAAATGGTATTTGACAAAATTTTATGAAATCCTTTGTATTTTTTCATACATTTGCAGAGACTGAAGTTGCCAATGCAAAGACAATGAAAAATCCAGAGAAAACCTATTTCCTGCAAATTTTCAAGGCCTTATAGCTATAAAATGAGCAGATGATTACAGAACCTATATTTTTTTTCTAGCTTATTTGTTTACTATTCATATGTTCTCTCAAACTAAAACACCTATTTCAAATCCTAATTATTTCCTATTAGACCAGCGATAATTCTTAATGTACGTAATTGCAAAATAATATCTATATAGAAATAGCAATGGACGAGTTTCCACAGTCAATTTATGGATGAATTACAAATTGACTAACTTCAATCGGGAAACAATCAAAATTAGCTTGAAAAATAACTTGTATTTACAGTGGTGATAGTGTTAAATGTACTGGAAGATGTCCTTGTTCGTCCTGTAACTCCAAATGCCCCAGGGATTATATACCTGTGTGCAGTACAGATGGTAAAACATACACTACACAGTGTCACGCAGATTGTGCGTAAGTGTTTTGTCAATGTCAAACAAGTCTATTCTCTACACCAATGACGTAAATTTTTACTTATTATTTTTCAGTGCAATATCATAAAATATTGTGCCTTAGATTTTGGTCACGTTCTACATAGAATATTACGTTGCAGGAGCTGGAACATACAATGTTAGGCCACGCCAAATTAATTTTTAGATTTTTGGATGGCAAAAATAGGTGCAAGCGGACGATATTTTAATTCTAATTTTTTTCTTGAAGACTTTCTTCGAACGAAGTCAAATTTACGTGCGGCCAAAATTTTTCAAAATAAAATATTTTGCAAAAATCCAAACTAGGGATTAGGGAGAAATTTACAATTACAAAATTGGTGGAATATTGCAAAAATGAATTGTGTTATCATTTATAAGTCAGATATTACCTCGAGAACAAAAAAAATCACGTTACTGTAGTATATATTTAAATAAAGAGGACAAATATACCCAAGGAGGAAAAAAAACGCAATTGATTAGACAGACAAACCTTTGAAGAGAAATGAACAACCACAAGCACCAGAAATAAATACTGAAAACTAAAAATAATAAACAACACTAACTCCTATAAAAAACAGGAGTGGACTCAGGTGATCGGAAGGATAAGCAGTTCCTGCTCTGTATACGGCGCCAGTCGTGAATTAATACTAAAATAGATAACATGACATACATATACAATACATAGTCATTGTCAGAAAATATAAAATTTATTTGGGCAAGCTTTAGAAACATGAGAAAAGGCGAGCTTTAGCGAGCCTTTTCCCCCATGTTTTGCAGCGAGCCCAAATAAATTTTATATTTTCCGACATTGACTATGTATTGTCTTTACCCTGCAATCCCTTTAAGATGCATAAAATGACTTAAGATAACGATTGAAGTTGAAATCCAACGCCACGATGTCATCTGGTACATTCACTACCCTCCTCGCTCTCTTCGTTTAAACAAGTTACCTAGTAGACTTTATTAGGTCATTGACCTTATACGACTTAAGTTTATTCTACCCCTTTTATTAGACCGGAAATGGCTTGATTGCAGGATAAAATCAAACAACGCCGTCCACTTTACAGACTTTTGGAAGAACAAAAAAAGAGCACATCATACAAACATAGAATCAAAAGAGAGTCATTAGTGTGACTTGGTAAGGGCACTAAGTGTGGTGGAGTACCCAGACCTCCCCCTTATCTATCCTGACCCTATAGTGCAAATCTCATAGATGAGATTTTTATTAAATGATGTATTTTGTAATATATGCAGGGGTGTGACTGTAGCATGCAAGGGCAAATGTCCATGTCCCAACTGTGAATCGCAGTGTACGGGTTCTAAAAATCCCGTCTGTGGAACTGATGGCAAAACTTACTACAATTCCTGTTATGCCAAATGCAAGTAAGTTTGGTTTGGAAATTTAATGTAGTATGTTTTATATCTTCATAAGGCGGATTTTTTTCTTCGTACAAATATATCCGTAAACTATAATACTTAAAAAAAGTTTAAAACAAAATTCTTTGATACAAATTTTGATGCGCAATATGTGCACATTTCGTCGATTTACGACCAATAAATTGTGCTCATGTCCTAAAATGTTGAAAAAACAAACCAACAATCCAAAAGGTTGAAGAGCAAATTCAAAAATACCAAAAAGGGTAAAACCAAAACCATCAAAGGGTAGAGCTATGCACGAGGGAGATACTCCTTATAGTTTTCACAAATGTTACAATTTTGTAACAGTAAATTTTAAGATTGGAATCAAACAAATATATAATGTAAGTTTATTCTTGGAAAACATAAACATGTATTTGAAATGCTGAACTTGAATAAACACGCTGCAGAATAAACATATGTTAGAATCCAAATACATTTATGCAAAGAACCCTCAAGCACAGTTTTCTCCCAGCAAGCTTTACTTTGTTCATCTGAAAAAATATCAGCTTCATATCAGCGAATCTTGAGATTTATATAGATATTTGGCAAAAAAGCAGGAACTGCATTGCGCGCATGATCTTAGTTAGTTTAAACATATTTTATTAATTAAGGTGGTACCTAACACTACAGGGAGATAACTCTTAAAAATCACCAGAGCGTTTTAATCAAATTTAATAAGTAAAGAGAAATTAAGCTTCTCTATGATCAAAATTTATGTTTGCCAAACTGCTATATATTCAATGAAATTATTCCCGTGTAGTGTGAAATTCTATTTACTAAAAAAAATAAACATTTATGTCAACATGTCAAAGTAAATATTTCCTAAATATTTTATGAAAATTAAACGAGCCAAATTTATTTTAGTCAAGGTGTTGGGTACCACCTTAAGTCACAAATATGTAAACATAATATACAATGAACATTAAGACATAACATGCATTATTTAAATGCATTGGGAAACAAGTTACAAACTTATATTTTAAAATTATATATCACAACATGAAATTTCAGAAGTGTAACAGTTCAATGTACAAGTCGCTGTCCATGTACGTCATGTTCTGCCAATTGTCCCAGAGATTACATTCCTGTTTGCAGTACTGATGGAAAAACCTATACTACACAGTGCCATGCCGACTGTGCGTAAGTTTTTCTCATCACAATCTGAGGAGGGTAATTTTATTTATGTTTGGTGCAAAGCGGAACGTTCATAATGCAATGTTATGGTAAGCATGCCAGTTAACAACCTTGTACACGGTATTCGTTCAGACAACTAACTACAAATAAAGCATGTAAAGAGGCTCAATTGGTTAGAAACGAATAAAATAGAGTGGGGGAAAAAAGCTCAACATCTCTTTGTGTACATTTTATACTCTTATTTTGAGTTTACCAAGATATTATGTTCTCGAAGATTTTAATGTTTCTTGAACCATTTCGGTCTTAAAAGACACCAAAATCCCTACTACACATCTGAAGGTGAAGTTAAACAATAGAGAAGGAATTCCTATGTGGCTAGACTTTGTAGATCTAAAGTCTTTGATTTTGAAGTTTTATTTTTACAATGGCTATGTCAGAAAAAGAGCTAGAGGCTTTAATTTCTGTTTCCATGCTGAAATAATCCTTACTTTTAGAATTAACAACATTTTATCTTTCCTAATGAACCTGGAATTTAAAAGGTTACCAATATGCCATCGTCACCTCAGCGATGACAAATCACCTTACTACGTGCGTGCTAATAATTGCCAATGGATGACCCGCTATTGGCCCGAGACCACAATTAATCCGCGTCAACAAATATAGTTCCCCATATTTTATAGTGTATTTTTTCTATTTTATTTTTCCCCACTTTCTGTTTGTCTTTTTTCAAGTATCCCAGTTAAAATATAAAGCAGAAGAGTCAAATTACTTAATTTTATACAGTCTTTTTAATCAGAAGTATGTAAAAGTTGTAATTTGGTGACTGTCAAAATGGCCCAATTTCAGGATGTTTTGGGCTATGTGAATGATAAATATACCCCTTAAAGACATTTTGGGGATTTTCATGATTTTTCAATGGTAGAATTTTCTATAATTTTGATATATTTTCCTGTTAGGAGTGTACATTGAATAGCTAGTAGAAAGGTTACAAATTTTGAGCTGGTGCATTTTTTTTAAAATTTGACTTAATGCTAACATGAAAACGCACTATGAAATAATTGTGGTCTCGGGCCTATTATATGTAACATTATAGTATTTTTCAAAAGGTGACTTACGATTTATATCATTTAAGAGGTGCCAAAGTAGCATGTAAAGGCAAATGTCCGTGTCCTAAACCACTGTGTTCGTTATGTCCTCCACTGAAGTATAAAGTTTGTGGGTATGATGATACAACGTACGACAATCCATGCCAAGCCAAGTGCAGGTAATATTTTGTAAACAATTACAGGCTGTGTTCCTCCTCTGAAGTAGAAATTATGTAGGCACGAAACTCATGCCAAGCAAAATGCGGGTACATTAATATGCCTTATATTGTAAGTTCATACGGTTTTGTATTAATTTTCATTTACCATTAAAATCATCAACGTGATTTTATATATCTAATTGAATAGTAGTATAGAGAATTATGTTAATTTAAGTTCACACAGTGATTACGCATCATGTTCCTCCGCTGAAGTAGAAAGTATGTAGCTACGAAAATCCATGCAAAGCGAAATGAGGGTACTATTTTATAAATAATTACACATCGTGTTCCTCCGCTGAATTATAAAGTTTGTGGGTATGATGGTAAAACACACGACATTTAATGCCAAGCGAAAAGCAGCTAATACACATATGTTTTTGAGGATGCTCGCTGCTCATGTTTTGGTCTTTTTGTCAGATTTTTGGAATCCTCGGGTTTTATCCATTTCTTAAACATGAAGTTTTTTTGCCCATGAACCCCTACTTTTTCTTTTATAATTCAATCATATATACCTTAAAATGGTAATTGACAAAATCTTATGAAATCCTTTTTATTTTTTCATACATATTTGAAAGACTGAAGTTGCCATGCAAAGACAAGGAAAAATCCCGAGAAAACCCATTTCCTGCAAATTTTCAAGGCCGTATAGCTCTAAAATGAGCACATGAACCCATATTTTTTTCTTGCTTATTTGTTTACTATTCATATGTTCCGTCAAACTAAAACACCTATTTCAAATCCTATTTATTTCCTATTAGACCAGTGATCATCCTTAAGTATGAAGTCTATGGATATTCATGTATAATTGTAAAATATGTAAATTCCACGCCAGACTTTACGGTTCTGTCATATTCTTGTTATATATGATTATACATCATATTTGATAGTTAATTTTGATGGAATTTATAGAATATGTTATCTGCCCTCTCGTGAACCTTATCGACGTCACCTTCGCTCAGCTGTAAATTAATACTTTTCATTATTTACGGTCAATTAACCGTATATAAATGTTCTTAGCAGTTTCCAATAAGGACTTTTTGTAGATCTCGGGACAAGCACAGAAATTTAAGTTGCATTTGTATACTAAAAGTGAAAGAAATAACTGTTTACTAGCTGTAGCACTGTGAATGTGCATGTTATATTCAGTCACCACATCAGTGTTGTTCAAAACCTGACAGACTTGCTTGAAGACAGGAAAATCGAATTCAGCATTAAAATTATTTCTGGGTACTGGCAAAATATTTGATAAATAGATTAATACATGCATGGTCTTTTTCATATTGGCCTTGTTATCAGCCCTCGACTGATATCGTCCCTCGGGCCGATATCAAGGTCTCAAGCTGATAACAAGGGCAATATGAATAAGGCCATGTATTAATCTGTAAGTATCATATATATTACGTTAATACTTTAACCAACCTTTTCAGTGGAAATATAACTGATATTTTTCCCATTATTCTCTATGCTATAAAATTGATGAGTGATATTTTTTGTAATGAGTTAAAAACATATATATGTCTGTGGTTAAGGATTCCCGCTGGTCATGTTTTGGTCTTTTTGTCAGATTTTCGGAATCCTCGGGTTTTACCCATTTCTTAAACATGATTTTTTTTGCCCATGAACCCCCACTTTTTCTTTTATAATTCAATCATATACCAAAATGGTATTTGACAAAATTTTATGAAATCCTTTTTATTTTTTCATACATCTTTGAGAGATAGAGTTGTCAATGCAAAGACAATGAAAAATCCCGAGAAAACCCATTTCCTGCAAATTTTCAAGGTCTTATATATATATATATATTTTTTTTTTCTTGCTTATTTGTTTACTATTCATATGTTCTCTCAAACTAAAACACCTATTTCAAATCCTATTTATTTCCTATTAGACCAGCGATCATCCTTTATATAATCATACTTTATTCACAGGAAAGTCCAAATTAGATGCATGTATGCATGTCCATGTAGAGGCTGTAAGTATATATAAATTAATGTCTTCCAGTCTTTAAATCTGTTTGTATAAGAAAATGAAAAACAAAATCAGAATTGATTTATCTGCATGCTTACATTCAAGCCTGCTTATCGCTCTCATGCATAGCAATTGACAATGTTAAATTTTCAAATTACTCTGAGTTATTTCAAAATTATATAACTATCATATACGAATATAGCTGTATAATCCACTCTGAACTAATTTTCAATCTAATTCATAGCCAATATTTGTTCAAAACAGATTTTGCAACCATAATCGTGTGTGTCTAATTGGTGTAATCAGAGACATATATGTCTCTGGTGAAATGCACATACATGTACTTTACAGTGGGACTATTTCATCGAATCACATTCACAAAATTTTGAAATTAATCAGCATATTTTAAAAATTTAACCATAACCAAATGTTATGAATTAGAGAGAATGGTCGTGCATTGTGCATGAGAAAATGAAATGCAATATATATAGTATTACTGTAATTTGGAATTAGTCGAAATAAATGTATTATCATCGAGAAAGAAATAGCTACAAAATGTCAATCCAAGTGCTGATGTAAAATTTTATTGGTGGAGAATGTTGTATTTAATATTTTCCGTTCAGCTGTACAACGTAATATCTTAAAGATAGTAAAAATTGCGCAATACAACAAGCCTTTTATGGTATTTGTCACTGCCTCGACTCTATTAACTTCGGATACTTGGCTCATCTTCAGTTTTGTTTTAATGTCTTTGGTTTGACCCAAAGAGTCAAATGAGCTATTCTCATCACTTGGCGTCCGTCGTCCGCCCATCGTCGTCCGTTAACTTCTACAAAAATCTTCTCTGAAACTACTGGACTAAATAGAACCAAACTTGGCCACAAGCATCATTAGGGTATCTAGTTTAAAAAATGTGTCGGGTGACCACGCCTGCCAACCGACATGAATGCTGTTACTAAAAATAGAAAAGGGGTGAATTTAAAAAATCTTCTATGAATCTACAAGGCCAGTTGGAACCAAAGTTGGCAGTAATGGTCCTTAGGAGGTTCTCTTTCAGAAAGGACTGTGAACCAAGTTGGCCGCCACAGCCGAAATTAGTTTAACATAGGACCCTATGGGAAATTCACTCAAAAATCTGTTTGTCTGAAACCACTAAGCCAATTAGAACTAGACTTGGTAGCAATGGTCCTTAGATGGTCCTCTTTCAGAATTTAGTCCGATGACCCGGACTGTCAACCAAGATAGCCGCCACAGCCAAACTTAGTTTACCATAGGGCCCTATGGGAAAATTCATTGAAAAATCTTCTTGTCTGAAACCACTTGGCAGCAATGGTCCTTAGGAGGTCCTTTTTCAGAAATGTGTCCGACTTCGTGGACTGTGAACCAAGATGGCCGCCACAGCCGAACTTCCTTTAACATAGGACCCTATAGGAAATTCACTGAAAAATCTTCTCGTCTGAAACTACTGAGCCAATTGCAACTAAATTTGGCAGCATTGGTCCTTAGATAGTCCTCTTTCAGAAATATGTCCGATCACCCGGATTGTCAACCAAGATGGCCGCCACGGCCGAATTTAGTTAGATATATGACCCTATAGGAAAATTCATTTAAAAATCTTCTTGTCTGAAACCACTTAGCCAGTTGGAACAAGACTTAGCAGAAATGGTCCTTAGATGGTTCTCTTTTAGAAATATGTCCATTGACCTGGACTGTCAACCAAGATGACTGCCACAGCTAAGCTAAACTTTGTCTAACATAGAACCCTATGGAAAAACCAGCCAAATTGACTACAACACTTACATTTTTAGTCCTGCTCAAGTTGAGAAGTTAAATCCAGGTGAGCGATACAGGCCCTTGAGAGCCTCTAGTTATCGCTCATATGAACCTCCACAATTGGATTTATTTCAGGATCTCATGAAATATTTGTAGACGTCATTAGCTACAGGATCGAAAGTTCAAACCTTTGCTTAGTGTTAACTATGTTATAGCTGTGGGTGAAAGGACGAACTGCAAGTTCAATTAACAACTTACATCAATATAACTGACAAAGAAATCTAACAAATAACTTCCCCGACAATATCATAATGTGTGTTAAAAGGCAATATTTGATGCTGCTGATGCTGATGAATTATTGTTTAACGTCCAGTGGCAACCATGTGCATACCAGGACGAGAACATGTTGATATGAATGAATATGCACCCTGCTCTCTACTAGACTGACACGCTAAGCCGGATTTTTAACGTCCTAGCTCACGAGGTAACGGTCCGCAGGAAGACATATCACCCCACTCGTAAACAAATTATACCGACTCCGAGCCGAACAATCGTTTGCTCTTACTCATAGATGTCACGTGCTTGTCGGAGAGGCAGCAAATACCAATTTTAATGTCTTTGGTTTGACCCGGCCGGGAATCGAACCATCGACCTTTCGAACTCGAAGCGAGCACGAGACCACCGAGGCGGTTATTTGTCACAATTTTATCTACAATTAAGTTTAAATTGCAAATTTTTATGTATATTTTTCAGAGTTAAAGATACTATGAGGAAAGGCGAAAGACGTTGGGAATCTTGTTGTTATATATATTTGACATCTTATTAATCTATCTTTCTTGTATTGTAATTATATTTGATCGTAATAAAAACATTTCAGTGTTACGGTATTTTGTATTCCACCATTATAATCATAAAAAGTTCGACAAAAATTTATGTTATAACTGATTTATCAAATAAAATAATCATAAATTCCTTTATATATAATCTGTTAATGAATGGTCGTGCTCAATTATAAACAATACTTCTTACGTGGATTATTACCTGCAGTTAATCCTACCCTCACGTTTTCCGTAAAAGGTTTCCAAAGACACGTCCTTCAAAAATTGTAAATTATATTCTCTTGATTTTGTGGAAAACGGTTGGGTACTCATAAAAAATGCGTCCCTATCAAAAGACCTGTTTTTACAGTTGTCTCTTTTTAAGTTCTACTAGCATGTATTGTTTTATATTTATTACGTGGCATATCAACATCCATTGAGGGAAGCCTCCCTTAAGAACTAGGTCACCAGGTTATCAATCGTTGTCCCAATTTTATGTTTATTTGGTCATGAGAGTAAAGCTTACATGACTCCAAGTTCAAATTTTGATTATTAAAACAACAGCTCCGATGTAACAGTAGCATACCAAGGTCTCCAGCTTATGGGGTATACATTTCACAGTTGATTCGTTACTGCCGCGCAAAGGCGACTTTCTTGGCAGGGCGAGATTGCTGTCATAAACTTTAAGACAGGGTTATGTTCAGTCTATGTTTAATTTCATCACTCCAAAAGTTTTACGGTTGTCATCACGAATTGATCGGCCGATACAGTTTCCATCTCGGGTATGAAACTAGATATCTTCAGTTAGATGTCACGTCCTTCTGGAATTGACACCTCACCAGACTTGACACTTCACTGGCAATATGACGGGTGTCGTTAACGGAGAAGGATATGCTTACACTATTGGAGCACCTGATGTCACTCTCGGCTTTTTATGGGAGTTCATATTGCTAGAGCTTTAGTTTCTGCGCTGTTTCGATTAGTTTATTATACGTTTTTTTTTTTATTCTTTCAGTTACACCTGGGATTATTAGTATAATAGTCCCAGGTTACACATGTATCCTTCTGGCGTTTGTTTGTAGTGTTCCATTCTCCTGACTTTGTCTTTTCCTTGGACTTTGAATTTTGGGGACTTTTCCCAATTTTGTCGCTTCGCTATTATTTTGCCGATATCATTATAATTAATTAATTTTGTGTTTTCATTATCAGCATGATCTTCAGAAGGTTTTGTTCAACGGGATTCTCATTCGTTCTCTGTACTGAACCCACTGCCATTGGGACCTAGAAGGTCCAAATTGACAAAACGACTCCGTAAATATTCTACCCTAATAATTATGGTCTTGAATACTGTTTTTATTTTGGAATTGTGGTTACTATTGTTGAATTTTTTATTTCGCCATTTGTGCATGTATGGCGATGAGAGCTCAGTGTTGCTCCTCATTGCGGGCAAAACGACGAAGCCTTGATGTAATCTTCAATATTATTTTATTATCCCATATCCAGAAATCTTTATACCGGCTACATAAAATTGTAGAATATTTAAGCCACGACGATATCTTCTTGGTTAGTTTTAGCTTCCCTATAATCAGACTGATAATATAACATGATTTTGCGTGGGTATCCTTTCCTCATGGCAAGATACTGCATTTTTCACGACATAAGTGGCACTTCAATTTGAATTCATATAATGGCAGTATAAAAGTGATTTAAAAACCCGTTTTTTTTCTTCCTGTTTGATTGCCTCTGTGTTTTCCATGCAAACACCAACAGTGTTAAATACCAAGGATTGTTGAATACGAATTTAAAAATATTGTACATTTATTTCCCTTGATTTGTTCACCCGAGGAAAGTCGTGTTTTGAGGGTGAACAAATCTTCATATTTCACAAATGCATGGGAAACTAATGATTTATTCCACTATCCCTAGTGTATTTCGAATAATTGGGATATGATGGTTACGAATCTGAGAGCGAAACACGTTGTTTTGTCCAATATCACGTGGGAGTGTCTCAACCAATGAAATACGTACATTGCTACTAATTAATGTAAATAGTGGAATGATAATGCGTATCCACACGTGATAATGCTTTCTCTTAAGTTTTAGTGCAGCTTATACATATATATATATATTAGGAGATAAAACATGATGGAGATTGTGAATGTCTATCAATTCCAGAGCTATGTATCCCGTAATATGTAAAAACAATCAAAGTACTTAAGTACTGTTTACTCGGAATACGCAGTAGAGTTTGTTAATGTTTTATCTTTCAAATGAGATCACTGGTATTCACAATTGAGTATTATCTTGGATATATGTTCCCACTAAAGAGGATCTACCCATATTGAATTAGATATCAAAGTTACATAATCATGCCCTCACAATCTGCATTACACTGCCAATCCTCTCTCCTGTGACAGAATCATTTTAGAATTTTCAATTATAAAACATAGATATAAAAAAAAGAATTGAAGTACTTTCACAAAAATACATTTCAAAAGAAAAAACTTCCCAAAAAAATTTCAAACTGCACTGATTTCCAAGCTCAACCCAAGTATTTCTAATATCAATATTTAACTACATACATTGAACAAATATCGGGGAGAATAATCTTCACTTTACTGGCATTTTCTATTTCCATAGACCATATTATGTCTACATAAGCAACATGCATTTACTCTTTTACAAGCTCAACTGTTGGACTTCAAGGGTCTCATTCTCCTAAGTCGCCATTGTTTCAGCTATGACATAGTTTTACTGGAGTTGAAATTTCAGATAATAAATTTTACAAATTCCGTTAAAAATTCAACTTCAAACATAATTTATTATCTAAAATACATATTTACATTTAACCGCATCTGTTGTAACAATTACCCAGTTTTAAATTGCTAATTAATGTTTTTTTTAATTTCTTCTACAGGAAATGCCAACAAACAAGATAAAAGTTTCATAAAAAACATCAAACAAGCTGTGAAAGCAAAAATCATGCAAAGTTGACCTACTATTTGCCTCTTGTCTTAATTTATTTTTACTTCCATTTTGCCCAGGGAAACATATTTACTCTATGTCTGTATCAGAAGTCCAGTCACATCTTTTTTAGTCATAATTTATTTACCGGTACATCTAATATCAATTGTTTGTGTAGCCTGTAATTCAAACATCTTGTTTGTCGTCTGCAGAAATGAAGAATACCAACCATTCAAGATTGGTAAAGATGTAGTGTTAGGCCAACTTGATAATTAAGTGCCAACTGATAGAAATAACAATGAAAGCCTTTTTAAGGATGCTCGCTGGTCATGTTTTGGTCTTTTTGTCAGATTTTCCGAATCCTCGGGTTTTATCCATTTCATAAACATGAAAGTTTTTGCCCATGAACCCCCACTTTTTCTTTTATAATTCAATCATATATACCTTAAAATGGTATTTGACAAAATTTTATGAAATCCTTTTTATTTATTCATACATTTTTGAGAGACTGAAGTTGTCAAATTAAAGACAATGAAAAATCCAGAGGAAACCCATTTCCTGCAAATTTTCAAGGCCTTATAGCTCTAAAATGAGCAAATGAACCTACATTTTTTTCTTGCTTATTTGTTTACTATTCACATGTTCTCTCAAACTAAAACACCTATTTCAAATCCTATTTATTTCCTATTAGAACAGCGATCATTTTTAACTGGATTTACCAATAGAAAAAAATACATGTATTAGTTTGGTGAACTACAGTAGGCAGCAAACATTACTGAAGGTAACTTCAATTTGCTGTCAACTTGATAACTCATTTCCTCTGTTATTTCAAAACTTGGGGCTCAAGTGAGCCTGAATCGCTCACCTTGATAATGAAGCAGATAACATACTGCATATTCAATATTGTTTCTATATCAAGGCTTAGCCAATCAGAACCTTCGATAGACTATTCCTGGTTAGACTGGTTAATATTGGCTTTGTAGTTTCAGAGGAACTGTAATTTTACAAAGGCATCAATGCAAACTTATGTTCCATCATAGCCACCATGTTCATTACACTATCAAACCCAAACAAGGAATCTTTGTAGATCGTCTCCCAATCCAAGTTTTAAAAGATTTGTAGTTTAAGAGGAGAAGACTGATAATTTGACTTATCAGAATGTTGAATTTCCTGTGGCAACCATGTTTTTCAAAATGAAATGACAATTTTTTATAAAGGATTTCCATACACTATTCCTGCCAAGATTGGTTATGACTGGCCTTGAAGTTTCAGAGCATATGATTAAATTGCAAACTTATGTGCCACTGTAGTTGTCATGTATGCCACACATAACCAAATAAGGAATTTTTGTTGACAGTCTCCCAATCACGAATGCTATTAAGTTTGAAAAGAATTGGCAATATTACTGATATTGTATTTTTAGAGGAGAAGAAATTCGAAAATTTGACTAATCAGAATCGAAGATTTGCGTATGAAGGCCGTGTTTTTCATCCGATAAAAAATGAGGTCAATTCATACAATAACTAACATGAACCTTTGGGCCTGGTAGGTTTATAAAGTTCTCTTCCTCTGCCATAATACTTACTAGATGGATGATAATTTAGGCATTAATTTATAACCAACTTATCTATAGTTCGACTAAATAAAATGGAATGCGGAATGCCGAAATGTTGATGCGAATTGGAAAGGGGAGACAACCAAGAAACTGTCCAACTACAAAAAGTTGACAGTCCAATTGTCATTGTTTTATTTTTTTGTGCCATGTAGCCACATAACTCAAGGTATATTTTGATATATTGTAAATAGATCTCAATAGAATTTTGCATTAAAATATTAGTAAGGGACTTTAATTTCACATTTGACAAACCTAAATTTTAAACTAAACTAGAAGTGTGAGCAGAGCTCACAAATACATGTATTTATCACCCGCTATGGCTACAGTGATATAAGGAAAAGTTTTTCTATGTGAACCCCAAATATCATTTTCAGCAGAAAACAAAATAAGTGGTGCACAATGGCAATGAACAATGAAGATTCCCTGAAAGTTTCACAGAAATCCATTCACTGGTTTAAGAGGAGCATGGGGCATGCCTACCCGCCTTGCATTACCATATTATTATGAAATGGCAAAGTCCATGTTTGTCTGTCAAAAACCCGAAAATTATTTTAATCAAAAATAAAATATATATCTCATTCTCTCTACCCATGTCCGGGACTTTCTCAAAATTTTGACTCACCCAAAGTTTCAAGCCCAGCAAGTTCAAAAGAACAAGATTCGACAATATTTAAGAATGAAATTAAGGACGAACACAAACGCTGTTACATTATGTTGAATATACTTTATTAGTTTAATATTGATGACTTCTTTTTCTCCTATTAAGCTATCGTGATTTACTTCCTGGATTCTATCACCTTTAACTCACTCTAGGTTAACACTTATGTACACACAACCAACCCTTCATACCACTGTATCCATCTGCTACTGTATACTGGTCCTTTGTACAATCTGCTACCCATAATTCCTTGTGTCTTAAAAGCCATTACATTTAATCATATCAAGTATGCTCTTTCTTTACTTTCTTCTTTTTTACCACATCCTAAAGAAAATAATTACAGCATTTTAAGGGAACAGCCATTTGATTCAACTGGTGGGAGGGAAGGAAGGGATTTGATAAAAATAGACCAACAAAAATGCAGAACATTGTTCTATCTGGATTAAAATTCTTTTAAATGCAGAACTTAGTTATATTCTGGACTCAATTGGAAATTATTAACTGTTCCAATACTTCTATGTTGAATAAAAGCAATCATTTTTGTCACAGAATGTCATATTTTCTGAACTTTCATTTTCAATTGCACAGAACAATTTTAAGACTAGAGGAAGAACAAACCTATTTTAATAGCAAAATGATGAAAAACAATGATTTTGCAACAACTGCAACTTCATTTAGTTGCACAAATGTGCAAGAATTTTATGCAACATAAAAATGATTCTTCCTTTGAGCTGAAAATGAAGGCATATTTTCTACCAATGCTTGCTTTATACTACAAACTACTGAATATGACTAAGCACGTACAATGACGAAAAGCTGTTGAAATATCACTTCCTAAGTGAAACGGAAATATTCATTTCACTAGTGAATTATAAAATTTAATTTTATAAGGAATTTATTTGTTCTAATTGGTAAACAGTTTATATATCTGATAAAGTTTCCTAATTCATACATTACCTTCACATCTTTGTCCTCAATCTCTCTTTTAAATTTTTTTAAATCGGCTGTGAATAAAACCTGAAAAATAGATATTAATAAAAATTAAAAGAAAACAGCACCAAAGTATTCTTCTCACTTATTCATCTGTATCTCCTCATAGTCTCATGGCTGAGTGCTCCCGCCTTAATGCAGAAAGTTGTGGGTTCGATCTCTGGCTGGGTCAAACCAGACTTTACTGTCGTTTGATAGTAAGTGTGAACGAAACTTATTGACAAGTACACGAGGTGCTCAAAATAGTTCATTGGAAAGTCCCCAACTGGTTTTATAAGGTAGAATTTGATTGGCCGCTTAAATTTTGTAGGCGTTCCCCAATATTATTTGACAATTTGGAGCGAAATTCCCACGTTATTGTCGGCCAGTTGCATGATCCTTTCACAATGGACGAAGGTCAAGTGGAAGAATTCTTGGCCGGGTTAGATTATGGCCTTTTGGCCTATAAAGATGAGTTTTTGAAAAGTGCCGTTACTAGCGAAGCGACACTTCGTTTCCTTCGACCGAATGAAGTAAGGGAAATGAAAATCCCCAAAGTATATCAGCGTTTATTGATTGCGAAAATCATTGAACTCCAGACTCCTGAATCAAAAGGAAAACTCAAACGAGATGCAGCATCACCGTGTCAAGAAAACGACGATCACCGTTCTACTGGCTTACACCCGCCGAAACGGCTGAACTTTCAGGAAACAAGGAGCCAGGCGACTCCGAGTCGGACTAGTTCTGATGCGGCAAACAAACAAACACCTGTCACAGTCGAATCTTTAGTACCCAAAGCAAACTGCTCATCCGACGCAATGGAGAAGGAAATCAGTAGGTTGTCTGAGGAGAGAAATGATTTGCAGGCAATTATAAGCAGCAAGAAGGAGGATTTGAACGTGTTGAAGTCCCGACCTGTACAGCCCCATTCTCTCCCTATTCCCGGTAAGATAATAAGATATTTTCTATAAGCAGAAAAAAATATAAAATGTTCAGAAATGGTACAATTCTTTTTTTAAATGTGAACTGATTTTTAAAAAAAAAGGGTTTTCAAAAAAAGCAAAATGCATGAAATTTCCGCCTCGCTCCGCTTGACAAATATTCATATTTTATATTTATTTGACTCTCTACTTCTGCATAATATAGGTAATACTTTCAAAAATTTCAAGTTTGTATTAAACATAATACATTTAATATACCATGTATGTAGAATAGAAATTTTTCAAACAAAGCCCCAACCACCAAGTAAAACTGTTTTGAATTTGTTTTTTTTTTTATTTGGAGGCAAATGCCATGTAATCTCTATCAAAGAATACCATACTAGATGATCATTAGCTGCGCAACTGTAGCCCTATGGTCTTTTTGATGTTTTTTTTTTTTTTTGGCAGAGGTCCGCAACTATCAACATTTTAGCAGAAGGACCATAAGAGCTACGGTTCCGCAGCTACAAGATCATAAATCCTGTGTTTAAATAATCAGTTTTACTGGAAGAGAAAAAAAAACCAAACAATTCAACACCATACAAATGCAACAGATATTTATATTGTGATCTCCTCCCTCCCTAAAAAGGGACAAAATATCAGGACTGGAATTAAAAATCAGAAATTGCTATGGTATTTCAAAGATTTAGAAACTTTCAACACGAAAATCTGTAATTCCCTCCTGCATGTCCTGGTGAAAATCATTATGATACAGCTCTACAATTAGCTGTGAAGGACCCGTTTAGAATTTTGGAGCTATCACGGTTCACCTGATCAATCAAAAACAAGGCTTTCTTGTTTCTGGACTTAAAAAATCGAAATCAGAATATATGTATTGTTTTGAACTCTATTTATGATCATTTATCGACAACATTTCACAACATACAGCGCCACCAAACATATAGATAGATAGATACTTTTATTAACCAATCAAGGGACATGATGACAAAACATAATAAAACATAATTATTACATAACCATACATACACATATATAATGAGAACAGACTGACACTAATAATGGTTTCTAAGTAAAAGGTCACATTTGTGCATGTGTATAAATATTTTCCATCATTTCTAAATTATTCGATCGAATAAAAATTTGTTTTGCCAAAAATAAAATAAACAAAAAGGTAATTTGTTTGGCTTTGTAAAAAAAAATAATTTGAAGAAGTACCAAAATTTTTATTAACTTCACTATAAATCCCAGCCCCCCCCCCCTTTATAAAAATGGTGCGTGCCTCACCAATTATTGTCACGCCTGTCGCAAAAATGAGACAGAGATCATAGATTCCCCGTTGGCGTCACCCAAATGTTAAACTTATGAACTTCAAATTCAATAACTCTCAAATTTTCACATTCAATATCAATGAAATTTTAACATAATATTCAGTACGACTTTATTATTGTATCTCAAGTTAATTTAGAAAAAAATTTATTCTAATTTTTTTCCCTATTTTGCCATTAGTTTTTTTTTTATCATTTTTTGTTTTGTTTTGCACCATATCTCAGCACCTAGATGTCATAGATAATATTTGTGGTAACATCTTTAGTAGCAACATCGATTTCAGAATGAAGTCACTTTGACCTATATTTTCTGGATCAGTGATTTTGGCTAAATTTTCACTTGAGGTCCATATATCAACAATGTTTAAACAAATTGGGATTCAGGAATTTAATTTTGATGTGGTATAATTGCATATAAATCTATAGATGTGCAATCCTGTTCCATTTTGGTAAAATTTGCTGACTCTCGAAGACCAATTATACTAAAATTCTACCTAGCAACCATACTTTTTATTATATATGAAAAGTCATTTTCAATATTAGATTTAAAAAATATTTAATTCCAATTTTGATAAATTTCCTGGAACTATTAAAGACCAGGTAATATTTGGAATTCTGCCTTGCAACCGCATCTTAATAACAGGCCAATTTTAATTACACCAAATTGAGCAGGTGAGACACCCGGTTCCTTGGAACCTTTCCCCATTTTTTTTTCGTATCTTTGCATCATTGAATGATATGTGGTAGAGGTGTCTTGGAGGAATGTAGTTTTTCCTGACAATTCATAATTTTCCATGTATATATTTTTTGTATAATTTAATTGTACATTTGTAGGTTTACCTGTAATAAATGTGGCATGTGACAATTGCCACCATAAAGGTCACCGGGCCAGTGGTAATAGAGGTGGAACACAGTGCCCATATGTGAAGTGTCCAGGCTTTCACTATTGTGGACTGGAAGGGAAACACAAAGAACACAGACAGCAAGTATTTGAGGTTATACACATTATTACTATTGTGTATATTGCTACATAATGCAAATCATGTTGTTAGGTAGTTCATGCACATCCATTTTGTTTAAATGATGATCAGACCATTAAATCCCATGGCACAATGCGAGATTATTTTCAAAGCTAAAATTTGAACCTGACATCATGTTATGTCAGTGAAATTTTGTGTGTGCGAGTGTTGGATGGGGAATATAAAGCTTCATATTTATAATAGAGATATTTTGTTATTTTTACTATGCAATAAACATCCTCTAAAATAAAACCAGCCAATATACATGTATGAAATATATATATTTACAATGAAATTTTAATTTAGTCAATTTGGAGAGGAATAAAAACTTAACTCTGAGTCTTAAGAGAGATTTTATTCGAAATAATGTTTCCAATTTGCAGATTCAGTTGTGACAAAAAGATAAGATTTTCCACAATAAATAATATTTTAATTAAGGGTTAATTATGAACTTCAACATAATTCAAGATTTCATGTGGACAATTTTGTTTTTTGATACATTAATGAAAAAAAAACATTAATGAAAAAAAAACCCACACAAATCATGCAAGTGAATCCACCCATTCTTGTTTTCGAAGATGGCATTTAGTTTAATAAGGCCTGCCTGAAAGAGAAGGAGGAAGTGTGTCTGTCCATCTGTAGTAAATTATTAAACAACTTCTTCCTATGATGTGATAGATGTGCATGAAGATCATCTCCAGTTGATATTTTGCATACAATGAATTATCATTATTGTAAGAGAACATTTATTATATTTGTTTTTTAACGTACATGGATATACAACATCACACAATAACAACAGGATCCAATGAAATGGATGCAATTTCACTGATACCAAGTTTTCAAATTATTTTTGCCTATTTTTCAGAGTGAAAAGGAAGTCCAGACACTAGAAAAAAAGGTAAAATTGCTGAATGCAGAAATTGATAGTGTTAAAAGTTTTCTAAAGTACAACAATACATCATTCATCACTGCTGTAAGACCAAAGCTACTTGCTGCAAATGCAGGAACTTCTACATACAAAGGAAAAGACGGTACTCAAAATCTTAATCGGGATTTACGGTTCATAAAGATAGCCACAGGGGGAAAGATACCTTCAGCTTGTTCAAGAGATGATTTACAACAACTTATCAATAAAGGAAAGACTAAGGTTTCCTCTGTATGTGACCCATTTGATGATGCAAATTTGGATAGCAACAACAACACTGAAATGGATTGCAAAAAAGGTTTTATGTCAGCTCAAATTCAGACAATGTCATGCTTCGGAAGCCCGTATGCTAATTTCTATCCAATGATGTATTCACAACCATCACAGCAAGCAGCAGCTCCTTTTGGAGTGTACGGAATGTATCCATATCAGTCGAATGTATCATATGGTGCACAGTACAGGCTTGACAACAGAAGACCACCCTGTGAAACAGCACCAAATCCAAATCCACCTTTGCCATCTGATGAGCCACAGGAGGAATTAAAACCTCCACTGCCACCATCAGCAGACTGAGATTTAGTTCATTGCATTTGCGTTTTTTTTCATTTATTTTTTTTTGCAGTTGTAATATGCTGCATTGTACATGTTAAAATGGAGACACCATTTGTTTGGTTGATAATTATTTGACAGTTTACACTAAGGACTAGTTGTTTTTGTATATCAAATGATGCATCAGTAAACCCCTGGACAAATTTGACAGAGATTATCAAGTTTACTGTAAATGCGTATAAGTGGTGAAAAAAATCTGTTGCAGTAAAAGTGAATATAATGAATTGAGATATATTTTTATTGTGTCGCCTGCTGTAAGCAGAGTCGACACATAGGGATCACTATCTGTCGTCTTGCGTCGTCGTCCCGTGTCGTCACACTGTTAATCCGTAACTCCTTCCAGACCGTTTCTCAGAATTCAACCAAACTTTCAGGATTTCTTCTTCAGGTGGTCAAGTTGTGCACCTAATGCTTAGAATTTTGATTTTGCTGATTTTCGAGTTTTTCCAGAGCCAAATCTGCTCTTTGTCAATACAGACATGATGTTAATCCGCAACTCCTTCCAGACCATTTATCAGAATTCAACCAAACTTGCAGGATTTTTTCTTCAGGTGGTCAAGTTGTGCACCTAATACTTAAAATTTTGATTTGCTCATTTTTGAGTTTTTTCGGAGCCAAATCTGCTCTTTGTCAATACGGACATTTACATTGGTAAATTCGCAACTCGCCCACACTTTTTCGATTTGTTGACCTCAAGTGTTGTTGAGCAGGCGACACACGTGTTCCCTAGAACACCCATCCCTAAGTTAATATCTTTTTCAGCATAACGTTGATTATACCTTTCTTAATGATTAAAGGTACACAAATTGTATCTACAGTACAAAGTTCTACCTCCTAACCAAGATACACAAAAAATGGTTTCCCTGAGAGTTGTATTAAAAAGCAAAAGGCAAGAATAAAGAGAATATCCTATGAGATAATTTTTCTCTACCCGAGATTTATGTGTACAAATCCACATGGTCATCAATGATGTAACTTGCTGTTAAGGTCTATTTTGTATGTCAACATCCCATCTTAACTAATTAAAGGTTGGGGTACCCAAAAACTAAGTACCTACTGTTAGCGTTTGCTAGTATCAAGTCCAACTGTCCCAAGTTCCTATTGTTTTTGTCTTTCTTTGTGTTTTCTTTTTTGTGAATTAAATATTTGGAGAAAAGATATGGAGTAAATGCACATGATACCATAAAACATGTGAACTCCAACTATAATAAATTTTAGATGTACTGTATGGCATTTATAATAGGTGGGTTGATGATCTGTTGTTGAAATCATCTTTCGTTGTTGATGTTTCCTGCTATCTTTGTCTTTTAATACCTACACATCATGCTTTATTACATATTATTCACTTTTATCATCAAGTAGCTCATTGTATGAATGAAATTTTTAGAAATTTTCAACATCCGAATCGGTGTTAGACGAGTTTGATCTACATTTCATGGTTCATTTTCAGCTCTTTTGCACATTTGGCGTCTGTCGTCCGTTCGTAAGCTTTTAAATTTCAATCTTCTTCTCTTAAACAAATGAAACCAAACTTCACACAAATGTTCATTGGCATGAGGAGATAAAAGTTTGTGATTTTTGTACCGATTGGAAATTCAAGATGACCGCCACCGTGGACCTTCGTTTAACATTGGACTCTATGACAAAAACATGTTAAAATATTCTACTCGGAAACAGCTGCAACAAATTTACCAAAACTTGAAACATATGTTCACTGGTATGGGGGGATAAAAGTTCGTGATTCAAGATGGTTGTCACCGTGGATCTTTAGTTTAACATTGGACCCTTTGGGGAAAAACATATTTTAATCTTGTTCTTGGAAACTGCTTGACCAAATAGACTTAACCTGACACAAATGTTCACTGGTATGAGTAGATGAAAGTTTGTGATTTGGTCCACATCGGAAATTCAAGATGGCGGCCATAGTGGATCTTATATTTTTAGTTTTAACATTGGAGTCCCTATGGGGAAACATATTTTAATCTTTTTCTGTGAAACTTCTTGGCCAAATGAAACAATACTTCAAACAAATGTTCATTGGCATGAGGGGATGAACGTTTGTGATTTTGGTGCCAATCAGAAATTGAAGATGGCCCCCACTGTCGATTTTAGTTTAACATTTGACCTCATGGGGAAAAATGTTAAAATCTTCTCAGTAACCGCTTGGCCAAATGCAGCCAAACTTGACAAAAATGTTCATTGGTATAAAGGGATGAAAATTTGTGATTTCAATGCCAATAAAAAATTCAAGATGGTCGCCACCTGATCTAAGTTAAGCATTTGACCCTATGGAAAAACAATATATACATGTACAATGATTGCAGGTAATTTAACCAAGTGAGCGAAACCGGCTCATGTGAGCCTCTGGTTTAGTCACAATATAGCTCTTATGCAACTAGATCATGTGGATGCATCTGATACTTTGTTAGTATCTTTCCCAAATTAAAACAGTTCGATCTGCAGACCCAGTTTCTCAATAACGTTCTAGTTTCTTTCACGGATATTCTTTGACCTTGTTTATATTTTGATGTAAAGCTTAGGTGGCATGGAACAAATGTCTTTAGTGTACTCCGAATGATAGAAATATCCTTTAACGAAGAGGGGCAAGGGGGTCACAATAACAGCATAACCGAAAAATAACCGATTACAGAAAACTAAAAATCCACACGACAGCTACATTGAACTTGTCAATAACGGATATTTAAACATCAAACAAACAGATAAGAAACAACTCATTTTACCCCAAAAGACAATAACAGAACACCCCCTTGCCCCCTCTTTTACAGGTAGTACAGAAGAGTAAATGTAACCCTTATGGAAGCGAGATTTACTTGACAAGTTTAACAACACCTAAAAGTGTTTGGAGGATTTGTTAGCCTTTAAAACACGAAATTTTAGTAATTTGCTAAAGAAATTTATCATAAAGAACTAGCTTTAACAAAATAATACACCAGTTATGGTCATACTCCTTTTTAGCTAGCCAGGTGAGGTAGTGTCATCACTTTGGGACGGTCGTCGTCGTCCGTAAACTTTTCACACTTCGACTATCTCTGAAACTACTAGAGCGAATGGAACCAAACTTTACAGGAATTATGTATGGAAGGACCTTCTCTAAGATTGCCTGAAAACATGACTGACAGCAGGGGTACATAGTTGAACATTCATTTGGATCAAATGTGAAAACCAACTGTAAATCAAGAGTAATTTTCATTTTAGACATTTTGTCTGAAGTATGTATTGCATTAATACAATTACATTCTAAATATTTATTTTCGATTAGTTTCATGTAAATTCATGAGCAATTTAGGCTCAGCCACTCAGCCTTTGGTCACTTTTGAAGGAGATTGTTCTTCAAAACTTAAAGATAAAATGGAATATATTGCAAAGAATTCAAATAAAGTTGTCTATGTCTATGTTCATCCCATCGCAGGGTGTATACATTTGGAACTTGTGTTTGAATACCTCTTGTATGGAGAGACTTGATTTTTAATATCAGGAATTGCCCTCCGAAAATGCTTTCAGAAACTGCGTGAATACATTAAAAGTGATATCTTCCTTTTGCTTGTTATTTACACCCTGTCCGCATAGTCTTTGGATTTTTGTCGACTTATCAAATATAGTTGCTGAGAAATAAAACGGACCATTGTCAATCGACCGTGAAAATAAGCTCAAGGACAAACCTCGTGTGACAGGCTGACATGAACTCCTGATAATGTATATGCAGGCACAACATGGTTGACCTACCACTTATATTTACTGAGAAATAGACCTAAGCATGAAAACTTGACCCTAGTCATTGGAACGTGAAAATTAGGTCAAGGACAAAAGACATGTTACAGACTGACATGAACGCTTAGAAATGTATATGCGCACCCAATATGTTTGACCTAGATGACCCCCTATATCTGAAAGCATGAGAACTTGACCGGCTAGAGTTTTAATAGTCACTGAACCATGCAAAGTAGGCCAAGGACCGATGTCGATTATTTCATAGCACGAACTATATGAGCACTAAGTTAGGTCATCATAGCAGTAATACTTTCACAGATGTAAACATTTTCCCGTATTCGAGATGTATGCTCCTTTTTTTTTTTGGTGATGGTGTAGGCCTACTTGTACTTGATATTATATCTCATGTATACCTTTTTATAAGACAAATCTGGTTTACAGTTAATTAAAACATCAATTGATGTGGAATATCTCATTTTTACCACAGTTTGTTTAATCCCCTTAATTTGTAGGTGATTGTAACCGGGGAGGGAAAAAATGGTATTTTGAGTAGCATTTTACGTATGCTAAATTAGAAAAGTCATCAGCTTTAAACATTTTAAATGACGTTTTAGTTTTTTTTTTTTTTTGTTCCTAGAGCTCCTGACAAGACATAAATTGTCGAAATTGCCAAACAGCTCATTTGAATTTATTATTATTGGAGTTTGCATCTTTCATAGTCTCATGTGCATTTACTCCATATCTTTTTGTCGAAGTTAAATATTTAAAAAAAAAGTAATACCAAAAGAGTTATACCAATGTCTCGCAGGCGAGACAAAAATGGAAGTAGGTAAACAATAAAAAAAAATATGGGCACAAGGGATGACTCTACAAATGGAAACAACACAAACTGGTCAAATCAGAAACGTCAGCAAATGTTGAGGCCTGACGATGCGGATCTCGTCTTCTTCGCCATAAACACTTGAGACTGTCACTCAAAATTTCAGGTCAATGTTTGCCGGATATTGTGTTTAATTTTCATATTACATTCTTCTGAAAGACCTATTCAATATTTATGCTATATAAATCAAAAAACAGAAATCATGGGGTGCATGAGCTTACATATGTAACAAAAACATACAATGAAATGTATGTTCAAAATAAAAATTGACTGAAAGTTAAGCGCTTCTCTGGGTTATCATTCACAGCAGATAGAGATACGTTACTTGGGTCTCCAACATAATTTTATAAACTAGTTAAACTAGGCTACCAATGTCATGCTATCAATAAAAAAATAAGATTGTGGCATTACGTAATAATTTTTCTTCACAAATAAAACCATAAATACATTCTATAAATATTTATTTTCGACACAAGATTGCTATCGGATGGTATGATGTCAGTGTCTAGTACTGTTATATGTAACCACATTTTCGAAACAAAGTAGGGAGTAGCCACTGATGGATACTGCTGATTGAATTTACAACGGCAAGTTCTGTGAATTCATATGTAAATGTCGAGTTGCGTTGCAGTTTGTATCTCATCAACCTGAAAATGTATTCTGCTACATTTAGCTCTGGACTATACGTAGGCAAAAAAACCAATTTCACACCATGCGCTTCACACATCGCCCTCAATATTCGTTCACCAAGTCTGTGATGGTGAAAACCACAATTGTCCATAATAATACAATGTCCTCTCTCAAAAACTAAATTCCCGAAAAAATCCCTCTCCTGCAATGCGTTATTAAAGAAATTCAACAGTTCATTAGCATTAGACGGACCTTCTATTATATCATAATAGTCAATGCCGAAATAACCACAGCAAAGGTTCATTGTCAATGTAGCGTTACTGGCATATCTTTGGATCTCTATCGCTGGTTCTCCCCTTACTGCATGACCATAAGTTCGATTACCTGACGTGCGAACTACACTAGCTTCGTCGAAAAAATGTAACTGACTCGGTCTATATTGTAATAAAGTGGCGAAAAAGTTGTCAACGCTTCGTTCGTGCTCAGGCGAAATGGCTTCCCTAGGAATTTTCTGTAGTTTCTTGAAAGTAATCCCCAAGAAATTCTTTGCAGCTTTACAAATTAAAGACACTGATGGTACATTGTTAGGAGTACAAATATTTCTCTGTAACAAATTTTGTCGGATTTCTCTATAGTATGTACTTGACTTCTTTTCAATTAAATATTCGATAAACAGAAGTACATCCGGTGTGAGCTTCGTTGGTGACATAGTCTTCCTTTCTTTTGGGGCAACTGTTCCATTTAACGTAAACTGATTGACAATTTTATAACAAGTTGCCTTTGCAACACCTATTTTCTTACTTATTTTACCATATGATAATCCTTCGGCGTGTAATTTAAGAATCAAAGTCCTCGTTTCAATTGGTAATGATTTTCCCTTTTGATAAAGCCGCCCGTTTTGATTAACTTCCATCGCGTTAAGATTTACACCTCTTTTACGGTATGAATAGAATATGTGATCAATGTCACGTAGAGCACACGTGCTATTCCCAATAAGGTGCGTAATTTAAACCCGCCCATTTAATTAGATGGTCCAATCGCAGCGATTGTTCTTTCTCTGATGGTTTATCATTGACAGATTAGTATTGAAATCAATTATCCGGGACGGATTACAAATTTGAGAAGCTGAATCGTTCACACTTACTATCAAACGACAGTAAAATTGGTTTTTGCTTCTCCGACCACCATGCGGCATTTTGAGTAACAACAAAAACTAGTCAGCCATGAGTCAGAATAAAGTGTTCAGATCGGCTGACATGTCTTCCTGCAGACTGTTACAGTGTGAGCCAGCACATTGAATTATATCATTACATGCATGTAATAATCAATCAGTATTTATCTTACAACAACGACACACATTTCAAATAGCAGACATCTGTATATTTTTATAGTTCATTGTGCTATTTATGTAAAAATGGAACCAAATGAGATATGTGTCAATCAGCCATAAAATTTAAGTCCTTGCAAACTGTAAAATTAAAAATTCATTAACATATGAATAAACTCCTGTGACTTATACGCATGATACACCCGTCCCCAGCAACAGATATGAAGTTATTGATTTTTTTTTAGCAAATTAAGTGTCATGTTACTTTTTCAACAGCTTTTAAACTTATCTAAATTATAATACTCTAACAATAAACTAAATGTCATTATTGTGTGAGCAGTTTGAAAAAAATTGACACATGAAAAATTGCTTATACATGTATATGGAGAAACTAAGTTCCACAACGACAAAAATGAAAATCGTCAAAAGGTATACAGACATTTAGACCAAGGTACCATTTGTAATAATATGTTAAAAGTTTGAAGAAAACCAGTCTAGGCGTACATGAGTTAGTGCGCAACATTTGAAAAATTCCTCTTTTTTTTGACAATCTAAGTCCCATAACTCCAGAATGCCAAAATTGAAAATCACCAAAATCGAAAGGGAGCATTCTTTGGTCAATTGTAATGTTTTAAATTTCATGAGAATTGATTTGAAGCAAATTTGAGTTATGGTACGAAGTGTTGACGGACGGACAGACGTGGTATACCATAATGCATCCTGTCTATGATGGGGGTATAAAACCTTCTTTCATTCTTTGAAATATCAAACATCCAGAACCACTGGTGAAGTATTTTAAAATAAACAACAAAATTAATAGCAGGAAAGATACCAATGAAATAATAATTAATCAATGCCATCCAACAGAAAGAACCCAGAACAAAAAATAACAGAAGTATATTTGTTCATTAATTATACTTTGAAGCAACAGAAAACTGACATTTTTTCCAAAATATACAATGAAGAATTGGCAATAGATATAGATGTTGGTTTTTTATGATTTTATATTTGGTTTTGTTCGACTTGTGTATTTCATACATTTTAGCGCTTTATGCACCTTTTGACAGCTCACCATTTCCATTTATTTTTCTTGTTACCTATTGAATGCATATACACTGCTGTTTTATTTCTATTTATTTTTGTCAGGAAGTCTAAGAATTTAAGAAGCCAAAAATATTTTTTCTTCAATTTTCAAAACTGGTGCCAGTAAAGATAACTGAACTCCTCTTTATTACATCCTTAACATGGAGCAAAATTAAGAACTGGAATTATCATTAATAGAACTGCACTTTCTTAATTGCATAATTGTTTGAACTGAAAACATGCAGCTGTTAATTTCACAGCTCTTTCACCAGATAAAGAATTTATTCTACCCTCAACATTTTTTTAGCAGTTTCTTTTATTTTCTCATACATGACACCAAAATTTGGAAGACAAATTATTTACTGACCTAAGGATTAAGGCCAAACAAATATGTCTTTAGGTTTTCATTCCCAAAAATAATAATGTCTGTAGGTCAGATTTCTTCTTTTTGAGTTTTCACCAATTTTGGTTTCTATATTACACCTCTACTGACCAGAAGTAAAAGTTCGTTATTTTGCATTCTATAAGACACAAGGTAAAAGCATAAATTGGTGACAAATAACATGGATTTGATTATTTCCGTCATGTATTTTGATAAAATAAGTTAGCTGTTACAAAATCTAAAATTTTTGTGAGAAAAGTACACTATATACACTAACGAAATTAATGATATCTTTATAAAAACTTTAGGGTCCGAGCTAAAAATTACAAACTTTTTTATTTTGTCTATGTTATCACTCGTTCAGCCACTAGGGTACAAATGGTTCTTATATTACTGGTAAACAATTACTGGGACAACACTGGTATGCTGAATTGTTCCAAACCCTGATACTGATTTGTCTCCTATTCCAAAATACTTACAGAATGTGCCCATCCAGCATACGGTCCCCACAAACCTCTAAAGTGATCTCCTGTGGAAAAAAAAATACACTATCTTCACACATACTAAATACAAACTAGATGTACTGTAAAGGATACCCTCCGCTTTGAAGTCCAATTATCTCCCTTGTGTGATATCGGAAAGCAATGATTTTTCTTCATCACATCTTTGGATGATGTACTGTGGATTCATTTATTTTCGTGGATACCAATTTTCGTGGATAGAGAAAAAAAGGCATTTCTTGGGATACGTAAATTCGTGGATTGCTGGCTTAGAAAAAAAAATTAAAATTTGTTGAAATACTGAAATTTGTGGCTTGGCACATCACATATCATGAAAATACTGCGACAAAACGTGCCGATCAGACTTTTATATTATACAGTAAAGTACTGATTTTAAGCGCTTATAAAACAAAAGTCTAACAAACAGATTCTTTACATTTGTCATGAATTTAACAAGATTAAAGTAATTATTTACTTGTAAGGCTAATAAGGTGTGAAATATGTATTGATAAAATAGCAATCACTTGTCACCAAATACCTCGGGGCATATACATACATATCTTTAATCCGATTACGATCATTAATGTCTGCTTTGTTATCTTTTGACAAGTTGTTTTTACTGTAATTTATGAGAAAGTCTGTATTGTTTAGGCCTACTTAAGATTAAAATTTTTCTTGAATGTTTGAATAAAAAAACCGGAAGTGAATTCCGTGACAATTTACACAGTCAAGATATTTTTAAAGAAATTTGTTTGAGCGTTTATATGTTACCAAAGACAAAATTACACTAAACACTATATCCTCTATGGATATAGCTGACTCATCATATGTCAGTATCCAAGTACATGCTGTAAAAACGCAATTGTTCATAGGTACATCAAAACTCCGTGGTTTCAAACCTCAGTGCATTTAAGCTGAAAATAAATATTATTTTTCGTTGGATATTTAAATTCGTGGTTTACTGGGACCCACGAAAACCACGAAAATTGGTATACAACGAATATTAATGAATCCACAGTACTTCCTTTCTGTAAAGTTTCGTTGAAATCCATTGAGCAGTCTAGGGGTTGCGCTTACAAGATATATGGACAGACAGACAGACCGACAGACCGACAGACGGACGGACAAGGTAATTCCTACATACCCCCCCCAAACTTTGTTTGCAGGGGGTATAATGAAATGGTAATTTGTAATAATGAATATCACATGGGTGAAAGTACAGAAGGTGTCAGAAACCAGAAATTGGGAAGAATCCATTATTTTATATAGGAATATATAGACTAAAATGGTCAAAATCCGGAAATCCTCCAAATGGCGGAAAATTTTCAGGCATGATATCACCATGCACAAACGAGGGCACAATTTTTTATCTCCCAGGTCTGCTGATTTCAACAAAGGTATACAAAAGTGCAATCAGTTCATGAGAGGTTTTTATTCAAAGTGCATGTTTAAAATGCATTGGAAAATGAGGAATCAGAATGAGTTATCTTTTCCTAACCAATGTAGGTAAGGGAGATAATAAATTTGTCTCCCTTTTAGCCTCAGGACAAAAGGGAGAGAATTTAATTATCTCCCTTACCCCCATTGGTTAGGAAAAGATAACTCACTCTGGTTCCTCATTGACTGCTCCATTCAAACATACTGAAAATACATCTGTCCTTCTCGTAAACAGCGGAGAAGTCATTAAAAGAATTATTTATAGATACAAATGCATCATACATTATTCTTGTTAAAAGTTTTCAGTGAGAAGTAAAAAAAATTGTGCTTTCTTTCCACTTGTGTACAGTGTATATTGTCTTTAATTTCAAAATGACATATGCACACCAAATTCTTGAATAATAGCAACCATCAATTTTCTTTTTAAAATTAAAATTATTGATAATCCAAATTGTACTTTTTATATTTCAGAAAATGAGTCCATTGTTCATTTATTTTGGGAATGTGAATGTGTACAAATATTTATAGAACAACTTGAAAATTGGTTTCTTGGTAATGGTATCAGCATACCATTCACTAAAAATTTTGTTTGGTAATATAACAAGAATATATAAAGGTGATCCCCAGAAATTTTTTTTTGTGGGCAAAACAGTATATTTATAACACTAGATTTTTCAAAAACAAATTATGTCTTGAATCAATAATAGAAACACTAAAATACAAGCTAGAAAAAATGATAGCTGTAAAAAATAAAAATTTACTCATTTTATGGATACATGAAATAGTTATGATGGTATTTTTGATTAGAGAAATTTTGAATGTGGATAGAAATATTGAATGTGGACAGAAATAAGCTCCAGACAGGCCCCTGTGTTTTTTTTGTTTTTGTTTTTTTTAAATCACCTTTCCATCATTTTTATATTAAAAAAAGTCTAACACGAGTTGTATAATTTCTTTTATGTATTACATTATGATATATATATATACATTATATTATAATGTGTGTGTGTGTGTTGGAAATAAAAATATAATAAATTAAAAAAAAAATTCTTGAATATTTAGATGCAAAGGCTTATTATAAAATTTATCTTATTACCATATTTAAAATTTGGTAATTAAGCCAATTTAAATGAATTGATAAATTATCATTTACTCCATCTAAAATTAAAAATTTTTACCTTTTTTGTCAATAAAATGTATTAGCGTCCCAGTCAAAAATTTTCAGGTTGGTTAGGAAACCGGAAACACACAATATTTTGTTTTAAGCCTTAGTATAAAATATGGCCTTATGATCATACCTATCTCTTTATAAAGATTATCTGTTAATGACTTGGACTGTTTCAGTTTTGGTAGATAATCTTTGGCTGCAATCTGCCAAACGTGGGTGTCTACAGGGATAGCTTCTGCTTTGTCCATTGACATAAGACACACACAGTCCGCTACCTGGAATAGAAAACTACATTGAAAAAATTCAAATTGAAAATTCATTGTATCCCCTGATTTCTATCTTTGACTTTAAGGCCACACAATTTGTGTTACTAAAATGAGATTTTCTGTATTCAAGTTTTCCAAATTTTACAAATTCTAAAATAAAACAATAGTGTTTTCCCCAGAAATTTGTGACGGCACGGTAATTTTCATTAGTGAGGGCAGTTTGGTGGCAGAGCATGAAGTATAATCTTAAAGGAAAATAAATCTTCAGAAAATAGAATCTATAATTATCAATTACCATGTACACCCTGTAATCAAGTAATTAACACCTTTAATCCTCAACTTGGACAATTAAAATGTGATAAAATTGTCAAAACAATTAAAATGTTTTATTTCAAATATAAGGGAAATGAAATGAGGAACCAGAAAGAGAAAATTTTTGACAGCATTAAAGGCA
Source organism: Mytilisepta virgata (assembly GCA_028015205.1). Lineage (NCBI taxonomy): Eukaryota > Metazoa > Mollusca > Bivalvia > Mytilida > Mytilidae > Mytilisepta > Mytilisepta virgata. The sequence goes on from JAPWFG010000023.1 coordinate 1,452,970, forward strand.
TTTTCAGGGCACATTCAAAACAATACAGTGCCGCACTATGCTAGAGCTGCATAGGGAGACCACTACAATATATATGGTATGATACCTTTGCACCAACTCCATTTAATTTCATCAATTGTTGTTTAGCTTCTTCGTAAGGCAGCTCTCTAAGACTGAACAGAAATTCTTCCCCACCATTTTTATCTAGGTACTTAGCAGATGTACTAATATATTTGGCACGATATCCAAAGCCTAATTCTCTCAATTTCTGTTCCACGCCATCTCCTGCTAATGCTGATATTGAAGGAAATGAAAAATATGGCTGTCCATCTACAGTGGTTATTTCATCGCCATAATGTACGCAAAGTTTTTCCACCATGGAACTTATTCTTGATATATGATTATTTGACGAGCATATGAAAGAGAACAGATTTTCCACAGGATGTTGACGTAGCATCCTGACACCTTCAAAATGTTCACTTTTGTCCTTAAAATTTGCATCTTTATGCGACCACTGTCCGTAAAGTTCTTGCAATTTTACAGAAAGCTGAAAATAATCTTCCAGGATATTTTGTTCAGGCATATCTTTCTCCAAAGTTTCGGTTTCATCATTTGCTTTTCCATTCAAAGTTCCGTTAACTGATTTCTTTTTACTTTTAGCTGTCGGCTTTTTTTTTCTAGATTGATTTTCTGTATCATCATTAGATTTGGAATACGTTGTGTAAAAAATCTTGTTTTCATTCTGTTTCAGTTTCCATACTCGTCCAGCCAAGACTCCAATCCATGTACCAGGGTCAGCCTCTTTCCATCTGTAACATATATACAGCTATACATTTTTCATTCAGAAACAGAAATGAGATCTCCATTCAAGCAGAACAACTTGTGACTGCAAACTCATACCTATCATTTTTCAATTTATGCCTTTGACAACTCAAATCTTTTACAAAAAAAACTAGAGTTACTGTGGTCTAGTGGGCCACAAATACCCCCTGCGCCAACTGCTTTGTAAACCTGTCCACATAATCTGTCCTTAACGGACTATTGATACCCCCCGATCATGCATCTGTTGAGCCCTCTGCACTTTAGAAAGTAAAAGCTGTAAGAGGAGTAGATGAAACACCCTGCAAAGTTTCAGACCATTGATTTAAAGCTGTAAGAGGAGTAGATTACACAAAATGGGTACTCTTCATATAGAATATTGTTGGAAAATTAGCAAGTTCGAAATGCAAAAATGATGATAGAAAATCTTAATGACTTGCTGCATGTATGTAGATCACCAGTAAAACATGAAGAGTCAAAACTATAGGCGTTTGCCAAGTCGAAAGTTCTACCATCAGTCGAAGTGCCGTGAGGTGCTGTGAGGATAAGTCAACGTTCTTAAAGGAGGCGGGTGGGGGGGGGGGGGGGGAGACATTTGCTGGAAAATACGCTTTTTTACCCCCCTTCCCATCACCCAGACCATAGTAGAGGGAATTAAGAGAGAGAGTGAAAGACACGGTGGGACAAATTTCATTTATCCTAATGAAATCTTACTTGTCTTTGTGAGAAAGTGTTTTTACAAATGTATCTTGATAGTTGATAAACTTTGCAAAAAAAAAAATTTGTACTAAATTGGAATTCATTTTGCGCTATGATTGTGCACATCATCAGCCGCCCTCGTTTTGTCCTCTTCCGATTTTCGGCACTTTTCTAAATACTTGCGAGACTTCACCAGTAAAATTTACCTCCGTGAGTACATGGAAATATTTGTGAGACTTCACCGACTGACAAATATGAGTAGTACATAATATAAAGGTTTCGCCTTTTGATGAAGATTGAAGGAATTTCAAAAGATCAGTGTATTCACGTTTGGCTGGCATGTTTTTTACAGGCTTCATCATGCTGCCATTAAATGATGCCGAGTCAAAATCTTACGGGCGTTTGCAAAGACGAAAGTTCTACCATCAGTCAAAGTGCCGTGAGGATAAGTCAACATTCATTCGAGCGTCCTTGAACTTTATGCCTGGGCATATCGACATGTCGCGAAAGGTTCCGAGTGAATTTTGCATTTTTCTTTTTTTACCGTTTTACTTAGTTGACGTAGAAAAACGTTTAAGAGGGCAGAAGGCGTAATTTAATAGTCTCTAGTCGACTCTAATCCTCTCTCCTCGACTCTGTTTAGTATCACCCGTTTAAAATTATTTAACTAAAATTGAAAATGGGAAACTTCATTTCTCAACAGATATTGGGCTACTGTAAACTCTATATAAATTGACCTGTTAAATTTTCGATATCTTTTTTTTAGAACTAATGCTAAGCATAATGTATTTTAAAATGCATACAAGTAAAGTTGTGTGAATCAAACGCCTAATGGATTTATCTAATATAAATTTGGCATTCACTCCGAATTGTCCTATATTCGGCTGACCAGCCAGGTACCAACCCCACCCCTCGTTTTTGAGGTCTCATTTGTCACAGGATTTAGCAATTTGGAAAATGTAATTTCATGAAAAACGAATTGAAGTTTTAAAAAAGACATACGGTTGTCTGTGTAAAATGGGGGAGGGCAACAACTCTGTTTCAGTAATCAGTTGTCTGTGATTAATCTAAATGTCTTACTTTTTTAACATTGACTTAAGGGGTGCTAAAGTAATATTACAATTAACCTGAATGACTGTCCACATGCCAGAGTTTTGTCGAGTCTTAATTCTTTGATTGGGCAAAAAATTGACTTTAAACACGATTCCATCATGGGCGCTGCCATATTGGCTTGAAGTCTCGTATCGTGCGAGATCGATCCGTCGTTGGGGCAACGTTTACAAATGGAGGCAGGAAGGTGATCAAAGGTGACCGACTTTGTCAATTAGTACAGAAATATTTCGTTTTAAAGTAGACAGTCCCAAATAACATGAGAATTTTCATTGGAAAATGCACGTTCAACATCAGAAAGAGACTAATAGGTCAAATGCAAATTCAAAGACAAAGAACCCAGTCACTTTAGTTTAACTTTCCTTACAAGTAAAAAATGTGTCCCACAAAAGCCAACAAACTTTCTTTGATTTCAGTTAATCAATTGAATCTCCTGTACTTGGGCGATCGCAATACTGGTATTATATAGTCAGCGGCATTTTTAAAGCTAGCATTGTTTTCATGGTTGAAATGTGGGAGGTTTTCTGTTTCACCCAAAATGAAGCACGTTCCTCCAGGTCTATTCAAAGCTGCATCACTGTAAATACAGGAGATTCAATCAATTTCCAATTAACTTGTTCCTAAATAGATCCATCATGATTATATTATAGAAGATCGTTTTCTTGGATTGTGGACGTTTCGGACTAGGACACAGACATTTCACCAATTTTTTTTATGAAGTTTATATTGTGTTACCTAGGACACTTATCGCTGAGCTTGTGTATGTTTAAGCAAAATAAGCCATACAAATATGGGTAAAGTTTTAAAATATTAAAAATAAGGCCAAAAATGTTAAAACATTTTTAGATATAAGGTGATGATTGCTTTTGATGCTCATGATGCATGTGTCTATTGTTTTTGGCTATTTAATTAATTGATATTAATTACCTTAATCTGCTGTTGATTAATGATAATTATCAGTTTTAAGAAACTTTTTAGTTGGAATAATTAATTAATTCATTTAATTTTTAAATTGTGGATTAAAAAATAATTAAAATCACACAACATTTAAAATAATTATTTTCAATTTGAGTTAAAATTTCTTAATTAAAAGAATAAGCAAAATAATTTTTGAAAAATTTAGTGTAATTGCATTACATTAATATTACTAATTTTGTTTATAGATATATAGATTTTTTATTTGAAAATATAAAATTTGACCAAAACCTCCGTTGTCTGAAATGTCCTAGTAGGAAACGTCCTAAATTCCATTTTCTTACATTCTCTTCTAAAATTATATTACAGGTACAAAAATGTTACTGTGTGTCCCACAAAAAGCACAGTCATTTTTGGGGGAAATCTTTACTATGTGACTATGTCTGTAAAATATCAATAAAATTGTGAATTGTACTTCTTGTTTTTCTTTGTCACATTTAGACAAAAAAAATATAGTCTTGTTTCCTGGTACCTGACTGACCCTAAAGTCTTTTTGGACAAAATCAGAAAAAAATCGATTTTCCAAATTTCCGGAATTGGGTGCCATCACCGAACTCAGATTTCGGCCTTTCTCTAACAACATGGCTGCCTCCGGTGCCAGAAGCACATGTCACATGTTACATTATTTTGCCACAGAAGTGAATACCTGAAAAAATGAAGAGAAAAAAAAATCATTTTCCTGCCTAGGACTTTTATTTTTAATTAATTGGTTTACAGATTTTTTATTTTAAAAAATAGGGTCAGTCCGTCGGGAAAAAAAATTTTAAAAAAAAGAGGGAAAATCATGTACTTTTGAACAATCTTGGTTATATTGCCAAATGTACAAAGGTTGCAAATGATCAGTTAATTCCATCTTTTGAAACCCAAATGTCAGAACATCTATCTTGAAAGGTGTTGTTCAGTAGACCGTTCCCTTTTTAAGGGATCCGACTCGTCAACTACAGCATAAAATGAGTGGATTCGATATCTTACAGAATGAAGATATTCATATAAAACGAACTTAAAAGCCGCATGGATTCTATTAAGAAATTGGTTTCATAAAACTTGTTTCGGAAATTGGCATCAACTCACGTCTATAAATAGATATTTTTTTTCGGATCATGTTTACAAGTATTTCATTGATGGATAATCTATTTTTAGACGAATTGGAAAATAATCTTTTATGAAATTTTGATGCAAAAAGGATTTTAATTTATTTTTATTTTTTGGATGGCTGATTTCAGAGGGTCGGCGGTAATAAAAAACCAAAATTTTCAATTTTATTTTTTTTCTTCAAATCGGCAAAAACGGGTCGGCGGATCCGTAAACCAACTAATTAAAATTAAATGGCCCTACCTACCATATTTTTTTCTGGCCGGTATCAGGAAACAAGACTATATTTTTTTTGGCCTTATTAACATTGCCTTTGGCTCTACTAAAATGCCTGAAATGTTTAACAAAGGAAGATTATGAGTATTTTGCATAAAAGATGATGTCCCTACAAATAAATATGACATTTTTGAACATTTGCAAGTTTTCATTGATAACAGTTTGCAGCATGTAAACTTTTAGGATATGCAGATCCTTGTTTGTAATATATTAGCAAAGTCACTGGTTTTTCATGAATAAATCAATTTATATCTTCAAGTGTTTGGGACACACAGTAAAAATATTTAAATATATAAGTCAAGTACAAAATGTATTAAATTGATTCCCTTTTCAATGTGCCATTATGGTGTCAGGCCAATTTGAAGTGGATCTACGTGTAGTTAAGCTGAAACAATATGGGAAATTTTAATTAACATGAAAGCAATTCATTCTGTTTGATTGGAATTTTCAATGTAAATGCTACTGCTTCTGAGATTTTCTTGTATTAGCCCTTTCCAGGTGAATGATGCCTCATGGCATTGTGGCCCCTTCCAGCCATTTGTATGCCACTAATCCTCTCCACTGATATTTGGATCCAATTTTTTGGTTTGAATTGCAAGAGAAACATTATGGCTACAGAAGCAGTAACATTTTGGACCCAAATTCACATGTATGAATTAACAGTACCGTGCATAATACCCTTTGTGCCATTATTTGTCACAAAGGGTGAATTAAGAGGGAGCGTGGGCTGCCTTTTGGGCCCCAAATGGAATATTGTGGGGTGGGAAATTTTACTTATGAGCTGTAGAGGAACAGCAAGGGTCATTTAATACCTAAGTTGGTGTGAAAAATTAAAAAAAAAATCAACTTTTGAGCACCATTAACAGTGCAAAAATGCCTAAAATTGCTTTGGCCTCCAAGGGCTTCCATACATTTTGTACATTGATCCTAAAACATCATTTTAGTTAGTTTTACCTCTTGTTAGGAATGAATGGAAAGATGACAGCCCACTCTTACACATCATGCATTACTATGTATGTGGAGCCTTTACTCTGGTTTTCATGGTGATGGGAAGTTCCCAAAATCAGCAAAAATAGGCATATTTCTGGTGGGGAGGTTGGTGGGTCAGGGAATTTGGGGAATTTGTCTTGAAATAAAATACTAATAGAAAACTTTCAAAATATTACAGATTAAATCCCAGCTGGCTTTTCACAAGTCATCATGGTCAGTATACCAGATTGGTCAAAGTTCTCCCGCATTCATGATACCATGAAGGAGTCGGGAAACGTCCTAATGAACAAGTACTACAAGCAGCGGGAAGAAGAGACCATCAGATTGGCTGAAGAGCAGGGATACTTTCTTGTTCCTACTCAGGGATACTTAATTAAACAAAATGGTGCTATGAATGGTCCAAAAGTTACTGACACAAACAGACTTTATCTCGTCAAGCTTGTTGGTGTTCATATGAGAAAGATCGGGGATATTTCATTCTGTATGAATTTACGTATATGTATTTTGCACAATAATTTTATCACCAAGATTGATGGTTTGTTATCTTGTCGTCATCTGATTAAACTGGATCTCCATTCCAATCAGGTAATTATCATGCAATGTAGGTTCATTTATCCAGGGTACCAATTTATTGGTATGTCATTGTTGACCTTTCCTATTATCCGTTTATTGCCTCGCCTGTGACGAATTTCGTGAAAGCAGGGTTATAGATATTACTTTCAACAGACGGCAGAGTAAACTTTCATAAAAACATGAATAACTTTTCACACATAATACCTACACTTAAGATCTTTGGTCCACAGATTCATTATGATATAAACTTTACTGCAGTATACATGTCTTGTGACCTTGACCTCATAAACATAAATTTTAGATTCTAAAATCCAAGGTTTGTGACTAAGTCCATTTCTTAACAACTGTATACCTAGAGTCACCATATTTGGTCTATTGATAGTTCTTACTGGGTACATGCCAGCAGTCTGACACTTGTCTTTGGACCTTGACCTAAATTTTATGCTTGAGTGATTTGCTTCACATTTTTGTGATTTAAGTCCATTTCTCAGCATCTGTAATACATATCCTCACCATATTTGGTCTATAGATCTAGATAGTTCTTGGTGGGTACATGCCAGCAGTCTGACACTTGTCTTTGGACCTTGACATCAATTTCGTGGTTGAGTGACTTGTGTCACATTTTCGTGATAAAGTCCATTTCTCACCAACTGTAATACCTAGGGCCACCATATTTGGTCTATTGATATTTCTGGATGGGTAAATGTCAGTTTGACACCTTTCATCCGACCTTGACCTCAATTTAATACTTGGGTGACTTGTGTTACATTTTTTAGATTAAGTAAATTTTTCAGCAACCATAATATCTAGGCTCATTTTTATTTGGTGCTTAAATTACGTGCAACTTCAAAATGGTCAATACAATGTAGATAGTTCTTGTTGGGACTACATGCCAGTTGGATTCACGTTTTTGGAATTTCTTACATCTCATCTATCCCAATGAGCTCAAAATTAAGGATTCCACAGACACTGCTAAGTCTGCATTTTATCTTGACCTTCACCTCGAAATTGACACCAGAGGAAGATTGAATACAAAACTTAACGACAAACAGGATGACTTTGACTTTCCAATCGTCAACTTCCCATTTTTGAGCGTCAATATTCCAGAAGCGTATGGAGTATATATTTCACAAATCATATGTTATTCCAGAGCTTGTGACATATACATTGACTTCCTGGACAGAGCCCGGCTCCTGACAGAAAAGTTCCTCAGACAGGGGTATGTTGCTCCTAAGTTGGAGTCATCCTTATTAAAGTTTTCTGGACGTCATCATGACTTGGTTGACAAGTATGAAAAAACCAAAGAAAATGGACCTGTTTCATTGATTTTATCTCTTCCTCATACTGGATTTGACATGGGCAGCATGGCAGGTGTCCTGCAGGAAACAGAGACTGCTTACTCTTCCGGAGCACCTGAGTCTACCCCCGGTTTTTTGGTGTGGTCCATGTTCATATGTTTTTAGTTTTTAATTGTAGTGCATGTATTGCTTTGGCCTTGTCTTCATTGTTCTTCATAGTTTGGCAGTTGTTTCGATTTTCCCCTCCTTTGAATATCACTTTGGTATTTCTTGACTTTACCTATAACCTGAGCTTTTCCTGAATTTTATACTTGAATGACTGGTGTTTCATTTTCATGATTAAGTACATTTCTCAGTAATTTAGACCTATCATATATCGTTTATAGATAGTTCTTATTGTATACATGCCAATCTAACACCTCTGAGCTGAATTTCATGCTTGAGTGACTTGCAAAACATTTTCATGCATTTTCCAGCTGGCCTTAGACACAATTTTAGGCTTTTCAGTGACATACATAAGATATTTCAGACAAGTGTCACCTTACCATAATTATTTCTTTCAGTGCATTTCCTTTGACTTACAATGTCGGGTATCAGACAATCTTTATTCTTTAATGTCCATGTGCATACTCAGGCGAGATATTTAGTGTGACCACTCTCGTTATTTATATTATTTCACATAACATTCATGTAAATGTGCCTCATATTTAACTAAGAATGTTATAACTTATATACCTTTGTTATGAAATGAAAATGTAAGGATATGGAAAATACATTAATGAGACGGCATCCCATAGGTCAGTAAACACAGGAAAAAATTGAATATCTCTGTTTTTATTTTGCCTTCAGCAAGGAGCAACAAGTCATGCCCACTATGAAGCTAACAAAATGTATTTGAAACCTTCATATTAATTTTACAATTAATGTTTCTAATTTTCTAATTGTCTAAAAAATGTAAAAAATTGTGTGAAAGGATTACGTGTAGTGCCATGCACAATTTATTAAAAATGGCATTAGTGTCGGAGTTCAAACATTAGAAACAAACCCAAAACACAATATAAAAAAAGTTGAGCAATGTATATTAATATAGCCATGACTTGATTATATAGTGTTTTAATGTTTAATGATTTATTTAACTTGGAAATCTACATGTAATATTATAGAAATGAGACAAGGTGCATTGTTTCTACCAAAAAAAAAGAGTTTTATTTCAGTTTTAAAATAAAGAAATGTTCTCGATTGCTTTTTCAGCTGACGAATGTTCCAGGAATTGCGTTTTGGTCTTCGCTTCGTTATCTGAAATTCTTAATTCTACATGATAATCCTCTGGGAAAATATGAAACTCTACAGAACATCGCTACATGTCCCAATCTGATTGGTCTTACAATGTATGACACGCCTCTAAGTCTGAAGAGAAATTATCGACACCATGTAGTGAACAGCATTTGGTCGCTGAAGGCATTAGATCATTATGTGGTATCAGATGAAGAGATTATCGAAGATGCTGTATTTGGTGGTCAATTTGGAACTTTAAATGAAGAATTTAGAATTGATCTCTGTCCTCGGTGGTATGCGGTAAGTATTTCTAAGTATTGAAATAACTTTTTTTCTTGGGTGTTTCAAAGGATTAGACACACATATATTAGAAAAAAGGCAGCAAGCAAATTATTATGAATTTTTTTTTAAATTTGTATAGGCAAAAAAGTTTTGAGACGTAATGATACCGCATAATAATTTCCGGGATTGAAATCACTGTCCTTCCTTAAAAATCAAATGGTTTCTCTCCAAATGCTTCATTTATTGAATGTTATAGTAATCCAAACAAAAATAACCAGGGAACAAATCATGTTAATAAATTATATATAAACTATGATTTGTTAATGATTTATTTATGAGAAAACTTCACATGCAAATGAGCTAAAAACTCATTTATGCAAATCAATTAACATATCAGTAATATATAATAACATATAAACACAAGATAATCACAAAAGACTTATTTATTTATCATTTATCTCAGTAATAAGTAACAAATCAGTAATAAGTGATTTCAAACTGGTAATAAATCAGTAACAACATACTTTTCATTAATAAATGTGGTTCACAGAAAATATATCATTTCAGGAAAAAACCATATATATTTTAGGAAAAAATAGAAAATGATTTATCCGAATCCATTTATTTGAATTTTTTCAAACTGATTGGTATTTTGAAATGGGAGACAACTCTTTACAAGCATAAGAATTGAATTCTTATTTCACTTTTTATATTGATGTTGAGTTAGAATTTTACCTTTCTCACAGTTTTCATCACCCTCCCAAGTCAGGGTTCGTTCGTTCCTACAAACTCCTGACATCACACATTCATATTTTACAGGTCAGAAGTGAAAAAGTTTCATTGGTTACTTTTTTATGTCAGAAGAGAATCCATTTGCATCATAGGTAGAATTTTCTAGGTCACATGCCAGGCAGCGATATGTTCGACCCGCAAAATATGAATGTGTGATGTCATGGGTTTGTAGGAATGAAAGTGGATACAAAACCCTGACTTGGGAGGATGAGTTTTCCTGAAAGTTGAACAATAAACAATATTTTATTACATAAATGTTATACTTGTTATTGCTAAAAAAAATGGAATATTTATATAAAAAAGGTTTAATTCATACCCAGGTTTCACAGAATTGAATGAAAATTAAGTCAACCAAAAAAATGTGAAGTTTGTTTCTGGTTACTTGGCTTTTTTCAGGGAAATTTGTAAATTTCTGTAAAATCAGGATATATGGTGCACGGCTCAACCAGGAGGGCAATACATGCATAGAATTTGCCTTGTAGTGTTTCACTTCGCCCAGTCCATTGGTGTAATTATGTTATACCCAAAATATTGTGGTCTGAATTGATTGCCATAACTAGTATATGTTTAATGTTTTTAATGACAAAAACTGTTGAAACATACAGTATATGTATAATCTTTTAAACAGGATGGGACATTCTGGGAAGAAATGGCACTTATCCGGAAAACTGAATATGAAATAAACAAAATCTTGGCTCACCATTCACCAGTTCTTATTATACAAAGACACATAAGAGGCATTTTGACCAGAAAGAGGTAAATATTTAGAAACATTAATATATTATATATAGAATCTTACTTCGAGAGCAGTTGATTATTGTATGTCTACATCGAATATATTAAAACCCTTGGGCCACATGTAAAAATACATGTATGTTTGTTTCCCCTCTCCTGACTCTACATTTCAGAGGAGGGTAGGTAGGTTTGTTTGTTTAGTTGGGGTTTTATGCCGTTTTCAGCACATTTGGCTATTTCACGGTGGCCAGGTTTTATTGGTGGAGGAAGCTGGAGTACCCAGAGATAACCACCGACCTTCGGTAGGAAGATTGGCAATCCTTGTCAATTTAGATCGGAGTCGAACATACCCCGCCACAGGTCAGATTCGAACTCACAACCTCAGTGTTGACAGGCTAGTGATCATTAGTTGTCATGACAAACTACCTAGACCACTTGGCCACCGAGGCCCCGGGTAAGTAGGTAGGTCAAAAGAATTTTATATTATTGTTAATTTCAAAGACCATGAGCAAGACCTAATGCTATAAGGTTTGGTTCCCTGCTTAATCTGGTACGACATGAGAATTACATCTAATCCTAAAAGTTCTTGATTTTAGATCGAATCCAATGAGAAAATTTTAAAAACTTCTGGTCACAATAAAGCGCAAACTGGGTCCAGGATTTGATCCGAAATTGATCCAGAAATTTAAAAAATTTTACAAAAAAGGTGGAATAAAAACTTTTGAATCGGTCGGGCGAGCAGAAACAAACAAAATTTTTATTTTGGCCTTGGCATCACAATTTTTAAATACCATAGAGAAAATCCAAAATTTCATTGACCAGTCGGCGATCGAGATCAACAAATCACGTGGATTATCAGATTTTTCTCCAACTGATCGATTACCCTGCAATCAGCCCATCATATAACCAATATAAGCAGGAGATCTTCAGTGTTATTATTACGGTACAAACCATTCTATGCTTTTCTAGTATATCTATTGTCCTCCTCCAACACGGCGTATTTCTAAGCAATTTCAAAGCAAAAGAAATTTGTAATGGTACATGTGTAAAAGCAATTGAAAAAATATACTTTGCTAACATTTTTTCTTTTAAGAAATAATTCATGGGGGTTATAGTGTTGTAGTCATTTACATATGGGCTGGGCCATTATATTTTAATATTTTATACTGACCGATATATTCCTTGTGGAAAAATAAATTTTTTCTTGTCAAATTTACATAAAAGCTTCAATCTACACCCATGTGCTTAAAGTGGATATACAGGTACATGTAATTTACAGTGTTTATGACTGCATAAAATTATGTACATTTTCTTTTTTTTACCCAATTATTTCAGCTAAATTCTTCATACATTTGATATATGATATCCAAAATTGCTGCATTAGAATTTGAAAATGAATATTAAGGAATATTAGGGGTGAGTTTCAATATCACCAAAAAGCATTTTTTTTTTAAAAAGGTGAGTCTCAGCCCTTAAAGTGTGAGAATAAATGTCACACTGTATATAATGCATTATTTAAGACTTTTAGCAAATTATGTTAACTTTATTCTGCAACTTAACGTCTCGTGGAAATTTATATTGGTATATTTACAGATTTGGATATTTTGGTCAGAAATCGCAGAGTTATCAACGTAGTGAACCACACCCACAAGATACTGTTCCCCCACCACCTAGTACCTCTCCAGCATTTATTTTCAGTAATCAGGAGGGTGTTATCATGGACTACGATTCCTATGTGAAATCTAAGAGACCTGATTCATCAGCTCCAAGTGATTTGACATCAAAGGTCAGTTGTGTAATAGTGATGATGAGTATGATTGAAAATCTGTTGATTATTGCTAAAAAATTTATAACCAATCTCAAATATGAATTAATTCATTACTCTAATAAACAAGTATATATGTGTCCAATGCACACAACATGCCCTGCCAATGATGTAAGTATTTACTAAATAGAATTACATTTGTATATTGTTGACTTTGAAGTCCCTAACGATAGGGTAGATGAAATACTATCTCTCAGTACTTCATGAAAAAGTACCTTCTACTTGAACCTTAACCTGGATCTAATATTGAAATTCCATAAAGAAATTCAAAGTTGATAACCCATGACCTCAAGGTGACAGCATCCGTTTCGCATCCAAATGCTGCTGTTCATATCACAAGCTATCCATGTACAAACTTTCAGGATGATACCATAACTCCTTCATAAAAAACTACCTTAAACCTGAACCTTAACTGGAGAACTATATGCCCGGCCTGCTTTACAGCTGGAGCATAATAATAATTTTTTAGGGCATATTTGCTTTTTTCAGTGTCCTTCATTTACTTACTGATGTGACTTAAAGAAGTCCAATTTAAAAGTATTTTGTAGGTTTTCATCTCCACCTGACACTCAAAAATTGTGCTACCTGAAACATTTTAATTTTCAAAGGAATTAATTTTCACCAGAGACTTTAAATTTGGTATTTACCAGACCTCCTCTAAGCACACTGAATTCAGGAGTAAAAAAATTGTCCTTGTGGACTGTTACCGTTTGAGCTAGCCCATTAAGCTTAGCATCAAAGTATACTTATACTTGTTTACAACTGATTATATCCAAGATTGGCCAAACCATTTTTAACAAGGAACCAGTCATGTCAGCATTCCTATCAAATATTGTAACCCGGTATTATCAGTTGTCAAGTCTTTTTTTGCCTTGCTAAAATAGCATGCCATTTGAAAAATTGTTAAAAAATCTTTGAAAACTCCTTGAATTTCTGTTCAAAATCTTTATAGAAACCTTGAATCAAGAACTATGAGTCATCAGGAGCATTGTCTTGGAATCAACAAATTATATACAGATATCATGAACCATACTAAGAGTAAACTGTGAGCATCATTATTAACAAAGATGTTTTCTTTTTTTTTCAGAGGGATGAACCACACCCATCACCACAACCTCAGACACCTCAAACTCAAGATGATATTGAGGCTCCTAAAAAAAAGAAAAACTTATTGATTAACTTGGCTAAGTTGCAATCAGGAACATTTTCTACCTTGTATGATGAGGCAATTGCTATAGAAACCATTTTACCCGAATTAACTTTCGACACTGTTGCTACTCCAGCGGAAACTAAACGAAGTCGAAGAAGAAAAAAATCAGAGCAGCAAAAACGAATCATTAAAAGTGTGAAACAGTTTTTTGGACCGGTTGTTGAATCTGCTGATAAAAAAGAAATGGAAAAAGAAGTTGACGAGGACACTCCTGTAACACAATATCGTCTGAGAGGTGTACGCCCAGAAACTGAGTATATTGATCCCAAAACGCAACTTATTCTGTCCAATCAAGAGGCCGGTAGGATGGTTAGAGACGCTGAAGATGAAATTCATATAAGAGCTAACAGTATGCCCAGACCCAAAATTACTCCTCGAAGAAACATAAACACAGATCAAAGAATATTTTCCCGAGTGCATGGCACGATGGGAATTTCAAGTCTTTTGGCTGTTCATCAAGCGTATCGCGACAGGGAAAAGGCAGAAAGGACAGCGGCCAGAATGGAAAATATTTTGAACTTAAGAGATGAAAAGGATAGAGCAAAAGAAAGGATACGTTTATTTAATGAAGAAAAACGTAACCAAGCATTAAGAAAGCGAGACCAGGAGAGGGCACAAATGCTTGAAGCTTTGGAAAGGCGTGAAATGAAAAGATTGAACTATTTGGACAAAAGGCATGACCTCAAAGCAAGGTTATCAGATATGTCAAGGTCATTGAAAGCAGACTTTACCTTTATCACAGAATTTAGTACTCAGCATACGTCTGTGTCCAACGCTTTAATGAGACACGACAAACAGACGAAATTTGAAGATCGTGTCACAAGTAAGTCAGATTTTGTGCAGAATTTAAAATCTTCCAAGCAAGATCAACAAGAAATTGTTAAAAAATATTTAGAGCATCGTCAGATGATGAGACAAACAGAGTCAGCCTTAGCAAGATCTGACCTTGATTCAAGAATGCTTCAGGAGGCAAACGAACGTTTACTGGAAGCAAAGACAAGAGTGGCTCAGCAGAAGCAGAGAAAAGAAACAGTGAAAACATTTTACCCACTTCCTCAAGCTGTTACACCTGGTCCTAATGCAGAAAATGCAGACAGAATGTCAGCGCCTGCTCGGTACACACCAGCGGCATCAAAGTTTGAGGCAAATGTCTTAGTAGCTGAGGGGCGAATCGGGAAACATCCTACAGTTCTTGTGTGAAAATAACTTTTCTAAATTGTGCACATTCTGTGTGTTAAAAAATACTTTCATCATTGTCAGCAAATCACAATTTTGCATAAGATATGACAGTGAAACTTTGCAACCATCAGGATAGTCCAGATACTAATTTAAATTTGTGTGTGTTGAAAAATACTTTCATCATTGTCAGCAAATCAAAATCTTGCATGATGAGATTTGATAGTGAGACTTCACAACAATCATGATGGTCCAGATAGTTCAGTTAGCGAATTTCAATTTATTGTGAATATATATTTATCTAATTGTAATGTTTGTGTGTTAGTTTCTTAATTATTAGTCATAATTCTAGTCTGTAATTTTTGCAAACCGGTTTAAACTTCTGTTATTTGTCAATCCAAAATTTTGCATTTCATTTCCAAATGATATCTCAAATTTTGTGCAAACCGATGGGAATAAAATATTTGCAGATTGAAGGAGTAGGGAAAGGAGAGATTGATTTTTAGATCAGTAGATCAGGGTCACTTACTAAAAATGGAATTTTAGATATGCGGATGGAAGGAAAAGAAGCATCATGTTTTAGGTCAGTAGGTCAGTAGGTCAAATGTCAATATCACTGTTACTGGTTCTAAAAGTAAAATTTGTGTTTTAGGATTTGGAAGGGGAAGAATCCTATTGAATTAGAGATCAGGAGGTCAAGGATCAAACAGTCAGTCAAGGTCACTGATACATATGTCACTTGGGTTTGCTTTTGCAAAATAGATTGAAACTTCTCTAGATAAAAGGAATAGGGAAGAAGTATCCCATTGAATTAGAGATCAGTCAAAGGTCAAGGCTTGAACATTTAGTGAATAAATGCATATTATTGCATTTCTGTAAGTTGTTGTTCCATTTAAGGATAATACTTGGATTTAATGTAGAACATTGTATAAATGAACAAAAAGAAGTTTAGGATCACAAATTTCATGAATGAATTTTGTTTATGTTTATCTATGATTTGAGTCATGAGGAGTTCATCAGAAATGTTTGAGTTAATTGTTATGTGAATTTTTTACTAGTTGTCCATGATGTCATTGCATACATGTACTTATAATATCCTTGATAATAACGGTAATAAAAATATTTCATTTTTCAAAAGTGGTCTTTAACATTTTTTGTTGATTACATTTTTAGGCCACACTAAATTGATCTTTCGTTCTTTGGATTTTGTCCCTCCAATTTTTGGACTATGTAAATTTTAAGAAGAAAAAATTTTGCTGCTTCATTTTTGTAAAAATGCGCCCAAACTGCTTCATTTTTCATGAAATTAAAAACAAAGATTGTTTGCCCGCTCATGAAATTTTGTAAAACTTGGATTCCCCCCCCATTTTTACAATATTTAGGTTAAAAAAAAGTGTGGGGCGTAAATTTGATCTTCTCCCAAAAAAAACTAGTCCTCAAGAAAAATAAATTAAAATTAAAATTTCACTCACTCTCACCTATTTTTATTATCCAAAAATCCAAAGAACTAAAAATCAATTTGGTATGGCCTTATAGTACAATATTGTTTAAACCGGGTTAGGGCAAAGATGAAATATTTGTTTTATCAGATAAAAAGCTTTAATTTGTATATACTAAGCATTAAATAAGACAACATGTATCTTATTATTTAGTTTTTTGCACTATAGATATAAAATTGAATTTATTTAAATAATATTTTCCTAATTTATTTTCTATCCTTCTTGTTATGAAGTAATATTTTTAGGATTGATATACATATTGTAATAAATAGTTATCGTTCAAAGTTATAAACTACCTAATATTATTAACTTTGAAAAAAAAGATTGATATTTAAAATTATACCAGATCAGAAAATCAAATGATAATCTGATATCCCACGTCTGGGTACATACATAACTGAATAGCTGTTTAAAGTCTTTGAAAATATAAAATCAAAATGGACTAAGCCTGCAGTAGCAAAATATTTTGTACAACAGGTTTTGATTTTCGTAGTTAAATGCAAAATTTTTTAGCAAAAATAGCATTTATCTCTTACAGTTGTATATTTATCTTGAAATTTGCTTAGATAAAGCTTTTTAACATCACTACAAAAAAAGATTGTACCCAAAGCAGAGACAAATACATGTATATACATTATATGTTCTTAATAAAAATTCTTGGCATTGCATCTAGCCGATTTTCGTAGCCCCAACTTTTTCCCTTTCTTTCCTTGAATAATAAAACTTATATAAACCGGAAACTTTGCATTCCGAATTCCAACTTAATCATCTGGTTCCAATACACTAAATTACTGTTAGATTACCTGTCAAAACCGATCTATCAATCAACGACTTCAAATATTTGTTACCGTTATTGATGGATTAGTAATAACACAAGGTCGTAAACCTTAAGGTTCCCTACAGGTAAATTTTCTATCTTATGGTAAATAAGGGAAATTAAATTAGTGAACTTTTTTTATAACCATTAACTGTTAAAACAGTCGTAAATCAAATGTTGTTTAAATATGAAAAGCACACCAAAGAAGAGAGAAATTGATGTTTTAAATTTAAATACTTTGTTGCCAAAAATGACTTTTTATATTATCAACATGTTTTCTTCTATTAAAAAAGATTTATTTATTATTTATCTTCTGAAAGAAGTGATAACATGCCTCACTTTATGTGTATCTTTGTCAATGAAATGTAACTTCCGGTCTTGGAAAACCCTGAATATCAACCTGTCCACTCTCTAAACTGGCCTTTTTTGAGGGCCCGAAGGGAGCAGGTTTAAACAGGTTTTACTTTATCAATATCAGCATTACATTGACGTTAAATTTCATCATTTTGTTTGAAGACATATTGGAATTGAGAAAAAAATTTAATTGGGAATTAAAAAGTTTCCTCTGAACCTTAATTTTTCAAAAATTCAAAAGCTGGAGAAAAAAGCAGTCTTACATATATGTTAATTTCCAAATTCCAACAATTTTCCAAATGTAGACATTTTCCTTACAAACTTATTGTTTTACTGGTACTTGATTTTTCATATCTTGTACCAGTCATTTGACTGCAAGATATATATACATGTATATAACGTGTTGAATATCTGTGATAAACTTTTGTTATGTTTTTTGATTTTTTTAAGATTTTTTATTAGAGATCTTTGTTATATTGTTTTTATATTCTCTTTATTTCCTATGTTTTGTATATGTAAAGCAGTTTTTAATAAATAATTCTAAAACATCCCATTGGCTGTAAATTCACTAAGCAAGTATAGAATCCCACCTGATACAGGGCGCCGAATGGGACTTGAACTTTTTGTAATCAAAATCAATTTTGTGGAAACAAAATTCAATTCTGTCATAACAAAATCATTTTTGTCTTACAAAACTATGTGATACAGACTTGTTTTATGAGAACTTCAATTTTGTAATGACAAAATTCATTTTTGTCATAACAAAATTCAATTTTGTCAAATAGGTATGCAAATATAAACTTATTTGCATACAAAATTGACTTTTGTTACCTGTTATGGAAATTAAAACACAAAAGTCAATTTTGTGAGACAAAATTCATTTTTGTCATGACAAAATTCAATTTTGTCAAATAGGTATGCAAATGTGAACTTATGTGAGACAAAATTGAATTTTGTGTAGACAAAATTGAGTTTTGTTAGACAGAAGTGAAAATTTAACACAAAATTGACTTTTGTGACAGAAGTCAATTTTGTATGCAAATTTGGATCTGCAACTGATTTCTCTCATCACGATTTTGTAAGAAGGCCTGTCATTGGATATAGTAAACGCGGGTCTCGCAGGCTCAAGGACATATCATATGGGTGATGTGCTATTCTGCAAAAGTAAGTAATATCTAATAAAGTATATATGTCAAATATAGGACATTTTGTGAAATAGTGATTATTCTAATATGACGTCCTTCTTTTGCTTTAATGTCAACAAACCCATGTTACTTATGGGATACACGTAATTGACGTCACAATTGAACAAAACCCACTTTTGTCCGTACAAAATTGAATTTCGAGTACAAAACCACAAGAGTCCCATTCGGCGCCCCGTAATGTAAAGCTGAAACAGAAACAGAAATAGTTTTAGGTACGGGGTGCCGAATGGGACTCTTGTGGTTTTGTACTCGAAATTCAATTTTGTACGGACAAAAGTGGGTTTTGTTCAACAAAAATGAGCATACTACAAATTTAAATTTTGTCATACAAAATTCATTTTTGTATCACAGACTTTACTTTTGTTACGTAATTTGAAAATTGGGCGACAAAAGTCAGTTTTGTATGCATATTGGTTTAGTTTGGATTCTGTGAACTAATTTGCATACAAAACTGAGATTTTGTCACAAAATTCAATTTTGTGTTTATTTTTATGTAGACAAAATTGAGTTTTGTTAAACAGAAGTGAATTTTGTGTCACAAAAGTCAATTTTGTGTCACAAAAGTCATTTTTGTCACAAAATTCAATTTTGTGTTTATTTTTGTGTAGACAAAATTGAGTTTTGTTAAACAGAAGTGAAAACTTGACACAAAAGTCAATTTTGTATGCAAATGAATTCTCTCATCACGATTTTGTAAGAAGGCCTCTCATTGGATATAGTAACCGCGCATCTCGCAGGTTCATGTACACATCATATGGGTGATGCGCTATTCTGCAAAAGAAAGTATAAATACCTAATAAAGTATATACGGCAAATATAGGACATTTTGTACAATATCGTTTATTCTAATATGACGTCCTTCTTTGACTTTAATGTCAACAAACCCATGTTACTTATAGGATACACGTGATTGACGTCACAATTGAACTTCCGACGTCAGTTGTTTTTTAAATGACGATTTAGAGTATCGGTTTTCGATAACAATGCGCGTGGTTAAAATAGACGTATTTCGCGAAATAGCACATGTTTTCTATTTATCGGTATGTCAAGGACAGAACATAAACTCGCTTCAAGCATCGTAATTTTGAAAATTAAAATATAGTTTCACATACAAATGGAAATTACACCAAAGCATATTAAAACAAAGTAATCTCTATTTCAGTCAGGAAAATAGTAAACCTAAAAATATGAGGTTTTTTGTTTATTTAGACAGTATATCTTCTTCTAAAAACATTGAAATACAACATGTATGTACGATTATTTATCTCTGGAAAAGGAAGGGGGATAAGTTGGGGGTCAGAAAAATCTGAAATTGGAGAAGGGGGACCAGAGGTTTCTTTATGTAGGAGGGATCATTTTTATTTTTTTTATTTTTTTAAATTTTCTTTTTCAAAAAGCACCAACATTTTTTTTTTCGATCCTCTTTTGAAAAACCACTGACGTCGGAAGTTCAATTGTGACGTCAATTACGTGTATCCCATAAGTAACATGGGTTTGTTGACATTAAAGAAAAATAAGGACGTCATATTAGAATAATCACTATTTCACAAAATGTCCTATATTTGAAATATATACTTTATTAGGTATTACTTACTTTTGCAGAATAGCGCATCCTTGAGCCTGCGAGACCCGCGTTTACTATATCCAATGACAGGCCTTCTTACAAAATCGTGATGAGAGAAATCAGTTGCAGATCCAAATTTGCATACAAAATTGACTTCTGTCACAAAAGTCAATTTTGTGTTAAATTTTCACTTCTGTCTAACAAAACTCAATTTTGTCTACACAAAATTCAATTTTGTCTCACATAAGTTCACATTTGCATACCTATTTGACAAAATTGAATTTTGTCATGACAAAAATGAATTTTGTCTCACAAAATTGACTTTTGTGTTTTAATTTCCATATCAGGTAACAAAAGTCAATTTTGTATGCAAATAAGTTTATATTTGCATACCTATTTGACAAAATTGAATTCTGTTATGACAAAAATGAATTTTGTCATTACAAAATTGAAGTTCTCATAAAACAAGTCTGTATCACATAGTTTTGTAAGACAAAAATGACTTTGTTATGACAGAATTGAATTTTGTTTCCACAAAATTGATTTTGATTACAAAAAGTTCAAGTCCCATTCGGCGCCCCGTATATATTCAGTATGAGATGTTGGTATTCAGAAAAACAGCTACTAGTCATATTTCAACTATTGTTTGTTTGTGAATTTGATTTGTACATAATGGCTGTGTTCACGTCAAACTCTTTCTCTACTCCAGACTTTATAGCTCTCCGTTCAGTTGAAACTAAATTAACTCTAGTTTCAAATGAACAGTAAGAGTTGCAACCCGAGTAGCTACCTGAGAGTACCCTCGTTATGGAAATATGTGATTGGTATGACCTCACTTAAGAGTTACTTGAGTTCAACTCTTTCTCCACCAAGGGTAGCAGAATGTTGTAAGCAGCCAGACCCGAGTTAACTGGAGTTTCCCAGCTGAACACAGCCAATGGTTGGAACCAGATTGTTCTATTTTACTTGACATTGTTCAACCTTTTATATACTGTGTTACCTATCTAAACTGAACACTGTGTAAACTGGACACCTGTCTCAACTGAATTCTTGTGTCAAAACATACACTGAATATTCTTTGTGTAAACCAATCACCTGTCTAATCCAAACCAATTGGGTTCATTGTTGCTTAAACTAGTTTTTATTGTATGTGTATTATTTCTTTATTGGATCACCTTCCAATTTAATAATTATTACCTCCCCTGATTTATAAGTACAGCATCATGCAATATACATGCAGACTTTTACCTGTACAATTGTGTTAAACCTATTGTTTAGAAGAACAGGTAAATTTGTTTATTTAAGGAATAAAGAGGACAAATGTACCTAAGGAGCAAACCAAAAAACGCAAACCTGGGAAGACAAATGAACAATCACAAGCACAACAAATAAACACTGAAAACTAAAAAACAATAAATAACACAAACACCTAAAAAAAACCAGGAGTGAACTCAGGTGCTCCGGAAGGGTAAGCAGTTCCTGCTCTGTATATGATACCCGTCGTGCAGTTCAACAAAGCCAATCCGGTGGTAGTCACAAATCGGTGGAGGTACATGAAATGTTACAACAGTGGGAACGGGTCCAACATCCTCTTAGATATTGGAACACTATAACGGTCAATCAATTTGTGATGATTGACCAATTTCCTAAGTGATGACATCAATAAACAACAGTTTGGGTAGATTGTAATTTCATTCATTACTGTTAAAAACCATGGGATGTAATTCACAGTCGGAAATTCGTGAATTATCTATCTTCATTCATCTTTCATCCTTCATTATTTGGATAAACGTGGGCTGTGTTGTTCAGACCAGTTTGGAAATTTGTGCTCACAATTTTTTGAGAATTTTGTTCACACGCGTAGAAATGAGGAACAAATAGGAAAATGCTTTCAATGCAAAATTTGGTTTTTAATTTACAGTTGACTCTTGTTATCTCAAAGTGGAAGGGACCAACAAAAATAGTTTGAGGAAATATAGGGCAAATTTTAATCTAAGGACCAAAACATTACTTTGAGAAAACAGAGTTTTGAGATAACGAGAGTCAACTGTATATCATTTAATTAAATAAAAGTATTTTTCTATATTTCTTGACAACAAATTAAGAAGTGGAAAGACTGTCTTCAGAAGGCGCATTCTAGGTGCAATACTTTTTCTAGTACAGGACTTGCTGAATTTGAATGTGCTTTTATTGTTATTGTTTTGTAAATCAAACTTATTGGGAGCCTTCCAGTCTCACCAAATTCTTTGGCCTAATAAATGAATTTTTTTCATAATGTTGCTTACTTTTTTAAAAAATTTAAACTGAGTATGGAAAATTTTCCAAATGTACATGTAAGTAGATTTTATGAGCAGCATGGCATGTGTCCTGCAGGAAGCAGAGACTGCTTACTCTTCTGGAGCACCTGAGTCTACCCCCGGTTTTTTGGTGGAGTCCATGTTGTTCATATGTTTTTAGTTTTTAAGTGTAGTGTTTGTAATGTTTTGGTCTTGTCCTTGTGTTCTCCAGAGTTTGTCAGTTGTTTTTGATTTCCCTTTCCTTCGAATATCACTTTGGTATTTCTTGACTTTATTGATAAAAGAAATAACACAGAGAAGATTTTTCTGGAGAAGAAAAAAAAAGGCTGTATGGGAAGAAATAATGCTAAATATAATAAACAAAAAGTAGTAACAGACAAATAACAGTTTTTGTCGAGCCTGCGACATTAGTCGCAGAAAGCTCGACATTGGGATAGTGATCCGGCGGCGGCGGCGTTAACTAACTTCTTAAAAGCTTTATATTTTAGAAGGTGGAAGACCTGGATGCTTTATACTTTGTATATAGATGCCTTATGTTACAAAGTTTCCGTCTGTCATATGTACATTGTCCTTGACCTCATTTTCATGGTTTAGTGACTACTTGAAAAAAAAAGTTAAGATTTTTTGTAATGTTAATTTCTCTCTTATTATGAGTAATAGGATAACTATATTTGGTATGTGCGTACCTTACAAGGTCCTCATCCCAAGCAGACCGTTTTCAATTGACCTCGACCCCATTTCAAGGATCAGTGAACAAGGTTAAGTTTTGGTGGTCAAGTCCATATTTCAAGTACTATAAGCAATAGGTCTATTATATTTGGTGTATGGAAGGATTGTAAGGTGTACATGTCAGGCAGGTGTCATCTGACCTTGACCTCATTTTCATGGTTCAGTGGTTATAGTTAAGTTTTTGTGTTTTGGCCCGTTTTTCAAATACTGTATGCAATAGGTCTACTATATTTGGTGTATGGAAGGATTGTAAGGTGTACAAGTCCAACTGGCAGGTGTCATTTGACCTTGACCTCATTTTCATGGTTCAGTGGTTATAGTGTTTGGCCTGTTCTTCGAATACTGTATGCAATGTGTCTGATAGCATTTACTTTCATTAGAAATACATGACAGGGCAAGACATTTTTGTGTGTCCACTTTTGTTTTTATAATTAAAAAAAATCAGGTTTGAAATAAAACAGAAACTGGTACTGGTGAAAAACACTATATTGCACTAAGTGTTCTAGATAACATATATTTGGTATCACAGATCTAAGGGAACAATTAAGTTTATAAATATAATCCAGGTCAACCAGATTCATATGAACAAGTCTTTATGTGACCAAGATCACATTAATTTTGTAAAGTTTTTATGTGACCAAGATCAATTCTATAACTGATCAATAACTGCAAGTGTGAAATCATTTGTTGTTGCATATCCACCAAGATCTTGTGTTTTAACCTAAAAGATAAATGCATTAAAATTTTACAAGTAGATACTCTGAAAAGGTAAGTTCACAATTGGAAAATTAAAATCATCAGATGTCGTAAACGTTTCATTTTTAATGCCTATTCATTCAGGAACAATTCTATACAATTTAAAACGGGTCCTCTACATACACCAAAATAATAAAAGAATAAAAGCAAATAATTTTAACAGATAAAACATTTATTGTGAAACAACCAGTTGCTTAAGTTCAATAACCTCTACACTTTCTCGCACAAACTATTATATACATGCAAGTCCAATCATCAAACAACTTGCATGTAAATTCTTATTCAATGTTGGATCTAAAATTGGTTTCATTGGATGACATTGAAAATTCTGAAAATCTATCTGGGGTGCTTTCCATTATCAGGTACGTATCGACATTCACTAATTCTTCTTCCCGTTCGTCTTGTACGTCATTTTTAACGAACCATTGTGGTATGGACCAAAAATGGAACACAAATCCTTGGTTCAATTGGAACGTACCGCATAATGGAAAGCACCCCTGGTTGATTATTTTTGTGTGTGATTTTTTTCGTAGTAATTTTATTGGTAATTATGTTTATATAGTTTTAAATTCTAGTCGAATGATCACCAGTAATGCAACCATCAAATCCAAAACAGATTTCAGCAAATACATGTATTACTAGAGGCTCTCAAGAGCCTGTATCGCTCACCTGGATTTAACTTGTTCACCTTGAGCAGAACTAAAAATTTAACTGTAGCAGTCAATTCGGCTGGTTTTCCCATAGAGTCATATGTTAAACTAAGTTTGGCTATGGTAGCCATCTTGACGTAGTCATCAAACACAATTCTGAAAAAAAACCATCTAAGGATCATTGCTGCCAAGTCTGGTTCAAATTGGTCAAGTGGTTTCAGACAATAAGATTTTTTAAATGAATTTTCCCAAAGGGTCCTATGTTAAACTAAGTTTGGGTGTGGCAGCCATCTTGGTTCACTGTCTGGGTCATCAGACACAATTCTGAAAGAGGGCATCTAAGGAACATTGCTGTCGAATCTGGTTCTAATTGGCCGTGTAGTTTCATAGAAGAAGATTTTAAAAATTCATCCCCCCTTTTTTCTATTTTTAGAAGGAACAACAATGTCAGTAGGAAGTCGGGAATGCCAGATATAATTTTTGGAACGGGGCCACCAAAGGATCATTCCACCAAAGTTTGGTTTTAAGGAAAGTTTACAAAGGATGACGATGGACGATGGACGCCAAGTGATGGCAAAGCTCACATGACCTTTCTTTGAGTTTTACATTGTCATTAGAGAAAAAGATTCTAAAATTTGCAGTTTAAAAATGAAAATTTAATTATCTTGAGTTGATAAATTTCATAAGCAACTGGTCATCGTTGTAGAATCTTTATTTATCCACTTGCCTGAGCAGTATAAATATATATAGATTTACAAATGTGAATCAAATGTGAATCAATGTGAATCAAAAAGAAATAGTTAAACTTACTTTCCCTGCCTTGATAACTTTATGTACAGCATCCTCTATCAGTTTAGCATGATAATCTAAATGAATATGTTTTAACAAATTACACCCGCTTAACATTACTGCTGTTGGATTGGCGATGTTTCTCCCAACAGCCTCGGCAAATGTGTGTCTAGCACCCTGAAAAAATTCCGA
Organism: Mytilisepta virgata; assembly: GCA_028015205.1. Lineage (NCBI taxonomy): Eukaryota > Metazoa > Mollusca > Bivalvia > Mytilida > Mytilidae > Mytilisepta > Mytilisepta virgata. Next base: position 1,478,928 of record JAPWFG010000023.1, read on the forward strand.
AATATTAAACTGATTAAATAATATTACAATGATATAAAACAATAATATTACTTAATACTGGTATTATTACATATTTTTTCTTACTTCCTTTTCAATTCTTCAGCTCAAAACCTTTAACATCTGTCAGAATGTGTATGACATGAAATGTACAGGGTTCCCACACTTTTCTGAACAAAACATTCCAGGGTTTTTTAGCATTTTTTCCCATTTTCAAGGGTGATAATTAAAATAATTTTACTCATTTTCTACTAAATGAAAGGGACTATGCATCTCGGATTTTCTGCAAATCAGTGTCTGTTACTAGTGTATTTATTCTACATAGTAACAAACGTTTTTATGATGCAGAAGTCATGACTAGTTTTGTCCCATCAACATTCAATTTAATACTACATAAACTCACTGCAGAACTTGCTGTTCCAAAGCTGTGTACGGATAAATTACAATGATTAAAGGGAAGTAATCTATTTTATCTTATGACTTCTAATTAACAATTTTAAGAGTTTATCCCGGTTTTTTATAAAATTTCAAGCATATTTCCAAGCCAAGGATGTCTGAAATTAAATTCCCTGAATTTTCCGTTTTCCAAGTTGTGTGGGAACCCTGCATGTAGTTATCACCAATAAATATTTCAAATATGTTACCTGTTCAAATATAGCTACATCCTGACTGTAACTTTCTCCTGGGACAACACCAGCCCCTCCCACCAATCCAGCCGCTAGGTTATCTACAATGTTTCCATACAAATTTGGCATCACCATGACATCAAACTGATGTGGATTTGACACCAACTGAAACATTCAAAAATCAGCTAACGTTAAAATTTTCACACAAATGATGATTTTACTCATGGATGATATAGACAATTATTGATATACCTCATCAAAAAACAGTAAAGTCAAACCTGTGTACTAGAAAAAGTGCTCTTTATGAGCTTTGTTCAAGACGGAGACATTTCAACAGTGCCCTTAATAGACAGTGATTTGCCATAAAAAGGTGTAATTTAATGCAGGTTTGACTGTATAGCACCATCATCATGATTCAACACAAAGTTATTACAATTATTATACATGTAAATTTTTACTTTCTTGTTGTATGTGTTTATATTATTTTTGGTGGTAGTTGCTCAGATCTACAATCATTTTTCACTGTTGCTTTCCCCTATACCTTAGTTTCCCTTACTTTCTCTTTGGATATGAACATAAAGAAAATTGACCTATGCACATTAGAGTTCCATTGACTCCAAAATAAATAGGGACCTTCAAATACCACATAATACAATATAGAAAGGAGAAGTAAACAATTCGAAAATTAAAATCAACACATTTGCAATGAAGGTTTCATTTTGAGTGCCTATACTATGGTGTCTTATCATGTCAAAATATCCCATTCTAAATATGAACTAGAGGCTCACTTGAGCTGGTATTGCCCATTAAGTGGCACTTTGCTCTATTAGTCCAATTGAAAGTGTAAGCTCTGTTGTACCTTAAGGCTGTTAAAGAAACACAAAATGTCAAATTTGACCTTTGACCTAAAAGAAGGTGCAACATTTGCATCATGAGATTCCTATCAACATCGGTGACCATCTGTCCTTTCTCAAACTGTTTCCATGGGAACTTTGAGCAGCTGCAGTCATCAGGTGAAGTGCTGAATGTCAACCAAAAGTGGTTGTTTGTAGAGGTTATTGCTGTCATCAATCCTGCAGTTTCGAAACATCTCATAATGTAGGTTCAGAGGAGAAGATTTTTGAAAATTGGCCAATCAAAACCAAAAATGTCCTCTGGGAACCATGTTGTTCATCCACCCAGAACCAAAGGTGGAAGAGGTCCTCCCATGCATCATTCCTACCTACAGTATTTTGGTTACAATCCACCAAGTAGTCTCAGAGTAGATCAAAATGTGAACAGTTTACAGATAATGGACACAGTGATGATATAAGCTCACATGGCCTATTGAAGGTTGTGGAAAAGGGATAAACTGACCAAAAAACAAATGACTCATTTCAATATCTCCAAATCCTTTATGATTGGGGACCCTAAGTAAATACAATGCTTACCTGCATACAACAGTTATCAATAATCATATTTTCAAATTTAATCTTTGGATAGAAACTAGCCACTTCTTCACAACACTGCAAAAACAGACCATCACCAAGTTTCCTGAAATCATAGAATTCATATTACAGATGAAACAAGAAAATATATTTCAATTTACAAATCTGTCTCTGATCAATGTTTGCTGTTTGATTTACTTCAGTTAAATTCATAATAAATCGACTTCTGCAGTCTGTAACTTTCAGGTAAATGTCAGCGTTGTGTAATTTTAGTTTAGTTTAGTTGGGGTTTTACGCCGTTTTTAGCAAATTTGGCTATTTCACGGCGGCCAGTTTTTATTGGTGGAGGAAGACGGAGTACCCGGAGAGAACCACCGACCTTCAGTAGGAAAATTGGCAATCCTTGTCAATTAAGATCAGAGTCGAACACACCCCGACACAGGTGAGATTCGAAGTCACAACCTCAGCGTTGACAGGCTAGTGATCATTAGTAGTCATAACGAACTACCTAGACCACTCGTCCACCGAGGCCCCGTTGTGTAATTTAAAGTCAATTTATGGATATAGGATTTATGTACTAAACATACATAAGATTAGTTCCGTGTGATACATACATGATTATTCTTTAAATAATACATGATTTTATAAAACTTTTTTTTTCTAAAATTATTTTTTTATCTGTTGGTTATTTATTGATGAGTATATTGAATACTGTAAGATACTTATTATTTGTGGTACATCAATTATCTATGAATTTTTCGGACAGATCAATTCATGATTTTAAGAACCCAATAAAATATAAATCGTTCTTACAATATAATATTTGATTATGCATTAAATAGATATATATGATATTAGCTTTATGTGTTACCTACATGATATTAGCTATAAGAGATACCTACGTGATATTAGCTTTATGTGGTACCTACATGATATTAGCTATAAGAGATACCTACATGTACATGATATTAGTTCTATGTGATACCTACATGATATTACTTTTAAGTGATACCTACATGATAATACTTTTATGTGATATCTACATGATATAAGCTTTTTGGTGATCCATACATGATATTAGCTTTTTGGTGATATACATGATATTAGATTTTTGGTGATACATACATATTAGCTTATGTGATACCATATGTTAGCTTATGTGATACCTACATGATATTAGCTTATGTAATACCTACATGATATTAGCTTTATTTGATACCTACATGATATTAGCTTTATGTACAGCTGTCACCTTGTTTCTGTTATGTCTCATGGCATAATCAAAAGCAAACTTAGCAATTCTTTTGGATTTCTCTCTAGTAATGATCTTTAAGCTTTCTATTACTCCTTTTACACTCTGAAATATATATTAAAATTTCATCATGCAACTGTCTTTTTAAAAACAGACAAAAAAGAAAAAAGTTGGGGACCTTCTCAAATATATCTACATCCTGACTTTAACTTTCTCCTGGGACAACACAGCCCCTCCCACTGCAAACCAGATTTTATCCTTCATCACTGTATAAAGACGACCACCTGCACACACACCTCCCCAAACTAATCATAAGATTTTTCCGTTGAAATATCAAGTTAATCTAGATTTGTCATTTACTGAAGGATTTGGATATACTGTGTTATACCAAACAGTTATATAAAGTTCCCCTACATCTAAAATTCACTAAATTTAACTGGAGACCAATTTAACCTTCTACCCTCATGGACCCTGTATGCTTCACAATGCACAAGTTAAGTAACCATAGTTCAAAACAGTAAAAATATCAGTGTTTGTTCATACAAGTCCAAGCAACTGAGGTTGAATTTTTTAAGACCATATCAAAAACTTAAACTACGATATTTGTACCTCATGTTCTAGAGCGCTATATTCCCCTTCAGTCTGTTCCCGTATAATGACAAAGTCTAAGTTGTTATGTTTTGTCTTCAGACCGGGTAAACTTTTTATAACGACAACATTGGCAAATAGATCTAATTCTGTTCTGTAATAGAAAAAACTCTGAATGTTAAAAAAAACGTCATTGGATAAAGAACTGCGATAACTTAAATAAAGTGTAATTTCACATTTACATAGAGCAAAAATCTGTTAATAATTCAACCTTTCTTTTTTGTCGTTGTTTTTTTTATCTTATATGAAATACATGTTGACAAATAATATTGCAAATGAATGTTCTCACAAGACATACATGTATTAGATATATACATAAATTTCAAAGTTAGCAACAATTTTACATTGAACGGCATTATCGTTTTATTGTTCTTGCAATATCTAACTGTGGATCTAATGGCTGACCATTAAGTCAGGCGGCCTCGGTGGACGAGTGGTCTAGGTAGTTTGTCATGACTACTAATGATCACTAGCCTGTCAACGCTGAGGTTGTGAGTTCGAATCTAACCTGTGGCAGGGTATGTTCGACTCCGATCTTAATTGACAAGGATTTCCAATTTTCCTACCGAAGGTCGGTGGTTCTCTCCGGGTACTCCAGCTTCCTCCACCAATAAAAACTGGCTGCCACGAAATAGCCAAACGTGCTGAAAATGGTGTAAAACACCAACTAAACAAACAAACCATTACTGTGGATTCATTTATTTTCGTGGATACCAATTTTCGTGGATACAGGAAAAAAGGCATTTCGTGGGATACCTAAATTCGTTGATTTTTGGCTAGAAAAAAAATATAAAAAGTTGTTGAAATACTTAAATTCGTGTCTTGGCACATCAGATATCATGAAAATACTGCGACAAAACGTGCCGATTAGACTTGATATTGTAAGTAAAGTACTGATTTAAAGCGCTCATTAAACAAAAGTCTAACAAACAGATTCTTTAAATTTGTAACGGAACAATTAAAGCTTGTCACGAATTTAACAAGATTAACAAAATCCGTAATTATTTACTTATTAATTAGGTGTAAAATATATTTTGACAAAATTGCAATCACTTGTCACCAAATACCTCGGGGCATATACATCCATATTTTTAATCCGATTACGATCAATAATTTCTGCTTTATTATCTTTTGACAAGATGTTTTTACTGTAATTTATGAGAATGTCTGTATTGTTTAGGTCTACTTAGGATTAAGATTTTTCTTGAATGTTTGAACAAAAAAAAAAACGGAAGTGGATTCCGTGACAATTTACACGGTCAAACATTTTTAAAGAAAATTGTTTGAGCGTTTATATGTTACCAAAGACAAAATTACATGAAACACTGTATCCTCTGTGGATATAGCTAACTCATCATATGTCAGAATTCAAGTACATGCTGTAAAAACGCAATTGTTCAAAACTCTGTGGTTTCAAACTTCAGTGCATTTAAGCAAGAGGAAAATATTATTTTTCGTTGGATATTTAAATTCGTGGTTTACTGGGACCCACGAAAACCACGAAAATTGGTATACAACGAATATTAATGAATCCACAGTATGTTATAGTTGGTGAGGGTGGGTCATGTCGTGGATTAGTAACATCAAAACAGTCTTAATGGTTGTGCTTGATATAAATCATGCAGAAACAAAACGTTTAAGCAGAGAGTAGTTCAAAAGTCCCCAAAATACCCTCAGCATCAACTACAGTGTACTATCTGACAGTTCGATATTTGTCAATAAATATTCTCACCAACCTGAGTTTCATGTTAAGTGTTTGCAATATCCCTCCTTTGAAGTGTGTAGGTGTTGTTATAATGCCTTTAATGCCAACACCATTCCTTTTAAACGATTCCACTACTGTATCTAAACTGGAACTTTGTCCTTGTTGTACTTCACTGTAATATAAATTAATATAATGATATTTGCTGTACCACAATATATAAATAAACATAATGAGATCAGTTGTGTTTTATTGTAATGTAACTAAACAAAATGAGATCAGTTGTGCTTTATTTCTGTTAATAAATGCAATGAGATCAGTTGTGCTCTTTTGTAATGTTAATAAGCATAATGATATCAGTTGTACTTTATTTCAATGTTAATAAACGTAATGAGATCAGTTGTGCTTTTTTGTAATGTAAATAAACATAATGAGATCAGTTGTGCTTTTTTGTAATGTTAATAAACATAATGAAATCATGTTGTGCTTTATTGTAATGTAAATAAACATAATAAGATCAGTTGTGCTCTTTTGTAATGTTAATAAATTTAATGAGATCAGTTGTGATTTTTTGTAATGTAAATAAACATAATGAGTTCATGTTGTGCTTTTTTGTAATTTAAATAAATTTAATGAGATCAGTTGTGCTTTTTTGTAATGTTAATAAACATAATGATATCAGTTGTACTTTATTTCAATGTTAATAAACGTAATCAGATCAATTGTGCTTTTTTGTAATGTAAATAAACATAATAAGATCAGTTGTGCTTTTTTGTAATGTTAATAAACATTCTGTTATCAGTTGTACTTTATTTCAATGTTAATAAACATAATGAAATCATGTTGTGCTTTATTGCAATGTAAATAAATATCCTGAAATCAAATCAGTAAAAAGGAAGATAAAGAGTAAATATTGATGACAGAACAAGATGCCAAAACCTTGAAATTGGGAAGAATTCAGTATGTTATAGCGAGTGCTATAGGAGCATATGCATTTTCTACATATGGGTCATTTAGAAAAGTCTTTGTTTAATGGGGGCAGCCATATTGTGCTACATACTACGGCTAGAAAAAGTATCATTCGCCTGAAATGAAAGTAAGGGAAATAACCTGCTTCAAATTATAATTTTAGAGTCAGATTCGTGATACCGGAAATGAGTTTCTGGAAAGGGCTATTGCTGTGCCCGCATCATTGGCCACGCCAACAGCATATTATAGGAATATATGGAGACTAAAATTATCAAAAACATGCAATTTGGCTAATTCCAGAATACTTTCATGTATGGAACAACCTTCAGAAGTTCAGAATTAAGATATCTATATTTATGAATTGTATGGCCTTATTTGCATGCCAGCATGAAGAGGTTTAAGTAATTCATAAATGTAAGGATATGGGCTATGCTTAAACGAAAACATCCCATAGGACTGAACTCCGAAAAATGTTGTAACATATTACTTGGGGTCATTTTTTGGACTTCAAAAAGGAGAGAATTAGTCACATAACTGCCTTGTAAGTCAAACTATACAACGTACCCAAACCATATAATTTTCCAACATCTATAAGGTACCAACCTCAAAAAGTATTCTTCAAATTCTACTGGTACTCCTGCATGTGTAAACACATCTCTTAAACTGGTCATCATATCTGGTCCCACTCCATCGCCAGGAACCAGTGTAGCTACCTGTTTTCCAACTGGCTTGGCTAAAGGAGTTGCCTAAAAAAATCAGTCCACAAAATACTGTTTTAAGGTCAGAAATGATTTACATGTAATGTATACAAAACAAAATGAAGCTGAATGATAGAAAAGAAACTGATAACGACATTTCAAAGTAAATATTTGTAATTTCAGTAGTTACTTTGTAATAATACAGATGACTCTTTTTCCCAGGCCATAATCTTGCCGGCGAAATGACGATTTAAGTCGCCAAAGAATTTTCAAAATCGTTAAATCTCGCCGGCCTATTCATTTCTAGTGAAGTTGCTATCAAAATATTTTCCATTTTAAAATTTAACCAATTTTTTGTACCCCTAAGCCAAGTGGTTGAAAATAACAAATACCTTTGAGAGAGTAAATTGTCTCATCAAAATTTTGAGCTTAAAGTCTGTGACTTAATGCTGTCAGCAACATCCTTGGCCATAGCACAAATGGCTGTCATCCAATAAGATATTTTTTCCAATTATAATTTTCAATGTTTACATGCCCCCTAGGAGAAAATATATTACTTTAAAATTTCCTCAAAAATTCTTAGAAAAATTTAATAGGAGACAATACATCACTTGGGAGTTTTCTCAGGGAACTGACCTTATTTTTCAACAAAAATCTGACATTCTCATAGAATGGAGGACATTCAGGGTTCCCTTTTCTCAATAATGTGTCCTTTTTGTCCCAACCTGCACTCGAAATCTTAGCTGAAACAATGGGCTACCATGCTGAAAATCTGTATTTGAATATTCAGAGTGTAGGACCTATATGAAACCCACTGATTTCAAGAAATACCGTGGATTCATTATTTTCACAAGAATTATTTTTTGTGCTAAAACGAAAATTCATATTTTGTTGTTTTGTAGTAATAATGCATTATTAAATTTAAAGGAAATGGAAGGTGGAGAAAGGAATTTGACAAAGAAAGCATCAAACATGTGTTGGAAATAAATTGGAGAAATGAATATCAGTTGGTATAAAAAATAATGTATTTTGAAAAAAATTTGGGCTGGCTTGTGTCCCCAAAAAAACTAAGGTCTTGAACGCAGCAAACTAAATTTCAAAAATCCATACACTTTCTTGTACCAATACCTAATAGATTGGTTGCTCCCGTTTAAGATAAAATTTAATGAAAGACAGGAATATCTATATAATCTTACAGCAATCTGACATGCTGGAGCTGAACTATGAATACATTTCTCTAAAGTAGTCAAACCCTCTTGTTTCTGAAAAAGAATAAAAATACTTATAAAATATACAGAATTATAGTACTGACAACACTTTATGATATAAAAGCATTGAGGTAACAGCAATGGAGAATTTTAGTATTTTAACATCAAAGATCGTGTGAGGGATGATGCTTCCAAAATATACATTATTATGAGGTTTAAATTTCAAGTGTTTCTGAAATTTGAATTTTAAATTAAAAAAGCACATTTTCATCTAATTTTCAACCACATTTCACAAAGAACATTGTGTGTATCTTATCTGGTAAAAGCAATAGAAGTCCAGGAAATTGTTAATTTCATGGTCACATACAGTGTTGTGTCTTATGTAGTCTTATTAATTTAGGTAGAGATATTGTTTTATTGGAAAAAAATTACCGGTATGCATGTGTCAATGAATTTTGCCATTTTGAATGAAAAATTTAAGTGAAAATTTGAAATATCAATTTTTTAATTTGAACATGAAATTTGATAATTAAATAAAGTCACAAAATATGTAGGAAATAAAATCATAGGAAAAAAGTTTTCAATAGATATGAATGTTGTAGAAAAAGATGACAGTATGTTTTTGAGGATTAATATATGAAGTTTGGTTTTTTTAAATCACATATGGGGGAAAAGTCTCAATTATACATTTTTTATTACTATTTATCATTTTAAATATATTTTCTATCATTGTCTTTCATAAAATGAAAGAAAATATTCAATAATAAAAATACTATCATTTTAAAGTTTAATTTTAAATGATTTGTTTTATAATACATGTATATGGTGGTTACATAGAATTTATTTTTAAAAGGAGGAAAAATATACATTACAGATGAAATAAATTTCACTTTTTAAAAACTTGAGTTAAGCAGAAGTGAAATGTTCGACTTCTTCTTCCAAAATTTTAATCTTTCAAAATATATGGTGTGGCTTTTTCCATAAATTAATATGGGAAATGATATTTCTTCCGACTTTTTCTATTATTCTGAGTTTGCAATCTTTTTTTAATTATTTAACGTTTAATTATATATTGTGACTTTTACTTAGTGCACTGTTTATAGCGAGCGCGTAGGAGCATATGCATTTTTTACATATGGGTCATTTAGAAAAGTCTTTGTTTTAATGGGGCAGCTATATTGTGCTACATACTAAGGCTAGAAAAAGTTTTGTTCGCCGGAAGTAAGTAAACTAAGGGAAATAACTTGCTTCAAATTAAAATTTTAGAGTCAGAATCCTGATACTGGAAAGGGCTAATTATGATTGCTGTGCTCGCATCATTGGCCACGGCAATAGCATATTATAAAATATTTATTGTGACTATTTTTCCTGAAATTTACCCCTCAATAAAGGGATAGACGCTAAACTGAGGGCTTCTTCACAACCTATTTAGTCCAGTCAATCTAGCATAAATTTGACCCTAACCTTGAAGTAATTGCAAAAGAAGATTTTTAAGTTTTAATCTTTAGTATTATACCCCAAATATACACAGAAAAAAGTCCTACAAAATCTAACTTGAGGAAGATTAAAAAATCACGATTTTAAAATTCCTATTGACATTTGCATTGACAATGGGAGATAACTCTGCAAAAAAGGCAGAAATATCAATGAAAATTGATTCAAAATTACAACTTTACCGCTTTTATTCAGCAGAATGTATTGATTCTTGATATTTTAGCCGTCTTTAGAGTAGAACAAACAACTCTAAAGTTTTTTTCATATCTTTTATCAAGCTACAACCTATATTTTGTAATTCATTAGTTGACCATTTATTAAATTTTCAACTTGTCAAGGTAAAGAATCTCAAATTTAATAAAAATAATTAAGCATATATTCTTCTTTTTGTGGTTTAAAGTTTCTTTAAACAAGGTAGATGCTGATCAAATATAATTTACAGATATAAGCAATACCAATTTTTCACATTATTTTTTCAAAATGGTCAGAAAGCAACAAATTTGCAATTTCTTTTATGAAAAATGCGCAAAAAAAAATAAAAATACCGATAACATTTCGGTTTTGTACATTTCATGAGCAGAAGATTATATAATATAGTCAAATACGAACTTATAACCCCATCAAAGTATCATACTTTACATGAATTTTAAGAAAATCAACCAAAAACTGACAAAAAAGACTCATTTTTGTGGAGTTATCTCCCCTTTCCAATGTTAATTTCCATAGGAAATTAAAAATGCTGATTTTGAGTTTTCCTCAAGTAAGATTTTATGAGACTTTTTTCTGTTTATATTTGGGGCTTAATGCTATAGATTAGAACTAAAATATTTTCTTTTGCAATTAGTTTGAGGTTAAAACTTAGTCTGACTGGACTAATTACACACTAATGTCACTAGCTTGAATTAAATGCATAAGTGCAGATTCAAGGCAATCAAGCATTCAAGGACAAAAGGGGGAGGGGGTGGATTAGAAAACTAAATTCTCAAGATGGTAGAAAAGGTGCATATTAGCTAATTCCAGAAACTGATAAATTTCTTCGGAGTATAAGTAATTCAAACAGGCTGCATGGGCCATAATGTTTGACAGGACATTATATTTTTAAACTTGGTTACTTGGTCGATGAAAAGGATCTTTGGGCGAACCCTTCTGTAGTAAAGGTAACTTCTTATGTTTGAAAAATAATTACAGCAGAGAGATTAATATCTGTAATGCCAGGGCATGTATATAATCTACATTAAATTATTACATTTCGCATAAAACACGAAAAGCCATGTTTACAAAGTAATGTTGTCCTTCTCAAGGAGGCTGCCATCTTTAACGTCACAATACTACGGAGTGAAGCCTAAATTGTGCGCTGTAAGTCTCCGATCCCGTGTGCGACATCTCGCACACAGTTAATGTAACCAGAGACATATAAAACAATTGTTTTATATGTCTCTGATGTAACATAACAAAAATTATTTTGCACCCATCACTCGTAGAAACCTTAGTTAATACTCATTGATGATTTTTCACCGATACAGACTGATAACCATGGAAATTAAAATTATTGATATGGCAATTGTTTTTTGGAGTGTAAAAAAATCTCTCAACGTTTTGGATAAATTGCAAACAATAAATCATCAAATAACTGCTGTAGACTGTTATGATTTTTCTATCGACAGGTCATTTGGGATTCCTATGGGTGCAAACTGTGCTCCTCTTATTGCCGACATTGTTATGAACAATCTTTCCAAACCTCCTTAAAAGTGAAATACACACTCATGATAAATTGGTATTTGTAACAACAATTACAGGTATCTCGATAATTTACTTACTGTTGATAACCCCGATCGAGTTTCTTAAATATGCATTTTTTCCAGAAGAGCTACATTTTTTAACAAAGCTAATAGGAATATTAAATGTTTTTCTTTGTTAGATCTTACTAAAATCGAAAATGGAGAGCTACAGGTACTTACTAAAGTTTACGATAAAAGGGACGATTTAAATTTTCCAAAATTTTACTAACTTCCCCTTCTTGACGGAGACGCGCCTGTGGCACCATCGTATTGAGTGTACATATCACAGCTCGTACTTATCATGAACGCGTTTTCCGGTCCTAGTTTTTATTGTAATATCGTGAATAAATGCAAAAGTTTCGTTAATAACCCACAGAAACTTGGTAGTTAGTTAAGATAGTTTCACAGTAAGGAAATATGAAATTTTGTGTAATTCTGTAAAAATTACCCTTTCTCCCTGCAATAACTTGGACTTTAAATTCATACTGGCCTCCCACGAATAATGCCGATTTACACTGAACTCTGTGGCGAGATAGCATTAAACCCGTTATTGGAGTGATTTCAGAACTTTTCGTTTAGTAGAGCGACAGTATCCGACCTGCAACTGAATGAGCCTTAGCTAGTTTTACAGTTAAAACGAGCACATGCTGACCCTGCTATCTAAATTTTGTACCGTCGTCTAATTTTGAAGTTCCAGCAAGCGGCCACCTTGTTGGGAATCATACTGTATTTTTAGCTCACCTAGCCAAAGGCCATGTGAGGTTTTGCCATCACTTTTCGTCCGTCGTCCGTCCGTCCGTCCGTCCGTCGTAAACTTTTCTTTAAAAATCTTCTCCTCTGAAACCGCTGGGCCGATTGGTTTGAAACTTAATAGGAATGTTCTATGACATGTCCTCCACAAACGATCCTCATTTTATATTGATCCGATGAAAAACATGGCCTCTGTTGCTAAAAATAGAACATAGGGGTAAATTGCTGTTTTTTGCTAATAACTCTAAAACCGTTACAGATATCGAAAATCTGACACGCGGTAAAATTGATCAGCATGACGAGATCTACCTACCCTGAAATTTTGAAGGAATTTCCAAAACCCATTTAGGAGTTATTGCCCTTTTTTCATCAAATTTTCAAAATTTTAACATTAAAAAATCTTCTCCTCTGAAACCGCTGGGCCGATTGGTTTGAAACTTAATAGGAATGAACTATAACATGTCCTCTACAAACGATCCTCAATTTATATTGATCCGATGAAAAATATGGCCACTGTTGCTAAAAATAGAACATAGGGGTAAATTGCTGTTTTTTGCTAATAACTCTAAAACCGTTACAGATATCGAAAATCTGACATGGGGTAAAATTGATCAGCATGACGAGATCTACCTACCCTGAAATTCTGAAGGAAATTCCAAAACCTATTTAGGAGTTATTGCCCTTTTTTCGTCAAATTTTCAAAATTTTAACATTCAAAAATCTTCTCCTCTGAAACCGCTGGGCCGATTGGTTTGAAACTTAATAGGAATGAACTATGACATGTCCTCTACAAACGATCCTCAATTTATATTGATCTGACGTAAAACATGGCTGTCGTAGCTAAAAATAGAATATAGGGGTGGATGTGTTGTTTTTGGCTTATAACTTAAAAACCGTTACAGATTTCGAAAATCTGGCATGGGATAAAATTGTTCAGCATGACGAGATCTACCTACCCTGAAATTTTGAAGGAAATTCCACAACCCGTTTAGGAGTTATTGCCCTTTTTTCGTCAAATTTTCAAAATTTAACATTTTTCGTCATTTATCTCCAAAACTATTTGAGATAGAAGTGAAATGTAAATTTGAAAAATGTTTGCCATGTTGAGATCTACATACCCTGAAATTTTAAAGGAAATATCAAAACCCATTTAGGAGTTATTGCCCTTTTTTGTCAAATTTTCAAAATTTTAACATTTTTGCATTTATCTCCAAAACTATTTGAGATAGAAGTGAAATGTAAATTGAAAAATGTTTGCCATGTTGAGATCTACATACCCTGAAATTTTGAAGGGATTCCCAAATTCTATTTAGGAGTTATTGGTTTGTGTAATTTGAGGTCGGGTTCTGTTACATTTATTTAAGGTTCACCCTTATTCCTGGTCAATTTTATCAACTTCCTGCCAGGACTACCACCATCAGGGAACATATTTTAACATTAAACCTTATGAAAAATAAATCTTAAACAAATTTTCCCTGGACAATTGAACCAATTGCAACAAACTTGGTCAAATAGTTGATTAATTGTCCAATGAAAACCACACTCCAGGTGAGCGATACAGGCTCTGGTGAGCCTCTTGTTTAGTTTTTTTTATACACCAGCGTTTCAGGAAAGATACGGAGGAGGTTTGGGTACCCATGGCATAAAACCGGTTAACCCCACCACTACTCAGTGTCTGTACCTGACTCTCTGTTGTGTTCATGTTCGTGTTTTGCAAAATTAAAAATTAATAGAATTACTAAGAGTTCATTCCTTGTATTGCACATGGTAGATCTCCTTAGCAGAAATTTGGCTTCCTATTTCGGTATTTTTGGTTATGAGTACTTCTTGTTTTAAAATAAGTTTGGTTTTTGATCTTCCAAATGTTTCGGTTTTAATGCTGCTGATGAGATATAACTCCTTGAAATGCGTCGTATACAGCATAGTATAAATTTACTATATCTAATATTAGAATCTTTGGATTTTATTTTGAAACTCCTGGGACGATGCCTCTGGATAGTGGACCATAGGTCCCCCGAGGGTATTCGCCAACCCAGTCGTCAGACTTGTCTGACATGTTTATTCATTGATTTGTTATAGAAATTACCAGTATTTAGCAAAATTCAAAATCTAATATTAGTATCTTTTGTTATTTTGTGCTCTTTAATGTTATTTCTTGTTCGGAGTTCTGTCAGTTGGGTTGCTTTGATTGATTGGTATGTCATTGTTCACCTTTCCTTCTATCCATTTTTATCCCCGCGCTAGCGAAGCGGTGGGGATATTTTGCTGTTCGCCGTACGTACGTACGTGCGTGTGTACGTAACGTCCAGGATTATCTCAGGAACCATAAGATATTGAAAACTGAAACTTTGATCATTGTTAGCATGGTTGATTTAGATTGTGGCGAAGGTTTCGGAATTTTGGAATTTACCCTTAGGGCATAATTATGAGCCAAAAAATGGATTTCGCGATATCCAGTAAATATTGAAATCTTCTATCATATTTGGACTGTAATGCTGAAATTGAAACCATGACGAAGTATTACATACGGCAAATTCAAAAGTTGCATGAGAATTTTTCGGAAACCCCTGGGTGCATAGCAACAAGAGAGTTAAAAAATCACGAAATCGATTGTCACAGAACTCCTCTTACACCCTAAGTGGTAGAAACATAAAAACTGGTGCATTACTAGCACTTTAAAAGTTGTCTGTGCCGAAGGTTTCGGAATTTTGAAATTTGCCCTTGGGGCAGAAAAAATTTTCTGGAAGAGTCTCAGACTTATTAATTTTTGAAAATTACCAATTAACCATACTATCAGACACTAGCAGAATAATAGCTGTTAAATGGAATGTTTTTATTTAAAAAAAAATAATTCCAACTTTGGTAAATTTCCTGAAAGACTCTAAGACCTTCATTTTTTGGAAATGTATCTAGCAACCATGCATATTAAAACCCATTAATATCATTAGAGTTAAGGTTATCATTCAATTTTCCAAAAATGGAATTCCAAATTCGGTTAATTTCCTGAAAGACTTTAACATCTGAATTTTTTGGAAAAATACCTAGCAACCATACATATTTGTTTAAAAAATAGCAACAGCTGTATAGGGAATGATTAAATTTCCAAAATTAAATGGAATATTTGGCTTTCAAAACAATTCCCACTTTGGTAAATTTCCTGAAAGACTTTAAGACCTTCATTTTTTGGAAATGTATCTAGCAACCATATGTATTAATAACCATTAATGCCACAAGAATTAAGGTAACCATTCAATTTCCAAAAATGAAATTCCAACTTCGATAAATTTCCTGAAAGACTTTAAGACCTTCATTTTTTGGAAATGTATCTAGCAGCCATGCATATTAATATTATTAGAGTTAAAGTTGCCATTCAATTTCCAAAAATGGAATTCCAAATTTGGTTAATTTCCTGAAAGACTTTAAGATCTGAATTTTTAGGGAATGATTAAATTTCCAAAATTAAATGGAATACTAGTATTTGGATTTAAAAAAAATAACTCCAATTTTTGGTAAATTTCCTGAAAGACTCTAAGATCTTAATTTTTTGGAAATGTTTCTAGCAACCATGCATATTACTAACTATTAATGTCACAAGACTTGGGCTAACCATTCAATTTCCAAAATTGATATTCCAACTTTGGTAAATTTACACTTAATTAGTAGAACATGTCATCATAAAAACAGTTTATTACATGTATTTACATTATCAACGTATGATATCCTAATCAGTCACACTTCATTTAACATTATGACTACTATCTCACCTGTCCAATTCATTACTAAAGTTATTGTCACATCTGAGAAAAATTTCCTTTAGGGCATTTAATTTTGTGATTAACACAACAGTGACACGGGGATATGCAGCCACTGCTGTGTTTCATTTGTTTATTGGAATCCATCTTGGTTGGCAGTACGAAACACTGCATATAGGAGACGACAATCTAAGAACAATTGATACCAGCTTTTGTTCCAGCTATTTCAGACAAAAAGATTTTAAGTGAATTTTCCAATGGGATTCCTTTGTTGAACTAAGACGACATCATGGTTGACGGTCCTCTGATCAGCAGATACTATTTTGAAAGAGTACCGTGTTGTTCATCAAGTGATTTATTCAAGTGACACGCTGTGCAAGTGTGAAAAAGTATGATTTACTATATGTTTTTATCAAAGTTACAAGACTTGTACATGTGAGAAGATATTTTTAGAAAGGGCGGTTCGATTGGTGCATGTCATGCATGAGTGATAATGAGAAGTTTTAAGTCATTCGAGTCATTGAAACCAAGTGTACCAGATAATTATTTATTTGCAGATTTTTGTAGGGACGAGTGTTTACAGAAGATTGAACAGTATCTGAAGGGATGAAATTGATGGACTAAAAAAATGTAACATTATGAATAAATATAGGTACACTTGGCTATTTAAGTGACTACTATCATGTAAGAGTTTGTCTTATTTAATAAATATTGTATGTTCGTTTGAGTTAACGTTTGTTTGTTCAGTTGGGTTTTCGGGGCCTCGGTGGCCGAGTGGTATAGTTAGTTCGTCATGACTACTAGTGATCACTAGCCTGTCAACGCTGAGGTTGTGAGTTCGAATCTCACTTGTGGCGGGGTGTGTTCGACTCCGATCTTAATTGACAAGGATTGCCAATTTTCCTACCGAAGGTCGAGGTTCTCTCCGGGTACTCCGGCTTTCTCCACCAATAAAAATTGGCCGCCGCGAAATAGCCAAATGTGCTGAAAACCCAACTAATTTAGTTTGGTTTAGTTGGGATTTTACGCCGTTTTCAGCACATTTGGCTATTTCGCGGCGGCCAATTTTTATTGATGTACGATTAATTGCAGTAAATAGGTGCGGATGGACGGAAGAAAGTTAACGGAATCCTCCATCCACTATATATAGCAATGTCAGTAAACGCCTTGTGGAGCTGTTTTGGGGGAAGTTATTTGAAAACTGGATTCCGCTTCTTTACAACCTTTCCAGCTTCTTTTGGGACCAGTATACTGTAAACAGACTGTGGTTTCCGCCCAGTGGCGCCCCTAGTGTTTACTGACATTGCCAGTTGATTTTTTGTTACATTTTCATAATTATTATAATCATATACGCAGAACTCCAGATAAGATTTCATTAATTGGGTTATTTACTCCCGTCTTTTTTAATAAAATGGATGAAAGCTTTTTCCATTTGCTTTGTTATTTCAGGTTCACTCCTCTGAAAAATTTTTAATGGGATTTTTCACTCCCTCAATGAGCTATCTATTGGGTGACTTAGATGGCTTTCAATTTCAGTGGTAATCATGGGACAGTTGAACTTGATGTGATAAATGTTTGTAATACACAACAGAATCATTGAAAATACAGATATTTGATAATGACATAAATAATGTTACCAACATATTCTTCAGTAAACAGGCAAATTATAGGATAGCTAACATAAGGGAATACATAAAGCTAGAGCTGCATGGTTAGTACATGTACGTGCTGGTGATGTTTCAGGTACAAACTACCAACCAACCAACCAAGAGAGTACACATTCTGCTGGCTAGTCCAGACACTAATCCTGAGGTCATTTATCATTTGTACTTTTTTAGACCATGAGAGACGTTGCATAAAATTTTAAATAACCTACTTTGGACTATCTGCTGGCAGAAACTCAATTTTAAAGTGTATGCAAAAACTGTTTGTAACTTTCTTTGTAGACTAAATAAAAAAAAAATTAAAATCTTGCATTTGAGCGAAAATCTATTACAGATCCAGGAATCGTGGGAAGCGTCTATATAAATTGGGGGTCTGGGGACCAGAGGATAGAAACCCTTGGAAAGTACTAAATGACATTTGATTTTTTACTTGCTTATTTCATTTAAATTTATATTCTTCTACTTTCTCCTTACATGCTTTAGAAATAAAGGCGGAAATCGGCTTCAGTAAAAATACGTGTAGGTAATGTATCCATTACAGAGCTCGCCTTTTTCTGCAACAAAGTTCATATGGAGCTATTTAGTAATTGAGAAAAATGAGGGGCGACATGGCCGTTTTCAGGACGTCGGTTTTCAACGCCAGTTAAAGTAAAAGAAATGGGATAAAACGTATGAACCTCCTGTTTATTTGCGTAACTAGCCAAATATAATGGGTCATCAAACGCTTGACCATAATATTCATTGCGTTTTATCAATTTTTAATTGCTTAATAACGCAAATACGCAGGTTATCTGGAGCTCTGAATATATATTTTTTGAACCGATTATCATAACTTGGGTGTGCTACTAAATAATACCATGGTACTGCGCAATTATTTATTCTAAAGGTAACAAATGAAATCTGAGTTTTTTGGCAATTGCAGAACGGTTAAGCAAATCCATAACGGGAAATAAAGCTCTAGTTGTACTGGAAAGCTTTGACAAGCACTGACAAAGACATGGGGAAAACCGTCAACCTCTACATCCGACAAAGACAATGAAATCGATACCATCGCCTGTTTTCAGAAGTGCTTTGAGTGTTTTTTTTTTTAAATCAACCATTTAGAAACAATCAGATTAGTGGCAGGGAAAACTTTCTCCTGAAAATTTCAAAACTATATAATTCTTATGTGCCCGCATTAGATTTTATCTGTGTTGTTTTTAATCAATTTCAATTATCCTAATTATCATTCGACCTATATGATAAATTTAATAATCATGTTTTGTGTGTATTATTATGCATATGCATTTATACTTTATATTAACTATCTACCTTTGTTTCAGACAATATTAACTTAAACCTTATTATTACTTCATTCACTTTGAATTAATAGTTTCTTTCAGAAAGAGATGATTTTGTTTAATTTATAAACTAATCAATATATCACATAGTTTACCTGCAATTAAAGTAAATTACCTTAGTCGTAGTTGACTGAGCCAACAGGGTCAAAATTTACAAAAATCTTTTCCTCTGAAGCGACGATTCCAATCTCAGCCAAACTTTGCTGAAATGATCCTTGGGTAGTCCCATTCCAAACTTGTGTCCGATGGTCCCGACATCTGACCAAGATAGCCGCCACAGTGGAACTTAGTTTAACATAGGACCCTATGGGAAATTCATTTAAAAATCTTGTCTGAAACTACTGAGCCAATTGCAACCAAACTTAGCAGCAATGGTCCTTAGATGGTCCTCTTTCAGAATTATGTCCGATGAACCGGACCATCAACCAAGATGGCCGCCACAGCCGAACATAGTTTAACATTGGACCCTATGGGAAAATTCATCACAAAAATCTTGTCTGAAACTACTGAGCTAATTGGAACCGGACTTGACAGCTATGGTCCTCTGTCAGAAATATGTCCAATGACCTACAATATCAATCAAGATGGCCGCCACAGCCGAACTTAGTTAAACATAGGGTCCTATGGGAAAATTCACTGAAAAATCTTCTTGTCTGAAACCGCTTGACCAATTGCAACCAGACTTGGCATCAATGGTCCTTAGGAGGTCCTCTTTCAGAAATATGTCGAAGTTCGTGGACTGTGAACAAAGATGGCCACCATAGCCAAACTTAGTTTAACATAGGACCTTATGGGAAATTCACTCAAAAATCTTTTCGTCTGAAACTACTGAGCCCATTGGAAATAAAGTTGGCAGCATTGGTCCTTAGATGGTCCTCTTTCAGAAGGATGTCAGATCACCTGGATTGTCAACCAAGATGGCCGCCATGGCCAAACGTAGTTAAATATAGGATCTGATGGGAAAATTCATTTAAAATTCTTCTAGTCTGAAACCACTTAGCCAGTTGGAACAAGACTTAGCTGTAATGGTCCTTAGATTGTTCTCTTTTAAAAATGTGTCCATTGACCTGGACTGTCAACCAAGATGGCTGCCACAGCTGAACTTAGTTTAAAATAGAACCCTATAGAAAAACCTGCAAAATTAACCGCAACACTTAAATTGTTAGTCCTGCTCAAGGTGAAAAGTTAAATCCAGGTGAGTGATACAGGCTCTTGAGAGCCTCTAGTTCTATTTTTAGCTTGGCCACCATCTTGGTCGAAGGTCGGGAACACCGGACAAACTTTGGAAGGGGACCACCCAAGGACCATTCCGCCAAAATTTGGTCCCTATTGGCCCAGTGGTTTCTGAGAAGATTAAAATGTAAATTGTGGATGACAGACGACGGACGCCAAGTGATGACAAAAGCTCACATGACCCTTTGGGTCAAGTGAGCCAATAAAAAGTAGGGTTCATATTCATATCACAATATTATATTCTTGTCCTGATACACATGTATTAATTGCCAATGAATGTTAAACAATAATTCATTCATCCATCAGTCAAAGTAAAAAGTCTTCTGATTTCAGTATAACCAGCCTTTAATTTTTTCTATTTGTAGCAACATACCATTTTATCAAAGTTTGGTCAATTTGGCCCTGTAGATTTCGACGAGCAATTTGGACAAGTAGTTAGGGACAAACAGATATAAAAATATTTTTTGCTCACTTTCCTATTTACTAACAGTGGCCATTTTGGTGCAAGGTATGGACACAATTTTGAAAGTTAAAATGACAATGATGGATTCAAGTAACGGCAATAACACCCATGCCATTCAGTTTAGTGAATAAATTACTGTTAATACAAGAAAATCCTGATTTTATTGCACTATTTTCTTTAAAAAGAGAGGTTATACCATTGAAGCATATTTTGCATATCATTTTAACTTATTATTGAGAAAGAAATAGCTGCAAAATGCCAATGTATGCATGCCGAAGTGATTTTTATTGGTTTAGATCGCCGTTTAATAAAAGGTTTTCATTACCATGTGTTGTTTACCGAGCTGTTTACCCCTCATTACTTGTGTCAGTATTCCAGCAGTGAGTTCTCGGTAATTTAATGATCTTGTCCGTATAAAAGAATGCTATAATATTATAGACAACTTGAAGTTAGAAAACACCTTTTTCATATGATGGAAGAATTCTTGGTAGTATGAAAAAGCAATGACTGATCAATTTCCCCCCGTCTGCTATTCTTTTCCACATGATCAGATGATGCGACTGGCTGTGGGCGACCATGTTTATTACTGATTTACAAAATTAAACATCAGTTGTGCACTTTAAATCACATTCGTTTCTGTTGAGAAGCTTCTCTCTAAGACAGATAGACCAATTTTGGTTAGACGGAATCCGTATGTTTTTATTGTAAATGCGTAGTGTGTATTTTCAATGGAAAATCCCGTGGAAAGTACGGACAATCCATAAAAGTAAACACCTCTGTGTTTACTATTTTCTGTTCAGCTGTACAATGTAATGCCTTCTTGTAGTAAAATACTTCACTGATGAGTACCCAATTCTTGATGAAAGCATGGATCATAAAAAGCGTGTTATATACAACAAGCCTTTTATGGTAATTGTCACTGCCCTCTATTGATTTCAGATATGTCATTCATCTTCAGTTTTGCAGTTCTTTTTTTTCTTGAACATAATAAGATTTTCTTCCTGCATAATTTAATAAAGAAATTCAAATCGTACTGCACCAATGTTAACTATATCAAACAAATATCTATTGGTTGGTTTTATTCAGAAATTCAACAAATTGCCTTATGATTTATTACCTTTTGAACACAGATGTTTGCCTTGGGCCACATATGAATTTTTCATGACAATTGAATAATACTATATATAATATCATTTCAACCAAAAAAAAATCGCAACAATTTACACAAATGATCATTTTAACACCTGTATAACAAACTCCTGCACAAATTTATAAAATTCTGTCTCTGGCGAAGAAGCAAAACTTGTCTGAGATAAAGATCGTCCTAACAAGGGAGCTGTTGTCGATAAAGTTGCTCTTGGGCTTTTGGCAGCACTAGGGGAACTGGGTGTGCCTCTTCTTAAATATCTCTGAAGCTCCATCAAGAAATAGTTCTGTATGCAAAAACAAAAAACAATTTATATATACATGTATTTACAAGAATAATGAGGAACCAGAGTGAGTTATCTTTTCCTAACCAATGTAGGTAAGGGAGATAATTAAATTCTCTCCCTTTTGTCCTGAGGCTAAAAGAGAGACACATTTATTATCTCCCTTACCTACATTGGTTAGGAAAATATAACTCACTCTGGTTTCTCATTAAGCAGATAAGATTTTTAGAAAAAATTTAAAAAAAATAATCATGGAATCAACAACCTGCATTTCTTTACTTCAAAAATTTTGAATTAAACTTAATTAAAATTTTTTATTTTAAATAAAAACAGAGAAAATATGGTATTTTTCTCGTTTCCAATTCTGATATTGGTTTTCATTTAAAAATTGCGTAAGTGAAACGGTTAGCAAAAAAAAATTTAATTGCTGTACCAAAATCCATTTTTCTATGCATAATAATGATCCATTATGGACAAATCCGGATTGCAAAAGAAAACAGAAAACATGCATGTTTATGGGTAAGAAATATGGACAAATTCATGATACAAAATCCAAATATGTAAATGAACAATACCAGACAAATGAAAAGCCCTGTAATTGCATCTCTTCATCTCAAAGTTACAGAAGGCCAAAAATCTTTAATTTTATATGATCAATATAAGGTACATACCATTTCTGTGCCTAGTTCTCTTTTTAATAATTGTTTCTCACTAGATGGTAAATTGGGATCTCTCAGATATCTGGTGGCTTGTGACATCAGGATATACAGGGCATTCTCCATAACATATTGTATCAAACTTCTGTAAAATAACAAACTATTGCTTTAATTTGAAATTAAACTAGAAAATGTGTCTATAAGACATGCTCCACCCTAAAAACAATATAGGTGTTGCTAAATAGCGTTGTACTATACAAGAGGACTGTAGTGGTGAAATATCATTGATATATTACTATATGTTTCTGAAAAATAAACCTAAACGCAAAACTTAGCTAAAGTTAATGAAGCAAGAAATGTAGGTCATAACAATGCAACTGTTGCTGAACTACATTGCATTATACAAGAGGACTGTAGTGGTGAAATATCATTGATATATTACTATATGTTTCTGAAAAATGAACCTAAACGCAAAACTTAACTAAAGTCACTGAAGCATGAAATATAGGTCATGGCGACACAACTGTTGCTGAACTGCGTTGCATTATACAAGAGGACTGTAGTGGTGAAATATCATTGATATATTACTATATTTTTCTGAGAAATGGAGCCAAACCCAAACCTGACCAATGTCAATGAAGCATGGTGTAGGTCATAGCAACCCAAGTGTTGCTAAACTGCGTTGTACTATACAAGAGGACTGTAGTGGTGAAATATCATTGATATACACTGTACCTACATGAATATCTCGCCTTTTGCTACATTTGTTGCAGGTGAGACAAAAACTACAACTTACTTACAAGACAGGAAACTTTTTGCTAAAATATCCCCTAACAAATAAAGTATTTAATTTGACTTCTGAACTTATACATGTAATAGGAAAATAATAACAAAGTTAAAATAAAAGTAAAAATACTTTTCCATTTTCATATACACGTATATATCTGAATCTACAGTTTAAAAACATCTGTACCATCAAACACTTTAGTAATGCTAAACAATATGTGTTAAAGATGTTAACCATCAACCCCCCCCCCCCCCCCCCCCAAAAAAAAAAAAAAAAAAAAACAAAAACAAAATAAACTGTTATCACAGAGATATGTCTCGCCTTTTTGTAATTTTGATTATGCAAATGTTGAAATCATAATAGCAATACCTTAACATCTTACACAAGTTATGCAAATATTCAAAGTCAATAGACCATGACTGAGGGGGTGGAGCCAAATAATCTCCATGGCAATGAGATGTGGCAATGATAATACATCTGCATACCAATTATCATTGACCTACCACTAGTGGATCCCCATAAACTGACCTAATCACAAACTAATACATGTAAAGTAAGCAAACCATTCAAAGTCAATAGACCATGACTGAGGGGGTGGAGCCAAATAATCTCCATAGCAATGAGATGTAGCAATGGTAATACATCTGCATACCAATTATCATTGACCTACCACTAGTGGATCCTCATAAACTGACCTAATCACAAACTAATACATGTAAAGTAAGCAAACCATTCAAAGTCAATAGACCATGACTGAGGGGGCGGAGCCAAATAATCTCCATGGCAATGAGATGTGGCAATGGTAATACATCTGCATACCAATTATCATTGACCTACCACTAGTGGATCCCCATAAACTGACCTAATCACAAACTAATACATGTAAAGTAAGCAAACCATTCAAAGTCAATAGACCATGACTGAGGGGGCGGAGCCAAATAATCTCCATGGCAATGAGATGTGGCAATGGTAATACATCTGCATACCAATTATCATTGACCTACCACTAGTGGATCCCCATAAAACTGAGCTAATCACAAACTAATACATGTAAAGTAAGCAAACCATTCAAAGTCAATAGACCATGACTGAGGGGGTGGAGCCAAATAATCTCCATAGCAATGAGATGTAGTAATGGTAATACATCTGCATACCAATTATCATTGACCTACCACTAGTGGATCCCCATAAAACTGAGCTAATCACAAACTAATACATGTAAAGTAAGCAAACCATTCAAAGTCAATAGACCATGACTGAGGGGGTGGAGCCAAATAATCTCCATAGCAATGAGATGTAGCAATGGTAATACATCTGCATACCAATTATCATTGACCTACCACTAGTGGATCCTCATAAACTGACCTAATCACAAACTAATACATGTAAAGTAAGCAAACCATTCAAAGTCAATAGACCATGACTGAGGGGGCGGAGCCAAATAATCTCCATGGCAATGAGATGTGGCAATGGTAATACATCTGCATACCAATTATCATTGACCTACCACTAGTGGATCCCCATAAACTGACCTAATCACAAACTAATACATGTAAAGTAAGCAAACCATTCAAAGTCAATAGACCATGACTGAGGGGGCGGAGCCAAATAATCTCCATGGCAATGAGATGTGGCAATGGTAATACATCTGCATACCAATTATCATTGACCTACCACTAGTGGATCCCCATAAAACTGAGCTAATCACAAACTAATACATGTAAAGTAAGCAAACCATTCAAAGTCAATAGACCATGACTGAGGGGGTGGAGCCAAATAATCTCCATAGCAATGAGATGTAGTAATGGTAATACATCTGCATACCAATTATCATTGACCTACCACTAGTGGATCCCCATAAAACTGAGCTAATCACAAACTAATACATTGTTGACGCCGCCGCCGCCGGCGGAAACAGCATACCTATGTCTCGCCTTTTGACTCCGTCAAGGCGAGACAAAAAACCCACAGTCTATCTACTTTATTTTTAATCTGATATTAAGCCAAATTCAGTTAATCAATAGATTAAAATTCTCCCCAACCACAACATTTTACGTTTTTTGTGTTACTGTTACTGTTGTATGGACCAGAAAATTATTTCAAGAATTCCAGAATCGGTGTTCGAAAAACCAAGAGTTAATTTACATAGACACAGTGGAAAAAATTACCGGACTTTTGTAAAGGGTAGAGAAATCCACGGTGTTTGAGCCGCCGAGATTCTACTGTAATTGATATATACAATAACTTTGTGCATGGCCAATTCAACACAAGTCCAGTATTCAGGGCATCCAGACAGTGAGAATTTCTGCACACATTGTCTCCTTCAAACATGGAAAAATAAATTATTAAAATTAATTTACTCCAACCCAACCCTATTTTTCAGAATAGATGGAGGTAATCTATCAATTAACTTTAAATGGCTTTATAAGCAAAACATGTTTTTTGTTTGACACAATGAAATCTTACTTGGGTATTGTTTCTACACTACAGTCTTCTGAACTTTTGTGTGGAGATTTAACTTCCTGCTAAAATAAGACAACACAGAACACTCATTATATTAAAGGAAAAAAATTACAATGATTTGTTATGAAAATTTAAAACCATGAAATTCAACAAACAAAAAGCCAAAATTGATATCAATGAAAAATAAATGTATTCACATACGGTTGAATCTTGTTATCTCGAAATCGCTTGAGTCGAAATTTCGGTTATGTCAAACTTTTTTTCTGGTCCCGACCAGCCCACAGTATAATTTATGTATTTTAATTTCTTTTATCTCAAAATTCGATGAGTCGAAATTTCGGTTGTGTCGAAGTGATATTATGTAAAAAGGAAATATAATTAGTGCAAATATAAACTCGTTATGTCGAATTTATTAATCATCTGTACAGGTGAACCAAATTTTTAAACGCGTCATACAGTAGGTAGGAAATCGATAACGGAAATGTCATATCATGTTAATAATGTTTTAATAAAAATTATGTTTTTACAATTAAACAATATATAGGATTTTGTGATAAAAATAAATTTTACACAAAAAAAATCGAAGTTTTCTTACAGTATGTCATCATCCTATTTATTCACACTACGGTAGTTACAAAATTCGGATTATGTTAATAAGGCATGACTTGCCGAAAGAGAATTTATAAGATCAAAATTGGTGAACATGAAAGGATTACAAATTTGTGATTTCAAACAAATTGTAATTAAGAAACTATAAGAATTTATGAGACAATCATCATTAATCAAAATCATTTGATTACGCTAACAAGTAAAAGTGATCTGTGAATGCATGGAAAGGAATATGGAAGTCATTTAATGTTTATCTCCCTTTTCCAAAACTCGAGAATTTCCAGCTCCATCTTAGTCGAACTTCGGCTATCTCAAACCCAATCCCATGATCCCTTGCAATTCGAGATAATGAGATTCAGCTGTAATTATATAACATCGAATTAGGGCTATTCCGTTAAAATGAATGTTGGAGAGTAGGAAAGGACTTTCAAAATACCCCCACAAGAAACAAACTCTTTTAGAGACTTTTAAGTACATCTGAACAGGCACAAACTAAAAATTACTTAAGACCAATGATATCTATAATAAAACTTCCCTTCCTACCCTCCCACATCCATTTTAACAGAATAACCATTTCCAAAATCGCTACTTTTCATTTCGTATGCAGTTACAATGCAATTAAAGAAAGACTTCAATCCCCTTCGTTTTTTGCAAACCGATAATCTAAATTTGAAAGATACCATTTAGTTTAACTACGTATTGCTGATATGAAAAATACTTTTCTGACTTTATGTTCTGCTGTTTTGATGCCAACCAGGGACATTTCCTTGATACATGTATTTTTAATAACACTCAAATTTACTATCAAAGTTCAAAATACAATTTCACATCTTCAATGTATCCTTAAAGCATAACATTTTACCACAACAAATTAAGATCCAATTCTTATTACGGTAATCCAACAAGGAGTTGTATTGAAAGTAAAGTTTGGTCACAATTTTTGGGACCTACCCCCTAATAACTGTAAAACAGATTTGTTGGGGTATTGAATATGTTGAAAATTCGGTGGAAAATAAAACCAACTATGACCTTCAACTGACCCCCCCCCCCCCCTCCCCCCAACTTATGTTTCCCAATTTCGAAACAATTCTTACAGAAACTTCTCATGACTCCAAGAGAGTGCAATCTTTTTCAAACTGGTTTGAATTATGATTAAGGAAAATTTTCATGTCTAAAAATCTTAATTTTTGACGAAAAATCATTTTATTCCATAAGATACCGATGAATTTCTACATCAGAATATGATAAAATATATGTATTAGTATACCTTCATAAGGAGTTTGACACAGACATCCCTGATGCAGGATGTAAATGTACCAAACGATGGTAGGCTATCCTGGTCTGGTGATGGACCACTAAATCCTAACGCTAGGAATGGCTCAAAATCCATACTCTGTAAACAAATAATTATAGTATAACTAATCCCTGAATTCAAATACCAGAAATACACAATGTGTGACCGAACTACGCAGTAAATCACGAGCGCACGATTTTTTTACAGCTGTAGTTCGGTCACAAGTTGTTTATTTCTGGTATTTCAATTCAACGAATAGTTATCCTTTTTAATACATTGTACAGAATCTAGCATTTTAGCAGAAATACATTGACATAAAACCGACTATGTCTGATATCTCTCTGCATCAATTGTGGTGTCACTTCCTAGAGTGAAATACCGGTTGTTCTTTTCATATGTGATCTATCAGATTTTTTTTCACTCGGATATTACGGTAAATCACCAGTTACTGTGTAATAAATTTGAAACCCATATGAGCCATTAAGAAATCTACATATAAAATTCATAGTTTTAGTAAACCTCATTTGATCGGTAAATTTGTTTTGTCTATCATTTTCATAAACTAAATTTTTCTATTATACTATGACGTCATAAAGTGGAAGTCCACAGGTAAAATTGTTTACTGCAGAATTTACAAACATATCTATAGCTTATTGTAAAACATTCAAACAGTTAGAAATAAGGAGTGTTAAGAAATATTCTAATACGAACTGCTTCAAATGCTTTCAGTCTACATCCATGGTAAAAAATGGATATTTTGGTTCAAACGTAACAGATGTTTGTTTGGTAGCGTCACATTAAAGTTGCCAACAAGCTTAAACCGCCTCAGCGGTCTCGTGCTCGCCCCGAGTGTGGAAGGTCGTGGGTCAAACCAAAGATATTAAAATTGGTATTTGCTGCTTCTCCACCAAGCACGTGGCATCTAGGAGTAAGAGTAAAGACTGGTCGGCTCGGAGTCAGTATAATGTGTCCGAGTGAGGTGATATGTCTTCCTGCGGACAGTTACCTCGTGAACTAGCACATTAAAAATCCGACTTAGCGTGTCGGTCTAGTACAAAGCAGGGATCATATTCATTATCATATCAACATGTTCTCGTCCTGATATGCACCTGGTTGCCACTGGAAACAATAATTCATCCATCCAACAAGCTTAAATGATGTCAGAGTATAACTTGAGTCTGAATACCTATGTTGCAACGTTTAAAAATTTTGTAGAAAATGTCCCATTAGAATAGAAATAATTCAAGGTGACCTGAAAATATCCCGATTTTACCTCGCTATCGCTCGTGGCAAAATATCTGGCATAAAGGGCCTATACGTTGTAAAATCAGGATATTCTGAAGCCACTTGAATTATTTGTCAATTTTATTTGGAAAATTGTCAATTCTCACCTGTTCATACAATATTTCACACAAATCTGGAGTGAACTTCTTCAGTGAAGATAAACTGTGAGCAAGAACTTTCAAGATTCTACAAAATAAATTATTCAAATCTAAATATTCATAATATCATGACACTTCAGTTATCTCCCTTAATAAATTTTCTCAGGTAAGATAATAAAATAACCTCAATTTAGCTATTAGAATCAACTTGAGATATTTTTCCCCACCAAATTTTCAATGGCTTATATCTCAAAAACAATCACATGGACCTATAATTTTTTTTCACTCTTTTAGTTCCTTTATTAATCCCCTATCAATATTTACCAGTGTTGTGAAAAGCTTGTTATTTTTAAACTGAGCAGCGAACATCCTTAACTCCAGGAAAATTTGCAGCAGCAGAATAGTCTAAAACTAGAGGCTTCTTCAGGCAGTATCACTCACCTGGCCAAAACTCATTAGTGCTACTGGTTTTTAGACATGATTTTGAAGATGGACAACCTAAAGGATATGTAACTTCAAACAGAATTTGGCGTAAATTCAATAAATAGTTTCATAGACTTTTTTACATATTCCTTTTTGGCTATATTTTCTAATTCTTAGTAACAGCAGCCATATTGGTCTAAGGTCAAGACCCTGATCCACAATTCTGAAAGAGAACCCCTTTGCAAATTTTGATCTGATTAGTCTCAGTACTTTCAGAGGAGATTTTTAAAGTTTTATGCTTATTTTTTCTCTTTTGTGTTATGGTGGCCATATTGGTCCAAGAAAATTTCTGAAAGGGGACCAATTAAGGATGATTCCATCAAAGTAAAGCATTCATTGGCTCAGTAGTTACAGAGGAGAATATTTTTCATTTTTCTGTTTTTAATACCAGTGACCACATTGGTGCAAGATTCAGACCCCTGATATAACTTTGAAAGAGGACCACTTAAGAATACCTTTGCCTCAATTGGTAACATGACTTTGTGAGCATAACTTACATGAATTATAATTCATTAAAATTTTCAATTTCCATATTGATATTTACTTAGCCTCTAATGAGCTGATTATTATTGTCAGGGTCATTTTTCACCAGCCTATAAATCAAATCTTCCTTTTATTACATTATTCTCAAAGCTAAAAATTCAACTGGATATATAATTTGCCAGTGTAATCATGGTTGAACCATGGACAGCAAATGAGCCTTTTAAACATATAGCCATTATTTCTCACCCTAGATTTAAGAAACTGCAAACCTATCACAGACTGACAAATCAGTGATATCCAATTTCTCACAGACTAAAATTGGCAACATATCTACATTAGAAACCAGAGTTGAGTCCTACTGTTTTTTTTTTTTTTTTTGGTATACAGGTCGATACTTTTTTCCTCTGAAGAGCTGGGCTCGACCTATGCATCGCATAGATTTTTAAAAAAAATTTACGTAATCCCCAACCCACGCCCTATTGTTACGATTAATAAAACAATTTATGAAATGTGCTTTGACCTATACGCCGCATCAACCTATAGTCTGAAAATTACGGTATTTCTTCAAAGTATTAATAGCCAATACCCATAGAGAACACAAAATGTCCTTGACATTCACACAGATTAATAAATCAGTGACGTCCCATTTCTCACTGATTAAAAATTGGCAGCAACTCTGGATTAGAAACCAGTCGAGGACTCCATATTTCTACAAAGTATCAATACCGTATACCCATAATTGTCCATAAGATTTACCAAATACAGAGACGCACTTTCATCAACATTTTTCCATTGATTCAAAAAAGAAATTTATTCACCAGAGAGTAGAACATTTACCTAAGCTGTGTGTGGACGACCTGCGAAGATGGTTTATCAATGTCTTCAGTGGATGCCTGCTGTTGTAACTTTGGAGATATACTCAGTTTTGGACGGCTGGTTTGATTTTTCTGTTGATGTAAAAAGAGAATGTCCAAAGAGTTGCTGTATTTAGTCTGATAGTTTTCTAATTATTTATCTACATATATTTCATAAAGCTGAAATCTTTCTCAGCATATGGTTCCTGGTTCCAAGAAAATTTTATTTTTTTAAAATTTTTTTTTAAAGAATTACATTTAAGGATGCTCGCTGGTCATGTTTTGATCTTTCTGTCAGATTTTCGGAATCCTCGGGTTTTATCCATTTCTTAAACATGAAATATTTTCCCCATGAAACCCCCACTTTTTCTTTTATAATTCAATCATATATACCTTAAAATGGTATTTGACAAAATTTTTTGAAATCCTTTTTATTTTTTAATACATTTTGAGAGACTGAAGTTGTATATGCAAAGACAATGAAAAATCCAGAGAAAACCCATTTCCTGCAAATTTTCAAGGCCTTATAGTTCTAAAATGAGCACATGAACCTATATTTTTTTCTTGCTTATTTGTTTACTATTCATATGTTCTTTCAAACTAAAACACCTATTTCAAACACTATTTATTTCCAATTAGACCAGCGATCATCCTTAAATTACTTTAAACAATTATGCAATGTATCATTAATTTGCTTATTTTTCAAATATTAGTTATCTTTCAAAAATGCTTATCTACTAAAAGTGTCTCTAAAAGCTCTAATTTACATTCCTTCATACTTTGTCTACAATAAGTCTCTTTCCAAGCTCAAGTGGAAACACAGAAATAATTTTTTTATAAAAATGATTTAATTTTAGTACAGAAACTTTGACCTTGGACCTATATACGAACCTAAACAACTTCAATTTTATCCATTTTTCCTAATTTTCTTACTGGGAAAAGATAAAATGAAATTCCTGTCTTTTTTTCCTTTTCCCAGATTCTGGGAATGCTTGCAATCAAGTATAGTAAGTGAGGCAAAAAAAAAAAAATCCTGATGTTCAATATATTTACATATACAATACCTCTATCACTTGTTGCAAATATCTTGGTCTCATCAAGAAAGCTATAAATGTCTGGCTCATGTACATTAAACTTGTCTGAAAATTAACAGAAAAGTACTCTTAGATTTCAAACCTATAATGCTTGACCTAACAACATATGAATTATGTCATATAAATGTCACTTACTGACTCTGTATCACTCACCCAGAGATGGGCAACAATTACTCATACTAATTGATTGATAGTCTTTTTTTTTTTTTCGATTGTAGAAGTAATCAAACAAATTTATTATAACACGATCATGATAAAAATTCTGCCCAGTTCATGTTATAAATCTGTACTGTATAAGTAAAGTAGATGTGGGGTCTTCAAAAGAAAAAAAAATCAAGAAAAAATAAAAAAAAGTCACTGTAATCAATTTTTTTCAATTATAAGTAATCTAAATTCATATCAGTAATCGAGTACTGTTAATTACTCCAAAAAATTCAATTAATTGCAATCTATTTCAATTACCCCATGCCTGCACATCAACTTACAGATTTAAAGCAGAATAAATTGTTTGACTATGTCCATCTTGATTGGTAATTTAGGTCATGTATATATATATAATTAAGAAAGACTATAAATTGTGTCTGTAAGACACGGATGCCCCGCCTAAAATGTAGGTCATCATGTATGAATGCTCAGTACTCAAGCATAAAATGTAGGTCATAATGACCCAACTATCATATGACTGCTCAGTACTACCCAATTCACATCCACTGATGAAGTTTCATTGATACACAGTTCCAAAGAAATGAACCTAAATGCAAAACTTAACCAAAGTCACTGAAGCATGAAATGTAGGTCAAAGCTACCCAAGTGTTGCTGAACTGCATTGTACTATACAAGATTACTGTAGTGGTGAAATATCATTGATATGCATGTATTACTATAGGTTTCTGAGAAATGGAGCTTAATGCAAAACTTAACCAAATCGGGACGTACGGAGGGACAAGGGTAAATCTATATGCCCCGGCCACATTAGTGGCGGGGCATAAAAATCACCTAAATACCATTACTAGCATGTTGATTACAGTTTTCAAAGTCGTGTCATAATTTTCCCATAAATTAAGTGCATGATTTCATATACATATTCATTCAGCTTTTATGAAGATGCATAGCTCTGTCATTTATAGATGGTTTTGGCTTTACAGTTTTTGGAAATGTTTGGTATTTTTTAATTTTCTCTTCACCTTTTTTGATTGTTATTTTGGTTTTCAACATTTTAGGCCTTGAGCACAACTGATGAGTCGTAAATGGACGAAATGTGCACATCTTGTGCATCAAAATTGGTATCAAAGAATTGTATTATACAAAGTATATCATGCTTGCTTATCTCTCTCATGCATAACATATGAAAATGTTAAATTTTCACATTATTCTGTTTTATATCAAAATTATGACTCGATGTGATATTATTTATTTAGGCTTTTTGTTTAATTCTAGTTAATTACATACAAGTTTAGCTGCAAAATCCACTCTGAATTAACTTTCAATCTCTTTCACGGCCATTATTTGTTTGAAACAAATTTCTGCAACCATGATTATATATATCTACATGGGGCAATACACACACTTCATAAAATCAAATTCCTCAAATTTTGAAATTACTTGGCATGTTGTTAAAATTTAACAATAACCAATTGCCTAGAAATAGAGAGATAAGTAGTTTCTCACTTGTAACTTGACTAGAGATTCCCCTAAATGTAGCCTCCATTCCCTGTTGAACTGAGACAGTAGATTGATGAAGGCACATGTTTTCTCAGCTTCTAACAAAGCAGGGTCTGACATGGTAATCCTAGATCTCTCCAAGCACTACAAATTATATAAAGTACATATGTACAATGGATTCATGGATCTCTCCAAGCACTACAAATTATATAAAGTAGATTCATAGATCTCTCCAAGCACTACAAATTATATAAAGTACATATGTACAATGGATTCATAGATCTCTCCAAGCACTACAAATGATATAAAGGACATATGTACAATGGATTCACAGATCTCTCCAAGCACTACAAATTATATAAAGTACATATGTACAATGGATTCATAGATCTCTCCAAGCACTACAAATTATATAAAGCACATACGTACAATGGATTCATAGATCTCTCCAAGCACTACAAATTATATAAAGCACATATGTACAATGGATTCACAGATCTCTCCAAGCACTACAAATTATATAAAGTACATATGTACAATGGATTCATAGATCACTCCAAGCACTACAAATTACATAAAGCACATACGTACAATGGATTCATAGATCTCTCCAAGCACTACAACTTATTTAAAGTACATATGTACAATGGATTCATAGATCTCTCCAAGCACTACAAATGATATAAAGCACATATGTACAATGGATTCATAGATCTCTCCAAGCACTACAAATGATATAAAGTACATATGTACAATGGATTCATAGATCTCTCCAAGCACTACAAATGATATAAAGTACATATGTACAATGGATTCATAGATCTCTCCAAGCACTACAAATTATATAAAGTACATATGTACAATGGATTCATAGATCTCTCCAAGCACTACAAATTATATAAAGTACATATGTACAATGGATTCATAGATCTCTCCAAGCACTACAAATTATATACATGTAAAGTACATATGTACAACGGATTCATAAATCTCTCCAAGCACTACAAATTATATAAAGTACATGGATTCATTTTAAAGCATCCTCTTTACAGTTCGAGATACATCAACATTCTGTTTTGTGTTTCACTGGTAGTTCTGACTGACTGTTACTTAGGGAATATGATACTGATTTTTTGCTCAAATTTTAACATACGATCAACTTTTGCACATACTTTTCATAATACCTTTTCATGAAATATCAGATTTTCTATTATTAACAGGGAACCAATGTTAATGTAAAACAAAACAATATTATGTCAATTATTCTAATATGAATTTCTTCAAACGCTTTCAGTCTATATTCATAGTAAAATATGGGAATATTGGTTCCAACGTCACAGACGCCCAACAGCTTGTTTGGCAACGTCATAGTAAAGTTTCTAACAAACTTTAGCGATGTCATAGTATAACTTGCGTCGTGTAATGGCGTCTTTGTGTCTGAATACCTATGTTGTGTCGTTTCAAAAAGTAGTAGAAACTGTCATAATAGAATAAAAATAATTCACGGTGGCTTGAAAATATAATGCTTTTACCACGGGTAGGCCCTTTATGCCGATATTTTACCACTCGCTTTTCCTCGTGGCAAAATATTTAACGTAAAGGGCCTACCCGTGGTAAAATCATGATATTTTGAAGCCACCGTGAATTATTTCTCAAACAAACCTCTTGCATCCTGTCCTGGTGAGCACCAACAAAATTAAGTGAATCTTCCAGGAAGGAATACTTCAGTAATCCTAGTATAGTTGTATATAAATCTATACACACACATAACACTGTATGCCACTGGTGTTTCTCCTCCGTACTACTAAGAGAGTCCGTATGCTGTGAAAATAATAAAATGAATGATATAGTTTTAGCATTCTGAAATCAACTTACTGATTGATTGATTAGTGTTTAAATCCATGTAGGTGATAATACAGTCACATGGCAGCATTTGAAGATTAAACACTCAACGTATTTACGAAAGTTTCTATCAGATTTTGTCACTAAGGTAAAAATCTGGAAATGCTGTACAGGAAGCCATATTGCTATGAATAACAAAGAAACTATAACAGAAACATCCAGATAGCATGGTGGAAGGTACAGGAGCAGAGGTGTTTACCAATTTCTGGTGTTTTCAGTAATGTTAATGATTTTTGTCAGTAATCTCAAATTTCAACATGAAAACTACCATAGAGACCCGCCATCAAAGCATCTTGTCGAAAAAGCAATCCTAGTATTCATCTTCAATGTCGTTAAAACGCTTTTCATAACTGGAAAATCAAGCGCAATTAAAAAGCATTTACACGACTGGGATAAAAAATTATTTGGTACAAAACCAGTAAGCGTAATTTCCAGAGGTAAATCCGTAATCCGTATTTTGAATATAAAATTCAGGACAATTATGGAAATTCTGTAATAGTAAACACCTCTGCAGGAGGTGCCAAAATCAGGAAATCAGGTAAAAATCTAATATTTTCTATATAAATATATCAAGATAACAAGAGGCTCACCAGAGCCGGTATCGCTCACCTGGAGTCTGGTTTTCATTTGACAATTAATCAACTATTTGACCAAGTTTGTTGCAACTGGTTCAATTGTTCAGGGAAAATTTGTTGAAGATTTATTTTTCATAAGGTTTAACGTTAAAATATGTTCCCTGATGGTAGTAGTCCTGGTTGGAGTGCTGACATGCTGGACAGTATTCTTCAAGGGATCACAAAAGACTATTGCAACTTTGGTTCAGTGGTTTCTGAGTTTTATAAATGTAACAGAACCCGACCTCAAATTACACAAACCAATAACTCCTAAATAGAATTTGGGATTCCCTTCAAGATTTCAGGGTAGGTAGATCTCAACATGGCAAACATTTTTCAATTTACATTTCACTTCTATCTCAAATAGTTTTGGAGATAAATGACGAAAGAAGGGCAATAACTCCTAAATGGGTTTCGGGATTTCCTTCAAAATTTCAGGGTAGGTAGATCTTGTCATGCTGATCAATTTTACCCCCATCAGATTTTTGATATCTGTAACGGTTTTTAAGTTATAAGCCAAAAACAAAACATGCACCCCTATATTCTATTTTTAGCTACGACAGCCATGTTTTAAGTCAGATCAAAATAAATTGAGGATCGTTTGTAGATCATTCCTCTTAAGTTTCAAACCAATCGGCCCAGCGGTTTCAGAGGAGAAGATTTTTGAACGAAAAAATTTTGAAAATTTGACAAAAATAGGGCAACAACTCCTAAATGGGCTTTGGGATTTCCTTTAAAATTTCAGGGTAGGTAGATCTCAACATGGCAAACATTTTTCAAATTTACATTTCACTTCTATCTCAAATAGTTTTGGAGATAAATGACAAAAAATGTTAAAATTTTGAAAATTTGACGAAACAAGAGGCTCAGTGGGCTGAGCCTGTATCGCTCACCTGGCAGTCACAAACTTTTGATTTGACAGACTAGATTGATTTCTGGAAACTTTGTAAATGATCTTCTATACATGCTTCATACCATGTATAAGTTCATTGGCCAAATGGTTTCAGAGGAGAAGTTTTAAATTTTGACCGATCAGAACATATAAAGGTTTCTGGTGGCAATTTTGTTTCACGGACTAGAAAGATTTATGCAAAGTTTGTAAAGGACCTTCCATAGATGCTCCATACCAAAAATCAGTTCACTTGGCTTTACGGTTTCAAAGGAGGAGAACTTTTAAATTTCGACCAATCAGAACATGTAAATGCTCATGACGGCCATTTTGTTTCACGGACCAGGAAGATTTATGCAAACTTCCTAAAGGACCTTCCATAGATGCTCCATACCAACAAGAGGATCTCAAGAGCCTGTATCGCTCACCTGGATTTAACTTTTCACCTTGACCAGACCTAAAAATTTAAGTGTTGCAGTCAATTTGGCTGGTTTTTCTATAGGATTCTATGTTAAACTAATTTCAGCTGTGGCAGTCATCTTGGTTGACAGTCCAGTTTCTAAAAGAGAACCGTCTAAGGACCATTTCTGCTAAGTCTTGTTCCAACTGGCTAAGCGGTTTCAGACTAGAAGATTTTTAAATGAATTTTCCTATAGGGTCCAATATTTAACAAAGGTCGGTGTGGCAGCAATCGTGGTTGACAATCCGGGTGATCGGACATATTTCTAAAGAGGACCTCCTAAGGACCAATGCTGCCAAGTCTGGCTCCAATATGTCAAGTGGTTTCAGACAAGAAGATTTTTGAGTGAATTTCCCATAGGGTCCTATGTTAAACTAAGTTCTGCTATGGTGGCCATCTTGGTTCACAGTCCACGAAATCAGACACATTGCTGAAAAAGTGACCTCCTAAGGACCAATGCCACCAAGTCTAATTCTAATTTCCTTAGTGGTTTCAGACAAGAAGATTTTTGAGTGAATTTCCCACAGGGTCCTATGTTAAACTAAGTTCTGCTATAGTGGCCATCTTGGTTCACAGTCCACGAAATCAGACACATTGCTGAAAAAGTGACCTCCTAAGGACCAATGCCACCAAGTCTAATTCTAATTGGCTTAGTGGTTTCAGATGAGAAGATTTTTGAGTGAATTTCCCATAGGGTCCTATGTTAAACTAAGTTCGGCTGTGGTGGCCATCTTGGTTAACAGTCCGGGTCATTGGACATATTTCTGAAAGAGAACCTCCTAAGAACTATTACTGCCAACTTTGGTTGCAACTGGACTTGTAGTTTCATAGAAGATTTTTGAAAGTCACCCCCATTTTTTTCTATTTTTAGTAACAGCAGCCATCTCAGTTGGAAGTCGGGGATGCCAGACATAATTTTGGAAGGGGGCCACCCAAGGACCATTCCACCAAAGTTTGGTCTCATTTGGCCCAGTGGTTTGTGAGGAAAAGATCTTTGAAGGAAAGTTTACGCTGGATGCTGTCTTTAAAGGGCAAAAACTCCTATAAGGGGTCAATTAACGATTTTGGTCATGTTGACTTATTTGTAGATCTTACTTTGTTGAACATTTTTTCTGTTTACAATTTGTCTTTATCTATAATAATATTCAAGATAATAACCTAAAACTGCAAAATTTTCTTAAAATTAACAATTCAGGGGCAATAACCCAACAAAGGGTTGACCGATTCGTCTGAAAATTTCATGACAGGTTGATCTTGAACTGATGAACATTTTTACCCCGTTAGTTTTGCTCTAATTGCTTTAGTTTTTGAGATATAAGACAAAAACTGCAGTTTACCCCTATGTTCTATTTTTAGCCATGTCGGCCATGTTGGTTGGCAGGCGGGGTCATCGGACACATTTTTTAAACTAGATACCCTAATGATGCTTGTGGCCAAGTTTGGTTCAATTTGGCCCAGTAGTTTCAGAGGAGAAGATTTTTGTAAAAGTTAACGGACGACGATGGACGACGGACGACGACGGACGCCAAGTGATGAGAAAAGCTCACTTGACCCTTTGGGTCAGGTGAGCTAAAAATCAGTTCATTTGGCTTTAAGGTTTCAGAGGAGAAGAAGTTTAAAATTTTGACCAATCAGAACATGTAAATGCTCATGGCAGCCATTTTGTTTCACGGACCAGGCTGATTTATACAAATTTGTGTAAAGGACATTCCATAGATGTTCTATATCAAAAATCAGTTCATTTGGCTTAACGGTTTGTAAGGAGAAGAAGTTTTACATTTCAACCAGTCAGAACATGTAAATGCTCTGACTGGCATTTTGTTTCACGGACCATGATGAGTTATGCAAACTTTGTAAAGGACCTTCCATAGATCATCCATACCAAAAATCAGTTCATTTGGCTTAACGGTTTGTAAGGAGAAGAACTTTTAAATTTAGACCAATCAGAACATGTAAATGCTCATGACGGCCATTTTGTTTCACGGACCGGGAAGATTTATGCAAATTTCCTAAAGGACTTTCCATAGATGCTCCATACAAACCAGAGGCTCTCAAGAGCCTGTTATCGCTCACCTGGATTACCACGAACAATTGATGAAAATCATGTTTTGTTGAATGAGTGAGTGCATGTTGTTTAACGCCAAGTGAACAATCGGCTCTATCTTGAGAACTAGACCATTGTGTACGGATGCTTTCATGTGTATAGACCTGCTTTATAGTAGACCAACATTTTCGGATGGTTTTTTGAAATAGCTGTCTACAGTTAGACATGAAAACTAACTTAAGACACAGTATTTTGACACCAAGGTGATCTGTCTCCTTAATGCTGCATGCTTAGTAGAAAAAAAGCAAGTACCAATTTTAAAGTTCTTTTAAGGCTTGAACCTGTGATTTTCCTCACTCAACATGGTCCAGGTGAGAACTAACCAGGACGCAGTTTTTTTTTGTTGACAATATATTCCAATTAAGAAAAGTGAGGAAAATGCAAAAATTGGTTAAAATGAAAATCGTTCAACTTAGTTTACCATGTAAATACAATAAAAATCAGATGCTGCTAAGAGACTGTTGCAAGATAACAAGCTTGGTAAAACACTATCCTATGATCATTTAGAAATGTAGTTTTATGTATACTTTGTTGTTCGTTAAATATGTTTTAAGATAATGTTCAGCAGTACTTCAACTAAATACGTACATCAGGACTTATGCTTGTATGTGCAGTTCTGTTTTGTACCAGTCTAGTAACAGTTCGACTTTAAGTGCTAATTCACTTAGTAATATACTCAAAAATAAAACTTTATTACTTACATTGACATTATTTTTGAGATGGGCTCTTTATTTCATTGTTCTAGCCCATGAATTCTAGGTGTAAAATAAGCACAATATCAATTCAATCTGTCATACAGTGAACTGAGAAGAAGTCGTTTGTATGTACTTCCCATAGGGTCGTATGTTAATTATGTGTTGTGGTGGCATCCATCTTGGATTTACGATTAGCATAAAAATTACTAACTTGGTAGAGGACCATCATATGATCATTCAGGCAAATATTATGCATTCAATCTGTTTCTGAGAAGATCTTTTTTCCCCA
Organism: Mytilisepta virgata; assembly: GCA_028015205.1. Taxonomy (NCBI): domain Eukaryota; kingdom Metazoa; phylum Mollusca; class Bivalvia; order Mytilida; family Mytilidae; genus Mytilisepta; species Mytilisepta virgata. The sequence goes on from JAPWFG010000023.1 coordinate 1,520,079, forward strand.
TTGGGTCCTGTGTTAACTATGTTCTGCACTGGCAGCCATCTTGGATTTCTGATTGGCATCAAAATTACAAATTTGGTACAGGACCTTCATACAATCATCCAGGCATATTATCAATTCAATCTGTCAAACCGTTTCGAAGAAGAAGTTGTCTGTATGTATTTCCCATAAGTTCCTATGTTAACTATGCCCCACGGTGGCGGCCATCTTGGATTTCCAATCGGCACCAAAATTACAAATCTGGTAGAGGACCATCTAAGGAACATTCCAGTAAAGTAGAACTTCATTTAATCTTGTGGTTTCTGACAAGAAGATTTTTGAAATTTCAGCCAATCAGAACACATTATTGGGCCTGGCAGCCATGTTGAATATTCGATCAGCACCAAAATTACAAATTCTGTAAAGGACCTTCACAGGAACATTGCTGCCAAGTTTGGTTCCATTTGGTTCAGTGGTTTTTTAGAAGAAGATTAAAATGTGAAAAGTTAACGGACGGACGACAGACGACGGACGGACGACGGACGCAAAGTGATGGCAAAAGCTCACCCTGGCTTTTAGCCAGGTGAGCTAAAAATCTCATCATCACCATTCACTAAGGATACCATGTTTACTTTAAAAACCAAATATTTTTGAAATCTGAGCAAGTGTAAAAAATGGCGGGAAAATGACAGCCATTTTAAAAATGGCCGTCCAAAACAAACTTTCATCATCACCATTCAGCTCGGGATACCATGTTTACCTTGAAAGTAGCTTTCATCTTCATTTTCTTTCTATAATTCAGGAAAAAATAGCAAAAAAAACAGCATTTTGACCCCTATGTTCTATTTTTAGTAAGGGCGGGCATGTTTTTCGACCAATCAAAAATCCAAGCATTAACTTTTTGCAGGATACCCTAAGGAACAATCTTACCAAGTTTCATTTGATTTTGAATAATAGTTTCAGAGAAGATTTTTGAAATAATAACATAAAAAAAGCCAAAAATGTCAAAAAAGGGCAATAACTCTAACATCAGTTGACAGATTTTCACGAAAATCAGCACACAGGTAGCTCTCATCATGCTGAACACTTTCAACCTGCCAGAATTTGCCGTAACATAATGATTTTTGAGATATTTGCGAAAAACTGTTGTTTGACCCCTATGTTCTATTTTTAGTAACAGCGGCCATGTTTTTCAAAAATCCCCACATCAGTTCTATGCAGGGTACCCCAAGGACCATTCATACCAAGTCTGGTTCTAATTAGTCAAGTAGTTTCAGAGGAGAAGAGTTTTGTATAATTGTTAACGACGACGACGACGGACAACGACGGACGCCAAGTGATGGCAATAACTCCTAAATGGGTTTTGGAATTTCCTTCAAAATTGCGTAGGTAGATCTTGTTTCTGATCAATTTTACCCCGTCAGATTTTTTATATCTGTAACGGTTTTTGAGTTATTAGCAAAAAACAGCAATTTACCCCTATGTTCTATTTTTAGCAACAGTGGCCATGTTTTTCATCGGATCAATATAAAATGAGGATCGTTTGTGGAGGACATGTCATATTTCATTCCTATGAAGCCTCGATCCAATCTGCCCAGCTGTTTCAGAGGAGAAGATTTTTGAAAAAGTTAACGACGGACGACGACAAGTGATGGCAAAAGCTCACATGGCCTTTTAGGCCAGGTGAGCTAAAAATGGTCAAAATCCGGAAATCAAGCTAATTCCTGAAATATTTCAGGCATGAGGTTGCAATAAACTGAAATCCTTTAAAAAAAAAAAAAAAAGAAGACTGATCTGTTCTTGAAATTAACTTATTAGATATGAAATGAGTTTTCCTTCAACACTGTCTGATGACAAAAACATGCCCACCAATCATACATCGCAAAACTAATAAATGTATTTTTCAGATATGAAACACATTTAAAAGTTGTTCATCTTTAAATTTTGTGTTTTTTTTTCAACAAATAAAACTGCTTTGATCTAACTGTCAGTATTAATTTTCATCTTGTCTGTGTGTTGATTTATGTTAAAGTCATCTGTTTCTAGTATTTTATCCTGCAATAAGGCCATTTCCAGTCTAATAACAGGGTAGAATAAAGTTGAGTCGTATAAGGTCAATGACCTTATAAAGCCTACTGTTACTCCCCGATATGCACCCTCACACCAAGTTATATGATTGTAGGTCCCTTGGTATCGGAGAACTGAACTTGGATGTAAAACTTAACCTAAGTCAATGAAGCGCCACAAGTAGGTCACAGTGAACTGATTTTGGCGGGTGGCTGTGTTAATCCCCGAGATGCACCCTAATACCAAGTAGTATGATTATTGGTCCCTTGGTATTGGAGAACTGAACTCAGACGTAAAACTTTACCTAAGTCAACGTGGACGCCGGGAGCATTCCATTTGTCCCCTTCAACTTCATTGAGGCGAACTAAAAAGGCTTGCTAAAGCCTTATTTTTTACCATTACTATGTAAACCATTTATCTAACATTATCCCTACTATATAAATTTTGAAACCTTTAAGGATGCTCGCTGGTCATGTTTTGGTCTTTTTGTCAGATTTTCGGAATCCTCGGGTTTTATCCATTTCTTACACATGAAATTTTTTGCCCATGAACCCCTTTTTTCTTTTATAATTCAATCATATATACCTTAAAATGGTATTTGACAAACTCTTATGAAATCCTTTTTATTTTTTCATACATTTTTGAGAGATTGAGTTTTCCTAATCAGATTGATTTTTAGGATTATCCGTAGCAAAACATGGACTTTGTACGGGTTAGTTTGTGAATTCAAAATCTCATATAGTTTACAGGGGCGTAGCTAGGCCAAAATGATGTGTACTCAATGCCGGAGGAGGAAGTCATACGGCAGGGGGTTTGGGGGCCTTCATCGGCCCCCAGAAGCTCTGGGGTCAATGGTTCAAAATCATGCATTCTCGCAATTTCATGGGACTTAAAATGACCTCACGGAAATCATATTTTCATGAGTAACAAGTCAACTTTTGAAAATAAATTTGAAAAAAATATTAATTAGAGAAAACAAACAAGTACTGTTGGCTTAGAATTTTAGTTTTTTCTAGACTAATGTGTAGTGGGTTGAGCTTGATTAGGTATTAAGTACAATTAAAATATATGGTGTCACCACCATATATTTTAATTGTTACCTAATCAGACTCAAAGTTGAAATGCAAAGACAATGAAAAATCCAAAGAAACCCATATCCTGCAAATTTTCAAGGCCTTATAGCTCTAAAATGATTTTATATAATTTTTTCTTGCTTTTTTGTTTACTATTCATATTTTCTCTCAAACTAAAACACCTATTTCAAATCCTATTTATTTCTTATTAGACCAGCGATCATCCTTAAGATGAGACTTCGTGAAAAGGTAAAATAATAAAAAAAATTCAAAGATCACGCACAGTAAGCAAATTTGACATATCCATGGTATTTGAATAGTGTTTGACACATACATGTTCAAATATTTTCTATTAAACAAACTCTACTTACTTTACTTGATGATAAAGTTTTTGGGAAGAAATCAGTTTCTTTCTGGTATAAACACATGATTGACAAACATGTATGCTGGACCAGCCCACTCATAATAACTGACTCCGCCCCCTAAAAATAAACATATGCATGTTAAGTGGCTTGTTCATATACTGCTTAGCAAGATCGTAATACTCCTATTTTTTAATATTTCTTTGTTCAATTTTTATTATATTTGTATTTTAACATCCCTGACGATGCACAGCATTTTATTACTCATAATACTCAAATAGCCTACTAGACAAAATTCAAAGATGCTACAGTGGGTTTTAATAATGAAGCTGGATGTGGAACTTCTTCTAAAACATATTTAGATGAATAAAATAAATAAATAAACAAAAATGAATAAAAAAACAAATAAAACTTCCAACCAGAGATAGGATAAAGGTTACTATTTCACCTTTTCATTTTTTGCAATGGTCAAAAGCAGCAGGAAACCAGCATGAACATAGCCAAGGGCTTGTCTGGCCTGTAAAAATATATAAAACATCATTTTGCAGTATACTTTCATATAAATGCACACATATTCAAATCTTAAATATACATTGTAAAATTACAACTTATGTACTTAGTCCAATTAAAATAGTTTTCATCCCTGCCCCTTGAAACTTTGCCTGTCCAATTTATTTTCATTAAGGCCAAATCAAATCCCTGCCTGCCCACAAAAAAATCGGCCTGTGCCATATTTTTCATTCTTCCGGAAATTTAATTTTCATATATAATTTTTTTATTTTCTGTTTCTGGGAAAAATTATTTTTAATAGCGTCCACAAAAAAAAAAGTTTTTGCTATTGTCTTTGCCGTCTTTTTGCCAAAGTGGGATTTTTTTATTTTTTATAAATTTTGATTGTTTTAGGGACGAGATCAAAAGTTCAATGTAGGATAAAAAACTTAATTCACATAGTTTTTCACTGACACCCCCCACCCCCCACCCCCCCACCCCCCTCTTAACTTAATTTGGGAAAAATTGATTGACCAATATGGGCATATGCTTTGAGAGTATACTTTTTGTATCATGGGTCCTGTTTTTCCTCAACAATGTATGTTTGTTCTGTATATTGACTTGGACATCACTTGAATCCGTATTTTTCAATCCGAAAATCGATGTCGAATAACAAAACTTGCAGCGATTTTTACCCCCACCCCCAAACTATTTGAATTAAGTTTTTTATCCTACATTGAACTTTTGATCTCGTCCCTTAGTTCAGAGATGATTATGTGATGAATGTAAAATTAAATTGGGTCATTTGCAGATCTAAACAATATTTCTACTATTCCTGACGTGTTTAATCGGTGGGATAAAAATACATATCTTTAACCACTTCCCGGTGATTAAATTTCTACGTGGGAATTACCGTCCTTTTTTCTACAGTTATTAGAACGATAAACTAGAGAAGTCCCGAAATGACGTCTATGTAAACAAACTACATAGCAATGACATTTTCTTGAGGTGTTTGTCAAAAATCATAGGAGAAACAGATTCTCCTTCAATTTACTCATGAGTTATGGAATTTCTCCACCCTCAATAGTTAAAATTTAGATTTTAACCCCCTAGCTAGAGGCTCGCGTGTTGAAAATCGAAAATTTAACTATCTCGGGTGGAGAAATTCCATAACTCACTCGTACCTGAAGGAGAATCTATATTTAATTTTTTTACCCTAATGTATATTTCCATGGAAGACAGAAGAGTAGCAAGGACCAGATGTTCTTGTATAACAGGTAACCAGGCTTCTGTTCTCTCACACTGGAGTATGATTTCTTGTATCAAACAACATGTTACTATCTGTAGCTGTAATATAAATAAGATACCAGTATAAAAGGTAACCAGTTTTAAAAAAAAACATAATTAAACAAATTAAAAAAGTCAAAGTATGTATCTTATGTGTTTTGGACAATGCCTAACATTTTCTAAGCTATATCAATACAGATGTAATTTTAATATTTTCATATTTTCCAATTAAAATCAAACATGTAGTTTATCTTTGATTTTACCATGGGTAGAAATTACATTTTACTATATGTTCTATCCATAGTATCTTCATAAATCTTCAAAAACAAAACCCTGCTTGTTAAAAATTATTTCTCTCAATAATTTACCTTGATTTTAACATCAAAAATCTTGTTTTTATCATCTGACTTTGATATGAGATCCGCTGGGTTTGGTAGTACTCGACAACTTTGTTGTAACAATGTACACATTGTGGGTAAAATAACAACAGCTGAACTTTCACCTAAATCTGAAATACAAACAAAACATGTTGTCTAGAGTATAAGGTATATTGCCATACTTCTGTTTTGTCTTATTATACTGAAGTACAGAAGAAAATGTAAAGAATTATTTTTAAGACAATGTGACTAATCATCTTGCTGTCTGTTGCCTTGCTATCTATGTCAAGGTTCTGTTCTTTTCATAATCTTTATCACTTTTTTACTGTAGTACGTGTAACTGATTGTCTTATTCTTTTAAATCTGTAGTACATGTAACTGACTGGCTTGTTATCTTTGTTATACTGCATTACGTGTAACTGATTGGCTTGTTATCTTTGTTATATAATATTACATGTATCTGATTGACTTGCTATCTTTGTTATACTGTATTACATGTAACACATTGACTTCTTATCTTTCTGATACTGTAGTAAATGTTACTGATTGGCTTGTTATCTTTAGTATACTGTAATACATGTAACTGATTGACTTGTTATCTTTGTTATATAGTATTAGATGTAACTGATTGACTTGTTATCTTTGTTATACTGTATTACAAGTAACACATTGACTTCTTATCTTTCTGAAACTGTAGTAAATGTTACTGATTGGCTTGTTATCTTTGTTATATAGTATTACATGTATCTGATTGGTTTGTTATCTTTGTTATATAGTATTACATGTAACGGATTGACTTGTTATCTTTGTTATACTGCATAACAAGTAACTGATTGGCTGGTTATCTTTGTTATATAGTATTAAATGTTTCTGACTGACTTGTTATCTTTGTTATACTGTATTACAAGTAACACATTTACTTCTTATCTTTCTGAAACTGTAGTAAATGTTACTGATTGGCTTGTTATCTTTGTTATATAGTATTACATGTAACTGATTGGTTTGTTATCTTTGTTATATAGCATTACATGTAACTGATTGGCTTGTTATCTTTGTTATATAGTATTACATGTAACTGATTGGCTTGTTATCTTTGTTATATAGTATTACATGTAACACATTGACTTCTTATCTTTCTGATACTGTAGTAAATGTTACTGATTGGCTTGTTATCTTTGTTATACTGTATTACATGTATCTGATTGACTTGTTATCTTTGTTATACTGAAGTACATGTCAGTGATTGTCTTGTTATCTTGTTAAATTGTACTACATGTAACTGATTGCCTTATTATCTTTGTTATTTTGTAACACATGACTAGTATAGAGAATGGAAACGGGGAATGTGTCAAAGAGACAACAACCTGTCCAAAGAGCAGAGAACAGCTCAAGGCTACCAATCTTTGTTGAACTGTAGTACAAAATTTAGATGAAACTGATTGTCTCAGCTGTTATACTGTACTAAATGTAGCAAATTGTCCTTATCATGGTTATACTGTAGTAAATGTAACTGATCACCATGTTATCTTTGTTATACTGTACTACATGTAACTGATCACCATATTATCTTTGTTATACTGTAGTAAATGTAACTGATCACCATGTTATCTTTGTTATACTGTACTACATGTAACTGATTGCCTTTTTTATCTTTGTTATACTGTAGTAAATGTAACTGATCACCATGTTATCTTTGTTCTACTGTACTAAATGTATCTCATTACCTTGTTATCTTTGCTATAACTGATGACTAACGTTATTTCATACTGTACTACATTACTATTATTTTGTTATTTTTAATATACTTTCCTACATGTAACTTGTTATTTTTGTTATACAGTATAATCTGTAACTTACTAATTGTCTTGTTTCCTTTGTTATACTGTAATATAGCTGTTATTGCCCCTAGTACACCAAGCTGTATGGTCGGTAACAATGTTTTACTGTTAGATAACATCTGTGTAACAACTGATTCCAGCTCCTTAATCATACTCATTCTGTTCTGTAGACATCTGTAACATATTGTAGATAACACTAGGTGGAGCTGTTTTCTTTCTTTTGGAAATTTCATTTACCAATCTGGTTTACCAATTGTCAATATCTGACTTAGCTACTCTTGGTAACAGATCAATTTTTACATAATGGCATTTCCACCCAGTGTGGCATCTAAGTGACACCATCAGATAACATCAGATGAAGTCATTTTCTTGTTCTTTGAGTTTTCATTTACAAATCTGGTTTGTCAATATTTTACTGAGATACTCTTGGTAACAGGTCAATTTTTACATAATAGTGTTTCCACCCAGTGTGGAACCTAACTTAACTTATTATTAAATTTTTGCAGATAATTGGGTGGTGCTTGATATCGGTACAATATTCACAGGACAGTCAATATCAAGTAATTTTATTATTAACAATGACAGTTAAATGGTCCTTTTCTTTTTGATTTATTATATCTGGTGACCCCCGACACTACTGAACAAGCGCCTTGGAGTCACCATAATGTGTCGGCGTGGGGTTATTTCTCTTCCTGCAAACTGTTAATGTCGTGAGCTAGCACAAAAAATCTTACTCAGCATGTCGGTCTAGTACAAAGCACGGTTCATATTCTTATCACATCAACATGTTTTTCATCCAGATATGCATTAAATAATTGCCACAGGACGTTAAACAATAATCCATCCATCCAATTAACACAAATCAAAATGTTTTACAACAGCAGTCATCCAGAACTTACAAAAACATGAACTCAAACAGCCTTATGCAAATTAAAAGCTATAAACTCCGCCCAATTATTGGAATTACAAAAAGCTATTTGATTGACAACAAACTCGGTTTTTCTTCATCACTGTTTAGAGAAACCCACCGGAACTGGCCCACCTGTTACACGATAGTAATAAATTAGTATTGGGTTATTTTTTCTTGTCAATGAAAAATTGAGAATCATTCAAACTTGTACAAATGATCTTCTATACTTTATCTCAAAATATTTCACGGGCATTCTGTACATAACATGTCAGCATCACTGATACCTATGTTTTAATTACTACGATTTTATATGGTTTGAAAATCTCTGCTGTCTTACCATTTAATGAGCTTTTGTGACGAAAACCTTCAAACAGATATACCTTATTGTGTAAAAAAAATATATAATCCTTGTCAGGCTTTCTCCTTTATTTTTTGGCTTTTTGGACTAAAGTATGATCACTGTTCTGGGGATGTGACATCCGAATGCATCTCTGATAGCACAGGGCATTATTATATTAAAATTCATATTTACCCTGTCCACAGCTTAATTAGTGTAAACAGCAATGCACTGATGTTTTGAGCTAACTTGACTTTCAGTTCAGTGTAGTCCTTAGATACCTGAAATCATAATATATTTACTGAATTCTTTTTACAAAACCCAGAGTACAAAAATAACTTTTTAAAAGCCTATTTCCATTATTTAGGTATAGTTTTTAACAGTAATAAAATTAAATCTAACTTTTACAATGTCATGTCTCAGTATTTACAGAAAAGGAGACCCCATGGTCTAAAGTTTTTGTAGTTTTACTTGTAATTAACAAAATGATCAATTATCCAAATGCAGTAGAACTACGAAGGCACAAAATCCAAAGGACCGTTGAAATCTGTTCGAGTTATTGGTAGCTCAAGTTGCTATAGCTGATCATTACCCGGCTAATCACTACTAATTAAAAGTTATCATGACACTTAATAACATCGAACTGCAAATATTTACCTGCCAGATTAATCTATTTGTATCACACCTGTGATTGTTAGACACACTTGTCCATTTAATTACTGAATTCAAATTTTCAATGGTACAATACACAATTTTATCATTGTCAGAATCAAAATTGTCGTTAGATTTTTCAGAAATTGGTGTTCAAGAAACCTGGGCTTTTTTAAACAACAGGAGCATTTGTAAGATGCTCAGTCTTATATCAACAAAAAATCAACCCATCAACCTTAATCAAGGAAATGTCACATGATATGATTTAACCAATCAATCCCTTTACATAATACGATCTTACCAAGGCTTGTAATCCCTCCAATAAATCTACAATTATAAGCTCTTTGAGTCCATCATTTAACTGTAAATCTGTAACGTTACATTTTGATACAGTTATGAGGAAATTCTTCCATGCTATTAATAGTAACAGTGTGGGGTTTTCTAACCAAGCCTCTTCTTCAATTTCTTTTTCACTCTCTATCATCAGGCAGTTTCTCATGTACTGAAAAACATTGAAGAGTATTGCTACCAGCTGATAACAATTTCACCAGTGAAAAACATGAGGTTGCACGTGTCATCCTGCAAAGTAAACCCCCACTCTTTTTTAATTTTGAAAATTTTGAAAACAGACTTGAAAAGTTTGACGTAAAATTTCATGTAAACATAAGGTATTGTAAAATTTGTAAATATCAGCAAACAGGAAGTGGTTCCTTGACATACCTGAAAATAGGAGAGACGATACAACTCATGGTCATAAAGCTACAGGCCAAATATCAAAACATTCCGAGCCAAGATAAGTGTGACAAAAAATTTCAGTTTGAACAGACGGACAGAGGCACGGACAAGGTGAATTCAGTATACCACCCACTCTGTAGAGTGGGGGTATAAAATGTTACATTATCTAATTCTCACATGCAAGGTTAAGGAATTAAAATTTTATAAGAAACGCACCACTTCTTTCTAGTTATACATTTTCACAGTTTCTAACATTTGTTCAGAATTTATCAAAAACTAATGTAAAATATTCTTAGCCCCTGCTTGAATACGAACAGCAGTTGATGCAGGAATTTATTTTTTTTTGTTGTGACTATGGGGATATCATCCATAAAAAGTTGAAAATCTAAAGCCTAAAATTTTTCGTTTCCAAAATGGGTCATTACGAAAACATTTGAATAGCAAACAGTCCTTTTCGTTCTTTCCTGACAGAAATCAAGGAATCAAGTACGGACAATATTGCCTCATTTTTCATTTTTGGCTGAAAAAATGTCATTTTTGAAAAATCAAAACTGAAAATTCAGAAATTCTTCATTTTCACAGAATTTAATGCTATGTCTTCCAAAAGCATTGTATCAAAAATTCAGTTAATTGTAGCAATTATTTTAGAAGATACATGTATATGCATTTGAATTTTATACTACATAGAAATAAACAGATGTGGTGTATTTCTTTACATCTTCAGTATAATTTAACTATGACAGTACCAGAGAACAAAATCTACACTTACATCTTAAAGATACGGTCAAATTTGCGACGCCCTATCGACACCATTTGCGAGGATGGTCTTGGTAAACGATGCTAGTCCGCTGGATGGGGAAGAAAAATGGCTGTCCCATGTTAAGGGAGAGCAATACCCTTAGAACGATAAAGAGGTAAAGACTCCTCTGTAGATGTCGAAAAAGAGTAGGCTAAAATGCCGCTACAGGGGGCGCTCTCGCACCCGCCAAGTGGAGAGGGATTAGTATAAGTTGGTAAAACTTGTTTCCCAATCCACTATAAATAAATAAGTTTAAAACAAAAGATACAATAGAGTTTGTCGGCTTGTAACGAAATCAGATTTATAATGAAGTATGGGTAATTCCCAAGTCACCTTGCTATTAAAAAAAAAATTTTGGAGGCCTATGACAAATTTTTTATCACAAAATCATGCTTATAACAAAAAGATTTTTAATCCCATACAACATTTCCATGACTATGAAAAGACCTGCTATAAAGAATTATAGAATTTGCAAAACAAATTAATATGCACGGGTGATCACATTATTACAAAGTAAATAGCATTTGATCTTTTTGTTATCTTCATAAAAAATCAAATTCCATCTTTATTAATATATCAATTTGGTTGAATAAAATAAGTCATTGATTACAACAACTAAAACATCTGTTTTGTTTGTTTAGTTGGGGTTTTACGCCATTTTCAGCACATTTGGCTATTTTGCGGCGGCCAGTTTTTATTCGTGGAGGAAGCCGGAGTACCAGGAGAGAACCACCGACCTTCGGTAGGAAAATTGGCAATCCTTGTCAATTAAGATTGGAGTTGAACACACCCCGCCACAGGTGAGATTCGAACTCACAACCTCAGTGTTGACAGGCTAGTGATCATTAGTAGTCATGACGAACTACCTAGACCACTCGGCCACCGAGGCCCCTAAAACATCTGTGAAAAACATATTTTAACAAGAAAATTTTTATAAAAATATTAGCTTTGGAGCTTCAGTTGGTTAACTGTAAAAATACACTTTTTTCTTTGATTACAGTAAGAAAACTAACACTACCTCCAAGTTCAATACTAAATTTATTGAGACAAACCTCTGACCAGTATTTGAGTCTCTGTAATCGGCTGATATCTTTGAGTACCCTCTTCAGTCTAACATCTAATTTGGAACTGTAACAAAGGTGATTCATGTTAAAAATTTCAGTTACTGAAGTTTTTTATTTAGTATCCTTTAACAAGAATCTGAGTGAAGGCAAACTGGATTAGAAATAACTATTATCTGCATAGCCCAAAAATAAAGTCTGAGAGTGCCGATATTTTTTTTTTCAAGACAGAAACATTCTTCCTTAACAAGTAAAATATTTCTTTTGTCCATAAGGTAACTGACACTGTACAATTACATACTTAAAAAAATTTATATAAATTTAAATTTTTTTATATAAATCTAAAAATTTTAACGTAAATTTAAAAATTTTAATATAAATTTTAAATCATTTATCTCTCTCATGCATAGCTCTGTCCTTAGATGGCTTTTGCTTTACCCTTTTGGCAAATAAGGCTGCATTATGGTTAATTGTTTTGCCTTTCAACATTTCCAGCCTTGTTCATAAATAATTACTTGTAAATTAGCCAAAATGTGCTTATCTTGTGTATCATAATAGGTTTCATAGAATATTTACTATACTCAACTAGATGCAAACTTCCAGAAATAATTTTATGAAATTTTTAAGATAAAATAATAATAAGAATATTATCAGGGATAAGTTGATGTCAACACTTAGGAAATTTTACGGTCATCATCACAAATTGATTGATCATTACAGTGTTCCAATATCTAAGATGATGATGGACCTGTTCCCACTGTCGTAACCTTTCATGTGCCTCCACCGATTTGTGACTTCCCCTGGATTGACTTTGTTAAACTTCACGACGGGTGCCGTATACGGAGCAGGAACTGCTTACCCTTCCGGAGCACATGGGTTCACTCCTGGTTTTTATCGGAGTTCGTGTTGTTCATTGTTTTTTAGTTTTCTGTGTTTATTTGTTGTGCTTGTGGTTGTTCATTTATCTTCCCGGGTTTGTCTGTCCAATGGATTACGTTTTTTTTTTTGATTGCTCCTTAGGTATATTTGTCCTTTTTAAAACAAAAACAAAGCCATATTAACCCCAGTTAATTTTACTAGCAATTACCTCCCCTTATTTCTACCTCCAGCTCTTATCATGCCTTACAAATGTGTTGCAATGAGCCGATATGGTCCAAAAAGTTGTATGATGCTAAAATAAACAGCTTTATTTGTTCCCTTGCATGAGATTGTTAATTTTTAACATCAATTCACATACAGAATGGGTTATACACATGTATACAGGTAAAATTTGAACTTTTATTACACGTCTCATAAAGCAAGAAGTTAGAAATCAGGGGAGATAATTATAGTATAACTAATCTTGAAATGCGAATAACTAAAAATCTAAAACGAGTTACCGAACAACACATTAATTCACAAGTGCGCGTAACTACCTTGTAACAGAATAAATTTCCTGAGCCAAAACTTTCATTACAAATGCTATTGTCTTTATCTGATAGGGCAGTACAGCCTGGAAGAAAAAAATGTGCATGTTAAAATAGTTTGGTAGAAAAAAAAAATTTTTGTTTAAAGATATTATTGTTCTCCTGTCCTTGGAGTGTTTAATCAGTGGGATAAAAATGCATAACATTTTTTTACATTTATGTTGGAAAGATAAACTATAGTTCTGAAATGGCGTTCATGTATACAAAATGTGTAGCAACGACATTTTCTTGAGATTTTTATTGAAAATCATAGGAGAAACAGATTCTCCTTCAATTTACTGGTGAGTTATAGAATTTCTCCACCCTCGATATTTAAATTTTATATTTCAACGCGCTTGCTAAAAGCTTGCGTATTGAAAATAAAAAATTGAACTATCTCGGGTGGAGAAATTCCTTAACTCTTTCGTACCTGAAAGAGAATCTATATACATCTTAAAATACATGTAAGTGACAAAGTATATCATATAATTTATAAAAAAAAAATTGCATCTGAAACCACTTTTAAAACTTCATTTTGCCTAAATTAAAACATTTCTTCCCTACACCTCATGTTAAGGTATCTAGTCAATAACTGAACACGTGATCATTCTAAATTCAACATAATCCATACAACATAACAGCAAAAAACTCAGTACCTGTAACAGTAGAGCTTGATTTGTCTCCCAAAATAACCTACCGCACCAACCGGGTATCGAACCCGGAACCTTTGGTTCAGTAGTCAACTGCTCTACCAACTGAGCTAAAGGAGTACTCCACAAGCGCTAATGGAGGGTGGTTATAAACATGTTACAGTTCTATAACTTCTTTCGTACACGAGGGAAGCTCTGTTACATTTCGCACACACAATATAACTAACTCATTTTCACAGACAGCGCATACAAACAAAAAAGTCAGTTTCAAAATGAGAAAAATATATTTACAAAATTCCTGTTTTAAACTAAGTTGAAAGAAATATAATTTACTGCTGTCATGATCTATTATGGTCCGGACATGTTAATTTCAGGGCACCGGCAAAATTCACCTCAAATAATTAACTGATGAGCATGTTGTCTAGATCCTTAAAAATTTCTGTTGATTAAAACTTGTTCACACTCATTTACAGTAAATATGTAGCTTAACAATTCACATTAGACTGCCTAACCGTTCTCACCATTTAAATGACAAATAAGCTACTGTCAGCGATCTACATTATTTTGTTAAAACTGTTTTTTTTGTTTTGTTTGGTTAGTGTTTTACATCGTTTTCAACACATTTGGCTATTTCGCCACGGTCAGTTTTTATTGGTGGAGGAAGCCGGAGTACCCGGAGAGAACCACGGACCTTCGATAGGAAAATCAGCAATCCTTGTCAATTTAGATCGGAGTCTAACACACCCCGCCACAGGTGAGATTCAAACTCACAACCTCTGTGTTGACAGGCTAGTGATCATTAGTAGTCACGGCGAACTACCTAGACCACTTGGCCACCGAAGTCCCCTGTTAAAACTGTAGGTATTATCAGTTAATTGCACTCACCTGATATTCTGTACCATCTGGTATATCTCTAGTTAAAGGAGCACAAACACTCAGCCAAAATGTTTCCCTAAAATACATTTTAAATTATTTTAGGCACATGCAAATGTAGATATTAATATAAAGCCTTATAAAAGTAAGGATTTCTGACCAAAAAAATGTGCTGAAAATCAAAGACATACAATTTTGTAAAATCAATCCAATTTAGTTAACTTGTTAATTTTTTTTAATTAGAAATAATTTCACTTTTAATGTCTTTTTTCCAAATTCAGGTAAGTCAAAAAAGTTTTTTCAGAGTTTATGACATTAATGAAATACATTGAGTTACCATGTAAATTAATATTAATTATTTTAACCTTGTTTTTTTTATAGTCATTTATAATTTCAGGAAAGACTGTAGCTATTTTGACTTTTTACATAAGATTCATCCTACCTTTCTCGGAGTACCGCCATGGCCGTTTCTCTCATTCCCGCCCACAATGAATGTATGAAATCTAAACACGCACACAACAGATCTGGAGGACAGTAGTACTTTCCCTGCAAAGGTTAAATATATCGTGTAACTTGCAAATCATTAAGACCTCTTACGTAATGGAGTAATAGTCAATGAGTCAATGATGGATGGATGAACTACACCGACACTCTGAGCCAGATTTTTAACATGCTAGCTCACGAGATAAATGGAAGACATATCACCCCATTCAGACACATTATACGGACTCTGAGTCAACCAGTCCTTTGCTCTTACTCCTAAATGCCGTGTGCTTGGCGGAGAAGCAGCAAGTACCAATTTTATTGTCTTTGGTTTGACCCGCTGGGAATCGAACCAGCGACCTTCCGCACTTGAGGCAATCGCGCAACCATGAGACCACCGAGGCAGTTTAAGTGTCAATGACAACATCCAACTGTATTGACAATGGGGAAAACCTGTGAATAATTGTTTTAAACGCTTAAAAAGTTCTTTTGGCATCAAATGTTGCAGGGCTCAACCTGGAGGGCGATTTGAGCGAAGAAGTTGCCTTGTAGTGTTTCACTTTGCCCAAAACTCTCGTCAAAAGCGAAGTGAAAGTCGCCTGAATTCATGTCAAAAGCCAAGTTTGAATTGACTATAAAGTTAACTAGAGGTACTGTTGTCACAGGAGTCCAGCATGATGGACTGTTTTAGCACGCTAAAACTGATGTCTCCCCTTCCATACCCATAGTTTTTTTAACATTTTTTAGGGATCATCAAGGTGGCAAATTAAGAGCTATGGTACATAATACATGTAGTTACCTACAGATATGTGCTTCAACAAGGAATGAATAAGGTAATATATAGTTTTGGGGAAGGGATCTGAACCATTTTTAAGATAAATTAAGGTTTCTGGTCTTGAGGGGGTGGGATGACCCCTGGGGCCAAGACATATTGCATTCAACTTGTCTTTTCATTGTGAATAAGGAAATATATACTTTTGTGGTGGGGATTTCAACCATTTTTAAGATAAATTAAGGTTTCTGGTCTTGAGGGGTAGGGGATGACCCCCGGGGCTCAGATGTATACTGCATTCAACTTGTCTTGTTATCATGAATAATACAATATATGGTTTAAGGGTGGGGATTTCAACCCTTTCCAAGATAATGTAGGCTAGGGGGTGGGGACTGACCCCCAGGGACCCAAATGTGGTACTCTGCACTCCGCCTTGACCTGATGCATATACCTTCCAAATATCATGAGGCTAGCTCAAGAAACAAAAAAGTTATGTTCCGGACAAAAAATTTGATTAGAAGAGGAAGAAGAACACTATTGGGTTGGGATCTCAATGGTTTTCAGAATATTTAGTATTTTATAATTTGAGGGGGTGGGGCATGACCCCCCCCCCCCCCTCAGACCCCCTATGGTACCAAATGATTTGTCTTATCATAAGGAGTAATAATATATATGGTTATAGGGTGGGGATCACAATGGTTTTCAAAATATTAAGTATTTTATCATTTAAGGGGGTGGGGCATGACCCCCCCTCAGACCCCCTATGGTACCAAATGATTCGTCTTATCATAAGGAGTAATAATATATATGGTTATAGGGTGGGGATCTCAATGGTTTTCAGAATAATAAGTATTTTGTCATTTAAGGGGGTGGGGCATGACCCCCCCTCAGACCCCTATAGTACCAAATGATTTGTCTTATCATAAGGAGTAATAATATATATGGTTATAGGGTGGGGATCTCAATGGTTTTCAGAATAATAAGTATTTTGTCATTTGAGGGGGTGGGGCATGACCCCCCTCAGACCCCCTATGGTACCAAATGATTCGTCTTATCATAAAGAGTAATAATATATATGGTTATTGGTTGGGGATCTCAATGGTTTTCAGAATATTTAGTATTTTATCATTTGAAGGTGTGGGGCATGACCCCCCTCAGACCCCCCTATGGTACCAAATGATTCGTCTTATCATAAGGAGTAATAATATATATGGTTATAGGGTGGGGATCACAATGGTTTTCAAAATATTAAGTATTTTGTTATTTTAGCCTACATTTTACAGGCTAGGGGGTGGGGACTGACCCCCAGGGACCCAAATGTGGTACTCTGCACTCCACCATGACCTGATGCATATACCTTCCAAATATCATGAGGCTAGCTCAAGAAACAAAAAAGTTATGTTCCGGACAAAAAATTTGATTAGAAGAGGAAGAAGAACTAGAATTGCAATTGCGAGCAATAGCAGATGTCGCCCCTGGCAGCCATCTAGAAAATGGCGGCCATGTTGAAAAAAAAAGTATTGATTGCACACCTTCACATAGTGATCTTACTTTCTGCCAAGTTTCATTCAATTCTATCCATGTTAAGTTTTTCGCCATTTTAACATCATTTTTCAAAATGGCCGTCAAATGTCTGAAACCAATCGCGATTTTTTTTCATCAGTTTGTTCTTCTAATTGTGCTTTACAAACCTACGAAGTTTAATGAAATTCTATCATACAGGTTTTGAGATATAAATGTTTTAAATTTTCGCAGGGTACCGATCTTTGAATGGCGGCCATCTTGAAAATGGCGGCCATATCGAAAAAAAAGGTATTGCTTGCACACCTTCACATAGTGATCTTACTTTCTGCCAAGTTTCATTCAATTCTATCCATGTTAAGTTTTTCGCCATTTTAACATCATTTTTCAAAATGGCCGCCAAACGTCTCCAACCGATCGCCATTTTTTTTCATCAGTTTGTTCTTCTAATTGTACTTTACAAACCTACGAAGTTTAATGAAATTCTATGGTACAGTTTTTGAGATACAAACGTTTTAAATTTTCGGAGGGTACCGATCTTTCAATGGCGGCCATCTTGAAAATGGCGGCCATTTTGAAAAAAAAAGTATTGATTGCACACCTTCACATAGTGATCTTAGTTTCTGCCAAGTTTCATTCAATTCTATCAAGGCATCTCCGAGAACTAAGCCGGACAAAAATCATTGGAAAGAAAGAATAATAACAAAGAAACGGAAGAATAACAATATATCGTCCCGATACTACGTTCGGGGCGACATAATAACTAGAATTGCAATTGCGAGCAATAGCAGATGTCGCCCCTGGCAGCCATCTTGAAAATGGCGGCCATTTCGAAAAAAAAAGTATTGATTGCACACCTTCACATAGTGATCTTACTTTCTGCCAAGTTTCATTCAATTCTATCCAGGCATCTCCGAGAACTAAGCCGGACAAAAATCATTGGAAAGAAAGAATAATAACTAGAATTGCAATTGCGAGCAATAGCAGATGTCGCCCCTGGCAGCCATCTTGAAAATGGCGGCCATTTCGAAAAAAAAAGTATTGATTGCACACCTTCACATAGTGATCTTACTTTCTGCCAAGTTTCATTCAATTCTATCCAGGCATCTCCGAGAACTAAGCCGGACAAAAATCATTGGAAAGAAAGAATAATAATAACTAGAATTGCAATTGCGAGCAATAGCAGATGTCGCCCCTGGCAGCCATCTTGAAAATGGCGGCCATTTCGAAAAAAAAGTATTGATTGCACACCTTCACATAGTGATCTTACTTTCTGCCAAGTTTCATTCAATTCTATCCATGTTAAGTTTTTCGCCATTTTAACATCATTTTTCAAAATGGCCGCCAAACGTCTCCAACCGATCGCCATTTTTTTTCATCAGTTTGTTCTTCTAATTGTACTTTACAAACCTACGAAGTTTAATGAAATTCTATGGTACAGTTTTTGAGATATAAACGTTTTAAATTTTCGGAGGGTACCGATCTTTGAATGGCGGCCATCTTGAAAATGGCGGCCATTTCGAAAAAAAAAGTATTGATTGCACATCTTCACATAGTGATCTTACTTTCTGCCAAGTTTCATTCAATTCTATCCAGGCATCTCCGAGAACTAAGCCGGACAAAAATCATTGGAAAGAAAAAAAGAAAGAAAGAAAGAAAGAATAATAATAATAACTAGAATTGCAATTGCGAGCAATAGCAGATGTCGCCCCTGGCAGCCATCTTGAAAATGGCGGCCATTTCGAAAAAAAAGTATTGATTGCACACCTTCACATAGTGATCTTACTTTCTGCCAAGTTTCATTCAATTCTATCCATGTTAAGTTTTTCGCCATTTTAACATCATTTTTCAAAATGGCCGCCAAACGTCTCCAACCGATCGCCATTTTTTTTCATCAGTTTGTTCTTCTAATTGTACTTTACAAACCTACAAAGTTTAATGAAATTCTATGGTACAGTTTTTGAGATATAAACGTTTTAAATTTTCGGAGGGTACCGATCTTTGAATGGCGGCCATCTTGAAAATGGCGGCCATTTCGAAAAAAAAAGTATTGATTGCACATCTTCACATAGTGATCTTACTTTCTGCCAAGTTTCATTCAATTCTATCCAGGCATCTCCGAGAACTAAGCCGGACAAAAATCATTGGAAAGAAAGAAAGAAAGAATAATAATAATAATAATAATAATAACTAGAATTGCAATTGCGAGCAATAGCAGATGTCGCCCCTGGCAGCCATCTTGAAAATGGCGGCCATTTTGAGAAAAAAAGTACTGATTGCACACCTTCACATAGTGATCTTACTTTCTGCCAAGTTTCATTCAATTCTATCGATGTTAAGTTTTTCGCCATTTTAACATCATTTTTCAAAATGGCCGCCAAACGTCTCCAACCGATCGCCATTTTTTTTCATGAGTTTGTTCTTCTAATTGTACTTTACAAACATACGAAGTTTAATGAAATTCTATGGTACAGTTTTTGAGATATAAACGTTTTAAATTTTCGGAGGGTACCGATCTTTGAATGGCGGCCATCTTGAAAATGGCGGCCATTTCGAAAAAAAAAGTATTGATTGCACATCTTCACATAGTGATCTTACTTTCTGCCAAGTTTCATTCAATTCTATCCAGGCATCTCCGAGAACTAAGCCGGACAAAAATCATTGGAAAGAAAGAAAGAAAGAAAGAAAGAATAATAATAACTAGAATTGCAATTGCGAGCAATAGCAGATGTCGCCCCTGGCAGCCATCTTGAAAATGGCGGCCATTTCGAAAAAAAAAGTATTGATTGCACACCTTCACATAGTGATCTTACTTTCTGCCAAGTTTCATTCAATTCTATCCATGTTAAGTTTTTCGCCATTTTAACATCATTTTTCAAAATGGCCGTCAAACGTCTCCAACCGATCGCCATTTTTTTTCATCAGTTTGTTCTTCTAATTGTACTTTACAAACCTACGAAGTTTAATGAAATTCTATGGTACAGTTTTTGAGATATAAACGTTTTAAATTTTCGGAGGGTACCGATCTTTGAATGGCGGCCATCTTGAAAATGGCGGCCATTTCGAAAAAAAAAGTATTGATTGCACATCTTCACATAGTGATCTTACTTTCTGCCAAGTTTCATTCAATTCTATCCAGGCATCTCCGAGAACTAAGCCGGACAAAAATCATTGGAAAGAAAGAAAGAAAGAAAGAAAGAATAATAATAATAATAATAATAACAAAGAAACGGAAGAATAACAATATGTCGTCCCGTGACTACGTTCGGGGCGACATAATAACAAAGAAACGGAAGAATAACAATATGTCGTCCCGTGACTACGTTCGGGGCGACATAATAACTAGAATTGCAATTGCGAGCAATAGCAGATGTCGCCCCTGGCAGCCATCTTGAAAATGGCGGCCATTTCGAAAAAAAAGTATTGATTGCACACCTTCACATAGTGATCTTACTTTCTGCCAAGTTTCATTCAATTCTATCCATGTTAAGTTTTTCGCCATTTTAACATCATTTTTCAAAATGGCCGCCAAACGTCTCCAACCGATCGCCATTTTTTTTCATCAGTTTGTTCTTCTAATTGTACTTTACAAACCTACGAAGTTTAATGAAATTCTATGGTACAGTTTTTGAGATATAAACGTTTTAAATTTTCGGAGGGTACCGATCTTTGAATGGCGGCCATCTTGAAAATGGCGGCCATTTCGAAAAAAAAAGTATTGATTGCACATCTTCACATAGTGATCTTACTTTCTGCCAAGTTTCATTCAATTCTATCCAGGCATCTCCGAGAACTAAGCCGGACAAAAATCATTGGAAAGAAAGAAAGAAAGAATAATAACTAGAATTGCAATTGCGAGCAATAGCAGATGTCGCCCCTGGCAGCCATCTTGAAAATGGCGGCCATTTCGAAAAAAAAAGTATTGATTGCACACCTTCACATAGTGATCTTACTTTCTGCCAAGTTTCATTCAATTCTATCCATGTTAAGTTTTTCGCCATTTTAACATCATTTTTCAAAATGGCCGCCAAACGTCTCCAACCGATCGCCATTTTTTTTCATCAGTTTGTTCTTCTAATTGTACTTTACAAACATACGAAGTTTAATGAAATTCTATGGTACAGTTTTTGAGATATAAACGTGTTAAATTACCGATCTATGAATGGCGGCCATCTTGAAAATGGCGGCCATTTTGAAAAAAAAAGTACTGATTGCACACCTTCACATAGTGATCTTACTTTCTGCCAAGTTTCATTCAATTCTATCCAGGCATCTCCGAGAACTAAGCCGGACAAAAATCATTGGAAAGAAAGAAAGAATAATAATAATAACAAAGAAACGGAAGAATAACAATATGTCGTCCCGTGACTACGTTCGGGGCGACATAATAATAACTAGAATTGCAATTGCGAGCAATAGCAGATGTCGCCCCTGGCAGCCATCTTCAAAATGGCGGCCATTTTGAAAAAAAAAGTACTGATTGCACACCTTCACATAGTGATCTTACTTTCTGCCAAGTTTCATTCAATTCTATTGATGTTAAGTTTTTCGCCATTTTAACATCATTTTTCAAAATGGCCGCCAAACGTCTCCAACCGATCGCCATTTTTTTTCATGAGTTTGTTCTTCTAATTGTACTTTACAAACATACGAAGTTTAATGAAATTCTATGGTACAGTTTTTGAGATATAAACGTTTTAAATTTTCGGAGGGTACCGATCTTTGAATGGCGGCCATCTTGAAAATGGCGGCCATTTCGAAAAAAAAAGTATTGATTGCACATCTTCACATAGTGATCTTACTTTCTGCCAAGTTTCATTCAATTCTATCCAGGCATCTCCGAGAACTAAGCCGGACAAAAATCATTGGAAAGAAAGAAAGAAAGAAAGAAAGAAAGAAAGAAAGAATAATAATAATAACTAGAATTGCAATTGCGAGCAATAGCAGATGTCGCCCCTGGCAGCCATCTAGAAAATGGCGGCCATTTCGAAAAAAAAAGTATTGATTGCACACCTTCACATAGTGATCTTACTTTCTGCCAAGTTTCATTCAATTCTATCCATGTTAAGTTTTTCGCCATTTTAACATCATTTTTCAAAATGGCCGCCAAACGTCTCCAACCGATCGCCATTTTTTTTCATCAGTTTGTTCTTCTAATTGTACTTTACAAACATACGAAGTTTAATGAAATTCTATGGTACAGTTTTTGAGATATAAACGTTTTAAATTTTCGGAGGGTACCGATCTTTGAATGGCGGCCATCTTGAAAATGGCGGCCATTTCGAAAAAAAAAGTATTGATTGCACACCTTCACATAGTGATCTTACTTTCTGCCAAGTTTCATTCAATTCTATCCAGGCATCTCCGAGAACTAAGCCGGACAAAAATCATTGGAAAGAAAGAATAATAATAATAATAATAACTAGAATTGCAATTGCGAGCAATAGCAGATGTCGCCCCTGGCAGCCATCTAGAAAATGGCGGCCATTTCGAAAAAAAAAGTATTGATTGCACACCTTCACATAGTGATCTTACTTTCTGCCAAGTTTCATTCAATTCTATCCATGTTAAGTTTTTCGCCATTTTAACATCATTTTTCAAAATGGCCGCCAAACGTCTCCAACCGATCGCCATTTTTTTTCATCAGTTTGTTCTTCTAATTGTACTTTACAAACATACGAAGTTTAATGAAATTCTATGGTACAGTTTTTGAGATATAAACGTGTTAAATTACCGATCTATGAATGGCGGCCATCTTGAAAATGGCGGCCATTTTGAAAAAAAAAGTACTGATTGCACACCTTCACATAGTGATCTTACTTTCTGCCAAGTTTCATTCAATTCTATCCAGGCATCTCCGAGAACTAAGCCGGACAAAAATCATTGGAAAGAAAGAAAGAATAATAATAATAACAAAGAAACGGAAGAAACACAATATGTCGTCCCGTGACTACGTTCGGGGCGACATAATAATAATAATAACAAAGAAACGGAAGAATAACAATATGTCGTCCCGTGACTACGTTCGGGGCGACATAATAACAAAGAAACGGAAGAATAACAATATGTCGTCCCGTGACTACGTTCGGGGCGACATAATAATAATAATAATAATAACTAGAATTGCAATTGCGAGCAATAGCAGATGTCGCCCCTGGCAGCCATCTTCAAAATGGCGGCCATTTTGAAAAAAAAAGTACTGATTGCACACCTTCACATAGTGATCTTACTTTCTGCCAAGTTTCATTCAATTCTATCGATGTTAAGTTTTTCGCCATTTTAACATCATTTTTCAAAATGGCCGCCAAACGTCTCCAACCGATTGCCATTTTTTTTCATGAGTTTGTTCTTCTAATTGTACTTTACAAACATACGAAGTTTAATGAAATTCTATGGTACAGTTTTTGAGATATAAACGTTTTAAATTTTCGGAGGGTACCGATCTTTGAATGGCGGCCATCTTGAAAATGGCGGCCATTTCGAAAAAAAAAGTATTGATTGCACATCTTCACATAGTGATCTTACTTTCTGCCAAGTTTCATTCAATTCTATCCAGGCATCTCCGAGAACTAAGCCGGACAAAAATCATTGGAAAGAAAGAAAGAAAGAAAGAAAGAAAGAAAGAATAATAATAATAATAATAACAAAGAAACGGAAGAATAACAATATGTCGTCCCGTGACTACGTTCGGGGCGACATAATAACAAAGAAACGGAAGAATAACAATATGTCGTCCCGTGACTACGTTCGGGGCGACATAATAATAATAATAATAACAAAGAAACGGAAGAATAACAATATGTCGTCCCGTGACTACGTTCGGGGCGACATAACTAGAATTGCAATTGCGAGCAATAGCAGATGTCGCCCCTGGCAGCCATCTAGAAAATGGCGGCCATGTTGAAAAAAAAAGTATTGATTGCACACCTTCACATAGTGATCTTACTTTCTGCCAAGTTTCATTAAATTCTATCCATGTTAAGTTTTTCGCCATTTTAACATCATTTTTCAAAATGGCCGTCAAATGTCTGAAACCAATCGCGATTTTTTTTCATCAGTTTGTTCTTCTAATTGTGCTTTACAAACCTACGAAGTTTAATGAAATTCTATCATACAGGTTTTGAGATATAAATGTTTTAAATTTTCGCAGGGTACCGATCTTTGAATGGCGGCCATCTTGAAAATGGCGGCCATATCGAAAAAAAAGGTATTGCTTGCACACCTTCACATAGTGATCTTACTTTCTGCCAAGTTTCATTCAATTCTATCCATGTTAAGTTTTTCGCCATTTTAACATCATTTTTCAAAATGGCCGCCAAACGTCTCCAACCGATCGCCATTTTTTTTCATGAGTTTGTTCTTCTAATTGTACTTTACAAACCTACGAAGTTTAATGAAATTCTATGGTACAGTTTTTGAGATACAAACGTTTTAAATTTTCGGAGGGTACCGATCTTTCAATGGCGGCCATCTTGAAAATGGCGGCCATTTTGAAAACAAAAGTATTGATTGCACACCTTCACATAGTGATCTTAGTTTCTGCCAAGTTTCATTCAATTCTATCAAGGCATCTCCGAGAACTAAGCCGGACAAAAATCATTGGAAAGAAAGAATAATAACAAAGAAACGGAAGAATAACAATATATCGTCCCGATACTACGTTCGGGGCGACATAATAATAACAAAGAAACGGAAGAATAACAATATGTCGTCCCGTGACTACGTTCGGGGCGACATAATAACTAGAATTGCAATTGCGAGCAATAGCAGATGTCGCCCCTGGCAGCCATCTTGAAAATGGTGGCCATTTAAAAAAAAAAGTATTGATTGCACACCTTCACATAGTGATCTAACTTTCTGCCAAGTTTCATTCAATTCTATCACGGCATCTCCGAGAACTAAGCCGGACAAAAATCATTGGAAAGAAAGAATAATAATAACTAGAATTGCAATTGCGAGCAATAGCAGATGTCGCCCCTGGCAGCCATCTTGAAAATGGCGGCCATTTCGAAAAAAAAAGTATTGATTGCACACCTTCACATAGTGATCTTACTTTCTGCCAAGTTTCATTCAATTCTATCCATGTTAAGTTTTTCGCCATTTTAACATCATTTTTCAAAATGGCCGCCAAACGTCTCCAACCGATCGCCATTTTTTTTCATCAGTTTGTTCTTCTAATTGTACTTTACAAACATACGAAGTTTAATGAAATTCTATGGTACAGTTTTTGAGATATAAACGTGTTAAATTACCGATCTATGAATGGCGGCCATCTTGAAAATGGCGGCCATTTTGAAAAAAAAAGTACTGATTGCACACCTTCACATAGTGATCTTACTTTCTGCCAAGTTTCATTCAATTCTATCCAGGCATCTCCGAGAACTAAGCCGGACAAAAATCATTGGAAAGAAAGAAAGAATAATAATAATAACAAAGAAACGGAAGAATAACAATATATCGTCCCGATACTACGTTCGGGGCGACATAACTAGAATTGCAATTGCGAGCAATAGCAGATGTCGCCCCTGGCAGCCATCTAGAAAATGGCGGCCATTTCGAAAAAAAAAGTATTGATTGCACACCTTCACATAGTGATCTTACTTTCTGCCAAGTTTCATTCAATTCTATCCATGTTAAGTTTTTCGCCATTTTAACATCATTTTTCAAAATGGCCGCCAAACGTCTCCAACCGATCGCCATTTTTTTTCATCAGTTTGTTCTTCTAATTGTACTTTACAAACCTACGAAGTTTAATGAAATTCTATGGTACAGTTTTTGAGATATAAACGTGTTAAATTACCGATCTATGAATGGCGGCCATCTTGAAAATGGCGGCCATTTTGAAAAAAAAAGTTTTGATTGCACACCTTCACATAGTGATCTAACTTTCTGCCAAGTTTCATTCAATTCTATCAAGGCATCTCCGAGAACTAAGCCGGACAAAAATCATTGGAAAGAAAGAATAATAACAAAGAAACGGAAGAATAACAATATGTCGTCCCGTGACTACGTTCGGGGCGACATAATAACTAGAATTGCAATTGCGAGCAATAGCAGATGTCGCCCCTGGCAGCCATCTAGAAAATGGCGGCCATTTCGAAAAAAAAGTATTGATTGCACACCTTCACATAGTGATCTTACTTTCTGCCAAGTTTCATTCAATTCTATCCATGTTAAGTTTTTCGCCATTTTAACATCATTTTTCAAAATGGCCGCCAAACGTCTCCAACCGATCGCCATTTTTTTTCATGAGTTTGTTCTTCTAATTGTACTTTACAAACCTACGAAGTTTAATGAAATTCTATGGTACAGTTTTTGAGATACAAACGTTTTAAATTTTCGGAGGGTACCGATCTTTCAATGGCGGCCATCTTGAAAATGGCGGCCATTTTGAAAAAAAAAGTATTGATTGCACACCTTCACATAGTGATCTTAGTTTCTGCCAAGTTTCATTCAATTCTATCAAGGCATCTCCGAGAACTAAGCCGGACAAAAATCATTGGAAAGAAAGAATAATAACAAAGAAACGGAAGAATAACAATATATCGTCCCGATACTACGTTCGGGGCGACATAATAATAACAAAGAAACGGAAGAATAACAATATGTCGTCCCGTGACTACGTTCGGGGCGACATAATAACTAGAATTGCAATTGCGAGCAATAGCAGATGTCGCCCCTGGCAGCCATCTTGAAAATGGTGGCCATTTAAAAAAAAAAGTATTGATTGCACACCTTCACATAGTGATCTAACTTTCTGCCAAGTTTCATTCAATTCTATCACGGCATCTCCGAGAACTAAGCCGGACAAAAATCATTGGAAAGAAAGAATAATAACTAGGTATGATTGTGATCGCAAGCGAGTCACAAGATGTCTCCCAAACCCCCATTGCCACTATCTAGAGCTTATCAGTAACCCCCTAAATTCCCTTTTGCTCTATTCACCTACAAAATTTCAGAATCCTACCCACCTAGGTTACAGAGATATCGCAATGTCCTATATAATGACCTTTTCCTGTTTCCATGGAAACAGCGGCCATTTTGATTTTTTTTTAAGCCCTTTGCAATCGCCATCATTTAAAACCCCTAAATATCAATTTTCATTGAAATCGAAGCACTTCGAAAGAATTTCGAATTTTGGGCCCGAAAAATCACATTTTCGTAAATAACGCGAAAACCGTAAATATCGCTTCAAATTTTTTTTTCGTATAATTAAAGAGCACCTTTTGCTCTATTCACCTACAAAATTTCAGAATCCTACCCACCTAGGTTACTGACATAAAGCAATGTCTCCTATATAATGACCTTTTTCTGTTTCCACGGAAACGGCGGCCATTTTGAAAATTTTAAAAGTCGTTTGCAAAACTTCAGGTCACCCTTAACATATTCCCAAAGTTTCATATTGATTGGACATTGCATCTTTGAGAAACGTCGCGGACAACATTGAACGGAAAGAAAAAGGAAAGAAGAAGAAGAAGAAGAATAACTAGAATTGCAATTGCGAGCAATAGCAGATGTCGCCCCTGGCAGCCATCTTGAAAATGGCGGCCATTTCGGAAAAAAAGTATTGATTGCACACCTTCACATAGTGATCTTACTTTCTGCCAAGTTTCATTCAATTCTATCCATGTTAAGTTTTTCGCCATTTTAACATCATTTTTCAAAATGGCCGCCAAACGTCTCCAACCGATCGCCATTTTTTTTCATCAGTTTGTTCTTCTAATTGTACTTGACAAACCTACGAAGTTTAATGAAATTCTATGGTACAGTTTTTGAGATATAAACGTTTTAAATTTTCGGAGGGTACCGATCTTTGAATGGCGGCCATCTTGAAAATGGCGGCCATTTCGAAAAAAAAAGTATTGATTGCACATCTTCACATAGTGATCTTACTTTCTGCCAAGTTTCATTCAATTCTATCCAGGCATCTCCGAGAACTAAGCCGGACAAAAATCATTGGAAAGAAAGAAACAAAGAATAATAATAATAATAACTAGAATTGCAATTGCGAGCAATAGCAGATGTCGCCCCTGGCAGCCATCTTGAAAATGGCGGCCATTTCGAAAAAAAAGTATTGATTGCACACCTTCACATAGTGATCTTACTTTCTGCCAAGTTTCATTCAATTCTATCCATGTTAAGTTTTTCGCCATTTTAACATCATTTTTCAAAATGGCCGCCAAACGTCTCCAACCGATCGCCATTTTTTTTCATCAGTTTGTTCTTCTAATTGTACTTTACAAACCTACGAAGTTTAATGAAATTCTATGGTACAGTTTTTGAGATATAAACGTTTTAAATTTTCGGAGGGTACCGATCTTTGAATGGCGGCCATCTTGAAAATGGCGGCCATTTCGAAAAAAAAAGTATTGATTGCACATCTTCACATAGTGATCTTACTTTCTGCCAAGTTTCATTCAATTCTATCCAGGCATCTCCGAGAACTAAGCCGGACAAAAATCATTGGAAAGAAAGAAAGAAAGAAAATAATAATAATAACTAGAATTGCAATTGCGAGCAATAGCAGATGTCGCCCCTGGCAGCCATCTTGAAAATGGCGGCCATTTCGAAAAAAAAAGTATTGATTGCACACCTTCACATAGTGATCTTACTTTCTGCCAAGTTTCATTCAATTCTATCCATGTTAAGTTTTTCGCCATTTTAACATCATTTTTCAAAATGGCCGCCAAACGTCTCCAACCGATCGCCATTTTTTTTCATCAGTTTGTTCTTCTAATTGTACTTTACAAACCTACGAAGTTTAATGAAATTCTATGGTACAGTTTTTGAGATATAAACGTTTTAAATTTTCGGAGGGTACCGATCTTTGAATGGCGGCCATCTTGAAAATGGCGGCCATTTCGAAAAAAAAAAGTATTGATTGCACATCTTCACATAGTGATCTTACTTTCTGCCAAGTTTCATTCAATTCTATCCAGGCATCTCCGAGAACTAAGCCGGACAAAAATCATTGGAAAGAAAGAAAGAAAGAATAATAATAATAACTAGAATTGCAATTGCGAGCAATAGCAGATGTCGCCCCTGGCAGCCATCTAGAAAATGGCGGCCATTTCGAAAAAAAAAGTATTGATTGCACACCTTCACATAGTGATCTTACTTTCTGCCAAGTTTCATTCAATTCTATCCATGTTAAGTTTTTCGCCATTTTAACATCATTTTTCAAAATGGCCGCCAAACGTCTCCAACCGATCGCCATTTTTTTTCATCAGTTTGTTCTTCTAATTGTACTTTACAAACATACGAAGTTTAATGAAATTCTATGGTACAGTTTTTGAGATATAAACGTTTTAAATTTTCGGAGGGTACCGATCTTTGAATGGCGGCCATCTTGAAAATGGCGGCCATTTCGAAAAAAAAAGTATTGATTGCACACCTTCACATAGTGATCTTACTTTCTGCCAAGTTTCATTCAATTCTATCCAGGCATCTCCGAGAACTAAGCCGGACAAAAATCATTGGAAAGAAAGAATAATAATAATAATAATAATAATAACTAGGTATGATTGTGATCGCCAGCGAGTCACAAGATGTCTCCCAAACAAACCCCCATTGCCACTATCTAGAGCTTATCAGAAACCCCCTAAATTCAAATTATTGCAATGTCCTATATAATGACCTTTGAAACGGCGGCCATTTTGAAAATTTTAAAAGTCGTTTGCAAAACTTCAGGTCACCCTTAACATATTCCCAAAGTTTCATATTGATTGGACATTGCATCTTTGAGAAACGTCGCGGACAACATTGAACGGAAAGAAAAAGGAAAGAAGAAGAAGAAGAATAATAATAAGAAACCGGACAAAAACAATATGTCTCCCAAAACTTTGTTTGGGAGACATAATAATAACAAAGAAACGGAAGAATAACAATATGTCGTCCCGTGACTACGTTCGGGGCGACATAATAACTAGAATTGCAATTGCGAGCAATAGCAGATGTCGCCCCTGGCAGCCATCTTGGAAATGGCGGCCATTTAAAAAAAAAAAGTATTGATTGCACACCGTCACACAGTGATCTTACTTTCTGCCAAGTTTCATTCAATTCTATCCATGTTAAGTTTTTCGCCATTTTAACATCATTTTTCAAAATGGCCGCCAAACGTCTCCAACCGATCGCCATTTTTTTTCATCAGTTTGTTCTTCTAATTGTACTTTACAAACCTACGAAGTTTAATGAAATTCTATGGTACAGTTTTTGAGATATAAACGTTTTAAATTTTCGGAGGGTACCGATCTTTGAATGGCGGCCATCTTGAAAATGGCGGCCATTTCGAAAAAAAAAGTATTGATTGCACATCTTCACATAGTGATCTTACTTTCTGCCAAGTTTCATTCAATTCTATCCAGGCATCTCCGAGAACTAAGCCGGACAAAAATCATTGGAAAGAAAGAAAGAAAGAAAGAATAATAATAATAATAACTAGAATTGCAATTGCGAGCAATAGCAGATGTCGCCCCTGGCAGCCATCTTGAAAATGGCGGCCATTTCGAAAAAAAAAGTATTGATTGCACACCTTCACATAGTGATCTTACTTTCTGCCAAGTTTCATTCAATTCTATCCATGTTAAGTTTTTCGCCATTTTAACATCATTTTTCAAAATGGCCGTCAAACGTCTCCAACCGATCGCCATTTTTTTTCATCAGTTTGTTCTTCTAATTGTACTTTACAAACCTACGAAGTTTAATGAAATTCTATGGTACAGTTTTTGAGATATAAACGTTTTAAATTTTCGGAGGGTACCGATCTTTGAATGGCGGCCATCTTGAAAATGGCGGCCATTTCGAAAAAAAAAGTATTGATTGCACATCTTCACATAGTGATCTTACTTTCTGCCAAGTTTCATTCAATTCTATCCAGGCATCTCCGAGAACTAAGCCGGACAAAAATCATTGGAAAGAAAGAAAGAAAGAAAGAAAGAAAGAAAGAAAGAATAATAATAATAACTAGAATTGCAATTGCGAGCAATAGCAGATGTCGCCCCTGGCAGCCATCTTGAAAATGGCGGCCATTTCGAAAAAAAAAGTATTGATTGCACACCTTCACATAGTGATCTTACTTTCTGCCAAGTTTCATTCAATTCTATCCATGTTAAGTTTTTCGCCATTTTAACATCATTTTTCAAAATGGCCGTCAAACGTCTCCAACCGATCGCCATTTTTTTTCATCAGTTTGTTCTTCTAATTGTACTTTACAAACCTACGAAGTTTAATGAAATTCTATGGTACAGTTTTTGAGATATAAACGTTTTAAATTTTCGGAGGGTACCGATCTTTGAATGGCGGCCATCTTGAAAATGGCGGCCATTTCGAAAAAAAAAGTATTGATTGCACATCTTCACATAGTGATCTTACTTTCTGCCAAGTTTCATTCAATTCTATCCAGGCATCTCCGAGAACTAAGCCGGACAAAAATCATTGGAAAGAAAGAAAGAAAGAAAGAAAGAAAGAATAATAATAATAATAATAATAATAATAACAAAGAAACGGAAGAATAACAATATGTCGTCCCGTGACTACGTTCGGGGCGACATAATAATAATAACAAAGAAACGGAAGAATAACAATATGTCGTCCCGTGACTACGTTCGGGGCGACATAATAATAATAATAACAAAGAAACGGAAGAATAACAATATGTCGTCCCGTGACTACGTTCGGGGCGACATAATAATAATAACAAAGAAACGGAAGAATAACAATATGTCGTCCCGTGACTACGTTCGGGGCGACATAATAATAACTAGAATTGCAATTGCGAGCAATAGCAGATGTCGCCCCTGGCAGCCATCTAGAAAATGGCGGCCATTTCGAAAAAAAAGTATTGATTGCACACCTTCACATAGTGATCTTACTTTCTGCCAAGTTTCATTCAATTCTATCCATGTTAAGTTTTTCGCCATTTTAACATCATTTTTCAAAATGGCCGCCAAACGTCTCCAACCGATCGCCATTTTTTTTCATCAGTTTGTTCTTCTAAGTGTACTTTACAAACCTACGAAGTTTAATGAAATTCTATGGTACAGTTTTTGAGATATAAACGTGTTAAATTACCGATCTATGAATGGCGGCCATCTTGAAAATGGCGGCCATTTTGAAAAAAAAAGTATTGATTGCACACCGTCACATAGTGATCTTACTTTCTGCCAAGTTTCATTCAATTCTATCACGGCATCTCCGAGAACTAAGCCGGACAAAAATCATTGGAAAGAAAGAATAATAATAATAACTAGAATTGCAATTGCGAGCAATAGCAGATGTCGCCCCTGGCAGCCATCTAGAAAATGGCGGCCATGTTGAAAAAAAAAGTATTGATTGCACACCTTCACATAGTGATCTTACTTTCTGCCAAGTTTCATTCAATTCTATCCATGTTAAGTTTTTCGCCATTTTAACATCATTTTTCAAAATGGCCGTCAAATGTCTGAAACCAATCGCGATTTTTTTTCATCAGTTTGTTCTTCTAATTGTGCTTTACAAACCTACGAAGTTTAATGAAATTCTATCATACAGGTTTTGAGATATAAATGTTTTAAATTTTCGCAGGGTACCGATCTTTGAATGGCGGCCATCTTGAAAATGGCGGCCATATCGAAAAAAAAGGTATTGCTTGCACACCTTCACATAGTGATCTTACTTTCTGCCAAGTTTCATTCAATTCTATCCATGTTAAGTTTTTCGCCATTTTAACATCATTTTTCAAAATGGCCGCCAAACGTCTCCAACCGATCGCCATTTTTTTTCATGAGTTTGTTCTTCTAATTGTACTTTACAAACCTACGAAGTTTAATGAAATTCTATGGTACAGTTTTTGAGATACAAACGTTTTAAATTTTCGGAGGGTACCGATCTTTCAATGGCGGCCATCTTGAAAATGGCGGCCATTTTGAAAAAAAAAGTATTGATTGCACACCTTCACATAGTGATCTTAGTTTCTGCCAAGTTTCATTCAATTCTATCAAGGCATCTCCGAGAACTAAGCCGGACAAAAATCATTGGAAAGAAAGAATAATAACAAAGAAACGGAAGAATAACAATATATCGTCCCGATACTACGTTCGGGGCGACATAATAATAATAACAAAGAAACGGAAGAATAACAATATGTCGTCCCGTGACTACGTTCGGGGCGACATAATAATAATAACTAGAATTGCAATTGCGAGCAATAGCAGATGTCGCCCCTGGCAGCCATCTTGAAAATGGCGGCCATTTCGAAAAAAAAGTATTGATTGCACACCTTCACATAGTGATCTTACTTTCTGCCAAGTTTCATTCAATTCTATCCATGTTAAGTTTTTCGCCATTTTAACATCATTTTTCAAAATGGCCGCCAAACGTCTCCAACCGATCGCCATTTTTTTTCATCAGTTTGTTCTTCTAATTGTACTTTACAAACCTACGAAGTTTAATGAAATTCTATGGTACAGTTTTTGAGATATAAACGTTTTAAATTTTCGGAGGGTACCGATCTTTGAATGGCGGCCATCTTGAAAATGGCGGCCATTTCGAAAAAAAAAGTATTGATTGCACATCTTCACATAGTGATCTTACTTTCTGCCAAGTTTCATTCAATTCTATCCAGGCATCTCCGAGAACTAAGCCGGACAAAAATCATTGGAAAGAAAGAAAGAAAGAATAATAATAATAATAATAATAATAATAATAATAACAAAGAAACGGAAGAATAACAATATGTCGTCCCGTGACTACGTTCGGGGCGACATAATAATAACAAAGAAACGGAAGAATAACAATATGTCGTCCCGTGACTACGTTCGGGGCGACATAATAATAATAACAAAGAAACGGAAGAATAACAATATGTCGTCCCGTGACTACGTTCGGGGCGACATAATAACTAGGTATGATTGTGATCGCAAGCGAGTCACAAGATGTCTCCCAAACCCCCATTGCCACTATCTAGAGCTTATCAGTAACCCCCTAAATTCCCTTTTGCTCTATTCACCTACAAAATTTCAGAATCCTACCCACCTAGGTTACAGAGATATCGCAATGTCCTATATAATGACCTTTTCCTGTTTCCATGGAAACAGCGGCCATTTTGATTTTTTTTTTAAGCCCTTTGCAATCGCCATCATTTAAAACCCCTAAATATCAATTTTCATTGAAATCGAAGCACTTCGAAAGAATTTCGAATTTTGGGCCCGAAAAATCACATTTTCGTAAATAACGCGAAAACCGTAAATATCGCTTCAAATTTTTTTTTCGTATAATTAAAGAGCACCTTTTGCTCTATTCACCTACAAAATTTCAGAATCCTACCCACCTAGGTTACTGACATAAAGCAATGTCTCCTATATAATGACCTTTTTCTGTTTCCACGGAAACGGCGGCCATTTTGAAAATTTTAAAAGTCGTTTTCAAAACTTCAGGTCACCCTTAACATATTCCCAAAGTTTCATATTGATTGGACATTGCATCTTTGAGAAACGTCGCGGACAACATTGAACGGAAAGAAAAAGGAAAGAAGAAGAAGAAGAAGAAGAAGAAGAATAATAATAATAAGAAACCGGACAAAAACAATATGTCTCCCAAAACTTTGTTTGGGAGACATAATAAGAAACCGGACAAAAACAATATGTCTCCCAAAACTTTGTTTGGGAGACATAATAACTAGAATTGCAATTGCGAGCAATAGCAGATGTCGCCCCTGGCAGCCATCTAGAAAATGGCGGCCATTTCGAAAAAAAAGTATTGATTGCACACCTTCACATAGTGATCTTACTTTCTGCCAAGTTTCATTCAATTCTATCCATGTTAAGTTTTTCGCCATTTTAACATCATTTTTCAAAATGGCCGCCAAACGTCTCCAACCGATCGCCATTTTTTTTCATCAGTTTGTTCTTCTAATTGTACTTTACAAACCTACGAAGTTTAATGAAATTCTATGGTACAGTTTTTGAGATATAAACGTGTTAAATTACCAATCTATGAATGGCGGCCATCTTGAAAATGGCGGCCATTTTGAAAAAAAAAGTTTTGATTGCACACCTTCACATAGTGATCTAACTTTCTGCCAAGTTTCATTCAATTCTATCAAGGCATCTCCGAGAACTAAGCCGGACAAAAATCATTGGAAAGAAAGAATAATAACAAAGAAACGGAAGAATAACAATATGTCGTCCCGTGACTACGTTCGGGGCGACATAATAATAACAAAGAAACGGAAGAATAACAATATGTCGTCCCGTGACTACGTTCGGGGCGACATAATAACAAAGAAACGGAAGAATAACAATATGTCGTCCCGTGACTACGTTCGGGGCGACATAATAACTAGAATTGCAATTGCGAGCAATAGCAGATGTCGCCCCTGGCAGCCATCTTGAAAATGGTGGCCATTTAAAAAAAAAAGTATTGATTGCACACCTTCACATAGTGATCTAACTTTCTGCCAAGTTTCATTCAATTCTATCACGGCATCTCCGAGAACTAAGCCGGACAAAAATCATTGGAAAGAAAGAATAATAACTAGAATTGCAATTGCGAGCAATAGCAGATGTCGCCCCTGGCAGCCATCTTGAAAATGGCGGCCATTTCGAAAAAAAAAGTATTGATTGCACACCTTCACATAGTGATCTTACTTTCTGCCAAGTTTCATTCAATTCTATCCATGTTAAGTTTTTCGCCATTTTAACATCATTTTTCAAAATGGCCGCCAAACGTCTCCAACCGATCGCCATTTTTTTTCATCAGTTTGTTCTTCTAATTGTACTTTACAAACATACGAAGTTTAATGAAATTCTATGGTACAGTTTTTGAGATATAAACGTGTTAAATTACCGATCTATGAATGGCGGCCATCTTGAAAATGGCGGCCATTTTGAAAAAAAAAGTACTGATTGCACACCTTCACATAGTGATCTTACTTTCTGCCAAGTTTCATTCAATTCTATCCAGGCATCTCCGAGAACTAAGCCGGACAAAAATCATTGGAAAGAAAGAATAATAACAAAGAAACGGAAGAATAACAATATGTCGTCCCGTGACTACGTTCGGGGCGACATAATAACTAGGTATGATTGTGATCGCAAGCGAGTCACAAGATGTCTCCCAAACCCCCATTGCCACTATCTAGAGCTTATCAGTAACCCCCTAAATTCCCTTTTGCTCTATTCACCTACAAAATTTCAGAATCCTACCCACCTAGGTTACAGAGATATCGCAATGTCCTATATAATGACCTTTTCCTGTTTCCATGGAAACAGCGGCCATTTTGATTTTTTTTTAAGCCCTTTGCAATCGCCATCATTTAAAACCCCTAAATATCAATTTTCATTGAAATCGAAGCACTTCGAAAGAATTTCGAATTTTGGGCCCGAAAAATCACATTTTCGTAAATAACGCGAAAACCGTAAATATCGCTTCAAATTTTTTTTTCGTATAATTAAAGAGCACCTTTTGCTCTATTCACCTACAAAATTTCAGAATCCTACCCACCTAGGTTACTGACATAAAGCAATGTCTCCTATATAATGACCTTTTTCTGTTTCCACGGAAACGGCGGCCATTTTGAAAATTTTAAAAGTCGTTTGCAAAACTTCAGGTCACCCTTAACATATTCCCAAAGTTTCATATTGATTGGACATTGCATCTTTGAGAAACGTCGCGGACAACATTGAACGGAAAGAAAAAGGAAAGAAGAAGAAGAAGAAGAATAATAATAAGAAACCGGACAAAAACAATATGTCTCCCAAAACTTTGTTTGGGAGACATAATAACTAGAATTGCAATTGCGAGCAATAGCAGATGTCGCCCCTGGCAGCCATCTAGAAAATGGCGGCCATTTCGAAAAAAAAGTATTGATTGCACACCTTCACATAGTGATCTTACTTTCTGCCAAGTTTCATTCAATTCTATCCATGTTAAGTTTTTCGCCATTTTAACATCATTTTTCAAAATGGCCGCCAAACGTCTCCAACCGATCGCCATTTTTTTTCATCAGTTTGTTCTTCTAATTGTACTTTACAAACCTACGAAGTTTAATGAAATTCTATGGTACAGTTTTTGAGATATAAACGTGTTAAATTACCGATCTATGAATGGCGGCCATCTTGAAAATGGCGGCCATTTTGAAAAAAAAAGTTTTGATTGCACACCTTCACATAGTGATCTTACTTTCTGCCAAGTTTCATTCAATTCTATCCAGGCATCTCCGAGAACTAAGCCGGACAAAAATCATTGGAAAGAAAGAATAATAACTAGAATTGCAATTGCGAGCAATAGCAGATGTCGCCCCTGGCAGCCATCTTGAAAATGGCGGCCATTTCGAAAAAAAAAGTATTGATTGCACACCTTCACATAGTGATCTTACTTTCTGCCAAGTTTCATTCAATTCTATCCAGGCATCTCCGAGAACTAAGCCGGACAAAAATCATTGGAAAGAAAGAATAATAATAACTAGGTATGATTGTGATCGCAAGCGAGTCACAAGATGTCTCCCAAACCCCCATTGCCACTATCTAGAGCTTATCAGTAACCCCCTAAATTCCCTTTTGCTCTATTCACCTACAAAATTTCAGAATCCTACCCACCTAGGTTACAGAGATATCGCAATGTCCTATATAATGACCTTTTCCTGTTTCCATGGAAACAGCGGCCATTTTGATTTTTTTTTAAGCCCTTTGCAATCGCCATCATTTAAAACCCCTAAATATCAATTTTCATTGAAATCGAAGCACTTCGAAAGAATTTCGAATTTTGGGCCCGAAAAATCACATTTTCGTAAATAACGCGAAAACCGTAAATATCGCTTCAAATTTTTTTTTCGTATAATTAAAGAGCACCTTTTGCTCTATTCACCTACAAAATTTCAGAATCCTACCCACCTAGGTTACTGACATAAAGCAATGTCTCCTATATAATGACCTTTTTCTGTTTCCACGGAAACGGCGGCCATTTTGAAAATTTTAAAAGTCGTTTGCAAAACTTCAGGTCACCCTTAACATATTCCCAAAGTTTCATATTGATTGGACATTGCATCTTTGAGAAACGTCGCGGACAACATTGAACGGAAAGAAAAAGGAAAGAAGAAGAAGAAGAAGAATAATAACTAGAATTGCAATTGCGAGCAATAGCAGATGTCGCCCCTGGCAGCCATCTTGAAAATGGCGGCCATTTCGAAAAAAAAGTATTGATTGCACACCTTCACATAGTGATCTTACTTTCTGCCAAGTTTCATTCAATTCTATCCATGTTAAGTTTTTCGCCATTTTAACATCATTTTTCAAAATGGCCGCCAAACGTCTCCAACCGATCGCCATTTTTTTTCATCAGTTTGTTCTTCTAATTGTACTTTACAAACCTACGAAGTTTAATGAAATTCTATGGTACAGTTTTTGAGATATAAACGTTTTAAATTTTCGGAGGGTACCGATCTTTGAATGGCGGCCATCTTGAAAATGGCGGCCATTTCGAAAAAAAAAGTATTGATTGCACATCTTCACATAGTGATCTTACTTTCTGCCAAGTTTCATTCAATTCTATCCAGGCATCTCCGAGAACTAAGCCGGACAAAAATCATTGGAAAGAAAGAAAGAAAGAAAGAAAGAAAGAAAGAATAATAATAATAATAACAAAGAAACGGAAGAATAACAATATGTCGTCCCGTGACTACGTTCGGGGCGACATAATAAGAAACCGGACAAAAACAATATGTCTCCCAAAACTTTGTTTGGGAGACATAACTAGAATTGCAATTGCGAGCAATAGCAGATGTCGCCCCTGGCAGCCATCTTGAAAATGGCGGCCATTTCGAAAAAAAAAGTATTGATTGCACACCTTCACATAGTGATCTTACTTTCTGCCAAGTTTCATTCAATTCTATCCAGGCATCTCCGAGAACTAAGCCGGACAAAAATCATTGGAAAGAAAGAATAATAACTAGAATTG
The DNA here is from genome assembly GCA_028015205.1 of Mytilisepta virgata. Lineage (NCBI taxonomy): Eukaryota > Metazoa > Mollusca > Bivalvia > Mytilida > Mytilidae > Mytilisepta > Mytilisepta virgata. The sequence goes on from JAPWFG010000023.1 coordinate 1,559,715, forward strand.
CAATTGCGAGCAATAGCAGATGTCGCCCCTGGCAGCCATCTTGAAAATGGCGGCCATTTCGAAAAAAAAAGTATTGATTGCACACCTTCACATAGTGATCTTACTTTCTGCCAAGTTTCATTCAATTCTATCCATGTTAAGTTTTTCGCCATTTTAACATCATTTTTCAAAATGGCCGCCAAACGTCTCCAACCGATCGCCATTTTTTTTCATCAGTTTGTTCTTCTAATTGTACTTTACAAACCTACGAAGTTTAATGAAATTCTATGGTACAGTTTTTGAGATATAAACGTTTTAAATTTTCGGAGGGTACCGATCTTTGAATGGCGGCCATCTTGAAAATGGCGGCCATTTCGAAAAAAAAAAGTATTGATTGCACATCTTCACATAGTGATCTTACTTTCTGCCAAGTTTCATTCAATTCTATCCAGGCATCTCCGAGAACTAAGCCGGACAAAAATCATTGGAAAGAAAGAAAGAAAGAATAATAATAATAATAATAATAATAACAAAGAAACGGAAGAATAACAATATGTCGTCCCGTGACTACGTTCGGGGCGACATAATAATAACTAGGTATGATTGTGATCGCAAGCGAGTCACAAGATGTCTCCCAAACCCCCATTGCCACTATCTAGAGCTTATCAGTAACCCCCTAAATTCCCTTTTGCTCTATTCACCTACAAAATTTCAGAATCCTACCCACCTAGGTTACAGAGATATCGCAATGTCCTATATAATGACCTTTTCCTGTTTCCATGGAAACAGCGGCCATTTTGATTTTTTTTTAAGCCCTTTGCAATCGCCATCATTTAAAACCCCTAAATATCAATTTTCATTGAAATCGAAGCACTTCGAAAGAATTTCGAATTTTGGGCCCGAAAAATCACATTTTCGTAAATAACGCGAAAACCGTAAATATCGCTTCAAATTTTTTTTTCGTATAATTAAAGAGCACCTTTTGCTCTATTCACCTACAAAATTTCAGAATCCTACCCACCTAGGTTACTGACATAAAGCAATGTCTCCTATATAATGACCTTTTTCTGTTTCCACGGAAACGGCGGCCATTTTGAAAATTTTAAAAGTCGTTTGCAAAACTTCAGGTCACCCTTAACATATTCCCAAAGTTTCATATTGATTGGACATTGCATCTTTGAGAAACGTCGCGGACAACATTGAACGGAAAGAAAAAGGAAAGAAGAAGAAGAAGAAGAATAATAACTAGAATTGCAATTGCGAGCAATAGCAGATGTCGCCCCTGGCAGCCATCTTGAAAATGGCGGCCATTTCGAAAAAAAAAGTATTGATTGCACACCTTCACATAGTGATCTTACTTTCTGCCAAGTTTCATTCAATTCTATCCATGTTAAGTTTTTCGCCATTTTAACATCATTTTTCAAAATGGCCGCCAAACGTCTCCAACCGATCGCCATTTTTTTTCATCAGTTTGTTCTTCTAATTGTACTTTACAAACCTACGAAGTTTAATGAAATTCTATGGTACAGTTTTTGAGATATAAACGTTTTAAATTTTCGGAGGGTACCGATCTTTGAATGGCGGCCATCTTGAAAATGGCGGCCATTTCGAAAAAAAAAAGTATTGATTGCACATCTTCACATAGTGATCTTACTTTCTGCCAAGTTTCATTCAATTCTATCCAGGCATCTCCGAGAACTAAGCCGGACAAAAATCATTGGAAAGAAAGAAAGAAAGAATAATAATAATAATAATAATAATAACAAAGAAACGGAAGAATAACAATATGTCGTCCCGTGACTACGTTCGGGGCGACATAACTAGAATTGCAATTGCGAGCAATAGCAGATGTCGCCCCTGGCAGCCATCTTGAAAATGGCGGCCATTTCGAAAAAAAAAGTATTGATTGCACACCTTCACATAGTGATCTTACTTTCTGCCAAGTTTCATTCAATTCTATCCATGTTAAGTTTTTCGCCATTTTAACATCATTTTTCAAAATGGCCGCCAAACGTCTCCAACCGATCGCGATTTTTTTTCATCAGTTTGTTCTTCTAATTGTACTTTACAAACATGCGAAGTTTAATGAAATTCTATGGTACAGTTTTTGAGATATAAACGTTTTAAATTTTCGGAGGGTACCGATCTTTGAATGGTGGCCATCTTGAAAATGGCGGCCATTTCGAAAAAAAAAGTATTGATTGCACACCTTCACATAGTGATCTTACTTTCTGCCAAGTTTCATTCAATTCTATCCAGGCATCTCCGAGAACTAAGCCGGACAAAAATCATTGGAAAGAAAGAATAGTAATAATAATAATAATAACAAAGAAACGGAAGAATAACAATATGTCGTCCCGTGACTACGTTCGGGGCGACATAATAAGAAACCGGACAAAAACAATATGTCTCCCAAAACTTTGTTTGGGAGACATAACTAGAATTGCAATTGCGAGCAATAGCAGATGTCGCCCCTGGCTTCCATCTAGAAAATGGCGGCCATTTCGAAAAAAAAGTATTGATTGCACACCTTCACATAGTGATCTTACTTTCTGCCAAGTTTCATTCAATTCTATCCATGTTAAGTTTTTCGCCATTTTAACATCATTTTTCAAAATGGCCGCCAAACGTCTCCAACCGATCGCCATTTTTTTTCATCAGTTTGTTCTTCTAATTGTACTTTACAAACCTACGAAGTTTAATGAAATTCTATGGTACAGTTTTTGAGATATAAACGTGTTAAATTACCGATCTATGAATGGCGGCCATCTTGAAAATGGCGGCCATTTTGAAAAAAAAAGTTTTGATTGCACACCTTCACATAGTGATCTAACTTTCTGCCAAGTTTCATTCAATTCTATCAAGGCATCTCCGAGAACTAAGCCGGACAAAAATCATTGGAAAGAAAGAATAATAACAAAGAAACGGAAGAATAACAATATGTCGTCCCGTGACTACGTTCGGGGCGACATAACTAGAATTGCAATTGCGAGCAATAGCAGATGTCGCCCCTGGCAGCCATCTAGAAAATGGCGGCCATGTTGAAAAAAAAAGTATTGATTGCACACCTTCACATAGTGATCTTACTTTCTGCCAAGTTTCATTCAATTCTATCCATGTTAAGTTTTTCGCCATTTTAACATCATTTTTCAAAATGGCCGTCAAATGTCTGAAACCAATCGCGATTTTTTTTCATCAGTTTGTTCTTCTAATTGTGCTTTACAAACCTACGAAGTTTAATGAAATTCTATCATACAGGTTTTGAGATATAAATGTTTTAAATTTTCGCAGGGTACCGATCTTTGAATGGCGGCCATCTTGAAAATGGCGGCCATATCGAAAAAAAAGGTATTGCTTGCACACCTTCACATAGTGATCTTACTTTCTGCCAAGTTTCATTCAATTCTATCCATGTTAAGTTTTTCGCCATTTTAACATCATTTTTCAAAATGGCCGCCAAACGTCTCCAACCGATCGCCATTTTTTTTCATGAGTTTGTTCTTCTAATTGTACTTTACAAACCTACGAAGTTTAATGAAATTCTATGGTACAGTTTTTGAGATACAAACGTTTTAAATTTTCGGAGGGTACCGATCTTTCAATGGCGGCCATCTTGAAAATGGCGGCCATTTTGAAAAAAAAAGTATTGATTGCACACCTTCACATAGTGATCTTAGTTTCTGCCAAGTTTCATTCAATTCTATCAAGGCATCTCCGAGAACTAAGCCGGACAAAAATCATTGGAAAGAAAGAATAATAACAAAGAAACGGAAGAATAACAATATATCGTCCCGATACTACGTTCGGGGCGACATAATAACTAGAATTGCAATTGCGAGCAATAGCAGATGTCGCCCCTGGCAGCCATCTTGAAAATGGCGGCCATTTCGAAAAAAAAAGTATTGATTGCACACCTTCACATAGTGATCTTACTTTCTGCCAAGTTTCATTCAATTCTATCCATGTTAAGTTTTTCGCCATTTTAACATCATTTTTCAAAATGGCCGCCAAACGTCTCCAACCGATCGCCATTTTTTTTCATCAGTTTGTTCTTCTAATTGTACTTTACAAACATACGAAGTTTAATGAAATTCTATGGTACAGTTTTTGAGATATAAACGTGTTAAATTACCGATCTATGAATGGCGGCCATCTTGAAAATGGCGGCCATTTTGAAAAAAAAAGTACTGATTGCACACCTTCACATAGTGATCTTACTTTCTGCCAAGTTTCATTCAATTCTATCCAGGCATCTCCGAGAACTAAGCCGGACAAAAATCATTGGAAAGAAAGAATAATAACAAAGAAACGGAAGAATAACAATATGTCGTCCCGTGACTACGTTCGGGGCGACATAATAATAACAAAGAAACGGAAGAATAACAATATGTCGTCCCGTGACTACGTTCGGGGCGACATAATAACAAAGAAACGGAAGAATAACAATATGTCGTCCCGTGACTACGTTCGGGGCGACATAATAACAAAGAAACGGAAGAATAACAATATGTCGTCCCGTGACTACGTTCGGGGCGACATAATAACAAAGAAACGGAAGAATAACAATATGTCGTCCCGTGACTACGTTCGGGGCGACATAATAATCACTACCGTATTTTGGTATGTATAGTGCGCATTTATGTATTGTGCGCACCCCCTTTCTGGTCCAAGAAACTTGAGAAAAAAAGTTTCTTGTTCGTATAATACTCAGACATTTTCGGAAAAGACACATCTCCAAAATCGGCAAACAGGAAGCCGGTAATCTGGAAGTTTTCTAAATGGACACCGATTTCGGTCAAATAATTATTATAAACATCTATTTCTCAATCTTTAATGATTATAAACATATATTCATTAGATTGTTTGATCTTGTATTAAAAGTCCAAGCTGACCAATTAAAAGAAATTGGAACTGATTCTTTTGTGACCGAGTTGAAAACAATGTAATCAAAACATCATTAAGTATTTCATATATAAATGAAGTGGCAATGTTAATTTATTAACCTTCGAATTTTCAATACCAGAAGATGGGATTTTAGCTTTTAATCCGGATTATCACACCTTAATCAATGGGTCTAATCGATGTCAAAACAAATCAATGACAGGTTCACCTTGTTCCTAATTAAATTCGTTCAGGTAACAGTTATGGGATTATCATTTTTTCAATCATAATTTCTTGAAAGGTTTTAATCAGTTGTTTAAAAAATACAAAGTAGAAAAGTATTTATAAAAAAAAACTTCTCATAGACTAAATCATCACTTTACAATAAAGTCACATGACTTGCGATCGGCTGATACATTAGAAAAAATGGCAGTTCATCTTTTCAAAACGAGCGTCGTTTATTCAATTTTCATACACTCAACGTTTACTCTCCATGATGAACACATACAAAAACAGTAAGTTATGACAACAAGAAACACTGAGGCCAATTTTACCGACATCAAAAGCTTTGTTGTTTCTTTATTAAGACATGACAAACTTCCGGATTGCAAACAGATGGCCAAATTTACACGATAAACGTAACTACAGAGATATAAAATGTATTTTATTTTAATAAAACATGACAAATCAAGAACAATAAGATACATATTACAAATATAACATGTAAAACATAAAAATAATCGACGTTTTAGCCAAAATATTCCGTACTCTTCACTTCTCCTGGAAATTTCTTTGTCGGAGTTCGGACCTGAAAAAAGACTTAAGAAAATGTCTGTAGGCATGTATAACGCGCACCCCTCTTACAAGAAACATGACCCAGGGTATAAATGTGCGCACTATACATACCAAAAAACGGTAAAACAATATGTCTCCCTTCGAGAAGGGGAGACATAATTACTCGCCTGATCCATTTCAATGGCCAAAATCGTGAATATGACAACTGTTGTTTTAGGAAACTCTGACTGGTTTAATGAAAATAAAGTCCATGCAACCATTTTTTTCAATCAATAAACAAAGGGAAATAATCCAATAAGAAAACTACAGGTAAACTCGGACAACTCAAACCATGGTAAGTCAAACAGGAATAACAATAATTTAGACCACCCAAACCGTATTGACAATGAGAAAGATTCTGGGAATGAAGTAATGTTGAGATTTTATAAACCTCTTTATGTTGACTCTGTCGTACACATTTTGTAGACTGGCTTAGAAGGCATGAAATTTAATTTACCTTAACACAGTTGGACTGTAAATCAAAGAATGAATCTGAATTTCTTCTAAAAATACATTACATACATTAGAATAAGACTAGCTCTTTAAAAAGACATAATCATAGTGCAGATTGGTGCTTTGGAACGTCGTGTAATGACTTCTCCCTCCACTCCTTCTTGTCAGCTTCAGAGAGAGAAGTCACTTCTCCCTGTCATCCTGAAGTACGCTGAGCCCTGTGATGAAGTTTATTTTCGAAAAAATACCAGAATCCAAATAAACCTATCCTGGCAAATTTTTAATTTGGGCAACAAATTCTGGGACCCAGATATTTAATTTTAATTGGCCTTATCTTTCTTACCAAATATATAGCAAAAGGGCAGGTAAAGTTTCATCTGCATACAAATAACCTCATCAATATGCAATCTAAGAACTATGTCCCTCTTCTATTTGGTAGATATTTCCCCGATAATTCTCAGCTTTTAATTACATACCTGTTTCTTTTCCTCCATTAAATCCAGAACTGTCAACAGACAACTAGTCTTTCCAAGGGACAAATCCTACAATTAATCAAAATAAATTCTCAAAATGCACCCTAAGCAGACTAGTTAGGTGTGAAAAAGACATAACTTACCTCTTTGAAAATGCACTACTTTAAATTCGGAAATTATTGCGATGTTTTTATTATTGCAAAAAATGTGACAGGCTTGTAATCGCAATAAGTTAAACTAGCATTTTGGAATTTTTTATACAAATGAAGCCAAATTTTTTCTAATATCACAAAAATTAAAATTGCATTTTTGTCTAAAATGACAAAATCGCAATTATAAATGCATGCAATAATTTCTGAATTTACAGTATTGCATTGTCTGTCCATGCAAATACCGTCTTATGTAAAATTATTGCTAATTGAATTTTGAGTGATCTTTAATTAGTGGTAGTACTTAAATATCCCTCAAATTATCAATTGCTATGTTCATATATGGTCAATTGCACAAAAAACACTGTGTCACTTCAAACAAACTGCCATGTTTATTATGTTTGGTGATGAAAATATCTTCACCGTTCCGAACTGGAAATGAAAATCCAGATTCATCTCCATGTAAACCTTGATTAAATGATTACCCATCATATGTGTATGTGGCAACTATACCTTTATCCCAAAATTGATCGTTAAAAACAAGTTTCACTGCAGTCTCCTTGTGAGTGATTTTCAACACAATGCATATGAACAAAATCACAAATATTGAGTATCTTACCCTTTTCTTTCCTTTAGCACCATTTGTCTGTTGTGGTTCAGTAGCAGTTACGCTTGGTTGCACATTCAGAAATATTTCAATCAATCCTGGCTGTGCCTCTACACATACTGACAAGAACTCAAGTATGACAACTTTAAGTCTTAAATCCTGCAAAGTAATTATCAAAGACTAAGATTACAATTTTGTTGCAGGTTTGGTGACATTTTATCATTTGGAGAATTTTTATTTCACATTAGGCCATTCACATATTCCCCTCAGGTTTGCTATCCCTATGTATAATTACATATGAAACTATAGTATGTTGACAAATTAATATATTATTAACCTCTGTAACTGCCTGTAATCTTGTAAGGTACATATCTCTTATGGCCTCAGCTTCACCTCCTAGACAAGCCAGTATTGACATTCTAGATACCTAGAAATGAAATAAAAATTATCTGAATGTAAAGTACACTTTCAGAAAGAACTCAGAAGAAAAGTTTAAAACCTGAAGCTCACCTGAATTTAATTTGCAAACCAAATGCCGTGAAGCAGAACTAAGTAAAGGTAGCCATCACAGATGAGGGGCGAGGTCATGTGGTATATCTCTAACAAGAGGATCATATAAAGGTTCAAAGTGGTTATTTGGTTTAAAACAAGAACATTCCTATCTAAATTTTCCCAACTGTTCCTATGTGAAACTAATTCTAAAACTGGCAAATATTGTCAGAAAGAATTTTAACTTGAATATTTAATAAAATAGAATTCCTTCTACAAAGCCTTGTTCAAGATTTTATCAACCTAGGATGGAATGCTTGTTGCTTTTGTCAAGAAAATGGATGAGTTTCATTATATAATTTCCTGATTAACACCCATATGAGTGAATGAGTAACTATATTGGTAGACTAACAAAATTTCATCAATTATGATACGAAGCTCCTTACGTCAGAGAAGTAAGCCAGGATGAATGCATAAAAAATGTGTGAGTCTTCCAAGGAAGACATGTGTCGCCTGCGGACGTCAATTTTTACAAAAAAAAAAGAAGAAAATTTAAAATTTTCTAAAAATTAAATATATATTCACACCTGTGCATTAAGGTTAATGCACAGAGAAAGTTTCATCAAATTCCTTTGAGCGGTTTATGAGTAGTTGAGGATAGAAGAAAAGTGTGATGACGCTAGACAACGCAAGACTCAAGATGACAGATAGTGATCCCTATGTGTCGACCATGCATTCCGCAGGCGACACAAAAACCCTCCCATACTCTGTCAGATGAAGTCTGCAGAGCGACTGAAGAAAACATATATGGCTGAGATTGAATTTACATGATTTATGAATACCAAACTGAAACAAAATTGTTTTGAATAATAATAAAAATTCATTTAATTTTGAGCTTCAAGTTCAGATTCAGTTTTTATATTGCATATGGAATTACAAAAAAATAAAATCTTGGAGAAGAATTTCCTCAACCTATCTGCAATAAGGCTTTGTAGCTGGACAGGTACACAGATTTTATTTAGATGACGGTTGTTCACACACTGAATAATCAATCTGACCCTTGATAAAGTTACACAGTGCCAAGTTTCAGACTTCATCAAGAAGAGCTCATATGAAGAATTTTTTCTATTTGTGGACATGGTATTAGAATAAAAGAAGTAAGGACACATAATAATAAGAAACAGTACACTTACCATTGCCAGTCTTTTCAGAAGTAGGCAGGCGAGTGTTGGCAGCCTAGGATTATGTCTGTGGTAGATATACTGTGCTATTGTAGCTACAATGTGCTGTGTTTGCCTTCCCACTGGCTGAGATGAAAGAGCATTTTCCATTGGTGAAACAGGCAAGTCAGGTGACTTGAGCAGCAGAAGACGGTTTAACACGGAAAACGACATTTGTATCAGCTGAATTATTTCAGTTCCAATACCCTCATCAACAATACTATAATAAATATAAACTTAGAAAAATGTCTTTCGTATAACAGGAAAACAAAGGCGATCTTAATTACACATCATAGCATGAGCAAAGCCAAATAACAGATATTATGAATGACTATTTAATTAAAATGATTTCATTACAAAAACCCAGAACTCTTCAAATCTGTAGTTCCAAATAAATTTCTATTGCGATCAAACTAAACAAGAGGCTCACCAGAGCCTGTATCGCTCACCTGGAGTCTGGTTTTCATTGGACAATTAATCAACTATTTGACCAAGTTTGTTGCAATTGGTTCAATTGTCCAGGGAAAATTTGTTGAAGATTTATTTTTCATAAGGTTTAATGTTAAAATATGTTCCCTGATAGTGGTAGTCCTGGCAGGAAGTTGATAAAATTGACCAGGAATACGGATGAACCTTAAATAAATGTAACAGATCCCGACCTCAAATTACACAAACCAATAACTCCTAAATAGAATTTGGGATTCCCTTCAACATTTCAGGGTAGGTAGATCTCAACATGGCAAACATTTTTCAATTTAAATTTCACTTCTATCTCAAATAGTTTTGGAGATAAATGCAAAAATGTTAAAATTTTGAAAATTTGACAAAAAAGGGCAATAACTCCTAAATGGGTTTTGGGATTTCCTTTAAAATTTCAGGGTATGTAGATCTCAACATGGTAAACATTTTTCAATTTACATTTCACTTCTATCTCAAATAGTTTTGGAGATAAATGACGAAAAATGTTAAATTTTGAAAATTTGATGAAAAAAGGGCAATAACTCCTAAATGGGTTTTGGGATTTCCTTCAAAATTTCAGGTTAGGTAGATCTTGTCATGCTGATCAATTTTACTCCAGTCAGATTTTTGATATCTGTAACAGTTTTTAAGTTATAAGCCAAAAACAACACATCCACCCTTATATTCTATTTTTTGCCACGACAGCCATGTTTTATGTCAGATCATAATAAATTGAGGATCGTTTGTAGAGGACATGTCATAGATCATTCCTATTAAGTTTCAAACCAATCGGCCCAGCGGTTTCAGAGGAGAAGATTTTTGAATGAAAAAATTTTAAAAATTTGACAAAAAAAAGGCAACAACTCCTAAATGGGTTTTGGGATTTCCTTTAAAATTTCAGGGTAGGTAGATCTCAACATGGAAACATTTTTCAAATTTACATTTCACTTCTATCTCAAATAGTTTTGGAGATAAATGATGAAAAATGTTAATATTTTGAAAAATATTTTCAAAATAAATTGAGGATCGTTTGTAGAGGACATGTCATAGATCATTCCTATTAAGTTTCAAACTAATCAGCCCAGCAGTTTCAGAGGAGAAGATTTTTAACCAATCAGAACTAAATGAGGAAACTTTGTTGAGGACCTTCCATACACCACTCATGCAAAGTTTGGTTGGAATTGGCCAAATGGTTTCTGAGGAGAAGATGTTTAAATGAAAAGCTAACTACGGACGGACGATGGACGACGAACGGACGGACGGACGACGGACGCCAAGTGATGGCAAAAGCTCACCCTGGCAATAGCCAGGTAAGCTAAAAACAAGAGGAACCCAAAGGCTAGTGGATGTGATCTGAGATTAAGAGTTTACTAATTGTTAGTTCCTGTTTCGAGTTTGCAAATTACCAGGCATCCTTCCCTGGTGTTCCAGTGCCCTCTCCATACTATCAAATTCTAATAATGTATGTTACTGTTTATGATAACCTCCCTTGCTGTGCCAGAGCCCTCTATACATTATTAATGCTTATCAAATCGTGCTACTAAGTTTAATTACTCTATTAATGCCTAATGCATATTACTTTGTATAATTACCTCCCTTGCTGTGCTAGTGCCCTCTCTACAGTTTAATGCCTTAAAAAGCATGCTATCAAGTATAATTACTTCCCCTGCAGTTTCACTGCCCTCTATATTAATGACATGCCTAACAAAGCATATTGCTGAGTATAATTACCTCCCCTTTCTGTGCCAGTGCCCTCTCTACAGTATAAACACCATAACAAAGTATATCACTGAGTATAATTACCTCCCCTCCTGTGCCAGTGCCCTCTCTACAGTATTAACACCATAACAAAGTATATCACTGAGTATGATTACCTCCCCTGCTGTGCCAGTGCCCTCTCTACAGTATTAACTGCATAACAAAGTATATCACTGAGTATAATTACCTCCCCTGCTGTGCCAGTGCCCTCTGTACAGTATTAACTGCATAACAAAGTATATCACTGAGTATAATTACCTCCCCTGCTGTGCCAGTGCCCTCTCTACAGTATTAACTGCATAACAAAGTAAATCACTGAGTATAATTACCTCCCCTGCTGTGCCAGTGCCCTCTCTACAGTATTAACTCCATAACAAAGTATATCACTGAGTATAATTACCGCCCCTGCTGTGCCAGTGCCCTCTCTACAGTATTAAAACCATAACAAAGTATATCACTGAGTATAATTACCTCCCCTGGTGTGCCAGTGCCCTCTCTGCAGTATTAACACCATAACAAAGTATATCACTGAGTATAATTACCTCCCCTGCTGTGCCAGTGCCCTCGCTGCAGTATTAACACCATAACAAAGTATATCACTGAGTATAATTACCTCCCCTTGCTGTGCCAGTGCCCTCTCTACAGTATAAACACCATAACAAAGTATATTACTGACTATAATTACCTCCCCTGCTGTGCAAGTGCCATCTCTATGGCATCAGAACCCGTACCAATGATGTCCAACAGTGCTCTTCCTGCTTCTGTGAACAGTAGACTGTACACACACATTTGCTGGAGGTATGGTCTGAAAAGCACATAAAATCACTTTAATAGCAGTTACATGATTTATTATTTGGAAAGAAGTACCTACTATTTGGGATTAGGGTTTATCAGATGACTTGTGATTTTGTGAAAATCTTTTTCTTCTTTGGATGTTTGGGGGTGAAGACTATACTGCACAGCCAGTGGCAATTTCCATGAAAACTTTTTTGAAGAATGGACTTTTACTATCATCAGTAGAACTGCTGTACAGTATATTGCACGAGTAGTAAAAAAGTACTTTAAGGATGTATAAATCCTGATGATAGTACACATAGTGAAAATAAACTTTTTATTGACAAAAGCCCTATTTACTTGCTATACAAAAAACAAGTATGACATGGCGAAGTGCATCAAGTATATCAACACCACAGCCATTCTGTCTATTATGCAACTTTTCCCATTATTCTTCTTTTTTTTTTGGTAAAAATTCCATCACACTGTCTTCAATGACAGTCTTAGTAACAATGATAAATTATCAGCCATCCATAAATTGCCAGGAAATCGGTCCCTGTATTAAGAGGGTAAACATTTTTCGATATTTATCTAAAAGTTGAAAATTGAAATTTGCAACTTGCCTTTTTAGTTTTCATTTTTCGATTTTAATTTGAAAATTGAAAAATGAAATTTGCAACTTGCTTTTTAATTTTTAATTTTTCAATTTTGATTTGAAAATTGAAAAATGAAAGTTGAAATTAAGATGTCAAATTTCATTTTTCCTTTAATGGATATACATACCATTTTATGTTTATACCATCATTTATGCAGTGGAGTGAATAAATTGTGTGCTATGTAAATTTTTAGAATATGACTTGCTACCAGCTAATCGACCAACATGTGTGTAAATGAATTACAACTGCTAAAAGTTTCTAATTTCATTTTTCAAATTAGAATTGAAAAATGAAAAAATGAAAAAGCAAGTCGCAAATTTTTTTCAATTTTCATATTAAAATTGAAAAATGAAAATGCAAGCTGAAAATTTCATTTTTCAATTTTCAAATAAAAATTGAAAAATGTTTGGCTGCATTATACACCGACCGAAATCTCAAGAAAAATTATAAATCACGATAAGTATAAATTTTTGGTATCTGAAAAATCATTCAGTTTTTATCCGGTTTCTCTTCTTTTCACATCTTATAACAGAATTTGAAAACCTACAAAACTGGTAAGGAAATTATTTTCTTTACGTACCTCTCATTCTTTGTTTTCTGTTTTCTTGTAAGGAATGTCAATATCTTATGGAAAATCTCCAGACAAACATGACCTGTAAAAATTGGATAAGGGTTTGATCACCAAAATCTGAGAATTCTGAGATTCTTCAAAAAATTTGTAACTAAAGGCCAAAAACAGGGCTTTTTATAGGGCCAAATTTCTTGAAAAATAGGGTATAATAGGGCAAATTTAATAATAGGGAAATTATAGGGATATATCTCTCTACTTCACCCCTTTTCAAAACTGCCTTGGCATCCTGTTGCTGCATTCAATCATCAAGAATTTCTTAGAAAAATTCAAGTATCATTTCTACAGGTAAATGTATTTACGATACTCTTGAAGGATTTCAAAGGAGGGGACTGCCAAAACAAATACATTTTAATTTTTCGACCAATTAATTCTAATTCATATTGTTAATATCAGGAAAAGGGTTATTATATGCCAAAATATAGGGATTATGGGGCATTTTCAAAAAGATAGGGATTTTATAGGAAATATAGGGCCACTTGAAGGCCTGCAGTTATTTATCAAGACTATTAACATACATACCTATTTGTTCTCTCTTTGTAGAATTAATATATCTCCATTTCTGGAACACAGGAAACACTTCTCTCAGCATGTACAGTAACGGGGCCATCAGTTCATTTTCTATCTCTAGTTGGAAGAATGGCTGAAATATATATATTGGTAATACATTAATTGATGATGTGTTTATCTAATATATTTTTACAAGAGATATAAAAAAGTGATATGCAGGATTACTTCTAGACACAAAATCCATGCATATGGGCATAAACGTTTCAGAAGAAAATACATCACGAGGCCTTCAACAGGGAACACTGCAAGTTCCAAGCTGCCCTCTAGCACCGTGTAAACAAGCGTTCTTTGTCCTAATATGTACACAGTTTACCTTGACTGATGTGTCAGCTCAATGTTTGTCCTAAATCAAATCTCATAAAATGCAAGTTGACAAACCTAAGTGAGAAATAAACAAATTTTCATAGTAATTTAATTCTATTACAGAAAAAATAATTAATAAGGCCAAAAAAAATATATTATTAGCTTCTCAGGCCCCGCCGCGTGTCCCTTAAACCCGCCGCATTCGTAGTTTTTTATCATACAAAAAATAAAATTAAAAATCGGCAGTTCCGTGTCCCGCCCGGAAATTTTTCGCGTCTGTTTCCGTTACCGGTAATTTTTAGGATCGCGATCTTAATCAGCGAAATGTTTTCGTAAACACGCTTTATCACGTGGTGTGGTGATTTAAATATACATTGTTTGTTAAACTTCCGTCAGCATGGCATCTTTAGTGTCATGCCAAGTCCTCTCTGGAGGAAAAACCGACGATACATTGTGATTACATGACGGAGCGCACATTGGGGGAGTTGATAGAATCGATTAAAACGAACGATGAAGCAGCCTTTGGAAAATTTCAGGGCTACACCACCGACGCTTTCATTGGGAGGTCGAAGATTGAATTTGAAAATAATAATAAAAAAAAAAGAGCCGCCCTGCCTCATTAAAAAATTTCAAAAATGGCCTGAGAAGCAACAATTTTTTTAAGTAAAAACAAGGGGGAAAAAAAAAGACTCCTCCCTACCTCATCAAAAAATTTGAAAAGTGGCCTGAGAATCTAATGATTTTTTTTACATGGCCTAACAGTAAGATGTGATTTCTGACACAGTTGAGGGGCATAGTGAAAATGTAGGCAAAATGCCCATCAAACTGTTCCTGATTGACAGCACAAATGACGAGTCCTAATTTAATGAAAGCTGCATGTTTTGTGAATCAAACTTGGTTCATAGAATATTTATTCACAATGTATATTTGATAATGACTGTTATATTCAATGTATACTTTTCTGTAACCCTGAATTATAATACTTTGTTAATATTATTTTAATCTATATTTATCTTCCTGAGAATGCTACAGTAATAACCTTTATTCATTAACATCATTCAAATGGGTTATATTGAAATTCATTGTCATCAGATGTAACCCATCTCTGGTGTGTAATATCCACTTGTACACATGTTGTAAGACTCAGTCCCTTTTTCATTTCAAAAATATCTATTTTTTTCAAAATTTTAAAATCTCAACTCAACAATTCCAAATATTCTTTCTTGACTTTAAAAATATCAACCTTAGATGGAATAACATACCCATTATTTGCAACTTTTAGATTTGAAGCCCGTATTATATTATTACCTGAATTAGATTTGATATCAAACTGAGAAGAGACTGTGTTACTGGGTAATAACCTTGTGTGAGCTCTGATCCAGCTAAAACAAGTCCATATGATCCTGCGCTCAGTTCCTGTCCACTGAAAAGTTAATACTACTGTTTGTGACTTTGCCATTAGAATTACTAACAGGAAACATTGGTTCTTGAAGTGATTTTGTTATATAATTCAAATACTTTTAACCATTTAAATGGTTTTATCACTTGATTGTAAGATGCAATTAAGCCTGCTGTAAATAATTTTAAAATAAATTTAAGCTGTGTATAAAGACACCTATGAGAGGGCAAAAAAGTGATTAAAAATAAGATTTTTAAACAGTGGTTAATTTTGCAACTTATGTTTCTAAAGTGTCCTTTAAAGCCCATTATGTCCTATAAAGATGGATGAATTATTGTTTAACGTCCAGTGGCAACCAGGTGCATATCAGGACGAGAACATGTTGATGTGATAATGAATATGATCCCTGCTTTGTACTAGACCGACACGCTAAGTCGGATTTTTAATGTGTTAGCTCACAAGGTAACTGTCCGCAGGAAGACATATCACCTCACTCGGACACATTATACTGACTCCGAGCCGACCAGTCTTTGCTCTTACTCCTAGATGCCGCGTGCTTGGCGGAGAAGTACCAAATACCAATTTTAATGTCTTTGGTTTGACCCGGCCGGGGATCGAACCCGCGACCTTCCGCACTCGAGGCGACCACACTACCACGAAACCACCGAGGCGGTTGTCCTATAAAGAGATATCCTATGAAGCAAGAAAGACTATATCACTTATTAAAGAGACTTTGTGTTCATACTTTTCTAGACTTTTGTTTATTAAAACCAGTTTTCATATTTTCAACATTATAAATTATAATATTGTATTCCTTTGTGTATAACTATACAGTTTTTACCCCCAAATACTTTTTTTTATAAGGGGTGTGTGTTATACATAAATGCGTTTTGTACACACCAAAAGACGGTACAAATTTTTTCAGCAATTTCCTAATTATATATCCAGTATCATTTATTAAAATAAATTGAATATTTCAATTTCGATACAATTTACCTTAATACTTCAGCATAGTTGTCAACATTCCCTGTAAGATAGGGTAATAAACCTGTCTGTTTCATCTCATGCCATACCTGTAAAATTTGTGAATTTTGATTTGTTTGTTTAGTTGGGGTTCTACGCCGTTTTCAGCCCATTTGGCTATTTCGCGGTGGCCAGTTTTTATTGGTGGGGGAAGCCTGGGTACACGGAGAGAACCACCGACCTTCGGTAGGAAATTTGGCAATCCTTGTCAATTTAGATCGGAGTCAAACGCACCCCGTGTGAAATTTGGATAGCTTCACATATAACAAATTTTTTCATTGCATTCTATTTCATATTGCCGATTTTTCAGTTTCAGGAAAAATTTTAAGAATAGTGACCATATTTATAAAAGGTAAAAACCTGTCATAATTTTGAAATTGAACCAAAAAATACTATTCCATCACAGCTTGGTCCCAACTGATCATTTTACATGTATTTAACTTATTCTAATATGACGTCCTATATATTGTCAAATGATATATTACCCGATATATCCATTTCTAGGACATGCGTATAGATGCTTTTATATAAACCTGAATTGTGTGAACTTTAAAAAGAGAAAGTGTCAAAAGAGAAAGTGTCTTTCTCACACGAAATTGTTTATCTTTACAAAGAAATCACGCTATACAATCACAATAGCAGAGCCATCTTGATTTTTAAACGACATGACGGTTACCGCAGTAAGTCTATGAAACATGTTTTATTAATTTTCTTGTGTAAATGATGAATTACATATTTTAACTGTACAAATGGTTATCTTTTGAAAAAAGTTTT
This sequence comes from Mytilisepta virgata, assembly GCA_028015205.1. NCBI lineage: Eukaryota > Metazoa > Mollusca > Bivalvia > Mytilida > Mytilidae > Mytilisepta > Mytilisepta virgata. The sequence goes on from JAPWFG010000023.1 coordinate 1,577,144, forward strand.
ATTCAAAATATGCTCTTAAAAGGAGAGAATGCAATATATTAATCACAAGAGAAATGAAACGACCAAAAGAATGTTAGATACATATAGGACAACTCAAATGAGTAAAATTAGCGTATTTGTCCTATTAGAAGGGAAATAATTCCTGGTGATTATAGATTTGAAGTCACTTACACATGGGCAGGGCCTTTATATTCGTATTTTATACCTCGCATACACTCGGTATAAAATATCCGAATATAAAGGCCCTGCCCATGTGTAAATGACTTCAACTCTATAACCCCCATGAATTATTTCTTAATTACATTTATAGTGTACAGTTCAAATGTATATTTTCTGTTATTTCTGTATTATACAGTACGTGTTGCCTGTTATTATATTTACATGTATACTGCAGTACTATTTTACATGTTGCCTGTTATAAAATTTACAGCACAGTACTATTTTACATGTTATAAGTTACTATATGTACATTTATAATGCACTACATGTACTATTTTCCATGTTACCACATTTATTCTGCAGTACTAATTTCCATGTTACATTTAAATTACATTTATTCTGTAGTAATGTTTTACATGTTACTCATTATCACATCTATACTGCAGCACTATTTCACATTTAACATGTTAATATTTTTCTGCTGTTACAGCCTACATTTATACTGCAGTACTATTTTTCATGTCACCTGTTACAACATTAATACTGCAGTACCACTTCATATTTTACCCATTGTTACAATAACATGTATTATGTACTACTATTTTACATGTTATCACATATATATTGCAGCATTATTTTACATTTTACATGTTACTGCATTTATTCTGCAGTACTAATTTATATGTTACTAGTTGTTATATTTAAACTGCAGTATTATTTTACATTTTACATATTACTGCATTTTATTATGCACTACTTTATATGTTACTTGTTATTATATTTAAACTGCAGCAATATCTTACATTTTACATGTTACTGCATTTATGCTGTCGTACTACTTTATATATTACTTGTTATTTATACTGCAACAATATTTACCAGTTATTACATTTCTTTTGCAGTAATATTTTACATGGTAAAGTTTAGTACATTTTTACTGCAGAACTATTTTCCATGTCACATGTTATTACATTTATTTCCCAATACTATTTTACATTACATGTTACCTGTTTAGGATGTAACTTTGCTACACAGTTAAGACAGTCTACACAGGAGGCTATTAAATCTAAAGGAACTGGATTAAATCTACAAAATCTGTAACGACATTTCAGCATGTTATGCCTTTAAATTTCTGGATGAGACTTACTTTTTTGCATCACAAAATTCTCATATTTTTGGCAAATAATGCAGCCTTACCTTACATATGCCTCATATTCATTAACATTACTGTTTAATTTTCTTAATCTTTAATAAAGAACTATCTCCCTTGACCATTAAAGAGTAATCAACGCAGCAAGAAAATCCTGCACCCTGTTGCTGGCTTCAGCTGGCCCCTAAACAATAATGCATAGTAGTTCACACAGCACACTAAACTCAGAAATATACAAATGAACCAAAATTGAAAAAACACACAAGACTAATAAAGGCTAGATGTTCCCGACAAAAATGCGGCAGGATTAAACATGTTTTGTGAGATCTCAACCCTCCCCCTTTACCTTTAGCCAATGTGGAATAAACGAACACAAAGCAATACATACAGTAAAACTCATTTCAAAAGATGTCCAACTTTGCTGCTTGAATATCATTTTTGTGGAATTATATTGAAATTGACAAGATAATTAAAATTTGTATATAAAAATATTAAAATATTTCTTATAGAATTGAATCGAAAAAATTTGATTGAGGCTTAATAAATTGAAAACTGAATGGAATATCGTAAAGTGCATGAGTCGTTACAGCCCTATATCAGACAATTGATATTTTACAAAGGAACAGGTAAGGCAGTTCTTGCTGCAGTAAACCATTTAGCTTACATTATAGTATTATTAATTAACAGATCTACGATGTTTTCATAGAGGGATAGGATAAATCAAGAGAGTTCTGAAATACACTCATATTGGCATTGGTCGTACAATATGGCCCAAATGTCATTTTGGCATAGTTTTTGCTTTTATTGTATTGGCAGTTTTTCGTTATTGAGTTCAATATATCTAAGCTAATTAATAATAACCCTTACATGGTCTGACAGTCGTAATCAGAAATGAAGAGAGGAAAATAAATATTTATCTGGAAATTGGTCAACTTTTTTTTATAAAATGTTTTAAAAAAAATTGCTACCCTCGCTACATAGAATCTGTTCCCACATACCACATCAAATAATGTTAAAAAAAAAAAAACCAAACAAACATTTGCAAATTTTGCCGCAGTTGTCATGGTTATGATTATAAATCAATAATATACAAATAATTTTCTACAGGTAAGACGTAATTATGACTTCAGAAACAAAAGTCTTAAGATATCACTAATTTTTTTATCTTAAGAAAATTGTATAAATTTACCTATGGATAAGTTGATACATGCATTCTGTAATTTCTTTCAGATCATCAATAACAGAAGAATTAGATCCCATCATGGCTTTGACAAATTGTACGATTGATGTGACTTTTGATACATGTGCTGGTGTTACATTCCCTGTCAGAAAAATAAAGGAAATAGGTCTACTTAGATATGTCAACAATATTGTTATAAAGAGGGAAACCCCTGGACACAGTTTTGAAAAGACCACTCTAAAAAATTTTCTTCCCATTTTGAGACTAAGTAAATAGAGTTTTAAACAATTTGTTATTTTATTCAGTCACATCCCCAACTTCATTCTTCATATTTTTTAAATAACCAATTCAAACCATTTAAAGTAACTTACCTCTACAGTTAGAAACCTAATGCAATCTAATACTTACCTCTACGGTTAGAAACCTAATGTAATCTAATACTTACCTCTACAGTTAGAAACCTAATGTAATCTAATACTTACCTCTACAGTTAGAATCCTACTGTAATCTAATACTTACCTCTACAGTTAGGATCCTACTGTAATCTAATACTTACCTCTACAGTTAGAAACCTAATGTAATCTAATACTTACCTCTACAGTTAGAAACCTAATGTAATCTTATACTTACCTCTACAGTTAGAAACCTAATGTAATCTAATACTTACCTCTACAGTTAGAAACCTAATGTAATCTAATACTTACCTCTAAAGTTAGAAACGTAATGTTATCTAATACTCTAATACTTACCTCTACAGTTAGAAACCTAATGTAATCTAATCTTTTCCTTCACTGATCTTAACTATTTTGGGTAACTTACCAATTCCATAAGAAATCTGATGTAACAGACCCCAATCATTATATAAAATTTACCACTTCCACAAGAAATCTGATGTACAAGATCCCAATCTTTATATAAAACTTACCACTTAGTAAAAAATATGATATAACAGGACCCAAACTTTGTAAAAAAAACTTTCCACTTCGTTATGAAATCTGACGTTACAGATCCAAACCTTTATATACAACTTACCATTTCGTAAGAAATATGATGTAACAGATCCCAATATTTATATAAAACTTACTTCAGTAAGAAATTTATGTAACAGATCCCAATCTTTATATAAAACTTACCACTTCAGTCAGAAATATGATGTAACAGATTCCAATCTTTATATAAAACTTACCACTTCCGTAAGAAATTTGATGTAACAGATCTCCGACTTCACATAATAACAGATCCCAACCATTGTAAGTAACATCCCACTGTATAATTGGCCCTTCATCTGATTTTACTGTAAATTTAAGCGATATCAGTACTACACAAATGTAATTCAATCTGTTACAGATATCATGTATGTCATATATCATTAACATATATTAACTACAGGTAATGTGATATACATGTAAATTAATCTGAAATCGAATTATCTCCCCTTGGCAACAAAATTTTTTGGGTTTCATACATATTTCCTTATGGTGTAAAATCTTCTGAGTTATTTTCACTGAATTCAATCATATGATTTAGGAGGAATTGCTCTTACAAATTGAATACCATGTAGTAACTCAAATAACTAGAAGATTTAAATTTACTTAGGGATGATTCCACATGTTTTAAAATGGGTCCCCAAACTGTCAAATTGGGAATTTTCCAGAAAATTGGGAAAAATTGTGAACCGACAACAGCAAGATGATAAATAACAATGATAGCACTATTAGATTTGAATGATATTTTGAAAAATGTTCCTCTTTTTGTATTCCTGTTAAAATGTATAGTTTTGTCAGCTAACTATGAATGTTTTCCAAATATTAAGGATAAAAAATTCTTTAAACTACTAAAGGCTGTCATAATTGAGAATGTCAGCTAACTACTATGAAATTAATAATCAGAACGGGAAATTCTACAGAACACAGTCAGTGTGCATTAATGCACAATCCATTTACGCTTCTACAATACATAGACAAGAAGTATTTACAAGTTAAAATTTTCCTGTTTGGATTCAATAACAACAACAACAACAACAACAACAATACTTTATTTTAAGAGGGTTACACAGTTAGCTATATAACTAATCTTCCCTGAGGCCCTCATCATAGAAAAGCATAAACAAAAAATGCAAACATATACATGGCATACATTAGTATAAAAGTCAAGCAATGATAATGTTCAATACAATTGCATAAAATGTTAAGAAAAATAAACATGATGAAATAATTAATATTACATATTTTTTCAATTGGTTGATTTCAATAAATGATCTGTTATTTTGAATTTGAAAGAATTAACATTTGTAATATTTCGTAACGATATAGGCAAATTGTTCCACAAGAATGGTCCAGAATAAATAAAAGATTTCTTGAACAATTCAATTTTTGGTTTAGGGAGTATGAGGTTTCCTTGAACAGCATTTCTCGAGGGGTATGGATTTCTGTCTGAAACATAATGAAACTTGCTAGTAAGATATGATGGGGCATCATTTTTGATGCACTTAAATGTCATCACAAACTTGTGATATTTTATTCTCTGTTCAACTGTCATCCAGTTTAAGTGTTTGAATAAGGGCTCAGAAGGAGTATAAAATAAAGTCCTTACCGTTTGTTTACTGTTCAAAATCTGCGTTATTAATTTCAGCTAAAACAGATTAAACTCATTAAACGGCAGCGTATCAAATGGAAACCTCATAACACGATTAAAGCGCTCAAGTGATCAATAATTTGCGCTTCTAATTACAAGTCATTTTCGGACCAGTAAGGATTTCCGGAAATACCGATAATTTTTTTAGGGGTATTTTAATTTTGCCACAATTTTTTTAGGGCCGCCAGCAATTTTTGGGGCCACCAAGCAGCCCTACAGGAATGGTAGAATCATCCCTGTTACTCCCCTTCAATTTTTTATCATAAATATTTTGCAATATTGTTGTCTTCAAACAAGCTATAATTGTTTAAAGTTTCATTAATTCAGCCTGATTGTTTGGCAAGTAGCCGCCTTGGTGGTCTCATGATTGCCTCAAATGCAGAAAGTTATTAGTTCGATCCCCGGCCAGGTCAAACAAAAGACTTCAAACTTTGTATTTGCTGCTTTTCAGTCAAGCATGTGGGATTTGGGAGTAAAAGCAAAGATTGGTGTGACTCAGAGTCAGTATAATGGGTTTGGTTGGTGTAACATGTCTTCCTGTGGACTGTTATCCGGTAAGCTAGCATGTTAAAAATCCCGCTAAAGAGTGTTGGTCTAGAACAAAGCAGGGTTAATAGTCATATTATACAACATATCGTCCTTATATGCATGTAATAATTGGAGTTGCACGTTAAACAATAATCAACTCGTTTAGCAACAGTTGCACTAATACCATATGATGAATTAAAAAATGGTGAGCAACATATGGTTCGCATAAAGGAGTTGTTGTCATGTAATAGAAGCCAAAAATAGCTTACACGCAAAAACTCCATATTATCAAGCTGCAGAAAAAATATAAAAAATCATTCCATTTTGTAGAAACAAAAAAACTTTCACAAAATTTTTCAAGTGTTTTGAGTATTGTTGAATTTTTAACTATAGGCAAACAGAAAGTGACAGAAGCAAAATTGCTTACACGCTACAACTCAACTTGGATGGCTAACTATTTTTAAAAGAATTGATTATCACAAAGGTGTTTTAATGTTTAAATGCGTCAATAATTTTTCTCCAGAATATTTATGTGATGTCTTTAATACTGCTAATAATGCTTCAACTTATTCCTTACGACCAACAACAAGAGGCTCTCAAGAGCCTGAATCGCTCACCTGGCAAACAATGCACTATAAACTAAATCTCATCATCACCATTCACTAAGGATACCATGTTTACTTTAAAAACGAAATATTGTTGAAATCCGAGCAAGTGTAAAAAATGGCGGGAAAGTGGCAGCCATTTTAAAAATGGCCGTCCAAAACAAACTTTCATCATCACCATTCAACTTGGGATACCATGTTTACCTTGAAAGTAGCTTTCGTCTTCATTTTCTTTCTATAATTCAGGAAAAAATAAGCAAAAACAGCATTTTGACCCCTATGTTCTATTTTTAGTAAGGGCGGACATGTTTTTCGACTAATCAAAAATCCAAGCATTAACTTTTTGCAGGATACCCTAAGGAACAATCTTACCAAGTTTCATTTGATTTCGAATAGTAGTTTCAGAGAAAAAGATTTTTGAAATAATAACATAAAAAAAAGCCAAAAAATGTCAAAAAAGGGCAATAACTCTAACATCAGTTGACAGATTTTCACGCAAATCAGCACACAGGTAGCTCTCATCATGCTGAACACTTTCAACTTGCCAGAATTTGCCGTAACCTAATGATTTTTGAGATATTTGCGAAGAACTGTTGTTTGACCCCTATGTTCTATTTTTAGTAACAGTGGCCATGTTTTTCGACGGATCAAAAATCGAAGCATAAACTTTTTGCAGGATACCCTAAGGAACAATCTTACCAAGTTTCATTTGATTTTGAATAGCAGTTTCAGAGAAGAAGATTTTTGAAATAATAACATAAAAAAAACTGTTGTTTGACCCCTATGTTCTATTTTTAGCAACAGTGGCCATGTTTTTCGACGGATCAAAAATCGAAGCATAAACTTTGTGCAGGATACCCTAAGGAACAATCATGCTAAGTTTTATCCAAATCCATTCAGTAGTTTCAGAGGAGAAGATTTTTTAAATAATAACATAAAAAAAAGCCAAAAATGTCAAAAAAAAGGGCAATAACTCCTACATGGGTCGTTGGATCTTCTTCAAAATTTCAGGGCAGGTAGATCTTGAGGTGCTGAACACTTTTACCCTATGCCAGAATTTTGATATCTGTGACCGTTTCTGACTTATTTGCAAAAAACTGCGATTTACCCCTATGTTCTATTTTTAGCCATGACGGCCATGTTTTTATACGAATCAAAAATCCAAACAACAGATTTGTAGCACCCATACCAATTAATAACTGTACCAAGTTTGGTTGCAGTTGGACTTATGGTGTTGGAGGAGTTAACGTTTGAAAAAGTTAACGGACGACGGACGGACGACGGACGCCAAGTGATGGCAATAGCTCACATGACCCTTCGGGTCAGGTGAGCTAAAAAGAAGAAACTTGTTTGTACCTCGTCCAAATACAAATTTTATGAAGAAAAGTTTTTTACTATTCTGGAATCATTTTATGGAATGCTTTACCAACAGACCTAAAATTGAACAAAAATATAGAAACCTTCAAAAGAAAGTAAACAGTTTACTTAAAGCTCCGTGAAGCTTTCTAAATTTGTTAAATTATAGTCACAGTATTGGAAGCCGAGATATACTGTTTCAATGTTTATATTAAATGTAACAATTTTATTGATTATATATATGTATATATACAAAATATAAAATCATTCTGTTTCAGATAACGTTTTGTATTTGATATCAATATTTCATTTACTGTGAATTCGGTTATTTTCGTTGACATCAATTTTCATGGTTTGGCGAAAAAAGACATATTCATGGGTTCTTAATTTCGTGGATTTCAAATTTCTCCAAAAAAATAAAAATAACAAGGTATAATTGAAACTGGATGCAGTTTCGAATGTCTCCCAAACGAAGCTCTTTCTCTTTCAGGGTATTTTTGGAATTCCTAGTGTTTGAAATACTGGGCAAGTGTACAAAGAGATTGAGTATATGCAAAATGTTTGATATATGGTATTCAATATCTGCAGTTTTAAATGTTGTAATCGGTATTAACATGATTAACAGATGTTTTATCAAAATATTTTATTATTGAAGGTGCAATGGCCTCCACCTCCCCTTTAGCCATTTAAGGGGGTGGGGCATGACCCCCCCTCAGACCCCCTATGGTACCAAATGATTCGTCTTATCATAAGGAGTAATAATATATATGGTTATAGGGTGGGGATCTCAATGGTTTTCAGAATATTTAGTATTTTATCATTTGAGGGGGTGGGGCATGACCCCCTCAGACCCCCCTATGGTACCAAATGATTCGTCTTATCATAAGGAGTAATAATATATATGGTTATAGGGTGGGGATCTCAATGGTTTTCAGAATATTTAGTATTTTATCATTTGAGGGGGTGGGGCATGACCCCCCTCAGACCCCCCTATGGTACCAAATGATTTGTCTTATCATAAGGAGTAATAATATATATGGTTATAGGGTGGGGATCACAATGGTTTCCAAATATTAAGTATTTTGTTATTTGAGGGGGTGGGGCATGACCCCCCCTAAGACAATGAACAACATAATACCTCGCCACTTCATGTGGCGGGGTATAAAAACTTAAATATCCAAGGTAACAGGTAGTATTTCCAAGTTAAGATCACAAATGATCAAGTTATATCACTTTTCCCATAGACTTCTATAGTAAAATTTTGCAAAACCCCACCCCCTTTTGAGACCCCAAAAATATATGTTCCCTCCCACAGATTGAAAATTTTTTTTCGGGAGGCGCATCTAGGAATATGGGCCTAGCAAGTCGTATGATATCAAGCGATTCTGTCTATTGGTTTATGAGAAACGGTGCACACAAGTGTTCGAAAAAACGCGCCCGGAAAGAAGAAAAATAATAATAATAATAATAATAATAATAAGAATAATAATAATAATAATAATAATAATAATAATAAGAACTGAGCAAAAACAACATGTCTCCAAACTTCGTTTGGGAGACATAAAAATAACATTGATATTAAAATAATAATAAAATAAAAGTACCACAGTTATTGAGTTATTGTTGGTGAAAAGCATTCAAACATAAAACATGTTTCTATCATGCAAAAGATTTACTTTTAAGTGTAATCAACAAGGTCATCGATATCCTTTGTCTAAGATTTGATTAATATTTACAAACGACAATTAAAGGCTTAATCAAAACATAACATTTACTAACGATGTTTGCTACCCAAGCTAGAAACAAAGCCAAAGAATTTACTAATTAAAATATTAATTGAGTAATAATAATCATGGCAAATCTGACCTTAAATGAACACTTTACTACCTGGAAGTGACGAACTGTTTAAAAATAAACATAACGTGTACATTGTTTGAAGTATTTCCATATTTTCATTAATAATCTAAGCCCATATTCTATCCTGTTTAACAAACTAGCATATTTCACCCTGGATGGTCATTCTAACTTCCTCATTCCTTTGAATGTACAAAGTCAAACAAAGAGCTAGCAGTCTTGTCAATGACCCCAAATATTTCGATATGTCTTGGGAATAAAAGTGATCGACATAAAAATTTCATTGGGTTTTTAAATTCGTCCATTGGGTTGTCCACGAAAATTGGTGTACAACGATTATCAAGTGTTTCACAGTATATGAAGTCTTTTTACCCTTGTTTTAACAAAAATTAGTATACTCAATGTTAGAAATTGATTCAAGTAGATTTTCTGCATAATACAGTACATGTATTTGTTTCATCGTAGGGTTAAGATAAGGAATCTGAAGTCACCTCAAAAATAGAAAATGGCTGATCATATAAACAAAATAATTAATTTCTTACCCAGATCTTGTATCAACTGTCCACAAGTTCCTGCGTCTATCTTAAAATCTCCTGAAAAAAAATTACATGAAGATAGCTAAAAATAAGCTATCAAGCTAATTACTGAAGATTTTTGTTTTCGTGTATATTTACTTAAAATCTGTCGTTTCAATGATATCAAATTTCTTGGATTCATATTTTTTTTATAATAAACTGAGTAATTATTACGTCAGAAACATAAAAGTAACTGCACATATGAAATCGACATATTTATTGTTATCACGCAAAATGTAATGAAATCGAATCTCCAGAGTATGTACGACAAATAATATGATAATTTATAAGGCGACATACATGTACCTGTAAAAATTTTTAGTAGTTCCTAACCATCAAAAAATAGGGAAGTAAGGTGGAATTTGTAATTTATACAACTAAAGGAAAATGTTTATTGGCAAAGTATACAGTACTCATTGTTATTATAGGATTTAATACGATTTTGTATGAGTTTATCGATGTGTCAACTTGGCCGACTCACTCACAAACTAAATAAAGTCCAAAGGACTTTATGTTGACTTTGTGAGTGAAAATACAAATACGGGTTTATCGATGTATAAACTTTTATGATTTTGCCCTTCCGACCAATGAAATTCTTGTATTTTATCATATGCAAATTAAAATGGAATTATATTATTATGGCAAAGTGTGGTTTCCACCATTGAAGACACCTGTTGTAAGCTCTGCATGTTTGTTTAGTTATATACATGTACTTGTGATTTTGTGCTTTCTTTGTAACTACAGTCTATATCCATTTTTGACTCACTTTTGATAGTCGAAAAAAGCCCAGCCCACCCACCCACATACTTTTGTCAAACTAAATTAACAGATTTTTTTTTGTTAGAAAATCCAATTGATCATCATACAAAACACGATTAATCTTACTAATTTCCCTGCTTTTGAATTTTGAAGGCAAAACTCCTGGCCACAGTTTTAAAAAAATGCACTGCTACAATTAATCGTATGTCTATTTAAGGTATACAGAATGTAAGGCAATGATGTCACAGTTACAAGAATCATAGTCGTACAATTTTTTCTGAAATCGGGGCCTGAATGGTATTGGCAATTAAATTCTACACAAAATAACACAAAATAGCTAAAAAAAACAAGTATAAACACAAAGAGAGTCAGGATAGTCTGACTTGGTACAGACACTAAACAGTGGTGGGGTTAAACTGGTTTTATTGGTACCCAAACTTCAGAGTGGTATGTACGTCAATCTGTTTCTAATTGGAAGTTAAAACAGTAACAACCATTCTCTTCAGTTTTCTTTAATAAATTGAATCTAGAATTAACTAGAGGCTCACCTGGAGTCTGGTTTTCATTGGACAATTAATCAACTATTTGACCAAGTTTGTTGCAATTGGTTCAATTGTTCAGGGAAAATTTGTTTAAGATTTATTTTTCATAAGGTTTAATGTTAAAATATGTTCCCTGATGGTGGTAGTCCTGGCAGGAAGTTGATAAAATTGACCAGGAATAAGGGTGAACCTTAAATAAATGTAACAGAACCCGACCTCAAATTACACTAACCAATAACTCCTAAATAGAATTTGGGATTCCCTTCAAAATTTCAGGGTAGGTAAATCTCAACATGGCAAACATTTTTCAATTTACATTTCACTTCTATCTCAAATAGTTTTGGAGATAAATGCAAAAATGTTAAAATTTTGAAAATTTGACAAAAAAAGGGCAATAACGCCTAAATGGGTTTTGGGATTCCCTTTAAAATTTCAGGGTATGTAGATCTCAACATGGCAAACATTTTTCAAACTTACATTTCACTTCTATCTCAGATAGTTTTGGAGATAAATGATGAATAAAATGCTCCGCTGGGCGCAGCTTGATACGACCGCAGAGGTCGAACCCTGAACAGTTGGGGCAAGTATGGACACAACATTCAAGCTTGATACAGCACTGAATTTGGTTGATTGATTGATTGTTGCTTAACATCCAGTGGCAAATATTTCATGCATCTTCATGACGAGAACCAGTTCAATTTATCAAACAATTCAATTAGGGGTGGGATGGGACACAAAGGGGAACCAATTTTGACTGCCACTGTAAAAGGAGGATGGTTGGGTAGGGTCGGATAATTTAGCCTCCTGTAGCGGCCATCAGCCTACTCTTTTTCGAAAACTACAGAAGGGGTCTTTATCGTGCAGGGAGTGTGGCATTCTCCAAACACGTTACCCACTATGGTCCGCGGTCAGGCTTTCCGTATTATGACCTGACAACCCCCCCAACGAGACTGAATTTGGATTGTGAATAAATATTTGACACAGCATAGGTTTCTGACACAGAATTAATGTGGTCTAAGAACTTAAAATTTTTTAATTTACCTATTCAAACAATATCAGTATTATTTGTTTTTATATATAAATCAGAAATAACCAATTTAAAATTTAAAATTGGGCACACATATCAATTTCTTGCTATTGCGCAATACTGTGCAATTGAAGATTTCTTGCTATTGTGCAATACTGTGCAATTGAAAATTCCCCCCCCCAAAAAAAATAAATAATTTACCCCTTTTTTAGCTTTTGTGCAATACACTATGAAGTTGCACATTGACCCCCCCCCCCTCCCAAAAAAAAAACCAAAAAACAATAAAATTTATTGTAACCCCCCTTTTTTTGCTAAAAGAAATTTGAAATTTCCTTTTTAATTTATGAAATATGAAATGAGAAAAAAATTAAATGTGTTTGGATTACCTCCCTTAGCCCACCAAGATAATATAATACATTTCTATTTACTTATACTAAAGTTATTGTGCAAAAACCAAGAAAAATGCTTATTTGGGCCCTTTTTTAGCCCCTAATTCCTAAACTGTTGGGATCAAAACTCCAAAAAATGGTCATAAACCTTGTGTTAAAATTTCATAGATTTCTATTTACTTATACTAGAGTTATTGTGCGAAAACCAAGAAAAATGCTTATTGGGCCCTTTTTTGGCCCCTAATTCTTAAACTGTTGGGACCAAAACTCCCAAAATCAATCCCAACCTTCCTTTTGTGGTCATAAACCTTGTGTTTAAATTTCATAGATTTCTATTAACTTATACTAAAGTTATAGTGCGAAAACCAAATGTCTACAGACTCCGACGGACGACGACGACGACGACGACGACGCCAACGTCATACCAATATACGACCGCAAAAATTTTGCGGTCGTATAAAAATGTTAAATTTTGAAAATTTGACGAAAAAAGGGCAATAACTCCTAAATGGGTTTTGGGATTTCCTTCAAAATTTCAGGGTATGTAGATCTTGTCGTGCTGATCAATTTTACCCCGTCAGATTTTTGATATCTGTAACGGTTTTTAAGTTATAAGCCAAAAACAACACATGCACCCCTATATTCTATTTTTAGCTACGGCAGCCATGTTTTATGTCAGATCAAAATAAATTGAGGATCGTTTGTAGAGGACATGTCATAGATCATTCCTATTAAGTTTCAAACCAATCGGCCCAGCCGTTTCAGAGGAGAAGATTTCTGAATGAAAAAATTTTGAAAATTTGACAAAAAAGGGCAACAACTCCTAAATGGGTTTTGGGATTTCCTTTAAAATTTCAGGGTAGGTAGATCTCAACATGGCAAACATTTTTCAAATTTACATTTCACTTCTATCTCAAATAGTTTTGGAGATAAATGACAAAAAATGTTAAAATTTTGAAAATTTGACGAAAAAAGGGAAATAAATCCTAAACGGGTTTTCAAATTTCCTTCAAAATTTCAGGGTAGGTAGATCTTGTCATGCTGATCAATTTTACCCCGTCAGATTTTTTATATCTGTAACGGTTTTTAAGGTATAAGCCAAAACCAACACATGCACCCCTATATTCTATTTTTAGCTACGACAGCCATGTTTTATTTCAGATCAAAATAAATTGAGGATCGTTTGTAGAGGACATGTCATAGATCATTCCTATTAAGTTTCAAACCAATCGGCCCAGCGGTTTCAGAGGAGAAGATTTTTGAAAATCAGCCAATCAGAAACAAGAATTGCCTCTGGTGGCCATGTTTCTTGACCAATCAGAACAAAATGAGGAAACTTTGTTAAGGACCTTCCATACACCACTCATGCAAAGTTTGGTTGGAATTGGCCAAATGGTTTCTGAGAAGAAGATGTTTGAATGAAACGCTAACGACAGACAGACGGACGACGGACGGACGACGGACGCCAAGTGATGGCAAAAGCTCACCCTGGCAATAGCCAGGTGAGCTAAAAATTTGATGAATTTTATCAATATCTTATTTACATTATAACAAGTACTACTTACTTCCAGAAAACGGGAATTTATTCCTGGCAAGTTTCCAGATTGTCGGATCTTTAGTTTGGATGAGATCGGCTGAGTAGTTTCTATCTAACGGTTCGGTGTATTTACTCATTGTTTTCCAGTATCTGTAAATCTGAAAATGATATCAAAGATATAGAAATTGTGTCTGTAATACACAGATGCCCCACCCTAAAATCCATATAAACACAAAACTTAACCAGTCTCTCAAGCATAAAATGTAGGTCATAATGACCCAATTATTATATGACTGCTCAGTACTACCCAAGGCACATCCACTGATGAAATTTCATTGATACACTATGCTTAGTTCCAAAGAAATGAACCTAAACACAAAACTTCACCAGAGTCGCTCAAGCATAAAATGTAGGTCATAATGACCCATTTATTGTACGATTACTCAGTACTACCCAAGGCACATCCACTGATGAAATTTCATTGATACACAATGCTTAGTTCCAAAGAAATGAACCTAAACGCACAACTTAATCAGAGTCGCTCAAGTATAAAATGTAGGTCATATTGTATAACTGCTCAGTACTACCCAAGGCACATCCACTGATGAAGTTTCATTGATACACTATGCTAAGTTCAAAAGAAATGAACCTAAACCATAACTTAACCACATAGTTTGGACTTACGGACGGACAAGGGTAACTCTAGATCTACATGCCCCATCCACATTCATTGGTAGGGCATAAAAAGAATGGATACATATGTTTTGGCACCAAGGTTGGAAACAACATTTTGGTAAAAGCAAAGTGCAGAATCCTTGGATTTTATCATTGACTTCCATTATGAAATTAGTTTTAATGTCAGTTTAATCAAAACTTACAAAATATTAATAACTGAAAGTTTTATTTCAAGCTGTTTCCCTTCAAAATTAAATATAATTTACCATCATGTTCTATTGTCGTCTGGATATCTTAAAATATATTGTACCAAAATAGACTTCATACAAACCTTCTTTGCGCTGTCTTCACTAGCCTCCGATAATGCTGTACTGAACTGTATTAGAGATGTGAAGTCCAGTGGGAATCTCAACACAGCAGTCTGGAAAACAGTTCCAATACCATCCTCTAGTCCCTGGAAAAACAAAGGACAAATAAATGTCTATTTCAGAGTCTTTCCATGAAAAAAACAAAAAATATCCCCATAAAAAAATGAAGACTAAGACTAACTACAAATAAAGTTGTAATCAGAAAAAAATACCCCATATTATAATATATTCTCTTACGATGGTGAGGTGTTATCTATTTCTCGCTCGATGAATTATTTGTCATAACTAATTCCCCATCATATGATATGAACAAGTGTTACGAGAAATTCTTTTATTTGATTGGCCTTGATCCAAACGTCGCTGTTTTCTAATTGGTTGAAATATGCGCTGTCATCATTGAAAGCCAACGTTGCATAGCAACATTTGAAGTCACAGAAAACTGAATGTTAAGATTTCCCGCGGGTCGGACGCCGAATCACAAACAACCAAATATTCCTGAAGAATCATAAGAGAAATAGGTTGAACAACTTGTAAAAATTAGATACCGCTTAATATCAACTCTTGTTATTTAATTTGGACTTAATAATAAACTTGCCAAAGGCTCGTTTATTATTATATCCAAATTAAACAACTCGATTTGATATCAAGCGATATCTAATTCTCACTCACTGTGAAACCTATAATTTATACTGAATAGGTATCATGTTAAAGAATACTGTTTATAACAAATAAATTGGCTAAATAAAGTACCAAGTGCATATGAAATGAAGTGAGATATATAGCTGCACCGCACTAGATTTTTTTGTTCTTCAGATTTTTAACCATTTCTAAATGTAATTCAATATAATTGAAAAGTATTTGAAAATTACATGACAACAAGGGGCTCCCTGGATCGTTCACCTGTTATTTTTTGTGTAGTCTTGCATCAATGATTATTTTTTCTATTTAATGTAAACCGTTGCATCTTTCACCTTAATATTGACTTGTACAGCTAAAATATAGAATCCTGAACCCAAATATATATGGTTGCAAGGTTTTTTTTCATCGACTGCTATGGATTTTTTCATTGGCATTGACTTTTGATCTTCTATATTTTGACTTGAACAGGTAAATTGTAGGGTTCTGAACCCAAATACATAGGGTTGCTAGGGACTTTTTCATAGGTTGCTATGGCCTTTTACAATGACCTTGACCCTTGTCCCTCCATTTCACTTGTACAGCTACCATTTATTTTATTTCAAATTATGCTCTAAAAATCTGTGACAATATGTCAGACCATCATTTTTACTTTTTACTGATAATTACTGTTTACATGTAAATTATCTTTCAAAGGCAAAAACTCCTATAAGGGGTAAATTGAAGATTTTGGTCATTTTGACTTATTTGTAGATCTTACTTTGCCTTAATTTGTGCTGTGTACAGTTTGTCTTAATCTATAATGATATTTAAGTTAATAACCTAATACTGCAAAATTTCCTTAAAATTAACAATTCAGGGGCAATAACTCAACAAAAGGTTGACCGATTCGTCTGAAAATTCCATGGCAGGTAGATCTTGACCTGATGAACATTCTTGTCCCGTCAGATTTGTTCTAAATTCTTTAGTTTTTGAGATATAAGCGAAAAACTGCAGTTTACCCCTTATGTTCTATATTTAGGCATGGTGGCCATGTTACTAGGCTGACAAGAAAATAAAATACAAAGTTTATTCTAGATATCCTAAGGATCCTTAAGACCAAGTATGGCTGTAATTGGTTAAGTGGTTTCAGAGGAGAAGATGTTAGAAAAAGTTTACGACGGACGGAAGGACAACGGACGCCAAGTGATGGCAAAAGCTCACATGTTCTTTTAGTTCAGGTGAGCTAAAAAAGAAAATTAATTAATTGTAATTGTAATCAATGTAATTGAAAAAATGCTCAAATACACATTACATTAAATAACTTTCAAAAGTGTAATTAATTACATTCAATTACAATTACATTTTTAATTACGCCAGGTCTGAGCATCAAATTTTTTAAATTATGTACAAAAAGTTCATTTAATTTTGCGTATGTCATAAACCTGTATTTTCAAATCACATTCAAAGTGTGATGATATGAATTCATAATCGGATGTTTCCGTTATTATCAAATATCTCTTTGTTATATTATCACATAGGACTTGGTTAGAACTATGAAATTTCTTGTACAAGTAAATAAAATATATAACTTACATAAAAATAAGGATCATAACATGGAAACTTCTTATCAAATGCAATATCAGCCCTCGAGCCTGCTGACTCTTGGGCTTATACATGACCCAAGGCAGAAAATGGGTTTTATATGAAAACTACCATGTCATAACGTTTACTTATATATTCAAATAAAAAATTTAAGTCTTTATCAGATATACTTAAAACTGGGGTCATTTTGCAATTCTAAAGTCTAAACATGAAATTTTTTTCAATTTTGTCTCAAGATATAAAAAATTACTTACCTTTGTCCAAAAGTCTTCCGCACAAAATTCTTGCTGTAGTATCTGACACAATACTTTATGTAAAATCTGAAATTTATTTGTGCAGGTATCAATTTGCACATCTTGTAAAATTTTGACGATTGGAGGACATTTTGGAGTTTGTACACTTTTCGCAATAATATAATAGGAGCTTGGCATTTGCAAAAATATTTTACTTCAAGACATGCATTTAAAAATAAACATCTACCCGTTAACATATCTGAATTTTATGGGTGCCTATTTTAAACCAAGTTAATTACAATTTTATAAAGATGACTGCAGGAAACTCTACAAGTTAAACATATATATACTTTCACTGTAATTAATGACTTATCTTGTTCAATATCCTTCTTACAACCAGTGTATAAAGAATGAATGATTAAAGCTTTTGGAAGTAAATTCAGGAAAAAATACAAGCTTTCTTCAATATCCTTGTTACAACCAAAATATAAGAACAATGAATGCTCACAGTTACTGAAAACTAGAGGCTCTCTAGAGCCTGTATCGCTCACCTGGATTTAACTTTTCACCTTGAGCAGGACTAAACATTTAATTGTTGCAGTCAGTTTGGCTGGTTTTTCTATGGGGTTCTATGTTAAACAAAGTTCGGCTGTGGCAGCCATCTGGGTTGACAGTCCAGGTCAATGGACACATTTTTATAAGAGAACCATCCAAGGACCGTTATTGCTGTGTCTTTTTCCAACTGGCTAAGTGGTTTCAGACAAGAAGATTTTTAAATTAATTTTCCTATAGGGTCCTATATTAAACTAAGTTTGGCTGTGGTGGCCATCTTGGTTGACAATCGAGATGATCGGACATATTTCTGAAAGTGGACCATCTAAGGACCCATGCTGCCAACTTTAGTTCCAATTGGCTGAGTAGTTTCAAACGAGAAGATTTTTTAGTGAATTTCCCATATGATCCTATGTTAAACTAAGTTCGTCTGTGGCGGCCATCCCGGTTCACAGTCCATGAAATCGGACACATTTCAGAAAGAGGACCTCCTAAGGACCATTGATACAAAGTCTGGTTCCAATTCGTCAAGTGGTTTCAGACAAGAAGATTTTTCAATGAATTTTCCCATAGGGCCCTATGTTAAACTACGTTCAGGTGTGGCATCCATCTTAGTTGACAGTCTGGGTCATTGGACACAATTCTGAAAGAGAACCTCCTAAGGACCATTACTGCCAAGTTTGGTTTCAATTTGCATTGTAATTTCATGAAAGAAGATTTTTTAAATTCATCCCCCCTTTTTTCTATTTTTAGTAACAGCAGCCATGTTCTTGGATGCTGGATATCAATTTGGAAGGGGCCACCCAAGGACCATTCCACCAAAGTTTGGTCCTAATTGGCCCAGTGGTTTCAAAGGAGAAGATCTTTAAAGGAAAGGGCAAAAACTCCTATAAGGGATCAAATAAGCTAACAAGGAGATAAATAAAATACAAGCTTACTTCAATATCCCTGTTACAAAAGAATTACAAACAGTTACTGAAAGGAGCGACATAAATAAAATACGAACTTACTTCAATATCTCTGTTACGACCTAGTGTTGACTCTTCAAACGCTGACACCACATTTACAAATAAATGATACAATACAAACTGGGATACTGGACAGACATACTGAAAAAAACAAAAATTGAAGAAATTTTAAATTATGAAATATACATACATGTAGATGCCAACCCCTTTTTGGTCCTATCAGAAAAAAAAAATCTGAGTTGTCAGTAATTTGCAACTTTTTTCAGTAATCATAATTTTTCATAGACTATTATTGCGTTCATCAATATATTCAAAATCGTAAAAAACCAAATAGATCGTTTTATAAAGCAAATAATCCTGAGACAACCCGAAAGTATTTAAAAATCTGACTCTCTCTTGCGCTTTATCCTTCCAAGATAATAACCTGTAATGAAACATTAAAATCTAAACCAGGAAGGGTTTATGATTGGTAATGAACGGAAATCCGTAATGATAGACTATCAACCGTAACACTGTAATTTTGACCTGAAATTTGTAACAATTACAGAAAAATCGTAATGGTTGGCATCTATGAATTCGGAAAATGATTTCATGGGGATAAAGTGTCATGGATTCCAATTTTAACAAATACTGATTAACTACAGTGTATGTGGTTGTATTTGGTTGGGGATTCATTATCGTTGATTATACTAAATCACAAAATAAACAAAATTAAATCCGAAATGAAAATTTCTGTTTACAGTAATTGAAATGTATTGTCTTTCCAGAAATTTATCCAGGATTTCAGTTTAAGGTGGTACAGAATACCCAAGGGAGTTAACTCTTTAAACGTTTTAATTACACACTATAAGTAAAGAGAAATCAAGCTTCTCGATAATCAAAATTAGTGTTTGTCAAATTGCTATATATCCAATGAAATTATTCCAGTAAATTGTGTGGTTCAAATTTCTTGAAATTTTTATGTTTTTGTCAACAGGATAAAGTAAACATTTAGTCAAAATTTTATGAAAATTAAACGAGCCAAATCTATTTTAGTTAAAGTGTTGGGTACCACCTTTAACAAATGTGTCTTATTACTGACATGCAGTAGAAGTCATGTTAGGATCTGAACTTCTTCAAATATATTCATGTTTTTATAATTGTATGAAATTTAATTCTTGGTATATAGACAGATATACATGTAAATATATTTCACGGTGACAGCACTGATGCAGCAAAATTTATATCAAGACTTTGGACCAATCAAATTGGCTGTTTTTTGTTAAATTTACATCTAGACTTTGGCCCAATCAAACTGACTGTTACATATTACAGAGAAAAACTTAAGTATTCCTACTTACTGTTGTTCTAACATTAAATGGTTCTGTATTTAGTAAGCTGTACAGTAGATCAAACAATTTTAACTGTAGAGCTTTATTTCCCATCTTCCTCGTAATATTCAGATCAGAAGAGTCTCCACACAACATTCTTATTGTAGCCCAACATAACAGTATTGGGCCATGACATGGTTCAGATCCCATTGTCATCATCATCTTATCAACTTTCTGAAACAAAAATCTTTGTCTGGAAACCTTCATTATATGTTAGGCAAATTAAGTTGACAAGACTACATGTATTATTCCCCCTCCTTGCCATTCGAAAATTGGCTTGTCCATATTTTTTAAAAAATTTTCCAGAAATAGATTTTTGGAAATTTTTTTGTGGTCTTTTCTGGTAAAGTCTATGATTAATTCATTGCATCTATTTCTGGTCCACAAAGGATAAATGGTCTTTGCTATTGTATGTGTTGTTGGCCAAAGTGACAAAAAGGGATGATATGCATCCAAAATTATGATAGAAAAACAATATTTGACATTACAAATTTACTTTCAAGAGTGGCCAAGACGACCACAAGTCCCCATTCCGTAATTTTCATGCAAGTGAGTTGCCGGTCATCGAAAAATATAAAACAAGATGTACTGTGAGCTACTGCTCACTAGTGATACCCCGTCACGACAAGGTCTAAAAATAAAAGAAGTCATCAAACAGGAAAATGATGTCGCATTGGTCCGAAAATGTATTCCATAATATGGCATACTTAAAGAAGTCTTGTGACAAAATATCAAGTGGCTGTAATGATTAATTGCAGAGAAAAGTGTGACGAAAAATTTGGTTTTGGACAGACGGATGCACATATCCCTTTGGAGCTGGGGTATAATAAATAATATCCTTCCACCCACCCCACATTTTTTCTGTAGGAGTGCATGATAATCTATCTATTTACTTGAACTGACCTTTTCCTTACATAAATTTATTCTACAAATATGTTTGTATAGAAAATTGGAAAAAAGTCATTTTATATGAAAATCCATTTATAACAATAATTTTAATCATTTGACGAAACTCTGGTAAGTTACAAATAAAGTCCAGGAAATGAAGATTTTCCTTTGTAACAAAAAATTGAAAATATTTGTGTCCACAAAAACCAAACACATAAACTAGTCTAAAACTATAACTGTGCTGAAAGGGACTAATACCCCCTACAGCAACATGTCTGTTTTGAAGCCTACACAAAGTTCAAATCATCATATTTTTCAAAGTACTCGCCCAAACACAAAATCTGACAATATCCATAATGTGATCAAACACTCCATTAAGTTTCATGAGAATCATTTAAGTAATGTAGGATGAGTAGGGGACGTTATTTCGGACAGACGGACAGACTGAAACTTATATCCCCCCCCAAAAAAAAATTGTTTGAGGGGGGTTACATTCTGGCAATGTTACAAACAATTTTAAAATGACATTTCCTCTCCGTAATAATAATGGCAATGTAACAAAGTCCAAACAGCCATATCTTTTATATTTCTTGTCCAAACAGAAATTCCTGACAATATGCACATCTCCATAGACTGATCTAACAGTCCACAAAGTTTCATAAGAATCATGCAAATAAAGTAGGAGGAGCTGCAGACAATGTTATTTCTGACAGACAGACAGACAGACTGAAACCTATATACCCCCCCCCCCCCCCCAAAAAAAAAACCTAAAAAAAAAACCAAAAATCGTTTGTGGGGGGTATAATGATGGCAATGTTACAAACAACTTTAAAATGACATTTCCTCTCTGTATGGGTGGGCCATGATTTAAATCTAGGAATAACTCTTTTTTTTCTCAGTCATTTTCTTACCTTGTACAAATTTTCATCTTTCAAAATAAAATGGTCATCACAGCTGAAAAAAAGAATTATGAGAGTTTGTTTCCATGCAGAACTAAAGATCAATAACCTTTTCAGCTCTTATTCCACACTTTCAAACTACATGTTGTTATGATATTGTAATTATTATATTTATTTATCTTGGCCTAATTTGTTTTGCGTAGCCTTATAACATGTATACTATGTTTACATAATACTTATAGTTGTTTACCAAATAATGTTATAACTGCGCAGTTTAGAAATCACTGGAACAATAATGGATACTGGTGGAATGACTAGAACTTTCTATTTGACTTACGTAATAATTATGGTGTGATTCGAACTTCTACCGTATTCCAGAAGTTTCCGTTCTACAGTATATATACGGACAAGAAAGTTAGACTTTCAGAACATCATTTATCAGACCACAGATAGACATTCTTGTGTTCTCAGCTGTTGGATTTATTTACGTTTCACACATCATCATTGACATACTTTTATTTGCGTTGCATCATACTAGATTGTGACTGATTGGATATAATATTCCGTTTGGATTCAGGCAACAGTGACCAGAATTCCGGATCAAGAAAAAACAGGATTTTGAACAGTTAAGTTGACATTTTAGTTTTTTTGTAATATTTTTGTAAACTTTGTATATAATAAATCTTGTTAAATTTTATTATTGATTTGTGTCTTTTGTTGGCTACAATTTAAAAGGTGATTTCGGCCGTAACAGAAATTGGGGGCTCGTCTCGGGAGAACGTTCATATCTTATTAAATTTTTTCAGTATTTTTATTAGAATTAGCCAACAAAATTCTACAAAATGGCATTTGATGCTGGTAAATTTTTGAAAACGCCAGACCTGGAAGGGTTTGATAAATTAAAGAAAGAAGAATTAGTGTTGCTTGCTAAACATCTAAAAATAGATTTTAGAACATCTATGAGAAAACAAATTATAAAAAATTTGGTAATAGACAATTTAGTCGATTCAGAAATTTTTGGTGAAGAGGCTCTTGACCTCAAGGTCGAAAATGTTGATGTTTTCAAATTAAAACAGCTTGAATTAGAACATGAACTTAAATTAAAACAACTTGAATTAGAAAAGGAAGATAGATTTAAATTAAAACAATTGGAAAACGAAGTTAAATTAAAACAATTAGAAAAAGAAGATGAATTTAAATTAAAACAATTACAGGCAGAACTTGAAATGAAGGAAAGGTTAGAGATGGAGAAAATAAAAATAGAAATGGCTAAAGTAGAAAGCAACACTAAGTCAAAATCAGAACATTTTGAGGCAGCAAAAAATATACGTTTGGTTCCTAAATTTTGTGAAAAAACTGTTGATAAATTTTTTCCACAATTTGAGAAAATTGCTCAAAATTTGAAATGGCCAAAGCCTTATTGGACTACAATGCTGCAAAGTGTTTTTGTGGGCAAGGCCGCTGAAATTTACTCAGCACTTTCTTCAGAAAAAAGTTCTGATTATGACACTGTTAAACAGGAAGTTTTGAAAGCTTATGAGCTAGTGCCAGAAGCATATAGACAGAAATTTAGGTCTTATAAAAAGTTTGAAACACAAACCTATGTTGAATTTGCTAGGGAAAAAGAAGATTTATTTGATAAATGGCTTACGTCAAAGAAAATAGATAAAAATTTTGATAAATTAAGACAATTAATGTTATTAGAAGAGTTCAAGCAGTGTGTTAATTTAGACTTAAAAACACATTTAGATGACAAAACTGTTGAGACATTGCAAGATGCAGCTGTTGTTTCCGATAATTATACCATTTCACATAAAAGAACTTTCAAAGGTCAAAATTTTAATACTTCTAGCGGAAATTACAAAAATCAAAGCACTGAGCGTACTGATTGTAAGCCTGTTGCACAGAATAAGAGTCCGTCTAGTTATAACATGTCTGGTCCAAAATTTGATACTTTTGAGAAGAAGTCACTAACTTGTGCTTATTGTAAGAAAAATGGTCACCTGATGGCTGATTGTTTTAGACTCCAGAAGAAGAATGAAAGAGATCATAAGCCCAAGTCCAGTGCTTGTACGACACCCGTTGTTACCAATAAGTTGGAATGTCCTGCGAGTCAGGCTTTTAAGTCCAGTTTTTGTGATTACATGGAGGATTATAAGCCCTTTATGTCTGATGGGTTTGTTTCTATTGTTTATAATACTACTCCTCAGCCTATTAAGATTTTACGGGACACTGGAGCTTCTCAGTCTTTGTTGTTAGAAGGTGTGTTGCCTTTGTCCGAGGAGACGTCCGTTGGTGCCTCCGTTTTGTTATGAGGTGTGGAGTTAGGTTGTATAGATGTTCCCCTCCATCGTATTTATTTGAAATCAGATTTAATTACTGGACCAGTTGTTGTGGGTGTTCGTCCTACTCTCCCTGTTGAGGGTGTTTCATTATTGCTAGGAAATGATCTAGCTAGGAACAAAGTGGTTGCTGAACCAATTGTTACAAGTGAACCGGTGGTGGATGTTAAATCACCTGAAGAAGATGCTGAACTGTATCCAGCTTGTGTTGTTACTAGGGCAATGGCAAGAAAAAAACAAGATGAGGATTTACAAGAAGGCCAGTATGATTATATGGACCTTTCTGACACTTTCTTTGCCGACATTGAAGGTCCAGGTAGCTCAGAAAAGGCCATAATAAGACCACCTGGTACTAACAAACGTGTAATTATGCCATGGCCAGACGTGAACAGCCATTCATTAGACAAAAGAACATTTAGGGAAGAACAGAATAAAGACCCTGAGGTTCTTCAGCTCTGCAAGAGAGCTCTACCCCAAGAAGAAGCAGACAAAGTGGCCGAATGTTACTACCATCAAGACGGCATTTTGATGAGGAAGTGGAGGCCCCCTGATGCTATCCCAGAGGAGGAATGGAGAGTGGTATACCAAGTGGTGGTGCCTAAAGTCTATAGGCAAGAAATTATTGGTCTTGCCCATGACACCCCCTTGGGTGGACATTTAGGTATAAGGAAGACTTGTCTTAAGATATTACAACATTTCTACTGGCCCAGACTTAGAAATGATGTCATAGAATACTGTAAATCATGCCATATATGCCAGGTTGTTGGCAAGCCTAACCAGAAAATACCACCAGCACCACTTCTGCCAATTCCAGCCTTTGAAGAACCTTTCAGCCGAGTACTTATTGATTGCGTTGGACCTTTACCAAAGACCAAGACAGGAAATGCTTATTTACTGACGATCATGTGTACATCCACTCGCTTTCCTGAGGCTATTCCCTTAAGGAATATCAAGACACCAACTATTGTCAAAGCTCTTATCAAATTTTTCACATTAGTAGGACTTCCCAAGTCTATACAGTCCGACCAGGGTTCAAATTTTATGTCAGGTTTATTTCAGCAGGTCGTTTACCAGCTAGGGATTGCTCAGTATAGATCAAGTGCTTATCATCCAGAATCTCAAGGTGCCTTAGAACGTTTTCATCAAACATTGAAGAACATGATTAGAACTTTTTGTCTTCAATTTGACAGGGACTGGGATGATGGTGTTCACTTTCTACTTTTTGCGGTCCGAGAGGCTGTTCAAGAATCCCTTGGTTTTAGCCCCTTTGAGTTAGTGTTTGGTCATACTGTAAGGGGACCTTTGAAATTGATTAAGGAAAAATGGCTTACTGAACACACTGACTTGAATCTTCTAGACTATGTATCTAGATTTAAAGAAAAATTGTATACTGCTTGTCAAATTGCTCAGAAAAACTTAAAAACTGTACAGAATAAGATGAAAATATGGTATGATAAAGATGCCAGGGACCGAGTTTTTGAGCCTGGTGATAAGGTACTTGTATTTTTGCCAGTCCCTGGGCATCCTTTACAGGCTAAATACTGTGGTCCTTATACAATTGACAGTAAAATCAATGATTTGAATTATATTGTAAAAACTCCAGGTCGGCGTAAACAAAATAGAGTGTGTCACATTAATATGTTAAAACCATATTTTGAGTGTACTAATGAAGGTGAGAGTAAACCAGTTGCCACTTTAGCCATGGTTAAATTGGAGAACGATCATGACAAACCAGAGATAATTGAACCATCTTTTGATTCCAAGACTATGGAACAAACTGTTAGATTGAAAAATTCTGAAATTTTATCAGATTTAGACTCAAAACTTGCACATCTGACTTTCGATCGCAGAGAAAAATTGAAAACTTTGGTATTTTCTTTTAAAAATCTTTTTCCAGATGTGCCAAACAAAACCACTGCTGTTTGTCATGATGTTGATGTAGGCGATGCTTCTCCAATTAAGCAACATCCTTACCGGCTCAATGCACTTAAACTTGATGTTATGAGACAAGAAATTAGATATATGCTTGACAATGATATTATTGAGCCGAGTAACAGTGACTGGAGCTCTCCTTGTCTTCTTGTACCCAAACCAGATAAAACCTTTCGTTTCGTTACTGATTTCAGAAAATTAAACTCAGTCTCAAAATCTGACTCCTATCCGATTCCAAGGATAGACGATTGCATTGATAACATTGGACAATCAAAATTCGTAAGCAAATTCGATTTATTAAAAGGTTACTGGCAGGTCCCCCTGACACCGAGAGCTCGTGAAATATCAGCTTTTGTCACACCAGACGGCTTATTTCAATATACTGTCATGCCGTTTGGTATGAAAAATGCTCCAGCTACATTTCAAAGAATGATTAATAATGTTATAAAAGATTTAGACTGTTGTTATGCTTATATTGATGATCTTATTGTATGTAGTGATAGCTGGGAAGAGCATTTAACACATTTATATGATACTTTTGATAGATTGTCACAATCAAATTTGACTGTTAATCTTGCTAAAAGTGAATTTTGTAAGGCCACTGTTGATTATTTAGGGCACACAGTTGGCCAAGGTCAAGTGAAACCTATTATGGCTAAAGTGGACGCAATTACCAATTTTCCTCCTCCTACAAATAAAAAACAACTTATGAGATATTTAGGCATGATTGGATTTTACAGAAAATTTTGTTCAAATTTTGCTACTGTTGTTCAACCATTGACTCATCTTTTACGGAAAGATTCTAAATTCATCTGGAGTGATAATTGTCAAAACTCTTTTGAAAAAAGCAAATCACTTTTAATTAACAGTCCCGTTCTTATCACTCCAGACTTTAAAAAGCAATTCAAACTTGCCGTTGATGCAAGTGATGTAGGAGTTGGAGCCGTTTTATATCAAGAAACAGATGATAATGTTGAGAAACCTATATCATATTTTTCCAAGAAATTAGATAAACATCAGAAAAATTATTCCACTATTGAAAAAGAATGTTTTGCACTGTTGTCTGCACTTCAACATTTTGATGTATATTTAAATCCCACTATGCATCCTATTCTGGTTTATACTGATCATAATCCTCTCACCTTCATACATAAAATGAGAAACAAAAACCAAAGGTTGACTAGGTGGAGTTTATTGTTACAGGAATATGATATTATTGTAAAACATAATAAAGGTAAAGATAATGTAATAGCAGATGCTTTATCTAGATCTTATTGAAACACTGTATACATACTATATATTTTTGTATATATTGTTCATGAAGTTCTCGTTACACTCAAACTTCTTTTAAGGGGGGAGGTGTTATGATATTGTAATTATTATATTTATTTATCTTGGCCTAATTTGTTTTGCGTAGCCTTATAACATGTATACTATGTTTACATAATACTTATAGTTGTTTACCAAATAATGTTATAACTGCGCAGTTTAGAAATCACTGGAACAATAATGGATACTGGTGGAATGACTAGAACTTTCTATTTGACTTACGTAATAATTATGGTGTGATTCGAACTTCTACCGTATTCCAGAAGTTTCCGTTCTACAGTATATATACGGACAAGAAAGTTAGACTTTCAGAACATCATTTATCAGACCACAGATAGACATTCTTGTGTTCTCAGCTGTTGGATTTATTTACGTTTCACACATCATCATTGACATACTTTTATTTGCGTTGCATCATACTAGATTGTGACTGATTGGATATAATATTCCGTTTGGATTCAGGCAACAGTGACCAGAATTCCGGATCAAGAAAAAACAGGATTTTGAACAGTTAAGTTGACATTTTAGTTCTTTTGTAATATTTTTGTAAACTTTGTATATAATAAATCTTGTTAAATTTTATTATTGATTTGTGTCTTTTGTTGGCTACAATTTAAAAGGTGATTTCGGCCGTAACAATGTATAAATGAACCTCTGCCTATCTCAACCATAATACACATGGGTTAGCCTAAAAAATGCACAAAAGCCCTCTTATCAAAGTCTAAGTTTTTATTTTGCCTTCATTCACAGAATCTGTTCAAAGTCACTTGAAATAATGTTAACAAGAAGCTGTCTTGGTGATAGCAAAACCTGCTTAAAATTTAAAGAAATACAGACTTTCATGGGCCACTTTAGAATAAATCAGTGACATGAGTATCAATTTATTTAAAGAGGAATTAACATAAAAAAAATGTGTTTGAGAAATATGCAAATTAACTGTAAATATTTTGGATGACTTATAAACTGGTAGACACCCATTCTCTTTCTTTTCCAATGCTTAATCCACAAAAGCTGCTGTTTGACAGTAAACAAGTTCTTTTTTCATTATTGTTAGCAGCTCCCCTCCTAATGGAGCATAAATTGCCCATTTGCCCACCAATCTTATTTTGCCAAACTAAAAACACAATTTCTTTGTGAAAAATTGGGAAAAAAATGCCCAAAATTACAAAACTGGGTCAAAATGCCCAAAATTACAAAACTGGGTCAAAATGCCTAAAATTACAAAACTGGGTGAAAATGCCCAAAATTACAAAACTGGGTCGAAAATGCCTAAAATTACCCAATTGAAATGGAATGCTTGAAACATAACTTCACTTAACAACTAAAATATAAATGAAACATTTTGGATATTTACCTCCCAAGCTGGGAACAAACATGTAAGGCCTCCAAGTCCAATGCTTCTAAAATGATCAGTACTTCTAAATACCTACATTGACATTAATACATTACATATAAAATTCAAAATCCAATGGCACATGATAGAAATAGATTTTCTTTTTGTAAATGTATGTGTTTTTGCATTTCTTTTGTATATTTATTAACAGATCTGGTGAATTCTTTGTAGTTGTGACCCGTCTTTCTGAGATATTTTGTTATATAGAATGCACTACGAACAGGGGAGATAACAATAATTTGTGTATAATCTTTGCAAACTATTTTCATTACTGCTAGAAGGCATTTGAAATTCCCAGCTATTTTATTATAAATTTTTACCTAGTCTGAGTTGTAATATTTAATGCAATTCAGTTCAGGCTAAACATTTGTCCCCTTTTTGAGATAATTTTTACCACGAAATCACTATAAAACATTGTTGCCAGGGGAGATAATTTATGGAAATTTACATAGAAAGCACTACAAATTAAATAGCTTGTAAAAATCTTCCTGATTATATTTGAAACCAATGTTTGATATTTTTTGTTATCTTGATGTATGGACATTATAACAAGCAAATTAAATTCTGATTAAAAAACTATGATGTTCCACCCATTTTTATGTAATAGTTGATTTTTTTATGGAACCGTTCTTAATACATTACATATTAATAACAGCAAAATATTGTAATTAACAATTCTGGACTTGCTTTTGAAAAAAATATTTGCACTGAAAATGAAAACCTCGTAAGTGAACTTTAAAAGCCCCACTTACCCAATCTTCCTAACAAACTGTTCTGCAGGTTCTCCCAGGATATGTTTGTAAATCTGTCTTCTGCCAAAGCCATGTCTCTGAAAAAAAAACCAGGAAAATATTTATAGAAATTAAATACTTATAATTAATAAAATATTACAGGCAAATTATTATTGGGATACTTCAGAAATAGAAAATAAAAATGGATCCACTTCCTTTTTTGTTTAAACAGGAGGTTACTTTTCTCATTTCATAAAATTCTTCTTTACAAAAATCATCAAACCTTCAACTGAATCACGTAACCAACCAGCACGATACTGTTTTTGAAAGGGAGATAACTAATATACCTTAAATGTATCAATCATATCAGTCAG
This sequence comes from Mytilisepta virgata, assembly GCA_028015205.1. Taxonomy (NCBI): domain Eukaryota; kingdom Metazoa; phylum Mollusca; class Bivalvia; order Mytilida; family Mytilidae; genus Mytilisepta; species Mytilisepta virgata. The sequence continues at coordinate 1,607,713 of JAPWFG010000023.1, forward strand.
CTGATCAACGTTGATTTCAAAGTCTTTCAGATAAATCAATAATACTTCTAGTAATTCACTCTGTAGAAAAATGAAACATTTATTATTCATAATAATCATGCAGTGACTAACCACTTAATATAAGATATCAGTTATTTTAAGTAACATTTGTGTAATAACTAATATAAGATATCAGTTATTTTAAGTAACATTTATGTAATAACTAATATAAGATATCAGTTATTTTAAGTAACATTTGTGTAATAAATAATATAAGATATCAGTTATTTTAAGTAACATTTGTGTAATAACTAATATAAGATATCAGTTATTTTAAGTAACATTTATGTAATAACTAATATAAGATATCAGTTATTTTAAGTAACATTTGTGTAATAAATAATATAAGATATCAGTTATTTTAAGTAACATTTGTGTAATAACTAATATAAGATATCAGTTATTTTAAGTAACATTTGTGTAATAACTAATATAAGATATCAGTTATTTTAAGTAACATTTGTGTAATAACTAATATAAGATATCAGTTATTTTAAGTAACATTTATGTAATAACTAATATAAGATATCAGTTATTTTAAGTAACATTTGTGTAATAAATAATATAAGATATCAGTTATTTTAAGTAACATTTGTGTAATAACTAATATAAGATATCAGTTATTTTAAGTAACATTTGTGTAATAACTAATATAAGATATCAGTTATTTTAAGTAACATTTGTGTAATAACTAATACAAGATATCAGTTATTTTAAGTAACATTTGTGTAATAAATAATATAAGATATCAGTTATTTTAAGTAACATTTGTGTAATAACTAATATAAGATATCAGTTATTTTAAGTAACATTTGTGTAATAACTAATATAAGATATCAGTTATTTTAAGTAACATTTGTGTAATAACTAATACAAGATATCAGTTATTTTTAGTAACATTTGTGTAATAACTAATCACTTAATATTCGATGTAAAACATTTTCTGAACTTTTCATAGTTTAACATTCCATACTTTAAATTTTGCTTTCTACTCGGAGTCAAATGAAATGTCATGTTTTTTATGTTTGCTGACCATAAAATCTTGGTTGTGCCAGACTTGAAATGAAAATCTAAATTTGCCACTCAATGTAAATCTTGTTTAAACGGTCATCTGTGTTATGCCACCACTTTACTCTTGCCCCAACAGTGACAGTTTAAAATAGGTTTGACTGTTACTGGTTTACACAAAATTCATACAATCCATATTACCTGTTCCTTTAAGTTCTGATGTGCCCATAACAATGCTTGTCTCTCTGTCTGTAAAACATTAAACTATGATGAATACCCCACATCCTTTATTTTCTGATCTTCATTTTCGATAAGACCTGTACATTTATTACATTTAAATAGACTACTTCATATAAGCTAGTAGTGTAGTTTATATATTTAGATCATGACTACTAATGATTACTAGCTTGTTAACACTGAGGTTGTGAGTCCGAATCTCACCTGTGACGGGATGTGTTAGACTCCGATGTTAATTGACAAGGATTGCCAATTTTCCTACCAAAGGTTGGTGGTTCTCTACGGGTACCCCGCTTCCTCTGCCAATAAAAACTGCCTGCCGCGAAATAGCCAAATGTGCTGAAAACGGTGTAAAACCCCCAACTAAACAAACAATATAAATTTAGAAAGCGTAGGAGTAGTTTCACTGAGTGCACCACTGCTGCCTGAAATTTACGGAGGTTCGAAACTCTTCCAAATCTGCCAGTTTTTTGGCCTGAACCACTGACTCGGCTTTTTCTTGTCTCTTTCTCCTTCATTGTTTTCTGGCATATCATGTTGAACTTGACGGTCATGGTCACATCAGCGTTTTTAAGTACGTATATAATCAATATCGAGCACAAAAAAGACAGACTCAGTTTTGTGTTAAATAAACTTTTTAGACAAAAAATTACATACTGTCGATTTTTTTTACTGCAATAACTTTGTAAAAAGGAGAAATGACATACTGGGGCATATTGTGCTATCTGAAGGCAGAAAATGGTAATAGAAACTACACTCAAATCGTAGTGGTAATCAAGTCTGCATTATCACTATAATTAATGTAATGACAGTTATTCTTAGTGTGAAGTAATTTCTTATTAAATGATTAAAAGTATTCTGTGTTGCAATATTGAAAAATAATGTTCACTTTGCTCCTTTTCACTCACAGCAAGTGATGACATGAGAAAAAGACTTGCCCATAACATGTGATGCTTCTTCAGATCCCTTTTATTACATTATCTTTGATACAAAAAATTATTGAACTTTTCTTCTTTTCTAGGATTTTTCTTTGGAAGGACACAGGCATAAACTTGTGTTAGGAGCCATTTTGAACTTTTGTCACCTACGTTTGCATGTGGATTTTGTACAGGGATTATCCACCGTATCCGCTCTTGCCCTTTATACACAATATATATAAAGTATGCACATGTTCCATTAATTATGACCCTGACCTTCCATTTTTTAAAAGTTTATTCTTTGTGAACTGGTCAATAATTTAATTTGAAATGAAACAAGCATTTTGACTGTTCGAGCAAGTTACAAGATACTGTACATTCTCACATTTCTATGTTTGGGACAGTTATATTCCATGCGAGACACCTGTGTGACATTCATGCATCTCACATCACATGACCTACCTTGATGTAACAATGCAAAAAAACATCACGTCACAATGTTAGAATGTAAGGAAACACACAACTTCGCATAAATGGTACGACAACGTGGAAATTAACATTGCTTCAATTTGAAAACCTCTGAAGTGCAATCTAAAAGATACCTCTGGTACAAAACCAAAACACATAAGATCTTTTTGAATACAGAATTTATTTTGCACTAGGTCGCCTAGTTTAAGAGAACACATTTTTGTGTCATGGCGACCATGTTTATTTTCTTTAATTTTCAGCAGAGAAATATGAGAAAAATAATCAGTTATGGTCAAAAATGTGAGATTGGACAATTCAACCATTGGATTCACAAATGTGGAATATTCTTGTCTTAAATCATGTGACGCCACAGTACATTACGTCGACGTCATAATGTCAAAACACCAAGAAAAAATCAACTTTCCCGGATTTCGGCAAAACATTTCAAAACAGAAATTGCTTAAAAATAGAAAAATACTACATTATTCTCATTTAGAGTTTAATATACTTTTAGTATAAAACCAAATTGCATATGATCTTTCCGATTATGATAGTTTTTCTCTAGATTGCTCATTTTGTAGGAAATTTTTACTGTCATGGTGGCCATTCCCGCTTTCCATCTATTTCTTCGATTTTTTTGATTTATCATGCATACAGAAAGAGTAGATGACATTGCATAACATGATCCTAAACAAACCTTAAACAAACATGCTTAAAATATACTATGACTAAACAATAAAACATACCATGAGAACACTGTGTGTTTCCCAGTTCGGTAGATTTTCATCTAATACTGACTGAAATTGTTCTCTTATCTAAAATATATACTAAAGGACATTAAATTTTCATTTTCAAAAAATATCTAATATGGACTAAAGTTCTCTATAAAGTGTATATTCTACAAAATAAATGGCATTATTTTCTTTTCAAAAAGACCGCCTCGGTGGTCTCATGCTTGCCTGAAGTATGGAAGGCTGCAGGTTTGATCCCGGCCTGCACCAAACCAACTGGTATTTGCTGTTTCCCAACCAAGCACAAGGCATCAAGGAGAAAGAGCAAAGGACTGGTTGGCTCAGATTTAGTATAATATGTCCGGGTGGGATAATATGTCCTATAGCGGACTGTTGCCATGTAAGCTAGCATATTAAAATCTGGATGGATGGATTTCCTTTGGTCAATGCATTTGCATTTTAAAAGAATAAATGTCCATGCATTTAGGACTTAATGAAAGATAAAAGCGTAAGAACGATTCACGTTTGGTTGGTTTCTTGAAATCATTGACTGTTCTGTCCACAATATTCACAATAAATAAGTGTTTCATAGTCATCAATAAATGATCACGAATTCTAATATGGGTGGCTGAAAATGAAATTGAAACAAACCTGTGGTAAAATTTACAATAAACCACAACCTTCACAAAGTGGGGACGTCCCAATATGTTTCGAACACAAGAAATGTCATATTTTGTTCAATGGCACTGGCAATTTGAAGACTTTTTTCAATGGTTTTTTCCTATTCGAATCGAAATAATTCATGGACACCTGCTGTTTGTGGTCGATTTTACCACAGGATGGCCATATTTCTGTGAATTTTATCCCTCGCTACGCTCAGAGTAAAATTTTAAATATGGCACACCCGAGGTAAAATCTCCACCAAACAACGAGCGTAAATGAATTATTTCTTAATTGAAACCTAATTTTACCTTATTAAATAACTGATTATCTGTATTAAGAACTTCCATAATATGTTGAAATTCATCCTGCAAAGATAAAAAAAGAAATATTGTCATCAGAAGAATTTTCAATCATTATTTAAAATAAATTCATATGGGTTCCACAAAACCAATTGTCTTGCCTGTTTTCGCTGTTGTCTATGATTCAGTGTAATAGTTGAATGTACATAATTTTTCTCCACATGTTATTTATTGATCATGAACACGCTTCTGTCAAAGTTTGGTAAAAATGCAGAATGGTTTAAGAAAGTAATTAATGTTTAAAAAACTTTAACTGCAGACTGTGTTTAATGTTAACTGGGAGAAAAACTAAATTCATTTATAAGTAAAATACGGAAAAATGGGAAAAACCTTATTATAAAACTTTTCCTCTGGATACAATCTTTTGATCCTGAACAAGCTTCTGTCCAAGTTTGGTAAAAATCCAGGATGGTTTAAGAAAGTTATTATTGTTTAAAAAAACTTTAACCACAGGGTGAATGTAAATGTTGATGATGCCGGCGCCGCCAACAGAATGTAGGATTGCTATGTCTCGCTTCTGCGACAAAAATTGCAGGGTCGACAAAAAGAAATAAACAAGAGGCTCCCAAGAGCCTGTATCTCTCACCTGGATTTAACTTTCAACCTTGAGCATAACTAAAAATTTATGTGATGCAATCAATGAGGAACCAGAGTGAGTTATCTTTTCATAACCAATGTAGGTAAGGGAGATAATAAATTTGTCTCCCTTTTAGCCTGAGGACAAAAGGGAGAGAATTTAATTATCTCCCTTACCTACACTGGTTAGGAAAAGATAACTCACTCTGGTTCCTCACTTGGCTGATTTTTCTATAGGGTTCTATGTTAAATTAAAACTGAAAGAGGACCATCTAAGGACCAATGCTGCCAAATTTAGTTCCAATTGTCTCAATAGTTTCAGATGAGAAGATTTTTGAGTAAATTTCCCATATGGTTCTATGATAAACAGCTGTGGTGGCCATCTTGGTTCACAGTCAAGTAACTGGACATATTTCTGAAAGAGGACCTGCTTAGGACCATTGCTGCCGAGTCTGGTTCTAATATGTCAAGTGGTTTCAAACAAGAAGATTTTTCAATGAAATTCCCATAGGGCCTTATATTATACTAAGTTCGGCTGTGGCAGAATTGGCTTATTCGTTTCAGACAAGAAGATTTTTGGGTGAATTTCCCATAGGGTCCTATGTTAAACTAAGTTTGGCTGTGGAGGCCATCTTGGTTCACAGTCCACGAAATCGGACATATTTCTGAAAGAGGACCTCCTAAGGACCATTGCCCTTGTTCCAATAAGTGGTTTCAGACAAGAAGATTTTTCAATGAATTTTCCCATAGGGCCTTATGTTAAACTAAGTTCGGCTGTGGTGGCCACCTTGGTTGACAGTCCGGGTCATCGCACCAAATTCTGAAAGAGGACCATCTAAGGACCATTGCTACCAAGTGTAGTCTAGTTCTAATTGGATAAGTGGTCTGAGACAAGAAGATTTTTGAGTGAATTTCCCATAGGGTCCAACGTTAAACTTAGTTCCGATGTGGCGGCCATCTTGGTTTGCAGTCCACAAAATCGGACAAATTTCTGAAAGAGGATCTCTTAAGGACCATTGCTGCCTAGTCTGGTTCCAATTGGTCAAGTTGTTTCAGACAAGATTTTTCAATGAATTTTCCCATAGGGCCCTATGTTCGGCTGTGGTGGCCATCCTGGTTAACAGTCCGGGTCATCGGACATACTTCTGAAAGAGAACCTCCTAAGGACCATTACTGCCAAATTTGGTTCCAATTGGCCTTGTAGTTCCATAGAAGATTTTTTAAATTCATCCCCCTTTTTGCCAGACATAATTTTTGAAGGGGGTCACCCAAGGACTCTTCCACCAAAGTTTGGTCCCAATTGGCCAAGTGGTTTCAGAATAAAAGATCTTTAAAGGAAAGTTTACGCCGAATGCACCGGTAAAAGGCAAAAACTCCTATAAGCTGTTTACAGTTTGTCTTTATCTATAAATATATGCAAGATAACCTAAAACTGCAAAATTTCCTTAAAATTAACAATTCAGGGGCAATAACCCAACAAAGGGTTAACCGATTCGTCTGAAAATTTCATGGCAGGTAGATCTTCACCTGATAAACATTTTTACCCCGTCAGTTTTCCTGTAAATGCTTTAGTTTTTGAGATATAAGACAAAAGCGGCAGTTTACCTCTATGTTCTATTTTTAGCCCAAGCGACCATTTTGAATGAACCACCGACACAGAAATTACAAACTTTAATCTAGATACCCTATATATGCATCAAACCAAGTTTGGCTTCAATTGGCTCAGTGGTTTCAAAGAAGATCTTTTTGTGAACTGTTGACAGACAGCCCCTATGTTCCATTTTAGCCCAAGTGGCCATTTTGAATCAACAACGGGTACAAAAATCACAAACTTTAATTAAGACACTCTAAAGATGAATCAGTCCAAGTTTGGTTTGAATCTGCTCAGTGGTTTCAGAGGAGAAGATCTTTTTATGAAATGTTGCAGAAGGATGACAGATGCCAAGTGATGACAAAAGCTCAAATGGCCTTTGGCCAGGTGAGCTAAAAAAAGATAACTTCACTGGGTCTTTTTCCAAGACAGTCATGAAAAACTGCCTAACTTTTAACAAAAAAAGATAACTTCACTAGGTCTTTTTTAAACATTCCCAACTACACATACACATATTGATAAATTAATTAGGAAATTATGCAAATTTAAGCCAAATAAGGGATACTGATAGTAATTTGGTAACTTTAGATGCATGTAGAAATAAATCTTCTGCTGAATTTTTCTTAAATGACATCTCATGTGTCTCTTGGCGATGTCATTATCTCCCCCGGGTACTGTATCGTATTCCCTTCATATTATGAACCGTTCTAAAGCAGTCTGCAAAACATTTTATGTCTTGTTATCTTGATTTTGTATGGAATTTAAGAAATCTAAAAAATCAAGACAATCAAAATAAAACATGTCATATACTCATGCTAAGAGACTGTATTGAAAAGCTGAAGCCTGTATATGAAAATACTGATTAATTTGTACTACCTCTAGAGGGTACCTATCAAATAAGTTTAACCCAATCACTGTATCAAGTCCCACTATCCTAAATTTCTCTGTGTTTTGTGCTTTATATTTTTTTTGTCAGTCGCTTGGATGGCATTTATTGACTGGTATGTCAATTATTATTTTATTATGATTGGCCAGTATTATCCAACTCACGGACCACTTCGGTGGTCTCGTGCTTGCATTGAGTGCGGAAGGTTGCAGGTTTGATCCCCAGCCAGGTAAAACCAACGTAAAAGTTGTATTTGCAGGCACGCGACATCTAGGAGTTAGAGTTAAGAATGACTGGTCGGCTGGGAGTCCGTATAATATTTCCGTGGGTGCTGATGTGCCTTTCTGCGTGCCGGTCTAGTACAAAGCAGGGATCATATTCATTATCATCTTGGCCTGGACGCTGAATCACAAACAAACACTATTCCTGAAGAATGCTGACAAAAATATGTTTAACAACTATAAAATGAGATATCGTTTGATATCAACTCTCGTTATTTAATTTGGATGTAATAAACTCACCAAATATCCAAATACCTCAAGCCAATGTCAAATGATATCTAATTCCCACCAATCATGAAACCTATAATTTCCTTTTATCCTTTTTTATAATTTATTGGTACATACCTTGTATGGATGCATTTCATTTTGCCAAAAATTGATTACAACCTTTAAACACTGCAAGAGGTAGAGTCGTTCTGTGAAATAATAATCTCTAACTTTGTGTATTAGACCTTGGCAGTGTCGATCATTGCTGAGTATTGACTGAAAAAAAACAACATCAGTAAGTTCTTAAAAACTTTAAAAGAAGTATAGTTTCTAAAAAGAATAAGAATGTGAGCAAGCTTGATTCTGAATCAAAACAGGGACATACAATTGTACAGTGTATATGTTGCTTCCCACATATTTCTATATAATGCATTTTTTCCTTCTTGTAAAGTTTTATTGAAATTTATCAGCTAACTTAAGAGGACTCATGCTTAGGCCAAATTAAATGAGAAGCTGGGCCAGTATTAAACGAAATCTAATCCCCTCTCCCCTATTTTCACTTTTCCAAGACCCATCCACTAGTGAAATAGAACTGGACCTTGATGCAAAACTTAACTAGTCACTCATGCATAAAATGTAAGTCAGTGTTATCCAATTTTCATACAAACCTTCATTTTTATCCAAGACACATCCACTGGTGAAATACTATACCTATATGACTTGCAGTGTCTTAGAACTGGATAATTATAAGTTGGGACAGACTGACAGATGAACCAAACGTTATATCCAACTCCGTTGTTCAAGGGGATAAAAATATGTGGGGTGTGTATTGATTATACTATTTGGTGATGCTTTACAAGCTTATTTTTTGGAGGAAGTTAAAGTTGATTTAATGAATTTCAATTTAGATTTGATTATTGGCTAAGTTTTTAATAAAATTGAGTATTTTAAGTCCACAAAAATTTCCAAGGCATACAATACCATTGCATCAAGGCCCTATAATGTTAACATAACTTACTTAAACCAGTTAATTGTAACATACCTGTAGATTTTTCTGAGATCCTCTGTAATCACTTGCCAGAAACTAGTTAATTGTAACATACCTGTAGATTTTTCTCAGATCCTCCGTAATCACTTGCCAGAAACCAGTTAATTGTAACATACATGTAGATTTTTCTCAGATCCTCCGTAATCACTTGCCAGAAACCAGTTAATTGTAACATACCTGTAGATTTTTCTGAGATCCTCTGTAATCACTTGCCAGAAACCAGTTAATTGTAACATACCTGTAGATTTTTCTGAGATCCTCTGTAATCACTTGCCAGAAACCAATTAATTGTAACATACCTGTAGATTTTTCTGAGATCCTCCGTAAACACTTGCCAGAAACCAGTTAATTGTAACATACCTGTAGATTTTTCTCAGATCCTCCGTAATCACTTGCCAGAAACCAGTTAATTGTAACATACCTGTAGATTTTTCTCAGATCCTCCGTAATCACTTGCAAGAAACCAGTTAATTGTAACATACCTGTAGATTTTTCTCAGATCCTCCGTAATCACTTGCCAGAAACCAGTTAATTGTAACATACCTGTAGACTTTTCAGAGATCCTCTGTAATCACTTGCCAGAAACCAGTTAATTGTAACATACCTGTAGATTTTTCTGAGATCCTCTGTAATCACTTGCCAGAAATGAATTGAACAATTCATAACTTCCTTCTTCATCTAGTCCCTGTAAAAAGATATTTTTCAATTGTATATTTTTCTTTTTACTTTTATAAACAATTCTCAATGATTAAACTATAATGTTTATGCTAAAGATGCTGTAATCAAACTATTAAAATGATACAATCATATTCTCTCCTCCAATTTTAATTATTTCTTGAAATACTGGTATCAGCAAATATTTGGATTATCTCCCTTTCAAGATGTTTTCACTTCATCCAAATAGTCATACTAGTCTGGGTCTATTTAGTACTTTGGGCTGTCAGACACATTGAGAGTACTTGAAAAGTTACACATACTCTTTTAAATCTAATGTGATTTTGTCTCAATTAAAGCACAACATTTATCTTTTCATTTTCATGATCATTATTTAATAAATTTAGATCTAACTACCAAAAAGTTGCTCAGCTTCAGCAGAAAGTCATGGTGCACTTTAGACAATTTCTTCTCTTTCAAAACATCTCCAGCAACAGTCCTGAAAAGATGAGAATATTATTTGTTTGTTTGTTTAGTTGGGGTTTAACACCGTTTTCAGCACATTTGTCGATTTTGCGGCGGTCAGTTTTTATTGGTGGAGGAAGCCAGAGTACCCGGAGAGAACCACCGACTTACGGTAGGAAAATTGGCAATCCTTGTCAATTAAGATCGGAGTCGAACACACCCCGCCACAGGTGAGATTCGAACTCACAACCCCAGCATTGACAGGCTAGTGATAATTAGTAGTCATGAGGAACTACCTAGACCACTCGGCCACCGAGGCCCCTGAGAATATTATAACTCAAGGAGTCAAACCAAGGTTTTCCAGTTCTTCACTTTCAAACGAGTATAAGTACCTATTTCTTTCGTATATACTTGATTTTTTAAGTTCCGTGTACCTAGGTAAATTCAATGAGCACAGTCGACGAAGTTAAGTAACTTTATGCCTGATTGGTCAAAAGGTTTGTGCATTTGTGAACAGTGCGATTTGATTGGTCTAAAAGCAATGGTGAGCCGATCTTCCAATGGGTCATTTCACACTGAAAATGGCCATTTAAGGAAGAATATATTAACCCAAACAGTCATAATGGATTGCAATTCTGTACACTACCACAATTTATTATACAAAGGTCAAAACACTTATATGATATAGTTTTATAGGACTTACATTGGTTTTCTGAAAAATCGCAATCCTTTCAAAATTTTCTCTTCATTTCTTTTTAGTTCCCTTTTCACCAATTCCTAAAAAAAAGTGAAATTACGTCAATACAAAAAAGATTGAAATGTATTTGCTTACCAAATTTAAAGATTATTCTGCATTTTGAAAATCGTATATATATATATGAAAAAAAATATATGCGTTTCCACTAACCTGACCAACTCTCATTTTTAGTGTCTACCCTAAAGTTTTTTTTGCCATTTTTGATCAAGCACTGTTCTCCTGTAGAAACCAGTCCAAAACTTTTTAAAAAATACAATTATTTGCCTACCTACCGACCCTAATTTTTATCATCATGTTAGCGGAAACACAGGTATTATTTTTTTTGGCCTAAACAAGAATGGAAAAAAATGTATCTTGCATTCTGAAAATATTAAAATAATCATGGGCAACAAAAAATGCAGACATATACATGACAGCTTATCTCTCAAATGCATAATGTTACATATTCTCATTCAAACATTTAAGAGTGATATACTGTTAAATTATACAGTCAAACCTTGATGTGTCGAACTTCAAAGTGTTTTTTTCCCAGAGAAGTCGGATTTAAGACTTGACTGTAACATATTTACCTCGATGTGTTAACTCTCAAAGTTGAATATCCTTAATGAGAAAATCTTGACACTATTTAGCTCACTTTTTAATAACATAAATAATATTTTTTTTGTAACAATTAGCATGACAGTTTAATCTTTACAAGGTCACACTCAACCTCGGATGGTTGACTCGAACCTCGGATAACTTAAACACTTTCTTCAACTTCGACTTATCGAGGTTCGACTGTATTATTTCCTTGCTGCTATTGTTAAATTCTAGTTATATAAATCAAATGCGAGAATAGCTGCAAAATCACCTCTGGTCTAATTTTCAATCTCTTTCATAGGCAATATTACTTTGGAACAGATTTTCCAACCATAATTTCATGTATCTAAATCCGATAATACACACACATCAACCATGAAATATTTCACCGAAATCACATTCCCTAAATTTTGAAATTACTCCCAATACTGTGATTCAAACAAAGGTTGAAATCTGCCACTTTTAAGAATATTTTTCTGATTTTTTTTTTAATTTTCAGTAACAACAGCCATACTGATCATCAAAATTATTTTGAATACAAGTGCACAATCCCATAACTCATTGTTATACCTCACTAATGTCTAACTCAATGAATAAGCACATGAAATGAAGCTGCATGTACATGTAAGTTTTTATTTTGTCCACCAGAGAGACAGTAAACTGTATTTCGCTTCCATCACTGTAAAGATCTCTCATTCACCCTCTGTACTCTCAAATTAATATAAACAGGATTTTCCCATGGAAAACCTTTTTAGGTACTGTTCCATATGAAAATCAAACAATTACATAAAAATGGGTGGTAGTGGTACATCATAGTTTTTTAATTGCAATTTAATTTGCTTGTCAATATGTTCGTACATTCGGATTACAAAAAAATATCAAACATTGGTTCCAAATATAATCAGGAAGATTTTTACAAGCTATCTAATTTTTAGTGCTTTCTATGTAAATTTCCATAAATGATCTCCCTTGGCAACAATGTTCTATAGTGCTTTCTTTGTAAAAATTATCTCAAAAAGGGGACATGTGTTTAGCCTGAACTGAATTGCATTTAATATAACAACTCAGACTAAGTAAAAATGTATAATAAAATAGTTGTGAATTTCAAAAGCCTTCAAGCACCAATGAAAATAGTTTGCAAAGATTATACACAAATTATTGGTCTAAAACCAGTTATCTCCCCTCTTCATAGTGCATTCTATATTAAAAATATCTCAGACATGTCACAACTACGAAAAATTCACACGATCTGTTAATAAATATACAAAAGAAATGCAAAAACACACATAAAAAGAAAATCCATTTCTATCATGTGCTACTGGATTTTGAAATTTATATGGAATGATACTTAAAAGGTGAATGCCTAAACCGTACCTTAGATCTTATTACTCCTGTTCCATTGATTAACTGCCACAGATTTCTGTTACCAAAACTATAAAAAGAAACATACAGACCTTTTCAGTATTTACCCACCAAAGCAATGGTAAAAATTAACTGACTTATCAAATTTTAAATGGAACACCTTTTAAATATAAATACAACACCCAGAAAATTGTCTTCTTGCAATTTCCAAATACGACAATAAAGCATAGCTATGTACAATATGTACCTATAGTATTCCATATAAAATGAATAGAAGATTCCTTTTGGTGATCTATTAATAAGATGTAAATATCAATAGAAAAATAACCATAAAGCTTAGGGACGAGATCAAAAGTTCAATGTAGGAAAAAAACTTAATTCACAGTTTTTTCACTGCTCCCCACCCCCCTCTTAACTTAATTTGGGAAAAATTGATACCAATATGGGCATATGCTTTGAGTATAATTTTTGTATCATGGGTCCTGTTTTTCCTCAACAATGTATGTTTGTTCTGTATTTTGACTTGGACATCATTTGTCGGATAACAAAACTTGCAGCAATTTTTACCCATGATTCAATGAAAGTAATGTCTCCAAATAATTTTGAGGTTACTCCTACATTGTCAGTCGGAGAAGAAGTGACATTTTCCAGTGTTAGACAGTTTACTTCTACCTGCAGGGCTCACCACACTTGAAAATAACAGGGAGACTCAGAGTCTCCCTCAGGGTAGCAACAGGGAGACTTCAGGGCATGACAGGGAGACTTCCAAGTCTACCAGGGACACTGTTTTTCCCCCAGTTCGTCTCCTGTCGAGTAAATACCTGTTATTTTGTGTCTTATAGTGTATACTATACATTCCTTTATTGTGTTTTATCCTGTATTGTTTGAGACTTTATCTACATTTACTCCATATCCTTCCATTTTAGTCATAATCTGAGATTTAATCAATATCCTTTGTCAGAGATTGTGAGCTTGTCTTATGTACATTTGATTTGTATACTTGGAGATGTTTAATACTTTTTTACTATTTTTGCAGGTTTCCTCTACAGCCATGATGATATCTTGTAATAAACTGATTAATTTATATTTGAAATGAATAAAACTCAATTTCTGATTTTCATATTTTATTTATTTGATATTTGAATCCAGCATAACAGACATAATAAATATATGACTAAACAGGGTTCTCACTAAGAATTTTTCATGATGAGTCCCAGTCCCAAGACTCATCACCACTTTTTTAACGTACATTGCTGCATGATTTTGACCATGGTAGGCCTATTGTACTATTGTTAAAGTTAAATTAAAATCATGTGCTGCCTTAAAATACTGACGAATATAATTTGAAATTAAAAAAAAAAAAATGATATTATGCACTGGTGCTCCTTGTAATTTCTGTTACAGATATGACCAAAAATATTTGTACCTTTTGACACAACTTATTTATTATTGCCATTTTATTTTTAAATATTTATTTATCGATAATCTTTACTATTATTTTTTCTCAAAAATACTCTTAAAATTCCCCATTCACCTTGCTTGAATATCTTAATAATCAATACATGTATTGACAAAATTTCCATTTGTGCATAGATATGTCAAAATCCGCTAAATTTATTTTTAAATAAGGTCTACATATTGTTACCGGTCTGTAAAAAACACCGTGACCAATGAAAAATCACGAGAATTCCGATTGCCGCCGTTTTCTAGCTTACGTTTTTTTAGTTTCTTTCCACTTCCCCTTTGATCTCCAAAAAAAAATGGCGGCTCGAGATTTTTCATGAAAATAACGGTCTTCAGACGCCACTGATTACGTACATTGTTCGGAGGCGCCTTACTTAAAAACACAGGGCGACTCATTTGTCGCTCTGGAGCCGATGACAGGGCGACATTGGCAAGCATTAGGAGACTTAATCGCCCAGTTTGGTGACCCCTGACCTGTTTGAATGAGCCCTAAAAAAAAAAAAAAAAAAAAAACGACCTACCGACCCTATTTTTTTTCAGCATGTGACAGGAAACTGACATTTTTTTTTGGCCTTACAGTACTGTGTCATATATCGCAATCATACTATTTGTTCATCATTTTTTCTAGGTATACTTACTACAATGTATTAGTAACATCAAATATGAAGGTAGTGCAATTGGGGTTCAAAATCACATCGCTCTGATCAGTAGTCCAATGCCTTAACCATTCAGCTATGGGAGCTTTGGGAGAATATGTTTTAAAATCTATCTAATACATTCAGGTCATGGTCTAATCCGTGTTAGCCAGTATCTTTACAACATTTTAAGTAACGACAATACAGAATAGGAGTTATTTAACTTAAAGAGTTAGAACAAAATACTATTTGATTTATGTCATACGGCGGTAGTCCTTATGCCAGTACTTCAACAAATGTACGAGTATTAAGAAAACGTTAGGCAAAGGAGTATAAGGATTATGTATTGTTTCATCACCTCTTCAGTGTGGACAAATAAAAACGGTTGATACTTTACATGTAGCATCGGACAGTGTCAGTGATAAGGAATTAAGTAAAAGCTTGTTTCGTTACCTGAAGCGAACAGTGAATTAGAATTGTCGCCATTCCAATTTGGACAAAGTAAATATAAAGATTCTGACAGCTCTGGGAAAGATGACAGTTTAGTCTCCTATTTTGAAGTGAGTAAAGATTTATGTTCATCATCTGATAATGAAACTTAAATACAAAATCAGGAAAGTGGAAATACAGACAATGCTAATAGAGATGATATTGCACAAATCACTAACGAACCTGCAGGTAGGAATAAGCACGGAAAATATAAATCGTTAAACTTATTCAATTTGGGACAAATTTTATGCGATAACAATAAGACAATAGAGTTTTGCCAAAGTATTGGTCTTTTACCAACAGAGGCTAAATGTCCGAATTGTAGAGATACACTTACTAGACTGTACAGGATTAATAGAAATGGAAGAAAAAGACAACAGTTGAGGTTCCAGTGTAATAAGCAAATGTGCAAAAAAAGAACAAGAATCATGTACATGTTCCTCTGAGAAATAATACTTGGTTTTCTAATTCAAATGTTTCTTTAAGGAAAAGCATACTTCTGATTTATTGTTTTGTTCATAAATTTCCTTACTATTTAGCTGTAAACGAAACATCAATTTCATCAGCGTGATCAGGTTGACTCAGATAATGCTACACCCAGTGTTTTAAAAAAACGAAAGCTTGAAAGTTCTGTAGAAACAGTAACCATTGCAGAGAAATGTGTTCCTACATTATAGAGAATATAAAACCTCAGAAAATTGGAGGTCCCGGTTTGACTGTTGAAATAGATGAAGCCAAATTTGGTAAAAGAAAATACAACCATAGAAGAATTATAGACGGAAACTGGGTATTTGGAGAAATATGTAGAGAGACAAAATCTATATTTCTTGTAAAAGTTGAGAAACGTGACAAAGAAACACATATTCCCCTCATTGAGAAATATATAGAGAAAGGCAGTATAATAATATCCGATTGTTGGGCAGCCTATAAGTCTTTAGATAAAATTGGTTACCAACATTAAGCTGTGAATCATTCAGAAAATTTCGGAGCATGCACAAACCTAATTGAGAATCATTGGTGGTGTACAAAACGCCAACTTCCGTCCACACACACAAGCTCGAAAACCTTTGAAAAGCATATATGTGAATATATGTGGAGAACACTCTATCGTGACAAAGACGATTTGTTTGAGGCATTTATCAATGATATTTGTAAAGTGTACTCACAGAATGTTAAAAAATCACAGTAATGATTGCAAGTATATCATCAAATTAAAATAAAAGTGAAATTAATGCTAATGATACTTGTTTTAATGAATTCCTACTATTATGAGAAATTTGGTTGGGTGCCATATGGAAGTCTTACTGAAAGGTGTACCCTCAGAGAGAATTGTCTACTTTTAAAGTTTTTACTTTGATACAATTTCAAAGAATAATCTAAACTTGTTGAAAATGTAATGTACGTTGCAAATTTGAAATTAACTGATTAAAGTCCTTTTTCATCTGCAAAATTAGTGTAACAGGGCTCCCCTCATATATGACAGAGGTGTAATAGAACCGCAATAGCTTAATACCCACCATCCATTAGCCATGTTTAGCTCAGTTGGTAAAGCCGTGGTACTACTGTACCACACTGCCCACAGGTTCGGTTAGTGAGTGTGGTTCGTAATTTTTGGACATAAAACATGCTTTATTGTTACACTAGAATAAACAATGAATCTGGAGAATTTGCTTCATAATGAGTCTTAGAAAATCTGAATTTTTCTGGTTATGGGGAAAATATGAAGTGATAGTGTCGATTGGTCTACAGATAAGCATAATTCAGAACTAGGAGTAACCTATGCTATTTTATATCTAACAATGAAATACAGGATACAAAGATTAAACTACGAAGCTTCATTCAGTGAACTGTTGTATTTAAATGTTACAATATCGCACAAAACCTTTCTGTTTTCATTTCGGTTACTCCCGGCATCCTTTCCACATTTCTGCGTGCATTTCTCACCGGATGTTAATAAACTAATAAAAAATCGAACTCGGGTAGCAACGGAAAATATTTGATATATTCAAAGATTGGGATACTGAAAAACTAAATTTTAAATTTAGCAAACACATAATTAGGGTTTCAAGTTATTTACAAATATAGGAGTCATCTCTGAACTTGGAAGTTTTATAATATACATTGATATATTAAAACAAATTTTCATGCATTGGCACAGAATTGAAAATTCTCCTCAAACTTGATGAACAATGCATATAAATTTGCATACTATGAACAAAGGGCATAATTCTTGGTTTTTCAAACCTTCTCTTTTATAGTGAAAAGTTAATGATTGAAGAGCTGGAGTTATAAATTTAAAATTTCTTTGAAAAAATGTCTCAAAAATAATTTTCTTGAGACCTGGGATAAAATAAAAGCTTTCGAGACGTTTCGCCCATAAACCAGTTCGTCCATATACCGTTTCGTCCATAGACCAGTTCGGCCATACTTTTTATAATGAGATATATACTTAATAGCATCATTGTTTCTTACGAGAGGTATTCTTAGTAGTTTACTTAGTAGAAGAAAAAAGTTTTGGATTTAGCTTAAATAGGGACGTACATCTAAATCTATTATTAATATATCATTTACATTTTTTTTATTAATGTGCACTTTTTTAATTCTTCTTTTCTAATTTTCTAAAATGTCAACTTTAACATTGAAACTATTAAGTGAATGAATCAATAAATAAAGGCGTTTTTAAATTTGTTTTGATAATTAATTATAGGCAATAAAGCCATTAAGAAAGATCAATCAAGTGATTAAGATAATACGCTACTGCCACACGTTGATGATTACTAACAATACCGATTAGATATTTGAACATGATACCTGGCACATGCACATCAGGTTAGACTGTGAACTGTAGCTTACACAAAGCAAAATTTCTATAGTCAAACAATATCAATCATAAAAAAAATATGCAATATACCTCATCTTGAACTTCTGCAAAGGAGGCTTCTGTGGCTCAATAACAAGAAAAGTTTGCATCAGCTTGTGGTAAGCTTGTGTCAATCTTGGATAAAAATAACTCATATGCAGCCATTTCGTGTGCTGAACAATCACAAAATGCAGGATATAGTCAGATCAAAGAATACATAATTACATTTTATTTGTCTTGCAATTAATTACGATTGATCTACACTATCTAGTTTATATTGATCATTAATCATATAATAAATAAATAATATTCTGAAATTTCATGATTAATTTCCAAATATTTATTATATATATAAAATAAAACTTAAGTTTTGAGCTTATAGTTGGGTTGGTACCTGTTGACGTAGTTATCCTCATACTCACAAGACAAAGGAAAATTAAATACTTATTTCAAATTCAATTCTTCATTTGTTATAGAGAATACTTATCCTCATTACATATTGAAAATCGCCAAAATCTCACTAAATTTAGACTAAGTAATCATAAATTGAGACTGAATCGAAACAGGGCGTCACGAACATAAGATAAACTCTTTGGGTAATTCAGAATGTATTTTCCTATGTGAAAGATTATGTCAACATTGTATCTTGAATACTGTCGAAGATGAAATCCATTTTATGTTAGATTGTACATTATATACCAACTCAAGAAATGATTTTCATAACAACCTATTTTTACAATTTCCAAGATTTACAGAATTTGTTTATGTGGATTATGTCGAAAGAAGATACTAACTTTACAATACAATTATGTAAATATCTAAATATTATTTTTGAAACAAGAAAAAAATATGTCAGTGTTTGTTTTATATGTCTCTGGTGTTACTTTAAAAAAAAACAGTAATATATTATGTATATACATGTAATACTATACACTTGACAAGAATTTAAATGGAGTTATCTCTCTTTGTCCGTCTGGCTCTCCTTATGTATATCGTTAATCACATGACAATTATTGAAATCTGTATTGTGTTCATGTTTGTATTATCGTGCATATGCCCTTAAGGGCCCCTTGATTGGGAAATAAACATATTAGTATTAGTATTGTATCTGTTTGTAAGCACTGTGTTTTTATGGAATATACATCGTGAAAATGCTCAAATTGAAAAATGAAGTAGGATTTTAAGTTTAACATACTATTTTTTAAACTCAACACTGAAGAAGTTTTGAAAATCAAAGTTCTAAAAACCTAATTAAGGGACCGTTCATTTTCTTTCATTTGGAGGGGCTGTGAACATGTATTAAACATGAAAATTTCATTTTTTAAAACTCCCCTTCCAATTTCATAAAAACTTCAAGTGCCCCTTCCGATATCATAATAATTTCAAGACTCCCCTTTATTTTCAAAATGTGCTGCTAGTGAAACTGTAGATCTATTTCAATTGACATTTTGAGCATACTACTGAGGCAAACTACGTCTCCCGGATTAGTATGAAAAGAACCATATAGTATTTGATTAAGAGAAAGCACCAATGAATAGAATACAGAATAGAATTTATTTATTTGTCAATTAAATACGCCCTAGTAAGGCAGAGCAAATCAAATAATAACAATTACTGTCAAACACTATAAAACATAGCAGTTAGGATTTTATGACCCCCTTCTGAAGAAAATTGATGAATCAACCAAGAATATGACACGAAAATGAAACAATGTTTTATACTTATATGGGCCAGGAGATCAGTGCTAAGTTCTACATTGTTCTACTATGTATACTCAACAAAGCGATGCAAAAGAAGGAAAAAAGAAAATGCCGAAACAAAATGAAAAGAACGAACAAAAAACTTAAATGCGAGGTGTCCAATTATTATGTTCGATGTTTCAAGGCCCTAAAATAGAATAGAGACTGGAAACGGGGAAAGAGACAACAATCCGACCGAAGAGTAGAAAACAGCTCAAGGCTATCAATGGGTCTTCAAGTTTCAACGCAGCGAGAAAATTCCGCATCCGGTGAAACACTCAAAATTTCTCTGAGATATGCCCGAGCTTAATCGTAAATTCTCTCTTTAAAAACAACACCAAACTGTTACTTAAAACAAGGTTGTCCTGATTGTAACAACAATCATTTAGCCCAATGAAAAAATGAGACTTCTCAGGTGACGTGCCCAACTATTTTTGTTATCAATCATATATTGTAGCTGTTCTAAATAACAATTTCTTACAATACAATTACTCGAGGACAAAATCTTAAACCAGTCCTACTTCACAATATTGAACATCCGCAAGTATCTTAAAAGGAAATCTGCCTAGTTCAAAATATACCATTGCATTTGTGGTACATTGCCTCACACCCAGAAGGCTGTTACAAAAATCTGAATGGACTTTCTCAACATTTAGCCCTTTGTGAAAGCCCAAATTTCTCTACCATAGTATAAAATACTACTATTTAGTAGTATTAGTAAATAGTTTCGCCAGATTACCAATCAAACTGATTCCACGGTAATTAGCAGGATCACAAGGGTCACCTTTCTTAAACACAGGCACAAGAACCGCAATGGCCCAAGACTTTGAAAAGAGACCAGATTATAATATTTTGTTAAATATTTCTTTAACAGATGGAATAAGAACATTTGTGTACTCAATGATTATTCCGCCAAGTCCGTTACTCTTTCCGCGTTTTAATTTTGGAACTAATTGTAGAATTTCCTCCTGTGTTAAAACGTAATCAAGTTCTTCTGTTACAGTGCATTGACTTGACATAAAATCGATATGTTGATGAGGCCAAGAATCGTATATCGAATATTATGTCAAGTCAATGCACTATAAAAGTTTAAAACCGGTTTAACCCCACCTTTGTTCCGTGTCTGTACCAAGTCAGATTATCCTGCCTCTCTGTTGTGTTTATGCTTGGTGCTCTGTTACGTTATTTTTACCCGGAGTTCTGTCTGTTGTGTTGCTTTGATTGGTTGGTATGACATTGCTCAACTATGTCAAAAAGTACCACTTCAACTATAACTACGTCAACAAGAAAATTGTGTACCACTCCAAGTATAATAAGGTTAACAGGTACTACTCCAACTTTAACTACGTCAACAAGTACCACACCAACTATAACTACGTCAACAAGTACCACACCAACTATAACTACGTCAACAAGTACCACTCCAACTATAACTACGTCAACAAGTACCACTCCAACTATAACTACGTCAACAAGTACCACACCAACTATAACTACGTCAACAAGAAAATTGTGTACCACTCCAAGTATAATAAGGTTAACAGGTACTACTCCAACTTTAACTACGTCAACAAGTACCACGCCAACTATAACTACGTCAACAAGTACCACACCAACTATAACTACGTCAACAAGTACCACCCCAACTATAACTACGTCAACAAGTTCCACACCAACTATAACTACGTCAACAAGTACCACACCAACTATAACTACGTCAACAAGTACCACTCCAACTATAACTACGTCAACAAGTACCACCCCAACTATAACTACGTCAACAAGTACCACACCAACTATAACTACGTCAACAAGTACCACCCCAACTATAACTACGTCAACAAGTACCAATCCAACTATAACTACGTCAACAAGTACCACTCCAACTATAACTACGTCAACAAGTACTACACCAACTATAACTACGTCAACAAGTACCACTCCAACTATAACTACGTCAACAAGTACCACACCAACTATAACTACGTCAACAAGTACCACACCAACTATAACAACGTCAACAAGTACCACACCAACTATAACTACGTCAACAAGTACCACTCCAACTATAACTACGTCAACAAGTACCACTCCAACTATAACTACGTCAACAAGTACCACTCCAACTAAAACTACGTCAACAAGTACCAATCAAACTATAACTACGTCAACAAGTACCGCACCAACTATAACAACGTCAACAAGTACCACCCCAACTATAACTACGTCAACAAGTACCACTCCAACTATAACTACGTCAACAAGTACCACTCCAACTATAACTACGTCAACAAGTACTACTCCAACTATAACTACGTCAACAAGTACTACTCCAACTATAACTACGTCAACAAGTACCACTCCAACTATAACTACGTCAACAAGTACTACACCAACTATAACTACGTCAACAAGTGCCACTCCAACTATAACTACGTCAACAGGTACCAACCCAACTATAACTACGTCAACAAGTACCACTCCAACTATAACTACGTCAACAAGTACCACTCCGACTATAACTACGTCAACAAGTACCACTCCAACTATAACTACGTCAACAAGTACTACACCAACTATAACTACGTCAACAAGTACCACACAAACTATAACTACGTCAACAGGTACCAACCCAACTATAACTACGTCAACAAGTACCACTCCAACTATAACTACGTCAACAAGTACCACACCAACTATAACTACGTCAACAAGTACCACACCAACTATAACTACGTCAACAAGTACCACTCCAACTATAACTACGTCAACAAGTACCACCCCAACTATAACTACGTCAACAAGTACCACACCAACTATAACTACGTCAACAAGTACCACCCCAACTATAACTACGTCAACAAGTACCAATCCAACTATAACTACGTCAACAAGTACCACTCCAACTATAACTACGTCAACAAGTACTACACCAACTATAACTACGTCAACAAGTACCACTCCAACTATAACTACGTCAACAAGTACCACACCAACTATAACTACGTCAACAAGTACCACACCAACTATAACAACGTCAACAAGTACCACACCAACTATAACTACGTCAACAAGTACCACTCCAACTATAACTACGTCAACAAGTACCACTCCAACTATAACTACGTCAACAAGTACCACTCCAACTAAAACTACGTCAACAAGTACCAATCAAACTATAACTACGTCAACAAGTACCGCACCAACTATAACAACGTCAACAAGTACCACCCCAACTATAACTACGTCAAAAAGTACCACTCCAACTATAACTACGTCAACAAGTACTACTCCAACTATAACAACGTCAACAAGTACCACTCCAACTATAACTACGTCAACAAGTACCACCCCAACTATAACTACGTCAACAAGTACCACTCCAACTATAACTACGTCAACAAGTACCACTCCAACTATAACTACGTCAACAAGTACTACACCAACTATAACTACGTCAACAAGTACCACTCCAACTATAACTACGTCAACAAGTACCACACCAACTATAACTACGTCAACAAGTACTACACCAACTATAACTACGTCAACAAGTACCACTCCAACTATAACTACGTCAACAAGTACCACTCCGACTATAACAACGTCAACAAGTACTACTCCAACTATAACTACGTCAACAAGTACCACTCCAACTATAACTACGTCAACAAGTACCACTCCAACTATAACTACGTCAACAAGTACTACACCAACTATAACTACGTCAACAAGTACCACTCCAACTATAACTACGTCAACAAGTACTACACCAACTATAACTACGTCAACAAGTACCACTCCAACTATAACTACGTCAACAAGTACCACTCCGACTATAACTACGTCAACAAGTACCACTCCAACTATAACTACGTCAACAAGTACCACTCCAACTATAACAACGTCAACAAGTACTACACCAACTATAACTACGTCAATAAGTACCACTCCAACTATAACTACGTCAACAAGTACCACTCCAACTATAACTACGTCAACAAGTACCACTCCAACTATAACTACGTCAACAAGTACCACCCCAACTATAACTACGTCAACAAGTACTACTCCAACTATAACTACGTCAACAAGTACCACCCCAACTATAACTACGTCAACAAGTACCACCCCAACTATAACTACGTCAACAAGTACCACACCAACTATAACTACGTCAACAAGTACTACTCCAACTATAACAACGTCAACAAGTACCACTCCAACTATAACTACGTCAACAAGTACTACTCCAACTATAACAACGTCAACAAGTACCACTCCAACTATAACTACGTCAACAAGTACCACCCCAACTATAACTACGTCAACAAGTACCACTCCAACTATAACCACGCCAACAAGTACCACTCCAACTATAACTACGTCAACAAGTACCACACCAACTATAACTACGTCAACAAGTACCACACCAACTATAACTACGTCAACAAGTACGACCCCAACTATAACCACGTCAACAAGTACGACCCCAACTACGTCAACAGGTTTCAGTCCTCTAAAACAATCCTAGTTTAGATACAATTTTCTATCTTATTTGAGGTCACGGCAGTAAATTCCATTGAGGCGGGGGAGCCAGCGGCCTCCCCAATGATAGTGCAACAAAAATTTAATTAATTGAATAAGTTATGGAAAAAAATAAATAAAGAGAAGAAAATAAAAAAAATAGTCTACTACAAAACATTTAGTTTAGAATAGAGAATGGAAACGGGTAATGTGTCAAAGAGACAACAACCAAAGACCAAAGAGCTGAAAACATTGCCTTTATTTGGGATTTCGGTCTTCGGATTTCTTTTCGCTTCAGTATCCTTTTACCTATATTCAGACCCCTGTCTAAATGAAAATTTTAGGCCCTTGCTATCAAGTATGCATCAATAGATTTTGATTTGCTTTTTAAATATTGACTTGCCAAGGTCAAATAGCATTTATAATTATAAATATTAAGACTTTAAGTACACGTCTCCCTTTCAGAGGACCTGATGTCGTTACAGTTTTTTTTTGTGCATTGGAGTTTACTTTGTAGTGCTGTCTTCTAATTCTTTTTGATTCGCTATGTGTTTTTGTATCCTTTCAAATCCGGGAAAAATACTGATATCACATAATTTCTACTGGAAAACTGGTACCAATTGCAAATGAATATCAGATGACCAGGGATGTTAAGGCCACACCAATTTAATCTTTAAGTCTTTGGATTTTGTCGTTCCAATTTTTGGACCATGTAAATTTTAGGAAAAAAAAATTCCGCTTTACTTTGCAAAAATTATGAAAATTCAACCCAAATTAAAATATAAAATTGTTCGCCCGCTCCTCAAAATTTTCCCAATTTTTGCAATATTTTAATTTAAAAAATGTGTGCCACACGTAAATTTGATCTCTGCCCAAAAAACTAGTCCTAAAAATTAGAATTAACATTTCGCACGATCTCTATGGCAAGCCGATTTATTATTTATTCTAACTTCAAGATATTTGATAAACTTTATAAGATATCTCATATAGTTATATCATTTTATATGAGATATCTTATATATTATACGAGATATCTTATAAAGTATATAAGATATTTTAATTAAAAAATATTTATAAGATATCTTATATACTTTATAAAATATCTTAAATACTTCATAAGATATCTTATATACTTTATATCTTATATATTTTATAAGATATCTTCTAAAGTTTATAAGATATCTTATTAAGAAATTAGATGAGATATATTATAAATTATATAAGATATCTTATAAAGTATATAAGATATCTTATAAAGTTTATAAGATATCTTATAAAAACTAGATTATATAAGATATCTTGTATATTATATGAGATATCTTGAAGTTAGAATAAATAGTAAAACGGCTTGCCATACATCGAATCAATTTTTGCCATCCAAAAATCCAAAGAACTAAAACTCAATTTGGTGTGGCCTAATTTCATAAATTATCAGTTAAAATCATTCAGTAAACGGTTCAAAAGGTTCCTTATAGCATTGATGTACAACTGCTTTGACTTTATCATGTTTACACCAAATGATTATCGTTTATTTAAATTAACTTGTTTTTAAATGTTTCTGAACTGGTACATATTTTTAACCTGTTCCCATTGTCGTAACATTTCATGTACCTCCACCGATTTGTGACTACCACTGGATTAACTTTGTTGAACTTCACGACCGGTGCCGTATACGGAACATCTGAGTTCACTCCTGGTTTTAAAGGAGTCCGTGTTGTTCATTTGTTTTCCCCGGTTTGTCTGTCTAATGTATTGCATTTTTTAGCTCACCTGGCCAAAGGCCATGTGAGGTTTTGCCATCACTTTTCGTCCGTCGTCCGTCCGTCCGTCCGTCCGTCCGTCCGTCGTAAACTTTTCATTCAAACATCTTCTCCTCAGAAACCATTTGGCCAATTCCAACCAAACTTTGCATGAGTGGTGTATGGAAGGTCCTCAACAAAGTTTCCTCATTTAGTTCTGATTGGTCAAGAAACATGGCCATCAGAGGCAATTCTTATTTCTGATTGGTTGATTTTCAAAAATCTTCTCCTCTGAAACGGCTGGGCAGATTGGATCGAGGCTTCATAGGAATGATATATGACATGTCCTCCACAAACGATCCTCATTTTATATTGATCCGATGAAAAACATGGCCACTGTTGCTAAAAATAGAACATAGGCGTAAATTGCTGTTTTTTGCTTATAACTCAAAAACCGTTACAGATATCGAAAATCTGACATGGGGTAAAATTGATCAGCATGACAAGATCTACCTACCCTGAAATTTTGAAGGAAATTCCAAAACCCATTTAGGAGTTATTGCCCTTTTTTCGTCAAATTTTCAAAATTTTAACATTTTTTGTCATTTATCTCCAAAACTATTTGAGATAGAAGTGAAATGTAAGTTTGAAAAATGTTTGCCATGTTGAGATCCACCTACCCTGAAATTTTAAAGGAAATCCCAAAACCCATTTAGGAGTGGTTGCCCTTTTTTTGTCAAATTTTCAAAATTTTTTCATTAAAAAATCTTCTCCTCTGAAACCGCTGGGCCGATTGGTTTGAAACTTATTAGGAATGATCTATGACATGTCCTCTACAAACGATCCTCAATTTATTTTGATCTGACATAAAACATGGCTGTCGTAGCTAAAAATAGAATATAGGGGTGCATTTGTTGTTTTTGGCTTATAACTTAAAAACCGTTACAGATATCAAAAATCTGACATGGGGTAAAATTGATCAGCATGACAAGATCTACCTAACCTGAAATTTTGAAAGAAATGCTAAAACCCATTTAGGAGTTATTGCCCTTTTTTCGTCAAATTTTGAAAATTTAACATTTTTCGTCATTTATCCCCAAAACTATTTGAGATAGAAGTGATATGTAAATTTGAAAAATGTTTGCCATGTTGAGATCTACATACCCTGAAATTTTAAAGGAAATCCCAAAACCCATTTAGGAGTTATTGCCCTTTTTTTGTCAAATTTTCAAAATTTTAACATTTTTGCATTTATCTCCAAAAGTATTTGAGATAGAAGTGAAATGTAAATTGAAAAATGTTTGCCATGTTGAGATCTACCTACCCTGAAATTTTGAAGGGAATTCCAAATTCTATTTAGGAGTTATTGGTTTGTGTAATTTGAGGTCGGGTTCTGTTACATTTATTTAAGGTTCAACCTTATTCCTGGTCAATTTTATCAACTTCCTGCCAGGACTACCACCATCAGGGAACATATTTTAACATTAAACCTTATGAAAAATAAATCTTCAACAAATTTTCCCTGAACAATTGAACCAATTGCAACAAACTTGGTCAAATAGTTGATTAATTGTCCAATGAAAACCAGACTCCAGGTGAGCGATACAGGCTCTGGTGAGCCTCTTGTTTTTTGAGTTTGCTCCTTAGGTATATTTGTCTGCTGTAACCAGGTGATGTCTTTTTCTAGAAAAAATTCCTAGAGGGAATGTAAAGTGTTGATTCAAGTATATTCTGTGTAACACTCCTGCCTATCACTCTCAAGCATAACAATTGATAATGTTAAATATTCTCATTAATCTTTTTATTTCACGAATTCAAGAATGTGGTTTCGCTGTAGTATTATGTCCTTTGTTTATTTAATTCTAGTTAATTACATACGAGAATAGCTGCAAAATTCGATCTGAAGTCATTTTTAATCTCTTTCATAACCAATATTACTTCTGAACAATTTTTTTAACAATAAATGTATAATCCTATATGGGACAATACATATACATCAGATTGAATTTTTTTCATCAAATCACCTTCCCAAATTTTGAAATTACTCAGCATTTTGCAAAAATTTGATAATAAACAATTGTTATGAATAAGAGAGATAAGTGGACGTGTGTAGGTTTTTCATGAATAAAATAAGGTTATTTTTTTTTTATTTAGGCTTTGTACGCTAATCTCTCTTATTGCTTAAATTTTCTTCTAAAAATATTGAACATTTATTATATAGCGACAATAAAATATGTTTTTGCTAAAATTAAAGAGGTAAATATAAAAATTATCATAAACATTGATAAATTGATAAAACATATCTGTAAAGTATATAAGTCTGGAAGGATTGCATAATATATAAAATGAATAATGATAATCATAATAAAACCTGAAAGACAAGAAGGATTAAAAATTTCAAATCAGTTTTGAGAGTTTCTGTCTCAGAGCATATCTCCACTTAAATCTGTTTTATTCATTGCATTCCTTACTCTTCTGCTCAGTAATATTTTGCTACTCTGTTTCATCTTCCGATGTCTTATGTTTCCGCATTGCTGACTGTATCACAAAATATCTTCGTTGATACTAACTAGTATCCTAATAACACATTTCTTCCTGATTTCCACCAAGATGGCGTATCCTATCATCAGTCGGAATCTTCACTATCAAATGACTGAACAAATTGTTTCAGTCTGTCCTCGTTATCTTTTTTACCAAGTCTTAACTTTTTTATATCCTTCAATTTGATTGGACGACGTGTGGATGTGTTTTGATGCTTCTGTACGCTTTCCTTAATTTTTTCCATTATCAAATCTTTAAAACGAAGGGTATTGTATTCCATTAACTGGGTAATTCTGTCAAATGCTAAAGGTGAGTATTTGAAATTAAATGTTGAATACGGATGTGCTGGGTCGTCAAATAAACAAAAATCTCCAAATTCTTTTTCTTTGTCTGTTTCCCGTTGTACACCTGTTAACATAATAAACATATTTTTAATAAATTTGAAAATTAAGTAACTCATGAATGTCTAGGATTCTTGATCACAACTTTCTGTTCAGCCTGTGTCAAATAGGTGAGAGCATTTCTTTCGGGGTTATAAGGTCATATTACAGAATAAAGCCTGATCGCGGCCATAATATGTTTGAAGAATGTCACGCGTCTTGCATGCTAAAGGCCTCTTCTGTACTTTTTTTAAAAAGAGTGTATACAATGGCCGCTATGTATAGTGATGTACTGAAGGATAAATTAACAGTCCTTATCCAACCTTCCATATATTCCAGAGATATTCAAAATTTATTGCTGTTTGTGTCCCATTTCTGGTTTATATCAAATGTTGAGCTGAATCTCATCCTGAAGATGCTTGTAGCATTTGCAACTGGTCGTTAAGCAAACAACAATCAACAAATATCAAGTTTCTACAAGACCGAACCGGAAGTTACCATCTTAGTACAAGAACAAGATTACCCCTAGTGTCAACTAATTATTAGGTAGTGGTTTCTCTAGGCATTTTTATCATGGTGTTGCGCCATGCCTCCTTCTTTGGGCGCCATGCTGCCATCTGGATATTAGGCTTTGAATGTGCCCTGAAACTGCTTTGAGCGCCCTCTTAATCTTTTTAAGAAACCCTTTCTGGAGCCTCATCTCTGCAAAATAACTTGCCATGCCTTGCTTTGACAAGTTTATTATCCATTGTAGGAAATTAAAAGTGTTAACTACTTGATTGCAGGGTTTCCATGGTAATTAATTATAGCAGATGTTTTACCCATTTAGAATTTACTTCATGCTGTGCCCTTGGTAAAATTAAAAAAAAATCTTCTCCTGGAACCCCTGAGCAAAATGAACTGATACTTGGTATGAAGCAACTATGGAAAGCCCCTTTCAAATAAATAACCCCGGTCTGACCCCCAGAAGAAACATTTATGAACTGAAATTGGCATCACTTGCCCAAATTATGGGCCATTCCTTAAATTGCCCAAATTACCATTCCATTAAAATTCCAAGGGAAAACACTATTCGGTATAATTTTTTTTCTACTCGTTGGTAAAATACAACTGTGCACGTACCTGGTTTAGTCTCATGTCTGAAGTTGATGTTTGCCAGAACAAAATGCAAAATCGTTGGGCATTTTGGATCTTTTGGGTTCTCGAACACATAACATTCTTTGACTCCTTCCTTTTCCATTATATTAGTG
Organism: Mytilisepta virgata; assembly: GCA_028015205.1. NCBI lineage: Eukaryota > Metazoa > Mollusca > Bivalvia > Mytilida > Mytilidae > Mytilisepta > Mytilisepta virgata. Next base: position 1,638,165 of record JAPWFG010000023.1, read on the forward strand.
TCTATTGGTGGAAATGGTACATTGTTTTTGTGTGCCCAGTACTCCGCTAATTTTATTTCCTATAACAAGAAAATACTATGTATATACATTAAAACCTTTCCTAAGGTCATGAAGGTTAACTTAATAGAAATTTGTAATTTCATATAAGATATGTTTTATGTCATACATACTGAATCTTTATTTATATAAGGATACATAAAGGCAGAATAAATTAAAATGAACATAAAATATTTATATATACAACATCTTCATAATAAATGAAAAATTTAGTGTTACTGCCTATATAATGGTAACTGCATATATATGTGCGACCCAAAAGGGACTGTTTTTTTTTCTCATTTAAAAAGTTATTTTAAACAAAATGTATACGAATAGGTCATATTTTCAGATTTATAAAATTTCCTGCTCTATTTTTCCCTCTGCATGCAAAAATCTTTAGTTCTGATCGATTATTTGTGAAAATAAAAGGTTAGAAAATATATTAAAGGATCAGGAAGAGTGATTTATATATGATTAGGTTGGACTTTCTTGGTATCTCAAATATATGAATAGGGTGGGATTCGAAAATGCTGGCCGCACACCTGTACCATAATAAAGTTCCAGTTACTCCGCCCCCGTGGTATTCTTGACAATCCTTTTCAAATTTGGCTTACCTTAAATGGTGGAGTATTATCATTTGGACGTGCACTGAAATCAAATGATAGGATAAGATCAACCTGTCTTTGTGGCCTCAATAACAATGGATACGGTGAGTTAAACGTTAATCCTCCGTCAACCACATATAGCTTCTTCATTGTGGTTGGGTATAATTCAAATATGCCATCAAACTGATCTAAAAATAAAACCAAATGTTTTCGAAAATCTAAGTAATATTCTATGAATATGTAAATTGTTATAGACGACAAAATATTTCTTTCTACATGATAATGTTATTTAGATAAACATTTTCGTTTCTATGGAGATTTGATCTTGTGTTTCTCACATGTTGAAAAGCAATGGTTAATATCATAAACAGGTTTAACCCAGTCACATTCTATATATGCCTGTCCCAAAGGTTTTCAGTTCTCTTTTGTCGTATCTTTCATGTAGTTTCTAGAAAATGAATGTGTTATATAAATACATGTTTATTTCTGTTTTTGGAGAATTAAGGTTGAACAGGTAGAGAGAAAAATCGTGTATAAACAGGGAAAGTTATTTGAAATTGCAGAAATATGCAAGAAATACATGGGCAATCAGAATCCAAGATTTTTATATAAGGCGTAATTAATTAACATATTCAATTCAATTCAAATTAATATATATTATTACATTGATGATGGTGATTTATCGTAATTTCCAGTGAAAATAAATTCGATATTTTCACTCAGTGAAAGATCGGTTTTTATTTAACGTCGTCAAGGGCGTTACTAACAAATGACGTTTGTGACGTCGAAAGATTCAGGACGGGATCTAAGGAAAATATGAAACTTTTCAAGCATTTTTTGTCTATTTTATCAATGTAATAAACATTATAACTAATTAATGTATTAGTTATCCTATAAATAGTCAACACTATATACTTACTCCTTGCTCTCTGCAAATTATTTATAGATTTAAATAATTAAATTTCTATTCGTATTCCATATTTCTTGATACAACTCAGGGAAATATTGGTTTTAGATATTGTTATTACCTGCACTTTCTTCGTTTATCGATGTAAATGGTGAAAATGGATACACTTTATATAATGATAATCCCCTCATAAAGCTATGTACTTTGGCCGCACGACCCTCTATAGAATTTATCCAGGAATTTGTGTCAAATAGTGTTCCAAGCATGCTCTTCCAGAACGATTGGTCCTTTTCCTGGCTCTCTTTTTTGTCTTTTCGCAAAGTTTTTCGCTTTATTGTGCTTTGTTTTTTGTTTTCATTGTCACTTTCACTTTCGCTGGATTCACTCTCTTCGTCGGTCTGTGTTCCCATATCGTCTAAAAGTTCTTTTTCTGTTAAAGTGAGATGACATATTAAAGTAATAGCAAAGAAATCGGCAGCTTTATAATTTTAATATTTAGATAATAACAAAAAAGGTCAACAGTGTCTTACCAATCAATTAAGGCCATCAAATAACAGAACCCCATACACACAATAACTAACTTTTATTAAGCAACTGTTAAGTCCAATTGAGGACTAATGGCTACGCGTATATAGATAATTTATCAAACAAGACAAAAAATTAAGCAATAAATCAATATAACAAGCAGTATAAACAGAGCATGTGAATCAAACGAAACTAGCTGTCTCCTGTCCTCAGTAAAAGTGACTGTTTCAAAAAGGAGCCAAGCAATCTCACTTGTTCATTTGTTTCGGGACTTAAAAAAAAGGACAAATATACCTAAGGAGCAATCAATAAAACGTAATCCATTGGACAGACAAACCCGGGAAGACAAACGAACAACCACAAGCACAACAAATAAACACAGAAAACTAAAAACAATGAACAACACGAACTCCTATAAAAACCAATTTCCTATTAAAATTTGTTTCAGTTTATCATATGGATTAATTTCGAGCTCAAAATTAAAAGGTTGCAAATATTGATTTCTAACAGAGTCATTAATAGAACAATCGAAAAAGAAATGAGCTCCATCATCAACAGTATTACAAATTTTACACAATCTCTCGTTTCTTGGAATTTTTTTGTATCTTCCCTTTTCAATTTTTTATGAGTGGTCGCTTATTCTAAATTTACAAATCAACTTTCTATACTCAAAATTAAAATTACGCAAGTAATATTGCAAATTATATGTATGATTAGATTGGCTATATATAACATAAAAGTGCGCCAAACACAAACACAAAGAGATAGAGAGTGTCTGGATAGTCCGAGTTTGGTAGAGAAACAGAGTTTTATGGATACCCAAACTTCCACTTATCTAACCTGAACCTCTGGCATTCAAATAAATACAATATGATTATCAATCAAGATGGCAAAGGAATGAACATATAATAATTCAATTGAAAAAATACCAAATAATGAAAATCAATGCTCAGATGATGGCTGATGGAGAGCGGATCACGTTAGGGCTAACCTTCAATATACGACCGTTCCACGAATTACTTACAGTTGTGAGTTAAGAAATTGTTCGATTTTTTTTCAAACAAAACCATCTAGAATACTAGTAGTGACCTTGAATCTGTAAATGTTTCACGTCCCGACCCCCGAGCACAGACATTCTGTCTCCGGCATTATTTTGTATTTTATGCAGTATTTGACCCGATGTAAGCATAACATTGTAAATTATGTCATATATGTAAGAACATTAGAAGTTCCTTGAACAATACTTTTAACAAGATATTTATGACGCTACAGATGTAATTGTGCTATGATAGAGACAAGATTCGGTTCTAATCAGTAAAAATTAGCATTTATAAAGCCTAATAATATATTTTTTAATAGAATTGGAAAAATTTAATATTATTAATGTTATATTAGGCACAATATTTCTGTTTCAAAAAAAAAGACTTACGACATTTTGACCAAGCCCAGGCCCCGTCCCCCTCCCCAACTGTGCTCCTCTCTGACGATCTGTTTCAGTACTCATATGAATCGGACTTCATTCAAGGGCTTCTACGTGAAACAAAAAGAAACTAACCCAATCTTTTAATTCACTTTTCATTATATAGATGACGTGTTGTCGTTAAATAACGTTAAATTTCAACACTTTCTACATGTCATCTACCCCAGTGAACTTGAAATTTAGGATACTCCAGATACATCGAAGTCCGCTTCATATTTTGATTTGTTTCTCGAAATAGACAACGAGGGACATTTGAAGACAAAACTTTATGACAAACGTGATGACTTCGACTTCCCTATCGTTAATTTTCCCTTCTTGAGTAGCAATATACCAGGATCACCTGCATATGGCATCTACGTTTCTCAGCTTATCCGATATTAAAGGGCATGCGTGAGTTACCATGACTTTCAACAAAGAGGATTACTGCTGTCACAAAAGCTTCTGAACGAGGGTTTTATCCGGGATAAGTTGATGTCATCACTTAGGAAATTTTACGGTCTTCATCACGAATTGATTGACCGTTACAGTGTTCTAATATCTAAGATGATGTTGGATCTGTTCCCACTGTCGTAACTTTTCATGTATCTCCACCGATTTGTGAGTACCACCGGATTGACTTTGTTTAACTTCACGACGGGTACCGTGTACTGAGCAGGAACTGTTTATTCGTCCAGAGCACCTGAGTTCACACCTGGTTTATATAGCAGTTCGTGTTGTTCATTGTTTTTAAATTTTCAGTGTTTATTTGTTGTGCTTGTGGTTGTTCATTTGTCTCCCGGGTTTGTCTTTCTAATGGATTGCGTTTTTTTGTTTTCTATCTAAAATCCAAGGACCCCAACCATTGTTACCTGCTTTTAGTGTGTTCAACTGATTTTTTACTTGCCTAATTCTTCTCGTTCTTCACTTGTTGACCGGCATTCATTAACTACTTTCTTGTCGTCTTTCAGCAACCGTTTTAACTGTATGCAGAATGCACTTCCCCAAACACCTTATAATATATCCAGGTAAGTGATTATTTTCTTAACAAATTTTCAAGTATTTAAATAATTTTGAATCTCTTTAGATATTTTGTATCTTGACAAGTTGGTACCATTTTATAATTTACCTTAACTGAATATTGACTCACTTTTTAGTCAAATTTTTTCCATTGTTTCACTGACAATGTTTCAATGTTTTAATTTTTTTTTTCGTTTTGGCTTTTTTCTTGGTAAAAAAAATCCCTTTCCAAAACTATAGTATAAATTTATGTAAATATTTCAAAATGAAGATTTATGCAATCAAAGATCTTACCTTGTAAAAAGTGTAAGGGTGGTTCTGGATGCTTCCGTACTAATTGTCCCATGAAAAATTTACTACCGAAATATTCAGTTTTCATAAATGTGCCATACTTCGGTAATCCTATTTCAAAGGGAGAAAACTCCATCCATTCTACAAAGATATACACATGTACATTTGTAAAACGCCTTTCGCGTATTCAAACACACTTATACCTCCCGCATCAACATGTCTGTTTTGAAGCCTACACAAGTTCAAATCATCATATTTTTCAAAGTACTCGCCCAAACAGAAAATCCTGACAATATGCACATCTCCATAATGTGATCTAGCATTCCATAAAGTTTCATGAGAATCATGCACGTAATGTAGGAGAAGTTGCAGACAACACATGGAACGAAGTTTTGTTAAAAATTGCCTAAATCCAAACAACCAAATCTTTTACATTTCTTGCCCAAACAGAAATTCCTGATAATATGCACATCTCCATAATGTGATCTAACACTCCATTAAGTTTCATTGGGAATCATGTAAGTAATGTAGGAGGAGTTGTGGACAACATATGGAACGAAGTTATGTTAAAAATTGCCTCCGTCTAAACAGCCATATCTTTTACATTTCTTGTCTAAACAGAAATTCCTGACAATATGCACACCTTCATAAAGTGATCTAACACTCCATAAAGTTTCATGAGAATCATGCAAGTAATGTAGGAGGAGTTGCATTATTTCGGACAGAAGGTCGGACAGACTGAAACCTATATACCCCCCCCCCCCAAACTTCGTTTACGGGGGGTATAACAATTGTTTTTGTTTTGACTAAGAATATATAAGGTCTGTATATTTTCTAAGGACCGATAAATTTTTGTGAAATATCAGGAATTTTGATATAAAAGACTTCAAGATAACAAGAGCCGACTGTAATCAAATTTTTTTTCTGCATAAAACTAACCTGACTATTGAGGGGGTCGACAGGGCGGTACCTTTCTCCTTTCTCCCCCAATATTACGGTAAAGGAGCCTTTTTGTAATTACGTTTTGATGATTTCAATTTGATAGACGAAATATATGCATGTCTGTGATTTTGGGGTCATAAAAAGATTTTTTACAAAGGTTTATTGACATTAACTTTATTTTCATCTCCTGTCTTCCACCCACTCCCTTCTCCCCGACCTTCCACCGCCCGTCTCCCTTCCCCCGGTCTCCTGGTACCCTGTCCACCCCCTCATTGACGTGGCGCTACATACCGTGGAAAATCATGGCTGACACCTGTCTCTTTACATGTAAGCAGGTGTATAATGGAAATGGAACTTGTCCGTTCTTTATGATTGTTCTTTGATCAGTCAGTTTTGCATTCATTCTCTAGAAAAAAATTAAGATCATATGTGGTACTTTAGGCTGATGACTTTCTCTTTTTCGAATTTTTCGGGCGAAGATCAATTTATGTGCCACAAAAATTATTTTTTTACTAAAATATTGCAAAAAAATGGGGAAAAATCCCAATTTTTACCAAATTTTAGGAGCAGGCAAATAAATTTTATTTTTAATTTCTTGAAAAATAAAGAATTTTGTGCGAATTTTTAGTATTTTTGCAAATTGAAGCGACAAAATGTTTTTCTTCCTAAAATTTACATAGTCAAGAAATCGGAGTGACGAAATCCAAAGAACTAAAGATCAACTTGACGTGGCCTTATTCTTTTTATTACATGTAATATGTTTCCGGTACTTCTATAAACCAATTTTTTTTCATATAAAATTGTCTTACCTCGTGCAGTAAAGTTTCACCAACAAGATGTCCAAAGAAATCCGTGAAGCTAACAGGTTGACCAGAACGTCTTTTTTGTATAATGTTACTTAGATATTTGTACATGCTGCTTGGTCCCAGCAGTAAAAATGGACTAGAATCAATGTTATCTCTTAGTTCAGGCTGCAATTCTTTTGGCGTTTTTTCGGGCCAGTCTGGGTTCGAAAATAACTGAGACAAATACCTGCAAGTTTTAAGTAAGTGTAGAAAATAAGAAATTAAAATTCTAAAACCCTATTGCGTATCTAAACATAGTTTGTAACAATTAATACTGTGTTGGGATCCAAACACAATAGTCTCCAAAATTGTGGCCATTTTGAAAATTCTGAAACCTTTATTCATAACTTGGCGTGGCCACCTATTTTTGTACCAAGTTTCATTAAGTTCGCTTGAACGGTTTTTGAGATCCGCTTCGTACAAGTTCATGGCTCAGAAGAAAGGAAAAGAATAATAATAATTAAAAAAATTTAAAAAAAAAACAGTTCAAATAAAATCCTTCCCCCAAACTTTGTTTTGGGGAATTAACAATAATATAAAGAAACTAGAAAATGTGTCTATAAGACACGGATGCCCCGCCCTAAAAAATATAGGTGTTGCTGAACTGATGTTATACTATATAAGAGGACTGTGGTGGTGAAATATCATTGATATATTTAATACTATAGGTTTCTGAGAAATGAACCTAAACGCAAAACTTAACCAAAGTCACTGAAGCATGAAATGTAAATCATAGTGACCCAAGTGTTGCTGAACTGCGTTGTACAAGAGGACTGCAGTGGTGAAAGATCATTGATATATTACTTGTAATACGTTGTTTTATTAGTAAAGTTAGCATTCAAATGTTTTGTTTTATACACTATTCCACTTACCATGCAGACCCAGACAATCCACAAACATAAGTTGCCATATCTAAAATATTACTGTCGACTAAGGCTGAGAATACACCACTGTAACCTGTCATGGCTCTAAAACCACCACCCGATCCTAGAATCCCAATTACAGGAACCTACAAAATGCATGTTTACAGAAATAGATTGTTCTGGATTCAACCTTTCAAAATTTTATCATTCCAAAATTGACCAACACGTAATATCTTTGTCACAAACGTTCGGTAGATTGCAAGGAGAGTCTCGCTGTAATCGATATCTAAATACACTTGATACTTCATGGGAATTTACCAATCTGAAACTTGACGGATGCCAATAATTGGTGTTGTGTCTTGCTTTCAGTAGATTTGGGTCAGGTATAATAGAAATGGCATGTAACTAGATTTGATAATTTTATCAGTCTGCAGCGTGACAGATGCCCCTAATACAGCAGGATATGCCTACTAATTTTGTAGTAGTTCACGTTACCGGGGTTTCATTTTTACTTATTTTATTGTATTTTTGTGCTTTCTTTTTGTAATACTGTTTGGTTTACATATTTAGTAGTTACCCCTCCCCCCTTACTCACAGAAGGGAGACATACTGTTTCAGTAGCGTTTTTTCTTCCTTTTCTTCTCATACAACCTTCGCCGTGACATTGGCTGCAATACCGCCAGCTCGGCTTCAAACAATATTCAATCTCATACAACCTTGTCTTGGCAATAACTTTTTTTGTCCTTTGAGGTAGACTCCTGATATTTGTTTTTTTATTATTTTGGTTACAGGTTTTCATAGTATTCCTGTCTTGTATTACTATCCCTACAGCCTTCGAATTAACCTTGGCTTCGGATGCCATGGAGGTTCACTCGCTTAATATACTTTTAATCTAAAATACAAGTACAGTTAACTGTAAACCTACCTCTCTCGATGATTTCGGTGCATCTGAACCCAAAATTTTCTTCATATTTTCATAAATTACTTTTTTCCGTTGTTCTAAAAAGGCCCGTTCTTCCTCGCATAATGTTAAACTAAATCTCAAATCCGCTTGATAACTGAAATTAATTTAAAGATGATATTAATAAAACCATAGTCATTCCATGGTTTTTTATCTTTGTTTTAGACGATGTAGAAAAATTAAATAAAAACAGAAACAAAAACAAAACAAAAATTTATTGTCATCTACAAAATCATTTGGCATAAAACGGTTTTGAATGTAACTCATGTAACTGTTCAACTGTGAAGAGAATTATAGTGGAACTATTCGTTGAATCAAAATACCAGAAATAAACAACGAGTCCGCGAAGCACACTTGTTTATTTTTGGTATTTCAATTCAGCGTTTAGTTATACGTTTTATTACATTGTAAAGAATCTATCATTTTAGCAGAAATAAGTTGAAATAGAATCGGAACTATGTCTTTTGATATCTCTCCGCGGCAATTGTGACGTCATTTCTTAGTGTTCTTTTCGTGTGATTTACCAGATTTTCTTTTGCTCGGATACTGATAGATTCCGTCATGGATACCTGCCCTAGTTACATTTATAATACTGTTTGTGGTAACCGGTAATACAACTATTTTATATTTGGTGTGTGTATGTATTTATGTAATATATTAGCCCATTTCATTCCTTCTTGTATGTCTGTTTTATAATTTTGTCTTGTATTGTTCACCCCCTCCTTGGCAATAAATAAATATACATTTATTCTGAATTTTAAATTAAGTAACATGAAATAAAACACCTAACAAACAGATCCTAATAAACAAAACTTAATTACCAAGTCCAAAATACTAGTGTAAGCACATTTGTCATCACCCCCCCCCCCCCCCCTTCCAAAAAAAAAAATAATAAAAAAAACCCAAAACAAATCAAAAGCCCCCCCCCAAATTAAAATCAAATGAATATTCCTTTTATCAAGGGAATAAGTCTTGTTTAGTAAAAAAAAATATTTGTATTTCTAACATCTGATTTGTTTGTTTAGTTGGGGTTTAACGCCGTTTTCAGCACATTTGGCTATTTCGCGGCCGCCAGTTTTTATTAGTGGAGGGTATCCGGAGAGAACCACCAACCTTCGGTAGGAAAATTGGCAATCTCACAACCGCAGTGTTGACAGGCTAGTAGTCATTAGTAGTCATGACGAACTATCTAGTCCTGTCGGCCACCGAGGTCCCTCTAACATTTGAAGAAATCTTATTCTTAGTAATGTGTAAGGAGACAGTCAACTCAAAATGGCTGAGCCTGAAGTCGACATGGTAAAATAAAACCCTACTTACGGAAGTAGTTGTTCTGCCCATAGTTCTATGTCAACCTCTGATGTCTACAATAAGAAATATTTATAAACTCGTATGGTAGTACATAAAGCTGAATTATCGTCATATCGAGTAAAAATGATTTAACTACTCAGAATTTTATTTCTGTTGTAATATTATACCAAAACGAAAGGGTTGAGATAAGGCCACACTAAATTGATCTTTAGTTCTTTGGATTTTGCCGCTCCGATTTCTGGACTACGTAAATTTTAAGAAAAACAATTTACCGCTCCATTTTACATAAATGGTGAAAATTCGACCCAAATTCTTTATATTTTTCAAGAAATTTAAAAAAATTTCGCCCATTCATAAATTTTTGTGAATTTTTTCCATTTTTGCGATATTAAGTATAAAGAATGTGTGCCGCACGTAAATTGATCTCCGCCCTACAAAACTAGTCCTAAGGAAAAAAATTAAATTAAAATACGCTCGCTTGCACATATTTTGCCATCCAAAAATCCAAAGAACTAAAAATAAATTTGTTGTGGCCTAATTATACAGGGTTTGAATTTGTACAACATTATACATGTAATAACAGACAGTTCTGTGTTAAATGTATTCATGATTTTATATGTTAATATAAGAAGGATGGGACATACACTTCTGAGAAAATGTATGGCTGCATTTCATCTCTGCGAATTTTTGAAAACAATCGTACTACATCTCCGCGATAAATGCATACGTCAACTCCGCGAATTGAATTAATTAAATCATATTGAATCTCTGCGAATTGAATTGATTAAATCATATTGAATCTCCGCGAATTGAATTGATTAAATCATACTGAATATCCGCGAATTCAATTAATTAAATCATATTGAATCTCCGCGAATTACCTGATGACCATGTAAATTGTAAATGTGTTAAGGTATAAACGTCACGAGCTTCCAATCACTAACTCAATTCATTAGAACGAAACATGCTACGCCACTGGGCACATTGTAATAAAATGTGTGAGTCTTCCAAGGAAGACATGTGTCGCCTGCGGACGTCAATTTTTACAAAAGATATTAAAATTTTCTAAAAATGAAATATATATGCACACCTTTGCATTAAAGTTAATGCACAGAGAAAGTTTCATGAAATTGATGTGAGCCGTTACGGAGTAGTTGAGGATAGAAGTTTTGAACCCCCCCTTTTTTTTTCAAAAATGTCAATTTTTACAAAAAAAAATTTAACATTTTTAAAAATAAAATATATATGCACACCTGTACATTAAGGTTAATGCACAGAGAAAGTTTCATCAAATTCCTTTGAGCAGTTATGGAGTAGTTGTGGATAGAAGTTTTGCCCCCCTTTTTTGCAAAAATGTCAATTTTTCCCCAAAAAAAATTGAAATTTTCTAAAAATGAAATATATATGCACACCTGTGCATTAAGGTTGATGCACAGAGAAAGTTTCATCAAATTCCTTTGAGCGGTTTAGGAGGAGTTGAGGATAGAAGAAAAGTGTGACGACGCAAGACGCAAGACGACGCAAGACGCAAGACGACGAAAGACGCAAGACGACAGATAGTGATCCCTATGTGTCGACCATGCGTTCCGCAGGCGACACAATAATGTAATAAGTTGTGTGCTATGAGCCTATTTTGAGCCTATCTGATGCAAGTACGTTGAGTGCCACTTGCTTATGGCGTCAAACAATAGGAATAAGGTAGATTTACTATTTACTAGTATATAAATTTTAACTGTTTTTTATTTGGCCTATTACCTTATTAAAATGAACTGTCTTTGTACATTTGTCTGTATAAGGCATCTCTTTTAAACAAATTGTTTTCGTTCCAATAGTTTCATCAATTGTATAATTCGCGTCAACCAACGAAATCTCTGGAAAAAAATATGCATTAATTATTTTAATTAGCACACATGATATATAGATTCTCCTTCAGGTACGAGTGATTTATGGAATTTCTCCACCCGAGATAGTTAAATTTTAGATTTTCAACACGCAAGCATATGCGAGCTTGTTAAAATTTAAAATTTAACTATTGAGGGTGGAGAAATTCCATAACTAACGAGTAAATTGAAGGAGAATCTGTTTCTCCTATGATTTTCGATAAAAACCTCAAGAAAATATCGTAGCTAGGTAGTTTGTTTACATATATGTCATTTCAGGACTTCTCTAGTTTATCGTTCCAATAACTGTAGAAAAAACGGCGGTAATTCCCACGTAGAAATTGCATCACCCGAAGTGGTTAAAAATATTATGTATTTTTATCCCACCGATTAAACAGGTCAAGAATTGGAGAAATATAATTTATACTTTCCGTCTTGTATATTTGGGCATCCAACGAATGCAATTAAAGTTAACATTTCTTACTAATATTGTGATTGTACTTTTGTCATTGTTTGAATTATAAAATTTACTTTCCATGACACAAAATACTTAAGAAATCTGAGAGATATGCTGAGGGTACTAGACACTGATATTCAGGTACATATTATATGTATATTGCAGGGAGAAGACGGTCTAAGTTTGTTTAACTTGTGTCTGATCCCTTTTACTTTATTTGAGTAAATAAAATATATTTAAACTAATGTATATTGCAAAAATCCTGTAATAGTAAATGTCTTGAAATTACACAATTAAATATACACGTACTGATGGTCCACTGCGAATAAAAGTTTACAAATATATATTACAGACACAAGTGTCAAATAAAAATTCAGTAGTTAATCCGAGATCAAATATCAAGTCTTCAAACATGCATGATGACATATCAGAAAGATTCAAAACGTACTGATAATATAGACATACATTGTATACATTTGTCTATAAAATGTACCACCAAAGTGCACTTATGATGGAAGCACTGTGTATTTTCGAACATCCATAATTCTGTTCTCTGCAACTTTCCATTGAAGAACAACATACTAGCAGATAGTCTTTTGAAACTATTGACCAATCAACAGTAGAATAAACCATTGACGAACAATAGTCCCTAGTTAGAAATGGATAATCTAAATGTATATATAGAAAAAACATACTGAGGTATACAGGGTATAATAAAACCTAATATAACATACCAAGCTCATTATTTTCCCGAGGGTCAATATAAAACTTAAATGTCTCATTCCATACGGGATTGACATCATTATCTTTGGTTGTAGTTTTCTGGAAGCAGTTTGGTGCTGTCTTTATATACAACGTTACAAATGGATCTGGTGTATCCACTAGAACAGAAAGGTTATGTATTTATCAGAATGATATGATATGGAAAATATAAAATAAAGTACAAAACTGATGTGGAAAATGAAAGAATTGCTGAAATTTCATGTGTGCTTGCTAAAACTATCGTCCATTTTGCCGACAAAACATGTGACGCACGACAAACATGATGGCAAACACAGGATTGCGGGAGAACACGCGTACGATAAATAGAAATCGGTAGATATGCAGTTGCATTCTCAGTTAAATTGAGGCATTAAGTATTATTTAAATTTCACTATTGAATGAAACAAATTAACACTACACTGTTGGAATATTTATTTTGGCAAATATATTCCAACACAATACTTTGGAGGGAAATATACTATACAGTAAAAGAAAAAAAAATGAATACTGCAAAAAACATCAAAGAATTAAATGACACAGAAAACGAAAGTAAAATAGATCAGGACAACAAAAATACTAATTCACTCCCGACTGGAAGACCACGAACACATACTACCACGATTTTTGGCTTTTTTGGTATTTGGATGTACTGTGTAATCTTTTTGTTCATTGTTAAAGCTTTCAACTAGAGCAGAATATATCTGATGAGTCGTAAATCCCGGCAAGAAATGAGCACGTTTCGTATCGTAGAAAATTTTCTTTTTGATATTACGATTAATTTCGGACAAAAAGCCGACTTGTATTGAATAAAGTTATGTTTTGTACTGTCAGATTTACAGAACAGGATAGGCTTACCTCTCCGGGGCACCTGATGTTACTTTATTTTGTTTTAGTGGAAGTTCACATTGAAAGTTCTTTAGTTTTGTCTTGTCTTGTTCTGTTTCACTTTGGATCGTTTTGTTTTCTCTATTGGTCAAATTTGTCTGCTGTCAATGAAATTATTAGTCTTGTCACGTTCTCATGAATTTACCATGTCTTTGTATTTTGGTCTTATGGAATTTAGCCCCGGTCTTATTACTTAGGTAGATTTAAAATGAAATAGATAAACTCTAGAAGAAACAAAATTCAAACCTCGATAATAGAGAACAAGCTAATTTGATTTTTTTTAAATAAACCGTTGATAGCACTTAGGACAGCGAGAATTTAGTTTCGTTCAGTGTTTCTCCGTGTCATGTTGTATCAGGTGGTTCGAAAGGGTAATCGTGTAAAAATGTATTGATTGTCAGGTTATATGATCTCGTTTTAAGCAGCCACGGTTGACTGCATGGAAGAAAAAGCCCTTAATGGCTTTAAAAGATGCCATTAACAAATTTGAATTAAAATTATTTTTCCGATATAGATATGCATTACACTTACTAAGATCTGCAGCCCATCCTTTTGTTATATTGTATCCTCGAACTACTTTGATATGCAACAGAGTACATGGATAATGGGAAACCTGTAAGTAATATGAAGGATAATTGACAGTCGATCATTAGGCCACATCAAATTGATTTTTGATTCTTTGGATTGCGCCGATTCGATTTTCGGAAGAAAAAACTTTAATTGCTGCTTCATTTTTTAAAAATGCAGAAAATTCGCCCCAAATTCTTTATTTTTCAACAAATAAAAAGTGTTCGCCCGCTTTTAAAGTTTGGTAAAAAAAAAGGAATTATTTCCATCTTTGCAATATTTTATTTACAAAAATCTGTGCCCCACGTAAACTGATCTTCGCCCAAAAAAAACTAGTGCTAAAGAAAAAAAAATGAAATTAAAATTTTGCTCGCTCGCACCTATTTTTGCCATACAAAAATCCAAAGAACTAAAAATCAATTTGGTGCGGCCTTAGATATTATATAAAATCATATTTTCCCGGTCATGCCAAGAAAAAACCTATAAGAAACGTGTATTGAACGTTCTATACTTTTTCAACTATAAGACTGTGTCAGAAACGTTACAAGTTCAACATAAGGCACGAGAGGAAGTGTCTTTTATTTAAATTTACACATAGTAACAAATTTATAAAGCATTAGGTCCGTAGGGCTGTTTTTTATGATTATTCCACAGACCACACAACCAAATGAGTGTTTTCATAGTGAAAAATAAATTGAAATTGAACCTTATATTAGTACTGCTAATTTTAGGGGTAATCTATCACATATGTGTCAAAAGCTAATAAAACCAATAAAAATTTGTGATTCTAATTTGATCTGCTTCAAACGCTTTCAGTCTACATCCGTGGTAAAATATGGATATTTTGATTCCAACGTCAAAGACGTCAGATGGCTTGTTTGGCAACGTCATAGTGAAGATTCCCACAAGCTTTAACGACGTCATAGTATAACTTGCGTTGTGTAATGGCATCTTGTGACTGAATACCCATGTTGTGGCGTTTCAAAATGTCGTATTAACTGTCATATTGTATAGAAATAATTCCACGGTGGCTTGAAAATATTATGATTTTACTACGGATAGGCCCTTTATGCCGATATTTTACCCTCGCTGACGCTCGTGGTAAAATATTTCACATAAAGGGCCTACCAGTGGTAAAATAGTTTTTGTAGCCATCGTGAATTATTATCTCAATTTATAAATGGAACTCACCTCAAATACTTGAAATGGATCAAAGCTAAAAAAGTCAAAAAGAAACGTAAAAGAAAACATTTGATAATTCCATATTTTACATGTAGCCAAGAAGTTGTTCATATAATATACAGCATGCTGTATATTTATATCAAGCCTTTTGGATTTTCTTTTTTTTTAATGTTATACCGTAGATTGTTGAATTAATTAATGTAATTGCAGAGAAAATATCAGTAAAATAAAAAACATATTCACTAGATTATTCATTCCTTTTTTAGCATTATGTTCATCACGTTCATTACTTATGTAACATATATATATATATATATATATATATATATATATATATAGGTAGGTAGTGTGCACGTGGGGTTTTATATAAACAATTATAGGAAGCATAAAAAGGCAAAATAAACAAAGTCTTTAACTGATGAAAAATGACATGAAAATTAGGCTGACATATCTTGAACAGAATGAAAAGCTTTCATTGGTCTTCCGCTTCAAGTTTTCATAAGGAGTTGTTTACCCCTTTTTAGGACTCAAAGATGAATTTAATGAATAACCAAAATAGCTGATCTCCCGAAATCTTTCAAAAATCGGATTGATTCCTAATGGCTGATGTGAATTAACAAATACTTTTAAATTAACTTACGAGATCGAAGGACCCCTACCCCTACCCCTACCCCCCCCCCCCCCCCCCAACACCCCCTCACCCTTTCTCCCCAACAGAATACTTGTGTACAGGACGAAGTGTTTTTTTTATATATAAAAATCTCGTCGTGAACAGTTTTATGTCATCATTACTGATTTTAATCTAAAAGTGCTAGTCCAATAGTATTGATCGACTGAGTATAGTATACTCGAAAAATGACATAATGTTTCCGTTATCTGTATTCTGGTGACTGATGTTTAGTTCAAAGTACTTGCAATATTGTAAGTAGAAAAAAAAAATCGTAGAGATATTTGAAATTTAACAGGAAGTAGGAAATAAAACGCTTATTAATTAAATCATTTGTAGGGGAAATTGGAGAGGTCTGAAAACATTTTCTACAAAATGTTAATTAACTGAAGAATATAAACAAGGTTCTGGATTGAAAGATACGTTTTAGCGAGTGGCACAGGTAATATTCTAAATTAATTCAATATTATATTCTGACTGTAATATCTATAAAGTGATGCTTAAATATAATCGTATATGCACTTGGTAAGGAAAGACATTGAATGGATGAATTTATTTTATTTTTTCACGTCCAGTGGCAACCATTAGGTGCATATCAGGACGCGAACGTATTGATATGATATGAATATGACCCCTGCTTTGTACTAGACCGACACGGTATAAAAAAGAAGAAATTCTCAAATAAAACTATTCTTCCATTAGGGAGCAACCATTTGATTTTTTTTTGGGGGGGGGGGGGGGGGGCTAGGATCAAATGTTTGATCCATCTTATTTTTTATTTTTTTTTTCGTTGGAAATATGGTCCTGGATCTTTTTATTTTCGTCTAAACCAAAAAATTTCCTGTTTGACACAGGTCCTGCATTTTTTTGCCCCAAATCTGGGTTCTGCCTTTTTATTTCAAATGATATCCTAGCCCCCCCCCCCCCCGATACAAACTAATTGTTGCTCCCTTATATGTTAACAACCAAATTAAAACAAAATTTGACGTAGTTAAAATAGTAGTTCTTTTGTTTCTAGTGGTTACCATAACAACACAAAATAAGGAATCTTCTTCAAAATTCAGCTAACAACCGAAGCCTACATGTGAAAAGACAAGATACTGAAACAACGAAGACATAAAAGTGCTGACTGTTGAATACTCAAAAATATTTATCGACCCCAGTTTTCTTGAACAGTCAACTTAAAAGAAGCAGCCAGGGGAGGCAAACTCTAAGGCTTCGAAAATATTTGAAGGCGTTTACAGAGTATTTTATCATCATTTTTTCTATTGACCTACATGTAAGTATTAACAATGATTTTTAAGGATGCTCGCTGGTCATGTTTTGGTCTTTTTGTCAGATTTTCGGAAAACTCGGGTTTTATCCATTTCTTAAACATGAAATGTTTTGCCCATGAACCCCCACTTTTTCTTTTATAATTCAATCATATATACCTTAAAATGGTATTTGACAAAATCTTATGAAATCCTTTTTATTTTGTCATACATTTTTGAGAGACTGAAGTTGCCAATGCAAAGACAATGAAAAATCCAGAGAAAACCCATTTTCTGCAAATTTTCAAGACCTAGTAGCTTTAAAATAAGCACATGAACCTATATTTTTTCTTTCTTATTTGTTTACTATTCATATGTTCTCTCACCTATTTCAAATCCTATTTATTTCCTATTAGACCCGCGATCATCCTTAAGACTTGCTTTTGACCTACTATTTTAGTATTACTTATTAACACTTAGTATGTACTTATAGTAACCAACAGATATACAATTAACCTTGATCTAAAGATTAAAAAGATACAGTCGATTAAATCCATCACAAAAGATGTATCTTCACTGATCAAAGCAATTCTAACGTATTGTTGGGGCTCTAATGTCTAGTACCCTCCGGTAACAAAATTTTCTCTTTTCGGAACGAAAAATATATATTTACAGAAAATAACTCTAATTTAATCTTCTAATATATTGCTCTGTCCTTAGATGGTTTTGGCTTCACCCTTTTGGTCCTTCGGCATTTTGAATTGGTCATCAACTTTTTAGATTTTTGTTTTGGTTTTCAACATTTTAGGCCTTGAACACAACTGATGAATCGTAAATTGGCGACAACTTGTGCATCAAAGGAATTTATTATATTTTTATTTTTTTATTTATTTGCAAAATACACCCATACGGGTCAAAGCAAAACACACAATTTAACAAACAAAATGCAATACATGTACAGACTAAACACGACAACATGGTTCTATAGACAAAATAAAACAATATTATGCACAGTAGATTTTAAGCACTGTTGAATTCTACTTTAACGAGGTGGACCCTATTTTCGCAATTCCAATGACTGCTTTATAAAGTCACAAATGAATGGTAGAAGTTCAAGTTTTGGGTTTAAAATAGATTTAATATATAAATTTAAATTGTTTATGTCTAAGTTTTGAGGGATGTTTAATTGTTGAAATAAGACTTCTAAATTTTTTATTGGCATTACAATGGAAGAAAAAGTGATATTCGTCTTCCAACTCTTTACAATTAGTACATAATCTAAGATCTCTCTGAATATTTTTATATCTATATATCTACCAGTTTCTATGTTTAGGTCATGGTCATATACAAATGTTTGGCTGATTTCCATGGAATTTATATAAAGTTATATATTAGTGTATAATTCTACAGCTTAATAGATTTTATGCAATTGTCTTGAACATGAAATAATCAAATAAATTTTCTATGTAATAAATAAAATGAAAATAATAATATCGCTAATATATGCATATTCTATGTTAGATAAAATGCTAGGCCATACCAAACTGATCTTTAGTTCTTTGGGTTTTGCCGCTCCGATTTTTGGACAATGTAAATTTTAAGAAGAAAAAATAAATTTGCCGCTTCATTTTGCAAAAATGCTGAAAGCTAAAGAAATTTAAAAACAAATAAAAATTGTTCGCCCGCTCCAAAAATTTGGTAATAATTAGGATTTTTCCAACTTTTTGCAATATTTTACTATAAAAGATGTGTGTCGCACGTAAATTTGATCTGAGCTCGAAAAAAAACCCCACAAATTCTCAAGAAAAGAAAATTAAATTAAAATTTTGCCCGCTCGCACCTGTTTTTGCCAACCAAAAATCCAAAGAACGAAAAATTAACATAAAATAGCATACCACAACAAATAAATAAAAGGAGCAAACTAAAAAAAAAAAAAAAAAAAAAACAACAACACATAATTAAAAAATTATAAATCAACAAAACTGAAGATGCAAAATCTATGGTTATAAATATAATATAATAAATATCGACTTCTAAAGCATGCCTCTTTACCTGTAATTTTTTAATGGCAAGTTACCAAAGCTGAAATAATTGAGATAAATTAAATGAATGACAGGTCGTTCTTAGGGAGCAACCTTTTGATTTTTAGAGGGGTTACAATGCAGTGATCATAGATCCGGTCTTGATTTACTACAAAGCCATTTGTTTTGAACTGGGCTTATTGTTTATTTCATTTGAAAATTTTAAGATGGGGAGGGTGGGAGGGGACAAGTCAAGACAATTAAGATTATACAAGACCATAATGGCCGTTTGAGACAAAATTTGATTTAGTATCCATTTTGTTTGTTTACGTATTTTGTGTGAAATTTCAATGAATTCCCTGGGACGGTTTAGGAGGAATTGGGCTTACAAAGTCAATACCATATGTATGGATTAGACCTATTATGCCCTCTTAAAGATGTTAAGATTATTGTTTTGCTTCATGAACACCTTCATAAGATGTACTACATTTGTGTGAAGTCTAGTTGAATCCTATCAGAGGCAAGACTTCCTTTTGGCACCCCTTTCGCGTGTGTCTATGCTTATTCCGTCAACCAAGGGGTGCCAAAGGGAAGTCTTTCCCTATCAGACGCTTAAGAAGGATTGCGCTTACAGGATTCATCAACAGTTAGACGGATGAAGCTGATTACTATATGCTCTCTCAACCTTTTTACGGGGGTATAAAACACAATTACCGGATGGTGTAGTAAAGAGTTTGGACAGACAGACAGACGGACTAACGTCCCATCAGTCAGTTTAGAAAGATTCATCAACAGTCATACGGATGGACGGACGAAGCTTATTGCTTTATGCTCGCTCAATCTTTTCGCGGGGGGCACCGATATAAAAAACACAATTAACGTATATATGTTGTAGTAACGATTTATATACAGACGGACGGACACGGTGATTCTCATATGTCCCTTCACATACCATGAGTTGTAGTATAATAAAACTTGGCAATTGTTCCAAAAAGCTTATTTTTGTAATGAAAAACGTTTATATTTATTCTTGCACCATCAACTTACAAATGCATTACTACTGCATACCAAGAAAAACTGACAATATGTCCTACAACAGTCGTACAATGTACTAAGAAAATGTGAGTAATTCAGAAGAAAATTATTTTATAGGTGCGTGGAACTAACGTTTTATTTTATTTAACTCTGATTATTCATTATTTTTTTATCGTATTTCTGTTCAAACTGATGTTCAAGAACAAAAGCAATCGAGTTGTCCTTCCACCGGAAAAATTAGATTCATGGACTGTGTCACAACGAGCACATTAGCTGACATGGTTGTTTTAATAATTCATTATAGATAATCCTGTTTAAGTGTCATGATGAAGAGATAACAATTTAATGAAGATAGTTGTTTATTTGTTAATGGATTTTATTCTCTGTTGGTTATACTAACATGTAAGTTTGAAGTTTATCAGTAAATTACACGATTTAAGATCATTTAAAAAAAAAACACTTTAATGGTGTTTATATATTTAACACGGCCTGCATGTATGTATACATAACTGAGAAGATGTTTATCAACTTAATTATATTAGTAGATACTCAGTGAATCCGCTACCCTTCCTAATGATTCAGTCTCGAACATTTAAATCTCAGACCGGATATATCTATTAGTTGTACCCCTGAGAGCATTAGGATGGTAGGCGTATTTCTGATTTATAGAGTAGATATTATACACGGTGAAAACTGTTTCTTTTTGGGTACCAGTTATCACACTATTATTTTAGTCAAACATGTTTAAATTTGTTTTTTTTTTTCAAACCAATAACGGTTAATGATCGTCAGTTAACGCTAGATGCAGCACTGGGTGGAAGGAAACATCGATTGGAAACATTATTTTTAAATCTGTAGATAGGTGATAAATGTTTTTTAAACTAGTTTTTAAATAACTTCCGGAAAAACAGCTCCGCCTGGCGTTAGTTGAACATCCTACCTGGTTAAGCTTCAACCTTAAGCATGTTCCAGATAATAAAAAACAGGAAGGTTAACAAGAGTAATGGCGTGTGAGGAACTAGGAATCTAAAGTTGCTAAAACGTGATTTCGTTACCGGTTATAAATAACACATGTTTTTGATGGTGATAGATCGGATTGTTATCCCATGTCGACAATGAAACAACAGACAATATATATCAGCTTCTCATACGTCATGTACGTGTGTTATTTTATTTTATCGTACTGAATGCTTTATTAATGATTGTTGATATGGAGAGGGTAAGATTCTGCTCCAACACATTTCGTTGCGGGTAATAGCTTTTTTGCCTATCACCCTCCTTTGCGGAGAATATACGAGTCTCATAAAATATCTTTTAAACTAAAAGACTCCGATAAAAGACTCCCTTTTTTGTTTGTGTTTTGTACTCTTTTATGTTATTTTTTTGTCCGGAGGTCTGTCAGTTCGGTTGCTTTGATTAGGGAGCAACCATTTGATTTTATGGGGGGGGGGGCATGGAATTAAGTAATCTTGCCCTTTTATCAGCAAAATTTCGACACTGCCTATTCTTTACTACCTGGTGTAGTCCTGTCTCTTTTTCTGGGTTCGTGTCTTTTTTGTTTTCACACTACTTTTTTCTGAGGATTTTTTATCCTGCCTCTTTTTTTCACCAAATTTTTCATCCTGCATTTTTTTCAAATTCCTTCCATGCCCCCCCCCCCCTCTTAAAAATCAAGTGGTTGCTCCCTTAATTGGTATGTCATGTTATCCATTTCGTTGTTTAACTGAGTATGATAGAGGAAAATTATTGTAATTAACCTCCTGTGCCGTGTGGTGGAGCAGAATGGTTTCCTCGCTTATACAAATGAGAAGGGGAATTTTAAATGTATAATAATTCAAAATATTTTAGAATTACAATTTTGTTTTTATTACCATTGATGTATAGAATTTGCGTTACTGGCGTAGCCTTAGATAATTTATACTATTGCTTCTTGAAATAATGTATAGAAAATAAATGTTTTTTTCTTGGACTGAAGTCCGAAAACTTGCCGACTCAATTACTACTATTTTGGTACTCATTGACTTGAAATTGGGCATTCTCTCGGCGATCGCGGATCTATTCTTAGATGACTCAATTTCGGCTTTACCCTTTTGGTACATTTTGGTATCTGATTTACTCTCAAATATTTTTGGCATTTTTTTGCTTTCAAAATTTCAGCCTCTGGCACTATTGATATAGTCTAGATTTACACAGAAATGTTTACAACGCAGACTTTAAAGTAGAGGGGACCTCGGTGGACGAGTGGTCTAGGTAGTTCGTCACGACTACTAATGATCACTAACCTGTCAACACTGAGGTTGTGAGTCTGAATCTCACCTGTGGCGGGGTGTGTTCGACTCCGATCTAAATTTACAAGGATTGCCAACTTTTCTACCGAAGGTCGGTGGTTCTCTCAGAGTACTCCGACTTCCTCTACAAATAAAAACTGGCTGCCGCGAAATAGCCAAATGTGCTGAAAACGGCGTTAAACCCCAAATGTAGAAGCAATATAAAGTAGATTATTCAACTTACCCGTCTATAGTGTTCATCAGTGCTTACTTGTCTTTCTGTAATAAAAACAAAAGATATCTTGTATTAAATGTGTTGAATGAATATGGTTGGCGTCTATTCATATTCCAGGCACCTGTAATGGCTCACGGGAGCTCAACCCACAGAGCTGCCTAGCAAGTCCCCGGGTGGCGGATACGGGAGACCCTCTCGTTGGGGGGTTACCCTCTAGTTGGGGGCTATCAGGTCATAATACGGAAAGCCTGGCCGCGGACCATAAATTAACGTGTTTGAAGAATGCCACACACCCTGCACGCTGAAGACACCTTCTGTGGTTTTCGAAAAAGAGTAGGCCAATGCCGCTACGGAAGGCTAAATTATCCGATCCTACACAATCATCCAACCTTTTACAGTGTCAGTCAAAATTGGTTCCCCTCTGTGTCCCGCCATAATCCTTATTTGAATAGTTTGATAAATTGTTGAACTGGTTCTCGCCCTGAAGAAGCATGAAATATTTGCCACTGGACGTTAAGTAAACAAATCAATCGATCAATCAATTCATATTAACAAGAATACGTTTCTTTTCAAAATGATTTGGGACAAACTATAAAAAAAAAGGAACGAAAATGATATTTTCTAATTTTTTTGGTGTCAAATTCTCTGTGACACTGCCTCGCTGACATCTGTCCGTATACAAGGATACAAGTTAAATCTTTTAATGAAAGATCAACGGGTTCTGAGGTCACGTGTCAACAGTCGGCTATTTTACGAAAGAACCTGTTTTTTCCGTAATCTGTCATACAAATTCAAATTCAAATTCTTATTTACATTCTTTGTTATTAATTAAGAAAGTTTAAAATTGAAGATGTTTACATAAAAAGCAATTAAGTTGTAAAATACAAAAAGAGACATATCAATTAATTTAAGAACAATATATCATCAACATCAAGGGGGACAACCACAGTCCAATACGATATTCATTCAACATTCAAAACGAAGTGAGCCATGTTCCGTTTTTATTTTATTGAAATAACTCTTTCCTAACCTCGAAAAATTTGTACTTCTCATATCTCTTAACTCTGTCCTTGGGGATGGTTTTTGGTGTTACCCTTTTAGTGTCTGAAACTGTCCTTCATCAATTGTTTTCGATTTCAACATTTTCGGTTTTGAGACAACTGATAAGTCGTAAATCGAAGAAATATTCAAAACTCGTGCATCAATATAACATCGTGGAATATTTATTTATATTATACTTTATGCGGAAATCTTGATTTCTCATTGGTTGAAAGAGATGTGGTATTTCAAATCACCTACACTAGGCTCCGCCCCTCTTGACGACGGGTGGTATTCCATCCTTAGCGACAGGAATACAACATGAGAGAATACCACCCTCAGTAACGGAAATGGGTTTTATCCTCTACGTATGGGGAGATAATTTGCATTCAGTATAATATAACACATACTGCCTTCAGTTGAGGGTGGTATGCCAGATCTCCACACTCAAAACAAAATATCATCCGAGTCGTAGTCGAGGGTGATATTTTGCATTCGTGTGGTAATCTGGCATAAGGCAATATGTGCATACTACCCATTACGTATTAATATAAACTGGTGAAGATAGAGCTATGCAAGATGGAAATTCTCAATAGTTTGAAAATCACAAAATTTAATATTTCTTTTACAGTAAATTTAAAGTATCAATTTGGGTAAGTATCGAAAAATGAAAAAAAAAATTTACATTTACTTATATTATACACTGAGGTTTTTATTATGCAATTTGAAAATTCATAATGTGTGAAGAATTGACGTCAGATCTATTATGACGTACTCATTTCCTATTTGACGCGATTAATCATGTACATTTGAGTAAGAACATATTGCCAGGGATTAACACGATAGCCTATAAATATTTATAAGTAATTACACGGGTACGTCAAACCAAACATCTATTATTTAACAGAATTACTGTTGGTGTTTAATTATCGGGATTTATGGCTTTTTTAAAGAATTAAAGCCGTTATTTGTTTATCCTTTTCCTGAACCGAAAATATTTATTTTTAATTATAATGTGATATAATTTTTATGATAAATTATCTTCGAAAGATCTTATAGACCAGTTATGTAAATTCATAATACTTATCCTTAAAAATGATATTATAAAAATTTTCAAAGCACCAGAAACTAGAGGCTCCCAGGGGCCTGTATCGCTCACCTGGACTATGATTTTTCACATATGGTCCTATGTTAACATGGTTAAACTACGTTCGGCTTTGGTAGGAATCTTGGTTGACAGGTACTATGTTTAACAATGTTCGGCTCTGGTGGCCATTGTTGATGATGGGCGGGATTATCGGATATAATTCTGAATGAGGACCATTGATGTTAAGTTTTGTTCCAATTGGCCAAGCGATTTCAGACAAAAAGATTTTAAAGTAAATTCTCCATAGGGTCCTACATTAAACTGTGTCCGGCTCTGGCGGCGATCTTGGATGACGAGCGGGGTCATCGAATATAATTTTGAAAGAGGACCACCTAAGGACCATTGCTGCTAAGTTTTGTTCCAATTGTCGCAGTGGTTTCAGGGAAGAAGATCTTTAAGGAAAGTTTACGACGACGGACGCCAATTGATGGCAATAGGTCACCTGTCCTTTTAAAAATGAACTCCCACCATTTCGAGAGTCTACGATAAGTCCATAACGTCCACCGTAAGAGAGGGAGAATCCATAAATTATTATCCCAAATTTAACAAGTTGATATAGCAGGCATACTTTCGGAACCTATAGTCTTTCTGGTGATTTACAACTGACGACATTGAATAAACCAAAAATCATTAAAAACAGAGAGTGTACCCAAATCAGTCCCTTCAACAAATAAGGGTGAACATTTTATGACATATATAACAATATGATTTTTTTAGGGGAGGGGTACTTTCCAGTAAACTTATTCAGATATTTCCCATGGCGTTCAAAAATTAGTACAGATGGCTAATCTGGTTACCCTGGATGATTTGGGTTCCCCAATATTACTTGCATAAAACTGATATTTACAAATTTACTATTTATGAAATAGAAAAGTTATATGAAGCATGGAATTTCCCCATGTTTCTGAATTTATACAACAGAATACCGACGCGACAAAACAGTGGGAAAAGTCAGTAAGGTGGAAATCTAGAGGCAAGACAAAAAAATGAAAAATTGAACATAAGGCCTTTGTTCGATTCCTGTTCGGGATGAACATTTCACGGATCGATTTTGTGACATTTGCCAAAATAGGCAAAATTTAATTTGTTTCTTATATAAAGCATATTGTAAAATATGGAATAAGGCCCTTGATTTTTTTTTTGCAAAGTAGAATTAAAGCTGACAACTCTTACTTTGCAACTATGTTTAAAGAAAAAAAAAAGAACTCAGCGGAACTAGGAGAATATAATTGACAGTTGAACAGGAAATATTTAAAGCACTCGACCTTTAATTCATTTTTACTTCTGTAAATATCTTTTTTACAAACATTTTAATAATTCATAATAAAGCTTTTTTATGAACAAGTGAAGCGAATTGTAAGATCAGATAAGACGCATGTTCTGAAAAGTCAATTCTGCTAATTGTACGGAAAATGAATAGGTTTAAAAGGAAAATAACTGAAAACAAATTATTGCCGCCAAACCTTCAATTGACTGGCACGTATAGTTACTTAAATAAATAAAATATTTCAAATAGTATATTTCTTGTTTAGAGAGGATTTACGAACACCTAAGGGAGTTAACTTTTTAAAAATCAGCTGAAAGTTTTAATCACATATTATTAGTGAAGAGAAATTAAGCTTCTCAATGATCAAAATTAGTGTTTGTCAAACTGGTATATATCCAACGAAATTATTCCCGTAAATTGTGTGGTTCAAATTTCTTGAAATTTTCATATATTTTACAGGTCAAAGTAAATATTTCATCAAAATTTTATGAAAATTAAACGAGCCAAATCTATTTTAATCAAAGTGTTAGGTACCCCCTTAATGGTTAAAATCCAATTAAAGACATTTTCCTCAAAACAATGTGTGACTAAATGATTATTATCCCCTTAAAGCATCATCATCTCTAAATTTCGACAAATTTTGACAAAAAGTAATAGTAATAATTACCTTAATTTTAAATGTTAACATTTGAGAATAATGAGATAACAGGAAAGCAGAAAATCTAATTCGGCGTTTGAATTAAAATTCTTAAATTATCCTTTGACCCTTCAACCCTTGAAACGTATATATAAAAAAAACATTTAATTGAATAGGATAAGGGAGCAAACATTTGATTTTTATGGAAAGGAGGAGGGGAGGATGAAATGTTTTATCATGCCTATATTTTTTGCCGACATTCTGGTCCATTGCGTCCTAAATTTTTATTTTCATTTAAACTAAAACATGTCCTGATTGGTCCTGCTTTTTTCACATCTAAAGAGACCCTGTCTTTTTATTTTGCCAAAATCCTGGTCCTGCCATTTTATTTCAAAATTTCATCCTAGCCCCCTCCCCCCAAAAATCATATAATTGCTCCCTATGATAACAAAAAAACCCAATAAATTAAATCAGATAAGATACAGGGAACATGGGGAATAAACAAAGCTTTAAAAATACAAATAAACGTATACAGATAAACTTTACGTCAGAAAATCAAATAAAAAATGCTTTAAAATACAAAATAAACATTACCTGAATAAAAATTAGATGTCAATAATTATATCTATATATTTTTCCTCATGTGTCAAATGTACTTATTTCCGCAATTGTTCCGGGACAAATATATGTTAAGAGTTATCATGTATAGGAATCATGTGAACAAAGGCGGTCACAAATATTCCACACGAAAATGACAAATATTCTGTCCTTGATTTAAATTACACGAAGTAATAATACAAACGAAAAAATCCAATAAGTTTAGATTCACATGACTAATAGTAAATATATTAACGAAAGTAATTTAAAAGAATATTAAATACCTAAATACATCCACTGACTTTTACTTTTCCGTCTGTTTGTTGTTGTTTATTTGTTATGTACGGTTGTTTGGACACAGAAATGTATCGGAAATATATATATATATATATATAGTTCAACGGTCTACTTCTTTACGACACGAAATAAACATAAAAATAAAATTAACCATTTGTAAATATATTGATATCTTTAACTATTAAAAAAACATGAAAAGTGATCTTTGGAGCGTCTTTATAATAGTGTAGTATTGATTTCACAGGTTAAACCCGGAAATTAATCAATGGAATCTATATGTATATACAATATATAATACTTTACCATTGTTCTATATATCTTCTATATTTTTTACGTAATTAAAGCCTATCTTTATAACGCTCTAGGCTACTCGCAGCGTCGCAACACCGTCCCCAACCCGATCTCAATCTAATCTAAAGCACACTTATATTTTAGTAATTTTTTATACTGCTAATTAATTTTAAGAACAGCAACAAAGATTCTTAGTCTTAGACGTATAATATAACAAAAAGCTTATAGTCCAGTCAAACTAAGTTTTAACCTCAAACTAATTGCAAAAGAAAATGTTTTAGTTCAAATGTGTAGCATTAAGCCCCAAATATACACAGAAAAAAGTCCCATAAAATCTAACTTGAGGAAAACTCAAAATCAGCATTTTTAATTTCCTATGGAAATTAACATTGGAAAGGGGAGATAACTCCGCAAAAATGAGTCTTTTTTGTCAGGTTTTGGTTGATTTTCTTAAAATTCATGTAAAGTATGATACTTTGATGGGGTTATAAGTTCGTATTTGACTATACTATATAATCTTCTGCTCATGAAATGTACAAAATCGAAGTGTTATGGGTATTTTTTTTTTTGCGCATTTTTCATTAAAGAAATTGCAAATTGTGGCTTTGTGACCATTTTGAAAAAACAATGTGAAATTTTGGTGTTGTTTATATCTGTAAATTATACCTTGTTTAAAGAAACTTTAAATCACAAAAAGAAGGATGTATGCTTAATTATTTTTATTAAATTTGAGATTCTTTACCTTGACATCTTGAAAAATTTAATAAATGGTCACCTAATGAATTACGAAATCTAGGTTGTAGCTTGATAAAACATATGAAAACACCTTTAGATTTGTTAGTTATAGTCTAAAGACTGCTCAAATATCAAGAATCAATACATTCTGCTGAAAAGAAGCGGTAAAGTTATAATTTTGTATCAATTTTCATTGATATTTCTGCCCTTTTTGCAGAGTTATCTCCCATTTTCAATGCAAATCTCCATAGGAATTTTAAAATCGTGATTTTTTAGTCTTCCTCAAGTTAGATTTTGTTAGACTTTTTTCTGTGTATATTTGGGGTATAATGTTAAGATTAAAACTTAAAAATCTTCTGTTGCAATTACTTTAAGGTTAGGGTCAAATTTATGCTAGATTGACTGGACTATTATGATACTTCGGTTCAATTGCAGTATGTATATAAACGAACCGGTTAGTTGTCCTCGATAAATATATAGATCTCAACCGCGAATCTGTCGATAACATTTATCAAGTTACCAATTAGGCTCACCTAATATATTGGTGCTGTTGTGTCATTCATCAATATCGCATATCATTTCAATTTCATAGGTAAAACTCATTCGGAAATTTAGCGGTGCGCGTAAGGTTTGGATAAATATATTGACACAGCACATCATCAAAAATATTTTTTATCTCCATTTTTCCAACGGAATAGATAATAAAATCGATAACAGAAAACGTAAAAAATGACTTAGGGAGCAACCATTTAATTTTTATGGGGGGACTAGGATCAATATTTGAAATAAAAAGGCAGGACCAGGATTTTGGCAAAATAAAAAGACAGGGGCCAGGTTTTCGAAAGTATCGTAAGATTGATCGTAAGACATATATTATGACATTACTTGCGACTAAGTTATGATGGTCTTCGGACTTATCGTATTATGTAAAACAAAGGTATCCTAAGACAATCATAGTTACGACGATCATATGACAATCGCAAGTCAGTTATATAGAGTCATATAGGTTTCATATGTTTTGTTCTTATTATTAATGTTATATTGTACTTTATATGTTTGTACATATATATGCTTTCAACCCTTAGGGGTACAATTATGCATTTCTAAATAAAGATATTAAAGATAAAGTAATGACAAATAATGAAATTTTAAAGAAGTACATGTAACTATAAGAAGACAAAATAAATTAAAAAAAGAACGTTTAATTAATTTTCTCCTATTTTTGACGTGTTTAATCGGTGGGATAAAAATGCATAATATCTTTAACCACTTCCCGGTGATTAAATTTCTACGTGGGAATTACCGCCCTTTTTTCTACAGTTATTGGAACGATAAACTAGAGAAGTCCCGAAATGACGTCAATGTAAACAAACTACATAGCAACGACGTTTTCTTGGGGTTTTTGTCGAAAATCATAGGAGAAACAGATTCTCCTTCGATTTACTCGTGAGTTATGAAATTTCTCCACCCTCAATAGTTATCCCCCCGCTTAGCGAAAGCGGGGGGATCATGTAATACAGTCCGTCCGTACGTACGTACGTACGTCTGTAGTGGCAAGGCATATCTCTGAAACGGTAAAAGATAGAAACTTGAAATTTGGCATCATGGAAGAGTATATGACCCACTAGGGAATAGACCCCTTAAAATTGGAATTCGACCCCT
The DNA here is from genome assembly GCA_028015205.1 of Mytilisepta virgata. Taxonomy (NCBI): domain Eukaryota; kingdom Metazoa; phylum Mollusca; class Bivalvia; order Mytilida; family Mytilidae; genus Mytilisepta; species Mytilisepta virgata. Next base: position 1,668,809 of record JAPWFG010000023.1, read on the forward strand.
TGGGGCCAAATTATGAGCGAAAAACGAATTTCGCGATATCCAATAAATGGAGATATCTCCAAAAGTGTTAAAGCTAGGATATTGGAACTTATGTCACTACTTATATTGCCTTTCCCAAGTTGAAAGAGGGTATCAAAATTTTGGTCCCGCCCCTAGGGGCAATGCCCTAAGGAGTTAAAAAATGTCTAAAAACGATTGTCCAAGAACTCCTCCTACACCGTAGAAGATAGAAACATGAAATTAGGTACACTAGTAACACTTGAAGAGTTGTCTGTGCCAAAGGTTTCGGAATTTTGATTTTTGCCCGGGGGGTGGGGCTACACCCTAATATGTAAAATCTCAAAATATGGTAAGATCAGTTCATATCCCCACCCCTTAACCATATATATTTTTATTCCACATTTAAAGACGAGTTACATGGTCACCCCCGGGGGTCAGCCCCACCCCCCTCATTTGGAAAATTACAAGATATCTCAAAAACAGTTAAGATCCCCACCCCTAAACCATATATATTCTTAGTGGGCATGACAAGACAAGTTTAATGGTCATCCCCGGGGGTCGGCCCCACCCCCTAATTTAGAAAATTACAAGTTATCTCTAAAACAGTTGAGATCCCCACCCCTAAACCATATATATTCTTAGTGGGCATGACAAGACCAGTTGAATGGTCATCCCCGGGGGTCGGCCCCACCCCCCTCATTTACAAAATTACAAGTTATCTCAAAAACAGTTGAGATCCCCACCCCTAAACCATATATATTCTTAGTGGGCATGACAAGACCAGTTGAATGGTCATCCCCGGGGGTCGGCCCCACCCCCCTCATTTACAAAATTACAAGTTATCTCAAAAACAGTTGAGATCCCCACCCCTAAACAATATATATATTTAATGGACATGACAAGTTAAGACTTACATTCATTTGATGTAGGCCATTTCAATTTTATCCATCTTAAAACTTTTGCATTCGACTTTGTCCGAGCAGTAGAAGTCCAATTTCATATTTCTGTGTTGTTTCTTGATATCCAAAGATCAGTGTCAAACTTTTTCTCTATTTATGCAATTTGAAATTATGAGGGGTTCAGACTTTGTGCATTCCGACTTTGCTGGGAGCGGGGGGGTGTGCAATCTCCGATTGCTGCGTTTCATTAAATTTTAGATTTTAACACGCTCGCTAAAGGCTCGCGTGTTGAAAATCGAAAATTTAACTATCTCGGGTGGAGAAATTCCATAACTCACTCGTACCTGAAGGAGAATCTATATTTAATAGCCTTTTAAAAATGATTAACGCATGTACGTTTACTGTACATGTGTAACATGCATGTGCATGTAAATCAATTATGGAATGTCACAATCTATTATCATGGATCAATAAAACCATTGTAAAAGTTTATCGGTGTACTCTATTTTAATATGAATAAGAAATACCTAGGATTCGAACATTCAAATTCCCACTTAACGAATTATTCGTGCTTCTATACATATACGACCATTATAAGACCATCTTAAGACACCTTCTTTGGTGTCGTAACTTTGTGACAATTTTTGTGACATGCCACAAGTTGCGACCCTTTTGAAAACACATTTTATGACTTGGATGTTTGAATTAAAAAGCCCATCTTGGATGTTTGAATAAAAAAACCGGAAGTGAATTCCGCGACAATTTACACAGTCAAGATATTTTTAAAGAAAATTGTTTGAGCGTTTATATGTTACCAAAGACAAAATTACATGAAACACTATATCCTCTATATATATCATGCTGTAAAAACGCAATTGTTCAATGTTGTCTCGCATAGGTACATCAAAACTCCGTGGTTTGAATTAAGCTGAAGAAAAAATATCATTTTTCGTTGGATATCTAAATTCGCGGTTTAGGAGGCCCACGAAAACCACGAAAATTGGTATATGAATCCACAGTATTTAAAAAATATGTTTCGAACAAAAATTGGCTATGCAAGAGATTGAAATTAGTTTAGAGCTATTCTAAATAATTAACTAAAATTGATCACACACATTAAGGAAATAATATTACATTGAAACACATTCTTGGGTTTTTGAAATAAAGCAGGATAATATAAACATTATGAATTGTTATGCACGAGAGAGATAAGCAGGCTTCCAATGAATAGTTGTATGGTTCAACAGTTTTATTAATTTTTCTTCCATTTTAAGCAATACGAGGCGTTCAGAGTCAGAACTCAGGGGTAAAATAAATTCTACCTCGAGTCACCATTTGAAATACAATCCAAATGAAAGTGTTTTTTCAAACAAAACGTAACATCAAAGAGCCCATCTATTTTTATCCTCTTTATGAAAGACAAAAAAATACGGTATGATTATCAAGATGATCGCTAGCTAGAAATATTAAAATAGTTTGGAACGTACATAAATTTAGATAGCAGGATCCATACGGACTCATTTTAACCAGCGAGGATAGCTTATTGACGGATACTGTCGTTATATTAAACGAACGGATCAGAAACAAAACTCAATTGAAGGGTTCACGTGCATCGGCAACATTCATACATGAGTGGCCAGTGTAAATTTAATTATCACATATTTTATGATGATATGGTGTAATTTGCATGTTTGATACCGCGAACTCTGACTGTAATTTTTCAAGCCACCGGCTGAATGAGGTCCGATATGGGTTTTCAATGTAAAACCCATATAGGTCCCACGCGCCCGCTCCCGCAACGTCTTATTACCTTTGGAATCGCGTTTGACGTCATTTGAATCTACGGGTGAAATTGTATTTAAGGAGAATGTAGACAGTGACTTATTAAACTTAGATTTTGAAAATGTCCAGGAAATTACAAATCAAACTAGTAAATATGAAAGACATAAAATAATATTTCTTTTAATTTACATGTAAATCGTGTGAAACAGTAATGAACAAGGAAAACATTTTTTCACATCAATGATTTTCAATGATGAGTAATTCATCTATTGGCAATGTGACCATAAACATTTACAGTGACAAAAATCCATAATAGTGAAGTAAACAAATTCCACTATGAAGTTGTAAAACATTGTTTTTGAGTTGTTAAAGTTTTGTTGTTAATCATATTTTTTTTACTATTTTCTACACGTCAAATCTTTTTAGTTAAAAATATGTGATAAATAGATTATAACATGGCATTTTCCATATCCGCCCTGGTATCACCCCTCGACCCATATCGGATCCCGGGCAGAGCCCTCGGTCAATGATACCAGGGCCGATATGGAAAATGTCATGTAATAATCTATCAGTATTTCACATTTTTTTTTTAAATGGTACAGTAACTCGACACTATATTTTCCTATTGTTCATATAAATATATATGTTTATAAAAATATTTTTATCTTTATTTTACCATAACTGAGATTTTAGAAACGAGTCCTACAGTTCCTTGGGGGTATTGTTCTTTATTTTTAACACTTTTTCGTGCACTGATTCACATTCCGAAAGGTGTTTTTGCTTGATAATGTATTCATAATTAAATGTCTTCTCGAGTGGGTTTCGAATCTCCGTTATAGGATTTTACACAACAAATGAACCTAAGAGAGACAAATAAACAATCCCAAAGAACACTGAGTCAGGATTTCGAGAAAAAAAATATGTATATTTTAGTCAAAAATCCAAGAATTCAAATTTAGCTTATTATGCTGTGTTTCGTCGTTAAAGACCTCACACCTATACATTTTTGGACTTTTAAATCGATTTTTAACTTCCTTGTACTTAATCCAACGTGACATGGGTTTTAAAATATTTCACTTTTGGCACAGAATTCATTTTATGTATTTACAAAAAAAAAATATTTATGGATTAACTGTCAGTTCGGCTAAGTTTTATTACATATTTTATGTGTATAGTTTTGTATTCGTTTTTGATAAACCACAATGGAATTATATTTCATAATGAAATTTTTGATAACACTTGAGATTTTTAAGGTGATATTTCAGAAACCGGGGAAACTTCATCAATTTCATAAATGGTTATAGATAGTGGATAAGTGTATCTCACGCTAAATTGTTTATTTTATTCTTTTATTTATTCATTGGTTCATTTATTCATTATTTTCATACAAGTAAATGCTCTTCTATCTATCTTCATCTTTCCACATTGACTATTGCGTGCTTTGTATGCGTGGCTATATATATACATTTAAGGTGGTACCCAACACTTTCACTAAAATTAATTTGGCTCGTTTAATTTTCATAAAATTTTGATAAAGCATTTGCTTTGACCCATTGACAAAAATTTTAAAATTTCAAAACATTTGAACCAACCAATTCATCAGAAAAATTACACTGATTGTATAGCAGTTTGACAAACACTAATATTGATCATTGAAAAGCTTAATATTCCATTAACAAGACAACGCTATTAAAACGTTTAGCTGATTTTACAGAGTTATCTCCCTGTAGTGTTAAGTACCACCTTAAATATAATCAATTTCAAGTAATAACGTAGCATTTGCTGAACAGGTTATTAAAAGTATATTACACAGCATAATTTCGTTATTTTAAAAATTATTTATGTTATCCTGTGTATATTTCTTGGAAAAACTGTACATGTATGTGTTTTTTTTTTTTAAATATTTGTGAAAGAGCAGATATAGAAATCTGCTCTTTGAAGCTGTCAACTGCAGATATAGAAATCTGCTCTTTGAAGCTGTCAACTGCAGATATTGAAATCTGCTCTTTGAAGCCGTCAACTGTAGATATAGAAATCTGCTCTTTGAAGCCGTCAACTGCAGATATACAAAATCTGCTCTTTGAAGCTGTCAACTGTTGTATGTCGGTAGCATATTCCATTGTATTATTGTCTGTGGATAGGAGAATTTGTATGAGTCTTTTTTGGTTTGAATTTGTTTGTATTGGTAACTATGTTTACGTCTTGTTCTGCTGTCAGATATTATAATAAGATCTTTTAGGCATATTGCTAAATGATGGTGTATGATCTTATATATACCAATAGTCTATTGTATGCGTCTCATTTGTGGTGTAGGTCACTGTAGTTGTTCTAACATGTTTGAGACAGAGCTGGTATTTATAACAGGTAAATTGAGCAGCTCTGTGCTGGACCATCTCAATCTGATTGATTTTATTTTTATTATGAGGGTCCCAGATGCAAGAACTGTATTCTAGCTAAGGTCTGACCGGCGACATGTATGTCCTTTCTTTGATATTATAAGGCTACGCTTTAGGAAATTGAGTTGTCGGTTTGCATTTGTTGTTATTTTATCGAGTTGGTTGTTCCATTTGAGGTCTGATTGGATGGTTATTTTGTAGCTGTTTCAGTTTGTAAGATGTGACCATGTAGGATGTGATCATGGTTGACTGGTTTCTTTTTTTTGTGTTATTTGAAGTATGGAACATTTGTCTGCATGGAACGACATAACCAGTCTTTTCCCTTTGTGTAGCTGAATGTAGGTCGTGTTGTAATTTAATTGCATCATCTTTTTTATATGTTATGATGCTGTCATCGGCAAATAGCCTAAAAGTGCTGTGTTCTGGGAAATCGTTTATGTAGATGAGGAAAAGAATTGGCCTGCAGACTGTTCCATGTGGCACCCCAGATGTTACCCCAATGTTTAGTGTTTGTATCGCGGAAAAGAATATATCACTATATGAATGTTTAAAAGTTTCTATAAGAAGCTTCATGAAGAGGGTAGCTACTCCTGGTATACATATACGTAATACATTTTAAGTAAAGTCAAGAATACCAAAGGGATATTCGAAGGAGGGGAAAGTCGGAAACAACTGGCGAGATCGATTAAATTCGATTAAATCCCAGAAAAGTATAATATAACAAATAGTTCGTAACACTTCGGGTCAAATGTCAGTATATGACCCTCAGTGTCATGAACTATTTGTTGAATATTATTTATAAAAGCAATGCAATTTTTACTTATTTTATCCTTCTTGTTAATAATTACAGGCTTTCAAATGGCCCTTATTTTCCTAATTTTCATCCTTTATTGGACATCCCTTATTTTCCTAATGTTTGAGTTCAAATCCTAAAATTGCCCAACATTTCTATCAAAATTCCTACTTTTTGCAAACATGATGTATTATTCGTTTCATATAACATGTTTTTGTAGTAAACTGTCATTAATGATCTATACTATTGCAAATAAATAGTAGTTTTAGTACTTATAGATACTGATAAAGATCTACTAGGGATTGGTTGTAGTCATGAATGCATACAGTCAGCATTTACTTAATGTGTTGATGACTATGATCCTGTTATCTCTGGTAAACATCTAATTATTGCATTGATAATTATGATTTTTGTAGGCAAGTTAAGCTTTTTACTCTAATTTGGGGAAAAAAATCCTAATATATATATAATTTATTCTCATAAACCAAGCATTTAGGTACAGAGAAATACTATTTACAATATATACAACATTACAGACACACAATACAGCATAAAATAGTATCACAAATTACACATAAGACATTCAATAAATATAATATAGAGAACAAGTAAGTTTTAGCCGGGAGGACACGTTTTTTATTTATAATTTTTATGAGTTTACACAGTTTAATTAATTTTAATCTATTTTTTGTTGCCATAATGTCCTTGAACTTTAAAATATTTGGATTTCTAGTCAGCTGTTTACTGATCAGTTTCTTTCTATCATCTAATAAAGTGTCATGGTGTAAAATTTTACAATTATATCTTTGAAAGCAAAGTGTAATTTTTTAGGAACATTTTTGAACAATTAGCATACACGGTGTTAAAAACTGATAATATCAACTTAGAACAAATTAATGAGATTAGTATTAATTCTTTGTTAAAAGGTTTTTCTATTTTGCCTATTGTTATATGTCATGAATGGAGTGATAATTGTCAAACATGTCACCGCGATTTTGAACTTGTTAATTCCTACGAATGTTCACTATAAAACAATTCTAAAACTGAGAGTTCGGATGACCGATTGAACAAGTCCGTATCACGTACGTTTTTTTTCTAAAAAGAGTGACTTTACGGACTTTCCGAATTTGCTTTAGAACTTTAGAACTTTATTGGATAACACTCAGACACATTACAAATGTGTGACATGAGGACATAAATTTCTAGTATATAAATATACAACATGACAAAGTGAACTACTGCAGTATGAGACATCAATAACATATAAACAATACTGATAGATATTATTAATTACAATAGGAAGGAAAGTTTTCTAAGAAATAAAGACAATCTTTTATAAACCTCAACATTACAAATAGATAATAATCCTTCCATTTTAACAGTGTTTGGATAACTCGTATAATAATTTGGTAAATATTTTTTCCGTAAGTTTTGAACATTTTGATTTTTACAAATAAATAGGTAATGGTATTCATCTCCAATATTTTCACCACATAAATTACAAAATCTATCTTGAGGGGGTATATTTCTCCACCTTCCAGTTTCAATTGGTATTTTTAAATTACAAACTCTAAACTTAGTGATCCACATTCTAGAATATTCAGTAAGTCTGAGGAGATATTTTTCTATGCCAAATTCTTTTTTGAAAATTGAATAAAAATTACCACGTGATGAATTTTCTATTTCACTAAACCATTTTTGAATAAATTGGTCGCATAAAATAGTCTTTAGTAAATTTTTGTCATAAAAAGGAAGCTGATGTGTAAAAACATACCCCATTCCTGTATCATTTAAGATTGACTCTACACATCGTATCCATTTGAAAGTATACAAATTTTTATCTTTAACACAAAACATAAGTCTGTACAAAATACTGCTAAGTTTCACATCATTTTGAACCAATTTACTCCAAAAAGCTATCATTCTTAATTTAATATTAATCTCAAGGGGATATCTACCCAATTCACCGTACACCATAAAATTTGGAGTTGTATTTCTAACTTTAAGGATACGCTTGCAATATTTCAAATGAATTTGTTCAATTATCTTAGTATTTTCGTAACCCCAAATCTCAGAACCATACAACAAGATTGGCTCGATCATAGCATCAAATAACTTTAATGCTATGTCAACAGGAATAGACTCGTTTGAAATCAGTTTATATAAACAATACAAAGCCTTTTGTGCTTGGTCCACTAACTTCTTTTTTGTATCAGAAAACGAACCATTATATCTAAAAATAACACCCAAATACGAGTAAGAGTCAACAATTTCTAAATATTTCCCGTCTAATGTGAATCTAAAATTTTCCCTATTTTTTCTTTTGCTAAAAACCATAATCTTCGTTTTATTGACATTAACCTCTAATTTCCAAGTTTCACAATACGACTGAAAAATATCAAGAGCCTTTTGCATTCCATCCCTGGTTTCTGCTATAATAACCGTATCATCAGCATATAGGATAACAAACAGTTTATAAAAAATATCCAATTCACTTTCAAGTTTTTGACAAATATGTTCTAATGAAAATCCTTCCAACTGTAAAAAGTATTCTTCTAAGTCATTTAAATAGACTGAAAATAAAAAGGGTGATAAATTTTCTCCCTGTCGAACACCTATTAAACATGGAAAAAAATCAGACATACTTCCATTATACTGTACACACGATTTTATATCCTTATACATATTAAATATGACTTTAAAACACTTCCCTTTAATTTCACTGTTTTTTAATTTTTTCCATAACCCCGGGCGCCAAACTGTGTCAAATGCTTTTCTGAAATCTATGAATGTGCAAAATATTTTTTTTTCCAAAACAAAAGTACAAATCTATCAATACATGTAGAACAAAAATATTATCCATAGTGGAATATCCTTTTCTAAACCCAGCTTGATTTTCCGAAATCAAACAAAGTTCGTTTGCAAAAAAATTTAATCTTTTGTTTATAATAGAAGTGAACAATTTCCCGAGGCAGCTTATTAAAGTTATCGCTCGGAAATTATCAGGGTCATTCGGATCACCTTTATTCTTAAATACAGGTTTGATGATACCGCTAGTCCAGCTACACGGAATAATACCAGTATCCAGTACAACATTGAAAATTTTACAATAAATTGAAATTAAGGCTGGAGATGAATACTTTAAATATTCATTAACAACTTTATCAATACCTGGTGCCTTATTATTTTTAAGGTCTTTAATAGCATCACACAACTCTAATTCAGTGATTGGACCGTTAAGTAAATCATCATAAACAATATTATCACAAACCTCATTTATATCAATATCTATTGTTTCATCATCCTCTGCCATATTATTCAAGTTTTTAAAATATTCAAAAAATGTTTCTATATCAACATCTGGGTTTTGTTTTCGTGTATTTGAAAATTTGTGTAAAGTATTCCAAAAAGCTTTTGTGTTGGTTTTAGATAAGTTTCTCAATTCTGTTGCACATTTGTCTTTGTGTTGTGTATAGTTTATGTTAAGAGTTTTCCGATATTCTTTTGCGGTTTTATTTAATGTGGTTTTGTTGTCACTGGATTTACATTTCGAGAATTTATTTCTTGCCTGGTTAAAAGCATTCCGTTTTTTCGAACATTCTTTATTGAACCAAGGCTTGTTATTACTATTTGTAGGTATTTTTTTCTTATTCTGTCCAAATGCAGATTTGGCAGTGTTTTTTAAAAGATTTCCAACTTTCGAAACAATGTCATCTAAAGTATCGGAATTTACCGTATCTATATTTAGGTTGTCCAATCTATTGTTTATAGTTTGAATGACTTGATCCGTATCGGCTTCGAGCATTTGTTGAAACGTATGAGCTTTATTTGAATTCCACGTGACGAAATTGTCATTGTTTATAGTATTTGTGTTTACAATTTCATGTGTATTGGGATTACTTTCACCAAAGCAAAAGGAAAATATTAACCTGTTATGACAGTCAGAGAACATAGGATTAAAATCAACAACTTGAAAATCTGTAACTATATCAAAGACATAAGGTGATATAATAAAATAATCAATTAAAGAAGCATCTTTACATGTATTTTTACCAATATATTTATCTCGAAACAGTCTACCATTTGCTATTAACAAGGAACACCTTTTACAAAACTCTATTAAATTAGTGCCATATTTATTTTTAGGAGTTTTATCTTGACTATATCGTTCTATAGGAATACCAAGTTTTATCTATGATAAGCCAGTGCATTTTTGTTAAAGTGTTCATTTACATCAATGTCTAAAATATCAAATAGATTTTCATCAATAAGTGCAATATCACTTGTAATACCCGTTCGTGAATTAAAATCACCAACAAGTGCTATATTATCAGTGTTTTTTGAAAATTTAATCATTTCATTTTCAATATCAAGGAATGCCTCATCAGATGAATATTTTGAATTCTCTGGAGGTACATATACACACCCAAAAAGAAGATTACTTTTCAGACTAGAATCAATTGAAATATCTTTTGAAAATTCAATCCACTGAACAAATTCTGAATCAGATTTAAGAAATTGTATATATTTTGATAAAATTTCTTTAAAAATAACTACTATTCCCCCAGATTTTTTTTCAAATTTTTTTCTATGTTTTGCAAAATAACAAAATCCTTGGGGTAGTTTTAAATTGTCAAATTCATCTGTTTTAGTTTCTACAAATACAAGAATATCATAAGATTTGATCAATAATTCAAAATCTGGGTTCAAAAGTTTAGATTTCAAACCGCAAACATTCAAAAAAGTAACATTTACTTTATTTATGTGATTTTGTTTATGTCCAATATTTTCGTCTGATGTGTTGTCCTAACTTTGACCAGGTTGTCCTAGAATTCCAGTAGGGGGATCTTCAGAATATTGTACGCCATCAACATATAACTTATCATACACAAGTTTGACATGGTGTTTCCTGCGTTTAAGCTCTTTCATTTTCGGAATAAGTTTTTTCCTCCGATCATATATTTCACGAGGGAACTGCTGATATACGGAATATTGTGGTTTCAGTTTGAGTTTCTTTCATGATCTGCGTATCTAGCGAACCGTGCAATGATACTTCGAAATTTACCATCCGGTCTTTCCCCCAACCTGTGGACATTTTGAAATTCAACATTGTCTGCCTCTGAAATCATAAGTTCATCCTTCAGAAATTTACGTAAAACATCCTCTGTATTTTCATCTGTACCACCGTCATGTTCAACCCCCCCAAAAATTAAGTTATATTTCATGGAGTGACTCTGCATCTCCAGTAGTTTTTCTTTTAATATACTGTTCTCGTTTTCTAACACTACATTTGAACGTTCAAGTGTTTTAACCCGATCTTCGATGTTATGGTGATGTTGCTCTTCATTATGAAGAATTTGTGAATGTGTTTGTTGAACAACTTTAATATTTTCTATTTCAGATTTTATAGCACACATGTTGGTCTCAAAATTTATCATCCTTTCATTCAATGTGTCCAACAGATCGAGTTTAGATAGTCTCTGATTCATTGTTATTTCTAACCTCTGTAAACGATGGTTAGTTTCATTTATGTTTGTGAACATCATCTGTGGTGTAACATTCTGGATAGATATAGGAATGTCTGTAGGAGGGGGGAAGTTTATCGGTTGTGATCCTGGTAGGGGGGTGCTCTGTAAAATATGCTGAGGTGCTATTTGTTGATTGGGACTGCAAGTAAATGTCTGACTGTGACCAATAGTATTTGGTATTTCTGTATATGAGCCATGTAGGGACTGATGGGCCTGGGTAATTACCTCTGATACGTTTTGATTTGCTGAGGTGGCCATATTGTTTACAATTTTGGACGGTGGGGTTAGCCCTGTTGTTGATTTTTTGCTGTTCCTACGCCTTTTTCCCATTTAAATCATGATCAATCCATAGAACAATTGTCAATTCTTCCAGTAATCCCATCAGAACATGTACATATATGTCACATAAAGTCAAAAACACAATTTATAACGAGAGTTCATTTACCAAAAACAGTTCACTCCGCCATGTTGAATATCCAAAACCAATACCTTTCCGAATTTGCTATATACCAGGATTACCGAGTGAATTTAGAACAATCATATTTGTGTTAAATTCTTATAGTTTTCTGCAGTTTTGTTAAAGAACATTTATCTAAATACGGAGTTTTATTTTCCTGAGTACCTACTAAATTCCTCATTATATCAAAAGCCCTACAAATTCCCTTACAATATATTTCATAAAATATCTCCCTAAAATTGTCCTTATTTTTCATTAAAAAAATTAGTTGAAAGCCTGAATAAAGTTTGATTTTATATATAATATTCATAATCGTAATGCTATTGATCAGTATTTATGTAAAGTGCAAATCCAGATCTTATTATTTTCTTAATTACGGCACTAATATAAAATACAAAGATCCAGAAAAAAAGGAAACCTGAATACCAAATACAACGTTCTACCTGATACTACTAAAACATATATATGTGTTATAGTATTCTCAAATGCTACGAAATATAATCCAAAATAAAAAAAAGATATATTTACACATTCAATAAATGCACAGTTATACACGTAAGGGTTGCAAGTGTCATACATCAATAAGTCAGATATAAAATAAACAAACAAGCAATCAATTAAGAACATTAATTAATGTACTATAAACTATGTAGTAGCAGTGTCCAATCTCCTCAGTGTTAAAGACTTTCTAATGAATGGAGCTGTAAGTTGAATAATTTGATATGAAGAAAGAAGTGTGTCTGTTTTTTGTTTTTATCAAAGTTTTTAAATTCTGGCTGGGACTAGTATGACTAACAGTTATAACAGTCCCAGATTCTGGACATATCTTATCGATTTCAGTTTCTAAATAGGACAAGTAAGGAAAAAATGATTCTCATCTTCAAATTCTAAATTACATAAAATGAGAATTAGTGGCCACTTGAACCTGGAAATTGAAAGAGGAATATACGCAAGATTAAAACGGGAAAACCGTATATGCAAAGAATGTAAACAAAGATATATTACCTGTATTTTCTTGACACAGTATATTTCCCTTTTTTCTTGACACAGTATATTTCCCTTTTTTCTTGACACAGTATATTTCCCTTTAGAAACTGTTCTTGTAAAACTATCAGTAATGATCACATTTTCCACTTTTTAGTACCAAATGGTCAGAATTACTCCTATTGCCTACGGGCATTTGTAACAGTATTGTTAAGTAAGTTTTTTAATTAATCTTGGCGGCGGTGTCTTCCGGCTATTCCAACATTTTAAAATTTCATAGTCTGGCTACTCCAACATTGAAAGAACAATAGATGTTTTTACAATGTATAGTGTTGTTATAACAATTAGTTCCTAATTAGATTTACAGATAAAGGTAAAAATATATATATTAAAACTTAATGTTGGATTAGATTCTGAAGTAGATTTGTGAATATATTAGATATTAAAAATGATAATAATTCAGCATAATATGCTTTGAAAGATATCGGCAACTCAGAGGGCAACAATCCAACAATTTCATTCACTGACTAAGTAACCATTCAATGGGCGGAATCGAACCGTAATCTCGAACGACCAATTTTTTTTGAGGATTAGCATATTAAACTGAAGAAACTTGTCAAATCAACTCATCCAAACATCTTCAACATGATTAAGCTACTGCAACACGAAGAAGCCATCAAGTCGTGCACCCCTACTTCAATACATGGCTGGCGGAAAACGGGTACCCAAGAAAAGAAGGTACAGAGAAATAGATAGCAGACTTGCAACCCTCAAGACAAGGTTACAGAAGCAAGAGATCACTGTATTAGAGTAACTTTAATATAATTTATCTTGTAATGAATTTGATGATGACAATGTACAATTTTGCATATTTAATTGATAACTCTGACAATGTGTTAAATCGATTAACATGCATATGTTAATAAATTGATATTAAACATGAATTGTCTTTTAGTCTTTTTTTCCTAAAAAAGAAAACCTGTATATTCCCCATACAAATTAAAAAATGTTGTTACAATACAAACAAACTTAATCCTTTGTTTACACTACTCCAACACAAATTTCTTACCATTTCACCTGTAAAATTCAAAATGTTGGAATAGCCAGAATAAACCCTTGGCGGCACAGTATTTAAATTAATGCAAAAACTGATCGGTATCAAATTAGCCTTGAGCATAAACAAATAGTGTTTATACTGAGATGAACAATAATAAAAAAAAAACCACTTTAAAGAGAAATTGAATTACACCTGTAAATCTGATTAAATTATCAGTAATTGGATCTGGACAAAAAATGTGGTTATGCAATAAGTTATTACAGATAGGTATTTTATTTATTAGTCATGATTCTGTAATTGTATGTACAACTGAGGATTTAGGTGAGCAGGTAAGTGGTTTGGGTACCTTAAGGTCAACTCGATTTACAGCATCTTTCGTGTCTTTATGGTTAATGATCAATGCATTTGCACAACAGAGATATTTTGTCTTTCGCATGTTAATGCTATACCACAGAGGGGGGGGGGGGGGGGTGGCGGGGAAGTGCGGAAATGGCCTAAGAAAAGGTACCCGAGCATATACTATTATATACCGGAAAATCGAAAATTTAATAACTCGGTTGGAGAAATTCCATATTATTAACTCATTCGTACCTGAAGGAGTACCTTTTTGTATATACATACCCTTGATCAATACATAGACAGGTGTAATAATGAATTTCTGAAACATTTCATGTCCAAACAGATATTTTGAAAATCAAGGGGAGACTTGCATTTTTTATGGCATAATAATTTTGATTCTGGTGGAATTTGGTATATATTTGGTATATTTTTGGACAATAAATGACCAAAATATGTCAAGAAGTATTTTATTTCCCTTTATTAATACATTGTGTGGTACAATAAATACTTCTTGTAGTATTTCATGTCCACACACATAGATATTTTGACACCAAGGGGCAGACTTGCAATTTTTATGGCCTAAACATGTAACTCTGATGGGATTTGGTATATTTTTGGATGATGATTGACCAAATCCTATTGAGAAGTATAAAGAGTTCCTATATTAATATATAGTTGAGGTATAATAATCAATTTCTGATGCATTTCATATCCATTGTCAGGCATGTGTATTGAAAAAAAAAGTTTAATGGCTTCAGGTGGGCAACCCTCACATGTGGCCTGGCTTTGACGTGGTGTGAGGGCTTAAATCATGTTTAATGACATACTAATTGATTGTATGTCTTATAGAAGTGATGACTAACAGGGCCTTTCACTGTATGTTGCTAAGCAATTCAGTATTGCATTTTCATTGTGGCTTTGAGTAAGTTATTAGTTTTCTTCTTGTAGATTTATTCGTGACTTTTCATTGAATGTTATAAATCTATACCTATTTTCAATTCTAACATGGTCCATATTCCTTTTAATTTACAGCTTGGATTATCTTTAATTTTGCCGCTGAGAGCCCCCGGACAGCGCCAACAGCCCCCACCCCCCAAACTAAAAAATATTGGAATTTGAGCTGTTTATCAGGCTAATCTGTAGGCTTCTGACTTCAAATGTTACATGTTTATAGGTCGTTATTATAAAATCCCTCGGCACGGCAAGATAGAATTTGTAAAATTTGCAAGACTATTGAAGATGAATCTCATTTCATTTTAAAATGTAAAACTAATAGTAAAATAAGGGAAACTTTGTTTAATAGTCTTAAGGTTGAAAATAGAGAATTTATAAACATGACAGATGATGAAAAACTGGTCTTTTTGCTTAACCCAACTGACAAATAATAAACATATTAGAATGGTTGGCTTCTTTTTAAAGCAGTCATTAGAACTGAAGGCAGAAGTCTCATAATTCATTTGATATGTTGTAATGTCTGTTACTAATACTTATGCGTATAATATTGCATATGGTCTCCAAATTTGCTTTATATGTATTTGTTTGTCTTTGTCACAAACTATATCTTTATGTTTAATGACAAATTAAAGTTATTATTTATCGAAAACGGATTGTGGCAGCTTTGAAAAAAAACCAACAAGACTACGCCGCGATCCTTAGCGTCGATGTTTTTTGTTTTTCAAAGCTGCCACAAACATATTTATAGTTTATTTCATTCATTCATAAGTCAAGTAAGTACTAATTTATTCAATTATTATGTAAATGGTTTGTAGTCCCTTGTATATAAGTTAAAATTAACAGAATAGTTTGTGTTTCTAACAAACTTGTGAATTTTACGACGACTTGCAAAATTTACAGTAAACAGCGTAAAATTTGAAAGACAAACCGGAAACCGGAAACCGGAAACGGAACTACCATTTATACGGACTTGTAAATTTTACGCTACACAGGTCTAATAGAGGATTTTCTGTATAATACAGAAAATTCTGTATTAGACCTGTATTAATGACCCGTTCCGGTTTTGTATTAACTGGACAATTTTTACTGGTTAATGATCAATGCATTTGCACATCGGAGATATTTTGTCTTTCGCATGTTAATGCTATACCACAGAAAGGGGGGGGGGGGGGGGGTTGACGGGGAAGTGCGGAAATGGCCTGAGAAAAGGTACCCGAGCTTATACTAAGAATTATATACCGGAAAAATAGTTTTGATGAAAATACCTACCAGAAAAGCAGCCATATCGAAAAAGCACACCCAAATTAATACAGATGTTTATAAACCACGGTGTATACAAATATCTGAGGAATTGAATAGCACTCAAAATTTGTGTAAATACAAACCGAATAAATATTGGTTTTTCAAAACATATCCCCCGAATGAATACAAAAAATCATGAAAAACCCACCAAAATGTTCCGCACAACCTTGTATAGGGTTATATAGGGAGTTACCCGTAACAGTCTCAGTCGTACCGACTGATTTGTGTGGAATTTGAAAAAAAAGAAACATACTTTTTTAATGTGTGGTTGAATTGAAAAAAAACTAATTGGGCAGCGTTCCAGAAAAAAAGAAGAGGGGGGGGGGGGGGGGGGGTCAAAGCTCACACGCTCTGAGGTCACAGTGTAGGATTTAATAATGTCCTAATGAAATGATGTCCGCCGGACATAGTAAATACTGTCCATAGACAATATTTACTTATTTTAATGTGTCCCGGACACAATTTACCTATGGAGTAATGTCCAAAGCTTCTGACATTCTTTTGTGCCTGTACTTAATCAAGTAATTTTAACTCTGTTTCATACAAATTTGTGTAGATTTTGAAGGTGATCTCATTTTATATCGGCAGTTTAGGAAATACTGGTTAAAATAAAAAAGTGAAACCCGAGAAGCATGGTATAAACCTGAATTCATTATTTCTAAATATATATATACATATTTCAAACATTTTTATTGATATTCAAACCAAAAGGATTGGATAACAGGCTAGGCCTATGTTTATCCTCTCCAAATACATGACGGAGGAGACAAGGCATACAAATAACATATACACAAGCACAATAAAACTCAAGCATGTCATCAGAAAATTATCAAAAATAAAATTTAAAAAAAACAACATACAACATGATAGAAACAAAGTAATGCTTGGTAGACTGGAAATATGTTTATGCTATTTGAATTAAAACTTTCGCAGTGATTTAATATTATAATTCTGTGAAAAACTGTCCAGACGGACACCATTTCACAGGACACTATTTTGGCTTACAACTGGACCATGTTAGTTCATTCTAGGTGAAGTTGATATACTGATTTAATGCAAAAGTTTCTTGAAGTAAGAAAGTAAATGGTTTGAAATTTTTGCAGATTTGTAGACAATTTATCTTAATGGAATAATTGTTGATATATTTATTGTACAGACTACAGTGTTTTATTTTAAGGATGCTCGCTGGTCATGTTTTCGTCTTTTTGTCAGATTTTCTGAATCCTCGGGTTTTATCCATTTCTTAAACATTAATTTTTTTGCCCATGAACCCCCACTTTTTCTTTTATAATTCAATCATATATTCCTTAAAATGGTATTTGACAAAATGTTATGAAATCCTTTTTATTTCTTTATACATTTTTGAGAGACTGAAGTTGCCAATGCAAAGACAATGACAAATCCAGAGAAAACCTATTTCCTGCAAATTTTCAAGGCTTTTTAGCTCTAAAATGAGCACATGAACCTATATTTTTTTCTTGCTTATTTGTTTACTATTCATATGTTCTCACAAACTAAAACACCTATTTCAAATCCTATTTATTTACTATAAGACCAGCGATTATCCTTAATCCTCATTTCGAATTCTGTGTCCAGAGTGGCCGAATCAGAAGACTGCTCAAGACCCAGAATTCCAAATGGGATTATGTTTATTTAGGATTGTGGTTACGTTTGATGAATATTAGACACTATTGTCTTTAGAACCATTTACATGTAGTGTTTGTCTTGTGGTGAGGGCTGTTGGTCCTTGTTGATATGATGATCAATCTTTAATTACTATGCTCATTTCGTCATATGTGATGGTCATTAATGCCTACAATATAACCGCAGAGTCAAGGCTTATAGAACCCTATAAAACTACTAAAATGATAAATTTAATTCTTATAATTACATTTTACATTTGACAAGAATGTATTTTAAAAAATATTCTGCATGGCATAGACATCACTCTCAACATGGGAGCATTTGTTGTAAAGAAATAATTTTGAAATTTTCCAAAATATGATCATTACATTTGATATCATATTAACTTTTTAAACCAAATTTATATTGGTTAATTTTTAATCTTTTTATTCAATAATTAATGTAAATTTGCACTGATACTGTTTAATCTAATAAATATATGTATATAAGTAGTGAAAAATCAATTTCAAAATAAAGACTAATGCTTTATATTTATATACATAGAGTTATTGGCCTTTGACAAAAAAAAATATATATTCAGTATTACTATCAAATAGATCAGTCATTGACATGACTTGAATATTTGTATAGAGAATGAAAACAGGGAATGTGTCAAAGAGACAACTACCCGACCAAAGAGCAGAAAACAACTCAATGCTACCAATGGGTCGAATCAGCCAAGCGAGAAATTGCCGCACCTGGAGGTTGGCTTCGTGTCTGCATGTAAAATTTTATGACATTTTCCAGTAAGTGCTATTAAAAGCAGAATGTCTCTGTTATAGAGAGCATTTGAAATTTCTCAATCAAAGATGATGTTTTGAAAAAAAAGATTTTAAGAGGGGGGCGGCAATAAAAAAGAATACAAAAAGACAGATTCTAAAAATTGGCGAAAAAGTCAAGAACAGTCCCATTGGTAGCCTTGAGCTGTTTTCTGCTTCTTTGACACATTCCCCGTTTCCATTCTCTATTCTATTAAAAATGTGTTGAGAAAAAGTTGGGCAAACATGTGCACTGAAAAAAGGGTGAATACTTGATCCCCCCCTTTGCAACCCCCCCAAAAAAAGTCTATAAATTATGATAAATATTAAATATAAATTTATGTAGATACATGTAGTAATACTTTTTTCATATTAAGATTCTGATATTAAAAGGTACTATGTTAGCAATGTCAGTAAACACAAGGGGCGCAACTGGGGAGAAACCCGAGTTTGTTTACATATACTGGTCCCAAAATAGGCTGGGAAAGGTTGTAAAGAAGCGGAATCCAGTTTTCAAATAACTTTCCCAAAAACAGCTCCACCTGGCGTTTACTGACATTGCTAACTATGTCAAGAAAATGTACATGTGTAAGTTCTAATGACTCTGGTAAAATGCAGAAAAATTAAGGGACGAGATCAAAAGTTCAATGTCGGATGAAAAACTTAATTCAAATAGTTTGGGGGTGGGTGGGGAGGAGGGGGTAAAAATCGCTGCAAGTTTTGTTATCCGACATCGATTTTCGGATATGGCAGTATTGGTCAATCAATTGGGGGTGGGGGTGGGGGGTCAGTGAAAAAACTATGTGAATTAAGTTTTTTTATCCTACATTGAACTTTTGATCTCGTCCCTAAGGCATGGTACATAGTAAATCTATTTTTTCATTTGCATATGTTATATTTTACATAACTATCACAGTGCTGGTTGAAAAAATACTGAATAAAAAAATAATAACATTGGGCCATAATTCATCTATTTATGGAGGCTTAACGACAAAATTTATGGGTTTTTTCACATACTTATTCATTTATTTATATGTGGATTAAAGGTTCAAAAATAAAATCTTTATGTCATAGCGTCATGCAACAATGATGTATAAGGTTATATGAGGGCATTACAGTGTATTATAGTAAAACTATCGTCATAGAAATATGATTACCACGTGAAGATATCACACATTCATGTTTTTTTTTCCTACGTGATGATTGTTTAAGAAATGATGATAATGTAATTGTAGAATAAGAAAACAACAAAATGTCCAGGCACGGAAGTTGTTCAGAATTATTCCACCAAGCAGGAAATTTATCATTATTAAAATTGTGGTTTGTGCACTTTTAATTTACCACGTCAGAATACATCAGTATTCAGTATTTTTTCAACCCAATGGTGTCAGTGAATCAAAATAACAGTAAAAAAAGCCAGTCCCTGGTTTCGCATAAAACAGCATCGCCTGTGTGTAACCAGCCAGCTATTCCTAATACATCCGAATACAGTTCACTTACTGAAGAAACTGTCCGATGTGTCCCATCTACAGTCAACCTTTCCCCAGCCGAAAAAGTCTCTTGTCCAAAGGTTTAAATTTCGTACCTACAACCTCTACTGCAGTCTTGCTCTGGGTTTCAAAGAGTCAACACCTTTTAATTTTATCATTATTTTTTACATACTCGTGATCAAGACCATTTTGGTCGTAACGTTGAGTATTTTTAACTTTTTAGTTTGTTGCTTTTTACGATTTTATATTTGGTTTTGTTCGACTTGTGTATTTCATACATTTTAGTCGTTTTACGCCCCTTTTGACAGCTCACCATTTCCATTTATTTTTCTTGTTATCTATTGTCGCATGAGCTGTTTAACAACATACTTAGTTTTTTGTTGCCAGTGTTGTTGTCATCATTAACTTTTCAATCTTCTCCTTTGAAACCACAGGACCAAATGGAACCAAACCTTACAGAGATGATCCTTGAAGGGTCTCTTTCAGATTTATAACCGATGATCCCCCCTGCCATCCAAGATAACCACCATAGCTGAAAAAAAATTTTAACATAGGATCCTACGTCTATGGGAAAATTCACTTAAAAATGTTCTTGTCTGAAATAAGCGAGCCAGTTGAAACCAACCATTGTAGCAATGGTCTTATGTCAAAACTATATCTGATGACCCTGCCAACCATGCAAGATGGCCACAACAGGTGCAAGAGTCGAACTTAGTTTAACATAAAGTGACTTAATTGGAAAATTCACTTAAAAATCTTCTTGTCTGAAACATGTGAGCCAGTTGGAACCCAACTGTACAGCTATGTTCCTTAGATCGATCTTGTCTGAAACATGTGAGCCATGGTGGGATCCCAACTGTACAGCAATGTACCTTAGATTGTCTGAAACCAATAAGCCAATTTGAACAAAAATTGGCAAAAATTTTATAAAGTCTTTAGTTTGCCTTCATTCAGAATTGTATTCAATGACCCAGACTTCCATCCAAAATAAACTTTGGGAAAACAGGTGAACTTAGGTAAAATTCACTGAAAGATCTAGTGTTATCTGAAATTACCAAGGCAATTGGAACCAAACTTTGCCATGTTTCACTTCAACTTGGATGCAGCTACATTTCTGTGAACTGTTAGCTTGTGAACTAGCACTCCGCATGTCTACCTAATACAAAGCAGGGTTCATATCCATATCAAAGCAACATGTTCTTGTCCTGATATGCATGTATTAATTGCCATTGGATATTTGTTTGTTTGTTTAGTTGGGGTTTTACGCCGTTTTCAGCACATTTGGCTATTTCGCGGCGGCCAGTTTTTATTGGTGGAGGAAGCCGGAGAGAACCACCGACCTTCGGTAGGAAAAATTGGCAATCCTTGTCAATTAAGATCGGAGTCGAACACACCCCACCACAGGTGAGATTCGAACTCACAACCTCAGCTTTGACAGGCTAGTGATCATTAGTTGTCATGACGAACTACCTAGACCACTTGGCCACCGAGGCCCCCATTGGATATTAACTCCACCCATCATTTCAAAAGTCTCACAATATAATTTATACTTAAGTTTGACTTTAAGTACACTATAAGGCCACACCAAATTGATTTAATTAATACATTGGATTACGCAGCTCCAACTCTCTATACCGCCTTGGTGGTCTCGTGGTAGCGTGCTCGCCCCGAGTGCGGAAGGTCGCGGGTTCGATCCCCGGCCGGGTCAAACCAAAGACATTAAAATTGGTATTTGCTGCTTCTCCGCCAAGCACGCGGCATCCAGGAGTAAGAGCAAAGACTGGTCGGCTCGGAGTCAGTATAATGTATCCGAGTGAGGTGATATGTCTTCCTGCGGACAGTTACCTCGTGAGCTAGCACAATCCGACTCAGCGTGTCGGTGTAGTATAAAGCAGGGATCATATTCATTATCATATCAACATGTTCTAGTCCTGATATGCACCTGGTTGCCACTGGACGTTAAACAATAATTAATCCATCCATCCATCCATCCAATTCTGTCTTCGTAAATTTTAAGAAATTTTTTTTTTGGCGATTCATTTTGCAAAAGTACTAAAATATCGCCCCAAATTCTCCATTTAAAAAAAATTATTCACCCGATCCTAAAATTTGGTAAAAAAAGATATTTTTTGCAAAATTTTAGTAAAAAAAATTGTGCCACACGTAAATCTGATCTTCGCCTAAAAAAATAAATAAAATTTAATTAGCTCGCTCACACCTATTCTTGCCATAAAAAATACAAAAAACTAAAATTCAATTTGATGTGGCCTAGAATGTTATTATTGAATTATTTATATTTTACATACATATTAATCTGTTAAAGATAGTACATGTATGGGAAAATTAAAAAAAAAAACATTTTCAAATAATATAAAATAGGTCTCTACAGAAAATTTTAATTTTTTTTTATCTTTTCCATAAAATTTTTGTAACACCCTTGTCATGAAATATGAGTCAATGAGGAAAACCCTTTTACAGAAAGATTCCCTACTTAATTCAGTATTCTAACGATTTACAATAGTAATTCAGTCAAACCAATATGTCACGATTTTTTCAAACTCAGAAACATTTAAACTTATCAATGATTTTAAAATTTCATTTATGTATAAGGTTTCAACTGTTGTGGTCAGAGATTAGCATAAGAATGTGACAATATCCTGTTCAGGTACGTCTTGTGGTTTTTATTGGAAAGTAGGTGGTTGGTGTGACGGATGGTGTACTTTCAATCCTTCTAATGTCCTAGATATTGACATTGAAAAAAGGAAATATAAGTAATTCATTTCCAGGTAAATATTTCACTGACATTTGTTTTCAAGGTAAATCATTTCATTGATGGCTATAACTGGTAAACATAAATTATCACGTACTTGTAAGTTTAATAACTTGTTTAAAGTTTTGTGTGAACAAGTAATCCAAATTTATTTTTCAGAGTGATAAATGATATTTTTGAAATTTTTCTATAAATTTTGTAATCATAAATATGTGTATTTTTTTTTATTAACTTTGTTTTTGTTTTTTTTTAAGTATTGTTATGAAGGAAAAAAGTTACAAATAATTGTAGAAAAATGAACCTTTTTGAGAAGAAAATTCTGTTTTTGATGAGTTAAATTATACAACTGAAAATATTTTTATAATGTAGATTGAATAATGAAATTTAAAACTACAGTCTACATGATAAAGATTAATTGACTGCTTTTATTTTTTGGTAGTGGGTAAGCATGTGGTGATGGGGGATTTTAAATAGAAACCATATAAATAAAAAATGGAGTTGGGGGGGGGGGGGGGGGGGGGGAGCGGCTCTTGTTTTGAGCCCATGCAGGACCAAAATAAAAATTCCAAAATGTGTATGATGGTCATGCACTGATGGTGTAGATTCATACATGTATGTGAAAATATTTTTTAGACTAAAAATGAAGAAGCTCCTGGGATACATGACCATGTGTATGAAATGGAATGTACCCAAACTTAAGAAATATAGATATCATTAAAAAGGAAAATTAGTTCTTTTATGATTACAAAACCATTATTTAAACCTTGTAATTTCTATGGTGACAGCTCAGTTTTGAACCAAACAATACTTTATTTGAAAAAAAAAAGTTTGGTGTACTTGATTAGTCTGAAAAATAAGGAGGCTCATGGATACTATACAGCAAAGGAAACGTCACATTTTTCAAAAGTTGTTTAAATATGGAAATAAACAAAGAAGATATTACTATTTAAAAGATGTGTGTTTTGATTAACATAAAACTTAAAAATAAATCACATTTAAATAGATTTTCAACATGAATGATTTTTGTCAGGTATTTGTCGCCTTTTGTTGGACCTGCTTTTCAATGAAAAATCTGAAAAAGAAATCCTCATGATTTTCAGGCATTGAAAATTTCTTTGATTGTTAGTATCTGTTTTGAAAGCAAAGCAATGCCATGTTTGAGTCCACAACAGAGAGATTAGGCCATAGGAAGATTGCCCCTGCTGGCGAAGCCGCTAGAGTTATTGCCAGTGACTTCAACTGTAGTGTCAGGACCATTACGTCTGCTTTAATGCTACAACACAACTAACAGCAACAATGCGGCCGACCACAGGTTACCACACCACACCAGCATTTCCAGGATCAAAGATCCCCTTCCTCCCATAAAAATCAAATGTTTGCTCCCTAATAGTATAAATTTCCATTGAGTTTCATGTGTTTTATTCAGTTGTAGAAAAAAATTAAGAAATAACACTGTATTAATTAAATTTGGAGTAATTATTTAATTTGGAATTTAACTAAATCATGGATTTCATGGATATAATCTTCACTTGGTCTGTGCGCCGCACAGGATTTATATACTTCACCTGGTCTGTGCACTGCACAGGATTTATAGTTTTCACCTGGTCTGTGCAACGCACAAGATTTATAGTCTTCACCTGGTCTTTGCGGCACACAGAATTTATATTCTTCACTTGGTCTGTTATAATCTACACTTGGTCTGTGCGACGCACAGGATTTATAGTCTTCACCTGGTCTTTGCGGCGCCCACAATTTATATTCTTCACTTGGTCTGTTCTCCGCACATGATGTTTTACTTTCCCCTGGTTTGTGCACCACACAGAATTTATATTCTTCACTTGGTCTGTGCAACATTTATCACCTGGTTCTGTGTGACGCACAGGATTTATATTCATCACTTGGTCTAGCTGTGTGCCTGCTCCAGATTTATATTCATCAGCTTGTCTGTGCGACGCACAGGATTTATATTTATTACTTGGTCTGTATTCCACATAGAATTTATTTACATAGTAACATGCTCTGATGTGTATTTTTTTTTGGAAAACTCTGATTTAATTAAATTCCGAATTAAATAATTACTCCAAATCTAATTAATACAGTATTAAATGGTAATCTTTTGTGAATTCATAATTGTTTCTCTGATGTTTGTTTAAAAAATAGTTTCCATAGTAACAGCTCAGTTTGTATTGTGTTATGAATTGATCCATTCATATTATGAAAACGGTGCTCTTCAATTTCATAAGATTTATTCAAGTGATGAATAAGCATTAAAGAAACATGAATGCAGTCATCTTTTCAATTGATAATTGTTCTGTTGACGAGTGTTTAAAAACTTGAAAGATAACATTTCAATGGTGTTCTGTCACACAATTGTATGAAACTGGATATTGAAGGAGGTTTGACATACTTTGAGAAGCCATATACATCTTGCTTGTCTTAGATTGTAGTATTGTGCAAATACAGTGTTTTTATGTTCTGATTTTTTCCCTATTGTATGCATGCTTACAATTGAAAAAAAATTCAATGAAAATGGGTTATATTTTGTTTAAGGAACAATGATTTAATGAAGGAAGGAGTTAACAAAATCAGAAAGGCAGACAACTTTCCGATCAGGCTGTTTATTAGAACTTTTTCATGTAAACATAGGGATTTGATGATCTCAAGAAGTAATCCACATATATCTCTTTAATTTTATGCCGTTATCTTACTAAATTGTTCCTTAACAAATTTATACAGGTAATTTTTTTTTCTTTTAAAAAAAAACAATTGTTCCTAATTCCATGAATTTCTATAACAGTTTTGTGTCCTTATTTGTAAAAAAAACTGATAAGTTAACTGGAAATTGAGATAACTTGTATAAAATATCATTTTATCTCTTAAATTAAAGTTGAATTTGATTTTTCAAAATATTTCCTTATTTTATTTTTTTTATTTATTATTTTTTAACTGATACTGAAAGTAGCAACTGAGCAGGTAATAAACCATATAAGAATTTATCTCACCAATTTAAATGACCATAACCGTAGGAGCATATATCTTATAACGTTCTGTAACTTGCACACAATTCTGAACATCTTTAAGTTAACAGACTGTCTTAAGTTTTTTAATTAACAAATATACAGTTATAGAAGTAATTTTTGCATGCATAATTTTGGGTAACCATTTACAATTTAGGATTGCTATTTGGAAATGCCAGAATCCACACATTATCCCTAGTCTCATTAGATTCTGCTCAGACTATAGGGGCCATCTTAAACATACAGTTTGGTCCAAGATTTTTTTCCTTGTTGAAGACCTCAATGTGAAAGGCTGTTCTTCTTGTTCAATGAGGAACCAGAGTGAGTTATCTTTTCCTAACCAATGTAGGTAAGGGAGGTAATTAAATTCTCTCCCTTTTGTCCTGAGGCTTAAAAGGGAGACAAATTTATTATCTCCCTTACCTACATTGGTTAGGAAAATATAACTCACTCTGGCTTCTCATTGTTGTCATGTCCTTTGAACAGTTTTGTTTCTAAAATTTAAGATAATAAATTTGTCTCCCTTTTAAGCCTCAGGACAAAAGGGAGAGAATTTAATTATCTCCCTTACCTTTGAACAGTTTTGTTTCTAAAATTTACTCGCTTGTATCCTTTCTTGCTTATAAAAGTATGATAAAGCCTTATGTTTCTTCATGTCTGCTTGAAATAGTGTAATCTGATGGTTACTGTGATTGAACAAAATTGTTTCCTCATGGCAGATGAAAATGTGATAGACAATATGGAGTTTAAAAGGGTATTTAGGTCTAAAATAATAAAAAGTGATCTTGCAATCAAACCCCTCTAAAATTGGGCCTAAATAATCCAAATAGTTATATGAGCCTTTCTAAACAAATATTTTTAATTACATATTTCCATTATATTTTATAGAAAAAAAAGAGAAAATTTCAAGAAAAAAATTCCTTCCCTAACCACCCTTCTATAAAAGCAAAGGTAGGCTAGTGTAATTACAAAATTCATTATGCCATCGGTTATTTCCGATAAAATCTCCCTTGATCCATTAATTTTATCCTAAATACTTGACCAAATGTCAGGAAATAATCCCGGGGAGTCGTTCCCTTTAACTAAAAAAAAAAAATAAAATGTATTATTATTTGTATTTAAATCCCCAGAAATTTTTGCCTTTTTATCTGGAATGAGGAAATTAGACCATATATCATATTTGGTTTTTGCTGATGATCGATAGTATAAAAGTTTAGACCAGTGATATCACTTTGTTTGGTCTGGTTAAAGTACAGTCAAACCTGCTTTAAAGGGTACTTCTATATAACAGATCACTGTCTACGTATGAAGGGATTTGTTCTGTTAAAATGTCCCTGTAATAAACAAAGCTTGTAAAATTAACCTCTATAAATAGGGCACCTGCTTATAATGGGCATTTTTCTATGGTCCCATGGGTGCCCTTTATACACAGGTTTGACTGTAGTATGAAAACAGAGGAAATGTGTAGTCAAAATAAAATTTATTTCACATAGACAATAGTAAACAAATTTTTTTTTTTAGTTTTGCCCTATGTATTGATAATACACTGTAATAGTCTACTTGACCCCAAGTGATCATAACTGTGTTCTGGCCTTACTTAAGTCGTATTAAGTAGGGGAACTTTAGATATATTACAGTCTCCTGGTACATTTCCATTTATAGATACCAATAATAATTCATAAATTCTTGTCAGGATTTTAATAAGAGGAGTGTGAAGGTGTGATTAATTTTCAACTGGATGAAACCTTGATGGTCATATATAATGCTCTCAGAAAAAGAAAGTACTTTTATACTGATTATAATGAAAACATACCAAAAACTTAGTTGTACATATTATGACTGCTTGCCACTTCACTGAAACCTGTGTGATGGAAACCCTGTGTAAAATGGAAACATATGTCTAAAGTGAACTCTCATATCAAAATGTAAAATGAACATTCTTTGGTAAATTAACCTGTGTATTATGGAAACCTAACTCCTGAGTCGGAATTTGAAATGAATATTTAAAAGAAATAATAAACCAGTGTTACTCAAACATCTATCTAATCTGAATAAAATATTATTGTTTCAAAGGGGTTCATTTTTGACAGGTTTTTGCTAATTTGACCAAGAATTAAAATCTGTAAATTAATCAAACCCTTTTTTTCTCACTTTGAAAACTTGGTATTAATTGATTGTAATATATTTAGCTGTATAAACCTGTGGTGAATAAAAATAATACCTTATGTAGGGTGATTGATGAATTTTGTTGCTTTTTTTAGACATATTTGTCAAATCTTACTGTAGATACACACAATATTGTACGGTGTACTGGTATATCATGTATGAAGTATAAACATATTATGATTGACTTTCACTATTTCATTGTGGGACCCTTTTTAAAAAATATTTTGGGGCTCACCATTTGGTGTGAGGTTCATACGGTTACTGGCTCCAGATAAAAAGTAAATCGGATTACAGGAAGGTCTGAACAATTACACGTCAATCTGTTAATACCATCCAATTGATACATTCAGAATTATTTTTGGTATCACAAATTTCAATATTTTGTTTTTTTAAATGAAATTATGGATGACCTTTTGACCCTTTTTATAACCAGAAAAAAAAATTACCCGGTCATGTCTGAAAATAGAAGGCTTTCTGGGTCCCTGGTTCAGATGAATATTTTCTGTATAGATTGGACTTTTCTTTTTGAAATATAGTTACAGATCAAGTTTCAGTTTCATGCTGATCGGATAATTATTGTGAGAGTTATTGCCTTTGGAAATAGGAATTATTGCCAAAATAATAGTTTTTCAGACTTTTTTTGCAAACCCTTTTACCAAGTGATCTTATTTTGGTATTTGAGCTCATAATGAGGAGATATAGATCAAGTTTGAGTTTCGCGTTGAGTGGATAATTATTGTGAGAGTTATGGCCCTTGAAAAATGGAATTATAGCCTAAATAATAGTTTTCAGGACTTTTTTAGCAAACGGTTTTAACAAATAATCTTATTTATGGTATGTAAGCTTATAATGATATGAGTTACAGATCAAATTTGAATTTTTCAATTTCATATTTTACGCTGATTGGATAATTATTGTGAGAGTTATACCCCTTGGAAATAAGAATAATTGGCAAAATATTAGTTTTCTGGATTTTCTTTTCAAACCCTTTTACCAATCTTTATTATTGGTATGTTAGCTTATAATGATGAGCTACCGAGCAAGCTGATAGGTAATTATTGTGTACCCCTTGAAAATATAGTTTCAGCATTTTTAGAAGTCACTCTGTCCATACATCTTCGTCCGATTCACATAATCCAGGAGATTTTGCATGTTTTCTCACAGCTCAAACCAGTAAGGGACATTGTATTGCCCAGCAATACTTTCATGATGCTTGTTAAATTCAAATTAAATGGTAAGAGTTGATATCAAACATTATCTAATTTTACGAGTTTTTATAGTTATTTCTCTTATGATTTTACAAAAATATTTGTTTGTGATTCAGTGTCCGGGCCACGGGAAATCATAGCGTTCATTTCTCTGTGACATCAAATATCGATATGCAAAGATGGCTTTCAAATATGGTCCCATCGTGTAGCAATATTATTGACCAATCAAAATATATGACTTTTCCTACACAATCATGCAATTACCAATCAAATTAGCAGATTTTTTATATCACACTCAGTACACCATGGGATACATATTAAATTTCCCTAACTGTCTTAGAGTGAGATATATAGAGAATAATACATGGCAAAATCCGTATCACACGCCGTATCATCCCGAGAAACCAATATCAGCCCGAGGGTTGATATTGGTCGAGCGTGATACGGCATGTGATACAGATTTTGTCAAAATAATTAATTGAAACAAAAATGCAAAATTTAGTTATCCTGTCACATTTTTTGCACACTTGCTGTAATAAAAAGCGATGGTTTGCATTTCGGCGCATTTATATTTCAAATGGGCTTAAAAAATATTTTATGTGGGCGAAAATTGATACTTCATGTGGCCGAAGAATGTTTATGTTTAAACAGTGTTTTTTGGGCACCTTTACCCCTTACGCTAGCCAGACTTAAAAAGAATGAATTTGGAATCCGCATCTGTCCAGACCAGGCCATGCACTAATGGTTTTATTACTAGTAAATCTCCATACAATATCGTTATTTTTAAAAATTATGTCTACACTGAACGTGTATACGTCGTATGTGAAGGATTTTTTCCTTTGTCTTTCTTAGTGACCACTACGTCCATCTTGTTTAAAAATTGGTTACAAATAAAATATAAACTTACCTATTGATACAGTTCTCAATCTGAGGACCACTATTTATACTACCTGTATTTGTAGCATTCATTCATTGATACAATTTTTAATTCTCATCTGCAATAAATTACCTGTAAATAAAAAAAAATGGCCATTTGAAATATGGGGTAGACTAGGATTTTGCAGCCAATGAAAAAAATATTTGTGCCCATTTGAAATCACAAATATTTTCAAAATGTACCCATATGCAATGCAGCCAATAAAAACAGACATCAAATCAATAAAAATGAACTCAATATTAATGTTGGTTTTATTGTTACGTATTTTTTTGTCTTTAAACAAATTTGAATATAGTGATAGTGATAATATTCTTTAAGAAGTAGTCGTGATAATGACTCTTAAGGATGAGGAAGTGGTGCACGCGTCAAGTATCTATTATATAATAAGAAAGTGCAAAGGTGCAGTAAAAATGTTGCATCATTATAACCCACTTAAACCAATACATACCTAATTCCGTGGTCATATATATTTTTAAAATGGGATTTTATTCAAAATTTCCAAATTTTTATGGTTTATAATGCAAATTTTGATGCAGATTTAGCATTTTTGTATATGAAATAAGTGTTAATTTACCATATTATTGATATTTTTCTTTTTTTATGAAATTGACATTTGTATTATATATATGATTTAAAATAAGTATGATATATTTATTTTTCTGTTACAGGATTCTGGATTTAAGTAAGAAAGAAGACAGAAAAGATTTGTTCCTTTGTGATATAAATAATGTAAGTCACTTTAAACAATATTTTAATTTCTTTTGGGATTATTTAAATTTATGGATTTTTTTCTTTTTCGTCCAAATTAAAAATGATAAAAAGCAGTATTCTGCTTTTAAAATTTCATGAAATTTATATGCACTGAATTTTTGTGTGTGTGTGTGTGTGCATGTGTCTAACAGAAATTAATTAGGGTAATACTATCTTTGATTTTTTGTAATTATTTGTTAGACAGATGAAAGAAAAAATGGAATAAAAATTTCATAATTAAAGGTAATTTTCACTTTTACTTTAATAGCTTGTAATATTTCATTTTAAGTTGAAAGATGTTTGTCATAAAGTGGGATACATCAGGAAAGAAATATCCTAATAAGGCTCTGTAACTTTTGAACTATTGATTTTGGAGATAAATATAGTCATTGAGGTGTAGGTCAAGGTCACATAGACCTACTACTTTAAAGAAAATGAAGTTTCCAGAAAAAAGAAATTGATTTTTTAGCTCACCTGACCCAAAGCGTCAAGTGAGCTCTTCTCATCACTTGGTTCCATCATCCGTCGTTGTCCGTTAATGTTTTACAAACATCTTCTCTGAAACTACTGGGCCAAATGGAACCAAACTTGGCCACAAGCATCATTAGGGTATCTAGTATAAAAAAATATTTCTGATGACCCCGCCTGCCAACCAAAATGGCTGACATGGCTAAAAATAGAAAATAGGGGTAAGTTGCAGTTTATGTCTTATATCTCAAAAACTAAATGATTTAGAGTAAAACTGACAGGGGTAAGTAAATATGTTCATCAGATCAAGTTGCCATGAAATTTTCAGACAAATCGGTCAACCCTTTGTAGGATTATTGCCCTTGAATTGTTAATTTTTAGGAAATTTTGCAGTTTTAGGTTATTATCTTGAATATTATTATAGATAAAGAAAAATTGTAAACAGCAAAAAGTAAGATCTAAAAATAAATCAGCATTACCAAAATCATTGATTGACCCCTTAAAGGAGTTTTTGCCCTTTAAAGACGGCATCCGGTGTAAAATTTCCTTTAAAGATCTTCTCCTCTGAAACCACTTGGCCAATTGGGACTAAACATAGATGGAATGGTCATTGGGTGGCCCCTTGCAAATCTATGTCCTGATTTCCGGCAGCAAGTTAAAATAGAAAAAAAGGGGGATGAATTTCAAAAATCTTCTATGAAACTTATTACAAGGCCAATTGAAACCAAACTTGGCAGTAATGGTCCTTAGGATGTTCTCTTTCAGAAGTGTGTCCGATGATGCAGATTGTTAACCAAGATGGCCGCCACAGCCAAACTTAGTTTAACATAGGACCTGATAGGTAAATTCATTTAAAAATCTTCTCGTCTGAAACCACTAAGTCAATTAGAGCTAGACTTGGTAGCTATGATGGTTCTAAGATGGTCCTCTTCCAGAATTGTGTCCAATGACCCGGACGTTAAACAAAGATGACCGCCATGACCGAACTTAGTTTAAAGTAGGGCTCTATGGGAAAATTCATTGAAAAATCTTCTTGTCTGAAACCACTTGAGCAATTGGAACCAGACTTGGAAGCAATGGTCCTTAGGAGGTCCTCTTTCAGAAATATGTCCGATTTCATGGACTGTGAACCAAGATGGCCACCACAGCCAAAGTTAGTTTAACATTGGACCCTATGGAAAATTCACTCAAAAATCTTATTTTTTCTGAAAACACTAAGCAAATTAGAACTAGACTTGGTAGCAATGGTGCTTATAAGATGGTTCTCTTTGTGAATTGTGTTTGATGACCAGGACTGTCAACCAAGATGGCCACCACAGATAAATTTAGTTTAACATAGGGCCTATAGGAAAATTAATTAAAAAATCTTGTCTGAAACCACTTGACCAATTGGAACCAGACTTGGCAGCAGTGGTCCTTAGAAGGTCATCTTTCAGATGGATGTCCGATTTCAAGGACTGTGAACCAAGATGGCCACCACAGCCAATTGGAAATTCACTCAAAAATTTACTCGTCTGAAACTACTGAGCCAATTGGAACTAAACTTTGGTCCTTAGATGGTCCTCTTTCAGAATTGTGTCAAATCACCCGGATTGTCAACCAAGATGGCTCCCACAACTGACCTTAGTTTGATATAGGATTCTATGGGAAAATTCATTTAAAAATCTTCTTTTCTGAAACCATTTAGCCAGTTGGAACAAGACTTAGCATTAATGGTCCTTAGATGGTTCTCTTTTAGAATTGTGTCTATTGACCTGGACTGTCAACCAAGGTGGCTGCCACAGCCGAACTTAGTTTAACATAGAACCCTATAAAAAAACCAGTTAAAATGACTGCAACACTTAAATTTTTGGTCCTGCTCAAGGTGAAAAGTTAAATCCATGTGAGCAATACAGGCTCTTAAAAAGTGGTTTCTCATATTAAATTAGATTAAATATTTTGAAATAAAGATAAACACAGTGTCTATTGCTTTTGAGGTCATTGTGTCACATTTAAGGTCACAGACATAACAGGTTCAAGACAATTAATGAACTATATTTTTTGTCCACAAATACACTGTTTTTTTTATAGCTGCTCATTTAAATTATTGGTAGAATGTTCAAAATTTGTTTTAAAAAGTCTGAATGATCAGTATTGATTTGGTAAGATGCAAATTTTTTCAAGGTCGGCTAATGAAATTAGTATAAATTCAGCTACACCTAGGAGAAAAATATCTTTTTTCAAAATTTAAATATTATGACAAGTATAATCTTTGCACATAAGAAGATTTTTAAGTTTGAGCTGGTGCAAATTTTTTTGGATTAAATTTTATTTTGATATAAAATGCACTGTTAAATCAATTATTGTCTGGGAGCAGACATGAAATTTATTAGAGTCATCAATGGTTTTCTTCAGATTTTAAAAATATAAGTACATAACTCAAGGAAAAAAAAGACCCATAAATTTATTTTGCCATTTTTCCATTTAATTGATTATAAATTGTGAGGAACTACTGATATGGGGTGAAGTTAAAAATCAAAACAATCAAGTATATAAATTTAAACAACAACCGTCCATTACTTAAAACATTGTTGTAGTGTGATCTATTTTCATTATTTTGAAGTTTTTAAAATTTTAAAACTTTTTTCTGGCTGCACACAGGTATTGAACACCAGAGACATTTAGGACTACTTTGAGACGTGAGATATTATGCACATGTTCAAATATAGTTTACTATTATATATAATTAATTAACCATTTAATGAAATTTTCTGATATGATGTCCAATATAATAACCAGTATAATAACTGTATATAATATTACTATAATTTGTGTAGAATTATTACATGAGGTAATTTAATACATTCCACAAATAACGTCTGTTTATATTTACAGAACACCTGTATTTACCTGTCATACACAAAAGTATGGAGAAGACCCTTGGATTTATCTTGTTGTCTTTAGTTGCAGTTGCATATGCAGGTATGTTAATTAGGATAATTAATTAATCAACATATTCATAGAACATTTAGTTTAGATATTTTTTCATGGAATTTAAGAAAATAAAATAAAGCAAAAATTTTATGGATGCATGACTTTTTAGTTAAAAGCTTTCTGTTTGATTTGACATGTGAATTACCCTCGGGCTATCTTTTAGATTTATCTAGATGTTTAGACATAAATTTGCAAGCTAAATGGATGAAAATTAAATAAATTATATTTGTTCCATATCTTAGTCCTGATTGTTAAAAGCATCATAACCTGATAAAAATTGTTATTCACGACATAAACTTTGTAACCTTTATGGGTGAATTATTGAGTGTATAATTGTAAATGGTTTACTGTTTAGAAAAAAAATAACTGTCTTTTTAGCTCATCTGGCCAAAGGCCATGTGAGCTTTTGTCATCACTTGGTGTCTGTCCATCTGTTAACTTTTCACATTTTAATTTTCTTCTCTGAAATCGCTGGGCCAAATGGAATGAAACTTGACAGGAAGCATCTATGGGAGGTCCTTTACAAAATTTCCCCTT
Organism: Mytilisepta virgata; assembly: GCA_028015205.1. Classification (NCBI taxonomy): domain Eukaryota; kingdom Metazoa; phylum Mollusca; class Bivalvia; order Mytilida; family Mytilidae; genus Mytilisepta; species Mytilisepta virgata. Next base: position 1,704,057 of record JAPWFG010000023.1, read on the forward strand.
TCCGTCCTGATCGGGTTACAAACATGGCCACCATAGAAAATGCTTGTTTTTTATTGGTTGATTTAAAAAAAAAATTTCTGTGGAACTGCTTGGCCAAATGGAATGGAACCTGACAAGAGAAGCATCTGTGGGAGGTTTTTACAAAGTTTTCTCATTTTGTCCAGATCATGCGACAAACATGGCCACCATGGGCAATTCTTGTTTCTGCCAGGGTAGTGATACAGGGTAAGCTCTCTGAGCCTCTAGTTAGGATTGTTGAATAGGAAACACGTATGTGACAAAGTGAGATTTTGTGATATTTTTTTTTCAGGAATTTTGAGAGGCTGTCCAGTTTCTGGATATGCCATAACTTGCTTAAGGGATGTTAAACCCTTAAGTTTTTAAAATAAAACTTCTGTCTTGTGCATCCCCAACGAAATGGACGAAATGTGCACATCTTGTGCATCAAAATTTGTATCAAAGAATTAATCTAATAGTTCAGCATTTCTTTAATATAATTGTTAACGTTTAAAATTCAGAAAGTGGAACAAGAAAATAATTTATGTACGAAGTTTCTACTTTCATCAATCAAGAACTTCATTATTATGGAAATCTTCTTTAGATTTTCATGCAGTGTAGCTTTATATAGTTGAAAAATCAGATTAAAGTCTGGTGACCTATCTATGTTGATACTATCTTGTCATACGGCTATATATATTATTATGTTCAGATCATTTATACGTCTTGTATTATACACAGTGAACAAAGAATTTTTATGAATGGAGATATTAAAATATAATTGGGGTTTTATATAATTGTGAACTTAAGTAGCATATAAATTGAAAATTATGCAGTAAGAGGTTAAATTTATCTAAAAGATACATATCTGTTTGAACTTTTCATTATATATACCGTTTTCACTAAAGATCACTACAAATGTATATCATTAAAATATTTGCACCTAAGGAATGATATAGTGATATAATGCACATGGCTTCGCAGGTATTCAGCTAAAATAATTACAGTCAAACCTGCTTTAAAGGGCACCTCTATAGAGCAAATCACTGTCTATAAAGGGCACTGTGAAAAAAAAGTCCATGTCATGTACAAAGCTTGTAGAATTAACCTCTATATAAAGGGTACCTGCTCATTAAGGTGCCCTTTATACACGTTTGACTAATTTTTCAGAAAACTTTAGTTAGCCTTTTTCTATAAAAAAAATTTTAAACTCATAATTGTTACAAGACCGATTAAACTTCTAAGAGGGGTGCAAGAGGAGAAGTAGGAAAAGACTTTGGATGCCTTTTTTTAGCTTCCTTCTGTTTTTTAGCTGATTGGTACTGGTAATTTGCTTCAGATTCCTCTTGTCTCAATCTTCTATTATGTGTTTGATTTAGACAGAGTTAACAGTTTGGTGAACTGTTAAAAAACATATATGTCATCTCTATCACTACCAAACTTAATATACAGGTCAGGTGACAAGTGGTTTGTGATTTATTTACAAAATACGTCTTTGAGGTGTATCATTTTCATATTATTTGAATTAGTGATTTAAAATTTGTCAATTGATGGGTAATTAAAGGTATGTTTGTGAAGAATATTTACTGTTCTGTGATTTAAGATATGTGAAGGTTAAAAATAGGTCATACCAAACTTTACACTTAAGGTTTAAAAATATATATTTAATTGTACAATGAACTGGTTTTTATAATTATATCGTAGTTATGAGATTTTTGCATGCAGAGAAGCGTCAAAATTAAATTTCATACAATTACAGTTTTAATTAAAATTTGCAGATCATTAGCATGCAAAATTCAAAAAAGGCCATGCACAGATACTGAAAAATGTTTTGTTTTTTTTAGGATCTAAGATCACGTTCTTGCGTCCTATAAAGTCAAATGGCTGCTTCCTAACATTAAATGGCAGAAAATGTGTATATTTTTTGGTATATTGAATTTAAATCCATCACACTTGTTTAAATAACTGCATGTAAGTCTGATTTGGATTTGAAAACACAAATGATTTCCTTATCGTTATGATTATGTAACTTTCATTTTAATGTATGCTAATGTATGTATGAGTTCAGGGCTATTAAATAAAATATGGTTTGTTTGCTCCTGCCACACCTTGAAAAAATCCCTGTTAAACAAAAATATTTTATTATAGGGAGCAAATATTTGATTTTTATGGGGGAATAGGATTAAATTTAAAATAAAAAAAGGCAGGACCAGAATTCTGGAAAAATAAAAAGCCTGGGGATCACGTTAGGTGTGAAAAAATGCAGGACCTGTGTCAATCAGGAATTTTTTTGTATAAATGGAGAAAAAATCCAGGACCTAAATCTTGGCGAAAAAAATAAGCAGGATTACCGGTAAACATTTCACCCGTGCTCCCCATAAAAATCAAATGGTTGCTCCCTTATTTTATTGTTGTTTTCTTTTTATATAATTTAAATTTTTTGTTTAGTGACAATTTTTGCTTTAAAAAAATAAAATAATTTAACTATCTACCTTTCTTTCCCTTGCTTAAGGAAGGAAAGGTTTGGGGAAACAAAAAATAATTTAATTTATGCCCTATTTCTAAGAACTGATACATGAAATATAAAACTATTCTAAGTGGAATGGATTTTCTCAAATTAACAAATTTACTTTTGATTGGTAAATCGATTTTATAACTAAGTTTTGACAAAAAAAATTAAAAGATAGAATCTATTATCAGCTTTGCACATATGATAAAAAGCCATAGTTGTTCTGGAATTAAATTTTCAAATAGCTCCTGAAGGTAATTCTAAATTATTTTAACACAATCTCGATTATCTGAACTGGGTGAAAAATGTGACCCAGTTGATTGTGTTAAAAAATGAATTCCCTTCAGAAAACTACTGTAAATGTAATTTTGAAACCACCGAAGTGTGTCCTCTGGGATTTAGTTATTAGTAGCTTGACATGAAATACAGTGAAAATAGTACTTATTCAAAACAATTTGTTTAATTTAACTTTACATTGATAGACTTAACTAAGTTTTTTTTCCAGAGAATTAACCTGATTATTTTTCTGTAAACACGGTGATGCTCTGTCATTCAGAAATTACAGCGCAAAAGTTTTTCGTCAAAAACTGGATAAAATGTCACATTGTTATATCATGTATGAATTATTATCCATCATAAACGGAGAAAACAAAATAATAACATGATTAATGATCTTATTGGACATTGGGTCATCGTTATTGTATTTCTCGACTTTGAAATGGGAAATCTGAAAAAGATAAATTGTCGTTAGGTCAAACCTACAGGGACCAGCAAATTTCTATTGACCTAGATTGAAAACATGAAGAGTAAATTTGTATAGATATTAGGCCAGTTCAAGTTAATTGACAGATTATCATCCCAGCCCGCCCCTCGAAAAAATCAGACCACCCAATATTTTTTTTGATTTTTCAACAATATGAAGTTCAGAAATTTTTTGTGTTGGTTTCCTCTAAAATCGTTGTTTATTTCATTGCGACTATCAATTAACCTGAATTTGCCTTACTATAGGATTTAACAGTCATTTTTAAAATAATTTATTAAATTAAAGTAATTTATTGGACTAAGAGACTTTTATGATTTGTTTGTGAGTGACCAATGGTCAATTTTATACACCAATAAATTTCATTAAAAATGTGTTTAATCCTTATTATACCCCCCGCAAACTTTGTTTGCGGGGGTATATAGGAATCACCTTGTCCGTCCGTCTGTCCATATATCTTGTAAGCGCAACTCCTCCTAGACTGCTTAATGGATTTCAACGAAACTTTACAGAAAGGAAGTACATCATCCAAAAATGTGCATGAAGAAAAATCTTTGCTTTCTTATATCACACAAGGGAGATAATTGGACTTCAAAGCAGGGGGTATCCTTTGTGAGCTTTGTACATCTAGTATTTCCTTGGATTTGAGGAAAATAATTTCGCCACTCAGAACCTCAATAACACATTAATTGTGTATTTGTTCCTCTATATTGGCTGGCGTATGAATACGTATGTCAGCTGGTTAGCAAATATGTGACTTCAATTTATTTTTTGTAGTGAAAACTTTTATTTACTAGATGAATGAATGTAACACGTTTATTAAATTTTACTGTGTAAGCAAAATGAGAATAAATATCTTCAACTTGGATCCAAGTCCTTGAATATTAATGCCGCCATCTTTCTTACATTCGTTAAGAAAAGTAGTTTTATCCAAAAATAAATAACTTCAAAAACTTCTACTGGAAGCCTTCTTGACCAATCATATGAACGTATTCCCAATTATTGTAAATTATATCATACAGTTTATTTCTTATAAAATTTGAATTTAAATGTGCTTAAGGACGAATTCTTCTGATGTTGAAGTCTTGTTGAAATCTCGTTCGGGAATTATTTCCAAAACATGTGATACAAGTGAAAAATATTAATGAATTCAAAAAATATTATAATCCAACTAAACTCTGTGAAAAAAATTATGTTAACTTACAATAAGTAGTTTTTGAGTAACAAAATTTTTAAAATTTATAATCTGGTCAGTGTCATCAGCCAAAATATTGAGACAATGGGTGAGGGGTATAAAGAAATGATTTTACCAAAAATATGTAAATCCCATATCAATTGTTTCTTTTTAAAAATTTTTAATATGCATTTTTTCAATCATTTATAACAAAGAAGTTGAAATTGTATGCTCTTTGTTTTAAAAAAATGAGAAAAACCCCAAATTTACTAAATTGACTACATGGTCATTTTGACACAAAAAAAAAACCCAAAATTTTATAAAACTTTCTTATATTAACACCTACCTATAGTTTTTTTTTAAGTTAAATTTATTTAGATGGGTCCACTTCATCTTTAGGGAAAGTATGAAAAAAAGTTTAATTGTTGAACTGTGATTTTTTTCATGATAATAGCCAAAAAAATGGGTAAAAATTGATGAAAAATGGGAAAATCATCAAAAATGGGGTACTTTCAAATGACCGTAGCAAAAAAAGAAGTCCATGACCATATGATTTTTTCTTCATAAATGACTTTCTTACAGTCATATACACCCAAAAATCAGTTTAAGAAAAAAAGTTTAATACTAGAAATTATTGGTTCCTCAGAGGTTTACATCCTTAAACGTTGAATATCTCAAATGTTTATTTAAAATGTAATTAAAAAGTATTGAAACTGCCTTTTGTTTCCAATAGAGCAAAAAAAAAAAATATGTGAGTTTACTGTCACACGCTGAAAAAAAATAGGGTCGGTAAGTCAATTTTTTTTTTAAGGGCTCATTCAAACAGGTAAAAGAAAACTGACAAAGTAAATTTCAAAAAATTAAAAAAAGTTAGGGTCGTGACAATAAAATTAGGGTTGGTCAGGTGACTGTAAACACAAATATTTTTTTTTTAGCCTTGTCGTAATGAATGATTGTCTTTTCCACTGCTGAAATGAACCAAATACATGTATTTTACGAGAGTTGATAATTTTGTGTGCATTTCACTGATTTTGGCATCATATATGACATCACCTGTCACAAACAAATGCAAAATTTTAGAATGTGCAAGTTCTGTGTTCAAAAGTTTGATCCAAGTTGACTTTTTAAGACATACCGAATTAGTATTATAAAATAGAGTACAGAATAGAAACGAAGTATTTCATGAAGAAATCAGTTGCCGAATTATGCGAGACCCTCAGTAATAAAATTCTGTATAAATTTCAGTTTGAACTTCTTGAATATTTTGTGCAATTAATTAGATATTTTAGAATTTTCCATTTTCTCATTTCAAAAATTACACAGAATATGTTCTCTTTAAATTGAGTAAACAAATGGTAACGTAACATTTCCATTGCCTAGTGAATGAATTTAGATGGTAGCCATATTTGTTCATTTTTGTTCTTATGTCAGAATGTAAATCGACTGGTGTTTCAGTTAAGGAAATGTTAATAGTCTGTAGATACACTCCATTATAAATGTGCATATTTATAAGCATGTAACTTGATATAGGGGTTATAAAAAAGGATCTTACATGAAAGGATTCTGGAAAAAATAGTTCATTCACTGTTTACATTATAAACAATTGACTGGAAATGTTTGTTTTATGCCTTAAGATAAAAAACAGATTTACCTTTTATCTTCTTAAGGCCGAGATAAGGAAAGTCTGTGTTTCTAGTCTAGTAATAAATTTAGGGTCAGTAGGTAGTTAAAATATTTTTATTTTTCTAGATTTTTCTAGAAATTCTAACTGGTTTCTATAGGTGAAAATTCTGACTTAAAGAGCCTCACTCGGTTCACGTTATAAAAGGTATCATATTAACAGTGAGTTAACCCATATCACGTTGACACTGCACATGATTAAATTTATCCACAATACTTGGCATAGTGCTAGCATGAATATTCCCTATTTGGAGATGTTGGAGTTGTAAAAAATTACTTATGTTTCTTTCTGAAATTAGTGAATTCGGAAAGGCTTTCATCATACATTGAAAAATGTGAGAAAATATATCCAAAAATATGTCACTATTGTGTACGGAGAATATAGTTCGGAAGAAAAAATATGTTGCATGAAAACAACAATTTTTACATTGATTTCTTTCTCCAAAGAGCAGATAACTCCACAAATGGGAGACAACTCATATATACCAAAAATGGGGAATAGAAAGTTACATGAATTAGGTATCTGGACCATAATAGATCATGATAATAAATTTTATTTTTTTGTCTTATAAAATAAATTAAACATAAAATTTAATGCAGAAAATGCATGTGTATATCTTTTCCAAGTTCAAACCCCTTTCGTTGTTTTTATGCACTGTCTCTATGAACTTAAGTTAGGTATAAAGCATTTCCGAAGTTTGCCGAGGTCATTAAAATTACATTGTCTGTAATATACGGGATATTTGTTGTAATCACATGCCCATCTATGGTCCAAATACCGTAATCCGATAAAGTTGAACTGGATTAACTTAGTAACCACATTGTGAACTTGGCCTAATATAATATTACACCATGGGGTTCACAATGGGGTTATTGCTTATTAGTAATGTCCCAAAAAAGGTTCATGATGCAATGAAAATTATTTTCGACACAATATATCAGGTACATGTTGTAATAATTTCTAACCTCATTTCAGGAGATTTTGTTAATTGGTGAGGACTTTAGACTTCATATAACGATATGTCATAATTTTTCCATGGAGTTTTTACTCAGTTTATCAAATATAAATTTTCACCAGAATGACCCTATGAATATCAGGAAAATCATGCCTCAACACTTGAGGTTATGTTTAATGCAAGATTTATTTTATTTGGTTATTCTCACAAATTAAGATAAATGGTGTTTGTATATGGCAAGCTGTTTTACTATTTATTCTAACTTCAAGATATCTAATAAACTTTATAAGATATCTCATATAGTTTATAAGACATCTCATATAATTTTCTTTATAAAATATCTTATAAATTATATGAGATATCTTATAAACTATATGAGATATCTTATAAAGTATATAAGATATCTTATAAAGTTTATAAGATATCTTATAAAAACTAGAATATATAAGATATCTCATATATTATATGAGATATCTTATATATTATATGAGATATCTTGAAGTTAGAATAAATAGTAAAATGGCTTACCATATTTGTCTTTGTTTCAGGAAATCTATGTTGTTCTTACCCTTGTCAGCATGGAGGTGTATGTTTAACTCGAGGGAATGATAAATATATGTGTGATTGTACAGGTACAGAGTATTATGGGAAAAATTGTGAAACACGTAAGTATAGTGTCACTTTCTAATTGTCTGTTTGGCCAGTTTGCCTGTTCATATTTATTGTACAAAATGACTATCACTTTGTTTAGAATGTACGAAAGCAAAACCCAGTTAAAAAATTTCGTCAAAAAAGTATCGATGTCTTTTGATGTAGATCATTCTGTATCTAGTTATCAGCATGGTAATTGGATACAGTTTTTATATGACTGCAAATATAAATTTGCAGTTGTATTATGGTATGAGCCTGTCAATGGGTATTTTTTGTTTTAATTCTCCTTCGATGAGTACTCTCAGTAGTCTGTCCTCAGATTTTTCGTATGTTTTACTGTTTTTGAGATATAAGGGGTTAAAGGGGCTTAAAAGCATAGTGGCTGGATATGTAGATTTTAAAATTTTTTTTTCATCTGGTTTTTGTAGAATTTCCGATATTACTGTGTAATGCATAATATAGTATCCCAAATTTTATTGGATCAACCATTAGAGTCAATTGTTCATCTGTCGACATGTTTGGGTCGTATTATGCTACGCTTAACAAAGCCCTTTTATTAATTTCTTGCAAATCATTCTATAAGTCTGTTCAAGAATTATTTCTATATGATAATTTTTTTAGCCCACCTTGTTCAAAGGGCTGTATGAGCTATTGTCATCACTTGGCTTCCGTCATCCTTCGTCGTCGCAAACTTCCCAATTGTGCACCTTCCTCTGAAACCATTGGGGCAATTGGAACAAAACTTGGCAGCAATAGTCTTCAGGTGTTCCTCTTTCAGAATTATATCTGATGACCTCGCCCGTCATCCAAGATGGCCCCCAGAGCCGAACTTAATTTAACATAGGACCCTATGGGAAATTTACATAAAGATCTTCTTGTCTGAAACAACTTGGCCAATTGGAACAAACCTTGGCAGTTATGGTCCTTAGATGGTCCTCTTTCAGAGTATCTGATGATTGCGCCCCATCCTCCAAGATGGCAACCAGAGCCGAACATAGTTTAGCATAGGACCCTATGGGAAATTTACTTAAAGATCTTTTTGTCTGAAACCACTAGGCCAATTGGAACAAAACTTGACAGCAATGGTCCTTAGTTAGTTCTCTTTCAGAATTTTATCTGATGACCCTGTCTACCATCAAATATGGCTGCCAGAGCGGAACTTAGTTTAACATAGGACCTAATGGGAAAGTTCAATGAATGATCTTTTTGTTTGAAACCAGTGAGCCAATCGACAGCAATGTTCCGGGCTGCCAGTCAAGATGGACATAGTCCAGGTGAGTGATACAGGCTCCTGGGAGCCTCTAGTTGCATTTCCAACCTACTTGATAATGCAGAAATAGATATAACATGAAATTATTGATACCAATTGTGCACTTTTCAATTTATTGAACTGGTTCTCGTCCTGAAGAAGCATGAAATATTTGCTACTGGATGTTAAGCAACAATCAATCAATCAATCAATCAATCAATCAATCTATCTTGATATGTATTTTTAAGTATCAATTTAGATATATATTTCAATCACAGCATCTGGTTGTATGTTGTAATTTGGTGTGCAACAGCAAAATCATTTAAATTTTGAAATGTAACCAAAAATAAGACCAAAAAAGTGGTCAGATTTCAAGAAATATAAACGATGCAAAAAAAAATGACTTGACAATATAAGCCACATAGAATTAAGTGTAAATTCTGAAATTATTGGGGCCATTTATTATTTTGAACAATTAATCACAATAATCCACATAATCCACAATAATATGATATTAGTTACAGTTATCTGAGCTCCAAGTTGCTCTGTCCGGTGATGATGAGGTCTTCATTCTTTCACATTTCATTTTAGAATTTATGGTATCTCATTTTGAAATCGGGGCCTCGGTGGCCAAGTGGTCTAGGTAGTTGGTCATGACTACTAATGATCACTAGCCTGTCAACACTGTGGTTGCGAGTTTGAATCTCGCCTGTGGCGGGGTATGTTCGACTCCGATGTAAATTGACAAGGATTGCAAATTTTCCTACCGAAGGTCAGTGGTTCTCTCCGGGTACTCCGGCTTCCTCCACTAATAAAAACTGGCCGCCGCGAAATAGCCAAATGTGCTGAAAATGGCATAAAACCCCAACTAAACAAACAAACAAACTAAATTTGAAATCCTGTAAACCACTCCTTATAAATATAAAACCTGTGTGTCATGCATATTACATAATACTGTCACTTCAATTTAAAATGGATCATGGAAACAAATAATGGAGAAAATGCACACTTAATCCACAGAAGAATACATCACACACAAACTGACATGAAAGATTGATCAATATTACAATGGTTTTTAAAAAATTCATCTCATCTTACAAGTGCAAAACTGGAGAATACAAACATTATTATAAAAAAATTACAAACACTGTTCAGTGTCTGTATCATTAATTCAGACTATCCTGTATCTCTCTTTTTTCAATGTTTGTATTTTGTGCTCTTTTATATAATTTTTAGTCCGAGGATGGGGTTAATTTATCAATATGTAAATTTTTTATCTCTCCTGTTATTCATTTTGTTCTTTATATTCCCAAATAATTAAAAGTCCAGAGTCCTCTTCACTTAGTTCTTAATTATGAACCGAATTTATTCACTTGTGATGATGTTGATTGATGCATTATAAAATATCGGCAAAAGAATACCTAAGCAACAAAACAGCGGGAAAAGTCCACAAATTCAAAGTCCAAGGAAAAGACAAAGTCATGAGAATGGAATGGAACACAACAAACAAACGCGACACGGATACATATATAACTAAAAGAATAAAAAAATTTAAAAACTTATAATAAACTAAAAGACTAAAGACAGCACAGAAACTATAAAATGATCTTTTCATTTCATGAGAGATCACATTTATTCTTCCAAAAATCACTAAACTAACTATTTATTAATAAATCTTTGTTCATTTTACAAAGTATTAAAAAAAATTTTTCTCATCTTCAGATTTATACATTACAAGGAATCTACAGGAATACTAGACTATATTTAATAATATGATCGCTATTTATTTTGCGATTCATTTTTGTCTCGCCTGAGAAGAAAAGTTATAGGTTAAAAACTTTAAATAACTTTGTACATATAATACCTACAATTAAGATTTATGGTCCACTAGATAGCTTATCCTATAAGGTTTGCCACAGTATACTTTTCTTGTGACCCTGACCTCATTTTCATGGTTCACTGCATAAACATGAATGTAAAATCTGCGTACAAGTTTTGTGGTTAAATCCACTTCTCAGCAACTGTAATATCTAGGCCAACCGTATTTGGCCTATAGATAGTTCTTAGTAGGTACATGCCAGTCTGACACCTGACTTGGGACCTTGATCTCAATTTCATGGATAGGTGACCTGTGTCACATTTTCACAATTTAGTCCATTTCTTGGCAACTGTAATACTTAAGCCAACCACATATGGTCAATAGATAGTTCTTAGTGAGTACATGCCAGTCTTACACCTGTCTCTGGACCTTGACCTCAATTTCTTGTTTGAGTGACTTGTGTTACATTTCTTAGATTAAGTCCATTTCTCAGCAACTGTATTACCTAGGCCCATCATATTTGGTCTATAGATAGTTCTTAGCCGATACATACCAGTCTAACACTGAGCTGAATTTGACCTGAATTTCATGCTTGAGTGACTTAATATACATTTTCTTGATTTAGTCTATTTGTCAGCAACTGTACTACATTTGTAACTAGACCCACAGTATTTGGTTGATAGAAGTTCTTAGTGGGTATATACCACTTTAATAACATCTGAAACCTTACTTTTGACCTCTATTTCATGCTTGAATGACTTGTTTCACGTTTTGGGTTAATATCCATTTCTCAGCAACTGCAATACATAGACCAAACATATTTGGTCTATAGATAGTGCTTGGTGGGTACATGGCTGTCTGAGACCTTGACTTGAATTTCAGACTTGAGTGAAATTTTTATGATTAAGTCCATTTTTCTGTAGCTGTAATACCTATATCCAAATTGACCTCAATTTTAGGTTTGAGTGATTCTTGTCCCATTTTTACAAATAAGTCCATTTCTCAACAAATATTTTAAAATGTATTATATAGACCCACCATTTTTGGTGGGTACATACCAGTCTGAGACCTGTCAGTTTGCCTTGGAAACAGTTTTAGGCTTGAATGACATGCATGAGATTTTTCAGACAAATTATCGCCTGACCATTACTATTTCTTTAAACACATTTTTCTCTTTGACTTGCAATGTCGGATATCAGATAATCGTTATTCTGTGCCCATGTGTATACTCAGACGAGACATTTAGTGTGTCCACTCTTGTTGTATGTCAAAAGCTTGATTTTCTTGAAACTAGCATCTGTGATCATAATCCTATAGAATCATACCATTTGTGAACACCTAAAAACAGTGCATCTACTCAGACAGAATTGAAATATACCATTAAATGGTATTTCAAATGGGCCTTGTTTTGCATGAAGCAATGTTCATTGTAAAAGTGTGACCAAATTTGTTTTAAACGTAATAATTATGAAACAAGGAAAAATTTTAATTTCGAACAAAACGAAAAAATATTTCAAAATTTTTGTCAATATGTGATAGAATTGAGAAAATAATAATTTATATGAATTAAAAATTGGATGTTTGATAAATTCTTGAGGCAAAATCCATAAATAAGTACACAAAAGTCAAGGCGCCTCTTGCTGTTATTCATCTAAAAGTAACCCTGAGGCCTTTAACACTGAGAAAAATCTCACACCTGTAATAACATAATACTAAATTTTACATGTTAAAATTTCAGGCAATTGGTCGATAATTGTATCCATTTAATCTCTTAAAATATTAAAACATTCACACTTCTGTTAATATTTTTATAGAATGAAATGATTCATTAAATCTTTACGGGATTGAATTAGAATTGTTTATCTGTTTGTTCTGTCAATATTTAATTCCTTAGCTGAATAACGGCATTAAAATTTAAAGGCGTTTATCTATATGATCAGTGGACAAAGTCAATATTTAGTAAGTATATCAGAAATGTGTCCATCGTCATGATAAAATATTCCGGTAAAGCTTTGATTAATATTTGGTAAATATTGAAATAATTCAGATTAAAAGAATGTTACTATTTGGATGATTTTCTTGTTAAATTATTTCATTGATAAAGATTGTGTTTTTTAATTTGTTTTTCATTAAGACTGAAACAGAAAAAAAAACATGCAAAAAGCCCAGATTTTTGAAAGACAGATGAACAAAGAGAAAGAGAAAAAATAGAATTTGTTTATTCTGAATATCTGTTACAAATGAAATACATACTGTCATAAATCCAATGTTGTTTTCAAAACATCAAATGCAGTAATTTCATTGCTCACAGCAACTTTGGTAAAAGTTTATATCTTGATAAATTCCTTTCACGATGTTGTGCATATGAATACATACGATTGCAATATAGTGCATGAGGAAAATGTTAATTTCAAATGGAAAACGTCATATTTCTGTATTACTTTGGAATTATAAATAATAAAGGTTGTTTTTACAGAATTTATGAAAGTCTAAACTTGGGCTTATCACTAACTTTGCATAAAGTCCTGTGGACTTTATTTAGTTTGTGACTGAATCTCCCGAGTTTACACATTGATAATTTCTTCAAAATAACCTTTATTACTAAAGTAAAATCTTCAGTGAAGCAAGGCAGGACAGCTTAAGGGCAATTTACCTGAACCTTAGTTAAGAAATTATCCTATTTCCTCATTTAAAGAAAAAACAAGTAAGACTGGTTGTCCCTTCTTGTGGAAAATTGAGTTTTCTCCTATATGCAGGAGTTATCTTTCCTCACAGGAGCTGTCTTTTATAAAACATAAAGAACAAAAATGACTTCTAATTTTTATGCCCCGCCACAAATGTGGCCGGGGGATATAGATTTACCCTTGTCCGTCTGTACGTCCTGGTTCGGTTAAGTTTTGCGTTTAGCTCCATTTCTCAGAAACCTATAGTAATATATCAATGAAATTTCACCACAACAGTCCTCTTTTATAATACAAAACAGTTCAGCAACACTTGGGTCGCTATTACATACATTTCATGCTTCAGTGACTGGTTAAGTTTTGCATTTAGGTTCATTTCTTTGGAACTAAGAATAGTGTATCAATGAAACTTCATCATTGGATGTGGCTTTGGTAGTTCTGAGCAGTCATACAATAATTGGGTCATTATGATCTACATTTTATGCTTGAGTGACTCTTGTTAATTTTTGCATTTAGGTTCATTTCTTTGGAACTAAGTATAGTGTATCAACGAAACTTCATCACTGGATGTGCCTTGGATAGTACTGAGCATTCATACATGATGACCCACATTTTAGGCAGGGCATCTTTTAAAAATATTGAATTGGAGATCAAGATCTTCATCAGACATCGAAAAAGGTGGAAAAATATAAACATATCATACCAGTAAATGTGTTTGGAGAATATTATTAGGAAGAAAAAATATTTTGCAGAAAAATAACAGTTTGTTCTTTACACCTTCTCCAATTAGCAGATAAATCTGTAAATGGGAGACAACTCACATGTACCAAAAAATTAGGAATATTAAACCAATATTTTACATTTTCCAATTTAGACTTTTATGGTGATATCAAATAATCAATAAGGTCTGTTGAGGTTTACAGATTTAAAATTCCATGGTGGGATCACTTTTAGCTGTCTTCATCTGAAAAGGAACAGAAAAAAAAAAACCTAGAAAAAAAGTTTTATATAGTTAAATGCATGAAACATGATAAAAACAGATAATTTTCTAACTTTATACAGCCATACTGTCGAGAAGAATTAAGCTTTGGTTGAAGCCATCACCGTCTACACTACATAATCTGTTGGTTGGTAATGAATGGTTGTGGAATATTGTAAACAGTCTCACATTTCTCAGGGAATTTGTCATGAAAAAAGTATATACAAGTAAGTATAAGCTACCATTAGGCCAATTCAAATTAATTGATTGATTATCATTCACCCCTTCTCAAAAATGTGGGGCGGATGGAATTGTTTTTTTTTTTTTCTAACCTAGGCCCGAAGTGTGCAGAAATAATTGCTGTTGGCAAGTTGAATACTGTAAATTCAGAAATTATTGCGTGCATTTATTATTGCGATTTTATCATTTTAGACCAAAATGCGATTTTAATTTTTGCGATATTGAGAAAAATCCCACTTCATTCATATGAAAAATTCCAAAATACGAGTTTAAAATATTGCGATTACAACCCTGTCGCATTTTTCGCAATAATAAAAACATCGCAATAATTTCCGAATTTACAGTAATGAATAGGGGACTTACGGTCGATTTGGCCACTTATAAAGTCCATGTATATATCAAATACTGTATTTGTGTTATAAAAACATTCTCATTCTCTCAGTTTGACCAACGAAATGTACGATAGTGAAGACCACTCATTTTTCCTGGACCGGAAATGAACACCATGAAACAATCATATATTGCACCAGAAAATAGCTTTGCCGAAAGAAAAAAAAAATTGGTACGGGACGATTTTCGAGGGGCAAGGGTGGATGGTAATGCACCAATTAACTTGAATTTGCCTTATTTTCCTTGTACTTTTTTCAAAGGAGAGGATGATTTTCAAGAGTTAATACAAACAATGATTCTAGTAATTTATCGTTAGGAAAACATATAAAATATGGCCAAATTCATGGATGTCAATCTTCAAATGTATATTAATGGCATCTTTCTTTTTTCTTGACATCTTTTCTGATTTGATTCATAAAAAAATTATAGACTGTGATACTATCAGTGATCATAGAGACCATAACATAATTATGTATTTCTATGCAATATCGGTGTGTAACAAATTAAGCTGATTGGTCATCGTCATAAATTTTCAGGTCAATATACCTGTCACAAATTACCATACAAACAGACGTCATTCCATCATGTAAAAATGAATTTGAAGGACAAATTGAAAGTTTGTAATAACCATCTTAGATTTTACAGTTATAATTTCTGGGTAGGCTTTGCTGTTAATTTTCGGAAGGCTTAATTTGTGACAGTAACAGGGGTTGAAATTTTCTGGAAACACTCACTAGCCCAGAGATTTTCAGTACTAAAAATAGGTCAAAGTAATTAAGCTGAGAACATGTAGGGTATGGAAATTTACCAGCTTGGGCATATACCATTATACCTATTGCTGACATTATATTACCCATCCAAAAGCAGCAATTCTGAAATTGTAAGTAATAGAGCACAATATGAAATTTAATAGCCCATCAAGCTTAAACCATCTCAAAATATGATAGCCCATTGATAAAAAAAATAATAGCGGCAGGATCAGGCTAGTGGTATTTTCAAGCTTAGCGGTAAAACTGAAAATAACTTTTAATTTATACTGGTTTACTACCCTATCTTGCCGGGTACCCAGTCTCACCATCCAAAGTTTTTCTAAACTTGAAACTGCTGGTTAAAATTTTATTCATTTATTGAAATCAACAAATATTTAATATCACAATGAAACAGAACTTTCTTCAAAATTTCTAGTAGAAATCGCAAGCATCGAGATAAAGTACATGACAAGAAAGGGTAATAAGAATTCATAGAACTTTATTTGTAATGCAATACTGATTGTAACATCGATTCTAATTGGACAGCATTGAAAATCTCATTGCATCAAATGCACAATTGATGCTATGAAATTATTTCGCAAGTGCAGACGTTACTTCCAACGCTTTGAAAATTTCCGTTTTAAAGCGATATTTCAGCATCTGTATTACAATGGAGATAACAGTATTGTATTTTATTATTTGATGGTCGAAAATATCCGTTTACTGGCTCCGCTATCACGTCGTCAGTAAACTCAATTTCCAACCATCAAATCATTCAATTGATGCCGTCAATTAATAAAATACAATACAGTTATCTCCTAAATTTATTTTTTTTTATTTTCCAGTGCGATCAGATATGATTGACAGCCCACCTACATATGACAACGAACACCCTTACATCACTCTGGATGCCCATTTTAACCATTCATTTTATACTAGAACCTTACCACCGGTACCAGTAGAATGTCCCACACCTATGGGAACTGCAGGGAAGAAAAAGTTACCAGATGTCGATAACCTTATCAAAAAATTTTTTATACGAGAGAAGTTTAAACCAGAACCAATTGGAACCAGTGCCTTGTTTAGTTTCTTCGCACAACACTTCACTCATCAATTTTTTAAAACAGATATCAAACGTGGACCACAGTTTCAGTGGGGAGGACATGGGGTAATTGTATTTAGAATTTGTCTATCCTGACACATCGTCTGGCTTAAAAAAGGTTATATCATTGTTTTGCTTATGAAATACTGTAAACTCATATATGGAGTTTTACTATTGAATTTCAGGTCATATGATAAGATTAATTGTTAAAAATATAAAATGAATCAAAATATGAGTCTTTGTTTACTGGTATGTGATAAGGACTAAAGGGAGATAATAACAGTTATCTCTCTTGGGTAACTTGGTTCATAAATATAACTGCCTAAGGTTCTCATTAAATTAAAAACTCAACATTATTGCTGTTTGAAAAATTATTGAGGATCTGAAGCTATTTTGATTAACATTTGATGAGTGGTGATTGAATTTATAAATCACCCTTGAGCAGTAGTTAAAAATCTTCTGCATGGTAGAGTATAACAAAATGTGCCATCTGACACCCCTATACAGTTATTTCTGGACTAGCCTTGAAGAAAATTTCTTATTTGGATGAAATTTTACAATTTAGCAAAGCTGAGTATAATAATTCTAACATTTTTATTGTATAAAGTTAAAGTGGGCATATTTATGGAGTGGTAAATTGAGGATGAATGTTTTTTCACAAAATCTTAAAGATTGAAAATATTCTCATAAACCATAAAATGTAATTAAAAAACGAAGTGACATAATTATCTTTCTAAATCATTATGACTGATCCAAAAATGCTAGCAATTGATTTTCCCACTTAACGGGATAATATCTGTAATTGCATTCTTATACATAATATTTTTGATGAATTATTTTGTACCTGTCAAAACTGTAATTAGTTTTTGTTTCTGAAAATCACATGGATAACTTACTGAAAGGGGATTCTCATGTGGGCTTAATTGTTTCAATTAATTTGCACAACCATGATCATCCTTATTCATTGTGATACACTGTATTTCACTTTTACAATTTATTAGGCATCTTATAAATATAGTTCAGACGTGGGCATTTTTCTTTAGAAAAACATATTAGATAGAATATTTATTATGTTATATTGATATAAAATAATGTAAAGATTCCACAGTTCTTTCTATATGTTTGAAATTATATGCCCACTCCAATACTGATACATCCCTAAACTAGTCTTCCTTTTTGTAGTTTTATCGGAGTGTAAAAGCCTTGACCGAAGCATATTAGAATTAGATTGGAATTGTTTCACACTAACATGTGATCTTCAAGGCTTTTACAACCCTATAAAACTACTTAATAAAATTCTTCGATACCAATTTTTGTGCACAAAATGATGTATTCAATTCTTATAATTACATTTTACATTTGACAAGTATAAAATATGACTGCAATTTAAGAATATTCTCCATTTTCTCTTTTAATATTACTTCTCTGCATTAATTTAGCATCATCAACATCATAATGGGAGTACGTGCTGACTAAAACAAGTTTTTGACTTTTATTGGGTTATGAAACATCACTTTTCACAACCACATGATTGATATCCTCCAATCAAAAATATGGATTTCAATGAAACAAACAACTAACGTAATGTAATTATTGTTGATTAAAGTCATTTAGGGAATTTTTTCATCTACTGATCTATTGACCTCAAATATTTAATGATTTCATCTACTGATCTATATTGACCTCAAATATTTAATGATTTCATCTACTGATCTATATTGACCTCAAATATTTAATGATTTCATCTACTGATCTATATTGACCTCAAATATTTAATGATTTCATCTACTGATCTATATTGACCCCAGATATTTAATGATTATTTGATTATTGCAAATATCAATGTAAAAAAACACATAAACAAACTTTTAAGTACAGTTCCATATAAAAATCAAACAATTACATAACAATGGGTGGCACATCATAGTTTTTTAATTGCAATTTAATTTGCTTGTTATAATGTCCATACATTAGGATAACAAAAAATATCAAACATTGGTTCTAAATATAATCAGGAAGATTTTTACAAGCTATTTAATTTGAAGTGCTTTTCTATATAAATTTCCATAAATTATCTCCCTTGGCAACAATGTTCTATAGTGCTTTCTTTGTAAAAATTATCTCAAAAAGGGGACACGTGTTTAGCCTGAACTGAATTGCATTTAATATTACAACTCAGACTAAGTAAAACTTTATAATAAAATAGCTGGGAATTTCAAAAGCCTTCTAGCAGCAATGAAAATAATTTGCAAAGATTATACACAAAATATTGGTCTAACACTAGTTATCTCCCCTGTTCATAGTGCTTTCTATATAAAAAATATCAGTTAATTATACAAAAGAAATGCAAAAACACACATAAAAAGAAAATATATTTCTATCATGTGCCACTAGATTTTGAATTTTATATGGAATGGTACTTAATTTAGGAAATAATTCATTGGTGCCATGCTCTATAGTTATTTTAACATGGGTAGGCATTATATTTGTGTATATTTTACACCGAGTGTTAGCCAGGTGTGAAATATTAACAAAAATAATGCCTACCCATGTATGCATGGTATCCAGAAATAAATGGCAAATTGTTCCTGTGATATAATTCTATATTGTAAAGAGGACAAAAATACCCAAGGAGCAAACCAAAAAATGCAATCCATTTGACAGACAATCCTGGGAAGACAAATGAACAACCACAAGCACAAGAAATAAACACTGAAAACTAAAAAAAAAAAAAGAGCAACACAAACTCACAAACTCCTATTAAAGCCAGGAGTTTACTCATGTGCTCCAGAAGGGCAAGCAGTTCCTGCTCTGTATACTGCACATGTCGTGAAGTTCAACAAAGTAAATCTGGGGGTAGTCACAAATTGGTGGAGGTACATGAAATGTTACGACAATGGGAATAGGTCCAACATCATCTTAGATTTTGGAACAGTATAACGGTCAATTCGTGATGACGACTGTAAAATTCCTAGGTGACATCAACTTATCCTGTAAAATTTGGTATTTCTTTTTTGTTGTAGGTAGACATGTCGCATGTTTATGGAAAAGATAAGAAAAGTGAAAATCTACTCAGATCATTTAAAGATGGAAAATTAAAAGTACAGGTAAACACTGTTCAAATCTGTTTTCACATCAATGTCATAATATTTCTTTGCGAAAAAGGGTTGGGGTGGGGTAGATATATTAAGAGTTATTCTGTCCATCAATCTGCATAACTTATAAGATGTATGAAGACTCAGGTAGTAGAGTGTTGTGAAGGGGGGATAATTAGTATTACACGTGATGGAATTGTAAGTGCAACTTTTCCTAAACTGTTGGATGGATTTCAGTGAAACTTCACACACAAAAATTTCACAATACAAATAAAATTAATTATTTTCTGACATTTTGAAGGAGAATAATTGGTCTTGTTTCCTGGTAAATTTTGAAGGGGAGATAATTTGCTACCACCAATATCTAAATTGAAGAGGGCTTATTATTTGTGAGCTTGCTGAAAGTACCTCTGCTATATTTTATAATTTCCCAATGTTTTTTATGTGTTGCAATTTGACTTAAGCAAGCCATGCAAATTGTCTGGAGATGATTTGTTATATTTATACGGTAATGTTATGTTTAGCATTGACTACATGAAAATAGTAGCCAAGGTTGAAGACATAGTGCACAGTATGAAGGAGAGTGCACTATATGTCTTAACCGAGGCTACTATTTCGCATAGTCACTACTAAACACAACATATTGTTATTATTATATTGACTGTCAATAATTGTTTGAAAGTAATGCGCAGATTGCCTATCATAAAACGCTTTGAAGATTCAGATATGAATAATGATGTGAATAGAACCTTGATTGACATATCAGGGCACTACTATTGAGGACAGCAGTAGTGACTATCAGAAGATAGATCAATTCTATGCCAAATTAAAGTATTCTAATTATCAAAGGACATTCATACAGGAAGTATAATAATATATGGAAGAAAATAGGTATAAGGTTAAAAAGTCTTCATTAATAGCGAGCGCAGTGAGCGCTATAGGAGCATATAGGTCATTTAGAAAAGTTTTTATTTAATGGGAGCAGCCATTATGCAATCCGAAGTGAATTTATTTGTTAAAGCGAATATGGCCATATTGTGCTACATACTAAAGCTAGAAAAAGTTTCATTCGCCGGAAGGGAATGTAAGTAAAGTAAGGGAAATTATTGCTTCAAATTATAATTTTAGAGTCAGAATCGTGATACAGAAATGAGTTTCTGGAAAGGGCTATTGCTGTGCTCGCATCATTGGCCACGCCAACAGTATATTAATATAGTTGTTTTATTTCAATGCATATAAAAAGAACTTTAAGTCTAATGGATCTTTAAGATTGACCCAGAAATTAGCTTTTGTAATACAGTTGACTCCTCCTAATTGCATACCCTTTTTTGTCATAATAAATTATGTAATTAACAAGAGTATGCTAATGAAGTGGGATTCAAACACGATATGAGTCGTTTCTGTTGTCATTTATTGTGATAATTACTTCTGGTATATATAAACTTATGAACTCTGTAGACAATTTTGTTCATTAATTTGATCTAAAATCTATTAAATTGTGTTTTATTTATTTCTATAAGATATTTTCAGGCATATCTTGACTATGTATCAAATGTTGGCAAAGTTAATAATTTAGAAAAAAATATGCAATAAAGAGGAGTTCAATATGCAATTATCAGGAGTAATAAACATTTATGTTTTAAATGATTTAGTGTTTCAAAATCTTATGCAAATAAGAGGAATATTTTATTAAGAAATATCCAATTAAATGGAGTTCACTGTATAACAGTTTGTATGGAGACATTTACCAGAATTTTTAAGAAGCTCTACAGCACTCATCTTTTCACAAAATTTACATGCTTTATCTGTAAATTGCAGACAATAGAAGGAGATGACTGGCCACCATTCACGAAAGATGCCCCGGTAGAAATGATTTACATTGGACCTGTAGCCGATGAAGCAAAATATGCTCTGGGTCATTCTTTCTTTGGTAACCTACCTGGACTTTTTATGTTTGCTACTGTGTGGATAAGGGAACACAACAGAGTCTGTGATGTATTGAAAAAAGTCCATCCAGATTGGGACGATGAACATCTATACCAAACAACAAAACTCATTACATTAGGTAAGATATTAAATAGATTTTTCCAAAGGACTTTTATGTAAATTTTGTCATCTATAAAATCTGCTGAAAAATTGTGTTTAATTCTTATAACTGTTAACTATCTGATGATTTATTTTGAAAATATACACTCTGCGGCCATAAATGAGTTCCAACATAATTTTTCAAACTTCTGTCCTGAAGTTATTTTTTATCTGATTTTAATGAAATTTGTATTCATTGGCAGAAAAACATCTTTAATTTATACTGATAATATTAAAATATTATAAAATTTTATTGTTTTTTTAAATCTACAATTTATATACAAATATTAATTTTTAGCAAAATTTTCCCCATTATGCCTATGTAATTTTGACACGTTTTAAATTTTATTTCTGTTTTAGGCCTTTTATTTTTATTTAATTGGTTTACGGATTTTTTTTTTTTAAAATAGGGTCGGTCGGTCGGGAAAAAAAAGAAAAAAAAGAGGGAAAATCATGTACTTTTGAACAATCTTGGTTATATTGCCAAACGTACAAAGGTTGCAAATGATCAGTTAATTCCCTCTTTTGAAACCCAAATATCAGAACATCTATCTTGAAAGGTGTTGTTCAGTAGACCGTTCCTTTTTTAAGGGACCGACTCGTCAACTACAACATTAAATGAGTGGATTCGATATCTTACGGAATCAAGATATTCATACAAAACGAACGTAAAAACCGCATGGATTCTATTAAGAAATTCGTTTCATAAAACGTGTTTCGGAAATTGGCTTCAACTAACGTCTATAAATAGAATTTTTTTTGGGATCATGTTTACAAGTATTTTATTGATGGATAATCTATTTTTAGACGAATTGGAATATAATCTTTTATGAAATTTTGATGCAAAAAAGGATTTTAATTTATTTTTATTTTTGGGATGGCTGATTTCAGAGGGTCGGCGGTAATAAAAAACCAAAATTTTCAATTTTATTTTTTTTCTTCAAATCGGCAAAATCGGGTCGGCGGATCCGTAAACCAACTAAATAAAAATAAATGGCCTAAATAATGATTTTTGCAAAATTCGGAATTACAGAAAAAATTCAAAATTACCTAAAAAAAAAAACTTTAAAGATTTCTGAGATTCATCGTAAAGATTTCATAATTATAGTTCAAGAAATGACATCAGGAAAGAATTTTGAAAAAATTTAGTTTTATATGAATTGTATAGGGAAATTTTCAAATGGGAACTCATTTATGACCATTGAGTGTACCTTTGTGAGTATCCAGTCTGCCCACATTCTGTTGATATATTTCACGCATGAATAAAGATCGGACTTTACAGTAAATATGGATTATCAACACAGGTTAAATATGATGCTAACGAATTATTAAAAAATGCATATAAATTTTTGAAAATAGGTGTTTATGGTTATTTTTCACTTTAACGTGTTTTGTGTGATTCAAGTCGCCATGTTTTTAATGTTGGTTATGAAAGTTGTCTGGTTAACATCGTCTATGGAAAAATGACTTGACGAAAAATTCCATACCAGAAGTGCTTATATAAACCAATCATAGTTAAGGATTTCGAATTATGATAAGAATTATCGTTAAGTATTAAGGATGATCGCTGGTCTAATACGAAATAAATAGGATTTGAAATAGGTGTTTTAGTTTGAGAGAACATATGAATAGTAAACAAATAAGCAAGAAAAACATATAGGTTCATGTGCTCATTTTAGAGCTATAAGGCCTTGAAAATTTGCAGGAAATATGTTTTCTCTGGATTTTTCATTTTTTTTTCATTGACAACTTCATTCTCTCAAAAATGTATGAAAAAATAAAAAGGATTTCCTAAAATTTTGTCAAATATCATTTTAAGGTATATATGATTGAATTATAAAAGAAAAAGTGGGGGTTCGTGGGCAAAAAATTTCATGTTTAAGAAATGGATAAAACCCGAGGATTCCCAAAATCTGACAAAAAGACCAAAACATGACCAGCGAGCATCCTTAACTCTGTTTAGCAGTTGATCCAGGAGTAATTGGGTATGACTGATATGGTTGTTCATTGCTGAAATAAACAAAATATTGCTGCAATAAACAATAAAGTTTTGGTTTATTGTTACATTTACAAGGCTGGGGCCTCGGTAGCCGAATGGTCTAGGTAGTTCGTCATGACTACTAATGATCACTAGCCTGTCAACACTGAGGTTATGAGTTCGAATCTCACCTATGGTGGGGTGTGTTTGACTCTGATCTAAATTGACAAGGATTGCCAATTTTCCTACTGAAGGTTAGTGGTTCTCTCCAGGTACTCCGGCTTCCTCCACCAACAAAAATTGGCCGCCGCAGAATAGCCAAATGTGCTGAAAATGGCATAAAACCCCAACTCAGAGGAGACAATCCAAAATGTAATTGAGGGAAAAAGGTGTTGATGATAAGCAATCAGAATTTCTTTTTGAGAAGTGAAAATCAAAAATGTAATTTAGGGAAAAAAAATATATTGATGATTTCTTTTTCAGGGGAGACAATCAAAATTGTTATTGAAGACTATGTACAACATCTTAGCAACTATAGGTACAAGTTACTATTTAAGCCTGATCTGTTGTTTGGAGAACCGTTTCAGTACCAAAACAGAATTGCCTTAGAATTTAACCACTTGTATCACTGGCACCCTCTTATGCCTGATGATTTCAATATTGGCGGGAAAAATTACACCATGAAAGACTTCCTGTATAATCCTGGGCTAGTTGTAAAACATGGAATCTCTACATTTGTCGATTCTTTGTCAAAACAGAGAGCTGGAGCAGTGAGTATAATAGTCATAAAATTTAAACATTTCTCAGAAATAAATGAATTTCCTCAGAAACCTATGGTAAAAGGCTTTAAACTAGCTATTGTAGGACTTCAGGCTTTAAACCAAAGATATTGAAATTAGTACAATGTATTTGCTGTTTTTAAGCAAAGGCTGCATCCTTAAGGAGTTAGAAGAAAGATATTCAGCTTTTAGTGTTTCTGGGTTGGGTGACATATCTACCTCGAAAGATAAAAAAAATCCGGCACAAAATGTGTCAATCTTGTAGATCATATTTAGATTTATATCACATGATCATATTTTTGTATATTGATTTTGCATGTAAGAATTATTTCTTGATGTTATCAATCAATAAGTCAATTAAAAAAATAGTTAATTTGTATTTCATGATTCCAATACTCATGCACAAAGCTTGCACATTTTGTTTGTGGAGGAAGCCGGAGTACTTGGAGAGAACCACCGACCATTGGTAGGAAAATTGGCAATCCTTGTCATTTTAGATCGGAGTCGAACACACCACACCACAGGTGAGATTCAAACTCACAGCCTCAGTGTTGACAGGCTAGTAATCATTTGAAGTCATGACGAACTACCTAGACCACTCGGCCACAGAGGCCTCAAATTAATTGTGCTCAAGGCCAAAAATGTTGAATTCTTATAAACCAACTGTTTCAGTTTGCAGTTCAGATTGACCTATTAAACTTCTTGGTGACAATAATTTGAAATTTTAAAAGTGAAATTTATGTTTTTGTTTAAGATTATCCGTATGTATTGTTTTTGCACATTTAAAATGGTTGATCTTTCAAAAAAAAAAATTTCAGGCATGCTCTAAACCTTTCATTGTTTCATTTAAAATTGTTGCTGTTGTTGAAAGAAAATTCATTGATAGCAATTTTGATTTACTAGATATGGAGGGGCCTAAGTGGCTGAGTGGTCTATGTAGTTTGTCATGACTACTAATGATCACTAGCCTGTCAACACAGCAGTTGTGAGTTCGAATCTCACCTGTGTTCGACTCCGATCTAAACTGACAAGGATTGCCAATTTTCCCACCAAAGGTCGTGGTTCTCTCCGGGTACTCCGCCGCGAAATAGCCAAATGTGCTGAAAATGGGGTAAAACCCCAACTAAACTAAACAAACTCGGTGGAAAGTTTGTCAAACCTTGTATTCTTTTTGCTTTTACAGTTTACATTAAAGAATCATGGGAAATACACAATTCCAGTTGTGAAGGCATTGATCCAACATGGCCGAACTTTACGTCTGCAGTCTTACAATAATTACAGGAAAAGATTTAATCTAGAACCAATTAAATCTTTTGAAGAATTGACAGGTGAGAAACTTCCCCGAATTTAATTGAGAATTTGCAGTAAATAATGTCTTCAATAGTATATTATATAACCTAATGTTAATGTAATTTTACAGTTTGGTCCCTATTATTGACCAGCATACATTAAATTTTTAATTTCTATGATATGATTATAAACAACAATGAAAAATTATTATCTGCCTTCTGAAAATTTTTAGGGTGGGCGGGCAAATTTTATTTTTATTTTATATTTTTTGCTTGGGTGAATTTTTGGCTTGCTGAAACCAAATAAGAAGGGATAAAGTCTGAAAAATGAAAATTGTACTGAACATGTTTTATATGACTATCTGCAAATATCTTACACCTCTACCAGTTTTTTTACTGTTGTATGACGAAAATGGCGAAAAAGATTATAATTATACATGGAAGTCATAATCGAAAGCCATTCACAGAACCAACTCCCTGACTGGGCACGAAAAAAAATTCAAAATTTCAAAAATTAATAAAATCTTGAGTGGGGTAAAAAAAGGGGCCGACAGGGATGATAATATAAGTTTTTATTTTATTATGACCTTATCAGTGAAAGAAAATTTTTTTTATAGGTAATAAAAAATTAGCAAAAGAATTAGAAAAATTGTATGGTGATATAGATGGAGTGGAGTTTTATGTTGGACTTATAGCAGAAAAACGGCGTCGTTCGGCTGTGTTTGGTGAAGCTCTTGTGGAAATAGGTGCACCTTATTCTCTGAAAGGATTAATGGCAAATCCTATTTGTAGTCCTAAATACTGGAAACCATCAACATTCGGTGGAGATGAAGGGTTTGAGATTATAAATACAGCTTCGTTAGAAAAATTATTTTGTCAAAATATAAAAGAAAAATGTCCTTTAGTATCTTTTAAAGTACCGAACTTTGTTGAAGGACAAGATGAAGTATCAGACGATTGTTATAGCGATTGTCCGAAACATGGCGGGGAATTATAGCAAATGCTCAACTTTTAGTTTTTATTTTTTAATAATGTTTATATTATTTTAATAATGTTTATATTTTTATTGTTAATACATTATGAATATAAAGTCTTCCAATGAGAAACATTAAGTAGCTATCTCCCTTAGTTATGTCAGCAAAGGGAGATTATTGTAGTGGTCTCCCTTTGATCCTATGGACTAAATTGGGATTATTTTATTATATCCCCTGGATAACTTGGTCAAGGAAGGAAATTGACTGATGTTTCTCATACTTTTTTTTTATTTTTTATTTTTTCCCTTGGTTTTTGATTCATTTTACTGTTCATTTGTAAAAGAATGTTTTTAAGTACTGTTTTATTGTAGAGTTTATTATAGAATTAAGAGTTTGGAAAATAATGGTTCTAGGAAATTCTAATAGCAAACATTTTAAAATATTTGACTGTAACAAGTTAAAACAAGCACAGAGAAATTTTTAATGGCATTATATTATGTAAATATACACAAAAATGATTAAACAATTAGGGCTTATATGAGAAATCCAGAGTGATACAGTTCAAAATAAGATAAATAAGTCACATTTTGCAAATACATTTTGTAAAGTTAAAAATATGTTCAAATGTGTATTTGTCTGTATAAAATAATTGATAATGAGGTACTTTTTAAGTCATGAATGTCTGTACTAACTATGTGTTTGTATAATTGACAACTTTTTAGACTGAGATAAATATTTTCATATCCTAACGTTATAAGACAGTATAAGAGATTGTTAATTAAATATTGGTTGATCATAATACATAGATTTATTTACGTTTTTTATTTTTCCTTCTGGACATTAATGACTGCATATGAAAAATAGCAGGCTCTGCTATTATGCACTGTCATTATAAATACACTGAATTGTTGCCTAGAAATGTGCCATTTTAATGATTTTCCTGATGAAAGATAAATTATTATCTTTGCGGGATAAAAACAATATATGTACTTTGTCAGAAAATATAAAATTTGTTTATATGTGCTGCAAAACAGGTGAGAAATGCCAGGTAAATCTCTCATTTTTACATGTTTGTAAAAGGCTCTTACAAATGAATTAGATACTTTCTGACAATGTACATATATTGTACATTGTTTCAATATACCATTTTTATTAATTAGATACCTACAAAATAGAATAATTTAATATTGGATGTAACGCGTCATTTAATTGGTCAAATTTTTTTCATCTGTCATATCATAGACTAAATTTTCTTTTCTACTATGACGTCATTAAATTGAATCCAAACGTTTTAGACGTCAAAACAACTGTTGAAATTAAATTATAAGGATTGACAGTAATTTTGTTTTCAGTATATTCGAAATAACCTCATCGATTGATGTATGATTTATCTACTTATAATTGAATATATTACGATTTTGAGTCTAAAAACTCCCGCCCCAAGTCTGGGTCGGCAATTTCCATGTTTTCTATACGGAGTGTGCTCTGACGTCCCACAGCCCTAGCATATCACAAAATGGCTGTCTGACATCAGAGCAATCTCAACTAACCTCACATATTTACCAGTTTCTAATGCTCGTACAAAGAAACTTTATATTTTCTGACCATTTACATATATTATTTTTTCGTAAAACCATAATTATATTAAATTTAAATTCTATATCCTATGTAACTTCATGTACTATAAGTTACTTTGTATTTTATCTGCAGTAGAATCTCATTTTCCAAAAGTCAAATTAGTTTTAGGCATCGTAAGTTTGAGGCATTGGGGGCCGCAAAATTCCTGGCCCCAAATCAGCATTGAATTTTTGTTAAATTATCAAGTTTGTTTCTGTGAGTTATCAAATATAGAAAATCCACTTATTCAACTTTTAACAGCTTAATTGATTAGGACATATAATTCAGGTCAACGAACTATAAGCATAAATCAGATTATACATATTAAATTGTAAGTGATATTTAATAACATAGATCTTCATTCTATTTTCAATTACTGTTATCTCCCCTGGGTATCTTTGTAAAGGGAGACAACTGACTTTTGTTTCTCAATATTTGATTTTAAATTCCGAGCTGAGTTATGGCAGATTTAGAATGATTTTCTGGCATACAACCAACTGCTATTTCTCAGTAATAGAACTCCTGAATTTAGAAATTTTTTTTTTTTTTTTTTTAAGATTTGGAAAACAATTAATTCTTATTAAAATTGGTATAATTTCATTTAGCAGTAAAGATTTAATTTTATATATGTTAAAGTTATTTCCCCTGAAATTTTCTGTCTGTACCCATTTATTTTAAAAATCATGAAAATTTTGATTTCAGTACTGAATCAGGTGATTTTTTATTTGTTTTAATTTTTCCATATAAATCATCATATTTTTTCTTATAAACTGTGTGAAAAATTTGCGGGACAGTGGTTACAGAAATAAATTAATAGGTATAATATTGTATATATACTTTACTTATGGGATTTGAGTGGCTGGCTTAGTTTCAAGCAATTTTTACAGCGATATTATCATTTGTGTTCTTTGGCTTATTTCCACCATTATGCTGTTGTAATTTTAAAATTGAGATTAAAAAAATGTATTTATTATAATTTCTAGAATAGAAAAAATTATATTGATCATGTTCTTATATCCTCTTGGTACACTTACCATTTGGACGATGAGCAGTTGGTATTTAGCGCTGTTAGCTGTACAATAACGAAAAAATAATCAATTCAGGGTTTTTTGTAGACTCATTTATATGTCATTAGATCTGAGAAATTCAAAATCCATCACTTTCTGTTTTTCTCATTAGTTTTGCTCAAGAATAAAATAAAGCCAGTAATATTTTGAGTTTTTGTTTTTTGTTTTTAATTTATCCGTTACTTGCTTCTAGATATTTTAAGATCTTATTGTCACATGACAGTTTTCCATTATGCAGACTAGCACTCCAGATATATACATTGTAGCTTACAGTATTGATATCATGCAGCCTCATTTTCAAAAAAGGTTGCATAGCGATTGAATTTAAATTAAGTCTTATACTAACAAGTAATCAGTTAAATGAGAAAAAGGTTTATTTTGTAAAATTTTATATATTTTCGTCAGTGCAACACTAATTTGCAATATTAGAATGAAATCATTTCATTTAAATTTTCTGATTTCACATATACATGTACTAAAAGATCTCATATTTGAACCCAGGTTGTGAGTTTTTTTTAGATACAGAACAGAGTTATTTTCTGTTGTGTTTTCAGGGTAGAAATTTTAGATTTTCAATATCTTATACAATCTCTTGGGAAATTGACTACATTGTACTTTCAAATTACTGGTAGATTTAGGGGAGGTAAGATAAATTAAATCAGAAAGGGGTTTATCATTAAAGGTCTCAGATACAGGTTTTTTTGTTTTTGTTTTTGTATAATATGTCACAATAGTGTGAAATAACTGAACTTTTTCACTAGTTAAACGGTGAAATAACCAGTTTTGGTGAAATATTGGTCTTTTCATACTAGATTTAATTTTTAATGAAGTTACTCTTATGTCATTATTTAATTGGATTTAGTTAGTGAACCCAGTATTTTAACTACTCAAAGTTGGAGAATTAATGTCATTATACCCCCCGCAAACGAAGTAGGGGGGGGGGTATATAGCTTTCAGTTTGTCTGTCTGTCCGAAATAATGTTGTCCGCAACTTCTCCTACATTTCTTGGAGGATTCTCATGAAACTTTCTGGAGTGTTAGATCACTCTATTGAGATGTGCATATCGTCAGGAATTTCTGTTTGGACACAAAATGTAAAAGATATGGCTGTTTGGACTTAGGCATTTTTAAACAAAACTTTGTTCCATATGTTGTCGGCAACTCATCCTACATTACTCGCTTGATTCTCATGAAACTTTATGCAGTGTTAGATCACATTATGGAGATGTGCATATTTTCAGGATTTCTGTTTGGGCAAGTAGTTAGAAAAATATGATGATTTGAACTTTGTGTAGGCTTGCAGGATTTTCTTGCTTCTTTAAAGACCCATTGGTAGCATTCAGCTGTTTTCTGCTCTTTGGTCGGGTTGTTGTGGCATTGACACATTCCACGTTTCCATTCTCTATTCTATTCAAAACAGACATGCATGTTGCTACGGGGGGTATTAGTCCCTTTCAGAACAGTTCTAGTTTTCAATAGTTTTGGTTCCCTCTTTCCTTAGAATTCAAAAGCTAGTGTAAATACAGTTAGTTCTTATAAAGTCAGTAACAAATGTAAAAATAACATGTTTTGTTTGTCAAAAATCATAAATTGTCGTTTTTTTTTATATATTTCTTTAAGAGAAATGTAATATATAATTAAAAAGAAGTTATTAAATTCCAAAGTTCTGACATATTCTGGAAAAAACTTTCATTTTTAATGAATTTGCTTTCATTTATATATACATGTGTATATACATCCTTTTAACATAAGTTTATGGGTTTATGTATATGTATATTTTTATATTAATTTGAATTTGGATGAATTTTGTATGTGTGTAAATGTAGAACAGAAGATGCTTGTTAGGTTTTTTATGGATGCACCAAAAAAAATATATATTTACGAATATTTGTGTTCCTTCATTTATCGTCCAAGTTTTTTACAATACATTTACCGTATTTTCCTGCCTATAATTCGAGACTTTTTTACTTTAAAATGACCATTTTACCATTATAAGTCTATGGAGAAAGTATCAATTAGACCTATAGTCCACATAGACTTATAGTCCAGAAAATACAGTAGTTAATGTTGGCAGTCAACAAGAATTTAAAATAGTCACCCTGTTTAAATGGAACATCTATATAGATAAAATGCTCCGCTGGGCGCAGCTAGATACGACTGCAGATGTCGAACTCTGAATAGTTGGGGCAATTATGAACACAACATTCAAGCTTGATACATTACTGAATTTGGATTGTGAATAAATATTTGACACAGCATAGGTTTCTGACACAGAATGAATGTTGTCTAAGAACTTAAAAATTTTTAATTTACCTATTCAAACCATATCAGTATTATTTGTTTTTATATATTAATACTACTAAAAGAATGAGACAAATTTTTGTTAGCCGGGTTGCCGTTTCAACAACAAATGCGACGTGCGATCTTTATACATCAGAAGTATGAGACCATTGTGCAGTTTAAAACTTTTATCAGTACATACGCAATTGTTTCCGCGTTTTGCTAATTACCCCTAATTAATTAATGCGGATCACGAAAACCGATACCGTTCCGGAAGTATACATCACAAGAAGTTTCCGGTATCGACCGAGGAAAAGTTTGTCTAAAGACAGCTCGACAGAAAACGGTTTAGGATTTCGTTGCGTAAGTGTAAAGAAAAATGCACAAAAGAAAATGAACAATCGTCTTTCTATTCAATCATCTGCACTGGGAATTTAAAAAGTGACCACATGCCCAAAATGAATGAAAATAAAAAAGGC
Organism: Mytilisepta virgata; assembly: GCA_028015205.1. Classification (NCBI taxonomy): domain Eukaryota; kingdom Metazoa; phylum Mollusca; class Bivalvia; order Mytilida; family Mytilidae; genus Mytilisepta; species Mytilisepta virgata. Next base: position 1,736,636 of record JAPWFG010000023.1, read on the forward strand.
AAATATGCTTGCTTCCCCGTCTTATAAAGAACACTTCACCCAAGGCTCCAGGTTCAAAACAGTAGTTATCAATTTCAAGTCTGAGGGAATTAAAGTATTTACAGTTTACTTTTGAATACTGTTTCAGTATATTACAATAAATTGGTACCAATAAATGATTATTATTATAGGGAATAGACTAGTAAATCAGAAATAACCAATTTAAAATTTAAAATTGGGCACACATATTAATTTCTTGCTATTGCGCAATACTGTGCAATTGAAAATTAATTGAAATATTTGACACATAATAGGTTTCTGACACAGAATAACTGAAATCAAAGAACTTAGAATTGGTCATATGATTTCAATTTATATTCAATTTTTTGCTTCTTGTGCAATACAATATGCTGTGGAGAATTGCCCCCCCCCCCCCAAAAAAAAAAAAAAAATTTACCCCTTTTTTAGCTTTTGTGCAATACACTATGAAGTTGCACATTGACCCCCCCCTCCCCCCCAAAAAAAAAAAACAATGAAATTTATTGTAACCCCCCATTTTTTTGCCAAAAAAAATTTGAAATTTTCTTTTTAATTAATGAAATATGAAATGAGAAAAAAATTGCCCCCTCCCCAATTTCTCATTTACCCTCCCCCCCTAAATTTTGTTTTCAAATCCCCCCCCCCCATTTCTTTATACTTTGCAACCATAACAGCCCATTTAAATACACCATAACGTATTAAAATAGAAAATGACATCATAGTCATGGATGGCAAATTTTAAATATACATAATTTAAAAGCAGTTTAGATGAGATAAACAAAAAAGCTTCATCAGCACATTTTATATTGGCAAATTTCCAATGAAGTTCATTAAACTAAAGTTATTGGCAAATTTCCAAGGGAATTTGTTAATAATAAAGTTTTGATAACAGGGCACACATATCAATTTCTTGCTATTGCACAATACTGTGCAATTGAAGATTTCTTGCTATTGCGCAATACTGTTCAATTGAAAATTTCTTGAAATATTTGACACATAATAGGTTTCTGACACAGAATAACTGAAATCAAAGAACTTAGAATTGGTCATATGATTTCAATTTATATTCAATTTTTTGCTTCTTGTGCAATACAATATGCTGTTGGAGAATTGCCCCCCCCCCCCCAAAAAAAAAAAATTTACCCCTTTTTTAGCTTTTGTGCAATACACTATGAAGTTGCACATTGACCCCCCCTCCCAAAAAAAAACCAAAAAACAATAAAATTTATTGTAACCCCCCCCCCCTTTTTTTGCTAAAAAAAATTTGAAATTTTCTTTTTAATTTATGAAATATGAAATGAGAAAAAAATTGCCCCTCCCCAATTTCTCATTTACCCCCCCTAAATTTTGTTTTCAAATCCCCCCCCCCCCATTTCTTTATACTTTGCAACTATAACAGCCCATTTAAATACACCATAAACGTATTAAAATAGAAAATGACATCATAGTCATGGATCAAACAAAGTTTAATTTTGGACCCTGATTTGGACCAACTTGAAAACTGGGCCCATAATAAAAAAACTAAGTACATGTTTAGATTCAGCATATCAAAGAACCCCAAGAATTCAATATTTGTTAAAATCAAACTAAGTTTATTTTTGGACCCTTTGGACCTTAATGTAGACCAATTCGAAAACGGGACCAAAAATTAAGAATCTAAATACATGGTTAGATTTGGCATATCAAAGAACCCCAATAGTTCAATTTTCGATGAAATCAAACAAAGTTTAATTTTGGACCCTTTTGGCCCCTAATTCCTAAACTGTTGGGACCAAAACTCCAAAAATCAATCCCAACCTTCCTTTTGTGGTCATAAACCTTGTGTTTAAATTTCATAGATTTCTATTTACTTATACTAAAGTTATTGTGCAAAAACCAAGATAAATGCTGATTTGGGCCCTTTTTTAGCCCCTAATTCCTAAACTGTTGGGACCAAAACTCCCAAAATCAATCCTAACCTTCCTTTTGTGGTCATAAACCTTGTGTTTAAATTTCATAGATTTCTATTAACTTATACTAAAGTTATAGTGCGAAAACCAAATGTCTTTGGACGACGACGACGACGCCAACGTCATACCAATATACGACCGCAAAAATTTTGCGGTCGTATAAAAACCACTGCCTATAGAGAATAAACCTCTGTAAAGTGCACTTACTAACAAGCAATCTGAGAGTATTGCTAAGCAATACAATGTCCCCTACTGGCTTGAGCTGTGAGAAAACACCGTACAGTCAGAGTGATTCCTAAAAATCCTAAAACTGTGTAAGATAATTTGGTAAAAGGGTTTGCAAAAGAAGTCCAGAAAACTATTATTTTGGCAATAATTCCTATTTCCAAGGTAAATTACTCTCACAATAATTAGCTGATCAGCCTGCGACTCATCATTATCAGCTTGCATACCACAAATAAGATCAGTTAGTTAAAGTTTCTGAAAAAAGTCTGGAAAGCTGTAGTGTGACTGACGGACGTACTGATGGACTGACAGATGGATGGAGTGTTAACCTATAGTCCCCTTCGGCATTGCCAGTAGTTGCCAGTAGGGCACTAAAGGTCAAAAACTGGTGGCCTTGGAGTCGGAATAATGTGCCCTTTTTACAGGTTTGACTAGTGCTCAAATTTTTATTATCTGCACAAATTAAACTTAGGAGAGTCGCAATCACTTTGTTCATATCTGCCTTCCCTATGTAAATCATGTTTGGCAAAGATGTTGCGAAAACCTAGAAAATATTAATGAAATTTGGTTCACAACCTAAGGGTATGTCATGAATAAATTTTGTTGTGAAGGATAATAATAATATAGATTGATTTTGTGAGCTCATCCAAACCAAAAGGGCATTTGAGCTGATGTCATCATTTGGTGTACATTGTCTGTCAGTAACTCCATTAACTTTTCAAATGATTTTTCAGAATGGTGTCAAAGGCACAAGATGATAAGTGGCCAACAAGGCGCCTATATATTGGTGTTTTTCTTGGTGTTGCCTGTTGTAAATACCTCAGTCTTGCCAAATGTAACTTTGTTGTAAGAGAGACAAAAATATCTGCAATGGCCCACTTTTAGCTCACCTGGCCTAAAAGGCCGCCACAGATCATCATATCTTGAAATTGGCCATTTGGAACCAGACTAATGGCAACAGTGGTCCTCTTTCAGAAATGTGTTTGATATTCTTTTCTCAACTAAGATGGCCACTACACCCAAACTTTTTATTTAACATTGTACCTACGGGAAAACCAGCCAAGATAACTGCTACACTTAAATTTTCAGTCCTGCTGAAGGTGGACAAGTTAAATCCAGGTGAGCGATACAGGCTATTCAGAGCCTCTAATTATTTTATGGTGATATAGTAAGTTGTGGCAAGCTCATCTCGAGTGCGACAGGTGGCGGGTTCGATCCCCGGTCAGGTCAAACCAAAGAGTTTAAAATTGTTATTTGAAGCTTCATGACATTTTGGAGTAAGAGCAAAAAACTGGTGGCCTCGGAGTCAGAAAAATGTGTCCGGGTGGGATGAGAGAACCATCAACCTTCTGAAGGAAAATTAGCAATCCTTGTCAATTAATGGGTCTAAATATGATGGGTCTATTTATTATAGTTGCTAAGAAATGAACCCAATCACTAAAATGTAATACAAGTCATTCAAGCATGAAACTGAGGCCAAGTTTGATTGACAGGTGTCAGACTGGCATGTACACAACAAGAACTATCTGTAGATATGATATCATGGGCCTAGGTATTATAGTTGCTGGGAAATGTACTTAATCTCCAACATGTAATACAAGTCACTCAAGCATGAAATTGAGGTCACGGTTGGGAGACAGGTGTCAGACTGGCATGTACCCAGCAAGAACTATCAATAGACCAAATATTGTTGGCCTAGGTATTACATTTGTTGAGAAATGGACTTAATCACTTAAAAGCAGATTTTACAAATGTTTATGAAGTCAATGAACCATGAAAATGAGGTCAAGGTAACAAGACAAGTATACAGCGGCAAGGTTTATATCATAAGGTATCTGTGGACCAAAAACGTTCAGTGTGAGTACATTTATTGTGTGTGCATTGTAAAATTGTAAAAATTTTTACACTGCCTCTCGAAAGCAATACCTATATCTCGCCTGTCGCAACTTTTTGTAGCAGATGAGACAATAAACTACTCATCCATGTTTTTAGGAGACCAGTTGACCATCTATAGATGTAATCAATCTTTTCATATGTTAATTCTTTGCGATGTTGTCTCGGAACTTCTTAATTTTTATAGGAGGGACTCCATGATGTTTCATCATTCATATAAATTGTCAATTTTCTAGATAAAGGCTTAGACTCTCTCTATAGTTTAACCTCCCCTTTAAAGTATAATATAATTAAATTTTTAATTAACCACAATTTTGCATAACTCAGTTTTCAGTTTCCCATGAAAGCTGACCACTGCTTCAGAGAAAATTGCAAAAATTTACAAAAATAAAAAATTGAAACCTGAATAGCCTGAAGCAAGCAGTGATATATGAGTAAACCTCTTTAGACCAAAAAAAAAATAGCTTCTTAAACCAATTTTTGATGAGGCAGGGAGGCAGCATTTGTTTTTTTTTAATAATGCCACATGACATACATTTGTATATCATAAATCTACAAGAAATCACATCATTTGTAATTTTGAACAAAAAACCTTTTCAATAACTTAAATGGCAGAAATCCTGATTTTACAGAATTTTAAAAAATCATAAAAACAGTTGAAATTTTGATTACAGACATTGCCCAAGATGCTTTAAAATTTATTTTGTCCAAAGTTATATTCTTATTGCAAAAGAAATGAAACTTTTCCACAGATTCACTTGTAGGTTACCTGTCGAGTTCTTCTGTCAATAGCTATTGTTCTCTGAGGAGTTTATTCAATGGGGCCTTTAAATTTCTTCTAAGAGAAATCCATCACTCATTGCTGAACAAAAATATTTACTTTCAATGTTGAAAGTAAACATTTCCCTTATACAATCTAGTAGCCTACTGAAATTATTTGATAAAGAATAAATACAACATCACATGCAGTTTTGTGTGTCCTTATTTAGTATTGGTACATGTATTTTCAACATTGAAAATTAATTTTTTGTTCAGGTAAATTAATCAATGAGTGATGGATTTCTCTTAGAAGAAATTTAAAGGTCCCATTGAATAAACTCCACAGAGAACAATACCTATTGTATTTATTCAATAGGACAGAAGAACTTACAAAAGTTTAAATCAACAGATAACCTACAATTCTAATGCAACATACATGTAACATATAACTGATAAAATACAATACAGTTATCCCCTAAGTGAATCTGTGGAAAAGTTTCATTTCTTTCGCAATAAGTAAACTGTGGAGTTGTCTCCCATATCTGAAAACCAAATGATTAATGAAATATAAGTAGACATAAATATTTATTATTGCACTGTTTGTACATAACAAAATAACACAATAAAAGTTTATATAATTAAGTTCTGATCTGGAATTTTCCGGCCTTAGTTACATACTTCACTCCTTTAAATGGCTTGTATTTCTAAAAAAAAAGAAACATGAACGGATTTGAAAAACACAGTTAAATTTGTCATATTTAAATAATATGTCTCACTTGTTGGCAAGACGACAATTCACAGATGAAACAGACAATTTATTTCATAGACATGGAGTAAATTATTCCAATTTTAACCTATTCTTTGAATTAAAATGCCTGAAATCTATGAGAAAAACTGATGAAGTTTCATTGATACAATATGCTTGGTTCCAAAGAAATGAACCTAAACGCAAAACCTAACCAGAGTCTCTCAAGAATAAAATGTAGGTCATAGTGACCTAATCACTGTATGACTGCTCAGTATTACCCAAGGAACATCCACTGATAAAGTTTCATTGATACAGTATGCTTAGTTCCAAAGAAATGAACCTAAATGCAAAACTTAACCTGAGTCGCTCAAGAATAAAATGTAGGTCATAATGACCCAATTATTGTATGCCCAAGGCGATGTACACATCCACTATTGTTTCATTGATACACTATTCTTAGTTCCAAAGAAAATTAATGAACCTAAACGCAAAAATTAACCACATAGTCTGGATGTATGTATGGACGGACGGACAAGGGTAACTCTATATGCCCCATCCACATTCGTGGGAGGGGCATACAAATTATAATGTGGAGTTAAATTAATATGGTTTTCAACCTGTTGTATTTTCTACCTCAATAAAAATAACAAATTAATTTCTGAATTTACAGAACTTAGGCCACATCAAATTAATTTTTCGTTCTTTGGAATTTTGGATGGCAAAAATAGGTGCGAGGGGGCGAAATTTTAATTTTAATTTTTTTATTGAGGACTTGTTTTTTTTAGCGCAGATAAAATTGACATGCGGGACACATTTTTTTAAATAAAATATTGCAAAATATTGGGAAAAATCCCAATTTTTAAAAAATTTTAGGAGCGGGCAAACAATTTTTATTTTAAATTTATTAAATAATGAAAAATTTGGGGCAAAATTTCAGCAAATTTTGCAAAATGAAGCGGCAAAAATTAAAAAAAAAAATTTATGTCGTCAAAAAATCGGAGCGGCAAAATCCAAAGAACTAAAGATCAATTTGGTATGGCCTAAAATCTACAACTAGTACCTGAACAACACATTAAGAAGAGATTTAACATCCATTATTAGATCACTTTCTTGGTGCTTCATCCTCCACACCAAAACAAAGTGCGAAACTAAAGAACACAGATGACACTCAAAATAACAAAAAATAAAATGCTCCGCTGGGCGCAGCTAGATACGACCGCAGATGTCGAACCCTGAATAGTTGGGGCAATTATGAACACAACATTCAAGCTTGATACAATACTGAATTTGGATTGTGAATAAATATTTGACACAGCATAGGTTTCTGACACAGAATGAATGTTGTCTAAGAACTTAAAAATTTTTAATTTACCTATTCAAACCATATCAGTATTTTTTGTTTTTATATATAAATCAGAAATAACCAATTTAAAATTGGGCACACATATCAATTTCTTGCTATTGCGCAATACTGTGCAATTGAAAATTTCTTCAAATATTTGACACATAATAGGTTTCTGACACAGAATAACTGAAACCAAAGAACTTAGAATTGGTCATATGATTTCAATTTATATTCAATTTTTTGCTTCTTGTGCAATACAATATGCTGTGGAGAATTGCCCCCCCCCCAAAAAAAAAAAAAAAAATTTACCCCTTTTTTAGCTTTTGTGCAATACACTATGAAGTTGCACATTGACTCCCCCTCCCAAAAAAAAAAAAACAACAAAAAACAATAAAATTTATTGTAACCCCCCCTTTTTTGCTAAAAAAAATTTGAAATTTCCTTTTTAATTTATGAATTATGAAATGAGAAAAAAATTGCCCCCTCCCCAATTTCTCATTCCCCCCCCCCCCCACTAAATTTTGTTTTCACCCCCCCCCCCCATTTCTCTTGATACTTTGCAACCATAACAGCCCATTTAAATACACCATAACGTATTAAAATAGAAAATGACATCATAGTCATGGATGGCAAATTTTAAATACGCATAATTTAAAAGCAGTTTAGATGAGATAAACAAAAAAGCTTCATCAGCACATATTCAAAATTTGAGATAAAAAAAAGAGTTATCCCTCTTTGTACATATTTTTATAATCATGTTGTCATATTTGCTCTAAGTCATATTTAATTGTTAGCAGTAGTATGTATGTTAGTATCATATAATTTTAAAATTTCTGATTTGTAAGTTTATTCAATATATATGTTTGGATTGAAGTCATTGTTGGGTGTTACTGAAGTTATCCTTTAATTGTAATGTAAATAATGTAAATTGGTTTAAATTATACTGATTCTTGCTATTGCACAATACTGTGTAATTGACAATTTCTTGAAATATTTGACACATAATAGGTTTCTAAAACAGAATAACTGAAATAAAGAACTTAGAATTGGTCATATGATTTGAATTTATATTCAATTTTTGAATTCTTGTGCGATACAATATGCTGTGGAGAATTGCCCCCACCCCCCAAAAAAAATAATTTACCCCTTTTTTAGCTTTAATTTTGGACCCCGATTTGGACCAACTTGAAAACTGGGCCCATAATAAAAAAACTAAGTACATGTTTAGATTCAGCATATCAAAGAACCCCAAGAATTCAATTTTTGTTAAAATCAAACTAAGTTTAATTTTGGACCCTTTGGACCTTAATGTAGACCAATTTGAAAACGGGACCAAAAATTAAGAATCTAAATGCACGGTTAGATTCGGCATATCAAAGAACCCCAATAGTTCAATTTTCGATGAAATCAAACAAAGTTTAATTTTGGACCCCGATTTGGACCAACTTGAAAACTGGGCCCATAATAAAAAAAACTAAGTACATGTTTAGATTCAGCATATCAAAGAACCCCAAGAATTCAATTTTTGTTAAAATCAAACTAAGTTTAATTTTGGACCCTTTGGACCTTAATGTAGACCAATTTGAAAACGGGACCAAAAATTAAGAATCTAAATGCACGGTTAGATTCGGCATATCAAAGAACCCCAATAGTTCAATTTTCGATGAAATCAAACAAAGTTTAATTTTGGACCCTTTTGGCCCCTAATTCCTAAACTGTTGGGACCAAAACTCCAAAAATCAATCCCAACCTTCCTTTTGTGGTCATAAACCTTGTGTTTAAATTTCATAGATTTCTATTTACTTATACTAAAGTTATTGTGCAAAAACCAAGACAAATGCTTATTTGGGCCTTTTTTAGCCCCTAATTCCTAAACTGTTGGGACCAAAACTCCCAAAAACAATCCCAACCTTCCTTTTGTGGTCATAAACCTTGTGTTAAAATTTCATAGATTTCTATTTACTTATACTAGAGTTATTGTGCGAAAACCAAGAAAAATGCTTATTGGGCCCTTTTTTGGCCCCTGATTCTTAAACTGTTGGGACCAAAACTCCCAAAATCAATCCCAACCTTCCTTTTGTGGTCATAAACCTTGTGTTTAAATTTCATAGATTTCTATTAACTTATACTAAAGTTATAGTGCGAAAACCAAATGTCTACAGACTCCGACGGACGACGGACGACGACGACGACGACGACGACGACGACGACGACGACGACGACGCCAACGTCATACCAATATACGACCGCAAAAATTTTGCGGTCGTATAACAAAAAACAAAAATTAAAGAAAAAGAGTCAGATTGCAATAAAGCAGAAACTTGGCTTTTCTTATTGTTATATGCAAGACATCAATTAAAAATAATAAATGTCAAGATACAAGTATTCTCCCAATGAGTCCATACATTGTAACTCTTCTTTTTCTGTTTCAAAGAGAGAAGTCACTCCTCCTATCTACTGAAGTTTAGGTTTTACTCTTAGCAAGGAAAAAAAAGAAAATAAACAAAACTCGGCAACAGGAAGTTGATGTTGCCTTGGTCAGAAAACGTATGCCACGATATGGCTTACCAATAGAAGGCTTGTGACATAATATAAAGTGGCTGTGATGAGTAGTTGCAGAGAAAAGTGTGACGAAAAATTTTATGGATAGATTGACGGACGGAACCACAAGGGTAAAACGTATACCCCCTCTCCTTTGGAGCGGTTGTATAAAAAATCTCCGTATTGTATCTTAGTGAGAGAGGTCACTTCTCGAATCGACTGAAGTCCAAACTATACCCTAACCAAGCATATGTTTTGAAGAGAGAAGTCACTTCTCCAATCTCTTGAAGTCTAGGTTTACCCTGAGCATGTATAAACACTCTATATTCTGTCTAAGAGAGGTCACTTCTCCCATCTACTAAGTTTAGGTTTACCCTGACCAAGTTTAAAAATCCCTATTGAGTCTTAAAAAGAGGCCACTTTCTCATCTACTGAAGTCTAGATCATATCCAGATCAAGACCATGACCCAAGATCTACCTCACCATTCATATATTATTTGTTAACCATGACCCCATGTTATAACTATTCCAACATACATGACTAATATATTGTCCTTGACCACAGATATACCTACCTTCATTATTGACCTTGACCCAAAAATATACTCATTTCACCATAAATGACTAATATGTTGAACTTGACCCCAGATATACCTACCTCACCATACATATCTAATCTGTTGACCTTGACCCCAGATATAGCCAGCTGACTGATGGTAAAATGTAACTGAAAAAAAAAGACCATTAAGACTTAAAAAACAATTGTGATCACCAAAAAACTAGCTTTTGTATCTTCTTAGCACAGCTAATGGAGTACCAGTACCCCTTATATTGTCATAATGACTCATAAGGGTGGGGAGGTCCCTATGTGGAGGCATGGGGGGGGGGGGGGGGGGGGGGGGGGGGGGGCAGTGCTAGCTCACGAGGTAACTGTCTGCAGGAAGACATATCACCTCACTCGGACACATTATACTGACTCCGAGCCAACCAGTCTTTGATCTTACTCCTAGATGCCGCGTGCTTGGGGGAGACGCAGCAAATACCAATTTTAATGTCTTTGGTTTGACCTGGCCAGGGATCGAACCCGCGAACTTCCGCACTCGGGGCGAGCACGTTGACACGACACCACCAAGGCGGTTTTGTATATTTGGCAATATAACCAAGATTGTTCAACATCAGTCTTCATTGTACATGATTTTCCCTCTTTTTTTCTTGTTCTTTCTGACCGACCGACCCTATTTTTAAAAAAAAATCTTTGAACCAATTAATTAAACATAAATGGCCTAATATACATGTATGTTAACAATACCATTTTATTGGAATTTTTTTTTATTTGAATTGGAAAACATAGCCTCTCATAAATACTGCCGATTTCTATTGAAAAGTATGACGAGATAGCATTCAACCCTTTATGGAAGTGTTATTTCAGATTTTTTTGTTTAGTAGAGCGGCAGTATCAGACCTGCAGCTATGACAGCCTTAGCTAGATTTACAGTTAAAATGAGCACATTCTGACCCTGCTATCTAAAACATGTACCGTCCACTCTTATTTTACTTCTGGCAAGCGGTCACATTGTTGGTAATCATACTGTATTGGTTTTTATAGTGTGTTGTATACACCAGAGTGTCAGGATAGATAAGGGAGAGGTTTGGGTACCCATAAAACTGGTTTAAACCCACCACTATTCAGTGTCTGTACCAAGTAAGACTATCATGACTGTCTGTTGTGTTTATGTTTGCGTTTTGTACTCCTTTATGTTACTTTTTGTACGGCGTTTTGTCAGTTAGGTTGCTTTAATTGATTGTTATGTTATTGTTGACCATTCCTGTTATCCATTTTGTTATTTATTAACATAATTATGTCACCGGTAATTAACATAAGTTTACATGTGCTGTCAAACAGATGCTTAACATAAACATAAAATTAACCTGTTTTCAAATAAATTTTATACAGACTTATCTTTATCATACATTATGAACTATAATTTAGAATAAACGTTCAAAATATTTTTGAAAGGGACAACATCAACAGTTACACGTTGTAGATAAAGCGTAGAACTGTTTATTTACTTACATTTAGAGTAGGATTGCTTTCTGGTATAGTTGTTCCAGTCTGTAGAATTATCTGAAATGATAAATATCAACGACCCATTGTTTGTCCATTAGAACTTAGTCTAGAACTAGTTCTGGAATAATGTCGAACAAGACCAAAACCGGGTCTGGACCTGAGTTGCAGCATGCAATTCATTGATCGGCAAACAGGATGTGGCTGCACAACAGATCTGGAAAATTGCTTACTCGCTACAACTCAATATTATGAAGCTACAGATATTTTGTTTGTTTGTTGGGGTTTAATGCCGTTTTCAGCACATTTGGCCATTTTACGGCGGCCAGCTTTTATTGGTGGAGGAAGCCGGAGTACCCGAAGAGAACCACCAACCTTCGGTAGGAAATTGGCAATCCTTGTCAATTAAGATCGGAGTCGAACACACCCCGCTACAGGTGAGATTTGAACTCACAACCCCTACCCAAGTTCTTTCGGACAGACAGACGGAGTCAAGCGGTTACTATACCTGCTTTCACCGTTGGCGATGCAGGTAAAAATCCAACTTAATGATGATCAGGATTTGGATATTTCCTAAGTGACAAAAGATCAGAATTTAAAAAAAAAAAAATTTTTCCATGAAATTCAAAAAGTGATGAAAAATTAAAAATTTTACAGCAGACTAAACCTTTGAAAATACAACTGTCAGTGCTTCTTTTGTTCATACTCTTCTACCTATAGTGACATAATAATAAAGGTACTAGTGTTTTCCAGAGGAAATTTAACATGCTAACTTTCACCCTTGGGGCATCCTGTTTTACAGCAAGAAGGATGGATGGATTACTGTTTACTGTTCAGTGGCAATTGTTATATGCATATCAGGACGAGAAACATGTTGATGTGATTTGAAGATGAATCCTGCTTTGTACTAGAGAAACGCTCTCAGCCGGATTTTTAGCTAACGAGGTAACAGTCCACAGGAAGAACTATCACCCCCACCCCGACACATTAAATTAACTCCAAACCTACCAGTCTTTGGTCTTACTCGTACATGCCACTTGATGGAGAAGCAGCAAATACCAATTTAAAAGTCTTTGATTTGACGTGACTTTGGGTTGACCCCGCAAACTTCCGCACTTGAGGCAAGACCACCGACGCGGTCCAGCAAGAAAGAAGACTCTATAGGTAAACATTCTGCCAAACAAGCAGCTGTCCGACTTAAAACAAACCTGCATGCTGGACTACCATGCATGATGAGATAATATGTGTAACATGCTTACATTTCCTTTTATGTTGGGTAATTTTGTTGTGTCGATTCTTCCTACATCCCATGTCATGACCTTTGAAACTGGGTCAAATGTATATTTTCCTTGTGATGGTGTCAAGGTCACATTTAATACTGATTTAGGAAATGGAACTTCCATTATGACATTTTCTACCTGAAATATACCAATAGAAGTATAAAATTATCAATAAATGAACAGATTTTATGCATACCTACCTCTATACTGTAAAATATCTGCCATGAGACACAATATAAAACCTTTCCAGTAGGTAAGAAAACATTTTTTTACTCAAATGTTTTACTTTTCAGTGCTTTTAGAGCTAACAGGAAGTGGCCTTCACAGATCTGGGTCATATACATTTGGAGGAGTAAAACCTATTCCATGTTTCAGAGCCCCCATATGACAAATGTGGAAGGCATGAGCAGGTCATGTTATATATTCTACATATATTTGTACATTGTACATTTTGTGGTCTACAAACTCCATTAAATTATATCCACAGACTCATTCATAGTTTAAATTTTGATATTGCTAAACATCTCCCAACTGAAATTTGTAGACATTTCATTTTGCTGCTTTTAAATCTGTACAGAATACATACTTCTATATTTATAAGGAACATTTTCTGAAAGGTAATTCATTCAGAAAATGCAATGCTCGCACAATATTTAAGACAGATGAAAAAATCTGTCCTGTTAACAGGCACATTTACTAGCGAAATAAATGATGTCAAATAATTTTTTTCGATATTCGTGTAATATGATCATATCATCTCCTGGTACCCTAGTCTTCACATGCAATGAAGTTTATACTGTGTTCTGGTCCACAGTGTTTATGATGTCACGTTCTCCCTAGATTACGTAGAAAAAATTGCAATATTAAAATAGGCTCAAAATGTGCCATTTTCATGACATACCTGCTAAGAGATAACAATTTATTGTTGTAGGATAGAAATATGATATGTAAATCATTGGAAAATATAAAGTACTTGCCGCAAAACAAATGAGATATGCTCTGTAAACCTCAAATTTCAACCTGTTTGTAAGGCTCTTACAAATAAACTATATTTTCCGACAAAGTACATATATTTCATATGTATACTTATGAGACTTACAGTTTTTCCCATGGTTTGTTTTGGACCTATAGTTACATCAAATCTTCCTGCACTGCCTTCTCTGTACATTATATTATGTCTGACATACACTGGAATGGCTACCATACTGAAATTACACACAAATGCTTTAAGCAGGTTGCAGAGGACAAATAGTAATTTTATTGTAAAAAATTTTTGAATTTGGAGATAGAAAATTCAGATTTTGCATGGAAGAACATTGTGAATCAATTGAGAAGTACTTTGGTAGAACTGCTAAAATTAGATCAACCAAAAAAATTAGAAAAGGGTAATTGGGTAGCAGTATCATACGAGGATAATTGGTATCCTGGAGAAATAATTGATGTTGAAAATGGTTCTCAAATATGTAATGTAAAATTTATGTGTCGAAAAAGTAGACATGGCCATTGTTTTTGTTGGCCACTTAAAGATGATATTCAAGCGGTAGATACAAAGTTTATCATTTCTTCACATTTTGAAATCTTACCATCTCCAGGTTTAAGACACTGGATTGTTCCAGACATGGATGATATTGATAATCTTCATATTAATTTTGTTCAGAAATACTTTTAGATTCACTAATTTCTAAGTTTAATTTTTGAATTGGATTGTTAAAACACACCGTGTACAGGCAAATCTTAGGGGGGAAACACCAGAATAAACTAGATGTACTGTGAGCAAAGCTCACAAAGGATACCCCCCGCTTTGAAGTCCAATTATCTCCCTTGTGTGATATCGGAAAGCAAAGATTTTTCTTCATGCACATCTTTGGATAATGTACTTCCTTTCTGTAAAGTTTCGTTGAAATCCATTGAGCAGTCTAGGAGGAGTTGCGCTTACAAGATATATAGACAGACGGACAGACAGACGGACGGACAAGGTAATTCCTATATACCCCTACTCCCCCAAACTAGTTTGCAGGCGGTATAAAAATAGTGTATCAATGCTATATAAAGAATCGGGGGGAAGTAAATAAATGCACTACTGAACCCGAAAAATACTCTATCCTTTGGATGTACATGTTTTGCGAAACGCTCTAATTTTTACAAAACACTGACAATTTGAATTGGGTGAATCTTGGGGGTGGGGGAGGGGGGGTGAGTTCCATGGTCTATCTATTTGATTTCTCCGATACTTAATTTTGCCGTAAAACAATCTTTTTCGATTCTGGTGATTCCCCCCTAAGATTTGGCTGTACGAAGTGAAACATGCGTCTGAATGTATAAAATGTGAGAATAAGTCAGCCAATCACCTTCATGGATGTATATGGGATGTTTTTACTATGCACTTTATATTTTTTATGTCTTTTAAAAATACATTTATCTAGGCCCTGCATATACATTTTCTAAAGTCTGGTTTCCATTACAAACTTTATTTCATAGTTTATCAATTAAGACAATATGATGGGTGTTAGATTATTACATTATATGAGACATTTATAACAATTTTGAAATTAATAAGAATTTCACCAGGAATTCAAAAAGTCTAAATCTTGCTATCTCCACATCCAATTTGTTTGCTGTTTCCCAAGTAAGAGTTAAGTTGTTTTAATACATGAATATAATAATAGAATTTTTAACGTTGATTTGGAAGTTGTTTCGCAAAGGGGGGAATTTGTTATTTATTTATTGAAATGCACTCTTGTTCAGTTGTTCAACTTGTTGATTGTATTTCCTTATCATTGTTACTGATATCATTGTTCTTAATCATTATTAAAATGTTTATTTTTGATATCTTCAATTTGACTTTTTGCTTCCCTTCAGGCTTGTCTCGCTTGAAAGAAAAGAAACCAATAAATCAGAATTAAATGATTGCAACTTTATTAAACTTTAAGTGATAATATGAGCAGAAGAGTCAATCTGAAACTGTAGTACAGCATCATCACAAGATCAGCTAATAATTGAAATTGTTCATGAAAAAAAAAATGTCTTGAGTCTGCATCAACAACTGTGTCTGTCACCTGTGAAACATAAGTGCACTTAGAAAATATATTATATTATCAACAATTTAAACAAACAAACATCTAACATTCAAAGGTATTATACTTAGAAGACTACATATTTAAGTCTTTATATTGGGTTGTTTAGTAATATAAATTGAAGTTGAACTAACGGCAGAAATGCAATTTTTCCAGTCGTAAAACCACAAAAATTCCACAGCAACATCTAAAATTTAGGATGCCATCAAAGCATATCAATAAATCTATTAAAAATAGATCATTTTAAGCATCACCAAAAGAAAGATCACACCAAAAAACCCCTGTGTACAAATTTTCTTCAATACATATCCATGGAAAAAAAAGTTACGGCAAATTTACTGATAAAAAATGTTGGACTTAGTCATTTTTTGCCACGAATTTATATTGAAAGGCTTCAAAGTCCATTTTTGAATAGGTATTTTGGGGAAATAAAAAGGAATTTCAATTTCACAATGTGTTTATAAACTACAAACAAGCAAAATATGAAGTATGTCAATTATCAGCCATATCTAACTCTAAGTTTTTGAGGTATGAGACTCTGAAAAGCTTAAAAAATTCAATTTAGTGCTGGACTTTGTCAATTTTTCGAAGCGGACACATCTGCAAATAACAAAAAGTCATTTTTTGGATCTGTATATTGCAGAAATAAAGTAGAGTTTATGTCTGCAAATGAAATTTCTTACTGAAATATGTCCAATTTCCAAATCTATTCATTTTCAGCACTATGCTACTGCTATTTTCTGAGATATGAGCATATAAAAACTTAGAAAACTGAATTTTATTCGATTTCGCGCCATTTTGTCCATCGAAATCTCAATATTTTGAACCTTCTTTTGGATATAACTTTTGAACCGCTCAAGATATCTTAAAAAGGTAAAGTGTTCTGGAATCAGATTTTCAAGCTCTATCTAATAAAAACATCATCTTTATTGAATATCTAAACCTTAAAATTCATGTGTCATACCTACAAATAGACCTAAGGAGCAAACAAAAACAGCAATCCTTTAGACAGACAAGCCTGAGAAGACAAATGAACAACCACAAGCACAACAAATAAACACTGAAAACTAAAAAAAACAATGAACCACATGAACTCCTATAAAAACCAAGAGTGAACTCGGGTGCTCTGGAAGGTTAAACAGTTCATGCTGCGTATACAGGGTTTTGGTATTTGAATTTCAAAATTAGCTATTATATTTATTACAATGAAAAATTGAAATAATTCAATAAGAAAATGCAAGGGATTGTTTTTTTTTATGTTGCAAATATATTCATGTTTGTACAACAAAACTGGCTATTGTTTCCTCACTGCACAGATTAAATCCATCTTTTCTTTTCAATCGGGAATTTTCCTTTTTTACTTCACTGGAAAATCATGACATTTCTCCTTTCTCAATGTAAAAATAAACTGGTTTTACAAGTTACAGAAAGTATACAAATGGTACATGCGGAGAGTTTATTTTCTAAACAGGGGACAATAAATTTAATATTCCCTGAATATCCAGTCCATTTGGTCTGTGTTTTATCATAACGAAAGACATAAATGAACAAAACTTTATGTTGCAAATGTATTATCTAAATATAACCATTGATCGCCATTTTCAGCACATTTGTCTATTTTGCGGAGTACCAGGAGAGAACCACCGACCTTTGGTAGGAAAATTGGCAATCCTTGTCAATATAAGATCGGAGTCGAACCCACCCCGAAAAATGTGAAATTTGAACTCACAACCTCAGTGTTGACAGGCTAGTGATCATTAGCAGTCATGACAAACTACCTAGACCAATCGCCCACCGAGGCCCCCATACTGAGGTAAAACGTTTCTTTTTATTTGATCAAAATACTTATAGTTAATAGAAGACTACAAAATACTCACTTATTGGACCCAATATGATATGATATCAGTCTGAAGTTACCATCGGGAGGTACAAATGATAAAACTTTATCACTCTGAAATACACAAAAAAGTAAAACAATTAAGGGGGTAAAATAGATTTGGCTTGTTTAATTTTCATAAAAATGATGAAATATTTACTTTGACCTGTAGACAAAAATATAAAAATTTCATGAAATTTGAACCACACAATTTACGGAATAATTTCATTTGATATATAGCAGTTTGACAAACACTAATTTTGATCATTAAGAAGCTTGATTTCTCTTTACTTATAGTATGTGATTAAAACATTCAGCTAATTTTTAAAGAGTTTACTCCCTTAGGTGTTCTGTACCCCCTTAAATTAAAAGTAACCATGGCAATAAATAATGAATTCACTGACAAATAGCAATTTCAAAAAAAAAAAAAAAAATACCAGAGACAGCTTAAATCAAATTTTACTGCCTTTTAAAACTTAAAATGGTTTATAATGCAAGATAATAATCTTTTAATTATACTGACCTCCCATCTTTTGTATCTTATACATGGATGAAAACTGACATCATCTAACAACCGTGGATTGATAAATGACAGCGTTAAGTCTGGCATCCCGCTTAATTTTATCATGCTGTCAATCTGAAATGCAAATTTAAGAGTATATAAATAATATACATTGTGTCATAATCCACAATATGGGTGTATTGGCATGACTTTAATTTGAAATTAAGGAATTTAAAAGATTTAAAATATGTAATTTAAATTAAAAGCATATCTTCCATGTTTTCTTTACAGGCACATGTATTTTCTTTGTATTTATTTTCATCAAGTTTTTTTGTTAATTGCTGTCAAACTGACATAATATATGCTTCAATGCCTATTAAATTACTGACTTTTTATCTCCATATGTCCCTAAAAATCATCTATGCCAAAATATTTTCATTATGGTTTCTAAAATTTTTTCATGTCATATTTCTGGATATGTATTTTTTTAACTTTATGGGCATTCAGTATAATTTTCATGATACTGAGATAAAAATAATGAATGAAATCCTTGTACCAAACCCCACTTCCGTGGTGAGGAGTGACGAAAATCTATCGCCCAATTTAATTTTTTAGCCTTTCAGTACTTACATATCCTTGTATTTCTGCAATCACAGTTGAACCTGATTTGTCCAAAATACAGTCAATCTCTTCAATCACATCGAAGTAGGCTTCATTGTTAGCATATTTAACACCAGTTCTTCTCCATGGAACATTAGATAACTGTCCTGTTGGTAAGGTACCACTCACACTAAAAATAAATGTTTTAATACCCTGTTTTGTTGAGTAAAAAAGATTCAGTAGTTTTACCAATGCCTGTCAACTATTTGACAAATTGGAAGACTAGGATTGGCTGTTACTGATATCACATTGTGTAAGATTATTTTTGTTTCAAATAACAGTTCTAAAATTTTTTGGTGAAGCCGAGATCAGTAGCCCATTGTTTGATTTGGTTTAGTTTAGTTGGGGTTTTATGCCGTTTTCAGCACATTTTGGCTATTTCACAGCGGCCAGTTTTTATTGGTGGAAAAAGCCGGAGTTCCCAGAAAGAACCACCAACCTTTAGTAGGAAAACTGGCAATCCTTGTCAATTAAGATCGGAGTTGGACACACCACGCCACAGGTAAGATTCGAACTCACAACCTTGGTGTCGACAGGCTAGTGATCATTAGTGGTCATGACAAACTTCCTGAACCACTTGGCCACCGAGGCCCCAGTAGCCCATTATTTATGCTTGTTTAGAAGGTACTGTCTTGTTGATGGGTTTCATATATGTATTATAAAATTTGGGCATGGTATGATTTAGGCAATTATTTGGCCCCTTCTGACATGAGAAAATTAAAATTAAGATTTCAGATTTTTCAAATTTTATCATTGTTATTGTATTATGATTGATCAATCATTGTACAAAATTCCTTCCCATGATGCAACAGCAACGTCATAAACATCTGCTAAATCAAGGATTTGAAGAAATAGATTATTTTCTCAGTTGATTTTGGTGAAAACAACTATGACCAACAGCCTTGCCCTAAAGCATTTTTAAATATAATGTTTATCTTTTTGGGAAAGGCTGTTGCACATATCAACATTTTAATTCAAAGGTCCAAAAATAAGTGAAATTTGGTGTTTTTCATTGATTTCTTAGCCATTGGCTTTCTGTCGCACTAAATTTTTCGAGCCTGACAAGCCAATAATTTTTTGTATGGCCTCACTATAAAGCCTTATTCGACACATTAACATTTTTGCCAATCTTACCCTGTATTTTTGCCTGTAACAGTATCAGCTATAGTACGTAACAGATTTGGTGGTTTTATCAGCTCTTTCAGGATATTGGATTCTACAGCCAATGGAAAACCATTATCTAACATCTCATCTAATAACTGTGAAAAAAGTTTTGATAAGTTATGCCTGAAGCATTAAACATGACCAAATTTTTCCTCAAAAGAAAATAAATCACTTACTGTATTTTCTGGACTATAAGTCTATGTGGCCTATAGGACTAATTGATACTTTCTCCATAGACTTCTAATGGTAAAATGGTCATTTTAAAGTATAAAAGTCTCGACCTATAGGCAGGAAAATACGGTAGTTATCAAATAACTAATTATGGGTTTGATTTCAAACCAATATGAAAATTTCACTCTCTGCAATCTTAAATGTCTTCAATTGGAATCTCATATGAAATGATACTTGTCAAAGAAAATTCAAAGATTTCTAAGCATATTTTCATTAATTTTCTAATTAGCATATAGACTTATTAATCTGTGATGAAATAAAGAACGATGAGTAATGTGACCAAGACATTGATGAATGCAAGACAACCTGAAAATTTGGGTTAAATAACTATAACTTTCTTCAACAAGCATGACAAAGTTCTGCGAATGAATCAATGAGTGAAAACATCGGACATGCATATCCCTTTTTTTGAAAGAGGGGACATGAATGAATGAAAAAAGAAAACCATTTCACTGTTTTTTTTAACACGGACATCACTTTACATGAACCTTGAAAACGAGTCTCTCATAGAAAATCATTGTTACTAAATCTGTGTTATAAACAAGTACCTCATAAACAATAACATAATGTTCTTTCAGTGTTGTTTCTGAACAGTCACTGAAGTAATCTTCAAACGTATCACATATTCTGTGTAAAAACTCAACTACAAATGTAGGTGGCACTGTAATAAAAGAGGAATGTTAGATTAATGCATATAGATTACTAAAATCAAAAGAACATTTCATTTGACTGCTGTTCTTCCGCTTGTTTGATCTCCAACAATGAATGAACCAAAGGCTTATACTTAACAGCCAACACCAAGATGGCCCAAAAGCCATGTACAGCAGAATCTCAATTTCTCGAACTCGATGAGGTCTGTAAAATGAGTTTGAGGCATGGGTAGTTTGAACCATCGAATATTGGAAAAATTCTGGTTACGAACCAGTGTTGAATTTTTGTATTCAGTTCAATACATTTCCATATTTGAAAGGTTCTAGAAATCCATGGTTCTACTGTATAGTCAAATTTGTTGTCATGTAATTTCCATAAAAGCATAATAAGAGATCATTTTTTCTTTTAAAAATGCACCAAAAATCCATTGCCAAAACAAAGTCCCAAATTTTTGAATGGCACCATAAAAACCTTCAAAAACAAACAGGAGCTTCATTTGATCAATCCAAACATTGGGTATAAAAATCAGAAGAATCGGTCGAAGAAAACCTAAGTGACATAATAAGTGCTGATGGGTGGACAGGCAGACAGACAGACATAGCAATCATTATTGGATGAAAGTATCTTGAAATTATATGTGGCATCCTAATTGAGAAAAGATACTTCCCATAAATGGTTTCAAGAATACTGATCATGTGGTGTTTAAATAATAAAAGTGTGGTTACCCCAGCAACAAATGAAAACAATATCTATAAATATTTATAAGGTAGTGAAGTGGAACTGGTAGTGGTATAACAAGTTGAATTATCTTAAATTTCTGCAGATACACCTGTGGCAGTCTAAAAATACTCACCCTCTGTGGTTACCACAGCAACAAAGTAAAGCTGATTCCTGTAAATGTTTATAAGGTAGTGATGGGGTGTGGGTATAACTGGTGGAACATCGTCCGCAGATACAGCCTATAAATACATGCAAATATGTTTTTGCAAATTATCCATAATAAGAATGACATATTTTGTGGATTTTTTTTAAGCATTAAAATACTTAAAGTATTAGCAAATGTTCTGAAATGTCCATAGTGAACGACATGTCCATACATAGTGAACAAAATATACATAGTGAACGACATGTCCATACATAGTGAACGACATATATATGCATGTCCATAGTGAACGACATATATATGCATGTCCATAGTGAACGACGTGAAAAGAATAAACAAGTTAAATTCTTTCCTCTAATTCTGTGCACACTTATACATCGCTTGACCCATTTGCTAAATTCATATATCACCAAACGTTGGTTAAATAATGATTTTTGTTGTCCATGTTGAACTTTCTAGTATTTCCAATATATTTTTTCTTCCTTCTTCATGTTCTTCATTGTTATAAGAGCAATACTTACATGCCAAAATAGAACAGAAAAATTTATTAAATTGAAGAGCATACAAAAAAAGCAAATGTTTAAAGAATTTTATCAGAACGTAAAAATTGTTTTTTTTTGAGTTTCTAAAAGAACGATAGATCAAAAATTTTAAAGTAATTTAATTTTACATACCTTGCTTTGTACCTCAAAAAAGTAATCACATATTGATTTATGTATTACACTTTTCCAATGTTTTTCCATAAACACATCCCTGAAAAATATGAATGTACAAAGCTAATAATTTTGTTTTTAACAATAACAGGAGTAAGAAGAATAAGAGGTCACATTTTGGGGTTTTATTTCAAAATTATTTTTGGTTTTATATTTTTTGTTGAATTTCTTCACAAAATTTATCCTGCGAAGTTAATAGCTTGCTATGCATGCAGTATCCTAAACTCCTGCCATAAACAGACCAGATTTTGAAAACTGGGAAATGAGAGCGGAATACTTTTGTAGCCATTTTTTTTCGACGTACGGTATATTAAAGGAAGCATAATATTCAAAACTGGAATTCAGGTTTAAGCAGGAAAAATCAAGTCTAATTAAAGGATGTATGACACCCACTTTTAGTACTTTCAAATCTAAAACAAATCAAAATCTCCTCAGTTTGCTACTGATGCCAAGTCTGAACATCCACACATAAACTAGGACAAAAAGCATATGAAAAAATCTGTATGTAATTTCTAATTTCGTATCAGTTTGAAAAAAAAACACTTAAAAAATTAAATAAATTACTGATCAAAGACAAAGAGTTGGAAAGTTTTCTTACATGATTCAGAATTTTACTTGAATTTGAAGAAAACAGACCATTTATTTCCTTTGGAAATACAGCAGAATTTTGGCAGTAAAATGATGGCAACAAAAAAGCTTTGCATAACACCATATAATCGCTTCATTTTATTAGATAGAATTTTTGATGACATAAAAGCATAGAAAGGGCACACTGAAAAGATTAGTCACAGGGTTGTAGAGTGCCCTGGGAGGAGATATGGTACAACTCCACGCTAAAAATATGTAGATGGAAAATTTTAGTTAATTTATCAGGTGGTCTTCCAATCTTCCTTTACATCTAAACTGGTACTGATTTTGATTAACAGTATGTTGCCGCGGAAATCTTCATTTTCGTTTAAACTGGATATTTAGGCCGTGCGGTTCCGGAGTTTTAATTTTTTTATCCAAAAATTTTCTTTGACTTTTCTATAGATTTTTGAGGCGCTGTCTTTGGTAAAGTGAATCAACAGTCTGCCCAACGTAAATAAGTTTGTCACATAAGTTATTGGGAATTATATCAAAATGCTAAATTGTGACACTGTTTAAAAGGAATAAATTGGTGACTGTGTTTGATTAATTAAGATATTTGTATGTTATCTAAAATAAATTTAAAGGAATACATATTTACCCTAAAATTTAGTTAACACAACAAAGTGAAATGAAGACATTTCATAAAATAGTTATTAATTAGTATTTTTACCAGCAATTGTTCAGAGAAAATTAACATTACTAAATATTAAACTGTACAATACATATTTTTTATTGGTAAATATTTTTTATGTTTTATCAATTCTTATGAATTGAGATTCATCCAGACATTTTTCTGCATAGTAGGAATATTATTTTTACATATCACCTTCTGTAAAATAGTAACTATGTTAAAAATAGTAGCTAGAACTTTACACTTATTATTATATGCTGAATATGCTTGATATATATTCGTTAAATAAATATTATTTACATTTATTATTGTTTTCTTTCTTGTATCATTTGTGTTATCAGTCTTTATAAGTAATTACAATAGGAATAACATTTATAACCATTGTGAGTTACCTTAATATTTTGGGTATTATTTGCTAAGGCCACACCAAATCGATCTTTAGATATTTTTTTCTGACTATGTAAACTTTAATAATAAAAAAAAAAATGATGCTACATTTGAAAATTTATGAACTTGTCCCAAATTCTTCACTTTTCAGGAAATTAAGAGTAAAAACTTTTCTTTTCGCCTGCTCCTAAAAGTTTGTACAATTTGATCTTCGCCTGAAAAAACTAGTCCTCAAGAAAAAAAGTATTGATATAAATTTGCGCCAGTTGTACATATACATGTATTATAGTACGTGTGTAAGTCAGACAAGTGATATCTCAACCAATAACTGATATTACTTTTTCTTTTTTCAATAAGATCAACATCTTCTACAAATAAAATCATTTTACCCGCTACTATTAATTATAAAAAGGCTGTGGATCATGATTTTGTCAGGTGATATTTGTGATGCTGTCAAAATCAAAACAGGAAGTTTGTTTGTAATAGTACTTCTTCTTCTTTATTCTTCCCTCCACTATCTGGAGTACCACTACTTTTGTAGCGTAATACTAGTTAGCAACTGTTACTGTAAGCAACTGTGTGCATGTGCAGGAAACAATTTACAGTGAGATAAAATTTGGTGCACAAACCAGTATAATTTCGCCAATAAATCAATTGTTCAAGATACTGGTATAAAAGATATCAACACTGCCTGTCGTACCCACCACCAATTTAAAACCGCAGCGGCAGATTGTCACATCCAATTATAAGCCAGGGATTCTATCCCAGCAGGGTGCTCAATTTAAAACATGAAGCACAAGTAGTATTAAAATAAATAACTATGTACTATCAAAATCGGTGAAGGAACAATAAAATTTCTTCGGAATATATTTAAACATTTTCTTTAATTATAAATTTTCCGAACGAAATTTCACACATGATTCGTTGTATAAGATGTTTTTTTTTTAGATTAATTTTTTGAATTCAGTAATACTTTTTCTGTAGTTTCATAGTCCGGGATTATGATACTTGTTTTTCCCCTTACAACTGAAAACAAGAACGTTAATCGTAATAATTTCACCACTGTCACTGAGAACTGTCTGTTAGAGGCATTGAAGAAAATATGTAAATGGCTGAAGCATCTGCTGCAGCAACCGGATCTTCGGTTGTCTTGACAACTGAACAAACACAGGTAGTTCCATTTTTGTTCCCAAGTATAGTCTTTTAGTAGCATAATTTGGGAAAACCCTCAAAATAATTTACTACTGAAGTCTAAACACTACTCTCTGGAGATTTCATTGAATTCGAGACGTTTCGGCCACAAACCAGTTCGGCCTCGGTCGTTTCGGCCATATAATACAATATACAGGTAAGTATATGGTATGAGGGTAACATGTCATGGATAATTGTATAAATGTATGAGTGTATAAATGGCCATAAAGTATAATAAATATATTTATTAATCAGTTGAGTGTTATTATATATGGCTAACAATAATCAATTGACACTTAATTATTTGCACTATTATCATATGCACTTATTGAAAAAAACATCGCAAGATTGTCACACTGTCATTTTTTAATTTCCCTCCGAGGAGGTTGAATCAGAATCATCATAATCTGAACTATGGAGTTCTTTTGGGATAGATGGTGCGTACATACTACCAATCTCTCTGAGGAAGTCTTTGTCATTAAAACGGTCTGTGCCATCCTTCAAAAAAATATGTATAATACGTAGAGGTTTCCCTAGACCAATTTAGCATGGCGCTGCACCATGCCTCCATCTCCAAGCACCATGCTGCCCTCATCATGAATTTTACAATGTGCCCCCAGGTAGCCAAACCTAACTTTCAATTTTTAGTTTAATCTTATCTTTTTGAAAGTGATTTGCATTTAATCATGTACCCCTGTTGTGTGGCACACTTTTATGAAACTTTTACACCATCACACTAGGGTGAAGGCTGTTTATTGCAGTTGATAATTGTACTGCTCTCATGTCAAGGTGGGGTGCACCCAATATTATCTTTTTTAACCATTGAGTGCCCTCAAAATACAAAATTTACCATGCCTTCACAAATTTCTGGGGAAAGCACTAATACAAACAACATAAAAATAACGACAGATAAGAAATAAAAGTGTCTTTTTTAATGTCATATGATCAATGGATGATTTTTTTTTTTTTGATCTAAGTCTTGCATCATAATTAATCCACGAAATGTTGAGCAATGACCAAGGTTCATTTGCATGGAAGGAAGGGGAATTAATTTCTTCATGCGGAACTTCAGTAACAGGGGGTCAGTCTGTTGCCAGACTTAAAGAAATGGCAAGCATAGTTATAAAGCAGATAAAATGGTAAAATTTCAACAATTTAATATTAACAATTTTTTAAATGAGCCAAAAATAAATATGAAATAAAATCCGAAAATGCACTATAATTTAAATTAATCACAAGTGACCAAATATTCCTGAATTTTAAACTGTCACTAATCTTTAAATCACAATATTTATCAAGTCCAAAAAGTACTGCCAGACTAACACTGAATGCCTAAAGTTGTTGTAGTGTCTGTCTTTAAAATTTGATGTGAAAATTAGTAGGTCTTCTTGGTCTTTGGATTGGAGAATAGTGAGTCACTGCCTTCATTGTTTGGACAAGTGTTGTCCACTGCTATTCAGGTCCCCTCTGACGTAGTCAACTTCCTAATTATCACAAGTTACCGAAATCATACCCTATCTCTGCATGTCTTGTACTGTCTCTGTCTCCCTGTACCAAACCCGATGGCGTATTTATACTAAAGTCTAAAAATAACTCAAAATGACAAGTACACCTAATTAGAACAGTAAAATTAATTTGAGTATAATTTTCATAAGTGTGTCAAAAGTAAATGTGTCAACTGAATAAGGTTAATTAATCAAAGCAATTTTGATTACTACCTGAAGTAATTAGTGACAGTGCAAAACTGACAATTACTCCAGATTAACTAATTTGTAATTTGCCAAAACTAAGTGGTAAATTAAATTTCTACAAAAATGCTGAAAAAGACTAATTTTAGAAACCTGAAACAAAATTACCCCTATGACATATGAATAATTAAACATATGTACCCATTTAATTATCTTGATATTCAATGTAAATTCAAAATTTAAAAATGGCTTCTATATACATGTAGTTATTGACTTACCAGTATTACAGAGACGATGTTGCCACTTGAAGCACGTCTCACACACTAAAGCATGCTTTCCAGGGCAAACCTCCTGCTCAAAAACAACACATGTGCATTTTAGATTTGAATGAGAAAATATGTCATATATCTCAGCTTATATAATGACTGGGTAAAAGATCAAACAAATTTCTCATTTTGAGTATGTTATCTTAGTGAAGGAAAAAATTTGCAACGGCTTGGGTAAATGATGTTCTTTCCAACTTTCAGACTTAAAGAAATGGCAAGCTACCAATTAATTAAAGATTACTTATACTAAAAACAATTTATTAATCAATTAAAAGTTCAAAGAGAGCAATCATCATTAATTATCGCCAATAACCGTCACATGTCTAATATTTGTTGTGCAATCAACTTTAACTACTTTTAACAGATATATGAATTAAATGGTTATAAAAACACAAAAAATGTTTTTTTTTCAAATTTTTCTCTAAAAATGCGTTTTTAAAGTACATATATATAATGTAACAAAATTTATTAAACCCATTATCAAATATAACAGCTAATGAGAATCGACTAATAGAACCGAAATGGTAGTTTGGCTGAAATGACCAAGGCCAAACTAATGGCATAGCCGAAACGTCCTGTTTCCCTATCTGAACACGTCAATTCATAAAATGGATTTTTCGCATTTTGAAAGTCTGAACGTTAGGATTATTAGACAATCTTTGTTGGTTAATTAACCTTTTTGAGTCGTCCAAGAAAACATAAAAATTGTAAAGCTGTTTATAAAGGTTATGATTGTATACCTCACAAATGATTCTGAATGGGGAATTTCCCTTAGAAAATGAATGCATTTGAAAATTTAAAAAATTAAATTTAAATTTATCAACTCAGACTTATCCTGAAAATTCCATAGGCTGATGTTTTTTTTTCTCTGGAAGACATGATTGAACAAAATTATGTAAGTTCAATTGTTTCAGTTGGGTTATATATCTTCCTGCAGACATTTAACTCGTGAGATAGCATTTTCATTGGTCCCGTGACTGGCCGGTTTAGAGAAGTTTGACTGTATATTATATCAACGTTCTCATCCTGATATGCACCTAATGATTGACGTTAAACAATAATTCATCAATCATCTTTCATATGAGTTTATTGTAAGATACACTTTATTAGGACTGATCTAGATATTTTTGTGGATCCTTTCTGCCAAAAAATGATTGAGATGGAAACCTGAATTTACTGAATCTGTAGTATACAAAAGAAGCCATTAGGCCACACCAAATTGATTTTTAGTTCTTTGGATTTCGCTGCGCCGATTTTCAGATTTTGTAAATTTTAAGAAAAATATTTTTGCCGCTTTATTTTGCAAAAATAATGAAATTTCACCCCAAATTCTTCATTTTCAAGAAATTAGAAATAAAGGGTGTTTGCCTGGTCCTAAAATTGGTAGTACAAAATAGGAATTATTTCCATTTTTTGCAATATTTTAGTTAAAATAATTTGTGTCGCATGTAAATTTGATCTTTGCCTGAAAAAAATTAGTTATCAAGGAAAAAAAATTAGAATTAAAATTTTGCTCGCTTGTACCTTTTTTGCCATAAAAAATCCAAATAACTAAAATCAATTTGGTATGGCCTTACAGGTTAATTTTCCTAAGCAGTACTTTTACATGTACTATAGTGAAGATGAAATGGTTAATGTTGTGCATTCAATGAAAAGTGATTAAATTTGGGTAAAGTTACTATAGCGTCAGAAAAGGTTTTTGAAATTGTATTTATATAGTTTTTATATTATAGAGAACTAAATTGTATGAATATCTAGGTATTTTAAACAGAAAAAGGGCAGGGTTAATAAATTTTACTATTTAATAATAAAGACTTTTTTCTTTAAACTTCAAGGTAAAGTGCATTAACAAAAAAAAATTTAACAGATAATTTTTCAACTTTTAAAACTCAGCGTCCTCGCAGCAAGTAAAAAACGACGGTTCCTTTTTAAAACAGTCTTTGAAACTGAGATCAGGGGACTAGTCACTTTTTGCTTGTTGTTTGAAGTTTTTATAATGTTCAGTATTGTGTATAAATTTGTTAATCTGTTTTTGTCACAAAATTTATGTTTAATGACAATAAAGTACAGTAGAATCTCATTATCTCAAACTCTTTTATCTAAAAACTCCTGATATCTCAGAGTAATGTTTTGGTCCCTAGATTAAACTTTGCACTATATTTCCTCCTGATATCTCAGACTCCTGCTATCTCAAACTATTTTTGTTGGTCCCTTCCACTCTGAGATAACGAGAGTCAACTGTAATTTGAATTTAAACTCAATAATTGATACAAAAGTTCAACATAATTTCAGAAAAATGTGATCTTGTACAAACAGCTTA
Source organism: Mytilisepta virgata (assembly GCA_028015205.1). Taxonomy (NCBI): domain Eukaryota; kingdom Metazoa; phylum Mollusca; class Bivalvia; order Mytilida; family Mytilidae; genus Mytilisepta; species Mytilisepta virgata. The sequence continues at coordinate 1,766,386 of JAPWFG010000023.1, forward strand.
CAATTTTATATATTTTTTATTTTCAGCCACAGACTAGTCCAAGGATACATCTGAAGTTACGTAAACCAAAGAATGACAAAAAAGTTAAATGGACAACAGAAACTGTGGACAATGAACATATGAACAAGAAAAAATCAAAATGTAAGAACATGTACATACATGTATGTACAGTTACCAGTATAATGTTTTTCTTAAGCCAAGTAACCACCTCGGTCATCTCGTGCATGGTACCCTGCTTGTTTGAGTGAGGATTAGGTCACCGTTTCGTTCCCTGGCTTGGTCAAAGCTAAAGTTTGTACCTTTTATACATGGACAATTAAGCCAGATTTTTTTTTCTTTGACTTAATAAGCCTGTTGTAATTTTATTTGTTGGTTTACAAACTAATCTAAAATTTACTGTTGTAGAGTTATTAAATTTTGTGGAAACAAATATAAATAATATCTCACTTGTGCATAATTTTGTCCTAAGATAGCTTATTCTTTATTTTTTTATTTTATTTAATTTTTGTTTGTGTTTGGCAGGTTGTTGCATTTATGAGAAACCACGGAAGTTTGGAGAATCCTCAGATGAAGATGACGATGATCATGACTGCACACACAGTTGTCGGGGACACAAAAATAAATGTTACAGAACTGATGGAGGATCAGGTAATGTCAGATAATAGATCAATCATCTTGACAATACCATGTAGAGGTGATTTTCTACATTGCTGCTAGGTGGAAGAGTTGTCTGGGTAGATCTTAGTTAATATTAATGAGCACTAGCCTGTCAAATATGATGACATGAGTTCCAGTCCAAGTATTGGTGAGATACATGGGGTGAGATATGCGTTTTGTAATTGACAAGGATCGCCAGTTTTCTTGCCATCAATCACTGGTTTTTCTTCATGTGCTCTTGGTTTCCTTCACCTATAAACACTTGCCATCACAATGTTGCCAGTTGTACTGAAGGTGGTATTAAACTATAATAAACAATACCAAAACTGTACTAGTGTTCTCCCCATAAATTGTTAATAGCAGCGTGGTAGGAATTCACATATAGCTGTTTTGTAACGAATTGTTTCATTTATTGTTATAAAGGCATTTATAAATATTTGGATAGATTTCTGATGATTTATGAGGAATAATGAAGTATGGTGTACGATTTTACTGGATTTTAAATTTTCTGGTTTTCCCCTTATATAAATTAAGGGAAAAGGAAACAGACCACTGCATCAAAAGTAAAAAATATATACAAATAAGTGAAAATTAATAGCACAGTGATACGACATATAGGGGAAACTTTCCCATTTTCAAGAAATCAGTGAGGCCACTCAAAAGGAAAATTTCATATCTGAATTTGGAGTCTAATAATATATATATATATAATTTTTTTTTCAGAACAAAGAGATGAAGCTGGACCAAGCAGTTAATTACCAGACTAGATTAATTATGTATTGTATATTTGTGATTTTAATATGTTAATAAGAAAACTGTTTAATTTCTCCTCATTGTGATAGGTACAATGTACTAACTTGCTGTTGAAAACTTGTATTTTAATGTATGTTTTGTAATTTATATGTCATACAAAATTCTTGAAGGTGCTCAGTGTCCGAGTGGTGTAGGCAGATTGTATATCCCATCAGGGCTGTAGTACCCGTACAAAATTTTACTTATGGTGAGTTTTCTTTGAATCTGATATTAATTGATGATGATTTCCAGTTTTCACTGTGAAGGTGGGTATTTTTCCCTGCTAATAAAACCAAGAAACCACAATATAGTGAAAGTGGCCAAAAATCAAAATAAATTAACTTAACAGGTCTAGCAAAAGTCATTTTAAGTAGATATTCATATAATATGAGGCATGTGTTACGTGATGAGCTCCCTCAGTTTTTTAAGAAGGGTATATCAGGAAATGTGTATCCATATTTCCTATGAAAAAATATTTAACAAAATATCTGAACAAAGGCTTTGAACGGATCCAGGGGTGAAAATACGTACATTGGGGCGAACGGACCCACATCCGTGTCTTAGCGCAAGACCAGAAGTTGGTTTCAACTTCCGATTGAATAAAAATCTAAGTACAGTAGCCAAATCGACACTTCTACCATAATAGCTCCCTTTGGGAGCTTATTACTTCTTTATGAAAATTGTTCTAAGTTTTTTAACAATGAATTTTTTAAGCATCAAAGTACTATTGTATCCCCCATGTAAACCATAAACAAGTTTTGCTTGCACATTTATATCTGTTAAATATCAGCATTTAATTCATGTAATTGAAACTGATCATTGAATTTTTAATTGTTAAGAAGCTTTTTAATTTTTAACGAGAGTGTGTGAAATAAAATATAATGTCAGTACATGCAAATTTGATGTTGAGTTTCTTTCCCAAAATTGGGATAATGTTGACTTTAAAGATAGGATGTTTGTTTTTTGAAATGTACAGAATAAGAGTAAAGCCATGAATTTTTCATAAAAAGATAGGTTTTTGAAAAAATTGTGGGACACATATTACCAACTGATTGATTTATTTAACAAAACACCCTGTTGAAGATTAACCTTTAAATTTTGATATCACTTAAACTTCATGTAGTCATTTTTAGCTCACCTGGCAAAGCCATGTGAGCTATTGCCATCACTTTGCGTCCGTTGTCGTCGCTAACATTTCATATTTTGATCATTGCCTCTGAAACTAATGGGGCAATTGGAACCAAACTTTGCAGGAATGATGTACTAAAGGTCCTCTATGAAAATTCCTCATTTCATTTTGATTGGATAAAAAACATGGCCACATGGGCAATTCTGATTGGCTGAAACATAAAAAAATCATCTCCTCTGAAACTACAAGTACAAATGATTTGTAAGTTAATACAAATGATGTTTGTGAGGTCCTGAAACAAAGATTCCTCATTTCGTATTGATCAGGCGAAAAACATGGCCGCCATGTGCAATTCTTGTTTCCCATTGACTGAAATTTGAAAAATCATCTCCTCTCAAGCTACAAGTGCAAATGATTTGTAACTTGATACAATGGATTTTTGTGAGGTGTTCTACAAAGAAACCTCATTTCAACTTATCCGATAAAAAACATTGCTGCCAATGGCAATTCTTGTGTCCGATTGACTGAAATTTGAAAAATCATCTCCTCTGAAGCTAAAAGTGCAAATGATTTGTAACTTGAAACAATGGATTTTTGTGAGGTCTTCTACAAAGAACCCTCATTTCAACTTGATCTGGCAAAAAACATGGCTGCCATGGGCAATTCTTTTTTCTGATTGGCTGAAATTTTAAAAATCATCTCTTCTGAAACTACAAGTGCAAATGATTTGCAAATTGATACAAATGATGTTTGTGGGGGTCTTCTACAAAGATTCCTCATTTCAACTTGATCCAGCAAAAAAACAATAGGCAGTTCTTGTTTCTGATTGGCTGTAATTTGAAAAATCATCTCTGAAACTACAAGTGCAAATGATTTGTAACTTGATACAAGTGATTTTTTTAGATCTTCTACCAAGATCCCTCTTTTTGATTTGATCCGGCAAAAATCATGGCTGCCATGGGCAATCCTTGTTACTGATTAACTGAAACTTTAAAAATCTTCTGTCCTGAAACTATAAGTGCAAATGATTTGTAACTTGGTACAAATGATTGTTGTGAAGTCCTCCACAAAGTGTCCTCAAATCTTCTTGATATGGCTAAAACATTGCCATTGGCAATTTTTGTTTCCAAATTGAACAAATCCAAAGCTTTGTTAATAGGTACAAATGATGTGCTTGAGGTCTTCTACAAAGATTTATCATTTCATCTTCAAAGGGCAAAATAGACAGGCTAGTCTTTAAATGAGATTTTTTGGGCTATTTCTAAACCAGGTGAGCGATACAGGCTTCTAGGAACCACTTGTTTAAATGGGCTTCTAAACTGAGTTGAAATACAAATAGAATATAGCATGTGAAAAAAACCTTTCATTTCTGAAGAAAATGAAAGGATATGGGGTATATACCAATAAGATAACATTTTAGCTTTTATGGCAATTACAGTAAATAGAAAACAGTAGTTACCTTAGATATCAACCAGCTCAGTGCTACAGACATTTTAAAAATAGTAAAGATGGAATTATATTTGAAAAGTTTCATGTCAAATAAAAATCTTGTTTTATCTGTCTCTGGTGATTTATCTAGCCTAAAATAGAGGTAAGCGCCATCGTGCCCCTCTTTCAAGCCCCCCCTCCCCCCCCCCACACACACACTTTCCTCTTCTTTCATTAGACTATGAAATACTGTAATATTTATTACAATTTTGATTAAAAAAACCTTTTTTTAGGACAGATAAGACAATTGAATGGAAAATGAATGTATGGTTTAAAGAAACTAAAAAAAGTGCCTCATATCCTAAAAAAATATTCTCCTTTGTCATTAATTCCTTGATACAACACTGCCACACAATATCATACTCCATAGATCATACAGTTGAAGTTTTTTTTTTAAAGTAAGAAAAAAGAACAGAAACAAAGACAAATAAGTATTTCACGAACGACAATGAAACGTTTTCAACTAGAGATTGAAACATTTACAAATACAAGCACTTGTTTGTGTCATAAGTATTGAACTAAAATAAATTCAGGCTCGTAGATTCTGAGAAAAAAACATTCCCAGCAACCAAGACCACTTCCTTTTCACTCATAAAAATCAAAAGGTTGCTCCTAATTTGGTCGTTTAACGATTTTTGATCAAATTTTGAAGTACACTCTTTCTGCAGGCAAGCTAATGTTTTCATCAATTATGTATCGGTTTTTGACACTCCATTGGGATGCGATTTTTTTGCACATTTTTCATGAGTCTTTGTTTATTTTTCGGAACTGACCACACGCTTTTTTTCTGTACTTGTATATACAACCGCTTGCTTTCATGTAATACTCATTTCCCACATTTTTTATCCTGCCTTTCTATTTCCAACTGGAAATGATATTTCTAACTACTGTATAATAGTCCCATTTTCAAAGTCACGGCCCCAAACATGCGCAATGAAAATATCTGTTGTTCGCCTTAGAAACGCGACAGACTTATCTGTCAACAAGTCGTTTAGAGTATGATCCATGTACTGTATTGATGAGTTACTGACTTAAAATTTGACTTCGGTATGTAATAGTGAGCGCGTCTTTACACGTACGAATATTTCCTATCACCGCCCTACAAGTTCCACGGCTCTCCCAACTGCATGAGCAAAAGTATTTATCCACTAGCTCAACCAGTGGGAAATGGTTTCATTGTAAAACATATTATAATAATAACAGGTAAACTACTTTAGTCATGTTGTTAGTATTGAAATTGTATTGATTTATAAATGTATATGTCAAGTGTGTCAGTAATTGTCTTTTCAGTTTATCTATATTTAGTGTTTGCTGTTTGTTTTTTTTGTTTGTTTTTGTGATTCTAAAACCCGTCTCTGTGGTCTCATGGTACACAGCCACTTGAATTCTCGACCATTTTAGGGAGCCACCATTTGATTTTTATGGGGGGGGATAGGATCAAATTTTAAATAAAAAAAAGGAACAGGAGTTTGGCAAAATAAAAAGACAGGATCACTTTGGGTGTGAAATAATGCAGGGCCTGTGTCAATCAGGAAATTTTTTGGTTTACATGAAAATAAAAATTTAGGCCGCAACGGCCGAAAAATAAATCCAGGACCAAAGTTTTGACGAAAAAAAATAGGCAGGATCAAAATTTGATCCTAGCCCCCCTCCCCCCAATAAAAATCAAATGGTTGCTCCCTTAATGATGTTTAACAACATTTCGTGTTACGATCGTCTCGTGGTATAACACTTTATTTCTAGATCCAGCTGCCATTTACTAAAACAACCTAAAGGTATGAAACAAATGCTCAAAATACATAAGGGAGCCCCGCTTGGACTCAAAATTTTACCATAACCCGCCCGATTTCGGAGTAGTTTCGTCCCAGAAATGATTTCCTTCATCCGTGTTGACTTTTTATTCAGCGAAAACCAATATTTATTAATGAAATCGATCTTTTTCTCCCGGATGCAGCTTATTTGTTGAAAAGTTTCTTCAAAAACGACCAATATAATCGCGAGAAAGAAAACTTGTTTCTCAGTTGACCTCGTTTGATCCCTGGCAGGTCAAACAAAAGACATTAAGAATGTTCGCTGCTCAGTTTCAAAATAACTTGTTAATATTGATAGTGGTTTAATAAAGGAACTAAAAGAGCGAAAAAAATATAGGTACGTGTGATTGTTTTAGAGATATAAACCATTGAAAATTTGGCGGTAAAAATTCTTGATTTTACATAGCTTTATCATTGACAAGTTTTATTTCTAAAAAAACATTAAAAAATGGATTTTATAAGATTTTTACAAACGGCTTATCATTCTGCATGCAAAAGATTTATGAAAAGAAAAATGGGTATTAGCGGGAAAAATAATTTATGGCATTCAAATGGATAAACCCAGAGGATTCTGAACATCTGACAAAAATTCAAAAAACATGACCAGCGAACATCCTTAAAATTGGTATTTACTGCTTCTCCGCTAAGCACGAGGCATTAGGAGTAAAGAACTCAAGAGTTAGTATATTGTGTCCGGGTGAGGTGTCATGTCTCATGCGGACTGTTACCTCGTGTGCTAGCACTTTAAAAATCCGGCTAAACGTGTTGGTCTTGTATAAAGCAGAGTTCATATTCATATCATACCAACATGTTCTCGTCCTGATATGCACTTAATGGTTGTCAATGGACGTTAAACAATAATTCATCCATCCATCCATCAAATGCGAAAATTTACATATACACGCATGGCGGGTGTGCTGCAGGAAGCAGAGACTGCTTACTCTTCCGGAGCACCCGAGTCTACCCCAGTTTTTTTGGTGGGGTCCATGTTTATATGTTTTTAATTGTAGTGCATGTATTGTTTTGGTTTTGTCTTCGTTGTTCTCTGGAGTTTGTCAGTTGTTACGATTTTTCTCTCCTTGAATATCCCTTTGGTATTTCTTGACTTTACACTTTATCACCGCGTGCAGTTTGATATGAAAATAATTAGTAAAATCTTTGATCTTGCAGATGCAAATGTAAGAATATTCGAATCAATTTCCTCAAGAATGTAAAACACAGTTCCAGCAGTCTTGACCATTTTGTAAGACACTAAAACCAAGAGTTGTCCTTGGTCTGAGTTAATCCCGTTACTTTGGCTTCTGGATTCTGGTTGGAGATCTAGTCATAATTGTTGACCATAACTAACTGAGACAGATTCTGAAGGATATACTTTTTACGGCTAAATATGTCAGATATTTATTTTTTTTGTATTAAAATAATAGTAATAGAGTTATCCACGTGCCAATTTTTCAAGCAAAGAACAGCTTAGTTTCTGATGCTTCTAAATTTTGGTTAAAATCTCGAAAAAAAAACAACAAAGACATCGTTGAAATAACTTTATTACATTGTAAAAATAATTTTTTCTGTCTCTTCTGTGTGTCACATTCAACGCCAAGGGCGGACAGTACTTTTTTGCTTCTTTTCTATCAGTGGCAACTTCAAGTTTTCGTCTTTATGCGTTGACTTGGTAGTATCAACTTCCGGTTTTTGAGTAAAATCCAAGTTGAGTTTTGGTAGCTTTAATGTTCCTTCGTCCTTCTGTTCGGTCTGTTCGTATTCTGATTTTGGTTTGTCGAGAGACGACTCGTCGGCTGATATCCCAGAATCTGCATGAAAATTGTGAAACTATTTAAGCAAATAACTTTATATGTGTCGTGCTACTTAATGCAATTTTGACATCGTTATTTTATAGACTGCTTTTATGCTGAATGAAAAATTCCCTCGTATTTTGGTATTAAAATTACTCATACATGTATAGGGTAACTTGCAGACTGTGTACTAAATTTCATGAAAATTCATTGTTAACAAACGACAGACGTGTTTTATTTTACCATGCCCAATCTTACAGGAGGTCTCATTTAAGCTTTCACTATATAACTACATCTTTACATACTAGTATAAAGTTTACAATAAAATGCGTGTACATAAAATTCTTTGATACAAATTTTGATGCACAAGATGTGCACATTTCGTCGATTTACGACTCATCATTGGTGCTCAAGGCCTTAAATGTATAAAACCAAAACAACAGTGAAGAACAAATTCACAAATACCCAAAATGACCAAAAGGGGTAAAGCTAAAACCATCTAAGGACAGAATTATGCACGAGGAAGATACTCCTTAGTACATATGATGGAATACTTTGATTGATCCTCCAAAGAAATCTTAACAAATTTAACAAAACTATGAAAGTATACCAATTTTAAAAGGTGGTAAAAAATGTAGAATATACCGAAAGAATTTATCAAAAATGTAACAGTGAATCCTTTCCGGCAGTGTACATTTTCCTTTTGGAAAAGAAAAAATACATTAGGGTAAAAATTCCATGACTGTTTTACACTAGAATTTATTTCCAACGGAATAAACATAAACAGTTAAAGGAAGAAATGTGCTAGGATATATCAAGTCCTGGAACCTCTGTACACCGGAAGAAAAGTACACTTACATATACTGACTACCGGGGGGGGGGAGGGCTACTTCCTATATTTTTAGTGGTACGAGTGTGCCGCAAAACAGAGTCGCTTTTTCATGCCCTGCTGGTTAGAACAGGGTCCCCTTTTCATGTCCTGCTGGTTAGAACAGGGTCGCTTTTTCATGCCCTGCTGGTGAGAAGAGGGTCTTTTTTAAACAAAGTATTTGTTTAAAACAGGATCGCTTATTTAACTGTTTAAGATACAATCTAGAACCCGGGTCTTGAATAGCATCTATTTTATACGGTCTAGAACAGGGTATACATTTTCTGAGCGTGTCTAGAACAGGGTATGTTTTTTTCAATATTTTTGTTTAGAACAGGGTATGTTTTTCAATGTTTTCTGGTTAGAACAGGGTATGATTTGGCAAGTGCTGTCGACACAGTTATACCCGAAAGGATAGTGAGTAACCCCCCCCCCCCCCCCCCCGGGACTGACTGACAGCGACTGATTGAATGTATTTGATTTTCATGATATATGGTTGCTTAGTACTTCAAAAAAATGAAATATACCGAAGAAGAAATTGCAATATTTGAAGTCAAATTGTTTCAAGCAATTGTCTTTCAACTAATGATGCCGATAACTATATTATGTCTTACAAAAATGAGAAATCTTAGAGCCATCCCGGATATTTATCAAAGTCGGAATTTGCAACTACTGAAATTAAAATTTGCCATTCAACATCACAAGTCACCGAGTTTTATTTCTAACTAAGTACTAAGCGAGTAACCATTCTTTTATATGAAAGGGGGGGGGGGGGGCTAGGATGAAATTTGAAATAAAAAGACAGGACCAGGATTTGGGCAAAATAAGAAGCAATGATCACTTTTCATGTGAGAAATAAATGCAGAACCTGTGTAAATCAAGAATTTGTTTGGTTTAAAAGAAAATAATAATTAAGGCCGCAAAAAATAGGTAGCATCGAACATTTCATCCTAGGCCCCCCCCTTTCATAAAAATCAAATGGTTGCTCCCTAAAACTATCCAATAAATGTTTTTCCCGGGATCTAGATCGTAACTTCAATTATCCAAAGTCTGAAAAAGGGATAAAGTTAAGTTATTGTTAGCCCGTATGAACGCGATTTGGTGCAAGCTATAAAGAGTTTTTTAAATACATTACATAATATGTATTTGATGGACACCGGTACCTTGAAAATCAGATGTAGCCGTTTTTATTGTCTGAGTATTGTCTACGGTCCTGTTCTCGTCTGTTGACTGTGTGTTTTCCATAACAGATTGGAAATCCGTTTTGGTAATAAACGTATCCGACTTTTTTGGTTCTATGCCCATGTTGTTCCCATTGTTATCACTGGATAATAGTGTATCTGAAGTATAAAGAGACTGTCAGCTAGGTCTGATCAGAATTGTTTAGTTATATTGACTATTATTGGTATATTAAGGATGGTGGAATGTTGGACAGAAAACTGGTTGTCAAATTTGATCGGAGTCGAGTGGACCTAGCATCAATCTCGGTATTAACTAATTAGTTACCAATAAATGTAATGGCGAACTCTTAACCTGACAAACGTATATAGTATATGAAGTAAATCAAGGCCTTTGTAATTTCGTTGTGAAAATTTGGGGCAAATAGTGGCCTTTTCTTGTTTAATAGATGCCTTTGCCAATTATCATTGTATGCTATTTGTAGACATCGGCAAACAAAAATACCGAAGCGATAAACCGCATGATCGATATGCAAAGGCAAGATAAACTCACCAGAAAGCAACATAACAGACAAGAAACTAAAAACCGGAAGTGCCATCAGGTGCTCCGGAAGGGTAAGCATGTCCTGTCCCGTTAGATATTAACATGAATCTGTTTGAATTGATCGAACGGTTTCAAGGACAGGCGCGACTTGATTGACGTTAAGCAAATGATTTTGATTGAAATAGGTTGCGGTTTTTTTTTCCACAATAATGAAATAGATGTAACTCAAAGAACAATAGAATTGATTGGCGTATAGCAAATATTTTTTATTGGGTCATTAATTTGAAATAAGTTGCGAGTTTTTTTCATAATGAGGAACTCAATGCGACCATAAGATTAATATTCTGTTGGCGTGGCCAATGATGCGAGCACAGCAATAGCCCTTTCCAGAAACTCGTTTCCGGTATCATGATTCTGACTTTAAAATTATAATTTGAAGCAGGTTATTTCCCTTACTTCCGTTTCCAGCGAACAAAACTTTTAATATTTTCTAGCCTTAGTATGTAACACAATATGGCTGCCCCAATTAAACAAACACTTCTCTAAATGACCCATATGTAGAAAATGCATATGTTCCTATAGCGCTCGCTCCGCTCGCTAAAAGAGCAATAAAACTGATGTTCCTTTGTTTAAAATCTCTTGTCTATGTAGATTTTATGTCTTGAATTATTTCTACCATATGGTACCTGATTCATTTCAATAACGCTGCTTATAATAAGGTGAAAACAGAAGAGGAAGTGACCATATGAGAATAACTATAATCCATGTATATAATCTTACCTGGACTCCGAGTGAAAACACTGTCCGTAGTTTTGGGTGATTTTACAGACGGACTTCCAACTGTAAAATTTTCCACTGGAGATTGTTTAGGTCTTTGTTTTACTTTAACGTCAGCTGGATTCACTTTATTGTTAGATGGTTTTTGTTGATTTAGAGGAAGCAAGGTTATCTGCCGAACAGGTGTTGGTATCACGGAGTACGGGCTCTTTTTCTTCTTGAACACTTTAATCTTTTTCTTCTTTCTCTTTTTCACTGGATCTTTCAATTTTGCCAACTTGTTGGCTTTTGTTGGTATTGGTCTCAAGTCTGTTTTTGATCTTCTGAGTGATTTTGCAAGTGGATTCTTGTTAAGAGTTTTGTTTACTTGAACAACTGACTTTGATCTTATCGGAAACATGTAATGTGGGATCGGTCTTATGGTATGCTCTTCTTGGGCCTTCTTTTCTTCGACAAAACTTTTCTGTTTCTCTTTCTTTTCTTGTATAGACATTAGTATGTTTGTTTGTGTCCTCTCTGTAAACGATTGCAATGATTTCAAAGATGATGCTCTTGATAACTCACTTTTCCTTGGTGTAGGGGTTTTTACGTCAAGCATTGAATGTGACCTCTGTAATGAAGCTACTGAACTAGACCTTGAAATACTAGCCCTCGAATAGCTGGCTCTTGAAACACTTAGAACTGATTTCGAACGTGGTATGAATCTTGTTGGTGGACGTGAAATTTTATTTTCAAAATCATCAACACCAGTATCATCATACCTGATGCCATATTTGGATACCGTGTAGTCTGCTAGACTTATACAATCCTGGGTAGCCTCTGATATAGGACCAAATTTATTTAGGTTCACCTGAGACTGGAATGTTGATTTTTGCGACGCCCTTTTTGCCGTCCGCCACGGCCAAGGGAGATACCGTGGAGTTGGTGTCGACTGTTTCTCAATAATTAACGTTGGAGGAGGAATATTTTTCTTTGGTGCTTTTTGGAGATCAGTCTGTGACATCATATCTAAAAATATCATTTTAATGCTATCTGACTAAGCACGTGATAATTTGATTAATTTATTGAAACGAGATAAAAGGTATTTCATCTTCAAAATAGTACATTAACAGTGCACATATAAATTAATGTATTTTCAAAAAAGATATATATTTACAAGCAAAAAAATCCATACGTTGATAAAACATATTTTTTAATGTTTTGCATCTTTACAATATAATGGTAAACCTATGCAATGCAGCAACGCTGACATATTGACTCAATTTTTATTTTCACTGATTAGGACCCTGCATCAGAGATGCGGTCGCCCTAAAGTATCAAACAATTTATTTCCTGTTTCAATGTTGGAATGGTAAACTAAAAGCCAAAAACATGTCATGATTTTGGTTAATTTATTTTATTTTTTCATTTAATATTTATTTGTTTATCAATCATTATTATTTAAATTCCACATTTCGGCCTAGAGCACTCATGCAGATGCATACCTCTTGTTATGGATTTCTTGACTGGTGGAATTAGCTCCTGTCGTGGAGTTTCGTATTCATGGGGAAAATTTGGATCTAACGATGGCTCATTTAGTGCCTTTTCATCGTCCCCTGAAAAAACATAATAAATGATAATGTAATGTATAATATGAAGATATAAGAAGAAATCCTGTAAGCCAAACGATCAGCAGCAGCCATCTTGATATTTCTGAGAAGCATCTATAAGCGAGGGAGAAACACGTTTGTGCACATCTACCCGTTCAATATCCATACACAAAATGTACATTCATTAATTACATGCCATTAAGGATGCTGGTCACGTTTTGGTCTTTTTGTCAGATTTTCGGAATCCTCGGGTTTTATCCATTTCTTAAACATGAATTTTTTTCCCATGAACCCCCACTTTTCTTTTATAATTCAATCAAGGCCTTAAAATGGTATTTGACAAAATTTTATGAAATCCTTTTTATTTTTTCATACATTTTTAAGAGGCTGAAGTTTTCAATGCAAAGACAATGAAAAATCCAGAGAAAACCCATTTCCTGCAAACTTTCAAGGCCTTATAGCAGGACATATAGATGTCAACTTTAAGAATATTCTTTAGATTTATTTATAGAACTTCAAGCAATATAAAATGAAACTAACTATGGACAGTGATCTCACAGCTTGCTGAATAAGAATCACTGAGATTCTATATATAGCTAGAACAATTGCACATATTTAGTTACTTTTATCACGAATGAGGCATCGTGGGAAACCCACGGCCGGTTGCGCTTACGATAAGTGGAAGCAAAGCGGACGGACCCACGGAGGGTCGCGCTTACGATCAGTGGAAGCAAAGCGGAAACCCACGGCCGGTCGCGCTTACGATAAGTGGAAGCAAGGCGTAAGCGCGACCGGCCGTGGGTTTCCGACGATGGAATGAGTGCATATAAAGCTAACTGAGGAACTCACTCAGCAAAATCAAACAAGTGCGCAATCGTAGGTAGTAAAATATTCACGTTTTACTTTGCACAAACGTATAATATATTGATGTTTCTTGTACTTTGGGGTATTCATAAGATAAATAGCTACGTATTTTGGTATATTTCTATATAAAGATATTCAATAGTGTGCAAATAGGTAGGTATTTTTGTACACAAAGTTATTCACTGGTACATGTGTACATGTACGGATAAATGGGGGAAAAGGATCATATTACTGATTTATTTTGATATTGCTCAATAATGCTTACCAAGGCCTTCAGATTGTTTAATTTTGAACAATTTCAGTCGCCTGTCAATAATTTCTCGTTGTTTGGCAAGCACTTTCTTTCGATGGATACAGTACAAAACCAACAGCAGAATTAACACAATGGCTAATATGGCTCCGAGTACTCCACCTATTATTGCCCCTACATTCACACTGTCTGTGGTCAGTTTTGGGATCGGGGATTCTGTCGTGGTCGTCTCCTCTGCTGTCGTCGTCGCTTCAGTGGTTAGCTCTGTTGTCGTCGCTTCGGTAGTAGTGGTTATTCCTGAATATAAAATTCAAAAGAAAAAAAATGAGAATTAGATCTAGTATTCATTGCCTTCTGATACAGAAGGCAATCGATAGTAGAGGTAGTGTCACAGAAGGCAATAAATACTAGAGGTAGTGTCAGCGTCATTTTGATTAGATAGATTCAATTCGCATGGATATTCTTCATAAATCAAAAGTGCTAACGGTACTAAAATTAGATTGCGTGTATTTATTTTTATTTTCTTCCCTGAATGGCTGGTGCACTTGCATCAAACTCCCACTGCTGTGAAGTCCAATCAGAATTCTTTTGTCATACCTTTTGACCAATCAGGCGTAACGTTATATAATGCTCAATGAATTTACCTACGTACAGGAAACCTAAAACCCGAGTATTTACAGAAGAAATAGGCACTTAATCTCGTTCAAAAGTGAAGAACTGGAAAATCTTCCACTCGTTTTTCAAAATTCAGCGTCGCTGCACTCGATTCGGGAAAGATGTCAATTTTAAAAACTCGTTGAAGATTGTGCAGTCTTTACTTTGAACTCGTGTAAGAACCTATTATTCTTCTATGCTGTTTTCCTGTGAAGCTCTGACAAATGGTATATCGTTGTTCAACTTTCCTGCTCTACGTTTTATACTTTATTTACGACTCTAATACAATGTTGTAGAAAGCCTGTCATCATACATACCAAATTCCCCCCAAAATATCTCTTTTTTGTTACAATGTTTAATCATTTGCCTTTCTACACTTGTTGATAACATTAATTATCAATAGAAATGAGCTTCTTACACTTTTCAGTATTCAGGAAGAAACACTGAAGACGTAAATATTTACTTGAACATATATATAAAACATATCACAAAATACCGAAATAAATTTAATGCAGTGTGTGTTGTAGGTTCAAATGAGTCGTGGAATAAAGTACTTTAATTTAAAAAGAATTTTCTATTAACGGAATAACGAATTTGTATTACTGCTTTGGTGACAAGGTTGGGTCAAACCAAAAGAAAAAATCAAGATAATATTTCCGGGTGGAGTGTCATGTTTTCCTTCGGACTGTTACTTTAATGTGAGCTAGCAGGTTCAGCTTGTTGGTCTTGTGCATATTCATATCGCATCAATATATTCTCGTCCTGGTATGTATGTAATAATTGCCACGAGGCAATCAGAAATACTAGAAAAAACATTTCTTAGAAACCATTGTATGTGTTTTCTTTGTGCACATGTATTGCAACAAATACGCGGTGATCTGAGGAATATTTGCCATTGATTAACGTAAAACAGAGTCAGCCATCTACAAAACGTTATTTCCTTCTAACGACATGACTAGTAGCTTGTTCAGTTTGTTTGTTTGTTTAGTTGGGGTTTAACGCCGTTTTCAGCACATTTGGTCATTTCGCGGCGGCCAGTTTTTATTGGTGGAGGAAGCCGGAGAACCCGGAGAGAACCACCGACCTTCGGTAGGAAAAATGGCAATCCTTGTCAATTAAGATCGGAGTCGAACACACCCCGCCACAGGTGAGATTCGAACTCACAACCCCAGCGTTGACAGCTAGTGATCATTAGTAGTCATCACGAACTACCTAGACCACTCGGCCACCGAGGCCCCAGCTTGTTCAGGGAACCAGGTCTATTGCGAACAATAACATCAGTACTCACCACAGGTTCCTACAACAAAGAAGTGGTTATAATTATACTAAGATATGCAATACAAAAAACATTTTATTTAGTCCGAAAATCGAAGTATTAAAACATCACGTATTAATATCTACTGTAATCGAAAAATAAAAGAAAAACAAAAAACAAAACAAAATCGACATTTCCATGACCAATTTAAAAATTTAGAAAAAAAAATATTCATACAAATACCTCTTATAATTTGAAAAGGCATACACAAATTTTAAAGACATATTTGTCCTGACATAACACATTTTTCTTCATATCGATATCTCTGTCGAATCTGAAATATCGTATTATATCTGCAGCAGTCTTATACATAACCAGAAGAAAAGCAGATTGTCTCCTACATGTCCTAGTAAAAGATATTTGGTAACGGTTCTTCTTTCTATATTGAACTTTAATAAATATACTTTCGATCCCATCGATTTTGTAGCTAGTCCCAGTAATTTTAATAATTGACACATTTCCAATTTATCATTTATTACCTCCCCTGGTTACAAACTAATTACATCCCCTGATTACTAACAATATGGCTTTTAAGTATTGCGAATATGTCATATGCATAATAAACCTTTATCTTGTTTATTGAAGCAATAAACATCTTTACCTAGTCAGCTAATAGGCTACAAACTAGTGTAGATTTGGTTTTGTTTAGTTGGGGTTTTACGCCCTTTTTAAGCACATTTGGCTATTTCGCGGCGGCCAGTTTCTATTGGTGGAGGAAGCTAGAGTATTTCACTTCTAGGTCCATTTTCAAAAAGTTGCCTAAAATCTTTCAAAATCTCTTTAGGCATAGCGTAGTACGTGGTCTCTAAAGATTTCCTAATAATAACTAACAAGTAAGTTACTCCAAAATTTTCTACATTATCGCTATGGGAGACAGTTTTAACACAAATTTGCCAAATTAACGCCTTTCAGATAGTTTTTCAACGTGAAGGACACTCGGAACCAAAACGAATTTTTGGCTGTAATGAGTTTACGTTTCTCCTTTCATACTACAGCAGAATGGTTTTGGTTCTGAATTTCCTTCTTGGCAACATTCCAAAAAGTGAGACAAATTGACCCAAATCGCCTATCGCGGGAAAAAATTATAGGTCCGTGTGCTTGTTTTCGAGATACAAGCCATTGAATTTTTTTTTGCTCTCTTGATTTAACATAGCGTTTTATTTCTCAAAAGCCATTAAATAATAACAAGGATTTTATAAGATTTTTGCAAAGGGCTTATTATTCTGCATGCAAAAGATTTATGAAAAGAAAAATTGGTGTTAGCGGGAAAAATAATTTATGGCATTGAAATGGATAAAACCAGATGATTCTGAACATCTGACAAAAATTCAAAAACATGACCAGCGAACATCCTTAAGGATTACATTTTTTTTCTAACATAAAAATACAATGCATACAATCGTTTACGATAAAAAGTAGGTAAATATTTAAGATTTAAAAATCAATGGCTATGAGTGCAACAAATACAGGTCAAAGTGGTCTTTCTCCATAGTTTGTTATGCTAAAAATGTTATACCATTAGGAGTCAGGCTGATGAGTCCACCACTGGCTGGTCTGACGTTATATGCTTGATTAGCAACACATCGAGTTTGGGCATAACTAGCCTGAACAATATTTGGAGATGTGCTTTGTACGGCCTATAACGAAAATTAATAATTGATGAATAAATAAAGATAAAAAGCAAAAAAATAATTTCATTACACATGAATTAATTCAGTCTCCGAATCAATTTAAATAAACTAAAAATAATATTTGTTACATATTCATAATCTTGCTTTAATAAGAAAGGCATAAAAAACAGATTTATTTCTTTTTTTTCTTTTTTGCAGGATGCAAAGTTCTAGTTGAAGGATATGTTTCCCAATATTTAATAATTGAGTAAACTAGTGATTGCATTACCCTTGACAGGCCCCTTAATCCGCCTACCTAATTAGAGTTTTTTTAGTCCAGTAGACGTTCGGGGAACACCTTAAGGGTTAAATTATTTTCTAAAATGAAATTATCTAAATGTAAAAATCTATACTTAAAAAACTTAATAACATAATAATATGCAACATGATCGCAAAGGAAAAACAAAATTGAATTTTTCAAGAAATTTGATATTGCAAAAACGAATGAAGATTCAAAATATATTTAATTCATAAAAACACCAGGTCATCGTTGTTTTAAGAGAATGCACGCCCGTTTATTATACCCCTACCAACAAATTATGTTATCAACTACACATTTGAATTTTCTCACTTTTGTCTTGTGTACAAATTTGTTTTTATAGAAGTCTGATATTATCATATTATTAAACTACTTCAAGTTTAGTTAAAGAAAATTAAAATATTTTCTAAAATTTTATATGCAATTTATAAAGAAAAGAGGGAGATATGTCTTCCTGCGGACAGTTACCTCGTGAGCTAGCACATTAAAAATCCGGCTCAGCGTGTCGGTCTAGTACAAAGCAGTGATTACATTCATTATCATACATGTCGTCCTGATATGCACTTGGCTGCCACTTGACGTTAAACAACAATTCATCCATCATCACATCCCACAGATCTCGTAAATAATAAGGTCAAATTTTGGATTCCGGAAAGACTTCCATATGGCACCCCCAGCTGTGTATATCTTAGACGGAATAAGTATATAGATGTACTTTTGGGGGTGCCAAATGGAACTCTTGCCTGGATTCCCATTTACTTTCATGCGAAAGGATGCTTCATTAATTTTTTTTATTAATATCGATTAAAAGTATAATGGAAAATTCATAGTCGTCAGAGAACACAAACGCTATAAAGCAATCGGCAAACCTCGGCCGACTCCGCTACTACGGAGGAACGTAATCGACCGAGGTGAGCCGAGTGGCTATAAAGATAGCCAAAAACCAAACAAAAGACCAAAAACACATAGCAAGCTAAAAATATGCACAAAAAATAAATAAATAAATAAATAAAAAAAAAAACAAAAACAATTAAAAACCAATTGTTCAGAGAACAATTGAAGGTCTTTCCACCTCAATTGCAGATTTGTTGATAAAAAAAAATGAGGTTTAAAATGTAATTGTTGGTTTTAGAGCATAGCTAAACTTTCAGTGATTTCAAGGATATATGGTTCTATGTACTGAAATAAGGGAGGTATTATGCTACTTACCGTATTACAAATATCACTTCTGGTTTGATATGATAGGTAATTTCACAATTGTTAAAAAAATATATGGACTGCTAGTTTGAATAACTAAGAAAAATGTTTATTTCTGGTTAACTAAATGTTTGATGAATTATACTGTTTTGCACTATAAACATCAAAAACGTCATTAATGTGACCTTATAAATTGACAATTCTAGACGTTTTCATGGGTTGTAACATTGTCACATTAATTAACATTCCAATATATCCAAAACGTCTAAAAACGTCTACAGAAATAATAACGTTGCCAGAAATGACGTCATCAAAAGTAGTGCCTGAATTTCACGCTTTCAATACCTTTAATTGCTTAAAAAATCTGAAAAAAACTTATAAAGTGTGAAAAAATGCAAAATACGTAATATAGGTCATGACCTTGACCTTTGACCTTGTGACATTTTTCAAGGTCATTGGCCGTTAAGGTCATTTTAGAAGACCCCATGCCATTATTATGTACCATTGTCAAGTTATAAACGAAAAACCTTAAGTTTGAACGTTCTAGGTGCAATTACTCTCAAAAGATGACGTCATACAACTTTAACTCAAATGTAACAAAGTTGCGCATCAATGTCCTAAACATTTCCACCATTACATTTCCTTGGCTATCTACAACCATTTCAGAGGAGTAGTGATAACAAGCAAATGTCAAATAATAGAACTTGACCTTGACCTTTGACCTTGATGCCAATTTGAAGGTTATCAATCCTTGATGTCAAAACAAAAGACCCCATGCCTTTATCATGTACCATTGTTGAGAAATAAACGAAAAACCGCAAATTTAAACGTTCTAACGGCAATTACACCTATAAAATGACGTCATACAACTTTTATGCAAATGTAACAAATCTAGGTCTCAACGTCCTTAACATTTTCTCCATTACATTTTATCAGCTATCTTTTACCGTTTCAGAGGAGAAGCGATAACAAGCAAAAGTCAAAATTAAGAACTTGACCTTGACCTTTGACCTTGATGCCAATTTGAAGGTTATCAATCCTTAATGTCAAAACAAAAGACCCCATGCCTTTATCATGTACCATTGTTGAGAAATAAACGAAAAACCGCAAATTTAAACGTTCTAACGGCAATTACACCTATAAAATGACGTCATACAACTTTTATGCAAATGTAACAAATCTAGGTCTCAACGTCCTTAACATTTTCTCCATTACATTTTATCAGCTATCTTTTACCGTTTCAGAGGAGAAGCGATAACAAGCAAAAGTCAAAATTTAGAACTTGACCTTGACCTTTGACCTTGACCTCATTTTACTTGTTAGGGGTCATGGACCCTAAATACAAAGTTTCATGTTGATATCTCAACTCTAAATAACAATTTGTATGATACACCAAAAGTGAAAGTTGTTTGAGGGGAAATAACTCCTATGAAATGTCGTCAGATCCCTTCCGACCAAATTGAACAAAGTTGCGCACTGATACACTGAAGACATTGCAAGAGATTTTGGGTCGTTATCTTTTACAGTTTTAGAGATATAGCGATAACAAGAAAAGGAGGACGCCGGGAGATAACTCCTATAAAAAAAAGTGTTCGGTTACACAGGGTCAATGGTGAAATCGCAATCACTGTACGATATCATGGGCCAAAAATCCTTTCGATATGTCAAGTAACAAAAAAACATCCTAGACGGCAGAAGAAAAAAAAAAAAAAAAATTAAAAGGTCATTTGTGCCTAGCACAAATGATAAGGTCTTTCCTTATTCACGTTTCCAGTTTTGCAATAAAGAGGCCCTGCCCCTCTATTTTTGGCAAGGGGCATAACTCTAGGGAAATAAAGAAAATAGACCCCCCCCCCCCAAAAAAAAAGAAAAAAAAAAGGCCCGTCCCGTCTTCAGTAAAGAGATATTGCTACTTCTGTTTTCTCTTGAAATCTCTTAAATTTTTAATGTATTTTTCCAAATAGTAATTGTCAAAAAAAAAAAAAAAAAAAAAAAAAAGAAAGAAAGAAAAAAAAAATAATGAAGTAGCAATATCTCTTTTCTGAAGGCGGGACGGGCCTTTTTTTGTTTGTTTGTTTGTTTATTAATTATTTTTTTTATTTGTAGGTAGCAAGTTTTCCAAGGATTGCTGAATACAAGTAGGGGGAGGGGGCATTGTATTTTTATTTCTCTAGATACACAAGTGACAGTAAAAGTACATTTCTACTATAATGTTTACTTCTATTTCAGGGACGCTGGATTGGATGACGTTGTGTATGTCACGTGACGTCCATTGATATATGTCTGGACTTAGTTTATTTCTTTCTTTTCGAGAGGGGACGTCGTCGGATGAACATGGCACAGGATAATGCATTTTGCTGTTTGATGTGGAAATAGTCATAAATAGAAAACGGAGTGTACGTGTACACATTTACTTATGTCAGAATGAAGATTCATGTAGAAATTTGATCTCACGATTTATTTATTTAGATTTCCGGTGCCATGTTGAGCAGACGACATTTTCGTGAATAAAGTACTGTTAATTTGACGCGAAATTTTGACATTCGGATGCAATAAATTGGTAAAATTTGGACGAATCTTGTGTTTTATGGCGGAAAATAGCTTTCTATTACTGCACTGCGCGAACGCTATTTTCAGGAAATTGGTTGGAGTTAGGGTCATAATTTTTTCTCATAAACAAAGCCCTGGATATCCCCTAGCTGTCTGCCAAATATCAGCCCTGTACGATTTGTACTTTTTGAGGAGATACGATAACATTTCCTATGGGGTCCCGCGTGGATTTTTACCGAACTTTCTAAGAAGAATTGTATTTACAATATTAAAAACCAATTGTTCAGAGAACAATTGAAGGTCTTTCCACCTCAATTGCAGATTTGTTGATAAAAAATGAGGTTTAAAATGTAATTGTTGGTTTTAGAGCATAGCTAAACTTTCAGTGATTTCAAAGATATATGGTTCTATGTACTGAAATAAGGGAGGTATTATGCTACTTCCCGTATTACAAATATCACTTCTGGTTTGATACGATAGGTTATTTCACAATTTTTAAAAAAAATATATGGACTGCTAGTTTGAATAACTAAGAAAAATGTTTATTTCTGGTTAACTAAATGTTTGTGATGAATTATACTGTTTTGCACTATAAACATTGAAAACGTCATTAATGTGACCTTATAAATTGACAATTCTAGACGTTTTCATGGGTTGTATTATTGTCACATTAATTAAGATTCCAATATATCCAAAACGTCTAAAAACGTCTACAGAAATAATAACGTTGCCAGAAATGACGTCATCAAAATTAGTGCCTGAATTTCACGCTTACAATAGCTTTAATTGCTTTAAAAATCTGAAAAAACTTATAAAGTGTGAAAAAATGCAAAATACGTAATATAGGTCATGACCTTGACCTTTGACCTTGTGACCTTTTTCAAGGTCATTGGTCGTTGAGGTCATTTTAGAAGACCCCATGCCATTATTATGTACCATTGTCAAGTTATAAACGAAAAACCTTAAGTTTGAAGTTCTAGGCGCAATTACTCTCAAAAGATGACGTCATAAAACTTGAACTCAAATGTAACAAAGTTGCGCATCAATGTCCTAAACATTTCCACCATTACATTTCCTTGGCTATCCACAACCATTTCAGAGGATTAGTGATAACAAGCAAATGTCAAATAATAGAATTTGACTTTGACCTTGATGCCAATTTGAAGGTTATCAATCCCTGATGTTAAAACAAAAGACCCCATACCTTTATCATGTACCATTGTTGAGAAATAAACGAAAAACAAAAATTTAAACGTTCTAGGGGCAATTACGCCTATAAAATGACGTCATACAACTTTTTCTTAAATGTAACAAAGCTAGGTCTCAACGTCCTGAACATTTTCTCCATTACATTTTATCAGCTATCTTTTACCGTTCCAGAGGAGAAGCGATAACAAGCAAAAGTCAAAATTTAGAACTTGACCTTGACCTTTGACCTTGATGCCAATTTGAAGGTTATCAATCCTTGATGTCAAAACAAAAGACTCCATGCCTTTATCATGTACCATTGTTGAGAAATAAACGAAAAACCGAAAATTTAAACGTTCTGGGGGCAATTACGCCTATAAAATGACGTCATACAACTTTTATGCAAATGTAACAAAGCTAGGTCTCAACGTCCTTAACATTTTCTCCATTACATTTTATCAGCTATCTTTTACCGTTTCAGAGGAGAAGCGATAACAAGCAAAAGTCAAAATTTAGAACTTGACCTTGACCTTTGACCTTGATGCCAATTTGAAGGTTATCAATCCTTGATGTCAAAACAGAAGACCCCATGCCTTTATCGTGTACCATTGTTGAGAAATAAACGAAAAACCGAAAATTTAAACGTTCTAACGGCAATAACGCCTATAAAATGACGTCATACAACTTTTATGCAAATGTAACAAAGCTAGGTCTCAATGTTCTTAACATTTTCTCCATTACATTTTATCAGCTATCTTTTACCGTTTCAGAGGAGAAGCGATAACAAGCAAAATTCAAAATTTAGAACTTGACCTTGACCTTTGACCTTGACCTCATTTTACTTGTTAGGGGTCATGGACCCTAAATACAAAGTTTCATGTTGATATCTCAACTCTAAATAACAATTTGTATGATACACCAAAAGTGAAAGTCGTTTGAAGGGAAATAACTCCTATGAAATGTCGTCAGATCCTTTCCAACCAAATAGAACAAAGTTGCGCACAGATACACTGAAGACATTGCAAAAGATTTTAGGTCGATATCTTTTAAGGTTACAGAGAAATAAAGATAACAAGAAAAGGAGGACGCGGGGAGATAACTCCTATAAAAAAAAGTGTTCGGTTACACAGGGTCAATGGTGAAATCGCAATCACTGTACGATATCATGGGCCAAAAATCCTTTCGATATGTCAAGTAACAAAAAAACATCCTAGACGGCAGAAGAAAAAAAAAAAAAAAAAAAATAATCAGAACAAAAGCAAAAGGTCTTTCCACGGAAAGTGGAAAGACCTAATAATCAGAACAAAAGCAAAAGGTCTTTCCACGGAAAGTGGAAAGACCTAAAAACATAGCAGTACGAACGAATACTCGGAGGTTGCTTCGCGAATTGGGGATACAAGTATGTAATGTTCTGTTCACGACATACGTTAATTTCTAATATGACGTCCTATATATCGTCAAACGAATTTCTAATATGACGTCCTATATGTCGTCAAACGAATTTCTAATATTACGTCCTGTATATCGTCAAACGATATATTTACCTGGTATATCCACTTTTAGCACATGCGTACTATAGAGGTTTTTAGGTAAATACGAATTTGGTAATAATATAAGCTTTAACGACAAAAAGCATATTTTTTTTCAAACGAAATTGTTTACTTTTTACAGAGAAATCATGCGATATATAGAGTAAAACAACAATTATGGCAAGTTGTACACTGTGAGCATACACATTTACGTAGACCGTGCCATCTTGATTTTGAATGACTTGACGGTTCCATCGTCGGAAACCGACGACCGGCCGAGCTTACGCTTTGCTACACTATTACTGTAGCAAAGCGTAAGCACGACCGGTCCTAGGTTTCCGACGATGGGTTATCTTACGAAAAAAGTTTAATTCAAAATGTGCTCTTAAAAGGACATAATGCACCATATTTATCGTAAGAGATATGGAACAGCCAAACCAATATAGGATACACATAGGTCAAATCAAATGAGCAAAATTAACATTTTTGTCATATTAGAATAGCTACAATCCCCGGGGTATAAAACAATCAAATATTAAGGCCCAACCTATGTGAAATGAATTCAACTCTATAACCCCCTGAATTATTTCTTAAGCAAAACCCAGCGCTTGAGCCTGAGTATTACTTTATTCTACCACTTTACGGACAACTGAAAATCAGTTATCAAGACAATAAGCATTAGACGTTATATCACACCAATTTTAATTTCTGCATTGTGAAATACGAGTATAAAACTTTCTCGAGTGAATTAACTGCATATAGCGAAATACGCTTTAATATATGGTCTGATCTGACGCGTAAATAAAACGGACTATGTCTTTTGATATTTCTCCGCGGAAATTGTGACGTCACTTCCTAGAGTGAAATGCCGGCGGTTCTTTTCTTTCACTCGGATTCTACGGTAAATCACCGATTACTGTGTAATAATCTAATAAAATGTATCACAAAATACCGAATAAATTTGACGCACTGTATATATGGCCATTTCGTTGACTCAGTGATGTTGTCCAACTCATCAGCAATGCTCGAGATCAAAATGTTGGAAATCCGGTTATAGATATAAGGATGAATTAATGAGCACAACCATTAAAACCCAAAACAATTAAAACAAACAGGAATCCAAACTCAGCTAAGGGTTACCTCTGCCTCAAAGTTTTTTACTGTACGTCAAGAGAAAGAAATGGTGAAAAATTGTACTTATCAAATATTAAATATATTTAGAACTACAAACAGTTACATACCATGCAGGTAAATCTAAATGTATTTAGCTGGTTAACAGTGGTATCAAAATTATAAATGGAAGCATACATAGTTCCGGATCCATCATCTATAGTTGCTACACACCCTAAACTTCCGCCAGCTGCAATACAAAAACATCTCTGTTTGTTAGTATTTTATAGGATTTGGTAATGTAAGAGTCTATGACAGATTCGGCAAAGTATATTTTTGACTGTAAATACAAGACGCATTAGTACAGATAAAAGATATTTATTTGGTTAAATTTCGGAAGAAAGATATTTTGGAACTTTAATAAATGCTTGTCTTACTCGATCAAATATGCAAACTTAATACAAACCCTCCAATTTACACTTTATGTTAAGTTTATTTTATTTAGACTTTAGGCAAGAATGATGGCCAAGTTTGTTGGCCGACTTGAAATACCAAGTTTCAGTTCGTATTGTTTTATTACTTACAACATTCCCCTAGACGAAACCTATAGTGATACAATAAAAAAAAAATAAATAAATAAAACCTAATAATTTATTGATGATCTTGAACATGAATTTAGTTCAACCTTAAATGAAAAAGACGGGTTGTTATAGACCATACTCACCCGAATAAGCTATTTGGTCTGGACATTTCGTGTAATCGAAATCAAGTTGTTGTCTGGTAGGACAAACTGATACAAAACTGTCGGCGGTACACCGATCTCCTGTACCAGTGTTGAAGGTGTAGGTAAAATTCCTGTGCAATGGTCCCGGACAGTCGTCAAGTGCAGAAGATTCTGAACCTGTGACATTGCAAGAAATAATGAGTATGATATCTTAAATTGGACCTACAAGTCAAATAGTCGGGTCTTCTTCTTCTTTTGTAATTCCCGCCTATCTGGGAGCACTCGGATATTCCGATATGTGAGTGTTAATGAATAAAATATTCCTTCACCATAAAATCCAGTGTATGTACCGGTACATCAAGTCGTGAAGTAAAAATGGGTTTATAAGGCCACATCAAATTAAATTTTAGTTCTTTGGATTTTTGAATGGAAAAAATAGGTGCGAGCGGGCGAAATTTTAATTTTTTTCTTGAGGACTTGTTTTTTTCGAGCGCAGATAAAATTTACGTGCGGGACACATTTTTTAAAATAAAATATTGCAAAAAATTTGGAAAAATCCAAATTTTTAAAAACTTTTAGGAGCTGGCAAACAATTTTTATTATTAATTTATTGAAAAATGAAAAATTTGGGGCGAATTTTCAGCAAATTTTGCAAAATGAAGCAGCAAAAAAATTTTCTTAAAATTTACATCGTCAAAAAATCGGAGTGGCAAAATCCAAAGAACTAAAGACCAATTTTGTATGGCCTTAACTCATTATTTGGCTGGATACATGTATTTAACTATGTATATGTAAGAAAATGATAATCCCATTCTTCATGATTAAGTACGAGCGTGTAAAACATGTTTTTAGTAATCCCTTATAGCGTTACCGAAGTTTGCCGAAAATTACATAGGTCACTGTCATTTTCGATTGTGTGGAACACCAAGGACATTGGAATAATGATGTGGTCGACTCACAGGTACGTGTGTACAGGATCCCCTATGGTGCCCCTGTGTTGGGCGGAGCCTACTGGGGTGATTTTTTTTTTATCTATTTTGGTTTTTTTATGGCTATATTTGATGGACAATAATGGGGAAACGGACGGGGTTTGTGATATATGGGCGTCGACTGATAGTATATCACAAACCCCGTCCGTCAGTATTTCCCCATCAAATATAGCCAGAAAAAGCCCAAAAATAAATAAAAAACCCAAGTTGGTTCCGCCCAACACAGGGGCACCATAGGGGATCCTTTCACACTTACCTGTGGGTCGACTATGAAATTTGGCTTTAAATTGTTTTGACCATTAGAGCAATTCGACGAGACAAAATATGCATATATTGTACATCAAAATGGGTATAATAGAATCATAATATTAAGGGGTTAACTCTTTAAAAATCAGCTGAACGTTTTAATCACATACTATTAGTAAAGAGAAATCAAGCTTCTCAATGATCAAAATTAGTGTTTGTTAAACTGCTATATATATCCAATGAAAATATTCCCGTAAATTGTTTGGTTCAAATTTCTTGAAATTTTTATATTTTTGTCAATAGGTCAAAGTAAATATTTCGTCAAAATTTTATGAAAATTAAACTAGCCCATTCTATTTTAGTCAAAGTGTTGGGTACCCCCTTAATTTAATGATGATATTTTCGTACCTTGTCTTACAATACTAATAAATTCTGCTGTAGATGGAACCTCCGAACAAATTGTCGATAGAACACCGGGTGTTGACGCTGTTGCATATATTGCTATTCGCTCATTCCCCAACAGAATGTTGGTAGCTATAATATGAAAAAAAACCAGTAATACAGATAAGACATCAACTCATTAGCAGATATATATATACAGTCATATAATTTTTGTCACTGTTTTAAATGTAGACAAAAAAAAAAAACGTAGTAATAAAGGGGCCTGAGACTTAGTGTACTCTTGTGCTTTCTCTCTTTAATGAGTTCATTTTGGTCGAAGTTTCATTTTCAATATCCGTTACATTAATATATATTTTTGTGGACAATCCTCAGGGCAAAGGCATAAATTAAAGGAGACATGCGCACAAATCTGTGTTTTTTTTATCACTTTGGTTGTATATTCGATTTTCTATTTCACCGACTTTGATGATATATCTCCCTTCTTATTGCGTCTGTATTTTTATCCCAATATTCATAACTCAAAAGTTGTATGGTTTTAGAAATAACCGACCCCCCCCCCCCCCCCCCGCAAAAAAGGTTACCAAAGACTTACGTGAATGCATGTAGAAATAATAACTATTGGAATTAACGGCTGTGATTACCATACAAATGTAGGCATATGATTGTGCTCCACCAAATGTAAAAAGTTCTGATCTAAAAAAATAAAGCAACCAAGAATAATGGTAATACATGGTCTTTGATAAATCATACATTTATCTCAGACACCCGAGGGTAAGATTACTCGTTCTCTAATGAGACTTTAAAATAGCCGAGTAAGAGAATGGTTAATCTTACTCGAGGGTTATTGTTGTGCCTTTTCAATATTTTAGGCCTTATGAATCGTAAATCGACGAAATGTGCACATCTTGTGCATCAAAATTGTTATTATGTAACACTTGCAGTGATAGATTTCTGGGCGAGATATGAGATCAGTTACTATATTATGTTCTCTATTACTGTATACATAATTTGTTGATATACAGATGTATGGAAAGCCGTAACTGCCTTATGTGTACTTGTTTTTATATATGCACAGACAGTGACGGCTTTCCATACAGGTGCTTCATATCTATCGCCTTCAAAAGCACATGTCGGTACGTGCAATGTGATCAACATTTAGTAAATAATTCCACTTACTTTAAATGAGGTTACACTTTTCTTGGATTTAAAAATCTGACCGGGGAAAAGAAATGCTTTCAATAACATGAGAAATATACAAAAAAAATTAAGGACAACAACTGAAAAATCAAATGGTATATTTTACATATTGTAAGTATAATATGCTGTTGCCGTGAGCACAGCAATAGCCATTTCCAGAAACTCATTTCCGGTATCACGATTCTGACTCTAAAGTTATGATTTGAAGCAAGTTATTTCCCTTTACTTAATTTACTTTACTTACTTCCGTTTCCGGCGAACGAAATTTTTTCTAGCCTTAGTATGTATAGCACAATATGGCCATATTAGCTTTTACAAATAAATTCACTTCGGATTGCATAATGGCTGCCCCATCAAACTTAGACTTTTCTAAATGACCCATATCGCACTTGCTATTATAGAACTAATATGAGACAGGTGCGATCTGAGGAGCGAGCGAAGCTTGTGCCTTCTTTTAATTTTTGCTATTTAGATTTATCGAACTAGGTTGACAAATTAATTTAAAATCGGACGTAAATACCAAAATTGGTCCGAGAAATAAACGGACGAATGAACTAATGATTTCATGGGACATGTGCCTAGTGATAATTTCCGGGCCTGGCACCATAAAAGTTGAGAATATTCTTAAGTCTGAGAATTTTCTTAAATACTGGGATACTCGAATGTGATTGGTTGAGAATGGGAATTTGAGTTAAATTTTCTTTGCTCAGCAAAAATAGTTCTTTATGGCGCCCAAGCCCGGTTTTACCAGTCGTAACTTCTCGGACATTTTCACGGCCCCTAATGTAGAATGACAGAGGAGTTACGATGGACTCAGCGGCCGCTGCTATCTTGCCGAAACTTTTTCAATTGTAGAATACTTGGCCCTTGTCGTGTATACACATATATAACCGAAATTTGATACACTCGCTTATAAAAATACACCAATTAAGACAAGGCTTTCAAACAACTTGAACTAGTCTTTGTGACTCAAATAACGGCAAGAGAAATTACATCACCAAAATCCATTCATAAAATGTCATCCTTAAATTTTTAATATGAGGCAGGCGTTACCTGATGAGCTCCCGACGTTTTTTTATAAGAAGGGTATATCAGTAAAAATCTTCCGTTTCTGTTCCGTTTTTTTTTTTAATGTTCCGTCCCGTCCCGTCCCATTCTGTCTTTTAGGTTAGACTCCATAAATTAATAGTACCATTTTCTATGTGAAGTGAGCTTACAAATGTCATGGTCTTGTGCCATCATCAGAGTAAATAATACACATATACATGTATATATATTCTGAAAGGCCATTATGTTAGCATGGTTTCAATCATGATAAAATAAATAAAATATATCCATAGAAACCTAGCATAGCAACATTTAAAAAATTTTCAAAAAATGTTCAATTTAACCCCACTTAGGCTTAAAATTGAGGTCTGATGCTGCGTTTTAATCCAATTGAGGCTTAATTTTTCAGATTCTGCATAAAATTCCATTACATATGTGGAAAAAAAAAGATTTACTTTTACGGCTCTTTTTTCCACAATTTAACTTACCAATTCAGGTGCCGATTATCACTGTCAGAGTTTTACACCCCACATGTCAATTCACAATTCCCAGTTTATGACCTCCCATTACTTGTCAGAAGCAAAATCAGTTAATGTTTTCGTATTTTTTTAAAACTAAAATCTATCCTCTTTCGGTCAATATTACATTTATTATTTATTTATCATGTAGTCAAACTATACCAACTCTAATAATTAATAAAATTCTGGGGGTGCATTTCTCTGAAACTGAGATAATTAATGGAGTCTAACCTTAGTAATAGCGTCTTTGCGCAAGACTGGAAATTGGGCTCAACTTCCGATTGATGAAAAAAATCTTGTAATTCAGTAACACAAATTGACCCTTCTACCATAATAGCTCCCTTCGGGAGCTTATAAACTAAAGTCTTAAAAAATGAATCTTTTACCTTACAATTACATATGGTGTTGTCGCGTCATTAAGACACGTCCAGTTAGTTGAAGTTTTCCCGTTTAGGTTGAAACTATGTGAACCTAAATTCATTACATTACTGGTGAAAGTGATCGTTCCAAATGCATTACTTGTCCATGTTCCAATTAATCCATTATCAAATGTGCAAGAACTATTGACTGAAATCGTAAAAGTAAATACTAGTATGTCTTATTAAATGACACAGGATATAAATATGTATGTACTTCTATAAAATTCAGGTTTTTTATCCGATAGATTAACAGGTTTTTATATGAGTTCAAAGTCTGGAAAATAGTCATCGAATTTTTAAAATTTACGTATTTCCCATGTGGAGCGCAGCGGAACGAGGGGAAAGACTCACCGTGAAACAGTTTAGAAACGATTTGAAGATTTTCCAGTTCTTCACTTTTGAACGAGTATAAGTATCTATTTCTTCCGTATTACTCGATTTTGAGGTTTCCTGTACCTATAGGTAAATTCATTGAGCACAGTCGACGAAGCTAAATAATGTTACTAGAAAACAAGGAAATTAAATGGAAATGGTGAGTTACCAAAGGGGGCAATAAACGACTTTAATGTACAAAATAAACAAGCCGAACAAAACTAAATACAAAATCGTAAAAAAAAACCAACAACAACCAAACTAAAAAGTTAAAATTACCCAACATTTCGACTAATATGGCGTTGATTACGAGCATGAAAAAATAAAAATAAAAAGGTGTTGACTATTGGAAACCCAGAGCAAGACTTGAGTCCGAACATAAAATGTAAACAAATAGAAACTGTGTACTTGTTTCCCCTTTATGTCACTGTTTTCACGAAATTACTTTCAATCGTCTGTTGATTTTATTTTATGAACTTTTCTCTATGTCTTATATATGACGCTTTTCGTCCAATCATTTAAGTGCTTAGCAAATCATTTTATTTACATTGATAATCAAATTGTTTCTCATCTTTTTAAGCAAATAAAATAAGTTTTTTTATATGTTTTGTTGTTGTTTTCATCTTGTCCTGGTTCTCTTTAGTTTAATACGCGTTTTTATCCCTATTTCTTCGTTTTTACAGTATGCATATGTTGATGCCTTATATTCGCAAACATTTGACCTTTGTGGAATTGTATACTCATGTATTAACTCTTCTTTCAAACTTGTACCTTTATTACTCCCCCCCCGGACATTTAAATGTACTAATCGGCTGTGCGTATGTCTTTCATTAGTTTAAAAAATGATAAAGGTTGAATATGCTAATCAAAATAGCCCTTGAATATAATAAATAATGCTGTATTAAAACTGAAAACTTTTAATTCATTTAATTTCGTAAATATCAATTGTTTGGTTAAATGTCTTAAATGAAAATTCTTCTCTTCAAAGATAATAAAATTTTGGATATTTCGTCGAATTATTAATTTCGTTGTTTTCTGTATTTCGAAAGGCAGAAAAAATGGTATTTAAGCGAAATTTAATAAATTTTCAAATATATTTTTTGTATCATTTAATCACCTACCTGATATAATAAGAAGGGAAAAGTACAATGTTGACAACAAAGCCGAAACTTTTATTTCCATTTTATTTTTATATCTTTCACCATTTTATAACAAACATTTAGTAATATATCGTAGTTACAACAAGGTTAAATGAACAAGTTCATAAAAGATTCGTTTTAATATTCATTAAGAGTCAATGATAAGGAACAGTAAATATAGAGTTTAGTGAAAGGAGTTAGCCCATTGTAATAATATACTGTTGTCAGATTTAAACTGATTTAAAGGTAAAATTAAATGACAATTAATGAAACTGTCAAAAATTTCAAATGACGAAATTATGAATTATATTGTGTATGATGAATTATCCAATTAATAGAATGTTACTAGAGAACTAAGTGACTTATATATTGGCATTGTACTTAAAACTTTTGTTTTATACAAAATCAAGCCTGCTTATCCCTCGCATGCATAAATATTTTCATTATTATGTTTTATTTCAAGAATCCAAGAATGTGATTGGCTGTAATTTCCTTGGATTGTTTTTTTAATTTCTATTTAATTGCATATGAGTATATCTGCAAAATCCCCTCTGAACTGATTTTCAGTACCTTTCATAGCTAGGTTTATTCTCACATAGCCAACATTTTAATATAGGTATATATAATTGTAATGTTTTTATAGTAATTAAGTATGGATTTTTACTAATTAAGGGGACCATGCCATGGGGACTGTTCCAAATTGTTTGATTTTGATGCACTTCTAGAAATGCAATAAGAACAGTCTTTCCAAATAACTTTAAATGGGTGTTGCTTTAATTAGACTCAATGTTTTTGGCGTAAAACTCAGAACTGTGGGTTATCTGTACAATATAGAGACAATGACAATATTAAACAAGTAGTTCGCCGTGCAGCAGTATTACCATTAGTGCCAGTTCCTCTAGTAAGTGACGTTTGGTTTTAAGCTCTAGAGGACAATAGTGACCACATCGATGCCGTTACTAAATTCACTTATTATGTTACCGAACAGTGTGTAGAAGGTCTACCACTTGCCTCATAGAATCACCACGACAACGATGGTCCTCGCACAACAAACAACGTTAAGGAGTGGCACAGTAAAATCAACAAACTATGTCAATATGGCATGACGCCAACCCGAACATTTACTTAGCCATCAAGATGTTCCACAGCATCCAGTCTGCAAATGAGGCAAATATCATTCAGATTTCATCAGGTGGTAAACAAAGTGCAACAAAAAGAAAACACCGACAACTAGAAACTCTCCTCCAAGAGCTCAAAGGAAGATTTCGACGGGGTGATATCAGTGTAATAGACTTTGCTGACAGTGCATCGCACTTGTTGCATTTGGACTAAAATGATTTGAATTGTTGTAATTGAAATTGAAATGTAGTGCTAAATTTATGTGTTAAATTATGTCATTGTTTGGTATTGTAGACTGCATTTGAAATTTAGTGCTAAACAGAGTATATCGTCTTATATTTGAACTGTAGTGCTAAACAGAACATATTGTCTTATTTTGAATTGTAGTGCTAAACAGAACATATTGTCTTATTTTGAATTGTAGTGCTAAACAGAACATATTGTCTTATTTTGAATTGTAGTGCTAAACAGAACACATTATCTTATATTTGAATTGTAGTGCTTAAAAGAACATATTATGTCTGATGGTTATATCATGTGCATGTTTTATGAAATATACAATAAAATTATATATTATCATATTTTTTTACTTTCTTACTTTTTATGCAAAACTATTTAAGTGATAGAATTTTTCATAAATAAATATGATTTCTAATGGGAAAATATATTTTCCATTAAATATAAAATAATAATATATATCACAATTCTTGTATATTTACATTAGAAAACATATTTATTAATGACAATTTGCTACCTGAAACAGTCCCCATGGCATGGGCCCCTTAATTAGCGAAAATCCATACTTAATTACTATAAAAACCTTACAATTATATATACCTATATTAAAATGGGTGTGTTCCCCGAATGGCTACTGGACAAAAACAACATCTCATTAGGTAGGAGGATCAAGAGGTCCTTCAAGGGATATGCATTGATTAGTTTACCTGTATTTACATGTAATTTACCGATTAATAAATAAGAGTCGACATTTATAAGTAATATTGAAAACTGACCATAATACTCAAAATTTATTATGATAGAATACATGAATTACATATAAAAAATATAATATTCTTATATTAAATACTAAAATTTTGAAATAAGCAATGCAACAGCTATTTATCAGAAAATGTTATATTGCTCTTTCAAAAAAATTAATAGTCCAATATCATATATTACATTTAGTAATTAAGCTAATTATGAATGATTGAAGTCTTGAACTGACCACTACCAAAGACTCAGAGACATCAGACTCCTACTATTTGATGACACCCACCAGACCAGCAGAATGATAGCCTTCGCATCAACAAAAAACCTCCGAAAGTTAGCCACTACTGACAAATTATTCTGTGATGGTACCTTCTACACTTGCCCTAGTCTCTTCTACCAGATCGACGACACAATGACACCATTTGTATACGCATTTCTACCAGGAAAGAGCCAAGCTACTTACGCACGTTTCTTTACTTTACTTCACGACAAGGTAACAACATTTTAATCTAAATTTACTTTACTTATTGGTTATATTCTACCACCCATACCCATGGACGCCATAGAAGACGTTTGCTTCCAGTCCCTTGAAGGCCTCGACGACGCCAACATCACACAGATGACTCAACCGTTTACAGACTACGTGACCGAGCAGTGGGTAGAAGGAGACCGAACACTTTGGAACCACTTTGGAACACAAGGACCGAGAACCAACAACAACATCGAGGGATAGCAAACTGAAGAAGACGACCCAACACGCGCACCCGAACATATTCGCAGCAATCCAGATGTTTAAAGATGTACAAAACGCCAACGACATAACCAGGATACAGAGAGCAGCCGGTGGAACAACTCGACCTCGTATCAAGAAATACATGAACATCGACCGCCGTATCACCACCTTGAAGAGCCGTTACCAAACAGGAATCATCGAATTGATGACTTACGCCGACTCTGCATCTCAGCTTCTTCATCTTGCTTGAATGAAATTTATAACTCTACATTGTAATGCATTTGTTATATTTGGACTAGTGCTGTACTGGTAATGTGTGCCTATATGTTGTTAATTGTTGTAACTGTCTGCTTTGAAATTGTCCCACACTTTTCATAATATGATACTTTATAAAATAAAATAAAACCTATTTATAAAAATAGGGGTGATCCTTAAGATCCGAAAAATTATAGACCAATAACGATAGTTAGTTGTCTTGTGAAATTATTTACTGCTATATTGAATACTCGGTTAAACATATTTTCTGAAGAATTTAACGTCATTAGGGAAAATCAGAGCGGGTTTTGTAAAGATTTTTCAACTCTTGATAATATTTTTTTCTGTCTTTACAATGTTCCATATCTTAAAGTAAAAAAAGAAGAAACTCTATTGTGCTTTCATCGACTTTGAGAAAGCTTTTGATAAAGTTTGGAGAGATGGTCTATTTTACAAATTGTTATTGAATAACATAAATGGAAAAATGTATAATGTAATATTTAATATGTACAGTAATATAAAGTCATGTATTTGTTATAATAAATGTACAACAGAATATTTTAATTGTGAAAATGGCGTTCGGCAAGGAGAAAACTTACAACCTTTTCTCTTTGCCATTTTTCTAAATGACTTAGATTTTATGTTAACTAAAAATGTAATGGGTATTGAAAGTGTTAATGAAGCTCTTGAAAAGGAACTTGACAT
Source organism: Mytilisepta virgata (assembly GCA_028015205.1). Classification (NCBI taxonomy): domain Eukaryota; kingdom Metazoa; phylum Mollusca; class Bivalvia; order Mytilida; family Mytilidae; genus Mytilisepta; species Mytilisepta virgata. The sequence continues at coordinate 1,802,450 of JAPWFG010000023.1, forward strand.
TTATTTGAAACTTTTCATTTTATTATACGCCGACTATGACGCGGTATGTGCGTCATAAATATTTATTTATGACTTGGCATAAATATTTATGCCTAAGCATAAATCGATTTATGCATAGCCTTAAATGGATTTATGCCTAGGCATAAATAAATATTTATGACGCACATACCGCGTCCTAGTCGACGATACTGTACTTTTGGCTGAATCAGCTGAAGATTTACAAATACAAATGAATTGTTTTAGTCAATATTGTGACTCATGGAAGATGAAGGTAAATGTCGATATAACAAAAGTTTTTGTGTTTGGTTTAGTTAGTTTGAAAAATAACTTAAAATTTTTATATAAAGATATCGAAATAGAAATAGTTAAAGAATTTAATTATCTTGGCGTTACCTTTACAAAAACATGTAATTTTGATGTTACTAAAAAGAAATTAGCTGAATAGGCACTTAGAGGGATTTACGAACTTCTTTAGATAGGAAGATTATATAAACTGTATTAAATCTCAGCTTGATCTGTTTGACAAAATGATTACGCCTATTCTGCTATGATCTGCTATACGGTTGCGAGATATGGGGTTTTGGTAAAAGCGAAATCTTAGAACGAATCCATCTAAAATTCTTCTGAACCTGAAATCTTCCACTCCTAATTATATGGTATATGGTGAATTGGGTAGACATTCAATCGAAATTGATATAAAGATTAGACTTATTAGTTTGAAACTCCTGGGATGATGCCTCTGCTGGTGGACCCTAGGTCCCCGAGGGTATTCGCCAACCCAGTCGTCAGACTTGTCTGACATGATTATTCATTGATTTGTTACAGAAAGTACCAGTATTTAGCAAAATTAAAAAATAATAGAAATACTAAGGGTTCATTCCTTGTATTGCACATGGTAGATCTCCTTAGCCATGCTTCCTATTTCGGTATTTTTGGTTGAGTACTTCTTGTTTAATGTAAGTTTGGTTTTTGGTTTTCCAAATGTTTCTGTTTTAATGCTGCTGATGAGAGGTAACTCCTTGAAATGCGTCGTATACAGCATACGGCCTAAAATAAAATATTGTTTGTTTGCCTTTTTCCGACCGACGTCAAAAATCGGGCCGAGTGACAAAATTTTATTGCTCTTAAATTTTATAAATTTTTTTTTATAAGATCGATCGCTCCCTGAATCTCGGGGTCGTTTTCGCACCTGTGCCGGGTTTTTTCTTTTAACTATCGGTATCAATGAGATGCTTCGGTTTCGCTAAGTAAGCCCCATTTAAGTCAAGCGTTTGTGGGACAATTTCGTGAAAACCGCATGTCATTGTTTTCATGTTGCGAAGCTGATGGAGGGCACCGAGTTCTTTACGATATCTTCGTCTGTAAAACTTGACACTGGGAACAAAGCAAAACTACTGGTTTCCTACAGGCCCTTTAGATTCAAAGCAACATGTACCTGGGAAGATGTTTACTCCGATGTTTTGGACGAAACTTTTGACATGAAGAAAACTGATTTTGTGACCGTCTCTGTGTCAAATAAAGCCTGCACTGACACTTTCGAGCCTGACTTCCAAGAGCCCATCTCCATAGTCCAAAATTTCGATAGGAGCTTAAAGTACGTGATATTTACAGTCCACCGGGAAGCAGTGGTCCAGAAGGAAGTTCTACACATGTACAGAGTCAGAGAAAAGATGCATTTGCGATGTTGATGGAAAGACAAACACAAATTGACAAACACCCTCCTAAAATTAGAAAAGATTTGGATGAAATGAATGGTTGGCATTACTTGAAACCAAGACATTATTCCCTGATCTATCTTTGCTTGCAATGAGCATGCCCCTTTAGGATAAGGGGGGCTGCCCCACTCATTGCAAAATTTCTCTCTCTTGAAACCCAATCTGTTGGCCTATCTAATTCTACAATTCAATATTTGAAATATCAGACAGATGTAGTTTCTATCTAATTCTACAATTCAATATTTGAAATATCAGACAGATGTAGTTTTGATAATAAAAGAGGTGTCGATAAACAACCATTTTACTTAAAAAAGGGGTAATTGATTTATGCAGCAACCATTTGATTTTCAGTGGGGGGGGCTATGGATTTTTTTGGGGGAAAAAAGTTTGTTTCCAAATTTTTGAGAAAAAGAATTGTTTGCTTCTACTAGCTTTAACTATAAAATAGAAGAAAAAAAATGTTTTCGACTTGTCAAGAAAAAAATTAATTGTTTTTCGCCGAAGTTTGTCTCGGAAAAAAATCCATAGCCCCCCTCCCCAGAAAATCAAATGGTTGCTGCCTTAGCATACTGGGACTGAAGCCATAATCGGGTTAGGGAGGTGGGTCATTCTGTCTGTCCTGCAAAAGGGTACAAAGTTTCACACCGAATACCTTGATACGGAAACATGGATGGGAAGATGCCTCATTGAGCATTAAATTAGACATGTTACTATACTTTTCTTTGATTTTTTAATACTATTTTCTGGGAGCAAATTCCTCTTTATGAAATATACCAAATTTAAACAATGGAAATCATTGAAACGTCACAATCAAATTTTCCGCTAGGCATGTACCCTCCGTGTTTTACCACATCAGGGTACCCGGTGTGAGTTTGTGTAATCTGAAACTAGAACCCATTAACACATTTTTTTAAAGCTTTTCACGGCTAATTTTTCTACATTTTCCACTTGCTGCAATCAACACAGGTCCATTAACACTGTCTGTTTAATGTTTCATTTGATCAAAAAATATTTATTTCTTTGATGCTTTAATAACAACAAAAAAAATTTAAATGATAAAATATTATTTTTGCACGAATTTCACCGAGTGAAAATCGGTTTATAGTACGGTGAATGTTGGGTGGGTGGGGAAAAAAACTTCCTGTTTAACAGTTTTCTGAGCAACTATCAATTGTAGGCATTTGATATTTGGTATGCAGCCTTAGGTGGTGGTCCCATATGGTGGGATGTGTTTTCGTCTCTCTTCAACTTCCTGTTTAACGAAATTCGGGCTTTTTGACTTTGACCAATTTTTTAAAGCAGAAAATACTGGTGCGGCATCAAAATATTTTAACCTGCAGCACAGCAGGCTGATCAGTGACTGTCGGTCTGTCCAGCAAAAGGGATACATACACATGTTGTAGTTTTTCATCTGTCATTAACTCATTTTTATTCTTGTGTAGTAAAGGGGGGATATAGTGTTAGGGTCTGTGTGTTCATCTGTCCATCCGTCACAAATATTTACCTTCAGGTTGAAGTTTCTTTTTAATGACGGGCATAAGCTATCATCATCAAACGGTACATACATATGCATCAGGATATGAACAATCAAAAATCATATTAAAATTCCTTCCACCCCTTGTACCAACTTTACTAAGTCTGATCACAAGAAAAAAAATTGCGAGGCGGGGCATACATCCATTATACACATATTCTTGTTACAAGATCTTTCTGTCAGAAATGTTCCATAGTGATTTAATACAGACCCATTCATAATGGCTGTCCCTCTGTGACATCTACTTCCTGTTTACCGAAATCTTTAATATGTGCAGGTGACATTTGCCTTTTATTCTAGTTTTATCAATACAAGGTATATCTCTTTTTCAGGGAAAGAGCTCCTGTTTAATGCAGTGAAATTAAATATGTTTGTTATGGAATATATTAATACTCAAATGGTATATTCTGTCATTCTAGTCTTAAATCTAGTCTCTGAAAGTTTAGTTTACGATCCAATTGTTTGTTGTTTTAAATGTTTATTATTCTTGTTACTTTGTTCAATAAAATGTTTTTGTTTCTGTTTTAAAAGTATCAGCAGCATTGTTATCATGGTTATATCTTCCACTCTTTCATTGCTAGATGAACCTCCATCAAATCTGATAAAATAAAATATTTTCCCTACTTACCTACCCTCCCCTCTCAAGGTACAGTAGGAAAAAGGCAAACAAACATTATTTTAAGGCTGGTCTGAAATTCAGGTCAAGTTAAGCTGAAAGGTGTTAGACTGGCATGTACCCACCAAGAACTATCAATAGACCAAATAAGGTGGGTCGCTAAGAAATGGACATAATCATGACATGACAATGTGACGCAGGTAACTCAACCATGAAATTGAGGTCAAGGTCAAAAGGCAGGTGTCAGACTGATATGTACCCACTGAGAACTATCTATTGACCAGATATGGTGGGTCTAGTTATTACAGCTGCTAAGAAATGGACGTAATCACGAAAATGTGAGGCAGGTCACTGAACCATGATATTGAGGTCAAGGTCAAAAGGCAGGTGTCAGATGTACCCCCTAAGAACTATCTATAGACTAAATATGGTTGGCATAGGTATTACAATTGCTGAGAAATGGATTTAAGCACGAAACTTGGATGCATATTTTACATTTATGTTTATGAAGTCAGTGAACCATGAAAACGAGGTCAGGGTCATATGACAGGTATAATGCGGCAAAGTTTATACCATAAGATATCTGTGGACCAAAAATTTAAATTGTAGGTGTTATGTGTGCAAAGTTATTAAGGTTTACGCCGCCGTCGCCGGAAAGTAATATCTATATGACAGGAGAGAAACAAATCATAATGAAATTGGTAAGCTATTAGCACTGTAAGAGTTGACTGTCCCAAAAGTTTCGGAATCTTTAAGCATGAAATATATTTCCAGTTGACCAGCAGTAACTAGTGAAATCTTCCAAATTGCCTGTAACAAAAAATTAAAACTTGAATCACAATTTACATTATATATGCTAACTTCACCAGTTGTATTTTTAACACAATTAAACAGATATAAAATACAGTTTGCATTGGACGCTCTGGTCAAAATAACTTGTTCTACTGCAAGGATCCGTTTATACTTAAGCTTGATCACGAAGGATTTTCGTAAAGCCAGGAATGACGTTAATGGTCCGATATGGACAGACATCGTGTGTTTCATTTCTCAAAAACAAATCCCTAGAGTTTTATATAAAAATGATAATTATTATGTTGTTCTGTTTTATTGATATTCAATAGAGTTACCATCTTCGTTTTCGCTGTGGAAATCATTTAATACCTAATATGACTTTTGTAAAAAAAAATACTAAATATCTGCATTTTAGCTTTTTGACGCATGTTTTTTAATATCCATACGCAACAGTATTAGCAGCACTGACGTTGCGCATGCGTAAAATTAACACCAACTTTCTATCGATAAAATTGCAATAGAATGCGCTGTAAAATTTTAAATAATCTATAACTGTAATAAAATGAACAAAGATACAATATTTTCCGCATATATTTGGAAAGCAAATTTTATTAGCTTTCATTTTAAGTAGATAATATTGTGAAAAAGTACATATTTCCATTTTGATTTAAAGAAAGGTGTCTGAATACAAGTATAGCTCATATAAAGAAAGTGTGAAACGGTCGCACATGACTTATTATTGAACCGTGTACAAGAAAAACATATTTCAATATTTTTCTGCATATGTTTATATTCACGATAAAACAATCTCCGTAAAGATTTATTTTCATATTTAAAAAAATCGAAACACATTTCCGTTTTCTTTTAAAAACTGTGTTGAAGTCCGTATTTCCTTCACTGAAATAAAATGACTAAGTCCGCTATCTCATGATGATTAAATGGTGTCTATATGCTAATTATCTGGACAATGATCTTTTGAATTTATAGAGATTATGTGTTAGATTTGGATTAGTGAATAATAAAAATTATGTTATTGTTCAAAGCAGGATTTAATTTAATATACACATAAAAAATATTATTTCAGGAAAAAAGTGTATCTGTGCTTAATGAAATATAATTTCTAGATATACTGTTTTTTCTTAGTTAATATACATGTATATACATTACCGGTAATCATCACTTAAACCATGTAGTTTGAAAACAAAAATAAGAGAATGAAAATAACTGTTACTGTTACTGTTACTGTTACTGGTAATTTCCTCCTCTCTCAGGAGCACTCCCAAAGGGATACATAAATTTTAAGATATAATCTAAAAAAGATATTTACAACTTACGTTAAACTGTACACAATTGGAGATTACAACTGTTTTATTTACATGCAGCTACGTAAATATATAAAAAATTGAAATAAAAATCTAGAAATGCACGATGGTTCTAATTGTTGTTCAAAGGGAAATTAAAGCAAGTGAACTGCTGATAAACAAGCAGTTTTTAAATGACGAACAAGATTAAGTACAAATGCAGTGAATTGTTTCGTTCTATACTAATTAAGTCTCATTGTGTTGTATTTGTTCTAAATTGTTTATAATTATCAATTTGATTGAAATTAGGAATAATTATATAACCTTACATGTAGTAATAGTAAAGCTACTGTTTGTTTGTATGCCGTTGGTTAAACTGTGGGATTCCCGGAATACCACTTGGAGTGGGGTATGTAATAATATTGGCACATTCGCAGAACAAAAGATTACTTTATAAAATTTCAAGTCATAGCTCCAGCCATTAAAGACGTTATCAGTTGAATATGGCCTCAGAACGCACACTACGCCCAATATTACAACACTATTTGAATCCAGGGATAATGGCATCCGGCTGCCTTTTTTTTTCTTCACAAGTTTGAGCCTGGCTTTTTTCACAAAAAATTTGCATCATGTCTTTTTGTTTCAAATCCCTTCCATGCCTCCCCATAAATACCAAATGGTCGCTCCCTAAGACGTATGAATTCCTTTTATAAGATTTATCTTATATCTAGTGGACATGGTTATTCGTCATACACGATATTACGATATTTATTCGAGTATCTCGGAGTTTTAGATAATCATAGTAAAAGGATTAGGACCATTTGTTGGTTTGATTATCATCATCCCAAGTAAGGGTTTTGAGTTCTCCCTCACTCATTGTAACGAACGTGATACAAAACCCTGACTTGGGAGAATGTTTGGTCATTCCTTATTTTCTTTTGTTTATTTTTACGATGGTATTTCCAAAATATGTAGCTTTTGTATGATTTTGCGTTTAATTGTACTTAGCTCATTAAAACGTGACTAGAAATAATTGTTTGAAAAAACGTAATTTAATTACATACTGTAAATCGTGAGTGACGAATAATAATGTCCATTGAGTGTATATGGCACGCCGTATTTATATTTATTCAACGTTCAAGATATCTCATATACTTTATAAGATATCTCATAAACTTTATAAGATATCTTATAAAGTTTATAAGATATCTTATAAAGTTTATAAGATATCTTATATAATTTATAAGATATCTTATATATTTTATGAGATATCTTATAAAGAAAAGTTTATAAGATATCTTATAAAGTATATAAGATATCTCATAAACTTTATAAGATATCTTATAAAGTTTATAAGATATCTTATAAAGTTTATGAGATATCTTATAAACTTTTCTTTATAAGATATCTCATAAAATATATAAGATATCTTATAAATTATATAAGATATCTTATAAACTTTATAAGATATCTTATAAACTTTATAAGATATCTTATAAAGTTTATGAGATATCTTATAAAGTATATGAGATATCTTATAAAGTTGAATAAATATAAATACGGCGTGCCATATCTTTTTATAAGATATCTTATATAATTTATAAGATATCTCATAAACTTTATAAGATATCTTATATAATATATAAGATATCTTATATAATATATAAGATATCTTATAAAGTTTATGAGATATCTTATAAATTATATAAGATATCTTATAAAAAGAATTATATTAGATATCTCCTAAATTATATAAGATATCTTATAAACTATATAAGATATCTTATAAACTATATAAGATATCTTATAAACTATATAAGATATCTTATATAACGTTTGTTTATAAGATATCTTATAAACTATATAAGATATCTTATAAACTTTATAAGATATCTTATATAATTTATAAGATATCTTATAAAGTTTATAAGATATCTTATATAATTTATAAGATATCTTATAAAAACCCAATTATATAAGATATCTTATAAATTATATAAGATATCTTATAAATTATATAAGATATCTTATAAATTATATAAGATATCTTCAAAACGGAATAAATATAAATACGGCGTGCCATAAGTGTATAATGTATCGTATTTGATTTGGAGGTTTTTTTTTATAACATCCTCTTCTTGTCTGAATTTAAAATTAAAGCATAAAATGTAACGCTCTATTAGTTGAAAGACGAGGGAGTCGAATGTGCACAATTATTATTGGCAGTTAGTTCCATCTAAATGTTACAGTAGCTTTTTTGATTTTTTCTTTTAAATGTGAAATTGTTTATTATAATCAACTGGAATATAATATGTAAGAAAACTTTTGAAAATCTATCCCCCCAAGTAAGGGTTTTGAGTCCACATTCAGGGGCGGGTCCAGGTGAGGGCGTAATGCCCCCCCCCCCCCCAGTAGTATATGGGGACAGTTCAGTTATTATTTGAGGAGGAGCGAGGAGGAGCCGGAAGTGACGTCACCGGAACCGGAAATGACGTCACAGGAAGTGCCGTAACCGGAACCGGAAGTCACGTGACCGGAACCGGAAGTACCCGGAAGTGATTTGCGCGCATGCGCAACCGGAAGTAGTTGGTTTTCGCGCCATTTGTTGCCGGAAGTGACGTAAGTCACGTGCTAGGACCCGGATGTGTGGTCTGCGCATGTTCGGGCGGAACCGGAAGTACCGGAAGTGGTTTGCGCGCATGCGCAACCGGAAGTAGTGGGTTTTCGCGCCATTTGTTGCCGGAAGTGACGTAAGTCACGTGCTAGGACCCGGATGTGTGGTCTGCGCATGCGTAGGAACCGGAAGTGATTTGCGCGCATGCGCAACCGAAAGTAGTGGTTTCCTCCATTGACGGAAGTCCAAAGAGAGCTCCTCCAAGGGGAGATAACCCTGTAAATGGGGAGATAGCTTTTCCTGCCATATTCTCCTCCTCCAACAAGGGGAGGTAACTCTCCAGGACTTTTCCCATATTCCCCTCCTACAAGGGGAGAGAAAAAAAAGCTGATCTGCATTTAAACAAGGCTGTCAACTGTCAACATTCGAAGCAAACCATTATGATGGCTTCAAATGCAGGCTGCATTAACTTTTTTTTTTTTATTTTTTTTTTTTTTTTATTTTTTTTTTTTACAAGTCTGGTCCATTTGGTTGACATTCACTGCAAAACATGGCACTATCCACGTTCTGGTGGGTTACTGCACACGGTAAGGTTTTCTTCAACTCGGGAACTAGTTCTGGGATGACTTTGTCCACCTCCTTTAATTTTTCGTACTGTTGAAAATCCAAACTCACTCCTTGGTCTGTCGGGTGTAGCTGTTCGTCCAGAGGCGATAGAGAGTAATGGCGAACGTCTAACTTTAATTCCGGACTCTGTGCCGTGACGTAAACGTTTCCCCCGAGGTGTTTGTGTAGGGACGCGTATCTGTTGTGTTCCAAGTAATGAACGGCCTCGTCGATATCGTCCAAGGTATATTGGAGTTGTATCCAGCGAAACAGTGGGAAATACACTTCCATCCTCCCGTCAGTCAAGGTGATTCCCTCCTTTTCAACCTTCAGGTGTAAGCTCCCTCCTAGATGAAAGCTGGACTCTTCCGGGAAACAGATTTCCATGTCCTCTTTGTTGGGATCTGTCAAGACTCCTAGCAGATCGTCCCTCCTATTCACCATCAGGGCGTGACAAAAACCGTTAAATGCATTGGGACCTCTTCTGGGTAGTAATTGCAGTAAGGCACGGGTACGCATCTTCCTGGTTGGTTGATGAGAAATGAATTCTCTCTGGTCCTCGTCCACTATGCCTCGTTGTACCAAAACATCGACTACTTCGTCTACCGGGGTTTCGTTCACCAAAAGAACATAATTCTTGAGCAAGGCTTGTCTGTGCTGTGGTTGCATCTTTACCGTTCGAAGGAATAAGACGAAGTGAGAGGTTCTGCACTGTATATATGTGCAGAACGCGGACGTGATAGAAAGCACCCAAGACACCCAATCAGAGATGCAAGACAGTTCGTGTTGCAACATGTCTGCATGACGTCATGAAACATGGCGGCGCCCACTGTTCGCCCACATGTCGGGAACGAGAGAGAGAGGTGGGTCACTCTGCATTTATCCAGGCTTGTGACTGGCTAGTGATAGGCTGCATTACCCCCCCCTTCTTTTTTTTTTTTTTTTTTTTTATTTTTTTTTTTTTTTTTATTTTTTTTTTATTTTTTTTATTTTTTTTTATTTATTTTTTTGTTTTTAAATTTTTTTAACGATTCGTAACACGAATCTATTCACAGTGTCCGTGGCCTCTTTTGGATCCTCCAATAGTCTAGTGATATCCGTCATGACATGTCCCATACTCCGATGTATCAGATAAAAAATGCAGTGCTGGCCGCACACCGTTGAACCTTCTTCTTGTACTCTGACGGTGTTGTATGTCCACATTCGACAATGTCGATTCATGAAGTTAAGGTAAGAAATCGAGTGAGGTGGTATGCCGGTAGGATCGTAGTATTCTCCCATGGAATTGGCATCGATGTATATAGCTATCCAATGTTTTCCCTCTCGACTATCAGGATCCGTGTTCCCCACCAAGGCCGAAGGCACGTTCATGAGTCTGGGTAATCTATTTCTGGCGTACACTCCTTTAAACACCGATCTGGTCCCAGGGTGATCTTTTAAGACGCCTTCGATCTCTAAAGTGTTCATCAGGCACTGTAATCAAACAGGACTTGTCTATTTCTGTCTATTTCGATGACGTTGTCGAACTCTGCATACAAAACCACGTTGATGGTAGCAGGAAGTGCTTCGGCAAAATGAATTTCTAAACGTAAGTTGCCTTGTTTTATCAGTTGAAAGGTACCCACTTCAGACATGTCGGGAGTCAAATCGAAGCCAAATAAGGTGTAGCCTTTAGAAAAGTCTTCTCTGGAAATGGCGTTTCCTTCGTCTTGAAACATCTTTCCGGTGCTGGTATAGAGTCCCATGTAACTTCGAATGTATCCTTCCCCGCCGAAATCCGGCTGCAAGGGTTTGCTGGGTATCTGTTTTCCGTCCACGTTGAGTGCGACAAAGTTTATCTTGAAGTGTTTAAAGTTAAACGGGTTTTTCGTGATGTTGCCGTTCAAAGCATCGCTTTCTACACAGCCTATGACCAACCGCTTGGGCATCTGTCCCAGGAACATGTTGTCTTGGACGTAATTGGTGTTTCCTCTAGGTACAGTGTCCACTTTGACTTCCACCCGTCGTATGGGGTATTTGCTGCTCGTTTTTTCCAAAGCTTTGATGTGGGCCATGCGAATGGCCGGGCTCAACTGCACCTTTCTGACGAATAGACCTAAATCTCTAATCTTAACCTTGAAAGCGTTGGCATGTCCCATCAAAGCAAAGACGTCTCTGCTCCTCCTCAGTTTGATTTTCAGTTCAACTTGATTTAATAAGTATTTATCTTGACAAAATAAGTCTACGTGAAGTTTTCCCATCATCTGGACTTTTCTGCTTTCGGCAATCAATGCCTTTCTGCTGGAGAATCCCACGTTGTCGTCGGTTCTGATTTCTAGGTGTTCGGGTGTGTCTTTGTACCACATGACTCCGGTCAATTGAGATTCTTTGGCAGCGGGTCCGTAGCTGAGCAAAGTTTCTATATAGGCCCGATACGGGTAAACACTCGTGGGAGGGGACACCAATTTCTCGTTGAGACTCACACTGACATCGCTAAAGAGCGAATGCATCCATAGATTCACGGGTCCCACGTCCGAATCGTTGGCCAAATTGCTTCCGTCTGCTTTCACGATCTGTGCCTCTACGAATAGATACGTGTTGGCCAAGTCGATGTAGTCTTCCCCGGCCCCGCTTACGACGAATTCGTAAGGTCCTTGGTCCGTCAGAGCCGATGTCACACCTTTCTGTTCCCAATATCCGTGTTCTACACTGGTCTGGGTGGGTGGAACCCCAAACAAGTCCAATTCCGATTTAGTGCATTCGCACGAGTGCGGGTGTACGAGTGACATTATCCGAAAACGTCTTTCGATGTGGTCCGTTGCTTGGTCAGACGACGTCTGATACGTTTCTTGGGTGCAGGTCTTTTTATAACTCGTTCTCCGGGTGGGCCGGCATACCCGATGGCTTTCTTGAACATGTTTTTGCCTGCCGTTTTCAATCTGGACTTGGCAGCTTGTTTCAAATTCTTTCCTTCAACTGCGTCTCCGGCTATGCGTAGTCCCGTTTTCAACGCTTGGCGACCCAGTGTCTTGGCTCCTTTTTTCAGTAACGGCATGGCCGCCTTAAACAATCCTCCAAACACGCTTCCCAATCCGTGTCCCCTTTGAAATCGACTTCCCCCATAGACGGGATAACCACTTCCGGCTTGATGAAGATAATAATCTTCGTAAGACTTGGCATCACAACAATGACGTGCTTTCATGTTAAAAACTTCTTTTTTCTGCAGTGAAGTGTTACCACCACTCGTCCACGTTCGAATGGCACGATTCCTCCCGTGTCGTCCCTTATATCTATTTCGATGTCCTGGAATCGGCGTTGTACGAGGGTACAGTATTGAATGGGATCGAACACACGCGTCATCATATCTCCGTCTCTACCTTCCACGGGTACGATTCTCAACAGTGGAACTCGCGAGTCACCCACCATTCTTGGTTCGATCAATGGACAGTACACGTACAACGAACTTAGACTTCTCGTGATATCGGCGACAAACTCGGCCATGTGTTCTCCGGCCGGAAAGATGGCCTGTTTGAATCCTAACATGTTCTGTAACAAGGGACTGAGAATAACTTGACTGTTGGGTTTGACTTGAACGAACACTTTATGATTCACTTCGTTTAAACCGATGTTGAATTTTTTCTTGAGTTCCGTCCTGCTCTTTTTGGATTCCACGGCTTTACACAGACGTTTCGCAGACGAGTAATACCCCTCCGGCAATTCGAAGTGATGTCGCTGTAATTCCTCGCTTTCTTGAAAATGAACAGCTACCCATCCTTCCTGTTTCTTTACGTTGTACCACGTATGCGGATACTGTATCTCTGCCAATCCAATCTCCCACGATCCGTCTAAATCCATCATATGAGGTAATCTCGTCGTGTAGCGAGTCAAGGTGTTGTCCGGATAATATTCCATCGAGCTATTGCTGGGTAACGTCAGATAAAACATTATGTTTGATTGTCGGATTTGGCAAGAGGTATCCCAAACAGCTGCTCAGTAAAGCCGTCCACAGGTTACTGTTTTCTGTGCCGATCGTTAAATTGTAAATACTGACGACAATCACTGTATACAAAATCAGAATTTGGCACAGGAATACAATCTCCGGGCGTGGTAGTTTCTTTCCGAAAGCAACCCAAGACCTTCTGCTATCCGTATCGGTAGGTGCCATCGATTCAACTGATTCACTTTGAGTGAACGTCTCACTTTTGTAGATCCGACGAAAATATCCAACTGTTGAATTTGGCAGGATAACCCAACCATTTGACGAGATACTGTAATCTCCTGCCTTTCTTTCTCTTCGCCAAAATTTTGTCGATTTTATACACGTCGTCTTTCTTAATGACTTTCTGTAATTCTTCGGCATAAAATGTTCCTTCCAATTCTTCTCCGTGATCGTCTTTCACCACGTATACCGGGGGTCTGGCCTCGATGCATCGGACCACGGTAAACAATTCTTCCGTCCAACGAGGTAAATATCCTTTTTTAAAAGTTCTTTTGGCTTTAGTGAGTCGCACTCGATCTCCAGTTTTGAATTTGCATTTTGGAATCGAGCCAGTTCTTCCATACAATCGTTTAGCTACCGAGGTCTGGTTAGCCCATGTTACTTCGACCGGTGGTCTACCGATACTTCTATGGTAAGTATGATTGTACGAGATCACCATGTCTTCCAAAGCATCCAAATACTTCAACGTTTCTCTGTGAGTAAAATATTTCCACATTTTCGTTTTTAACGTACGATTAAAACGCTCCACGATACTGGCTTTCGTTTCCTCGTTATGAGTCGTAAAGAAATGGATGTCACGATCTCTTAAAAATTTCTGAAACACTCGGTTGGTAAATTCCGTGCCTTTATCCGTCTGTAAACGAATCGGAAGTCTTCCCGACTTGAAAATGACATTGAAAGCTGCCACTAGACTCCGACCCGTCTTGTCTTTGAGAGGTACGACCCAGGCGTATCTCGACAACACGTCGATACAGGTAAGCAAATATCTGTATCCATCGTTATAAGACGCAATCTTCGCTACGTCTACTAAATCCGCTTGCCATTGATGATCTATTCCATACACCACCACTCTTCGTCTGACGAACCGTCTTCTAGTTGGTTTATGTAGAGTATATGCATCTTGAGTATGTAACCATTCTTTGACTTCTTTTTGCGTGTACCCTTTCGGTCTGAATTTATTAAGACCTCCATAACTCCCGGGATCAGGAACATGGTAATACGTCGAGTTCATGACCTAAGCTAACAGCGGCTGGATGTGACATTTCTTTTTAATACGGTGTCCACGCCTTGGGCGTTTTCGGTGTTTGCCATCGTTTCGGAGACGGACTTTGTTGTCGTTTTCGAGCTCTCGGTGTTCTTTTCGTTTGATGAATATGTCTCCATCTTTCTTCGTGACCTATCAAATCTTGTGGGACGTTAGCTTCTCTTAACGCTTCGCCAAACCTTTCCCATCCTTCCGGGTTAAAATATTTCCTTTTACGCAAGACGTCGTTGACTAAATCCACCACATTGCTTCCCTTGATGGTTTCTCCTTTAAACGTTAATTCTCCCTTCTCGTTCCACGTGATCTCTGGACTGGCTTTCATTTTCTTCAATAAAAGTTCTGCTTTTCCTTTGAGTGTTTTTGGAACACTGTCTATGACCTCTTTCTCCAAGGGATCTTCGGGAGTTGCCGGGAGTTCCGGGACGACAGGTCTGGGTCTATAATCATCGTGTATATTCATATAACGATAAAGAGACTGATCGTATAATTTCAATCGCTCCTCGGTCGGTAGATCGTCACGTTCCAAGATATCGTGCATCTTTCTATCTAAGGTATCCATGGCTCGGATTCGCTGATCGACCGGAGGTTTGGGTCGTTGCGGGATCTGAGTAGACGTATTCAAATACAAGATCTTCATTGTAACAATCCGGAGAGTAACGGTCCCACGACGGATGCAATGGGTGCCAAGAGAGATCCCAAGAATCCTCCTTTCTGTAAAATGACTTTTTTCTTTTTGAGACTGACCGTCTTTTTCGCCAGTTCTCGGAGTCCGCTTTTATTTCGTTTCAATTTATCTTTCTGTCCACGAGTTAACTCGACGTGTCCTTTCAAAATGTTATCAGCACACTCGCACAAACACTCGATGAGACTTCGATCGGCTTTCTGTATGAGATGTTTTTGAATACAAGGCTTTGCGTGTCGTAAATATACTAGATCGTTGGCGTGTTTTCGGAGACGTGTCGAGACCATGTTCTCTCTTCCGTTTTCCGGCCAAGACTAACGTGACGCTGTATTCACCGACGTATTTATGCATCCACGTAAGCACTCTGTACTTCTCCGGGGAAAATATGGCTTCTCAATCTCAGTCGATCTGGAGTCTGTTGTTTCATATCGATGATTAAATACCCGTGAGGTTCGGCCGTGGCGGAAGCATAGGCATCTAATAAAAGATCCGCTTTCCGAGGAAACATTTGTCGAGCCAAACTATGAATCTGAGAAGAGTCTCGAGGATTCTTGAATAAGACCATGTAATGAGCATTGAGACTGATGGTCCTGTGGTGTTTTCCCTGATGAAAGATGTTTTGTACGATATACATGACGCTGATGTTTCGATGATGACTCTTTTTAGTAAATAAGGAAGCCACTTGGTCATCGGTTTCTGTCATCAAATCATCGATGATAATCAAGTGTCGCCTACTCGAATCTAAACTATCGATATCGGGTAGTCCTTGTATAAATTCTACACCGTCCACGGTACCATAAAGCGTTTGGTATTCGCCATAACACCATAAAATTCGATCAGGAAAAGGGCACATCATATGTTGGATATTAGCCACGAATCGTCTGACAAAGACCGATTTCCCACTTCCGGTAGAACCGGCAATCAAACAGGTAAACGGATGAATCCAAGGCATGAAATGATTCGGATCGAATCCATCGGAACAATAAAAGATATTGGGGTCTTTGGTAGGATTACAATAGTAAGGTTCTTCTTGTTCAAGGACTGGGGTTTGCTGATCGGAAGGCCAACTCATGTTGTCGGTTTGAGTGGTAGATCAAGACTGATCGTGGTGATTTTATACTGGGATATTTATCGACGACCAACACAAATGAAACAGTTTCATATTTTATTTTACAAAATCTACATCAGTCAATGTTTTAAGTTCTGGTTCTTTCTCTTCAAACAAAGGTATGATCTTCTTCAGTTCTTGCCATTCGTAAGGACTCAGGGTTATACCTCTCTTGGTTGGTTGTAAAGTCAGTTCTCCATTAGGCACGAAATATTTTCTGACGTGAATGATAGGATAGGGTGCTTTAATGATGACATAAACATCTTCTCCCAGATGATATCTCCAGTCCACCGGTTCTTTATCCTTGATTCTGGTGATCAGGTCGTCCACCACTTCTGTAGTACTGCACAACATTTTCCACTGCATTAACGACAGGCTGACTCCGGTCTTGGTGGGCACCGTTTCACTTTCCCAACATCTGAGATCTACTCTTTTACTGCCTTTCCATTCTGTCAGCTCTGCATAACGTCCTCCACCCAGTAGTACTTTCAAAGGAATATTGGAATCTGTCATGGCGTCTTGAACGATATCGCGCTTGGTCTGGTCTTTGGTTTTCTTTTCTTTACGAGACATATCGGCTGACTGATTCCTCTTCTTGCTGGTCTATTTATATACATATCGGAGATGAACTGGATTGGTTCTTATATTATGAAACATGAAACAGGATTGGCTATCTTTCCGACATCGTAATTGGTTAACTTCTCCCGTTCCGATTGGTCGAAAATCTGGTATTTTCATTGGTCAATTCCAACCGTTTCGATAGATCAACACGATGGTACACTGTCCAAATATGTGGCGCCCAATCCGGAAACTGCTCACAATAGGTACGAGTAAACGCCGACAATACGACCAGTCTTCCTTGGTTCACCACACCGTCTTCGAACATGGCAGTGACGATTCTCTCGTATGCTTGGAAGGGGTCCATCGTACGAATGACTTCTCTGATTATCTTCACTTCCTTTTATACACGTGACAGGCTGGAGCTTTCCTCTATAAATAGAAAATGAGTGTAAATTTAGAAACATAGTTTTTTTTTTCCAAACACCCACTATGGTCCGCGGTCAGGGCTTTTAACGACCTGACAACCCTCAACGAGAGGGTATCCCCTATCCGCCACCTGGGGGACGCGCTAGGCAGCTCTGTGGGTTGAGCCCCTGTGTTACATCACAGGTACCTAGTTCTTTTTTTTTTTTTTTTTTTTTTTTTTTTTTTTTTTTTTTTTTTTTGTCATCGGTTAACAGACGACTCTAAAAAGAGTGGTCTGTTCATACATCAAATGAAAAGCTTTCCCACTGTAATCAGTCGAGTCGGTAAGCCGTTCATCCGATCAAATATCTAAGGGTGTCGTGGACACCCCGTCCGCCAAAACTTTACGTTTTGGATAAAAGTAGGAAAAGCCAGCTCGCTCTTGCAAGTAGGTGTAGACTTGATTATCTACAGAACAAAACCCTCTGTTGGTTCCGGAGCCAGTGTTCTTTGACAGGAGAACGTCCATGTATTTTTCTTTGTTGATGTCGTTGGTTCTCTTGTTGACCCCTTTACAGCTAAACTTGGTTTCCTCTCCAAAGCAAAAGTACGTCTTGCTACACAAGGCTATCATCCCGTCACCACTGAATTCTGTCTTGAACAGTCCTGGAGTCCTCTTATCCCAAGCAGCCAGTTGTGGTGTATCAGTACGGGGAAACCAATTCTTCTTCTCTGCTTCAAAGCGCCGACGCAACTCCGGTTTGATCACTTCCTCCAAACTATCGCCAGAGAGAGCCATGTAGGCACTGTCGGTGTCCATTGCACAATACTGGAAATCACGGCGATCGACAAAGACGTCCATAAAATCGTAATAAAATTCCAACATCCGAAGCTTGGCGTACTGGTAAACGAAACAGCCAATGTGCATGGGCAGGTCCAGGTGTATGGTCTTCTTACTCATTTCCACTTCGAATGTTTTGTCGCTCAGCTGGTTGCATCGCCGGAAAGAGGGATCTACGAGGTAGCGACTGATCTGGTGTTCCTGGCAGTAAATCACATCCGTGTGCCTTTCCTTGTTGGTCACCGTCTTGCCGTAGCTGGAATTTCCCCTCAGTTTCTCGTTTTCTGCAATTATCTTCTTATTTGGGTCGGCATCTCCGGCTCGCCTGGCATTACTGACTTGATCTCCGAAGGGTCTGAAACACGCCGACGGCGTGTACTCCACTACCTGGTAAATCTTGGTGACTTTAAGTCCGTGGTTGACGTACCATTTCAGCAACGGGGATATTACCATGATCTTCTCTCCAAACATGCTGCCGATTAATGACTTTCTAGGCTGCTGCATGATTCCTTTTTCTTCTGCATACCTCTTCATGTGGTCCCCAATGTCGTCTCTGGACACGTTCACGTTCTTAAAGACTGGAGGCATTTCTGCAAATTTCAACTTTAGATCCTCAGGTACGTGCAGGTCCACTTCCAAGGCACCAAACAACTTGTCCTCCATCACGGCTCTCATGATGTCGTCTTCGGTCATCGTGGCGAAACGATCACAGGGTCTCTGCCTCTGGGACACGAAGGTCTTGATTCCTTGGTCTTCTTTCTTTAACCGGTCCCATTCGCACTCCCACATCTGTTTCACTTGGTAGTCGTTTTCTGTTATGTACTGTATTTTTTCTTGTGTAGTCTTGTATAATTCATCCAGGCTCTTTCCGTTCAACGGGTTTTCTGTCTTTCCCCGAGTCAGGCGACAACAATGTCCGTGCCACAGGCAGCCCTGGAACTCGTAAACTGTATTAGTAGCTTTACAGTAACCATCCACGGGAAGGCGCCGACGTCCGATCAGTTTTTCCGTATCGTTCCCCTGGTGACGTATGTGGTGTCCTGTCTCCTTGGCTTCCCATTCCAACCACTCGATAGCCATTCGTTCGTACCTTCGAGGTGTCTGTCTTCTAAAATCGTCCTCGCTCTTGCGACGGACGAAGTGACCCGTTGGCATATCCTGCATAATACTCCACAAATACAAGGCATTGGCGTCCACACCGTAGATCTTCTTGCACGGTTTTGGGTCTTGGTATTCGGCAGGACGAATGAAGGTCTGGTCTTTCTCGTGGTATCTGTGGAAGACGATGCTGGGTCCACCCACTATGTTTTCTTTGTACAACTCGTACAGATCTTTATTCTTCTCGTCCGGAACGGTGAAATAATCGGACAGACCATCGAACATGGTTTTCAGTGTGAGTCCCGGTACACTGATTCCGTGTTTAAACATGTCCACCTTCAATCCCTTGTAATATACAAACATCTTCTCGATGGCTTCCAGCATGGGCTCCACGTCTTTGTTGTTGTACCATATCAGGAACTCTTTCATGTTCTTCATGTTCTTTTCCTGCCAGACTTGGCGACACAGCTGGTACTCTTCGGGTGCAATGTTCTCGTTTTTCAGCGTACTGAAAAATGCCTGGTGTGGTGGTAACTCCGTCACGGCCAACTTGTCTAAACCGGTCATCCACTCGTATGGAAAAAACCCTTTCTCTTCCGTACAACCGTAGGCTTTCAAAAACTGGGAGTAACTAAATCCGGGAGCCAGGTAGTTGGTGATGTCCAAAAATTTCAACTTCTCCGTCTTGATGCACATGAAATTGTTGTTGCGTTTCACGGTATACTTTATCTTGTGACTTTCCACCAGACGAGTGAAGAAATCTATCTTCATGGCGTTCACGTCGTATTTCCCGGTGTTGAAGCCAATCACGGGTAATTCTTGGAGATGTCTTTCCAGTTGCTGCTTCAACTTGTACAGGTGATGTTTCTTTTCCTGGCGTTCTCGCTCTTCGTCGTCTTGGTATTCTTCCAGGTCCCGGTCCAGTCTCTCTTGGATCTCTTCAAAGACACCAGCATACCTGGGCATCAGTAAGCGAAAGGCTTTGTCACTGATTTCTGTCAAATGGATCAAACAGGAATCCACGGTTTCACTGCTATCGCCTTCGGACACGAAACAAACTGGCTCTGTAAACTCCGGTACGTTGGAACACACGGAGACGCTGAGCAAAACGTGCTGGCTGGTCCATTCCAATTTTTCAGATCTTGGTTTTTCTGTAGGTTGAAGCATCGCCTCTATATCGTAAGTGGCTCTGTAAGGGTAATATCTGCCTTCTTCCGGGACTTGGATACCTTCGTCCTCCAAACGTTCAAACACGGTCTGTGGTGTATGGTACACCCCGCCGGGATATTTGTACAGGACTTCACCGGTGCAGGTTCTCTCGTGTCTGTGTAAGTGCCCTACATGCTTCCACATCTGGTCACATTTGGAACATAGGTAACTGTGACTGTATTTCTCCATGTCGCTGACATAACTAAAATGGTTGTCGTACAAATTCAAGTTCATGGTGTCCTGGAAATTGTAAGGAGAACGTCGTACCAATCTCGCCGCTACTTCGCCGTCTTCTGTCTCTTGCAGCTCGTACACACAGATGTTGAGTTGGAACAGTGGTTCGATGTAGGCCAAATCGTCTAAACAAATACCTTTGAAATCACTGCCGGACATTTCTGTCTTCTCCAAATATTGACGATAGTAAGTCTTGGCAGGTACTTCTACGTTTACTACGGGAGCTCCACGGTGGACGGCCAAACATCGGAAAAAACACAGGTTGTCATCATATGGCCCATTGGATCCAGCAACCAGTGCGACGACACCACGGTTTTTCAAAATGAAGTCTGGTAACACGACTCTGGCTCCTATGGGATGTTCCACCAACTTGTTGACATAAAACGTGGCATTTGTCAGTAAATGCACCACCCATTTGGTATCGGGTCTCTGCTGCCGGATAAACTCCAAAATGTCGTGACGGCTCAATTCTTCCAAAAACTTCTCTAGGTCTTCTTCATTCCTAATCAGGTGTGGTACGTCGAAAAATCTGGCGTTGTTCTGGCTGGAATGGAAGTATCTCAGTTCTCCGGTCTCTACGTTCCTCAGTACAAATCCAAACGACACGTTGATCTTGAAGGCCGTGGTCTGGAGTTCGAAAATGTGGCGAATCATGTCAGAAAAGGTGGCGGTAGTAATCTCGTTCAACGTAAAGTTGAACCGATCCTGGACACGGTTGCCGGTATTTTCTTCTGTCCTGATGGACTGCCAGTGTCTCAGGTACAAAACCCTGGTATCGGGATCTTCTGGCAAAACGTCTGGTTGAGATGGACTGGTTGGACTCTCAGGTGGCGACATCGTCCTGCGTCTTTTCGCACTGGGGCCAGGTAGTGGCGAGGCTGGTCTCTTGACTGGTTTCTTCATCCTGGGCTTGGCATCTGGCTTGGTATGCAACAGTCTGTGGCGAGCAAGGTTGTCCGATCTGTTAAAGTACTGCCCACAGTCTGGACACTCCAGGGTGTACTGGTGGGACTCCTGGTGGCGATTCCGGTTGTCGGCCCTGGCAAACTCCTTTCCACATACCTGGCAGGAATACGTCTGGTCTGCAACAGCATGGGTCTTCTGGAGGCGAAGCAGGTTTCTCTTCTCCGTAAACGTCTTACTGCACTTCTCGCAAGAGAACATGGTCGTTACCTTTTCAAAGGTTCAAGACGAAATGAGAGGTTCTGCACTGTATATATAGCCAGAACGCGGACGTAAAAGAGAACACCATGGGTGTCTTCGCTCAGGTCCGCGTCGACCAAAATTTTCGATTTTTTCCTGAACGCGGACGGAATAGAGAGCACCATGGGTGTCTACGATCAGGTCCGCGTCCACGACATGTTTCAACACGTTTTCTAATGGAAATTTCCATGACGTCACATTAACGGGATCCAACATGAACGCCAAAAAATATAAAAAATAAAAATAAAAAATAATAAAAAATAAAAAAAATTAAAAATAAAAAAATTATTATTACTTGTTAAAAAAATAAGAAAAATTAGAAAAAAAATATATTTAAAAAAAATTATAAAAAATAATAAAAAATTAAGAAAATTAAGAAAAATTAGACAAATTATAAAATAATAAAATACTTACCTAACCCTAAAATAATCTTATCCCTAACACTAGTACCACTTCAAAGTCATAAGGGATTGAGCCCAATCCAGCATTTGAAACATGACTTTGAAGTGGTACTAGTGTTAGGGATAAGATTATTTTAGGGTTAGGTAAGTATTTTATTATTTTCTTAATTTTTTTTTTCTATTTATATTATCATATTTTTTTTTATTTAATATATTTACATAATTTTTTAATTTTTTATTATTTTTTTTAATATTTTTATATTTAATATTTTTTTTCTAATTTTTCTTAATTTTTATTATTATTATTTTTATTTTTTTAATTTTTTTATTTTTAATTTTTTTTATTTTTTATTATTTTTTATTTTTATTTTTTATATTTTTTGGCGTTCATGTTGGATCCCGTTAATGTGACGTCATGGAAATTTCCATGACGTCACATTAACGGGATCCAACATGGATGCCTCCACGAACGCGGACCTGTAAGTGAGCACCCCCCTCCGGAAACGACCGAACATTCACGAAGAGTGAAAAATTGTTCCGAAGACGTCTAAATGCTTCCGAATGTTTGCGAAAACCCAGTAAATAGTTAAAATAATTATAGTTTTTTTACTAAATGGTTCCAAAACCCGAAAAAAAGGAATTAAAAATTAAAAAAATTATTATTACATGTTAAAAAAAAATTAAGAAAAAATAGAAAAATTATTAATTATATAAATAATAATAAAATTAAAAATTAAAAAATTAAGAAAATTAAGAAAAATTAGACAAATTATAAAATAATAAAATACTTACCTAACCCTAAAATAATCTTATCCCTAACACTAGTACCACTTCAAAGTCATAAGGGATTGAGCCCAATCCAGCATTTGAAACATGACTTTGAAGTGGTACTAGTGTTAGGGTAAACGATTATCTTTAGGGTACTTTCAGGTCTGAGTACAGTGCAGAGCAGCGTTGAGCAGCAAAGAGCAAGAGAAGAGCAGCGATGACGAACAGCAACAATCAGCAGGAGCGAAATGAGCAGGCGAGTAAGGTTAGCGATGAGCAGCAAGGAGTAGCAAAGAGCGGGATGAAGCAAGAGAAGAGAAGTGAATGCAATGAAATGGACCGCCGTTGGTAAGGACACCCATCCATTGGTGACAGCATTACTTGGAGGTAAGGGGAGATAATCCAATCCTACCGTTGGTCCTCACAGAAAATACTGAAAAGAGCGGGATAAGGGGAGATAATCCAAACGTATACTCTCGGACTTCGACATAACAGTGAGGGTATCAGATCGATAAAAGATCCAGAGACGACCGAGAAGTGCGGGAAAAGGGAGATAATTCACATGGCACATCCGGGTCCGTGACTTACGTCACTTCCGTAATCAAATCATGGGGAAATCCACTACTTCCGGTTGCGCATGCGCGCAAAAACCACTTCCGGTTCCTAGACATGCGCAGACCACACATCCGGGTCCTACCACGTGACTTGCGTCACTTCCGGCAACAAATGGCGCGAAAATCCATCACTTCCGGTTGCGCATGCGCCTGACTTCCGGGTACTTCCGGTTCCTACGCATGCGCAGATCACACATCCGGGTCCTGGCACGTGACTTACGTCACTTCCGGCAACAAATGGCGGGAAAATCCACTACTTCCGGTTGCGCATGCGCGCAAACCACTTCCGGTACTTCAGGTTCCGGTCACGTGACTTCCGGTTCCGGTTACGTCACTTCCGATGACGTCATTTCCGGTTCCGGTGACGTCACTTCCGGCTCCTCCTCGCTCCTCCACCACACCCACCACCACAAATACGACTTTGCCTGTGCCCATATACTACTCCCCCCTTTTCAAAAAAACTATCGTAATCTGCTTATATTGGTATTGAATATGGCAATTGATCATATTCATTAATTAAACATACTCTGATTTCTTTTTAAACTGATTCCCCCATCCGATGAGTGATCCGTAAAATTTAGTTTCTCCGCCGTATTCGACTCTGCGATTAGTATCAATTGTTGTTGACGTGGGTGAAATCGTCAAAGATGTCGACGTCAAAACAAAAGCGCCAGAAGACCTTAGACACCTTTTTTAAACAACCAAAACGGTAAGTAAATCTATACATGAAATGGTTGTTTTGTGTGATACCTCACTAATGACCATCCTCATCTACCCCAGGAGAGGGGGGGGGGGGGGGGGGGGTGTGCACTGACTATATATATGATACCGGGTATGTTCCGACAAACGCCGCTGCCATTTTCAGCTAAATTGTCTGAAATGGGGTTATGTTTTTTTTCGCCTTGCCTTGGAAGGGTCAGATTTGTCATACCATAGACAATTAATGGAGAGAATTCGGCATAAAAAATATCAAACCCTGACACTTTAACTATAAAATATACATGCTCCAAGTCAGGAACCGTTGCATTAGTGCATTTGACAATTATTTTATGTTTTTTAGCCAAAAAAAAAGGTCCAAAAATTTTTTCGCCTCGCTCCAATCGGCGAAAGTTTTATTATACGCCTAATCCCTTTCAAATATCCTGGAAACGCCACTGAACCCCCACCCTCAATCAAAAAGTGTACATCCACATTTTTTTCTACAAACATTGTTTACATCCCTTGAAAATGCACGTATACCAAGTCCAGAGCATCAATCATTTGTTGAAATGCTCGTGACTTCCCGTTTGTCTGCTTTTTGTCACCTTAAATACTGTTCAGAAATGTGTCAGCATCATGAATTCTATAAATATCAAAAGCACTTATTCTTATTTTGAAGAATAGCAGCGGAAGTGACATACCGATTTTTAAAGCATACCCTAAAATGAGCATCGCCATGCACAGCATGATACAACTGTAACTTTGATCCTTTGTATCTCAGAAAAAATAAAACAGAAAAAAAAATGTTTGCAATCTTATGAAAGCAGTCGTCAAGGTGAATTAAAAGAAAATATCCCCATTAATTTAATGTTTACTGCAAGATGTTTTATTTTGGCCCCTTTAATCCCTTTCATCCCTGCAACGACAAAAGTGAGACAAAAATGCCAAGAGTAACTTATATTACACATCTTATGATCAACCATTTTAAAAAAAATCAGCAAAATTGGATGAGAAAGTCCATTTCGCTGAACTAGTATGCATTATTGTTTAGGGGCCAGCTGAAGCCCCGCCACCGGGTTCAGGATTTTCTCGCTGCATTGAAGACCCATTGGTAGCTTTGAGCTGTTTCCTGCTCGTTGGTTAGGTTGTTGTCTCTTTGACACATTCCCCGTTTCCATTCTCTATTCTATTTCAAAAATTAAGGTGTCCCTTTTTCGGTAAGAGATGGAAGAAAAAAACCAAAGATCATAAAAGCATAAAAATGAAATTTAAATTGGATAATTTTAACATTTTCAACGATCTGTGGGTGAAGCAGCTGTCTAATTGCCTCAATGGAAGCTATGCCACTGCATTGAAAAGAAAATAAAGAAGTGTGTTAAAAAGACATTATAGGATGCTGTTTATGTACAAGTACCAAGGTCTGGTACGATTTACTAACTCGTGGTCACGACTTATCAATTCTCGAAGTAGTAAATCGTGGTCACGAGTTGATAAAGCGTTATGTCATATTTTAAATTAACATCGGGTGTGGCGGCCTTTTTTGGGTTGACAGTCCGAGTCATTTAGTACAGGATCCAAAATATAAAAAAAAAATCTTAGTCACCTATGAAGTAGCCTTCAAGTTACTGCTTTTAAAAAAGATAGAAATGGGTTCACCAGAAAGGGACCTCATCAAATAATTGTCCGCTTGTCAGACCCGTCGGAAAAATTCAGAATCCTTAAATGTGGCAAAAACCTCAAAGGTAACGGAGAATATCCAAATGTCTACTTGAACGAAGACTTAACTAAAATTCATAGTGAAATTTGCTATCATGCTAGGCAGTTGATCAAGAGGAAGAAGGTAAAGAACGTTTGGACGATAAACGGAAAAATTGTACTGAAGGACAACCTTGGAGGAGTGTACAATATTAGTACAAAAGACTCACTCATGTCCGTAGCTTCGGAGCTAGATCCACAATTTGAAAGACCAGACAATTTCTAATTACATAAATTTCATAGAAGTTTCGTTTCACTTGTTATTTTTTTTATATATCAAACAATGTTTTTGTATGCATAGTTTTTTTTTCTCTCTTATTATTGTCAGTTTTGTTTTGTTTAACGCCTTTCATATAGTAAGAACCAGTTTTACTATCATCGTACTATACACATAATTATAGTAAAATTTTATAGTAAATTCCAACAGGTTCATTGATCAAATTAGACCAATCAAAACATTTTTCCCACGGAAATAACGGATTTCATTGGTTGGAATTTTGTCGGTCACACTTGGCATTGTAAAAACATGTCGGTAGTATCCATGATGTTATAATTACCGCGCAATGCTATTTCCATAGGAGGGGACCCCCGCCCCCCCCTTGTCTCAATTTATTTATATTTTCAGATACGAATTTGACCTTTACGGAAACATTATTCTTAGATTAGTATAAGCACGTAAATTTGCAATATTATATACCAAATAATACATTCCCATTGATATTGTTGGTGAAAAATGAGGCTGAAAAAACTTTTTTCCCGGCACACGGTTTTTGAATAAGGAACTGGTAACCAGTTACTTATTCCTTATTGAATAAGGAAACGGGAATAAGTAACTAACGTGATATCCCTTAAATATACTAAAGTTATTTAATCATATCATATCGTTAAAACAAAAGTCTGCGTCTTTCAACAGGTTAGAAAAGTTATTTAAACTGTACATATGTAATGTTTCACAAGTTTACACTTTTGACAAAAATTAAAACTGTCATGTGTTGCTAGCCCTGGGCAGAAATTGTTTTTGGGAATTGTCAAAATGCCAGTTTATTGAAACATGACATGTTTTCTTTTCGTGAGAATTATTGGGTTATAATGACCTGCAAAAATTAACAGGTTTATACAGTAATCAAAATATAGCTATACCTTTCATAACTTCTCAAGATAAATTGGCTTTAATGACAATACATATATTAGAAGTTAATTGTTTTTTAATAGCATTTTTGACAACAAAACAGATATAAACCTATATATTAATAAATTATATTAAAAACTTTGATTTCTTTTTCCCATGTTTTTTTTTTATGAAATGGTGAATAGCAATAATACAAGCTGAATGAATGTTCAATAAATTGAAATATTACTTTTTTGTTATATGGAATATATTGAAGTTTGTTATACCTGTTAATAATGCTTCATTATGTATGTTGAACAAGAATAAATCTGATGTCTTTTAATCGTTTGGTTTTTTTTGGTTTACCATCAGGTGAAGGACTGATTGAGTAGTGAATGTACGGGGGGTAAATGTACACATGATCACTTTCCAAAGAAATACTTTGTTATGCAGATCTTTTTTAACCAGCTGCTTAAGCTATGAAATATCCCTGAATTGATAACTTGGTGCAGTCTGTAACATATCAGATTTTCAAGTTTCACTACACATCAAAAGGAATAAGTTTTTAGCCATTTTAGCTACCGTCATCACTTTGCTTCCGTCATTAGACAATCCATCATCCCCTCAGAAACCACTGGACCAAATTTAACTATGCTTTGCATGAATGTTTTTTGGAAGTGTGTGTAGAAGAAGTCATCATTTCGTTCTGATCAGATTAAAAACATAACCCCCAGAGGTAATTCTTGATTCTGATTGGTCCATTTTAAAATTTCTTCTCCTCTGAAAGTACAAAGCCAAATCTTTTCAAACTTCATAGGAATGATGATTGGAAAACCCTTTACAAAAATTCCTCCTTTGTGCTGATTGGATGGCATATCTGGTAAATACTATAGTGCATAGTTTCCCATTAAAGCCTATGGGAAATCACATTATTATTATTCCCTATAAAACCAAAACCACGGGGTTAAATTGAACTAAACATTGCAGAAATCATTTTTGGATAAGTGTCTATAAAATTCCTTATTTTGTTCGGATCTGATTAAAAATATGACAGCAAGAGGCATTTCTTGATTTTGCAGGAATGACTCCTGAAAGGGTGTTTCTAAAAAATCCTCATTTTCACCGATAAAAAACATGGCCACCAGAGGCATTTCTTTATTTTAATTGGTCCAAAATTTTAAATTTCTTCTCCGAAACTACAATATCAATTCCTTTCAACTTTTTAGGAATAGTGACTGGAGACTCTTAACAAAAATTCCCGTTCCGTGCTGATTGGATGGTATAGCTGGTGGCTACATTGTGCTTAAGATTCCATTGAATCCTATTGGAATTTTATTTGCATCATCTCCTGAACGACTGGGTCAAATTGAACCATACTTTGCAGGAATAAGGTTTTGAAGTATCTTTAAAAAGTCCATTCTGTTCGGGTTAAAAACACGAAAAAACAGTTCTGTTGCTCCTTCAGATCAAAAACATTACAATTTAAAACATACTTTCAATACTCAAGTTTTTTCATTCAGAATGGTTGATTCTAACCACATATATTTCATTACATATAATAATAAATGAAACAAAACAATCATTTTCTCATCAGTCAACAATCAAGGGTTCACTTATTGCTTTTCTTTTTTTAAAGAAAGCAACTTGTTTGTTTTATACGTTATTCTTGTAATTTCCTGTGTAGAAAGCAACTTGTTTGTTTTATACGTTATTCTTGTAATTTCCTGTGTAGAAATTAACGCCGGCCTTTTGTCCAATGATTTGTCATCCAGTTTATGTACAGTCATCAGTGTCGTCGAGTCCGAGTCAGGTCTTTTCCAGTTTATTTTCATTTATGCATATGAAATTTCAGAGTATATCACTCAAACTTGATTTGATTGCTGCTGAATATTCGGATCACGATTTACTATCATTTGCAGAGGGTTGGCTGAAACCAATTACTCCAGATAGTAGTCTACTTCTCCCAGGCTACCAAACTCCATTCCGAAGAGATCGAGTTGGCCGTCTGGTAGGAGATGTTATTGTTTATACAAAGGATGAAATTAATTATCGGCATAGGCAAGACCTTCAAGTTGGTATAGTAGAATGCATATGGCTTGAAGTTCAACTAAAAGATAAAAAATACCTCTATGGGACGTTTTATATACCTCCAAATAGTAGCCCTCAAATATGGGAGGCTATGGAGCAATCTATAGAGCTGGCATTAAACTGTGATACTGATGTTATCATTACAGGCGATTTTAATGTAAATATGCTGGGTAATAGTACATCACAAATTGATGATATTGTTACCCAATTAAGCCTGAATCAAATGATAACCGAACCCACTTATATAAGGGAACATAGTGAATCACTGCTTGATTTAGTTTTGATTAGTGATCCACAAATTGTTTCCTATACATGCGTTGGCCCTCCACTATTAGACCAAGTCCGTTATCATATGCCTATAATTGGGACTTTAAATTTCACTAATGTAAAACGTAAACGGTTATTCAAACGTAAAGTGTTTCTGTTTAATAGGGGGGACTATGATTCATACAGACATCACTTATCAAACATCGACTGGGATTCGCACTTCGTAAACGATGATAGTGATAAAACCACATTAAATATAACGCGTACTATTCTTGACGCCGAAGACGAGTATATCCCTAACAGAACTATAACTGTTAGAAGTAATGACCCTCCATGGCTTACGTACGACATCAAGCGTTTTATAGGCAGGAAAAATAGACTTCATTACAGAGCTAAACGAATTGTAGGCTCTCCGAACTGTGCACGTGGCAGCATCGAGACCGTTGATAATTTTTTAGCTCACCTGGCCTAAAAGGCCATGTGAGCTTTTGCCATCACTTTTCGTCCGTCGTCCGTCCGTCCGTCCGTCCGTCGTAAACTTTTCATTCAAACATCTTCTCCTCAAAAACCATTTGGCCAATTCCAACCAAACTTTGCATGAGTGGTGTATGGAAGGTCCCCAACAAAGATTCCTCATTTAGTTCTGATTGGTCAAGAAACATGGCCACCAGAGGCAATTCTTGTTTCTGATTGGCTGATTTTCAAAAATCTTCTCCTCTGAAACGGCTTGGCAGATTGGATCGAGGCTTCATAGGAATGATATATGACATGTCCTCCACAAACGATCCTCATTTTATATTGATCCGATGAAAAACATGGCCACTGTTGCTAAAAATAGAACATAGGCGTAAATTGCTGTTTTTTGCTAATAACTCAAAAACCGTTACAGATATCGAAAATCTGACATGGGGTAAAATTGATCAGCATGACAAAATCTACCTACCCTGAAATTTTGAAGGAAATTCCAAAACCCATTTAGGAGTTATTGCCCTTTTTTCGTCAAATTTTCAAAATTTTAACATTTTTTGTCATTTATCTCCAAAACTATTTGAGATAGAAGTGAAATGTAAGTTTGAAAAATGTTTGCCATGTTGAGATCCACCTACCCTGAAATTTTTAAGGAAATCCCAAAACCCATTTAGAAGTTGTTGCCCTTTTTTGTCAAATTTTCAAAATTTTTTCATTCGAAAATCTTCTCCTCTGAAACCGCTGGGCCGATTGGTTTGAAACTTAATAGGAATGATCTATGACATGTCCTCTACAAACCATCCTCAATTTGTTTTGATCTGACCTAAAACATGGCTGTCGTAGCTAAAAATAGAATATAGGGGTGCATGTGTTGTTTTTGGCTTATAACTTAAAAACCGTTACAGATATCAAAAATCTGACATCGGGTAAAATTGATCAGCATGACAAGATCTACCTAACCTGAAATTTTGAAAGAAATGCTAAAACACATTTAGGAGTTATTGCCCTTTTTTCATCAAATTTTGAAAATTTAACATTTTTCGTCATTTATCCCATAAACTATTTGAGATAGAAGTGATATGTAAATTTGAAAAATGTTTGCCATGTTGAGATCTACATACCCTGAAATTTTAAAGGAAATCCCAAAACCCATTTAGGAGTTATTGCCCTTTTTTTGTCAAATTTTCAAAATTTTAACATTTTTGCATTTATCTCCAAAAGTATTTGAGATAGAAGTGAAATGTAAATTGAAAAATGTTTGCCATGTTGAGATCTACCTACCCTGAAATTTTGAAGGGAATCCCAAATTCTATTTTGGAGTTATTGGTTTGTGTAATTTGAGGTCGGGTTCTGTTACATTTATTTAAGGTTCACCCTTATTCCTGGTCAATTTTATCAACTTCCTGCCAGGACTACCATCATCAGGGAACATACATGTATTTTAACATTAAACCTTAAGAAAAATAAATCTTCAACAAATTTTCCCTGAACAATTGAACCAATTGAAAAAAAACTTGGTCAAACAGTTGATTAATTGTCCAATGAAAACCAGACTCCAGGTGAGCGATACAGGCTCTGGTGAGCCTCTTGTTCTTCCATTGCAATCGGTATCATCTACAACGGCAGCGTCACTTGTCCACATTACGATTTCATGTTCCGCCAACATCAGCATTATTTTTATTCGGATCCGACGCCTTGACTGCAAGTCAAAACTTTTCATTACGATTAAACGATACATCCTGAGTACCAAAAGATTCACCTCATAATTCAATTTATCATTTTTTTCTAAATACTTCTTTCACTCATGCACTTCTTTTTTCTTTAAAGTTTTATCCTATATATAGCCGTATAAATATAATTCCATTATGTAGCACTTGATTTATTTAATAAATATTTCTGAGACTTGTATATCAAGTTATTCAACTTATATTAATTCGTTTCCCAATATATATATTTTACCTTAATGATATACAAGTCTCAGAAATATTTATAAAATAAATCAAGTGCTACATAATGGAATGTATATTTATACGGCTATATATATATTTATTATGTTAAAATTTACATGTGTATTTGTATTTGAGCTATATCTATTCATAAAATATGTTTACAATAAGTTACTGCTTTTATGGCTGTTGGTTGGCATATTGTATATTCTTTTGAGCGATAAAGGCTCCTGAGAGCCTTTGATTTATTGTATGCATTTTATTCTAATGTGGTATTGTTGTATACTGTATATGTTAATGTGCAATAAAATATTCTAGGATTTTGTTTTCAAAACTACAGCGGCCCGCAGAAAAACAACTTTTGGTCATGCCCTGAAATGTTTTGTATGTTTAGAAAAAGCTGTTAAGAAATGAAGTTTCATGAATCATTTTCACATCGGTGTTTGGGATATAATTTATCGTAAAGGAAATGTGGTTATGTAATAGTTATACACTGAGGGATAGGTGTGTCGGGATAAGAAACCCCGACGGCCGAAGTGTATAACTTACTTACACCCGATGCTAAACCATATATTTGTTTACATTGCATATAAAATGAAAAAGAACGGATATTATGTTTATTGACATTATCAAACCAAGATTAATAAAAAACTAGAGGCTCTCAAGAGCCTGTATCGCTGACCTGGATTTAACTTTTCACCTTGAACAGGACTAAAAATTTAAGTGTTGCAGTCAAATTGGCTGGTTTTTCTATAGGGTTCTATGTTAAACTAAGTTCAGCTGTGGCAGTCGTCTTGGTTGACAGTCAAGGTCAATGGACACATTTCTAAAATAGAACCATCTTAGGACTATTTCTGCTAAGTCTTGTTCCAACCGGCTTTTTAAATTAATTTTCCTGTAGGGCCCTGTATTTAACTAACTTCGGCCGTGGCGGCCATCTTGGTTGACAATCCGGGTGATTGGACACATTTCTGAAAAAAATACAATCTAGGACCAATGCTGCCAAGTTTTGTTCCAATTGGTTCAGCAGTTTCAGACGAAACGAGTTTTGAGTGAATTTCCCATAAGGTCCTATGCTAAAGTAAGTTCAGCTGTGGCGGCCCTCTTGGTTCACAGTCCACGAAATCGGACACATTTCTGAAAGAGAACCTCCAAAGGACCATTGCTGCCAAGTCTGGCTCCAATTGGTCAAGTGGTTTCAGACAAGAAGATGTTTCAATGAATTTTCCCATAGGGCCCTTTGTTAAACTAAGTTCAGCTGTGGCGGCCATCTTGGTTGACAGTCTGGGTCATCGGACACAATTCTGAAAGAGGACCATCCAAGGACCATTGATACAAAGTCTAGTTCTAATTGGCTTAGTGGCTTCAGAGAAGAATATTTTTGAGTGAATCTCCCATAGGGTCCTATGTTAAACTAAGGTCGGCTGTGGCGGCCATCTTGGTTCACAGTCCAAGAAATCTGACACATTTCTGAAAGAGAACCATCTAAGGACCATTGCAGCTAATTCTGGTTCCAATTGGTCAAGTGGTTTCAGACAAGAGGATTTTTCAATGAATTTTACCTTAGGGCCCTATTTTAAACTAAATTCGGCTGTGGCGGCCATCTTTGTTCAGAGTCCGGTCATCGGACATAATCATAAAAGAGAACCTCCTAAGGACCAATACTGGCAAGTTTGGTTACAATTGGCCTTGTAGTTTCATAGAAGAAGATTTTAAAAATTCACCCCCCATTTTTTCTATTTTTAGTAACAGCAGCCTTGTCGGTTGGAAGTCGCGGATGCCGGACATGATTTTGGAAGGGGTCAACCAAGGACCACTGCATTTAAAGTTTGGGTCTAATTGGCCCATTGGTTTCAGAGGAGAAGATCTTTAAAGGAAAGTTTAAGTCGGAGGTTGTCTTTAAAGGGCAAAACATCCTATAAGGGGTAAATCAGTGATTTTGGTCATGTTTATTTGTAGATCTCACCTTGTTCAACATTTTTGCTGTTTACAGTTTGTCTTTATCCATAATATTATTCAAGATAATAACCAGAAAGTGCAAAATTTCCTTACAATTAACGATTCAGGGACAATAACCCAACAAAGGGTTGACCGATTCGTCTGAAAATTTCATGGCAGGTAGATCTTGATCTGATGAACATTTTACCTCCATGTCAGTTTTGCTCTGCTTTAGTTTTTGAGATATTTGAAAAAACTGTAGTTTACCCATATGTTCTATTTTTAGCCATGTCGGCCATGTTGGTTGGCAGGCGGGGTCATCGGACACATTTTTTAAACAAGATACCCAATGATGCTTGTGGCCAAGTTTGGTTCCATTTGGTCCAGTAGTTTCAGAGGAGAAGATTTTTATACGACCGCAAAATTTTTGCGGTCGTATATTGGTATGACGTTGGCGTCGTCGTCGTCGTCGTCGTCGTCTGCGTCGTCGTCCGTCGTCTGCGGCGTCGTCCGAAGACATTTGGTTTTCGCACTATAACTTTAGTATAAGTTAATAGAAATCTATGAAATTTAAACACAAGGTTTATGACCACAAAAGGAAGGTTGGGATTGATTTTGGGAGTTTTGGTCCCAACAGTTTAAGAATCAGGGGCCAAAAAAGGGCCAATAAGCATTTTTCTAGGTTTTCGCACAATAACTCTAGTATAAGTAAATAGAAATCTATGAAATTTTAACACAAGGTTTATGACCACAAAAGGAAGGTTGGGATTGTTTTTGGGAGTTTTGGTCCCAACAGTTTAGGAATTGGGGGCTAAAAAAGGGCCAAAATAAGCATTTTTCTTGGTTTTTGCACAATAACTTTAGTATAAGTAAATAGAAATCTATGAAATTTAAACACAAGGTTTATGACCACAAAAGGAAGGTTGGGATTGATTTTTGGAGTTTTGGTCCAAACAGTTTAGGAATTAGGGGCCAAAAGGGTCCAAAATTAAACTTTGTTTGATTTCATTGAAAATTTAACTATTGGGGTTCTTTGATATGCCGAATCTAAACGTGCATTTAGGATCTTAATTTTTGGTCCCGTTTTCAAATTGGTCTACATTAAGGTCCAAAGGGTCCAAAATTAAACTTAGTTTGATTTTAACAAAAATTGAATTCTTTGGGTTCTTTGATATGCTGAATCTAAACATGTACTTAGTTTTTTATTATGGGCCCAGTTTTCAAGTTGGTCCAAATCGGGGTCCAAAATTAAACTTTGTTTGATTTCATCGAAAATTGAACTATTGGGGTTCTTTGATATGCCGAATCTAACCGTGCATTTAGATTCTTAATTTTTGGTCCCGTTTTCAAATTGGTCTACATTAAGGTCCAAAGGGTCCAAAATTAAACTTAGTTCGATTTTAATAAAAATTGAATTCTTGGGGTTCTTTGATATGCTGAATCTAAACATGAACTTAGTTTTTTTTATTATGGGCCGAGTTTTCAAGTTGGTCCAAATCGGGGTCCAAAATTAAAGCTAAAAAGGGGGTAATTTTTTTTTTTGGGGGGGGGGGGCAATTCTCCACAGCATATTGTATTACACAAAAGCAAAAAATTGAATATAAATTCAAATCATATGACCAATTCTAAGTTCTTTATTTCAGTTATTCTGTGTCAGAAACCTATTATGTGTCAAATATTTGAAGAAATTTTCAATTGCACAGTATTGCGCAATAGCAAGAAATTGATATGTGTGCCCTGTTATCAAAACTTTATTATTAACAAATTCCATTGGAAATTTGCCAATGTAAAATGTGCTGATGAAGCTTTTTTGTTTATCTTATCTAAACTGCTTTTAATATGTATATTTAAAATTTGCCATCCATGACTATGATGTCATTTTCTATTTTAATATGTTATGGTGTATTTAAATGGGCTGTTATGGTTGCAAAGTATAAAGAAATGGGGGGGGGGGGGGGGTTGAAAACAAAATTTGGGGGGGGGGGGGGTAAATGAGAAATTGGGGAGGGGGTAATTTTTTCTCATTTCATATTTCATAAATTAAAAAGAACATTTCAAATTTTTTTTAGCAAAAAAAAAGGGGGGGTTACAATAAATTTTATTGTTTTTTGTTTTTTTTGGGGAGGGGGGTCAATGTGCAACTTCATAGTGTATTGCACAAAAGCTAAAAAAAGGGGTAAATTATTATTTTTTTTTTTTGGGGGGGGGGGCAATTCTCCACAGCATATTGTATGACACAAAAGCAAAAAATTGAATATAAATTCAAATCATATGACCAATTTTAAGTTCTTTGATTTCAGTTATTCTGTGTCAGAAACCTATTATGTGTCAAATATTTGAAGAAATTTTCAATTACACAGTATTGCGCAATAGCAAGAAATTGATATGTGTGCCCAATTTTAAATTTTAAATTGGTTATTTCTGATTTATATATAAAAACAAATAATACTGATATGGTTTGAATAGGTAAATTAAAAATTTTTAAGTTCTTAGACAACATTCATTCTGTGTCAGAAACCTATGCTGTGTCAAATATTTATTCACAATCCAAATTCAGTATTGTATCAAGCTTGAATGTTGTGTTCATAATTGCCCCAACTATTCAGGGTTCGACATCTGCGGTCGTATCTAGCTGCGCCCAGCGGAGCATTTTATTGTAAAAGTTAACGGACAACGGACGACGACCGACGGACGACCGACGCCAATTGATGAGAATAGCTCACTTGAGCCTGTGGGTCAGGTATTACAATTGCTGAGAAACGGACTTAATTTAAAAAATGTAACACAAGTCACCAAGTATGAAAATGAAATCAAGGTCCAGAGACAGGTGTCAGACTAGCATGTACCCACTAAGAACTATTTATTGACCAGATATGGCTGGCTTAGGTATTACAGTTGCTAAGAAATGGACTTAATCGCAAAAATGTGACACAGGTCACTCACCCATGAAATTGAGGTCAAGATCACAAGGCAGGTGTCATACCGACATGTACCCACCAAGAACTATCTATTTACCAAAATACAGTGGGTCTAGATACTATAGTTGCTGAGAAATGAACTTGAGCATGAAAATGTGACAAAGTCACTCAACCATGAAATTGATGTCAAGGTCCCAAGCCAGGTGTCAGATTGGTATGTACCTGCTAAGAACTATCTATAAACCTAATATAGTTGGCCTAGGTATTAGAGTTGCTGAGAAATGGATTTAACCACGAAACTTGACTCCGATTTTAGATTTATGTTTATGAAGTCAGTGAACCATGAAAATGAGGTCAGGACCACAAGAGAATTATACTGCGGCAAACCTTGTACGATAAGCTATATGTGGACCATCAATCTTAATTGTAGGTATTTAATGTGCAAAGTTATTAAAGTTTTAAAAAAGTTCCCCGCCGCCAGAAAGTAATACATATATCTCGCCTTCTTGACTTTTCGTTGCAGGCGAGACAAAAATTGCATAGGGGAGAAGCTTTGGTCAATTTCCATGAAATCGTGCTATTTGTAAGGTAGTTTTACCATATATGTTTTATAAAAACTAAGAGAAATTTTGGCCCATTATGTCATATTTGAAACTAAGTTCGGATGTGGTGGCCACTTGGGCCTAGAAGTCAAGTGCAAACGATCAAGTACAAATACCCATTACATCTAATATTGCAATGGCTAAACATTTTAAATTTCAAGTTTAAATTGGATAATTTTATGGCGTCTACGTTTCTCAGCTTATCCGATTTTCAAGGGCATGCGTGAGTTACCCTGACTTTCGACAAAGAGGATTACTGCTGTCACAAAAGCTTCTTAACCAGGGTTTTATCAGGGATAAGTTGATGTCATCACTTAAGAAATTTTACGGTCGTCATCATGAATTGATTGACCATTACAGTGTTCCAATATCTAAGATGATGTTGGACCTGTTCCCACTGTCGTAACCTTTCATGTGCCTCCTACGATTTGTGACTTCCACCGGATTGACTTTGTTGAACTTCACGACGGGTGCCGTATACGGAGCAGGAACTGCTTACCCTTCCGGAGCACCTGGGTTCACTCCTGGTTTTTATAGGAGTTCGTGTTGTTCATTGTTTTTAGTTTTCTGTGTTTATTTGTTGTGCTTGTGGTTGTTCGTTTGTCTTCCCGGGTTTGTCTGTCCAATGGATTACGTTTTATTGATTGCTCCTTAGGTATATTTGTCCTTTTTGTAACATTTTCAACTGTCAAAACTGTCTAATTGCCTCAATGGAAGCTATGCCACTGCATTGAAAAGAAAATAAAGAAGTGTGTTTAAAAGACATTATACAATGCTGTTTATGTACAAGTATTCATGTACGGTACGATTTACTAACTCGTGACACGACTTATCATTTCTCGAAGTAGTAAATCGTGGTCACGAGTTGATAAAGCGTTGTCATATTTTAAATTAAGTTCGTGTGTGGCGGCCTTTTTTGGTTGACAGTCCGAGTCATTTAGAAGGTAGAGAATCCAATATACATATATAAAAAAACAATTCTTAGTCACCTATCAAGTAGCCTCCAAGTTACTGCTTTTATGGCTGTTGATTGGCATATTGTATATTCTTTTGAGCGATAAAGGCTCCTGATAGCCTTTGATTTATTGTATTTTATTAGCTCACCTGACCTGAAAGGCGAAGTGAGCTTTCTCATCAGTTGGCGTCCGTCGTCGTCGTCGTCGTCTGTTAACTTTTACAAAAATCTTCTCCTCTGAAACTACTGGGCCAAATGTAACCAAACTTGGCAACAATCATCATTGAGGTATCTAGTTTAAAAAATTTGTCCGATGATCCCGCCTGCCAACCAACATGGTCGACATGGCTAAAAATAGAACATATGGGTAAAACCAGCCAAATTGATTCCAACACAGGTGAGCGATACAGGTTCTTGAAAGCCTCTAGTTCTTATATGGTCTCAGTATATGGTATTGTTGTATACTGCATGTTAATTCGCAATAAAATATTCTAGAATTTTGTTTTCAAAACTACAGCGGCCCGCAGAAAAACAACTTTAGGTCATACCTGAAATGTTTTGTATGTTTTTTATATATTTTTTTATAGAATATTCGATATATTTCTCACACACAAATTGTAAACGTAAAAAGCTGTTAAGAAATATAGTTTCATGAATCATGTTCACATCGGTGTTTGGGAGACTATTTATCGTAAAGGAAGTGTGGTTATTCATATTTACGTATTTCCGTCCTTGTTCATGTACTTTATTTTCCAAACTGAAATGTTCAACGACATTTTTCAAGGTATGCTATATTTTAGATATACATGCATAATTCATCGTATTAGCTAAATTTAGATTCCTGTTTGGTTTTTGTCGAGCCTGCGACTTTAGTCGCAGAAAGCTCGACATAGGGATAGTGATCGGCGGAGGCGTTAACTAACGTCTTAAAAGCTTTATATTTAAGAAGGTGGAAGACCTGGATGCTTTATACTTTGTATATGGATGCCTTATGTTACGAAGTTTCTGTCTGTTATATGTACATTGTCCTTGACCTCATTTTCATGGTTAAGTGACAACTTGAAAAAAATGTTAAGATTTTTTGTAATGTTAATTTCTTTCTTATTATTAGTAATAGGATAACTATATTTGGTATGTGCGTACCTTACAAGGTCCTCATCCCCGTCAGACAGTTTTCAATTGACCTCGACCCCATTTCAAGGATCAGTGAACAAGGTTAAGTTTTGGTGGTCAAGTCCATATCTCATGCATCCTATAAGCAATAGGTCTAGTATATTTATTGTATGGAAGGATTGTAAGGTGTACATGTCCAACTGGCATGTGTACTCTGAGCTTGACCTCATTTTCATGGTTCAGTGGTTATAGTTAAGTTTTTGTGTTTTGGCCTGTTTTTCGAATACTGTATACAATACGTCTACTATATTTGGTGTATGGAAGAATTGTAAGGTGTACATGTCGAACTGGAAGGTGTCATCTGACCTTGACCTCATTGCCATGGCTCAGTGGTTATAGTTAAGTTTTTGTGTTTTGTCCTGTTTTTTGAATACTGTATGCAATAGGTCTACTGTGTTTGGTGTATGGAAGGATTGTAAGGTGTACATGTCCAACTGGCAGGTGTCATCTGATCTTGACCTCATATTTTCATGGTTCAATGGTTATAGTTAAGCTTTTGTGTTTTGGCCTGTTTTTCGAATACTGTATGCAATAGGTCTACTATATTTGGGGTATGGAAGGATTGTAAGGTATGCATGTCCAACTGACATGATTCATCTGACCTTGACCTCATTTTCATGGTTCAGTGGTTATAGTTAAGTTTTTGTGTTTTGCTGTTTTGCTGAATACTGATAGCATTTACTTTCATTAGAAATACACGGCAGGCGAGACATTTTTGTGTGTCCACTTTTGTATTGGTTTGGGTTTAGGCGGTTGTGCTTATAAATTCATCATTACATCTTTAACCAGAGTTGTCAGTCAACGAAATGGCCATACGGTGCATAGAATTTATTTCGTTATTTTGTGATATATTTTATTGCATTTATTTAATGATCATTTTAAACTATATATATGTTATTAAGCTTTAACGTTCTAAAACATATATGGTATAAGTGATATAATGTGACAGCCTGTGTGGTAGTTATATTATATATAAGGATTAAGTCAGTTGGATAATTTTGTAGGACTATTTCACTGGTTTTTTTTACACAGGGTTAAGGATGGTTTACATGTAATGTTCCATCAATGTATACAGGTGTACTTCCATGAGAGGAATACAAAACTGTTATGGAATATTCCCCTAATTGACAAAATTTCCCTTGGTAGTCCAATCAAAGTTATAATAGACAACATTATCCTTTGTATCCCACAGTTATACAAATCTACTAATGAACAAAATTTCTGTTCAGATTTATATATTATAGGTGGAAGAGCTATAATCCAAAGTTGAACAAACCTTTATTACAATATTACTCAGAGTCTACCTCTGTCAGTTAAACTTTTTGGATTGTTGTCCTGGTTTTTTTGGTTTTGAGCACAACTGATGAGTCTTCGAAATGTGCACATCTCATCAGAATTGGTATAAAAGGGATTTATTAAAGACTGATGCTAACGAAAATTGAATATCTCTTTAAGTGTACTTCGACCAGTTTTACAAAACTTTAACGTAATATCCCTTGGAATTTACGTTCATCAGTTGTAGAAAAAGTTGATTAAATATCCCTAAGAACCTAATACAAAGTCATTTAAAAGTTTGATCTCGAGCTCTGCTGATTAGTTGTCAGTCAACGAAATAACCATACAGTGCATCAAATTTGAGTATTTTGTGATACGTTTTATTAATAGAGTGTCATGTTAGGGTAGATCTTCGTAGTACTGTATACATTATAATTCTTTTGTCTTGGAAACATATATTTTAAATTTTATCTAATAAAAACACATTTTTAAAACAAGATCTAATGAATCATAATAAGTGTTTCCTGGTTACGAGATATACTTATATTATAGTACAACTTGTTTTCTGTATATATATTTAGGTTTGTTTTATTTCCGTCCTTGTCCATGTACTTGATAGTACAGAGTAAAACTGATTTTTTTTTAAATTTTAATTTTAAAAAAGTAATGTTAATTATGTAGGTATCCCAATTAAAGTGATACAAATTCCACTAATGGACAAAATATCCCTTGGTATACCAATTAAAGTTATACAAATTCCACTAATGGACAACATTTCCCTTGGTATCCCAATCAAAGTTATACAAATTTCCTTAATGGACAAAATTTCCCTTAATATCCCAATCAAAGTTATACAAATTCCACTAATGGACAAAATTTCTCTTGCTATCCCAATCAAAGTTATACAAATTCAACTAATGGACACAATATCCCTTGGTATCCCAATCAAAGTTATACAAATCTCACTAATGGACAAAATATCCCTTGGTATACCAATAGAAGTTATACAAATTTCACTAATCGACAAAATATCCCTTGCTATCCCAATCAAAGTTATACAAATTCCACTAATGGACAAAATTTCCCTTGCTATCCCAATCAAAGTTTTATATTATAAGTGGAAGAGCAATAATTCAAAGTTGAAAAAAAACCTTTTATTAAAATATTACTCAAAGTGTACCTCTGTCAGTTAAACTTTTTGACTGTTGTTCTAGTTTTCAACATTTTTGGTCTTGAGCACAACTGATGAGTCGTACACAAAAATGTATATCATCGAAACGTGTACGTCCCATCAAAATTGGTATCAACGAGATTTATTAAACACTGATGATACCTTAAATGGAATATCTCTTGAAATCCACTTCGGCCAGTTATACAAAACTTAAACGGAATATGCTTTCGAATTTACGTTCATCAGTTGTACAAAATTTTTATTAAATATCCCTAAGGAGTAAGGACCCAATACAAAGTCATTCAGAAGTTTGATAGGGTGTCATGTTAGGGCAGATCTTGTAAACTTTTATTTTAAATTTTATGTAATAAAAACACATTTTTAAAACAAGATCTGATGAATCATAACACAAATGTTTCCTGTTTACGACGTATACTTATATTATAGTTTTCTGTATATATATTTAGGTTTGTTTTATTTCCGTCCTTGTCCATGTACTTGATAGTATAGAATAAAACTAAACTGTCATTTTTTTCAAATTTTTAAATTTAAAAAAAAGTAGAGTAAATTTTGTAGATATAGTTTATTTTTATTTTATCTAATTAGCTAAAACTGAAATAAGACCGGCATTAACATATGGTGAAAATGCATGATTTTATATCATTTGAAATGATAAATTTTGCCTGGTCCCTAAGTACAGTTTGATGGGGATATATTCAAAAGTGACGAAATATGTAGTAGCGTCAAAAGGCTACATTATACATGGCTCTGGAAGTCGATGAAATTGTATGGAATGCCCAAAATGCAAAACAAGCCAAAAGGATAGCATGCTACATGGCTAACACGATGACATTAAGCAAATTGTGATGGCAGAAATTTTTTACATAAAATGTATTCAGTGTGAAGAGTACTACATTCAACTGGATACTTCTCACATGGTGTACATGATCCTTTCTTGGGTACATGCAGAGATGGGAAAGGAGAAAATGATTTTTTTTAAATTTTAACCTATTGTTGACATCACTCATATTTTTATTTCTGTGTCTGATAATTGATTTCCATTAATCAGTTTATGTAAAAGAATAATAGCTGTACTTGTCTTATTTTGGCCAAGTGGACAACAACAGTGCAATAAATTAACAAATTGAATCCTATTTGGCCATAATGAGACGAAGCTATAAACAGTATTTTATTCGTGTTAAAAAAGCCCTGATAATATACATTTTTTTAAAATTATATATATACAGTCAGTGGACATAAATG
Organism: Mytilisepta virgata; assembly: GCA_028015205.1. Classification (NCBI taxonomy): domain Eukaryota; kingdom Metazoa; phylum Mollusca; class Bivalvia; order Mytilida; family Mytilidae; genus Mytilisepta; species Mytilisepta virgata. The sequence continues at coordinate 1,845,621 of JAPWFG010000023.1, forward strand.
AGTTCCCGCTTAAAAAATTTCCGATATCACAATTTTTCAAAAAAAATTTACTGATGTTATTAAATGGATGGATGGATGAATTATTGTTTAACGTCCAGTGGCAACCAGGTGCATATCAGGACGAGAATATGTTGATATGATAATGAATATGATCCCTGCTTTGTACTAGACCGACACGCTAAGTCGGATTTTTAATTTGCTAGCTCACGAGGTAACTGTCCGCAGGAAGACATCACCATACTCGGACACATTATACTGACTCCGAGCCGACCAGTCTTTGCTCTTACTCCTAGATGCCTCGTGCTTGGCGGAGAAGCAGCAAATACCAATTTCAGTGTCTTTGGTTTGACCCGGCCGGGGATCGAACCCGCGACCTTCCGCACTCGGGGCGAGCATGCTTCCACGAGACCACCGAGGCGGTCAACATTCGGGAAGTAATCTGAGTTATTTGCTGAAATGTTGGTTAAAATTATATTTTCCTCTTACCAAGGAATTAAATATAATACTAAAAATCCTTGCTCGCTATTAAAGTATCAAATGTCATTGCAAATTTTCTGTCAGTGCCAGATTTCTACATTTTGTACACTTTTGGCGTTAAAATATACAAATACAGAAAATGTATATTGAATTGTGAATATAAACGGAAACGGTTTGTGAAAGTTAAACTTCCAATTTATACACCGGGAGTGATTTAAATATTTGCACATGATTGCTTGCATTTTTTTTTACGGAACTTGCGATTTGTATGATACACCGGTACTGAGTGAAATGATGCACAGCAACATAATTTCTGGTGATAATTTGAACTCAAGCACATAGAAAATTACTATAAGATTGTCATTACTTTTCTTTGTTACTTGCACCTTTTTATTCTATTCTACTTATCAGATTGCAGTGATCATTTATTGTCTACTGACGTTTATCTACAAAAAAAACGGTTGTTTGTTCAATGAAAACGTCGTTATTTGCAATTTTATAAATCGTGCTAACTTTATACACTCTTTTCATGAACAGTATATTGATATTTTGTGTGCTGACCACGCAATTTCCGTAAAAATTATCACACACCCGTCGCCAGTCTCATCGAATGTTTAAAGAAGAGGCAGATTTTGCCACACTGATTGCTGTTCTAAGTGGTGTGAACGCGTTGTTGTTGGATAGGCTACCGCTAAGATCGGGTGATATCGCCTTTAAACAGATATTTACGAAAGTTTGACAGAAATCTACCCCAATTTCTCTGTTTTTCTTGCAGTATTCCTTACTCTGTAACCGGAAGTTATGGCAGTAATCGTATTTTAATACATATCCGAGCAAGGGGTGTGTACATAGGCTTTTTCAATATTGAAAACTATTTGTAAATAAAAACATTTCATCATTACTTGTTTTAGTGATATATTTGTATGATTTTGAAAGAGGCATAAATAGATTGCACTTTCGACAAATTGCAAAGAAAATGAATATATTTTTTTTATTATCTTCAGCATTACCGATGACAATAACATGACGGAACATGAAGAGCGGGAAAACTTTATTCGGAACTCATTTTTGATCGTAGATCATAGCAATGAAACTTTCAAGGAGCTATTTGAACACCACTTACAAAGAGAGGGAATTAACCTATATCAGTTTATCGATTCAAAACAACATGAAATATATCACCTATGTTATAATACCAAGCCTTGCTGCATGTGCCCGTCTGGAAATAAACGTCCAATATATAGTTACAGAAACAGAGTCTTGAATATACCTCAACTTAAACTGTTACTAGACTTGAAGCCAAACGTGCCATGTTTTCCAGCAAGTAGTCCGACAGCTTGTTGCTTTACCGTTAATCCTAAGGTTAATCTCGATGACTTTGACCAAACGCTTATTAGATGTATCTTGGTCAACCTTACCAAACTAATTCCCGATGGGTCTCCAGAACGCTCGGCTGTAGAAGATCTTTTAAAAATCAGGAATGAATCTTACGGCCATGCTAATATAGGACGTATTTCTAACCACGACTACCAGATTTATAAATCACGGATTGAAAGAAATATTCTAACGTTAGCACAGTTATTTGGAAAAGAAGATGAATTTAAGAAGAAGTTCAAAGAGGCTGAAGTTCGACCACTTGATCCGAAGCTCTACGAAAAGTATCAAGCTGTATCACGAAAGACTATTGAGGTATTTATTCGCCCTGTTGTATTTATAAGTTATATATTTGAGAAACCTCTAAAACATTTAACAACACTTGAAATTTAAGATATCTGGAATATGATCGATCAGAACTATTGACTATATTTCTTTTTAATAAAAATAAATCTGGAAGCGCACAGGGCCCAGTTGTTCAAAAGTTTCAAATTTTCACTTCCTTGATTATGCCAGAGATTTGAAAATGTTCTGATGGGTTAATCATATAACTTTGTGTGTCCATGCATAATTCTGTACAGAAATATTACTTAACAATCGAAATAATGGAAAGTGAAAAATGTGATTAACTTTTGAACTTTTTTTGAATGTAACAACGTAGAGAGAGTAAGAAATCTTAGCCGAAAGTAATATACGATACATAATTGGGCTGATATTACAATGTATTAGCGAAGGTTTAACATAAAGCACAGTTTTTAAAAGGTTATGGTGTTAATGAATAAGATTTATTTCCATGATTTTTTTACGGTTGTAATCACGAATTGGTTGACCGTTACAGTGTTCCAATATCTAACATGATGTTGGACCTGTTCCCACTGTGATAACATTTCATGTACCTCCACCGTGACTACCACCGGGTTGACTTCACGAAGGGAGCCTTTATACGGATCAGGAACTGCTCACCCTTCCGTAGCACCTGGGTACACTCCTGGTTTTTGTAGGAGTTCGTGTTGTTCATTATTTTGTTAGTTTTCAGTGTTGTGCTTGTAGTTGTTCATATGTTTCCCAGGTTGTTTGTCTAATAGATTTCGTTTCTTTGGTTTGCTCTTTAGGTATATTTGTTCTCTTTTTTAAGGGACTCCTATAACGCTCACTCTAAAAGCTATCATTTCAATTTCGACAGGGCAACAACTTACGCAAGATATTTTAACACTGAAATATCAATTCAATTCCTGATTTCTGCTGAAATTCATCAAATCTTATCGTCCAGGAATACTTGATAGAATGTATATTTTTCTGCTGTGACAGTCATATTTCAAATTTATGGTATTATCCATGGAATTGCAATGGCTACTGTCATTTCGCTTAAAAGTCATAAAAGGAGCATTGATGTATTCACAAGATTATCAAACAGCACGTCATATCAGAAATAATATGGGATTTTTCATTTATAGAAATTGGAATTCATTCGTAACTACACAGGACAGGCCATTGACACATTCAAAAGTGATGATTGCTCTGCTAGTCTGTCAGCAGGTTCGTGTAATACAGTTTATTTTTTAGTCATATGAGTACTTGATATATGTTTCGATATATATATTCTAAAGACCGTTGATAATACTAACGAGATTTTTTGTCGAGCCTGCGACTTAAGTCGCAGAAAGCTCGACATAGGGATAGTGATCCGGCGGCGGCGGTGTTAACTAACTTCCTAAAAGCTTTATATTTTAGAAGCTGGAAGACCTGGATGCTTTATACTTTGTATATAGATGACTTATGTTACGAAGTTTCCGTCTGTCATGTGTACATTGTCCTTGACCTCATTTTCATGGTTCAGTGACTACTTGAAAAAAGTTCAGATTTTTTGTAATGTTAATTTCTCTCTTATTATGAGTAATAGGATAACTATATTTGGTATGTGTGTACCTTACAAGGTCCTCATCCCGTCAGACAGTTTTCAATTGACCTCGACCCCATTTCAAGGATCAGTGAACAAGGTTAAGTTTTGGTGGTAAAGTCCATATCTCAGATACTATAAGCAATAGGTCTAGTATATTTTGTGTATGGTAGGAATATAAGATGTACATGTCCAACTGGCAGGTGTCATCTGACCTTGACCTCATTTTCATGGTTCCTTTGTTATAGTTAAGTTTTTGTGTTTTGGCCTGTTTTTCGAATACTGTATGCAATAGGTCTACTATATTTGGTGTATGGAAGGATTGTAAGGTGTACATGTCCAACTGGCAAGTGTCATCTGACCTTGACCTCATTTTCATGTTTCAGTGGTGATATTTAAGTTTTGTTTTGGCCTGTTTTTCGAATACTGTATGCAATAGGTCTACTATATTTGGTGTATGGAAGGATTGTAAGGTGTACACGTCCAACTTGCAGGTGTCATCTGACCTTGACCTCATTTTCATTGTTCAGTGGTCATAGTTAAGTTTTTGTGTTTTGGACTGTTTTTCAGCACCTTCAAAATCTTGTATTTAAATATTCTTCTTGTATTAAAATATAACAATCATACTATCATTGTTCACTGCCATCTTTAGTTACAATAATCAGTATCAATGGTATATCACTATTAAAGTTATTTCACTCTTAACCACAGTTATCCAGCATATCTTCATATAGCGATAATAACCTATACAATTAGTAGTATGAAGACACTATTATAGTTGTCTTCAGCAGGCCTGGCAGCAACTTTAGCGTTCATACAGGCATCAGTAGCATTGAAATTATCTCATTATTTACAGCTTAAAATTTATAATGTATGTCTGATAGCATTTACTTTCATTAGAAATACACGACAGGCGAGACATTTTTGTGTGTCCACTCTTGTTTAGAATTTAAAACTAATATCAGCAGAAAGTCGGTTTTTTTCTGATTCTTTTATTTATGGTTGCAATTTTTAACTTAATTATATCATTTGTGTTTATTATGGTGGTAAACCAAATATTTTAGTTCAGGGGAGGGGTTGTCTTGGTAAGGAATGATCAAAGAAAAAAACTAGTATATATTTACACTCCCAACTTTATTGAAAGAAATGTTTAATAATTCATTAAAGAAAACATACCAAATTATCTCCAACGTTTACAATTTTAGATGTTAGTGATCAGTAAAAAACAACTCGGGGTTAGCAGATAGGGTTCGTCATAGAAAACAAAATGGATAACAGCTCAGGTCAACAATTGTAGTAGTACTATTTTGGAATTGTTTTTAGGTATTTAACTTGCAAAGACAATTTCGCTCTTGATATCGTGCACTGGTGCAACGCATGGGATAATTATTGATATTCATCTATCCGTTTGTTCGAAATTGTACATGATGTAATCAATGTGAAACAATCAGGTCGTATCGGCATATGACAATCAATTGTTATTTTTTTGTATCAACAGATTTGCTATATATTTCGAGATAAAAGGATTACAAGAGAACAAAATAAACCACATTAACACTATACTGATTGTTATGTTAAAGATCCATAGGGGGTTTGAATGTTTTTTTTTTTTTTTATCTCGGTGGGATTTTTCAGTAAAATTTCAATAGATTTGTTCCTTTTAATCCTTTATCGACCTCAATATATACCGGGATAATATTAGCTACGTTCGGGAATTTTCGTGTTTACATGTATAGAGCATATCCATAATTCTTCTAACTTTCCTACTTGCACAAATTTAATAATAAATAGATATCATAATAACGTCAATAAGTTCAATTCTTTTTTTCACCACTTAAATAACCCATATTTATTATTCTTTTAGTCAAAAATTCACTATATCATTATAATAATATATTTATTAGACAATATTTGAATAGAATTTTCTTTTGACCCTTTATCGATTTCGAGATAAACTTGAGCTATTTTTAGCAATGCTAAAGGATGTTTGCTTAGTTTTTCCCAACATATTGCGGTATCCTGCAAATTGTCATGTCCAGTGATTGATTGTTTCAAGCCAAATACATACATGTCCATAATTTCTAAACGTATTAGGTAACCAGATCTTTGCTAAGGACACAGATCATTGCTGCATCAATTGACCTTTCGATAACAGGTTCAGGGATACACTTAAGATATAAATTTCAAGAATAAAACACGCAGGAAAAGGAAAGATAACCCAATCATTCTAATGAACTGTCCTTCTGTCCCTTAATCTTGCAGTGATAGATCCTTTAAACTCCACTGGTTGATGACAACCCTATTCACTGATGCGGAAAGCACAAAGACTACCAAAGAAAAGTGTGGAAATAGGGGAGATTATTCACTGTTATAGTGGACTTCCTGTCATGCGTACAATCTAGACCCTAGAACTATAGGTGACTGGACACACTGAAAATGTTATCATACCCTTCTTATATAAATACTCCAAAGAAAGACCGGTAACTTATGGGATGAAAAGCTCGAGGAAGGGTAGATAATCCAGTTGCAAAATTTTTCAACTGCAAAGAACTGCAGGGATTTTTTAAAATCCTTCCCTGAGAAAAACACACTTCATAATGCAGATAGAATAATTCTTTAAATTTCCGTTAATGATAATTCCGCTTCCGGTGAGTCATTTCCTGTCATGTGATTTGTAGTAATGTGATTCCTAGGTTGGTCCCCGCTATAATATTCAGTATGAGCTACCTCATATACAAATATAACGGTCGGTATCAGCTAACGTTTGACCTTGCCCTTTCAGAGGACTGGCTCCCAACTATTAATCTGACAGCTGCGGTGTCAGTCTATATGGCGTCGTTTGTTTTTATCCGAATGGGTTTATGCAGGAACTGTATATGTTAGTATTATATGATCCCTGGTTTATGTTCTGACATATAGTACACTGTACAGTATTGAAAGAAAAAATGAATATTCTTTTATCCGTGTAACGAGAAATTGCGGTAAATCAAGGAAGTTATTTATGCAGAAGTATAAATTTTGCCCTGTCGAAATCCAAATTCTGAAATTAGACAAAATAAAATAAAAATTTCCCACCTGTTGCAAGTGTACGCTTATGTTTATTTCAATATCATGACGTTTTTGTGTTTCTGGTAAAAGACAATATATTAATTATTTGACAAGTTCCACAGAATACTTATTCAAAAATGAGAAAAACTTTAGTAATTTTTTTATCGTTTTTTTTGTGGGTAGGGGATGCTTCTTGGTAAATCAAATGGACTAAAGTAATGAATATCTATCACAGAAACACTTGTCATGATACCAATTTTGTTAGTTTGGATAGTTCTAACTGAAAATTAATTAAGCACAAACACATTTTCAATAAATGGTTATGGAAACATGTATAATCAGAAAAAATCACAAAATTGATATTTAGTTGTTTGGATTTTTGGATGGGATAATCAGTTCAATGAGGGAATTTTTTTTTCGGGCAAAGATCAAATTTACATGCTGCACACATTTTTTAAACTAATATATTGAAAAAAATGGGTAAAATAACATTATATTACAAAAATTTAATAAGAAGGTTTTAGCATTTTTGCAAAATGAAGCAGCAAAGATTTTAACAAAAAAAATCTGAGTGGTGAAGTTCAAGGGCAAGGAACTAAAGATCAATTAGGTGTGGCCTTAAAAGAAAATTTTACTGCATGGGAAAAGTCATGATAAAAAGTTTCAATTATATTTATTTTGTGCATTTTTTGAGAATCAATATTTAGAAAAAGCACAAAAAGAATGAATGTATTAATGTTTAATGCCCAGTAGCAACAATTAGATGCATATCAAGACAAGAACATGTTGATATGCTCCCTGCTTTGAACTAGAGCGACACGCTGAGCCGGATTCTTAACGTGCTAACTCACGAGGTAACTGTCTGCAGGAAGATATATCACTCCACTCAGCATGCTCAGACACATTATACTGATTGCAAGCCATCCAGTCCTTTGATCATACTCCTAGATGGTGCATGTTGTCAGAGAAGCCGCAAATACCAATTTTAATGTGGTTGGTTTGACCTGGCCAGGGAACACAAAAAAGGATATGGAATAAAAAACGTTTTATATTTATTTATAAATCTAGAATTTAAAATACAATTTTCCATCGACATTAAAGTGAAACTAGAGATCGTGTGTCCTCCTGTATATGGAATTCTGATCAATTGTTTTGAGAATAATTTAAAATATATGAATATATCCTGGTTACATTAACTTTTTACTCCATTTAAAATAATGAATCCACAGTTAACTAAATTATGATTTCGACCATACTGAAATGATAAAATTTAATGGAGTAACTCCAGCATGAAATGTAGGTCATATGGACTTGTATGTTCGACTAAGTGATCTTGATCAATACAAACACATATATATATATAGCTTGGCTATGTTTTACTATATTAGATTACTGTAATTATGAAATATCATTAATACATGGTTGGAACGTTAATATTACACCCAAATGCAAAATTTTAATTCAAGCATGAAATGTAGGTCACTGTGATTCAAATGTTTTGCTATGCTATATAAGGCAAAAATAGTTTTGTATTATCATCAATATGCTTCCATAGGCTCTTTAAAAATATAAATAAATGCAAAAACTACCAAAGTCACTCAAACATAAAATATAGGTCATGGTCACTCAGATGCTGCTGAGCTGTGTTGTACTACATAAGATGATTGTAGGTGTAAAATATCATTAATATACTACCATAGGATCTAAAAATAAACCTAATTTTGCCAAAGTCACTAAAGCATAAAATACAAGTCATTTTGACTCAAATGTTGCTAAATTTAGTTGTACTATATAAAATGACTGCATACATGTAGGTATAATGTATTGATATTTCTCAGTAGATTTCTGGGGAATAGACCTAAATGTATGAACTTAACCGAGTCACTCGTGCACGAAATGTGGGTCATAATGTTGTCGAAATGCACAATCTTACGTACAAATATTATTGCAGTGAAGTATAAATGATATAACACCATAGATTTCTAAGATATGAAACAAAAGGCAAAAGTTGATCAGAGTCACTCAATGCCTAAAAAAGGGTAAGGTTCAAGTTGACTACTATATATGACTAGCCCCTAGGATTACTAATTGTAAGATGTCTTCAACCTATAAAAAACAATTTAATGAATGTCTACAAACAAAATTAGAAAAGATGTTTGTATAACAATTATTCAGTGATTAATACAAGGAATTTAAAATTTATCTGTATGTTGTAGGCAAAAAATTATTTTCCATTTCTGCTCCAAAAGATAAATAACAAGAGGCTCAAGAGATTTGACCATGTATAACTCAACATGACATTCCCACAATCAACCCATTTTATTTCATATCAAGTGAAAATTGTAATGGACCTTCCACATATCATGATGCTTCATACTAAGTTCATTTGGTTTTGCAGTTTCAGAAAAGAAAATATTTGAAATTCTGACCAATCAGCAATCAGCAATAAGAATTCATCATGTTGACCATATAAGCTGTCATACTGGGATGAAATATGCAAACTTTATAAAGGTCCTTCCATTGATGCTTCATACCAAGTTACAGTTTATTTGGCTTTGTGGTCATAGGGCTTTTTGTGCTTTAGTCTCACCTACCAGACGACGATGCTGTTCAATCATGAGTGAATGCGCATGCCCCAATTCGGCCATTAAAAAGAAAGAAATTAGCCAATACCGGTCAGTATTGTCAATCTTGTAAAATAACGGACGGGTACCAGTCTATGTGATTCCAAGCTTCTTTCCTTGAAAAATCCGACTTTGTGCCTATATACTATGCAACCGGCAAACCAACCATGTACTCAACCAAGAACCAACCGATTTAAGTTTAGTTAAAATTATGTCGGTTGGAGCTTCAACATTGTTTCAGTAAACGTAACACTGTTCCCTCAATCGTCGATTTTAGGTTCTCACTCTAACATGTGTAATGTTATAATTTAATGTTACAGTATTTGACCAAAATCAAAAAGAATATATATAATATATATACATTCATGCCAACTGAGAAAAAGGTTACTATATTACAGATAAATTCAACAAAGAAAAAACAAATAAAAAGTTGATTTTTATAATCTACGGATTATGAATTAATAATCATTTTATTTAATATAAGCTTGTAAAATACACTAACTTCAAGAATGTTTAACCATAAAATAGATATTAAATAAATAAATTATCATAATTATTTTAAAATTAATAACGCATATATAACTGGGATCAGTTGGATAGTTTATCAACGGCAAAAATAGTATGCAGGATTGTAAATTAATGTTTTTTATTTCAAAATTGATATAGAGCATTATATACAAGAACAGTGCTTTAAAAATATCTTGTAAAAATGCGGAATAAAAATTTCCGTGTTTTCAGTCTCTTGTTATGTCACGTGATCATGATGATCAATTTTAAAATTTCGGAAAGCGGCTGTTGTTGATAACGCAGTTCCAGTTGCATTTTATAATAATTGGATGGTTTTGGATGTGTAATTCATAGTTTGGTAAGTAATTTGAAATATATGTACATTGTGTATCGACTGCTTTCGAAGTAACCTACAAATGAAAGTTTTCTGAAGCAAAATCCTAATGTGAATTTAATTTAGACTGACTGAATTTATTTTCTAATAATACATTTTAATATAGATCTGCTATGATGTTATGATCTATTTTATGAAATATAAATTTTTTTGGACTTGGAGAGACCCCCCCTCCCTATGTAACAGACATTTAACATTTTGTATGTTATTGTTTTTCTCTCTGTATTTTGTTTATACTGATACATCAAAAAGTGTAACTTTCACTAATACTTCGGCATAATTATTAAAATATTTATTTATTTAAAAAAATGACATAGCCTACAAAATTATTAAACTTACAAGACTTTTTTTCTTTAGAGGAATTATCATTGGAAACTAGTACAGGTACCGAAATTGAAATTTGAAGAGATTGATGGTTGAGGATGTTTTTAAATTCAAAGTTTAGTAAATAATTCGAAAATAAAGACATTATGTATCGACCGCTTTTGAATTAACCTACAAATAAATGAAAGTTTTCTGAAGCAAAATCATTGGTCGTAACATGTAACCAAATTATGCATTACTGCTCGTAAATGTGAATTTTAATGTTGACTGACAAAATTTATTTCTTAACAATACATTTTAATATACTATGATCTTATCTATTTTCTGAAATAGTTTTTTTGGGGGGGGGACTTGGAGAGACCCCCCTTTTTTACATTGTTTGTTACTCAACTTACAAGACTGTTTTCCTTTACTATTAATTGTTGGACTTATTTCAAGTACGTTGAAGTTAGTTGAGTTACTTATAAGTAATCAAATTACTTGTTTTAAGCAGAGAATTACTGGTTTGATGCCTATATAGATATTATTTTAGTAATCAATTATTTACTTATTTAAGTAAAATCAAGTAAATTTATTCATATTTTCAAGTAATAAAATTACTGGTTTTGAGTATGATGTTTACTTAGTTGATGCTCACATTTAGTAAACAGATTACTAATTTTTAGGTAAAAGTTTTTTTCTGATTTAAGTGAATGTATTACTTAAATTCCAAGTATTTCAGTTACTTATATTTTTATACGTATTTCTGTTCTACTTTTAATTTATGTTATTTTAATGTTTAAATAATGCTGTCAACCCTTCGGGTATAAATTTGCATTTCAAATAAAGTTTTTTATTATACCTTAGATATATTTTTCTATAATAAATACATGCACAATAATTTCACTATTTTTAACATTTTCAGTGATTTAACTATTTTCCCCGGTCACCGGTCAATAGTTTCCAAACTATTTTCCCTCAAAAAACTATTTTCCCTCTTCAAGTTACGTTGTTTCGCGGATTTTTAATCCCGGGCACGGGATTGGCTGGGAGGTTTTAGCCGACCCGTTCGGAAGCTCCCGCGTTATAGGTTATCGTCAATGCTGAATCCCGAGATGTTCCGGTACATTTCATCAGACGACAGTTTTGCAAAAATCATGGCTGAGGGTGGCCGGTTTGCTTCTCTTTCTGATAATAATAATGGACTCTGTCACTCGATCATGCATCTCGGGTACGTACACATGACTTAAATTTTGCCTTAATTATCTCTTGTGTTTCTTTCGGTATAATAAAACACTTACTGACTGAGTAGTCGGGAATAGTAAGTTTATTGTCCCTCTGAACAACTATTGCCCCTCGGCGTTGCCTCGGGGCAATAGTTGTTCCTCGGGACAATAAACTTACTATTCCCCTCTTACTCTGTCAATAAGTATAAAATATTCTTAAGTATTAAAAGTACTTAATAATTTGACTACTTAGTAATGCATTACTAAATATTACTTGCAAGGATTATCAATTACTTAAGATTCGGTCAACTTTAATTACTCGTACAAATACTTAAAACAAGTAGTCAATTTCTTAATTTGAGAAATTGTGCGTAGTATTTTTTAAGAGTGGAATTCCGGTAAAAATTATAGTACTACATGTAATAATCAAACACGCACATCAGAGTAAACGGAATTTAAAAGATAAACACACTACAATAACGTAAGCATTATAAAAATCTCCGTATCAAAATGATCAAATGAATTTGTTCATACAATATGTATGATTGTGTACACGATAAGAAAATTGATCGATTATTGCTACGTGGCCACAAAATGTTCTCTGATCAGACTGTGTAGAAAATAAAAGCACGCTGCTGTTCAATATTGGTGGATTTGGACACAACGGCATTTTATCCCATTCTCAATAATGTTAAAGAAAAACAATTTCACAAATATGGTTAAATATCAATTTCACTATTCGGATTTTTTTTTAGTATTAGACCATTAAGTATATGTTTAAAGAACAACATATAATAACGAAGGAATTATTTTGAATTGAAAAGACAGTCACTGTGGAACCCCTGTAAAAAGTAATAAATTTTAAAACTGAAAATTAAAAGCTTTAAAATTGAGATCGTCTAAATGCAGTTAAAATTATTTTTTTAAAATAAAGCAAACAAATGTGACAATATGTTACGTTGTATTATATTTCACAACTTCTAGAGAGGATCCACAACATACTGTGTATAGAAACACACACAGGTAATATCTGTCAGTTTTTTATCTGTGAAATACATATAAGATGAAATTTATAATATCATTAAAACATAAAATATAAAAAGATAACTAAAATGAGGAATTAAACAATAAATAATGTAAATAAGTTGCATGTAGGTAAATATATTTCTATTATATAATGATATATATTTATATACGTCTGAACACTTACCCAACAATGTTAGAATCAGATTTTAATACTTTCAATTTTTTTTTTGGATTTGGCGGGTATTCAACTAACACTTTTGAGACACTATGTTACCTATTCGTCTAGCACAATGTTAAGCACCTTAGACCACTCAGCCACATCCTCTGTATAAAAATACAGCTTCAGTGACCGACATGTATTATAGTATGAACCGCCGTGGCATTTATGTGACATTAATCTTAATTAGCTACTTTTTGATGCATTATTTGGGAGAATAATTGTTTTATTATTATCATAGAATCACAGTAAATGCAGTAGTTAACTAATCGTCTTGATATTTTGTTTAATGTAAAATTAGATACAACAACTTTCGGTAATATAGTTTAGACACTCCGGTGGCTAAACGTGCCACGCTCCAAAATATGCGTACAAAATTTGCAAGTTACAAGTACGATTGCCACTTCACACCCAAACTGACTGATGTGCGTTATGAATTACAGAGTTTCTAATCGTGCGATTCCTATAAATTGTGTTATAAAATAGAATATAACAAAACGAATAATTTTTTTATGATTTCGGATATGAATAACAGTGAAATATCTAATATTGCATTTGATTTAAGATATTACGATTGGTGGTGTAATACAGTCGACAAAAATCTTTTTTTTTGTCCTCAATACAAAATAATAATTTGCACATTTACTAAACCTTGGTGATAGAACCGAAATATTTTGAAATTTATTAAAGACCAATCGACATTTAAAGAATAACCATCAAGTTGAAGTTCAACTCTACGTTTTGCAAATTTGACAGACATACGATCTGTATACTCCCGCAAACAACGTTTTTGGGGGGTATATAGGAATCAGCCTGTCCGTCTGTCTATTCGTCTGTCTGTCCTTGTACCCTGTCAGTGCAACTCCTAAACAGTTCAATAGATTTTGATGAAACTATATATGAAGGTTGGGCATCAAATGTAAAAGTGCATGAAGCAAGATAATTATGGCTGGGGGCTTGCAAAGGGAGATAATCCAACTTTATGGCTTTACATGTTTAAAACTTGTTAGCGCAACTCCTCCTAAACCGTTCAATGGCATCACATCTAGATGCGCATGCAGCAATATAATTATCTCCGGATGATAATTCAACTTAAGAGTTGTACATGATTAAAGCTTGTAACTACTAGTATTGCAAAAGGAGGAAGGGGTTTGGAGGTATCACTCAGTGAGGTTACTCACAGTTCTAGTTTACGAAGGAAATAAATTTATTCATGAATTCTTATCAAACGAAATTATGGTCAATAATTGAATGGTTTACGAATGTATGTTTGTTTTAGAAAAAAAAACAGAAATTCTTAGCAATAATGGTAGAGATCTGTGCAATAGCTATACGTTTGATTGAGAAGGCACTGCGTGTGTGACCTTTTTGTGAAACTTGTATATTAATATCTTCAGGTACAAACTTTGAAAAATAAAACACTCTTTGATAAATTTTAATTTTGTATTACAATTCTGTTATATCTCTTCCTATAGTTTCAAACAGTTAGGTAATCTCAAATTGTCTGGAATTGCAAGCACGTAATCTTCAATGTCAAGTCCATAACCTTAGAATTTTATAGTGACGAATTCATAATTTTAACTACCTATCCCCTCTGTTTTAATAGAATTGCGTCGGAAGCTGAGCCTTATGGACAAAATATTTGAATTGGGCATGACCCATTGAATAGCGAATCATTTTGAATATATATACTTCTGAAGACCTTAAATAGCGAATGTTTGGAAATATAAATACCATGAGTCGGGATGCTGATGAACGTAATTAAATGTCATCATAAGATACCAAGGTTAACTAAATTTTAATGTGCCAAACGCACGTTTCGAGTAACTCTCATCAGTGACCCTCAAACTCATTTATGAAAAATTCAAAATTGATAATACTTTGAAGAGCTTAAATAAGAAAACAATAAAAAAGGATACGCCAAATCCAGAATGTAAAGGTTGTCTATACGTGACGTTGACAGTTGATAATTTGGAGACATCAACCTTTTTGTAGGATTTCTTCTTTAATTTCCCCTTGTCAATTGCAATGTAAAAAAAAAGCATAAGACGGGAGGTTTACTTTTCAGTGTCAATATCATAACATAGCCAAATTTATTATTATAGGTTTGAGCTAGTTTCTATTCGTAGAGTAGCTATATAGTATGAATGAAGAAAAAACTCGACAAGGAGAGGAAATAAAGGTTCGTCCGCCTAAATGTACAAATGTACGTGGCATTATTAGAAGTAGTATTATTTGTGAACTTAGATGTTCAAATATTGAGCTTTCTGTAATAAATAGTTTTTCTCTGTTAAAATAAGTAAATTTATAAATATTATAACAGGTAACTTCATTGAAGAATTAAAAGATCGGACCGTTTTGGAGGGTGAAGACGTCGAGCTTGAATGTAAAGTTCTAGATGATGCTGCAGCTGTAGAATGGCTTAAGAACGGGATAAAAATAGAGGGTTCCAAAAAAAATAAAATTTTAAAAAGAGGTCAATCACACAGTTTGGAAATATTGAAAGTTGAGATGGAAGATGCAGGGGAATATGCCATAAGAGTAAAGAATGAAGACAACGGAGCTTCACTAATTGTAGAAAGTAAGAATTATAGTATAGTTTATAATAACAGATATAAATGTATCATGTGTTTGGATATTTGAATGTCCAGTTCCGTACGACCAATGAGTCTTTATCATTTCTTTGCATCCGATTTCTTGATTTCATCGTTTGTTGGCAGTTATTATCATTCAATATTTATATTGTTATATGAACTGAACACACTCAATACACCAATAATATAAAACGAGTTTGGAATCATTATTTATGTTGCTGCTCTTTTTCTCTTGTTTAGATCTTTATTTTTATAGACACAAACAATTTTCTTAAACAAAAAGACAAATATCGTTGGTGGTGACAGTTGGAAACGGCAGTTTCAAAGTCCTTTCTTGTTTTGCTACCGATAACTGTGTTCCCCAATTTTTGGAAATATATTATTACACATATAGAAGTAAAATATTTAAGATAACTTTACGTCACACTGTTAAGTTCAAAATTTTAAGACTACACCCCTATAGGCACCAAATTTTGAAAATCAATATTCTAAAATATTATTCCGTGAAGAAAGTCGGGGCTATCAACATTAAGTACACGAACAAGATACCGACAATTGTTGTTAAAAATGTCAGTTAATTTATCATGATTCTGTATTTCATTATTAAGGAGTTTTTTCATGTTCATAACAATATAAAAATAAGTCGGAATAAGAGGAGCACAGTTTGTACCCATACTAATGCAAATGACCTACCGATACATAGTATTCACAAAACGAACAAAAATAATGTCAGCAAGAGGTGTAGGGCTTTGATCATGTCATCGCTTGTCCAGTAAGTGTAATTTGCATACTTTTTATGACTGAAAAATGCTTTAAGACTGTTACAACAAATATAATTTAAACCAGACGATTCAACAGACCTGTAAAAAGTGCACTCAAATTTTCTTTGATAAGATCATGGGGAAGAGTTGCATATAATGTAGAAAAATCATAACCACAACAGTTACTTGATGATTAATTGATTTCAATTTATCCAAAACGTTGAGAGAATGTTTTACTCTCCAAAAACAATTTATGCATGCATTTTCATATACTTTGTCACAATAATTAATGTGGAATACAAGTAAGAGAACTTGTTAAAAGAACAGACAATTTAGTGGTGCTAAATTTGCTAGAGGCAGAAATAAAACGAGATTTGTATGGATTTTTATGTAATTTAGGTAACCAGTACATCGCTAAACCTTCTGACAGAACTGTGAAACTATATTTTAAATTTATTAAATACCAATAAACGACTACTGGGCTTAAACAACATCCAATTAGACAAGGGATTTAGATCTCCTCTGACGGGACAAATACTTATTCACTTGTACATCTACCTCAGATATACAATATTTAATGGTTTAATTATAAGTTAAATTATGAAAAATAAATGTTTACTTTTTAACACTATAATATACAATTATAGCCTTTATAGGAGGTCGATACATGTTTTATCGATCTGATGAAATTATATCGAGTGAGGACGAAGTCCGAGGTCGATATAATTTCATCAGGTCGATAAAACATGTATCGACCGACATTTTAAAGGCTATAATTGTTTTATTATAATATTCAAATTCACAAAATATCAATCATGTTCTATTTCAATAACCAACGAACTAACCTGTGCTTTACGATTTTGAATCCCTGACATTTTCCCTATATCCTTTTCATTATGTTGATATTGAATTGAAAATAATAAACTTTAACAATTTAATATTAACAAAACAACATGTAGATATCACATATTTAATGAACGTCCGAAGTAAGAATGAAAGATCGATTCTGATTGGTCCTTAGACTAATCCAGCAGCCAATCAAAATATCGCTTTATAAATTTGTTCTTCTAAATTCTATTTTTGGAATAAGGGGGTCTTTGAACTAAATTATTTTTAGAAACTCTTTGTCTTTCAACATTTTTAATTTTATTTATGGAAACACCTATTTTACAAGCTTTTCACAGGTTGACCATGTGATCTATTTTGACAAATGACAGCTTTTGAATTATACAATATTATAATAATATATAATATAAAATATTACCTGTTAATATAGGTTATATATTAATATATAGGTGGATATAAATATAATATATTAATATTTATTCATTTAAATTATGATTTACCATAATTATAAGAATACAAATATTTAATATTCTGTATGTAAATATATTTGTACATAAAACATATTGATAATATGAGTTGAAGTTTATCTAAAAATGAAATTTTAAATGTATAAATTTGTATATAATATTGATTTTGTCAATAAATTGTTTTCTGTGTTCTATTTCATTTTCAGTAAAAACATGTATACTTGACTTTATCAATAAAAATCTTTAAATATATCATATTTCTTCTGTATTCCTCAGATAAATTTACAGGTCAACAGACATTTTCCCTTCACAGGACCTCTTAATCCAACCTCTAATTAGATGTTGTTTTAGCCCAGTAGTCGTCCGGGGAATAAACCATCTTAGAAACATTATAAATGATTTAAAAGATGTACTAGGAAGATATAATTAATACATGACATTTGTCAAAAAATTAAAAACATCACCAAACTTCAACAAGTTAAAAAAAAAGTTCAAATCTAAGTTTAATTTGCAAAATGTTATTTGCAAGTTTTTATGATCATATAATTAGGGCCCCGCCATGGTACATGGCGGCAACCCTATAGTAATCAGTCCGTCCGTCTGTCCGTCAGCATTTCCTTTGTCGTACGATAACTTCACAGATTTTTATGATTTTTATACACAATATTAAACTGGACCAAAGGAAGGTCCCTTTCGGTTTTGAGGAAAATCGGACAACAATTTTTGGGGAAAACTTAGTTTTTATATGAAAAAAAATGCATATTTTGAGAATTAACCTTATGTCATATGATAACTTCAGATTGCCTTTTCACAGAATTTCATAAATTCTATACACAGTGTTGAACATGATCAGAGGAAGGTCTCTTTTGAGTTTTAGGAAAATCGGAAAACACTGTTTGGGGAAAAACTTAGTTTTTATATGAAAAAATCATATTTTGACAATTATCACTATGTTGTATGATAACTAAAGACTGGCTTCACAGATTTTCATAAATTTTATACACAGTGTTGGACATGATCAAAGAAAGGTCCCTTTTGATTTTGAGGAAAATCGGAAAACAATTTTTGGTGATCAACTTTGTTTTTATATGGAAAAAGGCAAATTTTGAGAATTTAGCTTCATGCTTTTTAATAGATAAAAGTAATGTATGAAATCACAACTATATTTTGAAGTGTTTTTGATTCCCATGAGTTCAATCGCACAAGCCGGAGGGGCCCTTTCTGACACTGTCAGTATTCTAGTTTAGGAAATATTTAATTTAATTTTTTCTTTTCAAACCAAATAAAATGAATTTACTTTAGTACATGTAATAGAATGTGTACAGGCCTATTAATATCATCATATTCAAATATTTGACACCGATTAAAGTCAATTCCTACAATATTTTCGAAATATGCTCTGATCTGAATTTACACGTTTTAATACCTGTCTCGATTAATGACATCTCATACAAGTTACACGATTCAAATCGCGTTTCTTACCGCACGCACACGATTCGCACGTTGTATCAGACGATTCATACGTTACACGCACACGTTTAGCACGTCGCACGATGGATAATCGTGCTTTGTGTAACTTATATCGTGAGCCATGTGTATGTCCCGCCCACAAATTAGATTTGTCTTTATAATATAAAAACCCATGAGTTCTCAACATTATAATCGTACTTTTAATACTTATTGAAAGCTATTTTTATTGATATGTATGTATACAGAATTTATCATTACGGTATCAAATAGAAAGGCCAGTACAAAGGGGCCTGCCACACATTCGCAAACGTCCTACAATTCGCATTTTCCAAATATCATAAAAATGGTTGAGAACATTACTCTTAATCCATATATCTCTTGTTCCTTATAGAAATACGCATATGAGGTTCCTAAGGGTATGCCAACCTCCATAAAATACATAAATTGATTTTTTTATCTTTGCAGCTTTTGAGATTCTCACACTATAAACATATTGATCGTTGTTGAAATCAATATACCCATCAATATAACGATCCTTCTTTTTATACGACCGCAAAAATTTTGCGGTCGTATATTGGTATGACGTTGGCGTCGTCGTCGTCGTCGTCGTCTGCGTCGTCGTCCGTCGTCAGCGTCGTCGTCCGAAGACATTTGGTTTTCGCACTATAACTTTAGTATAAGTTAAAAGAAATCTATGAAATTTAAACACAAGGTTTATGACCACAAAAGGAAGGTTGGGATTGATTTTGGGAGTTTTGGTCCCAACAGTTTAAGAATTAGGGGCCAAAAAAGGGCCCAATAAGCATTTTTCTTGGTTTTCGCACAATAACTCTAGTGTAAGTAAATAGAAATCTATGAAATTTTAACACAAGGTTTATGACCACAAAAGGAAGGTTGGGATTGTTTTTGGGAGTTTTGGTTCCAACAGTTTAGGAATTAGGGGCTAAAAAGGGCCCAAATAAGCATTTTCCTTTTTTTTGCACAATAACTTTAGTATAAGTGAATAGAAATCTATGAAATTTAAACACAAGGTTTATGACCACAAAAGGAAGGTTGGGATTGATTTTTGGAGTTTTGGTCCCAACAGTTCAGGAATTAGGGGCCAAAAGGGTCCAAAATTAAACTTTGTTTGATTTCATCAAAAATTTAACTATTGGGGTTCTTTGATATGCCGAATCTAACCGTGCATTTAGATTCTTAATTTTTGGTCCCGTTTTCAAATTGGTCTACATTAAGGTCCAAAGGGTCCAAAATTAAACTTAGTTTGATTTTAACAAAAATTGAATTCTTTGGGTTATTTGATATGCTGAATCTAAACATGTACTTAGTTTTTTTATTATGGGCCCAGTTTTCAAGTTGGTCCAAATCGGGGTCCAAAATTAAAGCTAAAAAAGGGATAAATTATTTTTTTTTTTTTTGGGGGGGGGGGGGGGGGGGCAATTCTCCACAGCATATTGTATTGCACAAGAAGCAAAAAATTTAATATAAATTCAAATCATATGACCAATTCTAAGTTCTTTGATTTCAGTTATTCTGTGTCAGAAACCTATTATGTATCAAATATTTGAAGAAATTTTCAATTGCACAGTATTGTGCAATTGGAAGAAATTGATATGTGTGCCCTGTTATCAAAACTTTATTATTAACAAATTCCATTGGAAATTTGCCAATAACTCTAGTTTAATGAACTTCATTGGAAATTTGCCAATATAAAATGTGCTGATGAAGCTTTTTTGTTTATCTCATCTAAACTGCTTTTAAATTACGTATATTTAAAATTTGCCATCCATGACTATGATGTCATTTTCTATTTTAATATGTTATGGTATATTTAAATTGGCTGTTATGGTTACAAAGTATAAAGAAATTGGGGGGGGGGGGGTTGAAAACAAAATTTAAGGGGGGGGGGGGTAAATGAGAAATTGGGGAGGGGGCAATTTTTTCCCCATTTCATATTTTATAAATTAAAAAGAAAATTTCAAATTTTTTTAGCAAAAAAAAGGGGGGTTACAATAAATTTTATTGTTTTTTGGTTTTTTTTGGGAGGGGGGGTCAATGTGCAACTTCATAGTGTATTGCACGAAAGCTAAAAAAAGGGGTAAATTATTATTTTTTTTTTTTTGGGGGGGGGGGGGCAATTCTCCACAGCATATTATATTGCACAAGAAACAAAAAATTGAATATAAATTGAAATCATATGACCAATTCTAAGTTCTTTGATTTCAGTTATTCTGTGTCAGAAACCTATTATGTGTCAAATATTTCAAAAAATTTTCAATTGCACAGTATTGCACAATAGCAAGAAATCTTCAATTGCACAGTATTGCGCAATAGCAAGAAATTGATATGTGTGCCCAATTTTAAATTTTAAATTGGTTATTTCTGATTTATATATAAAAACAAATAATACTGATATGGTTTGAATAGGTAAATTAAAAATTTTTAAGTTCTTAGACAACATTCATTCTGTGTCAGAAACCTATGCTGTGTCAAATATTTATTCACAATCCAAATTCAGTATCAAGTTTGAATGTTGTGTTCATAATTGCCCCAACTATTCAGGGTTCGACATCTGCGGTCGTATCTAGCTGCGCCCAGCGGAGCATTTTATTATAATTCGGAAACCCTTGAGATCCCAACCATTGGATGAGGTACTAATTGATATAAATTGAGGGAGGTTCTAAAGATGTATAGCAGAACTCTGAAAATACTTTTCTCTATAACTTTTAACCTTTGAGATCCCTACCCTTTAATGGTTTATATTCTTACTCCACATAGGAAAACGAATTCGGTGTTATATAGTAGGATATACCTCAAGAGTAGGCCTCTGACACCTCATTACATATTTTAGTGACTTTGAAATGACATAGATTCAAATGGTAAAACAGTATATACTGCTCCATCGTATGGCAAGACAGAATCAAGATTTCCTTGCACATCACCTAATGGTGGGGAACTTCATCATCATCCCAACACAATTATAACTTGTATAAATATTTCATATTTTGTAACATTTACCCCATGTATCTTGAAGTAAGTGTTGTTTACTTTGAAACAGCTATGTACATTACATGATTTGATTTTTTTTATCAGAATTATTTTATGAGTTTCTCAAATCAAAACATTAAGTTTGTAATTTTTTCGATGTGGGCCGTTTTCCGTTGATTATATAAGCTTTGGTTTTTACTCGATGCGAAGGTATTAAGGAACTGCATTTGTCTTATAATGGTATTGTAAGTCCTACACCGTATAAAGAAATATTTCAATAACATTATTACAACAGGTTATTTCACTGAAGAAACGAAAGACATTGAAGTTACAGAAGGTCACGATATAAGGTTTGAATATAAAGTTAAAGATGAAAATGGTCTTGCAGAATGGTTTAAGGATGGTTTAGAAATAACAAACTCAGCCAAAATCATACCTTCTAAACAAGGAAAACGTCATTTTCTTGATATATGGAATGTTGGACTTGAAGATAAAGGAGATTACAGTGTAGTAATCAACAACAGAGAAAGACAATCTAAACTTCTTGTAAAAGGTAATTATAATTTTATTGCAAAGAATGCTCCCACAAGTGTATAAATATATATGTGCCATGAAGGCAAAAAAAGAGAAGATTTACCATTGACACAACATTCGATGGCTTAACTTATTGCTATAATTTTCTGATAGTAATATTTATTTATTTATTTATATGTACAATTAGATTCTAACTTATATTCTTGGAATCTCAAGGGCACAAAAAGCACACCTTATACCAAATGAATATGCATGTACGAACAACTTCCATAGTGTTTTACTCCGTTAATAAATTAAACCATTTATGTATTTAGTATACACTAATGTAAATGAATTTCAACACTTTCAACACGTTTAAGCTTGATAATATTTTCGAACTATTTACTGGAAGTTAAAGCTTATATAATTATTAGGCCACACCAAATTAATTTTTCGTTCTTTGGATTTTTGGATGGCAAAAATATGTGCGAGCGAGCGAGCAAAATTTTAATTTTAATTTTTTTTCTTGAAAACTAGTTTTTTTTCGTGCGAAAATCAAATTTACGTCCGGAACAAATCTTTTGAAATAAAATATTGCAAACAAAAATCCCAATTTTTACAAATTTTTGGAGCGGTCGAACAATTTTTATTTTTCATTTTCTTGAAAAATGAAGAATTTCGGTCGATTTTCAGGATTTTTGCAAAATGAGGCGGCCAAATTTTTTTCTTCTTAAAATTTACGTAGTCCAAAAATCGGAGGGGCAAAATCCAAAGAACTAAAGATAATTTTGGTGTGGCCTTACATTCTGTTTTATTATTAAATTATTAACAGTAATTCATGCGCATCCAAGTTTCTAGGCACTTTCAATGATAAACCATATGCGTCATCAAAAAGTTCACAAAAAGTAATTCGGTTCCGGTACAAAATGAATACAATCAGTTCCATATTATCCTTTAAACTGTTCATCGTGTAGTAAAAAGATTTGCCAGGTACCCTATATCATATACGATGTAACATAAACGATAAATGTTGCACGATTTACCCTGTGCATAAAACCAATAAACGAAGAACAAAAAACCAAATACCATTAACCGTGCATTGGCGATGTACTTACGATTTACGGACTCATTTCGTGATGACGATCGTAAAATTTCCTAAGTGATGACACCAATTTATGTCGGATAAAACCCTGGTTAAGCAGCTTTGTCGAACGACATGGTAACTCACGCATGCCCTTGAATATTGGATAAGCTGAGAAACGTAGACGCCATTTGCAGGCGATGCTGGTATATAGCTACTCAAAAGGGAAAGTTAACAATAGGAAAGTCGAAGTCATCACATTTGTCGTAAAGGTTTCTCTTCAAATGTCCCTCGTTGTCTGTTTTAAGAAACAAGTCCAAATGTGAAAGGGGACTTGGATGTATCTGTAGTATTCTTAATTTCAAGCTCACTGGGATAGATGAACTGTAGAAAGTCCTGGAATTGATGGCAACACGCCCTCTATATAACAAATTTAAAGTGAAATTTAAGAATTGGTCTAGTTTTTTTTTCACGTAGCAGCCCTTGAATGAAGTCCACTTCATATAAGTACAGAAACGGATCGGCGAATAGAAGAGCACAGTTGGTTCCCATTGGAATGTCGATTGTTTGTTCAAAATTCGATATCCAAATTCAACAAATTCAACAAATATGTTGTATCTGAAAAAATCTCACATGTTTGTAATTTCATCTACTATTTGTAAGAATCAGTGTGATTCTTCACAAAATAAAACTAGAAATTTATACCTGCATGTGCCATTTTGATAAAAAAACATTAATGAAAATAGTATACATTAAATGGCAAAAATAATCATTGATGCAAGATCTACTGGTACACAAAAGATAACAGGTGAGCGATTCAGGCTCTTGGGAGCCTCTTGTTTATATTTCATTCATATTTGTGTTTTTCTGTGTTAAAAATACATAAATATACTAGAAAAAACATTTGTTTACTATCAATTGCAAGTTTATACTATCTACATCGAGTCTCTTGTATACCATGTTTAAATATATCTGTAATTAGTGTGGATAGTAAACAAATGCTTTTTCTGGTATATTTATGTATTTTAACACAAGAAAGATAAATAGAATAAAAAAACAATAAAAACAATACTGGATTTTGGAAAAAAGGGGATGGGCAGAAAACAATTATCCTGTCCCCAAGTACCCATGACTAGTACCTGGATTAAATAAACTTAATTATTTTAGACAGAAAGATCGTTAAGGAAATTTCCCATAGGGTGCTATGTTTAAAAATATTCGGCTCTGGCGGCCATTTTGGATGGTTGGCGGGATCATGGGACACAATTCTGAAAGAGGACCACCAAAAGACCATTAATACTAAATTTTGTTCCAACTGGACAAGTGTTTTAAGATAAGAAGATCTTTAAGTAAATTTCCCATAGGATCCTATGTTAAAATATGTTTGACTCTGGTGGCAATCTTAGATGACGGGTAGGGTCATCGGATATACTTCTGAAATAGGACCACCTAAGGACCATTGCTGCTAAGTTTTGTTCCAATTGGCCCAGTTGTTTCATACAAGAAGATCTTTAAGTAAATTTCCCGTAGGGTCCTATGTTAAAATATGTTCGGCACTGGTGGCCATCTTGGATGATGGGCGGGGTCATCGGATATAATTCTGAGAGTTCTACCTAAGGACCATTGCTGCTAAGTTTTGTTCCAATTGGCCCAGTGGTTTCAGAGGAGATCTTAAAAGTAAAGTTTATGACGACGACGGACGCCAAGTGATGGCAATAAATAACATGGACCTTTCGACCAGGTGAGCTAAAAAGTAATATCATCAAATATTCTTCATTTGGCTAATATTTCATTTTCATTTTATTTGTTCTGGTCATCTGACATCTTACATGATATTTATCAAGGTTTTATGTTTCTTCATCCTCTCCGATATGGTATTTCTAACTTGAATTCAACCAATCATAATATAGATACATGCTACTTTTCAAGATTTTTGTGATGTGACTTAATTCATCTTAACTTGAATGAATGGCCTGGAAATATAATTCAATTACACACAAATTACTGATGTAAAAAATGAATGTAACTGAGGGATAAGAGAACTTTATTCATTTTTAATGATGATATCATGCATCTGAATTACTGATCATAAGAAAATGTATCACAGAATACCGAAATAAATTTCACTGTATGGCCATTTCATTGACTGACAACTCATCAAATACGTAAATATATGGAACACTGGAATAATGATATACAACTGTAGTATGTTTTTGGCTTGTTCTGCCACTAGCTTTTCTTTCTCTTAATTCTAATAAATGATAATAATTAGCACAGATAGTTCGTTTCCAAATGATCCCCATCAGTCTGATGCCAAAAATTTAAGCCAGGTGATTTAAACACAAAAAGTCCGTTGCCCAATATTTTAGATAAAACCATTTTTTCCAATTAACAACCACTTGTATTATTTGATCTATATGTTGTTGGCTATGTAATTTATGAATTAAGTTTTGTGTCAAAGAAAAACAAGTCAATCGATAAGAAGAATCGATAAATTTCTTAAAAAACATGACTACCTCGGAATGGTTTGGCCTTTTTGGCGTTTATGTAGGACCTTTTGAAGTTATTTGAAGACATTTGATGAAAAGAAATAGATAAATAAAGATAATATATATTGTGATATGTATAGGAGTACAATGGATAAGTGTGTATTGTTTTCAACGAATTCACACTTACCCATTGTATCTCTTACTTAAACTATTGTTGTGACGACTTTTCTAAATTATAGTTCCTTTCTAAATTAGACCCTATTATGTGTGAGCTTAAATTAACTTAATTCTCTATACTACTATTCAATGGTAAATGAAAATTAATACAAAACGGTATGAATAGTTTAAATTCACTCGATTTACACTTTTTTATATTTTAAAAATATGTCAAAATATGCAGTGAAACAGATTAAATTGCCATAAACATCAAAATAACAATGTTCTAATTGTCTATTGAATTATATGAAATTATCGATAATAATCAAATAATAAAAAAATGCTGATCTTTTCTCATTACTAAATTATATCAATGATAAAACAAAGATTTAGAAAAAATGAAAAACAGAAACAGAGATTCGAACTAAGTCTACAAGTGTTACTCTCAACTCATCCTAACCTTGCAGCTACCAACTTACACTTTACAAACATCGTCTTTAAATATATAAATTCGAAAGCCCTATGTATATATTGTACCGTATCATATTGATATATGTAAAAACGACATTTGCATGGATATCATCCGATTGGTAGCCAAGAGGTTTTGTCGATGTGTTCTTGATGACACATAATTTACTTCAAGGAGGGAGATCGAACCCCAGTCACGGCAAATAAAAATTTGCAAAAGTTAAAGGTAATTTTTTAAACTAATACCAGCTGTGAATAAAAATCAGTAAATTAGCCAATTAATACTTAATGCAATTATGTACACAAAGGCAAAAAATGAATATAATTTGATGACTTCATTTCAGTTAAAGATTAAAGAAGCGTTGATTCTAGAAAAAGAAACCACGGTAAATGAATAGGCTGACGACACAGCAGTGGTTTAATCCGTGATCATAGTTTTAAGGAGACTTGCGACTTCTTTTTTTTTCTTCTGGGTCCATTTCCTGACACGGGTCAATTTTTCCAACCTGAAAAGTATGTTGCTGGGCGCGTTTGGTCAGGAAACGAAGAAAAAACCCGAAAAGTCCGCTACCATTCCACAAGGTGCACTGCGTCCCCTAGGGTATCCCAATCTTATTTGCTAGTATATATTTCGATACTGGTCCAAAATTAACACTTAAAATTTACTGTTACAAAATTGTATAATTTGTGAAAACTAAGCATCATCTCCTGTCTTTAGGTGATTTTGGATTTACCCCTTTCGGCCATTTTTGCATTTTAGAATTTGCTCTTCAACTTTTTGGATTGTTGCTTTTGTTTTCAACATTTTAGAACTCGAGCACAACGGATGAGTCGTAATTGGACGAAATTTGCCTATTTTATTCATAACAATTGGTATCAAAGAATTTTATTTATAGGTACCAAAACCTTCCCATTACATATCCTGTTACTCTGTTGTATAACACATACTGTTAAAACCAATAAGTATATATTATCTGCATTTTAATAGCTAGATATAATACAGTATGATTACCAACAAGGTGACCGCTTGCTAAAAATATACTAGATGGTACATACATGTGATTTAGATTGCAGGGTCAGAATATGCTCGTTTTATCTGTAAAACAAGCATAGGCTCTCATAAAACAGCTTTCGTGATCTAACTCAGTAATGTTTTTAACAATTTTTCAAAGACTGATGTTGGTAATATGCTTGAATTTCTATTCGACAATATGTTTGTTACATTTTGACAAGACTGTTACAGACGAAGTAGCCCAGTGCTTTAATTTAATTTTAAGGGTGATGTACATTATCTCCCATTATCCTGGCTTTAACGAAAACCTGAAACAAACTTGAAATTACTTTGACAACAGACGCGTTTATTGCTACTTCAACAATAGATTTATACATAGACAATAACTGGTGATTTAAAAATATCAAAACGGTGACAAAAAGTGATGATTTTAACTTTCCAGACGTGAAATTCCGTTTTCATAGCAGTACATGCAACTTATAAAAGTCTCAAACCTGTGATATATACAATTTGTATCTTGTATTTGAGTTTTACGATAAATATCTTAGCAGAGGAAAATAAATATCATATAAACTTCTAAATCAAGGTTAGATTTGGTTCTTGTATATATCATCACTCATTCTGTTAGTCGTCTTCATGGATGGATTGACTATTATCATCACTCATTCTGTTAGTCGTCTTCATGGATGGATTGACTATTATCATCACTCATTCTGTTAGTCGTCTTCATGGATGGATTGACTATTATCATCACTCATTCTGTTAGTCGTCTTCATGGATAGATTGACTGTTACGAAGTTCTATCCAAAAAATGATGCTGGGAATCTTGGTTACAATTCACTTTTTCATCGTGTGAAATATGCAGTTTACTGAGTAAGATTAACTACCCTTCCGGAGATTCTATTGCTACTCACAGTTTTTGTGGGAGTTCATATTGCTTTATATCGTTTGTCTTTGTGTGTCATGTGCATTGCGTCTTTAGTTTGCTATGTGTTCTTTTATTCTTTTCGTTGTATTTTTGTCGCCTTTGTACATTTGTTGTATTCTGTGTCTGTGTTTTTGGATGTGGTTGTATTGTGTTCTCGTAACTGTCCTTGCTATTCGTTTTACGATATTAAAATCTAATGCAGGAATGAATTGTTTCCGTCATAAGGGGAAGGCTGAGGATATAGTAAATTTTTGTCAAAAATGCTACAAGAAATATATAATTATTTTCATTTGGATAGGATATTTTACCAGGAATCTTAGAGATGCAACTTTTTTGGAAGGAGTTAATGCCTTTCTTGATTGTGATGTTATTGAAAAGGATGCTGTTGCAAAATGGTACAAAGATGACATTGAAATACACAGTGGTAGCACCGAAAAATATCGTGCGCATCATTTGGCCACATATCATAAGCTAGATATATTTCTCATAGATCCAAGTGATGCAGGATGTTATTCAGTCAACATAAATGGTAGGAGTAGAACTTCGAATTTATCTGTTACAGGTATAATTTTATTTTCGTACCCTTAATTTACATTTTTCCCAAATTTTGCAATGATTTTTTTATGCCCCTCTTCCCTCTGGGACAAAATGTGGGGGGAATAATAATTTACCCCTGTCCGTCTGTCCATCCGTTCGTCCGTCCGGATTAGGATACATTGCGTGTCCGACTATCTCCTCCTACAGTTTTGGAGATACAGCTTTAATATTTTGTAGGATGTTCATATACATAATGAAGGTGAGCATGTCTGAAGGATTTTGATGTCTTTATTTCTTTTAAATATTCTGAAAATGATAGGTAGGTGGACTTAGTCATTTTTTGGTACTAGCTGCATAAGGAGAACATGGTTTGTCTGGCTATCTCCTTCTACAGTTTTGGAGGTACAACTTTAATATTTTGTAGGATGTTCATACACATAATGGAGATGTGCATGGCCACAGCATATTGATTTCTTTTAAATATTCTGAAAATGACAGATAGTTGGACTTCTTTTGCAAGCTGCTTAAAGAGATCATGGTTTTTCGGGCTATCTCCTCCAGTGTTCTCCCCAGAAATTTTGGATAGCATCACATTATATTATATTATATTAAATGCAATATTTTGTTCTATCTTTTCTTATCTTAACCTCCAACAGCTTTGGAGATACAGCTTTAATATTTTGTAGGATGTTCTTACACATAATGGAGGTGTGTCTAACGGGGCATCATTTGTGTCATTCAAGTTGTATGCCAACATCACTGTTTGTCAAATCTAAACAAATGTGGAGCTATACTCCCGTATTGCAGGGCAGAAAAAAAAGGGGGGCAATGTCCATATCTAGTTTTTAAATCCGTTTTACTAGAAAAATATTTTTGGTATGTGAGCTTAATATGATGAGCTAAAGATAAATTTTGAGGTTAAAACTATTTTCATAATTTTTCTGAACGTTATCGACCGGATAAGTATTGTGATAGTCATTGCCCTTGGAAAGAGAAAATATTAGTTTTCAAGACTTTTTTCGCTACAGTTCAAGTTATCCTCAGATTATTGTCACAGTTAATGACCTTGGAAATAAATATTATTCTTGACTTTTTTGCAAAGGTGTTGCCTTGGAAATACAAATTATTGCCAAAATTAAAATTTTCTGCAGATCTTTTACAAACCATTCTATCAACCTGTCTTATTTTTTATACATAAGCGTATAAACATGAGCTCCAAATCAAGTTGAGTTTCATGCTGATCGGATAATTATTGTAAGCGTAAATGTCCTTGAAAATAGGAATTATTGTCAAAATATATCATATAGCTCTAGCCGGCAGGGGACATTCTATTGATCAGCAATACCCTCAGAAAGCTTGTTTAAAGCTATGTTATAATGTTACTAGATTCTAATGTAAAACGTTAAGGAATCTTCATGTAAAGATTTGAAATTTAAACAGAGAACTCTTTTACATCAGCAGATGTTAGTGATTTTCATTAATGTTATTACATGTATGTACCCAAGACAAAATGTCTTTTTTTCAAAGAAGCCGTAAAACATTGTAGCGTAATGTTTGTCTGCCAACTTTATTGCTATATATCAATTTTGGTTAATACATTTGTATTTTAAGATAATTAGGTAAAATAACATGAAAAAATCACAGATTTTTAGTCAATCTAAACAAGATAATCTTGACTAACTGCGAGATGTCTTGATTTGTTTATTTTCTTTTGATGGTGACGCTGAATGATAATATAAAATAAGAACAAATAAGAATGAAATGTGACTTGTAAATAAAAAAAATGTAGTTTTAAATAACTGTATTAAAACTTTTGATTTCTCTAGGCTATACATTAACCTTTTTTCTTAAAAAAAAATGCAAGCTGGTGTTTCATCCATCATGGCTCCAACTAAAATATGTATAAAAATGTATACAAATGAAAGGGCTTATATTATCAAGAGCCAAGCTTATTCTCAAAAGAATGACCTTGGGGATGTCCATGCAGAATTTTATGGATAACAAATCGTTCTATGCGTCATGATTTACTTCACAAATATAAATAGATAATAATTAAATCCTTTGACATAATAGTCCGTAAAATATAGAAATATTTAATCTCAGGTGTTCAGAGGTGTATATTTAGCGTTGGAGTTTTTCATATTTGTATATATATATATATATGTAAATG
Source organism: Mytilisepta virgata (assembly GCA_028015205.1). Taxonomy (NCBI): domain Eukaryota; kingdom Metazoa; phylum Mollusca; class Bivalvia; order Mytilida; family Mytilidae; genus Mytilisepta; species Mytilisepta virgata. Next base: position 1,877,194 of record JAPWFG010000023.1, read on the forward strand.
CTTAATACATGTTATAATTGTGAAAATATATTTGGGGCTAATTCCTTACATAAGGTAACATACTGGTCAAAACATTTTTTTTTCAGAGTACTTTAATAAACCTTTGAAAGACATTGAAGTTTTTGAAAGTCAGGAAGTTTTGCTGGAATGTGAAATCGTTGAACCTGGCACGATTCCACTGTGGCTGAAGGATGGCACGGAAATAAAGAGTAAAAGATATAATATTGAAAGCAATGATAAATGCCATAGCTTAAAAATTGAGAATGCAGATGTGACTGATTGTGGAAAATACACCATCAGAATAAAACACAGGCAGAAAGAAGCACAGGTTAAAGTAAAAGGTAATGTGACTTGATTGTCATTTTGTAGATGTTAAAGTGAGTTATTTTGGCATGTTTAAAATACTAAATTATGTGCATATAAAGTCCAAATTATGTGTAATAAGTATTGGATATACTACTGAGGGTGTTAGCCCTACAGGGGTATATCCTATTTACATCATGATATGCTGAAAAGTGCAAATGATAGGTTTTAATAATTTAGAAGGGAGGTCTTTCAGCAATTTCACCTTATGCAAAGATAAAGTATGAAAAATGTAAGGATATCTGGTTACATTTTATGTCATCATGATGTAAATTAAATGTTATAATGTTATATTTTTAATATGTTTTTCTGGTTTTGAAGATTAACTGAAAGGTTTTGTTTAAAATATCAAATCACACAGTCTATACACGTAGGCACTAAAGGCACATTAGCACTTACATGATCATATGGTACAGTGCTTTCACCTTTCAAACACAGTGTAGTAATATCAATTCCTTCGTAAATGATAATTTTTATATTATTATTGCATAAAATTTAGCAGAAAAAAATAATTATCTCAATGTTCAATCAAACACATAGTGCTAACTGCATACATACAGTAGTCATCTATTATAGATACAAAAAGTAACAACGTAGACTGAAATTTCGTAAAAAAAGATTGTGTTTGGAAAAAAATGACAAATTATGACCTAAAAAATAGATCGTAATGAAATAAGAATCCTGACATTCAAATATGAATTGTATTTTACTGTGTAGAAAATTAAAACAAATTGTTTTCCTATCCTTTTTACTACTTGATTTATCTGTTTGTATTTAGCGTAAAATAAGGATGTCGCAATTTCTCAATTTCCACGGCGTACTTCATCTTGAAACTGTGCATATTTGCACTAAAATATGAGTCTTTAATTAGTAAACTTTTAAAACATGTATTAACAAAGTTAGCCCAAAAGGCATTTGCGTTGAGTATGTATAGCATTGCATTTCAATGTTTAAAACTTCTTGTCAAATTAAAAAGTTTTGTTTGTTGTAACTATTGTAAGGCTCTATAGAAAAGATACTTCTTTTTAAATAATTCAAATTGTTCTTGAATATTGGAAATTTATCTTTTTGTGGTTGGGCAGAAATAACAATCGTTCTTTCTCTTGTCAAAGTTACAGAATTCCTAGATTTGAATTTAGAACTAGACTAACTTTAAACAATGTTTAGTTATTTAAATTTTGTTTTTATGCATGTTTTACACATTTTTATTATAAAATGATCATATTTAAATCAAATCTTTGCCATCGATGACATTTGAATTACTGGGCTGACAAAATTCTTAAAATATCTACCGTTGGTAGATGTATTTGAATTATTATGTGTTTGTTTTAAGATTTTGAACTCTATGTATTGAATTGACCGAAATATTTGCCCTTTGTTAATTAATGTCTTTCTATTGTAATATCATAACAGTTATCCAATCATACACGATTTAAGTACCATGTCATGCATATAATTCAAATTTTTTATCCAAACATTGCATGCTATTAATTTGCACACAAAATGCATGATATTATTTTCCCGTCATGCAAGTTTCAAGTCATGTGGCCTTAATGTACACTGGTTGAACTTTTCACAATACTAAATCTAACCAAACAGTACTAAGTTTATTTCAATATCAATATTGATATATTGATATTTTATTAAGCATAGGTAAATGAACATCGGGTCTATGTCATGTGAAATTAAAAAAAAACAGTTTGGACATAATGAAGCATGCACTGACAAATTACAGTTGAGCTATCACTCGCAGTAAGTCAGACACACCCTATCACAAACAATAGAGGTTAAAAAGGTGGAAAGTTCAGGTAATTAATGCAGACCTTACAAGGAATACATATATTAAGAACACGCAACACATTTCTATGGACATACACATCTTTCAACGATATATACACAGCAAATATGCTTTACCTACCTTGTATCAGTATTGAGAACCAGACCTACTGTAATCCAAAACTTTAACCTCAGCAATGGAGCGTTAAAATGAAGTAAATGCCTGCATCACCTGGACATAATCTCCCGATACCAAATCTACATACGTTGTACCATAAAGCCCTTTTCAGAAACTCATTTCTGGTATCACGATTCTGACTCTAAGATTATAATTTGAAGCAAACTATTTCTCTTGCTGGGACGTAGTACTGGTTCGCTGCAATGTAGTGTAAAGAAATAACTGTGTTTAAAACTTGATAATTTGGTTTATATAAAATTGGGTGTAAGAGTTCCAACCGGCACTTCCACTGAAAATTGATTTTTTTTACTCTCTGACCTTGGGAACATATTTTAATAAAAAATATATTGACTTTTTGTAAATCTTTTACTTGGCAGCATAATCTTTACAAATATCATCAATGAAACTTTCAAAAAGGGATGATTTATTAGAGTACAATGTTCTCCACATGTATTCCATCAAATGTTTGTCGAATGTTCTTGCTCTTGCATATGTTGCTGGTAACCTATTTTCAATTAAGTTTGTACATGCCCATGTACTGGGTCAACAAAGTGTTCAGAATGGTGAGCATATCCTCATTTATCAAGACACTTATATGCTGCCCAACACTCGGTCATCACAATAATTCCCTTGTTCCATCAGCGGTATTAGAGTTTCTTTGTCTTGCTTTTCAACTTTTACTAAAAAGATTCCATTAGTTTCACAACAGATTCCCCCAGTTTCCGCCGACTACCCTTTCTCGATTATATTTTCGTTTTCCAAATTTAGCTTCATCCATTTCGACCACTAAACCTTGCCCTCCAATTTTCTGAGGCTTATAATTTTCGATTACGCAATGACAAATTTCTCTACAATAATTGTAGTAATCATTATATAATTAACTGTTTCCTTCGAAATTTCCAACTTACGTCTCTTTAGGGTAGTTGTGCCTTGGTTATCTGAATCAGAGGATGAAGATATTGACGTTTTGCTTATTGCCAAGTCAAAAGGAAATTTGTTGACAAAACAATATATCAGCAATATACTTTTTTTCTCACCGGGGTATGATTCTTTCTCTTCAGTACTAAGGATTTGTTTGGGCTAATCCAAACAGGTTTTCAGTTTTAATTTACCAGGTTTCTTTACTGTCGTCTCAGCATTTTTTAATATCCTTATTGTTATTGTCTTGATTTGATTCAGTTACAACCTCTGGAATATCATCGTCCGGCGTAAACTTTTTTCAATTTTTAATTCAAATTTAATATTTCATTTATAGTAATCTTGAAGTTTTGATTTAAACAGATGCTTAGAAATATTAAGGGTATCGATTTTTGTCTTTTTAATGAGTTCTTTTAGACATTTCGACCATGAGTTTTCTTTGTCTGAAAAGGATTTATCCGTTTCAAATCAGCCGTTAGAATATTAATTTATAAATAGAATGCCATCAACTCGTCAAATGTAATGGATTTATTTACCAGCAGCGATTTATTATTACTTCTTCATACCATTGTTTATCAATTAATTTACATGACAAAAGAACAAAGAAAGAATTTTTTTAAACAGTTCATTTTATTTATTTTAATTTTTTTTTTATTTGCTCCTTGTCGACCGATTTCACATGGCTATAGCGCTGTTGATTGGCAAGTAGGGTAGGCTTAAATTACAAATTATTTTTGCACACTCAGACCACGAGTAAAACTGTGGGACGCAGTTCCCGGTCTTCCCCACCTGTGTGTTGCAGTTGTCTCTTGATTCATGATTGTTGGATGGTCATTTGTATTTATATGGATACATTAAAAGCATTTCATGCAATATGTTGATATTCAGACATATGTCAACATGTTCCTACAATTTTCCAGGTTTTGTTTCAATCTCAGTTTTAGGTGATACTATAAAACATATAGAGGTTATGCCTAATAAGGAGATAATATATGTACAAAAAAGGACGTAAAATAGCGGTTTTGCCCCATTAAGTGTTTGATTTTATATTCATCATTTGACTCTAAAATTTGTATGATATATCGTTAGAAGACTGTGGTTGTGTTGAAAGCCCTGTGACATTATAGTTAATTTTATAAATTATAATTATTTGTTATCTTGTTCATTTTTACATAATAAATTGTACAGTTATGAACTATGAGGAAGTTATAACAGAAATTTTTATTATGTCACATTATTCTCATAATATTCTTTAAAAAGAGAAAACGATTAAGTACAAAAAATTTAAAATGGCCACTGGAGCATGAAAATGAGGCTAAGAACATGCGACACCTGTCAAACGGATAAAAACTACTTCAAACTAATGTATGTATGAATATGGTTTATCTAGAATATATTCCCTACTTGCGAAAATTGCAGTCGTCTCCCATATGCATGAGTTATCTTTCCTGACTGAAGGTGTCTTGTATTAAACATAAAGGACAAAAAGTAATTTAAAGTGAGAAAAGTCTACAAATTCGAAGTCCAAGGAAAAGAGGAACCCAACAAACAAACACCACAAGTGATGAAATTAAAAAAGACTGAACAATTAACCCTCTCTTGGAGAAAACTAAATAAACACTCCTGCTCTGTTACATTATTTATTATTTACTTTAATTGAAATAACAGTCCAAGGTATAGTTAGATTATTTGTTACATGCAGGTAGATTACAGATTGCAGCTTTATATTTGTATTTTTCAAAAATTGCTTTATATTCTATGTTCAGTATCTTTGAAAACAGTTTTAGATATGCTACTATTACTGGCTGAACAAAACATCAAAACTGAAATATATTTTCAACTGCAAGTAAAACAACGTACATTATACACAGTTCTGGGGGATAATTTTCGTCTTTGTTTTTACTGGTTTCTTTACTTATCCGATTTGTTTATTTTAAACTGCAAATAAAACAATGTACATTATACACAGTTCTGAAGGATAATTTTCTTCTTTGTTTTTACTGGTTTCTTTACTTATCCGATTTGTTTATTTCTGGTTGTTATATATACATGTACATGCACTAGGTATTGAAATCTCTATGGTGTCATATAGATCTTCAAAGTGGACAGTTCGTTGAATGATGAATTGTATGAAATGATGCGGTTTTCCTGATCTTTTTATCAACTTTGCCTTATACATCCTATTTGTTTCTTAAAATATGATGATCTTGGCAGTACGGGATGAAGGTTTGTGTTTTTAAAACAGGAAAGTTCAACTAAAAGTAAATGGTAAGATATAATTTTGTGGTCTGCAGATCTAGAGTATATAACAATTTTTATAATTATTTATTTATTTATTTGAAATGCATGTTTATACCCTTAGGGGTTGATAGCAAACAAAATGAACATAATAAACAGAGTAGAATAAAGTCATATCAATATAGCATACACAAACTTGTACAAAATCTACGCAGTTGTAGAGTCAACTTTCCTAAGTTCGAGAGACTTTTTTATAAATGGAGCTGCAAACTGCATAAGATCATTTTGAGAAAGTATTCTTTTCAGTTTCTCAGAAGTTGATAAGTTATTTATATCTGGTAATTTGGTTAAAACATTATTAAAGAATTCTTGTCGAAAAGTATTATGTATTGGACATACAAAAAAGAAATGTTTTTCATCAATTAAATTTAAATTGCATTTTTGGCATATTCTGTTATTTCATTTAATTTTTTTTGTACCTTCCTCTTTCAATTTCCAAAGCATGATCACTTATTCTCATTTTTATAACATTATACTCATAGAAAATAAAGGTAAAATTTTACCCTACGATAAAATTGGAAATTGTACATATATCTGCACAAATCTTATAAGAATTGGCTTAGCGGGCTGATATGACTTTGTTATCATTTGCTTCCGTTTTATATCACACCCCTAATAGTCCAGTCAGACTAAGTTTTAACCTCAAACTAATTGCAACAGAAAATGTTTTAGTTCTAATCTATAGCAGTAAGCCACAAATATACACAGAAAAAAGTCTCATAAAATCTAACTTGAGGAAAACTGAAAATCAGCATTTTTAATTTCCTATGGAAATTAACATTGGAAAGGGGAGATAACTCCGCAAAAATGAGTCTTTTTTGTCAGTTTTTGGTTGATTATCTTAAAATTCAGGTAAAGTATGATACTTTGATGGGGTTATAAGTTTGTATTTGACTATATTATATAATCTTCTGCTCATGAAATGTACAAAACCGAAATGTTATGGGTATTTCTATTTTTTTTGCGCATTTTTCATTAAAGAAATTGCAAATTTGTGGCTTTGTGACCATTTTGAAAAAATAATGTGAAAATTAGGTATTGTTTATATCTGTAAATTATATTTGATCAGCATCTACCTTGTGTAAAGAAACTTTAAACCACAAAAAAGAATATATGCTTAATTATTTTTATTAAATTTGAGATTCTTTACCTTGACAAGTTGAAAAATTTAATAAATGGTCAACTAATGAATTGCGAAATCTAGGTTGTAGCTTGAAAAAAGATATGAAAAAAACTTTAGAGTTGTTTGTTATACTCTAAAGACAGCTAAAATATCAAGAATCAATACATTCTGCTGAATAGAGGCGGTAAAGTTATAATTTTGTATCAATTCTTATTGATATTTCTGCCTTTTTGAAGAGTTATTTCCCATTTTCAATGCAAATGTCCATAGGAGTTTTAAAATCGTGATTTTTTTTATCTTCCTCAAGTTAGATTTTGTTAGACTTTTTTCTGTGTATATTTGGGGTATAATGCTAAATATTAAAACTTAAAAATCTTCTTTTGCAATTACTTTAAGGTTAGGGTCAAATTTATGCTAGATTGACTGGACTATAATCCGTAATCTCATTATACATCAGTCTTTTCCGTAATCGATTCTAAACGTACTAACACACAGCGGCAGACAATAGCGAAATGAAACTGTTGATTATATTAATTCGTTAAAAAATGTTAATACAAGCAGAAAAAACATAAAGTGAAAAAACATTCTGACTAAATGGACGATTTGCAGCACCACGGGGATATTTGGTAATATGGCAATGAAACTGAAATCATTGAGAAAAGAATTTTCATGGAGACCTATAAAACACCAATGTTGATAAAAATATCATAACATGTCATTATTCATATCAGACCCATTATCAGCCCATGGACAAGATCATCCCTGTCGGCTCTCGGGCTGATATCTTGACCTAGGGCTGCTAATAGGTGTTATATGAAAAATGTTATTATGTATAAATATATTTAATTCAAATAAAACCTGGACTAAAAGTCCTTTTTAGCTCACCTAAAAGGCCATGTGAGCTTTTCTCATCACTTGGCGTCCGTCGTCGTCTGTCGTCGTCTGTCATCGTTAACAATTTTTCAAACATCTTCTCCTCTGAAACTACTGAATGGATTTGGATAAAACTTAGCATGATTGTTCCTTAGGGTATCCTGCACAAAGTTTATGCTTCGATTTTTGATCCGTCGAAAAACATGGCCACTGTTACTAAAAATAGAACATAGGGGTCAAACAACAGTTTATCGCAAATATCTCAAAAATCATTAGGTTAAGCAAATTCTGGCAGGTTGAAAGTGTTCAGCATGATGAGAGCTACCTGTTTGCTTATTTTCGTGAAAATCTGTCAACTAATGTTAGAGTTATTGCCCTTTTTGACATTTTTGGCTTTTTTTATGTTATTATTTCAAAAATCTTCTTCTCTGAAACTACTATTCAAAATCAAATGAAACTTGGTAAGATTGTTCCTTAGGGTATCCTGCAAAAAGTGAATGCTTGGATTTTTGATTGGTCGAAAAACATGTCCACCCTTACTAAAAATAGAACATAGGGGTCAAAATGCTGTTTTTTGCTATTTTTTCCTGAATTATAGAAATAAAATGAAGATGAAAGCTACTTTCAAGGCAAACATGGTATCCCGAGTTGAATGGTCATGATGAAAATTTGTTTTGGACGGCCATTTTCCCGCCATTTTTTACACTTGCTCGGATTTCAACAATATTTGGTTTTTAAAGTAAACATGGTATCCTTAGTGAATGGTGATGATGAGAATGTTGTATAACAATGATTAAACTTCATAATATGTGAGCTTTTAATATGCCATCACTTGTTGTCTGTCATCACCGTTGTTAACAAATTTTCAAACATCTTCTCCTCTGAAACTATTGGGGGGGATTTGGATGAAACTTAGCATGATTGTTCCTGCAATATTTCCTTTTCAAGTACAATAAAAAGCCTTAACCCACAATTTTTATATAACTTCTTTCAAACATTTTAAAAACGAAGATGACATATAGACCAAAAGATTTATACTTGTATTTGAAGATGAATTAAAGCTTGTATTTTGTATTGTGAATCGTCAGATTGACCATGACTGTATCTTAATCAAGCGTAGAACTCATGCCCATTTCCAGAGGTTCTTAAAAGGCTTTTAAAGGTATTTTCAACATTTTACATGTCAGACCTTTAATACTCAGTTTAATTTACAGCAAACATTAATATATTAATTTAGTTTATAGTGCATTGTTTGCCAGGTGAGCGATTCAGGCTCTTGAGAGTCTCTTGTTTGTCTATACATTCTACAATTGAATTCGACTTGTTCTGAAGAATAAAATTAATAATGTCACGCATATTTTTCTTAGGTGGAAAAGCTATCTTGAATCTATGTTTCATTAATCTAGGACATGCTCTGTCGACAGCACTCGTGATTTCCATGTGTTTCATACTAGTACTAGTAATGTCGAACTGTGTTTAAATAACATCTTTAGGCAGTGTCAGGTATTCAATTTTATTGATAAAAGACGTAGTATCCTTGTATATGTCCACTGATCGGATACAGTAGGCTGTAAAAAAATAGTCTGTAAAATGACTGTCCAAGAACTTCCGCACCATGAAACTTTCTTGATTTTAGATCAAATCCAATGAAAAATAAAAAAACTTCCGGTCACAATAAAGTGCAAATCTCGTCCGGGATTGACTCCGAAATTGATCCGGAAATAAAAAAAATGGTACGAAAAAACGGAATAAAAATTTTTGAGTTGACGGGGTTTTCACTGAGTCTGTCAGGCGAGGGGAAACAAACAATATTTTTATTTTGGCCTAAAACATTATAGTGATATGAATGGCATAATGTAAACAGTTTTGGGGAACAGATATCGCAACCATACCGTAATAAACTGCTATTCAAAACAGGGTAAAAGAGGACAAGTTCTTTGGTCCAAAAACGGCCTAATTAATTGCAAAGGTACTATTTATGAGTTGTCACTTTGTTACTGACTTGAAGTCCAAGATGACTGACACTGCAACTGCACTTACTCAACATTGACGATAGGTGTTACATCTTCATAATTGTGTCCATTGACACCAAATTTTGATTTAATTGCAAATAAAATCGAGGTGAGCAAGCTGGCTCGTGGGAGCCTCTAGTTCTTTGAATTCATTTTGATGATTGCTTTCAGTAGTATGCCAACATATTTCTTCTGATTTTTAGTTTTACAGTTTCGATATTACCAGATATAAGGGGTTAAAGGGCCAAAAAAGCAGTGATTGATTATTTAAATTTTTTATTGGCATCCGTCATCAGCATTATACATTAACTTTCAGTCTTCTTCTCTGAAGCTGTTTGACCAACTGGAACCAAACTTGGCCAGAGTTTCATTGGGTGGATGTCTATAAGGTTTGTTCATTTGGTTCCAAACTGAAATCCTGGCCAGAAATGTGCATTCTGATTGATTGAAATTTCAAAGATTTTCTTGTCAGAAACCACATCTTTTTCTATTGCAGGAATGATTCTTTGGTGGCAATCTGAAATCCAAGATGCCCCTCACAAAACAAAGTTTAACATAGGACCGTATGGGAAAATTCATTTAAAATTCTTCTTGTCTGAAACCAGTAAGTGATTTGAAACCCAATTTGGCAGTAATCATCCTTATGTGGGACTCATTCAGAATTGTATCTAATGATCCGGATTGCCGTCCAAGATGGCCGTCTCAGGCAAATGTAGTTTAACATAAGACCATATGGGAAATTCACTTAAAGATCTTCTTGTCTGAAACCACTAAGACAATTGGAACCAGATTTGGCTGCAATTTTCCTTAGGAGGTTTCTTTCAGAAATATATCCAATGATCGAGGAAATTATAAATAAAATTTTCTGAAACCGCAAAGCCAAATAGCTATAACTTGGTATGAAGAATCTGTGGAAGGACCTTTATAAAGTCTATTTCGTTCCGGTCGAAATTAAAAAAAACTCCTCTGAAACCATATAGCCAAATTAACTGAAATAAAATGGATTGATTGCGGGACTATCAGGTGAGCTATACAGGCTAAATTCTCTTGAACCTCTTGTTTTTATGTAGAGAGGGCTATCAGAAGTACAACAGAAAATGTAAAAAGATGGCCTCCAGCGGGGGACTTAGTTTAACATATAACCTATGGGAAATACAAACAAAAATCTTCAAGAGAACCGCTGAATGGATTTAAACCACACATGGCAGAATGCTCCTTATGAGGTGCTTACCAAGTGTTGCTGCTTGAATGCCGATTCATCATCCAAGATGACCACCGGGGGTGGGGGGGGGGGGGGGCTTAGTTTAACATAGAACCGTATGCGTCAGTTACCTTTCATATTTTATTGCATGCTTGATAAGGTTCTTTTGTCAGAAATATAAAACAACACGTGATTTTATTATTGCTTTTCATTTGCCTAGAGAGTTTTCAATGCTGTAAGGTAAATACGTGACAAAAAAACATGATCCAAAATGAGTACCCACTTTTTTGTGCATAATTTGAATATTTCCAAATCTGTTCCTTTTAAACGGAAAATTTGAATGTAATGCAGTAAACATTTTTATTGCTAATTGATGTCCCATTTCCTGCTCCTATGAGAGTGGTTATCCATAAACTTTTGCATAAATCCCTCAAACTCCTCATCATACATAACAAACAGATAAAGTTCTAAAATTAAAACAAAACGAAAATGTCGCTATTAATCAGCAAAAAAAACAACAAAAAATTAAATTTAAAATTATAAAAAAAATGTATATAAAATTGATGCTGCTAAATTTTTTCGCTGAGTATAATTTTCTTTGATTTTTATACGTGATTGTCCATCTATATTAATGTTTGGATTTCCTCATATTTAGTCTGTTCAGGCATAGTTAGCTAATATAGCTAAATATCGACAAGGTATCATTTGCGACCTATGACACAAATTAAAGATAAATTTTATTATATCTTAAGGTCTCTATGCTGATAGGACAACGGTTTTTGAAGGAGAGACTGTGAAGCTTAAATTCACAGGTACGACGGAGAATGAAAAAATTGTTTGGCTGAAGAATAGTGAGACATTAAAAGAAACCGAAAGGCACGTGAGAGGAAAGGGATGTTGTATGATTACAATACAGAATGTTTATACCGATGACAGTGGAAAGTACTCAGTCCGATTGGGAGATTATATAAGTCGGGAAATTGAAATAACAGTCCAAGGTATAGTTAGATTATTTGTTACATGCAGATACATTTGTAGATTACAGATTGCAGCTTTATATTTGTATTTTTCAAAAATTGCTTTATATTCTATGTTCAGTATCTTTGAAAGCAGTTTTAGATATGCTACTATTACTGGCTGAACAAAAGTCCAACACCAAAACTGAAATATTTCTTGAATTTCGTTTTCTGTTTCATTTTGTGTAATCATTTCACTGAGCTAACAACTGTATTCTTTGAGGACGTGATGGGAATGACATTTGCAAAAGCATTTGAACAATTTACACTGGTGCAAAATGACTTCTTCTACTCGGTTGTGGTGCCAAAATGTTCTTCGTGACAAAACCTGGCTGTGTCTTGAAGAGTATGAACTGCAGTAGATATTTGTATATTTAGAGTTGTTGTGTCAACAACTTTTCTTTTATAACAGGTCTTTATACTGTATTAAAGCTACAAAATATGGAAATGAAATATCATGGCACAAGTGCGCACATTATGCGTTGCAAAGATTCACATTTTTGCAGTTGCTGTCTCCATCATACTGTAGGATATTTGCATTCATTCCAAAGGAATGGCATTTTTAGCTCACCTGGCCTAAAAGGCCATGTGAGCTTTTCTCATCACTTTATGTCCGTCGTCGTCTGTCGTCGTTAACAATTTTTCAAAAATCTTCTTCTCTGAAACTACTAAATGGATTTGAATAAAACTTAGCATGATTGTTCCTTAGGGTATCCTGCACAAAATTTGTGCTTCGATTTTTGATCCGTCGAAAAACATGGCCACTGTTACTAAAAATAGAACATAGGGGTCAGACAACAGTTTTTCGCAAATATCTCAAAAATCATTAGGTAACGTCAAATTCTTTCAGGTTGAAAGTGTTCAGCATGATAAGAGCTACCCGTGTGCTGATTTTCGTGAAAATCTGTCAACTGATGTTAGTGTTATTGCCCTTTTTGACATTTTTGGCTTTTTTTATGTTATTATTTCAAAAATCTTCTTCTCTGAAACTACTATTCAAAATCAAATGAAACTTAGCATGATTGTTCCTCAGGGTATTTTGCACAAAGCTTATGCTTCGATTTTTGATTGGTCGTAAAACATGGCCACTGTTACTAAAAATAGAACATAGGGGTCAAAATGCTGTTTTTTGCTATTTTTTCCTGAATTATAGAAAGAAAATGAAGGTGAAAGCTACTTTCAAGGTAAACATGGTATCCCGAGTTGAATGGTAATGATGAAAGTTTGTTTTGGACGGCCATTTTCCCGCCATGTTTTACACTTGCTCGGATTTCAACAATATTTGGGTTTTAAAGTAAATCCTTAGTGAATGGTGATGATGAAAATGTTGTATAACAATGATTAAACTTCATAATATGTGAGCTTTTAATTGCCATCACTTGGTGTCTGTCATCATCGTTGTTAAGAAATTTTCAAACATCTCCTCTGAAACTACTAGGGGATTTGGATAAAACTTAGCATGATTGTTCCTGCAATATTTCCTTTTCAAGTACATGTAATTGAAACTGTGATACTTCAGAAAAAGAGAGTTCACTTTTTAGATGCCAAAGATGTAAGGTCACATAGGTATCCAGAACAAACTTTCCAGAGGTTCTTGAAAGGCTTTTAAAGGTATTTTCAGCATTTTACATGACCTTTAATACTCAGTTTAATTTACAACAAACATTAATACATTAATTTAATTTATAGTGCATTGTTTGCCAGGTGAGCGATTCAGGCTCTTGAGAGCCTCTTGTTTGTTTATTTGTTTGTTTGAACATAGATTTATGGCCGGTTATGCAAATCCGACTTATAATGTATTGAATATCAGAAGGGCAGGTGGTTTTTTGTTAGGGGAAAATAAGTAAACTGTTTTTTTAAATACACCTGTCACACACCTTTGTATCCAGATTTTTGAATTTTGCAGAATGTTAATGGACATATTGGGGATGAGCACAAAGGAGTGTCATGTAATTTGATGAATTGTTTTAAAAGTCCCATCTTTGCCACAAATGTACAACACCATCGGATGGTGTTTGTATATCTGAACTTGTTTGATTCGCTCGTGTATGTAACAACGTATTTGATTTTAACGAAATAAATCTCTCTATTACTGAAAAATTATTACACCAGGGATTTCGATATCACAAATTTGTCAAAACTTTTACAAAATTTTATCATCGGTGCAAGGACCTTATTAGAAAATATTAATCAACGTGCAAACATTTTATACTTTCAGGTATTTCACATCCCATCTTTTATAGTAATATTTTATGCAAAGCACAAAAATGTTGTCATATCCCTTCAAAAGCTAACCAAACCTTTAAACAGACTTATCCACAAGGGATATAGTTACGATACTGTTGTCAAGTCATTAAAGATGGCATTTTTTGGAATTAATATTGATTCATTCATAGGGTCTTTGCATCGGAAATAAACATATTTATTCTAAAGCCAGTTGTTGGCATGATACGGGTTATGTTCTTCTGGTATAATTTATGATGGCATGATACTAAACTCTTCCGGGAGGGATTGTGGCTGATTTTCTATATGATAAATACATAATCTTTCGATTAGTTTAATTGAGGTCTGGAGCTGGCATGTCAGTAACTGCTTGTAGTCTTTGTTAATATATATTGATCACTGTCATTTTGCTATTTTCTTCTGTTACCTTTTTTAACATCGGACTCAGGACATCTTTTGAACCGAGTTTTACTGTTGAAATTACTCATTACTCATATCAGACCCATTATCAGCCCATGGACAATCTAATCCCTGTCGGCTCTCGGGCTGATATCTTGACCTAGGGCTGCTAATAGGTGTGATATGAAAAATGTTATTATGTATAAATATATTTAATTCAAATAAAACCTGGACTAAAAGTCCTTTTTATAGATAGTTTTAATTGTTCTTAAAGAAAACAACCACAGATGAAAAGGAAAGTTTCAGTTACCTTTCATATTTTATTGCATGCTTGATAAGGTTCTTCTGTCAGAAATATAAAACAATCCGTGATTTTATTGTTGCTTTTCATTTGCCTAGAGAGTTTTCAATGTTGTAAGGTAAATACGTGACAAAAAACATGATCCAAAATGAGTACCCACATTTTTGTGCATAATTTAAATATTTCCAAATCTGTTCCTTTTAAACGGAAAATTTGAATGTAATGCAGTAAACATATTCATTGCTAATTGATGTTCTATTTCCTGATCCCATGAGAGTGGTTATCCATAAACTTTTGCAGAAATCCCACCAACAGCTCATCATACATAACAAACAGATAAAGTTCTCAAATTAAAACAAAACGAAAATTTCGCTATTGTTAAACAAAAAAAATTAAAAAAAAAAAACAACCAAAAAATTAAGTTTAAAATTATAAAAAATGTATATAAAATTGATGCTGCTAAATTTTTTCGCTGAGTATAATTTTCTTTGATTTTTATACGACCGCAAAATTTTTGCGCTTGTATACTAGTATTGGTATGATGTTGGCGTCGTCGTCCAAAGACATTTAATATAAGTTAATAGAAATCTATGAAATTTAGTATAAGTTAATAGAAATCTTGTAACCACAAAAGGAAGGTTGGGATTGATTTTAGGAGTTTTGGTCCCAACAGTTTAGGAATTAGAGGCCAAAAGGGTCCAAAATTAAACTTTGTTTGATTTCATCGAAAATTGAACTATTGGGGTTCTTTGATATGCCGAATCTAACCGTGTATTTAGATTCTTAATTTTTGGTCCCGTTTTCAAATTGGTCTACATTAAGGTCCAAAGGGTCCAAAAATAAACTTAGTTTGATTTTAACAAAAATTGAATTCTTGGGGTTCTTTGATATGCTGAATCTAAACATGTACTTAGTTTTTTTATTATGGGCCCAGTTTTCAAGTTGGTCCAAATCAGGGTCCAAAATTAAACTTTGTTTGATCCATGACTATGATGTCATTTTCTATTTTAATACATTTATGGTGTATTTAAATGGGCTGTTATGGTTGCATAGTTTATAAGGTTTATAAAGTCCTATAAACCAAGGAAATGTCTTCCATCAATAGGAGAAAATGTATCAATGATCAGTAGATATACAGATAGTTCAGCCTTCTTGACTGATGATGAAAGATCAGACTTGACAACTTATTTATGTCATACTTACAAGGAACTGAAAGTTCCATCTTGTAAAGTAACATATTTAATACACGATACTATACAATTCATCACCAATAACTTCCAGGAAATGAATACCGATGAAAGAGAGACTTTGTTAGAAGAGGATGAAATAGAACATGTAAATAATAGTCACACAATTGTAAATGACAACCAAAGAAATCCATTAAAGGAAATTAAGCTCCCTCCTAAGCTTAGAGTGAAAGGTCGACCGAAAGGAAGTGGACAAACAGTTATTGGACTGGCTAAAAAATCCAAAAAGGCAATGAAACCACAAGCCAAACCATTCTTCAAAAAATCCAACAAGGACAAGGAAAAAGGTAAGATAAAATGTTGGAATATGAAAAACACATGAATTATTATTAGGTACATCTAGGTTGAAATGCATTTATTATGATAGCATGCATTTATAATGAAATTTGCCTTTCAGTGGGGGGGGGGGGGGGGGGGGGGGGGACATAGTATTTTCTGGAACAGTCCTTAGGGATGATTTTGATATTGATGGTATGGTTAATCATAATCTATATATAATCAGTATCAAAGATCCTACATTTTAAGAATATCTTGGGAGAGATGAACATTTAATGAAAGTCAATGATTTTTATTCATGATATATATAATTATAATATTTTGACTTAAGATTGCTACACAGATATGTTGTTATTGTTTTTTTTTTCAGTTATATTGGAGTGGATTGTTGGGAAAGAAGTGACAGATGAAGCTATGCAAGGAAAGATTATTGAGAAAGATGCGATAACAAACATTAAATCATGTTCTTGTTCTGACCCTTATGTTGACCTTTCTCTAGTTCAACATTACTTTTCGTCTGAAGGATGGACAAAAGTCAGTGGATTGATAGAGGCCAAAAGACAGAAACCTGATTATATTTGTCAAATGTGTATGCTTTGTATTGATTTTGATTTATCAAATGTTGTCTGCGATTCTTGTTTAAATGTATTTCATTTGCATTGTGTAGGACTCAAAAACTTACCAAAAGTAAGACATTGGTATTGCAAAGAGTGTAAGAAAAACAGATCATGAATCATCAGAATTTATAAGATTTACACAGTTTATATAATTATTAGCTCACCTTGCCTAAAAGGCCATGTGAGCTATTCTCATCACTTTGCGTCCATCGCCGTCTGTTGTCGTCGTTGACAATTTTTCAAACATCTTCTCCTCTGAAACTACTGAATGGATTTGGATAAAACTTAGCATGATTGTTCTTTAGGGTATCCTGCACAAAGTTTATGCTTCGATTTTTGATCCGTCGAAAAACATGGGGGGGGGGGTTCATCCTTGATACAGTTCCAAAAGGAACACGCTGTCGCACATACATGTGTACTGTACATCATCAATCTCAGATACTATAAGCAATAGGTCTAGTATATTTGGTGTGGAAGGATTGTAAGGTGTACATGTCCAACTGGCAGGTGTCATCTGACCGTGACCTCATTTTCATAGTTCAGTGGTCATAGTTAAGTTTTTGTGTTTTGACCTGTTTTTCGAATACTGTATGCAATAGGTCTACTATATTTGGTGTATGGAAGGATTGTAAGGTGTACATGTCCAACTGGCAGGTGTCATCTGACCGTGACCTCATTTTCATGGTTCAGTGTTTATAGTTAAGTTTTTGTGTTTTGGCCTGTTTTTCGAATACTGTATGCAATGATAGATTTTTGGTACCTCACTATTAATAAGGT
The DNA here is from genome assembly GCA_028015205.1 of Mytilisepta virgata. Classification (NCBI taxonomy): domain Eukaryota; kingdom Metazoa; phylum Mollusca; class Bivalvia; order Mytilida; family Mytilidae; genus Mytilisepta; species Mytilisepta virgata. The sequence goes on from JAPWFG010000023.1 coordinate 1,894,792, forward strand.
CACTTTGACCTAAATTCATGCAACTTGGTAAAGTTTTGGAATTGAGGTCAATTTCTCAGAATACTCAGTGGGTAGAACTTGTGTAGAACAATAGGGTTCACCATTCAATAGAAATGTTACTTTTTTATATTTTATATATTCTCTATTTGTGCAATTTTTTATTTTTTAAGATCAATTTACATAAAGAGATTGCCATACTGTATCTCAAAGACACATTTTAGTTTCCATAAACATCTAGACATGATCATATTTAGTTCATTTAGCAGAGAGAAATATTAGATATATGCTGGTCCATCCTACTAGATAGTCATAAAAAAAAAGATAAAGAATATCATCATGGCTATGAATGCTAGTCAGACAAATAGATGCAGTGATATTATTAATAGCTTTGATGATATATTTTTTCCGGCTAGCCGGATAAATAGCACTGAAGCTATTGTTCCGGCTAGCCGGACAAATAGCTCTGGTACTATTGTTCCAGCTAGCCGGACAAATAGCTCTGGTACTATTGTTCCGGCTAGCCGGACAAATAGCTCTGGTACTATTGTTCCGGCTAGCCGGACAAATAGCTCTGGTACTATTGTTCCGGCTAGCCGGACAAATAGCTCTGATACTATTCTTCCGGCATGCCGGAACAATAGCCGCTGCCTTTAAACAAATGGGGGGGGATTTGAAAACAAAATTAAGGGGGGGTAAATGAGAAATTGGGAAGGGGGCAATTTTTTTCTAATTTCATATTTCATAAATTAAAAAGAAAATTTCAAATTTTTTTTAGCAAAAAAGGGGGGGTACAATAAATTTTATTGTTTTTTGGTTTTTTTTTGGGAGGGGGGTCAATGTGCAACTTCATAGTGTATTGCACAAAAGCTAAAAAAGGGGTAAATTTTTTTTTTTTTGGGGGGGGGGGGGGGAGGCAATTCTCCACAGCATATTGTATTGCACAAGAAGCAAAAAATTGAATATAAATTCAAATCATATGACCAATTCTAAGTTCTTTGATTTCAGTTATTCTGTGTCAGAAACCTATTAGCCTTTGTAAGTCTTGTCTGAATTTTGGTTCAATTGTATGTATCAGAGTTTAAGGTACCGTCCATTTCGCTGAACTAGCATGCATTATTGTTTAGGGACCAGCTGAAGCCCGCCTCCAGGTGCGGGATTTTCTCGCTGTGTTGAAGACCCATTGACAGCCTTGAGCTCTTTTCTGATCTTTGGTCGGGTTGTTGTCTCTTTGACACAGTATCCGTTTCCATGCTCTATTTTAACAAAAATATTATTGATAACAAATCCTACAGCTTTAGCCCAAATCTTTGAAACGTTTCAAATTTTTGTTTGGATATATAATGTGGATCAAAGGATGTAATGTACTTTCAGGAATTATTTTCCAGATTTTCCGTGTTGTGGAACTTAGATATTTCTTAGAAGGGTACCAATATTGTCGATAATTAAATCTCATACAGCTTTTAAAACATAGTTTTGAAACTTCTATTATGTTGACAGATATTTTTTATCTTCACTGTTTTGATTTTTACAATTGATTAAATTTTACAATAAATCAAGATCATAATGGAAGATCGAGCATATCACTGGACATCAGTATAATTTTGCGTTATTTGATTTTGAATGATATATCTATATATGAGTAGGTATGTTCTGACAAAAAGGGGCCGGGTTCTTTTCGCAAAATGACTGTAAAGGGGTATACTTTTTTCTCTTTTCTACAAAGGGGTAATATCTGACTATCTCGAATGGGGTTATATATCAAGAACATTTGGAACGGGGTTATAATTTGAAGGAAACATAGAATTTCAGTCACAAACCTACATACTTACATGGGGAAAACAAACATAAGACAAGTAGTTGAAGCCAAATCTGGATATCAATGTTCTACATTTGGATTGCTGTTTAAAAGGGGGTATTATTTGGGACACAGATTGTCTGTAATGGGGTATGTAGCATGGTCAAACTTTTTCTGGAAATGTGTTGCAAGAACCCACCTGTTAACTTTTTGACAAGGTGAACCCCCCTAGCATCCGGGGTATAAGGAACCCATCCCTACACTTAACGTTGTACTTATTCTGAATGTTATGAAATATTACAATCTTTATAGAAAGCCTGATTACCTTTCTTTATAAAATCTGAATTTTTTCTTGTAATGCCAGTTTTATTTATAAACATCAGCTTGTGAACATCGTTTTCAGCACGGTCATTTTCTATTTATCTTTAAACAGAAATTATTTATTGAAGAATTGCATACATTATAGAAAAGAATTAAATGAAGTAAATAAGTTCGCAAACAGATTTCTGAATTCAGTTTAACTTTTTTGCCATTACACTTTCATGCAAGAATATCAGTGCTGAAAAGAAAAGTTGATGTCATTTATTTATAGAACGGATGCAGTATTTTATTAATAGTAATAGTCGTTTAGACGAACTGTCATCATGCCAATAACACAAGTCACAGGAGAAAATGAAGGCAATTTACGATCTCGACATGAGTTGTCATTAGTTCAATTATTAATATATTTGTATAAATATTTACTCAAAATTATGCTTGAAGATATGGTGACGCAGAAAATCAAGTCAGAATTGGAATAAACAAGACCATAACGGTGTATCGTAAAAATCGCAAGTTCCGTAAAAAATGCAAGCACGCATGTGCAAATATTTAAAGCACTTCCTGTGTAAAAATTGGAAGTTTCACTTTCACGAACCGTTTCCGTTATATTAACAATTGATAGGAAAATATACTTTTAACCAACATTTGAGCAAATAACTCAAGATAAATTCCCGAATGTTTAATAACTTGAGGACAAAATTTTGAAAAATTGTGGTTTTATATGTAATTTATAGGAAAATTTCTAAGCGGGAACTCATTTATGTCAGGGATCATATAAATACTATCCTGTTTATGTGTACTGACTATAGATGTAATTTAAAAGAATTGTAGATTATCAGGGCTTTTATAAACATGAATAAAATACTGTTGATAGCTATGTCTTATAGTGGTCAAAATAGAATTTAATATGATTGTACTGTAGTTGTTTACTTGACCAAAATAAGGCAAGTACAGCTATTATTTCACACATAAATTGATTAATGGTAATTAAATTATCAGACACAGAAATAAAAATATATCAAGTGATATCAATAGGATAAACTTAAAAAAACATTTTTTCCTTTCCCCATCTCTGCCTGTACCCAAGAAAGGATCATGTACACTATGTGACAAGTATCCAGTTGAATGTAGTACATGTGTACTCTTCACAATTAAGAAATTGTATGTAAAACATTTCTGCCATCACAATTTGCTTAATGTCATCGTGTAAGCCACCTAGCATGCTGTTTTTGGCTTCTTTTGCATTTTGGGCATTGCATACATTTTCATGAACTTCAAGAGCCATGTAAAATGTAGCTTTTGACTCTAATACAGATTTCGTCACTTTTAAATATATCTCCTTCAAACTGTAGTTAGGGACTGGGCAAAATATATCAGGGGATTGACACCGGTTCAAAAGGACATGGGGACAAACACTTTTTTGGTTACTCTATTTCATTGGACATTTTAATTTTTCTCATTTTCATAACACATAGGACACCAACATTTTTTATTACCATATTTTTATAAATTTAACACACATTGTACCTTACTGTCTATGAAACATTAACACTATTGGAATTACTGTATTTTTGTCGTATATTAAAAGTTTTTTTCTTACATTTGCAATGATTCAATTAACTTGGCAACTTGTATGGTATAAGTACATAATATAAGCAAGTTTTTTTTTTCAGTTTATATCAAAAACCATAGAACTTTCAAAATCGAAGAACAGTTTTAATACTTGACAGACTTCATGCATGAAATGCCTTAAATTGCTCAGTTTTGTCAAAACAAGAAGGATAATTATTTTCAATTCTTTTATCTAAACTGTAGGACATATTGTATATCCTAAATACAATACAATTGCAAATTTTTCCAAATTTTATCAAATTTGCTTATAAAATGTTTTCTTTATGGCAAAAAGTATACCTTACTCTCTATGAAACATTAACACTATTGAAATTCCTGTATTCTTACCATATATTAAATTTTTTTCCCCACATTTCAATAATTCAATAAACACAATATCTTGTATGGTATAAGTGCATAATATAAGCAAGGTTTTCAACAAATTATATGAGTAACCATAGAAATTTCTAAATATTAGAACAAATTTAATACTTGACAGATTACATATCTTATCCCGACAAAATTGCAAGTCTCCTCTTGAGTCACTAAATTTCTAGGATGGACATGAAATGCTTCAGAAATTAATTAAAATACCTCACTATGTATTAATAAAGGGAAGTAGTATACTTCTCAACATATTTTGGTCATTTATTGTTCAAAAATACTCCAAATCCCATCTGAGTTACAAATCTTAGGCCGTAAAAATTGCAAGTCTTTCCTTGGGTCTCAAAATACTTACATGTATGGACATAAAAAACATCAGAAATTAATTATTATACCTCACTATATATTAATAAAGGGAAATAATATACTTCTCAACATATTTTGGTCATTTATTGTCCAAAAATATTCCAAATCCCATCCGAGTTAAAAATCTTAGGCCGTAAAAATTGCAAGTCTCTCCATGGGTCTCAAAATACCTAGATGTATGGACTTAAAAAGCTTCAAAAATTAATTATTATACCTCACTATGTATTAATAAAGGGAAATAATATACTTCTTAACATATTTTGGTCATTTATTGTCCAAAAATATTTCAAATCCCATCAGAGTTCCAAATCTTAGGCCGTAAAAATTGCAAGTCTCCTCTTGAGTCACTAAATTTCTAGGTGTATGGACATGAAATGCTTCAGAAATAAATTAGTATAGGTTACTATATATTAATAAAGGGAAATAATATACTTCTCAACATATTTTGGTCATTTATTGTCCAAAAATATTCCAAATCCCATCAGAGTTCCAAATCTTAGGCCGTAAAAATTGCAAGTCTCCTCTTGAGTCACTAAATTTCTAGGTGTATGGACATGAAATGCTTCAGAAATAAATTAGTATAGGTTACTATATATTAATAAAGGAAAATAATATACTTCTCAACATATTTTGGTCATTTATTGTTCAAAAATATTCCAAATCCCATCCGAGTTAAAAATCTTAGGCCGTAAAAATTGCAAGTCTCTCCATGGGTCTCAAAAAACCTAGATGTATGGACTTAAAAAGCTTCAAAAATTAATTATTATACCTCACTATGTATTAATAAAGGAAAGTAGTATACTTCTCAACATATTTTGGTCATTTATTGTTCAAAAATACTCCAAATCCCATCTGAGTTACAAATCTTAGGCCGTAAAAATTGCAAGTCTTTCCTTGGGTCTCAAAATACTTTCATGTATGGACATAAAAAACCTCAAAAATTAATTATTATACCTCACTATATATTAATAAAGGGAAATAATATACTTCTCAACATATTTTGGTCATTTATTGTCCAAAAATATTCCAAATCCCACCAGAGTTCCAAATCTTAGGCCGTAAAAATTGCAAGTCTCTCCTTGGGTCTCAAAATACCTAAATGTATGGACTTAAAAAGCTTCAGAAATTAATTATTATACCTCACTATGTTTTAATAAAGGGAAATAATATACTTCTCAACATATTTTGGTCATTTATTGTTCAAAAATACTCCAAATCCCATCTGACTTACAAATCTTAGGCCGTAAAAATTGCAAGTCTTTCCTTGGGTCTCAAAATACTTACATGTATGGACATAAAAAACATCAGAATTAATTATTATACCTCACTATATATTAATAAAGGGAAATAATATACTTCTTAACATATTTTGGTCATTTATTGTCCAAAAATATTCCAAATCCCATCAGAGTTCCAAATCTTAGGCCGTAAAAATTGCAAGTCTCCTCTTGAGTCACTAAATTTCTAGGTGTATGGACATGAAATGCTTCAGAAATAAATAAGTATAGGTTACAATATATTAATAAAGGGGAATTATATACTTCTCAACATATTTTGGTCATTTATTGTTCAAAAATATTCCAAATCCCATCAGAGTTCCAAATCTTAGGCCGTAAAAATTGCAAGTCTCGTCTTGAGTGACTAAGTTTCTAGGTGTATGGACGTGAAATGCTTCAGAAATTAATTATTATACCTCACATATGTATTAATAAAGGGAATTAGTATACTTCTCAACATATTTTGGTCATTTATTATTAAAAAATATTCCAAATCCCATCCAAGTTAAAAATCTTAGGCCGTAAAAATTGCAAGTCTCTTCTTGGGTATATAATTGGATGAAAAATGACCAAAATATGTTGAGAAGTATATGAATTACCTTCATTAATACATTGTCAGGTATAATGATGAATTTCTGAAACATTTCATGTCCAAACATGTTGATATTTTGAAAATCAAAGGGAGACTTGCATTTTTTATGGCCTAAGAATTTTGACTCAGGTGGAATTTGGTATATATTTGGATGATAAATGACCAAAATATGTTGAGAAGTATATGAATTCCCTTTTTTAATACATAGTTGTGTATAATAATGAATATCTGAAACATTTCATGTCCAAACATGTTGATATTTTGAAACCCAGAGGAGACTTGCATTTTTACGGCCTAAGAATTGTAACTCTGGTGGAATTTGGTATAATTTTGAATGATAATTGACCAAAATATGTTTAGAAGTATATAAATTCCCTTTATTAATACATAGCAGGGTTTAATGATGAATTTCTGAAACATTTCATCTCCAAACATGTTGATATTTTGAAAATCAAGGGGAGACTTGCATTTTTTATGGCCTAAGAATTTTGATTCTGGTGGAATTTGGTATATATCTGGATGATAATTGACCAAAAATGTTGAGAAGTATATGAATTCCCTTTATTAATACATAATCAGGTCTAATGATGAATTTCTGAAACATTTCATGTCCAAACATGTTGATATTTTGAAACTGAAAGGGAGACTTGCATTTTTTACGGCCTAAGAATTTTGATTCTAATGGAATTTGGTATATATTTGGATGATAAATGACCAAAATATGTTGAGGAGTATATAAATTCCCTTATTAATACAGAGTCGGGTATAATGATGAATTTCTGAAACCTTTCATCTCCAAACATGTTGATATTTTGAAAATCAAGGGGAGACTTGCATTTTTTACAGCCTAAGAATTTTGATTCTAATGGAATTTGGTATAATTTTGAATGATAAATGACCAAAATATGTTTAGAAGTATATAAATTCCCTTTATTAATACATAGCAGGGTTTAATGATGAATTTCTGAAACATTTCATCTCCAAACATGTTGATATTTTGAAAATCAAGGGGAGACTTGCATTTTTTATGGCCTAAGAATTTTGATTCTGGTGGAATTTGGTATATATCTGGATGATAATTGACCAAAAATGTTGAGAAGTATATGAATTCCCTTTATTAATACATAATCAGGTCTAATGATGAATTTCTGAAACATTTCATGTCCAAACATGTTGATATTTTGAAACTGAAAGGGAGACTTGCATTTTTTACGGCCTAAGAATTTTGATTCTAATGGAATTTGGTATATATTTGGATGATAAATGACCAAAATATGTTGAGGAGTATATAAATTCCCTTATTAATACAGAGTCGGGTATAATGATGAATTTCTGAAACCTTTCATCTCCAAACATGTTGATATTTTGAAAATCAAGGGGAGACTTGCATTTTTTACAGCCTAAGAATTTTGATTCTGGTGGAATTTGGTATAATTTTGAATGATAATTGACCAAAATATGTTGAGAAGTATCTAAATTCCCTTATTAATACCTAGTTGGGTTTAATGATGAATTTCTGAAACATTTCATCTCCAAACATGTTGATATTTTGAAAATCAAGGGGAGACTTGCATTTTTTATGGCCTAAGAATTTTGATTCTGGTGGAATTTGGTATATATCTGGATGATAATTGACCAAAATATGTTGAGAAGTATGTAATTTCCCTTTATTAATACAGAGTCGAGTTTAATAATGAATTGCTGAAACATTTCATATTCAAACATCTTGACATTTTGAAACACAAGAGGAAACTTGCATTTATTATGGCCTCATTTGACTCTGATGGGATTATGGTATATTTTTGGATGATGCTTGACCAAAACATATCGAGAAGTATATTAATTTCCTTTATAAATACAGGTACATAGTGTGGTATAATAATTAATTTCTGATGCATTTCATGTCTATACACATATATATTTTGAAACCCAGGGAGAGACTTGGAATTTTTACTGTTTAAGACAAGTAAATCTGATGGAATTTGGTATATTTTTGGACAATATTTGACCAAAGTTTGTCAAGAATTATATAAATTTCTTTTATTAATACCAAATTTGGTATAATAATGAATTTCTGAAGCATTAAGTGGTCATACACATTGATATTTTGAAAGCCATAAGGAGAGCAATAGGGAGACTTGCAATTTTTAAGGGCTAAGATTTGTGACTCTAATGGAATTTGGTAAATTTTTGGACAATAAATGACCAAAATATGTCGAGAAGTATTTTATTTCCCTTTATTAATACATAGTGTGGTATAATAATTACTTTTTGTAGTATTTCATGCCTTTTAGGCCTTTTACTGTATGTTGCTGAGCAATTCAGTATTGCATTTTCATTGTAGCTTTGAGCAAGTTATTATTTTTCTTCTTCTAGATTTATTCACGACTTTTCATAGAATGTTATAAATCTAGACCTATTTTAATTCTACCATATTCCATACACCTGTTAATTTACGACTTGGCTTATCTTTAATTTTGCAGATCCCTCGGACAGCGCCAACAGTCCCCCCTCCCCCCAAAACAAAACAAAAATTTAAAAAAATCGTGGAATTTGAGCTGTTTATCACAAATTTGTAGGCTTCTGACTTCCAATCTTATATCGAAAACGGATTGTGGCAGCTTTAAAAAAAAACCAAGAAAACAACGCCGCGATCCTGAGCGCCGATATTTTTTGTTTTTCAAAGCTGCCACAAGCATTTATTTCATTCATTCATAAGTTAAGTAAGTACTAATTCATTCAATATTGTGTAAACTGTTTGTAGTCCATTGTATATATGTTAAAATTAACAGAATAGTTTGTGTTTCTAACTAGCTTGTGAATTTTACGACGACTTGCGAAATTTACAGTAAACAGCGTAAAATTTGAAAGACAAACCAGAAACCGGAAACGGAACTACCATTTTTTACGGACTTGTAAATTTTACGCTACAACGGGCGTTGAATATCAAAAGTGTGATACTAGTAGATGGATTGAACATTTTAACACATAAACAGAACACGGAATATTGAGTCTTTCACCCATTTTTACCTGCGTTGCCGGGGTCTCGGTGGCCGAGTGGTCTAGGTAGTTCGTCATGACTACTAATGATCACTAGCCTGTCAACGCTGAGGTCGTGAGTTCGAATCTCACCTGTGGCGGGGTGTGTTCGACGCCGATCTTAATTGACAAGGATTGCCAATTTTCCTACAGAAGGTCGGTGGTTCTCTCTGGGTACTCCGGCTTCCTCACCAATAAAAACTGGCCGCCGGGAAATAGCCAAATGTGCTGAAAACGGCGTAAAACCCTAAATAAACAAACAAACAACGGCGAAAGCAGGTATAGTTACCACTTGACTCCGTCCGCCTGTCCGTTCGCCTGAAAGACCTTGGGTAACTTTCATCAAAATTTTCTTGGCTTCTACAGAAGGGAAAGATTTTATATTTTGTCTGCAGCTTTATAATGTTAAGCAATTTTTTTATCTGCAGTGCATCAACTTCTTGTTTGATGATTGTTAAAAATTCAACAATACTCAAAACACTATAAAAATTTTTGTGAAAGTTTCTTGGCTTCAATAGAAGGGAATGATTTTATATTTTGTCTGCAGCTTGATAATGTTGAGTTGTAAACAATTTTGGGATCTTTCAGGAAGCCACATCCTGTTTGCCTATAGTTTAAAACTCAACAACTCTCAAACACTAAATAAAAATCGTGAAAGTTTTCTTGGCTCTTCAAAAGGGATTGACTTTATATTTTGTCTGGTGCTTTATAATATTGACTTGTAGCATGTAAGCAATTTTTGGATCTGTCGCGCAGCCACATCCTGTATGCCAATAGTTGGAAATTCAACAATACTCAAAACACTAGAAAATTTGTTTGAAAGTTTTCTTGGATTCTAAAGAAGGGAATGATTTTATAATGTGTATGCAGCTTGATAATGTTGAGTTGTATCGTGTAAGCTATTTTTTGATCTGTCGTGCTGCCGCATCATGTTTGCCGATCGATGAATTGCATGCTGCGACGCAGGTCCAGACACGGTCTTTGTGTTGTTAATCTAAAATTACAAAGATTGCTCTTTTATGAGATTTTAATTTGTTTTTACATTGCATAAGACCATTCGATTTTATTACCTATATGTTCAGGACAACTTCTTTTATATAGATTCATCATTTTGACATAATGGAAAAAATGTGTATGGTATGAGCATCAATTTACAGTGTCATTTCAAGCTATCTGATCATCTGGTTAATACCAATACACATGTAAATGATCAATCCAAATACATTTGTGTATATCAAGTACATGTATACAGGGTAGATTTATCACAACTGGACATACAAAGTCAATATATTTGTTGATTATTCAAGTGATGTATAAATTCGTTTACCTTTCCATTCTATATAGTGCACAATTTCTGAATTCAGCAAAGGAAAAGAAGTCTTTGCAGGCTACAAAGATAAGATTAAAATTGTTTTTGATACCATTTTCAATTTTGATGCACACAATTTGCACATTTCGCCAATTTTCGACTCATCAGTTGAGCTCAAGGCCTCAAATATTGGAAAAAAAAACAATAATCCAAAGAGTTGAAGAGCAAAGTAAATGCCAAAATGACGAAAAAGTGGTAAAGCCAAATCAATCTAAGGACAGATGCATGAGGGACATGCTCCTTAGTTTTTACAAACTTTACAATTTTGTAACGGTGAATTTTATGTATCAGTTTCGGGCTAGTATCGAAATACCACCTGTTGAGCTGAGGATACTCTGAGGGACTTGGAGTCCATCAGCAGTGGCATCGACTCAGTGGTAAAAATGAAATTGTTTGATATCAATTTTAATGGACAAGAAGTGCATTTTTCTTTGATTTATGACTCATCACTTGTGCTCAAGCCCTAAAATGTGAAAACCAAATCAACAATCCAAAAAGTTGAAGAGCAATTTCAAAAGCATTGCATCATAATTTCTTTCCCTTATTAATTTGTTAAATTCTAGATTGTCTTTTTAGTAAATGCATAGCACTATATACAAATATGACCTTCGTGTCGTGTATTGGCTTTTACTTATCTTTTTATTATGATCTTGAAAATGAAATCTTTCACAGGGCAGCATACAATCCCTATTGCAATTCAAAACATGTCTGAAAGTGAAAAGGAAGAATACTACAGAATATTAGAAGATGGCTGCGAAAAAAGATACTATGTAAAAATTTTCCTTGTTGGCAAGGAAGATTCCGGGAAGACGTCGCTAATGAAACGGCTGTTGCGTGAGGGATTCAGTGAGATACGTGAACCTACGGATGGTATAGATATTGTGAGGAGATGTAAAATTGCAGTTGATGGTGGAGAATGGATATTTCAAAAAGGTTTAAAACTTTATCAATGTGTTATAAATATTTTCTTCTCATAAATAGCATATAGTTAGCATTTTTTGTTTATCTTTCTAGCAAAATTAGCACTCTTTATATTAAGTAGTATTATCAAGTAAGACTTGTTTAATGGAAATATTTTAATACTTGTGTCCCATTTGACAAAAGAAAGGAAATAGAATTTAAAAACATGTGAATTCCAAAAATAATTTCCAACAAAACGAAAATGGAAAAGATGGATAGAAAATAATGAATATCAGCTGTGGTATGCTGTTAATAGTTTCAATTAAAAAAAAAATAGTATCGATTTTGATGGATTATAGATTCTTATGCATATCTTGACAAATTCATGTATAAGTCCTTAGTAAGGCTCTAGTCGAAAAGTGTGGAAACACAGTTTGAGCCATAGCAAATGACAAAATGCAAATCTAAATCCCAAAATTCTCCAATCATACCCTTAGCAGAAATAAGATGATATTTAACATTCACTGTAATAAACGTTTAAACAGTTAACGTAAATTGTAAAAAGTATGCATAACTGTTCTAATATTTTGGCTTTATCACTTCGAAATTTGATTTCCTGTTAAATGCTTAGTCTTGTTGTAATTTTGTTGTTTTTCCCCATATGTTTTGGCATTCAGTTAAACTGTCAAGTAATAAATACATGAACTAATTCCACAGAATGCCTGCTTTACATTTCAACACGTCCATGTATTCTGGACGATTTTATATTTTCAATGACTTTGTTCAAAATATGAATACTTGTAGAAAACAAATCAAAAGACATAAATGAAAGACTTGGAAGAGCTATTCAAGAGAAAAATATTTCTGAATACAAAACTCGTCTTGATGAAGACGAATCAAGCCAACAACATATAAAAGACAAGAAAGATATAAAAGAGAAAAATATTTCTGAATACCAGCCTCTTCTTGATGAAGACGAATTAAGCCAACAACATATAAAAGACAAGAAAGATATAAAGACTGACAAAGAAATACAAGAAACAAAAGAGAAAGAGCGTTCTACACCTTATACTGCTATATCTATAGAAATTAAAGGTAATTAAATGAATAGCTGGGACAGTGTAAATAAAATTGGCACAGACATATTTTTTGTAAATAACTATACAAAGTAACGATTTATTACTACCTACAGTACAGCTTTTTATTTACTCAACCAGACTTTGAAATAGTAAATTATTTTGTAAAATTTATCTAGCAATAAAAATATATATTTAGATTCATAAAGCCTTGGAATTTAATTATTTGACCAATTTATTTTTAGCATGATTTTTTGTCGTCTTATACTGTTACTACATATGACTTCATATTTCCATCATCAATTATGTAAGACTTCTTACAATAGATTTATAGCATTTATAATATGAATCAATATATTTTTTAACTTCCATTACTGAATTTTAAAATATTTCACTTTTACTGGATAGCTATAAATATACGTGTTTAACCAATTATATTTGCTTAGGGTATATATCAGAGTTTTTTAAACTTTTGACACAGACAAATATTATACTGTTGTATACAACTTAATTTATGTTTCTATGGTCAATACGTTTTTTCGAGACCTATCCATTCCGTCAATATTCCAGATGTTTCTTCCTCTGACGTCATGTTTACATAAGTTTAAAATTAAAAATTCAAGAATGTCACTGCCATGAATAACTCTACCCTTACATTACCTTAGAAATTGCAATTTTGGTAACTCAATGAATGATTAGAAAGTGAAATTCAATAAATATCAGACATTTCTTCCATCGACTATAGAAAGCAGGTTAAGATTTATACGACTAATCGCTCCTGAATTAAAAACCTATATGTTTTAACCAAAACAAAAAAGTCCAGATTTTATCTTTCTGATACTACTTTCCTGTAACAGTAGGTGAACTGCAAATGAATGTCGTAAAATACAGAAACATATTATTTTCAATATATTCTTATCTGGACATATAATTTCAAGGATTAAAGTATGTAGAAAAAAGTGAAAATATAAAGCAACGAAACATGGTGAAGTCGTAATTACAGAGAGAGAGAGAGGCAAATCACTAAATTTGTGATATCAATTTGGACCCCTTTAGGAATTAGGTTAACCAAGGCCAAAAAAATAAAGGTGCTGGGTTCTCAGACACCGCCGCATCCGAAAAAACCTCCCGCATCGGCGGTTTTTATTCTTAGTAAAATCCGGAATTTTTTCAAATCCGCTCCGGAAACGGTTGATACTTATTATTTCATACACGAACGCTTGTAGAAATAAATAATTATTATAGTGCTCTAACTTGTCCTAAACAAATGGAAGGGTTGGTCACCCTTGATGCCCTTTGAGTCTCAAAAATGTACCTTTTCTTTCAGAACATGTTTTTGTTGTCATTAATTGACCAAATTAAGTTCAAAGTTTAAGTATCTTTTGCTGTTACACAAAAAAATCTGCAGAGTTGCTCCCCTGTGATAATCAATTTTCTTTTCATTAATTGACCAAATTAAGTTCAAAGTTTAAGTATCTTTTGCTGTTACAGAAAAAAATCTGCAGAGTTGCTCCCCTTTGATAATCAATTTTCTTTTCAATTCTCTAAGTTCGTTCTGGCAACCGTTTTTGTCCTTATGATCAAATCCATCTCTGCTGTACTCGTAATGACGGAGAATGCACTGCGTGTCCGATGTCCTCGCACTCTGGAACTGTCATCAGGACAGCGCATTGACGATTTCGAAATTATGAAATCACGCCAAAAATGAGATCTCAGAAACGAGGCGTTTGGGTATCTGGCTGTATATATTGTATTGTGAAAAGGCTATAAATAATTGTTAATTACACGATAATAACTTAAGATAGGATATTCATTTAAGGTGAAAATGAATAAACAAAGAAAAAGGAAATATAGAAACAAATTATGTTTTACAGTATAACACAGATATACCGGTAATTACTTTATTCGAAATATAATTGATAAAAAGGGTAGAGAAATAGGATAAATACATGTATGTTTAAGTCAGAATATGACAAACCAAATAAAAATTAACCCCTAATAAATATGGTTTTCAGTTATCATGGTTGGTTTTGTTACAGTAGGTCCATATATCATGGTGCAATAATATTTTTTGATGGACTTCTTTTGTATCCCTCAGGTCAAATTTCATTGCAGGTCTTGGGCCAAATAAAATTGATTGTTTTAAATTCTATTCTCTTTTTAATTGAAGATAACGATTTAATTTAATTTTCGCTTTCTGATACATTTTTCCGTTTTCTTTTTGTTCTTTTTAAACCTGAAATTGAAAAAAGAAAACAATGTAAATTTGTGTATACTTTTGTCGAAATTAAAGCATAAGTACACAAAAGTAAACGTTTTAGATATCGACAAAAGAATACGGAAGCGAGATAATTTGTTTTGTTTCTTCATGGCACACATGTATAGGCTACTGGACTGATGATATCCTCGAGGACATAATTCACCAGCACAGATACCGGTCCAGTGCTATTAAATATCTGCAAAAAAAAATACCGAAGGGACACAATTTATTTTGTTTTTTCATGGCATACATTTGAAGGCTACTGGACTAATGATATCCTCGGGGACATAATCCACCAGCATGGAAAGTGTATTTGCTATTTCCCGCAAACACTTGGCTGTTTGAAAACTTGTATTTAATGGGACGAGAGCAATTAGTAAAATAAAAAGAAAAGAACCATTGGAAGAAACTTTGACATTCTATTTTATTGTCATAATTCTTCCTTAAATTGTAATTAAACAGTGAAAGGTGAACCTTACGAAAGCAAAGGTGTTTCGACTAATATATGACAGTATTCCGTTAGCAATTTAGTAAAACTATGGCACAATATAACTGCTAAAATCTTGGACACTTTCGTAAAATACACACTAACAATTTTGTAATTATTATCTAAATATTTTGTCATTTCAATTTTAAAAAGAGTATAAAATCGACTCAGGATACGATTGACGGAAATCTACTATTTTTACTGACATTACAACCCCATCCTCAGTCAAACCACGTGACTTTGGAATTTCGAAAAAGTCAATGAGTAGTTTGAACTCTTTAAATCAAAACAAATAATTTTCTTCCAAGATGTTCATCTGATTTTGTCTAATATTCTTATACACAATTATGCGTACTTTAGTATTATAATTTTAATGTAACTTTTTCTTTACTTTTTTATGGTCCATATTTTTACGTACCTGATATCCCCCTGAGGGAATACAAATTTGAATGTACATGTAAAAAAATATTTGCTTGTTTTTCTCTTATTTTATTGTTAGCTCACCTAACCCTATGGGAAGTTCATTTAAAAAATCTTCTTGTCTGAAAGTACTGGGCAAATTGCAACCAAAGTTAGCAGCAATGGTCCTTAAATTAAAAAAAAGTCATTCAAAAAAAGGACAAATATACCCAAGGAGCAAATAAAAAAAAAAGTAATCCACCAGACAGACAAACCCTGGTAGATAAATAAACAACCACAAGCACAACAAATAAACACAGAAAACTTAAAAACAATGAACAACACAAACTCTTATAAAAAGCAGAAGTGAACCCAGATGCTGCAGAAGGGTAAGCAGTTCCTGCTACGTATACGACACCCGTCGTGAAGTTCAACAAAGTCTATCCGTTGAAAGTCACAAACCGGCGGAGGCACATGATATGCCATGACAGTGGGAACAGGTCCAACATCATCTTAGTCATTGGAACTCTGTAATGGTCAATCAATTCGCGATGACGGCCGTAAAATTTCATACGTGATGACACCAACTTATCCCTGACAAAACCCTGGTAAAAAAATCTTTTTGTCTGAAATAACTTGGCCATTTGGAAGCAAACTTGACAGCAATGTCCTTAGATTGTCCTCTTTCACAATTGTGTGGAATGACCTGGACTGTCAACCGTGTTCTCTGCCACAGCCGAACATAGTTTAACATTGGACCCTTACTGTCAATCGTGATGTCTGCCACAGCAGAACATAGTTTGACATTGGACCCTTACTGTCAATCGTGATGTCTGCCACAGCAGAATATAGTTTAACATTGGACCCTATGGAAAATGCATTAAAAAATCTTCTTACCTGAAACTACCGAGAGGTTGGAACCAAGCTTAGCAGCAATGGTCCATAGATGGTCCTCTTTCATGTCTTTCAGAATTGTGTCCGTTGACCCAAACTATCAACCAAGATGGCCACCACAGCCGAACTTTTAACCCTGTGGGAACTGGTCGCTATATGTAATATGCAATGTCGGTGAGCGGTACATGCTCCTGTGAGCCTCTGGTTTGTTTCTTTTTATTGTATCATGGCTTTGAGGTTTGGTTTTCTGTAGATATATAGTTAATAATTATTTCCTTTTTATCTCACCTGTCCTAAAAGGACATGTGAGCTTTGAGCATGCCTTGGCATCCGTCGTCCGTCCGTCTGTAAACTTTTACATTTTTATCTTCTCCTCTGAAACTCCTGGACCTATTGAACTGAAACTTTTAGCAACATTAGCATTTACATGTTCTGATTGGTCCAAATTTAAAACCTCTTCTTCTCTGAAACCGTAATGACAAATGAACTGATTTTTGGTATGGAGCATCTATGGACGGTCCTTTACAAAATTTGCATAAATCATCCCGGTGTGTGAAACAAAATGGCCGTCATGAGCATTTACATGTTCTGATTAGTCAAAATTTAAAACTTCTTCTCTGAAACCGTAAAGCCAAATGTACTGATTTTTGGTATGGAACATCTATGGAAGGTCCTTTACAAAATTTGCATAAATCTGCTTGGTCTGTGAAACAAAATGGCTGCCATGAGCATTTACATGGTTTGATTAGTCGAAATTTAAAACTTCTTCTCTGAAACCGTAAAGCCAAATGTACTGATTTTTGGTATGGAGCATCTATGGAAGGTCCTGTACCAAGTTTGCATTACACATCCCGGTCTGTGAAACAAAATGGCCGTAATGAGCATTTACTGTTCTGTTTGGTTGAAATTTAAAACTTCACCTCTGAACCGACCGCCTCGGTGGTCTCATAGTAGCGTGCTCGCCCAGAGTGCGGAAGGTATCATTAAAAATCTGACTTAGTGTGTCGGTATAGTACAAAGCAGGGATCATATTCATTATCATATCAACATGTTCTTGTCCTGATATGCACCTGGTTGCCACTTGACGTTAAACAATAATTCATCCATCCATCCTCTAAAACGGTAAAGCCAAATGAACTGACTTTTGGTATGGAGCATCTATGGAAGGTCCTTTATAAAATTTGCATAAATCTTCTTGGTTCGTGAAAAACAAAATTTGCTGCCATGAGCATTTACTTGTTCTGATTGGTCGAAATTTAAAACTTCTTCTCTGAAACCGTAAAGCCAAATGAACTGATATTTGGTATGGAGCATCTATGGAAGGTCCTTTACCAAGTTTGCATAACTCATCCTGGTCCGTGAAACAAAATGGCCAGGTGACCAAACATGGCTCAGCCCACTGAGCCTCTTGTTTTCAAAACGACAAATACTTTTTTCAAACTTCGAAGTTAACCTATTTGAAATGTCAATCTCCCACTTTCAAGTTTCTACATCATTAGGTCTCATGATTATGTTTGATTGTTTAAATGTCTTCAATATTTTTATGCCCCGTCTACAAATGTGGATGGGGCTTATAGATTTACCCTTGTCCGTCCGTATGTCCGAACTATGTGGTTAAGTTTTGCGTTTAGGTTCATTTCTTTGGAACTAAGCAGTGTTACGATGAAAGGTTATCCGTTGATGTGCCTTGGGTGGTACTGAGCAATCATACAATAAGTTGGTCATTATGAGATACATTTTATGCTTGAGCGACTCTGGTCAAGTTTTGTGTTTAGGTTCATTTCTTTGGAACTAAGCATAGTGTATCAATGAAACTTCATCAGTGGGTGTGCCTTGGGTAGAACTAATCAGTCATACGATAATTGGGTCATTATGACCTACATTTTATGCTTGAGCGACTCTGGTTAAGTTTTACGTTTATCTTCATTTTTTGGAACAGCATAGTGTATCAATTAAAATTCACCAGTGGATAATTTTTGTCCAGGGAATGGTGAATGCGAAGTTGTATAAATCTGGCAGAGATTTGAAAAATCAATAAAGCAGAGGTTATGACATGGATGGGCGTGTAACACACCAAACCACACTCACACGATTCACACGTTGCACGTACATGATTCACATGTTACGCGCACACGATTCGCACGATACATGCACACGATTCGCACGTTATACGCAAACCACACGATGCATGTTACACGATTCTCAATTTTCAATCGTGCAATTTCTAAAATTGTGTTTGTAAAATACGAACTGAATACAACGAACAAATTATTAAAATGAAAATGCGGTCCACGTTAATCTTCTTCATAAATACAAAATATTTATTTGCATTTACTATTTTTTTAAATTGGAAATTTTTCATTAAACTTTAGAACAGAACTGTAAAATGATTTTTTGAATTTATTGAATATATATATATATATACCTTTTCGTGTAATTTTTACCTAATTAGCTATGGCATATTAAATAAAATTGATAGGATAATAATAAAGTTTTGATCCACGAACGACTACTTTGTAAAGTGCTAAAACAACGTGTTATCAGACAAGGGATTAAGAGGTCCTCTGCAGGGAAAAATGCTTATTTGCCAATACATCTACCTCAGATATACAATGTTTAATGGTTTAATTATCAGTTAAATTGCCGAATATAGTTTAACATAGGACCGAATCGGAAAGTTACTTAAAGACCTTGTCTGAAACTATTGGGTCAATTAGAATAAAACCTGGTAGCAATGGACCTTTTGGAATTGTATCCGATGACGCCACCCGCCATCCCAATTCGTCGCCAGAACCGAACATAGTTTAACATAGGACCCTATTGGAAGTTTCTTCAATACATTCTTGTTTGAACCAACTGAGCCAATGAGGAATCAGAGTGAGTTATCTTTTCCTAACCAATGTAGGTAAGGGAGATAATTAAATTGTCTTCCATTTGTCCTTTTATCTCCCTTACCTACATTGGTTAGGAAAATATAACTCACTCTGGTTTCTAATTGGAACAAAACTTGGCAGCAGTGGTCCTAAGTGGTTCTCTTTCAGAAATATACCTGACCCCGCTGGCTATCCCAGATGGCCACCATACCCGAACATAGTTTAACATAGGACACCCATGCGAAAGCTTAAACGTCTTCTTATCTGAAACCACTGAGCCAATTGAAACAAAACTGCCAGAGCCAAACATATTTTAATCTTTAATTAAAGATCTTCTTGTCTGATACTAGTGGGCCAATTGGAACAACATGTGGCAACAATGATCCTTAGGTGGTTCTCCTTCAGACTTGTATCCGATAACCCGCCCACCATCCATACTGGCCGCCAGAGCCCAGCATAGTTTAATGTAGGACCCATGTGAAATTTTCTTAAAGATCCTCTTTTCTGAAACCATTTGGCCGATTTGAACAAAACTTGGCAGCAATGGGTCTTAGATGGACCTCTTTCAGCATTGTATTCGATGACCCTGCTGGCCATCATCAAATATGGCCGCCAGAACTGAACATAATTTAACAAAGGACACTGTGAAAAATTTGTCTGAAACTGTTCGGTCAATTGGAACAAAACTTGGCAGCTATGGTCCTTAGTTGGTCGTTTATCAGAAGTATATCCAATGAGAAGGCCTGCCATCTAAGACAGCCATCAGAGCCGAGCATAGCTTAACATTGGAATATATTGGTAATTCACTTAAAGATCCACTGAGCCTACTGGAACAAACTTTGGCTGCAATATCCCTTTAACTTGGTCCTTTTTCAGAATTATATCTGAAGATCCTGCCATCATCCAAGATGGCCACCACAATCAAACATATTTAGAAAATAGGACCTTCTGGGGAAATTCAGTGAAAGATCTTCTAGTTTGAAACCAGTGAACAATTTGGCAAAAACAGTAAGCCAATTAAAACTTGACAGCAATTTTCCGGTCTGCCAGTCAAGTTGGACATAGTCAAACAATTTATTTTGTAAATGAACACAGGTGAGCCTCTAGTATTACTTTGTTAACCATGAAACTTTAAATGATTTCATATAACTTTTTTGCACGTCCCCAAAGAATTTTAAACAATAGTATTCTAATCATGTATACTTTTAGAGAACAAGGGAACAGATATGAGTGGAATCCCGGGTATAGCTACACAAGAGAAGATGATTCCTAAGGGCCAGCCTGATGAGTTGAAAGAATCATACCAACCAAATGTCGCCAGCAATAAACAGTCAGATCAAGGTTTGGCGAAGATAAAACCTTCACAATCTGACCTACAAGAAAAAGAACTGGAAAATAATCTAACTTCCAATAAGCCTAAGAGTGTAATAGTCCCAAAAAAGAAAACTGCTGATTGTATTTTCCTGGATTTTGCAGGGCACAAGGAATATTATGTTACTCATCAAACATTTTTAACCGCAAATGCAATATATCTTATCACATCTAGTCTGAGGATGATAATTACTGGAGAAGATATGCCAGACGAAGGTAGGTATATTTCTTTAATATCTATATCTAGCTGTAATAAATGAATAGAATAATAGATTACTAGCAGAAATATCTCTTACAAACATTTAAAAGTTAAAATTACTAAAATAGGGATTAAAATCGACATTTTACCAGTTTGGTCATTAATCAGTTTTACAATACACATATAAATATTTTTACATTCAGTGTCGGAAAATGAGAGAATTCTGTCAGTTTACTGGAGACATATATGATTTTAATGCTTTAACCCTTTATCGGGTGTTTGGTTTTAAGCGGAAAACGAGAAAATAGTGTCATACAACTGAACATGCTGAAAATTTTTCAGTTTTAAAGTTAAAATAACAGGTTGTATACTAAATGAAAGCAACATATACAATATTCAATTTTCAAAAGTTGCCACTTGATTGCATTAGCAACAGTTGCTATGGTATCGTTTAAACTTATTTCAGGACTTGATTTTTGATAATGTTTTCAACGATATTTAAATGCGTTGCGAGATAATCTTTATTTGTTATCATACCCTCCCCCCCCCTAAACAAAGTTTGGGGGTTATATAGGAATCAGCCTGTCCATCTGTCTGTATGTCTGTCTGTCCAGAATTTTTTTGTACCCGCAGTTTCTCAAACATGCCTTATCAGAGATTAATGAAACTTTGCATAGTGTCAGATCCTAGTACGTAGATGTGCGCATGCGAAGTATGGTCCAATTCTTTTTTCCATAATTTTATACCCTTTTGAACTTAGAAATTCTGTCTAACCCCAATTTGTTTTTGTACCCGCAGTTTCTCAAACATGCCTTATCAGAGGTTAATTAAACTTTGCATACTGTTAGATCCTAGTACGTAGATGTGCGCATGCGAAGCATATGTCCAGGTCCAATACTTTTCCCCATAATTTATACCAATTGTTCCCTCAGTTATACCCAGTTGGACTTACAAATTGTGAGACAATAATGCACCATGATAAGGATGCCCTAGTCCATTAAATTAACAGCAGCAGGGGGTATAAGTTCTATTTGAAAATAGGGTTAGTTTGTAGACAATTATTTTGCCCCAAACTGAACCTTACCAAATAGGTGGACATTTAAAGAGAAATTGTGTGAATTTTTTTTATTTTTTCTATGTTAATTTGCCAAAAATTATTTAACATGTTTTTCTAAAATACTAAAACTTTTGATGTCAAATACCATCCCAATGGTAATCATGAATCAGACTCCCATAATCTCTCGCTGAAAAATTGCCTATTTTTCCTTGGCAACCAATGGCATTCCCTAGCAACTGTCCATATAAATTCCTCCACACGTATATTCCAAGTATTTATTGACTTCGTTCCCTCCAACTGATGAAATATTGAAGATGTTAAACATTCATATGTAAAAAGCATGTCTACTAAGTTGAAACTGTATGTGTAACTTTTCTTTTTGTATCTAGATACATGTAGCCATGGCAATTTGTTTGTATATGAAATTCCTTTTAGTTTTTAGAAAAATTCTTAAAATGAAAGCTTCAATATCATATTCCACCCTAAACTCATTTACCAAATCAAACAGAACACAATTCCTACAGACTTTTGTAAACAGTCAAATATCTTTGCTTAGCAACCAAATTCATTCCCTAGACACCAAGGATGTAATGGTGTCTTCTGTTACAATATGCAAATTTATATTGTCTTCGAGTGCGATGCAAGGAAATCTTTAGTTAGATTATGTGAATCATCCAACATGTTCAAAGCATTATTTACAAACTGAGTGGGATATCTGACAAATAAATCACATTTTAGGTCCATTTAGTTGTACTGTTCACTATATTATGGTGACTATTTTTGGTTTTCAAAAATGTTGCTCAACAGCATAACTGGTGAAAGTTAATACATAAATGTGTGTTGTACACACGGAATAAAGGTATCCAAAATTATTTTTCCACAGCAGAGGATAAGCCGTCACAAAGTAAGTAATCCTCGCCGTATTCAGTTCTTGTAATATTTGGTATTTTATAAACTGGTAATGTACTTAAATATGCTTCTTCCATTTTCATCAGATGTTTTGCTTTCGATGTCACTTCTAGAGTAGCAATTTTTTTGTTTATCAAAGAAAAGTAATGATGAACATATTGGTTTGTTCAATTTGAATTGGATACGATGCAATTTTAACTAATCTGTTGCCTTTCTATTTCTTGAGTCAATCCTGTTGTTTCTTTAATTTTGTCTTTTTCTTTAAACTATACGGTTCTACAAACTTAAATAAGCAAGAATACAACAAATGTAAAGAAAGGTTGGTAATATTTAATTCAGAATATTTCTTGGAAATATCCAGTCTTTTTTTAATGTTGCCTGTCGTCTTAGATTATGATGAATCAATTGTAAGCCATATGACATATGAGGTGTCTGATTCAAGTTCCAACATCATTGTCATTTAAAAGTATCAGTTTCGAATATGCATTTGAATGAAAACAGCATAAATTTTGGAGGTTCTCTTATTCATACAATTTCAATAAGTCTTAGAGCTATTCTGAATAGAAAAAAAAACAACAGAAACTGAATTAAATTTTACAAAAGTATATTTCTACCATGAATGAAAACCACTACTGCTGTTTAAATATCATCTCATTATGGTAGTTAAGACATAATATGTAATGTTTAATTTTATAGGTCATAATACATTTTGCAGTTTAAAATCCAAAGTGATAAATTCATTGTTTTCTTATACTCTAACAAAATAATCATTGCTGGTACATTCATCTTCCTACATTTTATATGCATATGTAATAAAATTTAATAAAAAAGTACCCAAGGCATCATATACCTCCCTTCCATTTACTGGACACCCATACAAACAAAAATACATAGCAGATTCTCCCAAATGCACTACTAAACACCTTTCAAAACCCCTTACTACTTTACTTCAGCAATTAAGGATGGTATGAAGAGCCACTGTGATAAGGCCTACTCAACTAGTGGTATGAATCCGATGTGGATTCTAAACAATTCTAAAGCTTTACAGGAATATCTCTCTTCTAGTGATCTAACCTATTGTAATAGCTTAAACACTTTTTAATTAAAATCTGTTCTTGTGAGCTAATCCATATTGTTTCTACACTGAACATGAGACTGATGTTGCTGGAATTTTTCATCGACAACATCTTTGTTGAGTTTGGAGAACACGTTTTTCAGCAAACGATCGGCATCCCAATGGGACAAACCATATGCCGCTTTTGGCTTTCCTGTTTTTGATTTAGTATACAGGGGATAATGAATCGGAAAGAAGAGAATCTATTTTGTGTAGCCCAGTCTCTTAATTTCAGTTTCTGCTATATAGATAATGTTTTGTCACTTAATACTTCTTACTTTAAGGATTACTACATGTCATCTATTCCAGTGAACTTGAAATTAAAGAGCCTACAGATACACCAATTTCTGCTTCATATGTAGATTTGTACTTGTACATACATGATAATGGCCGGTTTAAATCAAAACTTTATGATAAATGTGATCATTTAATTTTACGATTGGGAACTTCCCCTTTCATAGGTTTCCCGCCTGTGGTGTGTACATTTCACAGTCGATATATTACTGCCGCGCAGGGCGAGATTGCTGTCAAATAACTTCTAAGACAGGGTTATGTTCTGTCTATCTTAATTACATAACTTGAAAAGATTTACGGCCATACTCATGAAATTATTGGCCGATACGAAGTTTCTCCAGTATGAGACTAGGTATCTTCAGTTAATGGGACTTGACACCCCACCAGACTTGACATTTTACTGGAATGTAACGGGTGATGTTTACAGAGCAGGACATGCTTATACTTCCAGAGCACCTGATGTCACATAATGGTTTTTTGTTGGGTTCATATTGCCATTTCTTTAGTTTTGTCTCGTCTTGCTTTACAATTCTTTGGTTTGCTCTTTTAGGTGTATGTGTTTTAGTGTTTGTCAGTTAATTAGTTCGAACTTGCAATGTGACGTGTGTCGTTAACGGGGCAGGACATGCTTCCAGAGCACCTGATGTCATTTCTGTTTTTCGCTCACCTGTCCTAAAAGGACATGTGAGCTTTTAGCATCATTTGGCGTCCGTTGTCTGTCCATCGTTCGTCCGTCTGTAAACTTTTACATTTTCATCTTCTCCTCTGAAACCCTTAGACCTATTGAATTGAAACTTGGCCTGAGGCTTCTATGGAAGGTCCTTGACAAAGTTTGCATAAATTATCCCGGTCCGTCAAACAAAATGGCCACCATTAGCATTTACATTTTCTTATTGGTCCAAATCTAAAACTTGATTGGTCTAAATTAAAAACTGCTTCTTCTCTGAAACCTAAAGCCAAATGAACTGATTTTTGGTATGGAGCATCTAGTGAAGGTCCTTTACAAAATTTGCATAAATCATCCCGGTCGGTGAAACAAAATGGCCTCCATTAGCATTTTCATTTTCTTATTGGTCCAAATCTAAAACTTCCTTCTCCTCTGAATCCGTAAAGCCAAATTAACTGATTTTTGTTATGGAGCATCTATGGAGGGTCCTTTACAAAGTTTGCATAAATCATCATGTTCCGTGAAACAAAATGGCCGCCATTTACACGTTCTGATTGTTCGAAATTTAAAACTTCTCCTCTGAAACCGTAAAGCCAAATGAACTGATTTTTGGTATGGAGCATCTATGGATGGTCCTTTACATAGTTTGCATGAATCTTCCCGGTCGTGACACAAAATGGCCAGGTGAGCAATACAGGTTCAGCCCACTGAGCCGCTTGTTTTCTTGGAGTTCACATTGCTAGTGCTTTAGTTTCTGTTCTGTCTTGTTCTAGTTTTGTTTAGTTTATTAAACGTTTTTTTTTATAAAACATCAAGTTTCACTGTTTTTATAAACAGAACAAGCAGACCAGTAGAGAAAGTTTTGTAATTTATGCTAACATGTATATCATGATTAATAAAGTGAATTATTTTGACTGTATGTTTGTTTATTCCACATTGGATAGAGGTATAGGGGGAGGGCTGAGATCTCACAAAACATGTTTAACCCCACCACATTTTTTTGCACCTGTCCCAAGTCAGGAACCTCTAGCCTTTGTTGCTATGGAATCTTCGAAAAGCATGGCGAAAATAGAATGGGAATTTCAAGACCAATAGGCGACAGGAGAACGACAAATCACACTTGGGTTATCTAATTTCTCTACTGTTTTTTTTTTAGATTTGCAAAGGGAGAGATACTCCTTTAAACTAGTAATACATACATGTACTGTCATACAAATTGTGATAAATAAATGACTTGCTCAGTCAATTTGGAGACACTTTGATTAAAACACTTTTCATAAAAATGCATCTTCTTTTCACATTTAAAGGGAAGGGTTCTTTTTCATAAAAGTTACAATGTATGACCCCAGGAAAATTGCCTTATTTCCAAATTCTGAAAAGTCTGGAAGAAAACCCTGATAATCCCTCATCAGAGAGTCCATCCCATTTATTAGGAGTACATTTCAAATTCATTTCAAATAATGTTGTAGAAATGTTAGTTTTCAATTAATAAAAAAGGGCACGGTAGCGAATTTCTTAGTCAATGTACAAAATTTAAAATAGTTTTTGCTTGGTATTGTAATGCCATTTTGAATGGTCTCGGAGGTGACTGAAGACATTAAAACGAGACTTGGCACAAAAATAGAGCATCATACCGGTACATAAATTTGCAGGTAGATTTTAAAATTTTCAAAATGGCCACCATTAAATATAAAAAAAATTCTAAATATATAGAAAATAATTCTGTACAGCTCCAAATTTAGCCTAAAAATGTTCAGCACCATTGAAAATGGTACAGACGACCATTTAAAAAAATCAAAAATGGCAGCCGTCTGATATGAAAAAATCGAAAAAAGAAAAAGAATTCCTACTTGCTTAACAGTTGATATTTAGGGCTAGAATGGCAATGGAGGGACCGGAAGAAAATATTTTATGCTGTGCATGTACTAGTTACAAATGTGTCACCTTTATGATAATAAATAACTTTATACATAACAGAACAAAAACACAAATGTCTTATTAATGCAAACAACCAAATACAAACGTATAGTCATACGACTTCAGTTTTTTATGATATTATTAACATGTATATTTCAAAAGTTATGGATATTGATTGACCAATGTGAACCTCAGTTTTGATTGCTTAATCTACTCTACAACACCAGACAAAATATCTTTTTCTGGATTTAAAATAAATCTTAATTTTGATATAGAATCAAGCTGGTAAAAATTAGGATAGCTTAAATTGATATGGGTTAGGAGACAATCTTGAGCATTGATATTTCATTGACAATGAGGAAAATAATATTCTTCATCGTCCAAAACTTTGCAAGCATTACAAAGTCCTTGATCTCTGGGTATATTTCTATAACAACCTCTTTCAACCTCTAAATACATTTTATTGTCATTGACCCAAACTTTTGTCAGAGGTTGGTGGCAATTAATATTTTCCAATAAGTAATATTAACATTTAATATCAGTTTTAAGCCTACTTTATAGATACAGTTTTGAGCTGCTTTCTAGATTATGTAGTTTCTCGAGCACAATTTTTTCATATCTATCACTCGCTGATATTTTGAAAGTATTTTATAATCATTTGGGCCTATAGAAATTTCTTTGAATACGGCCTCTGCAGATGAATGCCATAAATAAATTCCTTCACCTGACATAATTTTATTAATATAGAAGGCTTTAATAAACCAGACGATTTAAAGTTCAGATTTTGCTGACAAGTTGCACGAGGTTTTCTTCAGATCTATGAAGTCTCAACTCAAAAATTAATACATAAATCACAATTCACATTTCATCCACACAAATATTCATAACATAATAGGTTTTTTAAGGACAAAGGACTGACTATTAATTTGGAATATCAAGCTAATAATTTTTAGAATATAGCAAAGTGCTGTCTACCTATGAAATTATAGGATTTGATGTTTCTTAATAGTGAAGAATGAAAGTAAAACATGATCTTAGTAAGGGATTATCCCATTGTTTTCTTACCATTCAAAACAGTGAATTCATATAAATGAGTAACAACTGCTCCGAAGAACATTTATCACCGTACAGAATTTGTGAGTGCAGCTTATTAAAAATTGAATTTGAATTTGAAAAAAAAATAATAAAAATAATTAAGTAACTGTTGTAGTTTTTAAGATCGGTAATATTGAACATTAAACACGATAAGACCAATACAAAAAAGAAACATCTAATTAATCAAATTTTACCTACATCTTTATCCCGCAGCTTTTAAGAATCGACATTTTAAGTATTCCAATATAATTAAAACAGGAGGTAAAACTAATATTAGAATTTAATATATAAAAGGCTTTTTATTTGATTGAACATTGTAAATTTAGCCAATTACTTTTATATGAAGTAGTATTTAAATTATGTATACAGGGGGCATTCCTGCGGAATAAAATATAGTTGCAACTTATATTTTGAAATTTATTGATTTAAATTGTAAATATTCAAAAAGATAATTCCTTACTTAAATGTTACATGTTTTACATTCATACTCACAATAAGGAAACACCATTGCATCTGAGAATGTTTAAAATGCAATTAATTAACATTTCCAAAATTATTAGAAATGCCTTATATGTCTAAAATCAAATCATGCATTTACTATGAACCTTCCACTGACCTTGAAAACAATTATAACCAATCAGCCTTGAGCACTTTACAATATTCGAAGTTTGTAAGAGAATGATAATCCCTTTCTAACGCTTGTACTTATGAAGAAATGGATTATCATTCTCTTACATATACAAAGAACTACAGTAGATGTATTCACTCACACTGTTTGAGGGGATGTCGATGGCAGATCCCCTTAAAATATTAAATCTGTATGTAAGATTGAAAGATGGTAGGACGGATCAGGTCTTTTATTATATATGTGTCAATATAAAGAACTTACACGTATTGCATTTGCAAAGAATTCAACAAACAAAGGGCCATGTGTGCTTATGCCATCACTTGGCATCCATCGTCATCCGTCATATGTCGTCGTCGTCGTCATAAACTATTTCGAGAATCTTCTCCTCTGAAACTACTGGGCAAAATACCTTCAAACTTTAACTGAACGTTCCTTAGGATATATTATCTAGTTTATAAATTATATCCGAAGTTTTGATCTATCAACAAACATTGCCACTGTTGCTAAAATTAGAACATAGGGGTCAAATGCAGTTTTTGGCTTATATCTCAAAAACCAAAGCATTTAGAGCAAAACTGATGGGGTAAATATTAAAATTTTCAGATGAATCGGACAACCTTTTGTTGGGTTATTGCCTCTGAATTGTTAATTTTAAGAAAATTTTGCAGTTTTAGGTTGTTATCTTGAATATAATAATAGATAAAGACGAACTGTAAACAACAAAAATGTTCAGCAAAGTAAGATCTACAAATAAGTCAACATGACCAAAATCGTCAAAAGACTCCTTATAGGAGTTTTTGCCCTTGAAAGATTATTTACATGTAAACAGAAAATAATGGTCTGACAATGTCACAGATGTTTAGGGCGTTACTTGAAATAAATTAAATGGTAGCATTACAAGTAAAATGGAGCGTTAAGGGTCAAGGTCATTGAAAAATTCCATAGCCACCGATGAAAAAGTCCATAGCAACAGATGAAAAAGTCCCTAGCAACCATATATATTTGGATTAAGGACCTTATAATTTACCTGTACAAGTCAAAAAGAAAGGTCTGGGGTCAAGGTCATTGAAAAAGTCCATAACAACCGATGAAAAAGTCCCTAGCAACCATGAATATTTGGGTTCAGAACCCTACAATTTAGCTGTTCAAGTCAAAATGGAAGGTCAAGAGTCAATGCCATTGAAAAAGTCCATAACAACCGATGAAAAAGTCCCTAGCAACCGTATATATTTAGGTTTTTAAAGACTTCATAATTTACCTAGACAAGTCAAGAAAAAGTGTCAAGAGTCAATGCCATTGAAAAAGTCCATAGCAACTGATGAAAAGTCCATAGCAACCGATGAAAAAGTTCCTAGCAACCATATATATTTGGATTAAGGACTTTATAATTTACCTGTACAAGTCAAAAAGATAGGTCTGGGGTCAAGGTCATTGAAAAAGTCCATAGCAACCGATGAAAAAGACCCTAGCAACCATATATATTTGGAGTAAGGGCCTTATAATTTACATGTACAAGTCAAAAAGAAGGGTCAAGGTCATTGAAAAAGTCCATAGCAACCGATGAAAAAGTCCCTAGCAACCATGAATATTTCGGTTCAGGAGCCTACAATTTACCTGTTCAAGTCTAAATTGAAGGTCAAGATTCAATGATATTGAAAAAGTCCATAGCAATCGATGAAAAAGTCCCTACCAACCATATCTATTTGGGTTCAGGATTCTATATTTTAGCTGTACAGGTCAATATTAAGGAGAAAATTGTGACGGTATACATTAAATAGCAAAAATAATCATTGATGCAAGATCTACTGGTACACAAAAGATAACAGGTGAGCGATTCAGGCTCTTGGGAGCCTCTTGTTACTAACTTTTTTCAAAATGCCACAACCTACATCAGGTTCATATTTTACTGGTTTTTTTGTTTGTTTTTGTTTAAAATAGATTATGAACAATTGTATTATCATGCTTAATATGGATTAAAGAGATTTTAAAATAGTGTTAAATTATAAGCATATCACATTATACTTGTACTGCATACATGTAGCATATTTTTTATTGAGCTGTATGTGAGCAATCGTTCCTTGCTAGTGGTTATTTTAATTTACTAGGTCCAAATATTGAATATTTTCTTTCTTATATTTTAACAATAAAATTGTTTCTTCATGGAGAATATTTAATATTTTAATTCTTTAAATTTTTAATTTCTTTCTTATAAATATTTAATTTTCTATATACATATACAACGTGTACAATGTTTTGTGAATGTCACACAATATACAATGTCCTGTAGAACAAGCAGGTCTGAAATTGTCATTCGGTTCATACAAACCATTTGTATATATCGGTCTTAGCGGTCCATATTACATTATATGGAAATGCCTTTGGGAATATTAAAATTAATTTCATTAATGAGTTGTTATGACACTGTCCGACTGGACAAAATGATCAGCAGATGTCCTACTATGATTAAATCTGTAAAAGCTATGACATTATTTCACTGTCCGGTATATTTACGAGCTGTCAATATTTGGACAAAATTTTCAGCTGACCAAATTTTATTGAATTAAAATAGTTCATGTATGAATGGTTGCAAATAAAATAATAAATATATATTGGTATATTAAAAAAATACATTGAAATCAAAACAAAAAATTATTTTCCTGTATTCTGCTGTAGCCTGGACTGCCCATTACTCTACAATAGACTTTCTGAAATTTTATATTTTCTTGTTATTGAACATTACTTCTATTTCAAATCAGCAGACTGTAGGGTTTAAAATCCACTCAGAATTGATTCCTTGCAGGTATCCTCTTGTAAACTTCACCTATGACAATTTTTTCGGTTTCTTTTGGCACTTTTATTTGCTCTCAAATGTATGCATTTGTTTTATCATTTTATCACTTGTCGTTTGTCGTAAACGTTCTTTTAAAGATCTTCTTAAATTGGGCCAATTAGAACAAAACTTGGCAGCAACGGTCCTATTTCAGCAATAGGTGGTCCTATTCCAGAAGTGTATCCCATGACCCGTTCCGTCATCCAAGGTGTCTGCGAGAGCGGAACATAGTTTAACATATAACCCTATAGGAAATTTCCTTAAATATCTTTTTGTTTGAAACCACTTGGCCAATTTGAACAAAACTTGACAGCAATAGTCCTTATGTATTCCTCTTTCAAAATTGTATCTGATGACTCCACCCACCCTCAAAGATTGCTGCCAGAGCCAAACATAATTTAACATATGGCCCTAAGGTTGATTTAATTTCTAATAGAATTTTTTGTTTGAAGCAACTTTGCGAATTGGAACAATATTTGGCAGCAATCCTCCTGAGGTGGTCCTCTTCAAGAATTATATCTGATGACCCTGGCCGTCATCCAAGATGGCGGCAAGTGTCAAACATAGTAAACCAGAGGACCCTATTGGGAATTTACTTAAAGATCTTCTTTTCTGAAACCGTTTGGCCAATTTGAACAAAACCTGGCAGCAATGGTCCTTAGTAGGTCCTCTTTTATAATTTTATCCCATGACTCTGTCCGCCATTGAAGATGGCTGCCAGAGCTAGACGTGAGACCAATGTTTCAGGCTGCCCGTTAAGATGGATATACATGTAGTCAAGGTGAGCGATACAGGCTACTGGGAGCATTTAGTTTAGAATCGTGATGAATTTGCATAATTTCTGCTAATAAGAAATAAGGGACGTAGCATTTTCTACTGGGTGTGGGGGTGCTGGTCGTATTTTTTTTTGTACCAGGCATATTTCATTGAACGAATTTGTTTCACTGACATATATCTATAACACTAAATTTACGAATAAGCCGAATAGGCGGCAAAACGCGTCGTTCAAAATAAACGTTGTATGGTTCAGATTATAAAGGTTATTATCGGATTTGGCAATCTGCATTTATAAATTTGAACTGCAGTTTTGTTTATGTGCAAATTGAATTTGTATGCACTTTATCGATATGAATTCTCCAAACATATGGGATGACCAGTTCCAGAATTCAAGTACATTTGTTATACTAATGTACTGAGTGTGAAGCTGGCATGTTCAACTAAGGCAGATTTGTGGAAATTTGTTGGCCCTGGTTTGACAAAATTGTTTTTCTGGTTGTGTTTCTGGCAAACATCACAAAACATGGCATTCATCTTTTTATCATATCTAAGCCAGGCAAACTGCTCTAACCATTTATTTACTAGTAAACGATCTTGCAGTCTTAGCAGGCTTCTGGTTCACATCATTTTCTCTTTTGCGTTTATTCATGATTGTATTTCAGATTTGGAATGTGATAGAAAATTCTTTATTTTCAGATTTTATAGCACTATTTTGCCATACTATTGTTTTTTTCTAAAGAACATTATTAGAATAGCAAAAAAAGATACACCATCGAATTTTCTTCCTAAAAAAATATGAAGATATTGCTACTTAAACCTATCAATATCCTACTGAAAAATTTGAAATGATTTGTCTATATTAGGTGATACAAGGAAATTCCAGCGCATATTTTTTTACAACTTCAAGCCTTCAATTGTTTTATGTATAGTGACATACAGTTTACAAATGTGAATGATATGCAATATAGCAAATTAAGAGAAAAATGTCGTTCAACACCTGGACAAAATTTTGATTCCTCAAAGAACATTGATATCAGCGTCTTACTTCCTTGTAAAAAATGCATTGATACCACACCAGGAGAGATAACTATCAGGTTAGCATTCTTGCCGAAAACCACGTGTGACATTTGTTGGTAGTATTTAAGAACCAAAGTGGTTGGACGGCGAGTTTATTACTCAAATTCACATAGACGTTTTGGTTAAAGAAAAGATTTAAACTGATGAAAGTGAAATCGAAAGTGATGGGAATTCGGATGAGCTGTATTTGTTGTACGATAATGGTGGTCATGAAGATGATGAGCAAATTGACTTCCATCAAATTGCTCTTGGTGTCATTGTCGGTACAAAAGCTCAGCCAATAGATACCCAGCTTGTTGTCATATGGGGATAGGGGAGCTCATCGTTCTGGCCATCGTTCTAGTGTCAGTCTAAAGTCGTTCCTCCTTGTTCATCCCATTCCAATTTCTGTGTAATTTTGACATATTGTTGAGTATTTTCATCCTGAATTTGGTGCTGAGTGTTAGACAACCCAAAACCAATAGAAAATAGAAAAATCATCCAGTTGTAGGTATTTTTATTGGAAGAGGGATACTATTTTTCACATTATTCTAGTATCAAGGTACAAAGACCAACTGCTATATTGATGATGCTATCTGTCGTTGATTCGGAAAAATTCAGATGTATGGTTTTTGAGGTAAAAAATCTGCAAAATTAAAAATATGCCATTTTTCAAGATTTTACTAAACGAGTGTTTTATTGTGGCTTATTCGAACTTTTTTTATTTAATTTGATGTATTTTACGCGTGTTATGAAAAAATACAAATGCATCACGAAATAATTACTTTTTTAAAGTTATTGTCAAAAAATGATGTTTTTCTCATATTTAGTTGAGGGTAGGAGTAAAATATTAGTTCATGAAAATTTTCAAGGTGCATAAAGTGCATAAATTGTGTATTTATTTGAACGAATATATCCGGTGCTTTAACTTGATGCAAACGTTGTATATTATCGGGCATGTTAAGTGTGCTTTTAAAGCTAACAAAGACAAATTATAAAGATAAATTCAAAAATCCTTAAAATATTCCATAGGGTATAAAAATGGCCCTAGCTCTATAATAGCGTTTCAAAGTTTTTATGTTAACTATTTTTTAATGACATGTGATATATCAGAGAATATAAAATTCATACTGGGAGAGAAGTGTGGGGAGTGGACGTAGAGTTGTCGTAGCCCACGGACTATATTCTCTAGCACAAATTAACTAAAATTGGCCATTATCTTTGCTTCCAATGTCTGCTTGGAGGTTAGTGAAAAAAATATTAAAAATGAAAATAATAATGTTTTTTATCTCTTAAACTGTAAAAGCTTTAAAAAAACAAAAAAAATACCAAATTAAGAATACGTGACCATAGCTTACTATTGAAAAAGGTAGACAGCAAAAAATGCAAAGGGAAAATAACTTACAAGAAGGTGAGATGCATGTGAAAAAAATAAGGCCAATTTTTCTTTAATTTTATTACTATTACATGTTACGAAAAAGACATAAATTTTGATAATCTTACAGACATAGAAAAATTCAAATTTATTCTAACGCCATTAACACCCGAACAAGTAGATAAAGTAAGTTCATCAGAAATGAGGACAGGGAACTAAAATTGTATTTACAATAACGTTTTTCTTTCTTGTTGTATTTCATTTATTATGTATGTCACAAATCGTATTTCATGATGTATATGACAATAAAAGTTTGAATTGTATAAGATTATATGATTCATCGTTTTGTTTCAAATATAAGGACCCGGACAGGTTTCATACTTTATGGAGAATGAGAGGGACGAGGAAATTATCTTGCACACTTTCACTCATTTACGGTTATAGTTACAGATATTTACATTAATTTCAACATTAAACGCTGCTGATAGGACCTCAGTTGATATCATGTTTACTTACAGCCAACAAAATTAGTATCAGACATTTTTTATTTGTATCATAAAAGGCCTCATAAAATTGGACTGTAAGCAATTTCTATTGGCACATACATGTGTAATCTACGTTTTCATGAATTTTAGATTGAAACTTGAATTATTAAACATTTTACACCAGAGACACTTGTTCATCTATATCTATACCACTGATAATGAATCGTCCTTTACTGAAAATAATAGTAGTGGACAAGATATTTAGAATTAATTATTTAATCCAACATACGTCCTCTAAATTACTGTAAACAATTGTTGCTCTGTCCTTGGATAGTTTTGCATTACCCTTTCAGGTCTTGAACATACATGTACCTGATGAATCGCAATTCGACAAGAGACACATCTGGTGCATCAATATTGGTATCAAAGAATATATAATCGCCGAGTCGATACCTCTACAAGTGGACTCAAATTCCCTGAGGGTATATCCAGCTCTGTTGCTAGTATTTCATTACTAATCCGAACCTGATACTTTAGATTTACAGTTACAAAACTTTAAAGTTTAATTCATAGTAATCTTATCTCAGTCTTAAATAGCAAAATTTATCTTTTTTTAGAAAAGCTTGGTTTCTGGTTCGACAATATTCACTGCTATGCCTCATGTGGTATAAGAGACGACAGCATTGACAAACTAGATCCGCCAATAATTGTTGTCTGTACGAAATGTGATGATAGTATTGCGGTAGGTACTCTATATAAAACAAATAATAAACAATAATTGTATATTAAGTTTTATTATGAAAAGATTAAATTTATCCATGTCATAAAGTGTACAGAAATGTATAACTTGTGAGAGCGTTTCTATACTCCCAGACTTGAGATTATTTTATATTTTTAATTATAACTTTAAGATTGCTCGTGTGTAACCGATCTCAGTAAACTTAAAATGAAAGAGACCACAGATACACCACTTCTTTTTCAGATCTAGACTTGAATATAAACATACCATACCTATGTCTCCTTCAAATGGATTGTTTACTCTCAAGCATGTGATGTATACAACGACTTTGATATCATCACTCCAAAATTTTGAATGGCACGGATTGATTGGCCGATAGGAATTTTCTATCTCACAAATGGTTCAAGATGTCTTCAATTAAAATCCTCAAATTGACACTTCACTGAATTTTAATCCAGGCAATCAAACGAGTGTCGTTGCAACTGATTTCATTCCCGCTTTTGAGTTCAAGTTCAGATTGCTAGTGCTTTAGTTTCTGTTCCAACAAGAAGAAATTTTTGTATTTCTACAGATTATTGTTATCATTTTATTTCTACTGCCACCTCAGCTGTAAAAAAAACACTACCTGACATCTCATTAATAACTTGGTGAGATGGGTCAAACTCAAACACCGATATCAAAACTCATGCTTTGACACCAACGTTATCGCCCCATATCACAAAACATTGTGTTTGCTCTCTCTCAGAACCCATAAACCTTAGGTTTAATCTGATGGATGGATAGTGTTTTGGTTTATTGATTACATTCTTTATTGCCGAAAACTGAATTAATTTGTTTGTGTAATAAGAATGATATCCCCGTAATAAAAAATAGTTTTTGGATTTCTTTACTCGAAAACCCTGACTCGTACAGGCATGGCACTTTCACCAATATTATGGACCGAATGAGCTATGACCTTGACTTTTGACCTTAACCTTTGTTATTACCTTAACTTGGAAATCATAAGAGAGCTGATTAAATTGAATGGAGAAAATGTTAATCTTGTCAACACTCAGAGTCATTGGGTGTTGTCGAATCAATCTGACGACTTTTTGCAGGAGTTATGTTCCCTTGGATAACTTACCGAATATGTTAATAGTCAAAAACGGTTAGTCTAAGATAATGAAGTATGCAGCAATGATCATCAGCGATTAAAGCCTTCTAAATCTTTTGAAGGCTAAAGTTCAATTTATCAGAAACCGTAATACTTAGATGAAGAAATGAGAAGGGAATGTTCAAAATATCAAGAGTTAAATTTATCTTAATGGATCTGAAGTCGTACAATTAGAATTCTTATAGGAGTTAGTCAACTTCAATTTTATGTTGTGTATTACATCTCAAAAGCCATAATGGATAGGAATAAAATTTCTTACAAAAAAATATCACTTTCGAAAGATTTACATGTTGTTACCAAAAGATCAGAGATGGCCAAGTACCTAGCAACCGGATGCATTAATGTTTATGGTCCTATATTTAGCTGTGTAAGTTAAAATAGGATGAAAGAGTACCTACATGTAGCAATATTATCTATAATGATCAAGACCCTGTATTTTTGCTTTGCATGTTGGCATAGAAGTTCATGGGTTAATGTCATTGAAAATTACATTAGCAATGATGAAAAGATGCGTCGAAACCATATATATTTGTGTTCTTAGCTGACCTTATATCTTAGCTGTACAAGTTAAAATGGACGTAAACGTCCAGGATGATAACTAATATCCTGTATACTACAACTATAAACCAACTGAGTCGTATAAAGGATAAAAATCAAAATTCAGAAGATCATTGCAAAAGTCCTAAAGTCTACCCATCAGTAGCGTAAGTTGAGGATCAAACTTAATGACTTCATGCCTAAGTTACTTCCTTTTCATTGCATTGGTTGTACCTACTGAAGATATGATCCACCAATCATCTAACATTTTTACCTTGAACCTATCAAGGTCAATTTTAGAAAGCAGGACCTTGCAATTGTTCTCCAATCTATTGAATTTCTAGGTATATCTAGAGAATTTCATTGAAATAATTTTTAAAAAGTGATATTTTTTCATACATACATGTTGTAAATTTTTACTTAAGTTATAAAATTGGTTACAAATTTAAGTCTTTGGCAGTACTTGAGTTGATTCATCTTGAACATCTTAGCTTTGTAATATATCTACGACTGAGAGTTAAATTTCAAATAATTATGGTATTTTTTAATTAAGCAATTAATCAGAGTAAAAATCTTGGATATTTTTACAGGAATTGGATTCTAGGAAGTTGAATTTCAAAAAGCAATGTGACCAAATTGTAGCTGAAAGTAAAGATAGGAGACGACACCTCCGCGAGGATTGGATTGAGTTCCTGTCAAATAAATCAACATATGATAAAGGGTTTGATAAACTGAGAGAAAATATCTACAAAATAGCATCAACAATGCCGAACTGGGGAGAAGATTTGCCCGTTAGATGGATAAAACTAGAGCAGAAATTAGCTGAATCTATCACCACTAGAAAATACCCCATTGTGACGAGAGAAGAGGTCGTTGATCTTGCT
Organism: Mytilisepta virgata; assembly: GCA_028015205.1. Lineage (NCBI taxonomy): Eukaryota > Metazoa > Mollusca > Bivalvia > Mytilida > Mytilidae > Mytilisepta > Mytilisepta virgata. Next base: position 1,933,522 of record JAPWFG010000023.1, read on the forward strand.
AAAAGTGACACTGACTTAACTCAAAAAACAAAAGAAAAAATTATGGATGAAATAGTTTTATTCCTCAAATATCAACACTTAATTGGAAATGTTATATTTTTTGAGGATTTGAAAGATTTTATTGTTCTGAAACCACAATGGCTGATTGATGTATTCCGGTGTGTAGTCTGTGCAGAATTTGCCCAAAAAAAATTACCGTACATGCGTTTGTGGGACAATATTAAAGATACTGGAGAAGTTAAAGAAGAAGAAATTCAAGTTTTACTGAAAGGTGTGAAAGAAATACCTGAAGATTATCACAAAAATATACTTTGCATCATGGAAAAATTTGATATTATTGTAAAAGACAATTCCCAGACAAACGACGATAACAAGAAATATGTTATTCCAAGTATGATTAAAAAAACAGAATCTTCAGTTTTGGAAATTAAGGAAGATTTGAAAAACAACAGATCCAAGAAATCTTCCTGGCTTTGTTTAGAATTTGATTTTTTACCACCAGCACTCTTCAACCATGTAATTGTTAAATTTCTGAGAGACAGTCACTACTCCAAAAGTACGTTATTGCATGATATGTGCATATTTGATCTCCAGAATGGTTTACAACAACTAGTCATTTGTAAGTCGTCAAATTCGTTATCTTTTCTATACGTGTTAGTTGATCAGGAGTTTGATTTTGACTCGAATTCAGTTTTGGAAAATATCAAACTAACATTAAGGAATATTCAAGCCGTGATTACTGAGAAAACAAATACCGGTAGATACGGAATCAAAGTTATATATGTCACTAAGGTAATGTGTTTTGAAAGCGAAAAATCAAAATGTTGGGACGCAGTAAAATTGCAGGAGAATCCAAAGTTTGTGTGTCATCACAGGGGTGGTACGACGACACATAATGCTTCTTCAGAACCAATTTTCAGTATTTGGATAGCAAATCTGAGATACTTACAAGTAAGTATTGATACAGCTCCTTTAACATGATAGTGTAATGCATCATTTAGTATCATATGGTATAGATGATTTGTGTACACTAACCCATATAATATTTGAACAGTAGATAAAGGATATCTCTTCATTTAACTATTTATAATAAAAATATAAATCAGTTTTTAGCTCACCTGACTTTTATATTGATATTCTATCTGAACTTTTCTAACATAATCTACCATCAGAATTGTTCTGAAATCTTATGGATTTTTATTTGCTTCATGCTTCCTTTCCTTCCAATAGGTGGAAAAAATCTACAGTATAGACGAATGGTGTCATATAAAAACTGAATTCATTTCCTTTTTAATCTTAAGAGTGGAATTTGGTAAAGTTATTTTTTGCGGTGGAACACTTTTTATCCCTCAAAAGTTTAACTGTGCTGGAAAAAATATTGCTATACGGGGAAGAAAAGTGTTTTTTTTTATAAAGGGGAAAGAATGTTCTATTATTGCTTTATTTGAAATATAAATGCCTTTCAGTTACACCTGGTTGAACGTGTAGCATGAGAAACATGTGCGTGTAACTTGCAAATCGTGTGCGTGTAATGTGTGAATTGTGTGCATACAACATGCGAATTGTGTGCATGTGGTTCACGTGTGGCTAGAATGGTGAGATTTGAATCGTGTAAGGTCTGTGAGATTTCATTGGTCGAGACAAATATCAAAACGTGTGAATTCAAATCATAGTATTTAGAACTCAAATTAAAGATTGTTTGAAAGACCTTTCCTCGGTGTCAACTACAAATGTATTTGAAAATGTTGATATTAATAATACCGCTTAGTTTCTAATTTTTAGCTCACCTGGCTAAAAGGGCCATGTGAGCTTATGCCATCATTTGGCGTGCGTTGTCGTCCGTCGTCACAAACTATTTTAAAACTCTTCTCCTCTGAAACTACTGGGCCAAATACTTTCAAAATTTACCTAGATGTTCCTTCTAGGGTATCTAGTTTATATACTGAATCTGGCGATTTGATCCATCAACAAACATGGCTGCCGTTGCTAAAAATAGAACATAGGGATGAAATGCAGTTTTTGGCTCAAAAACTAAAGCATTTAGAGCAATACTGACACGGGGGTTAAATTGTTCATCAGGTCAAGATCTACCTGCCGTGAAATTTTCCGACGAATCGGTCAACCCTTTGTTGAATTATTGCCCTGAATTGTTAATTTTAAGGAATTTTGCAGTTTTAGGTTATTATCTTGAATATTATTATAGATGAAGACAAACTGTAAACAGCAAAAATGTTCATCAAAGTAAGATCTACAACTAAGTCAACATTACCAAAATAATTGATTGATCCCTTATATGGCAGTAATGGTCCTTAGGAGGTTCTCTTTCAGAAATATTTCTGATGACCCAGACATTTAACCAAGGTGGCTGCCACAGCTAAACTTAGTTTAACATAGGGACCTATGGGAAAATTCATTGAAAAATCTTCTTGTCTGAAACTACTTGACCAATTGGAACCAGACTTGGCAGCAATGGTCCTGAGATGGTCCTCTTTCAGAAATTTGTCTGATGACCAGGACTGTCAACAAATATGGCCGCCACAGCTGAACTTAGTTTTACATAGGACCCTAGGGGAAAATCTTCTTTTCTGAAACCTAGACTTGGTAGCAATGGTCCTTAGATGGTCCTCTTTCAGAATTTTGTCCAATGACCCAGACTGTCAACCAAGATGGGCTGCCACACTCGAACTTAGTTTAACATAGGGCCCTATGAGAAAATTCATTGAATAATCTTCTTGTCTGAAACCACTTGACCAATTGGAACCAGACTTTTAATCGGTCAAGCTACATGTTGTATGATCACGTAATTTGACGTTTAAAGTTGTGGTTTAAATGAATCTTTTGTTAACTTATTGTAAGGTTCTTTAGCTCAGAACTTTGAAGCTATAAATGGTCTAAAGTGTTTGGAATAAAACAGATCAATTTTTGGTAAGATGCAACATTCACAGTACTCTCTATCAAGTTCAATCTTCTGAACAAACATATCAACAAATGTATAAACTACAAAATAACACAACTCTCTTTTAGACAAGTATAATTGACCTTGGACTTGATCATAGTAATTACTTGTTCTTTTAAGTGTTATATTATTTCTTAATGATCAAGCTCTAAGAACTTAAAAAAATTACCAGGAACTATTTTTTCATTTCTGTCACTGTAGGGGCACTTGACCTCAACAATAGCATTGTCACCTATTGTTGCATCTGGTGTTGCCCCAAGATAAGGTTTATTACATAAAACAAATAAACCACATTTAGAAGTATTAAGTTTGTAGTCCTTTTCAAATTTTAATATAGCCTTCTTTTCATACATTTTTCCCTGTTGAACAGGCGCTGTTGTCAAATTGGAAAAACAAAGAAACGATTGACAAAATTTATTAATGTTGCGTCTGTTAGAAATTTTGCCAATTTCTCCAAATCTTGAAGCAGTCAAACGCCACTGCCTTGCTGCAAACCACTTCTTGTTGCTTGCTTATCCTCTTGTTTGGACGTCTAGTTTCCTCGCCTCTGTCCCTGACAACTGTTAAAAATGAAATTTTACATGTCATTTATATTAGATTAGTTACATTTGAAAATGAAAAGAATTCCACTTTGGGGGCACTTTTCAATGACAATGTTGATTTTAAAATTTAAATTAAATTTCAAATTTCAAATTAATAATTAGCCCAATCAAAGGGACCCATTAAGGGCATGTTACATAATATACAAAAAAAAATTGTCAAACAAACATTGATTCATTTAGACTATTGAGACATCAAAGAGGGGTAACTCTTGAATATCTAATCAACTCTATTTTGATAAAAATGTCTAGGGAGGACACTACAGAGTTTAATTATTAGGTTTGGTTAATACCGGGTATTTTTTCTTACAATGTATGTCTACCAGTTTCAATTCTCAGAGATGTATATGACTTTTTAATGACCAAATATTCATGACATTTATATTATAGTTTTTATCTTTTTTACATCAGAGGACCGTCAGGGCCTCGGGTGTATTGCCATCGCCTAAATTTCCCGCTTATTTGCATATATTTAAATTAGTTTTGGAATGATAACCGACCTATAACAATTATAGACCCGCGGACATTATATAGTGCAAAATAAAATTCCTTATCGCTTCTTTTAAATTCATGTTTTCAATGAATACTCAGATTTTTTTAATCCAAATTAATAATATGAAAATGTTTTGTCGTTAGAAATATTAGTATATTAATCAAACAATCTTTAATATCAATGACGTACTGAAAAATTGTTGTTGCGGATGAATATATATAAATATATATATAGATTTTTGAACTAAAACTGTGTGCTATGAACTACTGTTTGGATATATATATATGTAGACAAGATTGTCAATGCATGAATAATGCTCTCATTCCCAATGCATCTATACTAGTCATTACAATGTTAATGCCCTTTTTGCTAAGCCGATGGGGGCAGTCAATGTTACCGTTGTCTGTCTGTATGTAAATCTCTGTTCATCATGAAAGTGATTTCCGTTTTATAATATTAATATGGCTCAACTGAATGTTATTAAATATATAAACAATGTTTATTATCACCAAAAAAAAACCCAGATAAATTTAAAATTTGGATTGTGTCCCTCTTATCATTATAGTTATATTTCCATTTATATGTGGAAATATTTTTACTATCTTAATAATATTTCGAACTCTTATTTGCCGCAGACAAATGTTAAACAAAACACTATTTATTTTAAAGTGCTCATTCCCACAAAAAAAAATTAATCAAACGCAAAATTGAATGGTGATTCTTTCACTATTCTAGAGACGTGTCCCATAGTAACTAATATGCAAGCAAGTACCACTGATACATTCACAAATTATTCACTGTTATATATAGTTTAGAGTTATGTACAACTACATGTATACATGTATATGCTATGCGATGTGATGAACTTTTTAAAGTTTGATAATTTTTATGAATAATGTATATATGTTAGTCCATGTATATATTTATAGTTTTTTGCATTTTTTTACTATTAATAATAGGTATAGATAATCTATTGAACTGTATTAAATGGAAATAGCATGAATTCAATGGATAATACAATAATAAATCCAAATGTTTATATATACCAGTTATGACATTTTTTAAAGTTATCTAAAGGTCAATCCAAAGTTTGATTGTAACACATGTGATCCTTTTAATCCATTTTAGAATATTAAGAGACTATACAAATGCTAGCTCAGCATACAGATAAATGATTTGAAAACATAACAGATATGCTAAATAAATAATAAAATGCTCAATTCTGTTCATATAATATAGTCCTAATTTGAAAGTCATTATAACTGTATGCTTAGCATATATATAACTGGATTAAATCAAATATATGGGATCATGTAAAATGTTTCTCGTTAAATGTAATATAAAAAAAATGTATTTTGGTATATGTGAATATTTTAAGGAATATCAAATAGAAATTTACTACATATTATAGGAAAAGAGAGGTTCACGAAGGGTTAGAATGGCCCTAAATTGGTCAAGCGATTACAAATTTCAAATAGAAATACTTGTGATAATTCTATTAAGACTAAAATATACTATTTTGGCACCTACTATTAAATATCTTGAAGCTATAACCCCATAATTATACATTATTTGTATTTTTGGTCAATTTTGTCTGCAATGTTTTGGCATAATTAACCATGGCCGCCATACAATTCCGAAAAGTTTTTATTTTGATGAATTCTTTATAAAATTTTGAGTCTTTTGGTTACAAAATATTTTGGATTGTAGATGGTGGCCAAATTTTCCTAAAGCTTTCATGTCTGAAAATTGCACCAAATCATTATATTTGGACAAAATGGGCCTAATTTGGAGAATGTAATGTACTATTATGAAAGAACTGATTTATTGAGCGTTAATACATTTGAAATCGACCAATTTAAGAACCAAATTGTGAACTATTTGGAGTTTAATTGTAAGATTTATATTTTAGACCGTTTTGGGCTATAAATGAACTGTGTCCTTTGAAAAAGTGATATCACAATAACCATAATACTAAGTACCTGTTAGAAAATATCACTTTTACAGTACATTGTTAAAGATGAATATATTCCAACAATGACCAATATTAATGATGTAATATGAGATTATATATATATACTGTTTTATATTGTTACATATATAAATGAAAATTGAAACCAAACTGTTGTCATTATTAAAGAAAAGAAACAAAAAGGGAGGTATGATTGGTAATCAGACACAGAAACAAAATTATGAAAAAGAAATAAAGCTAACCATACAACATCTTTACAATCAGAAAAAAAACTATACTAAAATCAGTTAGAAATAGCCATGAAATGACAAATATTAAACAATATAAATCAGAAAACTAATGGCCACATCAATGTACAAACAGAAAATCAAAAGATATACACCAAAGAATTACAAGCCCCGTTTTACAGGCCTCTAAGGACCGAGGCTTTCATATTGTAGTTGTGATCTATATGTATGGTGCAAAATCATCTCATTGCTACTACCCATCCAGAGCACTTGAGATCACCCCAACTATTGGTGGGGTTAAGTTGCTCAGGCTTTAGTTTTCTATGTTGTTTCTAGTGTACTCTTATTTGTCTTTTTCAGTTTTAGACATAATATTATCGATATATGAGTTTACTGTTCATGTGGTATCTTTCACCCAAATATTACAATTTATCTGTTTTAATATGATTGTCTTGACCTCTTTCTCATAATTCAGTGACTAGTCAAAAAAATATTTGCTATGTTGATTCTCTGTCATAAGTAATAAGCTAAAGATTTTTGCAAGTGTGCAACTATACGGTCATAATGCCAATCTAGCAGTTCTCATTTGACCACGTCAACATTTCATGGATAATTCACAAAGATAAGTTTCTTACTATAAGACAGTATCTCAGATATGATAGCAAATTATATTATGTGTACTATATTGTAAGGTGAACATCTGTCTGGCAGGTACTGTATAAACACCTGTCATTTATCAATAATCCAACACAACTTGAGGTCCTCTGATGTTCAGTACTTCAGTACTTTGATTTTATTTTGAAGGTGAAGAACTAATTCAGGATTAAAAAATACCATCTGATTTAGGTTGGGGAAAGAAGGGGGGTGTTATAACTTGTAAAAAATCAAGATTTCATCCAGAATCAGAGATTATTTTTTCAATTTTACATAACAAACCTTTAAAGCCTGATCAACCCAATATTCTCCAAATGACACTTTTAAGTAATTATGGTCCATCTGTGCAGCCTGGAATAAAAAAATCTTGTATAAGCCTCATCTACAAGCTTAATCTGATAGGTTTATTGATTTCACATAATGTTGGTATAAATTTGTTGTTTGATATAGCTAGGTAACCAAATAAATATCATAAAATTACATAATGAGAACACAAACTTACTATGGATTTAAATGATTGTATCTGTAATTGTTGTTATACACTAGAGTTGAACCCGCGCGAGCGCGGGAAAATAATAATTTTTTTTTTGTGGTGGCCATATTGACTTTAAAAAGTTGTTGCGGCCATGTCATTCATGGAACAGGAACTCAATATGGATGTTGTGGCAGGCTTCCCATAAACTTTCCCGTCAAGTAGGTGGTATCAACTGATAGTTTCATGTCTATATATGCTGCAGTATTCCAGAAATGGATGTTAATGCAAACTTTCAGTAAAGTCAATAAAGGGTGAAATGTAGGTCAACGTGACACAATTGTCATATGGCTATTCGTTACCACCGAAGATGTATCCACTGATGAAGTAGACTGTATGCCACGTAGAATTACCAAAATGGACCTTAAGGTTCCATCAAAGTCAAAATCTAAAACACAACCACATGAATTGTCAATATTTTTCTGGTGACAATTAAGTCTGACCTGGAAATTGATCAAAAGCTTTCATTAAATACACATTTCATGATGCATTACCTTTGTCTGAATAAATATGAAAATGAAATTGAAGATGTAAACATTTCCTTAGTGACGGATGCATTTTTCAAAAGATGCCGTGTGTTAGGTAGAGCATAGTTTTGGAAAATAATAGTTCCAATTGTTCCATTGTCATCATGGGCAGGGCAATCGAGGCTTAATTTCACAAATATATCCAATAATCAGACGATAAAAACATTTTTAGTGTGTGGCTGCGTGTGCTGTCCACGTTTATAAAGATGTCCGAGATAAATTTCGTCATTTATGATAAAGATGACCATTTTTTAAAAATATTTTTATATAGGGCTTACAGGGAATTGTATGGTAGAGATATATTTAGACAGGTCACATGACAAATAATGTAAAAATAGATAATAGTTCGTGTTATCCTTTTGTGCAAGGTAAACATCCGAGCAATCCCAAAAACAACTAAGTTAAGAATTCCTCTGAACTTTACCTTTCTTCTTCATAATCTTCAAAGTTCATAACCTTTACAGTTAGGAGAAATTGTGTTATTGTAGAAAAAAAATCCTGAATACTTGAAGCGAAAACATCCCACTCGGAGGAGAATGTTTTTAATTTGTTTTATTCTTCTTCCGTAATTTCAAACAAAAATACATTTAAAATATGTGCATACTTGTTTATTTAAATCAATGTGTTAAAATGATGCATTCGAGAACCTTCTGAAGGATATGTTGGGAGAATTCATATCGGAAAAGTGCATACAAATTTCATTTGCACATAAACAAAACTGCAGTTTAAATTTATAAATGCAGATTGTCAAATCCAATAATAACTTTTATAATCTGAACCATACATCGTTTATTTTGAACCACGCGTTTTGCCGCCTATTCGGCTAATTCGTAAATTTAGTATTATAGATGTATATGCATGCTACGTTACATTGTACATATGAAGGTGCTAATTTATTGTTGTTGTTTTTCGTACAAACAGATAAATGAAGAGAGTGTTTTACTAATCTTTTCTTTTTGTTCATGGTGTTATAAGAATGTAATTTATTTTATACAAAAAACTTTGTTATCCCCTGCCATCCTATTCACAAAAACCTTTTATTTGTTTGTTTAGTTGGGGTTTAACACCGTTTTCAGCACATTTGGCTATTTCGCACCCAGTTTTTAATTGGTGGAGGAAGCTGCAGTACCTGGAGAGAACCATCGTCGACCTTTGGTAGGAAAATTGGCAATCCTTGTCAATTAAGGTGGGAGTCGAACACACCCCGCCACATGTCAGATTCGAACTCACAACCGCAGTGTTGACAGGCTGGTGATCATTAGTAGTCATAACGAACTACCTAGAGAACTACCTAGACCATTTGGCCCCCCAAAAAAACCTTTAAAAAATAAAATCACACCTTAATGCTTTATATCTATATGACTTACGACCAGTTTATGCCTAAGAGATCGAAAGCAGACCTTGTTTCATTTGTTTTCTAAATTAATGTAATTTAATTATTTTTAGTTTAAAAGTCTTCTTCAAAATATTACCAATACAAATGAAATTTACAATAATTTGTCCTTAGCTGAATTTGGCTTAATTTTCCTTTTGGTTAATTTTGGCTAGAAAATGCTTCCCTTGTCACTTATTAATAAGTTTCTAATTCTCAAATGTTTTAGATATAAGCATCACTGACGATCATTTGATATGTGAACTGCACTGGCTATTGGTACTGTTGAAGTTAATTTATAACTATACCTGCAAGTCTGCTTTTGGAATAATATATCTCATGGCAAGGTCTTCAGATGTGCTGGAACAGTAGTTAATAGTTGCATTTCTAACAATGTCATTATAACCCTTATTGTTCCTGTACTTCAGAGGTCGTGGATCTTGAAGGATGTCCTGGTCATCATGTTTTCTCTTTTTAGCAATTATTTCTATCTTTAAGGGTTGACCTGATGAATAAATGAAAGAATATCAACCATTATTTCTTAATTAAACGAAATGGATTTTTTAAAAATTGCTTTCACTTGAAACTACTTAGGGACAATTAATTTGATATTTACAACTTGCTTACATTTGTCATACTGATTGATCAGTTTTATATTGGTATGTTACCAGTAAGTATTTTTGTTGTTTTTTTTCTCTAGGGCTGCAGGTTCATTTAATCAATGGATTTTCATTTTCCTGTGCTAACTTTATTTTTTGGTGATTGTAAATGATGATTTAGGAAAAATGCATATAATTATTTATCTTGAATCAATGTAAATAGCTTTCGGTTTGTGGAATGATTGAAGCCCCTCTGTACATGTTTTCTCCACAAGAATCTCTCCAGTCTCAGTAAAATGTTCCAGCATTAACATCACTGCTGCAATATGCTTGCATGTAGCACTAGGGCCTTTACCAGCTGGGCATTCACAAAATCCATTGACAGGGCTTCCATTTGTTTTATCTAACTTAATCTTGAAGTTGTAAGTTACCTGAAAATAAATAAAGAAACAAGTGCAACATTTTACATCAAACTTTTACCAAAACATTAACTTACTGTTAATTTTGATTTAACTGAAAGACACATTTAATTTTTGTGTATGAGATATATATATCCCTTCTCCAGTGCAGATTACAAGATTTATCTCCCATTTACAGAGCTGTCTCATCTTTACAAAATGTATATGTAGTATTTGATCTTGTGGGTAAATTGATGTTTTCTTCTAGAAAATTTCCAGGTACAATGTACATTTAACAGACCCAGGCAAAAATAATTTCCTTCATATATAAATGACAAAGTTTAATCATGTTACATGTATGCTGTGGTTATCAAGCTGTTAGTTTTGTTTTTTTTTTTTTGGTAATGTGCTTGTGTGAATTCTTATAAAGGAACAGAATAATTGAATTTGTCAATGTCACATATATGTACTTTGGAAATCTGTTATCTTTATGAAAGGTTATCTAGAAATAGAAAATAATCACCTGCTTTTCTTGGCTGCACAAACTATTCCACTCAGATAAACATTATCACCTGCTATTTGCACTGAACAGGCATGGATTTTATTTGCAGCTAGTAGGGCCTTTCCCTTCTGCAATGCCTTCAAGTCTCCAGTTACCTACTTGTCCCCTGAAATTCAAAGGAATTTAGGAATTGGAGTATTATACCAAAAATTCCTATATCAAAAGATCAGCAAAATTTTATTTTGATTAGAGAAAGTTTGTTCCTTTTATTATGAAGTAAAGTTTCAGCTTGTGTTTTAGACTAGTACTTGTAATTTTTGGCAAAAACTGAAGAAGTTAATATTCAATGATTTATTGATTCACATTTGCCATTGGGTAATAAATAACTATAGCTACATTGGAAATATATTTTCCTGAGGAAAAAATTGTTAACCTGTTCGACTTAGTCTTAAAATGTGGAACCAAGCAAGTTTTATAAAGAAATGCATAATTTCATTTTATAATTTGAAATTTAAAGAGGTCTATGAAATCACTATTTTAACTTTCACAAACAAAATATGTAACTTTCACAAATTTCAAGATCATATTGATCTTTGAACAAAAAATTCTCCAATCGAAAACATATCAATCCTTTTGGGAACAACAGTTATTCGACTTCAAAAGATTTTTGTGTGAAAAAATTATTCTGATTTTTACTTAGGAAGAAAAGAAAAGGTTTCAGTCAGAAAAAAAGGGGAGACTAAATAATCTGCCCTTAGACAATAGCTTTAAAAAAAATCAAATTCCCCTAAACCCACTCCCCTAGAATATGAAATGGTCCTAGATGATATAGTTTTTGCCATATTATTTTATTAAATTTGGATTTCTCATTGACGCATACCCTGTATCCTAATCCTTGTTCATATTCCCCTTATTGTTGAAAAAAAAAATAATAATGTGTTCCCTTGGTTGTAATATCATAATATAGATATTATTCAAATAATAAGTTCATACACTAAGCAAAAAGAGTGTTCCCATGGTATTTTTTCCAAAATTCATTGTTTAATTATTTTTCATCAGAATTCAATCTCCTAGGTATGAAAAGAGTCATATTTTTCTGAAGTTTATTTTGCTATTTTATCACAACTTACCTGTTAGCTAGACAGCCATTTCTGTTTGGTCATAATTTAAAAACAACTTGTTCTTTTTGGTACAAAATTAACAAAATTTACTGTGCATTCTTTTAGAAAAATATTACTGATGTTCAAATCGTGAGAAAATGAAAACAAATGATTATAAAATTATAGCAAAATAAATATTTAAACAATTCTGCGTTTTTTGGTACCTAGATGATAAAAATCAAGATAGAAATGACCCCGCAATATTTTTGTGAAGTTTTAGGGTTTTTAGCGTCGTTCCGTTGTTTACATTGGCAACAGGGTCATTGGGGGAATATGAGCAAACGTCAATGGCGAACGTATAGGTTGTAATTTTCTTCCAAGTCAATATTACCTGTCAATCAAATCACTCTTTCGCCCTGTAATGACTGCTCCTCGTATTGAAAGCTCCTCTTTTAACATAGGAATTGTCCATTTACCGTACGCTTTCAGTGAAAATGACGCCATTTTCAAACGTCACTTCGATAATGAAGCATTCTGTTAACCACCGATAGTACACGAGCGCCACTTTATGGGAAAAGTGGTGAATGATTCCCATTGTTGTTAGAACTATCTATTAATTTATCATGATTCTATATTTCACCCTTGAGGAGTTTTTTTATGAAAGATTGTTCATAACATTATAAAAATAACTCGGTAATAAGAGGAGCACAGTTTGTAAGCAAAGGAAACCAAGCACTTAGTTGTTTGTTAGGAAATCGATGCAAAGTTTGTTTTCTGACATGTCGAAACAAGGAGTTTCATAATATCAAGTTACAATTTCTTTTATTATCCGAAAGTAAAAAATATCAGAGGAACCATTTCTCAGAAACTGTCATACCTAGGCCAACCATATTTGGTCTATAGATAGTTCTTGGTGGGTACATGCCATTCTGACACCTGGCTTAGCACCTTGACCTCAATTTCATGCTTGAGCCTAATTTTGTTGATGGCTATAATCCTCAAAAGAAAACCCTTTTCAAGGCATTATTTTGAATTGTTGAGTAGTTTATATTTTAAAACATAAAGTTTTCACTTTCAATAAAGTGACAAACCTTACATAGCCAGTTGGAACAATACTTAGCAGTAATGGTTCTTAGATGTTCTCTTTTAGAAATGTTTCCATTGACCTGGACTGTTAACCAATTTGACTGCCATAGCTGAACTTAGTTTTACATAGAACCTTATAGAAATATCAGCCAAATTGACTGCAACACTTAAAAATAGAACATAGGTGAAAATGCACTTTTTAGCTCATAGATCAAAAACTAAAGCAGTTGGAGCAAAACTGACAGGTAGTAAAAATGTTTATGAGGTCAAGATCTACCTGCCATGAAATTTCAGACAAATCAGTCAACCCATTTTTGGGTTATTGCCCCTAAATTGTTAATTTTAAGGAAATTTTGCAGTTTTAGGTTATTAACTTGAATATTATTATAGATAAAGACAAACTGTAAAGAGAAAAAATATTTAGCAAAGTAAGATCTACAAATAAATCAACATGACCAAATCGTCAATTGACCCCTTATAAGAATTTTTGCCCTGAAAAGATTATTTTAATGTAAACAGAAAATAATGGTCCGAAATATTGTCACAGATGTTTAGAGCATAACTTGAAATAAATTAAATGGTAGCTGTACAAGTAAAATGGAGGGTCATTGAAAAAGTCCATAGCAACCATATATATTTGAGTAAAGGACCCTATAATATAGCTGTACAAGTTGATATGAAGGCTCAAGGGTCAAGGTCATTGAAAAACCCATGGTAACCGATTGAAAAGTCCTAGCAACCAGATATATTTGGGTTCAAGACCCTTCAATTTACCTGTTCAAGTCAAAATGGAAGGTCAAGAGTCAATGCCATTGAAAAAGTCCATAGCAACTGATGAAAAAGTGCCTATCAACCATATCTATTTTGGTTCAGGAGTCTATATTTTAGCTGTTCGGGTCAATATTAAGGAGAAATTGTGAAGGTATACATTGAATAGCAAAACATAATCACTGATGCAAGATCTACACAAAATATAACAGGTGAGCGATTCAGGCTCTTGGGAGCATCTTGTTTCAAATTCATACATGTCATATAAGTTTCACCAGAGCTTTGCCAAAACAATTTGAATTAATATTCCTACCGAAACAGGATAAAACTTTAATATACAGTCAAACCTGTCTATAAAGGGCACACACGGGACCAAAAAAAAGTGCCCTTTATACAGAGGTTTATTTTACATGCTTTGTTCATGAATGGGACTTTTTCACTGTGCCCTTTATAGACAGTGATTTGCTATATATAGGTACCCTTTAAAGCAGGTTTGACTGTATAGCATTTTGCTTGTTGTCCATAATCTCATAATGTTTCACACTTTGATCTTATCTTATTTTTATTCTTGTCAATTTCTTTCACTGTTAATTTTTGAAAAATAATTCAAAATGTTTTTGATACATTGCTTATCTATCCGTGGTTATAATTTACCACTTATTTTGCTGACAATTTCAGGAAGTGAAAAAGGAAAAAAAGAGAAAAGACACACAGGAGGAAGGTAATCAAAACAAAATAAAATATTATATATCATTATTATCAGCTATGGTTTTCATTTGTTGATTAGCTAACACCATTTACCAACCAAAATAAATCATTAAGTAATAAACTGCATGTGATTGATACGAGCTCCTGGGAGCCTCTGTTTTTAGAACACCTGGCTAAAAGCTTTTGCCATCACTTTACGTCAGTCGTCCGTCCGTCCATTGTCTTTTAACTTTTCACATTTCTATCTTCTAAAAAACCACTGAACCAAATGGAACCAAACTTGGCAGCAATGTTCCTGGGAAGGTTCTTTACAGAATTTGTAATTTTGGTTCCGATCGAATATTCAACATGGCTGCCAGACCCAATATTGTGTTCTGATTGGTTGAAATTTAAAAAATGTAGTCAGAAACCACAAGACTAAATGAACTTCTACTTTGCAGTATGTTCCTTAGATGGTCCTCTACCAAATGTGTAATTTAGGTGCCAATTGGAAATCCAAGATGGCCGCCATCATGGGACATAGTTAACATAGCACCTTATGGAAAATACAAACAAACAACTTCTTCAAAACCTTTTGACAGATTGAATTGATAATATGCCTGAATGATTGTACCATGGTCCTGTACAAAATTTATAATTTTGATGCCGATCGGAAATCCAAGATGGCTGCCACTTTCTGATGGGATCTATGGAAAATACATACAAATGGCATCTCACAAAACATTTCACACATTTAAACACACTCCTATACAAATCATACTAGAAATGAAACACATGACGGCGACGACCATCTGATTACAAGGTAGAAATTTCAAATTTTTAGCTCAAGTGGCCTATTTTGTATCCGATGACCTGGCCTGTCATCCAAGATGGCTGCCAGAGCCGAACATAGTGTAACATAGGACCCTATGGGGAATTTAATTAAAGATCTTCTTGGCTGAAACCACAGGACTAATTGGAACAAAACTTGGCAGCAATGGTCCTCAGGTAGTCCTTTTTCAGAAGTATATCCGATGACCTGGCTCGTCATCCAAGATGGCCGCCAGAGCCGAACATAGTTTAACATAGGACCCTATGGGGAATTTAATTAAAGATCTTCTCATCTGAAACCACTTGGCCAATTGGAACAAAAGTTAGCAGCAATGGTCCTTAGGTGGTCCTGTTTCAGAATTATATCCGATGACCCCGCCCGTCATCAAAGATGGCCGCCAGAGACAAACATAGTTTAACATAGGACCCTATGGGGAATTTAATTAAAGATCTTCTTGTCTGAAACCACTTGCTCAATTGGAACAAAAGTTAGAATCAATGGTCCTTAGGTGGTCCTCTTTCATGTCTGATGACCCCATCCACCAAACAAGATGGCCGCCAGAGCCGAATTTAAATTAACATAGGACCCTATGGGAAATTCACTAAGAGGTCTTCTTGTCTGAAACAATTTGGCCAATAGAAACAACACTTAGCAGCAATGGTCCTTATGGTGGTCCTCTTTAAGAATTATATCCGATGACCCAGCCTGTTATCCAAGGTGGACACCAGAGTCAAACTTAGTTTAACATAGGACCCCATGGGAAATTTACTAAAAGATCTTCTTGCCTGAAACCAGGGGGGCCAATTAGAACAAAACTTGGCAGCAATGGTCTTTACGTGGTCCTCTTTCGGAATAATATCCGATGACCCTGCCCATCATCCAAGATGGCTGCCATAGCCGAACTAAGTTTAACATAAGACCCTATGGGAAATTTACTAAAAGATCTTCTTGTCTGAAACCACTTGGCCAATCAGAACAAAACTTGGCAGCAATGGTCCTTAGGTGGTTCTCTTTCAGAATTATATCCGATGACTCGACCCTTCATCCAGGATAGGCGCCAGAGTCGAACATAGTTTAACATAGTACCCTATGGGAAATTTACTTAAAGTCTGAAACCTCTTGGCCAATTGAAACAAAACTTGGCAGCAATGGTCCTTAGTTGGTCCTCTTTTACAATTATATCCAATGACCCAGTCCATCATCAAAGATGGCTGCCAGAACGGAACTTAGTTTAACATATGACCTTTTGGGAAAGTTCACTGAATGATCTCCTTGTTTGAAACCAGTGAGACAATTTGAACTTGACAGCAATGTTCTAGGCTGCCCGTCAAGATGGACATAGTCCAGGTGAGCGATACAGGGTCCTGGGAACCTCTGGTTCTGTTTATTGCCTATATAAATCAGATGAGCGATACAGGGTCTTGAGAGCCTCTGGTTTTAAATATCTCTATGAAATCACATTGCAAAATGAAAAGAATGAAAACACATTGCCAAATGAAAAGGACGAGAGCAGATGCTTTTTAGCTCACCAGACCCGAAGGGTCATGTGAGCTATTGCCATCACTTGGCGTCCGTCGTCCGTCCGTCCGTCGTCCGTCGTCCGTCCGTAAACTTTTTCAAACGTTAACTCCTCTGACACCATAAGACCAATTGCAACCAAACTTCGTACAGTTGTTTATTGGTATATGTGCTACCAAACTATCGTTTGAATTTTTGATTCGTAAAAAAACATGGCTGCCATGGCTAAAAATAGAACATAGGGGTAAATTGCAGTTTTTTGCAAATAACTCAAAAACCATAACAGATATCAAAATTCTGGCATAGGGTAAAAGTGTTCAGCACCTCAAGATCTACCTGCCCTGAAATTTTGAAGAAGATCCAACGACCCATGTAGGAGTTATTGCCCTTTTTCTGCATTTTTTCCAAATTTTGCACTTATTAAGCACAATATCTTGGATACTATAAAGGAAATTTGAAAAATTTAAATTTCATATTGTTAGGCACACAAAGATCTACAAAATTTGTAACAGGATCGAAGTTGTAGGTTCGTTCCTTTTAGGAGTTATTCCCCTTAGATCGTCAAAATTGACCATTTTTGCAGTCTTTATTCATTGTAATAAAATCGTTAACTCCTCTTACACCATAAGTTTAATTGCAACCAAACTTAGTGTAGTTGTTCCTTGGCATGAGTGCTACTAAACTATCGTTTGGATTTTTGATTTGTAAAAAAAACATGGCTGCCATGGCTAAAAATAGAACATAGGGGTAAATTGCAGTTTTTTGCAAATAACTCAAAAATGGTGACAGATATCAAAATTCTGATGGGAAGCTAAAGTGTTCAACACCTCAAGATCTACCTGCTTTGAAATTTTGAAGAAGATGTAACCACCCATGTAGGAGTTATTGCCCTTTTTCTTGATTTTTTTTTGAAATTTGTACTTATTAAGTTGTATGATCATTCCTTTTAGGAGTTATTCCCCTTAGAACATCAAAATTGACCATTTTCACAGCATTTCCCTTAGTTTGCAAAATGTTTAAATGAGCCCTTTAGGAGTTAAAGTTTTGTCCCTTAAATGTCAAAATAACTGTTGATGCCTTATAGATGGCAAACTGTAGAAAATGAAAAAAAAATTTTGATTGCGTGTTAATTTGTTTTTAAATGGCTATTTATTAAAATATAAATTCAATGTTACCTCAATATACAATAGTACTTAAAAATAACTTTCTTTAGATGTATATATTTATATATTTTTTGTGAAATTAGTTTTGAAACTGGCTGTGGTCAGCACTCATTGTTTTAACCTTTTCCCAAACTGGTTACCTGCTCAATTGTTGTTATCTTTTCCAATGACACTCAAATCAAGTATCAGTCTTTTTGCCCTTGAAAGGTAAGAGTATGGATGACCACTTACAATCTGCATTTAAATCACTCAGAATCTCTATTTCTAGTTTGACATTTTTGGCTTTTTTTTATGTTATTATTTCAAAAATCTTCTCCTCTGAAACTACTGAATGGATTTGGATAAAACTTAGCATGATTGTTCCTTAGGGTATCCTGCACAAAGTTTTTGCTTCGATTTTTGATCTGTCGAAGAACATGGCCACTGTTACTAAAAATAGAACATAGGGGTCAAACAACAGTTTTTCGCAACTATCTCAAAAATCATAAGGTTATGGCAAATTCTGGCAGGTTGAAAGTGTTCAGCATGATGAGAGCTACTTGTGTGCTTATTTTCGTGAAAATTTGTCAACTGATGTTAGAGTTATTGCCCTTTTTGGACATTTTTGGCTTTTTTTTATGTTATTATTTCAAAAATCTTCTTCCCTGAAACTACTATTCCAAATCAAATGAAACTTGGTATGATTGTTCCTTAGGGTATCCTGCAAAAAGTTAATGCTTGGATTTTTGATTGGTCGAAAAACATGTCCGCCCTTACTAAAAATAGAACATAGGGGTCAAAATGCTGTTTTTTGCTATTTTTTCCTGAATTATAGAAATAAAATGAAGATGAAAGCTACCTTCAAGGCAAACATGGTATCCCGAGTTGAATGGTGATGATGAAAGTTTATTTTGGACGGCCATTTGTAAAATGGCTGCCATTTTCCCGCCATTTTTAACACTTGGATTTCAACAATATTTGGTTTTTAAAGTAAACATGGTATCCTTAGTGAATGGTGATGATGAGAATGTTGTATAACAATGATTAAACTTCATAATATGTGAGCTTTTAATTGCCATCACTTGGCGTCTGTCATCATCGTTGTTAACAAATTTTCAAACATCTTCTCCTCTGAAACTACTAGGGGGATTTGGATTAAACTTAGCATGATTGTTCCTGAAATATTTCCTTTTCAAGTACAATAAAAGCCTTAACCCACAATTTTTACATAACTTCTTTCAAACATTTTAAAAACAAAGACAACATATAGACCAAAAGATTTATACTTGTATTTGAAGATGAATTAAAGCTTGTATTTTGTATTATGAATCATCAGATTGACCATGACTGTATCTTAATCAAGCGTAGGGAGAACTCATGCCCATTTCTTTCGAGAGGTTCTTGAAACGCTTTCAAAGGTATTTTCAGCATTTTACGTGACCTTTAATACTCAGTTTAATTTACAAAAAACATTAATATATTAATTTAGTTTATAGTGCATTGTTAAAATGCCAGGTGAGCGATTCAGGCTCTTGAGAGCCTCTTGTTTGTTAAATCAAATATGCATGTGAAAATCTAGGGAATAATTTGGTAGAAGTGTTGTGAAATAAATGTTTATATCAAAAACAAATTTAAAATGAAAATACATTTAAACAGTTTTTTAAAACTGCAAAAAGATTTCTTCTATATTTAATTACTTCTGAGGTATTATAGGTTAACCTGATAAAAAAAAGCAGAGTGACTGGATATGTAAATTCTGGAGGACATATTGTACTTTCATCTTTGCGAGTTCTAATATGAGAAATTTCTTTTGCAATTAATAACAATAGAAAAATCAGCAAGCATTTAATTTTAAAATCTTTTACCCTGAAACAATCCATACCAAACTTTGGAGGAATATTTTTATGTGTTCCTCTTTTACAATTATGCTCATGGGTCCATGCCTTTGACCAATATGGCCGCCATTACAAACGATAGTATGTAACAGCAGAAAAAAATTATGTAAAAAGGACAAATATACCTAAGGAGCAATCAATAAAACGTAATCCATTGGACAGACAAACCCGGGAAGACAAACGAACAACCACAAGCACAACAAATAAACACAGAAAACTAAAAACAATGAACAACACGAACTCCTATAAAAACCAGGAGTGAACCCAGGTGCTCCGGAAGGGTAAGCAGTTCCTGCTCCGTATACGGCACCCGTCGTGAAGTTCAACAAAGTCAATCCGGTGGAAGTCACAAATCGTAGGAGGCACATGAAAGGTTACGACAGTGGGAACAGGTCCAACATCATCTTAGATATTGGAACACTGTAATGGTCAATCAATTCATGATGACGACCGTAAAATTTCTTAAGTGATGACATCAACTTATCCCTAATAAAACCCTGGTTAAGAAGCTTTTGTGACAGCAGTAATCCTCTTTGTCGAAAGTCAGGGTAACTCACGCATGCCCTTGAAAATCGGATAAGCTGAGAAACGTAGACGCCATATGCAGGCGATGCTGGTATATTGCTACTTAAGAAGGGAAAATTAACAATAGGAAAGTTGAAGTCATCACGTTTGTCATAAAGTTTTGTCTTCAAACGTCCCTCATAGTCTATTTCAAGAAACAAATCCAAATATGAAGCGGACTTTGGTGTATCTGTAGTATCCTTAATTTCAAGTTCACTGGGGTAGATAAGATGTAGAAAGTCTTGGAATTTGTCGTTATTTAACGACAACACATCATCTATATAACGAAAAGTGAAATTAAAGGATTGGGCTAGTTTCTTTTTGTTTTCACGTAGTAACCCTTGAATGAAGTCCGCTTCATATGAGTACAGAAACAGATCGGCGAGGAGAGGAGCACAGTTGGTTCCCATTGGAATGCCGATTGTTTGTTGAAAAATTAGACCGCCAAATTCAACGAATATGTTGTCTATGAGAAAATCTAACATGTTTGTAATTTCATCTTCAGAATACTTTTTGTCAGAATCAGAGTGGTTCTTCACGAAATAAGACTTTTCTCTACCTAGAACAAGGAATTTATACCTGCGTGTCCCATTTTTCTTGAAAAAACATTGATGAACTAGTTGCTTTATGCGATCTTTTAATTGAGAATGTGGTATGGTAGTGTAGAGTGTAGAGAAGTCGAAAGTTTTTATGCTGTTGCATGTAGCCAAAGATTTTGATTTTAGATATTGAAGTAAATTTTTGGAGTTTTTAAGAATCCACATCTGATTGACGCCACTGGTGGAATATGATGTTTCACAGTAATTCTGAAGGCCCTCTTTAACACATGTCAATATGGATGTTAAAATCTTTGAAAGAGGTTTTGTAGAGCAATTAGCTGATCCAAATCCTCTGAAACAACTGGGCCATTTGGAATCGAACTTTGAATGTTTCTCTTTCACAAACATCTGAAACTCCAACAAATATACTGCCTTTACTAAAAACAAATATTATTTAAAAATCTTCCCCAATGAAACAACGGAGGCAGTTGAATCCAAACTTTGATCATATGGTCCCCTTTCTAAGTTTTTTTCTGTGGAACGCTGACCATTATATCTGTTATTAATAGATATAGAAAAATCATCAAAAAAGACTCCTATTAAGTAACTAAGTCTGTTGAGACAAAAATTTGGTGGAATTGATCTTAGGAGGTTCCCTGTCAGAATTATGTTATTCTGGACCTCCAACCAATATTACCGCCATTGCTAAAAATAGAAAAACCTTGATTTTTTTTTCTATTCAGAAACAACTGTATTCGTTTTAGACCAAACACTTTCAAAATTGGCCAATACGACCAACATTAATGAAAATATAATACTCAGCCGAGACAGTCTCCGAAGTCACTTCTTCACTTGAGATCAATCTTTGATCAAATGGTCTTTAGGTGGTCTCCTTTGAAAATGTTATCTAATGTCATGATCATAGAGCAATATGGTCACTGTTTTTAAAAAAATATAAATGAGGCTTTATTATTACATTCATTTTAATAAGCCCATCTTTAAAGACAGGACGTATTATGGTATACCATTGTCCGTCCATCTGTCCGTCAGTCTGTCAGTCCATCGTAAATCAAAAGGTTTTGGCGTTATGGGACTTTATTCATCAAAAAAGGAGTGATTTTCCAGTTTTCGGACTGTAACTCAAAAATGCTTCAAGCAATTTTCATGAAACTTCGTTGAATTTTTTATAACTATTGACATAACTTCCCTTTTGATTTTAAAAAAATTATGATTTTTCATTTTGGAGTTATGGGACCTTATTTATAAAAAAGGGGGGATTTTCCAGTTATCGGACAATAACTCAAAAACGCTTTGAGCTATTTTCATGAAACTTTGAAGACTTGTTTATATGTATTGTCGTATCAAAGCTCCCTTTTGTTAGCTCACCTGGCCAAAGGCCATGTGAGCTTTTGTCATCACTTGGCGTCCGTCGTACGTCCGTCGGTTAACTTTTTACATTTTAATCTTCTCTGAAATCAATAGGCCAAATGGAATTAAAATTGGCAGGAAGCATTTATGTAAGGTCCTTTATAAAGATTGCTCATTTAGTCCCGATCGGACAACAAAGATGCCGCCATGGGCAATTGTTGTTTCTGATTGGCTGAGTTTTCAAAAATCTTCTCCTCTGAAACTGCTGGGCCAAATGGAACAAAACTTGACACGAAGCATTTTTGGGAGGTCCTGTATAAATTTTCCTCATTTCGTCCCCATCGGACTACAAATATGGCCCATGGGCAGTTCTTGTTTCTGATTGGCTTATTTAAAAGAATCTTTTCCTCTGAAACTGCTGAGCCAAATGGAACAAAACTTGAGAGGAGGCATATATGGGAGGCCATTTATAAAGTTTCCTACAAATATGGCAGTTGTTGTTTCTGATTGGTTGATATGAAAAAATCTTCTATGAAATCACTTGGCCAAATGGATCGAACGAAACTTGACAGAAAGCATCTATGGGAGGTTCTTTACAATATTTCCTTATTTCGTCCTGATCGGGCAAAAAAACATGTCCGCCATGGGCAATTGTTCTTTCAGAAGGATGTCTGATGACCCGGACTGTTAACCAAGATGGCAGCCACAGCCGAACTTAGTCAAACATAAGGCCCCATGGGAAAATTCATTCAAAAATCTTCTTGTCTGAAACCACTTGACCAATTGGAACCCGACTTTGCAGCAACGGTCCTTAGGTCCTATTTCAGAAATGTCTGATTTCGTGGACTGTAAACCAAGATGGCCGACACAACCGAACTTAGTTTAACATAGGACCCTATGGGAAATTCACTCAAAAATCTTCTGGAGAACTGCCAAATTTTAGAATATGCTGACCTGTAAATAGAAGGACCTTGATGAAGAAAAATTTGGTTCCTACAAGGCTTACCACACTTTATAATGATAGGGAGAAGTGAGTTCTATCTTTGAGGTACATCATACCAGGTGAGCGATACAGTCTCAGCCCTCTGAGCCTCTAGTTTTTTTTTTTTTTTATAAATATCCGATATGACATTTCGGAGTTATGTAACTTTATTCGTTGAAAAATCATAGAAAAATGTCAATTTTTCACACTTTGAACGGTTATGGAATTTTATTCGTTAAAATTTCGGAGTTAAATTTTCTGGACGACAGGTGTATCATCCGCTCAAAGCACAGCTGTTTATTATGATATTTGAATGGCAAAGTAAATCCAGGTGTACAAAACAGGCTCCTAGAAGCCTCTAGTTTTATTACCTCGTCTGAGATGTAAAAGTCGCAAAGGCGAGATATAGGTATTACTTTCCGCCGGCACTTGTGGCGACGTAAACTTTTTTAAAACCTTAATAACTTTGCACACGTAATACCTACAATTATGATTTTTGGTCCACAGATACCTTATGGTATAAACTGTGCTGCAGTATACTTGTCTTGTGACCCTGACCTTGATTTCATGGTTCACTGACTTCATAATCAAATGTAAAATCGGTGTCCAAGTTTCATGGTTAAATCTATTTCTCAGCAACTGTAATACCTAAACCAACCATATTTGGTCAGTAGATAGTTTTTAATGGGTACATGTCGATATGACACTGCCTTTTGACCTTGACTTCAATTTCATGGTTGAGTGACCTGTGTCACATTTTCGTGATTAAGTCAATTTCTTAGCAAATGTTATACCTAAGCCCAACATATCTGGTACATGTCAGTCTGACATCTGTCTCTGGACCTTGACCTCAATTTCATACTTGAGTGGCTTGTGTTACAATTTTGTAATTAAGTCCATTTCTCAGCAACTGTAATACCTAAACCCACCATATTTGGTCTATGTATAGTTCTTGGTGAGTACAATGTACATGCCAGTCTTAACACCTATCTATGCATCTTGACCTAAATTTCATGGTTGGGTGACTTGCATCCAAGTTTCGTGATTGTCTTTCTCAGCAACTGTAATACCTAGACCCACTATATTTGGTCTGTAGATAGCCTGAGACTTGTCAGCTGACCTTGTACAGAGTCTTAGACTTGAATGACATGCATGAGGTTTTTCAGACAAAGTTTGCCTGACTATTACTACTAGTATTTCTTTTAGTGCATTTTCACTTTACCCTGCAATGTCAGGTATCAAATAATATTATTCTGTGTCTATGTCGAACTCAGGCGAGACATTTAATGTCTCCACTCTTGTTACTCATCCAATTTCAATTCTTTATTTTTTTATTTTAATTCGTCTTGATGAGTGCTTGCATTATTGTTTATTGGTATAAGATAAAATGAGTTAAAGGGATCAAAATAAGCAATGTTGAAGGAATAATATTTTTATTTTTAGCTCACCTGGCCTAAAAGGCCATGTGAGCTATTCTCATCACTTTGCGTCCGTTGTCGTCGTCGTAAATTTTTCACATTTTTATCAACTCCTCTGAAACCACTGAGCCAATTTAAACCAAACTTACGTGGATGGTCCCTTTTAAAAGTGTGTTCCGTTTTCCGGGGCGCCATCCAATATGGCTGCCATGGTCGGAAATTTTAACATTTTCATTAACTTCTTTGAGACCATTAGGCCAATTTGAACCAAACTTTAGTGGAATGGTCCTTGGGTGACCCCTTTTAAAATGTATGTTTGGTTTCCCCGAACACCATCCAACATAGCCGCCATGGCTGGACTTAGTTTAACATTGAGCCTGTGGGAATTTTACTTTTTCGTAAACTCCCCTGAAACAACTGAGCCAATTTGAACCAAACTTTGGTGGAATGGTCCTTGGGTGGCCCCTTTCCAAACTTATGTCTGGCATCCCCGACTTCCAACCGACATGGCTGCTGTTACTAAAAATAGAAAAATGGGGGATGAATTTAAAAAATCTTCTATGAAACTACATGGCCAGTTGCAACCAAACTTGGCAGTAATGGTCCTTAGGAGGTTCTCTTTCAGAAGGATGTCCGATGACCCAGACTGTTAACCAAGATGGCAGCCACAGCCGAATTTAGTTAAACATAGGGTATTTTGGGACAATATGGCGATTTACATTAAAACTGATACTTGTGTTTCTAAAATACGTTTACCTTCATCTTCTCAAATCTAACTTCCACCCAAGCCGACGTCACTGATGTTCCGACGTTGACAATGAGCTTAACATAAGTAACGTCGCGATTTCCCGTATAATCTTCATTACATACTCCGGGCCGCTAAAAGATACAATACTTACTTCATGTCACAATATCAAAATTTTTGAAATAATTCATCAGTGCTAAATCAAAATATTGGCAAAATTATCGCCTAGGGTACCAGAATTCTTGAAGACAGCAGACAACACCCTAAATATTGACCCTTTTCCATCTGACCAAATCACCACTTTTACTTATGACAGCTCATTCAAACTTCTTAAAAGATCAACTTTGAACATTCTACTATAAATTTTGAACAAAAAGCATTTAAAAATGCTTTAATAAGGGCCAGAAAATAAAAATGGAAGAAATACAGTAAATTTATATAAGGAATTATATTTGTTGACAAAAAAAAGTATGCGCTAATTGTGGTCTTGGGCCTGTGTTTCAATATGTAGTAGAAACTGTCCTATTACAATAGAAATAATTCACTGTGGCTTGAGATTATCATGATTTCACCATGTCGCGCATGGCAAAATATTTGGCATAAAGGGCTTACCCATGGTAACATAAGGATGTTTTGAAACCCCCATCAATTAGTTCTCAATTAGATTTAATTTTTATATGTTCGTCAAAATTTTGACGGGACGTATTATGGTATACAAATGTCCGGCGTCCGTCTGTCCATCGTAAACATGTCACACCGTAACTTGAGAACAACTTATCCAAATTTCATGAAACTTAAATAGTTGTTTCTTATGATGGTCAAACGATCTGTATACGTTTTGGTGAAAATAAGATTAAAACTTTTTGAGTTACAGGACTTTGTAACTAAAACAGGGGTGTGTTTTTTTCACATGTCACGCCGTATCTCAAAAACGATTTATGATTATTGCTTAAAACTTTACACACTTCTTAGTTATATTAATCTAAAGATCTGTATACTTTATGGTGATGATTCAAAATTATATTTTAGAGTTATTGAGTTTTTTGTAAAAAAAGGGGGAGGTTTCACATGTTGCGCCGTATCTCAAAAACTATTTATGATTATTGCATAAAACTTCACACACTTGTTAGTTATATTAATCTGAAGATCTGTATACTTTTTCGTGATGATTCTTTATTTTATTTTTGAGTTATTGAATTTTTATTGAGCTTTTTGGTAAAAAGGTAGTCTTTTTTGGTCACATTTAGCGCCGTATCTCTATTGCTTAAAAGTTTACACGCTTATGTTTTGCCGGGTTTCCATATACATCCCACCAGCAGCTCCACTAAATAAAGCGGGATTCCAAAAACATTTATTATGTTTTTTTCACGAGACGACGGGCGTATCATGCGCTTGTGGCGCAGCTGTTTATTTTGTTATGCCCCGCACACGAATGTTTGCGAACTACCGGTATGTGGTTAAGTTTTGCCTTTAGGTTCGTTTCTTTGGAACTAAGCTTAGTGTATCAACCAAATTTCATTATTATACCCCCCGCAAACAAAGTTTGGGGGTATATAGGAATCACCTTGTTCATCCGTCTGTCTGTCTGTCTCTCTGTCTGTCTATATATCTTGTAAGCGCAACTCCTCCTAGACCGCTCAATGGATTTCAACGAAACTTTACAGAAAGGAAGTGCATCATCCAAAGATGTGCATGAAGAAAAATCTTTGCGTTCCGATATCACATAAGGGAGATAATTTGACTTTAAAGCAGGGGGTATCCTTTGTGAGCTTTGCTCACAGTACATCTAGTGGGATGTGCCTTTGGTAGTACTGAGCAGTCATATAATAATTGGGTCATTATGACCTACATTTTATGCTTGGGTGACTTTGGTTAAGTTTTGCATTTAGGTTCATTTCTTTGGAACTAAGCATAGTGTATCAAAGAAACTTGAGCAAAGCTGACATGGGTAAAAATGTTCTTCAGGTCAAGAACTACCTGCCATGGAATTTTCAGACGAATTGGTCAACTGTTGGGTTATTTCCCCTGAATTGTTAATTTTAAGTAAATTTTGCAGTTTTAGGTTATTATCTTGAATATTATTATAGATAAAGACAAACTGTAAACAGCAAAAATGTTTAACAAAGTAAGATCTGAAAATGAGTCAACATGACCAAATTCATTGATTAACCCCTTCTAGGAGTTTTTGCCCTTTAAAGACCACATTAAAGATCTTCTCCTTTGAAACCACTTGGCCAATTGGGGCCAAACTTTGGTGGAATGGTTCTATGGTGGCCCCCTTCAAAAATTATGTCTGGCATCCCCGATTTCTAACCAACATGGCTGCTATTACTAAAATTAGAAAAAAGGGGGGATAAATTTTTAAAATCTTCTTCTGTGAAACTACAGAGCCAATTGGAACCAAACTTGGCAGTAATGGTCCTTAGGAGGTTCTCTTTCAGAAATATATCCGATGACCCGGACCGTTAACCAAGATGGCCACCATAGCCGAACTTAGTTTAACATAAGACCCTACAGGAAAATTCTTTTAAAAATCTTCTAGTCTGAAAACACTGAGCTAATTAGAACTAGACTTGGTAGCAATGGTCCTTGGATGGTCCTCTTTCAGATTTGTATCAAATGACCCAGACTGTCAACCAAGGTGACCGCAACAAATGAACTTAAACATGGGGCCCTATGGGAAAATTTATTGAAGAATTTTGTCTGAAACAACTTGAACAATTGGAACCAGACTTGGCAGCAATGATCCTTAGGAGGTCCTCTTTCAGAAATTTGTCAGATTTCGTGAACTATGAACCAAGATGGCCACCACACCCGAACTTAGTTTAACATAGGGCCCTATGGGAAAATTCATTGTAAAATCTTCTTGTCTGACATTACTTGACCAATTGGAAAATGGTCCTTAGGAGTTCCTATGGAGGTCCTCTGGAGGTCCTCTTTCAGAAATATGTCCTATCGCCCCGATTGTCAGCCAAAATGGCCACCACAGCTGAACTTAGTTTAACATAGGACCCTATTGGAAATTCATTTAAAAATCTTCTGGTCTGATACCACTTAGCAAGTTGGAACAATACTTAGCAGTAATGGTCCCTGGACTGTCAACCAAGATGGCTTCCACAGCCAAACTTAGTTTAACATAGAAAAACCAGCCAAATTGACTGCAACACTTAAATTTTTAGTCCTGCTCAAGGTGAAAAGTTAAATCCAGGTGAGCAATACAGGCTCTTGAGAGCCTCTAGTTAAAGAGGACACATGTACATGTAGTTTGTTGTCAATCAAAATGTGGGATGGGAAGCAAACAGGGAGGGTACTTCAGCCCTCAAGCCTCCACGCTTACTCGGAGAATGCCATTATACATCACATCCTACGGATGCTTGGATGATATCATATTCTCTCTCGTAGCCCTTAGGCATTCTCGGGTTGAGTAACAATTGTTTAAAGCATTGATGATAAGCTAGGACAAGTTTCTTCAGAATGGCTTTAAATAATAAATAATATTTTATTTCACCTAAACATATCATAACCTCTTTAAATATATTTCTACATGTAATATCTTTCTGTCTCTTATTAATAACAAATTAACTAATTCATGAAACTGTCCACAAAAATTGAAAATCCACCAAAATATCCTTTCTCCATGGCACTGTACATCCAAACATGTAGAGCCGTACATCTACCGTTGAGCTACATATACGTGTCCAACAGTAAAACACCATTTATATTTCTCACAAAACATAATTCAACACTTTTCAAAAGTTGATAATACAGCTTGAGAAAAATTGTTTTCTACATTTATATTAGTTTTACGAAAATAAAACTTGAAAAAGGTTTGAGCAGTGGACCAGTTAGCAGTTTTCAGAATATTGTCTAAAGATATACCTACATTGTAAGTTTCTGAAGTGTGCATTGTAAGTTGCTGAAGTGGAGGCTGCTCTGAAAGAATGAGCACAAAACACATTAGTGTTAATCCCAGATTGCATTAAAACTAATTTCAACCATCTAGCTAATGAACTGGCTGAAAAGTTTTTTTGTGTTTTAAATGAAACAAGAAGTTTTATACTTTTCCTAGTTTTTGTAGTTTTAGCAATATAATGCCAAATTGTTTCCACAACACAAAGCCTACTATTACAAAAACTATTAAACTCTATTGGTTGTATTTGTGACCCTGGTCTAGAAGTTTTCATAAGTGAAGGAACATTAAACAGTATTTTTTCTCCCGTATCATGCATAAAATTCAAATCTAAATCTACTTAAGTTTGAGCTCTTTGTGCAGAGAAAAGAGATCACAAAGAAGCTACTTTCAGAATAAGCTTTTGCAAGCACATTTTGTGTAAGGGAAACAAAGAAGCAAGATATCTTAGTACAATATTTACATCCCAAGTACATAAATATTTGGGTTAAGGATGATGTAAATCAAAAATACCTTTCATATATCTTTTGACTAATGAGAGATACTTATATTTGGATTGCAAGTCAATAAAGGCTGAATGATTGCAGATTTATGTGAATTTATGACACTGTGTAATTCTCTGTATGCAGACTAGAAAGATAGTCTAAAATCTGTATTTCAGATATGCCCAAAGGATTGATTTTCCATGTACCACACCAAAAAGTCCATTTTCTCCAGGCAAGGTCATATTGCTTGTTTGTAGCTCTACGCCATAAACTGGAGATAATTTCACCAGTTTTGACTGAAATTCCTCTTTCTTTGAATGCAGTCCTGATACAATGCATGTGACTAGAAATCGTTTTCTGAAATTGAGAGTATGCAACTGATTGTTGTGAACTAGACACAGCAAAATTTTGTATTAATAAGGGCCGATTTATCGTGTTCATTAAAACATCCAATAGTAGCGGAAACCAAGCCAGTCCAGTATGGAACTATTAGAATAGCATTGCTTACCTGATTGTCTTGTATCTTTCGGATCACTTTTGGTGTCAAGCTGAAAGGAGGAAAGATATAAGGTTTAAATTCTGACCAAGAAATAGTGAATGCATCAATGGTAAATGCTTCAGGATCAGGCATCCAAGAGACAAACCTTGGTAACTGTTTATTCAGCCTTGAAGCAAAACGACCAATCTCAGCTGTAAAACTTTGAGCACATATATTAGAGAAAAAAACTTTTTCACTTAATTTCCGTTCTGTGGAATCTTTAAAATTTCTTGACAAACTGTTAGCTGTGACATTTTCTTTTCCTCTAATAAATTAACAAGATATATAAATTTTTCTAACTGAACACCATAGCCAAATTTCCTTGGTCTCTAAAAACAAAGGAATTATTGATCATCCCTTGTTATTGATATATGCTATTGCTGTAGCACTGTCAGACCTTATACATATATGAACATTCCTCAGATTTTCACATAAACTTTGAAAAGCAAATTTAATTGCTTTTATCTCTAACAAAATTTAATATGATTCATTGATTCTTCTATTGACCATCAACCACTAGTCTGTTTGCTACCAAATTTTGCACCTCATCCAGACATGGATGCATCAGTTTCAATGTATACTGAAATTTCTGTAGGTCATATATCCTTACCTTTAACTTTATTCAAATTCTGAATCCACCAATTAATTTCATTAATTGAATTCTGAGAAATGATCATATTTGCATCATAATCTTTTTGGTTTCCAAGAGCTTTTACTTTATCTCTGTTTAAAAAACTTTGAAAACAATGGTGCTAGCTCTACAGCTGAATGCACTGAACTACATTGTAAATAGTCTAAGAAGTCTAGCAACCAAGGGAATCTTTACTACTTTCTTTTCAAGAACCATTTTACAGACTTTTACAATTTTCTCCAATTTTTCTTGAGGTAGAAAAACCTTAAATCTTTCACTATCAATCACATTGCCTAAGAAAGTGATAACTTTTGATGGAACAGGAGTTGATTTTTCTTGATTTACAATAAACCCTAAAGATTCAAAAGTTTCTGTCATCGTGTGATAATTTGATTCACAAATTTGCCTGTTCAAATCCATTGCCAATGAATCATCAATATAAAAAAATGAACAGATGCCCCTCTTTCTGAAGTATGAAAAAATTGGTTTTAATACCTTTGTGAATACCCTTGGAGCTGAACTTACTCCAAAACAAAGACAATGAAATTCATATAAAGTGTCTTTCCAGTAGAATTTTAGATATTTCCTATGGTCTTTGTGTATCGGAATGGAAAAATAGGCATCTTTAAGGTCTACAGACACAAAATAAACACCCCGTTCCACTGAACTTAATACCAAAGCCAAACTTTCTTGCTTAAAATGATGATACTCCATGAACTCATTAAGTTTTATCAAATTAATTACTGGTCAGAATTTACCATTTTCCTTTTCCACAAGAAAAATATTAGATATAAATTGATCATTTTCATATTTCGACATTGAAATTGCACCTCTATTAACACGTTTTATCTATTGGTCAATGATTTTTTCCCTTTCCTCAGAAAATTTTATGACATTAGGAATTGAATTTTGACATGGTTTTGTTGTGAATTCAAATTTATATCCTGTAATTAGTATTTAATATCCATAGATCAGAGGAAAACAATTTCCATTCTGATACAAAATTTCTGATACAAACATTTCTGCAGTGAATTGTCTCACTTTTAAAACCTTGAGTAACCTGGATCTTTCACCCTCCTTGGGGGATCATCCTCTGCCTCTGTCGCTCCAATGTCCTCTTTATTTAGACCCATATCGTGAAGCGGTCCTATTAAAAAAAGCCTGCCAAGGTAAATGAAGCCTGCAGAAGCCTGCAAAAGCCTGCATGTTAATGGCTATAGGTACGTGGAATATTTTTACATATTATGGTAGATGAAAGTATATTATTTGAAAATGTCGAAAAAAAAAGAAGATTTTGATAAGTTTTTCGACTCTTAATCGATGATTTTCTATTGTCGTATTTGAAGCTCGCAAGAATGCGACGCCATCTTGTTTTACCTGAGATTCGAGTTGACATGTATAGTTAATTAGCCAGTGTATATTGTAGAATAAACATTTTTAAGTAAATAATCACATATTAACATTTTTATATAATTATTAAAAGAAATAACTAAACTTATATAAACTAAAAACAACTTGAAATATTCTCACTTAAATAAACAATTTAATTAATATGTGTCCCAATCACAGTTTAAAGAAACAATTGAATTAACTCGGTAGGATATAAATACTTAATTGACAACTTTCTAAATCACTTCACTTTTTTCACATCATTTGCACACAACGTGATATTTGATTAAAAAAATAATAGTAGCTAAATTATAATAGTAGCTTTTTTTGTTTCAAATTATTATTATTTGTTACATATTTTCAAAATAGTAGCAATTTGATATTTGATTTAAAAAATAATAGTAGCTAATTTATAATAGTAACACTAATTTTTCATTTTTGAGAAAATCTTCACTTTCATTCATTTGTTCAGGCTGCTGTTTAGATAGCTTTGGAAATTTTGATTTTTTTAGCAGGTTTCAGTAGAAACTTCACATTTGACATATTGGGCAGTGGAGACGACTGGACATGGGAATTGTCTTTTTAATGCCATCTCCATCGGAATTAAAAATTCAGAAATTCTTTCTGTAGAAATTAGATATAGGACATGTATTGAAATGATTCAGTACAAATCTTTTTATATGGATGAACACAGACATGATGGACTGTCTTTGGTTTCTGACACATATGACGCCACACTACAGGCCTGTTCTATTAATTATTCTTTTTCATCACCTTTTGTTATTCATTCAGCAGCATCAGTCATTGGCAAACCCATTAGATAATTTTATCCGGCAGTAAATGGGGTATTTGATAATTCTATCGGAATTCTAAACAGAACTTTTTCTCCACGAAATTAAAAAAAAAGTAAAAAAACCCATTTGCATTGTTTGGTCATTAGTTTTTGAACATTCTGGGCAAGGTACATGGATACCAAATCATTTTGTTTTACTTTTGCCAAATTCCGCCAGACGGACAATTGACAGTACCCGTAACTGCTCGACTTGCCAAGAAACCCGGTCAAGTCAAGCAGTTACGGAATGCAAAGACAACACCCGCCAGCAAGTGCCCTAAATTATAGAATATTTTTTATTCAATTTTGTTTTTTCTTCTTCCGCTTTAGGTTAACGTAAGGTTTAGCTGAAAAAGATTTTTTTCAAAATTATTATTTTGTATATAGTTTCTCATTATGAAAATAAAAGTAAATAAATAAATTTTAAAAAAAATGGACCCAGAAGTAGAACCACATCCTCGTCGCTGGTAACATATTCATTCATCTACATTTTTATTACATTCAGTTAACATTAAACTTAATAAAATTGTTTATTTTACAATATACACTGGCTAATTAACCATGTCAACTTGAATCTCAGGTAAAACAAGATGGTGTTGCATTCTTGCAGGCTTCAAATACGACAATAGAAAATCATCGATTAAGAGTCGAAAACTTGTCAAAATCAATTTTCTTTTCGATATTTTCAAATAATATACTTTCATCTACCATAATATGTAAAAATATTCCACGTACCTATAGCCATTAACCTGCAGGCTTTTGCAGGCTTCTGCAGGCTTCATTTACCTTGGCAGGCTTCTTTTAGTAGTACCCATCGTGAAGAGCCCCTTCTTGATATTTTTGGAATTCCTCTATATTCACCTTTAACGTCCATTAGTTTACTACACTCTCCAACATGTATCTCTTTTAACATTTGTGTCAGTTCTTATCCAAACAAAATGTCAGCTATCGGATTTGAAGGCACACATAATTGATGAAATCTCCTTCTTCGGAATCAGTTTATAAGGTATCGTCGTCGAATTGAGAGCTCAAAGTGGGCATTACATATGAGTGTTAAAGTGTCCATAACATGAGTCTTGGCATTTTTAACAACCAACTTATTTGGGTCACTTAACATTTGGATAATTGAAATGAGTGGCAAGACAGCTAACCCCATAAGCTTTTGAACAAATGTTGCCGGACCATTACTATATTTTTAACGTATTTTCCTTTGATTTGCAAAGTCAGGTATCAGATAATCTTTATTCTGTGGCCATGCGAATACTCAGGCGAGACATTAAGTGTGTTTCCACTCTTGTTAACTTTTACCACTTTAAATAAATTGTTCAATGTAAAACAATTCACTATTCACAGAAATATTTTATTTTGTAGACCAACTTGCTCATTCCCAAAAAATGGGAAATACAGGAGATTTCAAGAAATTACCGTTATATGGACTATACAAGTCCTATAATAACGTTGTGTATCTATGCGGAGCATGCCGTGTCGGAAAAAGTACATTTGCCAGTGTATTGCTGGATGAACTGATCCCCAAAGACTGGTTTTCTACCGATGGGTTAAACATATTTTATGGAACAAATGGTATAGACCTGGAGACAAAGAGAATGATTCCCTTAAAAGAAGGTATACTTCATGCTAAGTTGTCACTATAACAAATAATCTCAGACTTTGTCAGCTGCTTTTTGTCACGACAAAAACTAAACACATATTACTTAACGTAGGGTTTGTTCTACTCCGAACTTTATTGACAAGGATTACCAGTTTTCCTACAGAAGATCGGTGGTTCTTTCCGGATAATCCGACTTCCTTCACCAATAAAAAATGGCTGAGGGAAATAGCCAGATGTGCTGAAAACGGCTTAAAACCCCAACTAAACAAACATACATAAAATTTCTGTAATGAGTGAATTGTTAAAAAATTCTCCTCTGAAAAAATCAAACGTCGGTGAAGTATTCTGTATTCTAAGTTATAACAGTACTGAAAATGTATTTTTTCTGTGGAAACCAAAGTTGGGTGAAGTATACCCCTAGGGAAGGAGAAGAACCTTTTTGCTTTTGTAGTAATTGGGTGGTCACTTATGCTAATAGATAATTTTCTCCTGTCTGTTTGTGTGTCATAAACAAGTGGTTTACCAATGATAACTTATTTCTATGAAATGCAAAGTTGGATGAATTATTCACCTAAGTAGGGCAGAACATTATTGGTATTGGGGATATAATGGGTCAAAGATCAAGGTTACATATGGCTTAAAATGGTCTTTTGTTTCTGCTTGAAAACTAAAAAGTCATCAGTTGGCTAAGTAATTTCCATAGGGGAGGGCAAGATTCCAATTGATTTTGGGTCATTGTATCAAAGGTCAAGGTCACTGCTAAAAAAACAAAATATTTTCAGAACACTTGACTCTGCCTTTATGAATTTCAATACTGCAATTAATTGTCCCTCCATTGTACTGTTATTTTACCCACTAAAAGTAAAATAAAAACCCTACCTTCCACACATTTACCCTTCTGGCCATCTAATTGCATGTTACCAACTTTTTATACGACCGCAAAATTTTTGCGGTCGTATATTGGTATGACTTTGGCGTCGTCGTCGTCGTTGTCGTCGTCGTCGTCTGCGTCGTCGTCCGAAGACATTTGGTTTTCGCACTATAACTTTAGTATAAGTTAATAGAAATCTATGAAATTTAAACACAAGGTTTATGACCACAAAAGGAAGGTTGGGATTGATTTTGGGAGTTTTGGTCCCAACAGTTTAAGAATCAGGGGCCAAAAAAGGGCCCAATAAGCATTTTTCTTGGTTTTCGCACAATAACTCTAGTATAAGTAAATAGAAATCTATGAAATTTTAACACAAGGTTTATGACCACAAAAGGAAGGTTGGGATTGTTTTTGGGAGTTTTGGTCCCAACAGTTTAGGAATTAGGGGCTAAAAAGGGGCCCAAATAAGCATTTTTTTTGGTTTTTGCACAATAACTTTAGTATAAGTAAATAGAAATCTATGAAATTTAAACACAAGGTTTATGACCACAAAAGGAAGGTTGGGATTGATTTTTGGAGTTTTGGTCCCAACAGTTTAGGAATTAGGGGCCAAAAGGGTCCAAAATTAAACTTTGTTTGATTTCATCGAAAATTGAACTATTGGGATTCTTTGATATGCCGAATCTAACCGTGCTTTTAGATTCTTAATTTTTGGTCCCGTTTTCAAATTGGTCTACATTAAGGTCCAAAGGGTCCAAAATTAAACTTAGTTTGATTTTAACAAAAATTGAATTCTTTGGGTTCTTTGATATGCTGAAACTAAACATGTACTTAGTTTTTTTATTATGGGCCCAGTTTTCAAGTTGGTCCAAATCGGGGTCCAAAATTAAACTTTGTTTGATTTCATCGAAAATTGAACTATTGGGGTTCTTTGATATGCCGAATCTAACTGCATTTAGATTCTTAATTTTTGGTCCCGTTTTCAAATTGGTCTACATTAAGGTCCAAAGGTCCAAAATTAAACTTAGTTTGATTTTAACAAAAATTGAATTCTTGGGGTTCTTTGATATGCTGAATCTAAACATGTACTTATTTTTTTTTTATTATGGGCCCAGTTTTCAAGTTGGTCCAAATCAGGGTCCAAAATTAAAGCTAAAAAAGGGGTAAATTATTTTTTTTTTGGGGGGGGGGCAATTCTCCACAGCATATTGTATTGCACAAGAAGCAAAAAATTGAATATAAATTCAAATCATATGACCAATTCTAAGTTCTTTATTTCAGTTATTTTGTGTCAGAAACCTATTATGTGTCAAATATTTGAAGAAATTTTCAATTGCACAGTATTGTGCAATAGCAAGAAATTGATATGTGTGCCCTGTTATCAAAACCTTATTATTAACAAATTCCATGACTATGATGTCATTTTCTATTTTAATATGTTATGGTGTATTTAAATGGGCTGTTATGGTTGCAAAGTATAAAGAAATGGGGGGGGGGGGGGGGGGGGGTGAAAACAAAATTTAGAGGGGGGGGTAAATGAGAAATTGGGGAGGGGGTAATTTTTTTCTCATTTCATATTTCATAAATTAAAAAGAAAATTTCAAATTTTTTTAGCAAAAAAAGGGGGGGGTTACAATAAATTTTATTGTTTTTTGGTTTTTTTTTTTGGGAGGGGGGGGGGGGTCAGTGTGCAACTTTATAGTGTATTGCACAAAAGCTAAAAAAAGGGGTAAATTATTATTTTTTTGGGGGGGGCAATTCTCCACAGCATATTGTATTGCACAAGAAGCAAAAAATTGAATATAAATTCAAATCATATGACCAATTCTAAGTTCTTTGATTTCAGTTATTCTGTGTCAGAAACCTATTATGTGTCAAATATTTGAAGAAATTTTCAATTGCACAGTATTGCGCAATAGCAAGAAATTGATATGTGTGCCCAGTTTTAAATTTTAAATTGGTTATTTCTGATTTATATATAAAAACAAATAATACTGATATGGTTTGAATAGGTAAATTAAAAAATTTTTTAAGTTCTTAGACAACATTCATTCTGTGTCAGAAACCTATGCTGTGTCAAATATTTATTCACAATCCAAATTCAGTATTGTATCAAGCTTGAATGTTGTGTTCATAATTGCCCCAACTATTCAGGGTTCGACATCTGCGGTCGTATCTAGCTGCGCCCAGCGGAGCATTTTATTACTTGTGTTTTACCTATTGGAAGGTGTATTGTAGTTTTGTGAAAATTAAACAGTTCATAATTAAATGTCTAATTTTAGGTAGCGGCCATGATGTTTTTGGCAAGATATTTCGTGGGAAAATGAATATTCAAATGAAGATTCATGAAGACATTCTGGAAGAAATAAGAAAAGGGCAATATAAGATGGAGATTGCTCCATCAGACTTAATAGACTTTGGATGGCAAAGATCATATGACATGACCCATCAATTACTTGTCCGCCAAAAAGGGTCCTTTGTTGTTATGTTTGATGGAAGATACGACTTGAATGACATATTGCCTGAATACCCAAAGGAAAACAAGATAACATCTGCATGTAAGTTTATTAGTGTTAAAGGATTTATTTCTTGTGGTCAGTATAAGAATATGTTGATGTGTCGTGATGCATCCTGTTTTTTATGCCCTGCCACGAATGTGGGTTGGTCATATAGATTTACCCTTGTCCGTCTGTCCGTACTGACGTATGTATGTAGGTACTTCCGTATGTCCATACGTGCTTATAGACACATTTTCAGTTTTTAGCTCACCTGACCCAATATCTCAAAAACTAAAGCAATTAGAGCAAAACTGTCGGGGTAGATGTTTATCAGGTCAAGATCTACCTACCGTGAAATTTTCAGATGAATCGGTCAACCCTTTGTTGGGTTATTGCCCCTGAATTGTTAATTTTAAGGAAATTTTGCAGTTTTAGGTGACTATCTTGAAAATTATAATAGATAAAGACAAACTGTAAATAGCAAAAATGTTCATCAAAGTAAGATCTACAAATAAGTCAACATAACCAAAATCATTGATTGACCCCTTATAGGAGTTTTTGCCCTTAAAAGACAACATCCAGCGTAAACCTTCCTTTAAAGATCTTTTCCTCTCAAACCACTGGGCCAATTGAGACCAAACTTTAGTGGAATGGTCCTTGGGTGGCCCCCTTCCAAAAATATGTTGGGCATCCCCGACTTCCAACCAATATGGCTGCTGTTACTAAAAATAGAAAAAAGAGGGGGGGTTGAAAATCTTATATGAAACTACAAGGCTAGTTGGAACCAAAGTTGGCAGTAATGGTTCTTAGGAGGTTCTCTTTCAGGAATAAGCCGAACTTAGTTTAACATGGGTCCTTAGGAGGTCCTCTTTCAGAAATGTGTCTGATTTCGTGGACTGTGAACCAAGATGGCGGGCACAGCAGAACTTAGTTTAACATAAGACCCTATGGGTAATTCACTCAAAAATCTTCTCGTCTGAAACCACAAAGCCAATTAGACTTGGTAGCAATGGTCCTTAGATGGTCCTCTTTCAGAATTTTATGCAATGACCCGTACTGTCAACCAAGATGGCTGCCACACTGAACTTAGTTAAATATTGGACCCTATAGGAAAATTCATTTAAAAGTCTTCTTGTCTGAAACCACTTAGCCAGTTGGAACAAGACTTAGCAGAAATGATCCTTAGATGGTTCTCAAGATCTACTTGCCATGATATTTTCAAACAAATGGGTCATGCCTTAGTTGGGTTATTGCTCCTGAATTGTTAATTTTAA
The DNA here is from genome assembly GCA_028015205.1 of Mytilisepta virgata. Classification (NCBI taxonomy): domain Eukaryota; kingdom Metazoa; phylum Mollusca; class Bivalvia; order Mytilida; family Mytilidae; genus Mytilisepta; species Mytilisepta virgata. The sequence continues at coordinate 1,973,034 of JAPWFG010000023.1, forward strand.
AGAAATTTTGCAGTTTTAGGTTATTATCTTGAATATTATTATTAATAAAGGCAAACTGTAATCAAGAAAAATGTTCATCAAAGTAAGATCTACAAATAAGTCATCATTACAAAAATCATTGATTCCTTGGGTGGTCCCTTCCAAAACTATGTCCAGAATTCCCAGCTTCCAAACAACATGGCTGCTGTTACTAAAAATAGAAAAAAGGGAGGATGAATTTCAAAAATCTTCTGCTATGAAACTACAAGGCCAATTGGAACCAAACTTGGCAGTAATGGTCCTTAGGAGGTTCTCTTTCAGAAATATGTCCTATGACCCGGACTGTTAACGAAGATGGCCACCACAGCCGAACTTAGTTTAACATAGGGCCCTATGGGAAATTCATTGAAAAGTCTTCCTGTCTGAAACAACTTGACCAGTTGGAACCATACTAGGCAGCGATGGTCCTTAGGAGGTCCTCTTTCAGAAATGTGTCCAATTTCATGGACTGTGAACCAAGATGGCTGCCACAGCCGGACTTAGTTTAACATAGGGAAATTCATTCAAAAGTCTACTTGTCTGAAACTACTGAGCCAAACAGAACTAGACTTGATAGCAATGGTCCTTAGATGGTCCTCTTTCAGAATTGTGTCTGATGACCCAGACTGACAACCAATATGGTCGCCAAAGCCGAACTTAGTTTAACATAGGGCCCTACGGGAAAATTCATTGAAAAATCCTCTTGTCTGAAACCACTTGACATATTGGAACTTCGCAGCAATGGTCCTCTTTCAGAAATGTGTCGGATTTCGTGGACTGTTAACCAAGATGGCCACCACAGCCAAACTTAGTTTAACTCAGGACCCTATAGGAAATTCACTCAAAAATCTTTTCGTCTGAAACTACTGAGCCCATTGGAACTAAACTTGGCATCATTGGTCCTTAGATGGTCCTCTTTCAGAATGATGTCAGATCACCTGGATTGTCAACCAAGATGGCTGTCACGGCCGAACTTAGCGAACTCACTAAGCGATACAGGCTCTTGAGAGCCTCTAGTTTTATAGTGGATTGGGAAACAAGTTATAATTATTAACTTATCCCGTTGCACTTGGCGGGTGGAGAACGGTCCCTGTAGCGGCATTTTAGCCTACTCCTCTCTGACATCTAAAGAAGAGTCCTTAACATGCTCTCCCTTAACACAGGGCACCCATGTTTTGTCCCCATCAGACGGATTAGCATCTTTTACTGAGACCGTTCTTGCAAAAGGCATCGAAAAGGGCAAATTTGATTATTGAAAATGTTCATCCCGAACGGAAATCAAACCAGGGACCTTTGGTTTCGTAGTAGGATGCACTTACCACAACAACACGACGCCATGTAAAAAAGTATAGAACATTTAGGTATCTATAAACTCATGATCAGTGGTATCTTATACTTAATAAATTTATCATCACTATATTAAATGACCTCATGGCAGAAGGTTTTCTGCAAAAGTTATAAACACACAGTTGCAATGTCTAATACATTTCTACAATTTTAAGATCATAAAATATACTGCTTGGTGGTCTTATGGTAAGGTGCTCTTCCTGAATGCGGAAGATTATGGGTTCTATCCCTGCCGGGTCTAACGAAAGGCATTAAAATTAGTATTTTGCTGCTTCTGTGACTAGCAAGCACGTGGCATCTAGGATTAAGAGCAGAGGACTGGTGGGCTTGCAGTCAGTATAATATGTCCAGATGGGGTGATATGTCTACTTATCGAGCTAGCATATTAAAAATTGATTGGATCAGTGTGTCAGTCTAGCACAAAGCAGGATTCATATTTATATCATATCAACATGTTCTCATCCTGATATGCACTTAATGGCTGCCAATAAACATAAAACAATCCATCTCATAAAATAGTGTTACAAATTAGGAGGGAATATTATTAAGATGTTTTGAAAGGTCAGAGACTTGTTTTATTTTTTTTATGCTAAGTCCATAATGAGAAAAATTAAACTTCATACCTGAAGTGTCGCTTTGAATCAATGAACAGTTTAGGCATGAATATTCATTACCTCTATCACATGTGTCATAATTAAGTTTGGAACCCCTTACTTGAAGGCCAAAATCTTAATTACAAAAGTGCTCTGTTCTATCAAATGAAAACAGCAAAATCATCTTCAGAAACAATGCTGCTTATTTACAGTAAACAAGAGTTAGCAAAAGAAAGCAGAAAAATAAAATGTCTGCGAACATTTTTTGCCCGTCATATAATCATTTACATTTCTCTGAAACAGCCGTTGATTTGCAATAAAACCAGGATGTGATCCTGAATAAAATTCCGTGGAAAAATGTTTGCATCAAATTCATGACCAGAATCCTTAATCTATTCACTAACAGTGGATTTTGTTGAAAATTAATGTCTTTATTTGTAATAAATTTAATATAAAATTTATATTAACTAAGTAAGGTATAATTGTATCATTGGTACCCTGGACAATATTCAGTCATCATGATAAAAATTTAACAAATTAATTTTGTGTAAATTTGGTGGTTTTTTTTTAATTTTAAATTTTTTTTAAATTTCAGTAATAATCCGTCACTGGGTCATATCAATTTTGACCTACTGTACAGGAGATGATGATCTTATGCCAATGGTTCTATTTGCAGCTACGCACAGTGATGCATTTAGTCCTGTAAGTGTTCATATTTGTTTCAAGTCATCGAATGGGGTATAAAAACAATACCAGTAGAGTCATATTAACTGAGTTACGGAGCACCTGATGTCACTGTCAGTTTTAATTCAGAGTTCACATTGCTATAGTGCTTTAGTTTCTGTGCTGTCTTTTTCTATTTTAGTTTATTGTATGTTTTTTATATTTTTTGCCCCTTTTCTATAAATGATTTATTATTGCTGATCCAGCAAAATTTTAGATAATACCTTTTTTGTAGATAAATAAGTAAATATTTTTTCTCTTTTCAGTTTTCTGTATGTTCTCAGTTTATTCATATGTGCTTAGTTCACATCTATGAAAATATTCTCCTCTCTAAAATACAAGAAATTCGCACTTAGCTTTCTTTTTTTATAGAATCTTGGAAGATATTTTAATATTCCCAGAAATGAGCGTATATGTACTATGTGTGATAAAAGAGTAATTGAAGATGAATATAATTTCATCTTAGATTGTGATAAATATTTAAATGTCAGACATAAATATGTTAACGATTGTTTATGTCATAAATTGTATAAATTCTGTATGTGTATTATCCTATCAGCTGTATTTGCTTAACGAATAAAGTATTCTATTACAGACGTTTCACTAATTTTGAAATTACAGGTACAGGTGAAATTTGATTGCTATTTGTTTGTATAAGATAAACATATTAATTAGTGATTGTTTACACAATATTCAAGGAATGCCTACAAATTTTCTATCTTTTTTATCTCTATTTTTCAAATGTTGGCATAGGTTGAATGAACCCTTTAAAGGAACTAATATTATGAAAGTATATGATGTTTTAGTTCCAAGAAAATGTCTTATGAAGGTGGAAAAAATATTATGTTATGTTAGTTCCCAAGAACTTTTATTATCCATAGTTTGGTTCCAGGGGTAACAAGTATTATGCGGAAAAAATATATGTTCACATAACGAACAAATTCTATTTTTTGGACGATCTTCCAATTATACTAAACATTGTTGTGTTTTGATGTAAAAAAATAAGATGGCTATGGGTATGTATTGTAAAAGTCCAAATTGACGGTCAGCTGTCATATTTATCCACCCTCTCAAACCCCTTAACATTCAAATAACTATGAAATGGTTGATATCTCAACTCTAAACGTATTTTGTTTCTCCTTATAACAAGACGCACATTCCTTGGTGTATGAGGGGTACCTAGGGTTGGTCTTTATATACATGTATTTGAAACAATCGAGATTCCCACTCTATAATTATATCTGAATTTTGAGTATCCTTTAATTTGTGAATTTTAGTTTAAGTACTTTTAGTATCTTCTTAAAGTTATGCAAAATGGTAGAGAATTTTTTTTTATAAAGGACCCAGTGAACAATTATACATCTGTTTGTAGTAATTCAAAATCAATTGCTAATAGGTATGTCTGAAATAATTCATTTACATCCATTTTTTTTAATTCGCGAAAATGAAATTGATGCCTCCTTTTAAAAATCTTTTTTAAAAATCAACTAAATATTAATGCCTGTTACAGTGGGATGTAAGCATCTATGTTTTTATATTTTAGCTGTACATTGCAGATATTCAAGGTTATTATTTTGATTTACAAGTTTAGTAATAATAAAAATTTATTGGGGTATTTTAATTTTATAAAAGCATGAAACATAATCGAGGCCATTTAATGAATGTTTCTGGTTTGAAAGTTTGAATTGTTATTTTTACTTTAAATGTTAATATGTTTAGATAATTTACGTCAATGGGAGAAATAAATATATACATCTGAATTCATTTTTCAAATATTGGAAATAGAGGCTATCAGAATAAAAACTAATGAAAGTGGCTATAGTTCTCTCACAATATCTTTGTAATATTTATTTGGAATATTTAATCAAATGTGTTTTGCAGATTATTTTTACGGTTTATGTATATAATTGTTGTTAGAATTAAGCAGTGCAGTAAATTTTGTTACAGAATGAACTTGCTAAAAGACAGAAAATGTTCACAAAGGAACTAACCAAGATGTTTGATAACCATGAACACCGACAACACATCTACTGCAGTACAGTTTATTTCATCAATGCTACTGACAAGGAGGATCGAGAAATTCAACGACTGACAAAGAAACTTGTTGAGATCGCTATGGAACAGAAGACATGGGGACAACCGATGCCAATGGCTTGGGTTCCTGTAGATTTACAAGTTTCTCGTATGAAGTCCTTTAAAGTAAACTTTGTCACCAAGGAGAAATTGATGGATTTCAACAAACAAAATGATGACCTGGCCCTTACAGAGCAGGCACTGGAGCATTTCCTGAGGGTACAGCATTCACTGGGTAAATTGATGTATTTCCAAGGCAGTGGATTAGAAAACTTTGTAATCATTCGTACATCTGCCTTGATAAATATTCTAAGGGCCTTCATTACAGATTCAATGTTTTGGCCAAGGAATGAAGAGCTGCAGCAGATCCATCTTACACTTAACAAGTATGGTAAGATAAGGAAGCAAGACCTGATAAAACTGTGGAAACAACCGCAGTTTGTACAAATCTTGACAGATGACGACATTATACAGTACATCATCAAGCTATTGATACATCTGGACATACTAATTGAACCAAAACGTCAAGAAGGTGCAGAAGCAGATCACTTCTTGGTTCCATGCATGATTAAAGATGTATCTACCACCAGTGTGCTTGATGACCCAAGCCTTGAGAAAAAGGCAATATGCTTGTCTTATCACCTAGTTAATTCCACTATTCCTGTAGCTCTCAGCTTTAAGATGTTCGCAGCTGCCCTAAACATCTGGCAGTTTAAGGAAGAAGGCGGACGTCCCTCGATATACATCAAGTCTGCCGTCCTTTCTGTTGATGATGCTAACGACCTGAGAATTGAGGTTGACGATAAGAGGATTCTTGTGTATCTTGTCAACGCCATCACAAAACAAAACATTTCTCCAGACATCGCGGCCAGTATTCAGGAATGCTTTACATGGGCCTTAAGAAATGCCCTTGTATTCTACCATAGCTGCATGGGGAAAGACATCAAAGCTGAAGATATTGACAAACTGTTTGTGGTTGAAGTTGGTGAGATATGTGAGAAACATGTGTGTCTGTTGAAGCTCTGTGATGCAGAAGTCCTGACAACATGGGAATGCCAGAGAGGGAGAATACATAACACTAAATATCCAAAGTTCTGGGTGTTTGATAAGGTAGGTTTTTGACTCCTAGTATTTCAAAGTGGTAGTGTTCAATGAAAATTAATTATACCCAACTGTTGGTCTGTCTGTGCATGTCTTGTCCGACTCGGAAATTCTTAATACCTTGAAGGAATTAAATGTCATTGGGGATGCTGTTGACTACATCCCGATGTTACATCATGAAAAAAGTTTTGATCAGGGTCAAGGTCAAAAACTTAGTTTCACTTAACACAAGTCGTGCCAGAGGGAATGTTGCAGTTGAGATTTAATTGTCTAATTGCATGGTCAAGGTCCAAAACTTATTTTAAATAAAATTCATTGATACCAATTTTTTTGACGCACAAGATGTGCACATTTTGTCGATTTACGACTCATCAGTTGTGCTCAAGGCTTCAAATGTTGAAAACCCAAGCAACAATCCAAAAATTACATAACAAATATAAAAAAAAGCAATATGTGTCCCACTCACAAAATTAATTTATATTTCCTTGGAGGATATGATATTTGGTGATATGACCACCACAAAAGGGTTTGTCATCAGTAAGGTTTTGTTGACTACCTGCAAGTCAGTTAAATTAACTTTACACACCACATACCTATATCCAAAGGAACAATTTGCACAATGATTTGTGTTGGACAAATCTTTTAAAGCCTTGAAGGAATTGAACTGTACTTGATGATATTGTTGAGCACACAATAAAAGGTTTGATGTCAAGGTATCTGTAGTTTGAGATGACAAGAATCATATTATCCTTGAAAGTCAAATTTATGATCTTTGATTTTGCAGACTCTGTCATAGAAACTGCGTGGAGTTTAATTTATATGATAGACAATTACATGAAGATCGTCTGAACAAAAATAACTTAACAAATGAAAGCTAGATATATTAAAATAAGGTTGTTACCTTAAACGAAGTTCCATCATCTATTTATATTTTGGGGGCCTCGGTGGCCGAGTGGTCTAGGTATTTCGTCATGACTACTTATGATCAATAGCCTGTCAACACTGAGGTTGTGAGTTCGAATCTTACCTGTGGCGGGGTGTGTTCGTCTCTGATCTCAGTTGACAAGGATTGCCAGTTTTCCTACCGAAGGATGGTGGTTCTCTCTGGCTTCCTCCACCAATAAAAACAGGCTGCCTCAAAATAGCTGAAAATGGCATAAAACCCCAACTAAATAAAATAAAAAATAAATTAATATTTTAATTTGATGTATTCCATTCTATGATAAAATTTTAAAATACTTGATAACAATGACTGGATTTTTTATGTCCTCTGAAAATAGTGTGTGATTAAGTGTGAACATTATTTGACCGCAACAAATATTATCTGTTGCCATGTGAACATTACATTGATGATCTATATCAGGCTGTCACCATACCACATTTAATTAATTGGATGCTTTCCCTAATTACTTTTGCAAATGACCATTTGACATCATATGTATTTTTTTTCAGCGTGTTGGACAGGAAGAATGCCCAAGGAGCTGTACAGGTAGATAGTATTAAGATATAGCTGAATCTTTGTTGATACGGTGCTAATTATACTATAGTTGCTTATATAGAGGGCATTATCATGATAAATTGACTGCCCAAGGGACTGATATTGCCTGAAACGTTGATAATGCCCGAGCCACATTTAATTAACAACTGCTGCGTCACGTTTGCGGTTTAAAAAAGGGCATGTAACTCTAAATTGCAAGCAGGCACTACCGTGTGGTAATGCCCATGGGCATTATCATGATAATGCCTGCTTGTCATTTTAACGCAGATTAATAAATACCACATGACCATGTTTTAACCAATAAAAACAACTAAATTTTCTCTGATATGAAATAAATGGATTTATACAATCAAAGGAACTAATATTTTACAAAAATATTAAAAACATTAACAGACACAGCAGCAGTTTGGTGCATTTCAGCTTGCTGCTGCCATAAAAAGTAGAAATTGATAGCGTATCTTTCCTGCTTACATTTACTTCGGCACAGCAATGTACAGCCAGGGGGTCACAAATTTTCACAGTTTTCTACTGCTCTCTTAAACTTTTCAAAATACTAATAGCTTATAATTGTGTTGTTTATTGTCAGAAAAGTGACCAGGGCTTTTTTGTTGTTTTTATATTAAATAGTCTTCAAAATTGTGGCAAGATTTGTTTGATTTGAATATATTTTACATGGCGCCTTTTTAGCTCACCTTGGCCCAAAGGGTCATGTGAGCTTATGCCATCACTTGGTGTCCATCGCCGTCCGTCGTCGTAAACTATTTCAAGTATCTTCTCCTCAGAAACTACCGGGCCAAATACTTCAAAACTTACGTGAATGTTCATTAGGGTATCTAGTTATAAATTGTAACCATGGCTAAAAATAGAACATAGGGGATAAACTTCAGTTTTTGGCTAATATCTCAAAACTAAAGCATTTAGAGCAAAACTGACATGGGGTAAAAATGTTTATCTGGTCGAAATCTACCTGATGAATGGGTCAACCCATTTTTGGGTTATTGCCCCTGAATTGTTAAGTTTAAGGAAATTTTGCGGTTTTAGGTTGTTATCTTGAATATTATTATAGATAAGGAATTTTTGCCCTTTAAAGACAATTTTTCACAGTTTTTTTGTCATTTTTATAAACTTTTAAAAATCTTCTCCTCTGAAACTACAGAATCAATTTCAGCCTAACTTAGGCTGAAAGATTCTAAGGGTATTTGTATAAATTTTATGTTTTATTTTCTTGTCCATCAACTGCCTTGGTGGTGGTGTTGTAGTGTGCTCACCCTGAGTGCGGAAGGTCGCGGGTTCGATCCCCAACCGGGTTAATCCAAAGACATTGAAATTGGTATTTGCTGCTTCTCCGCCAAGCACGCAGCATCTAGGAGTAAGAGCAAACACTCATTGGCTCGGTGTCAGTATAATATGTCTGAATGAGGTGATATGTTTTCCTGCGGACAGTTACCTCGTGAGCTAGCACATTTAAAATCCGACATAGCGTTTCGGTCTAGTACAAAGCAGGGATCATATTCATTATCATATCAACATGTTCTCGTCCTGATATGCACTTGGTTGCACCTGGACGTTAAACAATAATTTATCCATCATCCATCTTGTCCATTGAGAAACATGGCTGCCATGTCTAAAAATAGAACATAGGTGAAAATGCTCATATATCAAAAACTAAAGCAGTTAGAGCAAAATTGACAAGCAGTAAAAATGCTTAAGATCTATCTGGCATGAAATTTTCAGACAAATCGGCAACCCATTTTTGGGTTATTTGCCCCTGAATTGTTAATTTTAAGGAAATTTAGCAGTTTTAGGTTATTAACTTTAATATTAGTTTAGATAGAAACTGTAAACAGCAAAAATGTTCAGCAAAGTAAGATCTACAAATAAGTCAAATGACCAAAATCGTCAGTTGAACCCTTATAGGAGTTTTTGCCCTTTAAAGATTATTTACATGTAAACAGAAAAAATTGGTCTGACATATTGTCTCAGATGTTTAGAGCGTAACTTAAAATAAATTAATGGTAGCTGTATATGTAAAATGGAGGGTCAAGGGTCCAGGTCATTGAAAAAGTCCATAGCAACTGATGAAAAAGTCCCTAGCAATGGATGAAAAAGTCCCTAACAACCATATATATTTGAAGGACCTTATAATGTACCTGTACAAGTCAAAAAGAAAGGTCAAGGTCATTGAAAAAATCCGTAGCAACCGATGGAAAAGTCCCTAGCAACCAGTTATATTTGGGTTCAGGACCTTATAATAATCTGTTCAAAGTCAAAATGGAAGGTCAAGAGTCAATGCCATTGAAAAAGTCCATAGCAACCATATCTATTTGGGTTCAGGATTCTATATTTTAGCTGTACAGGTCAATATTAAAGAGAACATTGTGACGGTATACATTAAATAGCAAAAATAATCATTGATGCAAGATTTACACAAAATGTAACAGGTGAGCGATTCAGGCTCGCGGGAGCCTCTTGTTTTCATTTATCAATAAGAGTATGATTAGACAATTTTGCATTACCTGGCCACTTGCTTTGCAGAATATATTGTACACACAGTAATAAAGTAAACATTTGTTTACAAAAGTAAATCCCCAAAAGAATGATCTTATTACCTGCATCACCAACAGTGAAAGCAGGTCTCGTAACCACTCGACTCTGTCACACTTAGGGATACATACGTTGTGTAATTTGAAACTCGGACTGTATTGAACCAATATTTTCCAAACTTTGCATATAGTGTTTATATACATATTGAAGATGTGCACCTCCTATTTTGGACAATTACTATGAAATTGTGCATGTTGAACTTAGCCATTTTTCAGCAATACATGCTATGAACGGTGCATACTTTGTGTAATCTAAAACTCTGACTGTATTGAACCAATATTTTTCAAATTTGCATAGTGTTTATATACAAATTGAAGATGTGAACCTTCTGTTTGGGGCAAATTTGACAAATTTTTACTATGAATTTTTGCATGTTGAACTTAGCCTGACAAACATATGACGGTGACGCAGGTCCAGACATGTAATTGGTCTTGTTTTTTCTCAGTAAGAAACATTGATAAGTTATTTCCGATCTGTCCTTAAGATTAAAGGAAGAAAATTTTATTATCTCCCCTGAGTAGTCCTGGGGCGACATTGTTATCGTCTCTCAGGAGTATTTCACAAGGTAAGAGGAAGTCAAATTTATTATGTCCTCTGAGTAGTCCTTAACAGTAAAGGTAGACAATTTCATTATTTTCCCTGGGTAGTCTTTAAGTCTAAAGGGAGACAATTTCATTATTTCCCCTGGGTAGTGTCTCGTATACCTTATGACATCATTAACACATTCCTGCAAGTTTTGGCCAATAGGTGTAAAGTTGAATGAGACATACCTCATTGCAAAGCAAAAGAATAGCAGATTTTAAAACTGCTACAAAAATGGTACGATCATCGTTTACTTTTTCGCAAAATGAGTCTGAAGGCAAAGTTTCTCTAATCACCATGTGTTTAATTTTGTTGACAAACTGAGAAAAGGGATGAACATTAGTCATTTTATTACTTCCTGTACCATAAATTCCTACTCATGGGTGGAAAGTGGCAGTTCTTTCTTTAAAGCAAATATTCTCAACTTTCATTTAAGCCCTTAAATGGTAATTTTACCATACTGGTATTATATTAATTTACTCCAAAAAATTTATTTCAAAGTTCAACTTTTTAAAGAACTATGGTGCTCAGTGGCCACTTGACCTAGACATTGCTAGAAGTGTATAACGAGACCTTAAGATTTTGACATATTGTGAAAATAACTATTTATAAGCCTACAAAATGAAAAAATACATTATTATGAACAAAATAAATGCTCATTTGTGCTCGTTCTGTGTGAATATGCATTTCTATAGCTGTTTTAAGACAGACCATAAAATAGTAAAATAGCGAGATTTGACATGAAATAAATTCACAGTGTGGGAGCAGAAATGAATATTTTTTGGTCACTTCTTTAGTTGCGATTTTGTATAGCGGCAAATCGGGCACTTGCTACCAAGATCGCTGCTACCCAATAATATATTTTTGTAATTTACTCATATTTTATGTGTAATTTAAGGTATGTATGCCTCTTTTGAGGCTTGGTAGTTCACATGCCTATAAAAGTACATGAAATATTTTTTACAAACATGTTTAATATTTCTTTTATCAAGCTTTGATCACGGTGCTTCTTAAATCTACTGTTAGAAATGTTGACTTTAGAATTGAATACGTAAAAAACGGTAATACATTTGAAGGTGTTCTCTAGGTTATCTAGAAAGTAATCCATTTGTCTACCTTAAAACCAAATTTTACCGAATCATTTTGCCCATAAAACGAATTAAATTACTCGCAAACAAAGAACGCACCATTTCTCTTATTGTATAGGTGCTTGAATGTGTACTGTACAGGTGCTTGCGAATGGTTTGTACAGTCACTTGTTGCAATAAATACTTAATTGAACTATAATATGGGGTTATTTCATGAACATTTCAATGTTTAAATCACATGATTTTTTACCAATATATTTAGAAGGACAGTTTTCCAGCACTTTGGAATATTTTTTATTATTTTTTTTTATTATAACGAATCAAACACATGGTTTTGGATATACAGTCAAGAACATGCTTTCTTCAATCGACCTTGATATTTAGTTTTGGTCAATTACATGCACATTTACTGATATCAGTACTAGAAAAGGGGTGGATTATGATTTGAATTTGATGGAATACATGTATGAAGATTTATTCATGTTGATCACATGATTGCAATAACCAATGAGATATAGTTTTACATACAATAATTCATCTGAGGTAGAATAATGGGAAATATTATACCAAGTAGAATGCAATATCATGCAATTGTGATACAATTTTCTGCGAAGGCCGGGACAATATTTCCCAATTTTGTGCAGATTCTCATTTCATTGTATATCAACAAAATATATACCTTCTAACCAACCAACCAAGAAAATTACCAATGATATTTGCCATTTAGTTGCAGGAACTGCGAATATTGGCACACATTTTTGGTTACGTTTAACAAGGAATATTACATTGCTATACATAATATTTCCTATAGCGATTGTGTATTATGGCATATAATAATTATTTAAAGATTATAAAATTATTCTTCAGATGTAAACCATGGATCCAAAAGTGTTTTGTTCGTGTTTAACCTGCTAGTTTCAAACAAAGGGCAAAGATTTGTGTGCCATAATTGATCATCCTTTTGGTCGAAAAGCTAAGTTTTGTTGGGGTTGAGTGCGGTTGAAAACGCTTCGTCCACTGTAGATCATCTTGATATCTTAATTACTAAATTCTTTTCATTTGGTAATATCAATTTCCCTTGTTAAATTATTGACTTTGGAATAATATTAAATTTTTTACTTTATGTCTGATCTGGTTTTCCGTTGATTCGCTATTTTAAGAGCAAATCGGTCACTATTACATTCCGCTTGACCAGCAAGGTTCTAATTTGATCCAATAAGCATATAAGTGAAATTCTTGCACTAAATTTAGATACTTCTCAGTTACTATAATGAGTACTTAAGACCTACTAGACGTTTCTCAGCCCATAAGAGTATAACAAAAATATAGTCATGTAATAATGTTGTATAACAATGTAATATTCCTCTTTAAACATAACCAAAAATTTGCGCCAATATTCGCAGTTATTGCAACTAAATAGCAAAATCATCGGTAATTTTATTGGTTGGTTGGAAGGTCTATATTGCATTGATATACAATGAAAGGAGAAGTTGCACAAATTGGGAAATATTGTCCCTTCGTAGAATATTGTATTACACAGGCAAGCTTGTGCTATATTACATTCTACTCGTTACAATAATTCCCAATATTCATGAAATAACCCCATATTATAGTCCAATTAAGTAGATATTGAAAAAAGTGACTGTACAAACCATTCGCAAGCACCCGGACAGTACACATACAAGCACCTATACAGTAAGAGAAATGGTGTGTTCTTTGTGTGCAAGTAATTTCATTCATTTTATGGCTAAAATAATTTGGTAAAATTTGGTTTTAAGGTAGAAAAATGAATTACCTTCTAGATAACCTAGAGAACACCTTCAAATGTATTACCGTTTTTTATGCATTCTATTCTAAAGTCAACATTTCCAACAGTAGATTTAAGAAGCACCGTGATCAAAGCTTGATAAAAGAGATATTAATCACATTTGTTAAAAAAAATTCATGTACTTTTTTAGGCATGTAAACTACCAAGCATCAAAAGAGGCATACATACCTTAACTTTCCATAAAATATGTATAAAACACAAAAATATATTACTGGGTACCAGCGATCTTGGTAGCAAGTGACCGAGTCACCGCGATACAAAATGGCAACTAAAGAAGTGACCAAAAAAATATTCATTTCTGCTCCCACACTGTGTAACTGTACAGACGTAACAGTAAAACTTACTCAGGCCTCTATGCTACTTAAAGTGATTCTGTGATTCTGACGAGAACATTAAGCTTTGTGTTAATATCCCGACAGATGAAAAAAAAGATTTTAGTTTTTGTGCAGTTTAAGAATGTTAAGAAAAAAACACCTGGAAAATGAAAACTGCATTGAATTTTTTTCTTTTAGCAGAAGTAAAAACAATGAAGACATGGGCAATGACCATATGATAATTAAGTTTATCATATTATTCATTTCAAACATGAAAAATAATGTACCAAATTTAGAAAAAATTGAAAACACACTTTTAATTTTTATGTTCAAAAGGGGGGGGGGGATAATTCCAAAGAGTTGAAGTAAAATTTTTACAAGAATAACTTGAATAAAAAAACATGATTGTATGTAAATGTGATTTTTTCCCCTGTGTGCCTGATAAAATTAATCCTCAAAGCAGGAGTAATTTTACCTTTTTTAAAGTAAAAAGGCCAGGCAACTCAAAAAAAAATCAAGATTATATTTATTTTCTTTTACCAACCAGCAAGCAAGATGTATTCATGACAGAAAATAAACTAACATGATGTTGAATACAATATTATTGAAGTAGCAAATTGAAAATGTCTCAAATTATCAATTAATAATAAGTATACTGTCAATTTCCAGAATAAAATTTTTATCTTATCTTGTGATATGGTAAAAAGTAAAAACTAGGCATATTATGGATACAACTTCTGACTTTAAAAAATATATTTATATGAATATAGAGACAGCATTTTTTAAGCATGAATCAAATAGACATGAGTAAACTCGCATATCTCACATGTTTGAAGCTGATCTGTTGTATTTTTAGTATATGTGTGCATGTTCCTCCAATATAGAATTCGGGTGCGTAATTTTCAAGACAAATATGAAAAAATATTCTGAATGACATTTTCTTAAATATTAAAATAGAATGAATCCGTAGTAGATCAGCAAAACTCTTATAAATGATGACATAAAAATGTCCTTAAGGTCTTGTATACCCTATGACATCATTAACATATTCCTGCAAGTTTTGACCAAATTTCAAACTGTCAGCCTGAACGTATAGGTGTAATTTTAGTTCTAAATGAGACATAACTCATGGCAAAGCAAAAGAAATTAGCAGATTTTAAAACTACTACAAATACGGTACGATTATCGTTTAATTTTTTCGCAAAATGAGTATGAAGGCAAAGTTTCTCTAATCACCATGTGTTTAATTTTGGAGACAAACTGAGAAAAGGGATGGACATTAGTCATGTTATTACTTCCTGTACCATAAATTCCTCCTCATGGGTGGAAAGTGTCAGTTATTTCTTTAAAGCAAATATTCTCAGCTTTCATTTAAGCCCTTAAATGTTAATTTTACCACAATGGTATTGTATTAATTTACTCAAACAAATTTAATTCAAAGTTCATCTTTTTAAAGAACTATGGTGTTCAGTGGCCACTTGACCTGGAAGTGTATAATGAGACCATAACTCTATAGGGAGACAATTTGATTATCTGCCCTAGGTAATTTGGTTAAGACGAGATCAAAAGTTCAATGTAGGATAAAAAACTTAATTCACATGGTTTTTTCACTGACCCCCTCCCCCCCTCTTAACTTAATTTGGGAAAAATTGATTGACCAATATGGGCATATGCTTTGAGAGTATACTTTTTGTATCATGGGTCCTGTTTTTCCTCAACAATGTATGTTTGTTCTGTATATTGACTTGGACATCACTTGAATCTGTATTTTTCAATCCGAAAATCGATGTCGGATAACAAAACTTGCAGCGATTTTTACCCACCCCAAAATTATTTGAATAAAGTTTTTTATCCTACATTGAACTTTTGATCTCGTCCCTGAGTGACCAATGTTTCTCATAAAGATGTTATTTTTGGTACATAGGTCTTACAGAGGAGGAACTGTTACAGTGTCCTACTGATAAACATCTTGTGAGGCTTGCTGCAAAAGTAGGAATGGGCTCCTTTGGCGAATTCATGACACATTTGGGACTAACAAAAGCAGAATGGGAAGAAATAGAATATACATATAAACCCAGTGGTGTCATGAGCATTAAGTTCATGGCTTTACACAAATGGAAGAGAAAGAAAGAAGCAACTCTATCAGAAGGTACCCTTCAAGACTTGTCATTTGGACTTAAGGAAATAGAGGACAACCGTCATCACCTTTGTCAGGTACGATTGTTTTATTACTATAGAGCCTCTAGTTGGAAGACACATTATTTGATGTATATTAGGGGTATATCCCACTGCCTGAAAATATATATATCATAACCTTAAAACCTGCGAGTTATGATATATATATATATGCTTCCTCCTTATTGGGAGTCGCATTCATTGATGTATATTGGGGTGTCCCCCAGGCGGAAAGTCCTTCCCCCTCAAAATCACATGTTTTAATGATTTGAACATTCTTTCAATCCCCACTTTAAAGCAGTATGTATTGGTCCTAATTATGGGAATGCACATTCAAGAATTCCTTGTACAGTAGCTTATGATGGAGTCTTTATTAGGTAGACTTAGTGTTGGCATCCTAACACAACTATTACTGTGGATTCATTTATTTTCGTGGATACCAATTTTCGTGGATAGAGAAAAAATGGCATTTCTTGGGATACGTAAATTCGTGGATTGTTGGTTTAGAGAAAAATATATAAAAAGTCGTTGAAATACTGAAATTTGTGGCTTGGCACATCAGACATCATGAACTGTGACAAAACGTGCCGATCAGACATTGATATTTTACAATAAAGTACTGATGTTAAGTGCTTATAAAACAAAAGTCTAACAAACAGATTCTTCAAATTTTGAACGGAACAAAGCTTGTCATGAATTAAACAAGATTAACAAAATTTGTAATTATTTACTTGTTAGGTTAATCAGGTGTGAAATATGTATTTACAAAATTGCAATCACTTGTCACCAAATACCTCGGGCATATACATCCATATTTTTAATCCAATTACGATAATTTCAATAATTTCTGCTTTATTGTCTTTTTACAAGATGTTATTACTGTAATTTATGAGAAACATAAGAAAGTTAGGCCTACTTAGTATTAATATTTTTCTTGAATGTTTGAATTTTAAAAAAACCGAAAGTGAATTCGGCGACAATTTACACAGTCTAAATATTTTTAAATAAAATTGTTTGAGCGTTTATATGTTACCAAAGAGAAAATAACATGAAACACTGTATCATCTGTGGATATAGCTGACTCATCATACATCAGTATCCAAGTACATGCTATAAAAACACAATTGTTCAATGTTTAATCGGGTAGGTACACCAAAACTCCGTGGTTTCAAACTTGAGTGCATTTAAGCTCAAGTAAAAATATTATTTTTTGTTGGATATTTAAATTCGTGGTTTACTGGAACCCACGAAAACCACGAAAATTGGTATACAACAAATTTTAATGAATCCACAGTACTTGTTTCTTATGTATCAGTAGGGTGGGCATCTCCTGCTGAACTTTAGACAATCATTAGGTTTTATATTTCTTGATGAACTTTAGATAATCATTAGGTTTGACATTTCTTGATGAACTTTAGATAATCATTAGGTTTGACATTTCTTGGTGAACTTTAGATAATCATTAGGTTTGACATTTCTTGATGAACTTTAGATAATCATTAGGTTTTACATTTCTTGGTGAACTTTAGATAATCATTAGGTTTGACATTTCTTGATGAACTTTAGATAATCATTAGGTTTGACATTTCTTGATGAACTTAAGATAATCATTAGGTTTGACATTTCTTGGTGAACTTTAGATAATCATTACGTTTGACATTTCTTGAAGAACTTTAGATAATCATTTGGTTTGACATTTCATGGTGAACTTTAGATAATCATTAGGTTTGACATTTCTTGATGAACTTTAGATAATCATTAGGTTTGACATTTCTTGATGAACTTTAGATAATCATCAACATCTCTAAACATGCTAAACTTTAGTACATCAAGGAATAGACATCTCTGATCCTTGTAGCATGAACAATTTTACATTTCTCTGAATCAATAGGAACATGTCTCCTGTAGAACAAAAAAAGCACTGACTTTTGATATAAAACTTGTGTACATACGACGAATCAGGACTACGAACAGGAGATAATATTTTTTTAAAGTCTCATATTGTATAATAATTTCATTGCATGTTGCAAATACCAGGAATTTTTAATGACAGAATATAACTTTCAGTTATTGCATGTTTGACATATTCCACTGATCCACCACAATGTGTGTCATTGACTGAATAATACAAGATCTCTTCTAAAATGACATTGTTACATAAATCTCAGTTGTATTATTTTATTACTGATTTAAATAGAGCATAGAAAACAATTACAAAATATATGCATATTGTTTGATTCAGTTTTACTGAGCGATGAGAAATAAAGTCTGAGAGCATGAAAATATACACATGAAATGTGTCCACTTAAACAATGTTTTGCTTTTTTACAATAGATATTCAGACAAAGAACAGATTTACTGGGTGAGTAGACTGGTACAATGCATAAACTATACCATAATACCTGTTAAAATAACATGTCGGCTTTACATTGTATTATCATAAAATTTACATCATTATTTACTTAAAACAATCTTCACATTTTTGGGTACATAATTATTCGGTAATACTTTTTGGGGGACAGATTTTTTTATGCTAATGGTCAATGATTGAAGTACCATTGGACGGATACTATCAATACTTATATTATACAACCATATATTTATAGTATAACTTATCTTGAAATTTGAATACCTACAAATCTACAACGAGTTACGAACGACACATTAATTTACGAATGAGCGTAGGGCATAAGTGAATTATTATTGTAGTCTTTTGCGGTCACCAGCTGTAGATTTTTGATATTTGAATTTTTCACCACACTCAATGTAGTAATATGTTTTTATTATGCACGAAACATAAAAAAAATTATTAATCTATTGATAAAATTATTCATCATAGACAAAGGAATATATTTAATATAAACCTGTGTATTGTTTCAAATTACAACTGCTTTTTGATGTAAATGCTTTGTGAAACTCGTTATCCACAAAAGATCCCACGAATATGTTTTTTTTATTCAATCTGTAAAAAATTGATGTCAACAAAAATAACTGAATTACTGGTTACTTTTTTATTGTTAAGCCTTGAGTACAAAGGGTCATATAGATTTACACTCATCCATCCATACATCTATCAGTTTTGGTTAAGTTTTTGCTTTAAGTTCCATTCTCAGAAACCCATTGAGATATATCAATGATATTATATCACTATAATTCCATCATAACACTAAACAGATTAATATCATTAGGGTAACTTTTACATATATTTAATGCATGAAAGACTCTTATAAAGTTTTGCATTAAATTTCAAATCTTAGGAATCCATGGTGTTATAATATCATACTACTTGGTCACTATATAATGGATTTCTCCAAGCATTTGTAATAAAGGGCCAGGTGAGCTTAAGCCATCACTTGGCGTCCGTCGTCAGTCGTAGGCGTTGTTGTCGTCGTCGTAAACTATTTCAAGAATCTTCTCCTCTGAAACTACTGGGCAAAATACCTTCAACTTTAACTGAATGTTCCTTAGGGTATCTAGTTTATAAATTATATCCAAAGTTTTGATCTATTAACAAACATGGCCGCTGTTGCTAAAATTAGAACATAGGGGTCAAATGCAGTTTTTGGCTTATATCTCAAAAACCAAAGCATTTAGAGCAAAACTGACATGGGGTAAAAATGTTCAACAGGTCAACCAGCCATGAAATTTTCAGATGAATCAGACAACCCTTTGTTGGGTTATTGCCCCTAATTGTTAATTTGAAAGAAATTTGCAGTTTTAGGTTGTTATCTTGAATATAATAATAGATCAAGACAAACTGTAAACAACAAAAATGTTCAGCAAAGTAAGATCTACAAATAAGTCAAAATCGTCAATTGACCTCTTATAGGAGTTTTTGCCCTTGAAAGATTATTTACATGTAAACAGAAAATAATGGTCTGACATTGTCACAGATGTTTAGGGTGTTACTTGAAATAAATTAAATGGTAGCAGTACAAGTAAAATGGAGTGTCAAGGGTCAAGGTCATTGAAAAATTCCATAGCAATCGATGAAAAAGTCCTTAGCAACAGATGAAAAAGTCCCTAGCAACCATATATATTTGGATTAAGGACCTTATAATTTACCTGTACAAGTCAAAAAGAAAGGTCAGGGTCATTGAAAAGTTCATAGCAACCATTTATATTTGGGTTCAGGACCCTACAATTTACCTGTTCAAGTCAAAATTGAAGGTCAAGAGTCAATGCCATTGAAAAAGTCCGTAGCAACCAATGAAAAAGTCCCTAGCAACCATATATATTTAGGTTAAGGACTTTATAATTTACCTGTAAAGTCAAAAAGAAAGGTCAAAGGTCAAGGTCATTAAAAAGTCCATAGCAACCAATGAAAAAGTCCCTAGCAACCATATGTATTTCAGTTCAGGACCCTAAAATTTACCTGTTCAAGTCAAAATTGAAGGTCAAGAGTCAATGCCATTGAAAAAGTCTAGCAACCGATGAAAAAGTCTGTAGCAACCGATGAAAAAGTCCCTAGCAACCATATCTATTTGGGTTCAGGATTCTATATTTTAGCTGTACATGCCAATATTAAGGACAAGGCGAAGTAATTGAACGCCATCTAGTGTTCATTTGTTTACCGTTTCAAGGGTAACAGCCCCTTGTCATTGTATTACGTCCCCGACTGATTGTCTGACGTCGTAGGCATTATGACGTTGACTCCGGAGGAGCAGTGGAGTTGCCCTAAGGTAGAAATTATGGTGTGTTCAGACGTAGTTATTATGCAATGCAAAACTTTTTCGAAATGTTTCAAAATGCATTGTCCGTTCACACGTCCCTTCATTATCAAAACACATTCGAAAGCTTTATTTTGTCGTGTAAACGCATATTTAGACTAATTAGTTTCAGAATCATAGGAATGTGTTGTTATTTGTACAGTAAATATTATGCAAGTAATTTGCTTAGTTTAAATTTTAGGTATTTATGTACAGTGTACTACCTCTATTGTATTACCACGCCTTAAGTCACCTTTTTTGACACTTAGATCACAGGTACACTGTTATCAATTTACTAAACATCTCAATTTCTGTGAACTAAGTAAATATCACGAATGCATATATGATGTTAAGTTGCGCATATAAGATTTTTACTTTGATAGAGAAACAAAAAATGTCAAGCAAGTGAAGACGGTCCTCATTATACTTTTAAAAAAATAGTGTTACTTATATTATTGATTAAACGTCTTTGCAATTTCACCGTTCTCTAGAATTCGCCTGATATTGGAATTAATTCGTACCGCTTCGGCATTTGAATACTGCGAATTAAACTGAATCAATTGAAATTGTGACCGATATAAGCTTATGATCTCATGACATGATGCATTGAGAATGTACATTAATTGTTTTTGAATTTGGTTACACAAAATTGATTTTAGGTTCTTTGGATTTTTTAAAGGGTAGATATAGGTGCGAGCAACCAAATTTTTTTTTCTAACGGCATGGGTGGATGGGTTTTTTTCAGGCGAATATAAAACTTAAGTGGGACACAACTTTTTATTTTTAATTTGAATAAGGAGCTAATTTTCAGCTCTTATTTTTGAATGAAGCGGCAAAAAAATTGCAGCGGCGAAATCCAACAACCTAAAAATCAGTTTGGTTTGGTCTAATTTGTAAGGGATTTAAAGGCGAATATCTTAGCCAAAATAAGGCATTATCAGCTCCCACTGTGTGAAAAATGTTTCCGTCGTCAATTATCCTTACGGATCTTTACACTCCTGCTTATCTCTCGCATGCAAGAATTTTTTGTTAGAAGTTTTTATTTTGTGATAACGACAATACCCTCTAAATTTAACTTTGAAATAAAAAATGTTGTTTTCAAATTACGTGGGGTTGCAATTGGTCCACTTGAGGCACTGTGATTTATGTTAATATTTTATGGGACTGTAAGGATACAGTTGCAATACATGAAAATCAAACATTGTCATTCAACAAATAATAAATAAAATCTGTAACTCCTTACAGAAAACCAAAAATAAATAAATAAATAAGAATTAATAAAAACATTAAAATTAAAAAATATACATCAGATGAAAGAAAAAGGTTTAGCTGTTTGTCCTATAATTATTATCTGCAATACATAAACGTTATCGAACGCTGGACGTCATGACGGTGCCTGAAAAAATCACCAAAATTAGTAGCTTGATATTATCTGCAGCATGGGGACCCCCAAATATTTTTATATCATCAGAAAGCTCGTGGATGAAGCAATATAATATTAGTTTTTCAAGAAACTGTAGGATTAACATCTATGGTTTTTATAGACTTTTCGAGCATATATCCTATGTTAAAAGTTAATTTCAGAATGCATTTTCAAAGGGTTATAGCAAAAAAATAAGCATGGATACCCCTTTTTAGCTCACCTGGCCAAAGGCCATGTGAGCTATTGCCATCACTTGGCGTCCGTCGTCGTCCGTCGTCTCTGTCGTCGTCGTCGTTAACAATTATAAAAAACTCTTCTCCTTTGAAACTACTTGACTAATTAGAACTAAACTTGGTATGAATGTTCCTTGGGGTACCCTGCATAGAACTGATGTGGGGATTTTTGATTCGTCGAAAAACATGGCCGCTGTTACTAAAAATAGAACATAGGGGTCAAACAACAGTTTTTCGCAAATATCTCAAAAATCATTAGTTAGCGAATTCTGGCAGGTTGAAAGTGTTCAGCATGATGAGAGCTACCTGTGTGCTGATTTTCGTGAAAATCTGTCAACTGATGTTAGAGTTATTGCCCTTTTTTGACATTTTTGGATTTTTTTTATGTTATTATTTCAAAAATCTTCTTCTCTGAAACTATTATTCAAAATCAAATGAAACTTGGTAAGATTGTTCCTTAGGGTAACCTGCAAAAAGTTAATGCTTGTATTTGTTATTGGTCCAAAAACATGTCCGCCCTTACTAAAGATAGAACATAGGGGTCAAAATGCTGTTTTTTGCTATTTTTTCGTGAATCATAGAAAGAAAATGAAGATGAAAGCTACTTTCAAGGTAAACATGGTATCCCGAGTTGAATGGTAATGATGAAAATTTGTTTTGGACGGCCATTTTTATACGACCGCAAAATTTTTGCGGTCGTATATTGGTATGACGTTAGCGTTGTTGTCGTCCGAAGACATTTGGTTTTCGCACTATAACTTTAGTATAAGTTAATAGAAATCTATGAAATTTGAACACAAGGTTTATGACCACGAAAGGAAGGTTGGGATTGGTTTTGGGAGTTTTGGTCCCAACAGTTTAAGAATTAGGGGCCAAAAAAGGGCCCAATAAGCATTTTTCTTGGTTTTCGCACAATAACTCTAGTATAAGTAAACAGAAATCTACGAAATTTTAACACAAGGTTTATGACCACAAAAGGAAGGTTGGGATTGTTTTTGGGAGTTTTGGTCCTAACAGTTTAGGAATTAGGGGCTAAAAAAGGGCCCAAATAAGCATTTTTCTTGGTTTTTGCACAATAACTTTAGTATAAGTAAATAGAAATCTATGAAATTTAAACACAAGGTTTATGACCACAAAAGGAAGGTGGGATTGATTTTGGGAGTTTTGGTCCCAACAGTTTAGGAATTAGGGGCCAAAAGGGTCCAAAATTAAACTTTGTTTGATTTCATCAAAAATTGAACTATTGGGGTTCTTTGATATGCCGAATCTAACCGTGCTTTTAGATTCTTTATTTTTGGTCCCGTTTTCAAATTGGTCTACATTAAGGTCCAAAGGGTCCAAAATTAAACTTAGTTTGATTTTAACAAAAATTGAATTCTTGGGGTTCTTTGATATGCTGAATCTAAACATGTACTTAGTTTTTTTTATTATGGGCCCAGTTTTCAAGTTGATCCAAATCGGGGTCCAAAATTAAAGCTAAAAAAGGGGTAAATTTTTTTTTTGGGGGGGGGGCAATTCTCAACAGCATATTGTATTGCACAAGAAGCAAAAAATTGAATATAAATTCAAATCATATGACCAATTCTAAGTTCTTTGATTTCAGTTATTCTGTGTCAGAAACCTATTATGTGTCAAATATTTCAAGAAATTTTCAATTGCATAGTATTGCACAATAGCAAGAAATCTTCAATTGCACAGTATTGCACAATAGCAAGAAATTGATATGTGTGCCTTGTTATCAAAACTTTATTATTAACAAATTCCATTGGAAATTTTCCAATAACTTTAGTTTATTGAACTTCATTGGAAATTTGCCAATATAAAATGTGCTGATGAAGCTTTTTTGTTTATCTCATCTAAACTGCTTTTAAATTATGTATACTAGTATTTAAAATTTGCCATCCATGACTATGATGTCATTTTCTATTTTAATACGTTATGGTGTATTTAAATGGGCTGTTATGGTTGCAAAGTATAATTAAATGGGGGGGGGGGGGGGTTGAAAACCAAATTAAGGGGGGTAAATGAGAAATTGGGGAGGGGGCAATTTTTTTCTCATTTCATATTTCATAAATTAAAAAGAAAATTTCAAATTTTTTTTAGCAAAAAAAAGGTGGGGGGGATACAATAAATTTTATTGTTTTTTGTTTTTTTCTTTTGGGAAGGAGGGGGTGTCAATGTGCAACTTCATAGTGTATTTCACAAAAGCTAAAAAAAGGGGTAAATTATTTTTTTGGGGGGGGGGCAATTCTCCACAGCATATTGTATTGCACAAGAAGCAAAAAATGGAATATAAATTCAAATCATATGACCAATTCTAAGTTCTTTGATTTCAGTTATTCTGTGTCAGAAACCTATTATGTGTCAAATATTTCAAGAAATTTTCAATTGCACAGTATTGCGCAATAGCAAGAAATTGATATGTGTGCCAATTTTAAATTTTAAATTGGTTATTTCTGATTTATATATAAAAACAAATAATACTGATATGGTTTGAATAGGTAAATTAAAAATTTTTAAGTTCTTAGACAACATTCATTCTGTGTCAGAAACCTATGCTGTGTCAAATATTTATTCACAATCCAAATTCAGTATTGTATCAAGCTTGAATGTTGTGTTCATAATTTCCCCAACTATTCAGGGGTCGACATCTGCGGTCGTATCTAGCTGCGCCCAGCGGAGCATTTTATTAAAATGGCTGCCATTTCCCCGCCATTTTTTACACTTGCTCAGATTTCAACAATATTTTGTTTTTAAAGTAAACATGGTATCCTTTGTGAATGGTGATGATGAGATTTCTTGTATGGAGCATCTATTGAAGGTCCTTTAGGAAATTTCCATAAATCTTACCGGTCCGTGAAACAAAATGGCCGTCATGAGCATTTACATGTTCTGATTGGTCGAAATTTAAAAGTTCTTCTCCTCTGAAACCGTAAAGCCAAATAAACTGATTTTTGGTATGGATGATCGTTGGAAGGTCCTTTACAAAGTTTGCATAACTCATCATGGTCCGTGAAACAAAATGGCCACCATGAGCATTTACATGTTATGACTGGTTGAAATGTAAAATTTCTTCTCCTTACCGTTAAGCCAAATGAACTTATTTTTGATATAGAACATTTATGTAAGATCCTTTACAAAATTTGCATAATTCAGCCCGGTCCGTGAAACAAAATGGCTACCATGAGCATTTACATGTTCTGATTGGTCAAAATTTTAAACTTTTTCTCCTCTGAAACCTTAATAAAGCCAAACGAACTAATTTTTGGTATGGAGCATTTAAGGAAGGTCCTTTAGGAAGTTTGCATAAATCTTCCTGGTCCGTGAAACAAAATGGCCGTCATGAGCATTTACATGTTCTGATTGGTTGAAATTTAAAAGTTCTTCTCCTTTGAAACCGTAAAGCCAAATGAACTGATTTTTGGTATGGAGCATCTATGGAAGATCCTTTACAAACTTTGCATAAATCTTTCTAGTCCGTGAAACAAAATTGCCACCAGAAACCTTTATATGTTTTGATCGGTCAAAATTTAAAACTTCTCCTCTGAAACCGTTTGGGCAATGAACTTATACTTGGTATGAAGCATTTATAGAAGATCATTTACAAAGTTTCCAGAAATCAATCTAGTCTGTCAAATCAAAAGTTTGTGACTGCCAGGTGAGCGATACAGGTTCATCCCACTGAGCCTCTTGTTTATTTCATTTTCATGCATATTCCAATGTATTTCGATTAGCTTTACATACTGACAAAAAATTAGAAAAATGTAGGATACTTTCAATTACTTCGCCTTGACCTTAAGGTGAAAATTGTGATGGTATACATTAAATAGCAAAGATAATCATTGATACAAGATCTACTGGTACACAAAAGATAACAGGTGAGCGATTCAGGCTCTTGGGAGCCTCTTGTTGAGTAACTATAGGTTAAATTTTTTATGTCGATGTCCATTTCACAGAACCTATTTATATATATCACTGATGTTACACCACTCCATTCATCTTATAATTAGAACACAAAAATCAGTAACTGTGGCCAAAATTTAATGCTTGAGTAACTTTGGTTAAATTTCTTCATAAAGGTAATTATGTATCAGTGAAGAACTTGTGGAGATATATTAATGACATTTCAACTAAAATCAACCATAAGGAGATACTGTAAATTCAGAAATTATTGTGTGCATTTATTATTGCGATTTTGTCCTTTTAGACCAAAATGTGATTTTAATTTTTGTGATATTGAGAAAAACCCTGCTACATTCATTTAAAAAAAATCCAAAATACGAGTTTAAATTATTGCGATAACAATCCTGTCGCATTTTTGCAATAATAAAAACATCGCAATAATTTCCGAATTTACAGCAGTACAAAACAACTGGGCAATAATGAGTTACATTTTATGCTTGAATGACTTGTTAAATTTCACCTATAATCCTGCTAATGTCATCACTTTATTTATGTGATCCATAAAATAATATTAAGATCTTCTCTGAAACTACTTGGCGTATTGTAACCAAACTTGGGAATGATGTATGGAAGGACCTCTACAAATGACCCACCATTGGTTCTAGACGGATGTATAGCATGTCTGCCAGCAGCCATATTTCATTTGATTGGCCAATTTTCAAAAATCTTCTTCTGAAATGATATATTAAAATGTTTTGAAACTTTGCAGGATTGATTACAACAATATCCTCTACAAACAGTCCATTTTTTGGTTGAGATTTATCTGTTCAACCTGCAGTTGTTCAAAGTTTTTATTGAAACCAGATGCGAAAACACTTTTTTGTCAGTTGTTTAGGAAATAATGGACAGATTGTTTGTTTAGTTGGGGTGTTACACAGTTTTCAGCACATTTGGTTAATTTGTGGCGGCCAGTTTTTGTTGGTGGGGGAAGCCAGAATACCCAGAGAGAACCAGGGACCTTCGGTAGGGAAATTGGCAATCCTTGTCAATTAAGATCGGAGTCGAACACACCGCACCACATTTGAGATTCGAACTCACAACGTCAGTGTTGAGAGGCTAGTGATCATTAGTAGTCGTGACGAACTACCTGGCCACCGAGTCCCCTGGACAAATTGTAACCAATGTTGGCATGAATGATGTATTGAAGGACTTCTATTAAAGTTCCACGTTTGGTTCCAGATGGATGAACAACATGGCTGCTAGAGACCATATTTGATTATGATTGGCAAATATTAAAAAATCTCCTCTGAAGATCCATTATGAAGTGTTTTTAAACTTTGCAGAATTGATAACAACAATAGCCTCTACAAACAATCCATTTTTGGTTGAGATTCATATGATCAACCTATTGACTGTTCATGCATTAGACAATTTATACTGAATTTATTTAGTAGCCAGAACTCGGTATTTTAGTATTATTTTGTTAACGAAAGTGTTTTTAATGTTACAGAAAATAACATTTGTACAGATACCGGAGGATACATCCGAAATATTATTGATTTTTATACGACCGCAAAATTTTTGCGTCAGCGTCGTCGTCCGAAGACATTTGGTTTTCACACTATAACTTTAGTATAAGTTAATAGAAATCTATGAAATTTAAACACAAGGTTTATGACCACAAAAGGAAGGTTGGGATTGATTTTTGGAGTTTTGGTCCCAACAGTTTAGGAATAAGGGGCCAAAAGGGTTCAAAATTAAACTTTGTTTGATTTCATCGAAAATTGAACTATTGGGGTTCTTTGATATGCCGAATATAACCGTGCATTTAGATTCTTAATTTTTGGTCCCGTTTTCAAATTGGTCTACATTAAGGTCCAAAGGGTCCAAAATTAAACTTAGTTTGATTTTAACAAAAATTGAATTCTTGGGGTTCTTTGATATGCTGAATCTAAACATGTACTTATTTTTTTTTATTATGGGCCCAGTTTTCAAGTTGGTCCAAATCGGGGTCCAAAATTAAAGCTAAAAAAGGGGTAAAATTTTTTTGGGGGGGTGCAATTCTCAACAGCATATTGTATTGCACAAGAAGCAAAAAATTGAATATAAATTCAAATCATATGACCAATTCTAAGTTCTTTATTTCAGTTATTCTGTGTCAGAAACCTATTATGTGTCAAATATTTGAAGAAATTTTCAATTGCACAGTATTGCGCAATAGCAAGAAATTGATATGTGTGCCCTGTTATCAAAACTTTATTATTAACAAATTCCATTGGAAATTTGGCAATAACTCTAGTTTAATGAACTTCATTGGAAATTTGCCAATATAAAATGTGCTGTCATGAAGCTTTTTTGTTTATCTCATCTAAACTGCTTTTAAATTATGTATACTGAACCGCAAAAGAAACGTCGCTTTTTCAAAATGTTAGCAAAATTCAAAATAAATATTAATTAATGATTTTTATATAATCAGTATTACGATTACATCACCAGGTAAGATTAAATTACCTGTGAATTAAATTTTCTGTTGAATAATTTTCAGTTGATATCGTAGAGCGACCGTACCTAAAACCGCTCGTGGGACACACTTGGCGGTAATTTTTCTTAAATCTTAAATATTCGTGAAATTCATGCTCCTTTATGGGTATAAAAGGCCGGAGAAAATTAAAGAGTCATCGACCAAGTCTTGACACCCCATGTTCAGCCCCATTTCGCACGTCATCAAAACAAGACTTTCCAACAGGACAATGCACGTGCGCATACCGCAAGAGCCACAAGAGACTTCCTACAGCAGAATAACATTAATGTTATGGATTGGCCGGCTTTGAGTCCAGATTTAAACCATATTGAACATTTATGGGACGAAGTTCAAAGACGGTTGAATAATGAGCAGCCAAGTCCGACAACTGCAGCTGAACTTTCACAAGCATTTCAGAAAGTATGGGCACGTATTCCGATGGCGTTTATTAATCGGCCCATCAACTCCATGTACCGAAGATGTGCCGCAGTAATTGGTGCCGGTGGAGGACATACACGTTATTAACGGACGTGGGAGCACAGCATTGAAAACATGTGACGTTGCGACAATTGTGACGTTTTTGTGAACATTGTAACCAAAAGACTGTAAATCATTCATTAAATTTTGTAAAAATTAATTTAAAATATATAAATGTCACTTTGAAATAAATGTATGTGAACATGTCATTTTGTGCGACGTTTCTTTTGCGGTTCAGTGTATATTTAAAATTTGCCATCCATGACTATGATGTCATTTTCTATTTTAATACGTTATGGAGTATTTAAATGGGCTGTTATGGTTGCAAAGTATAAAGAAATGGGGGGGGGAGGGGTTGAAAACAAAATTTAGGGGGGGTAAATGAGAAATTGGGGAGGGGGTAATTTTTTTCTTATTTCATATTTCATAAATTAAAAAGAAAATTTCAAATTTTTTTTTAGCAAAAAAAGGGGGGGGTTACAATAAATTTTATTGTTTTTTGTTTTTTTTTTAGGAGGGGGGGTCAATGTGCAACTTCATAGTGTATTGCACAAAAGCTAAAAAAAAAGGGGTAAATTATTATTTTTTTTGGGGGGGGGGCAATTCTCCACAGCATATTATATTGCACAAGAAGCAAAAAATTGAATATAAATTGAAATCTTATGACCAATTCTAAGTTCTTTGATTTCAGTTATTCTGTGTCAGAAACATATTATGTGTCAAATATTTCAAGAAATTTTCAATTGCACAGTATTGTGCAATAGCAAGAAATCTTCAGTTGCACAGTATTGCGCAATAGCAAGAAATTGATATGTGTGCCCAATTTTAAATTTTAAATTGGTTATTTCTGATTTATATATAAAAACAAATAATACTGATATGGTTTGAATAGGTAAATTAAAAATTTTTAAGTTCTTAGACAACATTCATTCTGTGTCAGAAACCTATTCTGTGTCAAATATTTATTCACAATTCAGTATTGTATCAAGCTTGAATGTTGTTTTCATAATTGCCCCAACTATTCAGGGTTCGACATCTGCGGTCGTATCTAGCTGCGCCCAGCGGAGCATTTTATTTTTTCTGTAGCCCAGTGAAACTTCTCCTTCTGGCCCTAAAAGAGGTAGAAATGAAATAAACTGGGGCAGATCTGTTATCTGTCAATGTTCGTCTGCGGAACCATTAATAAATTAGAAATATTATAATAATAAAGGTTATTTTGAATGAATTTATCAGTGCGTCAACTGGGGCAATTCACTTACAAACTAAATAAAGTCTGAAGGACTTTATGCAAAGTTTGTGAGTGATAAGCCCGAATTTACACATTGATAAATTCCGTAAAAATAACCTTTATTACGTATTCCAACATAATCATGATAATGCAGAAATATGGCGTTTTTCGTTTTAAATTAACATTTCGTCATGCACTATATTGCATGCGTACGTATTCATAAACACGATGACATGAAAGAAATTTATGAAGTTATACATTTTTTACCGGAAGTTGTTAGCCAATGAAATTATTGCATATGATATTTTGGAAACAACATTGGCATTATAGGATAGAGAGTTTAATACAAGCAATGGAAATTAGGAATTTAAAGATATGCATTGTTTATTCAAAACAGCTTCCATTGTTTTTATCTATGATCAAATCTCTGAGACTGCAGATTAAAAAAAACATGCCTTAATATTTGGGATATATTTTATTAAAGTTTGTTTATATCTTAAAATTAATCCAAAAAGCTTGTATATGTTCATATCAGTATTCCGTTGCGTTGATAATTTTATTCAAATTTTAATATTTGTTCAATGACAATACACCTGACAGTTCAAGTTTTATTTCAGATCTTCACCCAACAACCTAGCGAATCTTTCCATGTCTGGAAATAATGAACTTTATGTTGCTGGTGTATTTTGTGACAAACTAGCTGTAAAAAAAAATTCTGTCATGGGTTTAACTGATTGTCCAGCTATTTACTGTTTATATGGAGAAGCAGAAACTCGAATGGTTCTCCATGCAAGATATGGCTATTGAGAGTTTGAACCTTATTGTTCTCTTTGTACATTTTTCCCAATGCTACAACACACACAAAAGGTTTAGTTTCAGACATGATATATCACAAATAGAAAGGATTTAAGGTCCCAGGTTCATTTGTATTTATGAAATATGCAATACCTTAAATCCTGTCCTCCGCAAAACCTACCCGCTGCACATGTACAAA
Organism: Mytilisepta virgata; assembly: GCA_028015205.1. Classification (NCBI taxonomy): domain Eukaryota; kingdom Metazoa; phylum Mollusca; class Bivalvia; order Mytilida; family Mytilidae; genus Mytilisepta; species Mytilisepta virgata. Next base: position 2,004,466 of record JAPWFG010000023.1, read on the forward strand.
TGTGGTACCATGTCTGCAGAGTTTGGGTTAAAAGGAAACAATGTATAAAGTTCTTAAGAACAATCCTGACGAGTTCAGTGATTTGGTTAATATTTTTTATGGTAGTTTAGATAAATCGGTAGCTGCTTGTATGAAATTAGTAGCAGGACTCAGGATGTATGATAAAATGGGAAGATTAGATCTGACCATTAGTAAGACTTGGGCAGGTTTGGGTACCCATTAAACAGGTTTACATGTAACCAACCAGTGTTCGATGTCTGTACCAGCTTGTCCGCGGTTCTGTATGTTGGGTATTGTTGTTTGATTGATAAGTCATTGTTGACCTTTCATGTTATCCATTTTGTTGCTTAATACTGAAGCATGTTCTTAGAGCCTCTCTGCAGATCAGTATTTAGATGTCCTCCCAAATAGCATATCCAACTTTAGAGACTCCAATGATGTTTGAGTGGGAAGATAATGATAACTTTATTTTAGTTTTCCTTGAAGGACGAATGTCTTCAGACGTCTTGTATGTACGTGCAAAGGCAAATCAATTGGTCACAAGAACTGTGTCTTATTTGAACAGAACCTTTCGTGTACCGACATGTGTCTTTTTCTAGGAAACTGTGTGTGTAAATATACAAATATAAACATCACACGGTATCAGGATAACAATGATATGGATACACAACGCCCGTAAAAAATATTCCAAAGAATAATGTTGTCTGATTGAAGATAAAGCTTGAATTATAATGAAACATTTAATGGTAAAAGACTGACTGCTCGTAATCCATAATATCACACGTTATAGTTCTATAGGATCCCCATTAGGTATTTTGAGGTTAAATTTCTAACCCGACTTGACATTTTTCCTGTCAAATAACCTTAAAAGCAAGAAATAATGGAGCTAATACTATGTACAACAGAATGACTGAATCATTGACATCAAGGCACATGACTTGGCTTTTAAGTTACCGAATTACCTACCTAAGTAATTCCTATAATCTATTGGTAACATTTCAAAAAATAATTCTGATATGTTTTACATTTTTTTCATTAAATGTGATGTTTTCTAAAGGTCAAGGTCATTTTAAAATTTGTAGGTCGGAAAGTATAAAAAAGAGACATGTTGACAAAAAGTGTTAATTTTTCGCTTTTTTCACACTGCCACCAAAATATATTCTATGTAATATTAACCCCTAAATGCAAGGTGAAAAGTATAAAGTAAACAAATATTATTTCTACTGGGTGTAAAAGGGAATTAACTCTATTAATTAACTCCTATTATGAGTATTTTTTTCATTTTTTGGGTGGTGACCTTTGACCCTGAATTTTAAATAATGTGACCATATCTGATTTTTACGACCAAAGTATTTCAATAGAACACAGTTTCTTCTTTCCATTGGTATATAATTTAGGTGTATGTTATTTGGGTACATTAAATCTTAAAAAAAGTTGACTCCGACTGCCAACTATAAATGTTATTAGACATATATCCAAAACTAGTAATGTTTTTGCTCATCTAAACAAGTACAAATTATATTTCTTTATTATTTCAATCATTGATAGAAAATCTGAATGAGAATGACAAAAATTTAATAACAAAATAAACATTTTAGATGTCCCACAAGAAACACCAGACGATGAGGTTTTACGTGAATTGTCACGCACTGTTGGAAACAGTACAGTTCATCTTGGAATAGAATTAGGACTTACAGTCATAGAAATCGAACAGGTCATATATGATCATCCAAAGGATATATTTGAACAGTTCTATGAAATATTAAAGAAGTGGAAAGAAAATAGCAAGATTAACACATTGTACACATTGATGCAAGCACTTCAACATGTTGGGCAAGGAATTGGCTTCTTAAAAGAAAAATACAATATAAGAAGTCCACAGGAAAAAGTCACTTTAAAACAGTTTGATATAAGATCGGACCAATCAGGTATAGTTGCATGTGTATATTACCAGAATATTGTTCAATGGTTCCATTCCATTATTACTGCTCTGTTGACTCGTAGGTTTTTATACATATATTTTGACTAAACATTGAAATATAAATTTCTTGGATTTATTAACAATATCAGCAAAAGAATACCGAAGCGACAAAATAGTGTGAAAAGTTGACAAATTCGAAGTCCAAAGAAAAGTCAGGAGAATGGAATACAAAAATAGATGCCACAAGGATACATGTATAACTATAAGAATAAAAAATTGTATAATAAAGTAAAAAAAATTAGAGCAAGACAGTACTGAAACTAAAGCACTAGCAATGTGAACTCTCATTAAACCCGGGAGTAACATCAGGTCCTCTGGAAGGGTAAGCAAGTCCTGCTCTGTTAACAGCATTACGAATAATATTTCCATTTAAAGAATCTGGAAATAATGTTTTTTTTAAAACTGATATGTTACCATGTTTGTTTTGGGTTCTATAATTTATAAAAATAGAAACATATGTAAGATTTTTTAAACTTGAAATTTTGCCATAGAATTGTACGAATGTCTAGAAATCTGGAAGTTTTATTATACTCCAAGCTTCCAATTATCTACTCGATATTGCCTTGATTCATATTATCATAGTTGAATGAAATATTTCGTACATCAATAACTTGGATGAAAAAAGTATAAAATCGGGAACCACATTTTTGGAGGGGACTTTCAAAAATAATGCACTTAAGTTCTTGTCGCCTAGACAGCATCTTCATTTTTAGCTCAACCTGCCATAGGGCCAGTGTCAGTTATTGCCAGTGACTTGACATCCGTTGTCTGCCATGCAGTATGTGTCGCCCTTTTGTAAAATTTTACAAAACTTCTCTTTGGAAACCATTGGATGATGTCTATCAGTTGTAATTTGTAGTTGTAGAATAACACGCCACCTTATCTTCTGCATGCACTGCCATTGATCGTGTTAACATTATTATATTTTATTTCAAAAATCTAAAATTTTATTCACTGTTATATATTGAACTAATTTTCAATCTCTTACACATCTAATTTATGTTCGGAGCAGATTTTATTTTCAGCCATAACTCTATGGGGGGAGGGTGGAGTACATTGAACTTGCTCATTAAAGTTCTTTCTTCTGGTATGTTGTAACTTTTAATGATGAATATTACCATATATTTATGTGATAACGACACAAAAATATGAACTGATAGTAAGATAAAAATTCATTCAGTTAAAATATTTACAGAGAAAGCTGTTGATCTTGAATCAGAAGAACCTGTTACAGCTTCAGGGGGTTTAGTATCTAAAGAAGTCAGAACTGAAGAGGAAAGAAAAAAATATGAAAAGCAAGGGGCCATACCAAAGACGCTAGGAGAAGTTCAAAAACCCTTGATATCCTTACAGTCTAGAGATACAAAAAGTAGCCGGCTAGATAGGAAAACCTCTCAACAAGTGAAGTCTTCTGACTCACATAGACCTCGAGACAAAGGCGGGAAAAAATGAAAGACAACGTTGAAGTCAAAAGAATTTATTATAGGATTAAATACGATTTTGTTTGAGTTTATCGATGTGTAAACTCGGCCGACTCACTCACAAACTAAATAAAGTCCGATAAAAAACTGATAATGATAATAATAATTAAACATATCACAAAATACCGAAATAAATTTGATGCGCCGTATCATATTATAATAATAATTCATAGAAGGGTGTTATACTGGTTTAAGTGGGTTGTTTTTACAAAGTTTTACCTGAAGATCAAAAGAAAATTTTTGTTTTCATAAACCAGATAAGCAAAACCGGTCATATGGTGAACACCATTCATTTTTAGCTCATCTGGCCTAAAAGACCATGTGAGCTATTACCATAACTTTGTATCCGTCATCCGTCTTCCGTCTGTACGTCCATTACTTTTTCACATTTCAACCTTCTTCTCCAAAACCCCATGGCCAATTGCAACCAAACTTGGTTGGGATGTTCATTGGATGGTTCTCTACAAAGTTTATGTTTTTGGTTCTGATCCAAAATTCAACGTGGCTGCCAGGGCCATTTATGCACTCTGATTGGCTGATATACACATTCGTTCCTACAAACCCCTGACGTCACACATTGATATTTTGCGGGTCCGAAGTGAACGATTTTCATTGCTTTTTATTATATACAACTTTTTACTTTAGAAATATTTTTGTATTTAGTATTATAGTGTTATTAACTGGCTGTTTCTGTATTGGCACTGGTATAGATTCAAGGTTTGCTGTATTGGCCTCGAGACCCGTAGGGCCGAGGGCCAATACAGCTGACCGAGAATCTATACCAGTGCCAATACAGAAACAGCCAGTTCATGACACTTTTATTAAATAATCCAACTTTTTCAATACAGACTGGTTCTGAATGCTGTATTACATACATCAAATGTGAATATAGGGCCAATATTTCCAATACGGACTGGCAATGATGTGAATATAGGGCCAATATTTCCAATACGGACTGGCAATGAAACGACCGGAAGTGAAAAGGCTGTATTAGCCCTAGGGCTCATACGGCCTTTTTCAGTATTGGACCGGGCCGAAAAGCAATATAGATCACGTGATTTATATGACCATGACGACGTCACCAGTATAACACATGCCGTTTTGGTAGTATTAGGGCTGTTTTAATCGTATTATTTAATAAATGAATATATTATGTATATGGTGTTTGTATTTAGTATATGACTGTATATTATGTATATGTTTGTATTTAGTATATAACTGTATATTATGTATATGGTGTTTGTATTTAATGTATGACTGTATATTATGTATATGGAGGTATTTTTGTGTTATATATTTTATATTATCTTACCTGCAAAGAATGTTGTGGGGGTATAGTATGCTATTATCAGAAGCAGAAACACCAGATTTTTTTTGACATCTGCATTTTATGATTAGCTCCATCTTTTAGCAACCAGTTCATTAATAAGCAACAAAATGGATAACAGGAAAGGTCATCAGTGACATACCAATCAATCAAAGCAGCCCAACAGACAGAGCTCTGGGCAAAAAATACCATACCCTATATCAATTTTTGTGCCATTCGTGACAAGTCATGTATAAAGCCAGATTTAGGTAATATTTCTTTTAGTTGCAAATGACAAGAGAAAATAGTAGTAAATTACCTCATGTCTTTTACATAGGGTATCAAAATTTGAATAAAGGTGTATAATATGATAATTAATTGTCAGCCATCGACCTTGACCTTATACACACATTTTTGGCCGGGTTGCACAGAGTGCAAATCCGGGTTATAGTATGGTGAATGTCGGGCGGGCGGGCGGCGGGCGGCAGCGGCGGGCGGGCGGGGAAAATGGGTACCTATTTGTGAAATCAACTCCTCTTACAGTTTTTCACCCATATCCTTGAAACTTCATAGAATGTTTCTTTATATATTGAAGATGTGCACCTCACTTTATGGTATTATTTCAGGAATTATTTCCCATTTTTCCAAACTGTGGAACTTAGTCGTTTTTTATTGACATCTTCAATAGAGGGTACCTATTTTGTGAAATCAACTCCTCCTACAGTTTTTCACCCACAACCTTGAAACTTCATAGAATGTTTCTATATATATTGAAGATGTGCACCTCACTTTATGGAATTATTTCAGGAATTATTTCCCATTTTTCCAAACTGTGGAACTTAGTCGTTTTTTATTGACATCTCCAGAAGAGGGTACCTATTTTGTGAAATCAACTCCTCCTACAGTTTTTCACCAGCGTCATTGAAACTTCACAGAATCTTTTAATACATATTGAAGATGTGCACCTCACTTTATGGAATTATTTCAGGAATTATTTCCCATTTTCCCAAACTTTGGAACTTAGTCATTTTTTATTGACATCTTCAATAGAGGGTACCTATTTTGTGAAATCAACTCCTCCTACAGTTTTTCACCCACATCCTTGAAACTTCATAGAATGTTTCTATATAAATTTAAGATGTGCACCTCAATTTAAGGAATTATTTCAGGAATTTTTTACCATTTTTCCCAAACTTTGGAACATAGTCGTTTTTTATTGACATCTTCAAAAGAGGGTACCTATTTTGTGAAATCAACTCCTCCTACAGTTTTTCACCAGCGTCATTGAAACTTCACAGAATCTTTTAATACATATTGAAGATGTGCACCTCACTTTATGGAATTATTTTAGGAATTATTTCCCATTTTTCCAAACAAGTGTTTATCAACATGTAATCAAATCAAATATTGCTTACTTCACCTATTTCTAATTAAATTGATGGCTGCCTCTGTGCTCGTACACCAACATACAATGTGTCTGATTTTGTCTATATAAATATTCATGACTGCCAATGTGCAATATGATCTTGTAATGACCTTTGTCACCACTACAGTAAACACCAGCAACCCGGCCATTTGTGTTTTTGACCCATTTTTTTCGTCAGGTGTTGGTATGTAGTTTAGTTGTAAGCAATACATGGTTGTCTAACAAATGTCATATGACCTTTACCTCATTTTCATACTGCACAGGTTAAAATGTTTAGTGTAAGGGATACATTTATGACTGATATTTAACGTTGTTTAATAGTTCTGACTTCATTTTCAGGCACCAAAAGTCGGCTTAAGTTTTCAGCATTTTTGTCTGTTCCTCATAAACTATACATGACATGTGAACAGTATTTGGTATATGGATTAAGGGAATTTCTGTCTGACATGTTAGGTGACTTTGATCTCATTTTCACACTTCCCAATGGTCAGGTTAATTATTTTTATTAGATATGTTCCTCAGGTACTACATATTTAGCCAGATCTACAATATATGGACTTGTTGTAATATGTTAATGTCTTTATAACCTTTAAATAATGTTCAGCCTTTCAGAAACTACAGGTGAAAGGTCAATAATATTAGATAAGTTGTGGTCCTTGTGATGAAATGTCCATTTGCTAGATCTCATAATTCATTGGCCCCATTTTCACACTTCAGTTGTTGGGTTAGGTCTTTCAGATAAGGTAAATTTATCATGACAACTCAACACTATTAAGTAAAAATAATGTAAGATGTGTAGAAATCAGATTAGTTGCAATGATTGATATATTTGGTAGGTACACTGTAGATTGACCAATATCTGTCACTTTCAACAAAGTTTTAAAGCCAAATCCATTATGTGGGTGAGACATTCTTGGTGTCCACATTTGTTTTGATCAGAAGATAGTTTGAAATTTCATAATGTAGGAATTTCACAGGAACGAGAATAGAATAAACAATGACAATAACAAATAACCAATTAATAAAATAAATATTTAAGGTTCTACCCTGCGAATCATGGATAACAGGAAATGTTAGTAATGACCAATCAATCAACCCAACCAAACTTAGAAACCCAGATAAAATATAACACAGAGAATCAGAGTAGTCAATCCAACCTAACAGACAGAACCCCAGACAAAATATAAAAGAGCACAAAACACAAATTTAAACACAACAGAGAGTAGTCAACCCAACCCAACAAACGGAACCCCAGACAACACATAATACACAGAACCAGAGTAGTCAACCCAACCCAACAGACAGAACCCCAGACAAAACAATACACAGAACCAGGGTAGTCAACCCAACCCAACAAACAGAACCCCGGACAAAACAGAACATAAAAGAGCATAAAACACAAATTTAAACACAACAGAGAGTTAAAGTAGTCAGACCTAGTACAGATACTTAAAACAGTGGTGGAATTAAACCAGTTTTATTGGTACCCAAACCGCCCACTTATCTATCCAGACACTCTAGTGTATAAAATATACTATAAAGCCAATGTCCAGTATGTCTGTTGCCAACAAGGTGACTGCTTGCTATAACTGATAAATTTGTAAGACGGTACATGATTCTGATAGTTGGGTCAGAATGTTGGTGGCGTTTGTCGATTGGCATGTCATTGTTCACCGTATGTTATCCGTTTTATCATTGTTTTAACTGTAAAAGTAGCTAAGGTTCTAACAGCTAAGGGCGTAGTTTCTCAAACAGAATTAAAGTGGGAAACAAGTTACATTGTCAAAAATAGAAATTATAAAGTGGTGCTTTAATATGACCAGGAAAATGTATGGCATCTTGACAATTGTCACTCAACATGTATAATGCAGGTTCACTTTTATTTTTGTACATGATGCAGCACTTCCAAGTAGGCAAAACAAATCTGTATGTTAACCACTATGTTTATGGTCAGTAATGATTATGCTTTCGGTATCATTAGTATTTTGAGTATGTGAATATGTAAGATAACGTATCCATTTATTTTATCTATCTAACATGTTTAGTTAATGACAATTTATTTTGAACAGTCTGTAAGAGTTGTCTACCATGCTGGTAAAATAGTGTAACTGAGAATTATAAAAATCATACAAAAAATATTGCGGAATTTACTTTATTATACTCCCCACAAACATAGTTTGGGGGGGTATATAGGAATCAGCCTGTCCGTCTGTCTGTCTGTCTGTTTGTCCAGAATTTTTTTGTACCCTCAGTTTCTCAAACACGCCTTATCAGAGGTTAATTAAACTTTGCATACTGTTAGATCCTAGTACGTAGATGTGCGCATGCGAAGTATGTCCTTGTCCAATACTTTTTCCCATAATTTTATACCCTTTTGGACTTATAAATTCTGTCTATCCCCAATTTGTTTTGTACCCACAGTTTCTCAAACATGCCTTATCAGAGGTTAATTAAACTTACTGTTAGATCCTAGTACATAGATGTGCGCATGCAAAGTATGTCTTGGTCCAAAACTTTTTAGTTCACCTTGCCAAATGCAATGTGAGCTTTTGTCGTCACTTGACGTCCGTCTGTAAACTTTTACATTTTCATCTTCTCCTCTGAAACACCTGGACCTATTAAACTGAAACTTGGCCTGTAGCTTCTATGGAAGGTTCTTTACAAAGTTTGCATAAATCATCCCAGTCCGTGAAACAAAATGGCCATCATGAACATTTACATGTTCTGATTGGTTGAAATTTAAAACTTCTTCTCCTCTGAAACCGTAAAGCCAAATGAACTGATTTTTGGTATGAAGCATCTATGGAAGGTCCTTTACAAAGTTTGCATAAATCATCTTGGTCCGTGAAACAAAATGGCTGCCATGAGCATTTACATGTTCTGATTGGTCGAAATTTAAAACTTCTACTCTGAAACCGTAGAGCCAAATGAACTGATTTTTGGTATGGAGCATCTATGGAAGGTCCTTTACAAACTTTGCATAAATCTTTCTAGTCCGTGAAACAAAATGGCCGCCAGAAACCTTTATATGTTCTGATTGGTCGAAATTTAAAACTCCTCTGAACCCGTTTGGCCAATGAACTTATACTTGGTATGAAGCATTTATAGAAGATCATTTACAAAGTTCCCAGAAATCAATCTAGTCTGTCAAATCAAATCAAAAGCTTGTGACTGCAAAGTGAGCGATACAGGCTCAGCCCACTGAGCCTCTTGTTTCCATAATTTTATACCCTTCTGTCTATCCCCTAATTTCTTTTGTACCCACAGTTTCTCAAACATGCCTTATCAGAGGTTAATGAAACTTTGCATACTGTTAGATCCTAGTACGTAGATGTGCGAAGTATGTCCTGGTCCAATATTTTTTCCATAATTTTATACCCTTTTGAAATTTATAAAAAATGGAAAAGAGATATTCTTTCATATTGTATAATAAAATATGCCAAAATTATGGCGTTATAATGTACCTGTGCCCATTTAATTTTAAATTTCTTTCTGTAATAAAATTGGTGGTTTATTATACGACAGGAGCAGGGGGTATTGATTGTGAGCTTTGCTCACGGCAAGGGTGCCATTTCCTCATGCAATCCTAACCTCACTTGTTAAAATTGTGGTAAAAATAAAAAGTAAGGGGTCATCCATAATTGTCAATATTTTTGACGAGTTTACAAAATGTAGGCTAGGGTGGAGGGGGTTTAAAATTCAATGACTAACGCCGATAGTGGAGATTTTTATTACACTGTATTTAATTCGTGATGCTGACAAAGTTATGAAGGTGAAAAAAGGCAACAAACAGCAAATAACCTGAACTGTCAAAATACGACTCTTGCTTTGGAGTTGGTACATGCGTTTTCAAGGGATGAACTGATGTATTTAGATTCTCTTTCAAAGTGAGGAGTGATACCTGTTCACAGTAACAATGGTAAAAAATGTACACTTTTGAGGGAGGTGGGGTTTCCAAAGAGTGCTCTTAGTAAATTTTTGAAAAATGTTGACAATTATGGACTTCTAGAGATACTTTTTTGAATTGGATATTTCACCCAAGAAAGTCAATTATATTCAAAGAGAAACTTGAAGGAAAAACCTTTTCTTTTTTTATTGAGGCAAAGTCGAAATTTAATAAGAAGGCAAGCTCCATAATTTTGCCGAGAACAAAAATTGCATCTGTGATAAAATATAGTTGTATTTTTTATATTTTGTAAAAAAGGGTTAGATGCAAAAACATGAATGCTTGGAAAATTGAAAATGAAATTTACAAAAATGGCCCATGATATCTTATACAGGTACTGTTATATGTCTAAGGCCGTGTTCACTCCTGTTCAAAATCATGATTTAAGTGCACAAGTTTCATTGATTACAGCGTAGTAATGATGAAAAATCAACTAAGAAAAATGTTTGATTGTTAGTTAAGCATTTAATTGTAATCACTTGTTTTTTGTCATCGTCTTTAAACATTTTCATAGATCTTCTTTGAAACCACATGGCCAATTGGAACAAAACTAAGCTGAGTGGTCCTTAGATTTACCAATTTCAGAATTATATCCTTTGTCCAGACCTTCAACAAATATCCCCTCCACAGCTAACTAGTTTCCATTTAAGAAAATTAATTTAAAGAACTGCCATAAAAATATTAAGCAAATTGAAACCATACTTGACAGAATGGTGCTTGGATGGTCCATTTTCAGAATTATATTTGTTAAAAATCATTGGTTCCACAGACGAACATATTTAAACATAGTATGCATTTTGCATGGTTTGAAAATTCCTTTATCGCACATCTTCCAAGACACTATATAACAAAGTTAGTTGGAACCAATCTTCGTGAGCAATGGTTCTTAGATTGTAGTCTTTTAGAAGAGTGCTAAGCTTGACCTAGACTTCCTACCAATATGATCACCATGGCAGAACTTACAGAGGAACCATTTGGAATTTGAAATAGAAAGATAGGACAAGGATTTTGGCAAAATAAAAAGCCAGGATCACTTACGTGTGAAAAAAAAATGCAGGACGTGTCAATCATGACATTTTTGGTTTAAATGAATTTAAACCAGAATCTACGATTACAAAGTTCGCCGCGTTCCCCCACTTATTTTGGTATGTGGCTTTGAAGCTCCCTGAGATGCACCTTTACAGCAAGTAATGATTGAAGGTAGTTTGGTATCGTAGAACTGAAATTTGACGTAAAACTTAACCTAAGGCAATGAGGCACAATAAGTAGGTCAGAGAGACCTAATTTTGGTGGAAGCTGTGTTACTCCCCGAGGTGCAACTGACACGAAGGTATATTATTGTAGGTTGCTTGGTATCAGAGAACTGATTTCCGATGTTAAACTTAACCGAAGTAAATGAAGCCTGATAAGAAGGTCAGGTCACTTGGTATCGGAGAATAGAACAATGATTTGGTAGGAGGCTGTGTTACCTCCTTAGATGCATCCTCACACCAAGTAATATAAATCTTGCATAAAACTTAACCTAAGTCAATGAAGTGTGATAAGTAGGTCAGAGTGACCTAATTTTGGTGGGAGGCTGTGTTATTCCCCAAGATGCACTCTCACACCAAGTAATATGATTGTAGGTCACTGAATGTTAAAACTAGTTTTTGACAAAACTTAAAAGCCAGTCAACCGTGTAATATGGGTCATGTGACCTCCATCTTATGTCACATGGTCAGTCTCTTCAACGTGCACCTGCACACAAAAATAGATGACCCTATGTCAACTAATAACTGAGAACTGGCTGTGGATGCGGATGTGCACGCCGGGGGTACTCCATTAGTCCTCCTCAACTTCGTTGAGGCGAACTAAAAATTTAGGCTGTGATAGTGGCCGAAAAAAAAAATCCAGGACCTAAGTTTTGGCGAAAAATAATACGTAGCATCATACATTTCATCCTACCCCCGCCAATTAAAATCAAATGGTTGCTCACTTATTTTTACATAGGACAGTTTAAGTCTTGCCTAAAACTGAGCAATGATTCCTTCAAAATTATATCCGATGAAATGGGTTAGCTTAATCAGCTTGCTGCCTGAGTTACTAAAAATACTGTGCATATTTAAATATACTTTTGGGGTTTTACCAAAGTAGGTCAACATGAAGGACACTCAGAACCCAAACTTATGTAGCATTAAGCAAGTTGATATATCTTTATATGTTGTAAGTGTATCATGGTTTGGTTCCTGAGTGTTCATCATGAAAATTGAGGGGAAAAAAGATTCACAATCCTTGACAATCACTTATTAAGACCACTTTATTAACGATCTTTATGGGTAAACTATTGAATGAATTAGCATTGAATTGTTTATTAATATGCAGATTTATCAAATTACATCCTTTATAGTAACAGTAAAAATTCAAAGTTAACTAATACAGGAAATATGTCCCTACTCCTGTCATCTTAACCTCTTAAGGATTCGATGTGAACACGGCCTATAGGTCTGAAATATTTTTAAAAAAACCAAAAAAAAAAAACCTTTTAATGGTTTATTTCTTTGTTTGTAATAATAACATAATAAAGTTGCTTTAAAATCTTTTGTCTTTTTCCCTGCACTTCTTATATAGTTCAGGAATATTATGATGTCACTGCATCCATTCGGGTCCATAGACTTACCCAAAAACACCCAAAACTACCCCAAAACACCCAAAAACAATAAAATTATGGAATAAAAATTAACAATTAACTGAGTTCTTGTTCTTGCACGGGATAGTAAAAATACGAATATACTGGGCAAATATACTGATTTCTACCTATTTTATTGAAAAAAACAAATAAAAACTTATATAGAAAATAAATGTTTAATTTTTATTCCATAATTTTATTGTTTTTTGGTGTTTTTGGGTAGTTTTGGGTGTTTTTGGGTAAGTCTATGGACCGCATCCATTCACTTGTCTGACAAACTTCAGGTTTTTGAATTAAGTTCTAACATATATTCCTATTGAAATGTGGTATTTTGTGTGAGAGTGTGGCATAAACATATTTGAATTTTATTTGGTCTCAGTGTTATAACAAAGGACTAAAGTCACAAATTAGCCTGTATCAGACCTTTTCCAGTTATAGACAAATAAAATAGCGACTTTGGAATGTCTGTGTAAAACTTGTAAATATGAATAAAACAACAAAATGGATAACAGGAAAGGTCAACAATTGCATACAATGAATCAATCAATACCATCTAACAGACAGAACCCAGGACAAAAAATAACATGAGCACAAAACATAAACATTATCATGACACCAGAGTCAGGATAGTCTGACTTGGTACAAAGACTGACCAGTGCTGGTTTTATGGGTACTCAATATTCCCCTTATCTATCCTTACACTCTGTGTATAACACATACCATAAAAACCAATACAGTATGATTACCAACAAGGTGACTAATTTCTAGAACTGCAAACATTGGTTAGATGGTTATGTATATAATTTAGTTCGCAGGGTAAGGCTCTCATAACTAATCGGATACTGGTGTTCTATAAAACGAAAAAGAAATATTACTCCCATAAAAAGTTTAATGCTATCTGTGAAATCCTGTTACAGTCTTTGTACAGATGTAGAAAGACACATTGATTGAGAGGGGTCTTCGGAAATATTGCGTCCATACAACTTCTAATTAGCTTCACAAGATACTGAAGTAGATGAGCAATTTTCACACAACACGCTAAGCAGGGTGTTCCGGTCTGTTGAATATTTCCAATGTTGTTGCTCTTTACATTCAAAGTTCTCCTCTTACGATGTTTCTTAAATACTCAAGTTTTTCATTGTTAATTAACCATCTACAGATATACATGTAATTAGGAGAAAATTCTGGTTTAAGTATACTTTTGTTTTTGTTGTACTGTATGTGACTTATACAACAACTATATAGCAATTTGCGACACCCTAATGACACCATTTGAGGATGGTCTCGGTAAAAGATGCTAGTCTGTCGGATGGGGAAGAAAAATGGCTGTCCTGTGTTAAGGGAGAGCAACACCCTTGCCACATTAAAGACTCCTCTATAGATGTCGAAAAAAGAGTAGGCGAAAATGCCGCTACAGGTGCTCCTCTCGCACCCACAAGTGGAAAACTAAACTACATGGCAAGCATATTGGATAGAAAACATAGCATTCTGTAAAGGTATACTACTTTCATTTGAATTGAATAAGTAGAAGAACTTTAGCTCTAACTTTTTTAGTCAGTCCATATCAAATTAAGAAATAAACTAGAGGCTAAGTGGTGAGCCTGTATTACTCACCCGGCATCCTTTTGAACATGTCAGATTTGTTTTTTTTCAATATTCAGTTTCAGAGATTTTTTTTAATCTGACCAATCGAAAATAAGGAATACGACCATAAATTGTCAACATGCATAAAAAATTATGATTTACCATCACTGAAAATGCCGGCCATCCAATTTTTCTAGATAAAAGGAAGAAAGGGGTTGGGAAAGGGTCTTGAAATTATTCTCAAAAACTGGACAAACATGATAAAGCACATTTTTATATATCCATGGAAAACAATCAGAGGCTGAAATTCTTAAATATAACAATGGTAATGCATGATTGTAATTATAACACAACCTTTCAGTCTATATACATGGCAGAAATAATTGACTTCAATGTAATGATGTTGACACATGTAAAATATATTGTTAAATGTTTTTCTTTGAGTCTTCTAAGGGGTCATCCATAATTGTAAACATTCTTCAAAACTTTACAAAGAGCAATCTTTTTGGAAAACCCCACCCTCAATCAAAAAGTGTACATCAACATTTTTTTAACATTGTTGCTGTGAACAGGTTCTAATCTTTATTCAGAAAAAAGTATCTACAAACATCGTTTACATCCCTTGAAAATGCATGTATACCAAGTCCAGAGCATCAGTCATTTGTTGAAATGCTCGTAACTTCCCGTTCGTCTGCTTTTTGTCACCTTAAATACTGTTCAGAAATGTGTCAGCATCATGAATTCTATAAATATCAAAAGCACTTACTCTTATTTGTTGTAAAATATCAAAAGGATATGTAAATGAGCGGAAACATAACTGTCTAAAGGGACACACAAATATTTGAGGTGGTATAAAAATGAAGAATTTGAAACCCCCTTCCAATAGCATGCACTTTGTAAAATCGTGAAAAAAATGTTCAGAATTATGGATGACCCCAAATATATTCATTATATCAATTGTTTTGAACTGAACCAGATTTATACCAATAATAAAAACTTTGTTTGTACATGATTTAAAATGCATACCGGTACATGTAATCTGTACAACTTTTAAAATCAAAAATTTTGGATATTGAGACATTAATGTATTACATACATATAATCATATTCTAACAAACAGCTTTAAGATGCATCAATCTTCTGACCACATAAAATAAAAATCTTGATCAAGTAACAAAATTTTGAAACTAGAGGCTCCCAGGAGCCTGTATCGCTCACCTGGACTATGTCCATCTTGACTGGCAGCCTGGAACATTGCTGTCAGGCCAATTGGTTCACTGATTTCAAACAAAAGGATCTTTCAGTGATTTATCCATAGGGTCCTATGTTAAACTATGTTTGGCTCTGGTGGCCATCTTGGATGGTGGATGGGGTCAGATATAATTCTAAAAGAGGACTACCTAAAGACTGTTGCTGCCTAATTTTGTTCCAATTAGCCCAGTGGCTTCAGACAAAAACTTGAATTAAACTCCCCACAGGGTCCTATGTTAAACTATGTTTGCCTCTGGTGGGCATCTTGGATGATGGGTGGGGTCATCGGATACAATTCTGAAAGAGAACAACCTAAGGACCATTGCTGCCATGTTTTGTTCCAATTGGCCCAGTGGTTTCCGACAAGATCTTTAATTCCCCATGGGGTCCTATGTTAAACTATGTTTGGCTCTGACGGGCATCTTGTATGACGGGTGGGGTCATCGGATATAATTATGAAAGAGGACAACCTAAGGACCATTACTGCCTATCTTTGTTCCAATTGGCCAAGTGGTTTCAAAGGAAAGTGTACGATGACCATGGACAACGGACGCCAAGTGATGGCAATAGCTCACGTCCTAGGGCAGGTGAGCTAAAAAGACTTTTCTGTTTGGACTTTTAAGCATTATGAATTTGTCTCTGCAACTTTTTTACAAAAATATCATCAATACACTTTTCAATTACAAATAATTAACTGTGTTCCTTATCTAAACAGTTTATCTGTCTTTTACATGTATTGTTTACACTAACAAATAATTTAGACACATTTATACACATGTAATAAAACCAGTTGAAATATTTTCAACAATTTTGACAAAACCCACAGAAATAAAAAATATATCAATTAATACACTGAATTTAAAACTTGTCTCTTCAAAGTCTTATTATTTGACTCTCGAATTGTCTAATAATCTAGAACCCTCCACGTCCTCGAAATCCTCCTCCAAATCCACTGGCTCCTCCTCTTCCAAATCCACCACCCCCTCCTCTCCCAAATCCACCTCCAAATCCTCCACCGCCTAATCCTCGTCCACCAAATCCAACTCCTCTGTTGATACCTCCTCCACCTCTACTAAATCCACCTCCAAAGTTTCCTCTTTGTCCTCCAAATCCTCTACTACCATATCCACCTCGACCACCACCACCAAAACCTCCACCCCCAAATCTGCCTCTCTTGTGCGGAGGTCCTCCGAATCCTCTGGCTCTGAAAAAAAAATAGAGAATTAATTTTATGCACAATGCAAAATGCAGATATATCAAACTGGAGTTCAATTTAATGTTATTTGGCCAGTTTGAAAGATTTTATCCCTCCTCATCAGAAAAAAGATTCTGAACTTCTATTACCAGATACAGGAATGTGAAATCATAAAAAATTACCTAAGACAGCAGCATTTTGATTTTTACTTTTTTTGTTTAAGTGAGATAGAATCTATAAGCCTGTAATTTATTTTTGTTTGCTTGGAAAGTGTGTCAAGCTTTCTTCTCCAAATTTTAGTACTGTTTGATTCCAGAAAAACCAGAATCTGCTCTTTATTTCAAATGCCTTCCTTGACCCCTATAAGAAATCAAATGGTTGTCCCTAAAACCAACAATGCATGCATCTTCCTGTAATTTTTCCTGACAAGGCCCCCAATAACATCGTTTTTGTTTGTAAGAACTATTATTTTGAGTGTCTTAGAAACGAATTGGGAATAGATAACACTGCGGGTAACCCAACTTATACACCGACCACACTCACTAAGCAGGAAGTCCTTGATAACCACAAGACCGTTCTTCATTCCTTTGGCTTTTCCACAAAGGATGAAGAAATGGACCTTCCTGCTCTTTATTGGATTCCTAAACTACATAAGAATCCGTTTAAACAAAGGTACATTGCTGGGTCAGCTAATTGCTCTACAAAACCTCTTTCAAAGATTTTAACATCCATATTGACATGTGTTAAAGAGGGCCTTCAGAATTACTGTGAAACATCATATTCCACCAGTGGCGTCAATCAGATGTGGATTCTTAAAAACTCCAAAAATTTACTTCAATATCTAAAATCAAAATCTTTGGCTACATGCAACAGCATAAAAACGTTCGACTTCTCTACACTCTACACTACCATACCACATTCTCAATTAAAAGATCGCTTAAAGCAACTAGTTCATCAATGTTTTTTCAAGAAAAATGGGACACGCAGGTATAAATTCCTTGTTCTAGGTAGAGAAAAGTCTTATTTCGTGAAGAACCACTCTGATTCTGACAAAAAATATTCTGAAGATGAAATTACAAACATGTTAGATTTTCTCATAGACAACATATTCGTTGAATTTGGCGGTCTAGTTTTTCAACAAACAATCGGCATTCCAATGGGAACCAACTGTGCTCCTCTCCTCGCCGATCTGTTTCTGTACTCATATGAAGCGGACTTCATTCAAGGGTTACTACGTGAAAACAAAAAGAAACTAGCCCAATCCTTTAATTTCACTTTTCGTTATATAGATGATGTGTTGTCGTTAAATAACGACAAATTCCAAGACTTTCTACATCTTATCTACCCCAGTGAGCTTGAAATTAAGGATACTACAGATACACCAAAGTCCGCTTCATATTTGGATTTATTTCTTGAAATAGACTATGAGGGACGTTTGAAGACAAAACTTTATGACAAACGTGATGACTTCAACTTTCCTATTGTTAATTTTCCCTTCTTAAGTAGCAATATACCAGCATCGCCTGCATATGGCGTCTACGTTTCTCAGCTTATCCGATTTTCAAGGGCATGCGTGAGTTACCCTGACTTTCGACAAAGAGGATTACTGCTGTCACAAAAGCTTCTTAACCAGGGTTTTATCAGGGATAAGTTGATGTCATCACTTAAGAAATTTTACGGTCGTCATCATGAATTGATTGACCATTACAGTGTTCCAATATCTAAGATGATGTTGGACCTGTTCCCACTGTCGTAACCTTTCATGTGCCTCCTACGATTTGTGACTTCCACCGGATTGACTTTGTTGAACTTCACGACGGGTGCCGTATACGGAGCAGGAACTGCTTACCCTTCCGGAGCACCTGGGTTCACTCCTGGTTTTTATAGGAGTTCGTGTTGTTCATTGTTTTCAGTTTTCTGTGTTTATTTGTTGTGCTTGTGGTTGTTCGTTTGTCTTCCCGGGTTTGTCTGTCCAATGGATTACGTTTTTTTGATTGCTCCTTAGGTATATTTGTCCTTTTTTTTTTTTTTTTTTTTTAACTGCAAGTAATATCAATTTTAGAGCTGGGTAATTGGCCAAATCAATGACATGTGACTGTATGTGTGGATAATTTACATGGCTTTGGATTCCTGTTTGTTTTAATTGTTTTGGTTTTTGATGGTTGTGCATATAAATTCATCATTATATCTTTATCCAGATTTCCAACATTTTGATCTCAAGCACTGCTGATGAGTTGTCAGTCAAAAAAATGACCATACAGTGCATCAAATTTATTTCAGTATTTTGTGATATATTTTATTACATAAATGCCAAAATATGCATTACCTGTTATATAAATTCAGATTTTTGTGAATTTCATCATAACATATCTTATTAAAATTTGAAAATAATAAATACAATACCAAAAAACTACAGCCACCACCAGAAAATTCAAAAGATACAATTAAAGAAAATAATCAATGTAAAGGCAGAGTTAATTAAATGCCTTATAACAGGAGGAAAGGTTAAAAGTGAAATAAAACCATGAAACCTGTTTAAATCCAAATTTCATGATCACAGGGGGAGCTTTTCATTATCCGGTACATACCGACTTTCACTAATTCTTCTTCCGGTTCAACTTGTACGTCATTTCTAAGGAACCACTGTGGTAAGGACCAATAATGTAACACGAATCTTTGGTTCAATTGGAACGTACCATATAATGGAAAGCACCCAGGATGTCACTTTTAACTCTGTTACCATGATACAAAAAATTTGCCCTTTTTTCCAATTTTTACTGAACCAAATCAAACAATTTTTTTTTATTTTATTGACCAAACCAAACGTAAAGTATGATCAAAGATACCAATGAAAACAATAGCTTGTTATTATACTATTCTTGTGACTTTTTTTTTACTGTTAGACAAATAAAACATATGTAAACTGATGAAATATTCCACACTTTATTTGATTTAAACAGGTTCCATCTGAAACAACAAACTACCGTTAACCTTTCAAAATCCATTAATCATCTTACAAACTATCTTTTATCTCATCAAAAAACTTATTCTTCATCCCCACTCTTTTATCATTCTCACAGATGCCTGAATTTTCCTCTTTCAAGAAAACATTTTCATTGATATTTCTGCTATTCCAATCTAAGAAACATTTAGCTCCAAATTCTGTTAAGTTGTCTCCCCTTTGTTCACTTCCTGTTTCAGTTCTGCCAGTAGTATTATTGTTCTCTTCCAGTTTTATGCTTATTAATTCAGAAGTCAATGTATTTACATATTGCGGGAGGTTTTCTGACGTATTACAATTATTTCCTGGTTCTGTTTTCACATTTGCAAGATCAAACCCAGGTTCATCCTCAGTCCAGCACCTTTCACTTTCCAAATATTTGTTGGATATTTTCATCGAATCTGTATTTTCAATTTTAACATTATAGTCAAGATATAAAGTTCTATTCCTTCTCACTGGACGGGGCTTAGGTATGAAAACTGGGATTATATTATCATTCATATCCTTGAATTCTTCCCTGACAGAATTACTAATCTGACGGTTATAGATGTTCAATATTTTCTTCTGTGTGTTGCCCAGAGACACTTGATCACAACTATTACCATCTTTACCAGATATGTCATTCTGTGTGTTGCCCAGAGACACCTGATCACAACTATTACCAGCTTTACCAGATATGTCATTCTGTGTGTTGCCCAGAGACACTTTATCACAACTATTACCATATTTTCCAGATATGTCATTCTGTGTGTTGCCCAGAGACACTTTATCACAACTATTACCATATTTTCCAGATATGTCATTCTGTGTGTTGCCCAGAGACACTTTATCACAACTATTACCATCTTTACCAGATATGTCATTCTGTGTGTTTCCCAGAGACACTTTATCACAACTATTACCATATTTTCCAGATATGTCATTCTGTGTGTTTCCCAGAGACACTTTATCACAACTATTACCATCTTTACCAGATATGTCATTCTGTGTGTTGCCCAGAGACACTTTATCACAACTATTACCATATTTTCCAGATATGTCATTCTGTGTGTTGCCCAGAGACACTTTATCACATCTATTACCATCTTTACCAGATATGTCATTCTGTGTGTTGCCCAGAGACACTTGATCACAACTATTACCATCTTTACCAGATATGTCATTCTGTGTGGTGCCCAGAGACACTTTATCACATCTATTACCATCTTTACCAGATATGTCATTCTGTGTGTTGCCCAGAGACACTTTATCACAACTATTACCAGCTTTACCAGATATGTCATTCTGTGTGTTTCCCAGAGACACTTTATCACAACTATTACCATCTTTACCAGATATGTCAGAGTCCATTCCATGATCTTCATTTTCTACAATCTTTAAATTGTAATTGTCTTTCTGGTTATTTAGATAACCAGTCTGCAGGCAATGTCTCTTCAAGATGCTATTAGCCTTGGACATTTCAACGTAATCACCAGCAAACTGACTCTGAATTCTCTCACCGTGAATTTTATAACGCCTGGAAATTAAGGCTGCATCCATCTCATCAGTGCTCACTTCATAAACTTGAGGATCAAAGACAACTTTTGGAATTTTCCACTTTCTTATTCTATTTTTACTTTTCAAACATCCATTTTTCATGATGGAATCTGCATGATTCCCTGTATTTCTTTCATAACAACCCACAACTTTCACCTCTGTTGAGTTATTACTTTGCCCATTATTCTCAGTATTCTTTCTCTTCCTAGATTCCTTCATGAATTCTGTATCCCTAATAATCTTCTTCAAACACTGCTTGCCTTGATACCTTCTCCTCTGTTCCCCAATTAATTCTTGATGTCTTCCTCTCTCTTCTTCAACTGATCCTTGAAGTCTTCCAATTTCTTTCTCAATTAATTCTTGATGTCTTCCCCTCTCTTCTTCCACTGAACCCTGATGTCTTCCCTTTTCTTTCTCCATTAACTCATCATTATGTCTTTCCACCACTGGTTTGTCATGAAGTCTTCCCCATTTTTCTTCCATCAATTCTTGATGTCTTCCATCCATTTCCTTAAATAATCTACGATGTCTTTCCTGCTCTGCTTCTGTTGATTCTTCATTCTCTCCTCCAGCCTTGGGGAAATCAATGTTTCTACACTGATCTAAGAATTGTCCCTTTTCCATTACTTTTAGCAATATTGATGACATTTTGTCAATCCCAAGATATTGTGATGTACTGGTTGGTAAGCAATTCTCTCCACCTTCTTCCAGAATTATTTTGGGAAAAGTCTCCCCAATAAAATTTGTCTCTATATTTGATCTGATTTGTGATGTGTTATATATAATCCCAACCCTGTCCTCTGCATAAACTCCAATCATTCTAAAATCCTGTTCTGATGGATTATCCCTGCCACTCTTTTGGGTTCTAACTTCGGTCTCATTCTGGTTACAATTTCTTTTTGTGTATGTATCTTCATTACGACATTTTGGCGTACAAGGAACTTTGTTACAATTTTCTGCCATGTATGTACATGTATCTTTGTAACAAGTTCCTTTCTCATGTGCATCCTGATGGCAAACAGAGTAATTTCCTGCTTTGTAGGAATTTTGTTTCAGGTTATGACTTCCAGACAAATCTTGCTTAACATATCCTCTTTGATTACACCTTTCTGCCACATAATTCACATTTTTAGTTTGGCCCTCCATATTTAGTGTATGCAGATGTACACTTCCTATGGGGGTATTTCTACTATCTTCCTCGTTATGACATACTTTCTCTTTATCTGCTATGGTATTTATCAATGAATTTGGCCTGTCAAGTAAAACATCTCTATCCTCTACTACTGGAAGAGAAGGTTGAAGTTCTTCAGAGGTCACTAACTGTAAAACTCTATTTTCAGCTTGCTCTCTCGGTTTATACAATGATTTCCTCATATGATGTTTATCTCTACCTGACATCATTGTTAGATCAAATACTTCAGAATTCTTATCTTTTGCTGTGAACTTCCTTCGAAAACTGGTGAAATAATTAAATTCATCATAGGAAACTACCTAAAACTCTTGAAATGACATTGGATCTGTCTTAAAATTCATTTATAAAAGACAAATAAATCAATTTCAATGGTTTCATACAGAAACGTATGTTAAGGACTATACATATGTCCAACAACTTCGGAATAAAAATATATCTCCTTTTAACCTGACAATGCAGGCTTAAAAGCCAATCTTACAACTAACTCTCCTTTAACTATGACATTTAATAACAGTTTCAACTCACTATATAAAAATCTGAAAGACCCTTTATTCAAATTTACCCACAATGCATTCAGAGCTATCAAAACTATACCACAATCAGCAGATTCACCTGGATCTCTCTTAAATCCTAGCCACCAAAAGTGGCAAAATTGTGCTAATAATATAGGTTAGTAGCAGCCTACATTCAATCTGGTACAAATACTTAAAAACTTTCAAAGTCCCACACATTTGGATTTGAAGATATCACATACATGTATAAGAGGTTATAGATTGGACACATACAGTAAGCTTCACACGCAAGTAAAATTAAGACGATAAAAACACTTACACATTTTCATCTTGCTGAATTCCATGTTTTCCTGCGTTAACCTTAGAAAGTGCCCTGAATGCTGCCATGAGAGGTTGTTCTTGTGGTCCAGGATTACTGACAGCCTCGGGATTACTTGTGGCTCGAACGATCATTGCTTCTAAAGCAGGTCGTAAACCTACTATCTTTGCCGCAGAGTCGTAGTCCATTTTTACATTTATCCTAAAAATAACAGCTTTATTCTAAACATGTAAACAAGGATAGCACACATAGTTATTTTCTATTTTTCATGCTACCCTAAGTATTGAATGTAATTTATTGTTTGTTTGTTTAGTTGGGGTTTAACGCCGTTTTCAGCACATTTTGGCCATTTCGCGGTGGTCAGTTTTGATTGGTGGAGGAAGCCAGAGTACCCAGAGAGAACCACGACCTTCGGTAGGAAAATTGGCAATCCTTGTCAATTAAGATCAGAGTCGAACACACCCTGCCCCAGTGAGATTCGAACTCACAACCCCAGCGTTGACAGGCTAGTGATCAGTAGTCATGACGAACTACCTAGACCACTTGGCCACCGAGGCCCCTAAATGTAATTTAACTTGACCTTATGTGTAAAAGTAATTAATTATGTAAATGAGGATGGCACTGTCAATTTGCATATTTTTTCATGTAGTAAATGAAATCTTAACAGGAAGTTCAGTGTAAAAGTAAGATTCAAAAATATATCTCTCACAAACTAGTTTAACCTAGCCTCATTTTATGTGCCTATTCCAAGTCAGGACCTTTGCCTGCGGTTACATGTTCCTATGTGTTATCAATGTAATTTTGAGTCGCCGTGATATTGGCTGCAATATCGCCAGCTCGGTGTTAAACAATATTCAATCAATCAATGTAATTTTGATTATAGCTTTTATTTCATACATTTTATAGTTTCAGAATAAAATTTGAAATAAAAAGGCAGGACCAGGATTTTGGCAAAATGAAAAGCCAAGATCACTGTAGGTTTGAAAAAAATGCAGGAAATTTTTTGGTTTAAATGAAGATAGAAATTTAGGTTGTGATAGCGGCCAAAAAAAATATCCAGGCCCAAAATTTCAGGGTAAAAAAATAGGCCAAATCAAACATTTCATCATAGCCCCATCCCCACAAAAAAATCATATGGCTCCTCCCTTATTTGTTTACAATGTTTCCATGTATGCAGCACAAGCATATGCCCCGTTATGACCTCTTTTTGTACTTTTTGAATTAACTTTCAGAGATGTTGTTTTACAGAAATCTCTATACTTTAATCAACTTTAAATTTTATACTAAATGTATTTCATTTAGACATATTATATAATATTACTTAAACAGAAAGTAAACTAGAGGCTCACCTGAGCCTGTATCGCTCAACTGGCTTTTATTAGACCACTTGAAAATGTAAGCTCTTTTGTATCCACAAGGCTGTTAAAGAAACACAAAATGTCAAAGTAACCTTGATATTTGACCTTTGACCAAAAAAGGGGAAAAGTTTGCACCTGTAGTTCTAGCAAATTTGGTTACAATCTGCCAATTAGTTCCTGAGAAAATGACAAAAAAGTCCTTTCCCATATGGTTTCAATAGAAAATTTGAACGATCCCAGCTGTAGGTTGATCAGATGAGTCTCAACGAAAAGCGGATCATTTGTAGAGGATATTGTTGTCATCAATGCTGCAAAGTTTCAAAACATTTCTTCATTTAATTTCAGAGGAGAAGATTTTTGAAAATTGGCCAATCATAACCAAAGATACCTCTGGCAGCTATGTTGTTCATCTATCTCGAACCAAAGGTGTAAATCCAATAGAGGTCCTTCCATACACCATGTCTGCCAACTTTGGTTACAATCTGCCCATTAGTTCCTGAGAAATTGACAAAAAAGTCTTTTGCCATATGGTTTCAATGAAAACTTTGGACAGCCGCAGCCGTCTGTTCAGCAGATGTATCTCAACCAAAAGTGTATCGTTTGTAGAGGGTATTATTGTCATCACTCCTGTAGTTTCAGAGGAGAAGATTTTTGAAAATTGGCCAATAAAAATCAGATAGCTGCTATTAATCCAACCGGAACCAATGGTGGATCATTTGTAGAGGTACTTCCATACATCATTCCTACCAAGTTTCCTTATATTCAAGTAGTTTCAGAGGAGAAGATCAAAATGAGAAAAATTTACGGACGACGGACGTAAAGTGAAGACATGAGCTCACATGGCCTATAGGCCAGGTGAGCTAACAAAGGGGAGATAGCTTAAGCGAAAATAAATTGTGTTTTCTGGTTTCATCAAAACAACAAGTAGGTTATATAGGTACTGGGATCACAACAATGGGAAAATGGGAAGGAATAGTCTCCCTTTAATCAAAGAGGAATATTTTTACAGGGTTGGCAAAGAAGTTATGTCTCCCTGAGTTTATGTGCCACAGAGCTGACAAGAATCTATATGAGTTTACCTTGAATTTCGATTACAATAAAAATATTTATATCAAGTGCTTGGATGGTTACGTACTTTCTACAAACAAATTCTTGCCGCAAAAAAGGTTTTTTTAAAACTTTTTTTCATCCATTAAATGCTTAAGGGTTGCATACAAAAATAAGAGTCACTTTGGAAACCAGAAAGACCATTATTTGTTTAAGCCTCTTACCAGTTATCCAGAACAATTAACTCCTTTTCCACTGTGACATTCCTGGAGCCAAATAATAATAGTTGTAGTGGAGTCACCATCGTCATTTGTTTGCAAGAGACAGCTCGGGTACGAATCTGTAAAGAATATTTAAATAACTCTGAACAGAACAGAAGAAGAACCTGTATATTACAACACCAGACATGGGTAAAACCATATAATTTAGCACTGTGGCAGCTTTATGTCTGTTATGTGATGCTATTTTGTAGAAATTGTTCTCAAAAGTCTCCTACACCATGAGTCAAAAGTCCTTTTTTTTTAACTTTATTTGCATTATAAACCCAAGTGGGTTGGGCAAAAATTAACAACAAACCATTATAATTATAGAACATAGTATTACAATTAATATATCTAGTATTAACATGACATGATTGATATAGCCAATTTTGACCTTATCTTTGCTGTTCTATAGACTGCTTTAAACAACAAAACATCCATATCAGGGTTGAGAAAAAGTTTTAATTTGTGAATAGAGCCAAGCTCGTTAAAATTTGGGTATTTATCTATAAATGTATTTTAAAATTCTGTTCTGATATCATTATTAATTTGACAATAGAGGAAGAAATGAACCTCATCGTCAACAACATTACAAACTCTGCAGTACCTTGGTTCCCAGGGGACTTTTTTATAGCGTCCAACTTCAATTTCTAGAGAATGGTCACTCATTCTAAATATTAAACTCGTTCTCATATAACACTCATATATTTTAAGCAGTTATTTTGTCAAATCTTTTCAACATTTGTTAATTTTTTCTCTTTGTGCATTATGCTGTTGATATTGCAGCTACATCACAGTGGAAACTAATAATTTGAATGTTGTTAATAACTGCACATACATGTACCGTATTTCCCCGTCTATAGGCTGAGACTTTTTACTTTAAAATGACCATTTTACCATTAGGCCATTTATTTTTAATTAGTTGGTTTCAGGATCCGCCGACCCGATTTTGCCGATTTGAAAAAAAAAAAAAATTGAAAATTTTGGTTTTTTATTACCGCCGACCCTCTGAAATCAGCCATCCCAAAAATAAAAATAAATTAAAATCCTTTTTGCATCAAAATTTCATAAAAGATTATATTCGAATTTGTCTATAAATAGATTATCCATCAATAAAATACTTGTAAACATGATCCAAAAAAAAAATCTATTTATAGACGTTGATGCCAATTTCCGAAACAAGTTTTATGAAATGAATTTCTTAATACAATCCATGTGGCTTTTTAGTTCGTTTTGTATGAATATTTTGATTCCGTAAGATATCGAATGGACTCATTTAATGTTGTAGTTCACGACTCGGGTCCCTTAATAGGGAAACAGTCTACTGAACAACACGTTTCAAGATAGATGTTCTGACATTTGGGTTTCAAAAGGGAATTAACTGATCATTTGCAATCTTTGTATATTTGGCAATATAACCAAGATTGTTCAAAAGTACATGATTTTCCCTCTTTTTTTCCCGACCGACCGACCCTATTTTTAAAAAAAAAAAATCCGTAAACCAATTAATTAAAAATAAAAGGCCTTATAAGTCTATGGAGAAAGTATGAATTAGACCTGTAGTCCAAAAAATACAGTATTTGTTAACCTTTTCACCAAATATAAAGAATGGCAAAGGAAACTCGTAATTACTATAAAAGATTTTTTTTTCACTAACTTCTACAATTATGTTATTTTCACTAACTGCTAAAATATTGCTCACCTTTTCACCATATATAAAGAATGGTAAGGGAAACTTTACGTCGTACATACTATAAATGATTTTATTTTCACCAACTTCTTAAATAATGCTAACCTTTTCACCGAATATAAAGAATGGTGATGGAAACTTAATGTCATAATTACTCTAAAAGATTTTATTTTCACTAACTTCTTAAATAATGCTAACCTTTTCACCGAATATAAAGAATGGTGATGGAAACTTTATGTCATAGTTACTACAGTTGACAGAAGATTTGTGTACTAATGCAGCTCTACTTTCTGTAGTTAGGACCTTCCTTTTTTCTTTATGATAACACACATTAGGATATAATCCAAGACATAGGAGGGAAATCACCTACAAACAAACAAAACAAAATTTTCTTCTTCTGACAGTCTTGAGTGACAACAAAATGGATTTTCATTCATCACTGTGTTGTCTGTCTACTTGATATACACTAATAAGTGTATGCAGATTTTTTCTGTTAAACAAGAGGCTCACCAGAGCCTGTATCGCTCACCTGGAGTCTGGTTTTCATTGAACAATCAATCAACTATTTGACTAAGTTTGTTGCAATTGTTTCAATTGTTCAGGGAAAATTTGTTGAAGATTTATTTTTCATAAGGTTCAATGTTAAAATATGTTCCCTGATGGTGGTAGTCCTGGCAGTAAGTTGATAAAATTGACCAGGCATAAGGGTGAACCTTAAATAAATGTAACAGAACCCGACCTCAAATTACACAAACCAATAACTGCTAAATAGAATTTGGGATTCCCATCAAAATTTCAGGGTAGGTAGATCTCAACATGGCAAACATTTTACAATTTACATTTCACTTCTATCTCAAATAGGTTTGGAGATAAATGCAAAAATGTTAAAATTTTGAAAATTTTACAAAAAAGGGCAATAACTCCTAAATGGGTTTTGGGATTTCCTTTAAAATTTCAGGGTATGTAGATCTCAACATGGCAAACATTTTTCAAATTTACATTTCACTTCTATCTCAAATAGTTTTGGAAATAAATGACAAAAAATGTTAAATTTTGAAAATTTTACGAAAAAAGGGCAATAACTCCTAAATGGGTTTTGGGATTTCCTTCAAAATTTCAGGTTAGGTAGATCTTGTCATGCTGATCAATTATACCCCGTCAGAATTTTGATATCTGTAACCGTTTTTAAGTTATAAGCCAAAAACAACCCATCCACCCCTACATTCTATTTTTAGCTACGACAGCCATGTTTTATGTCAGATCAAAATGTCATAGATCATTCCTATTAAGTTTCAAACCAATCGGCCCAGCGGTTTCAGAGGAGAAGATTTTTTAATGAAAAGTTTACGATGGACGGACGGATGACGGATGCAAAAGCTCACCCTGGCATAGCCAGGTGAGCTGAAAACACATTAAAAAACAAAAGCTTGAAAGGAACTGTTGAATGGTGTCAAAATCCACTGCATCAAGTCTTTTTTTCTTTAACGATCTGGATTTTTTTTTCATTCCTTGTAATAGTTTTTGTTTTAAGTTTGAAGTGTTTAGCAGCTCCAGTCAAGCCAAGATATACATGTATGTTAGTAGAATAGAACCCCCCCCCCCCAAAAAAAAAAAAAAAAAAAAGAAAGAAAGAAAGTCAAACATGAACATCTTTACCATGACAGATTTAACTCCTCAATATTTTTTCCCATAACACAATCATTAAGCTAGGTTAACATGTTTTAAATATTCATTTGAAGATTTGCAATTTGTCCTATTCAAATTTACAAGATACAAATCAATAGTCCCACTGTATTCCCCAAACTAAAGGCTCCCAGGAACCTGTGTTCCTCTTGATACAATTATGAATGAGGACCACCTAAGGATTATTGTTGCCAAATTTGGTTCAAATTGGCCCAGTGGTTTCAGAGACGAAGATCTTTAAAGAAAAGTTTATGACGTCAACAGATCATGACGACGGACGCCAAGTGATGGTAATAACTCACATGGCCCTTTAGGCCAGCTGAGCTAAAAAATCAATAAATTGTAAAATTGAGAAATAATTCACGGTGGCTTCAAATATCCTGATTTTACCACGGGTAGGCCCTTTATGCCAAAATTTTGCCACAAGCGATAGCATAAAGGGCCTACCCGTCGTAAAATCAGGATATCTTCAAGCAACCTTGAATTATTTCCATTCTCATAGGACAGTTTCTATGACATTTCGAAACGCAGCAACATAGGTATTCAGACATTACACAACACAAGTTATACTATGATGTTATTAAAGCTAGTGGGAAACTTATTACGTCATTGCCAAACAAGACGTCTGTTATGTTGGAACTAATATATCCATATTCTACCACGGACGTAGACTGAAAGCGTTTGAACGACATATAAGAATGATAATACTCACCACATCTAGGTTACTATCAGGGCCATGAAAGTTGTATGATTGTGGCATTAGAGACTCCTCAGGAAAACCCGAATTGACTAGAATATCTGCTAACTGTCTCTGTAATATTGAAAGCTAGTAATATTAGATGAAAGAATATTACTATCGAAATAAATAATATTCAGATATCGAGATAGATTCTTCTTCAGGTACGAGTGAGTTATGGAATTTCTCCACCAGAGAAAGTTAAATTTTTTATTTTCAACATGCGAGCTACTAGCGAGCGTGTTAAAAATCTAAAATTTAACTATCGAGGATGGAGAAATTCTATAACTCACAAGTAAATTGAAGGATAATCTGTTTCTCCTATGATTTTAAACAAAAACATCAAGAAGAAGCCATTACTACACACTTTGTTTACATGAACGCCATTTCGGAACTTTAGTTTATCTTTGCAATAAACGTAAAAAACGACAGGAATTCCCATGCAGAAATTTAATTACACGGAAGTGGTTAAAAATATTACGTATTTTTATCCCACCGATTAACCACGTCAAGTCGAATATTACATATTTTTCTGATGGAACATTTTGATCCTTTTCTTACTTCAGAGTATTCATTTGATAAATATCATTTTCAAAGAAAGAGTGTAATGTAAAGTGAAAATAAAAATTAATCCATTAATCACATATTTATTTTTTCAGTCAAATCATTGATTTTTAGCCATAATCAATTGATTTCCATTTATAATTGTTTCTGTTAAAGATGTTATACTCATCCAGACAAAGTTAATCATTTATCTGGGTAATTAAAACATAAATAATATCAATTAATACACAAACCTTTGCCTCTGATGTCATTCTCAGTGTTGGCATGGACAACGACTTCTGATCACAGAAATTCATCTCGCTCATTTCTCCTCCACATCTGGAAAATTTTGAATAACAGATATTACAAAACCTTATGTAAAAGCTTAGAATTGTAAATAAGTTTTGTTCTATTGACTCTTTTTTCAATTTTAAATTTATTATCTCCCCTGATTTTTAACAAGGCTACACCTCAGTTATTGTATAATGGGGCATGTTACAACACATGCACATTTTTACCCTTACATATATTTTGTAGGTGACAGAGTGTCAAAACAAATCATAACATCAAACAGATGAATTGGTAAAATTGTTTACTGCAATGAGATCTAAGCAGCATTAGGTAAAATTCAGGGGAGTTAAAAATGTAAGTAAATTGTTTAGACAGTCCAAATAATTTTTTTTTTCAAAAAACCACAAAAACCAACCTTGAAATATTTCGATTATCTAAACTGTATACAAATATGCAGAAGTGTGAAAATAAAAGTTTAAAATTAGGTAAAGGACAGACAGAAAGGACAAAAACAATGTCTCCCTCTAGAAAAGGCAGAGAAAAATAAATAGTTGTCATTCATAAAACATTTCTTCCTAATTAAAAGAGAGAAAAAAAAGCACAGCTTCCATCTGAATCATAAAAATTCACAAAACCATAATGTCAAAAGTATGAAATTAAGGTCATCAGAATTCATATCAGGTCAATTCAAGTTCACTGATCAGTTATCATTCACCCCTTCTTCAAGATATTGTGCAAATAAGAGGATATTATTTTCTACTTTTTTTATTTATTTTTGTCTCATGTTTAGGATAGCAGTAGAATATAGAATGGAAACGGGGAATGTGTCAAAGAGACAACAATCTGACCAAAGAACAGAAAAGTACACATGAAAATTCTCAATGTCTGCAGCTCCAGGATATCAGCCATACGGTCGACACTCACAAAAAAATTATTGTAAATATCAAGCCTAAGATTTTATCAAAAAACTTTCAGAAAATTCACTCTGGAAAATTACCAGAGGCTCCCACGAGCCTTTATCGCTCACCTGAGTATTTCCATTTGTTTATCACTAAAGGACCTTGAGATTAACATCCATGCCATGTTTGGTTTCAATCCATTCACTAATTTTCAAGAAGAAGCCATTTGTATGTTGTTCCCAAAGGGTCCTAAGTTAAACTAAGTCCCCCGCTGGCCGCCATTCCGGGTGACAGATCAGCACCAAAGTAACAACACTTGGTAAGCACCTCATAAAGAACATTCATTCTATACTTGGTTTCAATCCATTCAGTGGTTCTCTAGAAGATTTTTATATGTATCTCCCATAGGTTCCCTGCTGGCAGCAATATTGGATGATAGATCAGCATCAAAGTAACAATACTTGGTCAGCACATCAAAAGAAACATTCATACTATGTTTGGTTTCAATTCATTCAGTGGTTATCTAGAAGAAAATTTTTGTATTTCCCTTAGGGTCCTATGTTAAACTAAGTCCCCTGCTGGTGGCCATCTTTGATGACAGATTGGGAGCAAAATTATAAATTTTATACAGGACCATCATATAATCATTCAGGTATATTATTAATTCAATCTGTCAAACAGTTTCAAAGAAGAAGTTGTTTGTATTTCCCATAACGTCCTACGTTAACTGTCCCAAAGTGGCAGCCATCTTGGATTTCCAATCGGCACCAAAATTATAAATTTGGTACAGGACCATCTAGGGAACATTCCCGCAAAGTAGAAGTTCATTTGGTCTTGTGGTTTCTGACAAATAATTTTGAAACATTGGGTCCTATGTTAACTATGTCCTGCAATGGTAGCCAACTTGGATGACAGATTGGAATCAAAATTATAAATTTGGTACAGGACCATTGTACAATCATTCAGACATATTATCAATTCAATCTGTCAAACGGTTTCAAAGAAGAATTTGTTTCTATGTATTTCCAATAAGGCCCTATGTTAACTATGTCCCACGGTGGCGGCCATCATGGATTTCCAATCAGCACCAAAATTACAAATTTGGTAGAGCAGCCTCTAAGGATCGTTCCTGCAAAGTAGAAGTTTATTTGGTCTTATGGTTTCTGACAAGAAGATTTTTTAAATTTCAGCCAATGAGAACACATTATTGGGCCTGGCAGCCATGTTGAATATTCGATCGTAACCAAAATTATAAAGTCTGTTAAGGACCTTCCCAGGAACATTGCTGCCAAGTTTGGTTTCATTTGGTTCTGTAGTTTTATAGAAGATTGAAATGTGAAAAGTTACTGGACGGATGGACGACGGACGTAAAGTGATGGCAAAAGCTCACCCTGGCTTTTAGCCAGATGACCTAAAAAAAAAGATATTGGGAGGGCCGATTTTTGAGGGGAGGGCGGGAATGATAACCTATAAATTAAATCTAATTTGCGTTACCTTGCATCCTCCCAGAGCTGGAAAGCATTGAGAAGTGCTACATGATCACTAAATCTGTCTCCAGCTAAAGATTTATGTACCCATCCTAGCCTCCTTCTGTCTGTAGGGGTTATAAATGGTTCTGGGAAAGTTGTACTGGCTGCTATGGTACAAACTGCATCTCCAACACTATAACCATACAGCTTATCTTATTATAATGTCAAAGAACCTATTCTAATGTATTTCTTATTTTACATGTCTTTTTCACAAATAACATCTCATTGATTAAAACTCTCCAAATTGAACTCTTGAAATCAAACATGTCCAATATTTGCAATTATTATTACAACGTTATTTTACAGTGTTATGTGCAATACGGGTAAATATTGTACCAGTCTGTATTGTATTGAAAGTCGTATTGGACGAGACGCCATAGGCGGATGAGTACAATATTTTTCGTATTGTACATAACACTGTAAAATAATCTGTTTATTATACAGTTCAACATATTCAGACAAAAGTTTGAATAACCAATGCATGTTCTTTGGGAAATTAACAATTTTTTTGGACTAGCTAAATGGAATTTCAAAGTTTACCGAGCATTTCTTGAGTCGACCTTTCTTGTCTTACACTAGACAGTATATTTTTTCTACAATCTATATATCCTCCCTTTTTACGCTCTACACTGATGGAAAAAACTGAATTAGAAATCAAATACAAAGTTTACTTTGCTAGCTGATTTGGGAAAAGTTTTGGCGCGTAATCTATTTAACCACGACGTCATAAACACTTTTCCTGTTTTTACTTCCGGTCATACAATACGAAAAAAATACAGCTTTTTCGGGACGTCCAATACGGAAAATGTTTACTTCCGGTTGTACAATACGGAAAAATATTTGGAGGTTACATGTCATAACTGGAAATGTACAAAAAAGCCGTATTTTTTCCATACTGTACGGTGCGACGCCATCTGTTACATAGATACTGTATAAACCAGAAACGTACAGAAAAAGCAGTATTTTTTCCATATTGGACGGCAGACTGCATCTTGGTTGAATAATAAATAGGTCAAATAGGTTTTTATGCTGTACAGCCTTGTCACAGGGGTACATTGTGAAGAAAATAATATTTTTTCCTCATTCAAGACGCCGTCTCGTCCAATATGGGTTTTCAGTACAATACGAAATCGTTCAATATTTTCCCATATTGTACGTTATACATGTACTGTATAATAACCTAATATTATTACATTTCATACTTTTGGATTTATTTAGAAAAAGTGTGTTTCAAACTAGTCCATATTTTGTGATAGTGCACAGTAAAATTGATATTGCACAGTGAACTATTTTTAGAAACAGGGGATTTCCAATTCATGCTATTTAAAGTGAAATGTAATAAAATCAATTATAACACTTCACTGTCATTGGCCTTATGCAATATTTCTGTTAAGTGGTCCATAAAACATGATATTGCATCAGTAAAATGCCATAATGGTATATTATATCAACAATTAAAACAAACATCCTATAAATTTGCAGCATACATTAATTTCCATATCTAAGACAGTTTTGCTCATTTTTGTATGAAGTTTGCTATAATTTTAATGCACAGTTCAGAAACACCTTTTCAATAATTCTAAAATTTCATCCTTTCCAATCTTTTCATAATCAATCTTCAGATGAAAGAAACCAATTTATGATAGATTAATACTCAAAATATTCATATTAAGCTCTTTGGGTCTTTTTCTCACAACAACACTGATAAGATGTTCAGTCATAGTTTTGTATCAAAATTTTTAACAGGACAGACATTTTGAACTTTTTCATGTTTATCTTACTTCAAAATCATAATTCTTTTTAAAACATAGAAAAGGTGTTTTATAATTTTTCTTGAAAATACCAGTGTAGCCTCAATGATGTTTCAACCAGATACTTTTGGGAGATTTTCCCACTTTATTCTACTTTTTTGGAAATACAGATATTAACTCATATTCGTAAGTTTCATATGCTTAGGCCATGAAAAAAAAATCGTTTGTTTCTCAAGCCTCCACCCAGGTCTTAATAAACTTGTCAACGCAATTTTTTTCCCTTAATTTAGGAATGAAAATTTTTTTTTCTCATTTCATTCAAAAATCTGTAAAACGTTTTACTGTGATAAATTGTAGTTATCTCCCCTTATCTTCTTTGAAAAAAAATGTCCGACAACGTTGTCATGAGTGTGCAAGTACATAGTAATTAACCTGTGTAACACAAAGTGTCTGTGCCTGGGAGAAACAACAAACATTTTTTTCAAGGTAAATATCACATGTAATAACAATGAATAAGGGATTTACAGATCATGCAAACAACCAAGCAAACAAAAAAACAAACAAAAAAACACCCGTCCGCACCAAATTTTTTAAACAAAGGCCTGCGAAACACAAAATTTTTTTTTTCACGGCCTTATATACATATACAAATACTTACTAGAACATACAACCAAAGATAATCATTTTTCCAAGCCGAGGTTCTATCGGCAGCTTAGCTAGAATTTTTCCTAGAGGTGTCAATTCATCATTTGAGTCCAGTGCTCTCATTTCTACATAAAAACAATGTTACATTATATTAATGAAAGAACCTTTGTATGGGAAAACAAAATCTCACCAGATTCCTAAGTTCAAAGGCTCATAACTCCTACAAAATTCTTGTGGATATCCACCTCTACATAGTATGCCCTCATTATCTACAAAGTTTCATGTCATGTGGTTTCAGAGAACTGTTGATGTAGTATACTTAGGCCAAAATTCTAAGTTCAAAGGGGCATAACTCCTAGAAAAAACACTGAATCATAATTTTGTGTCCATATACAGTTGTACATACATGTAGTACATGTATGTCCTCATTATCTACAAAGTTTCATGTCATGTGGTTTCAGAGAAGTTGCCCTGACAAACTGTTGATGTAGTATATTTAGGCCAAAATTCTAAGTTCAAATGGGCATAACTCCTAGAAAAAACACTGAATCATAATTTCCTGTCCATATACAGTTGTACATAGTATGTCTACAAAGTTTCATGAAATTCTGTTGTGTGGTTTCAGAGTAGTTGTGCTCACAAACTGTTGCAGTCTACTTAGTATATTTAGACCAAAATTCTAAGTTCAAAGGGGCATAACTCCTAGAAAAAAAATAATCAAAATCTCCCGTTGATATGCACATCTACATAGTAAGTCCTTATTATCTACAAAGTTTCATGAAATTCTGTTGTGTGGTTTAAGAGGAGATGCACTCACAAACTGTGCAGCGAGTACATTGTATGTGTCAGGTGCGTCTTACCACGGGGAATATGAAAATATATGGTTTAGGAGTGGGGATTTTAACAGTTTTTGAGATAATTGAACATTATTGATTTGATAGGAGTGGTGATACCCCATAGGGTCCTATAGTAAACCCCTAGCCTCTTTGAACTGTTCATTATAGGTCTCAGTGAACCCAATCAAAAAATGAATAGTATTAGGCACATCTACAAACATTGATCTTTCATCACTGAACACCTCAGATCCATATATCTGATGGTTATTGAGAACTCAAACAAACAAAATCAGAACTTTTCCTTAAGCCAATCAAAAAACTGAATAATGGAACAACATAAAATATATTTGAAAAATTTGCATTTATGACATCAATATATATATCTGAATTATATTTAAGCAATAATTCATGGCATTATGTGGTATATTGGGAGATTTTACCACATATGTGCATTATTTTACCACAGGTGTGCATTATTTTTGTAAAAAAATTTACCTTGAGCGTAGCGAGGGGTAAAATAACAAATATTAGGCGCACCTGTGATAAAATCTCAAAAAAAAACCACGGTATGCCATGAATTATTTCTATTCTAATAGGTCAAATATGGTATTCTAACAAAGACGTTGCAGTAAA
Source organism: Mytilisepta virgata (assembly GCA_028015205.1). NCBI lineage: Eukaryota > Metazoa > Mollusca > Bivalvia > Mytilida > Mytilidae > Mytilisepta > Mytilisepta virgata. Next base: position 2,041,762 of record JAPWFG010000023.1, read on the forward strand.
GAAATCAGGGTTTGTGGCTGTTCTCTCAAATGAGTACCCCTCCCTCTGCTGATGTGAAAAACGGCCATTTCATTTTAACAGAACCCTTTAATCTGAAAACACAACTCAAAGGAAAATTTTGATTCATTTGACAACTTCAACATTTCTGAGATTAGCAAAAATAGACAATAAACGAACGAAAATTTGATTTAGGTCATCACAACTTACTGCTCCTCTTTGTTTAGCATGTTAATAGAGAAGTTATTATCAATTATGTTTGCATTTAAGAACACTGAGAATTGTAAATCTCCCCTGCGTGCTCAACTTTCGTTGAAATTTTCACTGGGGACACATTTGTCCGAAACATTTTGCTGTAGCTAGAATATTCTAAATGCAGACAAACCAGAAATAATGTACGAGTAAAGTACTTTTACTGGGGAGATAAAGAAAACAGCCACAACAAAGTAACAACTAGAGGCTCTCAAGAGCCTGTATCGCTCACCTGGATTTAACTTTTCACCTTGAGCAGACCTAAAAATTTAAGTGTTGCAGTCAATTTGGCTGGTTTTTCTATAGGATTCTATGTTAAACCAATTTCAGCTGTGGCAGTCATCTTGGTTGACAGTCCAGTTTCTAAAAGAGAACCATCTAAGGACCATTTCTGCTAAGTCTTGTTCCAACTAGCTAAGCGGTTTCAGACTAGAAGATTTTTAAATGAATTTTCCTATAGGGTCCAATATTTAACAAAGGTCGGTGTGGCAGCAATCTTGGTTGAAAATCCGAGTGATCGGACATATTTCCGAAAGAGGACCTCCTAAGGACCAATGCTGCCAAGTCTGGCTGCAATATGTCAAGTGGTTTCAGACAAGAAGATTTTTCAATGAATTTTTCCATAGGGCCCTATGTTAAACTAAGTTCGGGTGTGGCGGCCATCTTGGTTGACAGTCTGAGTCATCGCACAAAATTCTGAAAGAGGACCATCTAAGGACCATTGCTACCAAGTCTAATTCTAATTGGCTTAGTGGTTTCAAACGAGAAGATTTTTGAGTGATTTTCCCATAGGGTCCTATGTTAAACTAAGTTCTGCTGTGGCGGCCATCTTGGTTCATAGTCCACGAAATCAGACACATTTCTGAAAAAAAACCTCCTAAGAACCAATGCCGCCAAGTCTGGCTCCAATATGTCAAGTGGTTTCAGACAAGAAGATTTTTCGATGAATTTTCCTATAGGGCCCTATGTTAAACTAAGTTCGGTTGTGGCGGCAATCTTGGTTGACAGTCCGGGTCATCGGACACACCTCTGTAAGAGGACCATCTAAGGACCATTGCTGCCAATTCTGGTTCCAATTGGTCAAGTGGTTTAAGACTAGAAGATTTTTCAATGAATTTTCCCATAGGGCCCTATGTTAAACTTAGTTCGGCTGTGGCGGCCATCTTGGTTAACAGTCTGGGTCATTGGACATATTTCTGAAAGAGAACCTCCTAAGAACTATTACTGCCAACTTTGGTTCCAATTGGACTTGTAGTTTCATATAAGAAGATTTTTGAAAGTCACACCCCCTTTTTTTTCTATTTTTAGTAACAGCAGCCATCTCGGTTGGAAGTCGGGGATGCCAGACATAACTTTGGAGAGGGGCCACCCAAGGACCATTCCACCAAAGTTTGGTCTCATTTGGCCCAGTGGTTTGAGAGGAAAAGATCTTTAAAGGAAAGTTTATGCTGGATGCCGTCTTTAATGGGCAAAAACTCCTATAAGGGGTCAATCAACGATTTTGGTCATGTTGACTTATTTGTAGATCTTACTTTGTTGAACATTTTTGCTGTTTACAATTTGTCTTTATCTATAATAATATTCAAGATAATAACCTAAAACTGCAAAATTTCCTTAAAATTAACAATTCAGGGGCAATAACCCAACAAAGGGTTGACCGATTCGTCTGAAAATTTCACGACGGGTAGATCTTGACCTGATGAACATTTTTACCCAATGTCAGTTTTGCTCTAATTGCTTTAGTTTTTGAGATATAAGACAAAAACTGCAGTTTACCCCTATGTTCTATTTTTAGCCATGTCGGCCATGTTTGTTGGCAGGCGGGGTCATCGGACACACTTTTTAAACTAGATACCCTAATGATGCTTGTGGTTAAGTTTGGTTCAATTTGGCCCAGTAGTTTCAGAGGAGAAGATTTTTGTAAAAGTTAACGGACGACGGACGACGGACGACGACGGACGCCAAGTGATGAGAAAAGCTCACTTGACCCTTTGGGTCAGGTGAGCTAAAAATAGACAGTTGCGTGGGCGTGGTTTGACTGAAATTTTACCACGGTTTTGTTAGTATGCTGATTACGGAGAAATATATAAGAATTTTAATTTAAGATGCGTGTTACACAAAAGCCGAGTGTCAGTTCCATTAGGAAAACCATAACAACAATAAAACTGATGTTTGTCATAAAATTAATCTGGACTTCAAAATGAGTGTTTACAAAATTTTAAAAATAACAATGCATCCGGCTAAATGATTTCTCCTTAGCAAATAAATGTGCTAGTTCATATGCAAAACACACAGTAAGCCTTTGTCGAGTTACACCCTTTAACAACATGCAAAAATTGCCAAAATAATAAAAATAGTCTGCTAATTTAAAACTTTGTTATTTACAAACCTCTGAGAAGGGCTTCAGCTTCTATGACAGCATCAATCGGTGGAGGTTCCACAGCCTTAGCCATGAATTTACCAATAGGTCCCAATCTAAGTAGCTTTATAGCCAGTGCCAACTCATGTAGGGGTGTTCTGAAGATTTCTGGTGTTGTGTGCTGTTCCAATCTACATAAAATTGTAATTATAAACAGTTGATAAATTCATTGTGTAGCATGAAGACTCAGACATACATGATGTTAATTAATCAGTAAATTATGTCAATTTCCATTGATCCCTACTAGCTGATAATAATTATCAAAGTGGCACTGGTAATAATATTATTGGATCCATTTCAAAGATGGTGTCATATTACCATGGTTACAATGCACTGATGTCTTTTCACTGTGTTTATCTGCATCAATTAAATAAACAAAATAATCATAATGTCATTCAGGTAAGTGCTCTATGATGTTACTGTATGTCCGCTTACGTTACAGCATATTTATTTTAAAATATCAATCCTTAACAATTTTTTTTAGTATTTCCAATGAAAATAAATAATAATGGCAATTTGTTTTCTATACTGAATCTATCAGATTTGCCGTATGACTAGCTCTAAGGGCTTGTCCAATAATGCACCAGATATTGCAGATTTAGTAATGAATTTTCATGGGCTTAAATCTATATTCTGAACAAATCGTTCTTCAAAGTATGAATTGTAATGATACATAACACACACTGTGTCCTTACTTAAATGCTGTAAACATTGACAAACATTGACAATATTTATTACATTGAGTGTGGTGAAATACCGGGACATCCGAGTGAAATCAAATCCGATAATTCACCCAGTGAAATCGAAAGTCATATTTGTAAGTGACGTTAGAATAGCCTTCAACGACGTTGCTATACAATGGTCGACGCGTAGTAATATAAAAACCATAATCCCTTGTAATTTCTTGTTAAATCTTCTGAATACATGGAATATTTTAATGTAATAAAAAGAATAACTAATCTCAAAATTTGAATACCAAAAATCTACAATTCGTGACGGAAAACACTAATAATTCACTCGAGCACAATGCACACTCTGGAATTAATGTGTTGTTCGTTGTAGATTTTCAGGTGTTCGTAAATCAAGATTAGTTACACATAGTATAAAAACAACAGGTATCAACTGAATCAAAATTACAATTTAAGAGTAATGTATATTTGATAAACTATTGATAGACAAGTTTCACAGTGAATCTTAGATGAAGAACACCAATAAATTCATAGGTTTTTTATCACATACATGGCTAAAACAAGAGTGCACATGCTGAAATGTATCGCCTGCTTTACTAACCATGATTGCTTTTTATGTTGATAGTCCTAAAGATTAAGATTGACTACAAGTATGACATGAATTTAAAATCATCAATGATCCATGAAAATGAGGTCAAGCCAGACAGACATATACACCTTACAATCATTCCATAAGCCAACTATAGTTGACCTATTGCTTATAGTATTACAAGAAACAGACCAAACCATGAAAACTTAACACTGACCAATAAACCATGACTAGAGGCTCTCAATAGCATGTATCGCTCACCTGGATTTAACTTTTCACCTTGAGCAGGACTAAAAATTTAAGTGTTGCAGTCAATTTGGCTGGTTTTTCTATAGGGTTCTATGTTAAACTAAGTTCGGCTGTGGCAGCCATCATGGTTAAAAGTCCACGTCATGGACACATTTCTAAAAGAGAACAATCTGAGGACCATTACTGCTAAGTCTTGTTCCAACTGTCTAAGTGGTTTCAGACAAGAAGATTTTTAAATGAATTTTCCCATAGGGCCCTATATAAAACTAAGTTTGGCTGTGTCGGCCATCTTAATTGACAATCCGGGTGATTGGACACAATTCTGAAAGAGTACCATCTAAGGACCAATGCTGCCAACTTTAGTTCAAATTGGCTCAGTAGTTTCAGAGGAAAAGATTTTTGAGTGAATTTCCCATAGGGTACAATGTTAAACTAAGTTCGCTGCGGCAGCCATCTTAGTTCACAGTCCATGAAATCGGACAAATTTATGAAAGAGGACCTCCTAAGGACCATTGCTGCCAAGTGTCAAGTGGTTTCAGACAAGAAGATTTTTCAATGAATTTTCCCATAGGGCCCTATGTTAAACTAAGTTTGGCTGTGGCGGCCATCTTGGTTGACAGTCTGGGTTATCAGACACATTTCTGAAAGAGAACCATCTAAGGACCATTGCTACTAAGTCTAGTTCTAATTGGCGAAGTGGTTTCAGACAAGAAGATTTTTGAGCGAATTTCCCATAGGGTCCTATGTTAAACTAAGTTCGGCTGTGCCGGCCAGCTTGGATCACAGTCCACAAAATCGGAAACATTTCTGAAAGAGGACTCCTAAGGACCATTGCTGCCAAGTCTGGTTCCAATTGGTCAAGTGGTTTCAGACAAGAAGATTTTTCAATGAATTTTCCCATAGAGCCCTATGTTAAACTAAGTTTAGTTGTGGCGGCCATCTTGGTTGACAGTCCGGGTCATCGGACATATTTCTGAAAGAGAACCATCTAAAGACCATTGCTGCCAAGTCTGGTTCCAATTGGTCAAGTGGTTTCAGACAAGATTTTTCAATGAATTTTCTCATAAGGCCCTATGTTAAATTAGGTTTGGCTGTGGCAGCCATCTTGGTTAGCAGTCCAGGTCATTGGACATAATCTTAAAAGAGAACCTTCTAAGGACCAATATTGCCAAGTTTGATTACAAGTGGCCTTGTAGTTTCATAAAAGAGAACCTTCTAAGGACCAATATTGCCAAGTTTGGTTACAATTGGCCTTGAAATTTCATAGATTTTTTAAATTCATCCCCCCTGTTATCTATTTTTAGTAACAACAGCCATATCGGTTGGAAGTGGGGGATGCTGGATATACTTTGGGAAGGGGGCCACCCAAAGACCATTCCACGAAAGTTCGGTCCCAATTGGCCCAGTGGTTTCAGAGGAGATCTTTAAAAGAAAGTTTACGCTGGACGGTCTTTAAAGGGCAAAACTCCTATAAGGGGTCAATCAACAATTTTGGTCATGTTGACTTATTTGTAGATCTTACTTTGTTGAATGCTTTTGCTGTTTACAGTTTGTCTTTATCTATAATAATATTCAAGATAATAACCTAAAACTGCAAAATTTCCTTAAAATTAACAATTCAGGGACAATAACCCAACAAAGGGTTGACCGATTCGTCTGAAAATTTCACTGCAGGTAGATACTGACCTGATGAACATTTTTACCCCTGTCAGTTTTGCTCTAAATGCTTTAGTTTTTGAGATATAAGACAAAAACTGCAGTTTACCCCTATGTTCTATTTTTAGCCATGTCGGCCATGTTGGTTGGCAGGGGGGGTCATCGGACATATTTTTTAAACTAGATACCCTAATGATGCTTGTGGTTAAGTTTGGTTCAATTTGGCCCAGTAGTTTCAGAGGAGAAGATTTTTGTAAAAGTTAACAGACAACGGACGACGTCCGACGGACGCCAAGTGATGAGAATAGCTCACATGACCCTTTGGGTCAGGTGAGCTAAAAATGCATTTTCAAGAGGTAGATCTTAACTAATGGAAATCTTTTGCAGTTTGAAGTTAACCTCTATCTCTTATAGTTTATGAAATATCAGGCGTTATATATTAAAATGTTGAAAATTTGACAAAGAAAGGACAATAACTCCAAGATGGGTAATCAGATTTATTACAAAATTAGAGGGTATGTAGATCTTGACATGCTAAACATTTTGACAGTAAAACTTAACCTCTATCTCTAATACTTTTTGAAATATAAGAAGTAATATATTAATTTTTTGGAAAATTTGATAAAAAAGGGCAATAACTCCAAGATGGGTCATCATATTTACTTTAGAATTAGAGGATATGTAGATCTTGACATGCTGAACATAATTGCAATTTAAACTTAACTTCTATCTCTTATAGTTAATGAATATAAGGCAAAATATATTAAAATGTGGAAAATTTGACAAAGAAAGGGCAATAACTCCAAGATGAGTATTCTGATTTATAACAAAATGTGCGAGTCTTCCAAGGAAGACATGTGTCGTCTGCAGATGTCAATTTTTACAAAAAATATTAAAATTTTCTAAAAATGAAATATATGCACACCTTTGCATTAAAGTTAATGCACAGAGAAAGTTTCATCAAATTGCTGTGAGCCGTTATGGAGTAGTTGAGGATAGAAGTTTTGAACCCCCCCCCCCCCCTTTTTTTTCAAAAATGTCAATTTATACAAAAAAAAAAAATTTAAAATTTTTCAAAATATATATGCACACCTGTGCATTAAGGTTAACGCACAGCGAAAGTTTCATGAAATTCCTTTGAGCGGTTATAGAGCAGTTGAGGATAGAAGTTTTGAACCCCCCCTTTTTTTCAAAAATGTCAATTTATACAAAAAAAAATTAAAAATTTTTAAAAATAAAATATATATGCACACCTCTGCATTAAGGTTAATGCACAGAGAAAGTTTCATCCAATTCCTGTGAGCGGTTTACAAGCAGTTGAGAATAGAAGAAAAGTGTGACGACGCAAGACGCAAGACAGATAGTGATCCCTATGTGTCGACCATGCGTTCCGCAGGCGACACAAAAATTATAGGGTATGTTGATCTTGACATGCTGAACATTTTTGCAATAAAACTTAACCTCTATTTCTAATACTTTTCAAAATATAAGACAAAATGTATAAAAAATTTGAAAATTTCACAAAAAAAGGGCAATAACTCCAAGATGGGTATTCCAATTAACTTCAAAATTGCAGGGTAGGTAGATCTTGCCGTGTTGATCATTTTTACCCCATGTCAGATTTTCGATATCTGTACTGGTTTTTGAGTTATTAACCAAAAACAGCAATTTACCCCTATGTTCTATATATAGTAACAGTGGCAATGTTGTTTGGTCCTTGGACTCATCTGATACAATTTTGAAACTGGGTACCCAAGTGATGATTCAGATCAAGCTTGGTTCATATTGGGCCAGCAGTTTCAGAGGAGAAGATTTTTCAAAAAGTTTACGACGGATGACGGATGGACGGATGGACGCCGACGGACGCCAAGTGATGGCAATAGTGATGACCCTTCAATTCAGGTGAGCTAAAAATGAGGTCAATGTCAGATGAAACCTGCCAGACTGACATATACACCCTTGCAATCATTCCATGTATCAAATATAGATGACCTTATTGTTAATAGTATCAAGAACAGACTTAAACAGGAAAACTTAACATTGACCAGTGAGGTCAAGGTCAGAAGAACCCTGCCAGACAGACATTACACCTTACAATCATTCCATACACCAAACATAGTTGACTTATTGCTTACAGTATCTTAGAAGAGGACTTAACTACTGAAACTAAACATTGAATAATGAACCATGAAAATGAGGTCAAGGACAAATGACAACTGCCAGACAACAATCATTCTATACACAAAATATAGTTCACCTATCGCTTACAGTATTAGAAAAACAGACCAAAACACAAACACTTAACATTGACTCATCAACCATGAAAATGAGCTCAAGGACAAATGATACCAGCCAGACAGACATGTACACCTTACAATCATTCCGTACTCCAAATATAGCTGACCTATTGCTTATGGTATTTGAAAAACAGACCAAAATACAAAAACTTAACATTGACCAATGAACCATGAAAATCAGGTCAAGGTCAGATGAACCCTGCCAGACTGACATGTACCCCTTACAATCATTCCATACAAGACATATAAATGACCTACTGCTTATAGTATCTGAGAAACGGACCTAATCACGTAACTTTAACCTTGATCACTGATCCATAAAATAAGGTCGAGGTCAGATGAACCTGTCTGACAGACATTTTAGTTGCAAGGATTATATATACCAAATATAGTTATCCTATTACTCATAATAAGTGAGAAATTCACATGACAAAAAACCATACATTTTTTTCAAACAGTCGCTGAACCATGAAAATGAGGTCAAGGACAATGGGCATATGATAGACGGAAAGTTCATACATAAGGTATCTGCAAACAAGGTATGAAGCATCGAGGTCTTCTACCTTCTGAAATATAAAGCTTTATACAAATAGTTTACACCGCCACCGGATAGTAATACCAATGTCTCACTCTGGGACTTTTGTTGCAGGCGAGACAAAATTTAGTGGACAAATCCAACAGAAAGCATGATTTTCTTTCACTCAAATGAAACTAAAACAGTATCATCATTTGCTTGTAAATTAAGAAATGATTCATGGGAGTTATAGAGTTGAAGTCATTTACCCATAGGCTGGTCCTCAAGCAATAGCGATGTATATAAAAAAAATGTAAAGACTCACCCCATGTGTAAATGACCACAACTGTATAACCCCTCATGAATTAGTTCAGTAATCTATTCCGATATGACAAATACGCTAATTTTGCTCATTTGAGTTGTCCTACATGTATATGTATTCAATATTGGTTTGGCTATTCTATTTCTCTTATGATTAATATGGTGCAATTTGTCCTTTTAATACTAAATTAAACTTTTTTCACAAGATAACCATTTGCACAGACATATTATTTAATTCATCATTTACATATGAAAAAAAGGTAAAATGCATGTTTTACACACTTGCTGTTCACGGTCACGTCATTCAAAAATCAAAGATGGCACAGCCTACGTAATTGTGTATTGCAGTGTACAACATTGTCATAATTGTTGTTGAACAAAACTATTGTGGCTGTTTCACATGATTTCTTTGTAAAGGTAAACAATTTCCTGTGGAAAAAGATATGGATAGTGGAAATATCAGAAAATATATCATTTGACCATATAAAAGACGTCATATTAGAATAATATTTCTCCTACTCTTGATGTGTTTAATTGGTGGGATAAAAATATATAATATTTTTAACCAATTCCCAGTGATTAAATTTCTCCATGGGAATTCCCAGCGTTTTTTTACATTTATTGGAAAGATAAACTAGAGAAGTTCTGAAATGGTGTTCATGTAAACAAAATGCGTAGCAATGTCATTTTCTTGAGGTTTTTGTCGAATATCATATGAGAAGCAGATTCTCCTTCAATTTACTTGTGAGTTATAGAATTTCTCCACACTCGATAGTTAAATTTTAGATTGTAACACGCTCACTAAAGCTTGTGTGTTGAAAATAAAAAAAACGATTTTGGGTGGAGAAATTCATTAACTCACTCATACCTGAAAGAGAATCTATATTTTTCCTATTCTTGACGTGTTTAATCGGTGGGATAAAAATACATATCTTTAACCACTTCTCGGTGATTAAATTTCTACGTGGGAATTACCACCCTTTTTTTCTACAGTTATTGGAACGATAAACTAGAGAAGTCCCGAAATTACGTCTGTGTAAACAAACTACATAGCAACGACATTTTCTTGAGGTTTTGGTCGAAAATCATAGGAGAAACAGATTCTCCTTCAATTTACTCATGAGTTATGGAATTTCTCCACCCTCAATAGTTAAATTTTAGATTTTAACACACTCGCTAAAGACTCGCGTGTTGAAAATTGAAAATTTAACTATCTCAGGTGGAGATATTCCATAACCCACTCGTACCTGAAGGAGAATCTATATTTGTCCACCTATAAATGAGTACCTTTCAAATCTTGCCCTGCTACATAAATGAAAGGCAAATCCAGGTCTGACTCGCCCAGCCCTTCCTCTTCTTTGTTCAAGATTTGTCTTTGAAGCCCAAACTGTTGCATAATTTGTCATGTTGTTATGTGATGTAAACAGCTTCATTTTAGCCCTAAAAAATATCTCATTTTTTAAATAACTTTATTAATGCAATGCACCCCAATTAAGGATATAAGCATACTATTTATATACATACAATATAATACATAAATCACATTTCATCCTCACACATATTCATAACATAATACATTTTTTAAGGACAAAAGACTGACTATTAATTTGGAGTATCCTCTCCCCTCAGTTCTAATGACTGTCTTATAAAGGTAGCCACCATTTTAATGTCAGTTGGTCTTGATGGATTTTGAATTCTATTAATTTTAACAGTCTCTGTATATTGAATAAAGTTAACATCTTCTTTAACAAAATGGTCAAACAACTTTTTCCGTTGGTTTTTATTAGAATTACAGTATAAGAAAAAAATGACATTCATCTTCGGTATCAGATTTACATTTAGTGCATACTCTTTTTTCTCTTGGTATATTTTTATAACGTCCAATTTCTGTTTGAAGAGTATGGTCACTAATTCTAAACTTGGTTAACATTTTTTCTAAATTCAAAATTAGGGTGTTCAAGGTAATATTCCATGCAACCTGTATTTTCCTTTATAAATTTATATAAATAAATATTATTTTTTTCATTTAAATGTTCAACAATATATTTTTATAATATTTGTCAGAATCTTTTTAACAATTCATTTATACAACAAGCAAATCTTGGGTTTTATCCTGTGTATGACTAGTATTCTGTATTGATTCAATGTATGAAAAGACTGAAATATTTCATATTGTTAATTTCTACCAACTCACTTGCAGCTGTCGACAACAAAAACAACATCATTTATAGTTACACTGGTTTCTGCTATGTTGGTTGACAAAATAATCTGAAAAAAAAAATTATGTTGGTTTACTTCATGTAGTTTGTTTTGGTTTATGTTAAGTGGCTTGTGTTGGTCTATGTCACAGGGCTTTTTCCGGTTTATGTCACAGGGCTTTTTTCGATTTATGTCACAGGGCTTTTTCGGTTTATGTCACAGGGTATGTTTTGGTTTATTTTAAGTGGCTTGTGTTGGTCTATGTCACAGGGCTTTTTCCGGTTTATGTCACAGGGCTTTTTTCGATTTATGTCACAGGGCTTTTTCGGTTTATGTCACAGGGTATGTTTTGGTTTATGTTAAGTGGCTTGTGTTGGTCTATGTCACAGGGCTTTTTCCGGTTTATGTCACAGGGCTTTTTTCGATTTATGTCACAGGGCTTTTTCGGTTATGTCACAGGGTATGTTTTGGTTTATTTTAAGTGGCTTGTGTTGGTCTATGTCAGTTTATGTCACAGGGCTTTTTTTCGGTTTATGTCACAGGGTATGTTTTGGTTTATGTTAAGTGGCTTGTGTTGGTCTATGTCACAGGGCTTTTTCCGGTTTATGTCATAGGGCTTTTTTCGATTTATGTCACAGGGCTTTTTCGGTTTATGTCACAGGGTATGTTTTGGTTTATGTTATGTGGCTTGTGTTGGTCTATGTCGGTTTATGTCACAGGGCTTTTTTTGGTTTATGTCACAGGGCTTTTTCGGTTTATGTCACAGGGTATGTTTTGGTTTATGTTAAGTGGCTTGTGTTGGTTCAGGTCACAGGGCATTTTTCGGATTATGTCACAGGGTTTGTTTTGGTTTACGTTAAGTGGCTTGTGTTGGTGCATGTCACATGGCTTTTTTCGGTCCATGTCACAGGGCTTTTTTCGGCCCATGTCACAGGTTTTTTTTTTTGTCAATGTCACAGGGTTTTTTTCGGTTTATGTCACAGGGTTTGTTTTGTTCTACCAACAGCAAATAACTATATTAGTGCTGTCAGTTTTATTATACAAAGAAGCTCTATGACAAAAGAATAAAGATTGAAACATTAACCTTTGGCTGGACAAGTAGACATGTTTGTCAATTAACAATATAGTCGAACAAACCAATTATTACATGTTTATCAGGAGGAGAGCATATTGATATGAAATAATTAAATGTAAATATGTACTATGAATATACTAGACAGATATGCTGAGCTATTCAGGTAACATTCCACAGGAAGACATGTCACCCACCCCTGAAACATTATCCTGACTCAGGCCACAAGGTCTTTGCACTTATTCATAAAGGGTGTTCAGAGAAGCAGTAAAAATTTTTTTTTAATCTTTGGTTTAACCTGACTGGGCATTGAACCCACAAACCACTCGAGGCTACCATTCTATCACAAAACCAATGTGGTGGTTTAGTGTTAATTAGAATTTACAATCAAAGTACCAAAACAAACCAGGCATTAGATCCAAAATTCAAATATAACAGACAAAACTTCTACAAAAATTGGAAGAACTTAAATTAATTTGAGATGATGAATTTCCAACAGCAGAATATTTCAGTAACAAAAGGCTCCCAAGAGCCTGAATTGCTCACCTGTTATATTTTGTGTAGATCTTGCATCAATGATTATTTTTGCTTTTTAATGTATACCATCCCAATTTTCTCCTTAATATTGACCTGTAGAACTAAAATATAGAATCCTGCACACAAAAAGATATGGTTTCTAGGAACTTTTTCATTGGTTGCTATGGACTTTTTCAATGGCACTGACTCTTGACCTTCCATTTTGACTTGAACAGGTAAATTGTAGGGTCCTGAATCCAAATATACATGTATATGGTTACTAGGGACTTTTTCATTGGTTGCTATGGACTTTTTCAATGACCTTGATTATTGACCTTTCTTTTTGACTTGTACAGGTAAATTATAAGGTTCTTAACCCAAATATATATGGTTGCTAAGGACTTTTTCATCCATTGCTAGAGACTTTTTCATCAATTGCTATGGACCTTTTCAATGACCTTGACCTTTGACCCTCCATTATACTTGTACAGCTACAATTTAATTTATTTTAAGTTATGCTTTAAACATCTGACAATATGTCAGACCATTATTTTCTGTTTACATGTAAATAATCATTTAAGGACAAAAACTCCTATAAGGGTTCAGCTGACGATTTTGGTCATGTTGACTTATTTGTAGATCTTACTTTGCTGAACATTTTTGCTGTTACAGTTTGTCTTTATCTATAATAATATTCTAGTTAATAACATAAAACTGCGCGAAAATTCCTTAAAATTAACAATTCAGGGGCAATCACCCAAAAATGGGTTGACCGATTCATCTGAAAACATTTTTACATCCTGTGAGTTTTGCTCTAACTGCTTTAGTTTTTGAGATATGAGCCAAAAAGTGCATTTTCACCTATGTTCTATTGTTAGCAATGTCAGCCATGTTTCTTGATGGACAAGAAAATAAAACACAAAATTCAAAATTTATACTAGATAAATGGTTTAGTGGTTTCAGAGAAGATTTTTGAAAAAGTTTACGACAGACGGATGACGGAAGACAGATGCCAAGTGATGGCAAAAGCTCACATGCCCCCCTACTCCCCCACCACTTATTTTGAAATATGACTACTTATATAGATCAATATACAAATTTGCAAGTTTCCATACTATTTATTTTAAATTAAGAGAGAGAGAAAAAAAATGGTACTCATAGATGTAAAATTATATTATGTAAAGTTGACCTATACAGTAGACTCCGGAAAATCTAATACACATACTGTCTGTCAAAAATATTCGATTACCCAGGATATTCGATTGCTTCATTTTTAGGTCAAGGAAGGCCTTTGATATCGTAGTTGAATGTAATCACACAGCGTATTTTAACCTGTTTATAATAGTGTATAAATGGCAGGGCCCTAGTAAAAATATTCGATTGTAATGACATTGATGACAAGTTTTGGAATATTCTATCCAAATAAGCGATATATTCTACTATCCAGTATGCAAATATCCGATAATTTTAACATTAAATTATATGGGAATGGTTTGGTGTTTTTATATTTTATTCGAATTGCCGATATATTCATTAATCCGATATCCGATTTCATGAAGTCTACTGTATAATTTTACTAATTCTTACCTTTGTAACTCCATCAGGAACCGGTTCAAATACTTTTCTTTGGTCCTCTCTTGGTATCTGTGAATGTAATGGTAACAATCTATATTGTGGACTTCCTGCAATGTAAAATTAAATACTTTTCTTTGGTCCTCTCTTGATATATGTGAATGTAATTGTAACAATCTATATTGTGGACCTCCTGCAATGTAAAATTAAATACTTTTCTTTGGTCCTCTCTTGATATATGTGAATGTAATTGTAACAATCTATATTGTGGACCTCCTGCAATGTAAAATTAAATACTTTTCGTTGGTCCTCCCTTGATATCTGTGAATGTAATTGTAACAATCTATATTGTGGACCTCCTGCAATGTAAAATTAAATACTTTTCTTTGGTCCTCTCCTGGTATCTGTGAATGTAATGGTAACAATCTATATTGTGGACCTCCTGCAATGTAAAATTAAATACTTTTCTTTGGTCCTCCCTTGATATCTGTGAATGTAATTGTAACAATCTATATTGTGGACCTCCTGCAATGTAAAATTAAATACTTTTCTTTGGTCCTCTCCTGGTATCTGAGAATGTAATGGTAACAATCTATATTGTGGACCTCCTGCAATGTAAAATTAAATACTTTCTTTGGTCCTCTCTTGGTATCTGTGAATGTAATTGTAACAATCTATATTGTGGACTTCCTGCAATGTAAAATTAAATACTTTCTTTGGTCCTTCCTTGGTATCTGTGAATGTAATTGTAACAATCTATATTGTGGACTTCCTGCAATGTAAAATTAAATACTTTCTTTGGTCCTTCCTTGGTATCTGTGAATGTAATTGTAACAATCTATATTGTGGACTTCCTGCAATGTAAAATTAAATACTTTCTTTGGTCCTTCCTTGGTATCTGTGAATGTAATTGTAACAATCTATATTGTGGACTTCCTGCAATGTAAAATTAAATACTTTCTTTGGTCCTCTCTTGGTATCTGTGAATGTAATTGTAACAATCTATATTGTGGACTTCCTGCAATGTAAAATTAAATACTTTCTTTGGTCCTCTCTTGGTATCTGTGAATGTAATTGTAACAATCTATATTGTGGACTTCCTGCAATGTAAAATTAAATACTTTCTTTGGTCCTCTCTTGGTATCTGTGAATGTAATTGTAACAATCTATATTGTGGACTTCCTGCAATGTAAAATTAAATACTTTTCTTTGGTCCTCTCTTGATATATGTGAATGTAATTGTAACAATCTATATTGTGGACCTCCTGCAATGTAAAATTAAATACTTTCTTTGGTCCTCTCTTGATATATGTGAATGTAATTGTAACAATCTATATTGTGGACTTCCTGCAATGTAAAATTAAATACTTTCTTTGGTCCTCTCTTGGTATCTGTGAATGTAATTGTAACAATCTATATTGTGGACTTCCTGCAATGTAAAATTAAATACTTTCTTTGGTCCTCTCTTGGTATCTGTGAATGTAATTGTAACAATCTATATTGTGGACTTCCTGCAATGTAAAATTAAATACTTTTCTTTGGTCCTCTCTTGGTATCTGTGAATGTAATGGTAACAATCTATATTGTGGACTTCCTGCAATGTAAAATTAAATACTTTCTTTGGTCCTCTCTTGGTATCTGTGAATGTAATGGTAACAATCTATATTGTGGACCTCCTGCAATGTAAAATTAAATACTTTTCTTTGGTCCTCTCCTGGTATCTGAGAAGGTAATGGTAACAATCTATATTGTGGACTTCCTGCAATGTAAAATTAAATACTTTTCTTTGGTCCTCCCTTGGTATCTGTAAATGTTATGGTAACAATCTATATTGTGGACTTCCTGCAAGGTAAAATTAAATACTTTTCTTTGGTCCTCTCCTGGTATCTGAGAATGTAATGGTAACAATCTATATTGTGGACTTCCTGCAATGTAAAATTAAATACTTTTCTTTGGTCCTCTCTTGATATCTGTAAATGTTATGGTAACAATCTATATTGTGGACCTCCTGCAATGTAAAATTAAATACTTTTCTTTGGTCCTCTCTTGATATCTGTAAATGTTATGGTAACAATCTATATTGTGGACCTCCTGCAATGTAAAATTAAATACTTTTCTTTGGTCCTCTCTTGATATATGTGAATGTAATTGTAACAATCTATATTGTGGACCTCCTGTAATGTAAAATTAAATACTTTTCTTTGGTCCTCTCTTGATATATGTGAATGTAATTGTAACAATCTATATTGTGGACCTCCTGTAATGTAAAATTAAATACTTTTCTTTGGTCCTCTCTTGATATATGTGAATGTAATTGTAACAATCTATATTGTGGACCTCCTGCAATGTAAAATTAAATACTTTTCTTTGGTCATCTCTTGATATATGTGAATGTAATTGTAACAATCTATATTGTGGACCTCCTGCAATGTAAAATTAAATACTTTTCTTTGGTCCTCTCTTGATATATGTGAATGTAATTGTAACAATCTATATTGTGGACCTCCTGCAATGTAAAATTAAATACTTTTCTTTGGTCCTCTCTTGATATATGTGAATGTAATTGTAACAATCTATATTGTGGACCTCCTGCAATGTAAAATTAAATACTTTTCTTTGGTCCTCTCTTGATATATGTGAATGTAATTGTAACAATCTATATTGTGGTCCTCCTGTAATGTAAAATTAAATACTTTTCTTTGGTCCTCTCTTGATATCTGTAAATGTTATGGTAACAATCTATATTGTGGACCTCCTGCAATGTAAAATTAAATACTTTTCTTTGGTCCTCTCTTGATATATGTGAATGTAATTGTAACAATCTATATTGTGGACCTCCTGTAATGTAAAATTAAATACTTTTCTTTGGTCCTCTCTTGATATATGTGAATGTAATTGTAACAATCTATATTGTGGACCTCCTGTAATGTAAAATTAAATACTTTTCTTTGGTCCTCTCTTGGTATCTGTGAATGTAATTGTAACAATCTATATTGTGGACTTCCTGCAATGTAAAATTAAATACTTTTCTTTGGTCCTCTCTTGATATCTGTAAATGTTATGGTAACAATCTATATTGTGGTCCTCCTGCAATGTAAAATTCAATGATAATACAGAAAGACAAAAACAAAATCAAATTTCTTGACTCGATATTTCAAATTCAACACTCACTACCTCCCTTTGACTTCAGATCAAAACTATGCCCCTATTTATTGTATAAAGCACTGACAAATGCCAACTGGATAAAAAACAGAAATGCTGTACTGAAATAATGAAAACTGCCCCTTGTAGAGGTACATGTAACAAATATGCAGAGGTTTCCCAGTATGCATGTGTATAATATTCTTTATTGTCTGGACACCTGTTCATAAAATGGATTTTTCGTGTTTTTAAAGTCTAAAAGTCAAAATTATTGGACAATCTTTTATTGGTTAATTAACCTTATTGAGTCGTCCAAGAAAACATAAAAATTGTAAAGTTGTTATGTTTGAATACCTCACAAAGGATTCTGAATGGGGTATTTCCAATAGAAAAACTAGATGTACTGTGAGTAAAGCTCACAAAGGATACCCCCTGCTTTGAAGTCCAATTATCTCCCTTGTGTGATATCGGAAAGCAGATTTTTCTTCATGCACATCTTTGGATGATGTACTTCCTTTCTGTAAAGTTTCGTTGAAATCCATTGAGCGGTCTAGGAGGAGTTGCGCTTACCTGACAGACGGACAGACAGACGGACAGACAGACGGACAAACAGACAGACAGACAGATGGACAAGGTGATTCCTATATACCCCCCCAAACAAGTTTGCAGGGGGTATAATTAATGCACCTGAAAATTTCAAAAAATTATTTGAATTTTTCAACTCGGACTTATCATAAATTTTGTAAAACTGTTATTTTATATATTTTTAATGCACTTTGTGAATATTTCATGCAACACGGGGTTGTAATACTTAATTTTATAAAATCTCAAATTAAGAGTTATCTCCCTTTTACATTGAAAATTCCATTGGTGGGATTCTTTTGTTTCTCTGGAGGACATGATTGAACAAAATCAGGTAAGTTCAAGTGTTGCAGTTACGACTTACCTCATTGTGACCCATCTTTAACCCAAGTGACTAGACAATTCACATTGATTAAGGTAATAAAAATTTTGAAAAATCCATTTTACGAACTGAGGTGTCCAGACAGTATTAGTGAGGCCAAACCAAATTGATTTTTACGTAGTTCTTTGGATTTTTTTAATGGCATAAAAGGTGCAAGGAAGCTAAAGTTTAACTTATTTTTCTTGAGGACTAGTTTTTTTCAGGTGAAGATGAAATTTACATGCAGCACAAATTTTTTCTAACTAAAATTTGCAAAAAGTGGGAAAAAAAATTTGCCTTAAAATTGGAGCAGCAAAATCCAAAGAACTAAAAAATCAATTTGGTGTTGCTTGATTTTAAAACAACACTATGTAGTTAGTAATCTACTGCAGGGGAAAATGTAATTGTAAATTTGTTTACTGCACCAATAAACCACATAGTTTGGTTTTTACTATGATGCATTCATAAGGCCTTAAACAAGCCTAAGTAAAAATAAGGGGAGGTAATAAACACTGAATTGGAAATCTAAAATTTTAAGTACATTATGACGTAAAATCTGTCATATCAAAATTAATCTTACTCTGATGGTGAGAGGGTCTTGATAAATATTGGAAAGTTTTTGTATAAGCAAATAAAACCATTGGACATAACTGATCATTGGGTGCAACTGGTGTTCTGATCTGCAATTTCATGATTAACTGGCTAAATAATGGGTTCAAATATACAAACATTCATACGACTAAGATCGAGACTGGTTCCATGACGTCAATAGAATGAAGCAATTGAAAACAGGAAATCAGATCACACTTATGACTAATCGTAGTCGTACAAATTTTTGTGAAACGGGGCCCTGAAGCTTTATTAATTAGGTAACCTAATCAAATCGCCTGTGTCCAAACTTTAACCGATTGTACTTTATAATTTCTAATTTGTCAAATCATTTTCTCTAATTTCCAATGAAAAAATATGAAAAGGGTGATTTTTTGCTAGTAAATAAATTTTTTTAAGTTGCAGAATGAAAATAACATTGTACCGATACACTGTACAAGATTTTAACATGCTAATTCAAGAGGTAAAAGTCTTCAGGAAGATATGTCATCTCAATCGGACACATTATTTTGACTTCAAGCCGACTAGGATAAAAAATTAAAACGCTGAAAAATATAAAGTTCATATGAAATGACTCCAAATCAGACAAGAAGTGTTCAGCGAGCGTAACATTTTCCCATTTTTAAGGGTCATCAGAATAAACTTTAAATTTTTTGACTGTGTGCATACATTCTATTTCTTCCAAATTCATTTTTATGCTGATGTGTATCCCCAGCTGCATATATATACTACAAGTTTATACGTGTATACTAACCAAACTCTGGATGCATTTCCAGGTGTTTGTGAAGTGCAAAGATCAGATTCCATCCAGGTAAAAATATCAGAATGGCTCCTGGTATATTAAGAGTTTTTATGTACTTTATCAGGGACTAAAATGACAAATAGTATACATTATTATACCTTTCCTCTGTTTTCCAATGTAAAATTCATTGTCATAAAAATACTATTTTATTCAATTTTCATTGAACAACGTCATGGTAATAGGCGTGTCAGGTTAGAATTAATAACATCTGTAATCATGTTGGTGTAGTGCCATTGCGGGTGATCTTAAAGAAAACACATTTTTAATATTTAAAATCTTCTGAATTGATGTTCTGATAAAGTCCAACTAATATCCGTTTTTCATTTTAATAATAATTACTCCTGCATACAGAATTCCCTGTGAAGGACTTTTTTCTCTGTTTTTCAATGTTATATAATAATTCCTGCATACAGAATTTCATGTGAAGGTTTTTTTTTGTTTTTTCAATTTTATGATTATTCCTTGCAAACAGAATTCAGTGTGTGAAGGACATTCTTTCTATTGTGATTTCCAACTTAATCTGGCTTTTGTTAAACCCAAAACAAATGCTTACCAAAAAAAAGCCAAACTCTCGTGATTGTGTTTTTTTATTTGAAGTATCGAATGGACAATATTTTGACTTTTATTTTTATTTTTATTTCACCCCCTCGACCCTAATTTTTTCACATTTTTCCCGTTAAACAGAAAATAAAACTAGAGGCCTCAAGAGCCTCTATCGCTCACCTGGATTAAACTTGTCCACCTTCAGCAGGACTGCAAATTTAAATGTAGCAGTTATCTTGGCTAGTTTTACCATAGGTTCAATGTTAAACAAAGTTAGGGTGTGCTGGCCCTCTTAGTTGACATTTAAGGTTATCAAACACAATTCTGAAAGAGGACCATTGTTGGTATCAAGTTTGGTTCCAAATGGCCAAGTTTAAGGTATGGTGACTGCAAATTAAATTTTCCCATAGTGTCCTATGTTAAACAAAGTTCAGCTTTGGTGAACATCCTGATGACAGGCCAGGTCGGCAGACACAATTATGAAAGAGGACCATCTAATGAACATTGCTGTCAAGTCTGGTCACAACTAAGTTCAGCTGTGATGGCCATCTTTGTTGACAATCCGGGTCATCGCACATAATTCTGAAAGAGAACCACCTAAGGACCATTTCTGCCAACTTTGGTTCCAATTGGCTTTGTGGTTTCAGACAAGATTTTTTAATGAATTTTCCGATAGGGTCCTTTGTTTAACTAAGTTCGGCTGTGGCGGCCATCTTGGTTGACATTCTGGGTTACAGACCTGATTTTGTCAACAGGGAAAACAGAGCGGAAATCACACTTCGGCAGCCATTTTACTATGTATAATAAAGGAACCGTAATGGAAAAATCCGGACTTCAAAAAGCGGAATTCAGCTTTAAAGCGGAAGAAAATCAGGTCTGGGGTCATCAGACACAATTCTGACAGAGGACTAAGGACCATTTCTGCCAAGTTTGGTTTCAACTGGCTCTGTAGTTTCAGACATCTTGGATTTCATATTGGCATGAAAAACATAAAGTTGGTAAAGGACCATGTTAGGATCATTCCTGCAATGTAACAATTCAATTTCTTTTGTACTTTCAGAGTGGAAGATTTTTTTTAAATTTCAGCCAATCAGAGTGACCTTGGCAGCCATGTTGAATTTCGGACTGGCACCAAAAACATAAATTTTGTTAAGGACCATTATCTGATCATTTAGGCCAGGTGAGCTAAAAAGTCTAGCCTGAACTATAAAGTATACCATTATCAAATGCAGAAAATTCCGAAATTTCATATAATTACTTATCAGGATCACTGAGAAACTTCTTTCAGTATGAAAAATTTGCTATCAAGCAAACTATTAGATGACCAAGAATTCCAAAAAACTAATTCAAGATATCTGTATAACTTTATTTTTAAAAATAAAATGCTCCGCTGGGCACAGCTTGATACGACCGCAGAGGTCGAACCCTGAACAGTTGGGGCAAGTATGGACACAACATTCAAGCTTGATACAGCACTGAATTTGGTTGATTGATTGATTGTTGCTTAACGTCCAGTGGCAAATATTTCATGCATCTTCATGACGAGAACCAGTTCAATTTATCAAACAATTCAATTAGGGGTGGGATGGGACACAAAGGGGAACCAATTTTGACTGCCACTGTAAAAGGAGGATGGTTGGGTAGGGTCGGATAATTTAGCCTCCTGTAGCGGCCATCAGCCTACTCTTTTTCGAAAACTACAGAAGGGGTCTTTAGCGTGCAGGGAGTGTGGCATTCTCCAAACACGTTACCCACTATGGTCCGCGGTCAGGCTTTCCGTATTATGACCTGACAACACCCCCAACGAGACTGAATTTGGATTGTGAATAAATATTTGACACAGCATAGGTTTCTGACACAGAATTAATGTGGTCTAAGAACTTAAAATTTTTTAATTTACCTATTCAAACAATATCAGTATTATTTGTTTTTATATATAAATCAGAAATAACCAATTTAAAATTTAAAATTGGGCACACATATCAATTTCTTGCTATTGCGCAATACTGTGCAATTGAAGATTTCTTGCTATTGTGCAATACTGTGCAATTGAAAATTCCCCCCCCCCCCCCAAAAAAAAAAATAAATAATTTACCCCTTTTTTAGCTTTTGTGCAATACACTATGAAGTTGCACATTGACCCCCACCTCCCAAAAAAAAAACCAAAAAACAATAAAATTTATTGTAACCCCCCTTTTTTTGCTAAAAGAAATTTGAAATTTCCTTTTTAATTTATGAAATATGAAATGAGAAAAAAATTAAATGTGTTTGGATTACCTCCCTTAGCCCACCAAGATAATATCATACATTTCTATTTACTTATACTAAAGTTATTGTGCAAAAACCCAGAAAAATGCTTATTTGGGCCCTTTTTTAGCCCCTAATTCCTAAACTGTTGGGATCAAAACTCCAAAAAATGGTCATAAACCTTGTGTTAAAATTTCATAGATTTCTATTTACTTATACTAGAGTTATTGTGCGAAAACCAAGAAAAATGCTTATTGGGCCCTTTTTTGGCCCCTAATTCTTAAACTGTTGGGACCAAAACTCCCAAAATCAATCCCAACCTTCCTTTTGTGGTCATAAACCTTGTGTTTAAATTTCATAGATTTCTATTAACTTATACTAAAGTTATAGTGCGAAAACCAAATGTCTACAGACTCCGACGGACGACGACGACGACGACGACGTCATACCAATATACGACCGCAAAAATTTTGCGGTCGTATAAAAATGAAAGTTGAATTTAAATCTTTTTTAAGATTTAAATTGTGATGTAAGATATATCTTTTTATTTTTGTAATTTTCTTGGGTTTAAAAACTTCAACAAACAAAAAAAACCTGTTAAAGAAAAAAATCAGTTCTTCAATGGATTACAAACCTACCTCGATTAATTCAAAGGACATTTCTTTCTCATTCAGCATTCCCAATGCTCGCTTTGTCTGTTCAGAATATTCGGAACTCACTTTTAAATTACAGTTTTCCTAAAATATGACCCAAAAATATCATTTAATATAGAAAATCAAGAACATTATACATATATACTATACAGTCACTGCATCCACATGTAAGAAAGTCTTGGAATTGTCATTTAATGATTTCATACATGTATTACTGCAAACTAAATTTTTTTTCTGCTAAATTTGCTTTCTTGCCTATCCACCTGCCTACCATACATTGCCTAATTAATAACAAATTTTTTTTTGGTTAGAAATTCTGGTTCAAACTGATGCGAGTCCATGAAGAAAAATGCCCTAGGTCCATACAGTATATAATCCCAACAGGCAGGAAGGCTTATACATGGGCCAGTTTTGAGAAAAGGTTGTAATACAAAAAATGAAATTTAAGATCTCGTTTATCATATACTGCCAGCCAACAAAAGAGATATTCTTGAAATGAATGACGAGTAATGTGATAAATGTTCTGAACATTGACAAAGGGAAATGTGATAAATTTGAAACTTGTTTGCCTGTGAGGAAAAATAACAAGAGTGGACACACTATATGTCTCACATGAGTATGCACATGGACACAGAATAAAGGTTATCTGATACCGGACACAGCAAGTCAGAGAAAAATGTGTTAAAAGAAACACTATTAGTAATGGTCAGGCAAAATTTGTCTGAAAAGTCTCATGCATATAAACTGTGTTCAACGTCAGCTAACAGGTCTCTGACTAGCAGGTGCCCACTAAGAACTATCTACAGACCAAATATAGTGGGTCTTGGTATTACAGTTAATGAGAAAGAGACTTTATCACGAAACTTGGAAGCAAGTCACTCAACCATGAAATTGAAGTCAAGTCCAGAGACAAGTATCAGACTGACATGTACCCACCAAGAACTATCTATTGACCAAATATGGTCGGTCTATGTATTATAGTTGCTGAGAAATGAACCACAAAAATTTGACAAAGTCTCTCAAGCATAAAATTGAGGTCAAGGTCCCTAGACATGTGTCAGACTGGCATGTACCCACTGAGAACTATCTATTGACCAGATATAGTGGGCTTAGGTATTACATTTGCTAAGAAATGGACTAAATTATGAAAATGGATGCAGGTCACTCATCCATGAAATTGAGGTCAAGGTCAAAAGGCATGTGTCAGACTGACATGTACGCACCAAGAACTATCTATTGACCATATATGATGGGTATAGGCATTATAGTTGCTGAGAAATGGACTTAACCACCTAAATTAGACAAAATCATTCAAGCATGAAATTGAGGTCAAGGTCGCTAGACAGGTGTCAGACTGGCATGTGCCCACTGAGAACTATCTATTGATCAGATATAGTGGGCTTAAGTATTACATTTGCTAAGAAATGGACTTAATCACGACTAGAGGCACAGAGGGCTGAACCTGCATTGCTCACCTGGCAGAAACAAGAAGTGCCCATGGTGGCCATGTTTGTCGCATGATCTGGACAAAATGAGAAGACTTTGTAAAAAACCTCCCACATATGCTTCTTGTCAAGTATTGTTTCATTTAGCCAAGCGGTTTCAAAGAAGATTTCTTTATACCAGCCTATAAGAAACAAGAATTGCCAATGGCAGCAATATTTGAAATCCGATCGGGACAAAATGAGGAGACTTTGTACAGTACCTCCTATAGATACTTTCTGTCATTCCATTTGGCCAAACAGTTCCAGAACTTTTTTTTTTTTTAATCAACCAATGAGAAACAAGAATTGCCCATGACGGCCATGTTTGTTGCCCGATCAGGATGAAATGATCATAGTTTGTAAACATCCTCCCATGTATGCTTCCTGTCAAGTTTAGTTCCATTTGGCCATGCAATTTCAGAGCAGAAGATTTTTTTATATCAGCCAATCAGAAACAAGAACTACCCATGGCAGCCATATTTGTAGTTCGATTGAGGCGAAATGAGGAAAGTGTATAAAGGACCTCATATATGCTTCCTGTCAAGTTTTGTTTTTTTTGGCGTAGCAGTTTCAGAGGAGGAGATTTTTGAAAACACAGCCAATCAAAATCAACAATTTCCCATGGCGGCCATGTTTGTTGACAAAATGAGCAAACTTTATTAAGGACCTTACATAAATGCTTCCTGCAATTTTAATTTCATTTGCCCAGTGCTTTCAGAAGTGAACATTAAAATGTGAAAACGGACGATGGACGCCAAGTGATGACAAAAGCTCACATGGCCTGTGGCCAGGTGAGCTAAAGATGAGACGCAGGTTACTCAACCATGAAATTGAGATCAAGGTCAAAAGGCAGGTGTAAGACTGACATGTACCCACCAAGAACATGAAGAAATATCTATTGACCAAATATGTTGGGCCACAGCCGGAAAGTAATACCTATATCTTGCATTTGCGACTTTTTGTCGCATGCAAGACAACAAAAACCTCTTGCTCTGTGTCCTCAGCATCTGCTTCGTCTTTATCTTTTCTTTTCTTCTTGTCATTTGGTGGTGGTATAAAGTTTAACATCTGAATACAGTCCTCTAAATAGTATTCTACAAAAGTAAAATTTCAAAATAAATATTTTGATACCAATCTTGTGTTTAAGGTGCATACATTTCATCCATCTACGATTCATCAGCTATGCTCAAAGCCTGAAATGTTGAAAACCAAAACAATACTCCAAAACACTGAAGAGCAAAAGGCCAAAATGACCGAAGGTAAAGCAAAAACTACCTACGGATATAAACTGGAAATGAGTCAACTGAAACACTTAAATAATGACAAAGCTTATATCTCTTATTGAAGGCAAATAAAATTAACCACAATTTGAGTAGATATTTTAAAAAGTTTAAAGAAATCTCTTATTTTCTTTGCAGTGTCTATAAATCAAGTTAATTATTAATCTTTTTCGAAAATTTCAAAATAACAGACCCGATTTTGACAACCGTGTAAAAAAGACCAGAAATCATACTTCAGAAGTCATGTTACTACATGTATGTCAAATGCAGGAACCGTAATGGACAAATCTGGACTTTTAAAAACAGAATTCAGCTTTAGACGGCAGAAAATTAGGTCTGCATTAATAACCAAGGTCATTTGTACTACTTTGCATTGAACATTCAATACATCATATGGTTAATTTTGTCAATAGATTATTACTCTATCCAAAAAATACCTTGTACAGGATGAGTTCTTCCATAGACCTCAACAATCTTACATTCTCCAAAATACTCGGAGAATAACGAGGTGTCGATAGTGGCAGACATCAATATGACACGTAATTGTGGGTATGCATTTATCATATCTCTGAGCATGATCAGCAGGAAGTCAGTCTGAAAAACAGTATGATAAAGACCACTATACATGTATATATTTCATCTTGTGCAGACGACATTTAAGTGCACAATATTGCAAAAAGGACTGAAAGACACAACTTGTACACAAAACTGATAAAAAGTACATTATAATGGATATGAATGGTTGCATGTGAATTCTAACATAGATGTAAGATTATTTTAATCTCTTTACTTTTTTTCTTTTGGCCAAATAAAATAACAAGAGGCTCTCAAGAGCCTGAATTGCTCACCTGGCAAACAATGCGCTATAAACCTAAATCTCATCATCACCATTCACTAAGGATACCATGTTTACTTTAAAAACCAAATATTGTTGAAATCCGAGCAAGTGTAAAAAATGGCGGGAAAATGGCAGCCATTTTAAAAATGACCCTCCAAAACAAACTTTCATCATCACCATTCAACTAGGGATACCATGTTTACCTTAAAGTAGCTTTCATCTTCATTTTCTTTCTATAATTCAGGAAAAAATAGCAAAAAACAGCATTTTGACCCCTATGTTCTATTTTTAGTAAGGGCGGACATGTTTTTCGACCAATCAAAAATTGAAGCATTAACTTTTTGCAGGATACCCTAAGGAACAATCTTACCAAGTTTCATTTGATTTTGAATAGTAGTTTCAGAGAAGAAGATTTTTGAAACAATAACATAAAAAAAAGCCAAAAATGTCAAAAAAGGGCAATAACTCTAACATCAGTTGACAGATTTTCACGAAAATCAGCACACAGGTAGCTCTCATCATGCTGAACACTTTCAACCTGCCAGAATTTGCCGTAACCTAATGATTTTTGAGATATTTGCGCAAAACTGTTGTTTGACCCCTAAGTTCTATTTTTAGTAACAGTGGCCATGTTTTTCGACGGATCAAAAATCGAAGCATAAACTTTGTGCAGGATATCCTAAGGAACAATCTTACCAAGTTTCATTTGATTTTGAATAGTAGTTTCAGAGAAGAAGATTTTTGAAACAATAACATAAAAAAAATCCAAAAATCTCAAAAAAGGGCAATAACTCTAACATCAGTTGACAGATTTTCACGAAAATCAGCACACAGGTAGCTCTCATCATGCTGAACACTTTCAACCTGCCAGAATTTGCCGTAACCTAATGATTTTTGAGATATTTGCGCAAAACTGTTGTTTGACCCCTATGTTCTATTTTTAGTAACAGTGGCCATGTTTTTCGACGGATCAAAAATCGAAGCATAAACTTTGTGCAGGATACCCTAAGGAACAATCTTACCAAGTTTCATTGGATTTTGAATAGTAGTTTCAGAGAAGAAGATTTTTGAAATAATAACATTAAAAAAAGCCAAAAATGTCAAATAACTCCTAAAAGGAACGAACCTACAACTTTGATCCTGTTACAAATTTTGTAGATCTTTGTGTGCCTAACAATATGAAATTTAAATTTTTCAAATTTCCTTTATAGTATCCAAGATATTGAGCTTAATAATTGCAAAATTTGGAAAAAATGCAGAAAAAGGGCAATAACTCCTAAATGGGTCGTTGGATCTTCTTCAAAATTTCAGGGCAGGTAGATCTTGAGGTGCTGATCACTTTTACCCTATGCCAGAATTTTGATATCTGTGACCGTTTCTGACTTATTTGCAAAAAACTGCGATTTACCCCTATGTTCTATTTTTAGCCATGACGGCCATGTTTTTATACGAATCAAAAATCCAAACAATAGATTTGTAGCACCCATACCAATTAATAACTGTACCAAGTTTGGTTGCAGTTGGACTTATGGTGTTGGAGGAGTTAACGTTTGAAAAAGTTAACGGACGACGGACGGACGACGGACGCCAAGTGATAGCAATAGCTCACATGACCCTTCGGGTCAGGTGAGCTAAAAAAGCTCATCAACCCTTTTTTTTGTTCTTACTATAAACAATATTTGACATTTCTCATTAAGCATTATAAATATCATAATATCTCTACACTAGTAATCACTTGAAATTTCCACCAAAATTTTGAATTTTGCCTAAACATTAAAGCATTAAGTAAATGACTATTGTATGGTAACAAGGGGCTCTCAAGAGCCTGTATCGCTCATCTGGATTTATATAACATTTCACCTTGAGCAGGACTAAAAATTTAAGTGTTGCAGTCAATTTGGCTGGTTTTTCTATAGGGTTCTATGTTAAACTAAGCCATCTGGGTTAACAGTCTGGGTCATCGGACATAATTCTGAAAAATAACCTCCTAAGGACCATTACTGCCAAATTAGTTCCAATTGGCTCAGTAGTTTCAGACGAGAAGATTTTTGAGTGAATTTCCTATAGGGTCCTATGTTAAACTGGGTTTGGCTGTGGCATCTTGGTTCACAGTCCAAGAAATCAGACACATTTCTGAAAGAGGACCTCCTAAGTACCATTGCTACCAAGTCTGGTTCCAATTGGTCTAGAGGTTTCAGACAAGAAGATTTTTCAATTAATTTTCCCACAGGGCCTTATGTTAAACTAAGTTCGGCTGTGGTGGCCATCTTTGTTGAAAGTCCAGACAACCATTTAAGGACCATTACTGCTAAGTCTTGTTCCAACTGGCTTAGTGGTTTCAGACAAGAAAATTTTTAAATGAATTTTCTCACAGGGTCCTATATTAAACTAAGTTCGGCTCTGGTGGCCATCTTGGTTGACAATCCGGGTGATCGGGCACAATTCCGAAAGATGACCATCTAAGGACCATTGCTGCCAAGTCTGGTTCCAATTGGTCAAAAGGTTTCAGACGAGAAGATTTTTGAGTGAATTTCTCGTAGGGCCCTATGTTAAACTAAGTTCAGCTGTTGCAGCCATCTTGGTTAACAGTGCGGGACATTGGACATACTTCTGAAAGAGAACCTCTTAAGGACCATTACTGCCAAGTTTGGTTTCAATTGGCCTTGTAGTTTCATATTAGATTTTTGAAATTCATCCCTTCGGTTGGAAGTCGGAGATGCCAGACAAGATTTTGGAAGGGGGCCACCAAAGGACTGTTCCACCAAAGTTTGGTCCCAATTGGCCCAGTGGTTTCAGAGGAGAAGATCTTTGAAGGAAAGTTTATGCCAGATGCTGTATTTAAAGGGCAAAACCTCCTATAAGGAGTCAATCAATGATTTTGGTAATGTTGACATATTTGTAGATCTTACTTTGTTGAACATTTTTGCTGTTCACAGATTGTCTTATCTATAATCATATTCAAGATAATAACCTTAAACTGCAAAAATTCAGGGGCAATAACCCAACAAAGATCTTGACCTGATGAACATTTTTACCCTGTCAGATTTGCTCTAAATGCTTTAGTTTTTTAGATATAAGACAAAAACTGCAGTTTACCCCTATGTTCTATTTTTAGCCATGTCGGCCATGTTGGTTGGTAGGTAGGGTCATCCAACATATTTTTTAAATTAGATACCCGAATGATTCTTAAGGCCAAGTTTGGTTCCATTTGGCTGTGTAGTTTCAGAGAAGATTTTTGTAAAAGTTAAGGGACTACGACGGACCCCAAGTGATGAGAATAGCTCGCTTGACACTTTGGGTCAGGTGAGCTAAAACTGAAAACTAAAATCTTTAAATTCCAGTTTATTATCTCAAAGAGAAAAAAAAGACAGGAAATTACATTAAAACCAGAGGCTCCCAGGAGCCTGTATTGCACACCTGATATTTCCATTTGTTCTTTGCTAAAGGATGTTGAAATTAACATCCATACATTGTTTGGTTTCAATTCATTCAGTTAATTTCAAGACGAAGCCGTTTAACTGTAATTTCCACAGTGTCCTATGTTAAACTAAGTCTTTAGCTGGTGGCCATCTTGGATGATGCATCAGCATAAAAGTAGCAACACTTGGTCAGCACCTCATAAGGAACATTAACACCGCTTTTCATTTCAATGCATTCAGTGGTTCTTTAGAAGAAGATTTTGTATGTATTTCCCATACAGTTCTATGTTAAACCAAGTCTCACGCTGGAGGCAATCTTGGATGACAGATCCGCAACAAAAGAAACAAAACTTGGTCAGCATCTCATAAGAAACATTCATGCCATGTTTGGTTTCAATCCATTCAGCACCTTGTAATGGACATTTGTGCCATGTTTCTCTTCAATCCATTCAGTGGTTCGATAGAAGAAATTAAAAATGTTGACGGACAGACGACGGACGGAATAAAAGTGATGGCAATAGCTCACATGACCCTTTCGGTCTGGTGAGCTAAACAATCAGTAAACAGAAACTTACATTCAGATCTCTCTCATGGATTTCATCTACAATCACATGGGAAATTCCTCTCATTCCATTTTCCAATCTTCTCAACAAAGTACCTGTACAAAGTAAAGGTCAAGGACGTTCTACAGTTAGATTAAACATGAGGAACAGGTTATAGCTACATTTACCACAGTGTTTAAGCTAGATTTTAAAATCAGGGGGAGGGGACAAATTTTTTAGGAAAAGGGACACATTAACACAATTTGAGGTCTGAAACAAATCATTCTGACAAATTAAAAATAACGATTATCTAATTCTCTTTATTTCTTTCATTAAGTTCTGTTTATATGTATTACCAACAGCACAGTACAGAATATTAAAATATGGCCATTGCCTAGCATACGTAGGCTCTTTCCAATAATACAGTACTGAATGCCACAGCATGGCCTTTGAAATACAGACTCTTACCAACAGTACAGTACAGATACCACAGTATGATCTAGGGAATACAGACTCTTATCAACATTACAGTACAAAATACCACAGTATGACGTATGGAATACAGACTCTTACCACAGTACAGTACAGAAAACCACAGTATGTCCTACGAAATATAGACTCTTACCAACAGAACAGTACAGAATAACACAGTATTGCCCAGGAAATACAGACACTTACCAACAGTACAGTACATAATACCACAGTATGGCCTGGGAAATACAGACTCTTACCATTAGTATAGTACATAATACCACAGTATTGCCTGGGAAATACAGACTCTTACCAACAGTACAGTGCAGAATACTACAGTATTGCCCATGGAAATATAGACACTTACCAACAGTACAGTGCAGAATACCACAGTATTGCCAAGGAAATACAGACACTTACCAACAGTAAAGTACAGAATACCACAGTATTGCCAAGGGAATACAGACTCTTTCCAACATTACAGTACATAATACCACAGTATGGCTTAGGGAACAAAGACTCTTACCAACAGTACAGTGCAGAATAACACAGTATTGCCTATGGAATACAGACTCTTACCAACAGTACAGTGCAGAATAACACAGTATTGCCTATGGAATACAGACACTTACCTACAGTACAGTATAGAATACCACAGTATGGCTTAGGGAACAAAGACTCTTACCAACAGTACAGTGCAGAATACTACAGTATTGCCTATGGAATACAGACACTTACCTACAGTACAGTATAGAATACCACAGTATGGCCTTGGGAATACAGACTCAAACCTAACACTGTATCCAACTGATATTCCAAGATCCTCTGATCGCTCCTGGGCTACTCTTTCTGCTATGGAAACAGCACTGATTCTACGTGGCTGTAATGTAATGAGAATAATTTAACAACAATATATCAATGGTTTGATTTGATTCGTCCACATCTTAAGGACACTTAGTTTATGTATTTTGTCTGACATTTTATTGAATTTCATCTGAAAGCTAAGGAAGATATGTGCCTGCAAAGATTCATATATATCCTTCCTCTCCCCTGTTTTCAAGGGGCTATACTATATACCTATTGAAAGCTAAAAGGGCATTAGCAAGTTTATCGTTCTCAGAGGTATCAGCTACTTCCCGAAGCAAAGTCAAGTGAAATAGCTGGTTACAAGGGGAACAATAAACTTGCTATTGTCCTCATTGCCATTTCATAGGTATTTTATTACACCAAAGACAAAAATAAATAAAACAAGTGATTTAGGCTTTATATCAGTATGTTACTGATGTTTATTTCCCATTTCATCAATTAGAAACTCTCGGACAGAGAGCCGAATTGCTCTCCCGCTGGAGGCCGCAATATTGTCTATTGAAAAATCAGTACTTTTGATGTTCTCAGATATGGTTTCTACAATTACTATTTTAGTTCACTTGGTTATACAGTAGAAACCATGAAATCGGATATCGGATTAAGGAATATATCGTAAATTCGAATAAAATATCAAAACACCAAACCATTCCCATATAATTTAAACGTTAAAATTATTGGATATTTGCATACTGGTAAATAGAATATATCGTTTAATTGGATAGAATATTTACCAAACTTTTGTCATAAATGTCATTACAATCAAATATTTTTGTTTATGTTTACAGGAAATCACACCAAAAGTCAACCAGATATTAATCCAAGAAGCAAATTTTACTTGTGTACATATTTATTTTTTTAATATGTATATCCAAAAATGTTTTCTAACTGTGTATATAATAAAAATAAAATATAAAACATTATTTGTTAATTTTTTATTGTTTTGTATA
The DNA here is from genome assembly GCA_028015205.1 of Mytilisepta virgata. Classification (NCBI taxonomy): domain Eukaryota; kingdom Metazoa; phylum Mollusca; class Bivalvia; order Mytilida; family Mytilidae; genus Mytilisepta; species Mytilisepta virgata. The sequence continues at coordinate 2,074,890 of JAPWFG010000023.1, forward strand.
TTGCATAAAGTTATTATACGAGATTGTTTGCATAAACGTTGATTTGGGGTTTACTTCTTTGACTGAATGGAGCTCTATTTGACCTATTTTGTGTTAATTTAAAACAAATATTTAATGAAAATGTCTTTATGACAAAATTTAATGAAAATATGTTTATATTCCTTTACTATTGCTGTTTTCAAATTCTCACTTTGTTTTTTTTCAGTAGAATCCACACTATTTATAGACGTTTGGAAAACTTACAGTGATAAATTCATAATCGAAACTTTATTGTCATACCACACACTTAAATTGTTTATCTGATCAGAATCTATTAATTTTCATATTTCACTTGATTAGTTTTAAACTATCTCACTAAAAGGTCACAATGTTTATAAGTTTTAATTGATCAGCTTTAATAAAATTATAAATTATTTTGGTTAATATTGGCTTCACTGTAGATATGTAAAGGTATTTATAACAGAAGGTCAAGGTTAGCAATGAATGGATTAATCCTACAATGATAAAATTTTTATTATCAATGAAATTTTAAACAAGAGTTGACACACAAAAATGTCTCGCCTGTCGTGTATTTCTAATGAAAGTAAATGCTATCAGACATATTGCAAACAGTATTCGAAAAACAGGCCAAAACACAAAAACTTAACTATAACCACTGAACCATGAAAATGAGGTCAAGGTCAGATGACACCTGCCAGTTGGACATGTACACCTTACAATCCTTCCATACACCAAATATAGTAGACCTATTGCATATAGTATTCGAAAAACAGGCCAAAACACAAAAACTTAACTATAACCACTGAACCATGAAAATGAGGTCAAGGTCAGATGACACCTGCCAGTTGGACATGTACACCTTACAATCCTTCCATACACCAAATATAGTAGACCTATTGCATACAGTATTCGAAAAACAGGCCAAAACACACCACTGAACCATGAAAATGAGGTCAAGGTCAGATGACACCTGCCAGTTGGACATGCACACCTTACAATCCTTCCATACACCAAATATAGTAGACCTATTGCATATAGTATTCGAAAACCAGGCCAAAATACAAAAACTTAACTATAACCACTGAACCATGAAAATGAGGTCAAGGTCAGATGACACCTGCCAGTTGGACATGTACACCTTACAATCCTTCCATACACCAAATATACTAGACCTATTGCTTATAGTATCTGAGATATGGACTTGACCACCAAAACTTAACCTTGTTCACTGATCCTTGAAATTGGGTCGAGGTCAATTGAAAACTGTCTGACGGGGATGAGGACCTTGTAAGGTACGCACATACCAAATATAGTTATCCTATTGCTCATAATAAGAGAGAAATTAACATTACAAAAAATCTTAAATTTTTTTTCAATTAGTCACTGAACCATGAAAATGAGGTCAAAGACAATGTACATATGACAGACGGAAAGTTCGTAACATAAGGCATCTATATACAAAGTATAAAGCATCCAGGTCTTCTACCTTCTAAAATATAAAGCTTTTAAGAAGTGAGTTAACGCCGCCGCCGCCGCCGCCGCCGGATCACCATCCCTATGTCGAGCTTTCTGCGACTAAAGTCGCAGGCTCGACAAAAATGGGCCAAAGTCACAAATGGCCAAGTTGCAAAGAATAGGTTACGTTCGCTTTTATGGATAACTGAATTCTGATCCATGGCACTGTGTCAACTCACACTTCCACGATGATCTGAGGGTTTAAGATAAGATCAGACTAGTATCAATTTTACTGTGTGAACTACCAACAAACTTTTAAATTTTTTTTACAGACAAAAAGTCTTAAAATAATTCGACAATATTATGGAGGAAATTATAAACACAGGTGAACATCTTTAATATATATGTACATTTTGATGGAAAAATGACTAGGTTCCCATGTCTGAAAAATGGGAAAAAATCATTCAAACAATTCCGTAATAGCAGGTGCACAAATTCAATATGTGTACATTCATCCTGTGAAGTTTGATAAATCTGGATTTTAAACTGTAGGAGTTGAGGACACAAAATGAGTACTGTGTTATCACATTTTGATGGAAAAATTACTAAGTTTCCAAGTCTGGAAAAATTGGAAAAAATTATTCAAACAATTCCATAATAGCAGGTGCACAACTTCAATATGTGTACTATCTTCCTGTGAAGTTTGATAAATCTCGGTTGAAAACTGTAGGAGCAGTTGTTGTCACAAGATTGGTAGCCTATTTTCCCCACTCTCCCGCCCGTCAGACATCACCATACTATAACCCGGATTTGCACATCGTGCAACCCGGCCAAAAAGTCAACATCTTGAGGTCAACTTTTTATTAACAAATTGTAGAAATAAACAAACGCATTTTAATTTTTCTTTTCCTGCTAATACACAAAAGTGGGTCACTGACCTGGTTTACCTGAAAATCGTAGAATATTAGTACACTATTATAAACAGGTTAAAATACGCTGTGTGATTACATTCAACTATGATACCTTGACCTAAAAATGAAGCAAATGGCTAATCGAATATCCTGGGTTATCAAATATTTTTGATTGACATTTTGTGTATTCGATTTGCCAGAGTCTACTGTACTGGTATTTATTTTTCTCACACTACTCTAGACTCAAACTGTTTCTGTCAATATTAATCTTCTACTTTGCATTCACAACATACCTGAGTAATTATGATATTGCATTCAGCTCCTCTTCCCTGTTGTATCATCTGATCCATAATAAACTGGGTCACCTGCAAAATTAAACATTGGTACACCAATATAATGATGAAAGGGTAACAAAACTTGATAAAAAATTTAAAATGTTGGACATTTGCTAAAAACCAGACATGGCTGTTACATATGACTGTTCTGGAACCTCTAGTTTACATATATACACATGTATTATTATAAGGGATTTAACTAGGATTTTTAGACAATAAGTCAGTTTTGTGCAATTGGTTGCAAACTTTTGAACTCAGTAATAAGTTTTACCTGTATTTGTGTCATCAAACTGTATCACTTTTAGTATTACATGTAGTATCTGACCAGCAGCTATGGGAGCCTTAACTAGTTTTACAATGAAATAAGCACATTCTGACCATGCTGTCTTCATTATGTAACATCTAACCAAAGTTTGCAGTTCCAGGAAGCAGTCATCTTGTTGGTAATCATACTGTATTGGATTTTATACAATGTTTTATACATCAGAGGGTCAGGATGGATAATTGGAAAGTTTGGCTATCACAAAACCAGTTTAACACCACAAATGTTCAGTGTCTGTAACAAGTCACTATCCTGACTCTCTGTTTTGTTCATGTTTGTTTTTTGTGATATTTTGTTTGTTTGTTTGTTTGTTTAGTTGGAGTTTTACGCCATTTTCAGCACATTTGGCTATTTCGCGGCAGCCAGTTTTTATTGTTGGAGGAAGCCGGAGTACCCGGAGAGAACCACCAACCTTCGGTAGGAAAATTGGCAATCCTTGTCAATTTAGATTGGAGTCGAACACACCCCACCACAGGTGAGATTCGAACTCACAACCTCAGTGTTGACAGGCTAGTGATCATTAGTAGTCATGACGAACTACCTAAACCACTTGGCCACTGAGGCCCCTGATATTTTATGTAATTTTTTTTGTCCGGAGTTCTATCCGTTGGGTTGCTTTGATTGGTTGGTACATGTATATATGTCAATTCCTGTTATCCATTTTGTTGTTTATGAGCATCATTTCCTTAATAATAATAAATACTTAAATTAATGAAGGCAACAACAGTTCTGCAAAAATTATATGACTCACCTGCTTAGAGATTAATTCATTACTTTCAAAATAAATTTGTCCAATTCAATAATGATGAGCACTACTAAACCCCTGATTATGTAAAGTGAAATAAAGCAAAAATGTTTATACCTGTGTTGTCTTGCCACATCCTGTTTCTCCTCTGACAATAATTACTGGATTGTTGTTGATCTCATTTAAGATGTAGTCATGTGACTGTGATACAGGAAGTTGTGCTCTTTCATCAATCATCTGCAACATAAAAAACAAGAGAATTGAGCCTGTATAGCTCACCTGACAGTCCCACGATCAATCCATTTTATTTCAAGTGAAAATTGTAATGGACCTTCGATAGACGTTTCATACCAAGTATCAGTTTATTTGGCTATATGGTTTCAGAGGATGAGATTTTTTAAATTTTGACCAATCAAAAATAAGAATTCATTATAGCTGTTATATTAGCTGTCCGACCAGGACGAAATATGCAAACTTTATAAAGGTCCTTCTACAGATGCTTCATACCAAGTAACAGCTCATTTGGCTTTGCGGTTTCAGAAAATTTAATTTTTGAAATTTTGACCAATCAGAAATAAGAATTCATCATGGCGGCCATATAAGTTCTTTGACCGGAACAAAATATATAAAATGTATAACGGTCCTTCCATGGATGCTTCATACCAAGTTTAAGCTCATTTGGCTTAGGGGTTTCAGAGGAGAAGATTTTTAAAATTTGTTTAATCAGAAATGAGAATTCATCATGGCAGCCATATTAGTTGTTCGATCGGAACGAAATATGCAAACTTTATAAAGATCCTTCCATAGATGCTTCATACCAAGTTTCAGTTCATTTGGCCTAGAGGCTTTAGAGGATAAGATCAAAATGTAAGTTTACAGAAGGACGGACGACAGACGCCCCATGATGACAAAAGTTCACAAATACTTAAATTCATAGTTACATGTAATTTGTACCAAAGCCATGAATTTTGGTATCAAACAAAGCATAACAAATCGCAAAGTAAGTATCTTCTCTTAACAATCAAATTAATATTTTCAGAACAAACAAGCATTCTGAAAATATTGCTGGGCAATACAATGTCCCCTACCGGCTTGAGAAAACACACAAAATCTCCTTGAGTATGTGAATCAGACAAAGGCGAATGGACAAAGTGAGTCCTAAAAATCCTGAAACTATGTTTGCAAGGGGTACACAATTATTACCATATCAGCTTGCTTTGTAGTTCATCATTACAACCTCACATACCAAAAATAAGATTATTTGGTAAAAGTGTTTGCTAAAGTAGTACAGAAAACTAATATTTTGGCAAAAATTCCTATTTCCAAGGGCCATAAATCTCACAATAATTATCCGTTCGGCGTGAAACTCAACCTTAAGGTATCCGAACCATAATAGATCATGAACGAAAAGTGTATCTCTTTTGACCGTGAATGGCTGAACCAACAAATTTAAAGCTGGAATTTTGTATATATATTTTTCTCAAGTTGAAACACACTCTGTTGCTTCTATGCAGTCTGTAAAAATAAGTTAGTTATATTGAAATTTCCGAAGTTTGCCGATAATTACCGAGGTCATTTCAATTGCGTTGTATGGAACATCCGGGAACTTTCGAATAATCACGTGTCATTTATGGTCCGGATACCTTAATCTGTATCTCATCATTATAAGCTCAATTACCAAAAATAAGATCACTTTGTAAAAGGGTTTGCAAAAAAAGTCCAGAAAATTATTATTTTGACAATAATTCTTATTTCCAAGGGCAATAACCCTCTCACAATGATAATCCAATCAGCGTGAAACTCAAACTCGATCTGTAACTCATCATTATAAGCTGACACACCAAAAATAAGATCACTTGGTAAAAGGGTTTGCGAAAAAAAGGTCATGAAAACTGATATGCCCGACCGATGGAGTGCAAACCTAAAGTCCCCTTCGGCTTTTCCTGTAGGGGACTAATAAAGAATTTCGCCCTTCATCTTTATAGAATTTTAGCTAAAAAACAGGTTCTGGCATATAACTTTAAAATGATACACTTCTAATACACAAACCTTCTGCAAGTTCTGATCTGTATTTCTCTGTCTTTCATACGACTCATATAAATCCCTAGAAATCTGTTCCAGTGTGGCCTGAAAACAAGGTTATAATTAAGGAAAATAAAAATAAGAATTCTTTGTTTCTCAGACACCCCTGCATTGTGTTAAAAGAATCAATATCAATACTTTTTTCAAAAATTCAGTCAGGATTTTCATTGTTTCCTTTTCCAGTATCAGTTTTTTTTTTTAAATATCGATCATTGTCAACGAAATGTTTTTCCAGAACTTCATGATATAGAAAACAAGGAAGATAAATGGAAATGGTGAGCTGTCAAAAGGTGCATAAAATAACTTAAATGTATAAAATACACAAGTCGAACAAAACCAAATATAAAAGTATAAAAAAAAATCAAACTAAAAAGTTAAAAACACCCAACGTTTTGATAAATATGGTCTTGGTCACGAGCATGTAAAAAATAAAAATAAATTGGTCTTGACTCTTTGAAACCCAGAGACACTTCATGATATATGTTAGATAGCATTACACCAAAAAAGGTACCTCCATGCCTCTCCACAATATTTCGAGAAAATCAAAAATTTTTGAATGGCCTAAACTAATTTACTGCCTTTTGGATCAAACTAAATTTTAAAAAAAATCTGTAAGCTTCACATAAAAAATACCAAACTACGTAAGCATATACATATATAACTAAACTATAATCCTATGATTTACCTAATGCTGATGGTTGGCACAATAATTTCTATTACTCTACATAATTTATTATTTCAAGTTGAAATGAGAGTCTAGATTGGTGACCTACTTTGTATTTCTTTGAAGTCCATAGTTTAAATATTCCTGTACACAATAATATAAATTATTCTACCTGCATTATTGTACCAGGAAATCTAATAAACTTATCCCATCGGTGACTTAGTGGTACAGCGGTTATCTGAGAACCAGATATATATAAGTTTATTTGGCCTAAAGATGAAGATGGTTATATATTTAGTCACTTTAATGTAGCTAGGAGAAAGAAATAATTATGATACTGTAAATTCAGAAATTATTGCATGCATTTATTATTGCGATTTTTTATCATTTTAGACCAAAATGCGATTTAAATTTTTGCGATACATGTATTGAGAAAAATCTGGTTTCATTCATATAAAAAATTCTGAAATGCGAGTTTAAATTATTGCCATTACAACCCTGTTGTATTTTTTGCATTAATAAAACATTGCAATAATTTCAAAATTTCTAGTATTGGTATATGCCACAACTTACATGAGCAAGGGGTCCTTCGTCTATGTTACAATTGGTCCAAGGGTTCCAGTTTTCCTGAGGTGGGGACCACGGGATTATTCCACCAGTGTTACGTTTCGGTGCAGGATCAAATTCTTCTAGAGATGAGTGTGTCATCAATGAAGCAGGCTGACTTGTATCTTCTGGCTGTAAAATTTATTAGAAAGATGAAACTTCAAAGCTTAAATATCAAAATAATGACAGATAGACGGGTAAGGTGTCAAAGAGACATCAACCTGACCAAAGAGCAGAAAACGGTCTTCAATGGAACGAGAAAATCAATGACATTTGATATATTCTTTCTTGATGGAAAATAAATTTAAGAAACAGTTTAAATCATGTCTCTTTCCTTAGTTTATACATGCAGTTGATTCTCGTTATCTCAAAGTGTAAGGGGCCCTGGGACTAGGTTCGAGATAGCCGACGTTTACCTAAAAGGAGCTTGAAATCCTCAAGTTTTTAACAAAGGATATAACATTAAATGGCGTTGATTTCTTTTGTAATAAGAGGTCATGTGTTCACTGATTTTTTTCACTTGATTGATGACTTATTATTGTATACAGGTGTTTGATTATAATTGTTCAATTTTTCCTGCATCCAGGAATTAATCAATAACAATACACAATCAATCACATGTAACAAAGACATGTAAAAATAACGATGATAAAACAAATTTCATGAAGCACTGATGTTTGATAATGCATTGTCCAGTAAAATTTAATGTTGACCGATATTGATTTTATAACTTTTTTTCAGCAAGTCATGCCTCAATAATATAATCAAAATATTAAAACAATGATATTGCAAATAATTAGGACGTATTATTTTATTTTATTGGTGTAAAATTCATTTTTGTCACAAAATTCATTATATTGTTTAATTGTTAACAAATGAATATTTTAATAAAAATTTAAGTCTAAACAACTTTGTCATCAAAACATAATTCACATAAAACAACATTTCTAGTATCGATTCCAAATGACAGGTGTGTACATTTGGTTCTGCAGTACAGGTATATTAATGGATTTGATATAAGAAGTTTAATTTTCATTAATTTTATTTTCTGGGTACATAATATCACTTCAACATATCCAAAATTTTGACTAAATGAATTTCGATACAAAATGAATTAAAAATACATAGATAAAACTGTCATCTGGTCGAGACCAGAAAAAAGTTCGACAACACCAAAATGTCAACTCAAACGATTTCAAAACAACGAGAATCAATTAAGTGTACTTCATATTTTGTATGTGCCACCTATGAATTATGAATTATACCATGGTCTGCCAATAATTACAGAAATCATTGCCATTAGTTAGCATGGAACCTACAGTGAGTTTTGGTTTTGATACCTGAAGTATGCAATCGATAAGGAAATCAATTAATCGCAATGTTAACAAATAAAAGGTCAATATATGCTTGTTTTTTAACTTTCTAAACATAACTTACATGTACGTACACAGATCTATATGTTTGTATTTGTGTAAATCATTCTTCATCAGCGTACATGCAAATTAAAACCAGAAATCTACGATTACAAAATTCGCCTCGTTCCCCTGATAATTTCATGAATTTTGATGTGTGGTTTTGTAGCTCCCCGAGATGCATCCTTCCAGCAAGTAATATGATTGAAGGTCGCTTGGTATCGGAGAACTGAACTCTGACGCAAAAACTTAACCTAAGGCAATGAAGCTTAATAAGTAGGTCAGAGTGACCTTTTTTGGTGGGAGGCTGTGTTACTCCCCAAGTATGACTGTATGTCCCTTAGTATCAGAAAACTGAAATCAGACATAAAACTTAACCGAACTCAATGAAGTCCCATAAGTAGGTCAGAATGACCTAATATTGGTGGGAGGCTGTGTTAATCCCTGAGATGCACCCTCACACCAAGTAATATGATTGTAGGTCCTTGGTATCAGAGAACTGAATTCGGACATAAAACTTAACCTAAGTCAATGAAGCATGACAAGTAGGTCAGTGTGTAATAATTTTGGTGGGAGGCAATGTTACCCCCGAGATGCACCCTCACACCAAGTAATATGATTGTAGGTCGCTTGGTATAGGAGAACTGAACTCGGACGTAAAACTTAACCTAAGTCAATGAAGTGCAATAAGTAGGTCAGAGTGGCCTTATTTTGGTGGGAGGCTGCATTACTCCCCAAGATGCATCCTCACACCAAGTAATATGATTGTAGGTCACTTTGTATGTTAAAACTGATTTTTGACATAAAACTTAAAAGCCAGTCAACCCTGTAATATGTATCATGTGAACTTCATGATATGGACTTATGTCACATGGTCAGTCTGTTCATCATGCACCTGTTTACAAAAATATATGTCCCTATGTCAACTAGTACCAGTAAGTGAGTAACTGACGATGTGGACACCCGGGGTACTCCAATAGTCCCCCTCAACTTCGTTAAGGCGAACTAAAAATGCAAGTGAGGAAAAATTACACGTAAATAAACATGGATATTCTCACCTTAGGTATAGGTTCAATTTCCCAAGCTTCCAAAGCTTTGTTCACCAAGTTTTCTGTTTCATTACTTACAGCAACTTCATATGCCTCCAGCTGAAAAAAAATAAACATTATATTTTCTTTTTTTGTTCAAAAATTTTAAACCAATCTACAGTCAAACTTTTCATTTAAAGACATCCAAAGGCCCAGATAAAAATGTCCTTTTTGGACAGATGCCTAATATACAAAGGTTAATTTTACACAGTGTGTTGATTAGTGGGACTTTTTCACTGTGCCCTTTATAGACAGTGATTTGCTATCCCTTTAAAGCAGACTCTATTTTAATATGATGTGATTCAACAAAAGATAAAATATTTAAGCTACATAAAATACAATTTCAGATTTTCTTGTTCATCCCTGAAAAAAAGTTTGGAGAATGGGTAGAATTCAAAACCTATTTGTTTACTATTAACACAAAATTTTGCCCTGTCTTGTATCATCCTTTTTCAATTTCTCCAGCAGGTGAAGCATGATATACATTTGTAAGTGTAAAAGTTTCGTTAAAAGAGGTGCTAATCCAATCTACATCAGTAATGGCTATTCTGCCACATAACACATTTTTTTTCATTGAATTTTAGTTTAAATCTTGATCTCTAGTGTGGAACACTTGCAGTCACCCTTTAATTGTATTTATTTATTTGAAACAATGTTGGAATATTGCAAATGTTCCCTAATTTAAATACTGCTTGTAATTTTCTGCGGTGATATTGCCATACAAGTAAAATGACAACTAGACAGATATATTACAAGGTAGTATTATATTTTATATAGATCAATGGTTGCACGTTGGTATCAGGTGCCAAATTGAAGTACCAAAATTCAATGTCGACACAGAAAGACTTACTCAGCTGATAAGCCACGTTGACTCAACTTGATGATGAATGATGAATTATTGTTTAACGTCCAGTGGCAAACAGGTGCATATCAGGACAAGAACATGTTGATATGACAATGAATATGATCCCTGCTTTGTACTAGACCGACACCCTAAGTCGGATTTTTAATGTGCTAGCTCTGCAGGAAAACACATCACCTCACTCGGACAAATTATACTGACTCAGAGCCGACCAGTCTTTGCTCTTACTCCTAGATGCCGCGTGCCTGACGGAGAAGCAGCAAATACCAATTTTAATGTCTTTGGTTCGACCCGGTCGCACTCGGGCGAGCCCGCTACCACGAGACCACCGAGGCGGTCAACTCAACTTGAACAAAGAATCAATGTGGCAAAACATGTATTGGTGAAACTACGATTAATCAAAAGCTTAATCTGAAATTCGGTCCAGTTTGTTTTTTAAATGTTCTTTACATTCTATACGGAATCCCCCATTGCAAAAGTATAAATTATGCTGAACATGTACCTTTTCCTGGTCTTTTTTCTTCGTTTGTCCAGTGAAGCCCTCAATAACACCCATATGAAACAATTGTCTAACTAACGATAAGGCACACGATTTGGATGCTACTTGTTTGTTAGAACCATGTTCTCTGGCATGGATATCTGTTAAAAATCAATTTAATATTTCAGATTTCTAATAAAGATGCATACATTTATATTTCTTCAATACATGCTACGGAATTCATTTTTTCAGTAAGTAAGGACATTTTCCATTTTTTAAATTACATATGTATGATTAATGCAGAATGGTCAGGGGTGATAGTTTTTCCCAATAGGTGTTGAGATTAACAAATACTGCTAAGGAATTTTACAAAATTTAGACAAAAGTGGTTCCCAAACAACATGTGTAAAATATCACATACACGAATTCAGACCAAAATGAAAATCAAAGACTTTCCATGAAATGTGCGACTGCTAAAGAATTTGACAAAATTTAGACAAGGGTGGTTCCCTTCCAACATGTGTAAAATATCATGTGTAATAATTAAAAAGAGATGATTATGCCTATTTCTGCTACTGTAAATCAATTCACATTCGCATGATATAAATGCTATAAAAATCTCAATTCTCATAGAACGTTATATAAGGACGCACTTCAAATGAATCTTAAAGCAACCATATTTTTTTTAAAAACTTAATACAAATCTACATTTTTTTTATTTATTCACGAAAGATTAAAACATATTTGATATTACCTCCATTTAAAATGATAGGCTATATTTCGTCGATCATAACTCGATCGGTCATGTGTAACATCATATCAATCAATAAACCAATTATACATGTATCAAGTCACGTTTTGATAGATTTTAACTGTTTAAGAACGATTTTATTAAATTGTTAATTACAAATACACTTTTTATCACAAGTGTAATCTAAACCAGAATCAAACAAACTTATTTGTTTAATAATTTCTTGTGTAAACAGTTATAAGGGTTGTTTTTGCTTGAAACTACTCGACAGTGAAATTTTACCAACTAATTTCATAATTTTAAAAAGTGTTCACAAAACCAATGAACTAAGAAATGGATCGATTACATGTTTTCATTTTTTTTCAAATTAAAAAAGGACAACTCTTGTTAAACTGTTGACCACTGTTACGGTGGAATGAACGACCATGAATTTTAATGACACTTACGCTTTGGATCACAAAAATTTACATCCACAAACTTGTCAATAGATGGCAAAATGTGGAAAGTAATAGGTGTGAATGTTAATTGGTTTACTGTATATTCTGGTACATGTACTTACATTGTCTCAGTTGGTTCACATAAAACTTCATTTCAGCAATAAAACTCCTAAAATTAAAAATAAATCTTTTCTAACAGGTTTATAAACCAGTGTTCTATTCATAACAAAGTTCTCAAGCTAAAAGAAGAATTTTTCATGTTTCATTTAAAAGACAAGTTTAAAAAAAATAAGACTGTCAAGATACATGTATATATTTGAACAAACGTTTTTTATTTTTGGCTCGCATAGAAAATGTAACATACATTATATATTGTATATAGGTTCAAGAATGTGCAGCATCTGAGGGTCAGGTCTCAAGGAAAATGTTCCTATTATATAGAGGTTTATTTTACAATTTCGGTTTACGAGCAGGAAATTTTTTATAGAGCCCTGTTATCAATCATAATGGTTATTTACCTCTGTGTAAACCCCACATATATAATTTCAAGTTAAGGTCAATTCAAGTTAATTGAAAAATTATCATCCCCTCCTGCACATATTTTTTATTTTTCCTGAAAGCAATTTTCAATTAGAGGCTCTCAGGAGCCTCTATCGCATACCTGGAAATCATTTGCAGAATAAACTGTTTGACTATGCCTATCCTGACTGACAGTTTTCATATTGCTGTCAAGTTCCAATTAGCTCACTGGTTTTGCTAAATTGTTTACTGATTTCAAACGAGAAGATCTTTCAGTGAATTTTCCCATAAGATTCTATAATAAAATATGTTAGGCTCTGGCAGCAATCTTGTATTGCAGGTGGATGTCATTGAATACACTTCTGAAAGAGAACCAACTAAGGACCACTGCTGTGAAGTTTAGTTTAAATTTTTCTTGTGGTTTCAGACAAAAAGATGTTTAAGTAAATTTCCTATAGGATCCTTTGTTAAACTATGTTTGGCTCTAGTGGCCATCTTGGATGGTGGGAAGGGTAATTGGATACAAGACAAGAATATGTTTAAGTAAATTTCCCATAGGGTCATTGGATATAATTCTGAAAGAGGACCACCTAAGGACAATTGCTGACAAATTTTACTCTATTTGGCCCAGTGGTGTCAGAGGAGATCTTTATAGAAAAGTCTACTACAACGAAACGACAACAGACACTAAGTGATGGCAATAGCATACATGGCCTTTTGGGCCAGGTGAGCTAAAATAATTTTGCATATATTTGTGGTAATATCTATGATGATTTCATATACATGTAGTTCATTTCTGGTCCATAAAAAAAATAAACAATTTGCCATGATACAGACAGATAGTCGTTTATGTCATATACTTTTATTGCGAAAGAAATGAAACTTTTCCACAGATTCACTTGTACATTTGTAGGTTATATGTCGATTTAAACATTTGTAAGTTCGTCTGTTCTATTAAATAAATACAATAGCTATTGTTCTCTGTGGAGTTTTAACAGGGCTCACCACACTTGAAAATAACAGGGAGACTCAGAGTCTCCCTCAGGGTAGCAACAGGGAGACTTCAGGGCATGACAGGGAGACTGTGTTTTTCCCCCCAATTCGTCGCCTGTCGAGTAAATACCTGTTATTTTGTGTCTAATAGTGTATACTATACATTCCTTTATTGTATTTTATCCTGTATTGTTTGAGATTTTATCTACATTTACTCCATATCCTTCCATTTCAATTTTCAGTCATAATCTGAGATTTTGTCCCATGTGCATTTAATCAATATCCTTTGTCAGAGATTGTGAGTTTGTCTTATGTACATTTGATTTGTATACTTAGAGATGTTTAATACTTTTTACTATTTTTGCAGGTTTCCTCTACAGCCATGATGATATCTTGTAATAAACTGATTAATTTATATTTGAAATGAATAAAACTCAATTTCTGATTTTCATATTTTATTTATTTGATATTTGAATCCAGTAAAACAGACATAATAAATATATGACTAAACAGGGTTCTCACTAAGAATTTTTCATGATGAGTCCTGGGACTCATCATTTTTCAGAATGGTGAGTCCCAGCTGATTTTGATGATTCCCAGTCCCAGGACTCATCACCACCCTTTTAACGTACATTGCTGCATGATTTTGACCATGGTAGGCCTATTGTACTATTGTTATAGTTTAATTAAAATCATGTGCTGCCTTAAAATACTGACGAATATAATTTGAAATAAAAAAAATTTTAAAAAATGAAATTATGCAGTGGTGCTCTAAACTTGGAAGAAAATTTCTGTTACAGATATGAGCAAAATATTTGTACCTTTTGACACAACTTATTTATTATTGCCATTTTATTTTTTAATATTTATTTATCTATAATCTTTACTATTATTTTTTCTCAAACATATTCTTAAAATCCTCCCATTCACCTTGCTTGAACACCTTAATAATCAATTCATGTCCGCTAAATTTATTTTTAAATAAGGTCTACATATTGTTACCGGTCGGTAAAAAACACCGTGACCAATGAAAAATCACGAGAATTCCGATTGCCGCCATTTTCTAGCTTACTTTTTGTCGTTTCTTTCCCCCTTCCTCTTTGATCTCCAAGAAAACAAAAAAAGGGCGGCTCGAGATTTTTAATGAAAATAACGGTCTTCAGACGCAGCTGATTACGTACGTTGTACGGAGGCGCCTTACTTAAAAACACAGGGCGACTCATTTGTCGCTCTGGAGCCGATGACAGGGCGACTTTGGCGAGCATAAGGCGACTTAATCGCCCTAATCGCCCAGTTTGATGACCCCTGTTTAATATTCAATGGGACCATTAAATTTCTTCTAAGAGAAATCGATGTTGAAAATACATGTACCAATACTAAATAAGGACACACAAAACTGCATGTGATGTATTTATTCTTTATCAAATAATTTTAGTAGGCTACTAGATTGTGTAAGGGAAATGTTGACTATTTTCAACACTGAAAGTAAAATTTTTTGTTCAGCAATGAGTGATGGATTTCTCTTAGAAACCTATAAGTGAATCTGTGGAAAAGTTTCTAAATACATTTATTTTATGATATTATTTTGAATGAGTAGTATGTTCCAGCTAGCCTTAAATAGAAAACAACACATTGAACTCCTTCCTAGACATCTTTCTGCTCTCTGAATTAAGTATCATAAAATACGGAATAATACATTTTTCCAATAAAAGTAAACAGGATTGAATTGAATGAATTAGAGGTTGGGAGAAAACTAACAGATTTCTATAGAGGTCAATATGATTGCAATTTTCAGACAAGACATTAAACGAGGCTGTCCTTTATCCTAATAATATATACTTCCCTGTGTATCAATTCTAGCTGTAACTCTAAATAATATTTTTTACTGAAAATAATTCTATAGATAAACTTACCCGTGACATTGATCAGTTTCCTAGGGTCCATTTCATTCTTCTGTCTCACACTGTGACATAAATAATTCCATATTTTACAACAACGATACATCAAAGTGAACTGGTATTCCATTACCAATATGGTGACAATTTCACCACAGGGGTAATGTTGTCCTTGTTTCATGATGTTCGCTGGTCAGAATTCTGCAGATTTTGTTTTGTTTTAAAGACTTTGATTTAATTATCAAATTGATCATAAAATACCAATAGGTTTGTGTACCTCTATTGAATATTTAAGGTACTGAAAATTTTCCGGGATATTGGCTATTCTTGATTTTTAATAGTGCAGGTTTTTGTCGTTGGAATTTCATTGAAAATATTTAAAAAAGATTACATAATAAAAAAAATTTGGGGGGGGGGGGGAGGCTTTAACAAAATGATGTCTGGAAACTATATTGAGAAACAAGTGGAGAAAATGTTTTGGGGTTTAAGGTGTGTGTAACAAAAAAACAAAAACAAAAAAAAGAGGATCACTATGGAAAATGTTACTGATATGAATAGAATTCTAAAAGCCAACAAAATATACAGGAAGACCAGCAAACATCGTTTTGAGAAAATTTTTGTGGACTACAATTTACATCATTTTTTATTTAGTTTTATTTAATAAATAAAATATTTTTTGAACCAAAGGTCAATTATAATATCAAGTAAAATTATTAAAATATTAAACAACAATTTGACCTTCAGCCCAGAAAATATAGTAATATGATTACGACTGATGTATCATTGTTGAAACCAAGAAATTATATGTCAGGTGACGTGTTACTGGACCCTAGGAACTGATAAACTTCATATAATCAGCTGATCTGACATAAATAATGACAATTTCTTTGAGATGATTGTTTGGAAAAAAATTCATTTTCAAGAGACAACAAACAAACAATAAATTATGTAAATCATGACAAATTAAGAGGCAGTTTAATCAAATGAAACAGTTGAATATTTATACACATTGCAATAAAAAAAACTGTAGGAACATTGAAAATTTTACTGGCATAGTAAATTGTACAGTAAATAACTCCCTGCAAATCATTAAGTAAAATTTTTACCAAAAACAAATGTACATGTATCGTCAATGCAGTCTATCACCATACCTCAAGCCTGAAATTTCTTTCTGTGTAGTAATTAATTCCATACAAGTTTTATTTCAGTCAGACTGTAAAATTTTTAATTTTTTCTGCAATTATCTTATGAAACTATCAAATTCACAGACGAACCATTACTCAATTACTCTAGAAACATAAGACATAATGAAAAAGTCTGAGATCCAATTACTCTAGAAACATAAGACATAATGAAAAAGTCTGAGCTCTAACTACTCTAGAAACACAAGACATAATGAAAAAGTCCGAGATCCAATTAATCTAGAAACATAAGACATAATGAAAAAGTCTGAGATCCAATTAATCTAGAAACATAAGACATAATGAAAAAGTCTGAGATCCAATTACTATAGAAACATAAGACATAATGAAAAAAGTCTGAGATCCAATTATTCTAGAAACATAAGACATAATGAAAAAGTCTGAGATCCAATTACTCTAGAAACATAAGACATAATGAAAAAGTCTGAGATCCAATTACTCTAGAAACATTAGACATAATGAAAAAGTCTGAGATCTAATTACTCTAGAAACATAGGACATAATGAAAAAGTCTGAGATCTAATTACTCTAGAAACATAAGACATAATGAAAAAGTCTGAGATCTAATTACTCTAGAAACATAAGACATAATGAAAAAGTCTGAGATCCAATTAATCTAGAAACATAAGACATAATGAAAAAGTCTGAGATCCAATTACTCTAGAAACATAAGACATAATGAAAAAGTCTGAGATCCAATTACTCTAGAAACATTAGACATAATGAAAAAGTCTGAGATCTAATTACTATAGAAACATAAGACATAATGAAAAAATCTGAGATCCAATTACTACAGAAACATAAGACATAATGAAAAAGTCTGAGATCCAATTACTCTAGAAACATAAGATATAATGAAAAAGTCTGAGATCCAATTACTATAGAAACAAAAGAGATAATGAAAAAGTCTGAGATCCAATTACTCTAGAACCAAAGACTTAATGAAAAAGTCTGAGATCCAATTACTCTAGAAACATAAGATATAATGAAAAAGTCTGAGATCCAATTACTCTAGAAACATAAGATATAATGAAAAAGTCTGAGATCCAATTACTCTAGAAACATAAGACATAATGAAAAAGTCTGAGATCCAATTACTCTAAAAAAAATAAGACATAATGAAAACGTCTGAGATCCAATTACTCTAGAAACATAAGACATAATGAAAACGTCTGAGATCCAATTATTCTAGAAACATAAGATATAATGAAAAAGTCTGAGATCCAATTACTCTAGAAACATAAGATATAATGAAAAAGTCTGAGATCCAATTACTATAGAAACAAAAGAGATAATGAAAAAGTCTGAGATCCAATTACTCTAGAACCAAAGACTTAATGAAAAAGTCTGAGATCCAATTACTCTAGAAACATAAGATATAATGAAAAAGTCTGAGATCCAATTACTCTAGAAACATAAGATATAATGAAAAAGTCTGAGATCCAATTACTCTAGAAACATAAGACATAATGAAAAAGTCTGAGATCCAATTACTCTAAAAAAAATAAGACATAATGAAAACGTCTGAGATCCAATTACTCTAGAAACATAAGACATAATGAAAACGTCTGAGATCCAATTACTCTAGAAACATAGGAAATAATGAAAAAGTCTGAGATCCAATTACTCTAGAAACATAAGATATAATGAAAAAAGTCTGAGATCCAATTACTCTAAAAAAAAAGACATAATGAAAACGTCTGAGATCCAATTACTCTAGAAACATAAGATATAATGAAAAAGTCCAAGATCTAATTACTCTAGAAACATAAGACATAATGAAAAAGTCTGAGATCCAATTACTCTAGAAACATAAGACATAATGAAAAAGTCTGAGATCCAATTACTCTAGAAACATAACACATAATGAAAACGTCTGAGATCCAATTACTCTAGAAACATAACACATAATGAAAAAGTCTGAGATCCAATTACTCTAGAACCAAAGACATAATGAAAAAGTCTGAGATCCAATTACTCTAGAAACATAAGACATAATGAAAAAGTCTGAGATCTAATTACTTTCTGTACAGTTCAAATAGCTATCATATTATCAACGAATCAACATGATTCAGTCATTTTTTAATTAGCTACCAGTTAAACTGCAACAAGAAGCTGTCTGAGTGACAACAAACTGGATTTTTCCTCATCCCTGTTTGGAGCCGACCACCCACCAGACATCATCCCTGTTCGGAGCCGACCACCCACCAGACATCATCCCTGTTCGGAGCCGACCACCCACCAGACATCATCCCTGTTCGGAGCCGACCACCCACCAGACATCATCCCTGTTCGGAGCCGACCACCCGCCAGACAACATCAAAACTAACAACCAGATTTTATCTGCTAGAAAATCCAGTAAATAATATAAATTTGGTATCAGCCTCTGGCAATTGTATTTTACTATTTATATCAGGGATGATTTTGACAACCAAAGAAAAAGGTGGAAATGATACATTGGGAGCCATTTTACTACATATTTAATAAAAGAACTGTAAAGGACAAACCAGACTTTCAAAACATTGGAATAAAAGGATTACTGTTATATGTAAATACATGTACATAAGAGTCTTATAATCTTTTCTGCCCTTATTCTTACAAACAATGTAAATGTATTAACCAAAATTTCCTGAGAATCTCAGACGAAATCTTTCTATAAATAAACTTTCTATAATTTGAAACCTATAAAATAAAACAACAAGTAACAAAAGAAGTTCAAGCAAAAATACCAGTACCGATTCAGAACAAAATAAACAGAATGTAAAGGAATTTTATACTTTACAATCCACTGGTTACCTGTTGTGATCTGGTCCCACCATTTGGTATTTATAATCTGCCTGGATTTTGTTCTGTTGTAACCATTGATGAAGACGACTTTTGGAATTCTCTAATGTCCAGTTACCATGGATATCTGCATTGAAATCGACATCTTCAGACTGAAAATAAATGAACAACATTAGTGAATAAAGAGCTTTGCTCACCACAGAAGGATACGACTACAACATGCTTTGCTGGCACCTTTCTCCCCATGTATCTCAAGAACAGAAAAGATAGTAAAAAACCAATGATATTCTAATGAAATCACTCATCAAGATGAATTAAAACAAAAAATCGCCATTGAAATCAGATGAAAAATAAAAAAATTTACATATCAAGGCACATTGCTTTTTTTCCCCTTTAAACTCCTTATATCTCAAAAACTGTAAAAGATAAAAGAAATATGTAAACATGGTAAACACTCATCAAGATGAATTAACAGAAAAAATACCTGCTAAAAAGGATTAAAAATGCAAATTTTCAGTGGCCTGCAAAATGACAAATTTTGGCTCCTTAAAACCTTGCACTGAGAAAATTAACAAATACTGCCTTTAGTAACTTTTATTGTATTTAATTCTTATTTCATGACAAACATTTTTTTAAAAATCATCAAAATCAGATAAGAAATAAAAATGTCCCAAAAATTAAGGCGTGCCATTTTTCGGCCCCTTGTATTTCTAAAACGGTAAGAGATACTGAACACTGATCTTACAGAGGTTTCATACATTCAATACATGAAAAGTAAATGAGCAGTTAACTAAATGTCTAAGGACGCCAACAGGCTCATACCATAATATTTGTGGTAGTATAAAAATGGCTGCACATAATTGCTTATTATCTTAACTGTTAGAATCTGTTTTTCTGGTAACCTAACAAACCCTATTGGTGAGTCGATACATAGTTTTTGGTACAAAAAAATGTCCAGACTCTACATAATTAACATGTCATGGTGTATTTATTCCTATTTATGTTTCCAATGAAATTAATGAAATACAAATGAAAAACTGTTATCAAGCTGAATCTTAAATTTTAAGTACCTCTTCAAGATTTCTTTTTTCAGCCATTCTTTCCATATAACTGAGTGGAGGACCTCTCTGATAGGGTGGGAGTTCTCTTGACATAGGCTCTTCTTTAATTTGCTCACCAAAGTTTTGACTCCCTTTAAAATAATATAATAAATCTGTAACTAGAGGCTCTCAAGAGCCTATATCGCTCACCTGGATTCAACTTGTCCACCTTGAGCAGGACTAAGATTTAAGTGTAGAAGTCAATTTGGCTAGTTTTCCCATATGGTCCTATGTTAAACTCAGTTTGGCTGTGGTAGCAATCTTGACTGAATGTCAGAGTCATCGGACATAATTGTAAAAGAGGACAATCTAAGGACCATTGCTGCCAAGTCAGGTTCAAATTGTTTTCAGACAAGAAGATTTTTCAATGAATTTTCCAATACAGTTCTGTGTTCAACTAAGTTCGGTTGAGGCGGCCATCTTGGTTGATAGTCCAAGTTATCGGACATAATTCTGAAAGATGACCTCTAAGGACCATTGCCACCAAGTCTAGTCCTAATTGGCTCAGTGGCTATGTAAAGCTAAGTTCGACCGGGGTCCTTGTCATCGTATACAATTCTGAAAGAGGACCATAGCTGACAAGTCTAGTTCTAATTGACTCAGTGGTTTCAGACAAGAAGATTTTTCAATGAATTTTCCATTAAGGCCCTATGTTAAACTAAGTTCCGCTGTTGCAGGGCATCTTGGTCGAAAGTCCGTGTCATCAGACACATTTCTGAAAGAGAACCTAGCTAGTAACTAAAGCTACTTTTAATTGACTCAGTGGTTTCAGACAAGAAGATTTTTTAAATGAATTTTCCACTAGGGTCCTATGTTCGGCTGTGGCGGCAACCTTGGATAACAGTCTGGGTCATCGGATATAGGTCTGAGAGAACATCCTAAGGACCATTACTGCTATGTATGGTTCCAATTGGCCATGTAGTTTCATAGAAGATTTGTCTATTTTAGTAACAGCAGCCATGTCGGTTGGAAGTAGGGGATGCCAGACATAAATTTGGAAGAGGGACACCCAAGGACCATTTCTACCAAAGTTTGGTCCCAATTGGAACAGTGGTTTCAGAGGAAAAGATTTTTAAAGGAACCAGAGGCATCATGGAGCCTAAATCACCCACCTGGATTTTAGGTGACCACAACTGACAAAGCGCTTCTATATAAGATCTGTAAGGAATTGTTCTGCAGTGCCCAGCACTTCTAGAAAAGATATGTAAAGAATTCTTCCAGTGTCCAATGTTAAACTAAGTCCAGCTTTGGGAGCTAGCTTGGATTCCGATCAGCATGAAAACAATTTTTGTAGCATACATTTATACAAGGATCTTCATGCAACAAAAACATCTTGAATTCCAATCAGCAAAAATGTAGAGGTTCATCCAAGCATCATTCATGCAACAAATCAATTCAATTGGCTCAGTAGTTTCTGACAAGAAGATCTTTGAAGAAAGTACAATCAGAATGAATTATCTGCCCCTGGTAGCCATGTTGAATATCCTATCAGCACAACCATCCAATTAACATTCCTGCCAAATCTGGTTCAGTCCTGGACTGTTGGTTTCAGAGAAGAAGATGAAATGTGAAATGTGTACGGACGACGGGCGCATATTGACAAAAGCTCACATGGCCTTTTAGGCCAGGTGAGCTAAAAATTTACACTTGACGACAGACGCTAAGTGATGGAAATACATGTACATCAAATGGCCTTTTAGGCCAGGTGACCTATTAAGGGTTATCTACTAAAATGAAGTACAAATTAACAAGAATGCTTACAAAGAGATAACTTCAAATTCAATCTTACGATAAAATTAAATTCACCCTATGCATAAAGTTGTTTGTCACAGTATATGGTAACAGCCTAAAATACTCGCACTTATTCTATATGTTAGAACTAAAAACATTTGCATTTGTGTAATTATACCTAATCCAAGTGACTGATGTGGGGCCAGACCTCCTGGAAGTCCCCCAAATCCTGGATCACTGCTATTACTTGGCCCTGTCTCCATTTCTGACTGCAGCTGAAATAAAGTAATCTTTTATTGCAAATTGTTAATTACCAGCATATATGTATATGAATATACAGACATTTACAATCAAGAATAATTTCTATGCCTTTGTATAAAATACAAACTTCATATATAATTTGACTTCCTACATTTCTAATACATTTTTGTACAGTAAATTCTGTATAAGCTTATTGATTTATTATTGATCCAGTGGCAATTATAACATGCATATCATACATTTATGTTATGAATATGACCCTTTCGTACTAGGCAAACCCCTGAGCCAAATTTTTAACGTGCTAGCTCACGAATAACAATCTGCAAGAAGACGCGTCACCCCAACCTCACACAATATTCTACATTCTTAGCAAAGAAGCAGTAAAAACTGATTAAAATTCTATGTTTTTGACCTAGCCAGAGATCAAAACTGCAACTTCACACACTCAACCTTAGAATGCTAAGAGTTAACCCTCAGTAAATCAAAACCATGTCTGAATTTTTGTGTCATAACATGAATTGAATATCTTTGCTCATGTTGCTTGGTGAAACTGTTCAAACCAAAAATCTAAACAAATTCTTCAATCACAGTGTGGTATAGTTCGTTGTACTGTCATAAAATATTAAAACTTTAATCATATCAGTTTACAAAAAGCATATTTACCCCAGTTGCTGGGACTTCGGACTGCTGGACAAGTCCCTGTCGGACTAAAAACTGCACAAAATCTTTAGCACAATTTGCCTGTGCATCTTTTTTGTTTGTAGAATTTCCAACACCAATGTAATCAAAACCTTCAACACGTACCTACAAATTAAAAATTTGAAGCGTCCCATTTTGACAGTAAACTTTTCAAATAATGATTTTTGTCAATCTGCAGTATTTTTAAAATAATTTTTAAAAATCAGCCATGCCAATATGTACTTGATGCAGTGTTGTCCCCAGAACTTTTTTATAGCATTGTGGTAGAATATTCACACAGATTTATATCATATGATTCTTTTATTGTAAGAAAGGCAGTCATAAGAATTTGAAAAGATCATCGTTTTTAAATAATATAAATGTGTCAACTGTTTCGAATGCACAAAATTAATCCATTATAACAAAAAAAAATTTGATTTATTTCATATTATTAATGCCTCTATCTGCATGTATATAAAAATTCTGTACCTCACACTTGAACCTAGGTTTGTGTTTTGATCCTGTTTGACCAAACTCATAACATGGAGTTGACTTTCTTTTACCACACCAAGCATATAGAAACTGTTTCACATCACCCATCTAAAAATTGAATAATTGTGTAAATTTTGCATATTTTACATTATATGGCTATATATTCCAACATAAAAAGAATAATAAAAACATGTCTTTTTTTTTTTTGTCTTCTGTAGTTCTGAGCACAAAAAAATGTCTATATAATGAACTGTAAACTTGGCTATTGCAGAAAAACAATTTTTTTATTAAATGGAAGTCTGTGCATAAACATTGCGGGTTACTACTGAGCTAATAAATTGCTTCGCTGAGCGCAGCTGGATACGACCGCAGAGGTCCAACCCTGAACAGTTGGGGCAAAAATGGACACAATATTCACGCTTGATACAGGTCTGAATTTGGATTGTAATTAAATATTTGACACATAATAGGTTTCTGACACAGAATAACTGTAGTCAAAGAACTTAGAATTGGACATATGATTTGAATTTATATTCAATTTTTTGCTTTTTGTGCAATACAATATGCTGTTGCGAATTGACCCCTCCCCCTCAAAAATAAAATAAAATTTAACCCCTTTTTTTTGCTTTTTTGCAATACACTATGCTGTTGTTTATTAACCCCCCCCAAAAAATATCATTGTACCCCCCTCCCCACCGTTTGTTTTGCAAAATAAAAATTTGAAGACATTTTCTTTTTAATTTCTGAAATCTGAAATGAGAAAAAATTGCCCCCCCCCACGATTTCTTATTTACCCCCCCCCCCCCCCCCCCCTTTCCCTTTTTCCAAAAAAAATTCTTTCCCTCAAGATATGGTCATAATCCCTATTCAAATTTCTCATGGAGTTTGCAAACATAATTACCCATTTAAATATATCATAAAAGTCTTAAAATAGAAAATGACATATGGAAAAAATTAATATTAATTAATAGTAACTTCTAAAAATAAACTGACAGCTATAAATCACCCCAAGACAATCTACATTTCTTTATACATAATTTACAAGCAGTGTGAGGGAGGTAATTGAATCATACACAACATTTTACTTTAAATGTGTTTGGATTACCTCCCTTACACCAAGATAATAACCAAACAAGAAAATTGCTTATTGGGCCCTTTTTTGGAACCTAAAATTTTCTTAAACTGTTGGGACCAAAACTCCCAAAATCAATCCCAACCTTCCTTTTGTGGTCATAAACCTTGTGTTTAAATTTCATAGATCAGGGCTCACCAAACTAGGCGATTAGGGCGATTAATTGGCCTAATGTTCGCCAATGTCGCCCTGTCATCGGCTCCAGAGCGACAAATGAGTCGCCCTGTGATTTTAAGTAAGGCGCCTCCGAACAACGTACGTAATCAGCTGCGTCTGAAGATCGTTATTTTCATTAAAAATCTTGAGCCGCCATTTTTTGTTTTCTTGGAGGAAGGGGAAAGAAACGACAAAAAGTAAGCTAGAAAATAGCGGCAATCGGAATTCTCGTGATTTTTCATTGGTCACGGTGTTTTTTACCGACCGGTAACAATATGTAGACCTTATTTAAAAATAAATTTAGCGGATTGCACAAATGGAAATTTTGTCAATACATGTATTAATTATTAAGGTGTTCAAGCAAGGTGAATCGGAGGATTTTAAGAGTATGTTTGAGAAAAAATAATAGTAAAGCGTATAGATAAATAAATATTAAAAAATAAAATGGCAGTAATAAATAAGTTGTGTCAAAAGGTACAAATATTTTTGCTCATATCTGTAACCGAAATTTTCTTCCAAGTTCGGAGCACTACTGCATAATTTCATTTTTTTTTTTTTATTTCAAATTATATTCGTCAGTATTTTAAGGAAGCACATGATTTTAATTAAACTTTAACAATAGTACAATAGGCCTACCATGGTCAAAATCATGCAGCAATGTACGTTAAAAAAGTGGTGATGAGTCCTGGGACTGGGACTCATCAAAATCAGCTGGGACTCACCATTCTGAAAAATGACTCATCGTGAAAAATTCATCAAAGGATATTGAGTAAATGCACGAGACAAAACCTCAGATTATGACTAAAATGGAAGGATATGGAGTAAATGTAGATAAAATCTCAAACAATACAGGATAAAACACAATAAAGGAATGTATAGTATACACTATAAGACACAAAATAACAGGTATTTACTCGACAGGCGACAAATTGGGGGAAAAAACACAGTCTCTCCGGTAGACTTGGAAGTCTCCCTGTTGCTACCCTGAGGGAGACTCTGAGTCTCCCTGTTATTTTCAAGTGTGGTGAGCCCTGATAGATTTCTATTAACTTATACTAAAGTTATAGTGCGAAAACCAAATGTCTTCGGACGACGACGCCAACGTCATACCAATATACGACCGCAAAAATTTTGCGGTCGTATAAAAAAATCAGGTCGCTCAGGTCAGTAAATGCACACTTTTTTATTTGCCCTTGCTACATTCATGCCTAACTATTGTCAATATAAGGGTTTTCGATAAGTTTTTTCCATGGTGAGTCCTAGCTGATTTTGTTGAGTTCCAGTACTCCACATCAATTTTTCAAATGTCTATTCACACATGATTTTTGACAATACCCTGGTATTGACTAGATTAAAATCAATAAAATTGTATTAATGCTCCAAACTTGGAGGAAAATTACAGATATGACAAAAAAAATACCTTTGCACATTGCCGTGTAATACAACTTATTATTATTTTCCTCACACGAAATATTGGGGGACCATACATGTATCTTTTACTCCATTTCTTAATACTGTTGTTGTCTTATTTTTTATTATTTATAATCTTAATATTTTTTTTTTAGACAATTCTCTTAACACTATTTTCATCCCATTGAAATTTACTATCGTTGTCACATTTGACAAAAAGATCACTGAAATGTGAAAGCCTGTTAAATCTACATTGTATATTTAAACTTGAAAGATATTGTTGCCAGTCAGTATAAATTTGTGCGCCAATGAACACAATGAGAATTTTTATTGCTGCCATTTTTTACAATGTACCTTACTATTTTGGCTTTTCCTATCCATTTCCTCTGACAATAATAATCATTGCAACCAGAAAGTTTTTCATGAAAATTATGGTCTCTAGAGGCAGCTGGAGAAATCAAAATGCACAGGTTTGAAAGACGAAATATCCAGTTTGATTTTTCGCGTGTCCAGGAGACATGAATGCATCTAAGCAAAAACCCTGAACATGATATCCAGGGTTCTCACTAAGAATTTTTCATGACGAGTCCTGGGACTCATTTTTCAGAATGGTGAGTCCAAGCTGTCCTAGGACTTTTGACACAACTTATTTATTATTATCATTATTTCATTTTTTTAATATTTATTCATCTATAATCTTTATTATTATTTTTTCTCAAACATACCCTTATTTTCATCCCATTGACCTTGTTTTAACAAGTCCATTTGTGCATAGATAAGTCAAAGTCTGCTTAATCTATTTTTAAATGAGGTCTACATATTTTTACCGGTCGGTAAAAAACACTGTGGCCAATGAAAAATCATGAGAATTCTGATTGTTGACATTTTCTAGCTTACTTTTTTGTTATTTCCTTTCTTAACCCCATTGATCTCCATGAAAACAAAAATGGCGGGAAGAAATTTTTTATGAAAATTACGGTCTTCGGACACAGCTGATTAAATCTACACGTGTCACAGGGACGTACAAGTTTAAAGGATGACACATCCGGTCCAATTTTCACGCGTCCAGGACGCATGTACGGATCTTAGCAAGAACCCTGATATCAACATCCAAGTAAACAGTATCAATCTGGATTTTGGTATATATTCTGTGGGGACTTAAAAACATTTTTGATGAACAGTTTCTTTTTTATGAAATACTGCCTTGCAGTTTAAGATTACAATATTAATCATTTTGCTTTAAGTTATTAATGCTCAGGGCTTTCAAAAGTTTTGAAAGCAGTCGTACCAAATTGTGAATGCAGACAGCCATCAGCCTGATAACATAGCACTTCATATCGTCCAATTCATCGGGCATTGTCTTCCTTTAAGATGTTATTCAGTTCAAATCATAGCTTCATTAAAAGGAAGACGACATGCGATGTTTATTTTCACACAACACAGAAAAAACGACTGATATTTTACCGTCATGGTCCGCATTTGTAATTTTGGTTTAACCCTTTCACCAATGGAGTCCCCACAGGAAGTAACCCTTGCACGATGGCTACCCTGAAAAGATGGCAGATTTCAGTAGCTCTTTCTTTGTTAATGATTTAGAGCATAAACTTGGGGTCATTCATTCTTTATTTGAATAAACATTTTAATAAAATATGTTCTCTTCATGATCTTTTTAGTTTTTGAATGAAAATGCGAAGATTCGGTAGCAAACAGGGGTTTCTGCAGCTGGATATGTTCAAATTCTTCAAATTTCATTAAAATCGCTCTAAATTGGCAATTTTGCCATTAAAAATTATTTCTAGAAATAAAATTCCAATCATTTACGTCCATTCCAATCAATTTTGTTTTGATAAGAAATAGATACTTTCCAGGCATCCAATCTTGCCAAAAATTTTCTAAAATTAATTTTCCTAACTTCAAAATCCCATAAAATCCTCAAATTTTGGTCTTGTTTCGAACAGTTTTTTGTAAAAGATCCGCTATTGTTTTATCTTTATCTGGGTTTCAAATATAAGAACGATAACTCTTGACGTTCACTCCAAGAGCGGGAAATATAAAACCTATGTTACAATCCAGGTAAAGACTCTTCGTCAGCGAAAGGGTTAAGATAGTCGTTTTTAGCTGTGTAATGCGAAGTCAACGGGAGTAATAACACAGACCAAAATATATAACAAATGCACCCGCCGAATATAAAATAAACATGCAGTAATTCTACTCTGGTGTTTAAAAGTATTCCCGGACCCTTTGCCGGACATTTTTCCATGTAAAAAATGTCCGGAAATGGGTCCGGGAATTCTTTGTGCATTATACTGACCTCAAAAAGTTCTACACTTCCTGTTTACACATCATGGATTCCGTGACAGGGCTCTAAAGGGAAAAACTCACAAAAACTGCTACAAAAGCCGGGGTAAGTACATAAAAACATGATATTTATTAAGTGTAAACACCAAAGAGTAGAATTCAATACTTTAATCCATGCTGACAAGCGTTTAAATATAGATTTGGGACAATCCTTGAAAAATGCGTTGCATTCCTGTCGCTTCTCTACGAGAAGCTCTATTGATAGTCGACTTTATTTACATAATTTTATTGATAGAACTTCCGATTCCTGTGGTTTTTGAATGCCAGCGTTATTAAAATTAGAGCTCCGCTATAAAATAAATACAGTAAGTGGCAATAATGAAATGGCCAGAAAAGGGAGGAGTTAAAAGTTCCCAATTATTTATATATCAGTCTTATCAATTATTTTGCAGCTGCTTTTACACTGTCAAGTTGACAGTCGACTTTCTGTTCCAACTGCTGCTAACAGTCGGACCGCCAAGTCAATAATGGCGTCGTTTTTATTTACAGAGTCACGTGACTTTTCATTTGAAAATGGGTCATTTTTAGTAACGTCAATCACCTGCCGGTTTTTTTGGCCATACATGACGTATGGTTTCATTTGGGTCTAGGGGATGGTATTAAACGGTTTCTGAGAATATTTTCTTTTCATATTACTTAAAAATAGATATCTTTAGCGTGCTTTTCGTACAAAATTTTACAATCAAAGTTGGCAATGATGCCGACGATTTCGTCACCTTTGGTCAGAAAAAGGACAATTTCTTCATAGTCAGTTCTCGGGACGGGGATTTTTAAATCGGAAAAGGTGTGCTGTTACTTTTCTGACGAACAGTTCAAATATTTCTCCGCAAAACCGAGTGAAACGCAATTCGAGCGAGCTTTTTCTGTGAAAATTACGTGATAAAGGGGGATAATCAGCGTTGACGTTGTCAATAAAATGTAAACAAAGAAGGTATGGCGGTAGCGATCGATAAAAAAAGGAAATATAAATAAGTTTCACACTTGGTTGTCAAATGATATAATAAATATGTGTCAATAAACATTAAACAAACCATATTTAAGAATAAATAATGTACCAGGAGAAAAGGGGGGGGGGGGGTGATCAGGCAGGTGCTTCCATTTACTTCTATCATTTTCTTGTGGAGGGATTCAGGATCTTTCTGTTGAATGGTAGAATGTGCACAAATGAATTTAAAATTATTTTCCATATAAATTAACAACTGAAAGCCTGGGGAGTAGCTGAAGTACTGCTATAGGTCTATTTGAGTAATGACAAATGTTGGTTTTTTTCAAAAACAGTACTGAAGAATTTTTTCTCACTTTAATTTTGAAAAAAAATTACTTGCTCCAGTTTTTATTTAAATGGTTTGTGCATTTTGCAATGTGGAAGCTATTAAATAATGGATTTTTGTCTTTATCAGGACCTAAATTGTGAGTTTTTGGTTAAAAAGTAACAAATTAACAAAAAAAAAGCATTGGAAAAAAAAAATAAAATTTTATTAAAATTAAAATTACCTTTATCCATTACTCAATTGTCAAAAACTGTAAGGATCTGACATGGACAGATTTATTTTTGCCAGCAAATCACATGAATCATGCATATTCTTTTCAACAAAAGGAAATTTTACATTTGTACATTAAGTTATGCCATCTCAATCTTGATTTTCATGAATTAATATTTATTGTATTGATTAAGAATAATTATTATTGCTTTTTTGTGTATTTGACCTATTTCACCTCCTGTAGTGCCAAAATTGGTAAAACAAAAATATACATGTGATTTTATAGACCAACTTCTCATGCTTATTATAGAAATTTGCTGACTTTCCATGTAAAAAAGTAAAAATCTGGACATGAACATGAATTAAAAATCGTGAAATAATAAAATAAAATCATTTATATAAGAAAAACTGTAATATGGAAGATACTGGATTTTGAAATTAAAGGCAAAGCACAAAAATTAGAAATTTTAAACAGAATTTAAGTTAATAGGTCTATTAACATGATTAATGCTCTATACATGTACATAGCATGGTGAAATTCATGTGAATGTAATGAATATTCTTTGAATAAGAGAACACAACCAAAATATAATAAAACTATTACTTGATTGAATCATAGACTATTCTAACTAAATAGTCCAGATGACACCAGAGGGTAGAAAAATTTAAATCATGAAGGAAAAGAAATTGGATAACCTTACTTACAAGTGGTTATAAAATTTGAAGTTGTAGATATTACAAGATTACTCTTCTGACAAAAAATTAAGAAATTATACACATAGAGACATGAAAATCATACAATATTTTCCATCCAAAGTAAAACAAATACACATAAAATATATATTTTGATATACAATTTATTTACTAATAGTTTTCCTGTACATTGCCAATGATAATAAATAAAACTGGTGGCTCATAGGTTGAGTATTTATGCCTAATTTCACAATATTGTAAAGACTAAAAGTGTTCTAATACTACTTATTCAAATATTGTCAGTGAATCTGTTTTTTCTTTAATTTTTAATCTTATTTTTTTTTTAAAATCATCTCACCATGGATTTTTTTTCTGTCCATTATATAACCTATTAGATGAACCTGTGTAAAATTTAAAAAAACGTGTATAATCAACCAAAAAATGGGAAGGGGACTTTCCAGGTGACTGATCTTTGAAAATAGACACTCCTCTACAATTTTATGCAGAAAATTGAATATCCAACGTAAAAAAATACTTCAAACGTGTCATTTTGTGAAAACAAGAAAAAACACACTTCATTTCTTTGCATAATTCGATACCCCTGGATATTGCGTAAGAACTATGTAACGGAGTCTCGGGACAGCCTTTTTAACTTGCAAATGAAAGACCCGATACTATATCAATTTGCAAAACAAAACATTATAGGCTCCTCCCAGTGAAACGGTAAACGAGCGAGATCTGTTCATTGGCTAAAAAGTGGCAACGTGTGTCGCCGGCCATTTTGAGGTGCACAAAAATACTCACTTTTGATATCTCATACGTTCATAATTTTCAGTGTCAGGTGAATCCAATAGGCCAGGGTGTTAACGAAATAATTTTTACACATATTTCCATCCATGTTATTTGAAAGTCAAAAACTAGCACAACGACATTTACACATTTCACACACGTCATGTCAATCAAAAATTCGAGGCGGGACTAAAAGCGCCATCTAGTGTAAAAAATTCTGAAATTATCTCCACCTGTTTCTCTGTAAATAGAATGCACTAGCGTAACGGTCAAAATGGCACTTGGCGGTCCGACTGTAACGCCACCTATTTTTGTAATTCCGGTTTGTCTAAAAACCTACCACCACACCTGACAATGGACCCAAAGGTATACCTTTTTCGCAAACGATCGATTTTCACGTCGGAAGATTCGGTTCAACAAGCACTTTTATAATGTAATTATGTAACATGAAAAAAGCCAGAAGATCTCTTTATAGTCTTATGGGAAGAATGGTTTGGATCCAGAGACTGCTATAAAATAACAATCCAAAGATACTATAGTAAATTTTTACTATGCTGTATACGACGCTTTTCAAGGAGTTACCTCTCATCAGCAGCATTAAAAACGAAACATTTGGAAGACCAAAAACCAAACTTATTTTAAACAAGAAGTACTCATAACCAAAAATACCGAAATAGGAAATATAAGTGACAATTTTATATACTTATGTCA
Source organism: Mytilisepta virgata (assembly GCA_028015205.1). Classification (NCBI taxonomy): domain Eukaryota; kingdom Metazoa; phylum Mollusca; class Bivalvia; order Mytilida; family Mytilidae; genus Mytilisepta; species Mytilisepta virgata. The sequence continues at coordinate 2,107,423 of JAPWFG010000023.1, forward strand.
TCCCTATTTTGACATCGATCACGGCTATGGCCTTGAAATTTTACTCCCAACTGGTCGTATTTTGGACTCTATTCACCAATTCCATAATAAAATGATAAAGCAAATAGTATCATTAGCCAAGAATACAGCTGATTCAGTCGTTTATAAGACCCATATATACAAAGCGGATCTATACCTATAGAGGCTGAATTACATCTAAAAACTTTATCTTTATTTGGGAATATTACAAGAGCGGATGAATCTACAATTGAATGGAGACTGGCAGAAAGACAACTACAATTGAATGGAGACTGGCAGAAAGACAACTCAATTGAATGGTGACTGGCAGAAAGACATTTACAAAAGAATGGAGACTGGCAGAAAGACAACTACTATTGAATGGAGACTGGCAGAAAGACGACTACAATTAAAAACCAACGAAAGTAATAGCTGGTTCATTGAAATCAAGAAAATATGTCTGAAATATGATTTGATTGACTGCCAGGATTTTTAAACAATCCTCTAGGAAAATCGCAATGGAAAAACCTAAATACAAAAAAGTACATGCATACTGGCTTGACAGAATAACTAAAGACTCTGAGGGATACCGTCCAGTCTAAAATATATAACAGGAGAATAAAAGATAATGAGAATACACCCAATCCTTATATAATTACAACAAATACATCAAACTGTAGAGACAACATCAAGTTACCAATCAGGACCAGAATTGCAACCGGTGACTACATCTTACAGACAAATAGAGCTCAATTTAATAGATTCGAGGTACCTGCCACATGTAAAACCTGCTGCAAAGCCATGAAGACGAAACAATTACACATTTTCTGTTCTCATGTACTGCACTAGAACCTGAAAGAGTTTCTCTTCTGAAATCTTTATGTGAACAGTATATCAAAGTACTGGAACTACTTAACATTAATATAGATGTAGACTTTATCCATGTAATTATCAACCCATACCACTTGATGAAATACTGTGATATCTCTTTAACTAGCGAACGAGATACTTTTATTAACACCCATATAGACCCTGCTTGTAGAACTTTAATATATAAGCTCCATGTACATAAATACAAACTTAAATTTAGGTCAGAAAAGATCTAAGTTAAATTCTGTGTTAGGTAATGGTTGTGTGTGGACTGCTAAATTCTCACTATTTTGAGACTTGTTTTAGATTTTATAAATATAAACGTGTGTGAAATTGCTGAAGGGATATACTGGCAATTATATAGTGTACATCATTTTATATCATTCTATTGGTGATTGGATACTTTTAACTTATTCCCGTCTCGCATGCCAGACGGTATAAGTAATCAAAAGCTAAACAGAGGGAACCAGTCGTTAAAAAGGACCAGAATAAGTCTCCTGATTGGCCGTCCCAACATCATGAGATGGACGATGATCAAGGGCCTCTGATTGGTCAGTCAACTGGAATAGCTGATCTGTGGATGCAACTCCGCACATGATTACGGGATAGCATCACCTAAACTAGGGAAAATCGTCGAGGGCTGTACAGCATACAATATTTGTTCAGTTTACCGTAGTAAAGATGTAAACTTATCGCTGGGTGTCTAATAAAACACAGAACTTCATTTGGCGCTTTTAGTTTGTTGCTTTAAAAAGCGTGTTTCACACTGCCGTACCTGTACATCTGCATTCTATTAATAGATAAATAGCAGTCTATTTATAGACACATTGGCTGAATACATATCGAGATACATTTTTAAGAGCATTAATTTGGAATAAGAATAACTATAGATCTGATTGGCTAACCCAACGAGGGGAAGATCACTGATTTGTCTTTCATATGAAAGAGCGGAAAACTTGATTTAACTCCGTACATGTACACTAGTCTTTGTACTTTTTATTAATAGCCTTATTGTATTTACATGTATGATTGTTAAATTTTACCACAGTCATACATTTCACAACATAAATATTGTCATAGATGTCGTCAAATGTCACCCATTACGTTTCTGAAGTTAACTTTAAAGATAAAGGCTATTACATATATCTGTCATGATGGCAATTAAAAAAAAATCAAGTATAAAAAATTAAAATCTTTGAATATCCTTTAGTAAAACAAGGCAGCCCAAAAAAACCATCAAAACACAAACTTATAAAAACTATGTAGTAATATATCTATTGAAAGGTAGTAATAATACATATAATATGGGAAAGTTTAATGTGATGACATTACGAACTTTTAATAATACATAAAAATAATACTCTTTATTAATAAAAAGTTAAGAGACTGCTAGCTTTTTAGAAATGCTATTACTTGTAATATTCTACTGGTGAATGTGTAGCAGTCCTTTCCGGGCATGAATAACGACTTCACTACTAGTAGGGTTCTATATTTATTTCTCGACGTCAGGAGATATATAACAATGGATAACAAGAAGAAAAAAAAAATACCCTGTAAAAATAATACAGTTATAAGAATTCTATTCTATTTCATTATTTCACAATACATGTCTATCTCAAACAAATATTTATAACTATAATGTGAAATACGTTTCAATATACTATTCATGATAATAAAACTACATTTCTTATATTCCTGACTTTGTATGTTTTCACCGATATGTAAATCAAAGAACATTAATTATTAAAAATCAATATACTTGCAACCCGTAAAATTACATTACAAGTTCCGCCGGAAAAATACAGTATAATCTTATCGGCATAAATCTTTCAATATAGAACTCAAGAAAAATACGTCAACAATAAAAGCGTAAAGCTACATGCAATGTTATGCGGTAAGCAAAATCGTAGCAAGTAAGCAAAAATATTAATAATACAAACAAAACACACAAGCTTACCTCGCATGAGGTGCAAAGGCCTCCTGGTAAGGTTATAAAGTCAATCTACATAAACTGTGGCTTTACATCACTGGCAAAAATACATGTACCTGTACAACAAATAACGCTAATTATAAAAATTGTCAATAATCATTCAGTACAACATAATGATTTGTACTCGCCGTTAAAAATATTATTTTATATGTGATCGTGTATGTTTATTTACATAAACGAAACGTTAGGCTAAATCATTTTATATCGGAACACTCGACTTCTCGTTTTCATTCATTCATTTATACAAGATACCTATTTACTGCATCGTATTTAAGCATGTTATGAAAAATATGTTTAGCAGTAAAAATATCAAACTTTATTCACTGATACGAAAGTTTATTCTATTATTTATCAGTTTTAAACACTCATTCAACGCTCATCTCGTATTCTACACTTCCGAGTCAACTTTCACTCGAATCATTCATTCTAGGTAAAAATATTAATATCTGGACCGTTAACAAAATATTAGTATGTGTAGGGAAGAAACTGACCTTCAAATAAGAAATATCTTTCTCCAGAATGGAAATTCTGCAATACAAATTCACACAGGACAACTAGACAAAATTTTCAGCCATCTTTCTATCTAGCAAAATATATATTCTAACAAAGGAAGTAAAGCGCCGAAACAAGAACCAATAGAAATACGGGAAACGAGCGGTCCACTAGACCATGTAATGAGATCACAAGAAATTACAGTAAAACAAGAATTGCAAGAACTAGCATAGTAAATCGTCTGTCAACAGGTCCAACTGTCCAAATAAGTACATAAAACAAATAACTAATTAACCTAATTAGTTAACATATTCAATCACTGAATATTACAAATATAATGAGTTACAATCAAAAAGATATCTATTCAAATACATCAAATAGCACAAATATTTTTATTTACAGTAAAATCATAAAAGTACAGACTATCACAAATGGAAATTGTTGACTTCATACTGAAGGTGTGCCTAATTGCAGAAAAAATACAGATACAGATACAGATAACGTTAACAGCCACTTTGTTCCGCCAGTTATAAAGTTCCGGTGCAACTTTTCAACTTGTTTTTTTGTTCCTGAGGACTTTTTTAACTAGTTATTCTGTTCCAGTGCTAGTTAGAAAGTTCCGAACCATTGTCCGGATTTTTATGATTAATTGAAAAAGTCCGGAATTTTTTTTTACTGGTTAAGGTGGTACCCAACACTTTCACTAAAATTAATTTGGCTCGTTTAATTTTCATAAAATTTTGACAAAGTATTTACTTTGACCCATTGACAAAAATTTTAAAATTTCAAAACATTTGAACCAACCAATTCATCAGAAAAATTACACTGATTGTATAGCAGTTTGACAAACACTAATATTGATCATTGAAAAGCTTAATATTCCCTTAACAACACAACGTTATTAAAACGTTTAGCTGATTTTACAGAGTTATCTCCCTGTAGTGTTATCTTTGGTCTAGAGATAGTGAATCTTTCAGCAAAGGATATAAGTCGATTAGACATTTACTGTAATACCATTTTAAAGCAGATCCAACATTTTACAACAAGAACTGCTAATGCTGGTGCATACTTATTACTAGGGCAACTCCCAATAGAGGCAACGCTTCATAAGAAAATCTTGACAATGTTTGGAATAATAGCTCGTAGTGACTCAGTTGAAAATGATCTTGCGAAACGTCAAATCTCTACAAAAACTAAAAGCTCAAAAAGTTGGTTCATCAAAATTGACAAATTATTAAAACAGTATGCACTTCCGTCCGCTTCTGAAGTTCTATCACATCCTGATTCAAAACTGAGTTGGAAGAGAAAAGTCAAAAAGCATGTTGACGTGTACTGGTTTGAAAAGATCACAAATGAAGCTAAATCCAAGTCAACTCTGAGATACTTAAATGTGAAAAGGTGTGTGATTGGTACTACACACGTATTATGGAAAAGTGCAGGAACTGAACAGATGTGCATTCGCAAAGCCTGTTTTAAAGCAAAGATGCTCCTGGACTCTTATATTCTTCAGTATCATCGTTCAAAGTTCTCAAATGGTCAAAGGTCATCTATCTGTCCATTATGTCAGGATAATGTTGAGAACTTGGAACACTTCTTGGCCATATGTCAGTCTCTATCAGATGTCAGAGATAAGTTTCTAAACTTGATATACACCATTATAGTTCCCAGGATTGGAACTATCACTTGGACTGAAATATGTGTAAATTCCACATTGATAACCCAACTCATATTAGACTGTAGCTCTTTTGAGTGGCACGATAAACTTTCCGATACAGAAGTCAACTCAATAGAATCAGTGAATAGAAGTCTGTGCTATGCACTACATGAGAGACGAACATTATTGCTTGGAAATGATGAAGGGTATGGTTGAGCTCAGAGCAGAGAGAGAGTTTAAGACTTTTACCTTTTAGTGTTTTTTTTTTTTTTTTTTTTTTTTTTTTTTTTTTTTTTTTTTTTTTTTTTTTAAATAGACTGGAGTTTTTTACCCATGCTTGCCATAGTGGTGGAAAGCAGTCTTGTATATTTGCACATTAATGCATTCATTACTGGAGTAGTTCCAGGTTCTCCTGATAGAGGAGGGATTTACCAGAGGTAACAGGTAACAGGTTAGGTACCACCTAAAACAAATATTTACTTTTTCGAGAACTAATGAAGAATATGATTTTTTTTGTGTTGCATTTTATAATTAGAAATTTACAAAATGTATAATAACCCTTGTCCCTAAATTATGAAGAGTCACTTTATTCCGGAACTGTCTGCCTAGTTACTTTATTCCGGAACTTTGTTACTAGTCGCTTTATTCAGGAATGGTTAAATTAATCCGGATAGTTTTGACTAGTCGATTTATTCCGGCACATTGAATACCAATAATTCAACACTAATTTAAAACTTTTTTAAATTTGAAGACCCACAATTTGTTTAACTCTAAATTAAGTATTTGACGTAATATTTACTATTAAATTTGACATCAAATGCAGCATAAAATATATACCCCCCCCCCTGTTTTTTTCACCCAAAAATTTTTATTTTTTCTGTTGTTGAGTATAGTATCTACAACGGAACCTAGCTTTTGGCTAGTTAATAATTTCCTTTGTTTAAAATTAAACTTTATATTTTATATGATGTTTAAAAAAAACAACTATTTAAAAATGTTATAAAAAGGGAACTTTTGAACTACTTAATAGATTCCTTTTCATCCGGAACTTTTCAACTACAAGAGGAACTTTTTGACTGGTTGAAAAGTTCCGCCGGAATGTGATAACTAGTGACTTTTGACCGACCGGAACTTTATAGGCCCGGAACAAATGCGCACTTACATTTACACAATCGCCTGGATATATGATAAAAAGAAATGTATGAGAATAAAAAATGAAAATGCGATAGGAGATATTTCAGCAACATGAAGAGGCTGAAAACTTGGGAATTAATCAATGTTTTTTAATGAAAATTATAAGTTTTAATTAATTTATTCTAAACCCATAGAGATATATAAAAGTAATTCGGTCCAATTATTGTATACACGAATGTGTTCTAAAATATCAATGTACATCAATTTTTACGCACGTGTACAATAAAAATACTGACATATCAGCACTATTGCAAGCCGTTTTACTATTTATTTAAACTTCAAGATATCTCATATAATATATAAGATATCTCATATATTTTATAAGATATCTTATAGTTTATAAGATATATCATATAGTTTATAAGATATCTCATATGATTTATAAGATATCTTATAAAGAAAATTATATGAGATATCTTATAAAGTTTATTAGATATCTTTATGTTAGAATAAAAAGTAAAACGGCTTGCCATACAGCACAGTCACTTGAATTCAGTTCTACATGTTCTAGCAAGAAATGGTCGATTTTCATTTTTGGACCATTTATTGCTTGAAATTCAAGCCAAGTGCATGTGCGAAATACCTCTAAATTATTTATTTTCTATTTCAAATATTCGGTAGACTTGTCTACTCATCACTGTATTTGATTTATAATAATTTTATTTGTAATAAACAAAAGGGATTGGACACAAGTTTTTCTATGTTATGAAGTCCTCTCCCAAATAAAATGAGTAACAAATTCGCCTTGTCTTGTGAAATTTTACCGTCGGTTATTTCCTTGATAAGTAAACAATCTGAAAATAATTTAACTTATGTCAGAAAAAGACAGTTTTATCAGGCCGAATTGAAGTCTCTGGTAGGAGGTACCAGCCACTGTCGCTTTGGAGACGTTTTTGTCCGTTATGACCAAATAAATGATATTTCGATGAAAGTATCATTTTAAATTTACAAAAAGAAAAATAAGGACTCAAAAGTACACCAGTAATATCAATTTATTATAATAAATAATTAACACCAGGTAAAATAAAGCATACAAAGACTGAACAATCATCCACAAAATTGCATACAATTGTTTCACATTTTTATACATACAAAACATTCTTCTCAAGTGCTTGGCGAAGTCGTCTCACTCCCCCCCCCTCCCCCCGAACATTTTTCACCTACCCCAAGTTTTGGGGGATATTTCATTCCTTCATTATAAATACCTACTGACTCCCTTTATCTTGAAGCGGAAGGTACTATCAAAAATTGTTTTATATAAAATCCCACCAAACTGATTTTTTACTTCTCTTGATTTTTTTATGGCAAAAATAGGTGCGAGCGAGCGAAATTTTTATTTTCATTTTTATACTTGAAGATTAGTTTTTTTTCAGGCGAAGATCAAATTTACTTGCGGCACAAATATTTTCAACTAAAATATTGCATAAAAGGGAAAATAATCTCTACTTTTACTAAATTTTAGGAACGGGAGAACACTTTTTATTTTTAATTTCTTGAAGACCGAAAATCGAAGCGGCGAAAGCTAAAGAACTAAAAAACAATTTGGTGTGGCCTTCCGAGATCCCAGGAGTAAAGAAGATGGGTATTTTTTTTTAATACGTGTATAATGTTTGTCTTACATAAAGATACATTTCAATAAAATATCTTTTTGGGCAAGACTTTGCTCATATCAAAATTTCAATCCAAAGGTCCAAAATGAGTGAAATTTGGTGTTTTTCATTGATTTCGTCACAGTTAGCCATCTTTTTCAGCATATTGCTGACACTGTAAGCAGACATTTCTTGTTGAAAACAAAAGATGTTCCTTAAATGCAGCATTTTGATAGCTGAGAGTCAGTTTCTCATTACTTTTTGATTTTGGAATTCAAGGGGGCAAATCATACCTTGCCCTTTTGATGGAAAGTATTATCTTGAAAATTCGAACTAACGAGAGTCAACAATATGTGTGCAAGTTGGAACGATTCGATTGTTAGGTTCTAAAGTTAAACCCAAGTTTAATTCCCCATATTTCCTTTGTTTAGCAATAACTAATGTACACTAAGTCAATTCGCAAATAAGCAATAATTTGAAAACTGGAAATGTGGTTTTCTTTTGAAAAGGTTGGGCCAGATCTCCCAGGAATTCATTTCATTATTTGCTGTCGCTTGAAAACAATTTATGGTAGTAATCAAGTGGTTCGGGCAGTTTTTCATTGATTAATAAAACTGTATCTTGGAGAGGTGTGCTTTGCTCCAATGTTATACAAGAATTACCATTTAACTGCCGAAAGTCGCCAGCTACCTGATCTTTCTCGCCAAATATAACATAACCAGGTATAACCAGCAACGCCAGAGCAAAATTCTTGATTTCTCAGTAAAAGCTATTTCAACAAGTATAAGCAATCGAATCTTGGCGAATGAATCTTCACCAAACATCTCACATGTTTACGAGAATGGTAGTAATGTTTTCGATATATCAGAGGTATGCTCGAATGTTTTATAACAATTATATCAAACATTAATTTGGTTTAAAAACCCGTTGGCATCCGATTGGACTCTAATTATTTATTACTGAAAGCAGCAAAACAGAGAAATCATATTGTGCCGTCTTTCTGGCGTTACCTGATGTATACATGGTGAGATGTTAAAAACGAAGCCATACCGACACATACGTTTATAATACCAAGTTCGCCAAGCTGAAATTCAACTTATTCTGAGATTAATTTAGTATGTTGATTAATTAATAATATTTGTAATAGCACACAATCTGACTAAAATCTGGCAATTAAAAATTATCGTTCAAAATTCTGAAATTCTCCTGGTGTTAGAGTCAATTCTTTAATAGCCGGAAATTTTTTATTGTTTCTTAATTTCTTTGTAACAGTTATGTCTGGTTGCGGTTTTGGGGTGTTACTAGCTCGACTATTTCTATATTTCAAGTCTACAGAAAATAATGATAAATTAGCTTCGGACATGATCATATCAATGCTTGCAGGTCTTTGAACAGAGACCGGTGTGGAAGTTCGAGGATAAGAATCGTCTAGACTATGATCACGATGTTCCGTGTTTAACATGCCGTTTTTAACTTTGTTTGTACGTGTGCTCATACGACCTTTGGCTTGAGGATCATGAATATATTGACTCATTCTACTCTTGGGAGGAGCCAGTGTTGTGTTTTGACTCCTTTTGCTAGCTGTGGCTTCTCTCGCATGAACTTCCCTGTTAGCAGCGTCCTTCGCTTTGAGGGCGGAAATAACACGGAATTCTCTTTCTAAGTTTGTTCTGACTCTATCAATAGCAAACGCCATATTTCTTTTTCGTTCGGTTTCCTCTCTCATTTGTGTTGCCACACGACTTTTCATTGTGTCTATATGACCTACTGGCGTCTGTGTCTTTTTGACAATTGTAAGCTGACCCTCTGGTTCTTGAAATTCTGCATTATGTTTCCACTGTTGCAGTTCCACACTTTGCGGTTGACCGTTTCGTATTGGTTTAACTACAAGTTTAGGTTCTGTTATTATTTCCTTATTAACCATTGTGGTAGTATCAGACAATGTAACAACAGTATGGGCTCCTCTGGGAAGTTGTTTTGGAACTGGAAAAGTACAAAAAAAACATTAGAAGAACCCTATAAAAAGATGATTTACTGACCCGAACAAATATAACACGTACATATATGGTTCCAAACTTCTTCCCAAATTTAATAATTTTTCATGATCATAAAATTTATTAATCAAATGCACATATACCCCGAGGGGTTGAAGGCATATATACAAAATAAACAAACAATCAAATAAAACACAATAGACAATTATAAATATCCCTGTTTACATTTCACCAAACATAGATATATAAGTGACTTCTCTCTTTGAGGTACATCAATAAAAATGGCTTTCATGTCAGGTGAGCGATACAGGCTCAGCCCTCTGAGCATCTAGTTAAGGGATGGAACGATGTATTTAGATCCTCTTTCCGAGTAAAGAGTGGTAAATGTTCATAGCAATAATGTTTATGTACACTTTTTGAAGGGTGAAGGGGGTTTCCAAAAAGCGTTCTCTTTGTAAAGTTGCGAAAAATGTTGATAATTATGGATGACACATAAGGGAGAAACCATTTTATTTTAAGGAGTGGGGAGGCTAGGATACCCGCGTATTTTTTTCGTCGAAATTTTGAACCGTAAGATTTTTTACGGTGATCCTGTCTTTATCTTGCCAAAACCGTGGCCCTGCCTTTTTTATTTCAATTTGGTCCTAGCCACCCCCAAAAATCAAATGGTTGCTTCCTTACCCAAAACGTTGAAGAGCAGGCTCAAACGCGAAAATGGCCATAAACAGTAGAGTAGAAAACCTTAGGTGCCCTACGTTTTCACAAAACTGAACATTCTTATAAAAAGACATAACTGAACAACACATTAAAGTGCCTGAACAGTTCCAAGCTCCTACCCAACATTGCAATGTTCCTACGATTTACTGGATATCTAAATTACATAAAAATCGTTTTATAATTCTGCCTCTAGCAAATATACCACCACTAAATTGTCTGTCTTAGTTATATATAAGAACTTGTCATATATTATTGTAACAAAGTTTATGAAAATTCGGGCATAAATTGTTTTTGGAGTGTAAAAAATTCTCTCAACGTTTTGGATAAATTGCAATAAGTAAATCATCAAGTGACCTCTGTGGACAGTTATGATTTTTCTACATTATATACAGCTAGCCTTTCCTCGTGATCTTATCAAAGAAACATTGAGTGCACTTGTTAACTGGTCTTTTGAATCTTCTGGTTTAAATTATATTTGTTGTAACAGTTTTAAAGCATTTTTCAGTCATAAAAAGTATTCACATTACAGGTCCCGGACAAGCGATGGCATGATCTAGGCCTTACATTTCTAGATGGACAAAATCTTTGTTCGTTTTGGCAATACTGTGTATGGACATGTATAGGGATTCCTATGGGTACAAACTGTGCTCCTCTTACTGAAGACTTACATTTATATTGTTATGAACAGTCTTTCATGAAAAAACTCCTTCAGTGTGAAATACAGAATTATGATGAATGAATTAATATTTTTAAAAACAATCGCAGGTATATTAATGACGTACTTACTGTTGATAACCCTGCAATTCTTAACCATGCAAAGGACATTTATCCAAAAGAGCTACATTTGAAAGCTAATAAGAATAGTAAATGCTGTTTTTTTTTTAAGATCTTACTATAAATATCGAACCTGGACAGGCACGTACTAAAATTTATGATAAAAGGAACGATTTTAATTTTCCAAATACTAACTTCTCTTTTCTTGACGGAGAAGTGCATGTGGCACCATCGTATAGAGTGCAGATATCACAGCTTGTACGTTTTGCTCTCTGCTAGAAGATTTTAACGGACGAAACCATACAATTTAATAAAAAACTTTTATTACAGGGTTAAAGACGTCAAAAGTTGCTTAATACTATTAAAAAGTTTTATAATAGATATAAAAATCTTTTATCTAAATACCCAGCTTCAAGAAAATCACTTATCATGAACGGGTTTTCCCATCCTAGTTTCTACGGTAATATCGTGAATAAATGCAAATGTCTCGCTAGTAACCCACAGAAACTTGGTAGTTACCTAAGATCTTTTCACGGTAAGGGCTACAAATATGAAATTATGTGCAACTGTGTAAAATTTCTCTTTCTCTCAATGACTTAAAGACTTTAAATTCAAACTGGCCTCTCACGAATACTGCCGATTTCTGTTGAACTCTATGGCGAGATAGCATTAAACCCTTTACAGGGTGTTATTTCTGACTGTTTCGTTTAGTAGAGCGACAGTATCCTACAGCTATGAGAGCCGTAGCTAGCTTTACAGTTAAAAGGAGCACATTCTGACCCTGCTATCTAAATTATGTACCGTCCACTATAATTTTGTAGTTCTAATAAGCAGTCACCTTGTTGGTAATCATACTGTATTGGTTTTTTTATCGTGTTTTATACACCAAAGTGTCAGGATAGATAAGAAAGAGGTTTTTGTACCCATAAAACCGGTTTAAACCTACCACTATTCAATGTCTGTTCCAAATCAGACTATCCTGACCCTCTGTTGCGTTCTTGTTTTTGTTTTTTTACTCTTTTATGTTATTTTATGTCCGGAGTTCTGTCAGTTGGGCTGCTTTGATTCATTGATATGTCATTCTTGACCTTTTCTGTTATCCATTTTATTGTTTATAGCATCAGTTTTAATCAAATATTGAGTTATCAACCCAATAGTAATAACACACTATCCTATAATGTCAGTTTTGTATAAATATAATCATGATCAAACGAATTTAATTTAATATTATTTCAAATTAAATCAAATCATTTGGCATAATTAACAGTTACTTACTTATGACAATTTTTGGCTGATGAGTATATTTGTAATCCCTATAATAGCAGATTCCGATCACAATGATAATAAATGTTACCACCATAAGAGAAAACACGATTGCTAAAATTTCTGCTATAGTCAAAGGGTCATCAATAGTTACAGGAGCTAAAATTAAATAAATGAAAACAATAAATATACATGTAAAAAAACTAGTATGTTGTTTATTGACAAATATAATAATTATGCACTCCCTTTTCAGGCTTTAACTATTTAAAGTATAAAGTTTTTAAAACTATATTTACGGAATTGCAAATTGGATTGACATTTGAGCGATTTGAATTCTTTGAATCGTATAATTTCATTTGAAATTAACGTCCTTTTAGACAATGCTAAGCCGTGAACTCTAATATATTTAAAAAACAAATTTTTCTAGAAGTGCATAATAAATATTTATATATCTTTAAATATTTTTATCAGAGAAGAATATTCTTACCCTTCCGGTGCACCAGATGTTTCTCTCCCTTTTTGTTGGGGTTAACGTTGCTATTGCTGTATGTTTTATATTTTCTTATTAATTTTGTTTTGTTATTAGATTTTCATTTTTTTTTTTAAATCTTTGTATCATAAGTTCTTTTTATTTTTGTTCTCAGATATCCGTTTTGTCTTTGAGTTCTGATTTTATTTTTACCCTTGTCTTATTGTTGCCGTGTTGAGTTGCATATTTCTTACTTACCACATGATACTGAAAAAGAGAAACAAAAAGCTATAGATAATAAGGAAAAATAAATGAAAACATGAAAAAGTGAATTTATATATACTTAAGCTTTCTACTTGCATTAGTGTATAGATTATGAATTTATTTTCATTTTTTATGTTTTAATTATTTGATAACAATTTTAATGCACGAGATGTGCACATTTCGTCGATGTATTACTCAACAGTTGTGCTCAATGTCTAAAATGTTGAAAATTAAAAAAATAATATAAAGAGTTGAAGAGCAAATTCATAAAATGCCAAAATACTAATTAATACTCCATATTTTTATTTTCTCGGTTCCGTGAATTTATTCTGTCCTGCTTCTCCCCGTGAATTGTATTATTTGTTAGTATACAGCTATTTGACAATATTGAGGAATATAACCATTTTAATTGTTCCGAGACACTATTTTCCCGACGCGTGGAGGAGGGAAATAGTCAATGTGTCGAGGGGAAAAAATGGCTATATCCCGAAATGACCATTAATTAACTGTTTTATTATACCAAAAAGTTTAAGAAAAATGTCAAGAAAAATATTAAAAACGTGTTTTCTTTAAGATAGCGCGCAACTGACCTACATCAAAGTGATTACAGATGTCATTCGCTCTAACCTTACGGTCTCACTACCGTGACAATGAAAGTACAATGAATTTTAAATAGCAAAAAAGAAGAATGGTATAATAAATATTTTTGTGTCATGATTTGGAATAGTTCAGTTTTTATTACTCACATGTACATCTGCAGTTTTGCACTAGAATCTATTCTCTTAACATTTATCTAGAAAAATCAACAGAAATCAAAGCTGAGAAAATAATCACACGAACTTTCATATACTCACCTATTGTAGTTAGTTGTAGTAGAGCGCCATTTGTTGGGAGCACTGATGCGTTGGTACCCACAGAACATTTGTCCGGACTCTGACTAACGTTTGTATAACTAGTAAAGGCTTCAACAGTCTGAAAACATCATGAACAAAGATTTAATCCCACTGACTCTTAATAAACCCATAACAACCAATTATGATATCTGCTCATTTATCATGCCTTGATATAATTGCGAGATCGTGGTTTTGTTTATCAAATATATGAAACATTGTCGGTTTCAGTTTCAGAAAAGTTGATTGGTTAGTAAAATATCTTGTATCTTCCCCAAGAAATTTAGGATTATGATATATCTGTAACGTTATTGAAGATGAGTATCACTTCTTTTTTACTGTAAAACAAATATTATAATCCGAGAAAACTTCAGTACTAATTTCATATTTGACTAAAGATTGACTGTAATTTTTGTTCAGTCTATGAAGAAATAACCCCAATCACGTGGTGCACATTAAATAATTCGCTTAGTCATCATCATCGAATCAACGATTAGGCGGAAAAACAACAATCCTAAATGGCTAAACAAATGCAGAAAAACAATAAAAATTACTTGATTCTATACTTTTGGTACTATTCTTTTTAAGAACTGGCTGTGAAAATGCGAATTTAAATCACAGCATGCACAATATATAAAAGCAGATGGATCATATATTTTTTTCTGCAAAGAAATAGTCTCTGGAGACTGAAAGGTGACTAAGTCCCAGTTTTATATATGGACTGTGCTTAGCTTGACACCATTTTTTTTTAAATACACCATATGACGTCAGAGGAATCTCGGTCTATTGACGATTTCACTCGCACGACCATGTTGTTTTTATTCCGAGTAACCAATTGTGTTAGTATATCATTCATAATGAATTTCTTTGGGTCCTAGAAAGTTGTTATAAATGTATAACAAACATGTTGGATTTTTCCCGAGGGGTAACTAGTCCCTAGACGGGGATGTGCGGAAAATTTTGTGGGTTTTTCTGGATTTTTGGTATAAATTCGGGGTATGTATTGAAAAACAAATATTTATTCGGGTTGTATTTACACAAACTTTGAGTGCTATTCAAGTCCTCAGATATGTGTATATAAACATCAGTATTAGTTCGGGTGTGCTTTTTCGAGATGGCTGTTTTCCGGGTAGGTATTTTCATCAAAATTATTTTTTCCGGTATATTACTGACAAGTATTGTAGTATTTACTCGGGTACCTTTTCTTAAGCCATTTCCACACACCCCGACAAAAATCCAGAGAGTTACCCCTTCCCCGGGCTTTTAACAAAGGTTACTTACGAGACATGTAAATCGTTTGGTAGAAGCCCCGTTCACAGAAGCATCAAAGTTATATGCACCTTGGTAGTAGACAGTAGGTGTTGTAGTATCCTGAATTGCCACTACACATCCAAGGCTTCCTGAAGCTGTCAATGTACAAGTTAATAAAACACAATGTCGTAGTCGACCTCATTTTCATCCTCCCAAGTCAGAGGTTTGTATCCACATTCTTTCCTACAAACCCTGACATCAAACATTCATATTTTGCGGGTCGAACATATTGCGGCCTGGTGTGTGACCTAGAAAATTCTACCTACGACCCAAATGGATTCTCTTTTGACATTGAGAAGAACCAATGAAAATCGTTCACTTCCGACTTGCAAAATATGAATGTGTGATGGTTTGTAGGAACGAACGTGGATACAAAACCCTGGCTTGGGAGGATGCCTCATTTTATGATGAAAAAAAATATATATAAAAATAAAAATTAAAGCTTGGTCTGGTACTTAGTTTGGTTTTTCTTCAATGTTCTAGTCAGATGTAGAAGAATAAAATTCTTGCGCACATTTCGTTGATTTACGACCTATCAGTTGTTCTCAAGCCTAAAATTTTGAAAACCAAAACAACAATCCAAAAAGTTGAAGAGCAAATTCAAAAATACTAAAATGACCATAAAGGGTAAATCCAGTACCACCCAAGGACATAACTTTACACGAGGGAGATACTCCTTATTTTCACAAATTTTATGATTTTTGTAATAAAACGTATCACAAAATACCGAAATAAATTTAATGCACTGTAACAGTATATTCTGAGTATCAATTATTCTTTTTTTTTTAACATAGGGGATGAGTTGTCATAAGGTTAAAAATTCTTTAAAAGAAGACGTTTAATAAACAGGTAGCGTAATAAGCACATACTTATAGCTTTATTGTCACATACAAAGTATGTATAATGACCTATACATTTGATCTGATTTGACTTATCTTTTTTCATCATTGATAAACAGTTAATGATACGAATTTTCATGCACTTTATGTTCACATTTCAACATCTTACGTTTCACCAACAGTGATGGGAGCCAAAATCCGAAAAAAATGAACGATTTCCATGCACTTTGTGTTCACATTTCAACGTTCTTACGTTTCACCAACAGTGATGGGGGCCAAAATCCGGAAAAAAATGAATAAAAAATGTTATTAAGCAGTTTGATCAAACAACTTCCCCCCCCCCTCATTCCACTCGTAAGGGAGAAAGATAAAGAAAATTGTCTTCACTGAGACGCTCCATTGTTTCCCGAATCTAATTCTTACAGGCTTGGTTAAGATTATTTGGAATTATAAACTGAAACGCTATTAAACTCACTACCAAACAATCTTACCAGAATATCCGACAAACTGACTTCCACAACCTGTATTATTAAATGATATGGCAGACTTATCAGAGCATCCATCCCAAAAAGCAGATGAGCCACACTCTGTTGTAGATGTCCCAAAATTCATGGTGTATGTAAAATTTCCAAGAAGAGGTGTAACACATGTACTTAATCCTAAACTAGGAGACGCTGTCAAAATTAAAAAAAAAAGGTTATTAATTTTTTCATCGCGTGCATTTGTATTTTTTTAGTAGGAAGCAATATATATACTTTTCAAAACCTTTATCGTTACTTAAGCTACACCAAATTGATTTGTAGTTCTTTGGATTTTTAGATGGCAAAAACAGGTGCGATCGCGCGAGCGGGCGAAATTTTAATTTTAATTTTTTTTCTTGAAGATTATTTTTTTTTTTATTTTGAAGATCAAATTTACGTGAAGCACACCTTTTTCACTTTAAAAATGTAGCAAAAGAAAATGCGGAAAAAGAATAGTATGTAGTAAAAGGAAAGACATAATTTTTAATGTACTTCATATTTGTTTGTTTGTTTAGTTGGAGTTTTAAGCCGTTTTCAGCACACTTGGCTATTTCGCGGCGGCCAATTTTTATTGGTGGAGGAAGCCGGAGTACCCGGAGAGAACCACCGACAGTAGTATATGGGGAGAGGCAAAGTCGGATTTGTGGTGGAAGAGCTGTGGAGGAGCCGGAAGTGACGTCAACCGGAAATGACGTCACAGGAAGTAACGTCTCCGGAACCGGAAGGAATTAATTTGCGCACATGCACAACCAGAAGTGATGCGTTTTCCCGCCATTTGTTTACGAAAGTGACGTCACGTGCCAGGACCCGGATGTGCCGACGTCGCCGACCGGAACCGAAAGTACCTGGAAGTTTTTTGCACGCATGCGCAACCGAAAGAAGTGTGTTTTCCTGCATTTTACTTTATTTGTTTACGGAAGTGACTTCAGTCACGTGCCAGGACCCGGATGTGCCGACCGCGCATGTGTGACCCGAACCGAAAGTACCCGGAAGTGGTTTGCGCGCACGCGCAACCGGAAGGTATGGATTTTTGCGCCATCTTCCCATTATTTGCTTCCGGAAGTGACATGAGTCACGTGCTGGGACCCGGATGTGCTATGCTTGACCAGAATTCAAATTGGATTATCTCCCCTTTTCCCGCGTTTCTCGGTCGTCTTTCGGTTTTTCATGGCGGGAAAACACATCACTTCTGGTTGCGAATGTGCGCAAACCAATTCCGGGCTATTTCGGTTCCGGTCACGTGATTTCCGGTTCCGGTGACGTCATTTCCGGTTGACTTCCGGCTCCTCCACCACAAATCCGACTTTGCCTTTCCCCATATACTACTACCGGCCTTCGGTAGGAAAATTGGCAATCCTTGTTAATTAAGATTGGAGGCGAACACACCCCGCCACAAGTGAGATTCGAACTCACAACCTCAGTGTTGACATGCTAGTGGTCATTAGAAGTCATGACGAACTACCTATACCACTCGACCACCGAGGCCCCAATGTACTTTATAAAATTAATCCATGTAAAAATGGAGAATTTTGCAAAGACTAAATTATCGGTGATTCTATTGATGTTCTTCTTCTTTACATTACCTGAATTAACCAGCATATGGAATTCTCCAATTGTTGGTGATGTATTACAAACATCACTTTCTGAAGCAGTGGCCGTCGTAGCTACCGGTACAACTTCACCAAAATTTAAATTATTTTGATCACCTGAAAGTAAAAGAAAATATTTTTTTAAATTTTATTATATTTTTTTTTTCATTGTTTTTTGTTTTGTTTTTTTTTCCTGTAATTCACTGTAATAACTGCAAAGGAGTATCAAGTTTATTGGAAATCAAGAGATTTT
Source organism: Mytilisepta virgata (assembly GCA_028015205.1). NCBI lineage: Eukaryota > Metazoa > Mollusca > Bivalvia > Mytilida > Mytilidae > Mytilisepta > Mytilisepta virgata. The sequence continues at coordinate 2,126,093 of JAPWFG010000023.1, forward strand.
ATTATTTGTTTTTTTTTTTTTTTTTTTTTTTTCATTTTCACTTACATCGGCGAATCTACTACCGTTTGAACTGCATTGCGAGCATTGCCATTTTGTTTTTATTTATTTTTTTTTTCCTTTTTTTTTGTGTTGTTAATATTGTTGTTTTATTGTTTTTTGCCTGATTGTGTGAATCTAAATCAGGACTGTGTAAAACATGAAAAAGGGAACACAAGCCTCGGTATAATTTAAGCATGCAGTTTTGTTTCATTGTTTGGCTGTATACTGATATTGAGCAACACCGTAAACTTTCATAAAAATGCGTAATCGAGTGATCGAAACATTAGGCCACACCAATTAGATTAATCTTTAGTTCTTTTGGATTTTTTGATGGCAAAAATAGGTACGTGTGGGTGATATCTTAATTTTAATTTTTTTTTCTTGAAAACTTTTTCGGGCGAAGATCAAATTTACGTGCGGCAAATATTTTTCAAAATAAAATATTGCAAAATATCCAAATTTTTACAAATTTTAGGAGTGGGCGAACAATTTTTATTTTTAATTTCTTGAAAAATGAAGAATTTGGGGCGAATTTTCAGGATTTTTGCAAAATGAGGCGGCAAAAATAATTTTTTCTTGAAAATTTACATAGTCCAAAAATCGGAGCGGCAAAATCCAAAGAACTGAAGATAATTTTGGTGTGGCCTTATGTAACAAAACTACGTATTATTTATACCATGGCTTTTAAGAGTTAACATATTTAATGAAACGAGTGGTATAAATAACTTGTGACAGAAATGTGTAACTTAGTGACATGTTTCCTTTTTACTTTTGAACTTTCAACTAGCCAATGGAATGACAGTTAATTGTTACTTTGTATTCGAAAGGCATTCTGTAAAATGTAGAGTGGAGTCTGGGTTAGGAGTTTGAAGTCTGGAGTTGAAATGCAGTTTGTAACATTATGGAAATCTTAATATTTGTAATAAAAAAAATATGGTCCAAACATGTAGATTTTCAAAATTGTTGCGTATATATGTATCTTAATATAAAAATCATTTAAGGCTTGTCGCAATAAAAAAAAACAGTTCCCAAATGATACAAAGTAATTTGGAGGTAAATAAGAAATTTGTATCATCTAAACTTACAAGAAAATCATTTATCAACAATATTCTGTTGCTGACCCGATGTAATGATTTTGATAATGCACTTACATGCACGTGGGTTAGAATTCCCACCAAGATTGAATATTTGGACATACTAATTAACATTACTTGCTATTTATAGGGCAAGTATTTTGATATTTGCAAAACTTTCAAAATGAAATTAAAAATTATTACTCTTTAATCAAAATACTGAGGAATGAATTTTTACAACCTGTAAATGATACCTAACCCAGTACCGGTAGTGTTGACAGATTTGATATCATGATATCATGATTTTTTTTTTAATTTGTAAATATTTTAATGGTATGCTGTCTGAAAAGTAAATCACGAGTATTTCTCATGGAAATTGCTTTTCTTCTTTTTTTTTTATTTTTCCAAGATAAATGAAACAGACTATAGTTTCGATACAATTATATAATGTCCTTTTGACACATTGATAAAATAAAACACCGAAATTTTGTAGTAATCTACGTGTCAAGATTAGAATCATGCCATGATTAACATAAAATAATATATAAAACATACCCACCTATTTGACAAATATTAAGGCGAAGAGTCTGACATACATACATTGTTACTTTGTGATAAATCAGTAATACATGATTTTCACAATAACCAACGACTCCATACTCCACTCTACATTTTACACAATGCCAATTCAAAATGCTGTAAGTTTTCTTTGGCTCAAGGTAGTTTGTTGGCATTGTGGGAAGTTGGGGCTACTGCTATGGTATAACATGCATATTGTTCATATTATACCATACCTTAAGCTCCACCCATTCTGCAGATACAATACAATGGATTTCTGATACTAAACCTGGAATTATGGTATAATATTAAGATCTGCATATTATACCATACTTTTGTACATTCACCAGAAATAAACAAATTATTTTCGAAAAAGATCAAAGAAAATTCAGTCATTTATGTTACAATATGAAATAAACTTACTAGATTTTACGTAATAGTAAAATGATGAGTTAGTCAGAGATTTCAGTTCCATACAAATCCAGACATTAACATCTATACCACCAATCAAACCAGACAAGGTAACACTTCTTACACTCCTTTAGAAAAAAAGGTTTTTACACAACATGCAAGTATAGCATATAGCATACAATTCATTTAAAAAAAATCTTGCAATACAGAATTAACATGACGGATATGTAAAAGAGTTTATTCTGCTTTTGACCTACTTTGTGTATGAAATGAGGACCCAGCTGACGCAGGAGGTTTCATACTTAACCGAGACCAGCAGCCTACGTCACAGTAGCAAATTGAGAGGGTCAAGTCTAGGAACCACATGTCACAATGTTGCTCTATTGAAGTGTTGTTCATTTTCTTATGACAAGGAACCGCTTCGTTGGTTTCGTGGTAGCGTGTTCGCCTCGAATGCGAAAGGTCGCTGGCTGGGTCCCCGGCTGGATCAAACCAAAGACATTAAATTTGGTATTTGCTGCTTTTCCGTCAAGCACGCGTTATTTAGGAGTAAGAGCAAAGGACTGGTCGGCTCGGAGTATTATTTGTCCGAGTGGTGTGATGTGTCCTCCTGTGGAAATTAAACTCGTCAGCTAGCACATTAAAGATCCGGCTCATTATGTTTCTCTAGTTCAAAGCAGGGATCATATTCATGCCATTTCAACATGTTCTCGTCATGATATGCACCTAATGGTTGCTACCGGACGTGAGACAATAATTCAGCCATCCATCTTATGAAAATGAAAATTATGAAATAAAGTAGAGTATTATTTAGAAGTTTTTTCTACTTAGAATCGTACTACTTGAGAATGCATCATATTACTGTAAAATCGGAAATTATTGCGATGTTTTTATTATTGCGATAAATGCGACAGGGTTGTAATCGCAATAAATTAAATTCGCATTTTGGATTTTTTTTATTTGAATGAAGCGTGATTTTTCTCAATATCGCAAAAATTTAAATCGCATTTTCGTCTAAAATGACAAAACGCAATAAAAAATGCACGCAATAATTTCTGAATTTACAGTAATCTTTACGTATTAAGGGGACAGTACCTTCCTGGGACTTACAGTATCATCTTTGTTGAAGAAAAATAAACATTATTAACTTATAAAACATTTTAATCAAAAGAAAAATCATAATCACTTAAAATGATGCGAGACTTGGTTTTTCATCAAGAAAATTGTTTCAACATTTTGGACTTACTTAGAGATATACAGATCTCCGCTATTGATTTGGCAAGTAAAGTTTGTAGATGAGATGCCTGTAAGAAAGCTCTGTGTCTGCATATTCATGGAAGAATCTGAGAAGTCAACCTTTCCATACACACTATCATCCCATGTTCCTCTGAGATCACTAGGGTAAGTACAAAGTCCATCTACAATAATAAAATAAAAATAACTCATGGGATCAAGGAATTTAACTTTTTGGTGAATACACCTTCATCTCATATTCATCTGTGAGACGTGGTAATGGTCAGAAATATTGTATTTAAGAATATCCACGATAGACTTCAATATTTAGATTTCATGACCTCCCCCCTCCTCCCCTCCTCCTGAAATATTTTATAAAATTGCATTATTTGTGTTTCGGAACTCAGTTACCTCTAAAATTTGAATTCAGGACCAAAAGTTTTAAAGGAGGCCCTTAAAACGTTTTGTGGATGTCCGTATATATTGAAGACTTGCTGAAATATAAGAAATTTTACATGGTTTGTATCCATCCATTTTCCCACCAGAGTTCACAAGGGCTATGATTTTTCCAATTTAAAAAAGAACACACCCTCCCCCCAATTCCCAAAAACGTGTAAACCCCCCCCCCCCCCTCCAGTCTCAATAATAAGAATGTTATATATTAATATACTAAAAATCCAAGTATACAAAAAAGGAAAAAATGTGATCCAAGAGAATAGATTTGTATAATTATATTTAGAACATATTTGTTTATATTCTATATATATAATACTTACAATTGTGATTAAACAATGAACACAAAACACAAACAATTTTAAAAATCAAAATTATCCACATATTTTAAGACGAAAAATTAATCCATTTGACAATTTCTCCATTCTGTCCGAGGATGGTCATTTAAAGGATTTGTCACAAAATCAGCCATTAAAATAGTAATTTAGATTGAATTTCAAATCGGTTTAAATTTTAAACAAAAGAAATAACATTTCTATTTTGTAATTCATTAACGCAAATATTGTTTTACTATTGTTTTTGTTCAATAAATATTCGTTGATAGTAACAACCGAATTCATTGTCAATCTCAGACAGTCATTTAATTTCTTTAACACGGAAAAATTAAATACTCGATTACTTTAAATTGCATATTAAAGACATTACTGGGTGTTAGTATCCTTGCTTTGAGGTGGAGAAACAAAATGAAATTAATTTTATTGTTACGACCTTTGACAACTACTGATTTTATATGTTTTTTTTCCAGTAAATATGCACGTTGGTTGCATCAGAGACATATATATGTCTCTGGTTGCATCTAAGTTACATGTAATGCAAACATTTTTATAGTGAAAAAGTCGAAATCTCACCACCTCAGAACTTTTGGAGGAAAGAAAACACTGAACTAATTGCATCATTTTACGAAATTTAAAGAAAATGAATTTTCCATTACGTCTTTCCATCTAAAACAAAAACAAAAACCAAAAAAAAAGGGGGATTACACAAATTTTGAACCCCCAAAAAATTAAATCTCAATTACATGGTTGAAATTTTAACAAAACAAACCTTTCAATTTTTTTTTCCAAAAATCTTGTAAACAATCATGTTGCAATATTTATTCAGAAAAGGGAAAAATGTGAGTTTAATGTAAAATATGATATGATGTTATATTATAATTAATTATAGGTTGTTAGCGTAATTAATAGGTCTCCACCTATTTATACCCGCGTAATTAACAATCACCGTTCCTTCTCATTGACTTCAAATGAATATGGAAATCAATACTTAATTTTACAGTATAATTTCTAACTTAACTTACTTTTTCCTTTTTCCTACTGGTAGAATAAAATGGATATTTACACTATAGTTTTGCTCTTAATATTGTCTACTCGAACAGGTGAGTAATGAAAATTTTAGGAAAATAAATGGAAATGGTAAGATGTAAAGGAGAAACCATTTGACTTTTTTTAGGGGGAGGGGCGGGGGCTAGGATCAAATTTGAATTAAAAAGACAGGAACAGGATTTTGCAAAATAAAAAGCGAGGATCACTTTAGGAGTGGAAAAAATGTAGGACCTGTATCAAACAGGAATTTCTTTGGTTTAAATGAAAATAAAACTTAAGGCCGCGATGCACCGTAAAAAAATCCAGGACCAAACTTTCCACAAAAATAGGCAAGATCTACAATTTTATCCTAGTCCCCCCATAAATATCAAATGGTTGCTCCATAAGGGGCATAAAATGACTGAAACGTACAACAGAAACAAGTCGAACAAATTCAGTCTTGCTCTGCTGTGTAGTCCAGGCAAAATAAAATTTGACCTCAAACTAATGGCAAGGTATTTTGAATCCAAATTGCTTTTAAGTATATCCTAAATATACACAGAAAAAAAACCATGAAAATCTGACCATGGGAAACTTCAAAATTACTTTCAAATCTCCTATGGGATTTCCAATGGAACAGGGGACGTAAATCTTGCTAAAACTATTTTTTTTTGTCTTCTTTTTAAACAATTTTCTTTCTCTGCTTGTTAAGAAAAATATTTCCATGGACTAAACTGACTTAAATTAACATAGTTATTATATAATATATTCTGTTATTTATGATACAAGAATATTCATAATATTTGTAGTTTGATTTTATTGACATTTTTAATATCGCAGAAAAAAATGCTTACTTTGAACCATTCGGCGATTTTGAAAAAAATAATTAAAATAATTGTTAATGATTAATCCCTTTTTATATATATCAATAATAACTTGGTGGGACAGATACTTCCAAAGTGATGATGGCGACAATAAAATTATCATATCCAAAGAAACAAGAGACTCACAAACCACCATCCCTATAACATTTGTACAAATAGGACTATTTATGTCACAAAGTTGGGGAGGAAGTTTCTGAGCGATTTCAAGTATACGGCAGACATAATTTTAAATTTTCTAACTACTTACACATATCAAACTTCCAATGGTCAATAACACAGTCTATGCTAACATCATGTCAGATACAGATGTTCATATTGAGAATATACAGGTCTTCTCTATATTAGACTCATTCACAGACACAATCCACTCTTAAATAAATATATATATATATAAGATAATCAAACACAAATATACGTTTGGTGACTAGCTCGCCGTGTGTATATTTTTTCCGAGCTGCCAAATTTATTACAATAAATTTACAATATGTGCTTAAAGACATGTACATAAAGTTATACAGACTGTAGGGTATAAATTATTCATAAATTACTCTATTTCAACCTTTTCATTCTCTTCTTTTCTTTTTTCTTTTAATGTACCGTTTCGTGGCCGTCAAGGAAAAACCAAACATGGAAACCTGTGTCCTTTTGCAAAGCCAAGCGGAACTCAACTGAAGGACCTCACTTGAAAAAACAAGAAATACTCGATTCAACATTGAAAATATAATTACAGAGAAATTCAGCCCGAAGACTGCGGCTATTCAAAAAATAATCCCCCCCCCCCGAATATCATTTATATAGCCATACTACCTATTCAAATATATTATAAATAAAATGTTAAATTGAGCATTTCTGAAAAAAATTTATGTGTACAGTTCAAAATCTGAGCTAGAAGTGACGACTTGAATAAACCTAATTACAACAATAATTTTTGATGCCAAAAATTCATACGCCATCGTATTTCTGAACGAGAAGACAATAAATTCCCGTTATACTACGTAACAATTGGAATTTTTGATTTTACACTCTTCTTATAGAAAATCTTCTCCAGTTTGATCAGTTTTCCATGAGCGAATAACACGTCTTCATGTATGGAAATTGGGGGAGGGGGTCAGGGGGGTCAGAATGTTTTTTCTGAGTAGGTAAGGGTGTAAAGGGGGGGGGGGGGTCAAAAATTTATGTAGGTATAACTTTCAGAATGACCAGCCTACCTCCCAGATAATGGCAAGTCTCTAAAGATTAATTAAAAAATGTATAATGAATTTGCTGAACAGATAAAAATACAAAAAGTATACAGTATACAGTCATGACAGTATAAAGAATAAAGAAAGCACTACTATTTCATTTACATTTTATCAAACTGCTTTACACAATCTCTTGCACATTATAACTTTAACACATTTTTTATCTTAGTTTTTATAAGTATTGAAATTCTAACTTAAAAATACAGAATCACTAAATTTTACAGATTTAGCATATTTTTTAACACAGAAGACAGAAAATGAGAAAAAAATAACTGACTACAGAATTTGAGATTCCCCGTGCATCTAGACACTCATAACAGTTTATTATAGAAAAACTAAAATTTCGACGAAAACAAATTGGCAGAAAACATTTGATCCTAACCCCTGTCCCCCCCCAAATAAAAATCAAATGGTTGCTCCCTAAATATATGTTTTATCTTCAGGTTATAGCTGCACATTTGATGTTGGATTAATTGGAACATGGATAAGCAATGCCTATGGAGCGATAACTTTCAACAGTAAAGTGATGAATTTAGGATCTCATAATTTCAACATAAACGGCAAGACATCTACAGATTGGACATGCTATAATGATCAAACATCACCGTATGTTATAGTCAGGTAACGAGAATACTTGTTTTCAGATGAAACCCTTATCAAGTTTCGGGCCGTCGGTGGCCGAGTGGTCTAGGTAGTTCGTCATGACTACTAATGATCACTAGCCTGTCAACACTGAGGTTGTGAGTTCGAATCTCACCTGTGGTGGGGTGTGTTCGACTCCGATCTAAATTGACAAGGATTGTCAATTTTCCTACCGAAGGTCGGTGGTTCTCTCCGGGTACTCCGGCTTCCTACACAAATAAAAACTGGCCGCCGCGAAATAGCCAAATGTGCTGAAAACGGCGTAAAACCCCAACTAAAACTATAACTAAACTTATCAAGTTTCACCAATAATTGTCTGTTCGTCGGTCCGGCCAAATTGGTTTCTGCATTATAACTTGAGTTTGGTTTGGCCAAATATTTTGAAACTTTTACACAGTATTTATTATCACAATTACACAGCTAGAATTTAGATAGGAAAGTAATATCAAAGGCTTGTCTGTTCCGAGTCAAAATAATGTGTATGGAAAAGTCCGAAAATCAGATCGGCGAAACCCAAAGAACTAAAAATCAATTTGGTGTGCCTAAACATGTAAAAACTTTAAATGCAAAATTACCAAAAGGGCAAAACTAAAAATCACCCGAGGCCAAAGACGTGTATAAGAAAGAACTCCAAAGTTTTAATGTGTAAATTATGAGTACGAACTTCATGGTAGATACCCAGATACTTTAACCCAACTGCAGAAGCATCCGTTCAGTATTGCAACAATATTTTAAAGCCAATTTTGACGCAATGTACGGGTAAATTTAAAATATTTAATTTCATAAGCAGTGTTTAAGACCAAAATTATTTTTATCAATACGAAATATTAAAGATTTATCCCAAGTAGGCAAGAGATATGCGAAATCAAACGTATTTCTGAGTCAACATCCGTATCAAATAGTATATAGAATGGAAAGGGGGAATATGTCAAAGAGACAACAACCTGGCCAAAGAGCAGAAAACAGCTCAAGGCTACCAATTGGTCTTCAATGCAGCGAGAAAATCCCGCACCTGAAGGCGGGCTTCTGCTTGCCCCTAAACAATAATGCATACTAGTTCAGCGAAATAGACGGTACACTAAACTCCGAAATGAACCAAAATTCAAAAAACACACAAGACTATTTTACCTTCGGGGCCCAGTTATTCAAAGGTTAATCCTTTTTTTTCACTTTGCATTATTTTGATTGTTAAGTAATATTTCTGTATTGAATTTTGCATGGACAAACAAAGTCATAGGATTAACTCATCAGAAAAGTTTCAGTTCTCTGGCATAACCAAGGAAGTCAAATTTGAAACTGAAAATTGTGGTTAATTTTTGAACAACTGGGCCCTGTTCTATTTCATGTATTTCAAATTCATATTTTTGTCGTTATTTATAATTTTCAGATCTGAACTGTTTGCATCAATAGCTGGGGATTCCTATGCTTACATATGTATGGTAATCACAGCAGTTAATTCCAACAGTTATTATTTCTACATGTATTCACGTAAGGATCGCAATTTTCTGTTTAGCAACATGTACATGTACTTGTATACAACTTTATTAGTTTAAGGTATCCGGACAAGTAATAGCTTTTCTAAAACTTTAGGCCAACTGGTGTTGTATTTCGGAAAAAGTGAATTTAAGCTTGTGCCTTAAACTCATCTTTCATTTTTCATTTAGATTTAGCAATTTATTTGTATATACTATTGTTCTTTATTTTCTGTAGATGTACATGTGCGAAAAGGTTTTTAATTTTGAGATTTCTATTAAGTGTTCAAATTTTGGGACCGAAAATGGTGAAATTGCTAATTTTGCATTGTCTCATTCCTTTTTTGTTTCATTGGTTTCATTTGTTTATAATATTGTTCTTCACTATGTGTAGATGTGCAATACGTTTTTCAATTTTGAAAGTTGACTCAGGGTTCCAATTTTCAGACTGAAATTGTGAAATTGCTAATTTTTCACTGTTAACTGTTTTTTTACTTGTGCAGTGCTGGGATTGACATCGTTTATGATGTCACCAATTTCTAGTTTTCTTTACTTTTTTGAAACAGTAACGCCTTGTGTTATCTCTATGAAGTAAAGCTTACTTTAGTAACAAAAAAAAAACCAAAACAAAGGGTCAAATATACCTAAGGAGCAATCAAAGAAACGTAGTCCATTGTTGGACAGACAAACCCGGGAAGACAAATGAACAACCACAAGCACAACAAATAAACAGAGAAAACTAAAAACACAATGAACAACCCGAACTCCTATAAAAAAAAACCAGGAGTGAACCCAGGTGCTCCGGAAGGGTAAGCAGTTCCTGCTCCGTATACGGCACCCGTCGTGAAGTTCAACAAGGTCAATCCGGGGGAAGTCACAAATCGGTGGAGGCACATGAAAGGTTACGACGGTGGGAACAGGTCCAACATCATCTTAGATATTGGAACTCTGTAATGGTCAATCAATTCGTGATAACGACCGTAAAATTTCCTAAGTGATGACATCAACTTATCCCTGATAAAACCCTGGTTAAGAAGCTTTTGTGACAGCAGTAATCCTCTTTGTCGAAAGTTAGGGTAACTCACGAATGCCCTTGAAAATCGGATAAGCTGAGAAACGTAGACGCCATATGCAGGCGATGCTGGTATATTGCTACTCGAGAATGGAAAATTAACAATAGGAAAGTTGAAGTCGTCACGTTTGTCATAAAGTTTTGTCTTCAAATGTCCCTCATAGTCTATTTCAAGAAACAAATCCAAATATGAAGCGGGCTTTGGTGTTTCTGTAGTATCCTTAATTTCAAGCTCACTGGGGTAGATAAGATGTAGAATAGCTAAATAGCTATTTAGTAAAATAGCTTTAATAAAGCAAGAAATCACTTGACAAAGGCCTTTGGTTGCCTTTTGAATTACTTTATGTAATATTGTAGCTACGAACAACTTGTTAAGCAATGAACGAATAGCTATATATACAACAGAGGCAACACCTGGCGATCTCTCAACAATTTGTTCAGAGGTCCCATCAACAGCAGAATTTATTACTATAGTCAGACAAGGTAAAAAAAGTGTATTCAAATTGTGATATTTAAGCCTAGTTATAATAAAATGTATCATCATATTTTGTACATAGAAATATTCATGTTCGTGTATAATTTGTGATTAAGTTCTGTTTGTTCGTAGAGGTCAAAAATTTCCTCTGGATAGACGGGAAAAAAAGACGATCAAGATTTTAAATATATTGCCAAAAAGATTAAAAAATAGGATGTGCTGTTAATATTGATTTTTTCATATGCATTTATTTGATTCTGATCCGGATGATGCACAATTAATATATGAATATTTTGTCGATTACGACTCATGAGTTTCGCTCAAAACCGGAAAAGCTGAAAACCAAAACAGTGAAACTAATTATTTAAATTTCTTTATAAGAAAAACACGGTGATATGGTAAAATATGTATGCTTCTTGTGTCAAACGTTTGATTTTTCGATTCAAATATTTATTATGACAACAGTTGTTATATAAAAAGACTAAGTTGACAAAGTAACATGTTTAAACCAAAGGAAAAAGTCGGCAATGTTACAATTAATAAAAAAATTAGATTTATTTTGGAAATATATATTCTTGAATTCGATGTTCAGTCACCTCATATTTCCACATAGGTTCAGAGTCTTCAGCGTTAGTTGACTGTCCTGAATCATTATACAATAACTTAACATACACCTTTAACACTGGTTCTGGCGATATGTGTACAACAGACAGTTTTGTATCAATATGTCCGAATAGACAACAGCTTGATTTTGATTATGCAAAATGTGCAGACAAAGTAGCTTATTCAGGTAGGTAAAATTTTCCAGTTAATAACATGAAGAACCCTACTAGCATAATTCTCTTTGATATAATTAATAATTAATATTGAACGAAAATATTAACGATCCATTCATTAACGAAGTAACATAAGGGAGATGACTTATTTCACTTTGGTTTCAAGGATAAAAAGGGGGGGGGGGGGGGGTAATTATAATCTCAATATCCCCAAGCATGTTACTTTGATAGATAAATGATTATGTTTCAAATTAGAATTGAAACCCATTAAATCAATTCATTTGAACAGCACAATAGCGAATTTACAAATCAAAATATCAACACTAACGTATACTATATAAGGGAGCAACCATTTGATTTATTTTTTTAGGGGGGACTAGGATCAAGATTTTGATCCTGCCTATTTTTCTCGTCGAAATTATGGTCCTGAATTACCAAAAACTATCCTGATTGACACAGGTCCTGCATTGTTTTTCAGACCTAAATTTAGTGATCCTGTCTTTTTATTCTGCCAGACTCCTGCTCCTGCCTTTTTATTTCAATTTGATTCTAGCCCGACCCCCCCCCCCCCCCCCCCCCCCTCCTAAAAATCAAATGGTTGTTCCCTAGGTTTTAAATAAATATTTTCACCGCTAAAAATCCGTAAAGCCATCGTCTTTGAAGTACATGTACATATTAATTATCTAAATTAGAAAGAGAAGATTTCGGATAATAACTTACAACTATATTTCAGCTGGCGGTCTCCTAGGATGTGTAGTAACAATTGGTGATGGAAAGGGAACAATTTATGCCTCTTTGTATAATTTCGATGACAGTGTTGACGACCTTACCACTTTCAGATTTACTTGCATGGTACGATTTCAGTTTAAATCATGGGGAGAAAACTACTTGATATGGTCTTCTATCCATCTTACATGTCTTAGTGAACCTCATCTTTGTGGATTGTTTAATCAATAACTAAAATTTAGATACACGTATAGATACATGTTAAGTTAATCAATTGGTACCCAACACTTTGACTAAACTTGGCTCGATATATAATAGTTTGACAAACGCTATTTTGATCATTGAGAAACTTGATTTCTCTTTACTAATAGTATGTGATTAAAACGGGTGTGACTAAACACTGAGTTAGAGTTCGAGTTAAAGTTCGACTTAGAGTTCGAGTTAGAGTTCGAGTTAAAGTTAGAGTTCGAGTTGAAGTTCGAGTTAGAGTTCGAGTTATAAATCGAGTTCGAGTTGAAGTTCGAGTGAACTCGAGATATTAATTTCTAATGTCATTTATCGAGTAACATTTCGAGTTAGAGTTACGGTTCGAGTTAAAGTTCGAGTTAAGATACATTTTTTTTGTATGTAGCGATGCCGATATTCGTGCAAACTTTTATTCTAATACGGAAAAAAGTGACGAAATGGAAGTGCTGTTCGGCAGACATGTCATTCACAGTTCACATGATTAAATCCTATACTACAAACAATATTTCAAACAAACTAGAAGCTGCATGGAGCTTTTATCAGCTCTCCTGAAAATATTATTGGTTCGGTGCATCCTTCGACACAATTTTGAAACTGGACACCGCTAATGATGATTAAGGCCAAATTACAATCTAAAGATCATTAAAGTAAAGTTTGGTTGATACTGACTTTGTAGTTTCAGAGGAAAAGATTTTAAAAATTTCTTTCCCCCTTTTCTATAATTAGCTCCGGCAACTATCTTGGTTTAAGGTCCGGGACAACAGACACAATTTTAGAACGGGGCCACCCAAGAACTATTCCACCAAAGTTTGGTTCCAATTAGCCCTGCAATTTCAAAGGAGATCTTCAAATAGTATTCCCCATAGGGTATGTCGGGTCGTGACCGCAATCTTGGATGACGGACGAACACGCCAGATAAACAGTTTAAAGGGAACCATCCCATAACTAATATAATCAAGTATGGTTCCAACTGGCCTAGTAGTTTTAGAGTAGAAGATTTTTATATTAAAAAAACAAAAACAAAAAAGCTAAAAATCGACATTTCAGGGGCAATAACTCCAAGACGGGTAATCCGATTTCTACGAAAATGGAAACTCAAGTAGATTTTGTCCTCTTGATCGTTTTACGTTGCCAGATTTTCTTTAAAATGCATTTCTTCTGAGATAATTTTCCAAAACTACTGTCTGACCAATACGCTCTATTATTAGTAACATAGGTCATGTGGTTTGACTTGCAGCATCCTTTTTTCTACTAGAAACCCTAGTGATGACTCGGGTCAGGTTTGATTCCAATTACAATCAGGTCTTTCGAGACAATCAGTTAATGGAGTGTATGAAAAGCCATACAATTAAACTTTGACCCTTTTGCTTTCCATAAAAAGACATACCTAGCTTAAATTTTAAACGTATCCGGTGTTACCGATGGTCTCGTGTGCGCCGTTGTACACCGTTGTTAAGTTTCGTCTACTTATATATACGGTACATCGACGATATGAAGAAAACATCAAGAAAGCCAATCAATCAAAAATGCACGGGGAAATAGACAGAAAGTCAAACAGATCAGTATATTCCCTACAGTTTTGCTGTTTTTCATGGCAATGAAAAATATAGGTACTGTGAACTAGTGGGCCACAAATACCCCTGCCCCTCTAGGAGAAAACCGTTAAATTTGATGGTACACATCATCATTATTATCAAGCTTCCAGACCAAGTATTAATCAATTCCTGCATATATACAAGCAAACAAAACTTTGACTGAAATGTTCATCCATTATGCCTTACAGTAAAATTTCAAAGTCTCAGCAACAACTCATCATTATCAAGCTCCAGGCCTCATATAAAAACATACCGATTTGTAAAAACCAAAAAAACTTTGACGAAAGATTTTATTACGGACGGTAGGACATCCCTATTACTATGCGGGGGTATAAAAATGCTACACTGTATTTTTGTTCATTATTAATATTGATATAAAAAAATTCAAAATAATGGTAACTTCAAGATGAAGAATAACAATAAAAGCGTTGTTCCAGTGCTTTGTTTATCATGTTTTATTTGGGATTTTGTCTCATGTAGACATTTACTCCATATCCCTTCATTTTTCATTCATAAATAAAATTTTATTTTATACCGCAGTTTTCTGTCACAACTTCAAATCTCACAATTCAGTGTACGGATTACTTTAAGGAAGGTTTGAAAAAAACTTTTCAAAATTATACAGGATCCACCAGCATTTTGATTTAGGGAAAACCTCATACTAGTACTTTAAGGCGGGTTGAACAATATAAATACACGTATTTCGGATATTGGGGGAGCAGGTTTTTTCAGTTTGTGATTTTATGGAAATAATGAACATAATTAAATGGACAAGAGTAAAACTATATGTATGTCTCTTCCACATTCGTTGATGGGACATAAGGAGAAAGAGAAAAGGAAAACGCGTGAGGAAACCCAATCGGAAACGTTTAATGTGCCCTGCATCTAGATTCATTGATACCTATATCCGGTGTCCAGATGATTAAACGGCGAAGAATTAAAATAAACGCACAATAACTTAATCCCGGGGGGGATACTCTCCAAAATTTTCTGCTAGTACTATTTTTTGGGGTCAAATTTCTCGATTACTATATATTTTTTTGGGGTTCCAAAAATTGCAGGGGTTAGTTAAAAAAGACGAAAAAAATAGCGTTTTCAATCTATTTTATGTGGTAAAATGAAACTATTTTTATGGGGTAAAATGAAAGTATTATTCTGGGATGAAAACATTAGAGATATCTTTATGGGGGTCTCAACAAATTTGGATATTTTTTTGACGAGCCTATGTACAGATAATGTTTTACCTCCCTCCTCCTAAACTTAATCCGTAACTCGAATTTTAACTCGAATTGCAACTCGATAAATGACATTAGAAATCAATGTCTCGAGTTAACTCGAAGATTAACTTGAACTCGAATGATAACTCGAACTGTAACTCGAACTTTAACTCTTACTCGAACTCGAACTCGATGTTCATTCACACCCGATTAAAACGTTCAGCTGATTTTTAATGAGTTAACTCTCTCAGTTGTTTTGTATCCCCTTAAAAGTAAGGTTTCTATTTTCCCATGTCATAATGACTTTAACTAGAATTAGGCTGTTAATGTCTGTTTTATTTTTTGGCTATCAATGTTTTGGGGTGCACTAAATTTCCTGATTAAGCTAAATCCACAAATGTGCACATATCATATATAATTTAGTTTATATAAATGGCTGTACCATATTATTACTGTAATTTTAGAGAATGAAAAAATAATGATCAATAACAAACATAATAAATTATGAACAGACTTTAAGTGCTTATTTTTCATATATATGTATTTTTGAGCCAGGTAGTAAACAATGTATCAGAAGGTGTTGTTCAAGCCAGCTATCTACGTAATATGTGTACTGCTGACCAAGCTTACGATGTAAGACCAATTGATGGTGGAATCATCAGTCTGTCTCCCATTGGTATGGTTAATGTTTTTTTTTAAAAATTATTGATCTTATCATTTTCTAAAAATATTTACAATCTATTAATTCTGAATTAAAACTGCTCTCTTGTGTGCTTTCATTGCTATTTCAGAAATTTTGAAAAAAAAATTGGTTCCTACCGTAGGTTTCGAACGCTTTAATATTACACTGTGTTATTTTAACGTTTACTTATATTAAGAACACAACCAATGAAGATCACATACTTGATATTTTCTGACATCTTCATATATTTCGGGTAAAATTTTAGAAAGGAGAGAAAAATATTCCATTCTTGAAACTGATGTCCTGATTTTCTATTTCAATCGACACGATCAAAATTTCAGTCATAATTTGATATGATAATATATAAACAACAAAATGGATAACAGGAAAGGTCAACAATGAGATACCAATCAATCAAAGCAACCCAACAGACATAACCCCGGACAAAAACCTCCGACATAAACGAGTACAACACAACAGAGAGCCAGGATAGTCTGACTTGGTACAGACACTGAATAGTGGTGGGATTAAAGAGGTTTTATGGGTACCCAAACCTCCCCGCTTATCTACTTTAATATCATATGTATATGTGCATTTTCTATAAAAAGAAGTATTGTATACAAATAAGAACCGTAGAAATATTGAGTGTATACTTCACTGCAAATTTTGCTTTTAAGATTGATACTCATCTTCAACTGAATTTGGAATTAAAGTTTTAAAAAGGTTTAATACACAAACATGAATCATAAAAATTAATAGACTCAAATTAATTGTTAAAAAAAATAACTAAAGGTAAAGTAATTCTTTTATTTTATTTTTGTAGGAACCTGTGGTAAGTAAAACCATGACAATGGTTGATAGCATATTGCTATAGGTGATGACAATTTTAAACGTCTTTCCATTTACTGGATACCCAAACTTCAAAAGTGTCCATAGAAAGGTACATAGCAGGCTCTGCCAAATGCACTACGAAGCCCCTTTCAAAACTCCTTACTACAATCAAACCTGTCTGTAAAGGGCAGCTAAGGGGCCCTTTATGAGCAAGTGCCCTTTATAGAGAGGTTAATTTTACATACTTTGTTCATGAATACGACATTATCACTGTGCCTTTTATAGACAGTGATTTGCTATATAGAGATGCCCTTTAGAGTAGGTTTGACTGTACTTTACTTACAACAGTTAAGGGTGGTCTCAAGAGCTATTGTGACAAGGCTTACTTAACTAGAGGTGTGAATCAGACGTGGATTCTAAAAAATTCTAAAGACTTAAAGGAATATGTATCTTCCATTGACCTTACCTATTGTAATTGAATAAAAACTTTCGATTTTTCTACACTATATACAACCCTCCCACATGATCAATTAAAATCTCTTTTCCGTCAGCTAATTCACAAAATTAATGTTTCTGCACTAAACAAGGATTACAAAGATATGCCTTTCTGGTATTAGGCAAGGACCAGGCTTACTTTATCAAAAAGCACACTAATTCTAACAAAAAGTACTCCGCGACTAATGTTGTTGAGTTTGGATGACATGTTTTTCAACAAACGATGGGCATCCCAATTGGGACAAACTTTGCGATGTATTTGGTTGACCTGTTCTTGTTTACATATGAAGCTAAATTTTTACAGGGGCTACATAATCGGAAAGAAAAGAAACTAGCCCATTCCTTTAATTTCAGTTTCCGCTATACAGATGATGTTTTGTCACTTAATAATACCTACTTTAAGGACTACCTACATCTCATCTATCCCAGTGAAATTAAAGAGAACACAGACACACCAATTTCTTCATATCTGGATTTGTACTTGTACATAAATAATAATGGGCAGTTGAAATTAAAACTTTATGGCAAACGTGATGATTTTAATTTCCCGATTGTGAACTTCCCCTTTCTTAGTAGTAACATACCAAGATCTCCAGCCTATATGGTGTACATTTCACAGTTGCTTCGTAACTGCCGCGCATGTGATTTATACAGCGACTTTCTCGGCAGGGCGAGATTGCTGTCCCATATACTTCTAAGACAGGGTTGTATTCAGTCTATGTTAATTTCATCACTCCAAAAGTTTTACGGTCATCATCAGAAATTGATAGGCCGATACAAAGTTTCTATCTCGTGTACGATACTAGATATTTTCAGTTAGAATTCACGTCATTCTGTAATTGGCACCTCACCGGACAGTGTTCATGCTTACCCTTCCGGAGTACCTGATGTCACTACCGGTTTTTAATGGTAGTTCACATTGCCAGTGCTTTAGTTTCTATGCTGTCTTGTTCTAGTTTTGTTTAGGGAGCAGCCATTTGATTTTTATGGGTGGGGGGGGGGGGGGGGGGGGGGTAGGATCAAATTGAAATAACTGGACCATGACTTTGGCAAAATAAAATTTAAATCTGCAAGACGTCCATTCATTCCAGAATCATACACAGAAGTGAACAATGCTGTTCTCAAAAATTCATATAATTATGACAAGTAATAAAACAGCAAAACAAAACAAACAAAAATGAACGAGAAAACAAAGAAAAAACAAAGAAAAAAATCCAAAAAAGATATTTTTTCTCTAATGGCAAAAATATAGGTTTGTTTGATTGAAATCAATATATTTTGATTTGATAAGTAGCTATCTCCTGGAGCGTTCTCTTTAACGGATACTATAATTTATTATATTAGTTTATTATATTTTTTTATTCTTTTAGTTATACATGAATCATTGTGGCGTTTGTTTGTTGTGTTACATTCTCATTACTGTTTCTTTTCCTTGTACTTCGATTTTGTTGACTTTATCCACTGTTTTGTCGCTTCGGTATTATTCTGCAGATATTTATATTGTTAGAGGTAGGGCCCTAAGGCCCAACATTTTTTTTATTTCCAATGTTTCCAAATTATTTTAATAATGTTAAAATGTTTCAAGTTAAATTAATTCTTTTTAAACCAAGTTAATAGTGTTTTTATTAATAATTATTCAATAAAAGTTGTTAATTAATTCTGTCACAGTGTGACAATGGAAGTTAGGATTTTTACAATATTGAGAATTGTTGTCAGTTACAATGTTGAAATAATTGTTTCCAAAATTTCACAGGGCTCAAATTTCGTGTGCTTAACGTATTTTATAATGAATTCATATTTTATAATGATAATTGATCACTTTATTCAAGAAAAAGGCACATATTTCACGTTTTTCCAAGTTTCAAAATGTAAACAAACGTCGTCTACAAAGTTTTATCGTTTCCGACAAAAGTCGTCTGCTATAATAATTAGGGCATGTAAAAATACGTAATGTCTATTTTCAAAGCATTGCAACGCTAATAATCTTATTGGTTATACTTATTCATGTGAAGTTTATTGATAAAATGTACGTTTTGTGGGAATTATTTGCAGACAGCCAAATTACAGTCTGCTACGCCATTTTTGTATTATACCGCCACTGCCTGGCAAATGGTTTTACGCTTGCCCGGTTACATTTTTAATATTTTCTCATGTTCATACCTATTTACCTAATTTCTATATAGCCATGGCTAATAATTGGCAAGAAGCTGGCAAGCTGACATGTAATAATTAGTTCAATAAACACGAAAGTTCATCCCAAATCCTGGCACTGCTCCTCGAGGTATTTTTATAACGATTACCGCGATTGGTCAATCGGCGTCATGTGACCCAGAATTTTCCTATATAAGCGGGGGCAACTGTCAGAAATGGCGAATAGCTGCCAAGAGCGGTAAATACAAAACTAGAGACATATCTCCAGAATTGAAATTTTCGCAGAGTATTATTTATTTACAGTTAACAGAACAGTAACCAAGAAAGGTACATAAATATTTCATAATAATGAAATCCTATACTCAGCAAATGGTTTCAATAAATAGTCCTTTTCCAGGGAGACCTCCAGAATAATGTATGAAAATTAAAAGTAGAAACAGCTAGCAGCTATTCCCCATCACATCGACCTATAACATGTTTTTCCACAAATAAGGGACCAGATTAGTATTTTTCGACCATAGTTTTGTCCAGTTTTAGTGTTATAATATTCTGGATGTGCCAATTGTAATTTGGATGTGCCAGCACAATATTTTGCCAGGTGGTGGATCATAATATTTAAGAATATGTTATATTGTTATACTTTGTTCATAACAGAAAAAGAATAGATCAAAACAGATTAATAAATTATACTGCCTGTGATTTATCTTTGTTTTACTACAAGATGGAACTGAAATTATCTAGTTGATAATTATACATACATGAAAACTTACCAAGGTTGAACAAATGGTTACTCCAATCATCTGCAGTCAAATGTGCATGTAATGGCGATTTTGGTCTGGCAAAATTACCGTATTGGAATTCATCCTCCCTGGATTTTATATAGTAAAATAAGTACAGGCTGGATCAAATCAGAGACTTTAGAATTGGCACCCTGGCTAGTGTAAACAGAAGATGATGTCTATCCTGACAAGACCCCTGGTCCCCTTACAAACTGGTGTCAGAAGTGGGATTGTCTATTTTCAGGACAATCCAGTGATTCGAACCTAAGTAATTTGTAGCTCGATGTGATGGTGAAATTCCTAAAACTTTATGTTGAATGTTGAAATTGTGTCGCATGATTTTTTTTTTCGTGATGTTTTACCTGTTACCATATTTTTGAAATAAAGGATAAGAATGGCAGAGACTCCTGACAATGAAATAGAATTTAACATACCAAACCCTGAAGTTGGCCAGGGAGACAGAGATGCCCAAAGTGACCAGGAATCTGATTATGAAGATGATATTTTGCACCTACCTAGAAGAGATAGAGGAGACATAAATGATGGGCCAAAGGGAGGTAATCACAGATTTTACATCAAACCAGAGTCCTACAGTGGTAGAACAGACTGGGAAGAATACTTTTCTCATTTTCAAGATTGTGTTGAGCTTGGAGGATTGACTAACAAAGATAGAGTCCTTACTTTAGCAGCCAGTTTACGTGGTCCTGCCCGCACATTTTACATTAGCCTTAACCAAGCTGAAAGAAGAAATTATGATGTCCTTGTAGAAAAATTGCAGCAGAGATTTGGATGTACCAGGTAGCAAAACCGCTGGCTTTCAAGATTTGAATCAAGAAAACGTTTGCCAGGCGAATCTATTGCCTTGTTAGGTGATGACCTAAGACAGCTTTCACAGAAAGCTTATGCCAACCTGGATGCTAGAGCTCAGGAAGCTCTTGCATTGAACCAGTTGTATAAATCTATTTCCCTTGAAATGAAGTGCAAATGCATTGATAAAGAATGTGAAACTGTGTTTGATGCCATTCAAGTGATTGAGCGGTATGAAGCAATACTAGGAGAACCCCAGACCCAAGACAAAAAGAAAGTAACAGTTAGAAAAATTACTGGAGATGAAGAAGACCAGGCTACAGGTTTTGATCATCTGACAGCCAGAATTGCCAGGCTTGAACAGACTACCAACAGACCCAATAGTACACAAAATAAACAAGTTCAGTACCAGAAGAGACAACCATTCAAGTGTTTTGTTTGTGATTCTACTAACCATATGTACAGAGATTGTCCAGTTTATAAAAAGTGTATGCAGCTGTCTGACAGACAACCTAAATTCAAACAAGCCACAACTGAGAATATGCAGGGAAACTACAAACCGTCGATGTAAAGGGCCGACAATCGACGGTACAGTTCCAAAACAGGCCTGGAGCAGAATATATTGAAAATTGTGAATTTGATTTATATAATAAAAGAATTGGACAATTGGGAAAGATTGGTGGAAAATTTGATAATGGTTTTTATACCAAGGGGGAGATAATTGGTAAACATGTTGAATTTCTGATTGATACTGGATCAACTGCTTCTCTATTGTCTTGTCATATTTTTGATAAGTTTTCGGACAACCAAAAGTTTAGTTTGCAGCCGTCTAGGCTTTGTATCCGAGATGTAAATGGTAATGAAATTACCAATTATGGTCAGTATACCATTAATATTAATTTTAATGGAATACTCTTTCCACAAACCATTATTGTGTGTGATATTTGTCCAGATGCTATTATTGGGCAAGATTTCCTGTTAAATTATGTCAAGAAAATTGATTATGAAAGAATGGTTTTGCAAACGACAAAGACCGAAATTAAGTGTTATGTAGCGGGAGAAGCACAAATGGTATGTCGAGTGGAAGCAAGTGAGCAGATTACCATCCCTGCCAATTCCAGAATGTTCATACCAGTAGAGATTCCATATTCTGAAAAGCTAAGTGAAAATTGTGTGGTTGAACCTTCAGCGCACCTGTTTGAAGAAAAGAATATCACAGTAATGCCTGGTTTAATAAAGAATTCAGCAACTATTAAATATATTAGTGTTCATAATTATAGTGAGAATGATGTGACTGTGTATCCAAGAATGAAGTTAGGAATCTGTGAATCCTTTTATGAAAAAGAAAGTGTACCTGTACGCCATATTGAAATTGATGAAAATTTCAATAGTGAAAATCAAGATGTGCCAGATTATTTAGAAGATTTATGGGCAAGAAGTTCTATTCATTTAACACAAGAAGAAAGTGAAAAATTTGCCAAGTTACTAATAAAGTATAAAAGTGCATTTTCGAAATCATCTGATGACCTTGGAAAAACAAATTTAGTGCAACACTACATTAACACTGGAAATGCAACCCCAATTCGACAACCACCAAGGAGACTACCTTTTGGAAAAAGACAGATAGAAAAAGAAGAAATACAGAAAATGTTACAGAGGGGAGTAATTGAACCATCAACAAGTGCATGGTCTTCACCAGTAGTTTTGGTCACAAAGAAAGATGGCAGCACAAGATTTTGTGTTGATTATAGAAAATTGAATTATGTAACTGTGAAAGATGCTTACCCCCTCCCAAGAATAGACGAATGCTTGGATTCACTGTCCTTTGCGAAATGGTACGGATGTATGGACCTAAATAGTGGTTTCTGGCAACTGTCCATGAAAACTTCAGATAAGGAAAAGACTGCATTTTCCACCAGCCAGGGACTTTACCAGTTTCGTATGATGCCTTTTGGACTTGCAAATGCACCAAGCAGTTTTGAAAGATTAATGGAGAATGTGCTACGTGGACTCCAGTGGGAAGAATGCTTATTATACCTTGATGATATTATTGTACCTGCATCATCAGTTCAGCAGTCATTGGAAAGAATGGAAAATGTTTTTATCAGATTAATAGATGCAGGATTGAAATTAAAACCTTCAAAGTGCATATTTTTCCAGAAAAGTGTAAAATTTTTAGGACATATTGTTTCGGAAAATGGGATTCAAACTGATCCCGAGAAGACAGAAGCTGTTCAAAATTGGCCAAAACCAAAGAATCAAAAACAACTTCGAAGTTTCCTTGGATTGTGTTCATACTACAGGCGATTTGTAACTAAATTTGCAGATATTGCAAGACCACTTCATCAACTGTGTGAGAAAAATAGGGTTTTCCAGTGGTCTGAAGAAAGTGAAAATTCTTTTAATAAATTGAAAGAAGCTCTTACAACCCCACCAATACTTGGATATCCCAGAACAGACCTAAAATTTATTTTGGACACAGATGCCAGTGATAAGGCAGTGGGAGCAGTACTTTCCCAAGAACAAGATGGACAGGAAAAAGTGATTGCTTACATGAGTAAAGTCATGAATAAACATGAGCAGAGTTACTGTGTGACCCGTAAAGAACTCCTTGCTGTCATATGTGCATTACGACACTTCCATTCCTACCTTTATGGACAACCAATTTTACTGAGAACAGACAATTCTGCTGTAAGCTGGATGAGGAGCCTTAAAACACCAACAGGTCAGACTGCAAGATGGTTACAAGAGCTTGGAACTTACAACCTGACAGTGATTCACAGAGCTGGATTAAAACATCGAAATGCAGACGCACTCTCCAGAAACCCATGCAAAGCATGTTGTAGACAAGAACGTCACAATGTTGATTCTGAAAGTGAGGATGAAGATAATGAGAAGCAAGGAACATCATTTATAAGAGTAATTACAAGAAGTCAAACTAGTTCCTCTTCAACAAGAAACCAGTTTATACTCCAGGGTTGGGATGCTCCTTCTATTAGAAAATTACAATTAGAAGATAAAAATGTCAGATTTTTATTGGTCAAATTTGAGGAAGGTTGTACTAAACCAGAGTGGAATTCAGTTTCTGATAAATCCGTAGATTTAAAAACCTTGTGGAACATGTGGGACAGATTTGAGATTCACAATTGTGTTTTGTATGTGAAATGGTTTATTAATGCTGAACATGAATATCTAAGATTAGTGGTTCCAGATCCTCTCAAATGTGTTGTACTTAAATATTACCATGACATACCATCAGCTGGCCACCTTGGAGCAGAGAAAATGTTTGAAAAGGTCAAACAGTCTTTCTACTGGCCTGGAATGAAACAGAATATTAAGGATTATATCAGAGCTTGTGATGGTTGTGCCTCAAGAAAACCAGTAATAATGCAAAATAGGGCCCCATTAGGAACCTATAATTTAGGTGCTCCAATGGAAAGGGTGGCTATTGACATATTAGGCCCCCTCCCTAAGACTAAAAATGGTAACAAATACTGTTTAGTACTAACTGACTGTTTCACAAAATGGACTGAAGCTTATGGAATTCCAGATCAAGAAGCAACCACAGTAGCCAAGACATTGGTGAATGAATTTGTGTGCCGGTTTGGTACACCTCTACAAATACATTCAGACCAGGGATCAAATTTTGAATCTCGTGTATTTCAACAACTATGTAATTATCTGAAGATTGACAAAACAAGAACTACAAGTTTTCACCCACAATCCAACGGATGTGTTGAAAGATTTAATCGCACTTTGATCAAAATGCTAAGTATGTATTGTGTAAAAGATCAGCGTGTATGGGACGAATATTTGCCTCAAGTACTTCTTGCCTATAGATCATCGGTGCATGCCACGACAGGATTTACACCAAATTATTTGACTTTTGGAAGGGAGGTAACTCTACCACTTCAGGCAGTAATTGGAAAACCAAAGTCATCCAGTAATGATTCAGAAAACTTTGAAAGTTATGTTGCTGACCTGCAAAACAGATTGAAAAATGCTCATGAAATTGCTCGTAATAATATGAAGAAGAACACACAATATCAAAAGAGACATTATGATGTAAAATCAAAGAAAAGGATTTTTGAAGTTGGACAACCAGTATGGTTGAATGATCCATCGAGAAAAATTGGTGTTTGTCATAAATTGTGTGCAAAATGGAAAGGCCCATATGTTGTAACCAGGTGTATTGACAGTACCACTTATTTGATACAAAAATCAGCAAAACAGATGGCAAAAGCCTACCATGTTGACAGGCTAATGCCTTACCTTGGCAGGAACCGACCAAAGTGGTTCAAGAAAATTTGAAGTTAGTGTTATTTTTTTCATTAATGTGTAAAATGTAACTGTTGTAATGAGAAGGTTTGCATTGTTGAAATAAAACTGAAGATTAACCTGTTATTCTATGTTGTGAATAATTTGTGGAAATGGATTTCCATGTTATGATAAGAGAACTGACCAGGGTGGATTTAATGTTTTTATACAAGACAGATTGTCTATTTACACTAGAGCTGAACAATGGATGCATTGTCAGAATTTTTTACAAGATCGAGGGTCTATATACATTAGTTGCCAATAGATGGACGCATTATTGGAGGAAGTGGTTGATCAACCAAAAACAAAGTGTTTAAGGGTTAAGGCAAGGGACTGGCCATCCTACGGTTAACCCAAATTGTGAATTCAATAGTTGAAAAAGAATATCCCTATGGTTAGGGAAGTGCACCACCTGGATCTGGTTAGAAAATGTGTTTAAATTTTCAACAAAAGAATGCCAAACCAAGACTTTCTGTTTGAAAAATAACTAAAAATTTGCCAAGGTCAAGGGAAGGGAAACCTGATAATTTATAATGATAATGAGATTATTATATGCCAAAGTGTGACCATTTGCTGAGTACAATTACTGTTATTTAACCAATTGTGTGTGTTATTAACATTCGTATAATGCCTGATTACATGTATGTGCCTGATGAAAACACCATTTCAACAAAGAAAATGTGTTCATAAAAATTTTCCAAGTCAAACTGATGTTCACTTCTGAGCAAGTAAATTTCTATGTCAGCGAGACAAAGATCTTAAAAATAAAGTACAGATGGAGTACCATGTGAAACTTTTTAATTTTACCAGATTTTGTGATAAAGAAAATATATTGTGTTAGTGCAGAGACTAATCAAAGGATACTTTAAACTTCATGTACACTGTTACCCTGCTAAGAAGACTGTTGGATCTTCACACCTGTAAAATAAAACATAAAAGTTAGATATTTAGTGTTGTATGATATGGAACATAATCAACAAACAAGTAAAAATTGGTGTTATATTTTTTTTAGATGATGGAAAAAAATTGTTGGCTGTGCCACACAGAGTTTGATACTACCAAACAGCTCAAAAACCACCTTGCTGGCAAGGAACATGGTTTAATGGAAGTTGTGTGTCCCTGGTGCCCTGACAGACCAATCAAGTATCGGCGGGTTTCCGAACTGAAAGAACACAGTACCAAACACCATAAAGAACAACTAAAGGAGCTGCGCTCAGATGTTCTGTCAGAGGGTAACTCCTATTACCTCGCAATACACCCTGAGGTATATAGGAGGGTGGTAAAGCCCACCAGCTTCTATTCCCCATCAGCCCGGGAGCTGAAGACTGCCATGCAGGCATGGCTAAAGACATCCTTAAAGGTCTTCAAGAATACCAAAGACTGGGAAAGAGGCTGGCGGGAGGGCACGAAATATGAGAGAGACCCCGAGGAAGAAGATTTCGTGCCCATTTACTCCGGGGATGAGGCTGGATCCTCTACCACCACCAACACCACCACCAGGGAAGAGAGCAGGCTCTCAAATCCGGACGCCTGGCGCGTGACATATGTGGCACTGGTGCCACAGGACATAACAGCTGAGGCAGAGTGTGATGGAGTAGTATTTAGATTTCGGCTGGCCGACACCCTGCTGGCAGATCCCAGATATCTGTCTTCCATCTCGAGGAGAATGCTAGCCATACCTCTTGGTGGAAGACCAGCTGCAGGTCAGAAATTCCGGTTGAAAGGCAGGACCTATGCAGAACGAGTAGCGCAGGGAGCGAAAGTCTTAGGGGTTCCAGAAAAATACATTACTGCAATCCATCGAATGGACAACAAGTTTGGCCTGGCGCCCACCGTTAAATCTACAATAACACCAAAAGTCTGTACCTCTTCTGTGAAGACAACAGCAACAATAACAACAACGGCTGGTTCCACATCTGCATTAACAACGACAACAACGGCTGGTTCCACATCTACATTAACAACGACAACAACAGCTGGTTCTCAAAACACATCCTATTCTGGAACCCCACCAAAAACTCCAACAACTTCAACAGCTGGCCTGCAAACAACAACTACATTCACAACATCAACAGTTTCAACAAATCCAATGTATTCACCCATATCAGACAGGTCTGATCTGTACACCACACCACCACCACCAAAAAGACAACGAGTTACTTTCGAGAAGTACGTTCCATCGCCTCCACCTCTCACTGCACCGGTATACATCCCGACACCAAAACAACTGCTGGACAGTATTCCACCACCAACTACAAGGCCGGTCCACTTTAACAAGACAGCCGCTGAGCGTGCAACATCATTATTAAGGAAGGGATGTATGCCACTTTTCCCTCCAGCACGGCGGGACTGGGCTGGGAAGGCCATTGTCCAGCTTCCTGGAAACATCTTTATGAAGCAATGGCCTCCCCAGAACTGGAGGGAATTATCTGTGGATCAGAGAAAACTACAGTGGGAGTTTATTTCCTTTCAGTATGAGCAGTTGTCGGGCAGTGCTGATTCACCAACCAGAGCTGGACTTTTGGACAAATACAACATGTTTGCACTGCCTGGCACTGCTCCCCATGCTAAATCTAAGAAGGAGGAAGGCCGGACCTTCCTCAAGAGCCGTTTTTACTTGTATGAAAGCCTCCGGGTGCTGGCACTTGGAGAAGTAAAACCAGACAGGGATAATTTTATAATGCTGGACATGCTGGAGAGAGCAAGCGCTGGACGTGATAAAACCACTGATTTCATATGTGAGGCGATGGACAAGGCAGGAATTCCTTTAAGACTAGATGTCAGTGATGCTGGACATTAATTTGTGCTGGACACTTATATTATTATGCAAGTCATATAATTTGCTGGACATTTATTCTAATTGTGCTGGACACTAATATGCTAGTCATATCTATGCAGGACATACACATTTGATATTCAAAGATACCCTGGTGGAACAAAAATACCTTGGTGGATTTCAAAATTCTTGTTACCGTTACAGTATGGTGGAACAAAGTAAAGTGATGATACGAACATTTTCAGTGATTCATGGACATTAAGTTTTAATGGACTTTAATATTTATGGACATTTATTATTATACAAATGTAACTATGAATGTAACTTGAATGGGGGGAGGGTGGTTGGACTTTAAATACTATGTTGTCGGGTAATTCGGCGCAGCGTTTAATTCCGCGCATTCAAATCATTTTCATGTTAATGCGCCGAATAGGACGATGCGCAGAATTACCCGAAATGACTGTATATTGTAAAACATGTGTGACAAGGTCGCATATTGCACAGTATGTTTTTTTTTTGAAGTGTGATTTTGAAAGGTTGAATAATACCTTTTTAAATAATCGTGTCTGTTGTTCAGGCGAGCAATATCTAAATAATTTTTGAAAAAAAAATTATTAAAACACTTACGATAAAGTTTAAAGTGTTGCATAATTTAAAACAGTACTCTTAAAAGCTTAACTTGATATTTTTAAGTAAAGTTTAAATTTTTGAATTTTCAAATGAAAATTGAGTTAAGATTCTCAAAACAATGCTTATGCATGAAAATACTGATATTATGATATGAGAATGCTGGTCAATAAATTCTATTTGTTGAATTCAGGAGAATTCCACCTTTTTAAGGTGGGGAGAGTGTTAGAGGTAGGGCCCTAAGGCCCAACATTTTTTTTATTTCCAATGTTTCCAAATTATTTTAATAATGTTAAAATGTTTCAAGTTAAATTAATTCTTTTTAAACCAAGTTAATAGTGTTTTTATTAATAATTATTCAATAAAAGTTGTTAATTAATTCTGTCACAGTGTGACAATGGAAGTTAGGATTTTTACAATATTGAGAATTGTTGTCAGTTACAATGTTGAAATAATTGTTTCCAAAATTTCACAGGGCTCAAATTTCGTGTGCTTAACGTATTTTATAATGAATTCATATTTTATAATGATAATTGATCACTTTATTCAAGAAAAAGGCACATATTTCACGTTTTTCCAAGTTTCAAAATGTAAACAAACGTCGTCTACAAAGTTTTATCGTTTCCGACAAAAGTCGTCTGCTATAATTATTAGGGCATGTAAAAATACGTAATGTCTATTTTCAAAGCATTGCAACGCTAATAATCTTATTGGTTATACTTATTCATGTGAAGTTTATTGATAAAATGTACGTTTTGTGGGAATTATTTGCAGACAGCCAAATTACAGTCTGCTACGCCATTTTTGTATTATACCGCCACTGCCTGGCAAATGGTTTTACGCTTGCCCGGTTACATTTTTAATATTTTCTCATGTTCATACCTATTTACCTAATTTCTATATAGCCATGGCTAATAATTGGCAAGAAGCTGGCAAGCTGACATGTAATAATTAGTTCAATAAACACGAAAGTTCATCCCAAATCCTGGCACTGCTCCTCGAGGTATTTTTATAACGATTACCGCGATTGGTCAATCGGCGTCATGTGACCCAGAATTTTCCTATATAAGCGGGGGCAACTGTCAGAAATGGCGAATAGCTGCCAAGAGCGGTAAATACAAAACTAGAGACATATCTCCAGAATTGAAATTTTCGCAGAGTATTATTTATTTACAGTTAACAGAACAGTAACCAAGAAAGGTACATAAATATTTCATAATAATGAAATCCTATACTCAGCAAATGGTTTCAATAAATAGTCCTTTTCCAGGGAGACCTCCAGAATAATGTATGAAAATTAAAAGTAGAAACAGCTAGCAGCTATTCCCCATCACATCGACCTATAACATGTTTTTCCACAAATAAGGGACCAGATTAGTATTTTTCGACCATAGTTTTGTCCAGTTTTAGTGTTATAATATTCTGGATGTGCCAATTGTAATTTGGATGTGCCAGCACAATATTTTGCCAGGTGGTGGATCATAATATTTAAGAATATGTTATATTGTTATACTTTGTTCATAACAGAAAAAGAATAGATCAAAACAGATTAATAAATTATACTGCCTGTGATTTATCTTTGTTTTACTACAAGATGGAACTGAAATTATCTAGTTGATAATTATACATACATGAAAACTTACCAAGGTTGAACAAATGGTTACTCCAATCATCTGCAGTCAAATGTGCATGTAATGGCGATTTTGGTCTGGCAAAATTACCGTATTGGAATTCATCCTCCCTGGATTTTATATAGTAAAATAAGTACAGGCTGGATCAAATCAGAGACTTTAGAATTGGCACCCTGGCTAGTGTAAACAGAAGATGATGTCTATCCTGACAAGACCCCTGGTCCCCTTACAATATTTCATACCCATAATCAAACACATTCTCAATTAGGGACCAGATTCTATAACCATGTAAAGATATACTCTATGGGATGATTTTATATAATTCGTTTTGGAACATTGACACTGTTGTTCTTGAACCAGGTAGAAATGTATAAATTGTTGAAATATATACAGTTCATCATAACTGGTATGATTTAATGTATAGTTGTATTATATAGTATACGGAGCAGGAACTGGTTACCTTTCCGGAGCACCTGTGTTCACTCCTGGTTTTTATAGGAGTTCGTGTTGTTCATTGTTTTTTTTTTAGTTTTCTGTGTTTATTTGTTGTGCTTGTGGTTGTTCATTTGTCTTCCCGGGTTTGTCTGTCCAATGGATTACGTTTTTTGATTGCTCCTTATGTATATTTGTCCTTTTAATTAGTTAATGTATTCGTTTGCTAGTATGTCGAAACTGACCAAGACATTTATACTCAAAAGTTTGCTAGTTATAAATAAAATCCCAAGAGAACAACGTGTGTGTAAAACACGTGAAACGATAGAAGATGAAAAACATTTCATATAAAATTTTAAATTAAATGAAGCATTACGACAAATAACTTTTCGTATTTCTTCTGCCGAAGATTCAAATTTCACAGATTTAACGGATGACCAAAACCTTGTCTTTATTTTGAACCCAGCGTCCTACTAGCAAGTAAAAAACACTGGTTCCTTTTTAAAACAACTTTGAAACTGAGATCAGGGGACTGGTCACTTTTTGCTTGTTCTTTGTGTTTTATATATAATGTTCAATATTGTGTATTTGTTAATCTGCTTTTTGTTGTCACAAACTGTATGTTTAAAGACAATTAGTCATTTGAATTTGAATAAAACTACATAATTATATCTGAAGAGAATATCACTCACGCATAACTTGGTTCTCTGGTGGTTTTTTCTTTCGTTCTTTGATATTCGGTCATTTTAGCAAATCAAATCAAATTTATTGTCATATAAACATAGTCACAGTTTGTGATAAATACACACATATAAACAACATAGTCACAATTTGTGATAAATATACACATATAAAAAAAAAACCATCAGACAACACATTAAGTACATGGTAGAGTATGAGTGTCCCTTGTCAAAAATTGTATTGATTGTTGAATAAGGGACGAGATCAAAAGTTCAGTGTAGGATAAAAAACTTAATTCACATATTTTTTTTCACTGACCCCCCCCCCCCCCACCTCTTAAATTAATTTGGGAAAAATTGATTGACCAATATGGGCATATGCTTTGAGAGTATACTTTTTGTATCATGGGTACTGTTTTTCCTCAACAATGTATGTTTGTTCTGTATATTGACTTGGACGTCACTTGAATCCGTATTTTTCAATCCGAAAATCGATGTCGGATACCAAAACTTGCAGCGATTTTTACCCCCCCCCCCCCCCTCCAAACTATTTGAATTAAGTTTTTTTATCCTACATTGAACTTTTGATCTCGTCCCTGAAAGATCCTAAGCTTTATACCTGTCTAAATTTTGTTTGATTTAATAGTATATTTAGTTTATCAACATTTGAGTTGTGATTAGTGTGTATATATATCCCTCGATCTGCACTTTGGAAAAAAAATTTTGGCACAAATCAGAATTTTTACTAGTTATAAAAAGGTGCTTCGTCGTATAATTTTTATTACAGAACTTACATAATGTATTTTAACGTGGAATTTTCTTGTCTCCCTAACTCCATCCTCCCAAGTCAGGTCCTAAAAACCCCTGACATCACATATTCATATTTTATGGGTCGGAAGTGAACGATTTTCATTGGTTACTTTTCTAGGTCAAAAGAGAATCCATTTTCGTCGTAGGTAGAATTTTCTAGGTCAAAAGAGAATCCATTTTCGTCGTAGGTAGAATTTTCTAGATCACACACCAGGTGGCGATATGTTCGACCCGCAAAATATGAATGTGTGATGTCAGGGGTTTGTAGGAACGAACGTGGATACAAAACCCTGACTTTGGAGGATAACTCTAGGTCCAAGTTATGATCAAAATTCTAAAGTTAGTTATCAATTTACGAAATTCAAAATTTGGGTGTATTTAAAGTATCTTTGTTGTATTTTAAATATTTTTACGAAGTAGTTTATTAAAGGAATTTTGTTTACATGTAAATGATTCAATAACAAAATTTATAAATCTTTGATTCCAGAATCGAATGGTTTCAGAGACTTTACAGACCTTAAATTATTGCCTGATGATAATTTTTCTAATACATTTAAGTTCATTTTAAAATTTGCGAGTTTACTACAATATTGTGGTTTATTGAAATCGAATTTCCATATTGTGCTCATTGGGCACTGCTAATGAGACTGCATCACAACCAACTGGTAACAAAGATTTTCTAGTCATTTTTGTTTGATAAATTAACTAAATCTAAACTCTATCCTTAGATGGTTTTGGCTTTACCCCTTTTGGTAATTTTTTGAATTTTTTAATTTGCTCTTCAACGTTTTGGATTGTTGTTTTGGTTTTCAAAAATGAGTCGTAAATCGATTGATTGTTGTTTTAGGCCACCTTGACGCAAATGGTCATATCTTGGCGAAGTCGTAAATCGACGAAATGTGCACATCTTGTGCATCAAAATTACCATGAAGAATTTTATTACAATAAAAAAACAAAAAGCGGAATATAAAATACTTTAAAACGATAAATGAAACCCGTATGAAATAAAACAGACATTCGCCAGTTTCACAAGAAGTAAAAACATATAATTAATTATCCTTACATCATATACAATGTATAATTAAGGAGTATTTCTTCTCCAGAAGATTTTCATTTTTCGGCTGTATTTTGTCTAAAATCGTACGTAACCCATTTGTATGATCTGCCCAATTCATACGGTTTTTATCGCCATTGGCAGACAAAGTGGGTACTCTGCGGAATATTCTGGAATCTGGCTATACCGTTTCATAAAAGTCGTTAGAGTTACGACTGATCGTTCGTCCTTTGAATATATACGACAGATCGTAACTCTTACCCTGGAGTGTAATCCTCGTTGTCCGGTCGGCCTTCCATAATTGTAGTGAAGCTAGCGCAGCAAAAAATATTTTACCAGGGTAACAAAAAGTTCAAGTAAGAGATTAATACACAACAGTATGTAAAAGTACCTAGCAACCATACATATTTAGATTCAGGACACCATAATTTTGCCGTACAAATGTTCTGAAACATAATTCTAACTTTTTGTGTTTTTTTAACAATTGCTTTAATTTTTTTATAGAAATAACGACAACGACCGAAGAAACAACGACATACATCTATATACCCATATTGACCACAGATGGTATTAATATCGGGGCCATTGTGGCTGGTTTGTTGTGTGTCATCTTGGTCATTGTTCTCTTAGTCCTTTTGGTTCTTTATTGTATCCATTATCAGGCTGTTCTTGTTAAGCAACGAAAGATGATTGACAACAGACTAAAATGGTTTAAAATCAGACTAGCACAGGGGTTAGGTAGGTATATGTTTAAAGAAATATACACAAATTATCGTTGGAAGTCTTTTCAGTTTGATGCAAAGCGTGATAGATTTCATATCAAATATCAAAATAAATGATTTAGAACCATAAAGTTTTAACCTAGCTATTAAGGATGCTCGCTGGTCATGTTTCGGTCTTTTTGTCAGATTTTCGGAACCCTCGGGTTTTATCCATTTCTTAAACATGAAATTATTTTGCCCATGAACCCCCACTTTTTCTTTTATAATTCAATCATATATACCTTAAAATGATATTTGACAAAACTTTATGAAATCCTTTTTATTTTTTCATACATCTTTGAGAGACTAAAGTTGTCAATGCAAAGACAATGAAAAATCCAGAGAAAACCGATTTCCTGCAAATTTTCCAGGCCTTATAGCTCTAAAATGCTTATTTGTTTACTATTCATATGCTCTCTCAAACTAAAACACCTATTTTAAATCCTATTTATTTCCTATTAGACCAGCGATCATCCTTAAGTATGCCAGTAAAATAAGAAAATTAACTCACTTGATATTTTCAGTAGGGAAAAATGAGTTGTTTTTCTATGATTGCTTAAATATTTAGGGATATAATCCATTTGAGAAGTTTTACTACATATATCACATGAACCACTGTTTTTGCATTTACAGATGAAGATGATAAAAAGATTTTAACGGAACCATCCCTTGATCCCGACTTTCCCTTTGAATACGAACCAACCACACAGGTTCCACCCGCCAGGCAAACCATAACAAGAGGTTATAATAAGATAAGGATTTTTTTTCAAACAGGAATTAATTGGTCGCTTCTACATTTATCTTTTGACAGAATAAAACAGCTGGCTATCGAGGGAGCAGGGGGGGATGGGGGTACTTGGTTATATAACTGGTATATGTGTTCAGATTACTGTTTTCAAACTGGAACCTGTTCATGACTGAGAAGTGTCAAAATTATACCCTGTCACTGTAACTATGAACTCAAATGTTATCCTGTAAATGGCGTTCGTCTACAAGACTAATAGGCCAACATTCTATGGAAAATAATACAACATATATACACGAGATGATCGGCGAAAATTACATTTTTCTACTAGTTTTGATTCTTAACACCGCGTCTTTTCGACGATAAAGTAATCCTGTCGTTCATGACACTAGTTAACACTTTCAGGATTATTATCGGTCTATAAACAAGCCTGTTCGTGACTTGGGCCTAAACCCATGACCATGACTGGGAACAAGAGAAAAAGGAACTCAACTGCTGCACACTCGTATTACCAATTATATCTTGAGTTACCCCCCCCCCCCCCCCACCTAGCAGGTACAACTAGCTCTTCTTAAAATCCTCCATACATACTCTACAGGAAGTTATAACGTATGTATTGCAGAGTACTCCGTTCGTCCAAAGTTAAACTTCTATCTTATTTATAACTATTTTTAATGGTCTAGTCACCTTTTAGATTGAGAGAGTAAACTTCAAATACATGTATATCTATTGTGCTCGAACATATTTAATATATAACATATAAATTCGTATACGTAATACACACATTATTCTAATAATTACCTGCAATATATGTATCCCTTAGAACCTAATATTATAGAGATCAAGAACAAATCAACACGTCACTTTCTTGATCAAACCAAAATCATAAGGGATTTCAATTCCATTGCAAGTAGGTTTGTAAGATTGAAAGAAATTTCCCCTGGGGAGGGGGTAACTCTCAGGATTTTTGACGGATGTGTGCGGAAATGGCTTAAGAAAAGGTACCCGAGCAAATACTACAATACATGTCAATAACATACAGGAAAAAAAATATTTTGATGAAAAACAGCCATATCGAAAAAGCACATCCGAATTAATACTGAAGTTTATATACAAATATCTGAGGAATTGAATAGCACTCAAAGTTTGTGTAAATACAACTGAATGAATATAAGTATTCTGAATTAAAAAATCATGAAAAACCTACCCAAATTTTCCGCACATCCCCTGCAAGTGTTTTACGTCCAAAACAAATTTCAAAATTGTGAAATAAACAAATTAAAGAAAGATAGTTGTTTTAATTACTGCAGAATTTTACACGATTTAAAACTACAGTTGACTCTTGTTATCTCAAAGAGGAAGGGACCAACAAAAATAGTTTGGGATAGCAAGAGTTTGGATATCAGGAGGAAATACAGTGCAATGTTTAATCTAGGGACCAAAGCATTACTTTGAGAAATCAGGAGTTTTGAGATAACGAGAGTAAATTGTAATTAGTATCTGTATCTCCCTCGTGCATAGCTTAGTTTTCTGATGGTTTTGCCTTTATTCCTTTTGGTCATTTTGGTATTGAAGAATTTGCTCTTCAACCTTTTGGATTGTTTTTTTTTTTTTTTTTTTGGTTTCCAACATTTTAGGCCTTGAGCACAATTGATGAGTCGTAAATCTACGAAATGTGCACATCTCGTGCATCAAAATTGGTATCAAAGAATTTAATTATTACCAGTAGCTCCAGTCTGTTTTATTTTTTTTATAAATAAAATGTAATATTTTTCGTTTTAAATGTGTAAATATCATAAATATGGAAAATTACCTTAAATGACAGTTTATATTTATTTGTAGATATGATGTTACAGACGAATATTCAGCAGGAAAAAAAGACGAAAATTGTTCCAGTAATGGAGGAGCCCCAAGCACCTCCTTTTCCTAACTATTTGCCCTGGCCTTGGCGAACTGCTAAAAGGGCATCAGAAAAGTCCGATTTCCAATCAAAAGTGGATCTTAAAAAATTTCAGCCGGGAGTGGGACAAGATTTTGTAAACCTTGCTGACTACACAACACTCAAATATGGCATAAAATATGATGATACTGGCGTGAGGGGTTTTCGTAAAAGTTCACGTCCACCAAATTTTATACCAAGCTTGCAGTCGTCACTTAGTCTTCCAAGAATTAGCAAAATACGGGCTAGCGTTACTAGATCTAGTTCATTCAATAGTGTACAAAGGTCAAGGTCAATGCCCGACGTGAAGACAGTGACTCACAGAAAGTTAAACGTCCAAAGATCAGCTTCTACAATATCATTGCAATTCTTATCAGAAAGAACAAAGACACATATTACATTGTTTAATAAAGATGAAGAAACAGACGATTTTCAGGTTGATAAACAGAAATCTCAACCAAATAAAAAAGGGCCCATTCCACATTATATGTTACCTACACGACCTGAGTCGATTGCACAATTCGACAAAACTCTGGACGAAGTACCACTTTCACAACTAAAGAGGAGTTCGAATACAGTACCTAGCAAAGATAACAATAAAGATACGCTAAAAGAAAAGACAAAAGTTGAAAGGCCTTTTGTTTCAAAAATTCCTGTACGTAAGATGACCTTACTGCTAAGAGGTCATCTAAATCCGTTTAGTAACAAAGTTGGTGCAACTGACAATGCCAGTAGGGCCATGTTTGAACATTTAGGCGCAAAATATTACAAGAAGACTGGACGTCTGTCTATCCCCTAACCCAAATCTAAAGAGAATAGCTTTCGTTCCATTTCCAGGTATTTACTTATTTTGATAAATATTTTTAACAGATATTCATAAGTTCTCAGTACAATGCTGCAAGAATCAAATTTCGTATAAATCTTTTTTTTTACCAATAATAAAATTCTTTGATACAGATTTTGATGCACAAGATGTGCTCATTTCGTCGTTTACGACTCGTCAGTTGCATGTGCTCAAGGCCTAAAATGTAGAACACCAAAACATCAAACCAAACAGTTGAAGAGCACATTCCAAAATTCCAAAATGACCAAAAAAGCGTAAAACCAAAACCGTATAAGGACAGAGCTATGCACGAGGGGGATACTCCTTAGTTTTTCAAAAATGGTATTGAAAACTTCGTATGGGAGTGAAAGGACAAAGGTATTCATCAACGAGTCAGCAAAGACACGGAGATTAGTAAATCTTCGTATGGGAGTGGAATGACAAAAGTATTCATCAATGAGTCAGCAAAGACACGGAGCTTAGTAAATCTTCGTATGGGAGTGAAAGGACAGGGGTATTCATCAACGAGTCAGCAAAGACACGGAGCTTAGTAAATCTTCGTATGGGAGTGAAAGGACAGGGATATTCATCAACGAGTCAGCAAAGACACGTAGCTTAGTAAATCTTCGTATGGGAGTGAAAGGACAGGGGTATTCATCAACGTGTCAGCAAAGACACGGAGCTTAGTAAATCTTGATTAAAAAAACTTCATATGGGAGTGAAAGGACAAAGGTTTTCATCAACGAGTCAGCAAAGACAGGGAGCTTAGTAAATCTTGATGAAAAAAAAAAACAAGCCAAGTGATGTCCATTTTGCTTCACAATACATTCATATTTCGTAGATTTTACGACTCAAGGACGATAACTGTTGTAGCACACATTTATCCAATGATCTTCATGCAACAAAAACATTTCAAATGGCTTGGTAGTTTCTAATTCCGGCTATGGCGACCATCTTCAGATCGGCATAAAAAACATATATTTTGTAGAGGTTCATCCAATGCTTGTTCATACATAAAAATATTTTAATTGGCTCGGTAGTTTCTATACATGTGATCTATCAAATGATTATTCTCACATCAAAAACATTTCAATTGGTTTGGTAGTTTATGACAAGAAGACATTTGTACAAATTTCCAAACAGGGTCCAATGTTAAACTAAGAGCATTCATGCAACGAATCAATTCAATAGCTTGATAATTTCTGACAAGAAGAAATTTGAAGATAAATCCAATCAAAACGAGTTATCTGCCCCTGGTAGCCATGCTGCATATTCAATCGCCACAAAAGGCATACCTTTTGTACAGAACAATCCAAATAACATTCCTGCCAAGTTTGGTCACATTTGGACGGGTGGTTTCAGAGAAGATGAAAATGTGGAATGTGGACGGACAACGGACGCAAAGTGATGGCAAAGCTCACATGGCCTTTTAGGCTTCAATTGGCTTGGTAGTTTCTGACAAGAAGAGCTTTAAAGATAAGTCCAATCGGAACAAATTATCTGACCTTGGTAGCCATGTTGAATATCCAATCGGCACAAAAAACATAAATTTTCTACAGAATCATCCAATTCACATTCCTATCAAGTTTGGTTCAATTTGGAATGGTGGTTTCAGAGATGAAAATGTGAAATGTGTATGGACGACGGACGCAAGGTGATGGCAAAAGCTCACATGGCCTTTTAGGCCAGGTGAGCTAAAAAAACGCACAGGTTTTGGAAATCAAAGCGTCAATGCTTACATATTTATTTACCTGTAAACTATATTTTTAACATAAGATGATAAAAATATGTCATTTAATTCTTTAAAAGTTTTTATCTTCATAAAAGTTGGTTTTTCTGTCTATAAAGCGACACAAAATTAGGTGACGCGTATCATTTTGGATGATATTATGAAGATTTGTTCAATTTGTATTAAACATAAATATGACTCTTGGTATCCATAATACAACATATATTCTGAGGTTGGCATTTGCAGGACATAGAACGGATCAAAAGGAATCATAATCAATTAAAAACAGTAGTTATTGTGACTAAATGCTTATTAATGATTCTATCTTGGTAACACTTATCAATGCATTTTACTCTTTTGATTGTCTCTCCAGTTCCTAAATTATGGCACCTGCGGAAATTATCCATGTATACTTCCAAAAAACAAATAGACAAAAGTATGGTCTCGCTGCCGCCATCAGTACCGCCCACCCACTTTTACTTAACTGTCAAATGTACACTCACACATTTGTGGTTACCGCCTTGGTGGTCTCGTGGTAGCGTGCTCGTCTCGAGTGCGGAAGGTCGCGGGTTCGGTCCCCGGCCGGATCAAACCAGACATTAAAATAGGTGCACGTGACGTCTAGGGAGTACGAGCAAAGAACTGGTCGGTTTGGAGTCAGTATAGTGTGTGGGGCGGGGTGATATGTTTCACTGCGGACTGTTACCTCGTGAGCTGGTACGTTAAAAATCCGGTTCAGCGTGTCGGTCTGTTACAAAGCAGGGTTCACATTCATATCATATCAACATGTTCTCGTCCTGATATGCACATGACGTTAGCATTTATTCTTCCATCCATACATTTGCTGCGTCTGTAGTCACACTTGATTCCATCCTGAGTTCCCCAATGTATGCAGTACTATTTTCAAATTGTTTGAATGTTAGAAGATGACAAGTTCATTGAAAATAAAAATATTTTTAGTATGCACGAATTAAATATGTGTACAATCATCCTGCAAAAAAAACAAAAGACATGCCCAACCCCCTAAATATTAACTTTTAAACCTTTGAGATCCCCACCCTATAATCACAGATATCCTTACCCCTTACGAAATTCATTAATGTACATGGGTTGTCCTTAGGGGGTATGCCCCATCCCCTAAAATAGTAACTTTTAAACCTTTAAGATCCAAATCCTATAACCATATATATTCTTACTCCTTATGGGAAGATACACCCATTGATGTTGAATGGGGGTCCATAGGGAGAATGCCGCGTCCCTCAAAATAGTAACTTTTAAATCTTTGAGATCCCCATCCTATAACCATATACATTCTTACTCCATTGACGTATATATGGGGGAAGGGTATGCCCGCCTCCTAAAAATAGTAACTTTTGAGATCACCACCTTATAACCATATATATATATTCCTACTCCTTATGGGAAGGAGCATTCATCGATGTACCTGGGGGGGGTCGCATCCCTTCAAAATATATTTTCTTTTTAAATTGGATACCCTTTCAGATCCCCACCCTATAACCATGTTCTTAATTCATAGCTGATTTTTTTTTGGGGGGGAAGGGGTGGTCATCGACAAATTGCTTGTTTAGTAGCTTATGGGATGGGTAACTTCGTTTGGGAGATTTAGTGTTGACATGCCAACACAATTATTACTTGTTTAAACTAGTTTAGTTTAAACTTGTTTATTTATAGTGGATTTGGAAACAAGTTATAGCAACGTATACTAATCCCCCTCCGCTTGGCGGGTGCGGGTGCGGCATTTTAGCCTACTCTTTTTTGCCATCTACAGACGAGTCTTTAACGTGCCAATGGTGTTGCCCTCCCTTAACAAGGGACAGCCATTTTTCGTCCCCATCCGACGGAATAGCATCTTTTACCGAGACCATCCTCGCAAATGGTGTCATTAGGGCGTCGCAAATTGCTATATAGTTGTTGTATATAAGTCACATACAGTACAACAAAAAACAAAAGTATACTTAAACCAGAATTTTCATCCCTTAATTATATCTGTACATGGTTGATTGACAATGAAAAACTTGAGTATTTAAGAAACATCGTAAGAGGAGAACTTTGAATGTAAAGAGCAACAACATCGGAAATATTCAACAGACCGGAACACCCTGCTTAGCAATTGCTCATCTACTTTAGTTATCTTGTGAAGCTAATTAGAAGTTTAATCGAAGACGTATGGACGCAATAATTCCATATACCCTTCCTCAATCAAATTGTCTTTCTACATATGTACAAAGACTGTAAAAAAGATTTTACAGATAGCATTAAACCCTTTTTCGTTTAATAGAACACCAGTATCCGATTAGTAGTAATGAGGGCCTGACCCTGCTAACTAAATCCTATAACCGTCTAACCAATGTTTGCAGTTCTAGAAAGTAGTCACCTTGTTGGTAATCATACTG
The DNA here is from genome assembly GCA_028015205.1 of Mytilisepta virgata. Lineage (NCBI taxonomy): Eukaryota > Metazoa > Mollusca > Bivalvia > Mytilida > Mytilidae > Mytilisepta > Mytilisepta virgata. Next base: position 2,168,050 of record JAPWFG010000023.1, read on the forward strand.
TATGTATATATTATCAGGTTTTCTGCAAACGTATATCGTAAAATATCAGCCGCGAGGCACAATGTGAAGCTTTTTCGGCGAGTGAGCGTAGCGAACGGGCTAAAAAGCTTCATATTGTGTCGAGCGGCTTATATTTTACAATATTTGTTTGAAGAAAACTTGATGATAAATTTATCATATTGTTAACTAGCAATCTTAATGGAATTTCTTACTTTTCAATGGCCATCTGCCTATAACCGGATGTTTTCCTGATATATTCGGGTCAACGTTGGGTCAAACATTATGACGTCGCTGATATATTCGGGTCAGCTCATATTATGGTCGGGTCAACTCTTTACGACGTCACAGTGCCGAAATACGGGAAATTGTGAAGGCCTTAGCAGGTCGATATAGGCATGGGGAAATACGATAATGGTTTTTGTCGAGCCTGCGACTTAAGTCGCAGAAAGCTCGACATAGGGATAGTGATGGCATTAACTAACTTATTAAAAGCTTTATATTTTAGAAGGTGGAAGACCTGGATGCTTTATACTTTGTATACGGATGCCTTATGTTACAAAGTTTCCGTCTGTCATATGTACATTGTCCTTGACCTCATTTTCATGGTTCAGTGACTACTTGAAAAAAAAGGTAAGATTTTTTGTAATGTTAAATTCTCTCTTATTATGAGTAATAGGATAACTATATTTGGTATGTGCGTACCTTACAAGGTCCTCATCCCCGTCAGACAGTTTTCAATTGACCTCGACCCCATTTCAAGGATCAGTGAACAAGGTTAAGTTTTGGTGGTCAAGTCCATATCTCAGATACTATAAGCAATAGTTCTAGTATAGTTGGTGTATGGAAGGATTGTAAGGTGTACATGTCCAGCTGGCATGTGTCATCTGACCTTAGCCTCATTTTCATGGTTCAGTGGTTATAGTTAAGATTCTGTGTTTTGGCCTGTTTTTCGAATACTGTATGCAATAGGTCTACTATATTTGGTATATGGAAGAATTTTAAGGTGTACATGTCCAAATGGCAGGTGTCATCTGACCTTGACCTCATTTTCATGGTTCAGTGGTTATAGTTGAGTTTTTGTGTTTTGGCCTGTTTTTCGAATACTGTATGCAATAGGTCTACTATATTTGGTGTATGGAAGGATTGTAAGGTGTACATGTGCAACTGGCAGGTCTCATTTTCATGGGTCAGTTGTTATAGTTAAGTACTATGAAAAGGTAACAGCATTGGTGGTGGATCCGGTATCAAGAAAATTCCTCTCTTTCAGTAACAGTTGATAATAATAACTTTCTTTTTAAGTATTTTTAATGTTTTCATAACTCACTACAGATGTAACTTTATCACTTTTCAGCACCTTCAAAAGCTTGTGTTTAAATATTCTTCTTGTATTAAAATATAACAATCATACTATCATTGTTCACTGCCATCTTTAGTTACAATAATCAATATCAATGGTATATCACTATTAAAGTTATTTCACTCTTAACAACAGTTATCCAGCATATCTTCATATAGTGAATAATAACCTATACAATTAGTAGTATGAAGACACTATTATAGTTGTCTTCAGCAGGCCTGGCAGCAACTTTAGTGTTCATACAGGCATTAGCAGCATTGACATTATCTCATTATTTACAGCTTAAACTTTATAATGTATGTCTGATAGCATTTACTTTCATTAGAAATACACGACAGGGGAGACATTTTTGTGTGTCCACTCTTGTTATAGTATGTGTTATACACAGAGTGTAAGGATAGATAAGGGGAATATTGAGTACCCATAAAACCAGCACTGTTCAGTCTTTGTACCAAGTCAGACTCTCCTGATTCTGTTGTCATGATAATGTTTATGTTTTGTGCTCATGTTATTTTTTGTCCTGGGTTCTGTCCATTGTGTGGCATTGATTGATTCATTATATGCAATTGTTGACCTTTCCTGTTATCCATTTTGTTGTTTTATTCATATTTACAAGTTTTACACAGACATTCCGAAGACACTATTTTATTTGTTCATAACTGGAAAAGGTCTGATATAGGCTAATTTGTGACTTTAGTCCTTTGTTATAACACTGAGACCAAATAAAATTCAAATATGTTTTTGCCACACTCTCACACTAAATACCACATTTGAATAGCAATATGTTAGAACTGAATTCAAAAACCTGAAGTGTGTTAGTTTGTCAGACAAGTGAATGGATACGGTGACAATCATAATATTCCTGAACTATATTAGAAGTGCAGGGAAAAAGACAAAAGTTTTTAAAGCAACTTTATTATGCTATTATTACAAACAAATAAACAAACAATTTTTTTTTTTTTTTTTTTTTTTTTTTTTTTTTTTTTTTTTTTTTTTTAATATTTCAGACTTATAGGCCGTGTTCACATTGAGCCCTTAAGAAGTTAAGATGACAGGAGTAGGGACATATTTTCCTGTATTTGTTAACTTTGAATTTTGACCGTTACTATAAATGATGTAATTTGATAAATCTGCATATTAGTAAACAATTCAATGCTAATTCATTCATTAGTTTACCCATAAAAGTCGTTAATAAAGTGGTCTTAATAAGTGATTGTCAAAGATTGTGAATCCTTTTTCCCCTCAATTTTCATGATGAATACTCAGTACCATGGTACACTTACAACATATAAAGATATATAAACTTGCTTAATGCTACATAAGTTTGGGTTCTGAGTGTCCTTCATGTTGACCTACTTAGATAAAACCCCAAAAGTATATCTAAATATCCACAGTATTTTTAGTAACTTCGACTCAGGCAGACATGCTGATTAAGCTAACCATTTCATCGGATATAATTTTGAAGGAATCATTGCTCAAATATTTTAGGCAAGACTTAAACTATCCTATGTAAAGATAAGTTGATTTTTATGGGCGGGGGGGGGGGGGGGGGTAGGATGATATGTGTGATCCTGCCTATTGTTTTTCGCCAAAACTTAGGACCTGGATTTTTTTTTCGTCCACTATCACGGCGTTCACGTCCGCATCCACAGCCAGTTCTCTGCACGTTGAAGAGACTGACCATGTGACATAAGATGGAGGTCACATGACCCATATTACACGGTTGACTGGCTTTTAAGTTTTATGTAAAAAATCAGTTTTAATATACAAAGTTACCTACAATTATATTACTTGGTGTGAGGGTGCATCTCGAGGAGTAACACAGCCTCCCACCAAAATTAGATCACTCTGTCCTACTTATAGCACTTCATTGACCTAGGTTAATTTTTACGTCAGAGTCCAGTTCTCCGATACCAAGGGACCTACAATCACATTACTTGGTGTGAGGGTGCATCTCGGGAGTAACACAGCCTTTCACCAAAATTAGGTCACCCTTACCTACTTATCACACTTCATTGACTTAAGTTTTATGTAAGATTTATATTACTTGGTGTGAGGATGCATCTGACTTACATATCGTGCTTCATTGACATAGGTTAAGTTTTACGTATGAGTTCAGTTCTCCGATACCAAGTGACCTACAATAATATAACTTGGTGTCAGGTTACACCTCGGGGAGCAACACAGCTTCCATCAAAATTAGGTCACTCTGACCTTCTTATTTCACTTCATTGCCTTAGGTTAAGTTTTACGTCAGAGTTCAGTTCTACGATACCAAGCGACCTTCAATCATAGTACTTGCTGTAAGGGTGCATCTCGGGGAGCTTCAAAGCCACACACCAAAATTAGTAGGGGAACTAGGCAAACTTTGTAATTGTAGATTTCTGGTTTATATTCATTTATATCTCCTGATTCCTGATGTCATGCATTTTTTTTCATGCCAAATGTGATCCTGGCTGTTTATTTTGCCAAAATTCTTGCCCTGTCTTGCTATTTAAAATTTCAAATGGTTGCTCTGTAAGTTCTGCCATGGTGATCATATTGGTCAAGCCTAACACTCTTCTAAAAGACTACGATCTAAGATTGCTCACAAGTTTGGTTCCAACTGACTTGGTTATATATATAGTGTCTTGGAAGATGTGGGATAAAGGAATTTTCAAACCATGCCAAACGCGTACTATGTTTAAATATGTTTGCCTGTGGAACCCATGATTTTTAAAAAATATAATTCTGAAAATGGACCATCCAAGCACCATTCTGTCCAGTATGGTTTAAATTTGCTTAATATTTTTATGGAAGTTCTTTAAATTAATTTTCTTAAAGGGAAACAAGTAATAATCTAGTTAGCTGTGGAGTGGATATTTGTTGAAGATCTGGACAAAGGATATAATTCTGAAATTGGAAAACCTAAGGACCACTCAGCTTAGTTTTGTTCCAATTGGCCGTATGGTTTCAAAGAAGATCTATGAAAATGTTTAAAGACGACGACAAATAACAAGTGATTACAATTAAGTGCTTAACTCACTATCAAACATTTTTCTTAGTTGATTTTTCATCATTACTACGCTGTAATCAATGAAACTTCATGGCAGTAAAACAACTCATTATGTTAACATCATTTAATAAGTCATAATAAGTATCAGTCCTACAAAGACACAATATTAAATGTATAAATAAATTTACATGAAATGATCTTATAAAAATTACATGTAGCAAATAATATAAACATTACATATGCGTCACTAAAACAACTATTAATTAGCGTGAAATTATCATCGATTTAATTAACAGTTTATCGGTTCCTTGAGTCAACATAAAGTGTTTTTGTTTCTAAACTACAATTAAAATAGACTAAAAAACTAAAAACTTAAGAAATAAATTTGAATACAAAGTGCGTAATACAATCCATCATGAAGTACGAAAAATATAAACAAACACAAATATTTTGTTTGATTTGATTGAAATAATTACTCAGTTATTTTGATTGTTCCACATCAGTTACCATTATAGCATAAAATAAACTACATCATAATCAATATGACCCATATGTCAAACACAATCATACCCACAGCGTATGGTACATTGGCTGTTAAAAATAACTGTTCTTCTTTAAATATATCAAAATTCTGTTTTCCTGTTTAAATAATTAAAACAAAATCTTCAATAAAAACCAAACATAACTGTTTTCTATTTAAACACATAGCTGATAAAATGATACAATAGAAATACTTAAACTTTCATAACAATTTGTTATCAACAAATGTACAAGCATTCATTTACAACTGGCCGGATGTTTACAACAATCAGCTGATGCACGTCACTGCCATCGTGATGTATCACATTCCTAACATACCATAGTTCAGAGAAGGTTTCAGTGTTATCACATGTTGTGTGTGTGAAATTGGATTACATTAATCATTATCAACACTAGCTAAAAAAAATATTATAAATAATTATTTCCAAATTATGATTCCATTCTAATTCTCGAATATCGTCTGCAAGTTTCATATTTCATAATCTACATGCTTAAGCAATTAAAATCAGCATACAAGATAAAAACTGTTTGTTTACATGGAACCTTATCCCAAGAAGCTAATACATGAACACATTCTATAAAATCTTATCATATACGATTTTAACACATTTATTGAAACAATTTATATATAAAACTATAACCTTAAAAACATTATTACAAAACAAAATAGTGCAATTTGACGTTCAAATTACTATTTTACATATATTTGATCACAGTGCAATTTTTGTTCTCGGCAAAATTATGGAGTCTGCCTACTTATTAAATTTCTACTTTGCCTCAATAAAAAATGAAACGCTTGTTCCTTCAAGTTTTCTCTTTGAATTTCTTGGTGAAATATCCAATTCAAAAAATTATTTCTAGAAGTTACTGTGGACAGGTATCACTCCTCACTTTGAGAGAGAATCTAAATACATCAGTTCATCCATTGACCCTTGACCTGTACCAAGTCCAGAGCAAGAGTCGCAAATTGACATGTTCAAGTTATTTGCCGTTTGTTGGCTTTTTGTCTCCTTTGTCAGCATCACGAATTATATACAGTGTAATAAAAATCTCCACTATCGACGGACGTTATTGAATTTTAAACCGCCTCCACCCTAGCCTACATTTTGTAAACTCGTCAAAAATATTGACAATTATGGATGATCCCTTACTTTTTCTTTTTACCACAATTTTAATAAAGTAAATTCCTCAATAATTTTTTTATGATTTTCTGTTACACTATTTTACCAGCATGGTAGACAACTCTTACAGACTGTTCAAAATACATGTTAGATAGATAAAATAAATGGATACGTTATCTTACATCTTTATGACAATTCACATACTCAAAAAACTATGATACCGAAAAGCATAATCATTACTGACCATAAACAGAGTGTTAATATACAGATTTGTGTTGCCTACTTGAAGTGTTGCATCATGTACAAAAATAAAAGTGAACCTGCAATATACATGTTGAGTGACAACTGTAAAGATTCCATACATTTTCCTGGTCATATTAACACATACACCACTTTATAATTTCTTTTTTGACACACAAACTTGTTTCCCACTTTCATTGTTTGAGAAACTACGACCTGCAGCTGTTAGAACCTTAGCTAGTTTTACTGTTAAAACAATGACAAAATCCCAATCGACCAACACCACCCACATTCTGACCCAACTATCAGAATCATGTACCGTCTAACAAAATATTTCAGTTATAGCAAGCAGTCACCTTGTTGGTAACAGACATACTGGCCATTGGCTTTATAGTATATTTTACATAGTCACTAGAATGTCAGCCGGAGTGGATAGATAAGTGGGTGGTTTGGGTACCAATAAAACTAGTTTAAACCCACCACTGTTTAGTATCTGTACTAAGTCTGACTACTTTCACTCTCTGTTGTGTTTAAATTTGTGTTTTATGCTCTTTTATATTTTGTCTGGGGTTCTGTGTGTTGGGTTGAGTTGACTACTCTCTCTGTGTTATGTTTTGTCTGGGTTCGTTCTGTTGGGTTGGGTTGACTACTCTGACTCTCTGTTGTGTTTAAATTTGTGTTTTGTGCTTTTTTATGTTATGTTTTGTCCGGGGTTCTGTCTGTTGGGTTGGGTTGACTACTCTGATTCTCTGTGTTATGTTTTGTCCGGGGTTCGTTCTGTTGGGTTGGGTTGACTACTCTGACTCTCTGTTGTGTTTAAATTTGTGTTTTGTGCTCTTTTATGTTATGTGTTGTCTGGGGTTCTGTCTGTTGGGTTGGGTTAACTACTCTGACTCTATGTTGTGTTTAAATTTGTGTTTTGTGTTCTTTTATGTAATGTTTTGTCCAGGGTTCTGTCTGTTGGGTTGGGTTGACTACTGTGATTCTCTGTGTTATGTTTTGTCCGGGGTTCGTTCTGTTGGGTTGGGTTGACTACTCTGACTCTCTGTTGTGTTTAAATTTGTGTTTTGTGCTCTTTTATGTTATGTGTTGTCTGGGGTTCTGTCTGTTGGGTTGGGTTAACTACTCTGACTCTATGTTGTGTTTAAATTTGTGTTTTGTGTTCTTTTATGTAATGTCTTGTCCAGGGTTCTGTCTGTTGGGTTGGGTTGACTACTGTGATTCTCTGTGTTGTTTTGTCTGGGGTTCGTTCTGTTGGGTTGGGTTGACTACTCTGACTCTCTGTTGTGTTTAAATTTGTGTTTTGTGCTCTTTTATGTTATGTGTTGTCTGGGGTTCTGTCTGTTGGGTTGGGTTAACTACTCTGACTCTATGTTGTGTTTAAATTTGTGTTTTGTGTTCTTTTATGTAATGTTTTGTCCAGGGTTCTGTCTGTTGGGTTGGGTTGACTACTCTGATTCTCTGTGTTATGTTTTGTCTGGGGTTCGTTCTGTTGGGTTGGGTTGACTACTCTGACTCTCTGTTGTGTTTAAATTTGTGTTTTGTGCTCTTTTATGTTATGTGTTGTCTGGGGTTCTGTCTGTTGGGTTGCGTTAACTACTCTGACTATGTTGTGTTTAAATTTGTGTTTTGTGCTCTTTTATGTTATGTGTTGTCTGGGGTTCTGTCTGTTGGGTTGGGTTAACTACTCTAACTCTATGTTGTGTTTAAATTTGTGTTTTGTGTTCTTTTATGTAATGTTTTGTCCAGGGTTCTGTCTGTTGGGTTGGGTTGACTACTCCGACTGTCTGTTGTGTTTAAATTTGTGTTTTGTGCTATTTTATGTTATGTTTTGTCCGGGGTTCTGCCTGATGGGTTGTGTTGACTACTCTGATTCTGTGTATTATGTTTTGTCTGAGGTTCTGTCTGTCGGGTTGGGTTGACTACTCTCTCTGTTGTGCTTAAATTTTTGTTTTGTGCTCTTTTATGTTATTTTTTGTCTGGGGTTCTGTTTGTTGGGTTGGGTTGACTACTCTGGTTCTCTGTGTTATGTTTTGTCTGGGGTTCCGTTTGTTGGGTTGGGTTGACTACTCTGATTCTCTGTTGTGTTTAAATTTGTGTTTTGTGCTCTTTTATATTTTGTCCGGGGTTCTGTCTGTTGGGTTGGGTTGACCACTCTGATTCTCTGTGTTATGTTTTGTCTAGGGTTCTGCCTGATGGGTTGGGTTGACCACTCTGATTCTCTGTGTTATGTTTTGTCTGGGGTTCTGCCTGATGGGTTGGGTTGACCACTCTGATTCTCTGTGTTATGTTTTGTCTGGGGTTCTGCCTGATGGGTTGGGTTGACCACTCTGATTCTCTGTGTTATGTTTTGTCTGGGGTTGTATGTTTGGTTGGGTTGATTGATTGGTCATTACTAACATTTCCTGTTATCCATGATTTGCAGGGTAGAACCTTAAATATTTATATTTATATTATTAATTGGTTATTTGTTATTGTCCTTGTTTATTCTATTCTTGTTTCAAACTATCAAAACAAATGTGGACACCAAGAATGTTTCACCCACATAATAGATTTGGCTTTGAAACTTTGTTGAAAGTGACAGATCTTGGTCAATCTACAGTGTACCTACCAAATATATCAATCATTGCAACTAATCTGATTTATACACTATCTTACATTATTTTTAATTAATAGTGTTGAGTTGTCATAGTAAATTTACCTTATCTGAAAGACCTAACCCAACAACTGAAGTGTGAAAATGGGGCCAATGAATTATGAGATCTAGCAAATGGACATTTCATCACAAGGACCACAACTTATCTAATATTATTGACCTTTCACCTGTAGTTTCTGAAAGGCTGGACATTATTTAAAGGTTATAAAGACATTAACATATTACAACAAGTCCATATATTGTAGATCTGGCTTATATAGTCCCTGAGGAACAAAATATGTAATAAAAAAATTATAACATGATCATGGGGAAGTGCAAAAATGAGATCAAAGTCGCATAACATGCAGACAGAAATTCCCCTAATCCATATACCACATACTGTTCACATGTCATGTATAGTTTATGAGGAACAGACAAAATTCTGAAAACTTAAGCCGACTTTTGGTGCCTGAAAATGAAGTCAGAACTATAAAACAATGTTAAATATCAGTCATAAATATATATTCCTTACAATGATCCACAAGCCAAATATTGCTCACCTCATGCAAACACTAAACATTTTAACCTGTGGAGTATGAAAATGAGGTAAAGGTCATATGACATTTGTTAGACAACCATGTATTGCTTACAACAAAACTACATACCAACACCTGATGAAAAATGTGCGTGTAAGGTCAAGGTCGGTGGCTGACAATTTATTATCATATTACCCTTTATTCAAATTTTGATACCCTATGTAAAAGACATGAGGTAATTTACTACAATTTTCTCTTGTCATTTGCAACTAAAACAAATATTACCTATATCTGGCTTTATACATGACTTTTGTCATGAATGGGACAAAAATTGATATAGGGTATGGTATTTTTTGTGCAGAGCTCTGTCTGTTGGGCTGCTTTGATTGATTGGTATGTCACTGTTGACCTTTCCTATTATCCATTTTGTTGCATATTAATGAACTGGTTGCTAAAAGATGGAGCTAATCATACATGCTGATGTAAAAAAAATTGGTGTTTCTGCTTCTGATGCAGGTAAGATAATATAAGGTATATAACCAAAGAAAATACCTCCATATACATAATATACAGTCATAACTAAATACCTCCATATACATAATATACAGTCATATACTAAATACAAACACCATATACATAATATACAGTCATATACTAAATACAAACACCATATACATAATATACAGTCATATACTAAATACAAACACCATATACATAATATACAGTCATATACTAAATACAAACATATACATAATATACAGTCATAACTAAATACCTCCATATACATAATATACAGTCATATACTAAATACAAACACCATATACATAATATACAGTCATATACTAAATACAAACATATACATAATATACAGATATATAATGAATACAAACACCATATACATAATATACAGTCATATACTAAATACAAACACCAGATACATGATATACAGTCATATACTATATACAAACACCACATACATAATATACAGTCATATACTAAATACAAACACCATATACATAATATACAGTCATATACTAAATACAAACCCCATATACATAATATACAGTCATATACTAAATACAAACTCCATATACATAATATACAGTCATATACTAAATACAAACACCATATACATAATATACAGTCATATACTAAATACAAAAAAAATATACATAATATACAGTGATATACTAAATACAAACACCATATACATATTATACAATCATATACTAAATACAAAAATATACATAATATACAGATATATAATGAATACAAACACCATATACATAATATACAGTCATATACTAAATACAAACACCAGATACATGATATACAGTCATATACTATATACAAACACCACATACATAATATACAGTCATATACTAAATACAAACACCATATACATAATATAGTCATATACTAAATACAAAAAAAATATACATAATATACAGTCATATACTAAATACAAACACCATATACATAATATACAGTCATATACTAAATACAAACATATTTCTAAAGTGAAAAGTTGTATATAATAAAAAGCATAATAATGGGCTTTGCTCAGTCAAGCATGATACGACTGCAGAATTTTGATAGATGAATAAAAAATTAGTTCACTGTTGACAAATGATAAAAAAAATATTTAATTTTGCAACACTGCTAAAAAACTTTCATCCCCTTCATCACTGTATTTTCAATGATGGTAAAAAAGACATCTGTTGACATATACCACTTGCCAAAAAAGTTAAAACAAGATGCTCAGAGGGCTCGAATTTTCCCGTTATATAAAGTTAATCGTGAAAGTGATTTTCTCCGAAAAAGAAGAGGAATTGTTTATAAACATTCTTCAACCAATTTTAAATGACAAATGAATTTGAATAATTTTTATAACTTCCATTTGTATTATATTTTGGGTATATGACTTTTCTGATAAGAAACGCGAATAGTCTTCATTGTAACTGTTAACGTCAATCTAATTGTTAACACTATTTCATTGTTAACATCAATCTACTGTTAACTTTGTATAGTCAATAAACATTGTACCTCGGACGATATGCAACAGCAGTGAAAGTGCTAGTACAGTAAATGTTGTGAAATCAACCGATTTATTCTTTTTTCACTTTGTTTTCTATATATATATATATATATATATATATATATATATATATATATATATATAAGTCTAAAGATTTGCACAACGGTACTGATATAAGATGGTAATATATGAAGATGATGTTATAAAATCGTGTAATAAAATGCTCCGCTGGGCGCAGCTAGATACGACCGCAGATGTCAAACCCTGAATAGTTGGGGTAATTATGAACACAACATTCAAGCTTGATACAATACTGAATTTGGATTGTGAATAAATATTTGACACAGCATAGGTTTCTGACACAGAATGAATGTTGTCTAAGAACTTAAAATTTTTTAATTTACCTATTCAAACCATATCAGTATTATTTGTTTTTATATATAAATCAGAAATAACCAATTTAAAATTTAAAATTGGGCACACATATCAATTTCTTGCTATTGCGCAATACTGTGCAATTGAAAATCTCTTCAAATATTTGACACATAATAGGTTTCTGACACAGAATAACTGAAATCAAAGAACTTAGAATTGGTCATATGATTTGAATTTATATTCAATTTTTTGCTTCTTGTGCAATACAATATGCTGTGGAGAATTGCCCCCCCCCCAAAAAAAAAATAATAATTTACCCCTTTTTTTAGCTTTTGTGCAATACACTATGAAGTTGCACATTGACCCCTACCTCCCAAAAAAAAACAAAAAACAATAAAATTTATTGTAACCCCCCCCCCTTTTTCTGCTAAAAAAATTTGAAATTTTCTTTTTAATTTATGAAATATGAAATGAGAAAAAAATTACCCCCTCCCCAATTTCTCATTTTACCCCCCCCCTCTAAATTTTGTTTTCAACCCCCCCCCCCATTTCTTTATACTTTGCAACCATAACAGCCCATTTAAATACACCATAACATATTAAAATAGAAAATGACATCATAGTCATGGAATTTGTTAATAATAAGGTTTTGATAGCAGAGCACACATATCAATTTCTTGCTATTGCACAATACTGTGCAATTGAAAATTTCTTCAAATATTTGACACATAATAGGTTTCTGACACAGATATAACTGAAATAAAGAACTTAGAATTGGTCATTTGATTTGAATTTATATTCAATTTTTTGCTTCTTGTGCAATACAATATGCTGTGGAGAATTTCCCCCCCCCCCCCCCCCCAAATAAAATTTACCCCTTTTTTAGCTTTAATTTTGGACCCCGATTTGGACCAACTTGAAAACTGGGCCCATAATAAAAAAAAACTAAGTACATGTTTAGATTCAGCATATCAAAGAACCCAAAGAATTCAATTTTTGTTAAAATCAAACTAAGTTTAATTTTGGACCCTTTGGACCTTAATGTAGACCAATTTGAAAACGGGACCAAAAATTAAGAATCTAAATGCACGGTTAGATTCGGCATATCAAAGAACCCCAATAAGTCAATTTTCGATGAAATCAAACAAAGTTTAATTTTGGACCCCGATTTGGACCAACTTGAAAACTGGGCCCATAATAAAAAAACTAAGTACATGTTTAGATTCAGCATATCAAAGAACCCCAAGAATTCAATTTTTGTTAAAATCAAACTAAGTTTAATTTTGGACCCTTTGGACCTTAATGTAGACCAATTTGAAAACGGGACCAAAAATTAAGAATCTAAATGCACAGTTAGATTCGGCATATCAAAGAACCCCAATACTTCAATTTTCGATGAAATCAAACAAAGTTTAATTTTGGACCCCGATTTGGACCAACTTGAAAACTGGGCCCATAATAAAAAAACTAAGTACATGTTTAGATTCAGCATATCAAAGAACCCAAAGAATTTAATTCAATTTTTGTTAAAATCAAACTAAGTTTAATTTTGGACCCTTTGGACCTTATTGTAGACCAATTTGAAAACGGGACCAAAAATTAAGAATCTAAAAGCACGGTTAGATTCGGCATATCAAAGAACCCCAATAGTTCAATTTTCGATGAAATCAAACAAAGTTTAATTTTGGACCCTTTTGGCCCCTAATTCCTAAAATGTTGGGACCAAAACTCCAAAAATCAATCCCAACCTTCCTTTTGTGGTCATCAACCTTGTGTTTAAATTTCATAGATTTCTATTTACTTATACTAAAGTTATTGTGCAAAAACCAAGAAAAATGCTTATTTGGGCCCTTTTTTAGCCCCTACTTCCTAAACTGTTGGGACCAAAACTCCCAAAAACAATCCCAACCTTCCTTTTGTGGTCATAAACCTTGTGTTAAAATTTCATAGATTTCTATTTACTTATACTAGAGTTATTGTGCGAAAACCAAGAAAAATGCTTATTGGGCCCTTTTTTGGCCCCTGATTCTTAAACTGTTGGGACCAAAACTCCCAAAATCAATCCCAACCTTCCTTTTGTGGTCATAAACCTTGTGTTTAAATTTCATAGATTTCTATTAACTTATACTAAAGTTATAGTGCGAAAACCAAATGTCTTCGGACGACGACGCAGACGACGGACGACGACGCAGACGACGACGACGACGACGACGCCAACGTCATACCAATATACGACCGCAAAAATTTTGCGGTCGTATAAAAAACACAATTTTATAACATCATCTTCGTATATTAATTACCATCTTATATTAGTACCATTGTGCAAATCTTTAGACTTATATAATTTTTTCCTTATCTGCGCAGTATCGTCTATTCTAGACAATCCGGTACATATTAAATTTGCTGGTTGGTCTTTTTTATATATATAAATAGTTTATAAAAACCATGACAAAGAATAAAATTTTCAAGAGGTTGGAGAACCAACCTTTTTGAGCAAATAGGGGCTGTTTTACAATACATTAAACTAGAATCTCCAAGAAGCCACTATATCTTTTGTATTGAACATTTATGTAAATCTGAGTAATCTAACTGGATCAAAGCGTTTTCTTCCTTTTTTGGCAAGGATTAAAACATAACAGACATTGTAAAAATCAGAAGAAAAATAAAGTAATTACACTGGCAAACAAAATGTATTTAAAAAGGCTTTGTAGGCCTGACAAAAATAACGAGATGGGCCTGATTATGCAAAATTATTCCAAACCTGAATTTCTTATGGGGACATATAAGGTAAAGATACAGTCGAACATTGGTGGTTTGAACTCGGATCCCTCGAACACCACCCATGGCTCCAAAAGTCCCGTCAATTTTCCCATTATTTTCATGTTGAAAAAGCTCTGGTTTCTCTTCAACACCATCTTCTCAAAAAGTCAAACAAAAATGCTGTTCCTAACAATTACAAAATAGTGTATTTTTACCACTGAAAACTCGAACTCGATAATTAAATTGACATTCTTGTTGCCTGATACTTAAGGTATGCATCTAATAATCATAAGTTATGATAGATGAATCTGACAGGTAAATATTTACTGTTCAACGTAATTAAGATGTCAGATAACTACTGATTATTGATTAACCTGTTAATTTTAATTTAGAAATATTTCTTGGTTATGATTAGCTATGCCAACTCGTATTCTGATGGTTCTGGCAATTTTTCATACCCGAACAAATTTTGGTAACTCGAACTACCAATAACTCAAACAGAATTCGAGGGTCCCTTTGAGTTCGAGCCATCAAAGTTCTACTGTATGTTTATTAAAACAAATAAATGAAGGGAAACTTCTAAATAAGGACTCTAACATGATCATAAAGTTATACAGCTGTGAAAAAATATTTGGTCATATAAAAATAAACGAAGAGTTATATCAAAAACTTGTACAAAGCTGAAATATTATACAAACAATCGCTTCATTTGGCCATAACATGATTATAATAAACATTTCGGTTTTACAATACAATAAACTAGAGACTCCCAGAAGCCTAGCTGTATCTCTCATCTGGAATAAACTGAGTAGCCTAATTCAAATGGAAGGGTTGGTCATCTTTGATGCTCTTAGAGTCCCATAAATGTACCCTTTCTTTTAGAAGATGTTTTTGTTGTCAATAATTGACCTAAGTTCAAAACTTAAGTATCTTTTTGTTACAGAAATAATCTGCAGAGTTCCTCCCCTTTGATAATCAATTTTCTTTTCAGTTCAAATTTTTTCTGACATGGAAAACATAGAATTTATATTTAATTGTTAAAAAACAAATAAAAAATGACTTTTGAGAAAAAAATTTATTCCTCTTTTGAAAAAAATGTGTTTCCCAAACTTTTTTGTACATATTAATTCTTTTATGACTTGGGTTATATTTATGCAATCAGTGTAGTGTGTGTAACTTCTCAGTCATCAAAAGTGTTTAATAGTGATAAAAAAACTTTTAACTGCATTGTGTGCTAAGGCAAACAGCAGTTGATTTCTTTGAAAATCTGTCAATACACCCAGGAATGAGTTTCTTTTAAAAACTTACCGAAAAAGTAACCTCAATTTTAAAAAAAAAGCCCTCCCTCCCTCATCCATTTTTGTTTAAAGTGGCCTGAGAACATAAGCATCTTTTTTGAATGGCCTTAGAAAAATATTTGATTTTGTAGAAGTTTTGTGTATCTTCACATAGACTTTCAATAAAAACAGGTCGTTACAAAAAGTCAGAAATGAAAGAAAGTGAAAAAATTGTTCGATTGTTGAGGTTGAAGCTGAAAAACATGTTCTAATCAGGTGTGAAAAGAATACTACTGAGAGGAAAGAATTATCTAAATTCATATCATCAAAAGCCCTTCACAAATCTATCAGATAAACAAGTTTTAATATATTATATTTTCAATGGTGCAGATATATTAAACTCTTTTGACAAATATTTAGATGATAATGTAATCCATGAACAGTTTTTTTTTAAAATATTCATAGTTTATATATTTATAATGAATGTTTTCTGTCATGTAACTGCATACATGTGACAAACTTAGAATGGGTATGGGTGGGATTGGGTGAGATTTTATTGACATCAAAATATAAGCTTAAAAAATAAAATATTCTCAAATATCATATGAAAAATTATCAATTTAATCATTTCCTTGATTATAGCCAAGTCTGTCAAACTTACTAGAAAACTATGTTTATATCTTAAATCAGCGTGGAATCATAGATCACAATTGTTACAATTACTTTAATATCTCCTAGTATATACAGCTCTGTTTTGTTCTCTGCTTTTGTCAGATATGTATTTTCTGTACTGTGCTATAGCATTTATGTTTGCTTATGCAATAAAGATTCATTCACTATTGTTTGTTGTCCAAATTGGCTTTGTGAATTAAATTGCTATGAATAAATATGGTATTGTTACAATTTCTTCTTCATTATCCGAAATCACCAGTGATACATAACTTTGGGAAATGTACATGTTATCAATGTTCCGTAATTTAGTAACTTATTTAAATGTTTTTCAAATCTTTTATTCTTATTTCTAAATAGGACAATTGTCTTTAAAACAAACAAACAATAGTGAAATATATTAAATTTATTCAATTTTTTAACAATGTGCATGGCAAAAATATTTTTATTAACAACTTTCTGAAATTAGTCTAAACAAGGGAGATAACTCAACATTGTTTACTTACATAATGACAAGTAAGCTTTCAAATGCTAATTTCAATATAAAATAAGAATGAATTAACAAACATTTCTGTATTTTTCTTGTGAAGGACGATGTTTAAATGAAAAATATCCATTTACCATTTAAAGCTGTGTGGCTTTTGTAAACATTTTATTTTTCCACGGAAGTTAAGGTATGCGTGAGAAATCATTGTGGTGACGGCCATTTTGGATTTCAGATCGGCACAAAAAACATAAATTTTGTAGATGACCATGTAAGGATCATTCCTACAATATAACAATTCAATTGTTTTTGTAGTTTCAGAGGAGAAGATTTTTCAAATTTCAGCCAATCAGAGTGCATAAATGGCCCTGGCAGCAATGTTTTTGAATTTCGGATCGACACCAAAAACATCTATTTTGTTAAGGACCATTATGTGATCATTAAGGTATAATATTACTTCCATCTGTCAAACGGTTTCTGACAAGAAGATGTTTGTATGTATTTCCCATAGGATCGTATGTTAAATGTGTCCTGTGGTTGTCGCCATCTTGGATTTAAGATCGGCACAAAAAATATAAACTTTGTTGAGGACCATGTAAGGATCATTCCTGCAATATAACAATTCAATTGCTTTTGTAGTTTCAGAGAAGATTTTTTAAATTTCAGCCAATCAGAGTGCATAAATGGCCCTGGCAGCCATGTTTTTGAATTTCGGATAGCCACAAAAACATCAGTTTTGTTAAGGACCATTATGAGATCACTCAGGCATAATATTACTTCCATCTGTCAAACGGTTTCTGACAAGAAGATTTTTGTATTTCCCATAGGATCCTATGTTAAATGCGACCTGTGGTGGCGGCCATCTAGGATTTCAGATCGGCATAAGAAACATACATTTTGTAGAGGACCATGTAAGGATCATTCCTGCAATATAACAATTAAATTGCTTTTGTAGTTTCTGAGAAGAAGATTTTTTAAATTTCAGCCAATCAGAGTGCATAAATGGCCCTGGCAGACATGTTGAGTTTTGGATCAGAACCAAAAACATAGACTTTGTATAGAACAATCCAATGAAATGCAATTGGCCATGGGGTTTTGGAGAAGAAGATTGAAATGTGAAAAGTTAACGGACGGACGCACGGATGGATGGCACAACAGACGACGGATGCAAAGTGATGGCAATAGCTCACATGGCCTTTTAGGCCAGGTGAGCTAAAAATGAATCAGAGAGTGTTCACCATATGATCTGGTTTTGCTTATCTGGTTTATGAAAACAAAAATTTTCTTTTAATCTTTAGGTAATCAGGTACTGATTACAAAACTTTAATGATAGTTCTAATTTAATTAAAATTTTCAAATAATATTGTCACATTTCAAGATTACAAGCAATAGGAATAAATCACACAAAACTGTAAAAACAACCAACTTAAACCAGTATAACACCCTTCTATGAATTATTATTATAATAATTATTATTATCATTATCAGTTTTTTAAATTTCGTCATTATGAAATCTATATTCTATGTGGTTTTTTTTTAAAATTATTTGGTCAATATATTCAGAGTTATAAACAAAAATATTGCAAAATCAGCTATTTCCAGCTGATTGTGTAATGTCATAATTTTTCCCTTAGGTAAACTCAGGTGTAACACCCATTGTAACACCAATCAACTGGAACAAAACAAATGGCCAATTTATAATACAAACAACAAACACATTTTTACTTCACATCACATGGTATTTGATCAATAAAATATTCCGTTTTAAATGAACATCAAACTATTTCAAGCAAGTGTATGCCTTTTTAAAGCTTGATTTTCTCTATTTTAAACTAATTTTCATACCTAAAAAGCTCATAAGCATGGGGAAAAATATTTCAAGTATTCAAAACAAAATTTGTTTATGTTTATAAAAAGTATAAGAGTTTAAATCTGAGATTTAACACATCCCACACATATTTTCACTGTACAATCTATTGTAGCTAAAAGAAGTTTTACATGTAAATTTGGATTATCTGCCCCTGCCATCTGGTTTTTGGAAAAGGGTGAATTAACTGTCAAACAAGTAACTTCTTCCCTCTTCAATGTTTTTTGTTACTCTGTTACTTATTGGCCCTTAGAGGGACCTTTAATTGTCTAATAAACATATTATTATTATTATTTCAATTTATTTGGCAATGCATTTTAATGAGATATTTTTTTCATATTTTGATCCATTAATAACATGACTATTACCTTTATGTTACAGCTTTCCTTAGGATCAAATGTACAAATTTCAATAGACCCCTAAAGAAGCTTCATATTATTTTTATTAAATCTTTATATTCCGAACAGTAACAGCACATATTTGTTTTATCTCAAATTTTAGGGTCAGTGTCACTTTTTTTCTTTTTTTTCATTAACATCAATCCTACTACAAGACCTTAATATTTTTCAAAATCCCATTATTGGCCATTATGAATTGATCACATGACCGTCATGTTTCATTTTTCAGTGTAGATTATAATCAATCGAAATTGATCATTGTTTCTTACTCCTATGTTGATCAAACTAAGCAAATTACAAACGCAATATCCCATTGATGCTTCATTTAAAATTTTAGTAAATTTGGTCGAGCAGTAAAAGATTTTGATTTAAAAAAATCAGAACCAAATAGCTATTTCCATTATGGTAGCTGTCCCTACATGTTAATAAAATGAGAAAATTTCTTCCCTAGCCTCAGAGAGATCTATCATACACAATTTTAAATTAACTGCCATTTTTAACAATGGTTTTAAAATATTTACCAATAAAAACAAGCATTCAGTTTGCATGTCTCTTTGTTGGCAATAAAAAAAAAGTAGTGTGGCGAAATGAACTATATTCATAGAGACTCTCCAACAGAATCATACCGGCATAGTTCATCGATGACAGACATAAAGTGATTACAATAGCTCACAATGGTCCTTTTGGACGGGTAAGCTAAAAACTACATGTAAAATAAAAAATCAAAATGAAGTTGTCAAACATCTCATTGAGCAAATAAATAAATGTTGAAGGGTCAGTGAGCTGTAGAATGGGCTAATAGCAAATAAAACAAACATCAAAATGATCCCAAAAAATTCATAAAAATTACAAAAACAAACAATTAACAAAAACAGTTCAATTTTCAGCTGATTATCTTGATCATAAGCACAACCAAAGTGGTTAACAATTACAAATCTCATTGATGGCCCTTTCACATTTTGTTTTAGATAACATGTACAAGGTATAAAAATATGAAAAAAAGCTATATTTCTAAACTAAAAAATTTAAGTAATAATATTCTTATTATCAAAGTTCAAGTTAAAGTTGTACAAATAACAAAAAGATAAAAAAAATTCAGATGACAATCGAAACCTAAGCTAAGAACCATTTTAAATTTTATCCCAACTAGTCAATTGATTTCAGAGAAGAATTTATGAAAAACATAAAACCATAGGTTTGAATTTTATCCCACCTGATTAATTGATTTCATAAAACACTTTTTGAATAAGATATTTTCCAATTTCTTATATTTTTTTTGTTTTGCTGGCCATTAACTACACCACTCAAGGCCCTCATTTTGTCTAGTCTATATCTGCAAACAATTATTTTAAATAATTTCTTATAGAATTTATTTTTAATATTTATTATGGCAATTTTTGCTCAATGTTTACATTTTCAGATATAATATCTCAATATGTGGTCTATATTGGTTCTGACAGTTTAATCCGAGAAAAAAAGCAATTATTTGCCGACTTTCCTGTTTTCACTAACCAATATCATTATTTGTTAAAGGTAGTGAAGACTTGGACAATTTGAAAGAGGACCACCATATG
This sequence comes from Mytilisepta virgata, assembly GCA_028015205.1. Classification (NCBI taxonomy): domain Eukaryota; kingdom Metazoa; phylum Mollusca; class Bivalvia; order Mytilida; family Mytilidae; genus Mytilisepta; species Mytilisepta virgata. Next base: position 2,188,916 of record JAPWFG010000023.1, read on the forward strand.
ACCAATTTAACAATGTTTAGTCTCAATTGCCAAAAGTTTTACCAGAATTTTTTTTTCTGTGGTTCAAAAAAGCAAAATGATCACAATGAGTTTGAAGCTCTTTGGCCAATTTGCCAAAGGCCAGGCGATTAAAAATATATATCACATGAAAATGAATATACTTATATACAAGTCATTAAATAAATGAAAATTAAGTAGTTATATTCATAATATATGTATTAAGCCAATGTTCCAGATTACTTCAATGTCAGAAGTTTTCCATATTTTATTTTCATTAATAGTTAGGTAGGTTTTAGCTAGGATAAAATCTTACAGTATCTAATTATTAAATAGTTTCCACCTCATTACAGTAAATTTTAGATTATGACGAGAAAAAATATCATGGATAATATTCTGTAATTAAATTTTTTCCAGGTAAAGAAAATTTAATAATTTTTCATGTAATCATTTGTCATAAATATTTTCCAGGTTTGGAAAATTTGATAAATTTTCACGTAATAATTTTATCATGGATATTATTTAATTTTAAAAAATTTTCCTTTCTACTTTTTTACACCTTAGTCCAATTGTCTTTCTTTTACCCCCACATGCATGTAATACTAGACCAAACTTTTTTTAATATTTCACCAAAGGAAAACCCTTATCAAACACTTTTGTTTAGCAACTTAGATTTTTGTGTAAAATTTGGCGATGGAAGGATTTACTATTACATGTATTAAAATCTTTTTTTTGGACAAACAATTTCATAGAGGAAAGTATTAAATGTTACCATGGTTACATGTGCAGTTATTTTCACATTACAAGAAATTCTTTTGACTTTGACGTTGTCTTTCATTTTTTTCCACCTTTGTCTCGAGGTCTATGTGAGTCAGAAGGCTCCACTTGTTGAGAGGTTTTCCTATCTAGCCGGCTACTTTTTGTACCTCTAGACTGTAAGGATATCAAGGGTTTTTTTACTTCTCCTAGCATCTTTGGTATGGCCCCTTGCTTTTCATATTGTTTTCTTTCCTCTTCAGTTCTGACTTCTTTAGATACTAAACCCCCTGAAGCTGTAACAGGTTCTTCTGATTCAAGATTAACAGCTTTCCCTGTAAATATTTTAACTGAATGAATTTTTATCTTACTATCAGTTCATATTTTTGTGTCGTTATCACATAAATATATGGTAATAAAGCATATTTATCATTTAAAGTTACAACATACCAAAAGAAAGAACTTTAATGAGCAAGCTCAATGTACTCCACCCTCCCCCCATACAGTTATGGCTGAAAATGAAATCTGCTCCGAACTTAAATTGGATGTGTAAGATTGAAAATTAGTTCAACATATAACAGCGAATCAAATTTTTGGATTTTTGAAATAAAATATAATAATGTTAACACGATCAATGGTTGTGCATGCAAGAGATAAGCAGACGTGTTATTCTACAACTACAAAGTACAACTGATAGACATCAGCCAATGGTTTCCGTACAGAAAAGTTTTTTATAATTTTACATAAACTGTTATCACAGAGATATGTCTCGCCTTTTTGTAATTTTGATTATGCAAATGTTGAAATCATAATAGCAATACCTTAACATCTTACACAAGTTATGCAAATATTCAAAGTCAATGAACCATGACTGAGTTACATGGTTAAACAATCTCCATTTAAATGAGATGTGTGAATGCTAATACAACTGGATACCAAATACCATTGACTTATTATGTCGTTCCCAAACCTAAATACAAAAATTTTGTGGGAAAAATTTGGTTGATTATATAGGGAATCACTGATGCGTGACTGGAGTGGGCCCCCCTTAGGTGAGTCAGCGCCCCCCCCCCCCCCCCCCCCCCCCCCCCACCTTACAAAAAGTTCTGGATCCGCCACTGATAGCAATACTTTAACATGTAAGTTATGGAAATATTCAGTCAATGAATATGCACGAATTAGCCTACCTGTGTGTAGCTTTTCAACCCAACCTCATCATGGCGAGACAAAAATCTTTTTGCTTGGCTTTGTGTCCAATGAAATATAATTTTGTTTGTTTACTTATAGTTACTTATAGTTGATTTCCAGTACAGGATCCCTCAAGGTTCCTCTTCACCAGACTCATAATATATGTAAAGTAAGCAAACCATTCAAAGTCAATAGACCATGACTGAGGGGGTGGAGCCAAATAATCTCCATGGCAATGAGATGTAGCAATGGTAATACATCTGCATACCAATTATCATTGACCTACCACTAGTGGATCCCCATAAACTGACCTAATCACAAACTAATACATGTAAAGTAAGCAAACCATTCAAAGTCAATAGACCATGACTGAGGGGGCGGAGCCAAATAATCTCCATGGCAATGAGATGTAGCAATGGTAATACATCTGCATACCAATTATCATTGACCTACCACTAGTGGATCCCCATAAACTGACCTAATCACAAACTAATACATGTAAAGTAAGTAAACCATTCAAAGTCAATAGACCATGACTGAGGGGGTGGAGCCAAATAATCTCCATGGCAATGAGATGTAGCAATGGTAATACATCTGCATACCAATTATCATTGACCTACCACTAGTGAATCCCCATAAACTGACCTAATCACAAACTAATACATGTAAAGTAAGCAAACCATTCAAAGTCAATAGACCATGACTGAGGGGGCGGAGCCAAATAATCTCCATGGCAATGAGATGTGGCAATGGTAATACATCTGCATACCAATTATCATTGACCTACCACTAGTGGATCCCCATAAAACTGAGCTAATCACAAACTAATACATTGTTGACGCCATCGCCGCCGCCGCCGCCGCCAGAAACAGCATACCTATGTCTCGCCTTTTGACTCCGTCAAGGCGAGACAAAAAGGGTGATAGATAATGCATGGCAGACAACGGATGTCAAGTCACTGGCAATAAATGACACTAGCCCTTTGGCAGGTTGAGCTAAAAAATGAAGTTGCTACATGTATCTAGGCGACAAGAACTTAAGTGCATTATTTTTTAAAGTCCCCTCCAAAAATGTGGTTCCCCGTTTTAGACTTTTTTCATCCATGTTATTGATGTAAGAAACTTTTCATTCAACTATGATAATATGGATCGAGGCAATATCGAATAGATAATTGGATGCTTGGAGTATAATAAAACTTCCAGATTTCTAGACTTTCGTACAATTCTATGGCAACATTCAAAAGTGGTTTATTCTGGAGACAATACTGAATTTATAAGTTAGAAAACAAAAATTTCAATTTAAAAAATCTTACATGTTTCTATTTTTATAAATTATAAAAACCCAAAACAAACATGGTAACTTATCAGTTTAAAAAAAAATTTTTTTCCAGATTCTTCAAATGGAACTAAAATTTGTTATGCTGTTAACACAGCTGGACTTGCTTATCTTCTAGAGCACCAGTTGTTACTCCCGGGTTTGATGAGATTTCACATTGCTAGTGCTTTAGTTTCAGTATTGTCTTGCTCTAATGTGTTTAGTTTATTATACGTTTTTTTATTCTTTTAGTTATACATGTATCCTTGTGGCATTCCTGACTTTTCTTTGGACTTCGAATTTGTGAACTTTTCCCACTATTTTGTTGCTTCGGTATTCTTTTGCTGATATTGTTAATAAATCCAAGAAATTTAAAATTCAATGTTTGGTCAAAATATATGTATAACAAGAGAGCTGTCTGAGTGACAGCAGACCGGGTTTTCCTTCTATTTCATTTTTACTGAGTAACTTTTCTGCAACAAAGAAGTCAAGGGTCAAGGTCAGATGTCAACATCTTTAATACAAGACACATCATCTTGAGATACACTACCCACACATCAAAGATCTAAGTGGTTTCAGACAAGAAGATTTTTAAATGAATTTTCCCAGAGGATCCTATATTTAACTAAGTTTGGCAGTGGTGGCCATTTTGGTCGACAATCTAGGTTGAATGACATCATTCTGAAAGAGGACCATCTAAGGACCAATGCTGCCAAGTTTAGTTCAAATGGGCTCAGTAGTTTCAGACAAAAAGATTTTTGAGTGAATTTCCCATAGGGTCCTGAGTTAATCTAAGTTTGGCTGTGGCGGACATCTTGGTTCACAGTCCACAAAATCCGATATATTTCTGAAAGAGGACATCCTAAGAACCACTCCTGCCAAGTCTGGTTCCAATCTGTCAAGTGGTTTCAAAAAAAAGATTTTTCAATGAATTTTCCCATAGGGCCCTATGTTAAACTAAGTTCAGCTGTGGCGGCCATCTTGGTTCAAAGTCTGGGTCATCAGACACAATTCTGAAAGAGGGCCATCTAAGGACCATTGCTACCAAATCTTGTTCTAATTTGCTTAGTAGTTTCAGACAAGAAGAATTTCCCATAGGGTCCTATGTTAAACTAAGTTCGGCTGTGGCAGCCATCTTGGTTCACAGTCCACAAAATCCGACAAATTTCTGAAAGAGGACCTCCTAAGGACCATTGCTGCCAAGTCTGGTTCCAATTGGTCAAGTTGTTTCAGACAAGAAGACTTTTCAAGGAATTTTCCATAAGGCCCTGAGTTAAACTAAGTTCGGTTGTGGCGGCCATATTGGTTGTCAGTCCAGGTCATCGGACACAATTCTGAAATAGGATCATCTACGGACCATTGATGCCAAGTCTGGTTCCAACTGGTCAAGTGGTTTCAGACAAGAAGATTTTTCTATGAATTTTCTCATAGGGGCCTATGTTAAACTAAGTTCGGCTGTGGTGGCCATCTTGGTTAACAGTCCAGGTCAGCGGACATACTTCTGAAGAGAACCTCCTAAGGACCATTACTGCCAAGTTTGATTCCAATTGGCCTTTCAGTTTCATAGAAGAAGATTTTTGAAATTCATACCCCCCCTTTCTATTTTTAGTAACAGCAGCCATGTCGGTTGGAAGTTGAGAATACCGGACATATTTTTGGATGGGGATCACCCAAGGACATTCCACCAAAGTTTGATGCCAATTGGCCCAGTGGTTTCAGAGGAAATGATCTTTAAAGGAAAGTTATGCCGGATGCCGTCTTTAAAGGGCAATAAAATGCTCCGCTGGGCGCAGCTAGATAAGACCGCAGATTTCGAACCCTGAATAGTTGGGGCAATTATGAACACAACATTCAAGCTTGATACAATACTGAATTTGGATTGTGAATAAATATTTGACACAGCATAGGTTTCTGACACAGAATGAATGTTGTCTAAGAACTTAAAAATTTTTAATTTACCTATTCAAACCATATCAGTATTATTTGTTTTTATATATAAATCAGAAATAACCAATTTAAAATTTAAAATTTGGCACACATATCAATTTCTTGCTATTGCGCAATACTGTGCAATTGAAAATTTCTTCAAATATTTGACACATAATAGGTTTCTGACACAGAATAACTGAAATCAAAGAACTTAGAATTGGTCATATGATTTGAATTTATATTCAATTTTTTGCTTCTTGTGCAATACAATATGCTGTGCACAAATGCCTCCCCCCCCCCCCAAAAAAAAAAACATTTACCCCTTTATTAGCTTTAATTTTGGACCCCGATTTGGACCAACTTGAAAACTGGGCCCAAAATAAAAAAACTAAGTACATTTTTAGATTCAGCATATCAAAGAACCCAAAGAATTCAATTTTTGTTAAAATCAAACTAAGTTTAATTTTGGACCCTTTGGACCTTAATGTAGACCAATTTGAAAAGGGGACCAAAAATTAAGAATCTAAATGCTCGTTTAGATTCGGCATATCAAAGAACCCCAATAGTTCAATTTTCGATGAAATCAAAAAAAGTTTAATTTTGGACCCTTTTGGCCCCTAATTCCTAAACTGTTGGGACCAAAACTCCCAAAATCAATCCCAAACTTCCTTTTGTGGTCATAAACCTTGTGTTTAAATTTCATAAATTTCTATTTACTTCTACTAAAGTTATTGTGCAAAAAGCAAGAAAAATGCTTATTTGGGCCCTTTTTTAGCCCCTAATTCCTAAACTGTTGGGACCAAAACTCCCAAAAACAATCCCAACCTTCATTTTGTGGTCATAAACCTTTTGTTAAAATTTCATAGATTTCTGTTTACTTATACTAGAGTTATTGTGCGAAAACCAAGAAAAATGCTTATTGGGCCCGTTTTTGGCCCCTAATTCTTAAACTATTGGGTCTAAAACTACCAAAATCAATCCCAACCTTCCTTTTGTGGTCATAATCCTTGTGTTTAAATTTCATAGATTTCTATTAACTTATACTCAAGTTATCGTGCGAAAACCAAATGTCTTCGGACGACGACGGACGACGGACGACGCCAACGTCATACCAATATACGACCCCAAAAATTGACGACGACGACGCCAACGTCATACCAATATATGACCGCAAAAATTTTGCGGTCGTATAAAAACTACAGTTTACCCCTATGTTCTATTTTTAGCCATGTCGGCCATGTTGGTTGGCAGGCGTGGTCATCGGACACATTTTTTAAACTAAATACCCTATTGATGCTTTTGGCCAAGTTTGGTTCCATTTGGCCCAGTAGTTTCAGAGGAGAAGATTTTTGTAAAAGTTAAAAGACGACGACGACGAGAGACGACGACGGACGACGGATGCCAAGTGATGAGAAAAGCTCACTTGACCTTTCAGGTCAGGTGAGCTAAAAAGTACAGGCTGGACATGATTAGCAATTTATTAACCTTGAGGTCAAAGTTCAAGGTCAACATCCTTAATATGGGACACATCATCTTAAGGAAAACTACATACACAACAAATATCCAAGGCCTAGGTCTTTAGACAAGAAAGTTATAGGCCGGACACGATTAGCAGCCACCTGACCGCCCGACTTCACCAATTCAATAACCAGATTTTTCCAGAGGAAAACCCGGTTAAAAACCTATGAGTCAACAGAACAGTAATAATGGAATGGAACATGGTAATATACCATAATATTGGAAGTTCCTCTAATCTACATCCATTTAATATGAACTATACCTGATTGGTCCGTTCTTATATCAAACTGTTGTGAAGTGACTTTTTTCTGTGGACTTCTTATATTGTATTTTTCTTTTAAGAAGCCAATTCCTTGCTCAACACGTTGAAGTGCTTGCATCAATGTGTACAATGTGTTAATCTTGCTATTTTCTTTCCACTTCTTTAATATGTCATAGGCCTGTTCAAATATATCCTTTGGATGAGCATATATGACCTGTTCGATTTCACTGACTGTAAGTCCTAATTCTATTCCAAGATGAACTGTACTGTTTCCAACATTGCGTGACAATTCACGTAAAACCTCATCGTCTGGTGTTTCTTGTGGGACACCTAAAATGTTTATTTTGTTAATAAATTTTTGTCTTTCTCATTCAGATTTTCTATCAATGACTGAAATAATAACGAAATATAATTTGTTCTTGTTTAGGTGAGCAAAAACATTACAAATTTTGTCCAATAACATTTTAGATATCAGTCCAATAGTGCTAGTTTTGGATATATGTCCAATAACATTTATATTCGGGCGGTTGGAGTCATTTAAGATTTAATGTACCCAAATAACATACACCTAAATTATATATCAATGGAAAGAAGAAACTGTTTTCTATTCAAATATTTTGGTCACATTATTTAAAATTCAGGGTCAAAGGTCACCAACCAAAAAATGAAAAAAATACTCATAATAGGAGATAATTAATAGAGTTAATTCCCTTTTACACCCCAGTAAAAATACATTTTTTTACTTTATACTTTTCACCCTGCATTTAGGGATTAATATTACACAGGGAAAATGTCAAGTCGGGTAAGAAATTAATTAAGGCTTGTATTTTTTTAATCTGCTGTCTCAGGGATTTGATCACAGATAAAAACAATGGAAGTGTTTTGAATAAACCATGCATATCTTTAAATTCCTAATTTCCATTGCCTGTATTAAACTCTCCTTCCCTATAATGCCAATGTTGTTTTCACAATAATCTCATTGGCTAACAACATCCGGTAAAAAATTTATAACTTCATAAATTTCTTTCATGTCATTGTGTGTATGAATACGTACCCATGCAATATAGTGCATGACGAAATGTTAATTTAAAATGGAAACGTCATATTTCGGCATTACGTTGGAATTTTAAGTAATAAAGGTTATTTTCACGGAATTCATCAATGTGTAAATTCGGGCTTATCACTCACAAACTTTGTATGAAGTCCTTCAGACTTTATTTAGTTTGTAAGTGAATCGCCCGAGTTGACGCATTGATAAATTCATTCAAAATAACCTTTATTACTATAATATTTCTCATTTATTACTGGTTCCGTAGATGAACATTGACAGATAATAGATTTGCCCCAGTTTATTTCATTTCTACCTCTTTTAGGGCCAGAAAGAGAAGTTTCACTGGGCTACAAAAAAAAATCAATAATATTTTGGATCCTCTACGTATCCTCCGGTATCTGTACAAATGTTATTTTCTGTAACATTAAAAACACTTTCTTTTGCCAAATAATACTAAAATACCGAGTTCTGGCTACTAAATAAATTCAATATAAATTATCTAATGCATGAACAGACAATAGGTTGATCATATGAATCTCAACCAAAAATGGATTGTTTGTAGAGGCTATTGTTGATTTTTGAATATTTGCCAATCATAATCAAAAATGGTCTCTAGCAGCCACGTTGTTCATCCATCTGGAACCACAGGTGGAACTTTAATAGAAGTCCTTAAATACATCATTCACGCCAACATTGGTTACAATTTGTTCAGGGGACTCGGTGGCCGGGTAGTTCGTCATGACTACTAATGATCACCAATCTATCAACACTGAGGTTGAGAGTTCGAATCTCAAATGTGGTGGGGTGTGTTTGACTCCGATCTTAATTGACAAGGATTGCCAATTTCCCTACCGAAGGTCCCTGGTTCTCTCTGGGTACTCTGGCCTCCTCCGCCAACAAAAATTGGTCGCTGCAAATTAGCCAAATGTGCTGAAAACTGTGTAACACCCCAACTAAACAAACAAACAATCTGTCCATTATTTCCTAAACAATTCACAAAAAAGTGTTTTTGCATCTAGTTTCAGAAAACTTTGAACAGCCGCAGGTTGAGCGGATAAATCTCAACCAAAAAATGGACTGTAGAGGATATTGTTGTAATCAATCCTGCAAAGTTTCAAAATATTTTAATATATCATTTCAGAAGAAAATTTTTGAAAATTGGCCAATCAAATGAAATATGGCTGCTGGCGGCCATGTTGTACCTAGTCTAGAACCAATGGTGGGTCATTTGTAGAGGTCCTTCCATACATCATTCCTACCAAGTTTGGTTACAATCCCCCAAGTAGTTTCAGAGAAAATCTAAATGTTAAAAGTTTACAAATCACATACACAAAGTGATGACATTAGCAGGATTATAGATGAAATTTAACAAGTCATTCAAGCATAAAATGTAGGTCATATTGACCAAAAACTTGCTCAGTTGTTTTGTACTATATAAGTTGATTGTAGTTGTGAAATGTCATTATTATATCTCCACAAGTTCTTCACTGATACATAATTACCTTAATGAAGAAATTTAACCAAAGTCACTCAAGCATTAAATTTAGGTCACAGTTACTAAAACGTTGCTGATTTTTGGTGTTCTAATTATAAGATGAATGGAGTGGTGTAATATCAGTGATATATATAAATAGGTTCTGTGAAATGGACATCAACGTAAAAATTTAACCTTGTTACACAAAAATGACCAAATGCTTGGAGAAATCCATTATATAGTGACCAAGTAGTATGATATTAAAACACCATGGATTCCTAAGATATGAAATTTAATGGAAAACTTTATAAGAGTCTTTCATGCATTAAATATATGTAAAAGTGACCCTAATGATATTAATCTGTTTAGTGTTATGATGGAATTATAGTGATATAATATCATTGATATATCTCAATGGGTTTCTGAGAATGGACCTTAAAGCAAGAACTTAACCAAATCGGATAGATGTACGGATGGATGAGGGTAAATCTATATGCCCCTTTGTACTCAAGGCTGAACAATAAAAAAGTAACCAGTAATTAATTCAGTTATTTTTGTTGACATCAATTTTTTATGGATTGAATAAAAAGAACATTATGATAATTCGAATTGACTTAATAAAAAATTGCACTGAAATTTATTAGGACAATATCAGCCAATCAAATTGCGAGAAATTACTCTAAATCAGGATAATAAATATATATTCCTTTGTCTATGATGAATAATTTCATCAATAGATTAATAAATAATTTTTTTTATATTTCGTGCATAATAAAAACATATTACTACATTGAGTGTGGTGAAATATTGGGATTTCCAAGTTAAATCAAATATGCTAATTCGCCCACTGAAATCTCAAGTCGTATATCACTCTCAGAAGTGCCGCCAACAATGTTGCTATACAAAGGTCGACACATTGTATCATAAAACATAATCCCTTGTATTTTCTCATTAAATCTTATGAATACATACAATATGTCAATTTAATAAACAGATCTCGAAATTCAAATATCAAAAATCTACAGCTGGTGACCGAAAAAGACTACAATAATAATTCACTCATGCCCTACGCTCATTCATAAATTAATGTGACGTTCGTAACTCGTAGATTTGTAGGTATTCAAATTTCAAGATAAGTTATACTATAAATATTTGGTTGTGCTCTTCAACCAAGAATAATAAGTATTGATAGTATCTGTCCAATGGTACTTCAGTTATTGACCATTAGCATAAAAAAAAAATCTGCCCCTCAAAAAGTATTACCGAATAATTATGTACCCAAAAATGTGAAGATTGTTTTAAGTAAATAATGATATAAATTTTATGATAATACAATGTAAAGCCGACATGTTATTTTAACAGGTATTATGGTATAGTTTATGCATTGTACCAGTCTACTCACCCAGTAATTCTGTTCTTTGTCTGAATATCTATTATAAAAAAGCAAAACATTGTTTAAGTGGACACATTTCATATGTATATTTTCATGCTCTCAGACTTTATTTCTCACCACTCAGTAAAACTGAATCAAACAATATGAATATATTTTGTGATGGTTTTTCTACACTCTATTTAAATCAGTAATAAAATAATACAACTGAGATTTATGTAACAATGTCATTTTCGAAAAGAGATCTTGTACAATTTAGTCAATGACACACATTGTGGTGGATCAGTGGCATATTTCCAACATGGAATAACTCAAAGTTATATTTTGTCATTAAAAATTCCTGGTATTTGCAACATGCAATGAAATTATTATCATACGATATGCCACATTAAAAAAATATTATCTCCTGTTCGTAGTCTTGATTCGTCGTATGTACACAAGTTTTATATCAAAAGTCAGTGCTGCTTTTGTTCTACAGGAGACAGGTTCCTATTGATTCAAAGAAATGTAAAATTGTTCATGCTACAAGGAACAATAGTTGATAACCACCATATTCAGGGATGTCTATCCCTTGATGTACTAAATTTAGGAGTTGTTGATGATTATCTTAAGTTAACCAAGAAATGTCAAACCTAATGATTATCCAGAGTTCAGCATGAGATTCCCACCCTACTGATGCACCAGAAACAAGTAATACAGATCTCGCAGCGTGTTTTTCAGAAAAAACAGGATTTTATCGTGGCAATCTGACCATGCCACGCAAGTATTATCGTGGTCGTCTACACTGACAACATCGTGGCTACATCGTGGCAGCTATCGTGGCACGGAACATGGCAGAAGATGCATTATCGGTAACATAGGTTTTCTTTCCAAACACCTGTTATTCCAAATTACGGGCTTTAATTGACAGCTTACGATTAAAGAGTAGTTCAAAGAATGATTGTGTTAATTCTATATATATATCTATCGAATAAATAGTCATAGAAGATCTCCAGTGGATATTTTAAATATCAAAACATTGCCTATCCATCAAAACTACAAAAATACAAGAGCCTAAAAAATATGTTTTGTATTTTTCTTTACTTGCGTAATTTTACAATATTTCCATATTTTTGTAACATTATGATACCAATAATTATTTGATAAACACAATATACTTTGGATCATGGATGTATTAATTAATCCACCTGTTAATCTACGTTGTTACGTAACTTAAAGGGGATTTGCTTGGATTGTCGTAAGGTAATGGACAGATTAACTTTGACACCTGTGTTTATTATACATTTACCTGACAAAAGTTTTTGTTATACAAATATGAGTATACCTACCTTTATCTGCTAGACATCTAGGTGTATCGTATTGTAAGATAAAAAAAAAAAGTTACGAAATAAATATACCAGAACATGTGATTCTTTCAAGAGGGAACTGAAAATTCTCTAAATTTTCATTGTTGTAATATAAAAATATGTGAAGTATGCAGTATTCTTATTTTAGAAAGGTACACGAATTTATACTGAATCAAATAAAAGTAAAACTAACGTTAAAACTAGAGGCTCTCAAGAGCCTGTATCGCTCACCTGGACTTAACTTTTCACCTTGAGCAGACCTAAAAATTTAAGTGTTGCAGTCAATTTGGCTGGTTTTTCAATAGGATTCTATGTTAAACTAATTTCAGCTGTGGCAGTCATCTTGGTTGACAGTCCAGTTTCTAAAAGAGAACCATCTAAGGACCATTTCTGCTAAGTCTTGTTCCAACTGGCTAAGCGGTTTCAGACTAGAAGATTTTTAAATGAATTTTCCTATAGGGTCCAATATTTAACAAAGGTCGGTGTGGCAGCAATCTTGGTTGACAATCCGGGTGAACTGACATATTTCTGAAAGAGGACCTCCTAAAAACCAATGCTGCCAAGTCTGGCTCCAATATGTCAAGTGGTTTCAGACAAGAAGATTTTTCAATGAATTTTTCCATAGGGCCCTATGTTAAACTAAGTTCGGGTGTGGCGGCCATCTTGGTTGACAGTCTAGGTCATTGCACAAAATTCTGAAAGAGGACCATCTAAGGGCCATTGCTACCAAGTCTAATTCTAATTGGCTTAGTGGTTTCAGACGAGAAGATTTTTGAGTGAATTTCCCATAGGGTCCTATGTTAAACTAAGTTCTGCTGTGGCGGCCATCTTGGTTCACAGTCCACGAAATCAGACACATTTCTGAAAAAGGGATCTCCTAAGGACCAATGCCGCCAAGTCCTGCTCCAATATGTCAAGTGGTTTCAAACAAGAAGATTTTTCAATGAATTTTCCATAGGGCCCTATGTTAAACTAAGTTCGGTTGTGGCGGCCATCTTGGTTGACAGTCTGGGTCATCGCACAAAATTATGAAAGAGGACCATCTAACGACCATTACTACCAAGTCTCATTCTAATTGGCTTAGTTGTTTCAATCGAGAAGATTTTTGAGTGATTTTCCCATAGGGTCCTATGTTAAACTAAGTTCTGCTGTGGCAGCCATCTTGGTTCATAGTCCACGAAATCACACACATTTCTGAAAAAAGACTTCCTAAGGACCAATGCTGCCAAGTCTGGCTCCAATATGTCAAGTGGTTTCAGACAAGAAGATTTTTCAATGAATTTTCCTACAGGGCCCTATGTTAAACTAAGTTCGGTTGTGGCGGCAATGTTGGTTGATAGTCCGGGTCATCGGACACACCTCTGAAAGAGGACCATCTAAGGACCATTGCTGCCAACTCTGGTTCCAATTGGTCAAGTGGTTTAAGACAAGAAGATTTTTCAATGAATTTTCCCATAGGGCCCTATGTTAAACTAAGTTCGGCTGTGGCGGCCATCTTGGTTAACAGTCCGGGTCATTGGACATATTTCTGAAAGAGAACCTCCTAACTATTACTGCCAACTTTGGTTGCAACTGGACTTGTAGTTTCATATAAGAAGATTTTTTAAATCACCCCCCTTTTTTTCTATTTTTAGTAACAGCAGCCATGTCGGTCGGAAGTCGGGGATGCCAGACATAATTTTGGAAGGGGGGCACCCAAGGACCATTCCACCAAAGTTTGGTCTCATTTGGTGCAGTGGTTTGAGAAGAAAAGATCTTTAAAGGATAGTTTATGCTGGATGCCGTCTTTAAAGGGCAAAAACTCCTATAAGGGGTCAATCAACGATTTTGGTCATGTTGACTTATTTGTAGATCTTACTTTGTTGAACATTTTTGCTGTTTACAATTTGTCTTTATCTATAATAATATTCAAGATAATAACCTAAAACTGCAAAATTTCCTTAAAATTAACAATTCAGGGGCAATAACCCAACAAAGGGTTGACCGATTCGTCTGAAAATTTCATGTCGGGTAGATCTTGACCTGATGAACATTTTTATCCCATGTCAGTTTTGCTCTTATTGCTTTAGTTTTTGAGATATAAGACAAAAACTGCAGTTTACCCCTATGTTCTATTTTTAGCCATGTCGGCCATGTTGGTTGGCAGGCGGGGTCATCGGACACATTTTTTAAACAAGATACCCTACTGATGCTTGTGGCCAAGTTTGGTTCAATTTGGCCCAGTAGTTTCAGAGGAGAACATCTTTGTAAAAGTTAACGGACGACGGACTATGACGGACGACGACGGACGCCAAGTGATGAGAAAAGCTCAAAAAGAGAGAATGAGGATGGGTCATAATAGTGATTTTAGGTACAATTAGATATTTGTATGGTTCTTAATAGGACCCTTTTTAAAAATCGTGTTTCATCAATCTAATCACGCAGGTGATCCAGGGCCAATTCTCAATTATTAGGTTGAAAAAAAAAACATTTCATTTATTATCTGAACCACTCCTTGTCGTAATATCAACAATCTTGCAGCACAGGATTGTGGAGCAACCATTTGAACTAAAGGTGTGTTTTGATTGACTAAGTCTCATATTTATATCCAAGAATAATATTTGTCGATCTTGTTTTAATTATTATTATTAGCTATACAATAATTTCGGAATGAATTTTTGCATCAAATTCTGTTCTTTATATCCTTGGCAAAAACAAATTTTCTATTCAAGGAGTACATAGTAAGTGTATTTGAAGCTGAAGTCGATATTTTTCCAGAACATCCGCTAGTCTGCATTTTTTAAGGTACATTTCCCAGGGCTAAAAACTTTTTTTTCCAAAATTAACTAAAACTTTATTTGATTGGAGATAATGGGCTTTGCACGAGAATTTTGCTGTCTTATCACACCTGTTAGTTCATGTTACAAACCGTCCTTGTTCAGGGTATAAACAATCAAGTTGATATTACCTTGACCTGTTACTTAAAACGATATATACCACAAGCACGTGGTCAAGATTATTGTCAATCATTCTCTGCAGGATGGCCTATTTATTTATATTTACACTGTTGTTGAACGAAAGTAAAAAAACTTTTGATTTCACAGGAAATTAATAACAACGAAAAGATTGGAATTAAAGCAACTACAATGTTAATTTATAACACAATTAATAATTTACATTTATTGTTTTTTAACAGCAAGAAACGTAAGTTTAAAATTTTTTGCTATAAAACTTTGTTTACTGCAAAAATTAGGGTAAACATATTGATTATTTATTACTTGTTGGTAAATTATGGAGATTTCTTACTCCAGGAGAAGACCGATCATGATAATGTGTATTACCTGAAACAAACGGTACCACCATCTGCCACGATATTCTATCGCGTTGGACTGACCGACCACGGTAGCACCACAATTAAAACTCGATATATAGTGGCATGCCACGGTAAAATAGTGTGGCAAATAGTGGCCACAGTCTTTGTCACTACCACGATATATAGTGGCCAATTAGGAAACCACCAAATTATCACTGTAGTTGTGTTAGGATGCCAAAACTAAGTCTACCTAACAAAGTCTCCATCATAAGCTACAGTACAAGGAATTCTTGAATGTGCCCTCCCATAATTAGGACCAATACATACTGTTTTAAAGTGGGAATTGAAAGAATGTTCAAATCATTAAAGCATGTGATTTTGAGGGGGAAGGACTAACCCCCTTGGGGACACCCCAATATACATCAATGAATGCGTCTCCCAATAAGAAGCATCAGGAACTCGCAAGTTTTAATGTTATAAAAGCAAATATATTTTCAGGCAGTGGGATATACCCCTAATATACATCAAATAATGTGTCTGCCAACTAGAGGCTCTATAGTAATAAAACAATCGTACCTGACAAAGGTGATGACGCTTGTCTTCTATTTCACTAAGTCCAAATGACAAGTCTTGAAGGGTTCCTTCTGATAGAGTTGCTTCTTTCTTTCTCTTCCATTTGTGTAAAGCCATGAACATAATGCTCAAGACACCACTGGATTTATATGTATATTCTATTTTTTCCCATTCTGCTTTTGTTAGTCCCAAATGTATCATGAATTTGCCAAAGGAGTCAATTTCTACTTTTGCAGCAAGCCTCACAAGATGTTTGTCAGTAGGACACTGTAACAGTTCCTCCTCTGTAAGACCTATGTACCAAAACAACATCTTTATGAGAAACATTGGTCACTTATTTCCTTTAACCAAATTACCTAGGGGAGATAATCAAATTGGCTCCCTTTAGAGTTAAGGTCTCCTTATACACTTCCAGGTCAAGTGGCCACTGAGCACCATAGTTCTTTAAAAAGTTGAACTTTGAAGTAAATTTTTTTGAGTAAATTAATACAATACCATTATGGTAAAATTAACATTTAAGGGCTTAAATGAAAGCTGAGAATATTTGCTTTAAAGAAATAACTACCACTTTCCACCCATGAGAAGGAATTTATGGTACAGGCAGTAATAACATGACTAATGTCCATCCCTTTCCTCAGTTTGTCTCCAAAATTAAACACATGGTGATTAGAGAAACTTTGCCTTCAGACTAATTTTGCGAAAAAAGTAAATGATGATCGTACCAATATACCATATTTGTAGCAGTTTTAAAATCTGCTATTTTTTTGCTTTGCAATGAGGTACGTATGTCTCATTCAGAACTTTACACCTATACGTTCAGGCTGACAGTTTGAAATTTGGCCAAAACTTGCAGGAATATGTTAATGACGTCATAGGGTATACGACACCCTACCCAGGGGAAATAATGAAATTGTCTCCCTTTAGACTTAAAGACTACCCAGGGGAAATAATGAAATTGTCTACCTTTACCCTTAAGGACTACTAAGAGGAAATAATAAATTTGACTTCCTCTTACCTTATAAACTACCCCGGGGAGATAATAACAATGTCTCCCTGTACGCTCCAGGACTACTCAGGGGAGATAATAAACTTTTCTTCCTTTAACCTTAAGGATAGATCAGAGATAACTTATCAATGTTTCTTACTGAGAAAAAGCTGCAGACCAATTACATGTATGGACCTGCGTCACCAACATATGTTTGTCAGGCTAAGTTCAACATGCAAAAATTCATAGTAAAAATTTGTCAAATTTGCCCCAAACAGAAGGTGCACATCTTCAATTTTTATATAAACACTATGCAAATTTGAAAAATATTGGTTCAATACAGTACAAGTTTCACATTACACAAAGTATGCACCATTCATAGCATGTATTGCTGAAAAATGCCTAAGTTTCATAGTAAAAATATGTCAAATTTGTCCAATATAGGAGGTGCACATCTTCAATATGTATATAAACACTATATGCAAAGTTTGGAAAATATTGGTTCAATACAGTCCGAGTTTCAGATTACACAAAGTATGTACCCCTAAGAGTGACGGAGTCTAGTGGTTACTAGACCTGCTTTCAACGTTGGTGAAGCAGGTAATAAAATTATTCTTTTGGGGGATTTACTTTTGTAAACAAATTACTTTATTACTGTGTGTACAATATATTCTGCAAAGCAAGTGGCCAGGTAGTACTTTAATGCAAAATTGTCTAATCTTACTCTTATTGATAGAGGAAAACAAGAGGCTCCCAAGAGCCTGAATCGCTCACTGTTATATTTTGTGTAGATCTTGCATCAATGATTATTTTTGGTATTTAATGTATACCGTCGCAATTTTCTCTTTAATATTGACCTGTACAGCTAAAAAATAGAATCCTGAACCCAAATAGATATGGTTGGTATGGACTTTTTCAATGGCATTGACTCTTGACCTTCCATTTTGACTTGAACAGATAAATTGTAAGGTCCTGAATCCAAATATATCTGGTTGCTAAGGACTTTTCCATCGGTTGCTTTGGATTTATTCAATGACCTTGACCTTTCTTTTTGACTTGTACAGGTACATTATAAGGTCCTTACCCCAAATATATATGGTTCCTAGGGACTTTTTGTTCCATTGCTGGGGACTTTTTCATCGGTTGCTATGGACTTTTTCAATGCCATTGACCCTTGACCCTCCATTTTACTTGTACAGCTACCATTTAATTTATTTTAAGTTATGCTCTAAACATCTGTGACAATATGTTAGACCATTATTTTCTGTTTACATGTAAATAATCTTTAAAGGGCAAAAACTCCTATAAGGGTTCAACTGATGATTTTGGTCATTTGTCTTATTTGCTAAACATTTTTGCTGTTTACAGTTTGTCTTTAACTATAATAATATTCAAGTAAATAACCTAAAACTGCTAAATTTCCTTAAAATTAACAATTCAGGGGCAAATAACCCAAAAATGGGTTGACCAATTCATCTGAAAATTTCATGGCAAGTAGATCTTGACCTCATAAACATTTTTACTACATGACAGTTTTGCTCTAACTGCTTTAGTTTTTGAGATATGAGCCAAAAAGTACATTTTCACCTATGTTCTATTTTTAGCTATGGCAGCCATGTTTTTCAATGGACAAGAAAATAAAACATAAAATTTATACAAAATACCCTAAGAATCTTTCAGCCTAAGTTAGGCTGAAATTGATTCTGTAGTTTCAGAGGAGAAGATTTTTAAAAGTTTACAAAGATGACGAAAAAACTGTGAAAAATTGTCTTTAAAGGGCAAAAATTCCTATAAGGGGTCAACTGATGATTTTGGTCATGTTGACTAATTTGTAGATCTTACTTTGCTGAACATTTTTGCTGTTTACAGTTTGTCTTTATCTATAATAATATTCAAGATAACCTAAAACTGCAAAATTTCCTTAAAATTAACAATTCAGTGGCAATAACCCAACAACAGGTTGACCCGTTCATCATAGCAGAAAGATCTTGACCTGGTAAACATTTTTACCCCATGTCAGTTTTGCTCTAAACGCCTTAGTTTTTGAGATATAAGCCAAAAACTGAAGTTTATCCCCTGTGTTCTATTTTTAGCCATGGTGGCCATGTTTGATTATGATAGCCCTTTGGGCCAGGGTGAGCTAAAAAGGCGCCATGTAAAAATAATTCAAATCAAACAAATCTTGCCACAATTTTGAAGACTATTCCACATAAAAACCACAAAAGGCCCTGGTCACTTTTCTGACCATAAACAACACAATTATAAGCTATTAGTATTTTGAAAAGTTTAAGAGAGCAGTACAAAACTGTGAAAATTTGTAACCCCCTGGCTCTACATTGCTTTGCAGAAGTAAATATAAGTAGGAAAGATACGCTATCAATTGCTACTTTTTATGGCAGTAGCAAGCTGAAATGAACCAGACTGCTACTGTGTCTGTTAATGTTTTTAAAATTTTTGTAAAATATTAGTTTTTTTTATTGTATAGATTCATTTAGCACCGTATCAACAAAGATTCAGCTATTTCTTAGTACTATTTACCTGTACAGCTCCTTGGGCATTCCTCTTGTCCAACACTCTGAAAAAAAATACATATGATGTCAAATGTTCATTTGAAAAAGTAATTAGGGAAAGCATCCAATTAATTAAATGAGGTATGGTGACAGCCTGATATAGATCCTCCATGTAATGTACACATTGCAACAGGTAATATTTGTTGCGGTCAAATAATGTTCACACTTAATCACACACTATTTTCATAGGACATAAAAAATCAAACAGTCATCGTTATCAAGTACTTTAAAATTTTATCATAGAATGGAATACATCAAATTAACAAAATATTAAATTATTTTTCATTTTATTTAGTTGGAGTTTTATGCCATTTTCAGCTATTTTGATGGTGGAGGAAGTCAGAGAGAACCACCACCCTTCAGTAGGAAAATTGGCAATCATTGTCAATTGAGATCAGAGTCGAACACACCCTGTCACAGGTAAGATTCGAACTCACAACCTCAGTGTTGACGTGCTATTGATCATAAGTAGTCATGACGAACTACCTAGACCACTCGGCCACCAAGGCCCCCAAAATATAAATAGATGATGGAACTTCGTTTAAGGTAACAGCCTTTTTTTAATATATTTAGCTTTGATTTGTTAAGTTACTTTTGTTCAGACGATCTTCATGTAATTGTCTATCATATAAATTAAACTCCAAGCAGTTTCTATGACCGAGTCTGCAAAATCAAAGATCATAAATTTGACTTTCAAGGATAATATTTGGTTTTACATTTATGATTCTTGTCATCTCAAAACAGAGATACCTTGACCTTCAAGGTAGACAATCAAACCTTTTATCGTGTGGTCAACAATATCATCATGTACAGTTCAATTCCTTTAAAGCTTTAAAAGATTTGTTCCACACAAATTGTTACTTTTGATATAGGTATGTGGTGTGTAAAGTTAATTTAACTGACTTGCAGGTAGTCAACAAAACCTTATTCATGACAAAGCCTTTTGTGGTTGTCATGATATCACCAAATATCATTTATATCCTACAAGGAAATATAAATTAATTTTGTGAGTGGGACACATATTGCTTTTTTGGATATTTGTTATGTAATTTTTGGATTGTTGCTTGGGTTTTCAACATTTGAGGCCTTGAGCACAATTGATGAGTCGTAAATCGACAAAATGTGCACATCTTGTGCATCAACATGATCAAATTTGATCAATGAATTTTATTTAAACTAAGTTTTGGACCTTGACCATGATGCAGTTAGACTATGAAATCTCAATTGCAACATTCCCTCTGGAACGACTTGTTTTTGTGTTAAGTGAAACTAAATTTTCACCTTGACCCTGAAGAAAAATTATCAAAAGTTTTTTCATGACATACCGTCCCCAATGACATTTAATTCCTTTAAGGTATTAAGAATTTCTGAGTTGTACAAGACATGCACAGACAGACCAACAGGTATAATTAATCTTTCATTGACCACTACCACTTTGAAATACTAGGAGTCAAAACCTACCTTATCAAACACCCAGAACTTTGCATATTTAGTGTTATGTATTCTCCCTCTCTGGCATTCCCATGTTGTCTGGACTTCTGCATCACAGAGCTTCAATAGACACACATGTTTCTCACATATCTCACCAACTTCAACCACAAACAGTTTGTCAATATCTTCAGCTTTGATGTCCTTCCCCATGCAGCTATGGTAGAAGACAAGGGCATTACTTAAGGCCCACGTTAAACATGCTTGAATACTTGCCGCGATGTCTGGAGAAATGTTTTGTTTTGTGATGGCGTTGACAAGATACACAAGAATCCTCTTATCGTCAACCTCAATTCTCAGGTCGTTAGCATCATCAACCGAAAGGACGGCCGAATTGATGTATATCAAGGGACGCCCGTCTTCTTCCTTAAACTGCCAGATGTTTAGGGCAGCTGCGAACATCTTAAAGCTGAGAGCTACAGGAATAGTGGAATTAACTAGGTGATAAGACAAGCATATTGCCCTTTTCTCAAGGCTCGGGTCATCAAGCACACCGGTGGTAGATACATCTTTAATCATGCATGGAACCAAGAAGTAATCCGCTTCTGCACCTTGTTGATGTTTTGGTTCAATTAGTATGTCCAGATGTATCAATAGCTTGATGATGTACTGTATAATGTCGTCATCTGACAAGATTTGTACAAACTGCGGCTGTTTCCACAGTTTTATCAGGTCTTGCTTCCTTATCTTACCATACTTGTTAAGTGTAAGATGGATCTGCTGCAACTCTTCATTCTCTGGCCAAAACATCGAATCTGTAATGAAGGCCCTTAGAATATTTACCAAGGCAGATGGACGAATTATGACAAAGTTGTCTAATCCTTGGCCTTGGAAATACATCAATTTACCCAGTGAATGCTGTACCCTCAGGAAATGCTCAAGTGCCTGCTCTGTAAGGGCCAGGTCATCGTTTTGTTTGTTGAGATCCATCAACTTCTCCTTGGTGACAAAGTTTACTTTAAAGGACTTCATATGAGACACTTGTAAATCTACAGGAACCCAAGCCATTGGCATCTGTTGTCCCCATGTCTTCTGTTCCATAGCGATCTCAACAAGTTTGTTTGTCAGTTGTTGAATTTCTCGATCCTCTTTGTCAGTAGCGTTGATGAAATAAACTGTACTGTAGTAGATGTGTTGTCGGTGTTCATGGTTATCAAACATCTTGGTAAGTTCATCTGTGAACATTTTCTTTCTTTCAGCAAGTTCATTCTGTAACAAAATTTACTGCACTGCTTAATTTTAACAACAATTATATACATAAACTGTTAAAATAATCTGCAAAACACATTTGATTAAATATTCCAAATAAATATTACAAAGCTATTGTGAGAGAAATATAGCCACTTCCATTAGTTTTTATTCTGATAGCCTCTATTTCCAATATTTGAAAAATGAATTCAGATTTATATATTTATTTCTCCCCTTGACGTAAATTATCTAAACGTATTAACAGTTAAAGTAAAAATAATGATTCAAACTTTCAAACCAGAAACATTCATTAAATGGCCTCAATTATTTTTAAAATACCCTAATAAATTTTCATTGTTACAAAACTTGTAAATCAAAATAATAACCTTGAATATCTGCAATGTACAGCTAAAAAATAAAAAACATACAATAAACTAAAATAGAAAAAGACAGCACAGAAACTAAAGCACTAGCAATGTGAACTCTGAATAAAAACTGCCAGTGATATCAGGTGCTCTGTAACTCAGTTAATATGACTCTACTCTTATTGTTTAACCCCATTCAATGACTTGAAACAAATATGAATACTTACAGGACTAAATGCATCACTGTGCGTAGCTGCAAATAGAACCACTGGCATAAGATCATCATCTCCAGTACAGTAGGTCAAAATTGATATGACCCAGTGATGGATTATTACTGAAATTAAAAAAAGAATTTAATTATAAAAACCACCAAATATATACAAAATTAATTTGTTAAATTTTTATCATGATGACTGAATATTGTCCAGGGTACCAATGATACAACTATACCTTACTTAGTTAATATAAATTTTATATTAAATTTATTACAAAATAAAGACATTAATTTTCTACAAAATCCACTGTTAGTGAATAGATTAAGGATTCTGGTCATGAATTTGATGCAAACATTTTTCAACGGAATTTAATTCAGGATCACATCCTGGTTTTATTGCAAATCAACGACTGTTTCAGAGAAATGTAAATGATTATATAATGGGCAGACATTTTATATTTTTCTGCTTTCTTTTACTAACTCTAGTTTACTGTAAAATATGCAGTATTGTTTCTGAAGATGATTTTGCTGTTTTCATTTGATAGAAAAGAGTACTTTTGCACTTTAGATCTTGGCCTTCAAATTATGGGTTCCAACCTTAATTATGACACATGTGCTAGAAGTAATGAATACAATTATATATTCATGTCTAAAACTGTTCATTGACTCAAAGCGACACTTAGCATAAAAATAAAACAAGAGTTGACACACAAAAATGTCTCGCCTGTCGTGCATTTCTAATGAAAGTAAATGCTATCAGACATATTGCATACAGTATTCGAAAAACAGGCCAAAACACAAAAACTTAACTATAACCACTGAACCATGAAAATGAGGTCAAGGTCAGATGACACCTGCCAGTTGGACATGTACACCTTACAATTCTTCCATACACCAATATAGTAGACCTATTGGATACAGTATTCGAAAAACAGGCCAAAACACAAAAACTTAACTATAACCACTGAACCATGAAAATGAGGTCAAGGTCAGATGACACCTGCCAGTTGGACATGTACACCTTACAATTCTTCCATACACCAATATAGTAGACCTATTTCATACAGTATTCGAAAAACAGGCCAAAACACAAAAACTTAACTATAACCACTGAACCATGAAAATGAGGTCAAGGTCAGATGACACCTGCCAGTTGGACATGTACACCTTACAATCCTTCCATACACCAAATATAGTAGACCTATTGCATACAGTATTCGAAAAACAGGTCAAAACACAAAAACTTAACTATAACCACTGAACCATGAAAATGAGGTCAAGGTCAGATGACACCTGCCAGTTGGACATGTACACCTTACAATCCTTCCATACACCAAATATAGTAGACCTATTGCATACAGTATTCGAAAAACAGGCCAAAACACAAAAACTTAACTACAAGATCTTTGGTTTTATGATCAACAAAATACTTTTTCTCAAATAGATTATATACATAATCATGTAAGTTTTGTATCAATTATCTTAGGTATGCCATTCGAAGAGAAAAAACTAGATGGAACTTTATACACAAAGTTATACTTCTCCCCCCCCCCCCCCCCTTCCTGTTTGTCTATCCCCTAATTAAAACATTAGTGATCAATCTGAAAATATGAGGTGGGCAAGTTCTTATATATATGGCGAGTCTAGATATTGCAGTTGCTGAAAAATGGACTGTAAAAGAAAAAAATTGACAAAGTCACTGAACCATGAAATTGAGGTCAAGGGCACATGAAAGGTGTCAGACTGGCATGTACCCATACAGATCTTGCTATAAGCCATGTATGATGAGTCTATTCATTGTAGTTGCTGTAAAATAGACTTTAAAGAAAAAAATTGACAAAGTCACTGAACCATGAAATTGAGGTCAAGGACACATGACAGGTGTCAGACTGGCATGTACCCATATAGATCTAGCTATAGACCATATCTGATGAATCTAGTCATTGCACTTGCTGAAATATAAACTTTTGAGGAAAAAATTGACAAAGTCACTGAACCATGAAATTGAGGTCAAGGGCACATGAAAGGTGTCAGACTGGCATGTACCCATACAGATCTTGCTATAAGCCATGTATGATGAGTCTATTCATTGTAGTTGCAGAAAAATGGACTTTAGAAGAAAAAATTGACAAAGTCACTGAGCTGTGAAATTGAGGTCAAGGACACATGACAGGTGTCAGACTCCCATGTACCCATATAGATCTTACTATATACCAAATATGATGACTCTAAACATTACAGTTACTAAGAAAGGGACTTGAATGTAAAACTATGTCGCAGATTTTCGAAGTTCACTGAACCGTGCAATTGAGGTCAAGGACAAATGACAGGTGTCAGACTGGCATGTACCCATATAGATCTCACTGTAGACCAAATATAATAACTCTAGGTATTATAGTTTCTGAGAAAAGGATTTGAATGTAAAACTATGTCGCAATGTTTATGTGGGTATTGAACCATGAAAAAAAGGTCAAGGTCATCTAAAAATGTGCTGCTGAAAAGGTCATCACTTCATGCACCTGTGGACCAAAGATGAACATTGTAAGTATTATACTTTAAAAGTTATTAAGGTTTTACAAAAAGTTAACGCCGTCGCCGTCGCCTTCGCCGTCGCCGCCGGATTGCTATACCTATGTCTCGCTTCCAGCGACTTTCGTCGCAGGCGAGACAAAAACAAGTCTCTGACCTTTCAAAACATGCATTCCCCCCTAATTTGTAACACTATTTTATGAGATGGATGGATGAATTATTGTTTTACATCCATTGGCAGCCATTAAGTGCATATCAGGATGAGAACATGTTGATCTGATATAAATATGAATCTTGCTTTGTGCTAGACTGACAAACCGAATCGATTTTTAATATGCTAGTTCGATAAGTAACAGTCCTAGGAAGACATATCACCCCATCTGGACACATTATACTGAATACAAGCCAACCAGTCCACTGCTCTTAATCCTAGATGCTAAATGCTTGCTAGGCACAGAAGCAGCAAATTACCCATTTTAATGTATTTTGTTAGACACGGCAGGGATGAAACCCGCTATCTTCGGCACTAAAGGCGAGCACCTTACCATGAGACCACCAAGGCAGTATATTTTATGATCTTAAAACTGTAGAAATGTATTTGACATTGTAACCGCGTGTTTATAATTTTTGCAGAAAACCTTCTGCATGAGGTCATTTAATATAGTCATGATACATTTATTATGTATAAGATACCACTGATCATGAGTGTACAGTTACCTAAATGTTCTGTACTTTTTTACAGGGCATCGTGTTGTTGTGGTAAGTGCATCCTACATGAAGCCAAAGGTCGCTGGTTTGATTCCTGTTCGGGATGAACATTTTCAATGATCAAATTTGCCCTTTTCGATACCTTTTGCAAGAACGGTCTCAGTAAAAGATGCTAATCCGTCTGATGGGGACAAAACAAAAATGTCAGAAAAGAGTAGGCTAAAATGTCGCTACACAGGGACCGTTCCCCACCCGCCAAGTGCAACGGGATTAGTATAAGTTGATAATTATAACTTGTTTCCCAATCCACTATAGAACTAGAGGCTCTCAAAAGCCTGTATCGCTAACCTGGATTTAACTTTTCACCTTGAGCAGGACTAAAAATTTGAGTGTTGCAGTCAATTTGGCTGGTTTTTCTATAGGGTTCTATGTTAAACTAAGTTCAGCTGTAGCAGCCATCTTGGTTGACAGTCCAGGTCAATGGACCAGTTTTAAAAGTGAACCATCTAAGGACCATTACTGCTAAGTCTTGTTCCAACTGGCTAAGTGGTTTCAGACAAGATAAATGAATTTCCCCAAACGATCCTATATTTAACCGTTCGGCCGTGACGGCCATCTTGGTTGACAATCCAGGTGATCTGACATCATTCTGAAAGAGGACAATCTAAGGACCAATGATGCCAACTTTAGTTCCAATGGGCTCAGTAGTTTCAGACGAAAAAGATTTTTGAGTGAATTTCCCACAGGGTCCTGAATTAAACTAAGTTTGGCTGTGGCGGCCATCTTCTTTAACAGTCCATGAAATCCAACATATTTCTGAAAGAGGACCTCCTAAGGACCATAGCTGCCAAGTCTGGTTCCAATATGTCAAGTGGTTTCAGACAAGAAGATTTTTCAATGAATTTTCCCATAGGGCCATATGTTCAACTAAGTTTGGCTTTGGCGGCCAGATTGGTTCACAATTCTGAAAGAGGACCATCTAAGGACCATTGCTACCAAGTCTAGTTCTGATTGGTTAAGTAGTTTCAGACAAGTAGATTTTTGAGAGAATTTCGAATAGGGTCCTAATCCTATGTTAAACTAAGTTCGGCTGTGGCAGCCATCTTGGTTCACAGTCCACAAAAACAGAAACATTTCTGAAAGAGTACCTTCTAAGGACCATTGCTGCCTAGTCTGGTTCCAATTGTTGTTTCAGACAATAAGACTTTTCAATGAATTTCCTATAGGGCCCTATGTTAATCTAAGTTCGGTTGTGGCGGACATATTGGTTAACAGTCTGGGTCATCGGACATAATTCTGAAAGAGGATCATCTAAGGAACACTGATGCCAAGTCTGGTTCCAATCGGTTAAGTGGTTTCAGATTTTTCAATGCATTTTCACATAGGGTCCTATGTTAAACTAAGTTCAGCTGTGGTGGCCATCTTCGTTAACAGTTCGGGTCATAGGACATACTTCTGAAAGAGAACTTCCTAAGGACCATTACTGCCAAGTTTGGTTCCAATTAACCATGTAGTTTCATAGCAGAAGATTTTTGAAATTCATCCACCCTTTTTTTCTATTTTTAGTAACAGCAGCCACGTTGGTTGGAAGTCCGGAATGCCGGACATAGTTTTGGAAGGGGCCACCCATGGACCATTCCACCAAAGTTTGGTCCCAATTGGCCCAGTGGTTTCAGAGGAGATGATCTTTAAAGGAAAGTTTAAGCTGGATGCCGTCTTTAAAGGGCAAAAACTCCTATAAGGGATCAATCAATGATTTTGGTCATGTTGACTTATTTGTAGATCTTACTTTGTTGAACATTGTTCCTAATTACAGTTTGCCTTTATCAATAATAATATTCAAGATAATAACCTTAAACTGCAAAATTTCCTTAAAATTAACAATTCAGGGGCAATAACCCAACTAAGGGTTGACCAATTCGTCTGAAA
The DNA here is from genome assembly GCA_028015205.1 of Mytilisepta virgata. NCBI lineage: Eukaryota > Metazoa > Mollusca > Bivalvia > Mytilida > Mytilidae > Mytilisepta > Mytilisepta virgata. The sequence continues at coordinate 2,216,982 of JAPWFG010000023.1, forward strand.
ATTTCATGGCAAGTAGATCTTGACCTGATGAACATTTTTACCCAGGCAGTTCTACTCTAAATGCTCTAGTTTTTGAGATATAAGCCAAAAACTGCAGTTTACCCCTATGTTTTATTTTTAGCTATGTCGGCCTTGTTGGTTGGCAGGCGGGGTCATCGGACACATTATTTAAACTAGATACCCTAATGATGCTTTTGGCCAAGTTTGATTCTATTTGGCCCAGTAGTTTCAAAGGAGAAGATTTTTGTAAAAGTTAACGGAAGACGTACAACAAGTGATGAGAATAACTCACTTGACCCTTTGGGTCAGGTGAGCTAAAAATAAGTTAAAACTAAAATTAAACTGTATTTTTTTGGTGGGTAAAGGTCTTTAAAATTTAACTAAATGCAATGGGAGTCTTGTTTTTGAGCTTTTTCTATGAGTATATTATGTGTTTGGTTTCAATCCAAGGCTGCATGGTTTAAATGAAAAAAATTTACAATTGGATTTTTCTACTCCTCTGGAAAAAACGGTCATATTGGGAGCCAGAAATGTGTGTTCAGCAGGGAAATTGGACATGACTTTTTTTGGACTATAACCTGTGATCTAGAACTGAAAGTTCCATTCAGTGTGTAAGTTTGGTATAACTGTAAAAAAAAAAAACAGGCACATCAACATATTGTCATACTGACCACAAGAAATCAATCCTTTAACACTAATAAACTTACATGCAGATGTCATATTGTATTCCTTTGGGTATTCAGGCAATATGTCATTCAAGTCGTATGTTCCATCAAACATAACAACAAATGACCCTTTTTGGCGGACAAATAATTGATGGGTCATGTCATATGATCTTTGCCCCCCAAAGTCTACTAAGTCTGATGGAGCAATCTCCATCTTATATTGCCCTTTTCTTATTTCTTCCAGAATGTCTTCATGAATCTTCAGTTGGAAATTCATTTTTTCTTCCTCTGACATCTTGGTTAGTTCTCCCTCTGACATCTTGCATGGATTCTCCTCCGACATCTTGCCTAGTTCTTCTTCTGACACCTTCTGTAGTTCTTCCTGTGATACCTCTGACACCTGGTGTGATTCTTTCTCAGACATCTCGTGTCCACTGGAAATCGTTTCTCTTTCAAAGGTTTCAACAGCAAGTGGATTTGGCTCTGTGAACTTCGCCGACCTTGATCCCATCTTTTTTGGTAAAAACTTCGCCAACTTTTTAATAATGTATGATTTTGGTGAAGTTGAACTCACTGCTTTGGACACTGTTTCAACGACTGGTTTCCCACGAAGTATCTTACCAAAAACATCATGGCCGCTACCTAAAATTAGACATTTAATTATGAAATGTTTAATTTTCACCAAACTACAACACACCTTCCAATAGGTGAAACACAAGTAAAAAGTTGGCAACATGCAATTAGATGGCCAGAAGGGTAAATGAGTGGTAGGTATGGTTTTTATTTTACTTTAAGTGGATAAAATAACAGTACAATGGAAGGACAATTAATTGCAGTATTGAAATTCATAAAGGCAGAGTCAAGTGTTCTGAAAATATTTTGTTTTTTAGCACTGACCTTGACCTTTGATACAATGACCCCAGTACAATGGAGGGACAATTAATTGCCGTATTGAAATTCATAAAGGCAGAGTCAAGTGTTCTGCAAATATTTTGTTTTTTTAGCACTGACCTTGACCTTTGATACAATGACCCAAAATCAATTGGAATCTTGCCCTCCCCTATGGAAATTACTTGATTGACTTATTAGTTATCAAGCAGAAACAAAAAACCATTTTAAGCATATGTTAGGTGTATAATTCATCCAACTTTGGATTTCATACAAAAAATATTTCTTAACCACATAAAAGTCTGAGATTATTTGTTATAGTGACAACTTAGCAGGAAGTATACCTTCTTTTAAGGGAACCATTCTGTTTGTCTCAAGGTCGATACCATTCATTCCATAAAATATATTTAACCCATCGGTTGAAATCCAGTGTTTGGGGATTTCTTCATCAAGCAATACACACGCAAATGTAGTTTTTCCGACATGGCATGCTCCGCATAGATACACAACATTGTTATAGGACTTGTATGTTCCATATAACAGTAATTTCTTGAAATCTCCTGTATTTCCCATTTTTTGGAAATGAGCAAGTTGGTCTACAAAATAAAACATTTCTGTGAATAGTGAATTGTTTTACATTGAACAATTTATTTAAAGTAGTAAAAGTTAAGCCAGTCTTTAAAAGAACAAGAGTGGAAACACAGTTAATGTCTCGCCTGAGTATTCGCATTGCCACAGAATAAAGATTATCTGATACCTGACATTGCAAGTCAAAGGAAAATACGTTAAAAAATAGTAATGGTCCGGCAACATTAGTCTGAAAAATCTCATGCATATCATTCAAGCCTTCAACTGTGTCCAAGGTCAGCCGACAGGTCTCAGCCCAGCAAACACATGATATTATCGTGACGTTATGGTTAAGTTGTCAGTAGGCCAGTCCTGACTTTACCAATTATCTATCACATCGTCAAAATGTTAGTTTTTGGTTAGGTGATACTAACGTTTAAAAGACGTATAAATTACGTTATGGTTTTTATACAAACGTTGCAACAATGTAACGGTGATGTTGTCAAGTTGCAATTTTGAGACGTTTAAATGACGTTATAAGCATGTTATAAAAACGTTTAAACTCTTTTTGAAACGTTATATTAACGTTTTGATAATGCTATAAAGTTCTTATTTTTTTATGTTTGAAATAACCTATTATGGATGTTGAACATACTTTCTCACAACATTATACCAACGTAATCGTGACGATATGAGCACGTTTTGAATTCCCTTTTTAAAAAAAGTTATCTTAGCATTGTGATAATGTTATAAAATTTATTTTTGTAACGTTTGAAATAAAACGTTACTATGGTTTTTATTAAAACGTTGTAACAATGTAGCGGCGATGTAATCAATTTGCAGATTGAAACGTTTGTATGACGTTATGTACAGGTTATACACACGTTTTTAGCCTTTACAACATACCATTAACGTTGTGACAACACGATAAATCTGATGTTTTTGATGTTTGAAGAATTTTCACTTTTCGCACCACGTTTGACATGTTATATTTGCTTGAGCATTAACGCATTAGTAACGTTACATGGACATTAGAAAGAGGTATGAAATTTAGAATATTACATGTCTGGGATTCCATTTAAGTAAAAAGTACATGTATTTTATTTTATATCTTCCAATTTGATGCGATCCTGTTAGTTGGAAACAAATCGTAACGGAAAAATTACAGCATATTCCATGCCTACATGTATATAGCTGCATGTTAATAAATAAAAATAAATCAGATTATATATAAAATTTGGCTGTGGCAATCTGGGATAGGAAGGTAGTCGTTTTTGATTATATACTTACAAAAGTATTTAATTTCATTGCAAAATATTTTTATTTGATAAAATACACAATATTACACTTCTATTCCTTAAAGTAGGTCAACGAGAGAATTAATATGATTAAGTCAATTCTCCCATGTAAAATATGTATTTTTGTGCAGATTGCTCACGTAGTATTCTCATCAAGATCTGTGCATGTGATTTGGAATTGATGTTAGATACAGAACAAATATAAGTAAATATATAGTTTTATTATTTTTAATTAATTTTGAAAGTGATTTATATAATGTAGTGCGATCAGTAATGTGTTCTTATTAACCGATCGATTATAAAATGAAAACAGAAATTATACTGCATTGAATCACGGTCAAATGATGGTTTAAATTTTGAAATATTTATTAAAATAAAAACAAAATCTATTTCCAAAAGGCTGTTTATATATAAAAGTCGCTTAACACTGGTTTGAAAGTGTGAAATTGGAATTTTCAATGTATCATGAATTTATATATTTTTTTTTTTAATTTGGTCTAATACCTAACTTGATATTCATTAAATAGGAAGAGTGCTAAAAATAACACACACCCTGTAGAATTTGAAATCGCTTGCCGCCAGGTCACCTGGTGTTCATTAACTTCTGTAAAGTGGTTCTTATCTCGTCATATGATATTTTACTTGTTAATTGATAAACAAAAAACATTCAACATAGTATTAATGATGATTTGTGATATTATATGTGACACTATGATAAAGTATGGTATTTTTAAATATTCATAATTATTACTTGAATATTTTTACTGTTATTTGATCAAATGCAAGTTGATTTCCGAAAGCATTATCATTCTTTTTCTTTTTGTTATAGTTCAAATTAAATTATAATTTTGAAGTGAAATTTTGATATTGATTAGATTTCATGTAAGTCTAAATATTGCATGACTAACTTAAGCTTCATTTTTCCTTTTCCTGATATTTTAACTTTCTAGTAATGTTTTTCATTTGCATCAATAAGGGATTAACTCAACTCTCCTTCAGTAATGAATGATAGTAAATAGAAATGTATATTTTTAAACTATTGAAGATAATTTTTATTGTGATGATGTAAATAGTACAGTGTCTCATAAGTCTACTTAGGCTGGATATTTGATCATGTATATATTTTTATATGTAATGTAATGTAATGATTGTTGATCAAATATGTGACACTTTAATAAACTAATTTATTATTATTATTATTATTATTATTATTAAATGTATTTCGTCACATTTTAAGTTTTCTATTTAATTTATTATTTTTAGGCGTTTTTTTGCCTCATCTTTATATTTCTATTTCTGAAAACAAATACTAGTTCATTGCCTTAAATGTTAAATGTAAAATTGATTCATTAATTACCTAAATTTTATATTTATTTATAGATTACTTTTAAAAACATTAAAAATTGACATTTTCACTAATTAATTCTATTATAGTTTCATAAAAGTATAAGAAATTTGTATAAATAATATTACTTTCTTTCAATAAAAAGGAAATAATAAAGTTTTAAAAAATTTAATTAATTTTATCGGTTAACATGTACTGATATATACACTGTAGATATATGTTTCCCATCACATAGGTCGAGACACAAATTAACATGCTGGAGGGAAAATACATAGACGAAGGATGAAGAAATTGGGTGCCAGCAGCTGTGTCCCAAGTACAACTTCAAATGAAAGAAAGACAAATAGGGCATTTCAGTCTGTATTTTTATGCAATATTGAGATGAGTAAGTTTGTATCCCAACATTTTATTAGTTTTGTCTTAGTCTGATTTAACAGAATTCTAAAATGTACTAAATTTATAAGAATGCTTAAGAAGAAAAACAGACATCTTGATTTTAATCTACATGTGCTATACAAATAGCTTAAATATATAAGTTTCACAGATCTAATGTACAACCAAAAACTATATATAGACCGAAAATGGTGAGTCTACATACATTTATAACATTTGTTGAGAAATGGACTTGTCGGGGGTATTTGTAAAAATGGATGAGAGTCACTCAATCAAGGGTAAAAATCTGGTCAAGGTTAGGTGTAAGACGGACCCCTACTTGCCAAGATGTTTCTACAGACCATATACAGTGGGTATATATAGACAATATAGCTACAGAGAAACGGACTGAATTGTCAAAATGTGAAAAGTGTGAAAGTACAGTTAGTACATTTGCTAAGAATTAGACTAAATCATGAAAATGTAAATTAAGTCACTCAAGCATAAAACTAAGGTCAAGTTCAGGTGACAGGTGTCAGAGTGGCATGTAAATTCCACTAAGAACTATCTACAGACTAGATATGGTGGTCTATAGGTATTACAGTTGCTGAGAAATGGACTTAATCTCGAAAATGTGACAAAGTCACTCAAGCATGAAATTAAGGTCAAGGTCCGGAGAAAGGTGTCAGACTGGTATGTACTGAGAACTATCTATAGACCAGATATGGTAGGCTTAGGTATTACAGTTGCTGAAGGGGCCTCGGTGGCCGAGTGGTCTAGGTAGTTCGTCATAACTACTAATGATCACCAGCCTGTCAACGCTGAGGTTGTGAGTTCGAATCTCACCTGTGGCGGGGTGTGTTCGACTCCGATCTTAATTGACAAGGATTGCCAATTTCCTACCGAAGGTCGATGGTTCTCTCCGGGTACTCCGGCTTCCTCCACCAAAAAAAAAACTGGCCGCCGCGAAATAGCCAAATGTGCTGAAAACGGCATAAAACCCCAACTAAACAAACAAACAATACAGTTGCTGAGAAATAGACTTAATCACGAAACTTGGATGCAAGTCACTCAACCATGAAACTGAGGTCAAGGTCAGAGACAAGTGTCAGGCTGGCACGTACCCACTAAGAATTAGAGGCTCTCTAGAGCCTGTATTGCTCACCTGGATTTAACTTTTCACCTTGAGCAGGACTAAACATTTAAGTGTTGCAGTCATTATTTGGCTGGTTTTTCTATGGGGCTTTATGTTAAACAAAGTTCGGCTGTGGCAGCCATCTTGGTTGACAGTCTAGGTCAATGGACACATTTCTAAAAGAGAACCATCTAAGGACCGTTATTGCTAAGTCTTGTTCCAACTGGCTAAGTGGTTTCAGACAAGAAGATTTTTAAATGAATTTTCCTATAGGGTCCTATATTAAACTAAGTTCGGCTGTGGCGGCCATCTTGGTTGACAATCCAGATGATCGGACACATTTCTGAAAGATGACCATCTAAGGACCCATGCTGCCAACTTTAGTTCCAATTGGCTGAGTAGTTTCAGACGAAAAGTTTTTTGAGTGAATTTCCCATAGAGTCCTATGTTAAACTAAGTTCGGCTGTGGCGGCCATCTCAGTGCACAGTCCATGATATCGAACATATTTCTGAAAGAGGACCTCCTAAGGACCATTGCTACAAAGTCTGGTTCCAATTGGTCAAGTGGTTTCAGACAAGAAGATTTTTCAATGAATTTTCCCATAGGGCCCTATGTTAAACTAAGTTCGGGTGTGGCAGCCATCTTGGTTGACAGTCCAAGTCATTGGACAGAATTCTGAAAGAGGACCATCTAAGGACCATTTCTACCAAGTCTAGTTCTAATTGGCTAAGTCAGGTTTCAGACAAGAAGATTTTTGAGTGAATTTCCCGTAGGGTCTTATGTAAAACTAAGTTATGCTGTGGCGGCCATATTGGTTGAGAGTCCTGGTCATCAGACATACTTCTGAAAGAGGACCATCTCAGGACCCTTGCTGCCAAATCTGGTTCCAATTGGTCAAGTGGTTTCAGAGAAGAAGATTTTTCAATGAATTTTCCCATAGGGCCCTATGTTAAAATAAGTTTGGCTGTGGCAGCCATCTTGGTTAAATGTCTGGGTCATCAGACATATTTCTGAAAGAGAACCTCCTAAGGACCATTACTGCCAAGTTTGGTTTCAATTGGCGTTTTAATTTCATGAAAGAAGATTTTTTAAATTCATCCCCCCTTTTTTCTATTTTTAGTAACAGCAGCCATGTTCTTGGAAGTCAGGGATGCCGGATATAAATTTGGAAGGGGGCCACCCAAGGACCATTCCAACAAAGTTTGGTCCTAATTGGCCTAGTGGTTTCAAAGGAGAAGATCTTTAAAGGAAAGTTTACGCCAGATGCCGTCTTTAAAGGGCAAAAACTCCTATAAGGGATCAATCAATTATTTTGGTCATGTTGACTTATTTGTAGATCTTACTTTAATGCACATTTTTGCTGTTTACAGTTTGTCTTTATCTGTAATAATATTCAAGGTAATAACCTAAAACTGCAAAATTTCCTTAAAATTAACAATTCAGGGGCAATAACCCAACAAAGGGTTGACAGATTCGTCTGAAAATTTCATGGCAGGTAGATCTTGATTTGATAAACATTTTTACCCCATGTCAGTTTTGCTCTAAATGCTTTAGTTTTTGAAATATAAGACAAAAACTGCGGTTTACCCCTATGTTCTATTTTTAGCCATGTCGGCAATGTTGGTTGGCAGGCGTGGTCACCGGACATATTTTTTAAACTAGATACCCTAATGCTGTCTGTGGCTAAGTTTGGTTCCATTTGGCCCAGTAGTTTCAGAGGAGAAGATTTTTGTACGACAACTACCCTTTGGGTCAGGTGAGCTAACAATCAATAGACCAAACACGGTGGGTCTAGGTATTACAGTTGCTCAATAAACAGCTGTGCCAAGAGCGCATGATACGCCCGTCGTCTTGTGAAAAAAACATAATAAATGTTTTTGGAATCCTCCTTTATTTAGTGGAGCTGCTGGTGGGATGTATATGGAAACCCAGCAAAACATAAGCGTGTAAACTTTTAAGCAATAGAGATACGGCGCGAAATGTGACCAAAAAAGACTACTTTTACCAAAAAGCTAAAAAAAATTCAATAACTCAAAATTAAATAAAAAATCATCACGAAAAGTATACAGATCTTCAGATTAATATATCTAAGAAGTGTGTAAAGTTTTATGCAATAATCATAAATTGTTTTTGAGATACGGTGCGACATGTGAAAACCCCCCCCCCCTTTTTTTTTACAAAAAACTCCATAACTCTAAAAAAAAATTTTGAATCATCACCAAAAAGTATACAGATCTTTAGATTAATATAACTAAGAAGTGTGTAAAGTTTTAAGCAATAATCATAAATCGTTTTTGAGATACGGCCTGACATGTGAAAAAAAACACACTTCTGTTTTAGTTACAAAGTCCCGTAACTCAAAAAGTGTTGATCTTATTTTCACCAAAAAGTATACAGATCGTTTGACCATCATAAGAAACAACTATGTTAAGTTTCGTGAAATTTGGATGAGTTGTTCTCAAGTTACAGCGCGACATGTTTACGACGGACAGACGGGGCGACTGACGAATAGACGGACAGATGGACGGTTAATGGTATACCATAATACATCCTGTCTTTAACGATTGGCGTATAAAAAAAATGTAATAATAAAGCCTATAAATTTATATTTAAAAAAAAACAGTGACTATATTGCTCTATGATCCTGACACTGAAAGGTTGATCTCAAGTGAAGAACTGACTTCAGAGAATATCTCGGCTGATTATTATATTTTCGTTAGTCATATTAGTCTGAGGTCCGGATCTTCGGTCAATTTTGAAGGGGTTTGGTCTAAAATGAATAAAGCTGTTTCTGAATAGAAAAATAAATTCAAGGCTTTTCTATTTTTTGCAATGGCGGCCATATTGGTTGGAGGTCCAGACTAACATAATTTTGAAAGGGAACATCCAAAGATCAATTCCACCAAACTTTGGTCTCAACTGACCTAGATACTTCATAGTAGTCTTTTTGATGATTTTTCTTTTTCTATTAATAGCAGATATAATGGCCAGAGGTCCAAAGAAATAACTTAGAAAGGGGACCTAAGGACCATATCATCAATGTTTGGTTTGGTTTCATTTGGGAAGATTTTTAAATATTTTTTGCTGATTTCTGTTTAAAGTAAAGACAGTATATTTGTTGGAGGTTCAGACCATCAAAAATATTTGTGAAAGAGGAACATTCAAAGTTTGATTCCAAATGGCCCAGTTGTTTAAGAGGATTTTTACATAATTTTTTGCTGATATTACTATCTTTAGTAATGGTGGCCATATTGGTCAAAGGTATGGACCCATGAGCATAATTGTAAAAGAGGAACACATAAAAATATTCCTCCAAAGTTTGATATGGATTGTTTCAGAATAAAATATTTTAAAGTTAAATGCCTACTGATTTTTTCTGTTATTAATGGCAAAAGAACTTGCAAAGATGAAAGTACAATATTTCCTCCACAGACATAGTGGCAGGCCACAATATAGAATTTACATATCCACTCACTCTGCTTTTTTTTGTCAGATTAACCTATAATATCTCAGAAACAATTAAATATAGAAGAAATCTTTTCCCAGTTTTAAAAAACTGTTCAAATGTATTTTTATTTTAAATTTGTTGTTGATATGAAAATTTAATTTCACTACACTTCTACCAAATTATTACTTCCCTCGATTTTCACCTGCATATTTGATTTAACAGAAAGCATCTGCTCTTGTTCTTTTCATTTGGCAATGTGTTTTCATTCTTTTCATTTAGCAATGTGATTTCAGAGAGATATTTAAAACCAGAGGCTCTCAAGACCCTGTATCGCTCACCTGATTTATATAGGCAACTCTTTTGGTGTGTATTACACACAGTTTTTTACCCTCAAATAAAGGGGTGCATACCATACATGCCAATATAAGTTCATAGTCTCTTTTGAGATTCAATCTCGGATAAAAATAGGACCAGCTGATAATTTTCGAATCGGAAACCCTATTTTGTGCACTGTCTCATTAGTGAATTTCTTTTGGTTATTCTTACTTTATAATTGTGATCTAACAGGAAATAGAGATGATATATTGGAAAAATTGAATGAATCACACGTTTTTGGATGAAATCAAATATCATTTTTTGTTTCCAATGTATCAGGTGATTTCATGTGACTGTAATCCTTGTAAAGTGGTGATTTTAGGTTAAACTAATTTAACATCTCTTCAATTAAACCTCAGACTGTTTATATATCATTTCAACAAAAAATTTTAAAGAATATTCTTTTCTGCAATATTTTAATTAAAATTCATTATTTTTTTATTTTGATTTCTTAATTTATTGTTGTATCGGGTTTGCAGTAATCCGACTAAGATTTAAATTTACTATGCTTCATGTTCTTCAGAACGTGTTTGTTGTACATGAATATTTATTAAAATCTAAGAATTTATTGCTGAATTCTTTTATTGTGGAACACATTTTTCTAGTCAGACAACGATGGGAACCTTGATGATTTTGAAGTTTGAACACAAAATTTTTTTCCCTCCATTTTCAAGGGCCAAAAAAGGGGTGCATGTTATACATAAATGCATTTAATACACACCAAAAGCTGTAATTAGATGGTCATGGCCATCATGTGTTTCATTTCTAGTATGATTTGTATAGGAGTGTGTTTAAATGTGTGAAATGTTTTGTGAGATGCTATTGTATGTATTTTCCATAGATCCCATGTTAAATGTGTCCCAAAGTGGCAGCCATCTTGGATTTCAGATCGGCATCAAAATTATAAATTGGTACAGGACCATCATATAATCATTCAGGCATATTATAAATTCAATCTGTCAAAACTTTTCGAAGAAGAAGTTGTTTGTATGTATTTCCCATCAGGTCCTATGTAAACTATGTCCCATGGTGGCGGCCATGCTGGATTTCCAATTGGCACCAAAATTATAAATTTGGTAGAGGACCATCTAAGGAACATTACTGCAAAGTAAAAGTTCATTTGGTCTTGTAGTTCTGACAAGATTTTTGAAACATTGGGTACTGTGTTAACAATGTCCTGCAGTGGTAGCCATCTTGGATTTCCGATCGTCATCAAAATTACAAATTTGATACAGGACCATCATACAATCATTCAGGCATATTACTAATTCAATCTGTCAAACGGTTTGGAAGAAGAAGTTGTTTGTATGTATTTCCCATAGAGTGCTATGTTAACTATGTACCACGGTGGTGGCCATCTTGGATTTCCAATTGGCACCAAAATTACAAATTTGGTAGATGTCCATCTAAGGAACATTCCTGCAAAGTAGAAGTACATTTGGTCTTGTGGTTTCGGACAAGAAGATTTTTAAAATTTCAGCCACATTTCAGAACACATTATTGGGCCTGGCAGCCATGTTGAATATTCGATCGGAACCAAAATTACAAATTCTGTAAAGGACCTCCCCAGGAACATTGCTGCCAAGCTTGGCTCCATTTGGTTCAGTGGTTTTTTAGAAGAAGATAGAAATGTGAAAAGTTAACAGACGATAGACGCAAAGTGATGGCAAAATCTCACCCTGGCTTTTAGCCAGGCAAGCTAAAAACAGGGGCTCCCAGGAGCTTGTATCGATCACATGCAGTTTATTACTTAATGTTTTATTTTGGTGTTAGGATCTGTTAACTTATCAACAATTGAAAACCATAGCTGATAATGATGATGTATAATATTTAATTTTGTTTTGATTACCTTCCTCCTGTGTGTCAGCTTTCTTTGCAGATTTTGATTTTTTTTCTATTTTCTCTTTTCTCTTTTTTTCCTTTTTCACTTCCTGAAATTGTCAGCACAATCAGTGGTAAATCATAACCATAGATAGATCAGCAATGTATCAAAAACATTTTTGAATTATTTTTCAAGTAAAATGCTATGTATTAAAGTTTTAACCTGTTTTGGTAAGAATATTAATTCAAATTATTTTGGCAAAGGTCTGGTGAAACTTATATGACATGCATGACCTTGGAGGAATTTGATAAAAGAAAACACAATTTTGGTTACTAAACGACAAACCTCAGATACAGTTCATATCGGCACTGATTCATGATTCATGCGCCTTATTATTCATCAATAATTTTTTAGTGAAGCTAGCATTCCTAGTAGTATAGAACCTCTATAAATAATCTGACTAATCTATTCACCAAAAAACCATTAAGGAACTTCATAAAGATGCAGAGAAACAAAGAAAAAACATGTAATTCAAGACTTAATGGACATTGCAGACCAAGTGATGGCAATAGCTTACATGGCCCTATAAGTTAAATATATGATGCAAAATACAAACACAATCCCAGAAAAGAGAAATGAATATTTGCATACCCAAGATATTTTGATAACAGACATGAAAAAAAGTCAACAAACCAAGAAATGGATATGACCACTTTCAGATCACGGCTATTCATGGATCCCATACCAATTACTGTAAATTCGGAAATTATTGCGATGTTTTTGTTATTGCTAAAAATGAGACAGAATAGTAATCGCAATAATTTAAACTCGCATTTTGGAATTTTCTATATGAATGAAGCGGGATTTTTCAAAAATATCACAAAAATGAACATCGCATTTTGGTCTAAAATGACAAAATCGCAATAAAAAATGCATGCAATAATTTCTGAATTTCCAGTATGCACTGCACTGGATAAAAAGGGAATGCCTAGTTGTGTATATTAGATATTCAGACCACATATATGAAAAGGGAAACAACTCTTTTTCCAAAAATCAACCAACCATAAAATCAGTATACTATGTACATTCTCTAATCATGTTATATATGGATGTATATATATCAACTTGGGGCTAGTTTGTTTTTGGGACAGATCAACCTGATGCATTCCAGTATACCCACTACTCTGCAAGCCGGTTATAAGTTTGAAAAGATTAAGTCATAATTTCACCTAAGATTAAATTTGAATTGAACTGACACTGAATATGAAGGTTTTTCTACTTGTCATAACAACAGCCATATTGGTCAGAAGAATATCCATTTATCAAAGTTTGATTTCAAATATTGTTTCTAGTCAGTGTTTTAAGACTAATAAATTATATGTTTCATTTATATCACCAAAATGTTACACCAAAGTGTGAACAAACGCCTGATAATTTAGAGTCGTGAGATCCAGAAAGAAGTATAAGTTCTGAAGCAGTTTCTCCTCTTTATATTAAAGACTAGTCTGATTTAGACAAACCATTTCATAAATTAAAGTTTCCACTGAAAAAAGAATTTAAACAAACAACCATTGACAAATATACTATAAACATAGCACTAAAGTGCTGATCTGCAGCGCTGCTGCTAAATATTTCGCACTAACCTCATTTTACTATGTCTTATTGTTCGTTTGAGTGTTAACAGGGTTTCTGATACTACACTAACAGTTATGCTGATACTGCACTAACATATAATTTACGCTGACAAGATTTAAATTTGTAAAACCCTTAAGTATGATTATCTCCCTTTGCAAGCATTCAGCGGTAATTATGTGGCTTCATACACATCTACATATGATGCCCAACCTTCATATAAAGTTTCATCAAAATCCATTGAACTGTTTAGGAGGAGTTGCGCTTACAATATACATGGACAGACAGACAGACAGACAGACAGACGGACGGACAATTCCTATATACCCCACCAAAATAAAACCCAAAAACTGTGTTTGCAGGGCGTATTATGTTCCATTCTGACTATTTTCAGTTATTCAGTAATTCACTAAAATAACTCATGTAACTGTTAAGTCAGAGCAAGTAATAAAGTTCAATATTTTGTTCTAAAACAGGTAAAACTGGAACTTTGAGGGGACCTCACTAAGTATACCCCCGCTGCTGTTAATTTAATGGACTAGGGCATCATCATTGTGAATTGTCTCACAATTTCTAAGTCCAACTGGGTATAACTGAGGGAAAAAAAAGGTATAAAATTATGGGAAAAAGTATTGGACCAGGACATACTTCGCATGCGCACATCTACGTACAAGATCTAACAGCATGCAAAGTTTCATTAACCTCTGATAAGGCATGTTTGAGAAACTGTGGGTACAAAACAAAATGCAGGATAGACAAAATTTCTAAGTCCAAAAGGGTATAAAATTATGGAAAAAAGTATTGGACCAGGACATACTTCGCATGCGTGCATTTACGTACTAGGATATAACAGTATGCAAAGTTTCATTAACCTCTGATAAGGCATGTTTGAGAAACTGTGGGTACAAAACAAAATGCAGGATAGACAAAATTTCTAAGTCCAAAAGGGTATAAAATTATGGAAAAAAGTATTGGACCAGGACATACTTCGCATGCGTGCATTTACGTACTAGGATCTAACAGTATGCAAAGTTTCATTAACCTCTGATAAGGCATGTTTGAGAAACTGCAGGTACAAAAAGTTCTGGACAGACAGACAGACAAACAGGCTGATTCCTATATATCCCCAAACTATAACAACAGGCTAATAACAGTTAAAGTATCGTACGACATAACATATTCTGCAGTGAATCATCAGATACAATTCTTTGATAACAGTTTTGATGCATAAGATGAGATATACGACTCATCAGTTGTGCTCAAGGCCTAAAAAGTTGAAATCCAAAACAATAATCCAAAAGGTAGAAGAGCAATTTAAAATTTCCAAAATTACCAAAAGGGGTTATGCCAAAACGTTTTAATGACATAGCCACGCATGAGGCAGATTTGTAACAGTATATCCTAAGCATCAGTTTTGGGTTAGTATCAAAATACTAGCAACTGAGCTGGGGATATCCCCGGGGACTTGGAGTCCACCAGCAGTGGCATATCGACTCCATTGATAAAAATACAATTCTTTGATACCAATTTTGATGCTCAAGATGAGCACATTTCAAAAGGTTGAAGAGCAATTCAAAATCCCCAAAATGACCAAAAGAGGTTATGCCAAAACCATCAAAGGACAGATCACTGCACAAGAGAGATACTCTAATGAAAAGAGTTTATGTAAAACAAAGACACATAGATAATTAAATTGATTCAAAAAAATTACAGTTGTATATTTGTTCTATGTTTACAAAACTAAAGTTAAAGATAGTAGTAGAAAGTGGCATCCAAACATCACATGTGCAAGTAAATAAACCAGAGGCTCCAAGAAGCCTGTATCGCTCACCTGATATTTCCATTTGTTCATCGATAACGGTCCTTGAGATAAACATCCATGCCATGTTTGGTTTCAATTCATTCAGATATTTTCAAGAAGAAAATCTGTATGTACTTTTCATAAGGTCCTATGTTAAACTAAGTCTTCCGCAGAAGGTCATCATGGACGACAGATCGGCACCAAAGTAACAACACCTGGCCAGAACAGCATAAGGAACATTCATGCTATGTTTCGTTTCAATCCATTCAGTGGTTCTCTAGATGAAGATTTTTGTATGAAATTTCCGTTAGGAGCAGTCGGAATAAGTATAACGGACCGCGCAATGCCCAAGTTTTTTTTAGAATTGCCCACCAACTATCCTATCCACATCTGATGGTTATTGACTTCGTTGAACATGGGCATCCTTTATCTGGTGAAACTTCGAAACACGGTGGATGGCCAGCAGACAGGGGCAGGTCCAGGTGAGGGCGTAATAGGCATACGCCTCCCCTTTTCAAAAAAAAAAAAACTATCGTAATCTGCTTATATTGTATTGAATATGTCAATTTATCATATTCATTAATTAAACACATGATTAAACTAGATTATGATAAAATAATTGACGATTACGACATGAGAAATCCACGTAAAATGGTTCTAATGAATCCACTCTAGTCTAACCATTCATTGAAAATGAGAGTCCGTCAGTATTTCTGTGTTCATGTTAGGTTTTGCGTTAAGGTACATTTATACTAGTAACATGTATATTTGGTATAGTATGTTTACTTCCTATCTGGATAGCCTTTGGTAGTATCATATTGTTTCAATATCCATAAGTGAGTAACTAAGTGACATTGACCTACATTTTGCCATGAAGTTCAAGCACCATATTTATGTATGTACCATATACCACCTATCGGAACTAGACAGTGACATGATTGCTTTAATTTAGTACTGTAGTACAATGATGTCAATTTTTTTATATTCAATCATGTATTCCACATTAAAGCCTAAAGAACTTTATCCTTCACTGTTTGTTTGTCTTGTATCATGTGTGTCGTTCAACGAAACCAGAACTTAATATAAAATAGAGAGATATTTATCAGTCTGGCTACTTCATAATTTGATGCTAAATTGTTGAAATCCAGGAGCTTCTGAGCTTCCCCATGGACCCTCTACCAGGGCAACCGTAGTTACACCTCCCGTTCATAAAATCCTGGCCTAGGACTATTGAAATGTTAAGTAACGCCTTATACCCTAGAATTTTGAATTTCTCGTTATTGGTCTACTGCTGTTAAGATCCATCCAATCATTTTAATATACCATAGAGAATTAATGGAGAGAATTCAGCATAAAAATATCAAACCCTGACACTTTAACTATAAAATATACATGCTCCGTTACATTAGTGCATTTCACAATTATTTTATATTTTTAGCAAAAAAAAAAAGGTCCAAAAAATTTTTCTCCTCGCTCCGCTCAGCTAAAGTTTTATTATACGCCCCCCTTTTAAATACCATGGAAATGCCCCTCATCATTATATCTTTAACCGGTTTTCCAATATTTTGATCTCGAGCACTGCTGTTGAGTTGTCAGTCAAAGAAATGGCAATACAATGCATCAAATTTATTTCGGTATTTTGTAATACGTTTTATTCTTATAGTCGGGAGTTTTTTTTACGTCCGTAATCACTCATTTGTCCAACATCGGTGTCAGCATAAATAAATGGGTCACCAGCAGACCAGAGAATGATTGACAATAATCTTGACCGCGGTATCTTGTTTGAAGTAACGGGTCAGGGTATTATGAACTTGGTTGTGTAACATGAATTGACAGGGGTCAAAGTATGTACATGTATCTTTGACAAGACCACAAAAATCTTGTGCAAAAACTGGCGGGAAAACATACCACGGTATGATAAAATCTTCAATCAATACAATTTGGAAAAAGAACTAATGTATGCCATAAAAAGGCAGACTTACGTTATGTACAAAATGTATTAGTATAGGAAGCATAAAAATGTTGTTATCATTACATTGTCTCAAAAGATAACATTTTTAAGAACCAAATACGTGCAATTTGTCTATATGCATTAAGAAAAATGCACTACAAACCCCAAAAAAAATCTTAATTGATGACATTTATTTCGTAATAATTTGTAATCCAATTTGAAGAAAATAACGAAATAAAAGACAGACAGCCAACGTTAATGAGTTAAACAGGCAAATTTGAGGAACAGTATATATAAGACAGTGTTTCAGAGATTCACTGGGAAATTTGAGGAACAGTATACAAGACAGTGTTTCAGAGATACACGGGGATATTTGAGGAACAGTTTCAGATTTATAAACATCCCGAATGCATTTTTGAAATATCCCCGTATTGGGACTGAACGGGGAAAATTGACGATATAGCCTGAAGATAAGTGAGAACGAAATTTGATAAATGTAACCAGACATGTTTTATATGTCTCTGATGTAACGTCATTCCAAAAACGTTCAATAACAAATAACAATTTCAAAAACGATTGATAAGTCTTGTTCTTGGATATATATATCGTCATCCAAAACCACCCCATTGAGTCAAATGGTCGCTCCATAGGAATTTCCCGTGTTGCCAGATTGTCGATATTATGACCAACACTAATTTATATGCTCTACTAATTGTCGAAAATAGCCGAACGATCTTTCGTGAGAGTCAAATTAGATGAATATGGTACGGAATCGACAAAAATAAACTGAGTCAATAATTATAAAAACAATACATGCGTTTTATTAATAATCCTTGTGCTCTTTCCTTAACCTTAATTGTTGTTTCTTTTATTCCATTCAGTATAAAACCGTGTACTTTTCTAAAATAAGAATGTACTGCACACTTCGCATATTTTTTTCCCTTCATATAATGAGAAATTATATTTAGACATTCTCCGTGAATTCCTGTGTACTTAATATTTCTGAGCATGCTCGATGAATTGTCCGCGATCTGATTAAAATGCATGCCTGCAAACTCCGTTTTAAAGGCGAATTTGTTTATAATTATTTAATATAAACAATATTTTATTCATAAAAGTTATCATGAATAAGACTGGTCAACAGGCTAAACCTATATATTATAAACCCTCTCCGAAAAACACTAGTCTAGAAAGATGTGTACGAACCTGATAAATTGATACCGCCCGGTTTGCGAAACAAACAATTATTTTTTGGTCCGTTGCATGAAAATATTACTGTATCAATAACTCGCAACTGCACACCTGAGCGTGGGAATTCATATCTGTTATGTAACGACCGATATTGACCATGAACTTGTTTAAATTTTCAACTGGTCGATGTGACGTAGCATCGATTAATTAATAGATTAGGTGATGGACTTGACCTATCGTTGAGACACGCTTTCTGGATTGTATAAATATCGAAATTAAAGGCTTATAACGAGTCGCATTGTACAAGAATTGTGTAATTAAATCTATTTAAAAAGAAAGAGATCAAAATGTCCACAGGTAATGCACAAGCCTACAACTGAGACTGGCTCAGGTTGAATGGGGCCCTGATAATGGACACTGCACTACTTTCAAACATTGTATCAATACACAAACAGTAAAAAATGCGGAAGCATTTATAGAAAGAGGTTAGATGGCTCAGTGCAAAGTTATTGCCAGCGTGCTAACAATCTTACGCGCAGCATCAGCTAGATAAGCTAAAGCTTATCTTCGCTGCAGCAGCGCTGCAGAAAAACTAAAGATAAACTATCAAAACTAACAGAAAACTCAAAGTTATTTTTATATAGTAAACAAAAAAAAGATATCATTTTGGAACCATACCTATTACATTTAAACAATTTTAAAAATAGACAACTCATCACAAAATTCTGAACCAGTGATCACTGTTTAGAAATTGGAACTGGCCGTTAAAAAAATATACCTCGTCAACAAAGACTATATGCAATATTGTTGCAGATGACAGTCATTTCTTTTTTCATTGCCCTTAATTGAACCAACCTAGAAATTTATTATTTAGCATCATTGAAAGAAACGATCGTAACTTTTTTAATTTGTCAGATTCAAATAAATTATATTATATTCTTAATCCAATTCAAGATCTTTTATCTGATATCTGTACCTTTATAAAACAATCATTAGAATTGAGATAGGAGGTCCATGTTGGTCAAAGACATACTTTATGTGTATATATTGAAAATGTTACTGTGATATCTTTTATTTGTATTGTTTGTAATTGTAATGCTTGGCCCATATGGGCGTCATATGCATTTAAATAAATAAAATTAAACAGTAAATAACACAGTGTTTCTTAAACAATGACTGATTGGGGTAGGATAATTTCATTTCCACTATGAATTCAAAAATGGCCATCTAATGTTAACCAAAGTGAATTTTGGGAGACAGTTTTTTAAATGGTTGTACAAGGGAAGCAAAAAGGGTTTTCTTAGGAGAAAATCACTTTAAAATTGAAAAAAAAATATTTCAATTTCATTGACCTATTGACTTTTAAAGTCATGTTAGACAATTTTTTTGCTGGTTAATATTACCATGGTTTATAACAGTAACTGAAAATTTGAATTTGACTTTGAACGGGATTTCAAACAGAAAATAAAATGCACTCAAAAATTTTAAATTCAGACTTGGCTTTAAATTTGTAAAAACAACAATTTTTCATATTTCACATCCACTCTGTGCATTTTTGTGCAACCCATGGAACTGATGTAATACTTAATTTAAGTCTTACAGGAAGAGTTATCTCCCTTTAACGTAGAAAATTCCACATGTATTTTTTTCTTCAGAAAACATGCCTGAACAAAATCAGGTATTAGTTAAATGATTTTAACTAAGTCTTAACTGTGATCATACAGAGTAGTAATGAATCCAAATCCACAGACGGAGTGTAAAATACTGTACGATGCATTGATGTTGGCCAGCGCAGTAAATTCATTTCATGCTAAAATTTCAAAAAATTTTGTCAAGCAGTACACTAAGTATAATCAATAATTTGAATCAAACGTTTTCTTGAAATTCAACAGTTAATGTCAAATCCAACAACATTAAATTTCACAATTATTTTATGGACAATTACCTTATGCTTGAATTTTACAAGTTCAAAGGCAGAATTTTAGTTATCATCTGGAAGCCTATTAAAGATACTCACAATATAAATTATCAAGTAAACCATACCTTAAGGTATTCCTTAACTCTTGTGCGGCCTCTTATGAATGCAAAAAAGTATGGTGTACGGCCCTGTAAAACAAAAAGACCATTATCTTAAATTCGGGATTAGTCAAACCGGATTACAGTCAAAACCATCTATAATGAGCACCCATGTGACAGAAAAAAATATGCCTTTTAAAGCAGGATTGACTGTAGTTAGTAAAGTTCTAAGTCTTAAATACTATAGATTTTTTCTTCTTTCTTCCTCAATTCTGTAACAAGATTTTAGGAAGATAGGAAATTTTACAGTCATCATCACAAATTGATTGACCATTAGAGTGTTCAAATATCTAAGATAGTGTTGGACCTGTCGTAACATTTCATGTACCTGCACCGAATTGTCACTATCACTGGAGTCTGATGACGGGTGCCGTATCTGTAGTAGGAACTGCTTACCTTTCTGGAGCACCTGAGTTCACTCCTGGTTTTTATAGGAGTTTGTGTTGTTCATTGATTTTTAGTTTTCAGTGTTTATTTGTTGTGCTTGTGGTTGTTCATTCGTCTTCCCGGGTTTGTCTGACTAATGGATTAGGTTTTTTTTTGTTTTCTCCTTACATACATTTGTCCTCTTTCAAATGGAATAATTTCTGGTTATTAGTTGTACGTCATGTGACAGGCTGTTGGACAAGTGTCACAAAATGGGGATAAAGAAAGTCTGGCTTGCTGTTAATCAGAGAGATTCTTGTTTTTGTTTTAAAATGTCAGAACATTTCAGTTCACATCTAAATTAGGTAAGAAGTACAATACTTAATAATACAAACTAGAATACTGACAATGTCAGAAAGGGCCCCGCCGGCTTGTGTGATTGAACTCATGGGAATCAAAAACACTTCAAAATTTAGTTGTGATTTCATACATTCATTTTATCTATCAAAAAGCATGAAGCTAAATTCTCAAAATTTGCCTTTTTCCATATAAAAACAAAAGTTTTAGCCCAAAAAGTGTTTTCAGACTTTCCTCAAAATCAAAAGGGACATTAATTTGATCATGTCCAACACTGTGTATAAAATTTATGAAAATTTGTGAAGGCAATCTTAAGTTATCATACAACATAGTGTTAATTCTCAAAATATGCATTTTTTCATATAAAAACTAAGGTTTTCCCCAAAAAAATTTTTCCAATTTTCCTAAAAATCAAAAGGGACCTTCCTCTGATCATGTTCAACACTGTGTATAAAATTTATGAAAATCTGTCAAGGCAATCTGAAGTTATCATATGACATAAGGTTAATTCTCGAAATAAGCATTTTTTCATATAAAAACTAAGTTTTTCCAAAAATTGTTGTCCAATTTTCCTCAAAACCAAAAGGGACCTTCCTTTGGTCGTCAAATATTGTGTATAAAAATCATAAAAATCTGTGAAGGCAATCTTAAGTTATCGTATGACAAAGGAAATGCTGATGGACAGACGGATGGACAGACAGACAGACGGAGAAGACTGATTACTATAGGGTGGCCGCCATGTCCCATGGCCAGGGCCCTAATAAAAATATTTAGCTATCCAATCAGATAAAGAAACTGAACACCTTCCAGTATAATTCAAGAAGAATATGTTCACTTTTCTGGAGCAACTGATTTCACTTCCAGCTTGTTTCTGAAGAACATAGAATAGAGAATGGAAACGGGGAATGTGTCAAAGAGACAAAAACCCGACCAAAGATCATAAAACATTTCAAGGCTACCAATGGGTCTTCAACGCAGTGAGAAAATCCCACATCCGGGGGCCACTTCAGCTGGCCCCTAAACAATAATGTATACTATTGCAGTAAAATGGATGGCACACTAAACTCCGAAACATAAAAATGAACCAAAATTTAAAAAAAACACACAAGACTAACAAAGGTTAGAGGTTCCTGACTTCTTTGGGACGGGCGCAAAAATGTGGCAGGGTTAAACATGTTTTGTGAGATCTCAACCCTCCCCCTATACATGTATATACCGGTAATCAATTTCTAAATAAGTATTGCCAAGGTTTATTATTATCCGTTGGTCTGCCATACTTTCTTGTAACATCAACTCCTCGTTCACTTTTGAGTTTAGGGATTCAATTTCTTTATAGAATGTCTTTGTGGATGTGCAAAAAAATTTTGATATTTTCTCTTTTTCCTGATATGCAATTTAGAATTTGATTTCAAAACTTGGGGCACACTTTAAAAATTGTGAAATCAAGCTTGTGACCTAATCTCCTTTTTTTCCTTTTTGAAGATCAAAATTCAGTTTTTAAAATAAACATTATTGCACATGTTCATCATGAAAAATGAATGTAAATTCATATTAAGTTCTAATGATCTGGACATTTGCAAAATAAACATTAATGGTGTACAAAAAATGTACCAAGAAAATAAATCTTTAAAGAAGGCCCTAAGATAGTGATATAGAAGAGATAATTCAATGTGTTTGTTATGTAAGCCTCAGCTGTGGTGTCACTATTTATATTTTCCTTTACTGTTAATTTTTAGTTTCAAATGTTCTTTTGATTTGTATGTGTTTATATTGATGATACTTCAGAGTTTGGACTCTATATCAATAAAATTTATTGAATTATAGTACTTGACAATTCTGTATAGAAATAAAACACATAACGTGAAAGTATGGATAAAAACTTTAAGTATGAACAACAAGGAACTCATTAAAAACCGATTAAATTTAAACAAATATAATAGTCAACACCTGTAACACATCTTAGAACTGTCACTTTTCATCAATGAATCAAGAAATTTATTTTCTCAAATTTCTACTGAATACATATATATTAATAAAAAATAGTGGTCAAAGGGAGGCAACTACAATTATATTTCTGAACAATCCACCTGTCCCTGAAAAACAAATTCAGGAACACAAAAATATCAACCTATCTTATATGATTTTTCTCATACAATTTAAGAAATTAATTCTATTACAGAATATGAAATACAAAGACAGATAATAATCCTTCCACATCTATCATTCAAATGTAACAAATAAACCAGACTCTTGGATTTTAGATTTTATTTCAGATCTGAAATATCTCTTTTTCATCTGTCTGATTAAAAAAATGTTTTTGTCATGAAATTAAAATATTCCTATATTTTCTGATTCAGTGGCTGAGACAATAAAATCAAGACCCCACATGATGGGGGTATAATTTATATTTTACTTATTTTGTTGTCATAAATTTCAAACAACCAGTTGATAAATATAGATGTAAAATGGAGTCCTGTGTGTAACAAAAACAATTTTCGTCAAAAATCTATAAACAAATGATATATTTAGATTCAGTGAATGGAGACAAGAAAAACAAGACCCCACATGATGGGGGTATAATTTATATTTTACGTACTTTTTGTCAGGAACAAACAGTTAATGAATAAAGATGTAAAATGGAGTCCTGTGAGTAACAAAAACAATTTTCGTCAAAAATCTATAAAAAAATGATGTATTTAGATTCAGTGAATGGAGACAAGAAAAACAAGACCCCACATGATGGGGGTATAATTTATATTTTACGTATTTTATGTCATAAATTTCAAACCACCAGTTAATGAATGAAGATGTAAAACGGAGTCCTGTGAGTTACAAAAACAATTTTCGTCAAAAATCTATAAACAAATGATATTTTTAGATTCAGTGAATGGAGACAAGAAAAACAAGACCCCACATGATAGGGGTATAATTTATATTTTACTTATTTTTTGTCAGGAACAACCAGTTAATGAATAAAGATGTAAAATGGAGACCATTGATTTCAGAAATATATTTTGTCAATGATTTAAAAACAAATAATATTTTCTGATTCAGTAGAAAGAGACAAACAAAATGATGCCCCACATGATGTGTGAAATATTTCATTTTAATAAAATTGACCCCCTGAATTTGTACAAGTTGATAAATGATAATGGAGGTCAATGTTTTGTAACAAACTCCATAAAACTTGACATTTTGTGATTCAGTAGAAATAGAGAAGTCAAACAAGAGGCCCCATTGGGCAGGTTATATATACCTCGTTATCTTTAATATCAACAGGGCAGTGTTGTTGTTCTATCAGATACTGACAGATGTTGAGGTGTCCTTCCTGTGCTGCGTAGTGAAGTGGTGTCTCTCCCTAAAACAATAAATATATAACAATATTTATACACAACAATTTCTCTGTCATCAAATCTACAAAAATATTATCAAACTCTACTTCCATTTTATATTATTTAATTCTTTTTATGACAAAATTAAAATAAAATAGAAATTTTCTGATTCTGAAGAAATAAATGAATAAAATAAGATGTGACATGAACAGTGAAATATTTATATTGTAGATTTTGTATCAGATCTCAACTATCTCCATTTTATCTGTCTGATTAAAAATTATACTTTTTGTCATGAAATTAAAATATTCATGTATTTTCTGATTCAGTGGACCGAGATAAGAAAAACAAGACCCCACATGATGGGGGTATAATTTATATTGACATGTTTTTTGTCAGGAACAATTAGTTAATAAATAAAGATGTGAAATGGAGTCCTGTGAGTTACAAAAACAATTTTCGTCAAAAATCTATAAACAAATGATATTTTTAGATCCGGTGAATGTAGACAAGAAAAACAAGACCCCACATGATGGGGGTATAATTTATATTTAACATATTTGTTGTCAGGAACAACCAGTTAATGAATAAAGATGTAAAATGGAGACCATGGATATCAGAAATATATTTTTTGTCAATGATTTGAAAACAAATTACATTTTCTGATTCAGTAGAAAGAGACAAACAAAATGATAGAACACATGATGTGTGAAATATTTCATTTTAATAAAATTGACCCCCTGAATTTGTACAAGTTGATAAATGATAATGGAGGTCAATGTTTTGTAACAAACGCCATAAAACTTGACATTTTGTGATTCAGTAGAAATAGAGAAGTCAAACAAGAGGCCCCATTGGCCAGGTTATATATACCCAGTTATCTTTAATATCAAGAGGGCAGTGTTGTTGTTCTATCAGATACTGACAGATGTTGAGGTGTCCTTCCAGTGCTGCGTAGTGAAGTGGTGTATCTCCCTAAAACAATAAATATATAACAATATTTATACACAACAATTTCTCTGTCATCAAATCTACAAAAATATTATCAAACTCTACTTCCATTTTATATTATTTAATTCTTTTTATAACAAAATTAAAATAAAATAGAAATTTTCTGTTTCTGAAGAAATAAATGAATAAAATAAGATGTGACATGAACAGTGAAATATTTATATTGTAGATTTTGTATCAGATCTCAACTATCTTCATTTTATCTGTCTGATTAAAAATTATACTTTTTGTCATGAAATTAAAATATTCCTACATTTTCTGATTCAGTGGACCGAGACAAGAAAAACAAGATCCCGCATGAGTGGGGTATAATTTATATTTTACGTATTTTCTGTCAGGAACAATCAGTTAATGAATAAAGATGTAAAATGGAGTCCTGTGAGTTACAAAAACAATTTTCGTCAAAAATCTATAAACAAATGATATATTTAGATTCAGTGAATGGAGACAAGAAAAACAAGACCCCACATGATGGGGGTATAATTTATATTTTACGTATTTTATGTCAGGAACAACCAGTTAATGAATAAAGATGTAAAATGGAGACCACAGAAAGATATTTTTTGTCAAAGATTTGAAAACAAATGATATTTTCTGATTCAGTAGAAAGAGACAAACAAAATGAGACCCCACATGATGTGTGAAATATTTCATTTTAATAAAATTGACCCCCTGAATTTGTACAAGTTGATAAATGATAATGGAGGTCAATGTTTTGTAACAAACTCCATAAAACTTGACATTTTGTGATTCAGTAGAAATAGAGAAGTCAAACAAGAGGCCCCATTGGGCAGGTTATATATACCAGGTTATCTTTAATATCAACAGGGCAGTGTTGTTGTTCTATCAGATACTGACAGATGTTGAGGTGTCCTTCCTGTGCTGCGTAGTGAAGTGGTGTCTCTCCCTAAAACAATAAATATATAACAATATTTATACACAACAATTTCTCTGTCATCAAATCTACAAAAATATTATCAAACT
The DNA here is from genome assembly GCA_028015205.1 of Mytilisepta virgata. NCBI lineage: Eukaryota > Metazoa > Mollusca > Bivalvia > Mytilida > Mytilidae > Mytilisepta > Mytilisepta virgata. The sequence continues at coordinate 2,243,599 of JAPWFG010000023.1, forward strand.
CTACTTCCATTTTATATTATTTAATTCTTTTTATGACAAAATTAAAATAAAATAGAAATTTTCTGATTCTGAAGAAATAAATGAATAAAATAAGATGTGACATGAACAGTGAAATATTTATATTGTAGATTTTGTATCAGATCTCAACTATCTCCATTTTATCTGTCTGATTAAAAATTATACTTTTTGTCATGAAATTAAAATATTCATGTATTTTCTGATTCAGTGGACCGAGATAAGAAAAACAAGACCCCACATGATGGGGGTATAATTTATATTGACATGTTTTTTGTCAGGAACAATTAGTTAATAAATAAAGATGTGAAATGGAGTCCTGTGAGTTACAAAAACAATTTTCGTCAAAAATCTATAAACAAATGATATTTTTAGATCCGGTGAATGTAGACAAGAAAAACAAGACCCCACATGATGGGGGTATAATTTATATTTAACATATTTGTTGTCAGGAACAACCAGTTAATGAATAAAGATGTAAAATGGAGACCATGGATATCAGAAATATATTTTTTGTCAATGATTTGAAAACAAATTACATTTTCTGATTCAGTAGAAAGAGACAAACAAAATGATAGAACACATGATGTGTGAAATATTTCATTTTAATAAAATTGACCCCCTGAATTTGTACAAGTTGATAAATGATAATGGAGGTCAATGTTTTGTAACAAACGCCATAAAACTTGACATTTTGTGATTCAGTAGAAATAGAGAAGTCAAACAAGAGGCCCCATTGGCCAGGTTATATATACCCAGTTATCTTTAATATCAAGAGGGCAGTGTTGTTGTTCTATCAGATATTGACAGATGTTGAGGTGTCCTTCCAGTGCTGCGTAGTGAAGTGGTGTATCTCCCTAAAACAATAAATATATAACAATATTTATACACAACAATTTCTCTGTCATCAAATCTACAAAAATATTATCAAACTCTACTTCCATTTTATATTATTTAATTCTTTTTATAACAAAATTAAAATAAAATAGAAATTTTCTGTTTCTGAAGAAATAAATGAATAAAATAAGATGTGACATGAACAGTGAAATATTTATATTGTAGATTTTGTATCAGATCTCAACTATCTTCATTTTATCTGTCTGATTAAAAATTATACTTTTTGTCATGAAATTAAAATATTCCTACATTTTCTGATTCAGTGGACCGAGACAAGAAAAACAAGATCCCGCATGAGTGGGGTATAATTTATATTTTACGTATTTTCTGTCAGGAACAATCAGTTAATGAATAAAGATGTAAAATGGAGTCCTGTGAGTTACAAAAACAATTTTCGTCAAAAATCTATAAACAAATGATATATTTAGATTCAGTGAATGGAGACAAGAAAAACAAGACCCCACATGATGGGGGTATAATTTATATTTTACGTATTTTATGTCAGGAACAACCAGTTAATGAATAAAGATGTAAAATGGAGACCACAGAAAGATATTTTTTGTCAAAGATTTGAAAACAAATGATATTTTCTGATTCAGTAGAAAGAGACAAACAAAATGAGACCCCACATGATGTGTGAAATATTTCATTTTAATAAAATTGACCCCCTGAATTTGTACAAGTTGATAAATGATAATGGAGGTCAATGTTTTGTAACAAACTCCATAAAACTTGACATTTTGTGATTCAGTAGAAATAGAGAAGTCAAACAAGAGGCCCCATTGGGCAGGTTATATATACCAGGTTATCTTTAATATCAACAGGGCAGTGTTGTTGTTCTATCAGATACTGACAGATGTTGAGGTGTCCTTCCTGTGCTGCGTAGTGAAGTGGTGTATCTCCCTAAAACAATAAATATATAACAATATTTATACACAACAATTTCTCTGTCATCAAATCTACAAAAATATTATCAAACTCTACTTCCATTTTATATTATTTAATTCTTTTTATAACAAAATTTAAATAAAATAGAAATTTTCTGATTCTGAAGAAATAAATGAATAAAATAAAATGTGACATGAACAGTGAAATATTTATATTGTAGATTTTGTATCAGATCTCAACTATCTTCATTTTATCTGTCTGATTAAAAATTATACTTTTTGTCATGAAATTAAAATATTCCTATATTTTCTGATTCAGTGGACCGAGATAAGAAAAACAAGATCCCACATGATGGGGGTATAATTTATATTGACGTTTTTTTGTCAGGAACAATTAGTTAATAAATAAAGATGTGAAATGGAGTCCTGTGAGTAACAAAAACAATTTTCGTCAAAAATCTATAAACAAATGATATTTTTAGATTCAGTGGACCGAGACAAGAAAAACAAGACCCCTCATGATGGGGGTATAATTTATATTTTAGTTTTTTATGTCAGGAACAATCAGTTAATGAATAAAGATGTAAAATGGAGTCCTGTGAGTTACAAAAACAATTTTCGTCAAAAATCTATAAACAAATGATATTTTTAGATTCGGTGAATGTAGACAAGAAAAACAAGACCCCACATGATGGGGGTATAATTTATATTTAACATATTTGTTGTCAGGAACAACCAGTTAATGAATAAAGATGTAAAATGGAGACCATTGATTTCAGAAATATATTTTTTGTCAATGATTTGAAAACAAATTATATTTTCTGATTTAGTAGAAAGAGACAAACAAAATGAGACCCCACATGATGTGTCAAATATTTCATTTTAATAAAATTGACCCCTGAATTTGTACAAGTTGATAAATGATAATGGAGGTCAATGTTTTGTAACAAACTCCATAAAACTTGACATTTTGTGATTCAGTAGAAATAGAGCAGTCAAACAAGAGGCCCCATTGGGCAGGTTATATATACCCATTTATCTTTAATATCAACAGGGCAGTGTTGTTGTTCTATCAGATATTGACAGATGTTGAGGTGTCCTTCCTGGAGTTTAAACTAGATACTCCAATGATGATTTTGGCCAAGTTTGGTTACATTTGGCCCAGTAGTTTCAGAGGAGAAGATTTTTGTAAAAGTTAACAGATGACGACGACGACGGCGATGGACGACAGACGCCAAGTGATGAGTAAAGCTCACTTGACCTTTCAGGTCAGGTGAGCTATTAAATATAAACAAGACAGATAAACTACTGAAATGAATTGATTGATTGATTGTTGCTTAACGTTCATTGCAAATATTAAATGCTTCTTCAAGATGGGAACCAGTTCAATTCAAACATTTCAAATAGGGGTGGGATGGGACACAAAGGGTAACCAATTTTGACTGCCACTGTTAAAGGATGGATGAGTAGGGTCAGATAATTTTCCTTCTATAGCAGCCATCAGCCTACTCCATTTCGAAAACTACAGAAGGGGTCTTAAACGTGCAGGGAGTATGGCATTCTCCAAACGTGTTACCCACTATGTCCACAGGCTATCTGTATTATGACTTGACAACCCCCAACGAGAGGGTCTCCCTAGCTATCCACCACCTGGGGATGCGCTAGGCAGCTCTATGGGTTGAGCTCCCGTGATCTGTCACAGGTGCCTAGCAAAATTACTGTAATAAACTATATATGATACAATGCCGATGTAACCCTCGACATAAATTTTATTATAAGAGGCTGTCGAATGACAGCAAACCGGATTTTCCTGCAACAAATGACCTTTGCATGGAAATGACGACTTGAACTGCCTTTTTTCAATTTTTTAGAACCATAACTCCTGAATGGTGAAAGTGAAAATCGTCAATATTGGAACGGTGAAAGTGGAAATCGTCAATATCGAACTTGACCTCCATTTTGTCATCAGTAACAACATATTAAAATTTGAAAAGCTTTGGTTGAACAGTTCATAAGTTATCACACGGACACCACTAGGAAAGCCATTTTTCAATCTTTCAAGAACCATAACTCCTGAACGGTGAAAGTGAAAATCGTCAATATCGAACTTGACCTCCATTTTGTCATCAGTAACAACATATTAAAATTTGAAAAGCTTTGGTTGAACAGTTCATAAGTTATCACACGGACACCACTGGGAAAGCCATTTTTCAATCTTTCAAGAACCATAACTCCTGAACGGTGAAAGTGAAAATCGTCAATATTGAACATGACCTCCATTTTGTCATCGGTAACAACATATTAAAATTTGAAAAGCTTTGGTTGAACAGTTCATAAGTTATCACACGGACACCACTGGGAAAGCCATTTTTCAATCTTTGAAGAACCATAACTCCTGAACGGTGAAAGTGAAAATCGTCAATATCGAACTTGACCTCCATTTTGTCATCAGTAACAACATATTAAAATTTGAAAAGCTTTGGTTGAACAGTTCATAAGTTATCACACGGACACCACTGGGAAAGCCATTTTTCAATCTTTCAAGAACCATAACTCCTGAACGGTGAAAGTGAAAATCGTCAATATCGAACTTGACCTCCATTTTGTCATCAGTAACAACATATTAAAATTTGAAAAGCTTTGGTTGAACAGTTCATAAGTTATCACACGGACACCACTGGAAAAGCCATTTTTCAATCTTTCAAGAACCATAACTCTTGAACGGTGAAAGTGAAAATCGTCAATATTGAACTTGACCTCCATTTTGTCATCAGTAACAACATATTAAAATTTGAAAAGCTTTGGTTGAACAGTTCATAAGTTATTGCACGGACACTGTTTGGCAGCCGCCCGTCCACCCGCCCGCCCGCCGTACATCACCAATTTAATAACCGATATTTTCCTATGAAAATCCGGTTAAAAATATAATTATATATGGTTATTTGGTACTTTTCCCAACATATGTAGGTCTGAGTCTCTTCCAATAAAAAACCTGACTACCTTAGTATATGGTTGCTAGGTACTATAAAAAATATTTAAGGTTCTGAGAGTCTGCCAGGATATTTACCAAAGATGGAATCGCAATGTTTGAAATTCAATAATTCCAAATAATTACTGTTTCACACCTGATTTCTTTAATATATGGTTGCTAGGTACTTTTCCAAAAATTTAAAGGTCAGAGAGTCTTCCAAGATATTAAACAAAGATGGAATTGCAACTTTTGAAATTAAATTATTCCAAACAATTGTTCTTTCTCTCCTGAATACTTTATTATACGGCTGTTCAGTACTTTTCCAAAAATTTAAAGGTCTGAGAATCTTCCAGGATATTACCAAAGAAGTAATTACAATGTTCGTAATCAATTGACTGTTGTTCTAAGCAAGTGCTATTTCATAATTAATTTTTGGGTGCACAGTACTTTCATTGAAATCTGTAGAGATATGTAGATGTCTAAAAGTCTGTATGTAGTTAATTAAAATCTTTTTATAAATATAAACAGAGTCAATTCTCCATAATTTTACTATTCAAAGAGGAATAACTCTTAAAAAAATTAGCCATCGGTGCTGTTTTTTGTACTTGCCCGAGAGAAATCTTTGGCATAAATTTAAATAAATCTATTATAAAGAAATGTAGATGTGAGAGCACTTACAAATACATTTCTACCATATTTTAACTGTTTAAGAGCAATAACTTGGTGCTGCTTTTCGAACTCATCTAATGAAATGCTGTTATTAACCTTTGGTATAAAATTAATTAAAATGTGTTGAGAAATGTCAAATGTAGATGTGAGAGCGCTTACAAAGTGTGACGGAAGGACAGACATCAGCATTTTCATATCCCTGCTTCATGTTGCTGTGGGGGATAAAAATCAAAATAAAATGTAAATTTTCAGATGCTGAAGAAACTAGAAAACTGTACTGTCGGAATTGATAGTGATCCTCGCACCCCTTTAAATGGGGCATTTACCCAAAGTCAAAAATATTAACTCTAATTCCCATCCAAAAATAGTATCAATCTCAATCATTCTATTAAGAATTCAAATCAATGAAAAGAGCTCAGGTCACAAGCTTAATCTTACAAAGTTTTGAAAAAATCAACCAAAAAGGACCCCAGGTTTAAAAACTGATATTCTAAAACCTTAATTATGAAATAATTCATGGGCTTTAAAGAGTTGCAGTCATTTACACATGGGGTGAACCTTAATATTCTGATATTTTATATGACCGTATGCAAGGTATAGAATACTAATATAAAGGCCAATCCCATACATGTGTAAACCAGAAATCTATAACTACAAAGTTCGCCTCATTCCCCCACTTATTTTGGTGTGTGGCTGTGTAACTCCCTGAGATGCACCCGTACAGCAAGTAATATGATTGTAGGTCGCATTGTATCGCAGAACTAAACTTGGACGTAAAACTTAACCTAAGTCAATAAAGCGTGATAAGTAGGTCAGAGTGACATAATTTTGGTGGGAGGCTGTGTTACTCCCCGAGATGCACCCTGACACCAAGTAATATGATTGTAGGCTACTTGGTATCGGAGAACTGAACTCTGAAGTAAAACTTAACTAAGTCAATGAAGTGCGTTTAATACACACCAAAAGACGGTAATATTAGAAATTGAATTAGTAATATTAGAAATTTCTAATATTACAAATTCATTTTCTAAAATTAGAAAATACCCTTTTTTGTCCACTTTGGCTTGCCATACTAATATTATTACTTTAGGAATATTTCATGATCAAAAATTTATTAACTGGTCTTTTTTATTGAGAATTTAATACATAACTTAAGTCTTTTTTAGATATTCAAACAAATTGCAGTCACATGTCTAAATAAAAATTAACTGAATGAAAACAAATAATATAGCTGTTTTAACCAAGAAATGAAAGACTTTTGAAACTTTTTATTCAAGTCACTTTTCAGTTGGTCAATACACCATGTACACAGAAATAATTTCTTAAAAAATAGTTACGGAAACACAAGAAATTAATATTAAAGTCTAAAAATCAACTATTTCCGGATTGTACACTCGTATCCGTAGCAAATTACGGTCAATTTATTATTTTGGACAAAAACATATGATGCTATTTTACAGACCTTGAAAACCAGATCTAATTTCGTAAATAGAAAAAAACATGCATATTTATTAAATTGCAAAAAAATTCAGGGAATTAACAGAAATTAGCATACTTTAAACCCCCATGTAGGTATTAGCTTGAAAAATAAGTTTTATACACAACAAGAAGTAAAATTCGATAACAGGACGAAAACCCATACCACAAGAATAATTCTGTATTTTGTGAATTTTGAAAAATGTGGTTGTTGCTAAATAATATTTAGTGCAGCTGAATTGGGCTTTTCTAAAAGTAGTCTGTAAACCCCCACCCCCCTCCCCAACAGCACCTTGACACCTTAAAGTATTATGATATTGTCATAAACATAGTTTACAGTTTACTATGTATGATTCTATAAGTTATGATTCAGTGTCTGAAGTACCATGGAAATTTAGACGGTGGACAAAATTGTTGCACGGTGAGGCTTTAGCCGAGCCGTACAACAATTTTATCGCAGTCTATATTTTCATGGTACTACAGACACTGGGTCATAACCTATTTTGTGCAATTTTCTGAACAATATTTCATTAAGAATTAATAGACAAACCGTAAACATTGCATTGACCTAGATTTGGCTCAAGACGAAGGTTGCTGGACATTTTATTGTACACAGTAATGGCACCGCCTACAATGGCTTTATTTGGTAATTGTGTACATTTGTTAATCAGCGTGTGTGATAACTGTGTGTGCATGATTTTATGGATACCATGAAATTTGTGTTATTTCAAACCTTGAATAAAATATTTTTCAATCTGATCAAGGACTTTTCTGATGATTTATTGATTTTTTAATGTGGCATGTAACAAACATGAATGAAAAGGATCAATGATGTGTGATGACCTCCCCAAATATAGTTTATTTGTATAGCACCCAGGCAAAGCATGCGTCATCCAAATATGTTTAAAATATTTTTGTTTTGACTGTCTGTATGAGGCTGTAACAACTTTTTCGATTGGATAGAAATGATTTTATTGTAAGGTTGTTTATGTTTTGAGTACGATTTCATTGGGTTGTGTAGGGCAGACATGGAGATTTAGCAGTAGGCTAAACATCCAGCAGAAAATGATTTTACAAAATATAATCACACAATATAATTTGTATGTTTTCCATTAATTGTATTCTTGCTATTTAATATGTGTGAAATAATTGTATTTTGATTATAAAGATTGGTCAGTATTGATTTTATTATTAATTGCATGTACCTGTTGAATATTGTACTGAGTGCATTCAGGTATGCTTAACCTTCCAGAGCACCTGAGTTCACTCCTGGTATTTTTTTTTTATACAAGTTCATGTTGTTCATTGTTTTTGTAGTTTTCGGTGTTTATCTGTTGTGCTTGTGGTTGTTTGTTTTTCTTCAAAGGTTATGTCTGTCTAATGGATTGCATTTTTTGGATTGGTCCTTAGGTATATTTGTTCTCTTTACACATCATGACATGTCCAGTCATGTGATTTTGCCTTTACTAGCTATTATATAAACAGATGGTTTAATTATCAAGGTTGTTATTCTGTGGGCTGCCAGATAGAAGAATAAAGATATATATGTCAGAACGGATGAACAACTATGAATTTGGTAAATAACCATTAATTCTACCATTAATACAGTGGTGGTTAAACTTATACCTGTTTTCAGAAACTCATCCCAGAGTCACGATTCTGATTCTAAAATTATAATTTGAGGCAAGTTATTTCCCTTGCTGGGACGTAGTAATGGTTCAATGCAGTGCAGAGCAACCAGTAGGAAGTAAATAGAAATTATTTAATACTTTGATATACAAAATATTTCCAGCTTTATAATCAATTTTGATTACAAGTATGTTGGAACCAAAAAGATTGTATATTGTAAGTAGTTCTCAACCAAATATAACGTGCAAATTAACAAGTTTTAAAAACAGTTAATCCTTTACTCTTCATTTTTCAGCGAACCATTACTACGTCCCAGCAAGGGAAATAACTTGCTTCAATTTATAATTTTAGATTTTTGATTCTGGGACGATTTTTTTAAAAGGGCTATACTGTCAGGTCAATACACATATTTCTAACAGAGAACCATCTAAGGACTATTCCTGCTAAGCCTTGTTCCAACTGGGTAAGTGGTTTCAGAAAAGAAGATTTTTAAATGAATTTTCCCAAAGGATCCTATATTAAACTAAGTACGGTTGTGGCAGCCATTCCACCCAAGTTTGGTCCCAATTTACCTAGTGGTTTCAGAGGAGAAGATCTTGAAAGGAAATTTTACGCCGGATGCCGTCTTTAAAGGGCAAAAACTACTATAAGGGGTCAATCAATAATTTTGGTCATGTTGACTTATTTGTAGATCTTACTTTGTTGAACATTTTTGCTGTTTACAGTTTGTCTTTATACATAATAATATTCAAGATAATAACCTGAAACTGCAATAATTCCTTAAAATTAACAATTAGGCAATAACCCAACAAAGGATTGACCGATTTTTCTGAAAATTTCATTGACCTGATGAACATTTTTACACTGTCAGTTCTGTTCTAAATGCTTTAGTTTTTTTAGATATAAAAACAAGAGTGGACACACTATAAGTCTCGCCTGAGTGTGCACATGGACACAGAATAATGATTATCTGATACCCGACATTTTACAAGTCAAAGGAAAATGTGTTAAAATATATTGAGGTCAGGGTCAAAAGGCAGGTGTCATACCGACATGTATCTACTATCTATTGACCAAATATGGTGGGTCTAGGTATTAAAGTTGCTGAGAAATGGACCTAATCTTGAAAATGTGACAAAGTCACTCAAGCATGCAATTGAGGTAGAAGTCCAGAGACAGGTGTCAGACTTGTATGTACCCACTAAGAACTATCTATAGACCAAACACAGATGGGTCTAGGTATTACAAGTGCTGAAAAAAGGACTCAAGAAACTTGGATGAAAGTCACTCAACCATGAAATTGAGGTCAAAGTCCAGAGACAAGTGTCAGACTTGGATGTACCCACTAAGAACTATCTATAGACCAAACACCAATGGGTCTAGGTATTACAGTTGCTGAAAAAAGGACTTAACCACGAAAAAGTGAGAAAGTCATTCAAGCATGAAATTGAGGTCAGTGTCCCAAACCAGATGTCAGACTGACATTTACCCACCAAGAACAATCTATTGACCAATTATGGTTGTTCTAGGTATTCTAGTTGTTGAGAAATAGACTTAACCATAAAAAAGTGACAAAGTCACCCAAAGATGAAATTGAGGTCAAGGTCCCAAGCCAGGTGTAAGACTGGCATGTACCCAACAAGAAACAAGAACTATCTATAGACCATGGTGGTTGGTCTAGGTATTACAGTTTCTGAGAAATGGACTTAATCATGAAATAAAATATAGGTAAGAGCTGTATGGAGAGTAAAATTTCTCGCCCCTACCCACATCTCTCCTTTTCCAGTGGCATCCAGTGGGACAGTCACCTTTTCATCCTTCAAATTTTGATTTGATTATAACATATTCTCGTCTTGAATATGGCTGAAATACTGCTCGCCGGACGTTAAACCAGAAATGGGAGCAGTCGCAAATGACAGCTAATCCCCTCGTCCGTTGTTCAAGTATGGTCAGAATAACCCGAATATCATCTAAAGCTGTATGAATCTCAATGGTACTATTACTTAGATCATTGAAGTGTAAGAAGTGGTATCTCAGATATGAAAATGTTAACTTTAACCAAAGTAAGTCAAGTGTAAAATGTAGGTCAGAGTGACCCAATTATCATCTGAAGCAGCATCACTCTCCAAGACGCATCTGCTGACCAAAGATGATTGATGTACCACATGTAGTTTCTTAAATATTAACTTTAACACAAACTTTAACCTGAGTCATTCAAGCAGAAAATGTAGGTCAGAGTGACCAAATTATCATCTGAAGCAGCATCACTCTCCAAGACGCATCTACTGACCAAAGATGATTGATGTACCACATGTAGTATTTTAGATATGAACCTTTACACAAACTTTAACCTGAGTCATTCAAGCAGAAAATGTAGGGCAGAGTGATCCAATTATCATTTGAAGCAGCATCACTCTCCAAGACGGATCTACTGACCAAAGATGATTGATGTAGCACATGTAGTATCTTAGATAATGCAAACTTTAACCTGAGGTGGGACAAACGGACAGACACTTGGACGGACGGACGGACGGACTGACAGACAGACACTCGGACGGGCGAGATACTATATACCCTCCACAACTCAGTTGGGCGAGGGGATAACAATAACTAATCAATCAATAATTTTTCTATGGATCATCAAACTGTGCATTTTAAGTATTTCGTGCAAACCACCAAAAGATAAATAAATTGTCTCAAAATTTTGATGATTGCACCATACTGCGCGCACCATCGCTCATTTTATGTCAATTCTTCGAGAACCGGCATTCAAGTGATAAATCAATGGCTTTTTTGTATGCTAATTTTAAATTTCAGAACCACCCATATTTATATAAAATTTTGTGTCAACAAATATAACAATTTTGAAACAAAGTTTAAATATATACTTATCCTTTTTATATTTATATCAATCCAAATATTCTTATTGAAAGGACATCCACACAAAAATTAACATTACATTACAGACTTATTTACAAAGTCATGAATCAATAGATCAATAGTTTTGATATGTTTTAGTAGTTCTCACAATTTTGCCAGGGGCTATTGAGGGTTGTGAAATTATTTATGTGTGAAATTTAATAAACAAGATCTTTGGTTTTATGATCAACAAAATACTTTTTCTCAAATAGATTATATACATAATCATGTAAGTTTTGTATCAATTATCTTAGGTATGCCATTCGAAGAGAAAAAACTAGATGGAACTTTATACACAAAGTTATACTTCTCCCCCCCCCCCTTCCTGTTTGTCTATCCCCTAATTAAAACATTAGTGATCAATCTGAAAATATGAGGTGGGCAAGTTCTTATATATATGGCGAGTCTAGATATTGCAGTTGCTGAAAAATGGACTGTAAAAGAAAAAAATTGACAAAGTCACTGAACCATGAAATTGAGGTCAAGGGCACATGAAAGGTGTCAGACTGGCATGTACCCATACAGATCTTGCTATAAGCCATGTATGATGAGTCTATTCATTGTAGTTGCTGTAAAATAGACTTTAAAGAAAAAAATTGACAAAGTCACTGAACCATGAAATTGAGGTCAAGGACACATGACAGGTGTCAGACTGGCATGTACCCATATAGATCTAGCTATAGACCATATCTGATGAATCTAGTCATTGCACTTGCTGAAATATAAACTTTTGAGGAAAAAATTGACAAAGTCACTGAACCATGAAATTGAGGTCAAGGGCACATGAAAGGTGTCAGACTGGCATGTACCCATACAGATCTTGCTATAAGCCATGTATGATGAGTCTATTCATTGTAGTTGCAGAAAAATGGACTTTAGAAGAAAAAATTGACAAAGTCACTGAGCTGTGAAATTGAGGTCAAGGACACATGACAGGTGTCAGACTCCCATGTACCCATATAGATCTTACTATATACCAAATATGATGACTCTAAACATTACAGTTACTAAGAAAGGGACTTGAATGTAAAACTATGTCGCAGATTTTCGAAGTTCACTGAACCGTGCAATTGAGGTCAAGGACAAATGACAGGTGTCAGACTGGCATGTACCCATATAGATCTCACTGTAGACCAAATATAATAACTCTAGGTATTATAGTTTCTGAGAAAAGGATTTGAATGTAAAACTATGTCGCAATGTTTATGTGGGTATTGAACCATGAAAAAAAGGTCAAGGTCATCTAAAAATGTGCTGCTGAAAAGGTCATCACTTCATGCACCTGTGGACCAAAGATGAACATTGTAAGTATTATACTTTAAAAGTTATTAAGGTTTTACAAAAAGTTAACGCCGTCGCCGTCGCCGTCGCCGTCGCCGCCGGATTACTATACCTATGTCTCGCTTCCAGCGACTTTCGTCGCAGGCGAGACAAAAAACTGCAATTTACCTCTATGTTCTATTTTTAGCCATCGGACACATATTTTTAAACTAGATACCCTAATGTCATGCTTGTGGCCAAGTTTGGATCCATTTGGCCCAGTAGTTTCAGAGAAGATTTTTGTGAACAGGTAACGGTTGACGGACGCCAAGTGATGAGAATAGCTCAGGATTTTGGCAAAATAAAAAGACAGGATCACTTTACATGTAAACTAGAGGCTCTCAAGAGCCTGTAAGTTTGGTGTGGCAGCCATCTTGGTTGACAATCTGGGTGATTGGACACATTTCTGAAAGAGGACCTCCTAACGACCAATGCTGCCAAGTCATGCTCCAATATGTCAAGTGGTTTCAGACAAGAAGATTTCTCAATGAATTTTTCCATAGGGCCCTATGTTAAACTAAGTTCAGGTGTGGCGGCCATCTTGGTTGACAGTCTGGGTCATTGCACAAAATTCTGAAAGAGGACCATCTAAGGACCATTGCTACCAAGTCTAATTCTAATTGACTTGGTGGTTTCAGACGAGAAGATTTTTGAGTGAATTTCCCATAGGGTCTTTTGTTAAACTAAGTTCTGCTGTGGTGGCCATCTTGGTTCACAGTCCACGAAATCAGACACAATTCTGAAAAAGGACCTCCTAAGGACCAATGCTGCCAAGTCCTGCTCCAATATGTCAACTGGTTTCTGAGAAGAAGATTTTTCAATGAATTTTCCTATAGGGCCCTATGTTAAACTAAGTTCAGTTGTGGTGGCCACCTTGCTCGACAGTCCGGGTCATTAGACATACCTCTGTAAGAGAACCATCTAAGAACCATTGCTGCCAAGTCTGGTTCCAATTGGTCAAGTGGTTTAAGACAAGAAGATTTTTCAATGAATTTTCCCATAGGGCCCTATGTTAAACTAAGTTTGGCTGTGGCGGCCATCTTGGTTAACAGTCCGGGTCATTGGACATATTTCTGAAAGAGAACCTCCTAAGAACAATTCCTGTCAACTTTGGTTCCAATTGGCCTTGTCGTTTCATATAAGAAAATTTTTGAAATTCACCCCCCCCCCTTTTTTTTTCTATTTTTTGTAGCAGCAGCCATGTCAGTTGGAAGTCCAGGATGCCAGACATAATTTTGGAAGGGGGCCACCCAAGGACTATTCCACCAAAGTTTGGTCTTTACTGGCCCAGTGGTTTGAGAGGAAAAGATCTTTAAAGGAAAGTTTCAGCTGGATGCAGTCTTTAAAGGGCAAAAACTCCTATAAGGGGTCATGCAATGATTTTGGTCATACTTATTTGTAGATCTTATTTTGTTGAACATTTTTGCTGTTTACAATTTGTCTTTATCTATAATAATATTCAAGATAATAACCTAAAACTGCAAAATTTCCTTAAAATTAACAATTCAGGGAAAATAACCCAACAAAAGGTTGACCGGTTCGTCTGAAAATTTCATGGCAGGTAGATCTTGACCTGATGAACATTTTTACCACTGTCAGTTTTGCTCTAATTGCTTTAGTTTTTGAGATACAAGACAAAAACTGCAGTTTACCCCTATGTTCTATGTTTAGCCATGTTGCAGGCGGGGTCATCGGACATATTTTTTAAACAAGATACCCTAATGATGCTTGTGGCCAAGTTTGGTTCAATTTGGCCCAGTAGTTTCATAGGAGAAGATTTTTGTAAAAGTTAACGGACGACGGACGCCAAGTGATGAGAATAGCTCACTTGACCCTTTGGGTCAGGTGAGCTAAAAAAACCAGGATCTGTGCCAACAATGTATCAGGAAATTTTTGGATTAAATGAAAATAAAATTTCAGGCGGTGAAAAAAAATCCAGGACCGAAAATTTCGACTTAAAAAATAAGTTTCTTAACAGTGCTATTATGTATTATATATTATGGTTAAGTAATTCTAAATCCACCGTCGGAAGCCCACATTTAAAGGTTGGCATATTTAATTTACGAAAGACACATACAGAATAACCTTACAAAACTGTCAAAAGTGATGGTGTAACATAATACTGGACGTGCTGCATGTGGAGAAGCTCATGTGGAATGGGGAGAGACATTAGGGAAATCTGTAGCAAATGTAAAACATTAGAACCAGTTCAACAATATTATAATATTCATGTATTTATCTGATGAAATTCAGATGATTTTATAAATTAAAGTGATGGTAAATTGCAGTTGTCTGCTACATGAAACTGTTAAATGTAACAAAAAATTTGTTCCGGTGTGAAGAAAGTTCCAGTGGAACTTTTGTTGTGATATTTGTTCCAAAGGAACAAAATTTATTCCAATGGAACATTTTTCGCATGAAAAATGTTCCATTGCGTGAAATTTATTCTGGTACATATTTCATGACAATACTTTTGAAATTTATTGTAGGATTAAATACGATTTTGTATGAGTTTATCGATGTGTAAACTCGGCCGACTCACTCATAAACTAAATAAAGTCCTAAGGACTTTATGTTGAGTTTGTGAGTGAAAAGGCCGAGTTTACGCATTGACAGACTCATACAAAATCGTATTTAATCCTTAGAATTCCATTTAAAACATCGAAAAGTTGTTCCTAACCGAAAAAAATAATAACTTTGCCCTTTTCGGGCGATATTCATCTTGAATCTGGTACTATTTTTGGTAGCTGAGCAATTGAATAAAAAAAGTCAACAAAGTCATTTACAAATCGAAAAAACAAGGAAACTTACATTTTGATAGATTTTAATATAATCTGAAACCTACAGAATCCACGCAATATCCAATTTTTCCGTTTGAAGAATCCAATCTTGACTGTGACGTCCGTTTTCGCGGAATTTTTAAAAACGCAATTTTCAGCAATTTTTAAACCATTTCTCATTAGATTTTAACTATTATTGTCAGTATCATCCTTAAAATTTATTCTTTTACAGCATTCTTTACATTTAGTGTCTCATTTGAAACTTTAAATAATCAAGAAAGTGCATGAATATACTTGCCAAATACGGGTTTATCGATGTATAAACTTTTATGATTTTGCCCTTCCGACCAATGAAATCCTTGCATTTTATCATATGCAAATTAAAATGGAATTATTCCAGAACATATTTCATAATAATATGAATAAAATTTGACAAATAGGGGCAAGATAAGTCAACATGAAGTCATTCATGGTTTGTTAAGACTATAAAGGGTGATTCATATTTTCAGTTCTTGTGTAATGATTTAGAGTTACCGTTAACTTGTGTTGTCCAATAGCTGTTTCAGTGATAATCACACCATTTCATTCATTATTTATATGCGTAATTCATATATCACTTTTTTTTTATATATAAATATGATAGTATAGAATAGAGAATGAAAACGGGGAATGTGTCAAAGAGAGGCAGAAAACAGCTCAAGGCTACCAATGGGCCCGGGCGGGGGGGGGGGGGGCACTTACTATATATGAGGTGCTAGGCATGTTTTGACAAAAGGGGCCTTTTTGTTTTTGCAAACGACTGTAGAGGGGTATACTTTTTTCTCTTTTCTACAAAGGGGTAATATCTGACTATCTGGAATGGGGTTATATGTCGTTATATGTCAAGAACCTATGGAACGGGGTTATAATTTGAAGGAAACATAGAATTTCATTCACAATCACATTTAAAAAAGAAACTTACATGGGGAAAACAAACATAAGACAAGTTTGTTTGTTTGTTTGTTTAATTGGGGTTTAATGCCGTTTTCAGCACATTTTGGCCATTTCGCGGCGGCCAGTTTTTATTGGTGGAGGAAGCCGGAGTACCCGGAGAGAACCACCGACCTTCGGTAGGAAAATTGGCAATCCTTGTTAATTAAGCATAAGACAAGTAGTTGAAGCCTAATCTGGATGTCAATGTTCTACATTTGGATTTCTGGTTAAACAGGGGTAGACACAGATTGTCTGTAATGGGGTATGTAACATGGTCAAATTTTTTCTGGGAAGGGGTCGGGGTTCAAATGTGCTGGAAGTTCCCACCTGACAAATTTTTGGCAAGGTGCCACCCCCCCCCCCCCCCAAATGGGTCTTCAACGCAGCGAGTTATTTGCAACCATGGTTCGCGAACGTTGTTTAGTTTGCAAGAAGACGGTAACAGCACGTCAGCATGCTTTACAGTGTGAATCATGTGACAAATGACATCACTCTATGTGAAACTGGTAAGTATGCTTAATTGTGTATTATTTATATTGCTATTAATATATGAAAGATCTTTATTCATACACAACAGTTTTTCATTTACAACTTGTCAATTTCGAAAACTTGTTTCACAATTTTTACCACGAGTCATTATTTTTCATCTTAAATTTATATATATATAAAAATTTATTTACCTTTTAATATTTTATTTATGTGCTTATTTATAGCGAAAGCTGGTAGACATCGATGGGTTTACGTACACATTTTAGGTAACTTTAAAATGATCCATTCTTGTACCAACTAACTCTCTGTTGTGTTTATGTTCGTGTTTGTTGATATGTTATTGTTGACCTTTTTTTCAAATTATAAAATAATATACAGGCATAATTAGTTCGAGTTACCAGAACCAATAATGACGTAGAGGGCTGGCACCGCCGCCGCAGACGAGAAGAAGCCATTCTACCTTCTCGTTGCCCTTCTACATGAAGAGGCAACCCTTCTGCCAAACCAGTTGAAGATGGTAACCAAGGCCAAACTTACCAGACATAAGAGAATATCATCCTGATATCTACAAGCTAAGTTTTTTTAAGGTTTGTGACCAGTATGAGAAGGGACAGCTTACAGCAAGTCAGCTACTATTTACGTGTGGACAGCTCAATGGACCTGCACCAGACAACTAAATTTGACGTTATAAACACTTCACTTTTGTATTTTTTTGTGCTTTGTTCTGAATGTGCTGAATGTTTGTGATTTGTGCTCTTTGTTGTTATTGTTTTTAATTATGTAATTTTATATAGTGCCAAATAAAAATTTAAATAGAATTAGACTTTGTTATTTTTTAAAAGTAGTGTTATTAGAAAAAGGTATGAGTTGGTAAAAATTAGGGTACGAGTTGGTAAAAAAAAGGGTACGAGTTGATAAAAAAAGGGTAGGAGTTGGTAAAAAAAGGGGGTACGAGTTGGTAAAAAAGAGGGTACGAGTTGGAAAAGGTACGAGTTGACCTGTACCCATAATATATTTCAACCATAAGTCCTTTCAATTTTATATTGTATTAATAAATTGAATAATATTTCATGTATATTAACTACAAATCTAATTTAATGTTTACAGTAAATTCATAGAACATTCAAATTTATAAATTTGTATTTAAGCAATGTAAACAATAATCAAGCTCACATAAGATGATTCCAGTAAACACAAAAGGTAATAAGACACATGCCAAGAAACCAATTTTTTAAATTAGAATCAGCTGAAGTTACATGTGATGAAGTTGTAAAATTATTAATAAAGGAATTGATATTACCAACTAAATTTTAACTATCATATTAAAAATATATGTCGTAAAGCTTCTCAACAATTAAATGTTTTAAAGCGCATTGGTTGTTTTCATTCAAAATTAAATAAATTGACCATTTTTCATACTTTCATTTGTCAAATTTTAATTTTTGTCCTTTGGCTTGACACTTTTGTAATAAAAGAAATACGTCTAAACATGCTAATTAGAAAAAATTCAGGAGAGGGCTACGAGGACTTTTAGAGCTCATATTATGAGTTGTTAGAGAAAGCTAAAGTACCATCTCTGAAAGTTAGAAGAATGCGTACAATGTTTTAAGAGTTGAGAGCCTCTTCGAACACACACGCCCACTTCTTTCTCTTAGGGAACAACCATTTGATTTTTATTGTGGGGGGGGGCTAGGATCACATGTTTGATCCTGCCTATTGTTTTCGTCGGAATTATTGTCCTAGATTTTTTTCAGCCGCTATGGTGGCCTCAAATTTTATTTTCATTTAAACCAAAAAATTACCTGATTGACACAGGTCCTGCATTAGAAAAGTGCTAATTACTGATGATGTAAATGTATCATTTTAATTGGTAATTGTCTTACTCAATTACTGATGATGTACATTACATTTATCATAATAAAATTTTATACATGATTTGAAATGTCTTTTCGTTTTAATTTTTTTATTTTATTTTTTTCCTTGAACACAGTGTGAAATGCTAATGGACTTTTCGGGTTTTTTTTCTGCGTTTCCTGACTAAACGTGCTCAGCAACGGAATTTTCTATACTTGTCCATAAAGTTTTAATCTCACGGAATTTTAAAGTGTTTTTAGTTTGTAAATTAGTTTAACCATTTGCTTGAGCAGATCCATTCTTTTTTTAATCATCTTACAATTCAAACATAACATGTAAGTATGGTGTTATTGATTCCGAGACATCCGAACGTAAATATCGTTCTGACAGGTTATGACCTTTTGTTTTAACTTTTTATTTATTTATGAGGGGGTGGAAAGGGGGGTACCTTTCTCCTTTCTCCCGCCCCTCGTCTCCTTTCTCCCGCCCCCTCTCTCCTTTCTCCCGCCCCCTCTCTCCTTTCTCCCGCCCCTCTGGTTCCATCTCCCACCTTAACAACCGTCTTTTTTTCAGATCAATCGATTTTAATACAAATTTGAATTAATATATGACCATATATAGGTGGCATAGGTCTTTATTAAAGCATATACTGATTTTACGAACAAGACCTGCCTCCGACTCGTACGCAAATTAATACACAATGTTGGAATGTTGTTAATGGTGCATTGTGCATGCCCCAGTATCAAGAAACTCATTTTTGATATGTATGGTCATGTATGAGGATCATGAAATTAGACTTAGTTTTTTATTGTGTCATCTCTATTTTTCCCTGTCCTCGAGAACACCTTACTTTGTATGGTCAAGTGTATAACGTAAATATTTTAAGGTGACCTGGAAAATTGTTGAAATATGCATGGACTATCCTGACTCTGTGATGTGTTCTGTGCTCTTTTATGTTATTAGCTCACCTGGCCAAAGGCCATGTGAGCTATTGCCATCACTTGGCGTCCGTCGTCGTCGTCGTCCGTTGTCGTTAACAATTATACAAAACTCTTCTCCTCTGAAACTACTTGTCTAATTAGAACCAAACTTTGTATGAATGTTCTTTGGGGTACCCTGCATAGAATTGATTTGGGGATTTTTGATTCGTGGAAAAACATGGCCGCTGTTACTAAAAATAGAACATAGGGGTCAAACAACAGTTTTTCGCAAATATTTCAAAAATCATTAGGTTATGGCAAATTCTGGCAAGTTGAAAGTGTTCAGCATGATGAGAGCTACCTGTGTGCTGATTTTCGTGAAAATCTGTCAACTGATGTTAGAGTTATTGCCCTTTTTTGACATTTTTGGCTTTTTTTATGTTATTATTTCAAAAATCTTCTTCTCTGAAACTACTATTCAAAATCAAATGAAACTTAATAAGATTGTTTCTTGGGGTACCCTGCATAGAACTGATGTGGGGATTTTTGATTCGTCGAAAAACATGGCCGCTGTTACTAAAAATAGAACATAGGGGTCAAACAACAGTTTTTCGCAAATATCTAAACAATCATTAGGTTACGGCAAATTCTGGCAGGTTGAAAGTGTTCAGCATGAGGAGAGCTACCTATGTGCTGATTTTCGTGAAAATCTGTCAACTGATGTTAGAGTTATTGCCCTTTTTTGACATTTTTGGCTTTTTTATGTTATTATTTCAAAAATCTTCTTCTCTGAAACTACTATTCAAAATCAAATTAAACTTGGTAAGATTTTTCTTTAGGGTATCCTGCAAAAAGTTAAAGCTTGGATTTTTGATTGGTCGAAAAACATGTCCGCCCTTACTAAAAATAGAACATAGGGGTCAAAATGCTGTTTTTTGCTATTTTTTCCTGAATTATAGAAAGAAAATGAAGATGAAAGCTACTTTCAAGGTAAACATGGTATCCCGAGTTGAATGGTGATGATGAAAGTTTGTTTTGGACGGCCATTTTTAAAATGGCTCAGATTTCAACAAAATTGGTTTTTAAAGTAAACATGGTATCTTTAGTGAATGGTGATGATGAGATTTTTTGTATGGAGCATCTATGGAAGGTCCTTTAGGAAATTTGCATAAATCTTCCCGGTCCGTGAAACAAAATGGCCTTCATGAGCATTTACATGTTCTGATTGGTCGAAATTTAAAAGTTCTTCTCCTCTGAAACCATAAAGCCAAATTAACTGATTTTTGGTATGGATGATCTATGGAAGGCCCTTTACAAAGTTTGCATTATAGCTCATCGTGGTCCGTGAAACAAAATGGCCACCATGAGCATTTACATGTTCTGATTGGTCGAATTTAAAAGTTCTTCTCCTTTGAAACCGTAAAACCAAATGAACTGATTTTTGGTATGGAGCATCTATAGAAGGCCCTTTACAAACTTTGCATAAATCTTTCGAGTCCGTGAAACAAAATTGCCACCAGAAACCTGTATATGTTCTGATCGGTCAAATTTAAAACTTCTCCTCTGAAACCGTTTGGCCAATGAACTTATACTTGGTATGAAGCATTTATAGAAGATCATATACAAAGTTTCCAGAAATCAATCTAGTCAAATCAAAAGTTTGTGACTGCCATGTGAGCGATACAGGCTCAGCCCACTGAGCCTCTTGTTTTTGTTTGGGGGTCTGTCTGTTTGGGTGATGTTGATTGGTTGGAATATATGTCATTGTTGACCTGTCCTATTATCCATTTGTTGTTCATTTATAAATGTGCAGTAGGTCGAAATTGGCCTATAAAGAGTCTACACACATTACCTACTTAAATGCCAAAGTAATATTTTTATCTTTACAAGTATTAAGCCCTCAGAAGTATGGTTTCTGGGACGAAGATGTACTATTCCTATGCCTAAGTATCCCACATCAAACCCACGCGTAAACGTTGAGAATTTAGATTTTTCATGCGTAAAGACTTAAACATGTTAACAATGGTTTGAAATGTCGATAAAATAATTTGTCTATAGTATCATGTTAGTTTAAGTCAGATTGAACATCAAATTCTTTAATGAAATGATCGGAAATGGCAAAAATGGTTTGGGAAATATAAATGTTGCCTTTTTTCAAAGATTTGTCCATTTATTAGAACATTTAGTATCCAGTTTTTTCGTTTTTTTACCTCTTTATTTTTTTTTCAACATTAAAGTTCGTCTCCCTTTAATAGTTCTCCCTCCTTTCTCCCGCCCTTTCTATCCTTTCTCCCGCCCCTTCTCTCCTTTCTCCCGCCCCCTTTCTCCTTTCTCCCGCCCCCTTTCTCCCTGTCTCCAAATACCCTTTCCACCCCCTCATTTATTTATTGCAGACAAAAACCCATTAGAGTTATACAATACAAAATACATAATAGACATTGAAAATACAGATATACATGTAACAGCAAATGTTCATTAACAGATATTCAAAACAGCCATGGTTCTCCTTTCCTCAGGTTTAATGACTGGTTAATAAAAGAAACTACTGTTTTAATATTTTCAGGTGTTGATGGGTTTAATATTATTATTAGTTTGTCTCTGAAGCTAAGGTGCTTAAAATTTGTATATGTTTCTTCGAAATATTTCAAAAATGGCAGATACTTTTTTGCAAATTTAGTTTACAATTGAAAAAGAAATGAAATTCATCATCCAAATTATTGCAGTCTTTACATTTTCTACTAATCATCGACTGAGATCATCGGCAACTACACGTTGATTAATATTTGATCAACATTATTTAAGGTTTTAGAAAGAGTTTAATTTGACAAAGAATAAGAGAAATGAGGAATGGATCATATCATCTCAGTATATCAATCCAGCTGACTGCCCTAGGCTTAAGACAGTCTGTAAAAAATACATACTTACCCAAAATATACTCTTACTATAAACTGATGCTCCTTGATTGATATACTTTTTAACTTTGTCTAAATCTCCAAGTTTCGAAGCTTTGCGGAGTCTCTATGATAGAATATTACATGTGTTATTCTACTGATTTATTCAATCTTTTATTCAACAGGAATCCAGCAGATCAATGTTCTATTCAATAAATTTTTACAAATATAACAATCGATTCTAAGATTTCAGAGAAAGAGTTTGAAATTACAAAAAACGTTATTTGTGGTTGTCGATGATGACGTTGTTCTACCAAAAAGCCAGTAATATAAGAGAAGGTAAGGAAAACACAGTAATAATAAATCTAATGATCATAAAGAGGAAACCAAAAAGGTAAGGGGTAGAACAAACAAACAACAACAAAAGACAAACACACACATATATTAGCAACATCGACCCCACTGAAATATCGTAGGTTTATATACCTTTAGACTATACTTGTATCTCTGTTAAATACTTTATCTTGCAACTGACATATATACTAGCCAAATAAAGGGTGTCATATATATTTTTTCGATATTCATCTGGTAGCATAATATCATCTCCTGGTACCCTTGTGTCTTCCTTTGAAACGAAAGTTTGTATTGTATTCTGGTTCGTAGTGTTTATGACGTTAAGTTCTCCTTAGAATCTCGACTTCATAAAATTGACTAGAAATGTGCCATTTTCGTGACTTTTCTCGATAAAGGATAGAAAATTATCATTGCTCGGTAAACCTCGCATTCTACCTGTTTCTAAAGGACCTGACAAAATTTATCAGGGGAATGGGACTGGTGCAAAATGCCATGTGAAAAACAATTTTTTGGTTACTCTATTTCATTGGACATCTATTTTTCTCATTTTATAACACCTGGGACACCAACATTTTTTATTACCATATTTTTACAAATTTGCACATCAAATTTTTTCTTTAAAGCACACATTGTACCTAATTGCCTATAAAACATTAACGCTATTGAAATTCCGGTATTCCTGCCAAATATTAAAAGTTTTGTTCCTACACTTGCAATGATTCAATCAACATGGCACATTGTATGGTACAAGAACATAATATGAGCAATGTTACAACCCACTTTGAAAAAATTACGCACTTTGAAAAAAAATTTTTAAGTGCGTCAAAATTCGGTCAAGCTTAATCCGATTTGAAACAATTTTTCAAACTGCGTGTGAAAAATGATTGCAAGCGTAAGTTCTCCTCACGAATCTTTAAAAAAAAACAAAAAAAAAAACAACAGCTTCCCTTACACGAAATATCCTCTTTGGAGTTAACGGCTTATAATATTTAAAAATAGGGAATATATGATTTAAATCAATTGATGACACAGAGTATAGATATTTATTTGGATTTCAAATTAGGTAAATTTTTGGGATGCTCTCAGATCTCTATCTTTAAAAGTAATAAACATCGAAGAAATATTTATAGCATCAACCAAGAAACAGAAATAAGATAGAACAATTGAAATCCAAAACATTGCAGGTCTGCAGATGAAATAAACAAGGGTGAGAGGGGAACTTATTTGCTTTTAAGATAAATATGCCAACCACAATACAAAACTTGGTGCTAATGGGCTTAGTTTTAGATATATTACACAAAGGGATCTTTAAAAGGACTGTAATATTACTGCCAAGTTTGGTTGAGTGGTTCCAGAAAGGGGCATCAAAATGTATATTGATGAAATTTTCCAAGTCCAAGAAAAAGTAGGTCAACTGAAATAAAACTCAATGATAGTTTATACTATTTATTACACAACTATAGATTTTTCTTTATTACCGTTTGAAGTCGGTCGGCTTACAAAATGGTAGAAAACTTTAGGTCTAAATAAGCAGACGAGTTCAGACAGCCACAAAACAATCATAAGAAAGTGTTCGGGTAATTATTTCAAAGTGCACCAAGAAGCTTCTTTTAACGCACTTTGATATAAAAGCACTTTTTCAAATTGCGTTGAACTGGATAAAAATTTGGAAAATTTTTTCAACGTACGTCATTTTTTCAAAGTGGGTTGTAACAAAGCAAGGTTTTTGTCAATTTATATCAAGAGCCATAGAATTTTCAAAATTTTAGAACAATTTTAATACTTGACAGATTTCATGTATGAAATTAATGAAATTGCTCAGTTTTGTTAATACCTGAATGATTATTAATTTAAATTCTGTTATCTAAAGTGTATTAAATCTTATATATCCTAGATGCAATACATTTGCAAGGTTTTTACCAAATTTTTTCAATTTTCTCGTTACTGTGTATGAAACATTAACGTTATAGAAATATGTTTTTTGACCTCTGATTTAATGTATTTTTTATAATTTAATTGTTATAAATTTGTAAAATATGAAAAATATGATGGGATATGTACTTTTTTCTTGAAATTTATAATGGGACGTGTACTTTTATTTTAAACCTAGACAGTGGGACGAAGACTCTTTAGATCTGATTTGCACCGGTCAAAATTCCCTGATAAATTTTGCCTGGTCTCTAAGTCTACTTCAAATAGAACGTTTATTTTCCGACAATGTACATATATTGTATATTTCTATCCCTTGTTTACTCACTGTCATTAATTTACGCATTTTTAAAATCAATAATATGAACTCTTCAATAAATATATACATTTATTTATGCACTTTTGAATTCAAAAATATGAGCTCGATAAACATATACGTTATTTTTTTATACTTTTGAAATTAATAATATCAACTAATCGATAAACATATGCATTAGTTATTCATTTTGAAATCAGTAATATGAACTCCACAATAAACATATCAATAGGTCCCACTGTCGTAACCTTTCATGTGCCTCCACCGATTTGTGACTTTCCCCGGATTTACTTTGTTGAACTTCACGACGGGTGCCGTGTACGGAGCAGGAACTGCTTACCCTTCCGGAGCACCTGGGTTCACTCCTGTTTTTTATAGGAGTTCGTGTTGTTCATTCTTTTTAAGTTTCTGTGTTTATTTGTTGTGCTTGTGGTTGTTCATTTGTCTTCCCCGGATTTACTTTGTTGAACTTCACGACGGGTGCCGTGTACGGAGCAGGAACTGCTTACCCTTCCGGAGCACCTGGGTTCACCCCTGTTTTTTTATAGGAGTTCGTGTTGTTCATTCTTTTTAAGTTTCTGTGTTTATTTGTTGTGCTTGTGGTTGTTCATTTGTCTTCCAATGGATTACGTTTTTTTTGTATATTTCTAGGTATATTTGTCCTTTTTATGAAAGTTTGAATCCAAAATATGAACTCAACAATAAACACATATATTCGTTAATGCATTTTTGAAATCAATAATATGAACTCCTCAATAAACATATAACATACCTTATTTAGTGCTCTCTGACCTGGCATTGTGTATACTGAAATAGTAAAACACGTATATGTTTATAATTGTAGATCACGAAAAATAAAACTACATTCAGGCGCAGTAGGAAATGACAGCTATCTCCGCACTCCCCACATGTTGTATCCCTGTGCACCTTTTTTACAACTAGAAAGCTGGACTGTCGGAATCGACAGTTATCCCCGCACACCTGCAATTAGTTGGGACACTTACCCAATTGCAGAAATTTAAAACATTATGCCCGTTTAAAGATGTTATACAATCATCCTATGAAGAAACAAGATTGCTACACGTAGCCATATGTCCTCCGCCGCAGAGAAAAGTTGAAGCCCCACAAGATATACAAAATGCGTATTATTGAAATGGTGGCATAGGATCAAGTACATGTGGTGACTAACAATCCAACAGAATTTGAACAAAATCCTATCAGCGGTCTCAGGAGATTTGCATCCACAAAGTGTTCCTATAGTGTCACATGCACAAAAACGTTAAAGTCCCATAACTCCCGTAAAATTTGTCGAATCAAAATCGTGGTTCAATTGGATAAAGTATATGTGGTGAATAACAATTCTACAAATTTTGAACGAAATCTGATCAGCGGTCTCAGAGGAGATGCGTCCACAAGTAATTGTGACGAACGGACGGACGGACGCAGACCATTACTAAGTCCCGCCAACGCGTTGCAGCGGGGCGACAATTACATCAATAGCTCCAATTACAAATGAAAAAAAAGTTTATGTCAGAAACTAAAATTGACAATTTTTGAAATCTGACCCTTGTTGGACCCAATTTTATATAATTAAAATTCTCAAACCTTATTGCACATCTACGTACTGTGCACGACACTACTGTATAGATATGAAATGCATAATTTGAAAAATAATAAGGAGTTTATTCACAAGCTTAAATTGACAATATTCGAAATTCGACCCATGTCGCCCCAATTTTAGAAAATGATAAAACCTTATTGCGCATGACAATACTGAATGGTTAAAAAAATAAAAGACAAGTTTATGTCACAAACTTAAATTGACAATTTTTGAAATTCGCCACCTGTTGGCCCCAATTTAAAAAAAAAATTCTAAAACCTATCAAACATGTAAATATTGTGGATTACACTGCTGAAAAGAAAAAAAATGCATAAATTGAAAAAATAAAGAGTTTGCGTCATAAACTTCAACTGAATTTTTTTGAAATTCGACCTGTGTGGGCCCCAATTTTAGAAAATTAAAATTCTGAAACCTTATTGCGCATCTATACATGCCAGGCACATGACATTACTTTATAAAAATAGAATGCAAAACGCAAAATGAAAGAAGAGCTGACGTCAAAAGCTTAAGTTGACAATTTTTCTAAATTCGACCCTTGTGGGCCCCAATTTTAGAAGATAAAAATTCTAAAACCTTATTGTGCATCTGCATATGGTGCATGGCAATACTGTATAGAAACTAGTGGCTCCCTGGAGCCTGTATCGTTCACCTGGGCATCAAAATCCCAAATGTTATGTGTGGGCATAACATAGTCATCCATGCATAATTTTACGTCTGTGAAACAGTTTTTAAAAAGAAGTCGTTTACATGTTTTTCATATGTGATCCTATGCTAAACTATACTTTGCTGTAGCAGCCATGTTGGATTCAAACCAGCACTAAAATTTGAAGGACAACCATTTTATTTTACATGTATAATAAGCGAGCAAAGCTCGCTCTTAAGTGTATCAAATTTCGGATATATATGTGTATACATGATAATTTTAAGGGCAAAGTATTCTACAATTGAAAAAGTTTCGGCAAAATGGCGGCGACCGCTGCGTCCATCGTAACTCCTCTGCCATTCTATAGTAGGGGCAGTGAAAATGTCCGAGAAGTTACGATTGGTAAAACCGGAAATTATCACTAGGCGCATGTCATGTGAAATCATTTGTTCATTCGTACCTTTATTTCTCGGACCCATTTGGTATTTACGTCCAATTTAATTTGTCGACCTAATTCAAAAAATCTAAATACCAAAAAATAAAAGAAGGCACAAGGTTCGTTCGCCCTGTCTCATATTATTACTCCAGTTCGTGTAAGGGTTTTTGAGAAGAAGCTGTGGGCAGCCATGTTAAATTTCGGATCAAAACGAAAATCACAAATCTTTTAATGACCATCTGAGGAACATTCCTGCAAAGTTTGGTTCAAAAATGCCCAGTGGTTTCAGAGAAGATGAAAATGTGAAAAAGTTTACAGACAGACGACGGAAAACGGACGACGGACGTCAAGTGATGAGAAAAGTTCCCGCTGGCCCTTTGGTCCCAGGTGAACGAACCAGAGGGTCCACGGAGCCTGAATCGCTCACCAGGACCACAACTGACAAAGCACTTCTAGATAATATCTGTAAGGAATTGTTCCACAGTGTCCAGTGCTTCTAGATAAGATATGTCCAATGTTTAAAAATAAGTCCAGCTATGGCAGCCAGCTTTGATTCCGATCGACACGAAAACATAATAGTTAATGTTGTAGCAGAAATTTATCCAAGGATCTTCATGCAACAAAAATATTTCAATTGGTTTAGTATTTTCTGACACGAAGACCTTTTACAAATTTCCCCACAGGGTCCAATATTAAACTAAGCCCAGCTGTGGCAACCAACCATCTTGAATTTCCAATCGGCACATAAAACATATCTTTTGTAGTTGTCTATCAAATAATCATTCACACATCAAAAACATTTCAATTGAAGTTGTTAGTTTCTGACAAGAAGATCTTTGCGGTCATCTTGAATTTCGATCGGTACAAAAAACAACTTTTGTAGAGGTTCATCCAATGCTTGTTCATACACAAAAAACATTTCAATTGGCTAATAGTAGTTTCTGCCAAGAAGACCATTGTACAAATTTCCCCATAGGGTCCAATGTTAAACTAAGTGCGGCTGTGGCGGCCATCTTCAAAAAAAAAAAAACTTTTGTAGAGCTTCATCTTGTCCTTTATATGCAAGTTTAGGTGTGAACCTTTATGATTATGCATTACAAATTTTTATTCCTATTTAACCATTTATCAGATGGCGAAAAACTTGTTTTCCTTTTAGTAATGAAATGAGTTTTTATGCTTCCAAAATCTGCTATGAGATTTTACTTAAACGAAAATGAACATTATATACTTAGTATCCTGTTTTTTATTACTTTACGTCTTATTAGTTTTTCTTTCTATTTTCACACGTTTTTATGAGAATTCTTTTATTGTGAATTTAAATTGATTTTATAACTTTTAAGTTGATCACGTGTCATGTTATTTTTTTTTATGATAGTCTCTCATAACTTTTGTTTTATGATATATATATTATTTTTAAGATTGTATTGTAATTTGTAAGGGGTGAGGCTCAAATAAAATATTGTCTTGTCTTGTCCAATGCTTGTTCATACGTAAAAACATTTCTGCCAATAGGCTAATAGTAGTTTCTGACATAGGGTTCAATGTTAAATTAAGTCTGGCTGTGGCGGCCACATTGAATATCCAATAGGCACATAAAACAAACATTTTG
The DNA here is from genome assembly GCA_028015205.1 of Mytilisepta virgata. NCBI lineage: Eukaryota > Metazoa > Mollusca > Bivalvia > Mytilida > Mytilidae > Mytilisepta > Mytilisepta virgata. The sequence continues at coordinate 2,273,196 of JAPWFG010000023.1, forward strand.
TACTGGTCTATCAAATGATCATTCACACATCAAAAACATTTCAATTGGTAGTTTATGACAAGAAGACCTTTGTACAAAATTCCCCATAGGCTACAATGTTAAAGTCCGGTTGTGGCGGCCATCTTGAATTTCAGATCGGCAAAAAAATCCCATGTTTGGTAGAGAACATATATATATATAATTCATACGATATAGCAATTCAATTGGGGAAGGACCTTGATGCAGAAAAATGATGTCCCTATAAGGCTTACCATACTTCATTGTGATAGGGAGAAGTGACTGTACTCTTTGAGGTATATAAAAAACGGATAATTAGAAATTGTTTATAAAATGGTTCCAAGGACGTCCAAATACTTCAGAAAAATGCTTAAAAATAATTAAAATAATAAGAAATTGTTTACGAAATGGTTCCAAAGACGTCCAAATACTTCAGCTAAGCCAGAAAATGCATAAGAATAAGTAAAATAATTAGAAATTGTTTACGAAATGGTTCCAAATACGATCAAATACTTCAGATAAGCCGAAAATTCTTAAGAATAATTAAAATTAACGAAAGATTAATTAGAACTGTCCTGGGACTAATACCCCCGCAGTCACATGTCTGTTTTGAAGCCTACACAAAGTTCAAATCATCATATATATTTTTCAAATTACTCGCCCAATCAGAAAATCCTAACAATATGCACATCTCCATAATGTGGTCTAATACTCCATAATGTTTCATGAGAATCATGCAAGTAATGTAGGAGGAATTGCGGACAACACATGGAACGAACTTTTGTTAAAAAATGCCTAAGTTCAAACAGCATATCTTTTACATTTCTTGTCCAAACAGAAAATTCTGATAATATGCATATCTCCATAAAGTGACCTAACACTCAAGAAAGTTTCATGAGAATCAAGCAAGTAATGTAGGAAGAGTTGCGGACAACACATGGAACAAAGTTTTGTTGAAAAATGACTAAGTCCAAACTATGTCAACACGTGCCTTGTTTTAAGAGTTCAAATGTAGACATGTATTTCTCTTCGATTAGAAAACATCGAATATGAATATTGTCGTTTGATCATGGATTCATCATACTTCAAGATGATTTTGACTTTTTGTAACAAATCATTTAAGTTTATTATTATAAAAGTGAGAATCACTACGCGTCCAATGTATTAGGAACAAAAATAGGATGACAGGCTTTTATATATTCAGAAACATTAGTGGCTAATAAAAGTACTTCCCTTACCCAAATTGGTTAAGGGGGATAAGCTATAAATGTTTCTCATTGGCGGCGGCAATATTTTCTCGGACGTTTGTCGGCCTAGTGAGTGTTTTTACATTCTTTTTCATTCATAGTCAAATTTCTGTTTGGTATTATATTAATTATGACAGTTTTAACATAACTGAAGTAAATTATAACTGATAAAGACATTTAATATATTTTGATTTTTGCAAAATATGAATATAAGCAGTTTCATGTATAGGTGCTTTTAAATTTGACTTTTTGTATCATTTATTCGCTTTTGCCAATTGGCATCCGTTGTCGTCCGTCGTAAACTTTTTAAAAAATCTTCTCATCTAAAACTGCTGTGCCAATTTAAACCAAAGTTGGCCTGAATTATCCTTAGGGTAACTACTCCGGAGATCCCGCTGACATATGTAAATATAGATAGAACATAAGAATAAAATCAACAACAAAAATTCAATTAAAAAATCCTAAAAACCTAAAAAATCGTTTATTGCTACAAAACTACGGGAAAATGATGCATATGAGATCTTCTTTTTGAATTGCTATTGAACTTCATGGAAATGTTACAACCTCTTTAAGAGTTACGGTTTATGAACCCAGCAGCCATCAAACAATGCTGCCACTGTTACTAAAATAGAAATTCATAGAGAAATTTTGTAATTCATGGCACCAGATGAGCGATTACAGGCTCCAGGGAGCCTCTGGATTTCTTCTAAAATCTAAAATAAGAAATTAATGAACAATATTTGCATGAAATGAAGGGTTAATGATTTTAAGGATAAATACTTATTATGGTTTGTATGTCAATGAATGGTAAATAGTAAGAGTAAAGTGACACAACACGTTCTATTACTCGAGGGGAGGGGGCGATAACTCAATGATATTTAAATATGGGACGTGCGACAAATTCGGATCAACATTTTACAAAACCGGCGGAGATTGCGGGTCGGGATTTTTTGACACTTTGGAGAATTCCGGTCAGGATTTTAAAAATTTCTGCAGATTTTTAAAAGCACTGAGGAAAATTCACTTCTATCCATTTTTTCTTTGATACCATAACAAATGTTTCAATATATAAATGTTAAATGTATAAATATGTCTTATCATGATAACTGCCTTTTATTATTTTTGGATAATTTTGGGTATTCACTTTTAATTTTCCTGGATATTTTCGGGTCACAAATTCGATATAACGTCGATAATTACGGGTAGGGGTTTCAAGTTCACCGACGCACTCCCATCATAAAATGAAAAAAGTTACCGCCCCCCCCCCCCCCCCCCCCCACCCCCAATACTACAGTTCACAGATACAACAAATTCAATGTCTTAACATTGTGACACATATATTTATCTTCAGATGACCTTAGATTCATAACTATTTTTAAACAAACCAGATAAATATATGACAGTGTACAAGGTTAAAATTATCAGCTGATTTGTTAACATTATATTTATTCTTCTACGACATTTAGAAAAGGACTGATTATAATAGGCTGTTGAGTATTTGAACAGAGACACCCAAAGTCTCATAATGGCAGGCTTGAATGGTAAGTCGACAAAGAAACACATTCTGGTTATGAAGTGGTATTAATAAATGCACCCTGTATTGTTTTCATATTCCTAATTAATATTTGTCTTTTACAGGGATTATCTTGCAGTTTCTTGGGCTGTTACCAACGTTAATTCTAGTCAGAGGTAAGAATTAAAGAATCCTTGAATTGCAAAAACTGGTTCAAGTTATCCTAATTACTCTTTTAATCAGATTTTTTCTCATTTTCTATTTTAGTAAAATCAGCCATCTTGGTTGGGCATTTAGGTCATCAGATGTAAATCTGAGAAGGAACCACACAAGAACCATTCCAGTGATTTTTTTGCACAATTTTGTATTTTTAGTATTTTATGGGATTTTTTATTTGATTTTATATAATTTTCAATCATTAGTAACGGTGGTGGCTATGTTTGATGGTGGTTGGGTCACCAATCATAATTCTGAAAGAGAATAATATATGTATCATTTCCATAAACTGTTTATTTACAGGATTTTAAATGATTTTCTTTTTTTTTAATTTTCTATTTTTAGTAACAGTGGCGGCCATGTTTGTTGGCATTTAGATTCATCAACCATAATTCTGAAAGAGGATAATATATTTCTATTTTCTATAAAGTTTGGTGGCCCCCATTTGGATGTGTACATGATTTTTTTAATTCAGTTTGATTAATTAAGCATCATATATGTATCATTCCCATGAAGTTTGGTAGCAATTGTTTGTTTACAGGATTTTATTTTTTATTTTTGGCCAAATTTTCTATTTTTAGTAATATTGGTGGTCACGTTTGATGGCGGTTGAGTTAATCAACCATAATTCTGAAAGAAGATCATATATGTATATTTTGAGTAAAATTTGGTGACCATTGGTTGTTTACATGATTTTATAGGATTTTTTTTTTATTGAATATTTTTGTTTATTTTACTCCTATATGTTATTTATAGACATGGCCACCATATTGGTTGCTTGGTGGGATCATCCGGGACAAATTTTTGAAAGTAAGTATCCTAAGGATGATTCAGGCCAACATTGGATTAAATTGGCCAAGTGGTTTCAGAGAAGAAGAATTTTGAAAAAGTTTTCGACGGTCGGACGGACGACGGACGCCAAGTGATGACAAAAGCTCACATGGCCTTTTTTCGATACTTTGACCGAAAACGAAATTTCCAAATCCTTACTGTAGGTCTGGGGTTGTGGAAGAATAGATAAATATGAAATATTTTCTTTTTTCTTTTCTAATTACCAGGGCCCAGTTGTTAAAACGTTAACCACAATTTTCAGCTTCAAATTTTCACTTCCTTAATTATGTCTGAGGACTGAAAATTTTCTGATGGGTAAATCCTATGACTTTGGGTGTCCATGCAAAATTCTGTAAAGGAATATTACTTAAGCATGCTGGCTGGTCATGTTTTGGTCTTTTTGTCAGATTTTCGAAATCCTCGGGTTTTAACCATTTCTTAAACATGAACCCCTACTTTTTTTTTATAATTCAATCATATATACCGTAAAATGGTTATTGACAAAATATTATGAAATCCTTTTTATTTTTTCATACATTTCTGAGAGACTGAAGTTGCCAATGCAAAGACGAGGAAAAATCCAGATAAAACCCATTTCCTGCAATTTTTCAAGGCCTTATAGCTCTAAAATGAGCACATGAACCAATATTTTTTTCTTGCTTATTTGTTTACTATTCATATGTTCTCTCAAACTAAAACACCAATTTCAAATCATATTTATTTCCTATTAGTCCAGCGATCATCCTCAACAATCGAAATAATTGAAAGTGAAAAAAAATGATTTTTTGAACAACTGGGCCCAGAACGTTGACTTTTCTTCTCTTAAAACAATCATTTCGGATTTCATATAAACAAAACGAATGTAATACGTGACACTCATCAGTCAATGACTTACGACAACAGGCACGCAATATTATATGAACTATTTTTAGGTGCAGATAAACCTATCTATTATGTTAGAGGACACCAATTCCCGACATAAATGCACCGCATTTGATATTCTTACAGTTCTAGACTGTGATTGACGACATATTCGGCGATGATCGATGATTTAATATTAAACTAGAGGCTCTCAAGAGCCTGTATTGCTCACCTGGATTTAACTTTTCACCTTGAACAGGACTAAAAATTTAAGTGTTGCAGTCAATTTAGCTGGTTTTTCTATAGGGTTCTATGTTAAACTAAGTTCGGCTATGGCAGCCATCTTGGTTGACAGTCTAGGTCAACTTACACATTTCTTAAAGAGAACCGTCTAAGTACCATTACTGCTAAGTCTTGTTCCAACTGGCTAAGTGGTTTCAGGGTTTGGCTTACCTTTAACGACATTTTCCATAGTTATCTGTGTTGTTAATAGTGTATTCTATGTAAAAAATATCTCAAAAAGACAAACCGAAAGTACAAAAACAAGAGGCTCCCAAGAGCCTGAATCGCTCGCCTGTTATCTTTTGTGTACCAGTAGATCTTGCATCAATGATTATTTTTGCTATTTAATGTATATCGTCACAATTTTTTCCTTAATATTGACCTGTACAGCTAAAATATAGAATCCTGAACCCAAACAGATATGGTTGCTAGGGACTTTTTCATCGGTTGCTATGGACGTTTTCAATGGCATTGACTCTTGACCTTCAATTTTGACTTGAACAGGTAAATTGTAGGGTCGTGAACCGAAATATGTATGGTTGCTATGGACTTTTTTATCGGTTGCTATGGACTTTTTCAATGGCATTGACTCTTGACCTTTCTTTTTGACTTGTACAGGTAAATTATAAAGTTCTTAACCTAAATAAATATGGTTGGTACGGACTTTTTCATCTGTTGCAATGGACTTTTTCAATGGCGTTGACTCTTGACCTTCTATTTTGACTCGAACAGGTAAATTATAGGGTTCTAAACCAAATATATATGGTTGCTAGGGACTTTTTAATCGGTTGCTATGACTTTTTCAATGACCTTGACCCTTGACCTTTCTTTTTGACTTTTACAGGTAAATTATAAGGTCCTTAATCCAAATATATATGGTTGCTAGGGACTTTTTCATCGATTACTAGGGACTTTTTCATCGGTTGCTATGGAATTTTTCAATGACCTTGACCCTTGATGCTCCATATTACTTGTACTGCTACCATTTAATTTATTTCAAGTAACGCCCTAAACATCTGTGACAATGTCAGACCATTATTTTCTGTTTACATGTAAATAATCTTTCAAGGGCAAAAACTCCTATACGGGGTCAATTGACGATTTTTGTCATTTTCGTTGATTACAGTTTGTCTTTATCTATTATTATATTCAAGATAACAACCTAAAACTGCGGAATTTCCTTAAAATTAACAATTCAGGGGCAATAACCCAACAAAGGGTTGTCCGATTCATCTGAAAATTTTACGACTGATAGATCTTGACCTGTTGAGCATTTTTACCCCGTCAGTTTTGCTCTAAATGCTTTGGTTTTTGAGATATAAGCCAAAAACTGCATTTGACGTATGGGTTCTAATTTAAGCAACCGCGGCTATGTTTGTTGATAGATCAAAATTTCAGATACAATTTATAAACTAGATACCTTAAGGAACATTCAATTAAAGTTTGAAGGTATTTTGCCCAGTAGTTTCAGAGGAGAAGATTCTTGAAATAGTTTACGACGAGGACGACGGACGCCAAGTGATGGCATAAGCTCAGGTGAGCTAAAAATGGTGGAGATCTCACAATAAATGTTCAAATGAAATTCAACACTCAAGAATGAGAAATCTATTTCTATCATCTGTGACCGGATTTTGAATATTGGTACTAAAGTGTGTAATTAAGAAACCAGTCCTGACACGAAAGTATTATAAGGATCTACAAAATTGAAATAGGGCGACTATAAAACTTGTGTTTTGCAATACTGCAATTCAAGTAATGCCCTTATCAAGATCTGTACCCTATACACATACTTGTGATAAATTAGATATAAATGTACACTTGTATATTTTTAAACAGCAGACTTGAAGTGTTAGTGTACAATTCGTTAACAGGTGCTACAACAAGCGGAAACATGAATGGCAAATATAGAGTAGCAAGCGGCGGAAACCAGCACACCAGCTTTAATGATGATTATAAGAGTAAAGGTCATGAATATTTTGATGTTTACTCCCCAGAAATCGCAACTCATTATGGAGAAGTATTTTGGACTGATCAAGGCAATAATACTCTTCCAAAAGAAATCATCGAAAGATTTAAAGGTAAGTGTCTGTATTTATCCATTGCCGTTTTATTATTTACTCTTGTCATGCAGTTTTTCAGCTCTGTTCGTGTAGAGAGCAAGTTCACACACAGAAACGTCTGAACTAGTATGCATTATTGTTTAGGGGCCAGCTGAATCCCGGGTGTTGGATTTTCTCGCTGCGTTGAAGACCCATTGGTAACCTTGGTTTTTTTTCTGCTCTTTGGTCGGGTTGTTGTCTCTTTGACACATTCCCCGTTTCCATTATCTATTCTAAGCAGGTAAAATATGAGCGGAGGTAGTTTTAACTGTCAGAGAAACAACAAATATAGAAAGTCCCATTATCATCCAAAGACATACCATCCCTAGGGGTTGATGATGACGATATAATTTTTAAGATGTTCATAAAAATGCAACAATGCAGTTGAAACGTCACATCAAGTTATAAAAACAAGTATTCAATTTTTATGACGTTATGCTTACGTCACTAATTTATCTGACAGCAGGATTTTCAAATAGAAGGTATTGTTTTAGCACGAGACGATATTATTAGTTTAAGGTATAAGTATCATAAAGGAGAAAGAATACATTATAAGCTATTTCTACAGTTCTTCTGGATTCTCGTAAGTGGGATTGGTTGGACATCACATTTTTTTACCGCTTCAGCATACGCCTCCTATCTTTCATATAAATTTGGTTTGAATATGTCAAGGAATGAAGATGCTATAGGGATAACAAGATGTGATACCAACCGCCAAACCTGCGCAGAATTCATCAAACCAGAAGCCGAACGCAGCATAATTGCAAGATGGCTAACACTGACTTTTAATTATGTACTGTAATATGTGGGTTCTACAGCACGTGGTCTCAGTTATCCCCTTTTGGATTTTACTACAAAAAATAACGAATCGTAGTACAATGAGAAACAAAAGTTCACCTAAAGAACTTGTATTGACTGTCGAGTGTATGAAGAACCTGATCAACCTATTACTTAAATATACAATGTATTTATATTTTGTATATACATATTGTTACATGATATATTTTTTTCAGGAAAGGTAATGGCAATCACTGGCTATGAACAGGATCAAGTAATGGTATATCCAACAGGACAGCCAGGAGTTAATCCCGGCAAGGATGTGTCTGTGCCAATTAATTGGGCTTATAATCACCATTATATGGCATGGATGACAGGAGAACATTCAGAGTTGGTCCGTATACCAAATCCTGACCCTAATGACGTAAGCGCTCATGGATCACCCATGAAATGGATTGCTGTTGATAAGCCTTCGGCTTTTGATCGAGCAAATAACAATACTCCTACTAGTCAAATGTTCAGCGAGGGAAATGGAGGGGAATCTAGAAAAAGCTATCACGGTTACCCAAGAGGATTCGCCCAGCTAATAGACTCCCCAAATATGTGGCATATTACACCTATGCAGATCGATACTAGAAATCGCGATTGCGGAGTCACGCCGAATGACATCGACAAATGTACAGATTTCGTTCCTGGACCAGAGCCGAAGCAGGCTCGATATGGACTTGGTATACCTGCCAATGGAACATCATACTCCGGAATACTAGAATGTCCATGTAACAGTCGCTTTGGGGGGGACAGTCTAATTTATGGTCCAGACACTAAAACAAAAGCAATTAATCATCATTATTCTTGCGTATCACAGGCCTCATGTAAAAACGCCGCATTGATAAATTCCTCCGTATGTTTTGATGCAGTTGCCAACCTGGGTATCAAAGTAAAGAAAAACATTACAGTAACATCCGCTTCTGATGCAGTACCTAAAGGATGTACAGTCCAGTCGGAATCGGACGGCTCTTGGACAGTAACCTTCAGTGCATTTACGAGTTCAAAAGAATGTTCAACGTCTGGCACAAGAACAGGAAAGGCCTTGTTTGATTGTGGAACAACTGCAATGGTTAGTCTCAGTACTACAACGGCCACAATAACTCTATCTGGTCCGTCAAACGTCTGGTTTGGTTTTGGATTTAATGCGGTTGAGATGTCTGACGCTCCTTATACTATTATAGTCAATTCAACTGGTGTGTATGAAAGAAAGATAGGGACATGTGGTAGTGAAGCCGAACACTGTCCAGGAGATTCACTTGTAAAGAGTGTAACCGTTGTATCCAGTCAAGTTATAAATAATACGAGAACAGTAGTTTTAACCCGACCATTGAAAGGAACGAGTAAGAAGTACTATACATTTGACCCATCAAAACAATCCCAAATTAACATGATATCTGCGATGGGATCATCTCAAATGTTTGCATACCACAAGGTTCATTCGACAAGCATACTGCCCTTATTGGCCAACAATGAACCTAACTGTATCTGCGAGGTAGGTAGTGTTGGGAAACTCTGTATGAATAATGGAACTGGCTGCGCTTCATTCACGAAAAACTGCGTCCCCGGACCTGCTGGAGAACTTCTTACCCAGATGAATCCAACATGTAATTCTATTCAATATGCTGGTGGTTTAAGATGCTGTGGACACAAACGAATCATGTTGGATGCCGATCAAGAAATTCGACCTGAGCTCCTTCGTTATCATATGAAGTTTCGCTTCTGGTTTAAAGAGTACACAATTAATAATGGAGAACCATCTCATGTTAATCTTCCACGTATTTACTACCAAACAGAAGCCTGGGCTGGAGAGTATGATATTCCACCTGCGTTTGCACGTCCTGGAAAACCTATTCCGGGCTATCCAAAATGGCCATTGAACAAACCTACTCCAGGTACCACATGCACGGGAAAATGTCCTGACGGTGATGACTGTGAGTGTATCCACACTATTGTTTATAAATGGACAGTTAGTAACATGAGGCTTATATATGCCGGTGGACATTGCCACGCTCCTGCCTGTATATCAATGGAACTCTACCGTAACGATACTGGTCACGAAATGGAATTACTCTGTCGTCAGATTCCAGTATTTGGAAAAGGAAATATTAAAGATGATAAATATGATGAGAAAGGATATATTGCTCTTCCACCATGTCTATGGGGAGATGATGAGGGATTAAACCCGTCTGTACTTTTGCCACCAAATACGCCCTTGGTATCAATAAAACATAATAGGAACACAAATATGGGACATTACGGAGAAATGGCTTCATGGCAAATGAGAGGAATATCGTTCTAGATTGACAACGTAATTTTTATTTACGTCAAAAATGTGTGTAATATATGTTTTTTTAAAGGAATAAAACTTATTATGTTTGCACTTAACATAAATTTTACTGACAAACAAATTAACAGTCTTTCCATGCTTTTTAAAGAGAATTAGATGATACTTAATCGTATATCAAAATCAACTGACAAGGTCATGGCCAAAATAAAGAGAAAGAGCAAACAAAAATAAAGATGGGCAACACGAACCCCATCAAAAACCGGGATGAACTCAGATGCTCCGGAAGGGTAAGCAGTTTCTGCTTCCGCTTCATCGTTCTGCTCATGGTAAAAATCCAGTGCACAGTCATAAATGAGGAAACAGGAACAAAGTTTATGTCAATGAGAACAGACTCTTGGTCATCTGTGAAACTGTCATTCCGTTGCGATCAACCAATTCTTGTTGGCGACCATAAAATTAACGAACTGCAGACTTCAATTTACCTGTCCGTTATCCCTGTGTGTGCATTTTTTTTCGCAACACCAATCATCTATCCAGAAAATCCAGATATGAAGTACTTGACCTGTAGTATCGTATTAATTGAGAAACGTTTACTCCATACGCAGGTACTGCTGGAATATTGCTATAAATAAATGGGAAGATGACAATTGAAAAACCGAAATCTCATTGTCGTAATTTGGTTCTCAATTGCTCTTCAACGTCAGTTTCAAGGTGAAAGTCAAGATAAGAGGTAGAGTTGGAGTGTCTAGTGTATCCTTAATCTCAGGTTCACTGGGATATATGTTTACCTGAAAGTCACCGAATCCTGAATTATTTTTTAAAAAGGACGTCATCTGTATAACAGAAATTAAAGAATTGGGCTATCCTGTTTTCCTTTTTGTCTAGCCTGCGACAAATTTCACTGAAACCGAGACTTAGGGATCATACTTGGCGTCGTCAACTCTCATGTAAAAGTTTTCAATCTTGAATAACTTCATCAAGGCTTCATATCATTTCCTGAAACTTGGATAGAAGCTTCTTGGTGATCAAAATATTGTACTACTTCCGAAACATGTCTACAATTCAGTTTGAACCTCACATTACAGGAAGAGGCTGAAATAAATATAAGCGGTCCATACTTTCTTCACGAAAGCTAACTCAGGTGGGTCAATTTCTGAATTTTTAGCTAGGCCGCACCACAAAAATGGTCAAGTTGTGATTTTCATAGTTAGGGTTACCTTCTTTCGTAACCTCTCTAGAATTCAGTTTGTACCTCACATTGCCGGATGAGGTAGAAATTGATAGATATCTAACCCCTGGTGGGTCAATTCCTGTATAGTCAAAACCAGAAAATAGTCAAGTTGCGATTTTCATAGTTACGTATTACCTTTTTTAACCTCTCTCCAATTAAGTTTGTACCTCACATTGATGAGTGAGGAGACATCTATATATTGCCCATACGTTTTTCGTGATACTTAAGCCTTGGTGGGTTAATTACTGTATAGTCAGCTAGGCCAAACCCGAACAAAGTGTGCTTTTTGAGTAAAAGGTTGCCTTCTTTCGGAACCTCTTTACAATTCAGCTTGTACCTCACACTGCAGGATGAGGATGAAATCGATGGGTATTGTCCTAACTTTTTGAGTTACCTCAGCACAGAGGGTCAATTCCTGTATAGTCCGCTATGCCACATCCGAAAATGGTCAAGTTGTCATTTTCATAGTAACTGCTTACCTTCTTTCGGAACGTCTCTACAATTCAGTTTATATCTCATATTGATAGATGCCGGTGTGATCAATGAATATTGCCAATACTTTTTACACTATACCTAAGTCCAGATGGGTCAATTCCTGATTGATCAGTCAGGCCCCACCCGAAAATGGTGAACTTACGCTTATTTTAGTTATGGGTTACCTTCTTTTGGAACCTCTCTCTAGTTCAGTTTGTACTTCACATTGCCGGACGAGGGAGAAATAAATACATATTGCCCGTACCTTCTTCACTGTTTCTAAGCCGTGTCGGGTCATTTCCTGTATAGTCAGCTAGACTACACCCGGAAATTGTGTCAACTTGCACTATTTTTGTTATGGGTTACCTTCTTTCAGAGCCTGTCTACTATTCAGTTTGTACATCACATTGTCGGATGAGAGTGAAATCAAATAGATATTGTGCAAACCTTTCATGAAACCTAAACCAAAGTGGGTCAATTCAAGGCCACACCCGAAAATAGTCAAGTTGTGATTTTCATAGTTACGGGTTACCTTCATTCGCAGCCTTTCTACAATTCAACTGATATCTGACATTGCAGGATGAAGGTGAAATTGATACATATTGCCTTAACCTTTCCACGATACTTAAGCCCAGGAGGGTCTATTCCTGTATAGTCAGTTAGGTCACACCCGAAAATGGTGAAGTTGCAATTTTCATAGTTACGGGTTACCTTCTTTCGGGACTAACAGTGTAGAATTCAGTTTATTTCTCACATTTCCGGATGAGAGTGAAATCAATAGATATTGTCAATACCTTCTTCACGATACCTAAGCCCAAGTGGGTCAATTTCTGTACATTCGGCTCGGCCACACCCGAAAATTGTTAAGTTGCGCTTTGTTTAGCAATGTTTTACCTTCTGTTGGAATCTCTCTAAAATTCAGTTTGTACCTCACATTGCAGGATGACGGTGAAATCAATAGATATTGTCCATATCTCCTTCATGATACCGAAGCCCAGTTGGTCAATTTCATTACAGTCAGCTGGCCATACCCGAAAATGTTCAAGTTGCGATATACATAGTCACAGGTTACCTTCTTTACGAACCGCTCTACAATTCAGTTTGTATGTCAAATTGCCTGATGAGGGTGTCCATACCTTATTCACGATACCAAAGCCTAGGTGGGTCAATTCATGTATAACCAGCTAGGCCACACCCGAAAGTCTTCAAGTTGTCCTTTTTTAATTATGAGTTACATTCTTTCGGAACTCTCTACAATTCACATGATTCAGTTTGTACCTCATATTCCTGGATGGAAGCGAAATCGATAGACATTGCCCATACTTTATAGGTTACAAAAGTTTTTATTTTTACAAAATATTTTCTATATTTCAAGTATTTTGAATCTTCAGGTTTAAAGTACATTGAAAGCTTTTTCAGTCATAAAAAGTTTGCAAACTGGAGATCTTGGACAAGCGATAACAGGATCAAGTCCCTGAACTTCTTGATGGACAATATTTGTGCGTGTTCATTTCTATGGGTACAAACTGCCCCTCTTGTCGAATTATTTTTATATATTGTTATGAATACATCATTAAAGGTGAATTACAGGATCATGTATTTTGATACTTACTGTTGATAATCCCGAGTTTTTTAAATATGCAATAGACACTATCCAAAGAGCTACATTTGACTTTAATATAAATAGTAAATACTGTTTCTTTTTTAGAGTTACAATAAATATAGAAAATCGGGATATATATTATACTTTATGTTAAGAGACGACTTTTATTATCCAATTACTAACTTCCCCTTTCCCCTTTATAGGCGGAGACGTGGCTGTAGCGCCAATGTATGGTGTGCCCATATCACAGCTATGGTTTATTCAGCATAGTTTCAGGATACATGTAGATATTGGGGGAGAGGGGTTGGTACCCATAAAACCGGTTTATTTTGTATGCTATTTTGTACTCTTGTATGCTATTTTGTGTCCAGGATTCCGTCTGTTGAGTTGAGTTGATTGATTGATTTGTCACAGTTGACCTTTCCTTTTTTTGTTATTTCTTTGCTTGTTTAATGTATTCCAAGAACATCCGAGAAAATGTCAAATTTAGCTATTAAGATAACATGAAAATAAACTATATCTACGAAATTTACTCTTTAAAATTAAAATTTAAAAACAAAAACCAGTTTTACTCTGTACTATCAGTACATGGACAAGGACGGAAATAAAACAAACCTAAATATATATATAGAAAACAAATTGTATTATGATATAAGTATGCGTCGTAACCAGGAAAAATTTATATTATGATTCATTAGATCTTACTTTAAAAACGTGTTTTTATTAGATAAAATTTAAAATATAAATTTAAAGACAAAAGAATAATTATTTATGTAGTACTACGAAGATCTACCCTAACATGACACTCTATCAAAGTTTTGAATTACTTTGTATTAGGTTCTTAGGGATATTCAATCAAATTTTTCTACAACTATCAACGTAAATTCCAAGGAATATTCCGTTAAAGTTTTGTATAACTGGTCGAAGTGCACTTCCGAAGAGATATTCCATTTACGTTATCATCAGTGTTTAATTAATATCTTTGATACCAATTTTGATAAGATGTGCACATTTCGTTGTTTTACGACTCATCAGTTTTGCCCAAGGCCTAAATGTTGAAAACCAGAACAACAATCAAAAAAGATTAACCGACAGAAGTACATTCTACGTAATATTTTAACAAGGGTTTGTTTAACTTTGAATTATAGCTCTTCCACCTATAATATAAAGCTTTGATTTGGATAGCAAGGGATATTTTGACCCTTATTTGTGGAATATAACTTTGATGGGGATACCAAGAGAAATTTTGTCCATTAGTGAAATTTGTATAACTTTGATTGGGACACCAAGGGATACTTTGTCAGAGTTTTGTATAACTATGAATATACACCAAGAGACAATCACTTTTATACAAATCGAAGAGACTTTCCATCAAAGTTTTTTTTAAATTTTAAACATGATGGTACACTCCATGAGATATTCAATAAAGTTTTGTATAACCTTGATGGGAAAAACAAGAGAAATTCCTTCAAAGATTTACGTAACTATTGGAGGTACACTCCAAGGATTATTTCACCAAATTCCATTAAAGATTTTACTTTGATAAGGATGCCAAGGTACATCCTACAGGATATTCCATCAAA
Organism: Mytilisepta virgata; assembly: GCA_028015205.1. NCBI lineage: Eukaryota > Metazoa > Mollusca > Bivalvia > Mytilida > Mytilidae > Mytilisepta > Mytilisepta virgata. Next base: position 2,288,245 of record JAPWFG010000023.1, read on the forward strand.
CAGTTTTTTTATCAAGAGAAGTTTAACCATTTTAATAATTTTAATGCTGGTATAAACATTAAGTCCAAGTTAGGAAAAAAAGATTTTTAACGGAGGTATACTACAAGGTTTTATAAAAGTTTTATATCATAAATGGAAATAAATCCCACGGTATATTCCATTTAAGTTAATTTGTATCAAAAATTTATCAATTTGGTACTGAATGATCTTCTTGTTTGAAACCAGTGAGCTAATTGGAGCTTGACAGCAATATCCCAGGCTGCCAGTCAGGTGGACATAGTCAAGGTGAGAGATACAGGCTCCTGGGAGCCTCTAGATGCTATTGCTTTCCTTGTTTTGTGTATTCCAAGAACATCCGAGGAAATGTAAAATTAAGCTAATTATATAATATAAAACTAAACTTTATATACAAAATTTACTCTACATTTTAAAAATCTAAAATTTACAAAAAAAAATTCAGTATTAGTCTGTACTATTAAGTACATGGACAAGGACGGAAATGAAACAAACCTAAATATATATATACAGAAAATTATAATATAAGTATTCGTCATAAACAGGAAACATTTGTGTTATGAATAATTAGATCTTGTTTTTAAAAATGTGTTTTTATTAGATAAAATTTAGAATATACATTTACAAGACAAAAGAATAATAAATTGTATTACAACGAAGATCTACTCTAACATGACACTCTATCAAAACGTTTTAATGACTTTGTATTGGGTTCTTATGAACATTTAATGTAGATCATACCTAATACACTGAGCATCTTTTTAGAGCATCTTGCAAATTTGTTTGTAAATATATGTTTTCAACGAGCAAGAAGTATTTGATATAATGTAAGAATTATATCTTAAGTTTATTTAAATAAATATCTTCAGGGGAGATGATTGGCGAAAATTTTTTCTAATGAAATGTAAAGGAAATTTTAGTTTTTTGGAAATAGCAAGACAAATGGACAGTGACCCCTATTTTTCTTTTAAGAATATTTAAGCATGTCAGATCACAATAAACAATATATTAATAATATAATCATCTGCCAGTTTTTTTATTGGACGAGAAATTTGGATTTTCCCTATATAATCTATATAAAATTGACCATCATTAAGATTCAATTTTCTCAAAATCAAGAACGGTGACCTATGTTTTTTAAATTGAAATTTCAAAGTATATCCATCCAACATCCTGCCTGAAAAAAATTAGGAAACTCTATATGCTAAAAATATTAAGATTGATCTACCTTAATCAATTTTGTTTACAAATGGTGAACGTAAATTCCAAGGGATATTCAGTTAAAGTCTTGTATAACTGGTCAAAGTGCAACTTCAAGAGATATTCCGTTTACGTTATCATCAATGTTTAATAAATCTCTTTGATACCAATTTTGATGAGATGTGCACATTTCGTTGATTAACCACTCACCGAGGTGCTCAAGGTCCAAAATGTTCAAAACCAGAAGAACAACAATCAATAAAGTTAAACTGACAGAGGTACACTATAAGTAATATTTTAATAAGGGTTTGTTTAACTTTGAATTAAGGCTCTTCCACCTATAATATAAAGCTTTGATTGAGATAGCAAGGGATATTTTGACCATTATTAGTAAAATATAACTTTGATTGGGATAGCAAGGGATATTTTGTCCATTAGTGGAATTTGTATAACCTTGATGGGAAAAACAAGAGAAGTTTAACCATTTTAATAATTTTAATGCTGACATGAACATTAAGTCCAAGTTTTGAAAAAAAGATCTTTGATGGAGGTATACAACAAGGTTTTATAAAAGTTTTATATCATAAATGGAAATGAATCCCACGGTACATTCCATTTAGGTTAATTTTCTATCAAATTTTATCTCAATTTGGCACAATTTTATTGGTATAATATACAATCAATGGACATTCCATCAAAAATGTCTTTTGTGGAAGTATTCAACAAGGGACATTCCATAAAAGATTTGTATTCCTTTCATTGAGGTACACCTGTATATATTGAAGGGAAATTCCATGTAAACCATGCTTAACTCTGTTTAAAAAATTATCCAACTGTCAAAAAAACTTTGACGTCATCTTTATATATATATATAATATTAACTTTTTAGTTTTATTTTTTTTTACGATTTTATATTTGTTCGACTTTTGTATTGTATACATTTAAGTCGTTTAATGCCTCTTTTGACAGCTCACCATTTCCATTATTTTCCTTGTTATCTATATATATATATATATATATATATATATATATATATATATATATATATATATATATACATCACTTATATCATATATGTTTTGAAGCTTTAATTAAACCTACATAAAAGACATAATTTAAAATAATAATCAAATAAATACAATACCATGAGTTATAGATTTAAAATATATCCTACCTTAAAAAATGTCGTTGAAAATTTCAGTTTTGAAAAATAAACTATATGTACAAGGACGGAAATACGTAAATATGAATAATACTAACCACACTTCCTTTACGATAAATAGTCCCCCAAACACTCATGGAACTTCATTTCTTAAAAGCTTTTTACATTTACAGTTTTTGAGAATTATAACGCATATTCTATAAAATTTAATTTCAAAAACATACAAATCAATTAAGGGTATGAACCGAAGTTGTTTTTCTGCGGGCCGCTAGTTTTCAAAACAAAATTCTAGAATCTTATTGTGCATCAACATACAGTATACAACAATACCACATCAGAATTAAATGCATACAATAAACCAAAGGCCATCATGTATCTCTCTAATCGATTCAATACCCCAATCAACAGCCATAAAAGCAGTAACTTGAAGGCTACTTGCATATGTGACTAGAAATTGTAATTTATATTGGATCGTAAACTTTCCTTTAAAGATCTTCTCCTCTGAACCACCGGGCCAATTGAAACAAAACTTGGCAGCAATTGTCCTTAGGTGGTCTTCTTTCGGAATTATATCCGATGACCCTTCCCGTCATCCAAGATAGCCACCAGAGCCGACCTAAGATTCAGATAGGACCCTATGGGAAATTTACTTAAGATCTTCTCGTCTGAAAGCACTTGGTCAATTGGAACAAAACTTGGCAGCAATGGTCCTAAGGTGGTTCTCTTTCAGAATTGTATCAGATGACCTTCCCGTCATCCAAGAGGCCACCAGAGCCGAACTTATTTTAACATAGGACCCTATGGGAAATTTACTTAAATATCTTCTTGTCTGAAAGCACTTGGCCAACTGGAATAAAACTAGGCAACAATGGGCCTTAGGTGGTCCTCTTAAAGAATTTTATCCGATGACTCTGTCCCCATCCAAGATTGCTGCCAGAGTGGAATTAGTTTAACATCAGACCTAATTGGAAAGTTCACAGAATGATCTTCTTGTTTGAAACCAGTGAGCCAATTGGAACTTGACAGCAATATCTCAGGTTACCAGTCAAGGTGGACATAGTCCAGGTGAGCGATACAGGCTCCTGGGAGACTCTAGATGCTATTTCTTTGCTTGTTTTGTGTATTCCAAGAACAACCGAGAAAATGTCAAATTAAGCTAATTAGATAACATAAAACTAAACTTTTTCTACAAAATTTACCCTACATTTTGAAAATCTAAAATTTACAAAAAAAAATGGCAGTTTTAGTTATATCAAGTACATGGACAAGGACGGAAATGGAACAAACCTAAATATATATATATATATATATAGAAACGAAACTATAATACAAGTATACGTCGTAAACAGGAAAAAATTGTGTTGTGATTCATTAGATCTTGTTTTTCAAAATGTGTTTTTATTAGATCAAATTTAAAATATAAATTTACAAGACAAAAGAATAATAAGTTATATTACAACGAAGATCTACTCTAACATGACACTCTATCCAAAAATTTGAATGACTTTGTATTGGATTCTTATGGACATTTAATCTTTGGGTTGTTATTTTAATGTAGATCATACCTCATACACTGAGCATCTTTTTAGAGCATCTTGCAAATTTGTATGTAAATATATGTTTTCAAAGAGCAAGTAGTATTTGATATAATGTAAAAATTATATCTTAAGGAAATTTTAGTTTTTTGGAAATAGCAAGAAAAATGGACGATGACCCCTATTTTTCTTTTAAGAATATTAAAGCATGTCAGATCACAATAAAAAAAACTCTATCTGCCAGTTTTTTTATTGGACGAGAATTTGGATTTTCCCTATATAATCTATATAAAATTTACCATCATTAAGACTCAATTGTCTCAAAATCAAGGACGGTGACCTATGCTTTTTAAATCGAAATTTCAAAGTATATCCATCCAACATCCTGACTGAAAAAATTAGGAAACTCTATCTGCTAAAAATATTAGTATTGATCTACCTTAATCAATTTTGTTTACAAATGGTGAATGTAAATTCCAAGGGATATTCAGTTAAAGTCTTGTATAACTGGTCGAAGTGCAACTTCAAGAGATATTCCGTTTACGTTATCATCAATGTTTAATAAATCTCTTTGATACCAATTTTGATGAGATGTGCACATTTCGTTGATTAACCACTCACCGAGGTGCTCAAGGTCCAAAATGTTCTAAACCAAAAGAACAACAATCAATAAAGTTAAACTGACAGAGGTACACTATAAGTAATATTTTAATAAGGGTTTGTTTAACTTTGAATTAAGGCTCTTCCACCTATAATATAAAGCTTTGATTGAGATAGCAAGGGATATTTTGACCATTATTAGTAGAATATAACTTTGATTGGGATAGCAAGGGATATTTTGTCCATTAGTGGAATTTGTATAACCTTGATGGGAAAAACAAGAGAAGTTTAACCATTTTAATAATTTTAATGCTGGCATGAACATTAAGTCCAAGTTTTGAAAAAAAGATCTTTGATGGAGGTATACAACAAGGTTTTATAAACGTTTTATATGATAAATGGAAATGAATCCCACGGTACATTCCATTTAGGTTAATTTTCTATCAAATTTTATCTCAATTTGGCACAATTTTATTGGTATCATATACAATCAATGGACATTCCATCAAAAATGTCTTTTGTGGAAGTATTCAACAAGGGACATTCCATAAAAGATTTGTATTCCTTTCATTGAGGTACACTTGTATATATTGAAGGAAAATTCCATGTAAACCATGCTTAACTCTGTGTAAAAAAACAGTGAAATACTCATACAAAATTATCCAACTGTCAAAAAACTTTGACGTCATCTTTATTTATATATAGCTCACCATTTCCATTATTTTCCTAGTTATCTATATCTATATATATACATCACTTATATCATATTTGTTTTGAAACGTTAATTAAACCTACATAATAGACATAATTTAAAATAATAATCAAATAAATACAATACCATATATTCAAAATATATCCTACCTTAAAAAATGTCGTTGAAAATTTCAGTTTGGAAAATAAAGTAAATGTACAAGGACGGAAATACGTAAATATGAATAATATTAACCACACTTCCTTTACGATAAATAGTCATCCAAACACTTATGGAACTTCATTTCTTAAAAGCTTTTTACATTTACAGTTTTTGAGAATTATAACGAATATTCTATAAAATTTAATTTCAAAAACATACAAATCAATTAAGGGTATGACCCAAAGTTGTTTTTCTGCGGGCCGCTATTTTCAGAGCAAAATTCTAGAATCTTATTGCGCATCAACATACAACTAGTATACAACAATACCAAATCAGAATAAAATGCATACAATAAACCAAAGGCCCCCAGGAGCATGTATCGCTCAAATGGATTCAATATCCAAATCAGCAGCCATAAAAACAGTAACTTGAAGGCTACATGCATAGGTGACTAGTAATGTTTTTTTTATATTGAATCCTATACTTTCTAAATGACTCGGACCGCCACACCTAGTTTAAAATATGAAATAACGTTACATCAATTTCTGACCACAATTTATTACTTCGAGAATTAGGTCGTGCAAAGTTAGTTAATCGTACGAGACCTGGGTTCTTGTGCATAAACAGCATCTTTTGAACGCACTTCTTTATTTTGTTCTATGCATTGGCGTAGCTTCCATTGCAGCAATGACACAGTTGCCTCGCCTAAAAATCGTTGAAAATGTTAAAATTATCCAAGTTAAACTTAGAATTTAAAACTTTTAGCCAATGCAATTTTAGATGTAATGGCTATTTTTGCTTGATCGTCTGCACTGGACTTCTAAGCCAAAATGGCCACCACACTCGAATCGGCCAAAATTTCTCCCTATAGTTTTTATAAGACATATATGGTAAAAATCCGATAAAAATAGCGCGATTTAATGGAGATTGATCAAAGCTTCTCCCCTGTGCAATTTTTAGCTCCCCTGGCCTAAAAGACCATGTGAGCTATTGCCATCACTTGGCGTCCGTCAATTGTATCCGATGACCCGGTGTCTGAAACCACTTGGCCAAATTTAAAGAAAACTTGGCAGCAATTGTCCTTAGGTGGTCCTCTTTCCGAATTGTATCCGATGACCCCAACGGTCACCCAAGATGGCTGTCAGAGCCGTACATAATTTAACATAGGAATCTATGGGAAATCTACATAAAGATCTTCTTGTCTGAAACCACTAGGTCAATTGGAACAAAACTTGGCAGCAATGTTCCTTAGGTGGTCCTCTTTCTGAATTGTACAAGTCTCCATTGACCCAACTTGTCATCTAATATGGCCACCAGAACCTTACATAGTTTAACATAGAACCCTATGGAAATTTCCTTAAAGATCTTCTTGTCTGAAACCACTGGGCCAATTGGAACAAAACTTAGCAACAATGGTCCTTAGGTAGTCCTCTTTCAGAATTGTATCCGATGACCCACCCTGACCCAAGATGGCCACCAAAGCTGAAAATAGTTTAACAATTGGAAAAATCACTGAAAGATCTTCTTGTTTGAAACCAGTGAAACAGTTGGCTTGGCAGCAATGTTCAAGGCTGCAAGACAAGATGTACATGGTCCAGGCGAGCGATACAGGCTCCTATGGGCCTCTAGTTCTATGTTGCGACCACGATGGATACTGATATACAGTCAATAACCCGAAATGAGTTTCCATTTGGAAGTTTTACTTTCAATAAAACCACAATTTAAAAAAAAAACTGTCCTGAAGTTATTTTTGTCTGATTTTAATTAAATTTGTATTGTAGTTATTAATATTAAAATATTATATTATTTTATTATTTTTATAATCCACAATTTAAGTACAAATATTAATTTTCATCAATATTTCCCCATTCTGAAATCCATGTAATTGTGACATACATAAAATTTTATTTCTGTTTAAATAATAATTTCTCCATTCATTCATTCATAACTTTATTTCCTCATACATAAGATATAATGTAAAAAAAAAGTAATATCAGGAACACAACAGTACAACACAAGAATATACTACAAAACAAATATATATATAAATGTCACATGGTCCTAACAATGTACAATTTTATACAAAACAATTTTTATATGAAAATATTGATTATACGTGTATGTCATGCAATATTAGGCACAACCCCCAACACATTTAACCGGCGGCTGAACACTGGAGGATATGCGTGTGGCAAAAATTAACGAAATCCACGATTTCATCTGTTTCCATATAAACGTCGGGTGCTTTGCCAAGTAGAACTTGATAAAGGCCGTTCTCGTGATATGCATATAAGTTTTGAAATAATATTAAATCAAACTTCTCTATGATTAAGTCCCACCACATATCACGTAAGGATGCTGTACACGTACAAATACAACTTGGTGAACAATTAAGTCTTTATATAACAATACAACGTTTTTCATAAAGATCTGGTACATCGGTAAGAAGTTTGGTTATGAAAAAGGATCTCTTGACTTCGCGGGCGGTTTTCAAGTTTTCCCAGAAGTTCGCAAAGGTTACCGATTTATGTATGTTTTTAAAAAAAAAACGGAAAAACTGGTTAAAATTGTTGATACGACTTTGCCAGTTATCAGACTGCACGGTCGAGATGCTTCGATTAACAAGTGTTTTCGTTGGAAAGTGACCATCAGTATGAAATTCGACTAAATACTCCTCTAAGTCATAATACTGAAGTACGCTAATGACGTCCGGTATATATCCGAATTGTGTGCGAGACGGGTCAGATAAAAAGGAAAATAATCTCGTCAAGAAAATTTCATTCGCGATAGAACTGTGTTTAGACAACATTACTTTTGCAAGAATAAAAGTTTACGTTTGTCTATCTGACTTGCAATGGGATGCACGCCAAGAATACTTTCAGTTTCAGTTTCAGAATGCTTTTGGCAACGAAATGCTGGAAGCGATTTAATACGGATAAATCATACGACCTCATGTTGTTCCAGAGTTCACAGTCGTACAGAACTACCGAATTCTAGAGTTTAACCATGACTTTCAGATCTGTAACGCAAAAATTTGTTTAAGGCAGAAATGTCCTTTCTGACACGAGTTTAACGATCTTTCGTTAGATTTGAAGTTTGAAAGGCAGCTCAGACCCTTTTGAAATCCTTGTTGTTGACGGTTAGGGAAACGAATACCACTATCTAATACAGCTTGCAAGCGAGTTTGCACGACGGGGTTAAATATCTTTAACATTTTGTTTATAATTTGTTGATGAGAAGATGACCTGGATGCTGTCAATTGGGTTCCTGCTGTGGTAACAATATGTTGAAGCATCTAGTATATGAATAGGTCCGGTTTTGAAGCATCTAGTATATGAATAGGTCTGATTTTGAAGCATCTAGTATATGAACAGGTCTGGTTTTGAAGCATTTAGTATATAAATGAGTGTGGTTTTTGATGTACAAAGTTTTCCTTAATTTTTTCGTAGAAAATTATCTGCTCCGACTGCAAAATTAAGCGAAGATGGTTGCAGAGTCAATGTTTTTGTGCCTCCTTTTTATGTAACACTATATGCGTTTCTACCACCCCATACTATGCACATCAGATAGGTAAAGATCTCGTTTACCTAAAATTGAGGCAAAGGGGAAAGTGCAATCTCTCATCTAACGCATATTTACCTATACACTGTTGCAATATGATATAAATATGCATTTGCAAGTGAACACAGCAACTATTTCATAACAGAAAAGCTTGAGTAAGTAATAAACTAATCTTTCATGGAGAACTGATATAAAATACATTAATGAAATACACAAAATAAAATTAATTAATAGTAATTTCTGCGTGAAGACATATTTTTTTTTTATAACTCACAGAAAAGATTGAAATATAAACATTATCGATCCCAAATATCCATTACACGAATTTATCTATTTTAAAATATAATCTTTATTCAAATTAAAAAAAACATCTATTTCATTTTGGCGGTCGAATTTTTCAACAAACAATCGGCATTCCAATGGGAACCAACTATGCTCCTCTCCTCGCCTATCTGTTTCTGTACTCATATAAAGCGGACTTCATTCAAGGGCTTAATTCTACGTGAAAACAAAAAGAAACTAGCCCAATCCTTTAATTTCACTTTTCGTTATATAGATAACTAGCCCAATCCTTTAATTTCACTTTTCGTTATATAGATAACGTGTTGTCGTTAAATAACGATAAATTCCAAGAATTTCTGCATCTCCATCTACCCCAGTGAACATGAAATTAAGGATACTTCAGATACATCAAAGCCCGCTTCATATTTGGATTTGTTTCTCGAAATAGACAACGAGGGACATCTGAAGACAAAAATTTATGACAAACGTGATGACTTCGATTTTCCTATTGTTAACTTTCCCTTCTTGAGTAGCAATATGCATCGCCTGCATATGGCGTCTACGTTTCTCATCTTGTCAGATATGACGGTTACCATGACTTTCGACAAAGAGGATTACTGCTGTCAAAAAAGCTTCTTAACGAGGGTTTTATCATGGATAAGTTCATGCCATCACTTAGGAAATTTTACGGTCGTCATCACGAATTGATTGACTGTTACAGTGTTCCAATATCTAAGATGATGTTGGACCTGTTCCCACTGTCGTAAAATTTCATGTACCTGCACCGATTTGTGAATACCACCGGATTGATTTTGTTAAACTTCACGACGGGTACCGTATACGGAGCAGGAACTGCTTACCCTTCCGGGGCACCTGAGTTCACTCAGTCCTGGTTTTTATAGGAGTTCGTGTTGTTCATTGTTTTTTAGTCTCAGTGTTTATTTGTTGTGCTTGTGGTTGTTCATTTGTCTTCCCGGGTTTTGTCTGTCTAATGGTTTGCTCGTTATGTATATTTTTGTCCTCTTTAATCATTTCACAAACGTGTAATAAATATAACAGTGAACTGTTACGAAGTCTCCCAAACGAAGTAACTGATATCTCGAATGCCTTGCTGTATTCAATAAATTATTTGTTTTTAGAGACTGAAATGGAGAAATTGTTCCTATAAAGTTTATGCATACTTAATGGAGAGGTTACTTGAAAATCATGATATGGGTATTTTTGAGAACCGAATTTTACAGTCATACAATGTCACACTTGATCAACTTTTGCTTGTCGACATGCTGCATTGACAGAGATATATTCCAATATTTCTGAACCGTTTACGAGAACTTATTTTATTGTATGGTGTTATAAAATGCATTCGGTTTCATTAAATAAAAATAATAAAAAATACTTTTTACCTGCCGTAATAAGTCCACCCAAAATTTGAATCATATTTAGGGACGAGATCAAAAGTTCAATGTAGGATAAAAAAAACTTAATTCAAATAGTTTGGGGGTGGGGAGGGGGTAAAAATCGCCGCAAGTTTTGTTATCCGACATCGATTTTTGGATTGAAAAATACGGATTCAAGTGATGTCCAAGTCGATATACAGAACAAACATACATTGTTAAAGCATATGCCCATATTGGTCAATCAATTTTTCCCAAATTAAGTTAAGAGGGGGGAGGGGTGGGGATCAGTGAAAAAACTATGTGAATTAAGTTTTTTATCCTACATTGAACTTTTGATCTCGTCCCTTATATGAAATGGTACAGATAGATAAGATAGATAAGGGCCCTCAATGGGGCAATAAGTAACAGAGTAACACATAAAAACATTGAAAGGGAAGAGGTTACTTGATTGACAGAAAATTAGACAACTCCAGTTACCTGACAGATAGCATTGCAACCCAACAAGAATTTTTTTTTTATTTTATGACCAAGCAAATGAAATAATATCTATTTTTACACATTATGTCTGATACATTGATGTATTCATTGTATCAATATTATATTAAATCTACAATATGATGTAAAGAAAGAAAATAAAATAATTAAAAGATAAAACACCACATTAATAATAAAAAAAATATCTGGGTTGCTCATTAAATCTATCTATAAAGAACGACAACTCTTCTTTTTTTATCACTAGAACACCTACAAAAAGAAAAAAACAACTGGATGGGCATGATCCCAGGTCAGTAGCAATACCCTGCAAAAATGCATTTAACGGGTTAACAAAAATATACAAATTGTATTTACATTTAAATCTGAGATGGACGGGTTTACAGTTTTAAAAATTACACTATCACACACCCGCGTAATCGCAGAACGAAATCAGTGTCATCTTTTGGATAGATATCTTCTCTTAGTAAGTGACCTTGTCGACCTTTTACCCACTAGAGTCAATAACAACAGGATTTTTCTCTTTCAATTTCATTCATTTGCGTAAGGGCGAGCAAAATTCAACTTATACATATAAAAATATAAGGATATGGGGTAAGCATCAATGAACTTATAATGGCCCCTTTGACCGTTTTATTTTGGAAACGATGAAAGATAAAAAAAAAAAAAAATCTGCAGTAACTGTTTAGAGGTTTTTCGTGAGGAATCATTTTTTAAGGTCTTGTCACGGGCATAATGATTATCCCGACCAGCAGTTTCCAATCTATTCAGAAACACTGGTGATGATGCATCCAGTGTTTAAAGGGGTGGGACATGAACTCTGAGGATATGTGAGCTTTTCACAAAGAATAAAAAAATGTTTATAATTGAGGGCCAAGGATCCCAATGTCTGTTTTTATTTTTTACGAGGGAATTACCCCGTTCCCCGGACAATGTGTAAAATCATTTATTGCGTCTCTTTATAGGCAATTAGTTAAATGGTTTATGAGATTTGAACATTGCGCATTAAAACGTGTTAAATAATTAAAAAGTATTGATTTGAGGGGCGAGGATGACCCCCTCCCCTTTTTGGTGGGGGTGTTAGGTTTTTATCAATCGGTTTGTTTTGTTATAAGGTTTAGGGATGGGGATTTTAACGATTTATAAGATAATTGAACATTATTGATTTGAAGGGAGTGGCGATAACCCCTTGAAGAAGCGAGGTATGTGTCATTTGGTGCGTCTTACCATGGGGAATAAGAAAGTATATGGTTTAGGGGTGGGGATTTCAACGGTTTATCAGATAATTGGACGTTATTGATTTGATGGGAGTGATAACCCCTGGGGAAGCGAGGTATGTGTCATTTAGTGCGTCTTACCATGGGGAATAAGAAAGTATATGGTTTAGGGGTGGGGATTTCAACGGTTTATCAGATAATTGGACATTATTGATTTATGGGGGTGAGGATCACCCTACTGAAAGAATGGGGTACATGTCATTTAATGCGTCTTGTTACGGAGAAAAATAAAATATATGATTTAAAGCTATTGATTTTAATTGCATTAGTAAATCCCTAGCCTCTTTGAACTCCTCATTATACATCTCAGTGACCCCCATTAAAAAATGAATAGTATTAGGCACATCTAGAAACATTGATCTTTCATCCTTGAAAACCTCAGATAATAATAATAATAATAAATTATTTATTTAAAGAGCGTAACTCAATTAGAACTAGTATAATTTTCATTGAGGCCCGCCAACAAGATACAATACAATACAACGCAACGCTACGTTACACACTACACTACACTACACTACACTACACTACAAAACAAAACAAAAGAAAACAGAACAGTACAGTAGAGTACAGTACAGTACAGTTACAGTACAGTACAGTCATGATAGTGCAGTGCAGTACAAAAGAAAACAGTACAGTACAGTACAGTACAGTACAGTACAGTACAGTACAGTACAGTACAGTACAGTACAGTACAGTACAGTACAGTACAGTACAGTACAGTACAGTACAGTACAGTACAGTACAGTACAGTACAGTACAGTACAGTACAGTACAGTACAGTACAGTACAGTACAGTACAGTACAGTACAGTACAGTACAGTACAGTACAGTACAGTACAGTACAGTACAGTACAGTACAGTACAGTACAGTACAGTACAGTACAGTACAGTACAGTACAGTACAGTACAGTACAAAATACAATACACACACACAAATCAATCCTCCAAACAATTAATAAAGTGTTCATATTCCAACCATAAAAGAAAAATTATTTCACTTGAATAGAATTTTCAAGAAAATAATTGTAACAATGTTTCTTGAATAATTACACATAACGACAATTTTTTATTGTGAATGGTAAATTATTTCATAACTTGGTTATTTAGAACTCGAAAAATCGAAGAGGGAGAAAAAAAAATGTTCGATAAAAATCGCAAATCAAATCTATAAGTCATGTAAGTCTCCCACTTCCTTTGGGAGACTTTATAATTAACCCCTGAAAAAAAAACCGAAAAAGTTTATCGAATATTTCCGATATTCGATTTGAATATTACAAATGTGTACAGGTTCCCTGTTGAGTAGGACTGTATTTCTTATTAAAAAGAATACACCAAGAACCAGATATCCAAAGTTTATCCAGAAATGTCATTGAAAATTCCTTACCGACAAACTCCTCGAAAATTTAAATGGACATTTGGATGTGGAAGTGGTCCAGCAGAAAGGATAAAAAGATTGCAAATGTGTGTCACAGCACTTATACGACATGAAAGGATAGAATCGACTTTTTCAAGATGTGACGAAACACGTGGATATGCTGAAAGAGTATGTTACTCAGTGATACATCATACATGTGTAGCATGCCTTGTCAACAATTGATTTTAAAAGATTGAATAAATTTCTTCTTGAATCTGAAGTTTGAACACCACGACTTTGACTACATGTGTTGTCAATTTCTCTTCAACACTTGCCTGTCTTAGTATTAATTTTTACCAATGTATATATTTTCTAATTTTTATGCAGTGATCTGTTCCCTTTTACCTACTTTACATTAGGAATAACCAGAATAATTAAAATCCATTAAAATTCTACATAATAATTTAAATGATCAGAAATCTTATTCAAATTCGAATAAAATTTTCCATTACATTAATAGAACGATTCGAGTAAACCTATCTGAGTTTTTAGCTGACCTGGCCTAAAAGGCCATATGAACTATTCTCATCACTTTGCGTTCGTCATCGTCGTTGTAAACTTTTCTTATTTTTATCAACTCCTCTGAAACCACTGAACCAATTTAAACCAAACTTAAGTGGAATGGTCCTTGGATGGTCCCCTTTAAAAGTTATGTTCGGTTTACTGGGGCGCCATCCAATATGACTGCCATGGTCGGACATAGTTTAACCTTGGACCCTATGGGAATTTTAACATTTTCGTTACCTTCTCAGACCATTCGGCCAATTTGAATTAAACTTTGGTGGAATGGTCCTTTGGTGGTCCTCTTTTAAATTTGTGTTCAGTTTCCTCGAACGCCATCCAACGTGGCCGCCACAGCTGGACTTAGTTTAACATTGAGCCTATGGGAATTTTACTTTTTTTTCAACAAAATTTAGCAGCAATGGTCCTTAGTTGGTCCTCTTTTAGAATTATATCCAATGACCCTGTCCACCATTCAAAATTGCTGCCATAGCGGAACATAGTTTAACATATGACCTTATGGGAAAGTTCACAGAATGACATAGTACAGGTGAGCAATACAGGCTCCTTGGAGTCTTTAGTTTGTGTTACATTAATTTTTTTTTATTTCAAAATGAAATATATATATATTTTCAATTGTTTTATCAGATGAAATTTAAAACAAAGCTGAATGTCCTATCCAAGATGCAATACAGGTTTCATCATTTGATCTTTAGTAAATATATATCTCAGATCGAAAATCTTAATGTCAGTTAAAATAACTGAATTCACAGTATATATTTGTAACAACAAACAAAATGCACAAACAATTTGAGAATTTGAATAGAATTTTGAAAGACTAGCAAAATTATAGCTTCCTTCTGAGTGAACTTATTTCTGTATCTCAAATTAAGTTTTTAGCTCACCTGGCCTAAAAAGCCATGTGACCTTTTCTCATCACTTGGCATCTGTCGTAAGTCTGTCATCCACAGTGTCAACAAAGATGGCCACCACAGCTGAACTTATTTTAACATAGGACCTTATGGGAATAATTTGAAATAATCTTCTCCTCTGAAACCACTGTGCAAATTGGGACCAAACTTTGCTAGAATGGTCCTTGCGTTGTGCCCTTCCAAAAGTGTGTCCTGTGTCCTCAACCTTGAACTAAGACGCCAAGCTAAAAAAAGAAAAAAGGAGGTGTCAAAATTTAAAAAATCTTCTCTGAAACTACCAAGCCAATGTCAACCAAACTTTGCTGAAATGATCCTTGGGTAGTCCCCTTTCAAATTGTGTTCCGTATTTCTGACCTCTGACCAAGATGGCCACCACAGCCAATTTTAGTTTAACATTGGACCCTTTGGGAAATTCGTTTAAAAAGCTTCTTGTCTGAAACTACATACTGAGCCAATTAGAACCTAGCAGCAATGGTCCTTAGATGGGAAATTTGTCTGATGACCCGGACGATCAACCAAGATGGCCACCACAGCCCAACATAGTTTAACATAGGACCCTATGGGAAATTAATTTAAAAATCTTGTCTGAAACCACTGAGCCAATTGGAACCAGACTTAGCAGAAATGGTTTTTAGGTGGTCCTCTTTTAGAACTCTGTCAGATGACCCTGATTGTCGATCAAGAAGGCCACCACAACCAAACTTAGTTTAACAGAGGACCATATGGTAAAATTAATAAAAAAATCTTCTTGTCTGAAACCATTGAGCCAATTGGAACAAATCTGGCAGAAATGGTCCTTTGGTGGTCCTCTTTTAGAATTTTTTCAGATGACCCCAACTGTGAACAAAGATGGCCACCACAGCCAATCTTAGTTCAACATACATTGTAGGACCCTATGGGAAAATTCATTTAAAAAATCTTCTTGTCTGAAAGCACTGAGCTAATTAGAACCAGACTTGGCAGCCATGGTTATTAGATTGTCTTCTGTCAGAATTATGTCCAATAATACAGATGTTTGCTTCATAGGTGCATTTGTGGCTGTTTATTGGCAAATTGAATCCAGGTTAGCGATACAGGCTCCTTGGAGCCTCTACTTAGATTTTCAGTAATGGAATGAAATATTTGTTACAGTTAATACAGATTGCAATGAAGCACGGTGATAAAGACAAGTACACTATGGAAATGGCAGACTACTGGTTACTTGTAAGTCATTTCTTTGTCTGACACCTAGTCATCTTTTATAATTATTTGTAAAGTGTACTGTCTTAATGGAAATTTCTTTGTTTCAAACTTAAACCTTAGGCATGAAAAAATCCTGTGATTCCAGTAATCTGATTAAACCTACTTTTTCTGTGCCCACCCAAAAATGGCCACTTAAAAATGTGGATTGGATGTAAGAGATCTCCACTGTGGAAAACCAAAAATACAGGGTGAAGCAGCATTATGACCATGGCAATGAGTTACATATAATATATTTTTTACATAACCACCTGACAGACCCTAATTTTTGACACTAGTGCCATATTTGAAATAATGGCCAAATGAATGCAAATTTGATATGATGCATGGAACTATCGGAGAATCTCAGTTAAATTTCCCTATTTCGGCTGAAGCTATTAATAACTATTTCTGATCTGTCCATTTACAAATAGTTCAACTTCTCAGAAGCTACAGTAGAGGTTTCCTTAGACCAATTTAGCATGGCACTGCACCATGCCTCCATCTTCAAGCCCCATGCTGCCCTTATCATGAATTTTACAATGTGCCCCCAGGTACAAAAATGTAGCCAAACCTAACCTTCAATTTTTAGTTTAATCTGATCTTTTTGAAACTGATTTGCATTTAATCATGTACCCCTGTTGTGTTGGTGCACTTTTATGACACTTTTACACCATCACACTTGGGTGAAGGCTGTTTATTGTAGGTTTTGATAAATATACTGCCCTCAAGTCAAGGTGGAGTGCCCCCAATATTATCTTTTTTAACTATTGAGTGCCCTCAAAATACGAAAATTACCATGCCTTCACAAATTTCTGGGGAAAGCACTACTACATGTACATGTACTACATGTAAATAATTATGTTCTTGCTGATATAATTTTCTGTTGAAATGAATGTTTAAATACTGTCATGACATTGAAGCATGTAGACATAATGCATATACATTTTCCATGCTACATATGCATTTGTAACATAAATGACTGAATTTTCTTTGATCTTTTTGGAAAATAATTTATTTCTGGTGAATGAACAAAAGCATGGTATAATATGCAGATCTTAATATTATACCATAATTCCAGGTTAGTCTCATAAATCCATTGTATTATATATACAGAATGGGTGGAGCTTAATCTATGATATAATAAGAACAAAATGCATGTTATACCATAGCTGAAGCTCCACCCCCTACAAAGCCAACAAACAACTGAATGTTGCTTCCTTGAGGCAATGAACACTTACAGCATTTTGAATATTGCCTTCTTTTGGATTCAAAGTAACAAGACACTGAAAATAACTGTCACCTCATTGGCTAGTTGAAAGTTCAAAAGTGAAAAAAGAAACATGTCAATCAGTTTCATTTCTGTCACATGCAAGCACTCGTTTCATTAAATATGTTAACTATTAAAAGCCATGGTATAAATAGTACTTATCCTGCAGTCATTGATACAACAGACAAATAACAGGTAACGAATACATTAATGCTGTATTATACAAATACAGCATTTGACCCTGTCCACAAACAAGTAATAACAATCTAGCCGATTTCAATAGATTCTTAAAAACTACTTTTCCATAAATTTTTCTCGCTTTATTCAAAATATTTATTTCAAAATTCCATGTCGTCGTCTATCGAAATTGACAAATTGCCATTATTTCAAAAACACTTACGCTGCTCGTGGAATTTTGTTTTTTGGCAGTTATGCTGCAAGTAAACAATGCAAAGACAACAACCAAATCCAGATAGTCGCCATAATAGAAAAAAATAGATGTTTTTACATCTGCTAACTACAAGGCAGTGAGGAAAGAGTTTTAACGTTTGTGCTTATTATACCCCACGCAACGAGTTGCAGAGGGTATAATGTTTTTGACCCGTCCGTCCGTCGTGCCGTCCGTCTGTCCGTCAGTCCTGTTTCTTGTCATCGCAACGCCTCTCAAACCACACAACAGAATTTCACGAAACCTTTTTCGATAGTAAGGACATACTATGTAGTTGTGCATATCGACAGGAAATTGCGATTCAATTTTTTTCTAGGAGTTATGCCCCTTTGAACTTATTTACTTTAATGTACTACTGCAACAGTTTGTCATCGCAACTCCTCTCAAACCACACAACAGAATTTCATGAAACCTTTTCAGATAATAAGGACATACTACGTAGATGTGCATATCGACAGGAAATTGCGATTCAATTTTTTTTCTAGGAGTTACGCTCCTTTGAACTTATTTACTTTAATGTACTACTGCAACAGTTTGTCATCGCAACTCCTCTCAAACCACACAACAGAATTTCATGAAACCTTTTCAGATAATAAGGACATACTACGTAGATGTGCATATCGACAGGAAATTGCGATTCAATTTTTTTCTAGGAGTTACGCCCCTTTGAACTTATTTACTTTAATTTACTACTCCAACAGTTTGTCATCACAACTCCTCTCAAACCACACTACAGAATTTCATGAAACCTTTTCAGATAATAAGGACATACTACGTAGATGTCCATATCGACAGGAAATTGCGATTCAATTTTTTTTCCAGGAGTTACGCCCCTTTGAACTTATTTGCCTCACTATACTATTACTGTTGACTCCTCTCGCCTGGAATTTAAATTTCCCAACATGCTGCCATTCAAATTAGGATAAATATGTGAAGGTAAGCATTTGATTGTGTTCATTTTACTTGTGAAGTGAGATTTTGTTTCTCCAGTGACAATATGAAGACGTGGGGTATGTGAGCGTGCTCACAAAGGTTCTTTAATTTTGACATGTTATGGTCACATCACTCTTTCAGTACAGGATAATTGCTTTGGTGAAATTAAAAATATATTTACTGTTTAGCTTTAGTAATGACGATAGGCATGCCCTGTCTGAAACTTCTCGGCGAATGGATTTCAGTAACTGTCAGAGAAGCGTCAGTATATATTGCCATTGTGAGCCACGTATTTTATTTTTGTGGTTCTTTACAGACAAACGTGGACTCTGCCATTTCTTCATAATATAGTATTGTAAGGGGGAAGGTATGCCCTCTTAAATCGGTAAAGGATTTCTGTGAAACTTTCTTGGAGACTTTTCCAAGTACATTTATTTAACCTTTTTTCACATTCAAATGTTAGTTAGTCTGAGGTTAAGAATTTTTTACACTTGAATAATTTTGATAAATCATATTCCTGAATAGACGTACATGTAACTTACAGATGATTCTTTAAAAATAATTTTTTTAAATGATAACTGCAAATGAAGATTTTATTCATGGTGTTATCTGTCTAGACTTACATTAGGTCTTCTTAGGGGTTATTAGAAGTGATGATTTTTTAAAATAATTGAGAAATAATTCACAGTGGCTTGAAGATATCCTGAGTTTACCACGGGTAGGCCATTTGTGCCAAATATTTTGCCACGAGCGAAAGTGAGTGGTAAAATATCGGCATAAATGACCTACCTGTGGTAAAATCAGAATATTTTCAAGCCCCCGTGAATTATTTCCATTCTAATAGGACAGTTTCCGACATTTTAAAATGCCGCACATAGGTATTCAGAAACGAAGACGCCATTACACAAGTTATACTATGACATCGTTAAAGCTTGTGGGAAACTTTACTATCACATTGCCAAACAAGCGGTCTGGCGTCTGTGACATAGGAACCAACATATCCATGTTTTTGAAGCAGGTCATTTTAGAATGACATGTAGAAACAATTATTTTTGTGCTAGTAATGCAGGATGAAAACAATATAAGTGTACTATAGAGGAATATAGAAAATATTTGTATTGTGCTTGGAAGTGCTGGAAAATGCTCTTCATGGCATCCCATTTTCCTCTGAGTCAAGTGGCTCATTCAAATATCTTTTATTGTATATGTATTATACAGTATAAAATACAGGGACCATCAGGTAAGTGATATCTGGTCTAGATATTCAGCCTCTAGTTTAATTTATAATTGCAGGAAAAAGACTTGATACACAAGCTGTTTCAGGTGCTTGTACCCAGATATAGAAATAATAGATCAAGTTTCACTAAGCTTTACATGTTACCAGAAAATGTTCCTGGACGTGGTATAGAGATGGGTGTGCTGGAATTAAAAGGTTTGTTACCTAACAAGCATATTGAATGGAATTTTGTTTTTATACCTCCTATCCGAAGAAGAGGGTGGGGGGGTATACTGTTTTACCCTTGTAGTTCCATCCGCCCGTCCGTTACAAAATTTTTCATCACACTTTTCTCAGCAACTACTGGTCACAGCTGCTGGATATTTTGTCACAAGCCTACTATAGGTATGTCACATTGTGGGATAAATTTTCAGACTAATGCAACATCAAGTTCCTTTTTGAAGACTTGTTTATTTTTTCGACCTTATCGAATAGCAGTGGTATCACTGTCAGCAATGGCTCACTGTACATCTTGTTGTATTTATGCAAGATAGGAATGGGCAAAGCCATATGTCTGATTTTATAATGTTTTTTCCCTGGAACCAGATCAATCATGTGGAAGTGAGAAACAGTTAGTTTAAACTTATTTATTTATAGTGGATCGGGAATCATGTTATACCAACTTATACTAATCCCTCTCCACTTGACCCTGTGGCCCTGTGGCAGCATTTTAGCCTCGTTTATCGAGACCATCCTCGCAAATGGTGTGGATAGGCAAATTTGATCCCTGAAATTTTCATCCAGAAACGGAATCGAACCAGGGAACTTTGGCTTCGTAGTCTGATGCGTCAACCACTACACCACGGCGCCCTTAACAGTTATGAGCTATGACCTGCAGCTATGAGAGCCTTAGCTAGCTTTACAGTTTAAACAATCATACATGTGTTCTGACTCTGCTATCTAAATTATGTACCATCTGGTCTAATTTAAATAGTTCTAACAATCAGTCACCTTGTTGGTAATCATACTGCATTTTTAGCTCAGTGTGAGCTGTTGTCATCACTTGTTGTCCGTCGTCTGTAAACTTTTAAAAATCTTCTCCTCTGAAACGACTGGGCCAATTGGAACAAAACTTGGTCACAATCAGTCTTAGGGTGTCTAGTTTCAAAATTATGTCCATTCATGCCACTGACCAACAATGACGGATGACGGCCAGTGCCAAACATAGTTAAAGTTGGACCCTATGGAGATTTACTTTAAGATCTTCTTGTCTGAAACCACTTGGCCAATTGGACTAAAACTTGGTAGTGATGGTTCTTAGGTGGTCCTCTTTCAGAATTATATTTGATGACCCCACTGATCATACAAGATGGTCGCCAGAGCCGAACATACTTCAACATACATGTGGGACCCTATGGGAAATTTACTTAAAGATCTTCTTGGATGAAACCACGTGGCCAATTTGAACAGAACTTGGCAGCAATGGTCCTCAGGTTGTCTTCTTTAATAAGCATATCTGATGACCCCGCCTGTCATCCAAGATGGCCACTAGAGCCAAACATAGTTTAACATAGGACCCTAAGGGAAATTTAAATAAAGATCTTCTCATCTGAAACTACTTGGCCAATTGGAACAAAAATTGGCAGCAATGGTCCTTAGTTGGTCCTCTTTCAGAATTATATCAGATGACCCTGTCCACTATCCAAGATGGCCACCAGAGCCGAACATAGTTTGACATAGGACCTTATGGGAAATTTACTTAAAGATCATTTTGTCTGAAACCACTTGGTCAATTGGAACAAAATTTGGCAACAATGGTCCTTAGTTGGCCCTCTTTCAGAATTATATCAGATGACACTGTCCACCATCCAAGATGGCTTTCAGAGCAGAACTTAGTTTAATATACGACCTAATGTGAAAGTTCACTGAAAAATCTTCTTGTTTGAAACCATTGAGCTAATTGGAACTTGACAGCAATGTTCCAGGCTGCAAGTCAAGATGTACATAGTCCAGTTGGGCGATACAGGATCCTGGGAGCCTCTTGTGTACATTTGTTACATGACTATTTACAGGGTTAACATGATGTACAATGTAGGTCATTGCTGACCTTTCCTGATATTCATTTTGTTGTTTATTCATGTAACTTATCTTGCACATATCTTAAATCAACTTTATTTTTAAAGATGTTCCCACATGTTCAAATTTTCATACAAACTTTGACATTTAAATATCCCATTTATGTATGTATCTATAAATAAAATGCTATTTTTAAATAACACTATATATGATAATGCAACATATTAATGATGTTCAAGATTCAGATTCAAAAAAAAAATTTGAAGAGAAAATTAAGTTTTAAGGTGTTTCCAAAAGTTTTCCAGGTCATTTTGTAGCATAACAATGGTGTTAAGATCTTGTTATGATAAGTGTTTGGATGACTTGAGATGCTACTGTTTCCTTGTTAAAATGATTTGTGTAATCTGGATATAGCCAGTCATAAACCAGTAACAGTTTTATTGAATAAACAAAGTATGGTGTCAAAATCAGATTTCCTGTTTGTGTGGGGACTGTATATGTTACCTTATCCTTCAATTACAGTGATGTCCAATTAATTTGAGTGTCCCCAAAGTCTGCGCAACTGTCATTTTGGTACTTTCCAGACAAATATTTAGAAATATATATGTTCCCACAACGAGGTGGGGAAAATCCACTTAGGAACGGTCAAATGGAATTGAACAAAACTTAGCACAAAAATAGAGCACCATCTGAAGTTTTCATATTAAGAAATCAAACATGTCCACCATTCAAAGTTGAAAAAAAATCATAGAGATTTGAAACTTGGTTCAAAAATAGGTCACCCACAAGTGCTTTCGATCAGCCATAATGGAAAATCCAAGATGGCCACCACTCGAAAATTTTAAAAAATTCAAAAAAATTCAGCAAGCTGTACAAATTGATATTAGGAGCCCCTGTGGCAATGGGAACATTGAGTGAACATCTGTTACTCTGTGTGTAACAATAATATCTAGTTGTAATTTGTTTTGTTCATTATCAAACTTTGTTCCATTTTGTACAGGCTGCTGGGGGCCATGGGTTTCTGATTTAGCTCAGAACTTTGCCATGCCACCTGCTGTTAACTGGGTGCTGATAGATGCTTTGATTTGTTCCTTATCACTAACAATAATGCATTTGACATCACAATTACACGAGATCAATCAATTCTACTTTCCATAGGTTTGCATGAACGTGTTTTACTGAAGAACTGTCTTAATCTTTTCAGGAAATCCATGGCCACCTGTCGTACCCAAACAAAGGGAAACAAAATATCTTCTTACAAACATGTTAATTGATGAACTAAGAAAAGAACATCAGAGAAATAGAAGATCAACATTAGTGAACAAAATATTAGACGATTCATCTACAGACAATATCGACATCGAATCAATTGAAAAACAGTATATTCTGGACAGCGAAAACACAGATACTTCAAATAAGGCTGATGATAAGAAATAAAATGTAAATTACTAGATTTCATTTGTCTATTGATAACAGAATCTTTATATCCATCAATATGAAACCTGTAATCTACTAATAATCTGCATAATTTGTGTTTTAGCAATGTTTCTCCCGAAAAAAATACTTCCCAGATGATAGTTTTATTTGGCCCCAACAAACACCTTTTCACACTTGAACGAGTATCAATTGCCATAAAATATTGCTCCTTAGCTGACCTGGCCTATAGATCATGTGAGCTTATGTACATGTAATCACTTTGCGTCTGCTGTATGTAAACTTTTCACATTTTGATCTTCTCCTCTGAAATTACGTGGTGGATTGTAACCAAACTTGGTAGGAATGATGTACAGAGGGACCTGAATAAAGGATCCACCTTTAGTTCCGGTTGGATGACAACATGGCTGTCAGAGGCTCTCAGAGTTGTATTAGCCTGCGGCTGTTCGAAGTTTCCATTGAAACCATATCCTTTCTACAACATATTTATTTGTACAGAAAAAACAGGATTGATTCGTTCAGCCACCTAACATACAGAATAGTACAGCAATAACGTATTTAAACGTACCAAAAAAAACGGCATCTGTACAGCCGACCCTATTTTGGTCTCAAACGGCCGGCGATGTGTAATGGGAATTTGAAGGAAACTGCAACTTTGTTTGCAAATTTGGATTATATAAAGAAAAAGCAACTGTTTGGTTTTTAAGTTGTGCAAAGATGCCAATTTATTGTATCCGATGGGTTTTTTTTACGGGAAATTATTTTAATGTGCGAATAATTTAAATCTAATCAAAGTAAGGCCTAATCATAATAAATCAAAAATATGAAGTTTGACCATTCCTTTATTCGTACATTCTACATCAAATGTTAAAATTGCTGGTAACCAATTTCTAATATTGTGTTCCTTGATAATAATACCAAATCAAAAAACTAAAAACAATCACAGTATTGATCCCCTTTCAATCTTAAGGATGATCGCTGGTCTAATAGGAAATAAATAGGATTTGAAATTGGTGTTTTAGTTTGAGAGAACATATGAATAGTAAACAAATAAGCAAGAAAAAAATATAGGTTCATGTGCTCATTTCAGAGCTATAAGGCCTTGAAAATTTGCAGGAAATGGGTTTTTTCATTGTCTTTACATTGACAACTTCAGTCTCTCAAAAATGTATGAAAAAATAAAAAGAATTTCACTACAAATGACTTAATCTCAAAAATATATAATATAATATATAATCTCTCAGTATTAATACATTAAGAACGTACAATTCTATATGGTAGCGGCCGTCGAAAGGATATAGGAAAAGTCTTTTTTGTAAATTTCCCAGGAACTAATTGGTAGACTGTAAGCAAAGTTTGCATGAATGACATATGGAAGGAGCTCTATTAAAGTTCCACCTTTGGTTCCGATTGGATGAACAACATGGCCGCTAGAGGCCAACTTTGATTATGATTGGCCAATTTACAAAAATCTTCTCTGAAAACATTATTAACTCACCTGACCCTGCTATTGCCATCACTTTTCGTCTGTACATTAACATTTCACATTTTGAATTTTTTCTAGAGAACCACTGAATGGATTGAAAAAAAAAATGGCACAAAAATTCCTTACAAGGTGCTGACCAAGTGTTGTTATCGATTCATCATCCAACATGGCTGCCAGAGGGGGACTTTGTTTAACATAGGACCCTATGGAAAAAACATACACAAATTTCTAGAGCCCGTCATCCAAGATGGCCACCAGGGGGCGACTTAGTTCAACATAGAACATTACGGGAAATACAATCAACTCTCGTTATCTCAAATTCGCTTGAGTCGAATTTGCATGAGTCAAATTTTCTTCAATCTTGAACGTAATTTTGAGTGCCAAATTATAAAAACAACACAAATTCTATGCGTTATGTCGATTAATCTTCACCAAAACATCACGTTGCGGAATAATTGGTAATTTTGATCTATTGTAATCAATTTGTCTTCAAGTCTTTAGTATTTTTATAAATATAAAATGCTAAAAATTAATTAAATAAGTATCTGAACATGGATAAAGTGATGTCTCGTTTATACGTGCAAACTATCAGTTTAATCCGGCAACTACAAAGATTCTAGATTTATCCCCATCTTCCGAGGTAGTTTATTACCTCCCCTTCATAACTTGAAAATTTGTCAGCTCCCTTTTAGTCAAATTTTGTCTCTCTCAAATTTTTTTCACGCCACGAAGGACTTCGAGATGACGAGAATCGACTGTACATACAAAAATCTTCTAGAGAACCACCAAGTGGATTTAAATTAAACATGGCACAAATGTTCCTTACGAGATGCTGACCAAGTATTGTTACATTGATACTGATCCGTTATCCAAGATAGTCGCAGCGGGGGACTTAGTTTGGATTGGATGAAACCAAACATGGCACGGATGTTTCTTATGATGTTCTGACCAAGTGTTGTTACTTTGGTACCGATCTGTCATCCATGTAGCCGTCAGCGGAAGACTTAGTTTATGGGAATTATATTCAAATGCCTTCTTCTTGAAAACTTGGTGGTAAGTCTTCCAGGGAAGTCATGTGTCGCCTGTGTACTTTTCCATACTGATGCTCTGTGCCAAATATCAGGAATATCCTCCCAAGTCTGGGTTTTGTATCCACCTTCATTCCTACAAACCCCTGACATCAGTGATCACACATTCATATTTTGCGTGTGATGTGTGACCTAGAAAATTCTACCTATGACACAAATACATTCTCGTTGACCTAGAAAAGCAACCAATGAAAATCGTCCACTTCCGACATGTGAGTGACCTCGTAGGTGTGTCCTGTTCGACCAATGAAATTGCGGCTTAGGCGATTTTGTAAGTTGATCGTGTGGTAAAGGGATGTAACTCATTTTATTAACGAAGAAATCGTCAGTCCCCAGAATTCATAAACTTTTTTGATTGGCTTATTAATAGGAAGTCAACTCATTTGCATGTCATTATAAATTCATAAGTTCCAGTTCACTCACATGTGACCTCAAAGGGGATTTTCGTTAGATCTCCCACGCGACATATCAGAAAATGGGAGCGATGAGAGATCGGTTTTTAATTAGATTGACATGAAATAAGGTCACACCATCTTTAGATTTCTTATGGCAATATAGATACCAGGCTGCAATCTTTAATTTATATTTCTGGTGAAGATCAAAAACTAAAGTATTGCAATTGCAAAAATTCCCATTTTTTATCAAATTGTAGTTGTATTAATTTTCTTGCAAAAAGAAGGGCAAATTTTCAGCAATTTTGCAAAATGAGGTGACAAAAATTTTTTCTTCTTTAAATTTATGAAGACCAAAAATCAAAGGGGCAAAATTGAAAAATAAACAAACACGAGTGGACACACAAAAATGTCTCGCCTGTCGTGTATTTCTAATGAAAGTAAATGCTATCAGACATACATTATAAATTTTGAGCTGTAAATAATGAGATAAAATATAGCAGACCTATTGCATACAGTATTCGAAAAACAGAGCAAAACACAAAAACTTAACTATAACCACTGAACCATGAAAATGAGGTCAAGGTCAGATGACACCTGCCAGTTGGACATGTACATGTACACCTTACAATCCTTCCATACACCAAATATACTAGACCTATTGCTTATAGTATCTGAGATATGGACTTGACCACCAAAACTTAACCTTGTTCACTGATCCTTGAAATGGGGTCGAGGTCAATTGAAAACTGTCTGACGGGGACGAGGACCTTGTAAGGTAAGCACATACCAAATATAGTTATCCTATTACTCATAATAAGAGAAATTAACATTACAAAAAATCTTAACTTTTTTTTCAAGTAGTCACTGAACCATGAAAATGAGGTCAAGGACAATGTACATACAACAGACGGAAACTTCGTAACATAAGGCATCTATATACGAAGTATAAAGTATCCAGGTCTTCCACCTTCTAAAATATAAAGCTTTTAAGAAGCTAGTTAACGCCGCCGCCGGATCACTATCCCTATGTCGAGCTTTCTGCGACTTAAGTCGCAAGCTCGACAAAAATCAATTTGGTGTGGCCTAAGAGCCTCAAATAAATGTTCAATTAACAACTGTGTAACAAACAACCATAACATTTCAGCAACTTCTGAATAAAACAAATTTCATGGTTGATAAATATCTATTTTTACTCCATCAGTTATTCTCAAAAAATTTAATTATAATAATCATTATCTAGCTTTTTATTTTATAAAAATTAGTCACTGATTTTTCAAATTACATATATAATTGTATGAGTAAAAATTTTTCAAGAAGTCTCATATCTTTCGTGATCAATGATGTGATCTAAGTGACAATGGTACAATTACATGTAAATTCAAATACATAAAAATTTAAAGTATAACACTAAATATAGACAAAATGGATAAATACCAAATTCTGAAAAATTTACATATCAAATGCGATACATTACAATCCTAACTGAAAAGGCAGAAATTTGAAATCAATGAAAAAATAGATAGATATTGTACAGTCTTTGAAGACATCAAAACAGTTTTCTTATTATAACAAGAAGATTTTGTCAGTTAAGAAAATGAAATACCATATTGATAATAAAAAAAAGATACTGTAACAGACAAATTCTGGTTGCAATTTTTTTTTTTTTTAAAATCCTGTTTTACATCATGACTCTAAATCTGATAATGCGGTCAATGGCTTTTGATCATTATGCTTTTTAAAAGCGGGGACTATGCTGGGCTTCGCTAACGTCGCAAAATGCTATTTTTTTTATTCAATCTGGCGACAGAATTTTATAGTTGGCGATATTTCTGGCGATAGAATTTTTCAATCTTTTTTTTTAAAGTCTGGCAGTTATGTAAAAACATTTTAAAATGGTGACTAAGAAACATAATTTGTAAGTTTTATATATATGTATGATAATTGAACAGTTTACATCAGGCTAATAAACACAGCAGGTGTTTCAACAGTAAATAAACACATAATCAATAACTTGTACATGCTCAGATCGTTTACACTTGATTGATTGACCACCCTCTGAGGAAAATTCAATTTATACATTAGGTTAATATTTATATTATCCAAATTTTTATTAGGTATATGCATGCTTTTTAAAACCTTTAAAAGGTGTTTAAAAGCATTATATCAAAAAATTTCCTATTTGCAAAGATTGTGATGTGACTTCCGGTTTTACAGCAACAAAAACATGTGGAACAATCGATGTTTTATTAGGCTTGCCATCACAATAAATTTTATTTCATACGAAAGTTAAGTGTCATTAAAACTATTTCATAAAAAAATGTCATGTTACTTCAAATAGTAATGAATAAAAGAACAATCATAGCAATGAATAAGAGAACAATCATGTATGGCAGAATGCTCCCAAAAGGGGAAGGATGACTTGCTAAGATGACTTGGTGAACAAACTTTGTTTGTTTGTTTGTTTAGTTGGGGTTTAACGCCGTTTTCAGCACATTTTGGCCATTTCGCGGCGGCCAGTTTTTATTGGTGGAGGAAGCCGGAGAACCCAGAGAGAACCACCGACCTTTGGTAGGAAAATTGGCAATCCTTGTCAATTAAGATCGGAGTCGAACACACCCTGCCACAGGTGAGATTCGAACTCACAACCCCAGCGTTGACAGGCTAGTGATCAGTAGTAGTCATGACGAACTACGAACAAATTTTGAAACTAGCGACAAAAATAATGCTTTGGCAATTTTTTGGGCGACAATATTTTGAATGCCAGCGCGACCCCTGCTTTCAAGACAGTAATATGATAACATAGTATATTGTACACATTAAAAATTTCATCACTGATAACAATATTTCTATTGTTTTGATTGTGGATATACAAAAACCAATACATTGCTAAAATTATTCCATCTGATTTGATTGATTTTCAGTTGATCATCCTCATTGTTAAAGCTTCATTATTCCATCGTCAAGCCCATTACAAACTGTTTCCAATAAATAAATTAAACAGTAAGTTAGAACACATAAATTTTAACATAATATAAACAAATTTCATGCGATGCTTGATTTTCAGTAAGAAACTTGATTTCTAAATGTTTTAGCACTATCAAGATAAACTGCTAGAAGATCCAGCTTTGACTGGTGATTGACAGTCCATTTGTTCCTCCTTCAATTCTTTCTCCTCTTTTGCTGGTTCTCTCTCTGCTTTCCATTCCAAACATTTCTTTATTTCAAGACCAATGGCTCGTCCCATAGGTGGCGGCACAGCATTACCTACCTATAAACAATTCATTTCAATCTGCATTAATTGCTATCATTAAAGTTTCCTTGATAAATGTAAGTAGGCTCACTCTTAATATTTCTACCATTATTTACTTTACAAGAAACATGTACATGTATGCTCAACTCTATCTTGAAATTACAAACATATCTGTATTGCTCACCTGGACAATGTCCATCTTGACTGGCAGCCTGGAACATTGCTGTCAAGTTCCAATTGGCTCACTGGTTTCAAACAAGGTCTTTCAGTGAATTTTCCATTAGGTCATATGTTAAACTAAGTTCGGCTCTGGTGACGGGCAGGGCCTTCGGATACAATTCCGAAAGAGGACCATCTAAGGACCATTTCTGCCAAATTTTGTTCCAATTGGTTTCAGAGATCTTTAAAGGAAAGTTTACGATGACGGGACGACAAGTGATGGCAATAGCCCTTTGGGCCAGGTGAGCTAAAAATTGTAAATCCAAAGTCGAAAATTTTAACTACTATTTTAATTTCATTGCGAAAAGTATAAAAATTTACGGATATAAAATTTATTAAATTTTGCCAAAAACTCAGGAGTAACTCAATTGCCCTGTTCTCGATGGGTCTACTCTTTCTGACATTTAGTCTGCTCTTGAATTTTATCCCAAATCTGCTTGTGTTTTTTTACTCGATGCCATAAAATGATTGTTTCATCATTGTTGACCTTTCTTTTGATTCATCGACATGCAAATTTTTTGTTTATTTTCAAAATGATTAGGCCTTTTATTTTTAATTAATTGGTTTCTGGATTTTTTTTAAAAAAAAATAGGGTAGGTCGGTCGGAAAAAAAAAGACGGAAAATCATGTACTTTTGAACAATCTTTGTTATATTGCCAAATGTACAAAGGTTGCAAATGATCAGTTAATTCCCTCTTTTGAAACCCTAATGTCAGAACATCTAACTTGAAAGGTGTTGTTCAGTAGACCGTTCCCTTTTTAAGGGATCTGACTTGTCAACAACAACATAAAATGAGTGGATTCGATATCTTACAGAATCAAGATATTCCTACAAAACGAACTTAAAAGTCGCATGGATTCTATTAAGAAATTCGTTTCATAAAACTTGTTTCGGAAATTGGCATCAACTAACGTCTATAAAAAGATTTTTTTTTTTATCATGTTTGCAAGTATTTTATTGATTGATATTCTATTTTCAGACGAATTGGAATATAATCTTTTATGAAATTTTGATGCAAAAAGGATTTTAATTAATTTTTATTTTTGGGATGGCTGATTTCAGAGGGTCGCCAGTAATAAAAAACCAAAATTTTCAATTTTATTTTTTTTCTTCAAATCGGCAAAATTGGGTCGGCGGATCCGTAAACCAATTAATTAAAAATAAATGGCCAGGGCCGTTTTTTGCCTACAAGTATGGACATTTGTGGAATGGATTCAAAATTCACCTGAAGTTGTTAAAATAAATGTATATAATCTGCTTGAAAAATAACTCAATTCAGCTTAATAATATTGCTTCAGTTTTCAATGCACATCTTGCTTGAGAAAACAATGTGCTCATTCGAGAAACACAAAAAATATTTCTATAGATGTATACCATCCGAATACATATTCATGTTCAATATAAAGTTGTTTTTAGCATGCACAGGCAATTTCCCGTTGCAAATTTTATGTGAAAATTAGCCAAAATCATCAAAACCTAGAGATTTATGAAACTGTGTTATTTTGGTGGAGGTTTATTGACATATTAATATAAGAAATATAATACTTTTTGCTTTTTCGCTTACATGGGTTTTACTTTTGGCTGTATTTAATGCTTTAACTCCCGTTGTCCTTTCACCCCTGGCTGATTTTTTATTTTTTAACTAACCTTCTGTAAATTTCAGACCAGACCTACATGTATGCTTCACATTCAGAATTCTACAGAAACAACAAGTATTATATACATTACCTGTCTGTGTCTGTCAAGTATTGTTCCAAAAAACCTGTAAGTGTCAGGGAACCCCTGAGATCTGGCGCATTCTCTCACACTTACGACACGGTGTTGTTCTGGATGTAACACACGACCCTAAAATTTAAAAAAATAACAAACTCACTCTTGAAATTCTCCATAATCTATGTTTATTTTCAAAATCTTTCCCTAACTGAAAAGCAAGAAGTTGTCTGAGAGATCACAATCTGGATTTTCTTTCATCACTGATTGGGACTGCCTGCCATTCGTCTTCCCAAAGATATAAACCCAATTTTTTCCAATAAAAAATCATGGTAAAAAATTGAAAAAAAAAAAGAAACTAGAGGCTCTCAAGAGCCTGTGTCGCTCACCTGTATCTAATGTGATTTTGGAAATTATGTAAAATTATATTTATGATTGAGAACAAGATTGGTTTAATTTGACACAGTATTTAAAATTAAAAACAGGTCATCTTAGTGTAGTCTTACAATAGCTACAGAAGACATCTTATCATTATTATTTTTGAATATGTGGTTAAGTTGTGACCATTCAGAATTTTTTTTACAATTTTCTGATAGACTTCTAAACATCTTGGATGATGGATCGGCAACAAAGTAACAACACTTGGTCAGCACCTCATAAGGAACATTCATGCTATGTTTTGTTACATTCCATTCAGTGGTTCTCTAAAAGAAGTCATTTTTATGCATTTCCCATAGGGTCCAATGTTAAACTTAGTCCCCCACTGGTGGCCATCTTGGATGATGGATCGGCTACAAAGTAACAACACTTGGTCAGCACCTCATAAGGAACATTCATGCCAGATTTAGTTTCATTCCATTCAGTGGTTCTCTTGGATGATGGATCAGCTACAAAGTAACAACACTTGGTCAGCACTTCATAAGGAATATTCATGCCATGTTTGGTTTCATTCCATTAAGTGGGTCACTAAAAGAAGTCATTTGTATGCATTTCTCATAGGGTTCTATGTTAAACTAAGTCCCCCGCTGGCGGCCATCTTGGATTATGGATCGGCTACAAAGTAACAACACTTGGTCAGCACCTCATAAGGAACATTCATGCCATGTTTGGTTTCATTCCATTCAACGGTTCTCTAAAAGAAGTCATTTGTATGCATTTCCCATAGGGTCCTATGTTAAACTAAGTCCCCCTCTGGCGGCCATCTTGGATGATGGATCGGCTACAAAGTAACAACACTTGGTCAGCACCTTATAAGGGTTCATTCATGCCAGATTTAGTTTCATTCCATTCAGTGGTTCTCTAAAAGAAGTCATTTGTATGCATTTCCCATAGGGTCCTATGTTAAACTAAGTTCCCCGCTGGCGGCCATTTTGGATGATGGATCAGCTACAAAGTAACAACACTTGGTCAGTACTTCATAAGGAATATTCATGCCATGTTTGGTTTCATTCCATTCAACGGTTCTCTAAAAGAAGTCATTTGTATGCATTTCCCATAGGGTCCTATGTTAAACTAAGTTCCCCGCTGGCGGCCATCTTGGATGATGGATCGGCTACAAAGTAACAACACTTGGTCAGCACCTCATAAGGAACATTCATGCCATGTTTGGTTTCATTCCATTCAGTGGTTCTCTAGAAGAAGTTCAAAATGTAAAATGTTAACGACAATGCCAGACGACGACGGACACCAAGTGATGAGAAAAGCTCACTTGGCCCTTCGGGCCAGGTGAGCTAAAAAAAGCAATTTACACTGTCAGAAGATTCCATGAAAAATTCACAGAAATCCATTCAATGATTTATGAGGAGTTGTGGACCCCCTTTACAAGTCCAAATTCATGTGTGGAAAACCCAACAAATCATTCTGATAAAAAGTAAAATATGTGATACACTGCGCCACTTTGTGTTTGAAAGCTTCAGTGAAATCCATTCACTGGTGAGCGAGTAGTTGCAAGTAATAGGTGCAGATAGACAGATGAACAGACATCCCCATCACTATAAATCCCCCACTATGCTAAATTGGGGATATAACTAGAGGCTCTCAAGAGCCTGTATTGCTCAGCTGGATTTTACTTGTCACCTTGAGCATGACTGAAAATTTAAGAGAAGCAGTCATGTGGCTGGTTTTTTCTGTAGGGTCCAATGTTAGACTAAGTTCAACTGTGGCAGCCATCTTGGTTGACAGTCCAGGTCAAAGGACATATTTCTAAAAGAGAACCATCTAATGACCATTACTGCCAAGTCTTGTTCCAACTGGCAAAGGCCCACCAAACTGGATGAAGTGGGCAAAAAAGTCGCCTTTTAAAAGACTAAATTGCCCTAAGGATACCCAAAAAGCAAAGTTGAGGTCGCCCTATCATTTCTGACTTGTCTCAGTTCTGATTTTAGATTTTTGTCAAATTTGAGGATACCCAAAAAGCAAAGTTGAGGTCGCCCTATCATTTCTGACTTGTCTCAGTTCTGATTTTAGATTTTTGTCAAATTGTCATAGGGTAAAGGAAAATCTTGTGATGATATGATCAAACAAGAGGCTCTCAAGAGCCTGAATCGCTCACCTGGCAAACAATGCACTATAAACTAAATCTCATCATCACCATACACTAAGGATACCATGTTTACTTTAAAAACGAAATATTGTTGAAATCCGAGCAAGTGTAAAAAATGGTGGGAAAGTGGCAGCCATTTTAAAAATGGCCGTCCAAAATAAACTTTCATCATCACCATTCAACTTGAGATACCATGTTTACCTTGAAAGTAGCTTTCGTCTTTATTTTCTTTCTATAATTCAGGAAAAAATAAGCAAAAACAGCATTTTGACCCCTATGTTCTATTTTTAGTAAGGGCGGACATGTTTTTTGACTAATCAAAAATCCAAGCATTAACTTTTTGCAGGATACCCTAAGGAACAATCTTACCAAGTTTCATTTGATTTCGAATAGTAGTTTCAGAGAAGATTTTTGAAATAATAACATAAAAACAAGAGGCTCCCAGGAGCCTGAATCGCTCACCTGGTCCTTAAGCTTTAAGGGAGTCTTTCATGAGCTATTACCCCTATAATGGATCATCTGACAACTTCGACCCAATTCAGACTTTTGTAGAGCTCAATGAGCTGATTGTTTAAGCAAACAACAGCTTTTCTCTATCGACAATAGTTTTCATTCTATAGGGCAAAAACAAGAGAAAACGCTATTTTTGACATTTAAAGGGTCATCTATAAGGCATCAACAGTTATTTTGACATTTAAGGGACAAAACTTCAACTCCTAAAGGGCTCATTTAAACATTTTGCAAACTAAGGGAAATGCTGTGAAAATGGTCAATTTTGATGTTCTAAGGGGAATAACTCCTAAAAGGAATGATCATACAACTGAAGTACAAATTTTAAAAAAAAATCAAGAAAAAGGGCAATAACTCCTACATGGGTGGTTACATCTTCTTCAAAATTTCAAAGCAGGTAGATCTTGAGGTGTTGAACACTTTTGCTTCCCATCAGAATTTTGATATCTGTCACCATTTTTGAGTTATTTGCAAAAAACTGCAATTTACCCCTATGTTCTATTTTTAGCCATGGCAGCCATGTTTTTTTACAAATCAAAAATCCAAACGATAGTTTAGTAGCACTCATGCCAAGGAACAACTACACTAAGTTTGGTTGCAATTAAACTTATGGTGTAAGAGGAGTTAACGATTTTATTACAATGAATAAAGACTGCAAAAATGGTCAATTTTGACGATCTAAGGGGAACAACTCCTAAAAGGAACGAACCTACAACTTCGATCCTGTTACAAATTTTGTAGATCTTTGTGTGCCTAACAATATGAAATTTAAATTTTTCAAATTTCCTTTATAGTATCCAAGATATTGAGCTTAATAAGTGCAAAATTTGGAAAAAATGCAGAAAAAGGGCAATAACTCCTACATGGGTCGTTGGATCTTCTTCAAAATTTCAGGGCAGGTAGATCTTGAGGTGCTGATCACTTTTCCCCTTTGCAAGAATTTTGATATCTGTGACCGTTTCTGACTTATTTGCAAAAAACTGTGATTTACCCCTATGTTCTATTTTTAGCCATGACGGCCATGTTTTTATACGAATCAAAAATCCAAACAATAGATTTGTAGCACCCATACCAATTAATAACTGTACCAAGTTTGGTTGCAGTTGGACTTATGGTGTTGGAGGAGTTAACGTTTGAAAAAGTTAACGGACGATGGACGACGGACGGACGGACGACGGACGGCGCGACGGACGACGGAGGCACGACGGACGCCAAGTGATGGCAATAGCTCACATGACCCTTCGGGTCAGGTGAGCTAAAAAGCCAAAAAATGTCAAAAAAGGGCAATAACTCTAACATCAGTTGACAGATTTTCACGCAAATTAGCACACAGGTAGCTCTCATCATGCTAAACACTTTCAACTTGCCAGAATTTGCCGTAACCTAATGATTTTTGAGATATTTGCGAAGAACTGTTGTTTGACCCCTATGTTCTATTTTTAGTAACAGTGGCCATGTTTTTCGACGGATCAAAAATCGAAGCATAAACTTTTTGCAGGATACCCTAAGGAACAATCTTACCAAGTTTCATTTGATTTTGAATATCAGTTTCAGAGAAGAAGATTTTTGAAATAATAAAATAAAAAAAACTGTTGTTTGACCCCTATGTTCTATTTTTAGCAACAGTGGCCATGTTTTTCGACGGATCAACAATCGAAGCATAAACTTTGTGCAGGATACCCTAAGGAACAATCATGCTAAGTTTTATCCAAATCCATTCAGTAGTTTCAGAGGAGAAGATTTTTGAAATAATAACATAAAAAAAAGCCAAAAAATGTCAAAAAAGGGCAATAACTCTAACATCAGTTGACAGATTTTCACGCAAATCAGCACACAGGTAGCTCTCATCATGCTAAACACTTTCAACTTGCCAGAATTTGCCGTAACCTAATGATTTTTTAGATATTTGCGAAGAACTGTTGTTTGACCCCTATGTTCTATTTTTAGTAACAGTGGCCATGTTTTTCGACGGATCAAAAATCGAAGCATAAACTTTTTGCAGGATACCCTAAGGAACAATCTTACCAAGTTTCATTTGATTTTGAATATCAGTTTCAGAGAAGAAGATTTTTGAAATAATAAAATAAAAAAAACTGTTGTTTGACCCCTATGTTCTATTTTTAGCAACAGTGGCCATGTTTTTCGACGGATCAACAATCGAAGCATAAAGTTTGTGCAGGATACCCTAAGGAACAATCATGCTAAGTTTTATCAAAATCCATTCAGTAGTTTCAGAGGAGAAGATTTTTGAAATAATAACATAAAAAAAAGCCAAAAATGTCAAAAAAAAGGGCAATAACTCCTACATGGGTCGTTGGATCTTCTTCAAAATTTCAGGGCATTTAGATCTTGAGGTGCTGAACACTTTTACCCTATGCCAGAATTTTGATATCTGTTATGGTTTTTGAGTTATTTGCAAAAAACTGCGATTTACCCCTATGTTCTATTTTTAGCCATGGCGGCCATGTTTTTTTACGAATCAAAAATCCAAACGATAGTTTTGTAGTACATATACCAATAAACAACTGTACGAAGTTTAGTTGCAGTTGGTCTTATGGTGTCAGAGGAGTTAACGTTTGAAAAAGTTTACGGACGGACGACGGACGCCAAGTGATGGCAATAGCTCACATGACCCTTCGGGTCAGGTGAGCTAAAAATGTTTTTGTAACAACATCGGTAATTCTACAAAGCTGGAAGTGAAAATAACTCATCAATCTTTCATTTTATTAGCAAGAAGTTGCAAAATCGGAAAAAATTCCTGCTATCTGTAGAATCGGCGGCATTTATTGCAAAGGGAGATAATTCACCTTTTAAATTTGATTTGCATCCCTTTGTCTAATTACTTCACAGTTATGTGTTAACTGACAACATGCAATATTTTAACAATAAAGAAAGATTTGAAAGAGATAATTGTAAACTAAACAAAATAGAACAGATAAAGGAATGAAAGGATTCACCATATGGACATGAACATTTCTTAGACTTTTGATGAGGGTAATTGGATTGGGTGAAAAGAATACAGAATAATGCCCCTATTATAAATAAAGAATAATTTTTAAAAAGAGATAAAAAAGAAAAATTGAAAGAAATTAAAAACCAATTGTTAAGAGAACAATTGAAGGTCTTTCCACCTCAATTGCAGATTTGTTGATAACAAAAATGAGATTTAAAATGTAATTGTTGGTTTTAGAGCATAGCTAAGCTTTCAGCGATTGCAAAAATATATGGTTCTATGTACTTTTGATTGAAATAAGGGAGGTATTATGCTACTTCCCGTATTACAAATATCACTTCTGGTTTGATATGATAGGTAATTTCACAATTGTTTAAAAAATATATGGACTGCTAGTTTGAATAACTAAGAAAAATGTTTATTTCTGGTAAACTAAATGTTTGTGATGAATTATACTGTTTTGCACTATAAACATCAAAAAACGTCATTAATGTGACCTTATAAATTGACAATTCTAGACGTTTTCATGGGTTGTAACATTGTCACGTTAATTAACACTCCAATATATTCAAAACGTCTAAAAACGTCTACAGAAATAATAACGTTGCCAGAAATGACGTCATCAAAAGTAGTGCCTGAATTTCACGCTTTCAATAACTTTAATTGCTTTTAAAATCTGAAAAAACCTTATAAAGTATGAAAAAATGCAAAATACGTAATATAGATCATGACCTTGACCTTTGACCTTGTGACCTTTTTCAAGGTCATTGGTCGCTGAGGTCATTGCAGAAGACCCCATGCCATTATTATGTACCATCGTCAAGTTATAAACGAAAAACCTTAAGTTTGAACGTTCTATGCGCAATTACTCCCTAAAGATGACGTCATACAACTTTAACTCAAATGTAACAAAGTTGCGCATCAATGTCCTAAACATTTCCACCATTACATTTCCTTGGCTATCCACAACCATTTCAGAGGAGTCGTGATAACAAGCAAATGTCAAATAATAGAACTTGACCTTGACCTTTGACCTTGATGCCAATTTGAAGGTTATCAATCCTTGATGTTAAAACAAAAGACCCCCTGCCTTTATCATGTACCATTGTTGAGAATTAAACGAAAAACCGAAAAGTTAAATGTTTTAGGGGCAATTACGCCTATAAAATGACGTCATACAACTTTTATGCAAATGTAACAAAGCTAGGTCTCAACGTCCTAAACATTTTCTCCATTGCATTTTATCAGCTATCTTTTACCGTTTCAGAGGAGAAGCGATAACAAGCAAAAGTCAAAATTTAGAACTTGACCTTGACCTTTGACCTTGATGCCAATTTGAAGGTTATCAATCCTTGATGTCAGAACAAAAGACCCCATGCCTTTATCGTGTACCATTGTTGAGAAATAAACGAAAAACCGAAAATTTAAACGTTTTAAGGGCAATTACGCCTATAAAATGACGTCATACAACTTTTATGCAAATGTAACAAAGCTAAGTCTTAACGTCTTAAACATTTTCTCCATTACATTTTATCAGCTATCTTTTACCGTTTCAGAGGAGAAGCGATAACAAGCAAAAGTCAAAATTTAGAACTTGATCTTGACCTTTGACCTTGATGCCAATTTAAAGGTTATCAATCCTTGATGTCAGAACAAAAGACCCCATGCCTTTATCATGTACCATTGTTGAGAAATAAACGAAAAACCGCAAATTTAAACGTTCTGGGGGCAATTACGCCTATAAAATGACGTCATACAACTTTTATGCAAATGTAACAAAGCTAGGTCTCAACGTCCTTAACATTTTCTCCATTACATTTTATCAGCTATCTTTTACCGTTTCAGAGGAGAAGCGATAACAAGCAAAAGTCAAAATTAAGATCTTGACCTTGACCTTTGACCTTGACCTCATTTTACTTGTTATGGGGCATGGACCCTAAATACAAAGTTTCATGTTGATATCTCAACTCTAAATAACAATTTGTATGATACACCAAAAGTGAAAGTCGTTTGAAGGGAAATAACTCCTATGAAATGTCGTCAGATCCTTTCCGACCATGGAACAAAGTTGCGCACAGATACACTGAAGACATTGCAAAAGATTTTGGGTCCTTATCTTTCACGGTTTTAGAGATATAGCGATAACAAGGAAAAGGGGATGCGGGGAGATAACTCCTATAAG
The DNA here is from genome assembly GCA_028015205.1 of Mytilisepta virgata. Lineage (NCBI taxonomy): Eukaryota > Metazoa > Mollusca > Bivalvia > Mytilida > Mytilidae > Mytilisepta > Mytilisepta virgata. The sequence continues at coordinate 2,328,400 of JAPWFG010000023.1, forward strand.
AATAAGTGTCCGGTCACACAGGGTGAGTTTTGAAACCCCCATTACTGTACAACATCATTGGCCAAAAATCCATTCGATATGTTGGAAGACAAAAAAGCATCTCAGACGGCAGAAGAAAAAAAAAAAAAAATTAAAAACCAATTGTTCAGAAAACAATTGAAGGTCTTTCCACCTCAATTGCAGATTTATTGATAAAACGTCTGGTTTGATATGATAGGTAATTTCACAATTGTTAAAAAATATATGGACTGCTAGTTTGAATAACTAAGAAATGTTTATTTCTGATTAACTAGATGTTTGTGATGAATTATACTGTTTTGCACTATAAACATCAAAAACGTCATTAATGAGACCTAATAAATTGATAATTATAGACGTTTTCATGGGTTGTAACATTGTCACGTTAATTAACATTCCAATATATCCAAAACGTCTAAAAATGTCTACAGAAATAATAACGTTGCCAGAAATGACGTCATCAAAAGTAGTGGCTGAATTTCACGCTTTCAATAGCTTTAATTGCTTTAAAAATCTGAAAAAAACCTTATAAAGTGTGAAAAAATGCAAAATACGTAATCTAGGTCATGACCTTGACCTTTGACCTTTTTCTAGGTCATTGGTTGCTGAACTCATTGCAGAAGACCCCATGCCATTATTATGTAACATCGTCAAGTTATAAACAAAAAACCTTAAGTTTGAACGTTCTGGGGGCAATTACTCCCAAAAGATGACGTCATACAGCTCTAACTCAAATGTAACAAAGTTGCGCATCAATGTCCTAAACATTTCCTCCATTACATTTTATCAGCTATCTTTTACCGTTTCAGAGGAGAAGCGATAACAAGCAAAAGTTAAAATTTAGAACTTGACCTTGACCTTTGACCTTGATGCAAATTTGAAGGTTATCAATCCTTGATGTCAAAACAAAAGACCCCATGCCTTTATCATCTACCATTGTTGAGAAATAAACGAAAAACCGCAAATTTAAACGTTCTAACGGCAATTACGCCTATAAAATGACGTCATACAACTTTTATGCAAATGTACCAAAGCTAGGTCTCAACGTCCTTAACATTTTCTTCATTACATTTTATCAGCTATCTTTTACCATTTCAGAGGAGAAGCGATAACAAGCAAAAGTCAAAATTTAGAACTTGACCTTGACCTTTGACCTTGATGCCAATTTGAAGGTTATCAATCCTTGATGTCAGAACAAAAGACCCCATGCCTTTATCATGTACCATTGTTGAGAAATAAACGAAAAACCGCAAATTTAAACGTTCTGGGGGCAATTACGCCTATAAAATGACGTCATACAACTTTTATGCAAATGTAACAAAGCTAGGTCTCAACGTCCTTAACATTTTCTCCATTACATTTTATCATCTATCTTTTACCGTTTCAGAGGAGAAGCGATAACAAGCAAAAGTCAAAATTTAGAACTTGACCTTGACCTTTGACCTTGACCTCATTTTACTTGTTCGGGGTCATGGACCCTAAATACAAAGTTTTATGTTGATATCTCAACCCTAAATAACAATTTGTATGATACACCAAAAGTGAAAGTCGTTTGAAGGGAAATAACTCCTATGAAATGTCGTCAGATCCTTTCCGACCAATAGAACAAAGTTGCGCACAGATACACTGAAGACATTGCAAAAGATTTTAGGTCGATATCTTTTACGGTTACAGAGAAATAAAGATAACAAGAAAAGGAGGACGCGGGGAGATAACTCCTATAAAAAAAGGTGTTCGGTTACACAGGGTCAATGGTGAAATCGTAATCACTGTACGCAATCATGGGCCAAAAATCCTTTCGATATGTCAAGTAACAAAAAAACATCCTAGACGGCAGAAGAAAAAAAAAAAATAAAAAAAAAAAAAAAAAAAATAATCAGAACAAAAGCAAAAGGTCTTTCCACGGAAAGTGGAAAGACCTAATTAAAAACCAATTGTTCAGAGAACAATTGAAGGTCTTTCCACCTCAATTGCAGATTTATTGATAAAACGTCTGGTTTGATATGATAGGTAATTTCACAATTGTTAAAAAATATATGGACTGCTAGTTTGAATAACTAAGAAATGTTTATTTCTGATTAACTAAATGTTTGTGATGAATTATACTGTTTTGCACTATAAACATCAAAAACGTCATTAATGAGACCTAATAAATTGATAATTATAGACGTTTTCATGGGTTGTAACATTGTCACGTTAATTAACATTCCAATATATCCAAAACGTCTAAAAATGTCTACAGAAATAATAACGTTGCCAGAAATGACGTCATCAAAAGTAGTGGCTGAATTTCACGCTTTCAATAGCTTTAATTGCTTTAAAAATCTGAAAAAAACCTTATAAAGTGTGAAAAAATGCAAAATACGTAATCTAGGTCATGACCTTGACCTTTGACCTTGTGACCTTTTTCTAGGTCATTGGTTGCTGAACTCATTGCAGAAGACCCCATGCCATTATTATGTACCATCGTCAAGTTATAAACGAAAAACCTTAAGTTTGAACGTTCTGGGGGCAATTACTCCCAAAAGATGACGTCATACAGCTCTAACTCAAATGTAACAAAGTTGCGCATCAATGTCCTAAACATTTCCTCCATTACATTTTATCAGCTATCTTTTACCGTTCCAGAGGAGAAGCGATAACAAGCAAAAGTCAAAATTTAGAACTTGACCTTGACCTTTGACCTTGATGCCAATTTGAAGGTTATCAATCCTTGATGTCAGAACAAAAGACCCCATGCCTTTATCATGTACCATTGTTGAGAAATAAACGAAAAACCGAAAATTTAAACGTTCTAACGGCAATTACGCCTATAAAATGACGTCATACAACTTTTATGCAAATGTAACAAAGCTAGGTCTCAACGTCCTTAACATTTTCTCCATTACATTTTATCAGCTATCTTTTACCGTTTCAGAGGAGAAGCGATAACAAGCAAAAGTCAAAATTTAGAACTTGACCTTGACCTTTGACCTTGATGCCAATTTGAAGGTTATCAATCCTTGATGTCAAAACAGAAGACCCCATGCCTTTATCGTGTACCATTGTTGAGAAATAAACGAAAAACCGAAAATTTAAACGTTCTAACGGCAATAACGCCTATAAAATGACGTCATACAACTTTTATGCAAATGTAACAAAGCTAGGTCTCAATGTTCTTAACATTTTCTCCATTACATTTTATCAGCTATCTTTTACCGTTTCAGAGGAGAAGCGATAACAAGCAAAAGTCAAAATTTAGAACTTGACCTTGACCTCATTTTACTTGTTAGGGGTCATGGACCCTAAATACAAAGTTTCATGTTGATATCTCAACTCTAAATAACAATTTGTATGATACACCAAAAGTGAAAGTCGTTTGAAGGGAAATAACTCCTATGAAATGTCGTCAGATCCTTTCCAACCAAATAGAACAAAGTTGCGCACAGATACACTGAAGACATTGCAAAAGATTTTAGGTCGATATCTTTTAAGGTTACAGAGAAATAAAGATAACAAGAAAAGGAGGACGCGGGGAGATAACGCCTATAAAAAAAAGTGTTCGGTTACACAGGGTCAATGGTGAAATCGCAATCACTGTACGATATCATGGGCCAAAAATCCTTTCGATATGTCAAGTAACAAAAAAACATCCTAGACGGCAGAAGAAAAAAAAAAAAAAATAAAAAAAAAAATAATCAGAACAAAAGCAAAAGGTCTTTCCACGGAAAGTGGAAAGACCTAATAAAGATTAATATACTTTAATAAATAAATTTTTATACACATTAACATTACTTTGCCCAAGACAAAGGAGACAAATTGCTGTCAAAGGCTAAATCCGTTATCTCAGGTTATAGCAGTGGGCATTGAGATTGTACCCACTGTACAGCTTGTAGCTCCACATCAGGCTGTACAGAAGTGCTTTCAGGTGGTACAATCTCAATGCCCACGTCTATAAATGTAGACAACCGAATAGTACACAACATTAAAAAACCATCATAATCATGCTTCATACCATTTATAATAATTGTTTCCCATTTTTCATATAATGAAAATGTCAGGTGGCATCATTTAACAGGAAGTCGATGTGCAAAATCTTTAAGAACTTTACAACCCAACTTTGAATTAGATGTGGCCTGTAAGTGCTGAGTTTTTTCACCAAAAATTCCAATATGCCATATGGTGAAAAATGTTTAGCCACATTCTCAAACAGGAAATAGATGTGCCACAGGTACAGAATCGGTATGCACTTTATAACTCATCAGGATCATGATTCACACCAACTTTGAATTAGTTTTGGTCTCTAGTTGCTGAGAATTTTGTAACCAAACATTCTATTAAGGAAGGACAATGTTAACCAGTATACCCCCCATAAACATATGTATACAGCTGTATATACATGGACATCATAAAACAAGAGAACTGAGGCTGTATAGCTCATCTGACAGTCACACAATCAATCCATTTTAAGTGAAAATTGTGATGGACCTTCCATAGATACCAAGTATCAGTTAATATGGCTATATGGTTTCAGAGGAGATTTTTGAAATTTTGACCAATCAGAAATAAGAATTCATCTTGGCTGCCATATTAGCTGTCCAACCAGGACAAAATATGCAAACTTTATAAAGATCCTTCCACAGATGCTTCATACCAAGTTACAATTCATTTGGCTTTGTGGTTTCAGAAATTTTTTTCTTTGAAATTTTTACCAATCAGAAATAAGAATTCATCTTTGCCGCAGAGCAGAAGATCAAAATGTAAAAGTTTACTGAGGGATGACGGATGCCAAGTGATGACAAAAGCTGAGATGGCCCTATGTGCTGGGTGAGCTAAAAATAATTTACAATTATTACCTGTTTTCCCATTGGTTCAGGATTGGTAACAGTTGTGCTAAAGAAACCATCCCATTCTAACCTGCCATACAATCCCGCCCAGTGGTTGTGCCTGTTCCCTGTATGAGGTAGACACCATGGGATCAGAGAATTAAACTGCCTGTCCATAGGATCACATTGTTTACCTTCAGCACACGAACATACCCCTCGCAGACTACCATTAGATGCCTTGCCATTTCGTTTGTCATGATGTGTGTATTGTCTGCAAATCAAAAACACCATCAAATGAAATCTCATATTCATATGACTGTCAAAAATTGAATCTATACCATGTTAAATTTTTGTAACAATGAGAAATCACACATTTGTTTACCAACAAAATCCATAACTCTCGGATGATAAAAACAAGAATACTGTTATGTGTTCATCACAAAGAGCTCCCCCCCCCCCCCACATTGTTGTAGAGAAAAGAAAAATATTTCAAGTGACTGATACGGCATTGTCAATTTACAACTTCCACATAAACTTGGTGGATAAAAAAATGTAGAATCTAGAGCACCAACAATTTAGGAAAAAACTAAGTCAAGGGCAGTAACGCCCACAAAAATTATCCAATAGCGCTAGTTTTTGAACATGATCAAGGTATTGTCCATATACACCTTCCAAATAAATTTCTTTGAAATCTGTTAAGAAATGTAGAATTCAGAGTGCTAACAACAATTGTTGATGGACAGACAGACGCAGTGGTAACTATAGGGTCCCACATCATGCGATGCGGGGCACTAATTATCAAAATTGAAAGAAAAATACTAATTTTTCTAAGAACAAGAGAGTATATAAATTTCAAATGTTTCCATATTACCTCAGCTAAGTTCTTGTATAAATATTGAAATGTAGGTGAATGGAGAAAAATACGACATATGTCCTGTTTGACACGTGTATGAAAGTAAAACACATCAGCTTTTGTTTAGAGTATAAACTTTTTCATATTTGACTTACAATTTTTTTGTTTTTGTTCCATCAGACAGCCTAACCTCTATGTTTGGAAGATCTCTCCAGTCTGACCCGGGGGCCAGGGGAATATGCTGCATTCTAGCATGGACCAATGGATTCATGTCTTTACAGATATGGTCCCTTAAGACTGGTTGGTGTTGTTTTCCCCTTATCTGTAATTAATTAATAATTATAGCATAACTAATCTAGAAATGTGAATACCTAAAAATTCACAAATGTGTTTAGTCATTCTGTTTATTACACTGAAATATTCCATGTGAGAAAATACAAGGGATTATGTTTTTATATGACAAGGTGTCGACCTGTCTATAGAAACGTTGTTTTGGATGGCTATTGCTACTTCACTTTCTAGAGTGAAATATGACTTTCAATTTCACTGGTTGAATAATCAGATTTTATTTCAAATATGACTTTCAATTTCACTGGTTGAATAATCAGATTTTATTTCAATCCCGGTATGTCACCATAATCAATGTTTTCATTTAGATTACGTTGTATCATTTATCTAAAAACTAAGGTTGTCACCTTGGCGTAACGTTATAATCAGATTGCTTTGTATGCTAGGCGGGGTTGCCGTAAGGGGTCTCAGAGACTTCAATATATATATTTATATATATGTTGTGACCATAAAATGTCTGATAAGTGCATGGTAAGCATCAATTTGGTGCAATAAATTATCTATGTTTGGAAAAAAAAAAGCATCAATTTTACCCTAACATTGAAACTTGCATCCATGTACATGTATATAAATATGATAATATACTAACCAGCTTTTGGAAATGCGACTGTGAATCTCCCTGATATGATATTTCCTCGGCTTTGGCCCCGTTTTTGATATCTGGCAAATCTGACATAGTGTCACGGATTGTTATTGTTTTAAAGGGAGCCGATTCTCTTCTGGTAATATTAGACATGAACTGAAATAGAAAACAAAATCTCTGTCATGTGATAGAAAAAAAGAAGGCAAACAGATTTTCCCAGCCATGCATCCACCCAGCCGATGTCAGTCAGACAAAATTGATGACATGATTTTTTTCCGTTTGAAAATCTGGTAAAAGATATTCTAAATATCATTTAACTTATCTCTTACATTTCTTTACAGTATTTTTTTAAAAAATTAGGTTGGTATTTCTTTTATTTTGATAAATTTTCAGCTGTTTTTGAGGAATTTTTGGTTTTTAACAGACTTGTACAAAAGCTTTAAGGTAGGCACATATAAAGAGGACAAATTAACCTAAGGAGCAATCCAAAAAATGCAATCCATGAGACAGACAAAACCCAGGAAGACAATATGAACAACCACAAGCACAACAAATAAACACTGAAAACTAAAAAACAATGAATAACACGAACTCCTATAAAAACCAGGAGTGAACTCAGGTGCTCCAGAATGGTAAGCAGTTCATGCTCCATATACGGCACCCGTTGTGAAGTTCAACAAAGTAAATCCAGTGGTACTCACAAATCGGTAGAGGTTCATGAAATGTTAGGACAGTGGGAACAGGTCCAACATCATCTTAGATATTGGAACACTGTAACGGTCAATCAATTCGTGATGAGGATCATAAAATTTATTAAGTGATCACAACTTATCCCTGAAAAAACCCTGGTTAAGAAATAAAATAATAAAATAAGGGATGGTAGGGAAACCCTGAACACATACCTTTTTTTGGCCTTATATTGACAATCCAGGTGATCATGAAGATTCATCCACAATAAATTTAGCAAAATGTACTGTTCACTTTTAAATTTTTGTTCAATTTTCAAACTCTGGGTTTTCCTATTTCACAGCATTCAATATTTTCACTAACTGACTAAAATTTTGGCACCTGTAAAATTTGGGTTCGTAGGGAAACCCTGAACACTCATATACTTTTCTGGCCTTATACTGACAATCAATGTGATCAGGAAGAGTCATCTACAATAAATCTTCCAAAATTTACCGGTCACTTTTTGTTCAATTTTTGAACTCTTTGGGTTTACCACTATTTTCAAAAATTTAGCTTCGTAATTTTCTTCAGAAGTGCCAAAAGACAATTCATTCTTAAACTCATCTCATGTTTTTGAGAGATAAAACTTGTCCATACAAAACTTATAAAAAATCAAGAGAGGTCCAATAATTAACAAATTTTCAATTATCATTTAAAGAAGAACAAAAATGTATCATTATTTTAACAACTTTGTTCCTAAATAAAATACCTTTCAAAATTTGGAAACTGACAACATCTTTAAGGATGTTCACTGGTCATGTTTTTGAATTTTTGTTAGATGTTCAGAATCTTCTGGTTTTATCCATTTGAATGCCATAAATTATTTTTCCCGCTAACACCCGTTTTTCTTTTCATAATTCTTTTGCATGCAGAATAATAAGCCATTTGTAAAAATCTTGTAAAATCCTTATTATTTAATGGTTTTTGAGAAATAAAACTTGTCAATGATAAAGCTATGTAAAATCAAGAGAACATATTTTTCCCGCCAAATTTTCAATGGCTTATATCTTGAAAACAAGCACACGGACCTATAATTTTTTTCGCTCTTTTAGTTCCTTTATTAATCCCTATCAATATTTACCAGTGTTATGAAGAGCTTCTCATTTTGAAATTGAGCAGCGAACTTTCTTAATCAATTTCTGCGATTAATTAAAATAGATGATACTTTGAAAAAAAATCTTATTTTGTACCTTCTTCTCGTCCACCTGAACTGATAACTGCATAGCTCTTGGAGCAAAAACATGCTGAGGTTCTGGGTAGAATGGTAATTTTTCTCCAGGCGCAGCAGCTAATATTATGGCTCTACAATATGAAAATAAAGTTTTTCTCCAATTCATATTTTGGTGCTAATGTTAGAAATAAATGACAATACTTTTATTACAAATGAACTTTTAATACGATAATATCATTGGACTTGAAATAAGAGAATTTCGCTTCTCCAATATATCTATTGCTTATTTTTCCTTCTTATCTACCGTCACAATTACGTTAATTAGCAATTATTTCTATTTTATCCAACCATTCTTAAAACAATGCATGTGCAACAAAATGTCCCCTACCAGTTTGAAAAATTTATGATTACATGTACTTTTGCACGAAGATAGAAAATAAGTAAAGCTAAATACATTATCATTTTTTTTAAATTTGATCTGTAACATCTCATAATGTAACTTTATACTAATAAATTATTTCAACACTCTTTGAAAAAAACAACACAAAAGGGAGTTAACTATTATGAAACTATATACATGTACCTCAGATAAAAGTTATTTTGGAAAAAGCGTGGTAAACATTAGGGATGCCTTCCATTATGCGGTACGTACCGACTTTCATTAATTCTTCTTCCGGTTAGTCTGGTAAGTCATTTCCAAAGAACCACTGTGGTACGGACCAATAATGGAACACGAATCTTTGATTCAATTGAAACGTACCGCATAATGGAAAGCACCCCAGGTCTGGGCAACTCCATTACATTCTGTCAAAAAGCTTTTAGCTAGAATCACTCACATGTACTTCTCCTAGATAAGGCTCCAAAAACTTACCTTCCTCCGTATTAATAAGTGTAAACAAGAGTTGACACACTACATGTCTCGCCTGAGTATGCATACAGACACAGAATAATGATTATCTGATACCCGACATTTTGCAAAAGAGATTTAGGTCAAGGTCAAAAGGCAGGTGTCATACCAACATGTATCCATCAAGAACTATCTATTGACCAAATATGGTGGGTCTAGGTATTACAGTTGCTGAAAAAAGGACTTACGAAATTTGGATGAAAGTCACTCAACCATGAAATGGAGGTCAAGGTCCAGAGACAAGTTTCAGACTGGCATGTTCCCAACAAGAACTGTCAATGGACCATATACAGTAGATCTAGGTATTACAGTAGTTGAAAAATGGACTTAATCAGGAAACTTGGATGAAAGTCAATCAACCATGAAATTGAGGTCAAGGTCCAGAGACAAGTGTCAGACTGGCATGTACCCACCAAGAACTATCTATTGACCAAATATGGTGGGTCTAGGTATTACAGTTTCTGAGAAATGGACTTAGCCACGAAAAAGTGACAAAATCACTCGAGCATGAAACTGAGGTCACGGTCCCAAGCCAGGTGTCAGACTGGCATGTACCCCCTAAGAACTATCTATTGACCAAATATGGTTGGACAAGGTATTACAGTTGCTGAGAAAAGGATTTAACCACGAAAATTGGACGCAGATTTTAAATTCATGTTTATGAAGTCAGTGAACCATGAAAATGAGGTCAGGGTCACAAGACAGTAAACTGCGGCAAACCTTATACGATAAGCTACCTTGTGGACCATAAATCATAATTGTAGGTATTACATGCGCAATGTTACTAAAGTTTCACAAAAGTTTACGTCGCCGCCGGAAAGTAATACCTATATCTCGCCTCCACGACTTTTTGTCGCAGGCAGGACAAAAACTAGAGGTCAGATCATTGATTGACAAGAAAGCGATTAATTTTCAATTACAGGTCATTGATATTATCCACCTGATGTTTATCAGTGATGTATTCTTATTATTTCCACATCAAGATTTGATGAATGGATGTCGTTTTAACGATCAGATAGATAAAAGGATAAAAAATAAATTTTAAGTTTATTGCTGGTTCGCAACCAAAAATGTTCCGGACTTCAATGGCTTGAACTCCCAATGCCTCAAACTAATTTTTGAGACCCCTTCGTGTTCAAGAAATCGAGATTCTACTGTACACTGTTAGCTATCATAACTTGCCTTCTTCTAGTCTGGGCAACTCCATAACATCCTGCCTGAAGTACACCAAAAGTACACTGGTATCCCATTCTGATTAAACACTGAAGTGTGAGTTTCAGCACCATACTTCTTTTGAAGGAGACAAAATTCCTCACATTTTCCAACAAGAAAAATTTAGGTCTGTAGTAATCACAATAACTCAAGTAGGTTGATATCAGTGAATTCTGTAATAAATTAAAGAATTTGAATTAATTTTTTTCCTGAAAATATGTGTAATATGTTCTTTTGACTGCAATCAAATATGACAGTTTCTTGATGTTATGTTAATACTTTTAGTATTCATTGGACAAGGAATGAATTTGAAATTTAGGCTCCAAAATATTACAACTTTGGTACAGGACCATCATACAATCATTCAGGCATATTATTAATTCAATCTGTCAAACAATTTTGAAGAAGTTGTTTGTATGTATTTCCCATAAGGTCCTATGTTAACTATGTCCCACGGTGGCCGCCATCTTGGATTTCCGATCGGCATCAAAATTACAATTTGGTACAGGACCATCATACAATCATTCAGGCATATTATTAATTCAATCTGTCAAACAGTTTCGAAGAAGAAGTTGTTTGTATGTATTTCCCATAAGGTTCTATGTTAACTATGTCCCATGGTGGTGGCCATCTTGGATTCCAATAGGCACCAAAATTATACATTTGGTAGAGGACCATCTAAGGATCATTCCTGCAAAGTAGAGGTTTATTTGGTCTTGTGGTTTCTGACAAGAAGATTTTTTAAATTTCAACCAATCTGAACACATTATTGGGCCTAGCAGCCATATTAAGGATTCGATCGGAACCAAAATTACAAATTCTGTAAAGGACCTTCCCAGGAACATTGCTGCAAGTTTGGTTCCATTGGTTCAGTGGTTTTTTAGAAGAAGATTGAAATGTGAAAAGTTAATGGACGGACGACGGATGCAAAGTGATGGCAAAAGCTCACCCTGGCTTTTACCCAGGTAACATAAAAAAGTAAAAATATTGCACTCATGATCTAAAAAATCAGATAAAAAAATTTTACACTTGTAATGTTTCCTTTAATGGAAGCCTCTGTTGAAGCTAATAAGAACATCAAACTGATTTTTGAATTTACATGATCTATATATTACAGTACCCACTACATTACATGATCTATATATTGACCTTGAACATAGAATATTCTCTGGAATTAAATCTGTTCATTCCACTGAATCCCTGACATGGAGGTCCTCCACATAGAAGTTCTACATCCCCTTTCTGAGGTAATCTCTGTCCCATTCCGTTTGTGCACTCGCCCTAAAAAACCATCACCATTCTAAAGGTTATGCAAAATTATTTGTACTACATTATTCTGAAAAGTAATTTCTATGAAATTCTTTAAAAATTAAATGAAATACTTATTCTCAAAAAATTTGGCACCATTTAAACTTGGATTTGGAAACATATTAAAACATCCCCTCCAATTGGCGACTAGCACAGAGTCAATGTATTACATCCCCTCCAACTGGCGACTAGCACAGAGTCAATGTATTACATCCCCTCCAACTGGCGACTAGCACAGAGTCAATGTATTACATCCCCTCCAACTGGCGACTAGCACAGAGTCAATGTATTACATCCCCTCCAACTGGCGACTAGCACAGAGTCAATGTATTACATCCCCTCCAACTGGCGACTAGCACAGAGTCAATGTATTACATCCCCTCCAACTGGCGACTAGCACAGAGTCAATGTATTACATCCCCTCCAACTGGCGACTAGCACAGAGTCAATGTATTACATCCCCTCCAATTGGCGACTAGCACAGAGTCAATGTATTACATCCCCTCCAACTGGCGACTAGCACAGAGTCAATGTATTACATCCCCTCCAACTGGCGACTAGCACAGAGTCAATGTATTACATCCCCTCCAACTGGCGACTAGCACAGAGTCAATGTATTACATCCCCTCCAATTGGCGACTAGCACAGAGTCAATGTATTACATCCCCTCCAACTGGCGACTAGCACAGAGTCAATGTATTACATCCCCTCCAATTGGCGACTAGCACAGAGTCAATGTATTACATCCCCTCCAATTGGCGACTAGCACAGAGTCAATGTATTACATCCCCTCCAATTGGCGACTAGCACAGAGTCAATGTATTACATCCCCTCCAACTGGCGACTAGCACAGAGTCAATGTATTATCATTTAAGTCTTTTTTAACATCAGAGATGATTTTTCCAGCCAAGAAAAAAGAAAACGGAAATGCTATACCTGAAACCATATTGCCATTTATAATAAAGAAAACCATTACAGACAAATCTGAATTGCAACTAGAGGCTCTCAAGAGCCTGTGTCGCTCACCTGTATCTACTGTGGTTTTTGAAATCATGTAAAATAAGGTTAAAATCATAATGAAAAGCATTAATAAATTGCTTCGCTGAGCGCAGCTGGACACGACCGCAGAGGTCCAAACCTGCACAGTTGGGGCAAAAATGGGCACAATATTGGCGCTTGATACAGGTCTGAATTTGGATTGTAATTAAATATTTGACACATAATAACTGTAGTCAAAGAACTTAGAATTGGTCATATGATTTGAATTTATATTGAATTTTTTGCTTTTTGTGCAATACACTATGCTGTTGTGTATTGAATCCCCCCCCCCCCCCCCCCCCAAAAAAAAAAAAATATTCTTTTACATTTCTTTATACATAATTTACAAGCAGTGTAAGGGAGGTAATCGAATCATATACAACATTTTACTTTAAATGTGTTGGATTACCTCCCTTGCGCTGCTTTTAAATTGTCTTATGTCCATTAACCAGGAAAATGTTAAAAATTGACTTTAAAGAGCAATATCTCCTTAAGAGGTCAATTGACAATTTTGGTCATGTTGACTTATTTGTAGATTTTACTTTGCTGAACATTATTGCTGTTTACAGTTTATCTATATCTATAATAATATTCAAGATAACCAAAAACTGCAAAATTTACTAAAATTTACCAATTCAGGGACACCAACCCAACAACGGGTTGTCTGATTTGTCTGAAATTTTCAGGGCAGATAGATGTTAACCTGATGAACATTTTTACCACGTCAAATTTACTCTAAATACTTTAATTTCAGAGATACAAGCCAAAAACCCCCTATGTTCTATTTTTAGTCATGGCGGCCATGTTGATTGGCAGACGGGGTGGTCAGACAAATTTTTTAAACTAGATACCCCAATGATGATTGTGGCCAAGTTTGGTTACATTTGGCCCAGTAGTTTCAGAGGAGAAGATTTTTGTAAAAGTTTACAGACGATGACGACGACGGACGACGGACGCCAAGTGATGAGAAAAGCTCACTTGACCTTTCAGGTCAGGTGAGCTAAAAAGCAGAAATCAGATAGAAAACGGAATAAAATCAACCTTGTAACATCTGCAGAGAGAGAGAGAGAGAAAGAGTCCTTAATGTATTTTTAAATTTTACTCTAACTTCACATGGAATAGTAGTTGGCATCCCAATCTGACGGACTTATATAGTAGGTGTGGCAAATTTTCATTGAACTACGGAACATTGGCTTCAGTGTGATGCAAACAGCAACACAGTGTCCTTATGGACGGAGTGGTAATTATTACATGAATATCAGGACAAAAACATATTGATGTGATATGACTATGAAACAAATTTTTTAGTAGGCTGACACACATAGAGTGATTTTTAAATTTCTAGCTTTCGAGTTAACAGTCCACAGGAAGACTATCGCATCTGGACACATTATTCTAACTCTAAACCAAACAGACCATTCCTTGCTCCTGCTTGGCAGAGAGGCAGCAAATACCCATTTTAAAGACTTTGATTGGAGTCAGCCGGGGATCAAACCCTCACCCTTTCTAAGGATTTTAAAACTACCAAGATTTACTGATGATACAGCAAACAGTCTTACCTCCATCACCAGTTTCAACAAATGGTTGCAATCATCAGTGAACACAGTACAGCCTGGATTGTTAAGTCGGAACGCTTGAGCAGCTGGTTCTTCTTTCTCAATGGCCCATTTACTATCAGCAATACCAGCCTGGTGAAAACCTTCTGACAAACCTACAAAGAAAAGGTCATAATGCTGTTCATATCACAAGATATCCATGTACAAAGTTTCAGGATGATATCATAACTCCTTCATGAAAAACTACCTTAAGCCTGAACCTTAACCTCATACGAAAAGACTCAACAACTATATGTAGGCGGGGCATAAAAATACCTAAGTGTCACAAATTCCAACTGACTCTTGTTTTTGTGCTTACCAAAGAAATTTATAGAGCATTTTGAAAGTCAGAATGTTTGCCATAAAGAAATCAGTTAAAATTTCTCAGAAAAATAAAAATGTTTGCCTTCTAAATATTCATGGCATGTTAACTGGAATACAGATTTTTTTTTTCGCCTTATTATTATGCTTTGGTTTATGCAGTTAACAAGTCCAAGTAAACATATGTTTGTAATTTTGATAAAATAAGTTAATTCTTTAAACTTTCTACTTCAAAAATACAAGGCAGGAATGTTAGACCTTGCTTAAGATTTTATCTGCTTCTAACAATTCTAGAACAATTTATGTAATACATGTATGTGTATGTAATATATGTGGAAAAATATCATGACTTCATGGCAACAATTTCTCCCACTGACCCCAGCTTTGATGGAAAAATATAACGTTAATAAAAATCATCCAACTTTTTTTAGTAAGTTTTAGACTTGAAAATTGTGTCTTTCAATAGCAATTGCCGTCATAGAGAACATGTCAATATTTTTTTTTATCAACAAGAGTGTATTATCTCACTTGTTTAGGCAAAGTATCATAACATTAAGACTCAAAGAATAAAATAATGGCTTATAACAGGAAAACATACAATGTAGATATAGAAGATTTTGCTTCAAATAAACAAAAATCTCAACCATACCCATTCTGAATTTTTCAAATGTATATGAAGGGAAACAAACATATTTTTAATCTTGGTCTAGAAATCTACTGATCATGAATAATGAGACACAATACTCATGGAGTTTTTTTGTTGATTTAAGGTAGATCATCATGCCTAATAAACTTGGAATCTTTTTCGGGCATCTTGCAAATTTGTATGTAATTATATATTTTCAACGAGGAAATAGTATTTGATATAATGTAAAAATATTATCTTAAGTTTATTTAAATAAAAAAAATTGACAAAAATGCATTAATAGCAAAATTACAAAGTTTTTATTCTAAAAAGAGACCTTTTCAGGGGAGATAATAGGCAGAAAATCTTTCTACTGAAATGTTAAGGAAATTTTAGTTTTTTGAAATAGCAAGAAAAAATGAAAGGTGACCCCAATATTTCTTTTAAGAATATGAAAGCATGCCAGATACGTGTTGTATTCACAATTTTATAAAAAATTATATCTGCCAGTTTTTTTATTGCACGAGAAATTTGGATTTTCCTTATATAATCTATATAAAATTTACCAATATTAAGACTCAATTATCTCAAAATCAAGAACGGTGACCTGTTTTTTAAACTGAAATTTCAAAGTACATGTATGTCCATCCAACATCCTGCCTGGAAAAATTTAGGAAAATCTATCTGCCAAAAATATTGGTATTGATCTACCTTAAATGTACTAACCTCCACAACCAGCAAATACATCCAAACATTTCAGTGATTTCCATGGTACCTTGGTGTCTGTTTCCTCCGAATGTGTCAATGTTGCTTTTCCTTTTCCCTTTCCTTTGCCTTTACCCTAATCAAACAAGCACATAAAGGTTAGATAAGTAGGGGGGGGAGATTGTATACTAATAATTCCAATACGGTTTGTATTGTTGATTTTAATTGGTCGATGTGACGTCTGGATGTTATATTTGCTAATAAATGACATTCAGCATATGAATATGAGACCAAGTAAAAGAGTGCTATTTTAAAACGTTCATTTCTTTCTTATTTTGCCAAAAAGTGTATTTATAATGGAATTACAAGTAATAAGAGTTGTTTTTCTGCAATTTATCGGTGTATATACTCGATCAGGTCACACAAACTTAACATAAAGTGCTTTGGAATTTATTCAGTTTGAGTGAACTGGTGTCCTTTATAGACTGATGATGATGAATTATTGTTTAACGTCCATTGGCAACCAGGTGCATATCAGGACAAGAACATGTTGATATGATAATGAATATGATCCCTGCTTTGTACTAGACCGACACGCTAAGTCGGATTTTTATTGTGCTAGCTCACGAGGTAACTGTCCGCAGGAAGACATATCACCTCATTAGGACACATTATACTGACTCCGAGCCGACCAGTCTTCGCTCTTACTCATAGATGCCGCGTGCTTGGCGGAGAAGCAGCAAATACCAATTTTAATGTCTTTGGTTTGACCCGGCCGGGTATCGAACCCGCCACCTTCCACACTCGGGGCGAGCACGCTACCACGAGACCACCGAGGTGGTCCCTTTATAGACTGATAAATTGCTTCAAAATGACACATTACTATAATAAAGCATGTTTAACCCCACCTCTAAGTGTCTGAACCAAGTCAGTTTATCCTATTTCTGTTGGTTCTGAATTTGTGTTCTATGCTCTTTTACTTTGTTTGAAGGTCCGTCGATTCCATGGTTTTAATTCATTTTACGTCATCACTAGCCTTTCCTGTTATCATTTTTTAGTTTAAACTTGTAGATTTATAGTAGATTCGGAAACAATTTATCCTAACTTATATTAATCCCTCTCCACTTGGCGTGTGCAAGAACATCCCCTGTAGCAGCATTTATTTCCAAATCTTTTCCGACATCAACAGGGGAGTCTTTAACATGCTAAGGGTATTTCTCTCCCTTTACACAGGACAGCCATTTGTCCTCCCCATCCGACAGACTAGTATCTTTTACCGAGACAATCCTCGCACATTGTGTCGAAATGGCATCGTAAATTTGATCCCTAAAATTTTTTATTCCTAACAAGAATCGAACCAGGCACCTGAATGAGACAACATCTCAAATAATTTGAACACATCGATTACACCTAGTTGTCATTGTTTGTCATCCCAATAACAGCAGGCCACATCATAAGATAAAGCACTAAATATCTCTGGAAAATCACGAATATATTTTGGAAAATTTACTCATGCAAAAAGCACGATTACTTTTCTGTCTTGGTCTACACCGCATATATTATTAGTCCTACCTTTCCTTTACTTCCGAGTAGCCTGGCTTTACTTGGTGGCTCTTCAAAACTTTTTGTCTCACTGTCATAAGCCTGGAAATTTAAGATTATTCTTAGACAGATCTTCGTATTCGAACTGATGTATAGAAGTGTATTTTTGCAAGGCTGATTTAACTGAACTTTCTCTTATTAAAATTTGAAAGAAATACACGTACACATATATTGTCTCTTTCTATTGTTACATTTCCACACTCACAATAACAAATATTTAATTATTGAAAGTCTGGGTGATAGCTTATATATATTTAACTCGGTAAAACGGAATCTATCTTGTTCACACCAGAAGTAAGTCTACATATACTTTACTCCGTATAATTGGTCTACAAAAGAAGCCTGTAGATAAATTTGTACTTAGGTTTGAGATATAGAATCTATGTCTAACTGGGAGGCAACTCTATACATACTCAACTCTTTAAACAGAATCTATCTGGTCCACACAGGAAGTCATTCTACAGATACATTGTACTTACCTCTGTAAACAGAATCTATCTGGTCCACACAGGAAGCCATTCTACAAATACTTACCTCTGTAAACAGAATCTATCTGGTCCACACAGGAAGCCATTCTACAAATACTTACCTCTGTAAACAGAATCTATCTGGTCCACACAGGAAGTCATTCTACAGATACTTACCTCTGTAAACAGAATCTATCTGGTCCACACAGGAAGTCATTCTACAGATACTTATTTCTGTAAAATAGAATCTTTATGGTCCTAACAGGAAGTCTACACATACTTCTGTAAAATAAAAATCTTTCTGGTCCCTTTAGAACATCTACACATACTTACCTCTGTAAAATAGAACCTATCTGGTCCCTTCAGGAATGCAGTCTGCAGATACTTAGCTCTGTAAAATAGTATCTACATGTATATGGTCCTAACAGGAAGTCTACATATACTTAGCTCTGTAAAATAGAATCTATCTGGTCCATTCAGGAATGCAGTATGCAGATACTGTATAATAGAATCTATCTGGTCAATTCAGGAAGTAAGTCTATAGATACCTCTGCCATATAGAATCTATCTGGTCCATTCAGGAAGCAAGTCTACATATACCTCTGTAAAACAGAATCTATCTGGTCATTCAGGAAGTAAGTCTACAGATACCTCTGCCAAATAGAATCTATCTGGTCCATTCAGGAAGCAAGTCTACAGATACCTCTGTAAAATAGAATCCATCTGCTCCATTCAGGAAGCAAGTCTAACAGATACTTACCTCTGTAAAATAGAATCCATCTGCTCCATTCAGGAAGCAAGTCTAACAGATACTTACCTCTGTAAAATAGAATTCATCTGCTCCATTCAGGAAGCAAGTCTAACAGATACTTACCTCTGTAAAATAGAATCCATCTGCTCCATTCAGGAAGCAAGTCTACAGATACCTCTCTAAAATAGAATCTATCTGGTCCATTCAGGAAGTAAGTCTACAGATACCTCTGTAAAATAGAATCTATCTGCTCCATTTAGGAAGTAAATCTACAGACACTTACCTCTGTAAAATAGAATCCATCTGGTCCATTCAAGAAGCAAGTCTACAGATACCTCTGTAAAGTAGAATCTATCCGCTCTATTCAGGAAGCAAGTCTAACAGATACTTACCTTTGTAAAATAGAATCTATCTGGTCCATTTAGGAAGTAAGTCTACAGACACTTACCTCTGTAAAATAGAATCTATCTGGTCCATTTAGGAAGTAAGTCTACAGACACTTACCTCTGTAAAATAGAATCTATCTGGTCCATTCAGGAAGTAAGTCTGTAGATCCTGTACATTCTCGCTGTATATCACTTGACATTTACCTTTTACTAGCTGTAAGTCTATTGTTGCCTCTGTGAAAATAATTGTAACATTTTATTCTTGATACGTTCATTGGTGTTTTCGAAATATATTGTTAATTTTAACTTATTTATTTATACTGAATTGGGAAACAAGTTATATCAGCTTATATTAATCCCTCTCCACTTGGTGGGTGCGAGAGTGGCCCCTGTAGTGGCATTTAAGCCACTCTTATTCAATATCTACAGGGGAGTCTTTAACGTGCTTAGGGTGATGCTCTACCTTAACACAGGACAGCCATTTTTCGTCCCCATTCGACGGACTAGCATCTTTTACCGAGATCATCCTGGCAAATGGTGTCAATAATGCATCGCAAATTTGATTCCTGAAATGTTCATGTTCCTCCCAAATGGGAATCGAACCAGGGACCTTTGGTATCATAGTCTGATTTGTTAACCACTACACCATGTAACACCTACCGGTATACATGTATATTCAGACCTGTTTACCCTGAATGATGCCTGTCAGTAGAATTGTCAGTAGTACTGTCCAATGAGTGCAGCGAACCGGCACGAACCTCCTATGTGCGCAAGAAAAATCATGTTCACATGTAGAGCAATACACAAATGTAGGACCCTCCTTTGAAGGCCCCAAAGAAGGAAGGTTTCCTTGTAACATTCTCTAAACCTTTGGCAAGATTTCTTTGCTGCTGTTGGTCCCGAAACATTATTATTGTCATTAGTTGGTCTGGTCTGATCTGTCTTCTTGGACATGCTTGCCGCCATATTGATTTATTTGAACTTGTCTCAAAGGTGCCTTAAAGCATAGATATTCAAGCATTTAAGTGATCAAGAGAGAATTTTACACATTTTGTAACAAAAAGAAAATTTTTCGAACAAGCGAATTGACAACCGTAGATTTTGAAATGAAAATCGTAATCCGTATTTTTTGATTTAGAAAGACGAAATAAACACTCGATGAGGAATGAAAGTAATTAACTTACCTAAGAAGTTAAAATTACTGAATGTCATCACCTGAGAACAACGATCGTAACTTTGACAATTTTGAAGTCGTCAAAAAAATAGAGTTATCAAAAAATTCAATTTTCCTTGAATTTTCAAAAGTGTCGAATAATTAGGGTTATTACAGTATTCTATCATGCAGAGGTGATATTATATGAGGTTTAATTAGAAACTTTCTATGGGAGAGTCTAATTTAGTGCAGACAGAAACTTTTAAAATGAATTAAATAAAGTAATTTTAGGCCAAATAAACTTGAAAAATGATTCTCAGGCATTGTTACCCCAAATGATGGAATAAGTTCATATTTGTACCGGTGTTTTTTGTGTTTTTTTTTTTTTTTTGGAAAAATAAAACTTGGCACCAGATTTAAGCATCTTATGACCCAGATTCAATTTTCAAGCATTTTGTAACACTAACCAAGACAAAACAAAAGTAAGACAATATCATTAAATGCCTTTTTTTTTTATTATATAAAATCATTTTGTATATAGGCCTTTTATTTTTAATTAATTGGTTTACGGATCTTTTTTTAAAACTAGAGGCTCTCAAGAGCCTGTATCGCTCACCTGGATTTAACTTTTCACCTTGAGCAGACCTAAAAATTTAAGTGTTGCAGTCAATTTGGCTGGTTTTTCTATAGGATTCTGTGTTAAACTAATTTCAGCTGTGGCAGCCATCTTGGTTTAGTCCAGGTCAACGGAAACATTTCTAAAAGAGAACCATCTAAGGACCATTTCTGCTAAGTCTTGTTCCAACTGGCTAAGTGGTTTCAGACAAGAAGATTTTTAACTGAATTTTTCTATAGGGTCCAATAT
This sequence comes from Mytilisepta virgata, assembly GCA_028015205.1. Lineage (NCBI taxonomy): Eukaryota > Metazoa > Mollusca > Bivalvia > Mytilida > Mytilidae > Mytilisepta > Mytilisepta virgata. The sequence continues at coordinate 2,349,842 of JAPWFG010000023.1, forward strand.
TTAACAAAGTTCGGTGTGGCAGCCATCTTGGTTGACAATCCACGTGATCGGACATATTTCTGAAAGAGGATCTCCTAAGGACCAATGCTGCCAAGTCTGGCTCCAATATGTCAAGTGGTTTCAGACAAGAAGATTTTTCAATTAATTTTTCCATAGGGCCCTATGTTAAACTAAGTTCTGCTGTGGCGGCCATCTTGGTTGACAGTCTGGGTCGTCGCACAAAAATTCTGAAAGAGGACCATCTAAGGACCCATTGCTACCAAGTCTAATTCTAATTGACTTAGTGGTTTCAGACGAGAAGATTTTTGAGTGAATTTCCCATAGGGTCCTATGTTAAACTAAGTTCTGCTGTGGCGGCCATCTTGGTTTACAGTCCACGAAATTTGACATATTTCTGAAAAAGGACCTCCTAAGGACCAATGCCGCCAAGTCCTGCTCCAATATGTCAAGTGGTTTCAGACAACACAATTTTTCAATGAATTTTCCTATAGGGCCTATGTTAAACTAAGTTCAGCTGTGGCGGCCATCTTGGTTCACAGTCCGGGTCATCAGACACACCTCTCTAAGAGGACCATCTAAGGACCATTGCTGACAAGTCTGGTTCCAATTGGTCAAGTGGTTTAAGGCAAGAATATTTTTCAATGAATTTTCCCATAGGGCCCTATGTTAAACTAAGTTCGGCTGTGGCGGCCATCTTGGTTAACAGTCCGGGTCATTGGACATATTTCTGAAAGAGAACTTCCTAAAAACCATTACTGCCAACTTTGGTTCCAACTGGCCTTGTAGTTTCATATAAGAAGGTTTTTGAAATTCACCCCCCCCCCTTTTTTTCTATTTTTAGTAACAGCAGCCATGGAAGTCGGGGATGCCAGACATAAGTTTGGAAGGGGGCCAGCCAAGAACCATTCCACCAAAGTCTGGTCTCAATTGGCTCAGTGGTTTGAGAGGAAAAGATCTTAAAAGCAAAGTTTACGCTGAATGCCGTCTTTAAAGGGCAAAAACTCCTATAAGGGGTCAATCAACGATTTTGGTCATGTTGACTTATTTGTAGATCTTACTTTGTTGAACATTTTTGCTGTTTACAATTTGTCTTTATCTATAATAATATTCAAGATAATAACCTAAAACTGCAAAATTTCCTTAAAATTAAAAATTCAGGGGCAATAACCCAATAAAGGGTTGACCGATTCGTCTGAAAATTTCATGACAGGTAGATCTTGACCTGATGAACATTTTTACCCCGTCAGTTTTGCTCTAATTGCTTTAGTTTTTGAGATATAAGACAAAAACTGCAGTTTACCCCTATGTTCTATTTTTAGCCATGTCGGCCATGTTGGTTGACAGGCGGGGTCATCGGACACATTTTTTAAACTAGATACCCTAATGATGCTTGTGGCCAAGTTTGGTTCAATTTGGCCCAGTAGTTTCAGAGGAGAAGATTTTTGTAAAAGTTAATAGACGACGACGACGGACGACGGACGCCAAGTGATGAGAAAAGCTCATTTGACCCTTTGGGTCAGGTGAGCTAAAAATAGGGTCGGTCGGTCGGGATAAAAAAAAAAAAAAAAGAGGGAAAATCATGTACTTTTGAACAATCTTGGTTATATTGCCAAATATACAAAGGTTGCAAATGATCAGTTAATTCCCTCTTGTGAAACCCAAATGTCAGAACATCTATGTTGAAACATTGTTCAGTAGACCGTTCCCTTTTTAAGGGATCCGACTCGTCAACTACAACATAAAATGGGTGGCATCGATATCTTACGAAATCAAGATATTCATACAAAACCAACTTAAAAGCCGCATGGATTCTATTAAGAAATTTCATTTCATAAAACTTGTTTTGGAAATTGGCATCAACTAACGTCTATAAATAGATTTTTTTTTTCTGGGATCATGTTTACAAGTATTTTATTGATGGATAATCTATTTTTAGATGAATTGGAATATAATCCTTTATGAAATTTTGATGTAAAAAGGATTTTAATTTATTTTTATTTTTGGGATGCTAATTTTAGAGGGTCGGCGGTAATAAAAAACCAAAATTTTCAATTTTATTTTTTTTCTTCAAATATGCAAAATCGGGTCGGCGGATCCGTAAACCAACTAATTAAAAATAAATGGCCATACCAAACATCATAGGAGTCAATGGTTTGAAATGGGATATGTATGTCGTCAAAATAAACACCTTTACTGAAAATTACTTTCCTCTTTTTTTCAGGAGAATACATGGAAACTAAAAAAGAATTTATTGTCTGAGAATTATAGAATTTATTTTAGACAACCTTATGTATATATATGTACATGTTTATCAATCTTACCTTCCTCTGACCAATACAACATATTCAGATCACAGTGGTATGTGCCCTGTACTCCTTTATGTGTGTCCTCTGGTCTGAAAATAATTTCATTTTATTAAATGGATGGATAAATTATTGTTTAACGTCCAGTGGCAACCAGGTGCATATCAGGACGAGAACATGTTGATAAGTTAATGAATATGATCCCTGTATTAGACCGAAATGCTTAGACGGATTTTTAACATACTAGCTCACGAGGTAACTGTCCGCAGGAAGACATATCACCCCACTCGTACACATTATACTGACAATGTTCCGACCAGTCAATCTTTGCTCTTACTTCTAGATGCCACGTGCTTGGCAGTGAAACAGCAAATACCAATTTTAAAGTGTTTGGTTTGACCCGGCCAGGGATCGAACTCGTGACCTTCCAGGATAGTCTGACTTGGTACAGGCTTGTTAGTTTCTGACAATAAGACCTTAGTACAAAATTTTTAAGTTTTGTAGAGGTTCATCAAATGCTTGTTCATAAATAAAATTTTTTCAATTCGCTTGGTACTTTCTGACAAGAAGACCTTTGTACAAAATTCCCCATAGGTTCCAGTGTTAAACTAAGTCTGGCTGTAATTCATGTAATTCACATGATCATGTATTTCACTGGTGAATTTCATGCTTAACAAAACACACCTGTGTCACGTGCGTTTTTCAGATACATGCTTCACATGTGTGTGTCACATATGTATTACATGCATGGCATAAAGTGTGCATGTCACGTATGTGACACTCCTGTGACACATGCATTTCCAGGTTCATGCGTGACACATGTGTGGCATTTTTGCCTGCGTATGTATAATGTACATGAATAATGTACCATATTAAATATGTATCCATAATTTTATTCAATTTATGGAAATTCTCATATTTATACCAAAGGCTCCAATGTGAAACTAAGTCTGCCGCTGGCCACCATTTTGTATGACAAATCAGCACAAAAGTAACAACATTTGGTCAGCATCTCACAACGAACATTCATTCTATGTTTGGTTTCAATCCATTCAGGGATCCCTCTTGAAGATTTTTGTATGTATTTCCCATAGTGTCCTATGTTAAATAAAGTCCCCTGATGGTGGCCATCGTAGATTACGGATCAGCAACAAAGTAACCACACTTGGTCAGCACCTCATAAGGAACATTCATGCCATGTTTGGTTTCAATCCATTCAACAGTTTTCTATCTAGAAGATTTTTGTATGTATGTCAAGGTGCTTGTACGTATTTCCATGAGGTTCTATGTTAACTATGTCCCAAGGTGGGGGACATCTTGGATTTGCAATCGGCACCAAAATTACAAATTTGGTAAAGGACCATCTAAGGAACATTCCTGCAAAGTAGAAGTTAATTTGGTCTTGTGGTTTTTGACAAGAAGATTTTAGAATTATTGGGAACTGTGTTAACTAATGCCCTGCAGTGGTAGCCATCTTGGATTTCCGATCGGCATCAAATTATAAATTTGGTACAGGACCATCATACAATCATTCAGGCATATTATCAATACAATCTCTCAAACAGTTTCAAAGAAGTTGTTTGTATGTGTTTCCCATAAGGTCCTATGTTAACTATGTCCCATGGTGGCGGCCATCTTGGATTTCCAACCGGCACCAAAATTATAAATTTGGTAGAGGACCATCTAAGGAACATTCCTGCAAAGTAGAAATTCATTTGGTCTTATGGTTTCTGACAAGAAGATTTTTTACATTTCAGCCAATCAGAACACATTATTGGGCCTGGCAGCCATATTAAATATTCAATCAGAACCAAAGTTATAAATTCTGTAAAGGACCTTCCCAGGAACATTGCTGCCAAGTTTGCTTCCATTTGGTTCAGTGGTTTTTTAGAAGAAGATTGAAATGTGAAAAGTTAATGGACGGACAGACGATGGATGCGAATTGATGGCAAAAGCTCATACTGGCTTTTAGCCAGGTGAGCTAAAAATCTAAAATTTAATATTACAATGTATGTAAATACCTGTAATATTTACAGACTTTGAGTCTAATTTTAGTCATATCTGGTAATTTGTAACCTGGAGAATTTTTGCAGTAAATTTCTGAAATTCGACCGATCCTAAATGGCGTAGGTAGATCTTCATTTGAACCTTTAATGTACTCAGACTTTCTGTAGGCTTCTGGGTAAATATCTTCATCAACCTAAAATCATAAAACATTTTTTTAATTAAACTTAATGTCAGCACATAAACTTTTATCCAGTTTTACCTCAGAAATTCCTCAAACAGTTTGACGCCACAAATTACAAACTTGATTTGCCATATTTTTACTATTCCAAGGGGTATAACTCCAAGGATATTAATTGGTCACTTTTCCAAATCATTGATGATTTCATAAACATCCCTCTGATCTTCAGCGTCAAAAATATATGACCGTACTTATGTCAACTAGTAATTGAGAACTGGCTGTGGACATCGTGGGGTACTCAATCAGTCCCCCTCAACTTTGTTGAGGCGAACTAAAAATAACCAGATTATTAGAATCACATACTTGTTGATTTTTTGTTGACTTTATAGTTGTACTCTTATTCTGTTTGATTTTAAAGTTGAATCCCTCGGGTTCTATATAACAACTGTCACCTATCTTGTACTCAACTCCATTGTGACTCACACTACCAAAAAATACTTTATCCGTAGAATTATTCAATTCTTCTCCAAGAGATGGAATTTCTTTCTGTAAAAAAGGTTTTGTACAACGTTATTTTACAATGAAATTACCTTGAAGAATTCGTACAATTCAGTGGCAAATTGACTATCTGTTGACATGAAATTCCAGCATGTGATTTTGTTGCTCTGATCAATAACTGAAGTTTATGAAAGGTCACAAAGTGCCAAATTACTTGTGATATTTATACTTCAGGCATGGATAAAAATATTTATTGTCCACTGGCAACAATTAAGTGCATATCAGGACCAGAAACATGTTGATACGATAATGAATATGATCCCTGCTTTGTACTAGACGACACACTAAGTCAGATTTTAAATGTGCTAGCTCACAAGGTAACTGTCCGCAGGAAGACATATTACCCTACTCTTACACATTATACTGACTCTGACCCGACCAGTATGCATTACTGTTTAGGGGCCAGCTGAAGCCCTTACTCTTAGATGCCGCGTGCTTGGCGGAGAAGCAGCAAATACCAATTTTAATGTCTGGTTTGACCCTGTCAGATATCGAACCCGTGACCTTCCGCACTCGGTGCTAGCACACTACCATGAGATCACAGAGGCCATGAAATTACCTTGAACAATTAGGAGAATTCAGTGGCAAATTGACTATCTGTTGACATGAAATTCCAGCATGTGATTTTATTGCTCTCATCAATAACTGAAGTTTATGAAAGGTCACAAAGTTCCAAATTACTTGTGATATTTATACTTCATGCATGGATAAAAATCTTTATTGTCCAGTGGCAACCATTAAGTGAACATCACGACCAGAAACATGTTGATATGATGTGAATATGAACCCTGCTTTGTAATAGAGCGACTAGATGAGCTGGATTTTTAACGTGACAGCTCATGAGATAACAGTCAGCAGAAAAACATATCACCCCACCCAGACACATTCTATTGACTACAAGCTGAACAGTCTTTTGCTCTTACTCCTAGATGCTGCGTGATTGGCGGAGAAGCATCAAATACCAGTTCTAATGTCTTTTGTTTGTACTGACCCAGGATCGAACTCATGACCTTCCTCACTGGAGGCCAAGACGCTACAACAAGACCATCGAGGCAGTTCCAACAGAATTACAGTGTTAATCCCATTTGACAGTGCACCAACCAGTGTTCATATGTACATGTACAGTCAAACGTGTGTATAAAGGGCACCCATGGGACCATAGAAATGAAGTAAAGTAAAGGACTGTTCAGCTTGTAGTCAATAGAATGTGTCTGGGTGGGGTGATATGTTTTTCTGCAGACTGTTACCTCATGAGCTGTCACGTTAAAAATCCAGCTCATCTAGTCGCTCTATTACAAAGCAGGGTTCATATTCACATCACATCAACATGTTTCTGGTCCTGAGGTGCCCTTTATACAGAAGTTAATTTTACAAGTTTTGTTCATAACGGAGACATTTTCACTGCAATAGACTATTCTCCATTTTTGATACATGTAAGTTGTCTCCTATTTATGGAGTTATCTGATCTTTGGAGGTGTCTTTCATAGATATCAAAGGACAAATTTTCATTTTTCTGCAAAATATTTTTTCTTCCAAATAATATCCTCAACATACATTAATGATATCTTCTGGGGTATATTTCCCTACATTTTATAATTATTAAAGTCCACCCCCAATTCAAATATGTTAGAAAAAAATTAAAAGTACTTTATGCCCTTTATCCCACACACAAAAATTCCTGCATATGGGAGACAACTCTAAAATTAGCAAGTAAGTAATACCTTCCTAATTTGATTGAGTCTGTAACAACTGATACAATGTTTATGCTTTAAATTGTCAGCGACTTCTACATCGTCTACCGGAGGATCTTCAAATCTGGCTAAATCTGGATCATACCTGAAACAGACAATCAAGATATCATCAACTTTTGCATTATCTACTAGATGGCCTTAAATCTGGATCACATTTGAAACAGATTGATTAACGCATTGTAGTTCAGTGCAAACCCCCCCCCCCCCCCTTTCCCAACCAACCTTCTATATAAAATTAAATTTTACCATTTTTGATAGAAGTAACTTCGAGTATCCTCTGGATCAACCACTCTGTCTGTTTCGGGGTGTTCTATTCCTCCTAACATATGCCAGTTATCTGCAAGGGCTTTATACACAACCTTTAACACAAGACGAAACGTATCTTTAGCTTAGTATGAAAATACAGTGTTTAAAGTGTTTCTTAACGAAAACACAATTGCACCCTCTCTATTTTGGATACAGTCAGAAACACAAGAATTAAGCTATTAAAAGTGACATCAAATTCATCATTTGAAGTTGCCTGCCTGTCTGCCCACCATAAAAAACTGGACTTTTTGTGTTCCCTGCCTGCATGCATGCCATTACAAAACTGCATGCCTGCCCACCATTACAAAACTTGATTTTTTGTGTTGCCTGCCTGCCTGCATGCCATTACAAAACTGGATTTTTGTGTGTTGCCTGCATGCCTGCCCATCATTACAAACTGGATTTTTTGTGTTGCCAGCATGCCTGCAAATCATTACAAACTGGATTTTTTGTGTTGCATGAATGCCTGCCCATCATTACAAATTGGATTTTTTGTGTTGCCTGCATACCTGCCCAACATTATTAAACTTGACTTTTTCCTTTGGGAAACAGTTTAAAAAATACTAACTGCTTTTCATATCATGACAGTTAGCTGTCTTTTTTAGCAATTTGGCAAATAATTTTAAGTGCACAGTGTTTTAAATAATTTTTGGTATTAGTTTCTCATGTTTCATCTTTTATCAAAAATACAGCAAAAAAAACTTTTGCAAGAATTTCCCTGTTTACAGTGTGTAAAAGGCAGTTCAAATTAATTTCCAAATCTGATGCTGCAGTATTATGTGTTAGATATACATGTACCTGTACAATAGCATTGCTCTCCTGGTCAATTTCATTGCTGAAGATTGATTGATTGATTGTTGCTTAACGTCCAGTGGCAAATATTTCATGATTCTTCAGGAGGAGAACCAGTTCAATATATCAAACAATTCAAATAGGGGTGGGACGGGACACAAAGGCCAACCAATTTTGACTGCCCCTGTAAAAGGATGATATTTGGGTAGGGTCGGATAATTTAGCCTTCTGTAGCAGCATTAGCTTTCTCTTTTTCGAAAAGTACAGAAGGGTTCTTTAGCGTGCAGGGAGTGTGGCATTCTCCAAACACGTTACCCACTATGGTCTGCAGTCAGGCTTTCCGTATTATGACAACCCCCCAAAGTGAGGGTCTCCACTATCCACCACCTGGAGACGTGCTAGGCAGCTCTGTGGGTTGAGCTCCCATGATCCGTCACAGGTGCCTAGCATTGCTGGAGAGAAGTACAATATCTTAAAACTACTGTTATTTACAAATACCTTTATTTTGTACATAACAACATCAAACTTGATATCTTCACAGTCGTCTAATGTAAATAGTTCCTGATCATCTGACGCCTCTCCTAATACCGTATCATTGCTACGACTAAAATGGAAATAACACATATGTACATCATGCCAAGAAAAATCAACAAGCTATCTGAGTGAAAGCAAAATGGAATTTTTGATCTTTCCACTTACACATCATACCATAAATAAATACAATCCAGATTCGATAAATCCCATAATCCTCGAGTAATGATGCCATGATCTGTTTCTCTAATGATTATCAAATATATATCATATTTGCGCACCTGGCAACCCTCCCTTTATGTGCGGGAGTCTCCCGCACAAACAACGAAATTCCGGAAATCTCCTGCTTGCCGGTCCGCTACCGCACAGGAGTATAGAATCTCCTGCTTTCAGATATTTTAACCCGCAGTGAAGCGCATTCGTATTTCTCAGGATTTTTCATTACCGTCAATAGAAGTAAACAAAAGATGAGTAGTTTTTATGTTCGATTTATAAGTTACCGAAAATCATTGCTGCCATGTCAACTCCAACAAGAGGTCTTTGTCCATACCAAGTGGCAGTGTAAAAAAGAAGAAATATAACTGCAAATTTCAAGCATATTGGAAGAAGGATTTTCAATTTTTACGACCAAGTTCACTCGGCAATGAATCTTCATTTTGCACATTATTGTTCATTCAACTTTACAGTTGCTTCTGGTGATCTGTACGACGTTAAAGGCATGCTAAGTGTGAGACTCACAATAAGGCAGTGGGGGCTCAAAAATATACAAAATTGATGGGTTTTTTCTTCCAGAAACCCAACGATAAATTTGACAGTCAACTTATCATGGCTGAAACTTTGTTTAGTAATTTTGTGGCAGAAAACAATTTGCCATTTGTTTTTGTTGATCATTTTAGTCAGTTGTGTTCTAAACTATTTCCTGACAGTAAAATTGCATCAAAATTTGGCTGCAAGTATATTTATTAACTCTTTATATTGGTGTTTTGTAGATGTACATAGTGTACAGGTCATATATTTACATTGTAGGCTGAAAATGTCGTTCGCGCTGTCATAGCTGAGGGGGAGATCTCCCACACTGAAGGTTTCGGAGGTTGGGTGGTGTGTATTTGATAAATTAAATCCCCTCCAGGTGCCTCTACATTCCTTATTTTTATGTCATACACTTGCGCAAAATTTTTATGACCCTTTGTCTTAAGCCATCATCGACTAAAGATCATCTTTAACCACAAGCTGATTAAATATTTTATCAACAACTAGTCCAGAAAGGGTTAAATTGACAAAGAATTAGAGAAAAGTAAAATATTATCAGGGTTTCTGAATCAGAAGATATTCCTATTGCTTATAAAAACATTTCTTCGTGTTTAAAAATTTGCAGAGTTTTGCTTTGTCTTTTTTTTTCATAAGGCCACACCAAATTAATTTTTTGTTCTTTGGATTTTTGGATGTTCAAAATTTTAATTTTAATGCAGCACAACCTTGCCTTGTCCTACTTTTACACAATTTTAAAAAGAATACCATACAGTTCAAAACAGTCCGATACTTACCAAAACCAATGAGCATGAAACATTTTCTGTCCAGTACTGGTTTCCCACATGTATACAATTCTTGCTATATACACTGGGATACCAGTATCTTGAGGCTTCACTGCAACACAGTCATTTACTTTGATCTATTGAAACAACAGAAATTAATAGTACAGTCAATGAATTTAGCCATAAGAAAAGTTGACTTAACATACTGTAAATTCGGAAATTTTCGCGTGCACTTATTATTGTGATTCTTCTATCCCGGGCAAAATTGCAAGGCTTAATTATTGCGATCGATGCCCGTGTGAAAAAAGTCTTATTATTGCGATCGGAGATAGGTTAAAAATGAAAACAGCAGAAGTTTTATTAATTTAATCGTTTTAATTAATGGTTTTAAAAATATTAGAATGTTATTTTATTAATTATAACACGATTACAATGATATATATATTAGCTGTCCAAACAATAACTATACAACTAAGTATCTACCAATTAACCTGTCTCCAGATGTCGACAATCAATGACCAGAAACTGACCTGGGTAAATGTAAACAAAGGGAGACAAATCTAGAATGAATCGGACACGAAAAAATGCATTAAAAATGCAGTTTTTAATATTGCAATCCTCAACCGATTGCAATTTTCGCAATCATAAAAACATCACAATAATTTCCATATTTACAGTGTGTATAATCAAATTTTTAATATATAATTAACCAAATATCATTCTTTAGTTTTTGCAACATCAAGTCTTTGCTAACGGAAAGCATATACAAAAATAATTTTTCATCAAAATAATATGTTAAATTTTGTCACTGATCTATCAAGAAGGAACTAAATCTAAATCTTTTCTTACACTGGCCTATCAAGAAATTACTCTAAAGATTTTTTTTTTTAATGCGTTTTTCCAGAATACTACTAAAATTGTTATAAGCAGCCCTATTTCAAAAGATTTCAGCTTTTTTATACACTGTCCAGATATATCTACCCCTGCAGCTTTTAATACATGCCATATATTGAAAAAATTACTTCTATAGTTTTGATAAACTGAACTATCCAGAAAGAACTACAGCCTACAACTTTAAAACTCACCTGTGTCCAGTAAATAACTAATTCTAAAACTTTTTTTCTGTATATAAAGAAAGATCTACTATCACAGCTTTAAGTTTTAACTGATTTATTTACAGTGGATTGGGAAACAAGTTATACCAACTTATACTGATCCCTCTCCACTTGGCGGGTGCGAGAGCAGCCCCTGTAGCGGCATTTTAGCCTACTCTTTTGGGAAATCCACAGAGGAGTCTTAAACGTGCTAAGGGTGTTGCTCTCCCTTAACAAGGACAGCCATTTTTCGTCCCCATCTGACGGACTAGCATCGTTTATCGAGACCATCCTCGCAAATGGTGTCGATACGGTGTCACATATTTTATCTCTGAAATTTTCATCTCGAACCGGAATTGAACCAGGGACCTTTGACTTAGTCACAGCTTTCACTCATGCCCGATCAAGGAAAAAACTTTGTAAGCTTTTTATAAACTGCTATATTCTTCTAAAGCTTTTATTTTACTGCCCTATGAAAATAAAGCTTCTTCTTAAGCTTTTTATTTTACTGCCATATCAAAATAAAGCTTCTTCTTAAGCTTTTTACATATGTCCTACATGTAAATAGGAAGAACCATTTCTTTACATTTTCTTACATTGATCTACCCTATTTAAAGTTAAAGATTGCTTACAACATCCTCATCCAACTTAATGGCTTCATAGTAGGTATGTTTTCCATCAACTTTAATAGGTTCTCCTTCCCATTTTAGTTTGGCCTGTAAAATACAAATCTGAATAACTTTACTGTAAACAAAACAAGAACGCATGTGATGTTGTGCAAAGAAAACCACAACTTGTAATTTATAGTATCAGCAAATAGGAAGTAGGTGTCCTCTAGATTCGAAAAGTTCATATACGTTACAAGTCATCATTGTGAAGCTGTCGACCAAGTATGAAGTCATTCTATAATATTATTGCGTAAGATTTTCCAAATTGGCTTAGTTATTGATCTGAGGTAAGCCATATTGGACTGAGGCGAATCCGAAGTCCAATATGGCTAGTCAAGAATCAATAACTAAGCCAATATGGAAAACCTTGCACAAATATACCTTTATTGACTAACCAGTCCAATATGTCATATTAACTAGTCCAATATGATTCTTTAATGCCTAACCAGTCCAATATGTCATATTAACTAGTCAATATAGCATATTGGACGGATATGTGCCGTATTGGCGTACTTTGACATTTTGTATTGTATTGACAGGTTTTATCATATTTAGGCTTATTTTCTATTGTTAGTCAATAATGTTCAATAGTACTTGAAAAAGTGACAGAAATATTTGTTGGATGAATGGAGGGACGAATGAACAAGGTGAATGCAATATAGTCCCTACTTTTAGAGAAGGGGTATAATATGAATATGAATTACTTCACTGTTACTGAAGCAGTGTAATTACATACTGTAAATTCAGAAATTATTGCATGCATTTTTTATTGCGATTTTGTTATTTTAGACCAAAATGAGATTTAAATTTTTGCGATATTGAGAAAAATCACGCTTTATTCATATAGAAAAAAACCAAAATGCGAATTTAAATTATTGCAATTACAACCCTGTCGCATTTATCGCAATAATAAAAACGTCGCAATAATTTCCGAAATTACAGTAAATGTAAATTTCTTGCAATGATTTCAATGATTAATAATTGTATATATATGTATAAGGCTGTTTTATAACTTGTACATAGAGATGATAAGAAGCTGTTGTTGGGTGACTGTTTTGAGCCTAATACCTTAGGTGGAAGTACAAAACTGCCACAATTTTCTATAGGAATATATCAGGATAAAAACTGTCAAAATCTGGAAATTCAATTAATTCTGGAAAAATTTTATGCGTGTAATATATGTAAGGCTAAAAAAAAAAATACATGTGTTGCCGCTAACCCTACCTACCCTAATTTGTAGTGCCTACACTAACACTTTTTATGCCATTTTTGAACGAGCACTGTGAAAGTCAGACTGATTTGTACTAGACGAACTGAGGCGCATGAGGTAACATTATTCCTACTCCAAGCAGACCTGTCTTTGTTCTTACCCCTAGATACTGCATGCTTGGAGGAGAAGCATCAAACAACAATTTCAATGTCTTTGATTTGATCTGAGTAGGGAATGAACCAGCTACTTTTTCCACACTAAAGGCAAGCACACTACTACGAGACCACTGAGGCAGTTGAGAATATTTTGAAACCACTATTTCTAGGGTCATTCAGAACTAGTTATAGGATAGGTGGTTCTGATCCGAGTAACATGACATGACGACTCCCTGTCACAGATGTAATCAACCTTTTTTCGTGAACAATCAAACGGGATGTCATCTCAAAGTCGCAGGATTCTTAAATTTTTATGTGGATTGGTCACATTTTAAATTTTAAATTCACATAACCTTTGTATTTGAAGACGTCTTGTGAAGTTTTGTTGAAGTTGCTCCTTTCACTTCACCCTAAAAAAAAAATGAAAAATGAAAAATGAAAAATCAGATAAACTGTTATTTGTGTTGTATAATGTAGCCATCTTAAATTACATGTATGGCTCTTTTTTACATCATTTTACAAATAACTGTATAATTTTTTATTGTGCAGGGATGATTTTACAAAATCTTACAAAAAACCCGAAAGTTGTACTGGAATCCGTTTTACTGTGTAAATAAAGAAATCTTTAGAAACACTGCAAAAATGGAATAAATTAAGCCCTAATTCTTCTTATCAGCCTGCATCACCTGGATTTGATTTACAAATGACTCAATTATAGGAAATAAATTTTGGATGTGGCAGCCATCTTGACCGCTGTATAGTTCAACAATTTGCAAAAGAATGAACTTAGTGGCAAGTTTGGTTATCAAAAAGCTCAGTATTTTCAGACAAAATTCTTCAGTAAATTTCTCACTTTTTATTAAACAATTTTTGATTTAAAAATACTAAATCTGCCTTACATCTAACATGTACAATTATCTAGAATTTAATTTTGAAACATGGAAATTGAGCCTGTATAGCTCACCTACAGTCCTACAATCAATCCATTTTATTTCCTTTCAAGTGAAAATTGTAATGGACCTTCCATAGATGCTTCATACCAAGTATCAGTTAATTTGCCTATATAGTTTCAGAGAAGACGACTTTAAAAAAATATATCAATCAAAAATAAGAATTGTTCATGGAAGCTGTGCAAATTGTCTGACTGGGATGATTTATTGAAAGGGGACTTTCCATAGTTGCTTCATATAAAGTTACAGAGGAGAAGATTTTTTAAATGATTACCAATCAGAAATAAGAATTCATTATGGCCTCCATATTAGCTGTCTGGCCGGAACAAAATTTGCAAACTTTATAAGGTCTTTCCAGAGATGTTCAAACCAAGTTTCAGCTCATTTAGCTATGTCATTTCAGAGAAGATATTTAAAATTTGTCCAATCAGAAATAAGAATTCATCATGGCAGCCATATTAGACTGGAACGAAATGTGCAAACTTTATAAAGGTTCTTCCATAGATGCTTAATACCAAGTTCAGTTCATTTGGCTTTATAGGGGTTTCAGAGGAGAACATCAAAATGTAAAATTTTACAGACAGACGGACGCAAAGTGATGACAAAAGCTCACATGGCACTTTAGGCAAGGTGAGCTAAAAATAAATCTTACATTTATCTTGGAATCATTGTCATCTTCCTCACCCAAATCATCATCATCAGCTTCTTTTACTACCATATTTGGACATCTATCAAGAGTTTATTGATTGATTAGTTAGTGTTTTACACCATGTTGTCATAATTTCAGAAATATAAGAGTACTGAAGGCACAATATTTTGACACATACAGTAGAATCTCGGTGGTTGAACTCAGGTTGCTCGAACACAATGGATTTTTTTACCCTAAATTTATTGCTGGTTCGCAACTGATAATTTTCCGGACTTCGATGGCTCGAACTACCGATGCCACAAACTAATTTTACAGACCCCTTTAGTTTGAGAAATTGAGATTCTACTGTACTTACATGTATTTGTGTAATTTCAGAAATAAATGTTTTTTTCATTTTGTGGACAGTATAATAATGAAAACTGAATGTTTTAAAAATATGCTATTACAATTGGTATAGAAATGCATTAATTAATTAATTACAGAGGTGTTCAGCCCTTTCTGGTGTTTTCAGTAATGTTAATGACTTTTGTCAGTTACTTGGGTCATTTGTCAGTAATCTCAAATTTCAGCATGAAAATTACCATAAGAGAAACTTTTTTAAATGTATAGCACACGATGACCCGCCATCAAAGCATCTTATATTGTGTCTAGTCTAAAAACAATCAAGTTATTCATTATCAATGTCATTAAAATGATTTTCATACTTGGAAAATCAAGCGCAATTACAAACCAATTAAACCAGGCATGAAAAAAAATTATCTGGTACAAAAAAGCATAATTTCCGTAATAGTAATTATTGTTTCAGCTTCTTACTAATGAGTTGTAATTTGATGAAATATTTTGTTCAACATTGTCAAACCTAGAATATTTTTTCAAAAAGATATTTTTTTTATTTAATGAAATTGTTTTTTAATAACAAGCAGGTGACATTTTGCATTCGGTGAATTGTCAATTTCATCAACTGTCATATCTTTAGTAATAGGTCCTGTGATTATCCCCTGTGTACATAATTAACCCACAAATATGCACTGTAATTATTGGCCTTCAAAACTGAGCTAAAACCCTTTGTTTATAATTTTCATGGTTTTCCAAGTTGCAGGGAAATCAAAAACATTTCATTTCACTGAATAAAAACTTCATATCAAGGATAATAAATAATAAATGAATCCTGGGTATTTCTATTGTTATTTTCATACCTTCTATGTACACAAGCCTGTTTAGATCTACCCGATCCTCCAAATTTGACCATATCTTTACATGCATTACATTTACCACAGTCTGGCTGCTGACAGGTCTGTTAAAATATTAAATACAATGACTACTTCATTGACTTTATGTGATTTCAAAGCATGCAATAACCCAATAATTCAAACTAGAAGCTCTCAAGAGCCTATATTGCTCGACTGGATTGGAGTAGGATTAAAATTTAAGTGTAGCAGTCAGTTTGGCTGGTTTTCCCATAGGGTCCTAAATGTATCTTAAACTAAGGTTTGCTGTGGTGGCCATCTTGACTGACTGTTGGGGTCTTACATAATTCTGAAAGAGAACAATCTAACCATTTCTGCCATGTCTGGTTCCAATTGGTCAAGTGGTTTCAGACAAGAAGATTTTTAAATGCTTTTTCCCACAATTCTCATAGAGTGCCATCTAGGGACCATTGCTGTTACATGTAAATGTGGTTCCAATTGCCCGAGTGGTGTCAGACAAGAAGATTTTTAAAAAAAATTCCCATAGTTTCCTATGTAAAACTAAGTTTGGCTGGTATTCAGACAAATTTCTGAAAGAAGATCATTGCTGCCAAGGTTGGTTCCAATTGCCCTAGTGGTTTCAGACAAGAAGATTTTTAAATGAATTTTCCCATAAGGTCCTATGTAAAACTAAGTTCAGCTGTGGCAACCAGCTTGGTTGACAGTTGGGGTCATCAGACATAATTCTGAAAGAGGGCCATCTAAGGACCATTTCTGCCAAGTTTGGTTCCAATTGGTCTACGGGACGAGATCAAAAGTTCAAGGTAGGATAAAAAACTTAATTCACATAGTTTTTTCACTGACCCCCCCCACCCCCCCCCCCCCCCTTAACTTAATTTGGGAAAAATTGATTGACCTATATGGGCATATTCGAAAATCGATGTCGGATAACAAAACTTGCAGCGATTTTTACCCCCCCCCCCCAAACTATTTGAATTAAGTTTTTTATCCTACATTGAACTTTTGATCTCGTCCCTAAGTAGTTTCTTACAAGAAGATTTTTCAATGAATTTTCCCATAGGGCCTTATGTTAAACTAAGTTCAGCTAAGGTGGCCATCTTGGTTGACAGTCCGGGTCATCTGACTCAATTCTGAAATAGGACTATCTAAGGACCACTGCTACCAAGTCTAGTTCCTACTGGCTCAGTGGTTTCAGACAAGAAGAATTTTAAATGAATTTTCCCACAGGGTCCTATGTTAAACTATTTAAGTTGGGCTGTGGCGGCCATCTTGGTTAACAATTCCGAAAGAGAATCTCATAAGTACCATTACTGCCAAGTCAGGTTCCAATTTTGGCCCTGTAGTTTCATTGAAGATTTTTGAAATTCATTTACCCTTTTTTCTATTTTAAGTAACAGTAGCAATTTCGGTTGGAAGTCGGGGATGCTCCACACAATTTTGGAAAGGGGCCACCCAAGGACTATTCCACCAAAGTTTGGTCCAAATCGGCCCAGTGGTTTGATAAGACATCACATACATGTATATAGGCCAAAAGAGCTAAAAATGTTATTTTGGTGTATTTTGCAATTTCTCAAATCATATCTACTATTCTACAGAGCAATCAGAGATGTTCATTTTACTAAATTCAGGAGTAAAGAAGATTTTATTCATTCATAATTCTTTTGTAACGTTGTTATGTACATGTATCTGAGACTTATAAATGAAAAGATTATAAATGAAAAGATGGATGGATGGATAAATTATTGTTTAACGTCCAGTGGCAACCAGGTACATATCATGACAAGAACATGATATGATAATGAATATGATCCCTGCTTTGTACTAGACCGTCACGCTGAGCAGGGTTTTTGATGTGCCAGCTCACAAGGTAACTGTCCTCAGGAAAACATATCACTCCACCAGAACATATTATATAGACTCCAAGCCGACTACAGGTAGTCCTTTTTTCTTACTCCTAGATGCAGCGTACTTGGCAGAGAAGCAGCAAATACCAATTTTAATGTCTTTGGTTTGACCTGGCCGGGGATCAAACCCGTGACCTATGCACTCGAGGCGAGCACGCTACCATGAGATCACCGAGGTGGTAAAATGAAAATAAAATGATTTAGAAAGTTTCAAACTATTTCAAAAAAGTGAAATTTTTAGTGTTGCAGGGCTTAGCTCTTTATTTGTCCTACATGATATCAAAATTATTGTCAAATGACTTAAATTGGAGAAATGATGGATTGATTACTAAATGCACAATGTAAAAATAAATGACATTCATCAATACCTCACAGATACCACATCTTCTTCTTTTGGTACCATGACCTAGTTTCTCATCTAATTGACCTTTAAAAATACTGTCAAATATCTGTGTCACTAATGGAGTGGTCGTTGCTTTAGTAAAGGCAGGTTTCTTTTCTTTCACAACTTTCTTCCTTAATTCTTTCCTCAACTGTCTCCTGAAATGTACATGTAATTAATAAAAATCTACACTTCAAAGATGTGAACTTGCACCTTTGTTCATGAAGCAGTTTGTCAAAGAATCTCATTTACTAAAATTCTTGATTCTACTATCTAATTACGAGTATAGGTTTAACAAATGTTCATCGTGGTTTTATGTTTTCTCTGAACAAAGCTGACATGGAGAGTTTTAGGTCAATGAATTGACTGCCAGATAAAAACAGAACAATGGCAGATCAGGAGTCTGTATCGCTCACCTGGACTATGTCCATCTTGGAACACTGTTGTCAAGTTCCAATTGGCTCACTGGTTTCAAAGATGTTTAAGTGAACTTTCCCATTAGGTCCTATGTTAAACTAAGTTCTGCTCTGGCAGCAATCTTGGATGGTGAACAGGGTCATCAGATAAAATTCTGAAAGAGGACAAACTAAGGACCACAGCTGCCAAGTGGTTTCGAAAAAGAAGATCTTTAAGTAAATTGCCTATAGGGTCCTATGTTTAAATATGTTTGGCTCTGGTGGTTATCCTGGATGATGTGCCGAGTCATCGGATATAATTCAGAAAGAGAACCACCTAAGGACCACTGCTGCCAAGTTTTGTTTCAATTGGCCCAATGGTTTCCAGACCTGTTTACCCTGAATGATGCCTGTCAGTAGAATTGTCAGTAGTTTTGCCCTGTTGTCAGTAGTACTGTCCAATGAGTGCAGTGAAGCGGCACAAACTTGCTATGTGCGCAAGAAAAATCACATTCACATGTAGAGCAATACACAAATGTAGGACCCTCCTTTGAAGGCCCCAAAGAAGGAAGGTTTCCTTGTAACATTCTCTAAACCTTTGGCAAGATTTCTTTGCTGCTGTTGGTCCCGAAACATTATTATCGTCATTAGTTGGTCTCGTCTGATCGGTCTTCTTGGACTTTTTGCCGCCATATTGATTTATTTGACCTTGTCTCAAAGGTGCTTTAAAGCATAGATATTCTGCTGCTTTCAAGCATTTAAGTGATCCAGAGGGGGACGAGGACGCCGACACCAGGTGCCAAGTGATGACAATAGCTCACATGGCCCTTTGGGCCAGGTGAGCTAAAAATGCAAGTAGATTTAAAGTCATGAGATTTCATTTAGAATGATGTACAAATATAAGGGAAACAGAACCGATCTGAAGGAGATTCTAAAAAATAAGGAATACTAGACTGAAATAAATGCATTTCCATGGTAATGAAATGGCCACATAAATCTGCCATCCTATTCAAGAAGGCACTGTGCTAAGTGAAAGGGTTAAGAATATACATATATCTTAACAGCAATCATTGGCATGAAGATCGAGATACTGTGGATAAACTTTTACACAGAATCCCTTCATATTTAAACAATTCAAGCAAAGGGAGAGCACTATACTGTATTTTTTATATTATGTACAAATACATTGTAAAGCCTTCAACACATGCAACAATTTTGCACCTATTACAATTTCAAAACAAATCCCAGCACTAAACTACTTTTTTTCATTTTAATTATCTTCTTTTAAAGATGTTGCATAATGATTTAAAGTAGCCATAATACTTTACAAAATACATGTGTATTTCTTGCTAATTACCAGTACACACGTATTGGAAATTGATTGGTCAAGAAATGAGATGTCAAATTGGAAGCAAACCAGATTTATATTAAACAGTATCTGATATTGCCTGACTTATAATTCATATGCTAACCTTTTACCAAGTGTAACTCCAGCTAGTTTTATCAATGCCCTCATACATGGAGTAGCGATCAATAAGTCTTCATCATTGTCAGCAGCTTCATCGTAACTTTGTACCTATAATATACATATACAATATTTAAATTTCATTCCGGCCGATACAGCTCTCTCTCTTAGGAACAAAAATTCAAGCATTAACAATATGACAGTTCTTTCCTGATACAATACTTGAAATGAGTTTGCAAATCTTAGTTGAATTATCAGTTTACCCTGTTTCAATAAACTCAAAGTAGATTGTTAAAAAAATGACATAATTTCATATCGTCTCAATTTATCTGCAATAACAAGAGTTACAACAAGGATTATTGGATATACATGTAAGTCAATAAAGAACAACTGATTAAATGCCTACTGTCTATAAAAATTAGTTTACGGAATGGATTTTTTGCATTTTGAAAGTCTAAATGTTAGAATTTTAGGATAATTTTTGGACTTTCAGTTAACTTCAATGAGTCGTCCAAGAAAACATAAAAATTTATAAATTGTTTACAAATGGTATATTTTAAGCCACAAATCTTTCTTTGAATGGGGAATTTTCAACTGGAAAAATAATTGCACTCAAAAAGATGAAGAATTTAAAATGATTAACTCAGACCTGTCTTAAAATTTGCAAAACTATTATTTCTAATATTTTTCATGCACTTTGTGTATATTTGTGTATATTTGGTACAAAGGGATGAAATACTTGATATTTAATAAAATCTCACAAGAAGAGTTATCTCCCTTTTACACTGACAAATCCTTTGTTTGTTTCTCTTGATTGAACAAAATCAGTTACGTTTAATAGGTTTAGTTACGACTTAGCTAACTGCATCAGACTACCAAGTAGTTTGTTTTGTTGGGGTTTTTCACCGTTTTAAGCACATTTGACCATTTTGCCGCGGCCAGTTTTTATTGGTGGAGGAAGCCGGAGTACCCGGAGAGAACCAACGACCTTCGGTAGGAAAATTGGCAATTAAGATCGAGTCAAACACACCCCGCCACAGGTGAGATTCCAACTCACAACCTCAAAGTTGACAGGCTAGTGATCATTAGTAGCCATGACGAGCTACCTTGACCACTCGGCCGCCAACGCCCCCTCTACCAAGTAGTAAAACGATTCAAAATGATTAAGGTACTAAAATTCAGAAAAATCCATTCCATACACTGAGGTTTATAGACAGCAGATGTTTACTTTAGTAAAATTTTACAGTGAACCAAATCCAATTCACACCAAACTCATAATACAAGCATCAAATAAAAGTCCAATACCAGGACCCTGTTTTTTTTTTATTTCATTCAACCTTAATGTATTAAATACTGTGTTATTTTAGATTTGTGGTTTTTTTTTCTTGAATTCTTCACTTAATTTTTTCTGGACCTTCTAACACTTGTCCAGCGGAGATGGCTATTGTTCAATTCCAAATGATGACACCTAGAGTGCTGTATTATTGGTTAACGTCTATATGAATTTTAGGAAAAAAAACATGTTGATGTGATATGAATATGAACCATGCTTTGTAGCTCACCAGGTAATAGTCCAGCCAGACATTATTCCAAATCGAGCTGACCATTATTTGCTCCTCATAATCGCCTCATGCCTTACAGAGGAGCAGCAATTACCAATTATGAAGTCTCTGATTTGACCAAATTAGGGATCAACCCTGTGACCTACCGCACTCCAGGTATGTGTGATAAAACAACATCACCGAGGCTATACCCCCAAATATAATAAATGACCTTTTAAGTTGTTCAATCCCTTAAGATGCTGTTTCATTGACGTTAACTTAAATTGTCTAATTAAATTGTAAAATAAATCAACTGGCTTTCACACAAGAGGGTGGGTATTAGGGGGTCTCATCCCAGAATCCCGAGAAAATAACCATCAAATCCCGAATTCCCAAGAAAATAAATTTCTCAATCCTGATTCCCAAAACATTAAAGTACAAATCCCGGATCCAGATAAGGGTTAATCCGGAATTCCCACTAAATAAAATGACCAATCCCGGAGTCCCGAAAAAGGTCCTACCGCCCCTCACACAACAAACCTGGTCTACAACAAACTGGGCATGCCTCAGTAAGGAGTCTTCAGTATAACTGCTAAGTCCTGGTGATGGTACAGTTATCTAAAATACAAATTAACAATTAAATAAATTTATTACATTCGGTGTGGTGAATTACCGCGATTTCCGAGTGAAATCAAATCCAATAATTCACAAAGTGAAATTGCAAGTCATATTTCACTCTAGGAAGTGACGTAACAATTGCCGTTGCTATACAATGGTCGACTCGTAGTAATATAAAAACAATAATCCCTTGTATTTTCTCGTTAAATCTTCTAAATAAATGGAATATTTCAATGTAATAAACAGAATAACTAATCTCGAAATTCAAATACCAAAGATCCACAACTTGTGACCGAAAAAAACACTAATAATTATTTAATAATTAATGTGTTGTTTGGTAAATCATTGTAGATTTTTAGGTATTAGCATTTCAAGATTAGTTATACTATAAATAAACATAACAGGTGTAACAATTCACCAATTCATCGATAGCATTGACCTCATATTGTATCATCACTTCAGAATTGTGATGCATTTCCGGTTATATTTTAGAATCCCAGGGTTTTGCAGTTTTTTGGCAATAAAAATTTCAGTTGCATTTTCATTAGTCTCGGGTTCCAGTACCAACCCAAACTAAAGACACAGAGGGCTGAGCATGTATCGCTCACCTGGCATGAAAGTGGTTTTTATTGATGTACCTCAAAGAGAAAAGTCACTTCTTCCTATCATTATCGTCTGTGGCAGCCATGTTTGTTATTCAATTGGAACAAAATGAGGGATAAAAGACCTTCCATAAACACTTTCTGTCAAATTTGCCTCCCACTCATGCTTCCTGTCATTTCCATCCATTTGGCAAGGCGATATCAGAGCAGAAGATTTCTTTATATCAGCCAATCAACAAGAATTACCCATGGCAGCCATGCTCGTCGTTTAATCAGTATGAATAAAATTTATTTCATAAAAGATATTCCACAGATGCTTCCTGTCAAGTATGGCTGACAGTTTTGGCCAAGCAGTTACAGAGATAAAACTTTTTTTAAATCAACCAATGCGGTTAGTATGTAAGAGGGTAGTGGGAAGTGGGTATTTTATGACACAAGTATCTCAAGCGTGAAAACAGAGGTCAAAGTTCATGGTATATAACCACTAAGAACTTCCATCGACCAAATACTGTGTATCTAGTTTGTAAAATTGCTGAGAAATATATTTAATCACAAAAATGAATGGCAAGTCATTCAAGCATGAAATTTAGGTCAAGGTGATGTGACAGATATTTAGAACAATCTATAGACCAAGTACGACAGGTCAACATATTACAGTTGCCGAGAAATGCACTTAATGCAATGCAAATCAATGAAGCATGAAAATTAGGCGAAAGTTGATAACAGGTGTCATACTGGCATAAACCTAACAAGAATTACCTATAGATATAATATGATAAGTTATGGTATTATAATTTCTTGGTGGTTATATGCCAGTTTGACACCAATGTCACAAAATACAATTTTTTATTCAATTTGATTTTATAGTTGGTGATATTTCTGGCAAACAGAATTTTTCAATCTTTTTTTTAAAAAAATATGACAAACAGAAAACATTTTATAATGGTGACTAAGAAACATCATTTATCAGTTTTATATAACCATCTATCATAATTGAACAGTTTACATCAGGCTAATAAACACAACAGGTGTTCAATAACTTGCCGGAACTGAGATCATTTAGATTTGACTGCTACATTGATTGACCACCCTCTGAGGATAATTCAATTTATACACTTAGGTAATATTCATATTATCCAAATTTTTATTAAGTAATTTTATTAGTTGTGAAAATAACTATGCATGCTTTTAACACATTTAACAGGTGTTTAAAAGCATTATATCATTAAATTTCCAAGCATCAACGACTGTGATGTCAATTCCGGTTTAACATCAACAAACACATGTGGAACAATCAATGTTTTATTAGGCTTCTCATCAAAATAACTTAGGTAATTTCAGGATGAAAGTTAAATGTCATCAAAAATACTTTTAAAGTCATGTTATTTCAAATAGTAATGAATAAAAGAACAATCATGTATGTTTCAAAAAGGAGGAGGGTGACTTGGCAAAACAAATTTTAAAACTGGCGACGAAAATAATGCTTTGGCGATTTTTCTGGCGACAAGTTTTGGAAAGCCAGTGGGACCCCTGGTCAACACTTTTTTCTAATCGGTCGATTTAAAGCATGGTGTTTAACTGGTTTACAACCACCAAGAAGTATATTTTTGACTAAAGGTCTGCAAATAGGTATCAGACTGGCATGTACCCATCAAAAACTATCAAGAGACCAAATATGGTGGCCCTAGGTATAACAGTGCCTGAGAAATAGATTTAATAAAAAAAAAAATGTGATGCAATCAGGTCAAGATCAGTCAACAAGTGTCAGACTGGCATGTACCCAACAAGCTATCTGTTGGTATTTCAGCTTTGGTATTACAGAAATGGATTAATCATGAAATATGATGCAAGTCACTCAAGCATGAAATTGAGGTCAAGGTCTGGAGACAGATGTAAGACTAGCATGCTGCCATCAAGCACTAAGTATCTAATGACCAAATATAGTGGGACTAAGTATTGCATTTGCTGAGAAATGAATTAATCATGAAATTTGATGCAAGTCACTTAATTCTGTAAATTTGACTTACTTGAATTTGATTAAGTAAATCTTCATACGTAGCTATCTGGTTAATCTGAAGAAATTCTATGACCACTTTACTCATGTGTATTTTCTCTTTCATTGTATCCATGAATGGCTTGTAAGCGTCACTAGGAGCCATTAATATGTACTCAGCAAATGCTAAAATATACAATTACATCTACTTCACAAACTAGAGGTAATTTAAGCACGCTTATGAAATTATACCCCAATTCCAAATTATTATCTGCCTCAAGTCTGGGTTCTCACTAAGAATTTTTCATAATCAGTCCTGGGATTCATCATTTTTCAGACTCAAAATACTGAATATAATTTTTTTTTAAATAAAAAA
Source organism: Mytilisepta virgata (assembly GCA_028015205.1). Classification (NCBI taxonomy): domain Eukaryota; kingdom Metazoa; phylum Mollusca; class Bivalvia; order Mytilida; family Mytilidae; genus Mytilisepta; species Mytilisepta virgata. Next base: position 2,375,010 of record JAPWFG010000023.1, read on the forward strand.
TTAAAAATAACTTGAAGAAAATTTCTGTTACAGATATGAACTAAAACCTTTTTTTACAAAACTTATTTATTATTGCCATTTTTAAAATTTTTTAATATTTATTTATCTATGATCTTTATATTATTTAAAAAAAAAAAAAACACCTTAATTTCTCCACTTGACCTTGTGTTAACACATTAATAATCAATATTTTCAAAATTTCCATTTGTGCATAGATAAGTCAAAGTCCACTAAATTTATTTTTAAATGAGGTCTACATATTGTTACCGGTCAGTAAAAAACACTGTTGCCCATGAAAAATCTATATCATTCATAAATGGACAGAGGGAATCCTATATACTCGAGTGTTATAAAAATCATATGGTTCTCAGGCCAGGTTTTAATTTTTAAAATCCTTTCGAATTCCAATTTAAACACTAATAAGGCATTTATACCATCACTTTTCCTGTTTTTCACATTTGGTTTTTGCTGCATACACCTTTGACAATAAAACTGATTCAATTTACTTTTACTGGTGAAAAAATGCTATATATACTTCAATTATAAGCAAGAATTCCGTAATTTTTTGTGTATATTTTTATACTTGTGATCCATTATATATACGGTAGTTGCTATAATGACCATATTTTACCTGTACTAAATCCTATCAAAGCATTTTCTCCTCCATCAAAACCTGCTGTCCACCATTCATTAATAGGTCCCATGTTCCTGGTTGGTATGCCACCTAAAATTCACATATATATGTTACTGTTGTTTACAAATGAAGACATTTGAAGGTAAAGCAAACAGATGTCAAATGATACTCCAGTCTTTCAATGTACATGTATATAGACAATAACAGTGCATTGGCTTGACATAAAATTGATATATGGATCTACTTCATGATTACCTCCTAACTGTATGAATACCTACCATCTGCTGCTGGGTTTTCATCATATATAGGTTTGACATAACCACTAAAGTACAGCTCTATATTCTTCTCAATTAGTCCTGTGTCAAAAGGACAAAGATGTGTGTTCTTGTCATAGACACTGGAAAAAAAAAACAGGTATTAACGTGAAACATGTTACATCAACTTTCTTCTGAAATATAATGCCAACATACATCTGTAACGTCTGATAAAAATTACAAGACGGAATGGATTTCGAATTAAATGTCAAATCTCCAAAATTGAATAGACCAAAAATGATGTGATCTTCAACAAGTGGCAACCCAAAGCCTTGTGTAGATTACTAAATGACAAAGAGTAAAAAGACATTGTGGATAGATACACTAGCCATCAATCGTGATAAAATATGGATATTTTGATTCCAACCTCACATACGCCAGACAGCTTGTTTGGCAACGTCATAGTAAAGTTTCCTACAAGCTTTAACGACGTCACAGTATAATTTGCACTGTGTAATGGCGTCTTCATGTCTGAAAACCTTGGTTGCGGCGTTTCAAAATGTCATAAAAACTGCCCTATTAGAATACTAATAATTCACAGTTGCTTGAAAATATCATGATTTTACCTTGGGCAGGCCCTTTATGCTGATATTTTACCACTTTCTGTTGCTTGTGGCAAAATATTTGGCATAAAGGGCCAACGCGTGGTAAAATCACGATATTTTTAAGCCACCATGAATTATTTCTCAAGTCTGCAATTTAAGGTATCCGGACCATAATAGATCATGATCGAAAATTGTATCTCTTTTTGACCGTGAATGGCGGAACCAAACAATTTAAAGCTGGAATTTTGTATATATATTTTTCTCAAGTTGAAACACACTTTGTTCTTATATGCAGAGTCTGTAAAAATAAGTTAGTTATATTGGCATTTCCGAAGTTTGCCGATAATTACCGAGGTCATTTCAATTGTCTTGTATGGAACATCCGGAACTTTTGAATAATCACGTGGTCATTTATGGTCCGGATACCTTAAATATTCAACAGCTAAATAAGTTGTTCAAATGGCTCTACCTAAAATTTTGGATCCAAGAATTTTTTAAAATTAAATCATAAGGACTGTTTTAAGTTTTTGTCAAAGTTATACTTGCATGACCTACCTTGGTAAGTTATGTTTATACAGACTGCTAATGAAGTGTAAACTGCCTCAAAGTTGATTTAATATATCACAGAGGTGTTTACCCCTATTTCAGTCTATCAGTAGTAATAACAATTTTCTCAGTATTTTTCAGTAGTATCACCGGTGATCAGCCGGAGTTGCCCGCTTTGTAGCTGACATATTTTGAGTTTTCATAATTTCTTGAAGCACATTTTAAATTATCTTTCGTTACATATTTTGAAAGATTGGTAAAACATACGATTAATAAGAGGTGTCCCGAAAACCGCAGAAATCTCTATCTCAGACGCGTTTACTTTAGTTTAATACATAACCACCGCTCATTCAAGCACTTTGAGGAGAAAAAAAATAATATCTTGAAAAGAACCGGAAACCGTACTTCCGTGAATTAAATCCGTAGTCCGTATTTTGCATTTAAAATCCGTGTAAAATACGGAAAATCCGTAGTGGTAAACACCTCTGATATCATACAACCTGTTCCAAGATTGATAAAAATCCTTCAATACATGACTTCAGCTAAAATACCTGAAATTTGTAATTTTGTGCTGTGGTCTTTCGTCGTAACTATTTATTTCCTCTTCATCCCCCGTAAACACTGAAAGCTTTGAGTCAGTCAAAGCAACGAATTCTTCAACCTACAGAATTCATAACAGTTAAATTAAGAAATATTTCACGGATGCCCATGGTTTGTTGTAGATTTTACCACGGGTGTCCTTTTTCTGTCAAAATTTTATCGTGTGCGTACCACAGGTATCCATGAATTATTTCAATTTTAATAGGGAAAACTATTAAAAAAAACATTTTCAAATTGCAAGGTGCTGCCATTGAACAAAATACGACGTTTTTGCATTAGAAACATATTGTGACATTATCACTTCATAAGGGTCGTAGTTTATTGTAAATTTTACTACAAGTGTTTCAATGACGTTTTCAGCAGCCATTATTAGAACAGTACATAATTCTGTGTATAAATGTATAGTTACATTAGAATTTGCATGGGTGAAAGTGTTTGGAAGAGTGATACAGAAGACTCTTACCCCAAGACATTTTTAGTCAATTTTAAGCCAAGGACTAGGTTGATAATGAATGTGCAGCCTGAAAAAGCACCCATGCATAATTTATTATACTAAATACTTTTTTTTATTTGTTGATATACATTTACATGTATATAGCATTGTAAATACATGTATAATTGTTTAATCAATCATATGGTTCGGGGTGATCATTTTTTATTCTATCATCTTCTCAATCAGAATCTTACCTTTTTTGATAGTCTTCTCTATCATTGAGGGTGATAAAATCAGATATCACCCCAAGCCATTTTATAGTATACAGTTATTTAACAGTATTGAGGGATCTAGCCATTTTATTTGTCCCGAGACACTGACTACTTTCCCCTGACGCTTAACATTTCTAAATTATAACACTGTAACAATAAATTAAATATCATTGTGTTTACAAGCAGTTTGAAAAAAATTGGCAAAGGCGTACTGGAGTTAGTCTGCAACATGTGATTTTTTGTTTGTTTTGACAATCTAAGTCCCATAACTCTGGAATGACAAAACTGGAAATCATCAAAAAGTATACAGACCCTCAGACCACCATTTGTAATAATGTGTTAAAGTTTGAAGAAAATCAGTCAAGGCGTACTCGAGTTAGTGCGTGACATGTGAAAATTGCTTTATTTGGGACAATCTAAGTTCCGTAATTCCAGAATGACAAAATTGAATATCGTCAAAATCGAAAGGGAGCTTTCTTCTGTCAATCCTAATGTTGTGTTTAAATTTCATAAAAATTGATTGAAGCAATTTTGAGTTATGGTATGAAGTGTTGACGGATGGACGTTGGTATACCATTATACATGTACGTCCCATCTATGATGGGCGTATAAAAAACTAAAATATACATGTAAGTAAATTATCTTAGTGTTCATTCTGATGCATATTAATTTATATTCATAAAATTAAAATTGTAACATATTATCAAATTTTATACACATACAGCATCATCAGTATCACCAAGAAACATGACCAAATCACCATCTATCAACTGCTTACATTCTCGACATTTTGATGGAGGTGATTTGTTTACAACTTCCATGTCTGTTGACCTGAAAATAATTAGAGTTGAAATGAGCAAGTAATTCAATCTCCATTTTTGCTTAATAAAATTCTTAAAAATTAAAATATAAGGCTTTTTTTAAATTTTAGAAAAACTTCTAATTGTATAACCTACTTTTACCAAAAATAATACATTGTTGTTATTCAACCCAAAAATCAGCAAAGGTGTGAATAGATTCCAGCTTTGTATTTCTTTTGCAAAATAAATATTTATGTCTTATCATCACAGAAAGAAACAATTATTTTGTCCAGACTATCAAATTTCTGACATTCATTGAATGGCCCTCCTATATGTTATCTGAAATATCTCGATTCAGATTTATTCCACAAAATATACCTATCCACGGCTGGTCACAAACATCAACAATTAAGATATTCTTTTGAAATTGTGTTAAATTAGGACCAGTCAGATGCATGTTGATATTGACAGCAAAAACCTATCCATGACTGGTCACAAACATCATGATATTCTTTTGAACTTATGTTTAACTAGGACAAGTCAATTACATGCTGATGTTGACAACAAAAACTTGTTCATTCAATAAACAACAATCGAGAAATTTTGGCTAAAATATCAGTTTGACAAAATATGTTCCCTTAAATTCAATTCTTAAGAAAATTAAAGTAACTCAAGGTTCAAAAGTTTATTGCCACCTAAACTACAAATAATTAATTTTTTTCTTGCCTAGGTGAACTTTTAGTCACCATCGGCAACTGATAATTTTCATCCCTGCTTTTACTGCCTTGAAGTAGGTTATATCTCGTTCCATTACACAAAATAATCTTTTTATACATTAAACATCTATTTATTTGATATCACTGAAATTCCGACCAAGTACGCTGAGTTTTCAAAGAAGTCGGAAGTAGGGAATTTCCAGCTGTTGTACAAAAAAATGTATTTTACCCACTGACTTTGTCAAAATTTTGCTTATAATATATTCAATAAAAAAAGTTTAGCAACATAAATACATATATCTATCTAAGATTATAAATATGAAGTTTAACCTTTTCTCTTCATTATTTTCCATTATTTCTCCATTCTCTACTTTAATCTTTTTTGTCTCCTTTTCCTCTGTTTCATCTTTTTTCACTTCATCATCAGCTGTAGATTTCCTTTTGCCCGGCCTAAAATACATTACTCATACTGTACAGTAAAACATTTGTAAAGCTCTACACAATTCATTCAATCAGTCATTTAAAACAGACATCAAATTACTTGCACACGAGATTCTTTTCTTTTTGGACTCGTAGAAAAATATATAACGGTTGTTTTATTTCCAAATAATCACTTACAATAAATTCTATTCTGTTTTAGGATACTTGCAAACTTTGTTTACTCTTATCAAAATCAAGAAATAGGGTCAAACTATATACCAATATATGAATATAGATGATTTTCCCTGATGGATAATCTTTTCAATTAAATATAGATTCTCCTTCAGGTACGAATGACTTATTGAATTTCTCCACCCCAGATAGTTAAATTTTTGATTTTCAACTCATGATCTTTAGCGAGCGTGTTAAAATCTAAAATTTATCTATTGAGGGTGGAGAAATCCCATAACTCACGAGTATGAATTGAAGGAGAATCTGTTTATCCTATGATTTTCGATAAAAACCTCAAGAAAATGTCCTTGCTACAGTACAGCCAGTGTTTCTTCCTCTAAATCCCGTTTCCCTTCAAGGGCACTTCTCACTGAACAAGGAAAACCACGGTGGGCAGATTGGTACAATCGCGGACGCAAAAATATATGGGTTAACTGGACGAATTTGATCAATTTGAACGTATTTTTAAAGAGATTATTGTGTTAACAATCCCAAGTTTTTTATGTTTAAAATCGGATATTTTATGAGGGTAAACACAACAGGTGTTCAGGTGTGTCATAAAAATGTGTCATTGTTTATTCTGGCGTCTGCGGTATTAGTAATTTATCTATTGTTACCTTTAACGCCAATAACAACAGAGTCCATTGCTTCAATTGTTTTCAATGTAATTATGATCAATTATTTATTTATAATAAAGTGCTGCACTGATTAGCTACATACTAATTATTTTTCTTGTTCAGGTGAGTTACGTTTCTGAGAATGTCAGTGTCAATCGTAAATACATCTTCTTATGTGTTGTGAATACATGTATGTAATTCATCTACGTATACATTCTCATTTGGAATGTCCAAATACTGGGTAGTTCCTGAAGGGAGTGTTTATATAATTTTGTTTGTTAAAAGTATTTCTTCCTGACCACACACCTGTTATTCCAAATTGAAGGTGTTAATTATCAGTTTACGATTAAAGCGTGGTTTCAGAGTATGATTGTGTTACCAGTAATTATATATATCTAGTATGGAATAAATAGTCATTGTAAGGTAATTGACAGATTAATTTTTTACTCCTGTGTTTATTATCTGACAGGTTTTTGTTATAGATGTAGGTGCATACCTACCTTTATCTTCCATACGACGGAAACATAAAGTTTAGATACGATCACGGACGCAAAAACATATGGGTTAACTGGACGAATATTATCAATTTGAACGTATTTTTAAAGCGATTATTGTTTTAACAATCCCATGTTTTTTACGTTTAAAATCGGATATTTTTGGGGGGTAAACACCACAGGTGTTCAGGTGTGTCATAAAAATGTGTCATTGTTTATTCTGGCGTCTGCGGTATTAGTAATTTATCCATTGTTACCTTAAACGCCGGTAACAACAGAGTTCATTGCTTCAATTGTTTTCAATGTAATTATGATCAATTATTTATTTTTAATAAAGTGCACTGATTACACATGTAGCTACATATTAATTATTTTTCTTGTTCAGGTGAGTTACGTTTCTAAGAAGAAGAAGGAAAAAAAAACGTTTCTGAGAAAAAAAAAAAAAAAAAAAAAAACGTTTCCGAGAATGTCAGTGTCAATCGTAAATACAACTAGGTATACTTTCTCATTTGGAATGTCCAAATACTGCGTAGTTGCAGTGAGTTTTCATATAATTTTGTTTATTAAAAGTATTTCTTCCTGACAACACACCTGTTATTCCAAATTGAAGGTGTTAATTATCAGCTTACGATTAAAGCGTGGTTTCAGAGTAACATTGTGTTACCAGTAATTTTATACATATAGTATGGAATAAATAGTCATAGAAGATCTATAGTACCCTTCAGAACTATAATTTTGAAATTATAAAAACACACGAAAAATACTTTGTCAACGCTAGTTTTTCCTTAATTGCGCAATTCTTCAACGAATGCATTTCTGTATTAATATATAAAAACATTGCGATTTTTAAATACAGATAATTATTAGAAAAGGCTCATTATCCTTTTGATAAAAATGTTTTATACATGTGTACATTTAATTATTCACATGTTAATCAACTAGTTGTTGTTTCAAATGTAATATATAGTAGATTCACTGCATTGTTATAAGGTAATGGCAGATTAATTTTTGACACCTGTGTTCAAGGTTTTGTTATACATGTAGGTGTGTATACCTTCCTTCATTTGCCAGACGTCAAGCTGTTTGGTATTGTGGAAGATTGAAACAAAGTTTAGAGAAAAATATACCTAGAAATAAAAATCTACAAATAGGGAAAGGAGAATCCCTAAATATTAATTCTCATTAAAAAAAATATGCAAAGTGTGCAGTTCATTCTAATTTTCGAAAGGTACACTATTTTATACGGTATGAAATAAAAGAAAAAATAATTTTGTTTATTAACATGTATTTCTTCCTTACAACACACCTGTTACTCAAACTGAAGGGGTTAATTGTTAGCTTATGATTAAAGCGTGATTTCAGAGTATGATTGTGTTACCGGTAATTATATAAATCTACATGTAATATGGAATAGATGCTGAAGGTCTTAAGTGGATTTTCAGAACTTTAAATATTAAAACATTGCCTACCCTTCAAAACTATAATTTCGAAATTATAAATTAATACACAATACTTTGTCAACACTAGTTTTTTCCTTAATTGCGTAATTCTTCAATGCATTGTATTAATATAAAAAAAACATTGTGATTTTTAAATACAGATATTTATTACAAAAAACTCAATATCCTTTGGATTAAAATGTTTTATACACGTGTACATTTAATTATTCACATGTTAATCAACAAGTTGTTGTTTCAAACGTAATATATAGGAGATTCGCTTGAATTGTTGTAAGGTAATGGACAGATTAATTTTTGACACCTGTGTTTATTATACATTTACCAGACCAAGGGTTTTGTTATAGATGTGTATACCTACCCTTATCTGCCAGACGATGGAAACATAAAGTTTAGAGAAAAATATAACATAAAAAGGAGGGAAAGGAGAATCTCTAAACATTAATTCTCATTAAAAAAAAACATGCAAAGATTGCAGTTCATTCTAATATTTTAAAGGAACAATATTTTATACGGTATGAAATAAAAGAAAAAATAAGGTTAAGAACATCGTTGGAAACCCACGGCCGGTCCCGCTTACGCTTTCCTTCCACTTTCGGTAAGTGGAAGCAAAGCGTAAGCGCGACTGGCCGTGAGTTTCCGACAATGGGTTAAGGAGAGAGCACAAGGATTAGTAATAGAACAAATGTATTATTTTTTATTTTAATACTTCAATAACATCATAGAAATACAGCCAAGTATAAATAATTATTCAACTTTTGAAAAACTAAAACTTATTTTATCTTCTAACGATCTTATGCGGTTTGTTGCTCCATTTATAAAATAGTCCTAAGCAAAAACAAAAAATTTCGTCTGCCGCAATATTTGATAAAACTACATGTATCTTAATTTGTTTTTTATTTAAGAAGTACACAGTAAAAAATCAATATAACATGTACCATACAAGTTATTTTTCCAAATTGTATTGATTGAAGATTTTATCGTACTGTCATATACTTTCCCGCCAGTTTTTGCACGAGAATTGTGTGGTCTTGTCACAGGTACATAATTTGACACTTGTCAATACATGTTACAAATCATCGATATACCACGCCTTCCTTGTAATCCATAATACCTTGACCTGTTACTTCAAACAATATACCGCGGTCAAGATTATTGTCAATCATTGTCTAGTCTACAGGATGACCCATTTATTTATGCTGACACCGATATTGGACAAATCTGTTATTATGAACATAAAACAACTCCCGACTGCATATAAAATTATATAATTATGAAAAGGATTGGAACTAAATTAATAATTCTGGTATTAAAGAACACATAACGTAAATTTTTAACCCGTTTTATTATATCGATCTGCTGACCGTCCACCGTGTTTTTCCACAGTCAAAAACGAACTTTCACCTGATAACGGATGCCCACGTTCAACGTGGACAATAACTAGCCAACGTGGATCGGATAGTTGGTGGGCTTCCGTCAAAGAACGTGGGCATTGCGCAATCCGTTATACTTGTTCTGTATGCAGTTTATTTACATAGCCCTTATTTCGGGACTTCTCTAGTTTATCGTTCTAATAACTGTAGAAAAAAGGGCGGTAATTCCCACGTAGAAATTTAATCACCAGGAAGTGGTTAAAGATATTATGTATTTTTATCCCACCGATTAAACACATCAAGAATAGGAGAAACTCAGTTATTAGAACGATAAACTAGAGAAGTCCCGAAATAACGTCTGTGTAAACAAACTACATAGCAACGACATTTTCTTGAGGTTTTTCTCAATAATCATAGGAGAAACAGATTCTCCTTCAATTTTCTCGTGAGTTATTGAATTTCTCCACCCTCAATAGTTAAATTTTAGATTTTAACACGCTCGCTAAAGGCTCGCGTGTTGAAAATCGAAAATTTAACTATCTCGGGTGGAGAAATTCCATAACTCACTCGTACCTGAAGGAGAATCTATATTAAAATTACCATCTACAAGAAACTTCCTTTGGTGAATAAAACCGTTGATTTTCATATCTATCAATTCAATATTTCAATAACACTGAAGTTTAAGATGATGTGAAAAAAAAGATCTCAATACCAAAATATGAAAACCTCTGGTCTCATTACAACTGCAACTTGGATTATGTTGTATTGTACAGTAGAACAAGGCTTTTTCTGTTGATCACAGTGGCAAAAACGGGATGAATATATTGTACAATGTTTTATAGCAGTTGCAAAAAAAAAACAGTACCTTGCTTTTCTCATTCGCTATTATGTACTTACATGTACTATAATACATGTGTTTATTATATGGAAAACTATGTTTAGTTGTTTATCTAATAATGTTTATTATATGGAAAACTGTTTATTTGTTTATATTATAATTTTATTGTATGGAAAACTGCATATTTTTGGAATTTGTGGTTACATTTGTTGAATTTTAAGTTTTTCCAGGGCTATTTAAGTGCTCATCTTGTGATGTAGGCTGCTGTCCCATCTTAAATACCATATTTTGACCCCCTATATACAATCAATAATTTCCTAAGCTCAACTCTAGGTGATGAGATCTCATTGATACTTATCCAATATCCGTTACATTTTCAGTTTTGCAATTAAGTGAAATTCATTTTACTTACGTTCTTGAAAACATTGAAGATATAGTTGGCTGGTTGGTGTTAAATTTTTTCCCTCTTTTTCCTTTTGCCTTTTTACTTGGAGTTTCCTCTTCTTTTAAAGTTTCAATATCCATATCTTCTTCCTGCAACAGGAATCTCTTTACTGTTTTTTTAAGCATTAAAAATTTTTTACATCAATCATCCTATACCTATGTAACATACTTATTTTATTGTAAATAATGTTGATCATATAATAGCCATTCTATAAAAGCAAATTATGAAAGTGCTTCACCCAAATTAAGTCCTACATTAAATGGCTTTTGTGGTCTTCTTGTAGAGAAGACAATATCATCTTGTAAAGTTTGAAAAGTAGACCACATGCAAATTGTGAAAATACAAGAGTTTTTTGTTTGAAAATCCAAAAATCAGGAATAATGCAACATTTGTATAAGAACATAAATTAGAAAACTGTCAAAAAGTTGGGCGTCTTCTAGCTTTTTATATTCATGGCATGATATACCCCTCTGGAACAGAAATTGTCGAAACTGGTACAGTTTTTGGCGCAAAATTTACCCTGCGATATCATTATTGTTTCTATGCCTAACAAAACGTCACGTGATACGTCATTCTTTACCTCCGTCTCAAAGAGCAATCGCTCTCGAAAAAGTCGTATTTCACTGGTATCATATCATCAGTAATATTAATTTCAACACTGACATGATTTTTGCTTTATTGAACGAATGTTTTGATTTTTTTACTTCATTACTTTGTAGCCAATTCACATAAACTGATGCAATTATCTGCAGTTTCACATCAATCTATTTCTCTAATTCATAACAATGAGCTTGGCATGAGTTTTTGGAATATCTAAAACTGCTTTTGATGTAAAAATCAAAAACCAGAATCCTCCTAACAGCCACATCATTCTTAGTTAGGGAGGATGAAAATAAGGTTACCTTTTCTGGTTTGCCTTTACTTGGTGTCTCAATGCTCTCAACTGACACATCTGCGATACCCTTATCAGACTCATCGGAATCTCCAACAGATGGCACTGCACCATTTGTTTCCTGTTCACTGTTGTTATGGTGATGATTTTCAAGGTCATTACCATTCACACCATTAGTAGTTCCATTCTGTATCTCTGACGACTCCTTGTTGGACGTTGTTCCATTTATGTGACCATTGCCGTTTGTAACCTCTGCCAAATTCCCGTTTGATGTTAACTTTTTTTCAGGAAAATTTTCCAACACCTTGCCAAGCTTTTTAAAATATCCTTTCTGTAAAGTAAAAAAAAGAAAGGAATTAAATTATTCACATATTTTAATTTTACACATCCTTCTGGTAATTGAGTAACAGCACCATTGACATATGCAGTGTTCAGGCTAGGATTTATTTGCAGAAGGGTGCAATTTTAAGGATAAGGCCAAAATAATATATGTGTGTTTAGAGTTTCATCCCCCCCCCCCAAAAAAAAATTAGGGTAGGTAGGATTTTTTTCTTCTGACTTTCGTATCCATTTCTGGAATCATTGGGGTTTTTACCAGAATAGCGGTCTGACATTTCATGTCTCACCTCTACATCCATCATTTTGATACCAATTTTGGTGTTCTTTGCGAAAATAAACATGTTTCATTGCATTCTATGCAAATTCTAACAATTTCCATGGAGAACATAAGTGACAGATGTTAAGGATTATGATTCTAGAATTTAGTTTTGATGAAAATATGGTTCATCTATATTTCTTTTCACAAATGTAAAAAAAAACATTAGGTTCAGTCGGGAAACTCTAAACACATATTTTTTTTTTTACCTATGGGACACTTCAACATGGTTTCTGGTTTGAAAATGGCAACTTTATGAAATAACAATTATTCAATTCTCTAATACTCCTTCAGAATTTATTTCGACCTTGAATACATTTTCAATTAATTTCGTCTTGTTTATCATGTTCCCCAAATGAAGTCTGAGGGGAAAATATCGTTTTTACTCAGTCTCTTATTATAATTATTCTTTTGTAACAACATCTCCTCAGAAACTGTAATCTGCACAACCATTTTAGAATTTTAACTAGAGGCTCCCAGGAGCCTGTATAGCTCACCTGGATACACCACTCTGCTGGCATAGGATGTAATGTGGACCTGTCAGATAGTTTTTAATGGGGACTATCCAAGAACAATTGTAAATTAGTTTGGTTCCAATTGGTATAGTAGTTTCATAAGAGTCAACTGTTAAATCATGTTCCCTGCTGGCAGTGTTCTTTCAGTTGGAGCATACGTGTTGGATACAATTTTTTAAAGGGGACCACCCAAGGATCATTGTAACCAAGTGTGGTTCCAATTGGTACAGTAGATTCAGAAGAGAACTTAATTGATCTTTGAATACATTTCCCCATGGGGCCCAATGTTGAACTATGTTCCCTGCTGGTGGCCATCTTGGATCGGGTCTGAACATGTCAGATACAATTTTTAAATTGGACCATCCAGATTATTGTGACCAAGTGTGGTTCAAATTAGCCCAGCGGTTTCAGAGAAGATATTTGAATACATTTCCCCATTGGGTCAAATGTTAAACTATGTTCCCTGCTAGTATCCATCTTGGATCAGGTGAGTGTCCAATGTTAAACTATGTTTCCCACTGGTGGCCATCTTGGACCAGGTATGGACATGTCCGATACCATTTTTAAATGGGACCAAAAGACAATTGTTCAGAGAACAATTGCAAGGTCTTTCCCGTGTCAAATTGCAATTAAGGCTATTAAGCATGACTGTTGACCTTCTATTTTGACTTGTATAGTCAAAATATAGGACTGTCACAATAACCTTGACCATTGACCTTCGATTTTGACCTCTACAGCTCTAAAATAGGTCCCTGAACATAAATATATATGGTTGCTAGGTACTTTTACATCGGTTGCTAAGGGCTTTTTCAATGACCTTGACCATTGACCTTCCATTTTAACCTCTATGGCTCTATAATAGGGTCCTGAGCATAAATATATATGATTGCTAGGTACTTTTCCATCGGTTACTAAGGACTTTTTCAATGACCTTCACCCTTGAACTTCCATTTTGACTTCTATGGCTCTATAATAGTGTCCTGAGCATAAACATATATGGTTGCTAGGTACTTTTCCATCGGTTACTAAGGACGTTTTCAATGACCTTGACCAATGACCTTCCTTTTTATCTCTACAGCTCTAAAAAAGATTCCTGAACATAAATATATATGGTTGCTAGGTACTTTTCTATCAGTTGCTAAGGACCTTTTCAATGACCTTGACCCTTGACCTTCTATTTTGACCTCTACAGATCTATAATAGTGTCCTGAGCATAAATATATATGGTTGCTAGGTACTTTTCCATCGGTTGCTAAGAACTTTTTTGATGACCTTGACCCTTGAACAGGGTTCATACACATTTTTTACCACAAAATTCAAGGACATTTCAAGGATTTTAAAGGACCAATTTCCAAATTTTCAAGGACCAGAAATCAACTGATATGGACAATTTAAATCCATATGGTTATGAATTTACATTTCCCAGGCATGTCATCAACGTTCTTTCTAACTACTTTCAGTTTCGGTTTGCTTACTGTGACTAAAATTCATCAGCAAAATACATTTAATCAAGTAAATGAAAGATATTTTATTAGTTAAAGTTAATTTAAGTTACCAAAAAATCAATCTGAATCGTTTAATTACTAAAATTTTTACGCAAAGTCAGATTTATTTCTTGACCGCATCACAGAAATTACTACGCACCGGTTTCACAGAAAGGTAGCTATTTTTAGAAGAGGGAAAAAAAACGATAAACGCGAGACCGAGTGATCTGAAAACGAATTAAAAACACTTTTATGACAGAAAATTCAACCAATTTTTTTTTATTCTTCAAAAACACAGTTTTTCAAGGAGTTTCAAGGACCTCCTTTGAATTTCAAGTACTTTCAAGGCCTTAATTTCCAATTTTCAATTTCAAGTACTTTCCAGGTTTTCAAGCACCCGTGCGAACCCTGCTTGAACTTTCATTTTGATCTCTACGGCTCTATAATATGGTCCTGTGCATAAATATATATGGTTGCTAGATACTTTTCCATCGGTTGCTAAGGGCTTTTTCAATGACCTTGATCCCTGACTTTTGACCTTGGTACTAAAATGTAGATCTTTTGAAACTGATCTTTTTTTGTATTAACATTTTCTTCATATCTATAATGGTTTTCGAGATATAGTATAAATCAAACATGTGTCAAGGGCAGTAACTCCTATATGGAGTCATCGTAGAACTTCAGTTCTAATGAGACAAATTTAGATCCTGACAAGATAAACATTTTTCCCAATACATTTCATCAGCTATCTCTTAAGGTTTCTGAGTTATTTCGATAACAAGGTCTGCGGTCAAAGGTCAAGGTCAAAATTGAGATTTGACCTTGACCCCTTTTAATAGCTTATTTGGTCCTATGACCAATAGTGAAAGTCCCATGCCTGTAAATGTCATAGTTTTCAAGTAAAAAATTTTAGCGAAAACTGCTTTTCATTAAGGGGACATAACTCTTATTACAACATTTGAAATCCTTTCGGTTTTGTGTCATGAAGCATGCAGTCGATAAACCGAACACTTTTGCAATTTAAACTTAACTTATATCTCTTATAGTTAATGAAATATAAGGCAAAATATATTAAAATGTTGAAAATTTACAAAGAAAGGGCAATAACTCCAAGATGGGTATTCTGATTTATAACACAATTAGAGGGTATGTTGATCTTGACATGCTGAACATTTCTGCAATAAAACTTAACCTCTATCTCTAATACTTTTCAAAATATAAGACAAAATGTATAAAAAATTTGAAAATTTCACAAAAAAAGGGCAATAACTCCAAGATGGGTATTCCAATTAACTTCAAAATTGCAGGGTAGGTAGATCTTGTCATGTTGATCATTTTTACCCCATGTCAGATTTACGATATCTGTACTGGTTTTTGAGTTATTAACCAAAAACAGCAATTTACCCCTATGTTCTATATATAGTAACAGCGGCCATGTTGTTTGGTCCTTGGACTCATCGGATACAATTTTGAAACTAGGTACCCTGGTGATGATTCAGACCAAGCTTGGTTCATATTGGCCCAGCAGTTTCAGAGGAGAAGATTTTTTAAAAAGTTTACGCCGGACGACGGACGGACGCCAAGTGATGGCAATAGCTCACATGACCCTTCGGGTCAGGTGAGCTAAAAATGGCAACAGTCAAAGTTGAGGTGGTTTTCTGAGAAAATGGCTGATTGGATCAAAAAGTGCTTGGGACCCGAAAAAGGCTGGCAGGATCGAAATGTACTTGAGATACTGTAGCAATGGAAGCATTTTGGTAACATCTGTTTTGGTATCCAAAACAATCAGTACTAGTTTGTATTAAAAATTTCTATACTGAATTACGTATCATACTTGATGCAAAGGGGACAGGGGAGCACTGAAACGGCAGAGAGGTTTATGAAATATGGGTATGGTTCTGCTTCCCGTTACTTAAGGCTAGGTAGATATAGAATACTGCTGCGACAGGGGTTTTGCATTTATGAAAACTGCAACTTTTGTCAGAATGAGAAAGTCTATTAAAAATTTTTTTTAATCCTGCGTTCATTCGGTAAAATTACTGAATTTAAATGTAAATACTGGCCTTCTAACATATATTGACAAATGATTTCATTTACCTGAAAATTAATACCTTTTTGTTCTAGAACTGTAACTTGACATTAAAATTTGAAACTGGCAACAAAAATTACTTTGGAAATTTTCCTGGCAGTACCATTTTGAAGTCCAGAATTTTGAAACCTTAAATGGAAATTCTGGCAACTTTTGGGCAAAAATTTTTTGAAAGCCAGCACTTCTCTGTGAAAATACAAATAGATGGTCAGATTTGTCTATTTCTATTTTTATTGTTGAATACCTCAGTAATATTATCATCTTTAAGTTCATTTTCTAGATCTGCAATCTCCTTTTTAATTCTCTCAGGAAGCACATCATTCAATACCTTACATTTTTTCTTCCAGTAACCCTGTAATAAACATGAACATTAAAATTTAATCCATCTGCATGATTTGTCTCCCAAAAAGACTTATCCACATTGGCTAGAGGTATAAGGGGAGAGTTGAGATCTCACAAAACATGTTTAACCATGCCGCATTTCTGCACCAGTCCCAAGTCAGGACCCTGTAGCCTTTGTTAGTTTTGTGTGTTTTTTTTTTAAATTTTGGTTCATTTGAATGTTTCAGAGTTTAGTGTGCTGTCAATTTTGCTGAACTAGTATGCAATTGTTTAGGGGCCAGCTGAAGCCCGCTTCTGTATGTGGGATTTTCATGCTGCGTTGAAAACCTATTGGTAGCCTTGAGATGTTTTTTGCTCTTTGGTCGGGTTGTTGTCTCTTTGACACATTCCCGATTTGCATTCTCTGTTCAACCTATTAAAATTTTATAACTTCTATCATACAACGGAAGCCCTGTCCTTTTCTGTTTTTTATCATGTTGGATGGTCTCATTGATGCTTACCCCAAATTCAAAAATTTTCATATACAACGTATCAGTGTATTCAACACTTTTTGTTTATACTTCATGATCTGGTATATTAGAGATGTACGGTCTAACCTGCTTACTGACTCAAGACAAGAATCTCTGTCACTAGTTGCATCAAAAAATTTTCCTTATTTTAGCCAATCTAAGGCAGGCTTCTATGTGCGATTTTGTTTCAAGGGCCATTGGCTCCTAGACTAAAAATTTTAGGCACTAGGCTAAATTTCTAGGCGCCAATAACTGACAGATGAGAAAAATTGGCAAAAATATACTTTTTGGACAGATATTGTGGTGAAGCCATGTGGCTACTAATCTGTGTCTTAAATGCATATGACACAATCATTTTTCTCCACTTAGAGCCCTGTAAGGTACTATTTGAACCCCAAATTTTTATTCTTACAAGCACTTTCAGTACAAAAGTGTTTAATCATATGTCTACCATGGTTTTAATCAGTGTATGTAAAGTGTATGAAACAAATATTTTCTCAGGTTAGTTAACATACCTTTTCAGTAATGTCACCTTCTTTGAACTCTTCATCCAACTGAATGAGTCTGAAACATAAATAAATTCAATTAAAAAAGATGTAGTTTCCAACAGAGTATTGGGCCAAAATAAAATATATGTGTGTTTCCTATTACATGCCCAAAATGACATAGGGTAGGTAGGTAGGAAAAACATTTTATTTTGAAAAATTATTTTCTTGTCTCCAAAAAATGGTAAATGGCCAAATGGCCATTTATGTACTCTACATCTATTATAATTGACAGCATGGACTCAATATTAAACCTATTAACCTATTTGAACAAGAAAAAATGTGTTTAAATATATAAAATGGGTCAAAGACACAAATGGCCGGGTTGCTTTACTGGGTGTTTACTGTAGTGGTGACAAAGGTGATTACAAGACCATAGTGCACATTGGCAGTCATGAATATTTATATAGACAAAATCAGACACATTGTATGTTGGTGTAAGAGCACAGAGGCAGTCATCAATTTAATTAGTTTCCTGAAATAATTCCATAAATTGAGGTGCACATCTTCAATATATATTAAAACATTCTGCGAAGTTTCAAGGATGCGGGTGAAAAACTGTAGGAGTAGTTGATTTCGCAAAATAGGTACCCTCTATTGAAGATGTCAATAAACAAGAGGCTCTCAAGAGCCTGAATCGCTCACCTAGCAAACAATGCACTATAAACTAAATTAATATATTAATGTTTGTTGTAAATTAAACTGATTATTAAAGGTCATGTAAAATGCTGAAAATACCTTTAAAAGCCTTTCAAGAACCTCTCGAAAGAAATGGGCATGAGTTCTCCCTACGCTTGATTAAGATACAGTCATGGTCAATCTGATGATTCACAATACAAAATACAAGCTTTAATTCATCTTCAAATACAAGTATAAATCTTTTGGTCTATATTCAAATACAAGTATAAATCTTTTGGTCTTCGTTTTAAAAATGTTTGAAAGAAGTTATGTAAAAATTGTGGGTTAAGGCTTTTTATTGTACATGAAAAGGAAATATTGCAGGAACAATCATGCTAAGTTTAATCCAAATCCCCCTAGTAGTTTCAGAGGAGAAGATGTTTGAAAATTTGTTAACGATGATGACAGACGCAAGTGATGGCAATTAAAAGCTTACATATTATGAAGTTTAATCATTGTTATAAAACATTCTCATCATCACCATTCACTAAGGATACGATGTTTACTTTAAAAACCAAATATTGTTGAAATCCGAACAAGTGTTAAAAATGGCGGGAAAATGGCAGTCATTTTAAAAATGGCCATCCAAAACAAACTTTCATCATCACCATTCAACTCGGGATACCATGTTTGCCTTGAAGGTAGCTTTCATCTTCATTTTATTTCTATAATTCAGGAAAAAATAGCAAAAAACAGCATTTTGACCCCTATGTTCTATTTTTAGTAAGGGCGGACATGTTTTTCGACCAATCAAAAATCCAAGCATTAACTTTTTGCAGGATACCCTAAGGAACAATCATACCAAGTTTCATTTGATTTTGAATAGTAGTTTCAGAGAAGAAGATTTTTGAAAACATAACATAAAAAAAGCCAAAAATGTCAAAAAAGGGCAATAACTCTGACATCAGTTGACAGATTTTCACGAAAATAAGCACACAGGTAGCTCTCATCATGCTGAACACTTTCAACCTGCCAGAATTTGCCATAACCTTATGATTTTTGAGATATTTGCGAAAAACTGTTGTTTGACCCCTATGTTCTATTTTTAGTAACAGTGGCCATGTTTTTCGACGGATCAACAATCGAAGCATAAACTTTGTGCAGGATACCCTAAGGAACAATCATGCTAAGTTTTATCCAAATCCATTCTGTAGTTTCAGAGGAGAAGATGTTTGAAAAATTGTTAACGACGACAGACGACGACGGACGCCAAGTGATGAGAAAAGCTCACATGGCCTTTTAGCTAAAAAGTTCCAAAGTTTGGAAAAATGGGAAATAATTCCTGAAATAATTCCATAAAGTGAGGTGCACATCTTCAATATGTATTAAAACATTCTGCGAAGTTTCAATGATGCGTGTGAAAAACTGTAGGAGGACTTGATTTCACAAAATAGGTACCCTCTATTGAAGATGTCAATAAAAAACAACTAAGTTCCAAAGTTTGGAAAAATGGAAAATAATTCCTGAAATAATTCCATAAAGTGAGATGCACATCTTCAATATATATAGAAACATTCTATGAAGTTTCAAGGATGTGGGTAAAAAACTGTAGGAGGAGTTGATTTCACAAAATAGGTACCCATTTTCCCCGCCAGTCCGCCCGCCTGCCGCCGCCCGACATTCACCATACTATAACCCGGATTTGCACTCTGTGCAACCCGGCCAAAAATGCAACATGTGTATGCATTTTCATTCTGGTCAGAGCACAACTTTTTGTGGTGTTAAGTGGAGCTATTTCAATAATAAACGAAATGAGATTTAATATATGTATATAAATATATATGAAATCTTTTACGCCTCACATATTTTTGGCTTTCAGTGTTCTGCAGTATCAATGTTTTAATTACCTACATGTACCATTTTTTCCTTGAATGTCTTTCAGGTGAATGATACATGTACATATTGCATGATGTATTACACATCCAGCAAGATGATGATTTCCAGAAGATTTACATTGATGTCTGCACATTATAAACCAATTTAATAGTTCATTTCAATATGGGGTTGTCTTGATGTTTCCCAGTATTTGTCAGGTTTATGCTTTTGACCTTAATATTCAATTTTTGATAAAAATTTCCACAATGATTCTCTTTTTGTAGATTTGTCCATTCAAGAATTTATTGAAAACCAAATATCAGGATATCAGACCTACATATACGTACATATTATCAGGTTTTCTGCAAATGTATATCGTAAAATATCAGCCGCGAGACATAATGTAAAGCTTTTTCGGCAAGTGAGCGTAGCGAACGAGCTAAAAAGCTCCATATTGTGTCGAGCGGCTTATATTTTACAATATTGGTCAACTCTTTACGACGTCACAGTGCCGAAATACGGGAAATTGTGAAGGCCTCAGCAGGTCGATATAGGCATGGGGAAATACGATAATACAAAGAAAATGGAGCAATGTTTTTTTTTCTCTTTCCTGTAGACACTCATCGAATGTTATCGATAACACATTTTGACCGAAGGCCATGACAGTAGCCATGCCGTCTGTTTAGATTCAATCTATATTATACAAACGCTTACTGTATATAAAATTTCCATTGAAATCAAACATTTAAAAGATGCAATTTAAAGGCTATTCTATAGAAAAACCGTTTCCAAAAAAAAAATTCGATTTTTTTTATCCGACATCAATAATGTCAATGTTTTCGATCTCGGCTGAAAGTGAGGTTGGTCGGGTAACCTGAAACACATATATTTTATCTTGGCCTTGCATGTAAATCATAGTATATCTCATCATTTGACATGTGATTGTTATCGAACAAAATACAGCATGACGCTTGTATGTAAATATCAGTGTACAACACCAATTCTGCTTAAACCGTTCAAAAAAACTGAGGAATCATTTTATTTCAAGTGATGTAACTGCATGAACATGCATCTCTAACTTAATATTTTTTTTCTTTCCCTGAATCCAGCATTTCTCTGATAATTTTCTACCTACTAAATTTAAGTTTCAACCTAACTGTAATAATAACGCAATATTCAAGGTACCCTACTTATTGTGCAATAAAATTGATTTGTTTAGTTGGGGTTTAACGTCGTTTTAAGCACATTTGGCTATTTCGCGGCGGCCAGTTTTTATTGGTGGAGGAAGCCGGAGTACCCGGAGAGAACCACCGACCTTCGGTAGGAAAATTGGCAATCCTTGTCAATTAAGGTTGGAGTCGAACACACCCCGCCACAGGTGAGATTCGAACTCACAACCGCAGTGTTGACAGGCTAGTGATCATTAGTAGTCATGACGAACTACATAGACCACTCGGCCACCGAGGCAATAAAATTGAAAATGATTATTACAGTTAATATAAATATGGTACTATGCTCCTTTGATCCACATTTGTTATTTCAATTCAATTCATTCAAAAATTTAAAAGTGATAATTTTGGCTGAAAAAAATGTTAAGCTAAGATTCAAAGCAAACAAATGAAGAGACGTAGTAATTCTGCATAAATTGATAAACAATAAAGAAGTTTCGTGTTATATCCATCACCGGAAAAGTTCGTCAATTATGCGCGCCTTTATGACGTCATTTACCAGATTGTGGGGCACGCCTGTATCCCTACACTATTAAAGTTCATCAAGCGTCTTCGTGATTGTCATTATGCAGGATGATCTAGAAATATATTTTGCTCCGTAGGTACTTTATCACAATTCCTTCATGACTGCAGTACTGATTATCACTTATAAGAATTTAATTTGCCAAATATTTCATGCAACATAGCATCATTTTTTTTTTCAACCGTTCGCTCAACACGGAGACGGAAGCGACGATGCCCCCAAACGCACTAAAGACGTTCACTAAAACCAGAGTTTTTGACGGAATTGCAACGAACTCGAAAGTGGCGTATTCTTTCGGAATTTTACAAGGCTTCCCTGCAGTTTGATAAATTAAAGTTACATGTATAGAATCATAACAGGTTTATAACCACTCTCCATTAGCTGCAATCATGAAGTACTCCTTCAGCTTAGTTGGTAGACTTCTGTACTAAAGGTTACAGGTTTTATCCCTGGTTGGTGCAGTAGGTAATGTTGGGAGACAAACCATGTTCTACTGTTACATGTACACTGGCACAAGACTAAAAAACCTATGGTTGTCAAAAAAGGGCCAGTAGGCAAATAGGTTGAAGTTGGTATATTATTGTAGGATGATGACTCTTGAAGGAAGTGTAACAGGACTTCCCTCATATATATGATAGAGTTTATAAAACCAAGCCTCCATTAGCTGCAATACTTGTTTATCTCAGTTGGTTCAGCATGGACTACTGTACAAATGTATATAAGGTTCCAGTTTCAATACCAGGTTGGTCCTCTAGGTAATTTTGGAAGACAAATCATGCTCTACTGTTACACAGTGATTAAACAAGAACCATGAAAGGGAATCATAAGATTTTTCTGAAACAGATGGGTCTGTACTTCATGAAAGTTACAAATCAATGTTTTGGATAATTGTTAAATCAGATGTCAATTTACAAATGTACTCATCTTGTGCATCTAAGAACTTAGCTACAATAATGTAGCCCCTGACAACTTTTGACTTGGCAGAGCTACAAAGCAGTCCAATTACTCGTAATGGAGCAAAAATAACTTTTACATATGGTAATAAGAGGTCGTGTTTACCTGAAATATCATTGAAATGTATAATTTCCAGCATATTAAATGTAACAGTACTTCATTATTAATGTCGAAATCTTTCTTTGGCACATCTGGTCAAATTGTCAGTTTCAAAAATTTTCTTTCCGCCATGACATATATCGCGAGATAACAGGGGGCGTGGCCTGACCTTATATGGATATCGTAGTAGTATTTTATCAATGGAAACTTCCTTATTTGGAACGTGACTTTAGCAAGAACCCCTCCGGGATTTGAAAAAGAAAACAAAATTCAAAACATGGATGAAAATTTTGAATGCCAGATTCCTAGATTGGAAATCTCCCGTTAGGTGATGATATGTTACTTTATTTTAACTGATAATGATAAAAATTTAATATTTTTAAAATTTTTGAACAAAAACAGGTGGAAAATGTGCCTAAAACCCCCATGTGTAAATCACACCCGGCTGCTCCATTACGAGTAATGGGACCGCTTTGTAGTTACGCAAAGTCAAAAGTTGTCACAGGAGCTACATAATATTGTAGCTACTAATAACTAAGTATAACTGTAGCCCACTGCATCGCATGTTAAACTTAGTCAGATTTAGTTTGAAAAGGAAAATATAATAGAACCACAATAATGTCAATGAGAAGGGAGATGATTTATACAACCAATCCCAGAAAATGGCACGTTTTAGCATTTAACGCGTGTTCAATATCTATTATTTAAATGAAAAATCTTGATGAAGTAATACAGGTGGTCTCACTTTGCTATACTTAACCTGAAATAACATTCTAATTTAAAAACAAAAAAGTAAAACAACATCTTGCCAATTTTTGGGACCACCTCTCCCTCTTTTAATTTTTATATATGACCAGTAGGCATTACTTATCATAACATGACTGATGATTTAAAACACACTTTTCTGGAATTTCTGATCCTCCCAATTGTTCAATATTAAGCTTAACCATCTCTGATCTTTCTTTTGTTATAACAAAATAGATCCCTGGCCAATTTTGGCTTATTTCCCGCGGAATAATAGTATAGACTGAAAAGGGGAAACAACATTGAAATGCAATTTTTCATTTGTAAAATTTTATATTTTGTGTATTTTTTGTTTTTGTACGATTAAATTATTCCAGTTTACAACTAATGATTATGGTTTGGTTTTGCCTAGAAAAGGTTTGAAAATTTTTGGAGGAAATTTTAAATAGAATTAGACCCCTCTTCCGACAGTATGAACTAAACCGGAAATTAAAAATGTCAACAAGAAGTTGGCGGAAAATTCGATCGTTTGCAATTAGATTATTACAGTAGTCTATACGTATGTTTCTTTCAGATTTTGGAAGAGGAATAATTCTCAAGTCAGGATAAAGTGAAGAATAAGAACTAGATTCTGGTACAACCAGAATTGTGCAATGCTGGTAGAAAAATTCATTCCAGAATTATTACTAGAATTTTCCAGCATTGCAGATGCTGGAAAATTCTGGTAAACCAGCATTGTAACAAATTTTCACAGAAAATTATGAATCACCCAGAATTTACCAGCATTGCAGATTCTGGACAATGCTGGTAAATTCTGGTTATACCAGCATTGCAGATACTAGTAAATGCTGGAAGATTCCACAACTCTTCAAATAAAAACTGATGTACGCTTATAAATTAAAAATCCTAAAAAATATTATTGAACACTTATAATCAGTACTGAAGAAAAATTATAAATGATACAATATAATATACTATGTTACAACAAAATGTTCCATTATATGTTTAAAAACAGATCAACATATTACTTATCAGGAAATAAAGTTGCATATGTATGCTATTTTTGAATGCTGTCATAACAAACCAAAAAATAATGATAAATAATACACAGAAAAGATGTTCAACTGGTCGTTCATAATAAATATGCCAGTTTATACCACATAATTCAGTTTGCTTTTTAAACTCATTATTACAACTTTTGCATGTTGAAGCATTTCTTAAACATGGCATAAAATAAATAATAAACAGAAAAATGCTACAAGAAAGAAAAGAATATGTTTTTTGTTTCGTTTAATACTGTATAATTTAGTAATTTCAGTTACCTCTGTGTGAACACTGAGGTTGTGAGTTCGAATCTCACCTGTGGCGGGGTGCGTTTGACCCCGATCTAAATTGACAAGGATTGCCAATTTTCCTACCAAAGGTCAGTGGTTCTCTCCGGGTACTCCGGCTTCCTCCACCAATAAAAACTAACTGCCACGAAATTGCCAAATGTGCTGAAACCGGCCTAAAACCCGAACTAAACTAAACTAAACTGTTACATCTGCACATCCGGGTAGGTGAAAGTAGGATTTTGTGCCTGATAATTTTTTTAAAATTGCTTAAAACATAAAATCTCTTGTTCTAGCACTATTGTATTGAATACAAGCAATCCTTCAGATTTTCTATTTTTAACAATACTGGATTTACTAGCATTGTAAATGCTAAAATTCTGGTTCTTCCAGCATTATTTTACAATTCTGGTTTTACCAGCATTGTATATGTTACAATTCTAGTTTTCCTAGAATTGTATTTTAATAATACTGTTTTCTTTTATACAATTCTGGTTTTACCAGCATTGTAATTGCTACAATTCTGGTATTTCCAGAATTGTAAATATCTTTTTACAATTCTGGTAAATATATGTATACCAGAATTGTTGACAATTCTGGAATTCCATAATTGTACCAGGATACAATGCTGGAAATACTAGAATTGTCTTGCACAATTCTGGTATTTCCAGAATTGTTGAGAACAATTCTGGAATTAATTTTTCTACCAGCATTGTACAATTCTGGTTGTACTAGAATCTAGTTCTTATTCTTCACTTTATCCCTCAAGTCATTGTCATTGTGCAACTCCTGTTTCGATTTTTTTTTATCAGGAATGATTGGGATTTCAGCCAAGTCCTTTAAAATATATTAGTAATATCAAACAGTTATAAAATTTCCTAAAACAAGTGGGAGTGAAAGACCATTTCATGATATTTAACCTATTCAGACATGAAAGAAATGTTCATGATGTATTAAAAATAGGATTATGATGCTGGCCGGTAATTTCGTTTGCCCTGTAAGTCCGTTCATTGTTTTAACAGGTTGGGCACAACCCCCCAAATGGGGAGTAGTTACCCAAATGAGTAACTACCCCTCAAATGAGTAACCATTTTACAATTATAAATTATTTTTTTTTGAAAAGATGAGTTTTTATTTAAAATGGCACATCTTTATAACAATTGAAACATTTCCAAATGAAGTATGTGTTTATATTCAAATTTGTAGGAATCTATGGCCTTTGAAATATGGAATTTTAGTCAATGTTCATAGTCATGCCATTTCTTTCAAACAAGATATTTTTATACACATCTTTTGGAAAAGTTACTCCATTTTATATAAACATGTGCCATCTTGTGTCAAAATAATCTTTAAAAATTTATTTTTTTATCATTGTAAAATGGTTACTCATTTGAGGGGTAGTTACTCATTTGGGTAACTACTCCTGATTTGGGGGGTTGTGCCTAACCTGTTTAATGAAATGAACATGCATACCAGACTTGGATCCAGTTGGGTGTATCTTTAATCCTGCCTTGGGGATTCCTTGTCGATTTGTACCTTTTCCAACTATTTTTTAGCAAATCATATCTTTATATTTCTTTGGATTTTGCCGCTGCGATTTTTGGATGATGTAAATTTAAAGAAAAAATTTGTTGTATCATTTTGAAATTTGTAGGATGTTCAACTAATGCCAGGCAGAGCTGTTTTTCCAAAATTTATTTAAAAACTGGGTTAAAAATATTTACCACCTATCTATAGACGATTTGGGTACCAGATATAATGTTTACAATCAATGTTTCCGCACAGTGCAGCACCTAGCGTTAACTGAAGATCCTAGAATTTGCCCCAAATTTTTCATTTTTCCAAAAATTTAAAATATTCATTGAACTTATTTATAGTCCATTCAAAATAAATTTGACCCTAAACTTTAATTGTAACAGCAGGTATTTTGAATTTAAATTGCTTAAGTATATCATAAATATACACAGAAAAAAGTCCATGAAAATTTGACCGTGGGAAACTTCAAAATTAGATGTTCAAATCTCCCATGGGATTTGCAATGGAACAAGGGGAGGTAACTCTTGCTAAAACTAGGTTTTGTCTTTTTTTTCAATAATTTTCTTCCTCTGCTTGTTAAGAAAGATACTTCCATGGACTAAACTGGCTTGATTTATCTTAGTTACATTGTATATATTCTGATATTTATGATACAAGAATATTCATAATTTTTATTTGTAGTTTGATTTTATTGACATGTTTAATATTGCAGAAAATGCTTACTTTGAACCATGTGGCGATTTTGAAAAAAAAGTAATTAAAATGATTGTTAATTATTATCCCTTTTGACTATTTATCAATAATTTCTACTTGGTTAAAAGAATTTTTAAAACCACAAAAAAGTATAAGTAATACTTATATTTTCATCAACATTTGACTTTATAAACTTGATATCCTATTTTATTTTATTATTTTGGGGAAATGATGGACCCTAGAATGAGAAAATTTTATTCAAAACTTGAAGTAAAATATCAAAACTCTGTTACAATAATTGGTTTTTTAATGCTGGACATGTACTTTGGCAAAATATTTTGTACAGGAAAAACAGTAATTATTATTTGGTTGTGATTTTGGCAAAAATTTCAAGCAGTTTTTACAGAGTTATCTCCCTTATTCAATGCAAATTCCCATATGAAATTTCTTTCAGCTGTAATTTTTACTGCTTGCATTCATTTCGAGGGGATTTTTCTTGGTTAATCCTTGTACATTTCCTGACAAAAAAAACATTAATTTCTTCTATTGCAATTAGTTTGAGCTTAAGGTTCATTTTTGCTAGATTGACTGGACTATTATTGTAACTCAAGGCTCACCAAACTGGGCAAAAAAACAGCCTGTTAAAAGACAAAATCGCCCTAAGGATACCCCAAAAGCGAAGTTGAAGTCACCCTATCATTTCTGACTGGTCTCAGTTTTGGTTTTAGATTTTTGTCAAATTGTCATAGGGTAGAGGAAAATCTTGTGATGAATTGATAAAAAAAATTTTTGTAACAATATCGGTAATTCTACAAAGCTGGAAGTGAAAATAACTCATCAATCTTTCATTTTATTAGGAAGAAGTTGCAATATCGGAAACATTTTCTACTATTGTCGGCATTTATGCCAAAGAGAGATAATTCGCCTTTTAAATTTGATTTGCCTCCCTTTGTCTAATTACTTCACATTTAGGTGTAAACTGACAACATGCAATATTTTAACAATAAAGAATTGATTAGAAAGAGATAATTGTAAAGTAAACAAAAGAAAACAGATAAAGGTATGAAAGGATTTACCATGGTGTGTTCCCCGAACGTCAACTTTTTAAAAATCATGATACATGTTGTTGTTTTAGCAATTAAAGTGTGTTCAATTGGGGTACATATGAGGACATTATTTAAAAAAATTATAATTTGGAATAAAACAAAATTAAAGAAATAAGTATTTGAAGTAAATTTATAAGTTTGAATAAAATACTTTATATATTTTACTATCAAAATATTTTAAAAATGAACCACTGCTTAAAACTCAAGGAAATTAATAACTTAAAGAAAATAAATTTAAGAAACAGAAGTATTTCGCATGCAAATATGAGGAGGAACTAAACAAACTCCGAGACCAAGAATTGGATGACATTTCTAAAACAGTCATTCAGCGTCTACCAACATTTTACTCAGTCAAATCACTTGAAGTAAAATGGACAGAAACAGCAACTGGTGATCAATTTCTGCTCTTTGATAACAGTGAGCAAACAGACGGCCTCTTAGCCTTTGGCACTTTAAAAAGTCTTACAGACCTCTCAGCTGGAGACACATTCTTCTGTGATTGCACATTTTACACATGCCCGGCCATGTTTCGCCAGATATACACTATCCATATAATCATCAATGGTGTAATGACTCCTGTTGTGTATGCCCTCCTTCCAGCAAAAAGCCAGATCATCTACTGTAGATTTCTTACACTAAAGGAATACATCACTCAAATAAATTTGCCTTCTACTCCAGCAACAGCATTTGCCGTCTTTGAAATAGCTGCACACAATGCCATACGTCAGGTCATTCCAGGTTCACAACGTGGAGGCTTGGCATGGAAAACTTAAGATGAAGGTTCAACATGCTCATCCGAACATCTTTACCATTATACAGACATTCAAGGACATACAGAATGCCATTGATATCAACAGAATTCAGCGAGAAGCAGGAGGAACCACTCGACCATGTGCAAAGAAGTATGCCAACTTTGACCGACGTCTAGCAACGTTAAAGGCTCGATTCCAAAACAGAACCATAGATTTGATAGCTTATGCTGATTCTGCATCAGAGTTTCTGCATTTGGAATAAAAGAACATTTTAGAGCTTGTGAGTTGTGACTCTTTGTGTGTTATATGACATTTTAGTGCTTTCTTTGTATGACATTTATGTGGGTTTTTTTTGTTGAATTTCAGTGCTTTATCGTGTGCTTTTTTAAATGTTTTGATAGACATTTCAGTGGTTTGTTTCTGTGAATTTTATTGTATTTATTGTTCCATCAACTAATAATTTGTCATACAATATGTGTTTATAATTTGAAAGCATTATTAATTATTCAAATGAAATAAACTATTAGTAATTTATATGTGTATCTTCATTTTAATCCAACATCTAAATGGAATATAAAATAATTGAATTAACCTGTTTTTTTTTACCTGTAAAAGTAATTGTTTAACCCTTAAATGGACCCCTTAATCAGGTATAATGAAGGAGAAAAATGTTCTTTGATCTTTGAAAAGTTGACGTTCGGGGAATCAGCCTTTACCATATGGGCATAAAGATGTCTTAGACTTTTGATGAGGGTAATAGGAATACAGAATAATGCCCCTTTAGTTATAAATAAAGAATAATTTTTAAAAACGATAAAAGAAAAAATGGAAAGAAATAAAGATTGAAAAAATAATTCTTCAGAAATTTTCAGGTACATGTATCTTTCAATAGACAAACAAATCCATGTGACTTTCATCTTGCACATGACCAAAACTCATTTTTAAACATTTTTTTAATAATTCTATCAGAAGATCTTAAAATTCATAACTTTTTGTAGGGAAAAATGGAAAATAAGGTCAACTGTTAAATCAAAACAAAATCTGGAACCCCCCCCCCTTCAATACAGTTCCTATTTCATCTCATTTTATTAGCTCACCTGACCTGAAAGGTCAAGTGAGCTTTTCTCATCACTTGTCGTCCGTCGTCATCGTCTGTTAATTTTTACAAAAATCTTCTCCTCTGAAACTACTGGGCCAAATTGAACCAAACTTGGCCACAAGCATCATTATGGTATCTAGTTTAAAAATTGTGTCTGGTGACCCTGCCTGCCAACCAACATGGCTGAAAAATAGGACATAGGGGTAAAATGCAGTTTTTGTCTTGTATCTCAAAAACTAAAGCAATTAGAGCAAAACTGACGGGGTAAAAATGTTCATCAGGTCAAGATCTACCTGTCATGAAATTTTCAGACGAATCGGTCAACCCTTTGTTGGGTTATTGCCCCTGAATCATTAATTTTAAGGAAATTTTGCAGTTTTAGGTTATTATCTTGAATATTATTATAGATAAAGACAAATTGTTAACAGCAAAAATGTTCAACAAAGTAAGATCTACAAATAAGTCAACATGACCAAAATCATTGATTGACCCCTTATAGGAGTTTTTGCCCTTTAAAGACGACATCCAGCGTAAACATCCCTTTAAAGATCTTTTCCTCTCAAACCACTGGGTCAATTGAGACCAAACTTTGGTGGAATGGTCCTTGGGTGGTCCCCTTCCAAAATTATGTCTGGCATCCCCGACTTCCAACCGACATGGCTGCTGTTACTAAAAATAGAAAAAAAGGGGGGGTGAATTTAAAAAATCTTCTTATATGAAACTACAAGGCCAATTGGAATCAAAGTTGGCAGTAATGGTTCTTAGGAGGTTCTCTTTCAGAAATATGTCCAATGACCTAGACTGTTAACCAAGATGACTGCAACAGCCAAATTTAGTTTAACATAGGGCCCTATGGGAAATTCATTGAAAAATCTTCTTGTCTGAAACCACAAGTTTGACATATTGGAGCAGGACTTGGCAGCATTGGTCCTTAGGAGGTCCTTTTTCAGAAATTTGTCTGATTTCATGGACTGTGAACCAAGATGGCCACCACAGCAGAACTTAGTTTAACATAGGACCCTATGGGAATTTCACTCAAAAATCTTCTTGTCTGAAACCACTAAGCCAATTAGAATTAGACTTGGTAGCAATGGTCCTTAGATGGTCCTCTTTCAGAATTTTGTGCGATAACCCAGACTGTCAACCAAGATATGGCCGCCACACCCGAACTTAGTTTAACATAGGGCCCTATGGAAAAATTCATTGAAAAATCTTCTTGTCTGAAACCACTTGACATATTGGAGCCAGACTTGGCAGCATTGGTCCTTAGGAGGTCCTCTTTCAGAAATGTGTCGGATCACCCGGATTGTCAACCAAGATGGTTGCCACACCAAACTTTGTTAAATATTGGACCCTATAGGAAAATTAATTTAAAAATCTTCTTGTCTAAAACCGCTTAGCCAGTTGGAACAAGACTTAGCAGAAATGGTCCTTAGATGGTTCTCTTTTAGAAATGTATCCTTTGACCTGGACGGTCAACCAAGATGACTGCCACAGCTGAAATTTTAGTTTAACATAGAATCCTATAGAAAAACCAGCCAAATTGACTGCAACACTTAAATGTTTAGGTCTGCTCAAGGTGAAAAGTTAAATCCAGGTGAGCAATACAGGCTCTTGAGAGCTTCTAGTTTAGCTTGTACACCATAAGCAAAATTCAAATTATGATAATTTATTGCCTCTTAATATAGAGGGTCCCTCTGCCCTTTAATTCTAGCTGTAACACTGTATATATGTGAAGGCATGAAAACATTGCAGCGATTCCTGATGTCTCTCTTAAGTCTTCCTGTCAGGTCCTCACTTCTCTCTGTTTGGTTGCTTCTCCATAAAATTTTGAAGTATGGTGAGCCCTGTAACTAACTCATAACTTACTATTTGCGAACTGTTACGTTCACTAGTACATTCATACATTGCAAATAAGTCTATGTTATTTAAATATTTACAGGCTGTAAGTTGGCCTTAATGATGGGAGAGGCAGTATTGCAGGTTGGGGTCTGGGGCCATGTGGTGTCTTACATTGTAGTTTTATTTATAACTAATAAGGCCAAAAAAATACATGTCTGTTTACGGTTACCCGACCGACATTAATTTGAATGCTGAACCTAGGCCATTTTATTTCCGTCATAAAGTGAAAAGAAATAACTGAACTCATATCAAAAGTGAGTTGAAAGTTGCCATTTAATTTAATCAATTGCCTGATACATCCCACTGTTCACAATCGCGAATATGACAGCCATTTTAAAGAGACTCACGATTCGTGTAATAAAATAAAAAAATTTCTGGCAATTTTTTTAGGACCATTAACCATTGGAAATAATACAGTCATTAAAAATACAGATAAACTCAGCCCATGGACAACTTGGACCACGGCAATATGGACCACAAAACTCGAAATCATGCAGCAAAAAATAAAATGAAAATACTGAAATACCCTATTTTTTTGGATGAGACATATATTTTTTGGTCCTGAATACAATTAAACCAAATTTTCTTCAACAGAAGGTCAGTTTTGTGTCTTGTGATGTGATGGTGTGTAAATTATTAGGGTACCGTCACTTGGTGGTGGTTGCCCTATAGTGATCAGTCTGTTGACCGTCTGTCTGTCCATAACAAGCTGTGTCCGCTCTATATCTTGAGAACCTTTATGATTTCAAAGTTTATACTTGGCATGGATATTAAGTAGTACTAGAGGGTGTGTCACAATGTACGTACAACTCTGTAGGTCAAATGTTAAGGTCAGAAACTTAGGTCAAAGTTGAGAACCCCATGTCCTATGGTAGAGATCGTGGCCGCTCTATAACTTGAGAATGATCTGAAGTTAAGTGAAGATACTTAGCATGGTTATTCACCACTGTCAAAAGGGGTGTCACAATTATTGTGCAAATCTCTAGGTCAAAGTGTCTGCTTAATCTCTGTCTAGCTCCTGTGACGTGTCTATTTAATCTCTGTCTGGCTCCTGTGACATGCATGTAATCTTCAATAAGTTGAAGGTGGTCACTATTTGGTATGTTTAGATAATGGGCAGACATTATGACATTATGAAATTTTAAAAAATAACGAACTATAAATATTTATTTTTATTCAATAAAAACAAGAAAAGATAGAACAAATTATTGCATTTAATATATTATAATATAAACATGGTAAATACAATACATCATTCACAAATACCGGGTATACATGCAAGGCAGTTGTACATGTACATTTTCCGTGACGCTGTCCGAAGCGGTATCTACAAATAGGAAAGTACATTAAATATGATGCTATCCAAAATTTCTGGGGAGAACACTGCGCTCTGTAACTTGAAAATGGTTTGAAGTTAAGTGAAGATACTTGGCATGGTTATTCACTACTTTCAAAAGGGGTGTGCGATTATTGTGCAAGGTTAATAACTTAGGTCAAATGTTATTTATGGCGGAGCCAACAGAGATGGATTCCATCTCCTTGATATCTATTTTAACATGTGTATTATTATCTATGTACAAGTACAAATCTAGATATGAAGCAGAAAATAACAAATTGAAGCATAAACTACTTCGAAAATTTCTAGCTCTTTCAGAACAAGCTTATGTTTCAACTAAAAAATGTACAGTAGAATCTTGATGGCTCGAACTCGAAGGGAGCGTCCAAATTAGTACGAGAAATACATAGTGTTCAAGTGATTAAATAAATAAAATAAAATGGAATATTCACTAATAGGACTAAGAAAGTTGTTCAAGAAATTGGTGGTATTTTAGACTTTCGGGTTTGACTGTATATTAAGCCTTTCTGACCTATTTATTTTTGCAAATTTTTGCAGATTAACCTGGCCTTTGCCTCTTTTATGTCAAGTTTGGATGATATTTAAAGTATGTTTGTTGCAAAACAGCTCATGACAATAAAATATGAGTAAAATAATCGAAAATGATGTCATGATGAGCTGTTAAAGGGGCATAGAACTACTAAAACTTACAAAATGTACAACAGAAACAAGTTGAACATAACCAAATACAAAACAAAAAAAAAATAAAAGTTAAAAAGTGCCCAACGTTTCAGCCAATATATCCTTGTTCATGGGCAGGAAGAAATAAAAGATGTTCACTCTTTAAAACCCATAACAATATGTTCAATATTGTTTGGAGTGCCATTGTTGACCTTATGAATATTTTATTTTTAAGATGAGACTCAGACTGTGTTACAGATGTTGAAGATCTATTCTATGGTATCTGTGGTGGAACGGTAATGTAATAAATGTCACAGACAACTTTTCTAGAGTCTGTGGTCAGTTGGGACCATCAAAAATGTCAGCAAAATCTTGATGAAGCCCTTCCCAGGCTTTTTGTATCCTTTTTATACATGTACGACGTAATTATATTGGGCTAAAAAACACAACATTACAGGTATATATGTATTTTTTCCCTGTTAAAACCTGACTAAACTGTATTTTTTTTTGCTTACTTTAAATATTTTTCAACAAGCAGAAACCTGTTAAAATTTATGAAAGATATCAGTGTTCCAGATAGGATTTAAAGGCAGACGGGCATTTATTGAGGATAAGGGGAGCTTTAAAGAGTTCCAGATCTGAAAAGGGCAAACAAGATTGAGTCAATTTTTAAGAAAATTTCAAATATCAATTATTCACTTGTCTAATGCCCTTACAATTTATAAGAGTTCTATTAGCTTTTCTGCACTTCTTTATTCATTTTCAACTAATTCAAATTTTCTTACTGAAGGTCTGTGGTACTCCGGCTTCCTCCACCAATAAAAGCTGGCTGCCGAAAAATAGCCAGATATGCTGAAAACGACGTTAAACCCCAACTAAACAAACAAATATATTTTGTAAACAGAAAATAATGGTCTGACATATTGTCACAGATGTTTAGAGCATAACTTGAAATAAATTAAATGGTACCTATACAATTAAAATGGAGGGTCAAGGGTCGAGGTCATTGAAAAAGTCCATAGCAACT
Source organism: Mytilisepta virgata (assembly GCA_028015205.1). Classification (NCBI taxonomy): domain Eukaryota; kingdom Metazoa; phylum Mollusca; class Bivalvia; order Mytilida; family Mytilidae; genus Mytilisepta; species Mytilisepta virgata. The sequence goes on from JAPWFG010000023.1 coordinate 2,410,281, forward strand.
GATGAAAAAGTCCCTAGCAACCATATATATTTAGGATCAGGACCCTATAATATAGTTGTACAAGTCAATATGGAGGCTCAAGGGTCAGGGTCATTAAAAAAATCCATAGCAACCGATGGAAAGTCCCTAGCAACCAAATATATTTGGGTTTAGGACCTTACAATTTACCTGTTCAAGTTAAAATGGAAGGTCAAGAGTCAATGCCATTGAAAAAGTCCATAGCAAGCATATCTATTTGGGTTCAGAATTCTATTTTTTAGTTGTACAGGTCAATCAATATTTAGGAGAAAATTGCAATGGTATACATTAGATAGCAAAAATAATCATTGATGCAAGATCTACACAAAATATAACAGATGAGCGATTCAGGCTCTTGGGAGCCTCTTGTTTTTTAGCTCACCTGACCCAAAGGGTCAAGTGAGCTTTTCTCATCACTTGGCGTCCGTCGTCCGTCGTCGTCCGTCGTCCGTTAACTTTTACAAATATCTTCTCCTCTGAAACTACTCGGCCAAATTGAACCAAACTTAGCCACAAGCATCATTAGGGTATCTAGTTTAAAAAATGTGTCCGATGACCCCGCCTGCCAACAAACATGGCCGACATGGCTAAAAATAGAACATAGGGGTAAACTGCAGTTTTTGTCTTATATCTCAAAAACTAAAGCAATTAGAGCAAAACTGACATGGGGTAAAAATGTTCATCAGGTCAAGATCTACCTGTCGTGAAATTTTCAGACGATTCGGTCAACCCTTTGTTGGGTTATTGCCCCTGAATTGTTAATTTTAAGGAAATTTTGCAGTTTTAGGTTATTATCTTGAATATTATTATAGATAAAGGCAAATTGTAAACAGCAAAAATGTTCAACAAAGTAAGATCTACAAATAAGTCAACATGACCAAAATCGTTGATTGACCCCTTATAGGAGTTTTTGCCCATTAAAGACGGCATCCAGCATAAACTTTCCTTTAAAGATCTTTTCCTTTCAAACCACTGGGCCAAATGAGACCAAACTTTGGTGGAATGGTCCTTGGGTGGCCCCCTTCCAAAATTATGTCTGGCATCCCCGACTTCCAACCGAGATGGCTGCTGTTACTAAAAATAGAAAAAAAAGGGGGGTGACTTTCAAAAATCATCTTATATGAAACTACAAGTCCAGTTGCAACCAAAGTTGGCAGTAATAGTTCTTAGGAGGTTCTCTTTCAGAAACATGTCCAATGACCCGGGCTGTTAACCAAGATGGTCGCCACAGCCGAACTAAGTTTAACATAGGGCCCTATGGGAAAATTCATTGAAAAATCTTCTTGTCTTAAACTACTTGACCAATTGGAACCAGACTTGGCAGCAATGGTCCTTAGATGGTCCTCTTACAGAGGTGTGTCCGATGACCCGGACTGTCAACCAAGATTGCCGCCACAACCGAACATAGTTTAACATAGGGCCCTATAGGAAAATTCATCGAAAAATCTTCTTGTCTGAAACCACTTGACATATTGGAGCCAGACTTTGCGGCATTGGTCCTTAGGAGGTTTTTTTCAGAAATGTGTCTGATTTCGTGGACTATGAACCAAGATGGCCACCACAGCAGAACTTAGTTTAACATAGGACCCTATGGGAAAATCACTCAAAAATCTTCTCGTTTGAAACAACTAAGCCTATTAGAATTAGACTTGGTAGCAATGGTCCTTAGATGGTCCTCTTTCAGAATTTTGTGCGATGACCCAGACTGTCAACCAAGATGGCCGCCACACCCGAACTTAGTTTAACATAGGGCCCTATAGAAAAATTCATTGAAAAATCTTCTTGTCTGAAACCACTTGACATATTGGAGCCAGACTTGGCAGCATTGGTCCTTAGGAGGTCCTCTTTCAGAAATATGTCCGATCACTCGGATTTTCAACCAAGACTGCTGCCACACCGACCTTTGTTAAATATTGGACCCTATAGGAAAATTCATTTAAAAATCTTCTAGTCTGAAACCGCTTAGCCAGTTGGAACAAGACTTAGCAGAAATGGTCCTTAGATGGTTCTCTTTTAGAAACTGGACTGTCAACCAAGATGACTGCCACAGCTGAAATTAGTTTAACATAGAATCCTATAGAAAAACCAGCCAAATTGACTGCAACACTTAAATTTTTAGGTCTGTTCAAGGTGAAAAGTTAAATCCAGGTGAGCGATACAGGCTCTTGAGAGCCTCTAGTTTAGCTCACCTGTCCCAAAGGACCATGTGAGCATTTGTCACTACAAGTTGTCTGTCTGTCTGTCCATCTGTTAACTTTTCACATTTTGGTCGTGTCCTGAAACGCCTGGACCAAATGATCTGAAACTTTGTATGAAACTTCTTTGAAAGGACGTTTTTAAATTTTGCATATTTTATCTTGATCGGATGACTAACATGGCTGCCATGAATTAAGCATTTATGGAAGGATCTTTATAAATTTTGCATATTTCAACGTAGGACCAGAGGTAAAATCTATGCAAGAACCTAATAAAATTTGGATATTTCTCCTTGGTCGGATGACTACATTGTAATTGTTACCATGACCAATTCCTTATTTTTGATCAATTGGTCAAATTAGAATAAAACCAATGAAAGAACAAATATGATATGTTGAAAAGGATGCCAGATGTCAGAGCAATATATGATCCCCACAATATTCATATGTGCTTGAGCTTGTAGTTTTGTTTTTTTTTTAAATCAGGTGTGAATAATGTGATTTTGACAATAAAATTTATTTAGTAAACAACAACCTCTAGATTTAATAATTGTTTTCTTTGTTAAATTCTATGAGATGTGCTATCTTTGCGATTATTGGTACTCCATTTTTTTATATTTTCATACTTTTCATGACAGGTAACTGGAAGATAAATCATCTGTACCTTTCTATCTTTTAGTTTTAAAATTTTTAATTCCTTAATTTGAAATAGAGTTGTTTACAGAGTTCAGAAATCATCCAAGAGCAAGTTGGTAAATATAGATTTATGATATAAAATAATTCTGCTAATTTTTAGTAGTATTTTTTTTTTTAGTTTCTTACGCTTATTATTTATTGTAATGATCATTTGTTCAAGTATGTTTTTCATTCTAATATGACCATTTCAAACGCTTTCTGTCTACATCCATGGTAAAATATCAGAATAGAGAATGGAAATGGGGAATATGTCAAAGAGACGGAGCCAGAAAATCCCACATCCGGAGGTGGGCTTCAGCTGGCCCCTAAAAAATCACGCATACTAGTTCAGCAAAATGGACAGCACACTAAACTCCGAAACATACAAAATGAACCAAATTTAAAAAAAACAGAAGATTAACAAAGGCTAGAGGTTCCTGACTTGGGACAGGCGCAAAAATGCTAAGTGGTTAAACATGTTTTGTGTGATTTCAACCCTCCCCCAGTATTTTTATTCTAATGTTACGGTACTTACAGATGTCAGAAGGCTTGTTTGGGAATGTCATAGTAAAGTTTCCCGAAGTCATAGTATAGCTTGCATTGTGTAATGGTATCTTTGTGTCTGAATACCTATGTCATAGAAACTGTCCTATTACAATAGAAATAATTCAAGGTGTCTTATAAATATCATGATTTTACCTTTATGCTGATATTTAACCATTGGTTGTTGCTTGATATAAAGGGCCTAATGGTGGTAAAATCAGGATACTTTTGAAGCTACCAAGAATTATTCCTTATATTTTTAACCATATTTTTTGAACGGTGAAAATCTGGTTATTTGTTTGATGATATATGGAACATGTACATAGACGTAAAAAAAGTATTCGTCACTTTAAAATTTCCCTTTACTTTTTATACAAATCATAATTTTTCAAAAAATATTTTAAAGGTATTTCTCTTTTTCAAATGTCACTGTAAAGAAAATCAATTTTACTATACATGCTTTATGTCTAACCAAATTTACGACATTACAATTTTAATTTGTAATTAACTCACTGACACTTTTGAATTAAGGATCATAGAATTACATATATCAAAATAATCACAAATTTCAGATTAAAATACTATTTGTTTGTTTTTAACTACCTTCAAAATAACTTTTTGAAAAATGTGATTTTGTAAAGAAGGTATCAGGAAATGTTAAAATGACGAATACTTTTTACACGTCTCTGTAGGTTACTGCAGATGCAAAGAGTGATAAAGAAAATATGGATTTTCTATAACTAGTACTTATATAACTTAAGTAGGAATATTGCATACAGATATAATTGACAGTGTTCTCCCCAGAAATGTTTAATAGCATTGTGGTAGAAAATCCATATACGTTTGTGACAATTCATTCTATTATTGTAATAAAGGCATTTATAAGGATTTGAATAAGTTTGCCGATGGTTTATTTTTAACAATCAATTTTTGTCGAGCCTGCGACTTTAGTCGCAGAAAGCTCGACATAGGGATGGTGATCCTGCGGCGGCGGCGGCGGCGGCGGCGGCGGCGTTAACTCACTTCTTAAAAGCTTTATATTTTAGAAGGTGGAAGACCTGGATGCTTTATACTTTGTATATAGATGCCTTATGTTACGAAGTTTCAGTCTGTCATATGTACATTGTCCTTGACCTCATTTTCATGGTTCAATGACTACTTAAAAAAAAAGTTAAGATTTTTTGTAATGTTAATTTCTCTCTTATTATGAGTAATAGGATAACTATATTTGGTATGTGCGTACCTTACAAGGTCCTCATCCCCATCAGACAGTTTTCGATTGACCTCGACCCAATTTCAAGGATCAGTGAACAAGGTTAAGTTTTGGTGGTCAAGTCCATATCTCAGATACTATAAGCAATAGGTCTACTATATTTGGTGTATGGAAGGATTGTAAGGTGTACATGTCCAACTGGCAGGTGTCATCTGACCTTGACCTCATTTTCATGGTTCAGTGGTTATAGTTAAGTTTTTGTGTTTTTGCCCGTTTTTCGAATACTATATGCAATAGGTCTACTATATTTGGTGTATGGAAGGATTGTAAGGTGTACATGTCCAACTGGCAGGTGTCATCTGACCTTGACCTCATTTTCATGGTTCAGTGGTTATAGTTCAGTTTTTGTGTTTTGGCCTGTTTTTTTCGAATACTGTATGCAATAGGTCTACTATATTTGGTGTATGGAAGGATTGTAAGGTGTACATGTCCAACTGGCAAGTGTCATCTGACCTTGACCTCATTTTCATGGTTCAGTGGTTATAGTTTAGTTTTTGTGTTTTTGCCTGTTTTTTCGAATACTGTATGCAATAGGTCTACTATATTTGGTGTATGGAAGGATTGTAAGGTGCACATGTCCAGCTGGCAGATGTCATCTGACCTTGACCTCATTTTCATGGTTCAGTGGCTATAGTTTAGTTTTTGTGTTTTGGCCTGTTTTTTCGAATACTGTATGCAATAGGTCTACTATATTTGGTGTATGGAAGGATTGTAAGGTGTACATGTCCAACTGGCAGGTGTCATCTGACCTTGACCTCATTTTCATGGTTCAGTGGTTATAGTTTAGTTTTTGTGTTTTGGCCTGTTTTTCGAATACTGTATGCAATATGTCTGACAGCATTTACTTTCATTAGAAATACACGACAGGCGAGACATTTTTGTGTGTCAACTCTTGTTATGTATAAATTTACTGGATTTGATATTATTCAGGTTTTCTTTAATATAAACTAAACTGCATCAAAAGTAAAAAATATGGTACATTGGGCAAAATATATAGCACAGTCGGAAGAAATAATAGTGTGGGGGTACCACTGTGGTATATAAGTTTGGAGAAAACACTGATTGAAATAAAACAAGTAATACTGTAATACTGTGTTGGGATGCAAACACAAAAGTCAACAAAACTGCAGCCTGCATTTTAAAAATTCCGAAACTTTTATGCACAACTAGGCATGACCAACTTTCTTTGCACCAAGTTTCATTGAGTTCACTTGAACAGTTGTTGAGATCCACTTTGGACAAGTTTATGGCTCAGTAGAAAGGAAAAGAATTTGAGCAAAAAACAATAAGTCCCCCAAACTTTGTTGAAGTTTACTCCTGATTTAACATGAAATGTATTATCATTTCAATTATTTTTAAACCCAAAGTCATAGAAATCACAGGAATAAGTTTTACCCATGTTTGCTACATACAAATTATATGTTTCATACCTGTCTGTGTTCTGTAATTGGTTTCCATTCAATAATTAGAGTATGTTTCAACAAGATCGTTTGAAATCTGACATTTTAAGCAATATTTAGTGCAGATCTTACAAATATGACATGTTTCCTCGGGTATGACCACTGATAATGCAGAAAACAACCAAATTTCTGGTTTCTGCTAATTAACTTGAGTATGCTTTGAATCATTTGAAACTCCAGAAATTTAGAATTTTCAGGGTATGCTATATTTGATTAAAACCTTTGATATTTTTTAGTGATATTGAAGATGCTATAGTTGATTAAAACCTTTGATATTTTTTAAGGGATATTGAAGATTCTATAGTTGATTAAAACCTTTGATATTTTTTAGGGATATTGAAGATAATTTGTCAATTATTCCTGCCATGTATACAAATAGAACACACTGAAGATAAACTGTTCAGACATATAGTTAGTAGAGTAAGTATTAACAAATAACAATTTTATGATGATTGATAATTAAGTTGTCTCCCATATGCATGAGTTATCTTTCCTGGCAGAAGGTGTCTTGAATATGGGTCAAAATTCTTCTAATTTAAAAAAAAAAAAATATTTGAATTTGAGGATGCCTTCATGAGACATCAGAATGTGGGCAAATATATCTGAAAACATATTAATAATTTGTGTTGAGGACATTGTAGGGAAGAAAAAATATTTTGAAGAAAAATGATTTGTCACCTTCTCCAAAGAGAAGATAACTCTGTAAATGGAAGAAATGTACCAAAATGGAGAATAATTGGTTGTAAATTCATATCTAAAAAGCTTGGAGTTCACTTATAACATGTACATTTAACTTAAATGGGTGTCAGATGCAGATGTACTTAAGAACAAACAAAAAGTATTTACCAATGCATTTTTTACATATTGAAGTCTTTATATTTGATTTGTATGCTCATTGATTGACCTGTTAAATGTTTTTCTTTGTATCTTTTAACAAATGGAATAATTTATTAAAATAAGTATATTTCCGATTATAGTTGATATACAGTTGGTTTATATCACCCAATTAGTGTCAGGTTTTGGCTGGTTAAAAACCACCTATTACAGCCGGTCAAAGAAGAGGGTCTGGAATTCTGTATTCAATTAATTTTTATTCCATTTTTAGCTCACCTGGCCTAAAAGGCCATGTGAGCTTTTGCTATCACTTGGCGTCCGTCGTCGTCCGTCGTTAACTTTTTCAAAAATCTTCTCCTCTGAAATGGCTGGGCAGATTGGATCGAGGCTTCATAGGAATGATATATGACATGTCCTCCACAAACCTTCCTCATTTCATATTTATCCGATGAAAAACATGGCCACTGTTGCTAAAAATAGAACATAGGGGTAAATTGCTGTTTTTTACCTTAATGCACAGGTGTGCATATATATTTCATTTTTAGAAAATTTAAAATTTTTTTTGTAAAAATTGATATTTTGGCAAAAAAAAAGGGGGGGGTCAAAACATCTATCCTCAACTACTCCATAACCGTCAAAGGAATCTGATGAAACTTTCTCTGTGCATTAACCTTAATGCAAAGGTGTGCATATATATTTCATTTTTAGAAAATTTTAATATCTTTTGTAAAAATTGACATCCGCAGGCGACACAGCCTTCCTTGGAAGACTCACAAATTTTGTTCTGTAAAATCCTGTCATGTTGAATTTTTTTAGGTTAGAAATTCTAAAATCCAAAGATTAATAGCTTCTTACACATGTTCAAAGTGAAGACTGGAAAACCTTCAACGAGTTTTTAAGATTCATGTCTTTCACAAGTGGGAGCAGCGGAACGAGTGAAAAGACACTGAATTTTAAAAACGAGATGAAGATTTGTGAATGGCACGATTTGATTGGTCTAAAAGCAGTTGGATGAGGTCGCGTGAACTGATCTTCAACGGGTCATCTCACACTGAAAATGGCCATTTACGGAAGAAGAATTAAGTTAAAATGAAGTTTTTTTTAAGGTATAGGGTGTAAGGTACAATCTGGAAATGAGTATGTAATAGATTCTTAGCTTGAATTGTAAAATAAGACTGTAGTCACTACAGCATTAGTCTCTATGATTGGCGTTTTATTAACAGCTGATTAGATAGACCCTGAATAAGCAAGTCTGTTCATAACAATGACTTGAAACTGACAGGACGGATATTTAGTGAAAGTCATATAGAAGTTGTTTTGATGTGGCAAAAGTGTGCTTGGAAAATTCCCAAATTGATGTTAGGAGGGCCAATTTTAAAATGTATGGAATCATCCTTGAAGTGACATGTTTATGTTTGTAAATATTGTTTTAAGTATATTAATGCAATATGTACATGTTGAATTATATATTTTATCACAGCAATTTTCTTTATTCAGTACAGTAACTGTTGTTATTTATCAGTACAATAAATTGGGATATTTCGGCCGTAATAACAGTACCATAAATTAGAATATTTTGGCCGTGGTTATATTTTGGTTTATTTTGTGCCTGTTGCAAATCAACCAAAATTAAACACAAGAAAATTTATAAAAATTCCAAAAAATAAACTTAGAATTTATAATTCTTTTAATAAGAAAGATTTATCAACTTAAATTACAGTTGCAATGTTTTAATTAATTTGTTGAAGGATAATTTAAAGTAAAAGCATATTTTTATAATTCAAACAATTCAATCCATAAAGATTTATAAAAGAATTTTATTTTATCATTTGACAATCTTGGCAGCTTGTAGTGCCTACATTATTACCATTTAATCATACAGATTTGTAAATTTTTACCCTAATTCCCCATTTTTATTTTAATTTATTTTTTTTATTTTTTTCTAAAATTGCCAAAATTACGCACAAAGTGCCAAATTTTAACACACCAAAATTCATGCCCCTGTTTTTAGCAAAAACTGCCAAATTATCCTGATTTACGGTATCTTCAAGTTATCTATAAATTTTTAGATTATTCTTTATACTGTAAAACATCGTCACTCTCTATTCTTTATTTGTCAAGGCAGTTAATCTATATTCAATAATTTTTTAGGCAATTATTCTCTATTCTATAAACCCCATCCAGACCCTCAGAGAATGTAGCCATGGTCTCTTTTCTTTATATAGAATTCGATACACAGGTGGAATATTGAGTAACCAGACAGGAAAATAAATGCAGTATTCCCATTTATAATGCTGTTTCATCAGAATAATTTAGCAATACAAGTTTGATATTCTTGAAGAGGATGGGAGGGTTGTAATCACAAATTAGGGTCAACAGGAACACATTCTTTTAGGTTTAAACAAAGAATCATGCCAAGATTAAAAATATGTTTGTTTCCTCTTCTCTGACCCAACATATTTTGACTGGGTAGATTGTACATGAACCTACATCCATTGTTACACATGAAAAATGAAATAAAATATTCTAATCAGCAAAATTTTAAAAAAGATTACTTTTCTAAAAACACTTTTGACATTGATCGAAATATGTAAACTACAGAACCATGTTGTATCTAACAGGCCGTGAAAAAAAATATCCTTTTTCACTTTCCAATAAAACATTTTGAGTTGGGCTGATTTTTTTTTTGGTCAGTGTGGGATGAGCGAACAAAATATTTTATTTTTGGCCTTACCGGTAATATGTTTTTTTTCAGCAGAAATTTCAAAGTGTAGAAAGTATATTGGGCTTTTTGGCTTTTTTAGGCATGTTTATCTTTTGACACTATACTTGATGATATTAAACAAATCAACAAAGACCAGGATGTCACAGGAGAAGTCCTTAGTTTACTGGAGGTCAGTATGAAACTTCAAATATCCGGGTTTTGTTGAAAAATTATAACATCAATAAAAATGGTTTAAATGCTTTGTCTTTTATAAACTTCTGTGAATACAAATGTGAGATTTCTGCCAAATTTATGTATAGTATTAGATTAGTAACAAACATTAAGGGGACTCGGTGGCCGAGTGATCTAGGTAATTCGTCATGACTACTAATGATCACTATCCTGTCAACACTGAGGTTGTGAGTTCGAATCTTACCTGTGGTGGGGTGTGTTCGACTCCGATCTTAATTGACAAGGATTGCCAATTTTCCTACAGAAGGTCATAATTCTCTCCGGGTACTCCAATAAAAACTGGCCACCGCAAAATAGTCAAATGTGCTGAAAACGGCGTAAAACCCCAACTAAATAAATAAATAAATGAACAAAGATTAATATCGTTTACATCAACAACAAAAAAGAAATGAAATTTTATAAAGTTCTGTCCAAACAAATGAGATTAAAGAAGTACAAAACATAAATTGATTAGTTTGGCTTAAATAGAAAAATCTTATTTTTATGCCCCTTCCACAAATGTCCATTAAATTTTAGAGTTTGTTTACTCGTGCCAGAGACAGAGTTAAGTACTGTGGATTCATAATTGTGTCGCCTACGTTACAAATTTCCTCTCACATTTTTCTCAGGAACCACACAGGTTAGCTTCCTGATATTGGTATAGAGCATCAGTATGGAGAACTGTATTGTATAAGGCAGTTTCAAATCTATCGCAAGTCCACTTTCTGTTTGACGAATCTTAGAATACTTTTGAGATATAAAAAATTCTGTCACATTTTTCTCAGGAACCCTCACAGGTTAGCTCATGATATTTGGTACAGAGCATCAGTATGGAGAATTGTATCATGTAAGGCAGTTTTGAAATCTGGATACTTTTTCATCATGATGATGCGTTAATAATGAAGTAATTTTTCAAAAGAAAATAAGTACGCAGGAGACACGTGTCTTCCCTGGAAGACTTACCACTAAGTTTTTAACGGGGTAAAAGTTAATGTTAGCAGGATATATTACATTTAAGATACTTCTCAGAACTATTTCCCTTCATAAATAATTGATTAGAATTCTGTTTGTAGGAGGACGAGGCATCTGTGTCTTCACACACAATCTCTAGTTATTAATGAAGGCTATATTGGTCAGGGTCTGAAGCCTGGACATGATTATGAAAGGGAATTACACAATGATCATTCCATCAAAGTTTGATATGGTACCTCATAAAAAATACAATAAAAGTTACTCAGTGCATTTTTGTGTTACTTTTGTTGTTGCAGAGATGAAAGGGATTAAAAGGGCCAGAATTAGCCATTTTGTAGGATGTGTAAAACTTATTTTTCATCCAATTTTAATGGGGGTTTTTTCTTTCAATTCACCACGATGAGTGTTTCCAGTAGTACCCAAGATTTCTTCCATCTTTTACAGTTTTTGAAATATAAGGGGTTAAAAGGGCCAAAAAAGTAATGTGCCTTGATATGTAAATTTTTCATCCAGTTTTATTGGGGAGTTTTTGTTTTAATTCACATTGGTGAATGCTTTCATTAGTATGTCAGCAATTTTTAGCTCACCTGGTCAAAGGCCAAAGGCCAGGTGAGCTTTTGTCATCACTAGGCGTCCATCATCCATTAACTTTTCACATTTTAATCTTCTCCTCTGAAACCACTAGGCCAAATGGAATTAAATTTGGCAGGAAGCATCTATATAAGGTCCTTTATACATTTTGCTCATTTCATCATGATTGGACAACAAACATGGCCGCCATGGGCAATTGTTGTTTCTGATTGGCTGAGTTTTCAAAAATCTCCTCTGAAACTCACCGCCTCGGTGGTCTCATGGTAGCGTGCTCGCCTCGAGTGCAGAAGGTCGCTAGTTTGATCCCCGCCTGGGTCAAACTGATGACATTAAAATTGGTATTTGCTGCTTCTCCACCAAGCACGCGGCATCTAGGAGTAAGAGCGAAGATCTACTGGTCGGCTCGGAGTCGGTATAATGTACCGAGTTGGGTGATATGTCTTCCTGTGGACAGTTACCTCGTGGGCTAGCACATAAAAAATCCGGATCATTGTGTAGGTCTAGTACAAAGCAGGGATCATATTCATTATCATACAGGTTCTCATCCTGATATGCACCTGACTGCCACTGGATGTTAAACAACAATTCATCCATTCATCCTCTGATACTCTAGACCAAATGGAGCAAAATTTGACAGGAAGCATATATGGGAGGTCCTATATAAAGTTTCCTCATTTCATCCCGATCGGACTACAAATAAGTTCTTGTTTCTGATTGGTTGATATTAACAAATATTCTCCTCTGAAATCGCTTGGCCAGATGGAATGAAACTTAACAGAAAGAATTTATGGGAGGTTCTTTACAAAGTTTCCTCATTTCATCCTGATTGGGCAAAAAACATGGCTGCCATAGGCAATTCTTGTTTCTCATTGGTTGATTAAAAAAAAATTATTTCTCTGGAACTGCTTAGATAAATGAAAAACTTGACAGGAAGCATCTATGGAAGGTTCTTTACAAAATTTCATCCCAATCGGAATACATATATGGTCCCCATTGGCAGTTGTTGTTTCTGATTGGCTTATATAAAAGAATCTTCTCCTCTGAAATCGCTGGCCCAAATGGAACGAAACCTGACAGGAAGCATATAAGGGAGGACCTTTATAAAGTTTCCTCATTTTGTCCCAATAAGAATACAAATATGGCTGCCATGAGTAGCTTTTGTTTATGATTGGCTGATATAAAAATGACAGAAAGTGTCTATGACATATAACAAAAATTTACAAAATAGCAGAATTGCTGGAAACCAAACATGGTCTGAATGTTCCTCTTAAGGTGCTCACCACGTGTTGTTACTCTGGTGTCGATCCCTTATTCAAAATGGCCTTCAGCAGAGGACTTAGGTTAACATAAGACTCTATGGGAAATACATGCAAAAATCTTCTGGGGAACCGCCAAATTTTAGAATATGCTGACCTGTAAGTAGAAGGACCTTGATGAAGAAAAATTTGGTTCCTACAAGGCTTACCACACTTTATAATGATAGGGAGAAGTGACTTCTCTCTTGAGTCTTGAGGTACATCAATAAGAATGGCTTTCATACAGGTGAGCGATACAGGCTCAGCCCTCTGAGCCTTTAGTTTCTATCTTTAACAGTCCTTGAGATACAGAAGGTTAAAGATGCTGAAAAAGCACATTGCGGTCATATCATGCTGCACTTAACGAAGCCCTTTATTGTGGTTAAATCAATTTCTCAGCTACTGTAATACCTAAGCTTACTACATCTATAGATAGTTCTTAGTGGGTAAATACAAGTCAGACACGTGTCTTCAGACCTTGACCATAATTTCACACTCGAGTTACACAAGTCTCTATTTTTGTGGTTAAATCCATTTCTCAGCAACTGTAATCCCTAGGCCCACCTCTGATGGATCAAGGGAGCTCAACCGATAGGGCTGCCTTGCATGTCCTTAGGTGGCAGATAGGGGAGACCCTCTCGTTGGGGGGTTGTCAGGTCATAATATGGAAAGCCTGACCGCAGACCATAAAGGGTAACGTGTTTGGAGAATGCCACACTCCCTGAATGCTAAAGACCCCTTCTGTAGTTTCCAGAAAAGAGTAGGCTGATGGCCGCTACAGAAGGCTAAATTATCTGATCCTACCCAACCATCCTCCTTTTACAGTGGCAGTCAAAATTGGTTCCCAATTGTGTTCCATCCCACCCCTATTTGAATTGTTTGATAAATTGAACTGGTTCTCGTCCTGAAGAAGCATGAAATATTTGCCACTGGATGTTATTGAGCAACAATCAATCAATCAACCACTTAACGCTTGAGTCACTTTTCATATTTTGTGGTTAGTCCATTTCTCAGCAACGGTAATACATATTCCCACCATATTTGGTCTACAGATAGCTCTTAGTGGGTACATGTCAGTCTGACACCTGTCTCTGGACCTTGACCTCAATTTCATGCTCGAGTGACTTATGTCATATTTTCATTATCAAGTCCATTTTTTGGCAATTGTTATATCTAGTCCCACCATATTTGATCTGTAAATAGTTCTTAGTCAGGGTACATTCCAGTCGAACACCTGTCTGCAGACCTTGACCTCAATTTCATGGTTGAGTGACTTGTGTTACATTTTATATTTATTTATATAAATATATTTTATTTGCTGTACATTCTCGTGATAATTTTTCTCAGCAATTGTACTAACTTGTTCCACAGTATTTAGTTTCGTAAAGATTATATACCAGTCTGACACTTTACGAACTTTGACCTCTATTTCCCTCTTGAGTGACTTGTGTCACATTTTAGCAATTTTAGGCGTGAGTGACATGAATCAGTTTTTTCAGACAAATGTCACCTGACCATAACTATTTCTTATAATATTTAAACATTTTTCTTGGAGTTACAATGTTGGGCATTGGAAATATTTTCTTTTAGGTCCCAGCCATCTGACACAATTTGAAAGGTCTGGATGAGTTGAAAATTAAAGAAAATATATAAAATGCTGCTACTCAGTTATATTTCTGAGTACCAAATTAAAGTTGTGCAAAATTTAAAGTACACTTGTCAGAAACAAATAATCAATTTATCATGAAAATTATTCATGATATCCCAAATGCACTTAAAACTTATCTGAAACACTAGACATCATGAATTAATAATTATTAGTTTTAGAATAAAATTATCTACAGTATCAATAAGTTTTGACAAATAGATTCTATTTGAGCATGACAGTCATGTCAATATCTTAAAAATCTCAATTTCTCAGAAATTTTTAATTTCACTTTCAACTTACTTTTGATATTGAAAGTATGTCATATGGGAAAAAATTAGGGATACATATGTAACATATTTTTAGAACAGTTAATTATTTGTGTTATCTCTAGGGTAATAGTTTATCGTCCTGTGGATTAAAAATTGAAGAAAATAATGCATATAATCAGATGATGTGGTTTTTCAGTAATTCGCTGACATTTCAAGGTCGAGTGTTTATACCAGTCTGAGCGGTGCACCATATCGATAAAAATTATGGCTATCAGACAATGATGGTCCAGGATTTTTATTTTTATTTAAACCAAAAAATTTCCAGATTGACACAGTCACAGGTCCTGCATTTTTTTTTCACACCTAAAGTGATCCTGTCTTTTTATTTTGCCAAAATCCTGGTCCTGCCATTGCTCCCTAAGATATATAAAAGAAATTCATGTTTAAACATTAAACCATTTTTAGGAAATTGCTTCTACGACGAATACCTGTTATCATATACTGATTAAGATTTTCTGAAAATAAGATTGCTATATTTACAGAAAATGTCAGACATGTTTGAAACAAATGAGCTTTAGAATAAGTATGAAAGGTCTTCATATCAATGAATACAGATCTGAAATTATATGAATTAGTTTTGTTTATCATATGTTTTTCTTTCATCCTGTTACTTATGCAAGTTTTACATTTTACATTTTAAATATCACAGATCAGAAACTTCTCATTTATCAGGCACTGTTTAGGGCTAGGCCAAATAAAAATATCTTTTGTTTCTGGCAACCTGCTCTGAAAATTTATAGTTGATAGGTTTGCCTTTTCAGAACATTTTCTCAAAATTTTCTGACTTTAAATTTGCTTGTTCAAATCTGGCCCAAAAACTTTTGATAGGGGCTAGAAAATGGTCATGTTACTTGAGACACTAGAGTAGTTTTTATTTTCCCTCAAGAAAAAACTAAGATTTTCTGTAAATCATTTAGTTATATTTACAGCTAATGTCAGACATATTAGATTGTTATGAGGTATGTGTGAAGTATATTGGATCTACAGATCGTCCCTTAGCTTGGAATAAGGCCCAGTCGTTACCTATTGCTGCTGTACATATTTTAAAAGGGACCTATGGTCACTGTAAGGTAGGTATACTGTAAGATAAATTGTGTTAAATCATGGATGATTTTATTGCATTTTTTAGCAGAATTCTGCTGAAAGAAATTTTCACGGATTTCTTGGGACAGTTCGGTCCACGAATTTGAGACCCAACAGAATACATATATGAATTGTACTTCCAATTTCATGTTTTGATTAAGCCCTGAATAGTCATATATATACATGTATATGTACAAGATGAATTAGTCGTTGAATAAACACGTCAAAGAACATAAATTTTGTATGTCAAAGCAAAAACTGTTTATTCATTTTCTGTCATTCCATCCGTCTCAAATGCAATTGTGAATGCAATTTTCTCTGTAACTGTTTGACATAAAACTTTCAAACTTTGAAGTATTTTTTGCGATCATATGTAGTTTATCATATTATCATTTGATTTGACCATTTTTACGAGCTTTATGCAATATTGACATATTGTGAACGCAAGTCCTTCTGAGACTGTTTGACAGAAAACATTTAAACAATGTAGGATTGTTCATCATCATGTGTTGTACAAGTCTATACATACATATTGGCGAGGGACATTTTGCTACTGCGTAGCAATCTCTTGTTTAGATTTGAAATCCACGAAATCAAGAACTCAGGAATATGCCTTTTTTCCTCAATCCGCAAAAATTGGTGTCAACAAAGAACATGTTATTGGGACAAAAAATTATCAGTGAGTTGAATTTTAGTCACCATATCTTTTTCATTTTTAATACAGCCATTGTAGATGATTATTCATAGCGTAAATGTATTACAAAACGATGGAAACTTATTTTTGTAGCTACACTTTTATTTACTGGTAGCTGTTGGGTATACGTACATGAACATGTATATCAGAGTTGATAAAAACAAGGATATTTTTTTTGCAGTAATATCTCATTAATACCAAATTCTGTAGTGTGTACATGCTATTAGCTAAGTATGGTGTTTGTGAGTACAGCAGAATAGAGAAATATAGATAAAATTTATCCCCCTAATTACGGCAAACTCATATTTATAATTGATAAAATCACAATTACTGGAAATAAAACTTTATGGCCAAAAAAAAAATGTATGTCTGTTTACAGTTATCTGACGGACCCTAATTTGACCGTTGACCCAAAGTCATTTTATTTCCGTCGTACAGTGAAAAATTAACTGAACTGGTGTCAAAAGCAAAGTTAGAGTTGCCAATAAATTAAATCAATTGCTTGATACATCCCAATGTTCACAATATGACAGCCATTTTAAAAACTTTGCCGCCATTTTTTCCCCAACAAATAACCAAGAGAAATAATCCAATTAATCCAATTATTAAAAATACGGGTAATCTCGGCACATGGACAACTCGGACGACGTCAAGACAGATGCACAACTCGAAATCATGTCGCAAAAAAATAAAATGAACGACCTAACTACCCTAGTCACAGTACAACGAGAATGCGAAGTCAAACCTCATATAGGACACCGTTTTCACAGTGTAATTGATAGAGTGCTTTGACAAAAAATTCCTTCTGTTTTTTATTTATTTATTACACACTTTGTATCACAGTTTCTTAAGAAAACTTAGTCTTACTAAACAAATAATTTACACAAAATATATAACAGTGCAAGAAGGTAAAACTTAATATAAAAGGTCTAAAAATTATTATTATTTGCTTCTTTTGGTACCAAATCATGTTGAATAATCTTACTCAGTGAAGTGTTTCCTTTAAAGCTGATTCATACATGATATATGTAATGTAGGTGCCTCCCCACCCCTACCCCCTCGTCAAATTTTTCCAAATGGAAGCTAATAATGATAATTTTATTAATACTATTATTGAACCATTATTTTTATAGTAAAGCTACCTGTTCTTATTATCACATTCAATAAAATATATCACATAAATATAATATCATAATAAATACGAAATCAATGTTTAAAATACTGTTCTTATAGTACTCATCACAGCCAGCTGATTCTTTTTACCCATACTCATTCTAAATTGTCACATGTATGTCATTACTGTAATATTCATTCAGTTTCTGGATGAAGCTTATATTCATGTAGAAATGTAAGGACACGAAGAAAATATCAGTGAGGCAAAGTTCGTGGATTTTTCATTACATATTATAATTTTAAAGTTTTGAATAAATTTCTGCAGCACTTTGAAGATCTATACCTCCAGGCCAGTAGCATAGATCTTTTAAGTTTAAGAATTCGAGCTAGCAACTTTCCACTACCCTATTGACATTTTTTTTGGTTTTTTTTTTTGATGATCCATAAATTACAGCAGGATTTTTTTACCCCCAATTTTCACCTTTAATAAGTCAATGGAAAATTGTTAAAATTTAGATTGATATGAATTACCACTATATAACAGTTTAATGATCCAAAATAACACTGTAAATGAATTCTCAAATCTTTAGATTTGTCAAAAATATTATGTACATAATTCTAGTATTTAGTAGTAATACATTTGATTTTGAATGACAGATATGACCCAGAATGGATGTCCAATATTTGCCCTAAAAAATCCATATTTGATCTCTAAAATCAATATTAGCTCTCAAAAATATGCAATAAATAGATTATGATTATAATGTTCCAGATATCAACCCTCGACCCATATTGACCCTCAGGCTCAATATGAGAGACTCTGGCTGATACCGGGGTCAATATGAAAAATGCCATGTATTAATATACAATTATAGCCTTTAGAGGAGGTCGATACATGTTTTATCGACCTGATGAAATTATATCGACTGAGGTCGATACATGTTTTATCGACCTGATGAAATTATATCGACTGAGGTCGATATAATTTCATCAGGTCGATAAAACATGTATCGACCGACATTTTAAAGGCTATAATTGTTTTATTATAATATTCAAATTGACAAAATATCAATCATGTTCTATTTCAATAACCAACGAACTAACCTTTGCTTAAGGTTTTGAATCTCTGACATTTTCCCTATATCCTTTTCATTATGTTGATATTGAATTGAAAATGATCAACTTTAACAATTTAATATTAACAAAACAACATGTAGATATCACATATTTAAGCTTGAAGATAATGAACTTCTGAAGTAAGAATGAAAGATCGATTCTGATTGGTCCTTAGACTAATCCAACAGCCAATCAAAATATCGCTTTATAAATTTATTCTTTAAATTCTAATTTTGGAATAAGGGGGTCTTTCAACTAAATTATTTTTAGAAACTCTTAGTCTTTCAACATTTTTAATTTTATTTATGGAAACACCTATTTTACAACCTGTTTACAGGTTGACCATGTGATCTATGATGACAAATGACAGCTTTTGAATTATACAATATAATAATCGTAATTATACCTCCGGCTCCAAAGGAGAGTGGGGGTATACCATGTATACTGTTTTACCCTTGTGCGTTCGTCCGTCCGTCTCTCTGTAACAAAAATTTTTCATCACACTTTTCTCTGCAACTACTCGTAACAGCCACTTGATATTTCATCACAATCCTATATGTACATGTACGCCATATTGTAGGATAAGTTTTTGGACCATTAACTTGCGGTTTGATGACTTCATTTATTATTCGACCTTATCGAAAAACGGAGGTTTCACTAGTGACAGAGGTGTTTACTATTATGGAATTTCTGTATTTTCACAGATTTTAGATTCAAAATACGGATTACAGATTTACCTCCGGAAATTACG
Organism: Mytilisepta virgata; assembly: GCA_028015205.1. Classification (NCBI taxonomy): domain Eukaryota; kingdom Metazoa; phylum Mollusca; class Bivalvia; order Mytilida; family Mytilidae; genus Mytilisepta; species Mytilisepta virgata. Next base: position 2,429,806 of record JAPWFG010000023.1, read on the forward strand.
CTTCCTGGTTTTGTACCAAAATTTTTTTTTATTCCCGGTCAAATGCTTTGTAAATGTGCTTGATTTTCCATTTATGAAAAGCGTTTTAACAAGATTGATGATAAAAACTCAGATTGTTTGTAGACTTAACACAATATATTATAAGATGCTTTGATGGCGGGTCTCTATGGTAGTGCTCATGCTGAAATTTGAGATTACTTACAAAGGGCCCAAATTACCGAAAAAAAATCATTAACATTACTGAAAACACCAGAAAGGGGTAAACATCTCTAGTGAGCAATGGCTCACAGTACATCTTGTTATCAGTTTTTTTTTAAATATGGCGGGATGGTGAGCAGCTCCAAATGAAGATGAAGAAAAATCTAGTTTACTGTAACTCAGACAGTGGCTTTCTTGATGATGCAATGAATTTGTTCAGTACAAAAATCAATTAAAAGGAGATGCTATGATTTCAACCAACATTTGGCCCCATCTGACCAAAAAATTAGAATTAAGATTTTTCGATTCGAATCAATATCATTTTTATCGTTTAATGTTGGAACTTTCACTATCTGTCAAACATTGTACAAAATTCCTCCCATAATGCAATAGCAACATGATGAATGTCTATGAAATCAAGGATTTTAAGAAAATTTAGTGTCTTCACAGTAGATGTTGATCAAAACAACTATGATCAACAGCCTTGCCCGAAAAGATTTTTAAAATTTTTTAACATAATCTTTGTCTTACATAAAGACACATATCAAAATTTTAATTCAAAGGTGCAAAAATGAGTGAAATTTGGTGTTTTTCATTGATTTCCTCACAATTAGCTATCTTATTGCATATTGCTGCAATTACAGAAGTTTCTTGTTGAAGACAAAACATGTTCCATTTCAACATTTCAAAAGTACCAAATGATAAATGAGAGTACGTTTTGAATTCCTTTTTGATTTTGGATATTCAAGGTGCAAAATATCAGGCCAAATCATATCATCCCCTTCGACATGGTAATTTTAAACCTAAACAGATGTATATTTTACAGTGTATGCTTTATATGCATAGAAGTAATATGGGTCACTATAGTCGGGATAATCTTTTCCTGGTGGCTCAGTCAGGAATCTTCCATGGTTATCAAACTGTATAGGTACTCCACTGTATGATTGTATTTTCCACGGTGGTAGTTCCTGATTTCCTTGCGATAAAAATGAAAAGAAAATGGTTGTGTCCTTTTCATTGCGATGTGATGATTTAAATTTCTGAAAATAAAAAAAAAGAAAGTACTTTATTTAGTCAATCCTAATGATGGAAATATAAAGGAAATTAGTAGTAATTTTTGGATTGCTGTATTTAGGCCATGAGCACAACTGATCAATCGTAAATTGACAAAATGTCCTCATCTAGTTAATCAAAATGGGTATCAAAGAATTTTATTTTTACTGTAGAGTGGAGATGTTAAAGTCTTGCGAGAAATTAATAAGGATAGAATTTCCTTTACAAAACCAGAAAGTGATATTAATCATATTTCCCCATGCCAATCTCACCCCCTGTAGAGTTCTTTAGAAATGTCCAAACAAAGGCATGTCCTTACATTACAAACATAAATGGAGGATAATCCAAAGTTATCAACAAAGTCACACTGTTTTGACCGGACTTTTATCAAAATTTGACACAAATTGATAATGACTTGAAAAAAGTAGGAAAGCATCTAGTTTTTAGCAGAAAATCCTCTATATAGGGGCCTCGGTGGCCGAGTGGTCTAGGTAGTTCGTCATGACTACCAATGATCACTAGCCTGTCAACACTGAGGTTATGAGTTCGAATCTCACCTGTGGCGGAGTGTGTTTGACTCCGATCTAAATTGACAGGGATTGCCAATATTCCTACCGAAGGTCGGTGGATCTCTCCCGGTACTCCGGCTTCCTCCACCAATAAAAACTGGCCACTGCGAAATAGCCATATGTGCTGAAAACGGTGTAAAACCCCAACTAAACAAACAAATCTATTAAGAATATGATAAACTTCTCTAAATTTCTCTAATTCTGTGATATTTATACATCTCTTAACCGGTTTGATAAATTCTGATATCACCACACATTGGTTAACCGGTTAATGCTCGTGAAATTTCCCGTTCGCAAGACTTCTCAGAGTTTTAATTTGTCATTAGAGAAAAGATTCTAAAACTCGACTGAAGTCTCGTTGGAGGATGGGAAATCTTACACTTGGGTGTCTGAGATTTTTCGGTCTTCTACTTTCCCCGGTGTTAGATTCTGTTTCTCACCCCAAACACTCGAAACAACAAGCCATAATAAGTAAGATGCCATTGTTTACATCAATGAGTTACTTCTCCTTTTGGGACGTCATAATATATGAAAGATGAGCCCGAGTTTAATTGTTGTTTTAATTACAATTCTAATGATTTTAATGGTTCTTTTGAACTGAATAGCATTTTAATGTAAACTTTATATTTTACTAATACTTCTCGTAAAGAATGTACTTTATTTTAAGCGTATTATGTAAAAAGTCTGAGTAGCAACAATTTCTGTCCCAGGAGGGTATATCATGCCATGTATACAGAAAGCTAAAACTCGCCCGAATTGCATTATCCTTCAAATTTCCTTTCACGTAACGTGCAAAGCGCCATTCTCATGCCTAACAAAACACTAAAGTCACGTGATCAGAATAATAATTTCTGTCCCGTATGCGGTAATTCCGGACTAAGTCGGAAATCAAGTATTAAATCATATTTGTTTGAACGGTTGTAGTTTTAAAAATAAAAATTTCATGTATGCACCATACATGCCATAGTCACTTAAAAAGTTGGTGATTTCTTTACCTCCCTCTTCTTTTATCTATATAAAATACATTTAATATTAGTTATGGTAACTAAAAATACCATTATTCAATCTGTCTATAAATCTTCTAAATGAATTCGGTCAGAATGGTCTGATGAAATTCAACAAAACTATGTACACCAAACAAAGAAGTCCATGTGCTTTCATTCCGCTCTTAAGAAAATCCTAAAATTTTTATAGTAATGTAGACTTAGCTCTTGAAGAAAATTTTATGGAAAGAAATATACTGTATCCGCCTAATTAGAAAGTAATTATCATGAATGGGAAAATCTGGTGACTTAGTTTTTCGGTTGGTGTAAGACCCCTATAGAGTAATTGAAACCACCATGATCCCATTTCACACCCCTTTGTCCCTAGTAGCATCCCAAAGAAAAACCTGACAATATATGACAATGATACAGACATATTTACCTTTGTTTTGAGATCACTACCAGTCATATACAGTATATAGTTCTTATATTTTCCACCTCAACATACTATAAAGATCTCTGTAGGGTTACTAAAACCACCATCCCATGCTATACTCTTTTGTCCTTAGCAAAAGGATACAATATATGACAACGATACAGACATATTTACCTTTGTTTTGAGATCACTACCAGTCATATACAGTACATAGTCCTTATATTTTCCACCTCGACATACAATAAAGATCTCTGTAGGGTAACTGAAACCACCATCCCATGCTATACCTTTTGTCCTTAGCAAAAGGATACAATATATGACAACGATACAGACATATTTACCTTTGTTTTGAGATCACTACCAGTCATATACAGTACATAGTCCTTATATTTTCCACCTCGACATACTATAAAGTATCGATCAGTCTGGAAGTCATGAACTACATCAAAGAATGCTGAAAATAAAACAGATTTTATATATTGATATAAGAAACTCCAGAAAATCTTGAAATTTTACTTATTTATTGCAAAAGAAATGAAACTTTTCTACAGATTCACTTGTAGGTTACCTGTCAATTTAAACTTTTGTAAGTTTTTCTGTCCTATTGAATGAATAAAATAGTTATTGTTCTCTGTGGAGTTTATTCAAAGGGACTTTAAATTTCTTCTGGCTGTTTCATTTCTTTCGCAATAATACTTAGACATTCATGAACTACCAGTAAATTAGATAATGTCGAAAACGAAAAAAAGCTGGATGAAGATATGACTCGTCCTTTTTGTCTCGCCTTGACGGAGTCAAAAAGCGAGACATAGGTATGCTGTTTCCGGCGTCGGCGGTGACGGCGTCAACAATGTATTAGTTTGTGATTAGGTCTAGTTTATGGTGAACAACTAGTGGTAGGTCAATGATATTTGTATGCAGTTGTATTAGCATTGGCACATCTCATTACCATGGAGAATATTTGGCCCCACCCCCTCAGTCAAGGTCTATTGACTTTGAAACTTTTTATAGTTTACATGTATTAGTTTGTGATTAGGTCAATTTATGGGGAACCACTAGTGGTAGGTCAATGATATTTGGTATTCAGTTGTATAAGCATTGGCATATCTCATTTCCATGGAAATTATTTGGCTCCGCCCCCTTAGTCATAGTCTATAGACTTTGAAAATTTTGCTAAGTTAACATGTATTAGTTTGTGATTAGGTCAGTTCAAGGGGAACCATTAGTGGTAGGCCAATGTTAATTGGTGTTCAGTTGTATAAGCATTAGCACATCTCATTTCCATGGAGAAAATTGGGCCCAGCCCCCTCAGTCATGGTCTATTTACTTTGAAACTTTTGCTTAGTTTACATGTATTAGTTTGTGATTAGATCAGTTTAAGATGAACTGCTAATGTTAAGTCAATGATATTTGGTATGCAAATTTATTGGCATTTGTAAGTATTGTTTCCATGGAGATTATATAGCCCCACCCCTGATCATGGTTCATTGACTTTGAAACTTTTACAGTTTACAAGTTAATGTTTGTGTTTAGGTTTGTTTAAAGGGAACGACTTATAATAAGTCAATGGTATTTGGTATGCAGTTGTATTAGCATTGGCACATCTCATTCCATGGAGATTGTTTAGCCATGTACCTTCAGTCATGGTTCATCGACTTTGAATATTTGCATAACTTACATGTTAAAGTATTGCTATTTTAATTTCAACATTTGCATTATCAAAATTACAAAAATGCGAGACATATCTCTGTGATAACAGTTTATTCATCTCAACAATACTCAAATTTTTTTGAAACATAAATACTGGTATTCTTCCGTAAATGGCTGTTTTCAAGTTGAGACAACCGAGTGAAGACGACTTCACATGCGCTTGTCTTCACTCGATATGACGTCCATTGAGAATCTGTAATACATTCGTTTATTGTGACTGTTACCAATCAAACATAACGTTACTATACCTTTTCGGTTGTTCATATTGAAAATACATAGGTGTGCGAGGCCTAAAACCCCTGCTCTCCACTTGGGAAAGACGTGAATTTTAAAAACTCGTTGAAGATTTCCCAGTCTTCATTTTGAACTTGTGTGAGAACCTATTATTCTTTGGATATCAGTATTCATGATTCTAATTCTATTATGTTCTTTGTTAATTTTGGAAATCTCACCAATATGTTAGAAAAATCTTAACCTTGACCATATGGACTTGATCACATACTCACCATACTAACAGCTGGACAAATGTCCATCACAAGGTGGATACATATCCTAATTCTTCTTATAAATGTCCCGAGGGCTTACCCAATTTAAAAAAAAAGTGGCTTTTATTAGATAATTGAATTTCCTTCTTTCTGTACTGATGTATAGCTTTTGGCACAACCTTATTTTCCGTAAATTTGCTTAATTCCAGACCTGATTTTCTTCCAGTTTTGGAAGTCTTGATGTCTGGATTATACAGGGAAAAATGGCTGCTTTTTTTACGCAGTTGTTCAATCAGGTCTGTGAATTTGCTGAGTATAAAAGCCTCAGTTTGGCAAATAAATTTCAAAATTTCAGAATGAGTCAGACAAATACCAACATTTTTTAAAACTTACTTCTTACATCATCCTTGTTTCCATTAGCACAGACCTCCCCATGATCGTTGACCATCATAAACCCAGTATCGGGAGAGAAGTTCTGTGCCCTGTTACAGTATTGTAACTGTACACTGTATGAGTTTTGATGATTATCGGATTCGACATCCTCTGTGACTTTTTCCCATTCTTCTTTTGTGGTAATTTCAGTATGCTGTCAATTATAAGCATTGATTTACATGGGTTAATATTTTAAGCCAAAAAAATATACATATATTCTTGTCTTCTGCTTCAAGATAGACTCTATCTTTTCACTGCTGACCCCAAAAGATTTTATTAAGAATTTTCAAAAACGAAACTAAAATTGGTTGTTACTGTTATGATATCCGGAATTCTTCTACACAAAACTGTTTTGGACTTTACAGTGGCCATGACACTGAACAGAAATGAGCTACAGTTTACATAGTGTAAAAATTTAGTAGATATTCCTATGAAATATACGTACAGTGTATAACAAACTTTTCCATGATTTCACATTTTGATCTTCTCCTGTGAAACTACTTGGCGAATTGTAACCAAACTTGGTAGGAATGATGTATCATTTGTATGAAAGGACCTCTACAAACAATCCACCATTGGTTCTGGTTGGATGAACAACATGGCCACCAGAGGCAATCTTTGATTTTTATTGGCCAATTTTCAAAAATCTTCTGGTCTGAAACTACATTATGAAGTCTTTTGAAACTTTGCCGGATTGATGACAACGCCCTCTACGAACAGTCCTTTTTTGGTTGAGATTCATCCACTCAAACGACAGCTGCAACTGTTCAAAGTTTCCATTGAATTTATATCATATGGGAAAGGACTTTTTTGTCCTTTGCTCAGGAACTAACGGGCAGATTGTTACCAACATTGGCAGGAGTGATGTACAGATGGGCCTGTATTAAAGTTCCACCTTTGGTTCTGAGATGGATGAACAACATGGTTATGGGATTTATATTGTACAAATATAAGCAATTACAAAATTTCCTGCGTACACAAAGATGATATTTAGTTTGTTGTTGCAGTGTTGTAATTTAAGCTGTTAAAAAGTAACATGACACTTAATTTGCTATAAAAAAAAATCAATATTTTCCAATTGGAGTATCATGCGCATAAGGTGCAGCAGTTTATTTTGCCAGGCTGGACATGATTAGCAATTTATCTGTAAACTAATATTATTTTTTGGGCTTTCAAGTTTGCTCTGTAAATTGTCTTTCCTTTGTTTGAACTGCCTTGGTGGTCTCGTGGAAGCGTGCTAGCCTTGAGTGCGGAGGGTTATGGGTTCGATCTCCAGACAGTTCTAACCAGATACATTAAAATTGGTATTTGATGCTTCTCCGCCAAGCATGCGGCATCTAGGAGTAAGTGGAAAGTACCTGGTCGGCTCGAACTCAGTATAATGTGTCTGGGTGGGGTGATATGTCTTCCTGCGGACAGTTACCTAATGAGCTAGCACATTAAAAATCCCGCTCAGCGTGTTGTTCTGGTACAAATCAGGGATCATCTTCATATCATATCAACATGTTCCCTAACGGTTGCCATTGGATGTTAAACAAGAATTCATCCATCCTTCTTTGAAAGAAATTTTCATTTCTTTTGAATTTTCAGATCTTTTGTTTAGTGGTTATGGGATTTTTAAATGTCAAGTCAATCATTTGAAATCAGATTTTTTTTTATCAAGAATCATTTCTGAACTATGAAAGCTGCTTCTAATTTGAATAAACCGCGATGGTGGTCTTGTGGTAGCGTGCTCGTCTCGAGTGAGGAAGGCCGCGGGTTCGATCCCTAGCCGGTTCAAACCGAAGACATAAAAATTCGTATTTGCTGCTTCTCCACCAAGCACGCGGCATCCAACAGTAAGAGCAAAAAGACTGGTCGGGTCGGAATCAGTATAATGTGTCCGAGTGAGGTGATATGTCTTCCTGCAGACAGTTACCTCGTGAGCTAGCACATTAAAAATCCGACTTAGCGTGTCGGTCTAGTACAAAGCATGGATCATATTCATTATCATATCAACATATTCTATTCCTGATATGCACCTGGTTGTCATTGTTTATTTGCATGCAGTATGCAGTTTAGAAAAAACCTAATTACAAAAATCCATTTACAAAAATTCATATATACAGACAAATAAACAATATATCAATAAATTTTCTCAATTTTCTTCTTTTGTATGGGGGTGGGGGATATTCTGAATCTATAAATTCTATAAGAAAACATAGAAAAACTCCAACTGAATAATTTTTAACAACTTCTGAACTATCGCTCATGATTATACATGTATTTAATTATAACATTTGTTTGTTTGTTTAGTTGGGGTTTTACGCCGTTTTCAGCACATTTGGCTATTTTGCGGCGGCCAGTTTTTATCGGTGGAGGAAACCGGAGTATTTAATTATAACAAAATACATCACTGGTGTACATTATATTTACTTACATTTGTCACTTACCTTTCCAATGATCCAATTAATTGGCTGTGTAAATTTATTTTGTAACACCTCATGTTAACAAACATCAATAATAATTGACACAGCATAACTCTGAATTTACAATGTAAAATTTATTTTCTTTCCAAAAAGTCAAATATTCAATTTTACAAGTAAATGTTGACAAATTAATCATTAAAATATGAATACACTTACCTCTATAAATGTTATTTTATTGTCCATTGCATCTGTGATCACACAATTAAGGTATGAATGTTGAAAGTCTGAAAATCAAGTAAATCGATTTGAAAGAATTTTTTAAGTGTGAAATTAAATTTTGTATTGATCAAATTGGAATTGAGTTATAAATTTTGCAGCAGACACCCCCCTTTGGTGCCTCTGAATAAGATGAAGCTTCTTCCTGGATCAATGAATGTTATATGACATATTAAATGTGAAGTTATGTTTGTATTACACAGATAATATTAAGTTGTTATCAGCTTAAACTGATGACAATATAAATGTAATAAAAAAAAAATCAATTGAAGCTTTAATTAGGCCAAGCTTTAATAAATATTTAAATTTTACATTAGATTTGATACTTTGACAGAGATTTTAGGGGATGAAAATAACAATAGCTATGGCATTACAATGAATCAAAGCCACCCAACAAGCAGAAAGAACCCAGGACATACCATAAGTAATGAAAGAGCACAAAACACACCATAGGATACATTACACTGCAAAACTTACATAGAGATAGACACATAATGATATCAAAACTGTAAAATATAATACTTTGATTGTTAAAACTTTTTTAGACAGCTGATAATTTACATGTATAGATTAGATTTAATGTTATACAGGGGGAACTTTCACACAGTCAAGATAATACACTGATAATAAAATTTAATTATTTTATTATACCCCTACTGGCAATGCCGAATGGGACTATAGGCTTTTACTCTGTCAGTCATGCTACAGTTTTCTGTACTTTTTCAGAAACCGTTGAAAACTTTAAACTTTAAATTTTATTAATAGCATAATTCACCCATAGGGGTCAAGCTATATATACATGTACAATCACATACAAATCGTAAATAAAATCAATATGACATTACGGTACAAATACATAATATAAACATAGAATCTGAGAACATGTAACCGACGTGGACCTCATTTTCGCAATTCTAATGATTGCTTTATAAAGTCGCAAACATAAGGCAACAGTTCAAGTTGAGGATTAAGGGCTAGTTTAATTTTTCAAATGGCAGTATATGATGTGAGAAGTTAGGATTATTTTGTTTTATTTTTAGTAATAAGATTATATCTGATAGAATTATTAATTTTACAATTAAAGAAAAATTTATATTCGTCTTCAATTACTGAGTATTGTGTACATAACCTTTGTTCTCTTGGTATGTTTTGGTACCTACCCATTTCAATTTTTAATGTATGGTCGCTTGGACTAAATTTACTTATCAGCTGTCTATTGATAAAGCTGTTATTTTTTTAATAAATAGTCTTCTAATTTAATGTCAGTTTTCAATTTACTATATAAAAATAGTTTTGAACTATCTGTTAGTTTTGAAAGTTTTTCTATTGCTTTTGATCTATAATTTTTAGCTCACCTGACCCAAAGGGTCAAGTGAGCTTTTCTCATCACTTGGCGTCTAGAGAACCACTGAATGGAATGAAACCAAACATGGCATGAATGTTCCTTATGAGGTGCTGACCAAGTGTTGTTACTTTGTAGCCGATCCATCATTCAAGATGGCCGCCAGCGGGGGACTAAGTTTAACATTGGACCCTATGGGAAATGCATACAAATGACTTCTTTTAGAGAACAACTGAATGGAATGAAACTAAATCTGGCATGAATGAACCCTTATAAGGTGCTGACCAAGTGTTGTTACTTTGTAGCCGATCCATCATCCAAGATGGCCGCCAGAGGGGGACTTAGTTTAACATAGGACCCTATGGGAAATGCATACAAATGACTTCTTTTAGAGAACCATAGAATGGAATGAAACCAAACATGGCATGAATGTTCCTTATGAGGTGCTGACCAAGTGTTGTTACTTTGTAGCCGATCCATAATCCAAGATGGCCGCCAGCGGGGGGACTTAGTTTAACATAGAACCCTATGGGAAATGCATACAAATGACTTCTTTTAGTGACCCACTTAAAGGAATGAAACCAAACATGGCATGAATATTCCTTATGAAGTGCTGACCAAGTGTTGTTACTTTGTAGCTGATCCATCGTCCAAGATGGCCGCCAGCGGGGAACTTAGTTTAACATAGGACCCTATGGGAAATGCATACAAATGACTTCTTTTAGAGAACCACTTAATGGAATGAAAGTAAATCTGGCATGAATGTTCCTTATGAAGTGCTGACCAAGTGTTGTTACTTTGTAGCCGATCCATCATCCAAGATGGCTGCCAGCGGGGAACTTAGTTTAACATAGGACCCTATGGGAAATGCATACAAATGACTTCTTTTAGAGAACCGTTGAATGGAATGAAACCAAACATGGCATGAATGTTCCTTATGAGGTGCTGACCAAGTGTTGTTACTTTGTAAAAAAAATTCTGAATGGTCACAACTTGACCTCATATTCAAAAATAATAATGATAAGATGTCTTCAGTAGCTATTGTAAGACTACACTAAGATGACCTGTTTTTAATTTTAAATACTGTGTCAAATTAAACCAATCTTGGTCTCAATCATTATATAATTTTACATAATTTCCAAAATCACATTAGATACAGGTGAGCGACACAGGCTCTTGAGAGCCTCTAGTTTGTATTATCATTTTTTAATTTAGTTTTTAAACTGCCTTTTATTCTATTAAAAGATTTATCACCCTGAATATCTACAATATCAATATTTAGTTCATCAGCAATGTTTTTAGCAAATGTGTACCATTGAGTACTTCCCATTATTATGGAGATTTTTATTAACATTTAAGGCCTCCTTTACAAGTGGATTAATGTCATTTAGATTAATTCTAAAATATTACATAAGTACTTGGGTTTTAATAGATAAACGTAGAGGAAATCTACCAAGTTCAGGGGTCGACTTAAGCACTGGCCTGTTGGCCAGAGGCCAGTAGATTTTCGATAGGGCCAGTTGAACATAAAGAAGACTGGCCCCATTGGCCAGTACATTTGACAATATTTTCACTTGGATAGTATTATTAGAGCAAATTTTAATTGAGTAGGGCCAGTAAATTTACGCTCTAACTGGCCCTATTGACCATACTTTAAAATTTTGTTAAGTCAACCTCTGTTTTTACACCCAGAACTGATTTGCAAAAATTGTTATGTAGTTTTTATACGACCGCAAAATTTTTGCGGTCGTATATTGGTATGACGTTGGCGTCGTCGTCGTCGTCCGTCGTCCGTCGGAGTCTGTAGACATTTGGTTTTCGCACTATAACTTTAGTATAAGTTAATAGAAATCTATGAAATTTAAACACAAGGTTTATGACCACAAAAGGAAGGTTGGGATTGATTTTGGGAGTTTTGGTCCCAACAGTTTAAGAATCAGGGGCCAAAAAAGGGCCCAATAAGCATTTTTCTTGGTTTTCGCACAATAACTCTAGTATAAGTAAATAGAAATCTATGAAATTTTAACACAAGGTTTATGACCACAAAAGGAAGGTTGGGATTGTTTTTGGGAGTTTTGGTCCCAACAGTTTAGGAATTAGGGGCTAAAAAAGGCCCAAATAAGCATTTGTCTTGGTTTTTGCACAATAACTTTAGTATAAGTAAATAGAAATCTATGAAATTTAAACACAAGGTTTATGACCACAAAAGGAAGGTTGGGATTGATTTTTGGAGTTTTGGTCCCAACAGTTTAGGAATTAGGGGCCAAAAGGGTCCAAAATTAAACTTTGTTTGATTTCATCGAAAATTGAACTATTGGGGTTCTTTGATATGCCGAATCTAACCGTGCATTTAGATTCTTAATTTTTGGTCCCGTTTTCAAATTGGTCTACATTAAGGTCCAAAGGGTCCAAAATTAAACTTAGTTTGATTTTAACAAAAATTGAATTCTTGGGGTTCTTTGATATGCTGAATCTAAACATGTACTTAGTTTTTTTTATTATGGGCCCAGTTTTCAAGTTGGTCCAAATCGGGGTCCAAAATTAAACTTTGTTTGATTTCATCGAAAATTGAACTATTGGGGTTCTTTGATATGCCGAATCTAACCGTGCATTTAGATTCTTAATTTTTGGTCCCGTTTTCAAATTGGTCTACATTAAGGTCCAAAGGGTCCAAAATTAAACTTAGTTTGATTTTAACAAAAATTGAATTCTTGGGGTTCTTTGATATGCTGAATCTAAACATGTACTTAGTTTTTTTATTATGGGCCCAGTTTTCAAGTTGGTCCAAATCGGGGTCCAAAATTAAAGCTAAAAAAGGGGTAAATTATTTTTTTGGGGGGGTGGGGGCAATTCTCCACAGCATATTGTATCGCACAAGAATTCAAAAATTGAATATAAATTCAAATCATATGACCAATTCTAAGTTCTTTATTTCAGTTATTCTGTTTTAGAAACCTATTATGTGTCAAATATTTCAAGAAATTTTCAATTACACAGTATTGTGCAATAGCAAGAATCAGTATAATTTAAACCAATTTACATTATTTACATTACAATTAAAGGATAACTTCAGTAACACCCAACAATGACTTCAATCCAAACATATATATTGAATAAACTTACAAATCAGAAATTTTAAAATTATATGATACTAACATACATACTACTGCTAACAATTAAATATGACTTAGAGCAAATATGACAACATGATTATAAAAATATGTACAAAGAGGGATAACTCTTTTTTTTATCTCAAATTTTGAATATGTGCTGATGAAGCTTTTTTGTTTATCTCATCTAAACTGCTTTTAAATTATGCATATTTAAAATTTGCCATCCATGACTATGATGTCATTTTCTATTTTAATACGTTATGGTGTATTTAAATGGGCTGTTATGGTTGCAAAGTATCAAGAGAAATGGGGGGGGGGGGGGGGGGGTGAAAACAAAATTTAGGGGGGGGGGGAATGAGAAATTGGGGAGGGGGCAATTTTTTTCTCATTTCATAATTCATAAATTAAAAAGGAAATTTCAAATTTTTTTTAGCAAAAAAGGGGGGGTTACAATAAATTTTATTGTTTTTTGTTGTTTTTTTTTTTTGGGAGGGGGAGTCAATGTGCAACTTCATAGTGTATTGCACAAAAGCTAAAAAAGGGGTAAATTTTTTTTTTTTTTTTTTTTTTGGGGGGGGGGGGCAATTCTCCACAGCATATTGTATTGCACAAGAAGCAAAAAATTGAATATAAATTGAAATCATATGACCAATTCTAAGTTCTTTGGTTTCAGTTATTCTGTGTCAGAAACCTATTATGTGTCAAATATTTGAAGAAATTTTCAATTGCACAGTATTGCGCAATAGCAAGAAATTGATATGTGTGCCCAATTTTAAATTGGTTATTTCTGATTTATATATAAAAACAAAAAATACTGATATGGTTTGAATAGGTAAATTAAAAATTTTTAAGTTCTTAGACAACATTCATTCTGTGTCAGAAACCTATGCTGTGTCAAATATTTATTCACAATCCAAATTCAGTATTGTATCAAGCTTGAATGTTGTGTTCATAATTGCCCCAACTATTCAGGGTTCGACATCTGCGGTCGTATCTAGCTGCGCCCAATTTTATTCAAAATTAAATTTATCTTCTAAAGACAAAGTGTCACAATATACACTATTATATGAACTGATCTTATTTTTGGTATGTGAGCTTATAATGATGAGTTTCACGCTGATCGGTTAATTATTGTGAGAGTTATTGCCCTTGGAAATAGGAATTATTGCCAAAATAATAGTTTTTTTCCCATTTTCTATTCTATTCATGACTTTTTTCTCAAACTATTTTACCAAATGATCTTATTTTTGGTATTTCAGCTTATAATGATGAGTTACAGATCAAGGTTGAGTTTCATGCTGATCGGATAAATTTATGAGAGTTATTGTCCATGGAAATAGGAATTATTGTCAAAATAATGTTTTCAAGACGTTTTTCAGAAAATGTTTAACCAACTGATCTTACTTTTTGTATATGAGCTTATAATGATGTGTTTACGATCAAGTTTGAGTTTCACGCTGATCCCATAATCATTGTGAGAGTTATTGGCCATGGACATAGAAATTATTATGAAAATATTAGTTTTCCATACTTTTTCTGAAAACTGTTTTACCAATTCATCTTATTTTTAGTATGCAGGCCTATAATGATGAGCTACAGATCAAGTTTGAGTTTCAGAATTATTGTGTACTCAATGCAAACATAGTAGGATTTTTAGGAATCACTCTGTCCATAGGTCTTCATCCAATTCACATAGTCAAGGAGAATTTATCGGTGTGTTTTCTCATAGCTTAAGCCAGACAGGAACATTTTATTGCTTAGCAATACTCTCAGAATGCTTGTTGAATGTAAACTGGAGAAAGTCTCTTGTTAAAGAAACTCATTCCTAGTACCATTATACAAGACCACTTGACCTATTGACACTGATTATTAAATATAAGTATGGTCATAATATGGATCAGTTTTAAAAAAAAAATTTATCTTCAAAGGTGTATAAGGAACATAACTATAAAAATATATATGTGTGTATGCATGATTAGGTTAATGGAAGGATATTTTTTTTAATTGTAAACAAATTAAATCATGAATTGATATAAACAGACTTACCTTGTAATTTATTCATGAAGTCTTTTAATCAACTTTATATACTTCTCTGCACTTCAGTATGGAACTGCAGACAATTTAATTCTTTAGTGTGTTCTTTTAAATAGTCTATATTCACATACTCAGATATATAGATAATTCATTCATTATAATATAGAAAAGCAATACACATTTTTACCTGTTATATATTACGAATTGTACTACAGACAGACAATGATCTAATCTGATTGGTTGTGTGTAGGAGGTCAGTAGGGGGGAAAATCCCATTGATAAACATATATTCCCAAGTTTTATTGAAACTAAACTATACGTGCATGACCTTGATAAAGAAAAGATTTAATTGCCTGAAATGCTTTTTCTTTAATAAGAGGGTGGAAAACCCATTACCCCTACATGCATGTTTGTTTAAAGTTTCTTTTAGACAAAAAGATTAATTATCAGGAAAGCATGTTGATATGTGTACTGAAATATTAGTATGTTTAATGACTGAAAAATATTACCTTAATTGACTGGGTTTTTTTTTTAAACATGCAATGTATATACATGTATGGTTTAATCACAATTCATTTGATTTATTTTGTAATAAGTTGATTTGATTTATAGAATTGTTTGCTGGATAACATATATATTTTAGTTTAATTCTATTGAAAAATAAAAAAATATATATAAATTAGGGTTACAAGTGTAATAGGTTAAAAGAAAAACTTCATCAAAATTTTTGACAAAATAAAGTATATCTCACAAATTTTTTGATAAATTATGTACAGGAACAAATAATTATGAGTTCATAATCTTAATATACACGGCTCATTTTCAAAAATCGGCATATCTTAAATACAGACATAGTATTATATTTATAATATTTATTAGACACAACTATTAACCTGACTTACATGCATTAGTCAAACCATATTTGCCTTATCAGTTTTATTAACACACTTTCTCAGGAATTTCTTCTATTGAGTTTCAACTTTGCTATGGGGGGCACTACAGTAAATAGCTGGAGCAATTTCGACAGAGTACGAAAGTAGTACAAAATAATTCCTATGGGTTTCGGCGTCGATCTGTCACAACTAATGCCACAATCTAAAGCATAAACAAGTGAATTTATTCTGGAAAGGAATGAATACCCTATGAAATACACTTTACGGCATGTCAATAACCCTTAAAAGTTTCAAGAACTGGACATATTAATGCGCCTGTAATTTCCAGTATTCAGTTTGAAGTGATGCAGCAAATTTTCACCGGGAAATTTGAAACGAGAAAAAATTTCTTATTTGGTAAACAATGTACTGTTCAAGTACAATTTTCTAAGACAGCTTTTATTTGAAAAACATGTCAACATATTGCCCGACTTGGGAAAATTCGTTTTATATTTTTCCCAAATTTTTGAAAATGACGAATTTAACATTGAAGTAAACGGGGGCTCGATTTAGTTGTGTGCCTTCTTGAGTTATCTTTCCTGACAGGTATCTTGTATTAAACACAAAGGGCAAAAAGAAATTTTAATTTTTTTATAAAAATGTTGAATTCACGAGGACCTTTATCAGACATTGGAAAATGTGGGAAAATGTATCAAAGAACATATGTGTAGAGGATATTGTAAGGAAGGAAAAATATTTTGCAGAAATACGACAATTTGTCCATTGATATCTATGGAAGACACCTTCTCTAAAGAGCAGATAACTCCATAAATGGGAGACAACTTACATGTATCAGAAATGGAGAATACAAATAAAGGAGAGGTTTATAGATATTTAGTGAGGTTCCAGTGTTTTGACTTCATCAGGTGCGTGGGTTTACAAAGGGTCTAACTACTGTAGATCAGTTCTTATTTCGTGATTTTTCTGGCACTCCTTCTACATTATAGGAATCTGGTTTTTAATTTTGTTACACTTACCATTAATGCTTCAATCGACCCCAAAAATATTTTCGTTGAAATTCCATAACAGTTGCAGATATTAGACGGGGTTTAAAAGGGAAAAAACAAAGGGGTTTCCAAATGAAGAGCTAAGGGAAGTTAGTTTATTTTTAAATGTGAATGCTTTGAAGTAAAATATTTGATTCACTTCTAGTTTAAAGATGGGATAAAGTGTGCAACTGCTTACGATTTATCACTCCACAACAAAAATTACTGTAACCTTTAAATGACCAACTACAAGTATTTAGTAGATAATATTAGTAAGCCTTCAGAATGTTTCAATTTTTATTTTAAAGAATTACCCAAAAGTCCTTCATTTTTGTCTAGCCTGCGACGAAAGTCACGCAAGGCAAAACATATAGGTGTTGCTTTTCTGGCGGCGGTGGCGGCATCAACAATTGATAGGAACTAATTGTGATAGATCAATGATATTTTCTGTAAAATTGCATTACTATAAGTACTTCTCATTTTGACGACCATTTAGTGGCCCTGCCCCCTATGTCATGATCCAGCGACTTTCAATTAATAAGCAATTTTCAATGTTAAATTTTCTGCTTAAGTTAGTTTGATAGGAACTACTTGTGATAGATCAATGATGTTTTCTATAAAATTGCATTACTATCAGTACATCTCATTTTGTCGACCATTTGGAGGCCCTGCCCCCTAGGTCATGTTCCAGAGACCTTCAATTAATTAGCAATTTTCAATGTTAAGTTTTCTGCTTAAGTTAGTTTGGTAGGAACTACTTGTGAAAGATCAACGATATTTCGAGGCCCTGCCCCCTAGTTCATGGTCCAGGAACTTTGAATTAATTAGCAATTAAACTTTGAAATTTTGAACTTTTTTAAAAGCCTTGCAGATACAAAAGAGCTTAAATTTTATAATGACCTTATAAAAGCCAGGTGAGCCTCTAATTTGAATGGCAAATTCAATGCAGGTGAATGGTGCAGGCTTCTGGGAACCTCTAGTTTAAAGTATTAGAATAATTCTAAATATAGGTAACAGAATAAACAAGTGTTTTCTAACAATAGATTTAAAACTTTATATCGTCAGTTTAATCAGTAAGTATATAAACTTACATAATTTCTTTATTGCAATTTACTTAACTGGAAAATATTTTATTGTTTGAAGTGAGTGAAGTTTTGGAAATTTAGAAATAGGAAATAATCTTTCAGAAATTATATAACTTAGGTAAAATCCATAAGGTACAATATAAATAAAATATTAAATTGTTCTCAGTTATGGCATTTTTTGGAAATCTAAAATTAGAAATAACAGTCTTTCAGAAATTATGTAACCTATTTAAAGTGTATTTCATAATTTTGAAATGAATTAGAAATATAGAAACTCTTGGTTTTCCTGCCATTGACAATTTTAGTCTGATTTATTAACATACAATTTTCTAAAGGGAATTGTTACTCCTGGTTTTTAGTGGGAGGTTAAATTGTTTTGTACTGTCTTGTTAAAATTACGTTTAGTTTATAATGTTTTTATTCTTTTAGTTGTGGTAAATGCTTGTTATGTGTTCCATTTTCACGACTTTGTCTTTTCCCACTGTTTTGTCTCTTTAGTATTCACATCTTTTTTATATGTATTTAAACAAGAAATATCTCATATCTGAAAAAAACTCTTCAGTGGTTTCGAGGTAGCTTGCTCTCCTCTAGTGTGTAAGGTCACGGGTTCAATCCCCGCCCGGATCAAACCATCAAACAAAAGACATTAAAATTGGTAATTGTTGCTTTTACGCCAAGCACGCGGCATCTAGGAGTAAGAGCAAAGGACTGGTCAGCTTAGAGTCAGTATAATGTGTCTGAGTGGGGTGATATGTCTTCATGCGGACATTTACCTTATGAACTAGTACGTTAAAAATCCGGCTCAGCGTGTCGGTCTAGTACAAAGTAGGGATCATATTCATATCATATCAACATGGTTCTCGTCCTGATACACTACTTATGGTTGCCACTGGACGTTAAACAATAATTCATCCATCATCCATCCATATCTGAAAATTCATACTGAAATCACCAGACCCACTTTAAAATCAAGATTTCTAAAAGTTCTGTTTGAGTTGTTTCCCTTGATGGCAAGATGTTGATTTGTTGCCTGTAAAATTAATTTTAACTGCCTAGCTTCTTATGTATTTATATAGCCCTTTTCAGAAACTCATTTCTGGAATCACGATTCTGACTCTAAAATTAAAATTTGAAGCAAGTTATTTCCCTTGCTGGGACGTAGTACAACTAGTACACTTACCATACACTTACCATTAATGCTTCAATCGACCCAAAAATATTTTCGTTGAAATTCCATAACAGTTGCAGATATTAGACGGGGTTTAAAAGGGAAAAAACAAAGGGGTTTCCAAATGAAGAGCTAAGGGAAGTTAGTTTATTTTTAAATGTGAATGCTTTGAAGTAAAATATTTGATTCACTTCTAGTTTAAAAATGGGATAAAGTGTGCAACTGCTTACGATTTATCACTCCACAACAAAAATTACTGTAACCTTTAAATGACCAACTACAAGCAGTTTTCCAGTTTTTGTGAGAAATCATCTTCGTTAGCCAAGGGTTACAATTTGCTTCTCTCTATTCAGTAACCTGGTTTGTGTCAGTTTAAGGAATTCATAAACCGCTTTGCAGTTTATTATGCATAAACTGACCCAAACCAGGTTATATTGTATAACCTATTCAAAAATTGGAAACTTTCCTTAAATAACTCAAAAATCCTTTGAGCAAATTTCATGAAACTTAAGTGAATTGTTTGTATCTATTGAAATAAGTCCCCTTTCAATTTTCATAATTTCCGGTTTTAGGTTTCGGAGTTATGGGACTTTATTCATAAAAAGGGGGGATTTTCCAGTTTTCTTAACATAACTCAAAAATGCTTTGAGAAATTTTCATGAAACTTTGGTGAATCGTTTATAACTATTGACATAAATTACTTTTCAATTTTTAAAAATTTCTTATTTTACATTTTGGAGTTATGGGACTTAATTCATAACAGAAGGGGGGGGGGGGGGGGGGGGGGGGGGGGGTATTTTCCAGTTTTAGGACTATAACTCAAAAACGCTTGGAGCAATTTTCATGAAACTTTGGTGACTTGTTTATATCTATTGACATCAGCTCTCTTTTGTTTTTTATAAATTTCCAATATGATATTTCGGAGTTATGGAACTTTATTTGTTCAAAAATCTTTGAAAACTGTAAATTTTTAAACTTGGGAATGTTATGGAAATTTATTTGTTCAAATTTCAGAGTTATGGAACTCTGTTCATTAAAAAAGGGATAATTTTTCACATGTCACGCTGTATCTTAAGAACGCATTGTCCGATTTACTTCAAAATTTACACTGTTGTGATAGTCTTAAATGTCTTTATACTGTTTGGTGAAATTTCGATTTTCTGTTCCCGAGTGGGATGTTACTTATTCATAAAAAAATAAGGAACAAAGTCAAAGGGTCTATAAGTTAATTGGTGAAATTTAATTTTCTGGACGACAGGCTTATCATGCGCTCATGGCACAGCTGTTTATTCTGTATTTTATTTATAAATGGACTTCGTTTTTTTTCCGACTGTTAACATAAAAAGTCTGCAATTAAAGTTTTTAAAACATTAATTACTTTCATAAACCATCCATGATTTTTACCAAACTTGGACAAAAGCTTGTTCATGATCAAAAGGTATTTTACTTATAAATGGACTTAGTTTTTCTCCCAGTTAACATTTCATACAGCTTGCAGTTAAAGTTTTTAAAACTTAAACCATCCTAGACAGAAGCTTCTTCATGATCAATAAATAACATGTGGAGAAAAATTATGTACATTCCACTATTACTCTGAAAACAGACAACGGGGGAAATCAGGCGAGACGTACAAATTTTTAATTATGAATTATTTATTTTGTATCACAGTTTCTGAATATTGATTCCTACTACATGAATAAACTACACTAAATATATAACATATGTAGGGAGGTGAAAGTAAACTTTTGGGCCAAAAAACTATTATTATCGGCTTCTCAACTACTACCTTTTGGTGAACAATCATTTTTAGGGTTAGGTTGCTAAGCAACCAAAACCCTTATGCCGTCGGTCGTTGGTTAGACAATGAAGGAAACTTTGGAAATCTGGTGTTTTGTGGAAAAAGTTGGACCAGAAGTTTTTGAAACTATGTTTTTATGAGTAAATATGCAAGCTTATCTAGGATTGAAGCTTAAGCAAGGCTAGTTAAGCAGCTTTTTATCTCGATTTTGAGATGACACATGCGCAAAGAAACCTCCATATTTTTCGAATTACGACTATGTTTATATTGGAATATCATATAAGAAAATAAACATTCCGCGGTAAAATAGTCCTAATATTTGTTGTTGCTGGTGCAGTTGTTTTTTAATAGAAATGTAACTGAAACACACCGAGAAGTGTAATTGTCCAGTTATTTAATAAAAGATGTGTGTTTTATTGACGATTTCCTTTTTGTTTTGAAAGCCGTGTAAAGTATTCGCACCTTTTAAAGTGTACAATGCTATCGGCGTAAGGATTTTGAATGTTTACATTTGCACGGATATTTTGGGAAGGATTACAATCAGGTTTATTTTCAAAAGATTTCAAAGGTAAGTTCCATTTTTGTTGTGAACGTGATTGTTAACTTATACAGAACATATTTTGCACATTATTTGCTTATTCTTCTTGTAATTCTGATGGTATTTTGTGTATTTGATTAACCTTTTGACCTGATCATCGTGACTTCATTTTGTCAAACCTGTTGGTCAGTGATAGAATTGCATACAGGTTATTTGAAATGCCGACAACTTGCACATTAAGATTGAAAAACACTGTGTTTATCATTAATTTAGAAAACGGTATTATCGAAGGTATAATGGGTTTATTTTAATTGAAAGCTTGAATGTTTACGTTCTTTTTGTGTATTTGATTAACCTTTTGACCTGATCATCGTGACTTCATTTTGTCAAACCTGTTGGTCAGTGATAGAATTGCATACAGGTTATTTGAAATTCCGACAACTTGCACATTAAGATTGAAAAACACTGTGTTTATCATTAATTTAGAAAACTGTATTATCGAAGGTATAATGCGTTTATTTTAAATTGAAAGCTTGAATGTTTACGTTCTGATCTACCTGCACATGCGCAATGTAGTGTAAATAGAAATGACCCCCTTCTACAATTGTCCAAACTTTGTCTTTTTATATAACCTTAATAACTTGAAGACCTTTGATTTCTGTTTATTTTAATTCATCAAATCATTATTATGCGTTTGACTTTTTAAAAAAATTCAATTTAGAGTGATAATTCAAGAAGCGTTAGCCGACTCGTGCTTTCTTTGATTGATTAGTGCATATTTATGTACAGACATGCGCAGTAAAGTTGAGTAGTAGAACCTTCAGCTCAGATACACTGTGTTGTGAAAATATACGTTTTAAAAAATCACTGTATATTTTGAAACCAAAGCAATACATATGCTGTCAATTTAAAAAAAAATCAGTCACCTACCCACAGGAACATTATTATATAATAGACACTTTTTCCGCAGAGCTCGTTACCTTTCATAATTGATATATTTCCTTGTAAATAATACTGTTAATAAAAAGAATTCAATACCAAAACCTATTTTGCAATACATTGTACAAACAAAAAGCATTGAAATAATCATCAGCAATGTTTGTACAAATAAAAGTCAAATGCTAGCAACCTAACCCTACCAGTGCTATGCACTTTGATTAGCTATTGCCATCACTTGGTGTCTGTGATTGTCCGGCGTCCGTCGTCGTCGTTGTCATAAACTTTACTTTAAAGATCTTCTCCTCTGAAACCACCGGATCAATTGGAACCAAACTTGGCAGCAATGGCCCTTAGGTGGTCCTCTTTCAGAATTATATCCGATGACCCGGTGCTTAATCCAAGATGGCTGCCAGAGTGGAACATAGTTTATTACGATCTTCTTGTCTGAAACCGCTTGCCCAATTGGAGGAAAATTTAACAGAAATGGTCCTTAGGTGGTCCTCCTGCAGAGTTGTATCTGATGACCCCGCCCGTCATCCAAGTTGGCCAACAGAGCCGAACATAGTTTAACATAGGACCCTATGGGGAATTAAAGACTTTCTTGTCTGAAACCACTTGGCAAATTGGAACAAAATTTGGCTGTAATGGTCCTTAGGTGGTCCTCTTTCAGAATTATATCCGATGACCCCTACCCATCATCCAAGATGGCCACCAGAGCCCATTCTTAGTTATCCTCTTTCAGAATTATATCCTATGACCCAACCCATCACCCAAGATGGCTGCCAAAGCCAAACAGTGTTTAACATAGGACCTAAGTGGAAAAATCACTGAAAGATCTTCTTGTTTGAAACCAGTGAGCCAGTTAGAACTTGACAGGCTGCCAGTCAAGATGGACATAGTCCAGGTGAGCGATACAGGCTCCTGGGATCCTCTAGTTTGTGAAAAGTTTTTTTTGTCACTTCATGATATGTCATGTAACCCAGTAGGTGCCTCACTGCAACATCAGATCTTTCCAAAATTTGTGGTAGAAACTAATAATTATTTTTTTGTCACTTCATGATATGTCATGTAACCCAGTAGGTGCCTCACTGCAACATCAGATCTTTCCAAAATTTGTGGTAGAAACTAATAATTATTTTTTTGGCCTTCAATCTCAGAAAAGAATTGTTGTTTTTATAATAATATATTTATTATCACAGTTCAAAAAAAATAGAAATAATCTCATAAGCAGGAGAGCAATATTAAAAGTACTGTTGAGTAATTATATTTGAGTGGATAAAGACAATAACAGTGCATTGACTTGACATAAAATCGGTATACGGATGAGGCTTAAGATCAGGTGGATAGGATAACCAGAGCATTTTCCCCGATTTGGTGGAATTCGTATATCGAATTTTATGTCGAGTCAGTGCCATGTTTTTCTCTTTATACTGCAATCTTTGGTGATATTGGTTGATATTTCTACCAATTTCAAGATTTTTTAAAACGTTTGTTAACCTCAAGAGGCCCTAATTGATTTGGCGGGAAAACTCACCTTTTTAAATATCGATGAGCAGGTTGATAATCGCACAAGATTATTTAAAATAAAGGACATTTAGCTGTAAATATTTTTTTTCAAAAATAAAAAATTAGTAACAAGTGAATAAGTATTGAAATTGTGTTCTAATGATTGAAATCAGTTTGTTTGTTCATTTCAGTCTGGTCATTCAGGTCAAGTAGGTGTGGCCTAAATAATATATATATAGGTCAATGACCTATATCACTTGTAAATATACTGTCAACGCATTTTGACTGCTCAAATAAAACCATTGCAGTATAAATACTGTTTGTTGGCACAGTGAAATGATATAAGAGTATTTTGTGAAATACGTACATATGCCATATTGTTTTATTTAGGAAAATTAATATAAAAAAATGATGGCAAAAATGAAAACATAAATAGATATGAAAATAAGTAAACTTTCACTCACAAAATTGATTCCTACATATTATTGAATCAATAGTTATAGCATTTTCATTACTGTTTGTTTGTTTAGTTGGGGTTTTATGCGGTTTTTAGCACATCTGGCTATTTTGTGGGGGCCAGTTTTTATTGGTGGAGGAAGCCGGTGTACCCAGAGAGAACCACCGACCATTGGTAGGAAAATAGGCAATCCTTGTCAATTAAAACCGGAGTTTAACACATCCTGCCACATGTACAGGTGACATTCGAACTCACAACCTCAGTGTTGACAGGCTAGTGATCATTAGTAGTCATGACAAACTACCTAGACCACTCGGCCACCAAGGCTCCTTTTCAATACTGTGAATTACAAATGAACAAATGGCTTAAGATGATCCTATATTTTCTTGTTATTGCCATAAACAAGAAAATATATCATGTACTATATTTTGGACTATAATCTATGTGGACTATAGGTCTATGTGGACTATTGATGTATGTGGACTATAAGTCTATGTGGACTATAGGTCTAATTGATACTTTCTCCATAGACATATAATGGTAAAATGGTCATTTTAAAGTTAAAAAAGTCTCGACCTATAGGCAGGAAAATACGGTATATGAAAGATAAATTATTTTAAAAAGTGTGTGTGAGAACTAAGATGGGTTTGTGATTGTTTTAAAAATAAAGGTGATTTGAATGCAAAGCTCTTTTACTAAATATAGTAAATATCATTATAAATTAATGAAATAGCTATATATATATTAATTCTTGTGTATTTTGTGTAAATTTTTCTGTTAAAATGAAGTTCACATCATGATCAGTTTCTTTGAGATCCTATAAAAATTATTTTTTATTGGAAACTTTGATGGCATCATAAGACTTAAAAATCTTTGGTTTTCACTGAAACATTAGAGATATCTGTTTTCTGAAAAATGATGGGATAATTCCACTATACCTAAGCTAAGCGGCTCCAAAATTTGTACGCGGCCCCAATAATTTGATGAAAATTTGAATTTTCATGAGAGACAAAATGACATTACAATCTGAGAACAAGCACGTAATCGTTTCTTACAATTGTAAGTATAACCCTAGTCAGTTCATCGTTAGTCACTATGACCAGCTGATTAAATTGACCTGGGATAAGCACATGTGTTCGTAATGATGATCTCAATGACTTGAAACTGACTGTATGGATATTTAGTGAAAATCAGATTAAAGTTGTTTGGGTTTTGCTGAAGTATGCAGGAAAAATTCCCAATTTGGTGTTCCGGGGACCCATTTTAAAATCTGTGGAATCATCCCTGTTGGATATAACAAAAATTTACAATAAAAGAAATAAAAACAATGAAATAAATATTCATGACTAGTACATATATAACAAAGCTCAGACTACTAAACATATAACAAGTTGACTTTTTTCTAAATCTACTCTTAGTCAGAGATTCCTCTTACATGAAAAGCCTTTAGGACTTAGTTTTAGACCCAAAGACAAATTTAGGTAAAAAAAAATCTGGTTACTGGTTTGGTGTCATTTATACAGCTTTCAGTGCGGATCCAGACTTGGTGTGGAGGCCATATGGACTGCCGCCCCCACCCCCTCCCCTCCACCCTTTGATCGCCCCCAAATTTTTTTTTTGTTGATATGTATGATTTTTTTAGCATAAAATCTTTAAAAAAAAAATTTCAATCCTATATTTTATGCCCCTCCCCTTCAACCTTTGATCGCCGCCAAATTTTTTTGTTGTTGATATATATGATTTTTTTAGCATAAAATCTTTAAAAAAAATTTTCAATCCTAAATTTTATGCCCCTCCCCTTCAAAAACCCTGGATAAGGCACTGGCTTCATGTTTGGTTATATAATGATCATGGAAAGTTGAGAAATTTGACCAGAAATATTTAACTTAAACAGATGTGTATTTTACAATGTATAGTTTTTTGAATGGATAGAAATAATATGGGTCATTATAGTCTGGGTAATCTTTTCCTGGTGGTTCAGACAGGAATCTTCCTTGGTTATCAAACTGTATAGGAATGCTTTTGAGAGACTGTATTTTCCATGGTGGTCGTTTCTGATTTCCTTGCGATAAAAAGGAAAATAAAACAGTTGTGTCGTTTTTATCGGGATGTGGTGGTTCCAATTTCTGAAATAAATGCAAGAGATATGAAGATATGCATGTTCTCTCAGGGATCACTTTGATAAAGAAGATGGAACAATTTTTACAGAGTAGAAAAGTAGTACAAAATAAATCCTATGGATTTCCACATTAAGCTGTCATATCTAATGCCACAATCTGAAGTGTAAACAAGTGAATTTATTCTGGAAAGGAATCAATACCCTACTGGATTCACTTTGCAGTACATTAATATCCTTTAAAAGTTTCAGGAATTGGACATATGACTGCACCAAGAAAATTTGGTGTTCAGTTGAGAGACTCAGTGTTACGCAAATTTTCATCAGGAAATTTGGAACAAGAAATAAATTCTTATTTGGTAATGAATGTACCATTCAAGTAAAATTTTATATTGAAAAATATAAACGACGGCAGATATTTGTGAAAATGTTAGGGTTTGATCCTAGATCTTCTTGAAAAACTGCTGAACCAGTTCAAGCGAACTAAATTAAATATGGCTTGAAGATAATCCTTGTGAGGTACTTACTGTGAATTGTTTCTTTGTTGCTGGTAAACCAACCTGTATGGACATTTGTTCTTACTGATTTAAGAGTTATGCATAAAAGCCCATTGACCATACGCGCTTTCCTACAAACCTGGTAAATGTAGGGTAATTTAACCCAAAACAACCCTACCCATTAGCTACAATAATGTAGCTCCTGTGACAACTTCAGACTCGGCCATACGGGCTCTCCTACAAACCAGGTGAATGTAGGGTAATTTAACTCAAAACAACCCTACCCTACCCATTAGCTACAATAATGAAGCTCCTGTGACAACTTCAGACTCGGCGGAGCACAAAGCGGTCCCATTACTTTTAAAGGAGCAACCACAATTGGGTTTTAGGCATATTTTCCACTTGTTTTGGTTCAAAAACTGTAAAAATATTATATTTCTATAATTAACAGTTAAAATATAGCAACATACCATTACATAATGGGAGATTTCCAATCCAGAAATCTCCGCCTAGTCAAAAGTTGTCACAGGAGCTACATTATTGTAGTACATTGTATTGTAGCTACCTTACCCACCTGCCAACAGCTCCCCCCCCCCCCCCAAAAAAAAAAAAAAAAAAATCAAATACCTGAGAATATAAACAAGGAAACTGACATATTTACCTTTGTTTTGAGATCACTGTCAGTCATGTACAATATGTAGTCTTTATATTTTCCACCTTTGCATTTTATAAAGTATTTATCAGTCTGGTAGTTGTATACTACATCAAATAAAGCTGAAAAAAAACCACACATTTCCAGTGTACAAATATGAAAACTGTAAGATTTGTAGTTTATGTAGTTATTTAAGAAAATCATTTTAGCACTACGTCAGTGCTTCAGAAGTTCAAAGGTATTTTGACCGACGGGTGGTGTGCTGCCAAAGGTTGCGGGTACCATCCCATGCCGGGTCATACCAAAGACTTTAAAATTGGTATTTGCTGCTTCTCCGCCAAGCAAACGGCATCTAATAGTAAGAGCAAGGGACTTAGTTGGCTCAGAGTCAGTATAATGAGTCCGGTTGGGGTGATATGTCTTTCTGCGGACTGAAACCTAATGAACGTGCACGTTAAAAATCCAGTGCAGCATGTCAGCAGGGTTCATATTCATATCATACAAACATGTCTTCATCCTGATATGTATGTAATAAATTAATGGATGTTAAAATAATTCATCCATCATAAAACTTACTTCTTACATCATCTTTGTTTCCATTAGCACAGACCTCCCCTTGATCGTTGACCATCATAAACCCAGTATCGGGAAAGTAGTTCTGTGCGGTGTTACAGTATTGTAACTGAAGTCCGAATGTTTCTTCATGATCATCTGACACATGCTGTAAATGCCATAAAGCTTTTTCCCATTCTTCCTTTGTGGTTATTTCTGTATGCTGTTAAAAAAACGTGTACTTATAGTTAAGGAAATATAATTCAGAAGTGACTGTTTAAGTTTTGCGTTTAGGTTCATTTCTCAGAAACCTATAGTAATATATCAATGATATTGCACCACTACAGTACTCTTGTATAGTACAACACAGTTCAGCAAAAGTTGGGTCGCTATGACCTACATTTCATGCTTCAGGGAATTTGGTTAAGTTTTGCGTTTAGATTCATTTCTCAGAAACCTATAGTAATATATCAATGATATTTCACCACTACAGTCCTCTTGTATAGTACAACGCAGTTCAGCAACACCTATATTGTTTTTAGGGCGGGGCATCCGTGTCTTATAGACACATTTTCTAGTTTATTTAAATTTTAGTATCTTGAAGTAATAAACTTCTGTTTGTAAAATAAAGAAGTTGGGGTCCATGTGCTTATTGCAAGAAAAACATTAAATTTTAGGATGGTATAAGTGTTTTTCTGGAAGGATACTACAGTAGACTCCTGCTAATTGGATATCAAAAATGTCCAAAAAAAATATTGTCACAATATGTATCTTTTGGCAACATCATTATCCCTCTGCTACTGTGTTATATTCCCTCAAGAGGGTAACTAACGTTCAAGGAGGATATGCAGATAAACAGGAAATAAAAATATGGAGAATTAAGTACTTTCAAACAAAAATATGGGAAATAAAATGAGAAACCAGAGTGAGTTATATTTTCCTAACCAATGTACGTAAGGGAGATAATAAATTTGTCTCCCTTTTAGCCTCAGGGCAAAAGGGAGAGCATTTAATTATCTCCCTTATCAATTGGTTAGGAAAAGATAACTCACTCTGGTTCCTCATTGCAAAACCTAGCAAGAAATTACACTTATGGTTGAATCTTTTACTCTGTTTCTCACAGATTTTTCTATCCTTTGCTCAGTGAGAAACCAGAGTGAGTTATCTTTTCCTAACCAATGTAGGGAAGGGAGATAATAAATTTGTCTCCCTTTCCTACATTGGTTAGGAAAAGAAAACTCACTCTGGTTCCTCATTGCAAAACCTAGCAAGAAATTACATTTATAGTTGAATCTTTTATTCTGATTCACGTGGATTTTTCTATCCTTTGCTCAATGGAAGCATATTCATGGTATGCACAGGTCATAGAAAGACTGAATTCACTTTGGTCTTTGAAAGTCATTGAAAAGCAGGTAGAGTGCTTGAAATTCATAGAATTTAAAGCTTTGTCATTAAAGCGTGCTTGAATTTCATTGTTTTCCTACCAGTCTACATGTATGTTAAATTCGAAATTAAAATCTTAATTTGCATGTTTGTTATTTTTAAAGTGTATTATTCTTCACTGTTTTCGATACTGCAGACATTTTGTTATTCCATATTTCCGAATCTCTGCTTCTTCGGTTTGTTATTTAGTGCATTAGTCATAGGAAAAGCATTGAAAAGGTCTTGAAATGTCATGGAATTTGAAGTTTAAGAGTGTGTATGCACCATGATATTGTTCTACCCCTATTTAACCACATGTAGGATAATTATTATGACTTGTCTGGATATTCTCCCTGCAGTTTACAAGCTAGAATGGTTTTTATTTTGCTTGATATTTGTACACCTATTGAAGGTGTGCATACTTTAAAAAATGACAAAGTTGTTGAACTTAACCTTTTTCTGTATGAAATTAGCAGTAGTGTTACATGGTTTTTCCCTGATAATTCCTCCTACAGTTTTTCAAGTTATAAAGATCTTATTTTGCAGAACTATTGTACACTTATGTTTCATAAAAACTATAATGGTTTCTGCTTTCATCATAAATTGTGGGATCTTGAACTCATTATACCCCCGCTTCAGTGTCTGTCCATAACAAAATTTTTCGTCACATTTTTCTCTGCAACTACTCATCAGATCCACTTGATATCATAGGCCTTTTTGTTGGATACATTTTCAGACCAAAACAACATCAACTTCCTGTTTGACGACTTTGTTTATTTTTCTACCTTATCGAAAAGCGGGGGTGTTGTTTTCTGTTCATCTGTGTACATTTGTATACACTAAAGAACTAGCAGAGTCATCATGTGTGTCATACAGACACAGCAAATGTATGATTGTACAACAAAAATGTAAAAATGGGCGGGAGGATGTTGATGGTAGGGACAGGGGCCGACTTCTGTCTAATTGGAACATAACAGTATACATGTGGTCAGGCTTTCTTTATTATGACCTGACAACCCCCCCACCCCCCCATCCCCCCCTCCCCCCCCCCCCCCCCCCCCAGGTCTCCCCTATCCACCACCTAGGGACACTCTAGGCAGCTCTGTAGGTTGAGCTCCAGTGATATGTCACCAGTGCCTAGAAAACAGTTTCAAGTCACTGTTAAATTTTCTTTGAATAATAGAGAAATAGATCTGGACCTAGTGACAAGTTCAACACGACCATGGGTTTTGAATCAAGAGTGTTCAACACAGATATGGTTGACTTTATAAGACATTAAAGAAGACAATCTGTAAGTGGACAAATTGCTTTGGTGTAAACTATTGTCACCTTTAATAAATATGTTCATGAGCAAATTTTGTGCCAAGAATTGATAATAACTTTATTCAAAATTGCAGAGAACCCCCTGTCCTTAGTTCCAATGACTGTTTTATGGAATGAGCCAAGTAATCCCACCTGTTCATTGCTGCTAGGATTTATTATCTTCTTTTTAATTTTTTTAGGATCATTTAAACAGTAAAATGAATCATCAAAATATTTTTCAGTAAAAGACTTTCTGCAACTATCGTTATTTTTACAATATAATAGAAAATGTTTCTAGTCCTCAATTACTTCATTTATGCAGTTCTTACAAGTTCTCAAATCTCTGGGTAATTTTTTAATCCACCATAATAAACTGACATTTTGTTAGCTTCAATATGTGGCTGGATTACAAAATTACTTTGTGTCCCACATATTTTGAAAACTAGTTTTGTGATGAAAAACTCACGCCTAATAATACCAAATATGTCCATTTTATATAACAATTAGGTATGTCCTAAAAGTTAAAATGGATTAAATTTCGAAAAAAGAAAAAAAAAAACTTTCAGATAATAGTTTTTGGTGACTTCATACAAAGTAAGGAAAACGCCAAGCTTTTTCATAAGACAATCCTGTTGACTTGGGTTAAAGTATTGCCCGGAACAGTTAAGATAGAATGGAACATTATATCAAGTGAGCAATCAATTCACATACAGTGATGTTGTATAGTGCATAGTATTGCATCTGTAAAATATCGTCTGCTAAAGTCACTGCAGTTATCTATAAATAAACTCATTAGACTTAAACTTATTGTAGTGATAAAGGCATTTGGGTCAGAAGACTGAAAGGTTTGTGTTAAAAATCAATGAATTGCGCACACAAAATTAAAAATCCAATCCTGCATTTCAACTGTGGAAAAGACAATAATTATTTTCGACTATTGAAAACAAAAGGCGAAATAATACTTTTTTACTTTCATTTAAATTAAAAATTTATTTGTGGAAAACAACTTTTAAAAAGACACAGTTTATACGTGCAAATTATTTTCAGGAAAATTAAATGTCCGATGTAAATTTTTGATTTATTTTCATGAAAATTAAATGTCCCATGTAAATTTTGACAAATCAATCAGTGAAATATAATATATTTACCTCTAGAACTGTTATTTTATTGTCCATTAGAAGATATCTTCTATGCTGTTGTCTGAAAAGTGAATAAATTGCTTTAATTCATTGAAAGGGGTTTTTAAAGGGTGTTCAGTTGTATCAGTTAGTGACTTTATTGGATTAGAGTGAAATTTGAAATATTTATGGATTTTGCTGCAGTTACCCCCATTATTGCCTCTCATGTAAAAATGCTGCTGCCTTGGATTCATTGATTTTTTTAGTTGGTGATGTTTATTTTATAGAATATAATGTAGCCTGTAACAGAGTAACCCCCACCCCACCCCACCCCGGTACATGATTGTGGAACAAACATAAATTTTACCATTGAAATACAAGTTTGGTAGCATTCGGGTAGCATTGAATTGTTTCATTGTAATTTATACACTTTGAAAGTATCAAATCCTTAAACATCTCCTTGACTCCTTAAAAGGATTTTGCTTCGGACCAGCTTTGGATTTAAAGCACCCTATGAACTTTGAATCCTATTTTAATCCCTGCAATAACTGTAGGCCAACTAGAAGAAAATATATACTAATGAAATTGAGAGTTGTTGTCTTAAATATTTATTTTATTTGAAAGTTATAAATCTATAGGTATAACACAGTTTGCTGTAATTTGAAATGTAGGGGCTGTTAAACAGCAAAAATACTATATTGATAAACATTTTCTCCATAATATCAACTTATGTCGATATTTAAATAATTTGTGAGAAAAAAATGTAAATCTTAACAAGAGAAAGTCTCTTTCAAAGAAACTACTTCCTTATACCATAAGACAACACTACTTGACCTAGTTGACAGTAATCATTAAATATTTATTAATGGTCTTTTCAATCTTTAAAATCATTACATTTTTTAAAACGTTTTATGTTCACAACTCTGAAAGTATATAAATGTTTTTTGTTGTTTTTTTTCTTTTTTTCTTTTTCTTAATTAATCTTAAACAAGGTTAGGCCAACTGAAATTATTTAGTAGATTTTCATCCAACTTTTTGAAAAAAATGGGGCGGGTGGGAGGATTTTATTTTTTATTTTTTATTTCATATGAAACTATTTTGTAAGGTGTTATTAATATGTAAACGTTATAAAATGTCTTATACCGCTTACTACTCTAAGAATCACGAAAACCATGTTGAATTGTTACAGGAAGTTAACAAAAAACGAAATTATTGACACGGATACCGGTAACAGAGATGAACAAAATCCGGAAATCGTAAATTTTAGAAAATAAAAAAAGTCGGGTGGCATGATTTTCGAGGGGCGGGCGGGGATGAAAATCTATCAATTAATTTTAATTGGCCTTAATTCTACACTAAAATATATATAAATTCACCAAACTTACCTTATACACTATTCATGCAGTACGTCTTTTAATCAACTTTATTTTAGATGCAGATTGATGTATATTTTTTTTAATATTCTATATTCACATATCCTGATATATATAGATAATTCATTTATTATAATATATATTATAATATATAAAATCAATACCTGTCATATATACTACTATGTTGTGCTGCAAAATACCCTGATCTGATTGGTTGAGGTCAGTAGGGGAAATCCCATTCATAAATGTATATTCCCAAGAAAGTATACAAGTATGACCTTGATAAGTAAGATTTACATTTTCTGTTAAGTGGAAAATCCAGTATATATATATTTAAAAAATCCTCCATTTGCCATATGGGAAAACAATTATTGAAGGCACGTCCCTGGTTTTTCTTCTACATGTTTGGGTGTGGAGTGTAAATTTTGTTATAGAATGACAGTATTTAGTTGGTAGATACTTAGTTAGGTTTAAGGGGGGGGGGGGGGGGGGGGGCATGTTTACAGGATATTGATTTTTTTTAAGTATTCTCAAAATGACAGGTAGTAGGACTTAGTCATTTTTTTCGTACTAGTGCATTGATTATCATTCCTTATGGTCAGGAGGGGGAATCATTTGTGTCTTACATACACACTTCATTTTAAAAAAATCACTCATATAAACAAAACATCTTTGTCCATAATTATCAAGTGCAGGCAAGGGGGGGAGGGGGGGGGGTTTGGGGATGTAATATAATACTTCTTTTCTAGCTGTTTTAACATTTTTTAAGTGTATATAAGTCTTAAAAAAAAATGTGTATATCATTGTAGTCTCTGACAAGCTAGCTTGTGAATTTTTTAAAGTTATAACAATTTAAGTATAGATAACAGTGAGATCTGTTTAAACAGGAAAGTGGCCAGAAATCAACTGTTTCCTAAAAATAATTCAACTATATTGTAAATTTTTTAAAATCAGTATCGAAGTATATATGTAGTACATTGTAATTATTACATAACCTATATATATTGCATTACACTTATATTGTTCTCAATCAAGGAAGTTTCAGAATTATCAATCTTTCAGAAATTATGCAACTTATAAAAACATATTTTGTTATGTGAAATGCATAAACTCAGGTAAATATAGTCTTTCAGAAATTATGCAACTTAATTAAAAGGCATATTGTAAAACATGGAGTGGAGTCTGGAGTCATTTGTGGAGTCGAGTTTGGAGTCATTTTTGGAGTGGAGTCTGGAGTCATTTCTGGAGTAGAGTTTGGAGATTAACCTACCACCTTTTATTAATTTTTACTTGTATGTGATAGATTTCATATCTTATATTACATTTATTTATAAACAGACTTACTTAATTTCAGTAAACTGATATCATTGTGAATTCTGACATAAATATTTTATATATCAGCAGCAGTATCCTATTTCAGTAAATTTATAGTGCTTTGCAAACCCTGCATGTAACGACATCCTGTAGTTAAATAACTAATGACAACTCAATCAAAACAACACTAATGATATAAAATATGGAGTGGAGTCTGGAGTCATTTTTGGAGAGGAGTTTGGAGTCATTTTTGGAGTGGAGTCTGGAGTCATTTTTGGGTTGATTTTGGAGTCATTCTATTACTTGTACAAAATTTGTTCACTTCAGCTAACTGACGATCTGATGACATAAATATGAAAATATGAAAATTCTGGAGCTGCCTTAATTACACAAACAAATCTGTTTTCTTCTTTTTTTTTGTTGTTTAGCCATATCTGTAAATTCTATAAATGAATCATTATGTCTCCCCCACTGAGGTGGGGAAACATATTGTTTTTGTAATGTCTGTCTGTCTAACATACTTTTTTGTGTGCAAAAACAAACTTTATTGATTTTCTCTTCAACTGATTTTTTTCTCACAATTTTAGAAATTAGAAACCTGTGAGCCCAATGTTTTGAAAATTAAAATTCTTAAACCTTATTGAACTTATCTAATTTGCCCACCCTTTTGACGAAAGTATGAAGTTGTGCAATAAGCTTTTAGAAATTTAATTTTCAAAACTTTTGGTCTCATATATTTTCTTACTCGTTATGAGAAGATACATTCACGGGGGTATATGGGGGTTCCTAGAGGAGTGTCCACCACGTAAAAATAGATTTGTCTTTGCAACTGTGAAACCTTTGAGATCCCCACCCTGTAACCATGTATATTTCCACTTCTAATTGGAAGTTGCATTCGTTGTTGTTTATTGGGGTATCTATCTCATCCAGGTATGCCATGCCCCCTCAGAGTAGACTTGTCTTTATAATTTGGAAACCTTTCAGAAGCGTTTCTTCTATTTTTTCCTTTTGTTACATTGGAGTATATTTGAAATCCAGTGTTTATGTGTTTAAAAATGATAAAAGAGCAAGATTGAGAAAAGGGTATAGAATATTTATATGTCAGAATTCACAATGAAATCATTTTACTGAAATATTTCGGTTTATAAATAAATGTAATATAAATATAACGTGTCATAAAATACCGAAATAAATTTGATGCACTGTATGGCCATTTCGTTGACTGAGAACTCATCAAAATATTGGAAAACCGGTTAAAGATAAATATGAAATCTACTTAACACATACAATTAAAAATGAATAAAAGGGGTAGGTTAATCCTGAACTCAACTACAAAAATGACTCCAGACTCCACCCCAAAAATGACTCATAACTCCAAACTCCACTCCAAATATGACTCCATGTTTTACAATATGCCTAATTAAAATGCACTTCATGTGAAATAAATTAGATAGCTGTAGATATCCTGTTAGTGACAATTTTAGTCTTTTTATATTTACATATAGATGTTATTCAGATTTCTCGTATTTTATATAAATTTTTTACATGTTTAAAAATGGTGGTGTACTAGTACCGGTATTTTAATTAAAAAAGAAATATTTTCCTGTCTGTTTGTTCATAAATATAGAATTTTATCTTTTTTGAAATTTATTAAAAATGACTGACCAGAGAATAATACTTTGTACTGATTGTTAGAGGCATTGCATGTAACTGTGAAATTTAAAGAAAAGAACTTTTGTAAAACTCAAAGGAGATGGTATGATTTCAGCCATTATTTGGCCCAACCTAACATGGAAAATTAAAATTGAACAACTGTGAGCAACAGCCTTGCCCAAAAATATTTTTTAATTTTATGTTTGTCTTACATAAAGACAAATTTCAGTGAAATATCTTTTTGGGCAAGGCTGTTGCTCGTATCAAAATTTTAATTGAAAGGTCCAAAAATGAGTGAAATTTGGTGTTTTTCATTGATTTCTTCAAAATTAGCCATTTTTGACAGCATATTGTCGATATTACAGAAATTTCATTTTGAAAAGAAAACATATTCCTTTAAAAAAAAAATGCAACATTATACCAGTACTTATTGATAGCAGGGAGTAAGTTTATCATTACTTTTTGATTTTGGAATTCAAGGGGCCAAATCAAACCATGACCTTTGAGATCTTTATCATCATGATTGACTTCAATGGACCAGATTTGATAAATAAGAAATTTTATTTAAAAAAAATATATATATTTACATTTATGATTATACATTACAAACGAATGCCCATTACTTGTTTGTTTGTTTAGTTGGTGTTTGATGCCGTTTTCAGCACATTTGGCTATTTCGCGGCGGCCAGTTTTTATTGGTGGAGGAAGCCGGAGAGAACCACCCACCTTCGGTAGGAAAATCGGCAATCCTTGTCAATTTAGATCAGAGTCGAACACACTCCGCCACAGAAATGGCGGGATTCAGTTTTCCGTGATAGGGGTGTCAGAATACCATAACCGGTATATGATATTTGAATCCCTGCTTCAATAGTTTTTGTTTTCTGTCTCTTGGAATCAGTTTACACTTTCAAAAATTGCTCTGGGCCAAATTACATTGAAGGACGTGAACTGTAATCCTGCATACATATACTCAAAATCATTTCTGTAAGTATTAAGTGGTAAAGTGGCTTTTTATGGGGACATCCAGTTAGAAAGCCAAAACTGAAATTTTTCCTTGTTATTCATAGGTTGAGCCATCAATTTTGGCCAGAACAAACTTCACCTTAAGTTTCGATCTAATGGACGGCATACCCCCTACAAATCTTGGACAACATCTTCACAATTACCATTTTTCAGCAATAAGGAATGAGCTGTATCCTTGAAATAGAAAAAATGTCTCTTTTGGTTTATATGGAAGATCAAAATTGTAATGTTAGGGCACTTGCAGAATAAGTAAAACTTTTTCTTTTATAATTCAATCATATATACCTTAAAATGGTATTTGACAAAATCTTATGAAATGTTTTTATTTATTCATACATTTTTGAAAGACTGAAGTTGCCAATGCAAAGACAATGAAAAATCCAGAGAAAACCCATTTCCTGCAAATTTTCAAGGCCTTATAGCTCTAAAATGAGCACATGAACCTATATTTTTTTCTTGCTTATTTCTTTACTATTCATATGTTCTCTCAAACTAAAACACCTATTTCAAATCCTATTTATTTCCTATTAGATCAGCGATCATCCTTAAACCAAGATTTATTTCTCAATAAACTTTGAACTTGAATGAACTTACATTATATTTTTAGGATAGCAATGAATTGTATGGTGAGTTACTGGCACATTTATCAGAACCATTGTCAGCACTGTTTCGTAAAGCACACAGTCTACAGCTGGTGAGTTAAGTTTATTGTAACATATGATGGTAACCATTCTTATATGGATGAGAAAGAAATACCTTAAAAAATAAAGTGTCATACCGCTGCTCTCCACTCAGGAAAGATGTGAATTTTAAAAACTCGTTGAAGATTTCCCAGTATTCATTTTGAACTCGTGTGAGAACCTAGCTATTAATCTTGTAGTGGAATTTATCTTGCAGTATATAAAAATGTACAATATATATAGGCAGCCATTAGAATTTGGTTATTTATAATTCATCTTGTCTGGTAAAATCTAAGATTTAGGTCATGGAGTAACTTTCTTTTCTTTTTTAAGGTTTTCCTGAATTTATTAGACAAGCTGACAATTGATGGTGCAGTTACCGATAAAGATGTTCACAATATATGTACTGGTATGTTTTTACTGAAATGTTCTTAGAATATGTTTTTGCATTAGAGTATCTCTGTTGTGCATAGCTCTGTCCTTAGATGGTTTCAGCATAACCCCTTTTGGTCATTTCGGTAATTATACCCCCCACAAACAAAGTTTGGGGGTATATAGGTTTCAGTCTGTCCGAAATAACATTGTCCCCAACTCCTCCTACATTACTTGCATGATTCTCATGAAACTTATGGAGTGTTAGATCACATTATGGAGATGTGTATATTATAAGGATTTTCTGTTTTGGCGAATACTTTGAAAAATATGATGATTTGAACTTTGTGTTAGGCTTCAAAACAGACAGTCCCTTTCAGGACAGTTCTAGTTTTTAATTGCTCTTCAACCTTTTGGATTTAAACATTTTAGACCTTGAACACATCTGATGATTTGTAAATCAACAAAATGTGCACATCTTGTGCATCAAAATTGGTATCAAAGAATCTTATTAAACAGATACTTATTGTCTTGATATTTTCATGTATTCAGCTCTTTATTATAAGAACTATTAATATATACCTAGAACCGTGTTAAATTTCCTGATAAGCTTTCAGTTTTTCGTTCATGTCTGAAAGTTTTTCTAAAATTGCCGGATTTCCGGATTTTTTTCATTTAAGTCTCTATAAACTCCTATATAAAATATAAGATTCTTCCCAGTTTCCAGTTTTTGACACCTTCTGTACTTCACTCATGTCCGTAACAGGTTAATATGAAACATTGCATTAACCTAACATGATATTGTAATGTCGTTTTCTTTGTTTTCATTAAAATATTGTGTAATTTGAATTCAGTTTTGAAAATCAATATTATTAGAATTGGTCCTTCAGACTAAATCTCCAATGTTATATTATAAAACAATTACTGACTTGTAATCAATATATCTAGTAAATATGACATTAACCTCAGCCTTCTGCCTCATATATAGATATAATATTACTTGGATTGATAAATCCTTATGTTAACCTCAGCAAGTCAATATAATTTTTTTAGTAACAAATTTAAAGAATAAATTTAATTCTTTTTCCATCTTCCGACAAAAGCATATCTATTATTCTAATAATTAAAGTAATTATTTAAAATGATTATAAATTGGCTCCAATAGGAACTCGAAGTTATCTAATTTGGTATTGGTACTAAGAAATAAAAAACTTAAAAAAAATATTTGCACTATTTTAGTTTTATGTCTTTCCAGTTTGTTATGGGTTGTTTGAAGTTTGTCAGATAGTAACCTCACTTGATGTTAAATTGGTCGTCACTTTATGGAAAGCAATATCCAAGTAAGTAAAAAGAGTATATTTGTTAGAACTGTTGCTTGGACTTTTATAAGTTTGCAAGAATATTTTTGTACATGATTACATAATGAGGCAATTAAAATCAATTAAGTAGATGATGACTGTTTAATATATCCACTGTCAGTTCAAGTGTCAACTGTGTAGCATTGTGGCCGGATGGTCTAGATATCAGACAATTAACTTTAAACTGGTTAAGAGGTCATTAAAACATGTAAAGGCTTATAAAGTTGATAATATCAATTTGTTTTTGTAGCTTTTTAAGATTTTTATGTAATTTTAATGATTGCAGCAAAAATAAAGTGACCAATCTACTTTGAAATATATTCGTCACTTTCAAAATAAATTCATCAATGAAGAAAGTGACCAGCGCTAGCTAAGTCCCTGATTATATACCATATATTTTATCTTGCTTTCAAATTTGTCTAGGTAGTGGTTATAGTTATACAATGCAGTGTCCTAAGTCTTGTTATAATAAACTGAAGACTGATGTCAAGAACAACACACAAATATTTGATAACAACATAGAATAATTATTCTTTTGTGAAAAACAGTAGGCAGATTAATTGAAATTGTTTTTCATTTTTTTCGATAATTTATGTAGAAATACCATACCCCTTCTTTTTATATGTCTTCCTGCAGACAGTTACCTCTTGAGCTAGCACATCAAAAATCCGCCTCAGCGTGTCGTTAGGGTACAAAGCAGGGATCATTCATATTCATTATCATACATGTTCTCGTCCTCATACGCAACTGGCTGCCACTAGATGTTAAACAACAATTCATCCATCCATCTATCCTTCTTTTTGTAATATTGTCAAATGTCCCCTAATTTTGCGCACCTAGCTCAGAAATTGACATTGGCGGTGTTGTATTTTAAAAACAGGAAATGCATCAGTAAAAGCAGATGCAGAATGGTTGGAAAATTTTAATATCCTTAATTATTTCATCAAAGTATTGTTTAAATTTGCCAAGAAAGATGTTTATTGATTGGGTCTTAGCATTTTTAAAATTTTTCAGAAAAACCATTACAAAGAAAGACAGGGGCCTCGGTGGCCGAGTGGTCTTGGTAGTTCGTCATGACTACTAATAGCCTGTCAACACTAAGGTTGTGAGTTTGAATCTCACCTGTGGCGTGGTGTGTTCGACTCCGATCTAAAATTGACAAGGATTGCAAATTTTCCTACCGAAAGTCGGTGGTTCTCTCCAGGTACTCTGGCTTCCTCCACCAATAAAAACTGGCCGCCGCGAAATAGCTTAATGAGCTGAAAACGGCATAAAACCCCAACTAAAACAAACAAACAAACAAACAAAGAAGAAATGTTGATTACATTTATTGGATACAAAATGGAACAAAGTTTGGTAATGCAGGTAACAAATTATGAATATTTATAAATATTCATTTGGAAAGTACCAAAATGACAAATGCACAGAATTAGGGGATGAGATTCGGCAAAAACATAGGGGAAATTACTGTATATGAAGAAATGTTGAGTTCTGTAGCAGAATTCAGTATATATCATCATATATGTTTTTAAATGTAAAAAAAGATTTGGTTATAGAGTTTGGTTATAATAAGGACAGTTTATGAGATTCAATTGTATATATATGAGTTGAATTTTGAATTCCTGAAATCTGTGTGTGACCAAAGGACACATTAATTCATGAATGTGTTTTGCATATGATTGAATTATTCTTTGTGGTTTTTTTTTGTCGTAAGTTCTGATTAATTACTCCATTTGTAATACTGACTAAAGATGATGGCATCATCAGAAAATATAAAGATTTATTATTTTTATGCAACTGCATGTTGGTATTTTTTATTAAAAATGATGTTGGCTACAGGTATTATTACATGACATGGTAGAATGAAAACAATGTTTTTGTTCACTAGTGAAATGTCATGATTTTTTTCACTCAGATTTAATTCAATTTTACCATCTATAATGTGATATATAAAGAATATGTTGAGAGTTGTTAATATTGATAGGCATGCTGTACAGAAGAGGGATTTATTGAAAAATGACCTAAATGTTGATGAGATGATAAAATACCTCAGTTCCGAAATCAGTAATGGCTATACATACCTTTTCCAACTCTTGCCACATGTGGATGAAGAAGGTATGGTAAGTATGT
This sequence comes from Mytilisepta virgata, assembly GCA_028015205.1. Taxonomy (NCBI): domain Eukaryota; kingdom Metazoa; phylum Mollusca; class Bivalvia; order Mytilida; family Mytilidae; genus Mytilisepta; species Mytilisepta virgata. The sequence goes on from JAPWFG010000023.1 coordinate 2,471,816, forward strand.
GGAGAAACTTGCTCTTAGTAGAATTTGAACCATTTGTTTGGGTTTGTAGATAGGAGAAGTGCTTCTTACTTTTTCTAATGTGTAATTTTTTGGGACATAAACTTACTGCGTGTCTCACATACATCAGCAACACATTTTCATGATGAAAAACTCTGGATTTCATGACTATTTTGTACATTTGAAATAACAATTAGATATGTATTAAAATGACTTCAGATTTATTTTTTATTTTTTTTAGTTAATTACCTGTATCGTTGATTGGGTGAAATTGTTTTCATGGAAATAAAAATGGATGTTAAATTCTAATACAAGATTGACCATTTATTAAAATGAAATTTTTACTCCTATGATTCTAATTTTGATAGATTTTATCTCAAGGAGACGAGAAAGGATTTCAGAAGTCTGTTAAGATTCTAGGATTTCAAATGAAGATCATGGTATCCCTGGTCAGAGAGTATAGTGATTACTTGTCAGAATGTGGAAGTGATGTGTGCAAACTCCTCTTGTACATTCAGAGGTCAGTATTGCATACATTGTACTGTTGGTCAGGGAATAAAGTGATTTTTTACCAGAGTGTATAAGTGGGCTATTTATCAAAGGGTAGAAGTTATATATACAAAATCCTCAACCGCCTTGCTGGTCTCATGGTAGCATGGTCGTCTCGAGTGCGGAAGGTCACAGGTTCGATTCCCGGCCAGATCGAACCAAAGACATTAAAATTGGTATTTGCTGCTTCTCCGCCAAGCTCTGCAGCATTTAGGAGAAAAAGCAAAGAATTGGTCAGCTCGGAGTCAGTATAATATGCCCCTGGTGGGGTGATGTGTCTTCCTGCGGACTGTTACCTCCTGAGCTAGCATGTTAAAAATCCAAGTATCATTTGTATAGGTGTACAAATTCCTTCTTTACACACAGAGGTTAGTATTATATTCATGGTTGGTCAGTAAAGTAAAGTTACTGTACATACATGTACAGGGGTCAGCATTACCTTCATGGTATCATTGGTCTAGGTATACAAATTCCTTCTGTACATATAGAGGTTAGTATTATATTCATGGTCAGTCAGGAAAGTAAAGTTACTGTACATACATGTACAGGGGTCAGCATTACCTTCATGGTATCATTGGTCTAGGTATACAAATTCCTTCTGTACATACAGAGGTTAGTATTATATTCATGGTCAGTCAGGAAAGTAAAGTGACTGTACATACATGTACAGAGGTCAGCATTACCTTCGTGGTATCATTGGTCTAGGTATACAAATTCCTTCTGTACATACAGAGCTTAATATTATATTCATAGATGGTCAGTTTAGGTAAAGTGACTGTACATACATGTACAGAGGTCATCATTCATGGTATCATTTATCTAGGTATACAAATTCCTTCTGTACATACAGAGGTTAATATTATATTCATAGTCAGTCAGTAAAGTAAAGTGACTGTACATACATGTACAGAGGTCAGTAAAACACTTGTGGTATCATTGGTCTAGGTATACAAAAGTAAGGATTGTACGTACATACAGAGGTCAATATTACATTCATGGTATTGTTGGTCAAGGAGTAGAGTGATTATTTTGTCAAAAACTAGAGCTGATATGTGCAAACTTTATCATGGTGTTATTGGTCAGGGAGAAAACCAACCTTTTATTAGAGTGTAGAAGTAAGTGTGATCAGAACTCCTGTGTATCACAGGTCACTGATTATAATGATTATTTTTCAGATTATGGAAGTTTTTCTCCTCATAAAGATGTCATATTTCATTATTATATTAATGAACATCTTATTTATAGGATGATGCCACCCTGTATAAACAGACAGAGGATAGAGGATCACCATAGTGATGAGATACAGCGGCAGTTATTGAATGCCACAGAACCCCTGGTTTCCTGTCTACTGACCAATATGAAGTTTTTACAGTGCATGACAGGCTGTTCTACAGGTTAGTTTGGTATGGGGTAATCACTGGGAAAAAGGTGTGGTTTATAAGTTACATAGAGCCCACATAAATCTGAACCAATTACTGTGAAAACGAAAACTACACAAATAAAAGTTTCCTAAAGGCTCAAGCTGACAGAAATTCACTTTTCATTCTTGACGATTGATGAAATATTACTGAATTCGTATTCAAAATCATGTGGGCTTTTTGTAACTAAAGTTATGAACCATAGCTTACCACCAGTGGTTATTGGGGTTAACGCCACTTTCTATGCTACAGCCTATATCATGGCGGTCAGTTTCTACTTGTACAGGAGGCGGGAGTACTTTAATGGTCTTCTGTGATCATGTTCTGTCTGACAATTATCTAAGATTGAAAATTGCTGAAGATCAAACCAAAGACTTAGAAATTGGTATTTGCTGCTTCTTCGGCAAGCCCACAGTATTTAGGAATAATAGCAAATACGGGTAAGCTCATAGTCAGAATATTGTATTAGGATAGGGTGACATGTCTTCCTACAGACTGTTACCTCGTTAAAAATCCCTGACTGTTCATCGTTCTTTTGATGGGTAATGTTCCACTTTTAGTACATGTAGCTTGGGGAAGTCAGTGGCCTAGTGGACTACCCATTTGAGCCCAAGATTGACATTTTGATGGTTTAAAATCTTAAAATACCATTATATCATGATGAAGAGCCTCAGTTTCCGAGTGGTCTATGTAGTTCGTCATGACTACTAATGATTCCTAGCCTGTCAACACTTAGGTTGTGAGTTCGAATCTCGAATGGCAGGGTGTGTTAGACTCCGAAATAGCCAAATGTGATGAAAACGGTGTTAAACCCAAACTAAATAAACAAACAAATATACATGATGATTAGCTAAGAAATACAATAAATTGTTTATTTATGGTTCAATGATTTCTACCAAGATATTGTTGGTTTTGGGGAGGGTTGCACTTACAAGATAATACCGATATGATATGAATCAAAGAAGTGCAGTTATCTCCCTTTTAAAATATTGAATCAGAAATGGGGGATAATGACTATAAGTTTTTGTCGAGCCTTCGACTTTTGTCGAAAAAGCGAGACATAGCGATCCTACATTCCGTCGTCGGCGGCGTCCACAAATATTCACCCTGTGGTTAAAGTTTTTGAAATTTTAATAACTTTCTTAAACTATCCTGGATTTCTACCAAACTTGGACAGAGGCTTGTTTATGATCATAAGATAATATCCAGAAGGAAATTTTGTAAAAAAAAAATTCCAGTTTTTCCGTATTTTACTTATAAATGGACTTAGTTTTTCTGCCAGGAAACATTACATTCACTCTGTGGTTAAAGTTTTTAAAATTTTAATAACTTTCTTAAAATATCCTGGATTTGTACCAAACTTGGACAGAAGCTTGTTTATGATCATAAGATAGTATCCAGAAGTAAATTTTGTAAAATAAAAATTCCAGTTTTTCTGTATATTACTTATAAATGGACTTAGTTTTTCTGCCAGGAAACATTACATTCATTCTGTGGTTAAAGTTTTCAAAATTTTAATAACTTTCTTAAACTATCCTGGATTTGTACCAAACTTGGACAGAAGCTTGTTTATGATCATAAGATAGTATCCAGAAGTAAATTTTGTAAAATAAAAATTCCAGTTTTTCTGTATATTACTTATAAATGGACTTAGTTTTTCTGCCAGGAAACATTACATTCACTCTGTGGTTAAAGTTTTTAAAATTTTAATAACTTTCTTAAACTATCCAGGAATTTTACTATTATGTGCATTCACCTATCACACTGAAAATATAGACAACATCAAAAGTAGGCGAGACACTGGGTTCCGCGGAACCCTTACGAATTTTTGATCAATCAGTGTTATCCAAAATGTGCAAATACATGCATGATATGAAAATTCCTTTTGGAATAACAGTTGAAATCCTGAACGGCTATAAAGTAATATTTTGATGTTAATCATGTAAATTATGGAAAAATCGTGATGTTCGGCATGTATTTTGAAAATTCACAATTCAAGACTATTAAAGAAATGCAATATAATCATAGGGCTCTTTAACCCAACCATAGCTTCAGGGCATAAGGGCATAGTATGAGCATGACAAGACAACTTGACTACTACCGTATAGCGGGAAATTTTCGCGAGGTTCTAATTTTCGCTATATTCGCGAGGTCCGAGGAAACGCGAAAATAAAAGATCGCTAAATATTAGTCCAGATATTTCAGTTATTCCCCGTAGAGCATATTTTATAACTTTGTTACTTGAAAACGGTGGTAGTATTGAATTGACAAAAACTTGGGCAAAATCTATCCTAAATAGAATGGGAATGGTTAAACGAAAAGGGACAACATCTAAGAAAACTCTTTTGGTGGAAAACTTTGACGAGGAGAAATCAAAATTTCTGAAAAACATTCAAAATAAAGTGACAATGAAAAACATTCCTCCTGAATTAATAATTAATTGGGATCAGACCGGTCTGCACATTGTACCTGTCAGTCAATGGACAATGGAAGTAGAAGGATCAAAGAGAGTTGAGATTACCGGCGTGGATGACAAGCGACAAATCACAGGTATTTATGATCTTTAATCCTTTAATCCTTAATGCAAACACTTTTTCTTTTTCCTAACGATCGGCTTCACACCTCATAGACGCCGTTAAATAAACAACACCAATTACACAATTTTATTGTGTTTTAATCCAACAAAATTCAAATCAACCGGTATGTTTTTATTAATTATGTTTGAAAACAAACACTTGACACTATATCTAAAGTGATCAGATTCTTCCTAATAAATTTTCAATTTGTGTTAAATTATTATTGCAAATATTTTTGTAACTAAGTGAACCATAAAATGTTACGCTTAGGTTTTATTTGATATTTCAGCTACATTTGCTGGAACATTATCGGGACAATTCTTACCCCCACAGCTGATTTATGGTGGCAAAACTTATCTATGTCATCCGAAATATAAATTTCCAGACACGTTTGATATCACCCATTCAGAAAATCATTGGGCAAATGAAGATACGATGGTCCGTTATATAAAAAACATCATTCGTCCGTATGTGGATAATGTAAAAGACGAACTTGACCTGCCGTTAGCACAAAAGGCTCTTGTGATTTTTGACTGCTTTCGGGGGCAAATTACCGAAAAGTTCCTTGCTACTTTAGAATCGAATCACCTCGTTTACGTTACTGTGCCCCCAAACTGCACTGACAAACTTCAACCAATGGATCTGTCAGTAAACAAATGTGCGAAGGACTTTCTGAAGAAAGAATTTCAGACCTGGTATGCGAATGAAGTGGCAAAAAAAGTCGGAAAAGACTTTGAAAACATTGGTAAAATTACTGTCGATTTGTCCCTGACTAACATGAAACCGTTAGGAGCTAAGTGGATCGTGAAATTACATGATTATCTAACAGTACATCCAGACATCGTTAGGAACGGATTTGTTGCCGCTGGCATTTCTGAGGTCGTCTAAAGATTACTTTCTGATTTAGAGTTGAGATTTGTGTAACTGTACATTTGTGGTTTTAAACATGAACTAGTGCTCATTCTTTATTTTACATGTAATTACATTGCATTAATAAAGTGTATTTTATCTACATGTCATTTTTCAACAAATAAGATATCAATTTTGCGGTTACTATTTCAGGGATGTAAAGTCCATTGGTGGTGCTCCTACTAAGGAGACGATTTTACACAGTATGCATAACAAATTGAAAATACACTTCCGGGAAAAATACATTGTCAAAAATTGGGTTTGTTTGGCTGAATAAACTAATAAACAATATTCTAACAACATGAGACCTATTGTATACATGACAAAATATACATTCAAGATCAGGGAAACGCGAAAATTAATGCTCGCTAAAATTAAACACCCCCACTTTGGCTAAAAATCGCGAAATTTGCGACTCGCTAAAATTACCCGCTATACGGTACTAGAAGCATACCTGATTTTCTTCCGCATATGGAAGTACAGATTTTTCCATTACGGTTCCTTTGTTATACATAATAAAATGGCTGCCAAAGTATCATTTCCGCTCTTTTTACACGGTTGTCAAATTCAAGTATATAGAAGGTCGCAAATAAAGGTGGAAATCAAATACTTTAGATATTAAGGGGCACAAACTTTACTTACCTTTGCTTTGAAATTATTTCTGCTTCCTGTCCTTGTGAGTAATGGTTCCAGAAATAACAGTATCAAAAATTCATCAGACGTCCCATAAATACCAAATAAAACAGAATATACTATACAATAAAGATATTTCAAAAGTAGACAAGAAATCATTTAATGAGATATAGTATACGTCAATCATTGATATTGATATAAAAAAGATAGAAATGCTGAATAACAAAGCCAATATAATTGTTATATATATTTATTGGAACAGATTTTTAGACAGCAGACATTCTTATTTTCTTTTTTCATTCGGTACAAAGCTGCCTGGTTCTACATCACTGACTACCTGTACTGGTTCGTTTGTCTGTTCCGATGGTGGATTATCTCCCCCTTCATCTGCTACAGTACTGTTATCTCCCCCTTCATTTGCTACAGTACTGTTATCTCCCCCACCACGTACATCATCTACAGCACTGTCACCATCTTGTGCTCTTATTATATTGCCTATTATGAAAAGATGTTTTAAATTACCATTTTAAAGAGACAGTAATAATTAGGGCTCTGATTAGGGACCCTGTAGTTTTCACTACGTCTGTCAGTCTGTCCGTCAACAATTGACGTTAGCGCTGTCAATTCTACATTTCTCAACAGATTTCAACTAAATTTATGTGGAAGGTGTATATGGGCAATATCTTGATCGAGTTCGAAAAGGAGCACTATCGGATCATTTTTGGTGGGAGTTACTGCCCTTGACTTAGTTTTTCTCTATCAACTTACTGTTAGGGCTCTCAATTCTACATTTCTCAACGGATTTCATGCAGATTTATGTGGAAGGTGTATATGGGCAATACCTTGATCAAATTCAAAAACGAGTGCTATCAGATAATTCTTGTGGGAGTTACTGCCCTTGAATAGTTTTCCGTATCAACTTCTTGTTAGCGCTCTCAATTCAACATTCCTCAACAGAGTTTAACCAACTTAATATGGCAGATGTATATTGATGATACCTTGATCAAGTTTGAGAGGGCTCTGGGATAATTTTGATGGGAACAACTACCTTTGAAGTAGTAAGTTCTCTTATAAGTGCTCTAGATTCTACGTTTTTTATCCATTTAAACCAAGTTTATGTGGAAATTGTATATTGACAATGCCCTATCTGTCGCTTGAAATATTTTTCTGTTCTCTACAACAATACATATGCAGCAGGGCCCTTTGTTATGATCACATCAAGGTACTCTAGTTATTCATTTACTAATGCAGATAAACCCACTAAGGCTTAGGCATATACAAAAAATACAAGACAATGAGGAACCAGAGTGAGTTATCTTTTCCTAACCAATGTAGGAAAGGGAGATAATTAAATTCTCTCCCTTTTGTCCTGAGCCTGAAAGGGAGACAAATTTATTATCTCCCTTACTTACATTGGTTAGGAAAAGATAACTCACTCTGGTTTCTCACTCAGCAAAGGATAGAAAAATCTGTAATTTATTGCTAGGTTTTGCAATGAGGAACCAGAGTGAGCTATCTTTTCCTAACCAATGTAGGAAAGGGAGATAATTAAATGCTCTCCCTTTTGTCCTGAGCCTAAAAGGGAGACAAATTTATTATCTCCCTTACCTACATTGGTTAGGAAAATATAACATGTACACACATAACAACAAAACAGTATCTGAAGAAATTGTTTACAGCTTATTTCTTTTGGTATGTAGGGTCTTACCTCCTCAGTCCTAACGGCTGTTTAATGAAGACACAAACTGCCTAGAAATCTGTGGGTGTTACAGAGTTAAAGATGATCACGGGTCTAATAGGAAATGAATAGGATTTGAAATAGGTGTTTTAGTTTGAGAGAACATATGAATAGTAAACAAATAAGCAAGAAAAAAATATAGGTTCATGTGCTAAATTTGCAGGAAATGGGTTTTCTCTGGATTTTTCATTGTTTTTGCATTGGCAACTTCTGTCTCTCAAAAATGTATGAAAAAATAAAAAGGATTTCATAAAATTTTGTCAAATACCATTTTTAAGGTATATATGATTGAATTATAAAAGAAAAAGTGGGGGTTCATGGGCAAAAAATTTCATGTTTAAGAAATGGATAAAACCCGAGGATTCCGAAAATCTGACAAAAAGACCCAAAACATGACCAGCGAGCATCCTTTATGAATGAATTTATTTGACTTTTATATTCCTGAGGATATCTTTCCCTCAGTGTTCATTTTTTCGACACTTTTCAATGTAATTTTCCCCATGTAAAAAATTCTGGTTATTAGTTTTTTAATAGCAGGATGGCTGTGTTGATTTTTCATTTGATTAAGTTTGAAATTCTGAAGTAGGCATTTTCTGGAACTTGGATAACCTGTTTAGGCATATTTGGTTTTTGCTCAATACTGAGTTTGATACATGTCTGACAGAAAATCTAATTCCCAGCAATTTATTGTGAAGAATAAAATTTGACATTAAATTCCTTTTGTACATAGTTTGAGATTCCTGCAGCTGTAGCCATGGAATGTCAGAAAGCCGTTCAGATTTTTTTTTTCAAATTTTCTTAATGTGAAACCTTAGATTGCTTCTATAATCAATTAGCTTTTCAATAAAGTTTTATAAAATGTTAACAAATGGTAAATGCTTATTGAATGATGAATTAGTGTCATTTATTTTTATTTTGTCTGACATATCAAATGGTGAAATAAGCTAAACAATAAGGATTTCTAGGCAGAAAATTAATTTTAAATTTGTAAATAATCGGCAAATCTTGTGCAAAACTTTTCCCGGTTAAATTTCATAGAGTGCATTCTCACATCCCCCAACCCAAATAAATTCTGAAAAAAGACTTTTGGAAGTCAGAGGAATGTAGGACTTAAATGCAAATTTCCGAATTTATCTTCATTGCAGAGGACAAAAACTTTGGAAAGTTAAATGTAAGTATCAAAACATTTTTATGACCTAGAAGTTATATTTTTAGTTTGCCTCAACAAAGTTGAGGGGACTAATTGAGTACCCCTGGCATCCACGTCCCCATGCAGGTGCGCATACGAATCCACAGCCAGTTCTCGGTTACTAGTTGACATAGGGTCATATATTTTTGTATGCAGATGCATGTTGAAGGGACTGACCATGTGACATAAGATGAAGGTCACATGACCTATATTACACGGTTGACTGGCTTTTAAGTTTTATGTCAAAAATCAGTTTTAACATTCAAAGTGACCTATAATCATATAACTTGGTGTGAGGTTGCATCTCAGGGAGTAACACAGCCTCTCACCAAAATAAGGTCACTCTGACCTTCTTATTGTGTTTCATTGACCTAGGTTAAGTTTTACATCCGAGTTCAGATATCTGATATCAAAGGACCTACAATCATATTAGTTGGTGTCGGGGTTTATCTCGGGGAGTAACACAGCCTTCCACCAAAATTAGGTCACTCTGACTGATTTATCGTGCTTCATTGACTTAGGTTAAGTTTTACGTCCGATTTCAGTTCTCCGATACCAAACGGCCTACAATCATATGACTTGGTGTAAGGGTGCATCTCGGGGAATAACACAGCCTTCCACCAAAATTAGGTCACTCTGAACTACTTATCGCACTTCATTGACTTAGGTTAAGTTTTATGTCTGAGTTAAGTTCTCTGATACCAAGCGACCTACAATCATATTACTTGGTGACAGGGTGAACCTCGGGAAATAAGACAGCCTCCCACCAAAATTTGTGGGGGAACGAGGCGAACTTTGTAATGGTAGATTTCTGGTTTATAATGTAAAAAAAATATAGATAGACGATCAACTTACTTATTATCAATGTGATCACACAAGCTAACAAAATCCTTGCCATGGTTGTGTCTGACTGCTCAAGTCAAATGTTAGAATTCAGATGATAGAAACAGCTGAGCGTCGATATAGAAAAACTATTCTTTGTTACACTTCATTGAAAAAGCACTCAGATTTCTATTAAGTTTTATGTTTTTTTGTCGATTTTTTATTTTTTTTTAACTTGAAAAAGAAATATCCCATGAGTTGACTGAGTGAGATTTAAATCAATACATATTTTTTATTCAGATTAATCATTCATTTTTTACTACCAGTATATAAGTTTTCTATGAAAGCTGTTGTATATTTAACCTTTACATGATTTTTTTTCTAGAATAACAGAATGGAAGAAATAAAATACACTTCATAACTTAATAATTTTTTTATAAACCAGCAGTGTTTCCCCCAGGCCATTGTGTCAAAAAATATTTTTGGACATTTCTATCAAAATGTAATATTTTTTGTGCCTTATTCCATGTTTCAACTTCATTTAAGAATTTAAAATAATTTTAATATTTTAAACATGGAAATTATAAAAAATAATTTTGAACATCTTCAAACGTTTCAAGGGATACCTCTGTACTTATCTTTGAAACACAGAGGGGAAAAAACGATTTTAGATGTTTCTTACAGATATTTTTATGGCAGATTTCAAACTTGTGTCAAATTATGGTCCAGGTACATGAAATTCAGTTTATATTGTTTCTGTGTATGAAAATTGATTCAGATATGAATGCAAGTTTTCATTAATGTGGATAATATTACTCTTCAACAATACATGAATTGAATTAATTATTCGCATATTTTTCTTGATTTTTTTAAGGGAAAAATATCAAAATTTCAATGTAGGATAAAAAAAAAACCTTCACATGGCTTTTTCTTAATGCTCCACCTTCCATTTTAACTTAATTTGGTAATTTTTAAGATCAAAGTCATGAAAAAAAGTGTAGAAATTTTGACCCCATACATACACTCACCCAAAACAATGTGAATTAAGTTTTTTATCTGACATTGAATCTCTTTATTATTAGTAGTAATAAATGCACACAATTATTAATTAATTTACATTAAACTAATAATGTTTTTCTTTATTTTGCAGTAGATCAGTTGATTCCAGCTGACAGTCTTCCACATCTATTGTTAACTATAACAGTAATGGATTCGGTACCCAAACTTCAAGGTATTTTTTAGAACATTCTCTATTATTGCAATGGAGCATTCTATAAATAAAATATGAAAATATGGGGTACGAGTCACCAGGATAATTAATAGTCAGTGAATTATTAGGCTATATAAACTTAAATATGTGGTTCTCAGACACTGGTGCCCCACTTCAAAAATTGCCAGGGAACGAGTTTATTTGGTTTATGGGGAAAATTTGACACTTTTTAGCTCACCTCACGAAAGTGAGGGGGGCTTATGTGATACCCCCGGCGTCGGCGTCGGTGTCGGCATCCGCACCCACTTACAGAAGAATGGTTAAGATCCATACACGCTTCTTGACAAATGCCACATCAATCATATTGGTATGGTAGGTGCACCTAATGATGCTAAGCACAATGCATTCTTCGGATGCTGGCTCTGACCTATATTTTCCGCATGAATGAACACTTACAGAAGAATGGTCAAGATCCATACACACTTACTGACAAGTGCTACATCAATCATATTGGTGTGGTAGGTGCACCTAGTGATGCTAAGCACAATGCATGCTTCGGATGCTGGCTCTGACCTATATTTTCCGCATGAATGACCACTTACAGAAGAATGGTTAAAGTCCATTCCTGGTTACTGACACATGCCACATCAATCATATTGCCATGGTTGGTGCACCTAAGGATGCTAAGCACAATGCATGCTTCGGATGCTGGCTGTGACCTATTTTTTCCGGATGGATGACCACTTACAGAAGAATGGTTAAAGTCCATTCCTGGTTACTGACACATGCCACATCAATCATATTGCAGTGGTTGGTGCACCTACAGATGCTAAGCATGATGCATGCTTCGGATGGTGGCTGTGACCTACTTTTTCCCAATGGTTGACCACTTACAGAAGAATGGTTAAAGTCCATTCCTGGTTACTGACACATGCCACATCAATCATATTGCCATGGTTGGTGCACCTACAGATGCTATGCACGATGCATGCTTGGATGCTGGCTGTGACCTACTTTTTCCCAATGGATGACCACTTACAGAAGAATGGTTTAAGTCCATTCCCGCTTACTGACACAAGCCACATCAATCATATTGCTATAGCTGTGACCTTCTGCTTCAGCATAGATATGGCCCACCTAGCAAAACCTTTTTTTTTTTTATTGTGCTGCACTTTGTTCTATTTTAAGTTACCAATATTTTACTAATGAAAAAAAGTTATTCCATACTGGATAAAAAAGGTGAGTTAATCGACAGCTTAGGATGCTGCCTGTCAATAAATTTTTCCACATGGATGAAACTTTTTAAATGTTTTATTCCATTCCCGCTTATGTAACATTAGTACCACATGGACCATATTAGCATGGTAGGTGTACCTAAGAAAGCTTAAAACACAAAGCAGGCTTAGAATGCGGGCTGTGACTTCCTTTTTCTGGATGGATGACCACTTACAGACCTAAGAATGGTTAAAGTCCATTCCTGTTTACTGACAAGTGCCACATCAACCATATTGGTATGGTAAGTGCACCTAGTGATGCTTAGCACAATGCATGCTTTGGATGCTGGCTGTGTCCTATATTTTTTGCATGGATGACCATTTACAGAAGAATGGTTAAAGTGCATTCCTGCTAACAGGCAAGTACCACATCAACCAAAGCATCCAGAGATGCTTTGTAAGATGCATGGTTCAGATGCTGGCTGTGACCTTCTTTTTCTGCATGGATGAGCACTTAAAATTTTGAAAAGTTCAAGTCAATTATGGCTTAGTGATAATAATGTGTTACGAGGTGAGCTTTGTAATCGATAGATTACCTATGTTTTTCTTTGGCCCAGATTTAATTTTAAAACATTTTGTAACATTGTCATACATTAATTTAATTTGCCTAGGGTACATGTTTCCAATTGCAGGGATAGAGGTTGTTTGTGATAATCAGGATTATATACAGCTGTTAGTTTTAATCCAATGAAAAAGTTCATTTAAAACATGTGACAACAAAATATTCCCAGTACTGTTCAACAGGATGTCATATTTTTTCCGAATTTGACATCCAGACAAATCTGTATTTTTCCGTATTATTGCGTGAAGTTTTCCATATTGGCTTAGTTATTGGTCCAAGGCAAGCCATATTGGACTGAGGCGAAGTTGGATTGAAAAAAGCATGTCCTTTACTGTAGTCCAACACATTTATTTGATTTGTTTTGATAAAAAATGTTCCAAAGTGAAAAACTGTCCTCTTAATATATTGGGTAAAAAATCATGTGATTTACACATTGAAAATCAAAATATCTTTGGTTTTATTCAGTATAATAAAACATTTATAGCATGGTAATGGGGGAAATATGAAGATTTCTTCACATCTCAATATCATATTCCCTTCTGGCAATATGATATTTATGATGTGAATAAATATTCATATTCCCCCAACTACAATGCAATAAATGTATATTGGACGGGTATGTGTCGTATTGGCGTACTTTAACAATTTTATCATATACTTAGTACTAAATAAAGGAAAATTGCATATACGATACTGAAAGAACATTGTCAGCTGTATTTTCTAACTTGATGATATCGATATCATCACCCCTTTATCATGATATTGGTCACATGACCAGAAAAAAAATCTTCACCACTGTTCAAATATATGATAAAGTACATGTGTTTAGGGTAACACACTGAAAAAAGTTAGGTAGGGTAGGTAGGGAAATTTTTTTTTTACATTAATTTTTTTAGTTAGGTTGTATACTGGAGTCACCTTGACTTTAACAGTGCTTGGTGAAGAAAGGTTATAAAAAATTTAGGGTAGGCACTAAAAATTAGGTAGGGTTGGGTTACCCTAAACACAACTATATTTTTTTTAGGCCTCAACGCCTGCCATATCGTAAATAACACTGTATAATAACCTATCATTATTGTTTGTTTATATTTCATAGAAGAAGACCAAGATAAATGGTTATCACCTAGCAACCATCCAGAAGATGTGTCAAGATACGGTCTTATACAGTCAACATTCTCTATAATGGAGAAATGTAAGTACAAACATAAACTGAATTTAAAAGAATTTTGAAAAATCTTGGTTTAAAAAAGGTCAAATTACCTATTTTCTATAATAAGCTGCTTAAGGTTTCCTTGTTTTAGCATAGGGAAACAAAACTTTACATGCCATTTTCCGACAAAATTTAAACCCAAGTAAGAAGACGTCTAACTGAAAACACCATAAACGGGGAAATTTTTGCTATTTTTGACCGTTAAGAGATGAAATGTAGAAATAAATCACTAAGAATAATTATTTCATTAATTTTTCACTGTTAATTGACTTGAAATCGTGAATTTAAAAGTTGAACTAATTTGCAAAATCTCACAAATTTCCATGTGTACAGTGCGATACTGAAATATTGTTTGATACGTAATCTGGATTTATTTGTAATGTTAAATGATTTCATCAGATACAGATGAACAACAGTTTTTATACGACCGCAAAATTTTTGCGGTCGTATATTGGTATGACGTTGGCGTCGTCGTCGTCGTCGTCGTCGTCGTCCGTCGTCCGTCGTAGTCTGTAGACATTTGGTTTTCGCACTATAAATGTAGTATAAGTTAATAGAAATCTACGAAATTTAAACACAAGGTTTATGACCACAAAAGGAAGGTTGGGATTGTTTTTGGGAGTTTTGGTCCCAAAAGTTTAAGAATTAGGGGCCAAAAAAGGGTCCAATAAGCATTTTTCTTGGTTTTCGCACAATAAGTCTAGTATAAGTAAATAGAAATCTATGAAATTTTAACACAAGGTTTATGATCATTTTTTGGAGTTTTGATCCCAACAGTTTAGGAATTAGGGGCTAAAAAAGGGCCCAAATAAGCATTTTTCTTGGTTTTTGCACAATAACTGTAGTATAAATAAATAGAAATCTATGATATTAGCTTGGTGGGCTAAGGAAGGTAATCCAAACACATTCCAAACACATTTAAAGTAAAATATTGTGTATGATTCAATTATGTATAAAGAAATGTTGATTGTTTTTGGGGTGATTTATAGCTGTCAATTTATTTTTAGAACTTACTATGAATTAATATTAATTTTAGCCATATGTCATTTTTTATTTTAAGACTTCAATGATGTATTTAAATGTTTAATTATGTTTGCAAACTTCATGATAATTTTGAATAGGGATTATGACATTATCTTGAGGGAAAGATTTTTTTTTTTGAAAAAGGGAAAGTGGGGGGGGGGGGGGGGGGGTGTCAAAATTTATGGGGTAAATATTAAATTGGCGGGGGGTGGGGAAAATTTTTTTCTCATTTCAGATTTGTACTTAGTTTTGTTATTATGGGCCCAGTTTTCAAGTTGGTTCAAATTGGGGTCCAAAATTAAAGATAAAAAAGGGGTAATTTTTTTTGGGGGGGGGGGGGGGGGGTGGGGCATTTATACACAGCATATTGTATTGCACAAGAAGAAAAAAGTTGAATATAAATTCAAATCATATGACCAATTCTAAGTTTTTTGATTTCACTTATTCTGTGTCATAAACCTATTATGTATCAAATATTTCAATAAATTTTCAATTGCACAGTATTGTGTAATAGCAAGAAATTGATATGTGTGACCTGTTATCAAAACTTTGATTTCAGTTATTCTGTGTCAGAAACCTATTATGTGTCAAATATTTCAAGAAATTTTCAATTGTACAGTATTGCGCAATAGCAAGAAATCTTCAATTGCACAGTATTGCGCAATAGCAAGAAATTGATATGTGTGCCCAATTTTAAATTGGTTATTTCTGATTTATATATAAAAACAAATAATACTGATATGGTTTGAATAGGTAAATTAAAAATTTTTAAGTTCTTAGACAACATTCATTCTGTGTCAAACCTATGCTGTGTCAAATATTTATTCACAATCCAAATTCAGTATTGTATCAAGCTTGAATGTTGTGTTCATAATTGCCCCAACTATTCAGGGTTCGACATCTGCGGTCGTATCTAGCTGCGCCCAGCGGAGCATTTTATTCGCAAATATCTCAAAAATCATCAGGTTACGGCAAATTCTGGCAGGTTGAAAGTGTTCAGCATGATGAGAGCTACCTGTGTGCTGATTTTCGTGAAAATCTGTCAACTGATGTGAGAGTTATTGCCCTTTTTGACATTTTTGGCTTTTTTTTTATGTTATTATTTCAAAAATCTTCTTCTCTGAAACTACTATTCAAAATCAAATGAAACTTGGTAAGATTGTTCCTTAGGGTATCCTGCAAAAAGTTAATGCTTGGATTTTGGATTGGTCGAAAAACATGTCCGCCCTTACTAAAAATAGAACATAGGAGTCAAAATGCTGTTTTTTGCTATTTTTTCCTGAATTATAGAAATAAAATGAAGATGAAAGCTACTTTGATGGCAAACATGGTATCCCGAGTTGAATGGTGATGATGAAAGTTTGTTTTGGAGGGCCATTTTTAAAATGGCTGCCATTTTCCCGCCATTTTTTACACTTGCTCGGATTTCAACAATATTTGGTTTTTAAAGTAAACATGGTATCCTTAGTGAATGGTGATGAGAATGTTGTATAACAAGGATTAAACTTCATAATATGTGAGCTTTTAATTGCCATCACTTGGTGTCCGTCATCATCGTTGTTAACAAATTTTCAAACAAAGCCTTAACCCACAATTTTTACATAACTTCTTTCAAACATTTTAAAAACGAAGACAACATATAGACCAAAAGATTTATACTTGTATTTGAAGATGAATTAAAGCTAGTATTTTGTATTGTGAATCATCAGATTGACCATGACTGTATCTTAATCAAGCGTAGGGAGAACTCATGCCCATTTCTTTCCAGAGGTTCTTGAAAGGCTTTTAAAGGTATTTTCAGCATTTTTGACCTTTAATACTCAGTTTAATTTACAACAAACATTAATATATTAATTTAGTTTATAGTGCATTGTTTGCCAGGTGAGCGATTCAGGCTCTTGAGAGCCTCGTTTATGAAAATTGTACCTCATGCTGATTTTATTGTACTAGAAACTCTAAATGTTCTAATCAGTATATTGACTATATATCTGTAGGTTCATTAGAGCTATGTTTACCAGTGTATGTTCCAGGTCTATCTGCCACCAGTAAAACACACAGGTAACATATGATTTATTTTGACATTAAAATATCTCCTGATGATATTTTAAATTTTTTTGTCTCTAAATTTATCCTGTCTTTCGCATATTCTTACTACCACTCCATTTGAAAAAATAAAAAAAACATGCTGAAAGTGATACATAATTGGAAAGGCTACATGTTATGAACTAGATTTTTTAACAGAAGAAAACCTGCAGTTATTGTGGAGAGTGGACAGCTCTAAACAGAGATGCAGAAAAATCTGGTTTGTTGTCAATCAAACGGCTTATTTTTATTTATGATATTTTGTTAAGAGCATAATAGTAGAAAGAAATTGATATTTGACCCTTCATATATAAACCCATGGTCGTTGGAGATATAAATCTTACGAAACAAACTAAAATGTATGAAAAAAGGGAGATAATTTGCTAATCTGCAGAAAAATGCAATATAAACTATTTGGCATTTGATGTGAATTATATTCCAGGAACTGCGCGGTGGTCTCATGGTAGCATGCTCGCCTTGAGTGCAGGTCGTGGGATTGATCCCGGGCCGGGTCAAGCCAAAATCATTGAAATTGGTATTTGCTCTTTCTCTCCCAAGCTCGCAGCATCTAGGAGTAAGAGCAAAGGAATGGTCAGCTCTGAGTCAGTATATTGTGTCCGGGTGGGGTGATGTGTCTTCCTGCGGACTGTTAATTCGTTAGCTAGCACACAAAAAATCTGGCTCAGCGTGTCGGTCTAGTACAAAGCAGGGATCATTTTCATATTGTATCAACATGTTCTCGTCCTGATATGCTCCTGGTGGTTGACATTGGATGTTTAACGATAATTCATCCATCCATCCTTCCAGGAACAGGCAGAATACAGGCATGATTTGCCCTCGCTTTAACTCAGATTTGTCCATTACGGTTCCTTAATTACACATAGTAAAATGGCTGCCGAAGTATCATTTTCCGCCCTTTTTTCCATGTTGTCAAATTCACTTCTGAGGATAGTATGAATTGATATTCATTTCATGATATAAACCCATGCAGCAATCAAAGTACAAAAATAACTAAAAGTTTGTAGACTTTTTGGATGAATCACAAGGATGTTTCTACTGTACCATTTATACCTAAAATTTGCCAGCGGCACCAAAATTTTGATGAAAATTGAAATTGCCAAGAGACAAAACAATGTTTCGTCGAATGTTACAATCATGAAATAAGTATGTGCCTGATAATCTGATGCTATATTTATTTATTTTTTTTTTTTGGGGGGGGGGGGGGGGCTTAGTCACCCATAATTATCGCTGGTGTTTTAGCAGGCGATTAGTAGACTGACCCTGAATAAGCGTGTGGTTTAATCCTGATTCTCCCACTTTTAATTACCGCAATTAACAAATAGTTACAATCGGGGGGGGGGGGGGGGGGGGGGGGGGGGTGGGGGGAATCAGGATGATACCTAAGCATGTGTGTTTGTGATGATGATCTCAAAGACTTGAAACTGACAGGATGGATATTTAATGAATGTCATATTGAAATTGTTTTGGTGTGGCGAAAGTCTGCTGGAAAAATTACCAGTCAGGTTAAAAATTCCCAATTTGGTGTTAAGGGTCCCATTTTAAAATGTGTAGAATCTTAAAGATCCAAATGAAAAAAAATCATTATGAAATTCTAAATAGTATTTTTCAAAACTTTTCCAATCAGAACTTATGAAAATTCAATAGAGACGAATTTTATAGCAAAATTTTTAATCGCTTGTATCTCAAAAACAAAAACCCGTAATTTTATTCTTTTTTTCCTGTTTGTCAAAATCATCCCTGTTTAATGAAATATCTATGACTTTAAGATGAAAAACAGCAATGAAGATGCTGTACCTTTCTTTAACTGTTATCGCAGAAGAATCATTAATTTAAGATGACCTACGATTCTAAATTATTTTTGCAAATTCTGTCAGTTTTCAGTGTTTATGTATTTTCACGTGCTGACTTAGGAGTTATAATTAACTTTGAACAACATGAGTTTTTATTTTTTATAGACAAGTGTGTCTTTATGATGAAGTATGTGTGCATTTCTGTGGTTTCATAGGAAGTCTTCCAGCCAAGTCTTTCCATGTATTGGTAAGTTTTTTTTATTAAACATTAGTTTTTTTAGACAGAGGCTAAAATAATTACCAAAGTATTGACCATGCACACATATTTATTACGAAGTGTACCTATACTTCAGATCAAATCCTACAACTCTATAAAACCGTAAAAGATATATAGATTCTACAACGATGAACAGTTGATTATTAAATTTATCTTTTTCTGTAATGACAATGTAAAACTCAAAGATGTCCTCTGAACGTTTTTAATGTAAAATTTCACAAGCATATAAACTTTCAATGTTGAAAATAGTCAACATTTTCCTTATACAATCTAGTAGCCTACTAAAATTATTTGATAAAGAATAAATACAACATCACATGCAGTTTTGAGTGTCCTAATTTAGTATTGGTACATGTATTTTCAACATTGAATATTAAATTTTTTGTTCAGGTAAATTTATCAATGATTGATGGATTTCTCTTAGAAGAAATTTAAAGGTCCCATTGAATAAACTCCACAGAGAACAACTATTGTATTTATTAAATAGGACAGAAGAACTTACAAAAGTTTAAATCGACAGGTAACCTACAAATGAATCTGTGGAAAAGTTTCATTTCTTTTGCAATAATACTTAGACCCACCAAATTTGGTCTATAGTTTTTATTGAATACATGCCAGTCTCTCACATAAACTGTATATTTATTTCTTAAAAATTTCATATATTTCCATTAAGAAAGTCTGAAAGATACAAATATTACTAATATTTGCTGTAAAAAGATACATTCATCTCTTATTAATAATTATTCCAGGAAGAAGTTCTATTACAGAATGTCCTGGTGACAAGTCCTTTGTGTTCACAATTTGCGGCAGATGTTTGGTGCTTCTTGGTTAGGTAAATTATTGTATTACATAGATGCCAACCATTATGTTTTTTTCATATACCTAAGGAGCAAATCAAAAACTGTAATCCATTGGACAGACAAACCGGGGAAGACATATGAACAACCACAAGCACAACAAATAAACACTGAAAACTAAAAAACAATGAACAACACGAACTCCTATAAAAACCAGGAGTGAACCTAGGTGCTCCGGAAGGGTAAGCAGTTCCTGCTCCGTATACGGGACCCATCGTGAAGTTCAACAAAGTCAATAGGGTGGTATTCACAAATCCGTGAAGGTACATGAAATGTTACGACAGTGGGAACAGGTCCAACATCATCTTAGATATTGGAACACTGTAAAATTTGATGACATCAACTTATCCCTACTTTTCTGTGTCAGTACCGAGTTTAATTTTGACTCTTTCAAAAAATTAATAAATAAAATTAAAATAAAACTCACTGATCTTAGTGTATGATTTACTAACTTTGTTTGATTAGCATTGTCTTGTGTATTGGTCATAATGTTGTCACTAATACCCATAGCTGTCATAATTGACAACTGATAATAGGATCATTTTGGCACATTTGCAACTGGCGTCAAATAAACGAACAATCCAAATTTACGGTATTAATTTAAATTATGACAGTGTTTTTTATAGAAAAATGAACTCTACTCCTTGCTCAGCATAAGCAGTTGAACAATGGTGATTGGATTACAAAAAAAAATTGAGTTTTTTTTTTATCCTACAGATATGGTACTGCAGATTTGTGTTACAGTCATGTGAAATTATTACTGGAAGTCATGTCTTCGTTACAAGGATCTGGAATACAGTATAGAAATGTTGCAGTCCTTGTTAACAGAATAATCAAGTTTTTAGCTAAAGAGCATCAGGTAAAATAGCTCAAAACTGCCAGCGGCAAATATTTCATACTTCGCCAGGACACAAACCAGTTCAAAAAATTGTCACACACAATTCAAAAAGGGACGGGATGGTACACAAAGGGAAACCAATTTTGACAGATTAGAGGGTGGATGGTTGGGTAGGGTCATATCTAGTGCTGAATAAAATTTATTATTGTAGTGCTCACCTGTTATAACATCAATAAATCAAAGAAAAATTAGAAAAGATGGAAATGTGTTTTCTTTACTTATAATTCTATTATTTTTTTTTTAGTTAGTTCCCTTCACATAGCCTCTTTATAATTAGTAACATATTCAACCGGAAGTTATTTTATCTTCTCTAGTTTTATCATTGTCTACACAAATAAAAACATAAACACACAAACTACTAAATGGATGGGATAGATACATAAAAAATATAAAACAAACAAGGTATTTGTTATGATTTTATTTGCAAAAATACATGAAATGAAAAAAATTGTTGTTCTGGTAACTGTCAAAATGTCTGCTTCTGCTGAAAAATTGACCTTGTATTTTTTCATCCACGAGGTGAAATATCTAAAAAAAGTCATAGAAAAGTCGTACCCTCTATTTAAGACGCATGGTAAATTTCCAGAGAAAAAAATAGCGACTAATACGACAAAAAATACGGTATAATTTAGCCTTCTGTAGTGGCAATTAGCCTACTCTTTTCCCAAAACTACAGAAGGGATTTTGAAGGTATTGGTAGCATAGCATTCACCAAAAGCATTACCCACTAAAGTCTGTATTATGACCTAACAACCCCCCAACGAGAGGGCCTAGTCAAGTCTTTGAACTTTGATATATTTTTTCTATAGTAAGCAGACATGATTCTCTGCAGTTTTAATTGGTATCAGCTTTTTCTCAACTATAACTATCTTTTGGAAGTTGTTGGATTTGTTTTGATATAAAATAATATTTTTTTAGGATAAAGCCACATATTAGAGAATTTTTCTGCAACAACCCAAGTTATGTCTTGGTAACATCAATGTAATCCATTTTCTCTGAGGAGCCTTGGTGGCTGAGTGGTTTAGGTAGTGACTACTAATGATCACTAGCCTGTCAACACTGAGGTTGTGAGTTTGAATCTAACCTGTGACGGGGTGTGTTCGACTCCGATCTAAATTGACAAGGATTGCTAATTTTCCTAACGAAGGTCATGGTTCTCTCTGGGTTTCTCCGGCTTCCTCCACCAATAAAAACTGGCCACCGCGATATAACCGAATGTGCTGAAATCGGCATAAAACCCCATTCCACCACTAAGAAGTCACTCCATGATGATGAGGTTTTTTTTGTCTCCCAAAAGTCATTATTAAATTATCAAAGCTTCATAATGATTTGTCATTTGACTTTTAAAATTTTACTAACAAAATTATAAACCAAATTTGGGTTAGGGGACAAAAACATTTTATTATTGTATTAGAAGAACCATATTAAAGACGTTTCAGCCAATGGTCTTCTTCGGTTGCTTTATTAGTGCCCTCAACTATATGGTAGTGCAGCCATCTTTTTCAAAGGTATATAGTCTTTTCGAATGTTAATTTTATGTGAAAAAAATGGATGCAACAATATAACAATTCATATGCGTTGTTTTTCAGATGGACATCATTAAGCTGTATCCACCGACAAGTCACATGATCCTGTGGTCAGCCCTGTCAATCTCTGGTTTTACATCAACGAATGCCAGACATTTAGTGGAGACCATTGTCTCTCATTCCATCAAAATAATACACAACTTTATCAATACATCAGTAAAGAAAGGGGGAAGTTTTGTAGACCTTGTAAGTATATCCATACTTTATTATTTCTGTAGCAATATTATAGGAGTTATCACATCCTTGATTTCAACTGACTGGTTCCCTGTTGTATAATTTTGTCCGCTTATTTCTAACGCTTGTAAAGCCTATTATTATTTGCTCACCTGACCCAAAGGGTTAAGTGAGCTATTCTCATCACTTGGCGTCCGTCGTCGTCCGTTAACTTTTACAAAAATCTTCTCCTCTGAAACTACTGGGCCAAACGGAACCAAAGTTGGCCCAGTGACCCCGCTTGCCAACCAACATGGCCAACATGGCTAAAAATAGAACATAGGGGTAAATTACAGTTTTTGTCTTATATCTCAAAAACTAAAGCATTTAGAGCAAAACTGTTCAACAGGTCAAGGCCTACCTGCCATGAAATTTTCAGACGAATCGGTCAACAATTTGTTGGGTTATTGCCCCTGAATTGTTAATTTTAATGAAATTTTGCAGTTTTAGGTTATTATCTTGAATAGTATTATAGATAAAGACAAATTGTAAACAGCAAAAATGTTCAACAAAGTAAGATCTACAAATAAGTCAACATGACCAAAATCATTGATTGACCCCTTATAGGAGTTTTTGCCCTTTAAAGACGGCATCCAGCGTGAACTTTCCTTTAAAGATCTTTTCCTCTCAAACCACTGGGCCAATTGAGACCAAACTTTGGTGGAATGGTCCTTGGCTGGCCCCCTTCCAAACTTATGTCTGGCATCCCCGACTTCCATGGCTGCTGTTACTAAAAATAGAAAAAAAAGGGGGGGGGTGAATTTCAAAAACCTTCTTATATGAAACTACAAGGCCAGTTGGAACCAAAGTTGGCAGTAATGGTTTTTAGGAAGTTCTCTTTCAGAAATATGTCCAATGACCCGGACTGTTAACCAAGATGGCCGCCACAGCCGAACTTAGTTTAACATAGGGCCCTATGGGAAAATTCATTGAAAAATATTCTTGCCTTAAACCACTTGACCAATTGGAACCAGACTTGTCAGCAATGGTCCTTAGATGGTCCTCTTAGAGAGGTGTGTCTGATGACCCGGACTGTGAACCAAGATGGCCGCCACAGCTGAACTTAGTTTAACATAGGCCCTATAGGAAAATTCATTGAAAAATTGTGTTGTCTGAAACCACTTGACATATTGGAGCAGGACTTGGCGGCATTGGTCCTTAGGAGGTCCTTTTTCAGAAATGTGTCAAATTTCGTGGACTGTAAACCAAGATGGCCGCCACAGCAGAACTTAGTTTAACATAGGACCCTATGGGAAATTCACTCAAAAATCTTCTCGTCTGAAACCACTAAGTCAATTAGAATTAGACTTGGTAGCAATGGGTCCTTAGATGGTCCTCTTTCAGAATTTTTGTGCGACGACCCAGACTGTCAACCAAGATGGCCGCCACAGCAGAACTTAGTTTAACATAGGGCCCTATGGAAAAATTAATTGAAAAATCTTCTTGTCTGAAACCACTTGACATATTGGAGCCAGACTTGGCAGCATTGGTCCTTAGGAGATCCTGTTTCAGAAATATGTCCGATCACGTGGATTGTCAACCAAGATGGCTGCCACACCGAACTTTGTTAAATATTGGACCCTATAGAAAAATTCAGTTAAAAATCTTCTTGTCTGAAACCGCTTAGCCAGTTGGAACAAGACTTAGCAGAAATGGTCCTTAAATGGTTCTCTTTTAGAAATGTATCCGTTGACCTGGACTAAACCAAGATGGCTGCCACAGCTGAAATTAGTTTAATATAGAATCCTATAGAAAAACCAGTCAAATTTACTGCAACACTTAAATTTTTAGGTCTGCTCAAGGTGAAAAGTTAAATCCAGGTGAGCGATACAGGCTCTTGAGAGCCTCTAGTTATTTATAAAAATGTATTTTAAAATATTAAAGGATAATATATATAGGTTGATATAAATATTATATTTTATTATTTATTCAAAATATAATTGAACCAAAAACATTGTAATGATTTTGTTAATTTCAATTTAAAAAAAAATATGCTTCATTTCATCCAAAAAATATTTTACTTTGTCAGATTTCTTATTTATTCCTTTTTAAAATCAAAAAGCTCACCTTAGACAAATAGACATTTTCCCTTCAGATTATCTCTTAATCACTTGTTTAATTAGATGCTTTTTCAGACCAGTAATCATTCGGGGAATAAACCCAAAGACATGATGTCCTTTGCTTTAAAGAAACCATAAAATATTGTGGCGTAATATTTATTTTAGTGATAACTTTATTATTATCATGTCAATTTTGGTGAATAAGCTTTAGTTAATTAGGTAAAAATAACATGAGATGGTTTATTGAGTTTTAATGAATTTAAAATATAATTTCCCAGATCCGTCATTAAAGTTTAATTTCACATTAAAAAAAAATAGCACATTCAAAGAAATATTTTGTATTTATGAAAAAAGTTGAATGTAGATCTTATTACACCGGCTTCCTTTTTTAGCACTTATTTATTTAAAATCAAATGCAATTATATTATAAAATATTTCACTACTATTCATATCCGACATAAAATCTCATTATTTTGTTTCGTTATTTTCCATTCATTTCTTACAATCACATGTTTTAGAAATCGCACGATCTGTAATCATAAAAAGTGTAATATGTATCCTGTGGTTTGCATGTAACATTCAAATCTTGTGCATGTATCGTGCGAATTGTGTGCGTGTAACGTGCAAATCACATGCATGTAACATGTGAATCATGTGAGTGTGGTTTGGTTTATTAAACGTTCAACCATGTGTATAGAAATGCTTATGCCCATTTAGGTATTTATCCAACTTTGTAACCCTTCTCATGTCTTTATGTCTCATCAGCATTGTCTCAGACAATTTTGAAAATCAGTATTTTCTTGTAGTTTTTCCCCTTGGAACCATCAAAATATGTAAAGTTGACTTTGTAAGGATACTAAACACTACAGAAAGGAATGAAATTATAAATAGAAAAAGTTAACTAAGGGCTCATCCATAATTTTCAACATTTTTCACGAGTTTATAAAACACATGCTTTGGGGAAGGGGGTTTGAAATTCAACATTTTTCACGAGTTTACAAAACACATGCTTTGGGGAAGGGGGTTTGAAATTCAACATTTTTATCGTACACTTTTATAAATTAGTATACTCATAAATAACAATTCTGCCGACATTCTGGAAAATAGAGAATACATACTGGTGATATTTATAAAATTCATGATGCCAACAAAGTTCTGGACGGTATATAAGGTGAAACAGCATACCGCTTGAGCCTGTCAACACAGGACTTATGTTCTTTGGATATAATGATTGTATAGATTTCCAAAAATCGTTGTCTTTATAAACTTGTGAAAATGTTTATAATGATGGACGACTCCTTTATTTCTGTACCGAAATGTTGATAATCAGAGCTTTTAATTGTCTGAAATGTTGATAATCAGAGCTTGTAATTGTCTGAATTATTGATAATCAGAACTTGTAATTGTCTGAAATACTGATAATCAGAACTTGTAATTGTCTGAAATATTGATAATTAGAGCTTGTAATTGTCTGAATACTGATAATTAGAGCTTGTAATTGTCTGAAATATTGATAATTAGAGCTTGTAATTGTTCGTGATTACAGTAATCCAAGATTTTAATGGTCTGATTTATATTTATTTAAAATCTTTTATCATTATATGTCATTGAAATGTTTGTTAAAAAATGTTTTTCAGATATCTGCATTAGATTGTCTGCTCAATATTTATGCAACTGAAGAAATTGTTGAAAAATATGTACTGCCTGATGTCCAATCAACTGTGGTAGACAAAATAAAAAAACTTTGTAACAGCGTTTCTGATTGGATGATTATGCCTGTCACAAAAATGTGTTTTTCCAAAGTAATCCAGTTGTGCTCTTTCACTGTACAGAATTTAAATAATAAGGAATTATTACAGGTATGTAGTTTTTGCTTTACATTAAGTTTTACTTAAATCAAAATTTGATGAATGTGATTCAAAGAAATAGTTCAGGCTTGAAGTGTGATACACACAATTGCATGTTTGCTTGAAAAAATACTGTTTTTGAACATATATTGGCTATGAAAGAGATTGAAAATTATTTAAATGTAGTTTTTTCTGCTGTAACTTTATGTAAATCAATTAGAATCAAATGCACACACTAAGGACATTATATATCATTGAATAACATTCCCTGATTTTTGTCTCGCCTTGACGGAGTCTAAAGGCGAGACATAGGTATGCTGTTTCCGGCGTCGGCGGCAGCGGCGGCGATGGCGTCAACAATGTATTAGTTTGTGATTAGCTCTGTTTTATGGGGATCCACTAGTGGTAGGTCAATGATAATTGGTATGCAGATGTATTACCATTGCCACATCTCATTGCCATGGAGATTATTTGGCTCCGCCCCCTCAGTCATGGTCTATTGACTTTGAATGGTTTGCTTACTTTACATGTATTAGTTTGTGATTAGGTCAGTTTATGGGGATCCACTAGTGGTAGGTCAATGATAATAGGTATGCAGATGTTATTACCATTGCTTCATCTCATTGCCATGGAGATTATTTGGCTCCACCCCCTCAGTCATGGTCTATTGACTTTGAATGGTTTGCTTACTTTACATGTATTAGTTTGTGATTAGGTCAGTTTATGGGGATCCACTAGTGGTAGGTCAATGATAATTGGTATGCAGATGTATTACCATTGCTACATCTCATTGCCATGGAGATTATTTTGCTCCACCCCCTCAGTCATGGTCTATTGACTTTGAATGGTTTGCTTACTTTACATGTATTAGTTTGTGATTAGGTCAGTTTATGGGGATCCACTAGTGGTAGGTCAATGATAATTGGTGTGCAGATGTATTATCATTGCCACATCTCATTGCCATGGAGATTATTTGGGTCCACCCCCTCAGTCATGGTCTATTGACTTTGAATGGTTTGCTTACTTTACATATATTATGAGTCTGGTGAAGAGGAACCTTGAGGGATCCTGTACTGGAAATCAACTATAAGTAACTATAAGTAAACAAACAAAATTATATTTTATTGGACACAAAGCCAAGCAAAAAGATTTTTGTCTCGCCATGATGAGGTTTGGTTGAAAAGCTACACATAGGTATGCTAATTCATGCATATTCATTGACTGAATATTTGCATAACTTACATGTTAAAGTATTGCTATCAGTGGCGGATCCAGAACTTTTTGTAAGAGGGGGGGGGGAGGGGGGGGGGCACTGACTGACCTAAGGGGGGCCATCTCCAGTCACGAATTAGTGATTCCCTATATAATCAACCAAATTTTTCCCACAAAATTTTTGTATTTAGGTTTGGGAACGACTTATAATAAGTCAATGGTATTTGGTATCCAGTTGTATTAGCATTCACACATCTCATTTAAATGGAGATTGTTTAACCATGTAACTCAGTCATGGTTCATTGACTTTGAATATTTGCATAACTTGTGTAAGATGTTAAGGTATTGCTATTATGATTTCAACATTTGCATAATCAAAATTACAAAAAGGCGAGACATATCTCTGTGATAACAGTTTATTTATGCTGTAACTTTATGTAAATCAATTAGAATCAAATGCACACACTAAGGACATTATATATCATTGACTAATATTCCCTGATTTTTTTAAATAAAGCAGAATTTTTTAATATTTAACATTTCAATCTGTTATGCATGAGAGAGATAAGCAGGGTTGTATCTAGAGGTCAAAAACTTGTTCATATTAACAATTTTATATTAGTATTATATTATGTAACATTTGAAGTCTTCATTTTCAGGCTTTGCATTTTTGACCAAGATGAGGCCACATCAAAATTTTAACTTTCCCCATTTGATCCAATGTGATCATATCCCTTTAGAAATATTCTACTTTGAAATGACAGAGCCAGGTGAAACCAAACTTTGGTGGTCTCCTTTCAGAATTAATGTTTGAGATCTGGACAACTTTCAATCAGTATGGTTGCATTTACAAAAAATATAAAAATACAAAAACATATTTTTAAAATCTTTTTTTTCTGAAACTAATGGGCATATTATGACCAAATTGATTGAATAGTCTTGAGGTTGTCCCCCTCTTAAAATGTGTTTTTGCCTGTATTAATTGTTTTGACTTAAACATACTGCACTTTTATTTTATTCAGACATTTAAAACATTGTCAAACATTAACTTCTTATCATTTTATCAGGATGAGTAATGTTTGTCTTTGATTTTTGCAGATTTTGGTGTTAATATCATCTATGATAAAGCAGCCAATAGATCAACACTTATGTTTGTCATTAGCAAAATTCTTGCAACATGTTGGCAGAGTTAAATTAAGTCCATCATTTGAGGTATGTACAAAAGATATTTTTATTGACATAATATAGAATAGCTAGTGAAAAATATGAAAAAAATCAGGTTTTTAGTTTGGTGAGGTGATGGTGGAAGTGCAACCTTAAACTAGGATATTCTGATTGTGACCTTAGACCAAAATGGCAACCATTACCATAAAATCAAAAATCAACAAAAAATACTTTTGTTTTGAATAATTCTCCTTTTGAAGCAAAGGGCAAGTTGTTACCAAACTTTGTTGTTATGGTTCTTCATGGTACCCTGTCAAAGTCGTCTTGGGTCTGGATCTTGGATGTATATGACCCCTGTTACTAAAAACAGCTCATTTTATGCATGTTATTGGCTTTACCTGTCTTTTTTTATAATTATTTTAATTACATTAAATTTTAAAGATTACATCAAACTTTACATTCAATTACATATAAAATTGTAATTAATTAAAGCCAATTACATTATGTACTGTGTAAAGTTGATAATGGTTAATTACATGTATATATTTTCAGCAAAGCCAGATATTGAATAAAATCCCAGAGATAATGGTTAATTACATGTATATATTTTCAGCAAAGCCAGATATTAAATACAATCCCAGAGATATACAATTGTTTGTTATCCAATAAAGACCCTGTAGTACAACATTCAACATTAGAATCCTTTACAAAGTTTGCTGAAGTAACAATTCATGAGTCAATAGTTCCACAATGTATCCAGGATAACAACAGCATACAGGACAGTGTAGTAGCTTTCCTTAATAAGGTATGTAGTAAGCCTATTATAGATTTTCACCTCTGCCCACCCCGATAAAATTGCCTTGCTCCAATTTTTTTTTTAGTCCTGTCCGTTCATCATTACATTTTACAGCGAATAAAAAATATTATTAGAGTGTGCTAATACAAACCTTTTATGGTAAATGCTAATCTCCATCAATAAAATTTGACTTCGGTCTGCAGGTTGACATTTTGTAGCTAAATTTTACCCCATAATAAATGTTGCTGTTAAAATGCTACCAAATTAATTTCTTTATGTTAAGCATTGTTAAATTTATTTTTCAGACACCAATTCCATCGAATGTAAAGAGAAGAGAATATCTGGATAACATGTTACAGGGTATCCATACGGAAGATACAGAGGAACATGAGGTATTCTATGATTGTCCGTTACATATTGAGGCCCCTAGGCAAATTGGAAATCAGAAAGATCATTCATGAAGATAAAAAAATTGGGACTAAGTAAAAACTACAATAATGTTGCACAAATATGACGTTGTATCACTCTCCCCATAAAGATTATAAGATAATCTGTTTGCCACAGGTCATGGAAAACCACCTTGATGGTCTATATATAGTAGGTCCCACTAAATTCTGAAATAACTGGACAATTTTTCGTTGTTCAATCAACATTGTTGAGTTGTCCAAAATAATTTATTGTAAAGGTTATAATTTTTAAACTTCAATTATAGGTATGACTAGAAAATGTTCGGTAGAAAAATAAATCCATTTCAAACATTTTAAAATGAAAAACTTCTAGCCTAAACCTAACCTAAAATTTTAAAAACATTTGGTGAAACCTTAGAATTGCAATTACAAATTCAGAAAAATTTCTCAAGAAGAGATATGTCATTATGGAGCTTATTATTCTGAAGTATGTTGACGCAAAGTAGTTTCATGTACACATACTAAAGAGTTATCTCCCCTACATGTGGCAAAATTTGCAGCTAATAACTGTCAGTAATGAAGTTATTTTTCTAAAGTATTTGGACACAAAGTAGTTTAATGAATACAGACTAAAGAGTTATCTCCCTTAAACATGACAAAAAATTTACAGCAATAACTGTCATTTATTTTTCATAAAGAAGTTTCATGAATACAGACTAAGAGTTATCTCCCCTATATAAACCAAAATTTACAGCTAATAACTATGTCATTAATGAATTAATTTTTATAAGTATGTACAAACAAAGTATTGATATAGAATGATGATGACTTTTCAGTTTTATTTTCAGCCTTCAAGCAAACGTCCAAGAACAGATAATTCCGTCCAGTCTTTAGATAATCAACAGACTTTGGTAGATGTGTTAACACTATGTACTAAGGGGTTACAAAGAAATGAAAATCCGCTGCCACCAATTTTAATAAACAATTTAAAGACAGCAAGAGATATGATATCAGAATTACTACATGAGAACGGATAAATATGATCCCTTCAGATTTATACTGTCTTTAGTTTAAAATATAAATAATATTTATTTATGCCATCTCTTTTGTTTGTCTGAATATAGAGTAAGGAATAGAATAGAGAATGGAATCGGGAAACGTGTCAAAGAGACAACAACCGACCAAAGAGCAGAAAATAGACCAAGGCCACCAATGGGTCTTCAATGTAGAGAGAAAATCATCTGGAGGTGTGATTCTCTTCAATTTACTTGTGAGTTAAAAATTTTCTCCACCCTCGATAGTTAAATTTTAGATTTCAACACGCTTGCTAAAGCTCGTGTAATGAAATTCTAAAATTTAAATATCTTGGGCAGATAAATTCCATAAATCACTCGTACCTGAAGCAGAATCTATATTTATTCTACAAATCGACAATATTCTGTTTCCAATTGTTATAGTTTCCAAGAAAATGGTATAATGCCATAATTCGGCTTTTTAAATCATGTTCCTTGGTTGTAAAAGCAAACGAAGTGAGAGAAGTTTGTGGCTGCCTTCTAATCTATTTGTGTATTCTCATTTAAGTCATCATATTTTGATACGGCTGTTAGAAGATTTCCTCTAATATGTAGATGGTCTTGAAATCTTAAGGGAGTAGCCATTTGATTTTTATGTGGGGGGGGGGGGAATGGCTATGATGAAATTTGAAATAAAGAAGCCAGGACCAGGATTTTGGCAAAATGGAAAGCTAGGATCACTTAAGGTGTGAAAAAAATGCAGGACTTGTGTCAATCAGAAAAAATTTTGGTTTAAAGTACAAAGTACAAAGTATTTTATTGAAGAAAGTTCAAATAGAGAAATCAAAGTAAAACAGAATAGTAGTGTATAATAAATTATACAAAGAATTGTCAAACAATGAAACATGTTACATTTAAAATAGACCACGTTGGTGGTCTCAGAGTGGGGTGATATATCTTCCTGCAGACAGTACCTTGTGAGCTAGCACATTAAAAATACGACTCAGCGTGTCGATCTAGTACAAAGCAGGGATCATATTCATTATCATATAAACATGTTCTCGTCTGATATGCACCTGGTTGCCACAGACATTAAACAATAATTCATCCATCCATACACTTAAAATATCAAATCATTGTAAACACAAAGATGGACAACTCTAGTTAAAATTAATTTAATCAAAGTCAACATTAGCTTTTCCATGAGTATAGGTTGCAGAATAAAACAATATAACAGATTTCATATTTTTACCCTAAGAGAAAACCAGTATTATTGACTTTAGATAGTTTCCTGCATATATCTGGATCTTCATTACTACTGTGTGTCTTTTTACAAACTGCAAATGGTTTTTTGGCAATATCTCAGATGCTTTTATAAATTAAAGTAAAAAGTATTACAATACCTTTTGTATCCAGTAGTCATAATTAATTGCTGTCATTTCCACTGCTGAAATGTCCCAAATATTTTAATAGAGATGTTTTTCCAATTTTTGTGTGAATTTCATCGATTTTTGCATCATATATGACGTCACCACAAATACATGAGACGTTGCAGATTATGTGCAAGTTCTGTTTCAGAATGTTTGACCATTGTTGACTATTAAGACATATCTAACTGTTATTTCAAACTTGCAGAATAGTCATGAAGTCCATTTTTTTTTTCATTAAGAAATCAGTTGCAGACGTGTGTGAGACACACAGTAATAAGTAACCATGTAAATTGTGAATCATGCTCGGTAGTAGTACTAATATTCTCATTAAGACAAGACAATACTAATTTAGCCCTCCCATCTTTAAATTTAGGACAAGAAATAAGAAAATGTATCTCATCTTCAATGGCCCCACTCTGACAGTTTTTACAGATCCTCTCATTGATTGGTGTTTTGGGGCCCGGTAGTATATCGACCAATTTCTATTTGTAGTCTATGACCACTTGTTCTAAATCTAGTCATATTCATTCTCTCTCGTTTTCACAATTAACAGTTGAAAGATATTTTTCAAATTTGAAAATATTTTTAAAAACGCACATTTTTTCACTTTTATACAATTGATTGGACCAAAAAATTGAAAACTGGCATGGTTTTGTAGTATTTTACATATATTTACAATACTGTAAATTCGGAAATTATTGCGATGTTTTTATTATTGCGAAAAATGCGAAAGGGTTGTAATCGCAATAATTTAAACTCGCATTTTGGAATTTTTTATATGAATGAAGCACCATTTTTCTCAATATCGCAAAAATTAAAATATCATTTTGGTCTAAAATCGCAAAATCGCAATAATAAATGCACGCAATAATTTCTGAATTTACAGTATCTTTACTTTTCACCTTATCAGGATGATTAAATAAATGTTGCTTAGAACAAGCTACTAGGATAGTTTTAATACAATCTAACCAACACTGTTGATTATTATCAAACATGGTGACATTTTCTAGAAGGGCCTCTTTTAGCAAATGGTCCTTAACTTTACTATCAAATAACCTGACCCAATACTTAAGCATAGGTATAATTAAATCAATAAACAGAGGATAACACCCTAGCTCACCATATAGAGCCTCTAAGAGGTAGTTTACAAGTTTTCTTATTCACGTTCAATAAATATCTACACATACCAAGATTGGTCTTTTCAATTTGCAACAATTTATAGATTTGTTCAAATATGTTACCAGTCACATATTTACTACATTTTTCAGTATCAAAAAGACCAGTAATTTCAGATGCATATATAAGATTAGGTTTCACACTATGATCATAATGAATGGATTTCTGTGAAACTTTCAATGGATCTTTAGTATAAATGGCCACTATGCACTACTTACATTATTTTTTATCAGAAAGATTTTTGGGGTTTTCCTTAAACAAACATGGACTTTGACACATTTCTTCATGTAATATAAGGGGTTTAGACATGCCCGTCCTCAACCACTCTGAAACGAGTGAATGGATTTCTGTGGAAACGTTCAGGGAATCTTCAATATGCATGGCCATTGTGCACCACCCATATTATTTTGTGGTCATTTGTTGCTGTTCCTAGAAACGAACCGATGCTTATTTACAATAGGAAAGTCACTTCTAAACCAGGATGGACTTCTACATTTCTTGACATTATTTTAGCTATAGGAGTGGAATATATTCTCGCGTTTTGCTCACAGTACTTCTAGTGGCGTGGAAAAAATCTCTGGAACCAATTGGATCACTAGGACAAAATTTCCGTCTTCTTTGGTGATCTACTTTCAAAATTATGTCCAAGAATTCGGATCTCCGATCAATATGGCCACCTTTACTAAAAATAGAAATATGAACAAACAAACAAGAAAATAGGAATCTTCTCTGCAAACTAGCCACCTGTGATGGATCACGGAAGCTCAACCCACGGAGCTGCCTAGCGCGTCCCAAGGTGGCAAATAGGGGGGGGGGGGTTGTCAGCCTGACCGCGAATCGTAGTGGGTAATGTGTTTGGAGAATTCCACACTCCCTCCACGCCAAAGACCTCATCTGTAGTTTTAGAAAAATAGTAGGATAATGGCCGCTAAATTATCCGACCCTACCCAACCATCTTCATTTTACAATGGCAGCCAAAATTGGTTTCCCTTGTTTGATAAATTAAACTGGTTCTTCTGAAAAAGAAGCAAGAAATATTTGCCACTGGACGTTAAGCAACAATCAAGCAATCAATCTTCCAAAATACTTGGGCAAATGAGATCCATGTTTGGTAGAATAGTCCATAGATGGTCCCCTTTAAAACATCAAGGTGATTTCAACGAATTTTAAATTAATTCTTATCATAGAAATACTGACAAAAGAAGCGACAAAACTGGACAAGTTCCACGAGACCAAAATCCAAAAGACAAAGTCGAATTGGCGAAAACATTTACATAGGAAGACTCAAGTTCCTTTCCTAATTTATGTTGGATAACGCCGGGGTCTTAATGGGAAAATATTAGGGTGCTGTAAAAATCCGTTTGATGTCGGTGATTTAATGAGATCAAATAGATGGATAAGACAAGTATCACTGAAAACCGGACTGAAATTAATACAGTAGATTACGTTGGAGCAAATGTGCATCTAGTTGTTTATACAGCGCTTTTTCAAGAATTTTAGAGATGATGCATAGAATGAATGCTTACTGCTCTGTAGTTTCATACTTCTGATCTACTGTTCTGTTTATATAAAGGTTTAACTCTAGCTACTTTAAGTTCCTCTGGTACTATTCCAGATGTAATGGACATATTAACCAGGTAGGTTATTGGTTTAGCTAGAGCGCTCACTCCATTTTTTATGAACCTCGTAGGAATGTTATCAATTCCTGTACTCTTGACAGAGTTAAGACTGCAGAATGAGGAACCAGAGTGAGTTATCTTTTCCTAACCAATGTAGGTAAGGGAGATAATTAAATTCTCTCCCTTTTGTCCTGAGGCTAAAAGGGAGACAAATTTATTATCTGCCTTACCTACATTGGTTAGGAAAGTATAACTCACTCTGGTTTCTCATTCTTTGTATATAAAGTCTTCATTTACTGGTGTTAATTTTAGTTGAAGATTATTATTGGTAACTTTATTATAGAATTGCTTAAAGAGTGTGGAATCAAAATCAAATATCCTAGGAGCTGGTGGTAATTTATCGACCAGAGAGGAAGCAACAGTGGTGAAAAAGGTGTTAAAATGATTCGTCATTTCTTTTAAATTATGACATATTTGTCCGGCTATATTCAAAACAATACTTGCACCATCCGATTTTTTGGAAATATATCCTAGGGATTTTAATTGCTCCCAGAGCTTTTTTGGGAGATTTCTTATTTTCTTCGATTTTGCCTGAAACATAGTTTTCCTTAGCTTTCTTTATATCTCTCTGAACCTTGTTCCTAATTTTATAGTACTGAGCATATTGGTGTTTATTTTATGTTCTCCTGTACATTTGTATAAGTTCGTCTCTATTTCAGATGTTATCTAGGATCTCAGATGTCATCCATGGTTCAGTTTTTTGTCTTATTTTTATCTCTGAATGGGGCAATTTCGTCTAGGGTTGAATGAAAGAGTGATCGAAATTTCTCCCATGCGCCTTGAACAGATCTACATAAATACAAAGATGACCAATCTATGTCATTGAGTTTATCTTTGAAGACATCTTTATTGTAAATTTTAGGTGATCGTATTCTGACTATGTTTTGTTTTTCAATTTTCTCTTTATGTGACTTTCTTGTACAGAATGTTAAATAATGATCACTTAAACCTGTTGAAATAACCCCAGATTGACTTATTTTATCTTGATTATTACAAACAATGTCGTCTATGATGGTTTTAGATGTTTGAGTAACTCGAGTAGGATCATTAATCAACTGATTTAAATTGAACATGTTTAGAATATTTTTATAAGATTTACATATAGTAGATGTATTGATTGTTTTTTAAAGCTAATATTAAAATCGTCTAGGATATAATCTGTTCACAATCTGGTCTTAGTTTATTTAAAGTTTGTTCAAATAATTCCAGAAAATTAATGTGTTTGGGTGGTCTGGAACAAGTTCCCATTAATATTGGTTTAGTTTTTGGAACTGAGAAGAATTTTTATCCAAGTAGATTCCATACCATCAATTTTCAAATCTTGTACAAGAGAGAAGGCTATGTCATTTCTAATATACATACAAACTCCCCCCGCCGTTTCGTGACCTGTCTGAACGTACGACGCTATAATTCTCAATAAAAATTTCAACATAAAATTTTATGGTTGTACAGTAAAATACTTTATCAGTGTTACAATTGAATATTTATCGATCACATTATCAGTTATAAATTAATCTTGTGTACCTGTTCTGATAACGCTGGTCTATGGCATGTTCTTCCTTGTTGAGTTAGTCATTTTTCCAAGTTAAAATGTATAGGGAAGAATTCACGAGGCGATGGCATGAAGAACAGTTTCCAGGGAGAGAAGGAGGAAATCAATCGAATTCCTGGCGTGATCGGTTCACAGAACCAACACCCTACAATAATACCAGCTTACCTGGAAATAATATCTATCTTCCAAGCAGAGTTCCTCTGCCGATACAACATGAAAGCGAACTACGTAGACCAGTAGTCCGGTCGAATCCTGCATTCGGAATAAATGAGGAAGCTAGCTTCGTTGGAAATCAATATTCGAATTTTCCAGAAAACCGTGGAGTCGACAATCTTGGATTTAATGGAAACCAAAGGCATGAAAGACCGTACGATAGTGGTTCATTTGCTGCTGTTCCTAGGAACGAACCGATGCATTTTTACAATAGGAAAGCCCCTTCTGAACCTGGACGTCGGCCGCCAGGATGGGAAGTGTCCCGGACTTCGGAATTCAGCTACCCAACT
Source organism: Mytilisepta virgata (assembly GCA_028015205.1). Classification (NCBI taxonomy): domain Eukaryota; kingdom Metazoa; phylum Mollusca; class Bivalvia; order Mytilida; family Mytilidae; genus Mytilisepta; species Mytilisepta virgata. The sequence goes on from JAPWFG010000023.1 coordinate 2,509,489, forward strand.
CAGCCCAGATCTATGCATAATATTTCGTCTGGTATTAGTGACGTTCCACTTTGGATGAAAACATTTGACCCAGACAGAGAACTGGAGGAATCTGGCAACGAAAAACGAGATTTTGCCTCGAAAGTCAACCAGACGTCCATGTGCACATTTATTACCATTCGAGTTGTAATAGTTTGTCTGATAATTTGGGACCTCATTAATGACTGGTTATTGGCGACTTCAGGACCGGTCCAATTCCTCGGTACCGCAACCGACTTCACTGAAACCACGTGTCAAGACAATTTTAAGGTATTGAACAAAACTTTCATGATAAATATGAGTAAAGTAGACACGTCAATGTGTAAAAACACTACCGACATTTGGACTCTTGCGGCAGTCTTTGCACTACTCGGTTCTCTTTTGGCTATATTGCAAGTGATTAATATCGTTATGGAAATTGTTAAAAGGAGTAATCCACATTTTTTCCAAATATTGCAAGGTCACAGTGAAATATGTTTCGTAATGTTTTTTGAAGAACTTCCGCAAAGTCTATTGTTTACAATTTACTTATTTATTTGTGATTGTAGCAAACTGAGAGACGGTGTAAATCTCTATTCCTTACTTGCTTCAGTGTGCGCATGCACAGCAATCACACTACGGTATGCATCAAGTTTTGACAGCATTTCCGGTGATAATGGTTGCTGCAACCAGTGGTGGCGCTGTTGCTGTTGTCGTAATCAAGACTATATATGTCGTATACACCCAAAGGAGTGTTGTTGCCTGTGCGATATGCCGTGTCCTGTTTGTTGCTGCACATTGCAGTGTAAAATGTGCCGATATACCCCGAAGTCATGGTGTGCCTCCTTGTTGAAGGCATTTTCCTGTTTTTGTGGGTGCTGTGAAACAGAGGATGATTTCTATGGCGTCCGTTTAGTGAATAATTTGTCTATATTTATTCTCTGGGTTTGCTTAGCTTTCCAGATTGTAATATATCATAGCATGGTCACCATAAACCTCCCGTGAATCAGATGTAGAAAACAAGAAAAGTTCTTTTTTTAGAGTAAACATTTGCAGTTCATACACGTGTTATATTGTGTTGGAAAAATATATGTGTGAAGTGGTATTTGTCAACATTCAGATAACATTACTTCTTGAAGTACTCTATTTCTTTTTGAAAATTTTAGAGTTAACTCTTCGACTGATCACAGTAATTATGTATATGTATATTGATTTTCAGAACAGACATTCAAAAATGTAAATTTTTGTCTGATATCTGTATTTTAGGGATCGATCATTTGATTTTTATGGAGGGAGAGACAGTTAAGTGCGACCTTGGATCCTCAAAATTTATGAGCTTGAATTTTTATTGCTTGACAAAATCCAATCTTGCCCCTATTTCTCCCCATTCTTTGCCTGTTTTACCGAATTATTTATTCTCTGTATTTAAGTTTCATCGACCCCCCCCCACCACCACCACCACCACCACCCCACCCCCTTCCTCCACATATTAAATCAAATGATTGTATTCTGATTCTACTTTCAACATAATTATGTAAATAAACCGGGAAGTAAATGGGGAAATTAACGAAACATTGTTAGAAGCTTTACTATGGAATGAAATATACTGAAAAGAAAATTGTTTTTTTTTTTCCATTTTTTATTTTTTCACTTGCGGGAGGAATATAGTGAAGTGAAACATGACTGTCTCTTGCCTATTTCTTGTTGTCCCCCAGATATTTACATTTTCACGCCAATTGCGTGTAACAATTATGATCCCACAATATAGTTATTGAATGAAATGTTACATTCACTTGATATCCTTGGTTGGGGGAGGGGGTGGGACTTTGTATTTTGATGGAAAAGTAAATACTCTGACCTCTCAAGAAGGGAGAATTAAAATCTCTCCAAAATCAGTTTGAAAGTTTATACTCAAACTTTTCTGGGCCTCTCGGCATCTGAAAGTGCTGTGTGTATATATATATATATATATATATATATATATATATATATATATATATATATATATATATATATATATATATATATATATATATATTGTTTGTTAGGGAGTAAATATGTCAAGTGGACAAGAAGATAATCTTGGATATTGGAAAACAACAGCATCGATGAGCCTTCGTCTTATTATTTGCCATCACAAACAATGTTTGTAAAGGTCTCCGGCCTATTGTCAGTTATACATTACTGTCGAAAGACGGTTATGTTCAGCCTTTGTTGATTAGTTTGAAAACGGTCGTCATTTCAAATTGATTGGCCGATATCAAGTTTCTATCTAACAAATGATACTATATGTATCTTCAGTTTGATTTCATGTCGCTGGAGTTTGAGCGGTGCCGTTAACGGAGCAGTACGTGCTTACCCCTCCGGAGCACCTGATTTTTTTTTCAAGATGGGGGGGGGGGGCAGTGGAGGGAATTCAATTTGCTAGTATGCTGTTTTTGTGCTGTCTTCTCATTTAGTCTTACTTTTTATCCCAATAGTTGTTTTAGTCAGTCAGTCACTCAGTGACGATAACATTACAGTTAATCTGAACCTTTTCAGGAAAAAGTGGTTTTCTAGAACATAGAGAAAATGTTTCGGAATGAAACAGCATCACGCTTGTGGAAAAATTTTGGGTGAATTACTGGTTTATTTTCAGTTTTCACTTTTGATCTTCGTTTGTTTTTGAATTCCAAAATTGGCACTTTTCTGTATGGTACAATCATATCAAAAACAATATTTGCAGCTCTGTGTTCAAATTAACACTTTGAATTTAAAATTTGGGCTCTAATAATATATTTCAATTTTCTCAGCACTTACTACAAAGAAATCGTTATTATTTTGGTGTGAGAAAACACTGTGTACAACAGAAAACGACGGAAAGACGGTCGATTTTTTTTATTTCTCGGTGAAGACCAATTTTAACAAGAATAAATTATTACATTCGGTTCTAGATGAATTACTCCTGACAAGACAACGCAAATTTTTACGGAAAGGGCTGTTATTGCAAACATGGAAGAGTATATTTTCAGAGATATTGAAAGTGTCCTTGAATGTTTGAGGAAATAGCAAATTATATAAAACATATTAAATATGCCTCATAGGAATCCCAATTTTCTCTAGTTTTTTATTCTTGAATTTGAGTAGTCAAATATTATACCGTCTTTTCATCTCTACCCGTTGTACACGGTAGGAAACAAACGAATTATTCTATTTTTCAAAAAATGACATGATTTCCAGAGAATGATATACTTACTAATTCAAACAGTTAAATACAGAATATATATCTAATATCTATTTTATTCAATTCTAAAACCGGTAAATGAAGATGAATCGGCAGAAATGGCGTTACCACTATGATGTGTATGGTGTTCTCCATTTATTTTCACGTAAACAGCGTCACCAGCCATGAGTTGTAAGATAACCATGTTACTACCTGATGATGAAACTGAAGGGTCCTCTGAAAATGTCCATGCCTCGCCTCGATGGTTCCGGGCTATTTGTGTCGTTACGTATTTCCCTGGATTAGACACTATATTTACAAAGAACACATACAACCCGGCTTCAGCACAATGGAATATTCCTGTTTGGTTGCTGTAACTGTTTAGTCTGTTTGTTATAACATGATCGAACACTACAATCTGGTCATCACGAAGATTACCTAAGTCACGGCCTAGCCTGGCGGAAAATGCAGTGGTTGTCACTAAAACATAAAACTAATGAATAACACAAGTTTTAGCTTTCTAAAAAGCTGTGGACTGCTTCGCTGTATCTTAATTTATGGTAATATGTGAGCATGTGGTTGTTGATTTAGTATTGGAATTGTGGTATTCTTAGATATTGATTGATATGAATTACAACAAATAGACACGACTCTGGAGGTGTGCCAAGATTAGCAGAAGTTATAAAGTAGAGATCATGCATTTTTTTGTTGTAAACATAGGATTATAGTGTATACGATTAAGCAAAACAAACCGTGTGTATTGCAGATTAACAAAGCAAATATACACGTATTAATAATTGATTTCAATAATGAATTTCAGAATATATGAATATTACAAAAACATGTAATGACAGTTGATCGGAACTGATATACACATAGTTAATTTTCCGGCTTTTGATGACTTATCCTGAACGAGTAAAGTCTGCAATTCTTTATCTCAATTAAACCAATGGCTGTTGCTGTATCTCAGCCGCATCATAAAATAACCAATCAGCGATCAGTAATTATTTCAAGATGGCGGGTATGTCTACTGAAACTAATAGCTCCGCACCGTGATGCGAAGCAACAACATGAAGTCAGAAAAAATATACAATTTTAGTTACCGGTAGTTATCAGCTGATCTTGGTATTTACTTTTTCACGTTTGAAAAAGTAATTTATCCCAATTGTGATGTACTTGTGCACATATTTCCATATAATTGTTGTCTCCAAAGCTATGCCCAAGCTGACAAAAAACTAGGAAAAAACCGTTTAGATCAGTTTTAAATGCAAAACAGAAAAAAACATTGGTGTCAGAGCTACGCAAAGGGTACCCCTTAGTTTCCAAAGCTTCCAAATATAACAATATAATTTTGAGTGTGTTTCATGACCATCACCAAGACACTAACAGCTGAATTCATGATACCCTTGGAGATCTGAGTTCATCAGCGTAAAACTGTAAATATTAAATATTTTGTAAACAGCTGTATTTGCACATTTCAACAAACATACGTCTTATCACAAGTACTCAACTTTTTTTAAATTTGAAAAACTGAAAAGTTACATGTTTATATCCTTAACAATTGACCCATGTCCTGTTTCTAGTACATACAACATACATATAAATTACCAAGACAAACCTTGACTGTTTATAGAACGTTTGTTGACCCTCGGTACCATTTCTGTACTCTTGATTGCGCTCCTAAGTTCCTGTAATTCTATCTCCATACGTTTTTGGTACACCTCGTACTGTTTTTGTAGTTTCTCTACTTCCTCTTCACAATCAAATGCTACGGCAAAACCACAGAAAAGTGAGAGAGAAAATGTCATTTGTATTGGGGACATTTCTAAGCTTTTTTTCAGACCAGCGTTGTGGATGACCTGATTACTATCAATGCCTTCTTATCTAGATTGATCATAAAATTTCTATAGGTTGGCGGAGTAAGTATTGTTTTCTCATAGTAATATAGAAAAATAGCTTCTTACACGAGTTCAAAGTGAACACTGGACAATCTTCAAAGAGGTTTTAAAATTCACGTCTTTCCAGAGTGGAGCGCAGCAGAACGAGGGAAAAGACGCTGAATTTTAAAAAAGAGTTGAAAATGTTTCAGTTCTTCACTTTTGAACGAGTATAGGTACCTATTTCTTCCGTAGATACTCGATTTTTAAGTTTCCCGTTCCTAGCTAAATTCATTGAGCACAGTCGACGAAGTTAAATAACGTTACGTCTGATTGGTCAAAAAGTATGTGCATTTGTGAACAGCGTGATTTGATTGGTCTAAAAGCACTGAACCGATCTGCGTGGGGTCATCTCACACTGAAAATGGCCACTTACGGAAAAAGGTATCTTAACACAGATACAATTTACACTGATGATATCTTAACACAGATACAACTTACACTGAGGATATTCGTAATGAAAGTAAAAAAATTGAACAGTGCTTAAATTATAGCTATTCTTCATCTAAACGGTTACAGTCAAATAACTTTTTGTGTCAGTTATCACGGTCAAAAAAAACTTTCAAAAGTTCGGAAAGCCCAGAATTCCTTAAAATATTTGCCTTACTTTTAGAACAATTGCATAAAATTAAAAACTGAAATTTTGAGGCATGAATATTAAACTCGAATATTACTTAAGAGGGTATAACACCCTCTTGAGGTTTCAGGAGGCAGGTCACAGTATCTAGCTTTGTTTCGAATGAGCCCCACTCAGTTATTTCATAATTAAAAGGTTTAGTCATGTCTACAAATTTTGTCCATGTATAACATTGAAACTTTAGTTAATTCTCAACCCAGGACCCAAATAATAACTTATTGAAAATTTGATGTGTAAAATACCTTTGTGCATGACGGTAAAGAGCCTAAATCAGGTTACTAGTAACACACCAGGGTAATTAAGTAAAGGGAAAACAAAAAACGTTTCTCATTGTCAAACTTTTAAACTAAAAATTGTAAGACTATAAAAAATATTTTTAAGAAATATTAAAACTATGTCATAGGGGAAATACATTTTATATTTACAGATATCTGGAATCCTGATTTTAATTATATTATATAAGAGCCTATTTTTATTGGTTCTCGTGCGCCGGCAAAATATTTCCCCCAAATCTAATATTAGTTGAGTCCGAGTAACAAATGTATTCAATCCTGATTTTTTTCAATATACTGTTTGGCCATTTTGTTTTTTTTTTTTCAGATCCTTCTTTGCACAGCGTCCTCTCAAAATTACATGCTTATTCCTTACAGAAGCAAATACAATTGAAGGTATGATACATATATGTACCACCAGGAACTTTCAGTTCACCAAAAGCGGCATCACATGAGTGGGTATTATTTTTATTTCTTCAAAATATAGTGAATAATACCTTAAAATCAGAAGGAAGTCATTATTTCACTAAACATCTGTAAGAAAATTCAAAATTGGAAAAAAGGCAAATCTCCTTGTCAGGGGTATTTCCAGGATATTTGAAAGGAAGGCGGGGGGGGGGGCGTATAATAAAACTTTTTTGGACCTTTTTTTTGCTAAAAAACATAAAATAATTGTAAAATGCACTAATGTAACTGTTCCTGACTTGGTTTAAAAAGAAATCAGAGTATGTGTTTAATTAATGAATAAGATAAATTGCCATATTCAATACAATATAAGCAGATAACGATAGTTTTTTTTTGTTTTTGTTTTTTTTTTTGAAAAAGGGGGGGGGGGGGCGTACGCCCATTGCGCCCTCACCTGGACCCACCCCTGCTTGTGCCTAGATGACCCTTAACCGCCAGATATTACGTTGTTAAGGTATACATTGCCTATTCAAAAATATTTTATACATTTTGTGAATCAAATTTTGTTTAATACATTGACATTTTTATCTTTCAATATATCTATTCGAATCGGTCTGCTATACTCTCCATAGGAACATTGTAAATTCGTGTCATCCTGTTATCTCCTAAGTCTTATACACAGAAAATAAAATTAGAATTCGGTATTTCAAAATTTCCAGTGATTTAGCTCAGAGTGTCACATATAAAGATAACACACACTACTGTATAGTAGAAACACAACAACATGTCATTTGTTCTCTTAATAGTTTTGTTCTTTTGTAATTGGGTTTCAGCAGATGATTTAAATACACAACTTGACCTTCTTAGAAGCGAGATCAAAGCCCTGAAAGACACCCGACAAAAGTACAATGAGCGATTACTGGAACTTGAAAAGGAAATCCAAAACGTGAAATATGAAAACATTCCGGAGATGCTGGTAGATAGTAGGACCAATAGACGTGCCACCGACCAAGGTTTGAAAATAGGCATTAGAATAAGTTGCTATACATGTATATCCACCGAAAGAGGTCTACTCTATGATAGCCACACTGTTTGCAAATGTTATGTGAAATATAGAAGATATCCCACTTTCAGACTTTAATTTTTTTTTTACTTGTTTTGAAAACCAACGTGTAAATTTATACAAACGTGAATCTCATGTTGACAACCAAATTTTTATACGCGTAAATACACTGCTTCAAAAATAATGATCAAACCTTTTTTGTCCCGAAACGTACCATAACATTTTTGACACTCCCTCCCAAAATATAATTCACTTTTCTTTGAAAATTGACATAAGAACATAGTGCAAGCCTAACTATTTACAAAATCTTATTTGGATCATTGTGGAGAAATTGGGTCAATATGACTTACATTTTATGCACGAATGAATGACTCTGCTTAGGCCCAGTGCCAAGGAAAGTCAAAAATGACTATTTAGTAAGTGCACTAATTAACGTATAATATATGGTCGCCTTCCAAAATTTATATGGACCTCAGCTTCGCTTCGGTCCATATAATTTTTGCCGGGCGACCAACCGGTCCATATACTGCCATATGACCCTCAGTGTCATGAACTATTTGTTATATCATACTTTTCTGGGATTTAATCAGGTTTAATCGATCTTGCCAAAACGAGGCAGTCCATATAACGTACAGCCGGTCCATATAACATTATATGGACCGGCTTAGATAACATAGATAAATAGAGTAGTAAAAATGTAAAAGTATAATATTGAATGTTATGTTGGGTAACCTTTGACCTATATTTTATTCATAACAACTTTCAAGTTTGAGGAATGATACTTTGTTTCTTCTTTATTTATATCGTAATTGTTTGCAACGTGCAATTCGAAGAGAAACCTGCTAGTCAATACGGTCTTTCAACAGACAGAATAATTCTTCTGAGATTCTTAATTGTGTAATGTTATTTTAGGGTCTCCTGTTGCCTTCTCTGCTAGACTGAATAATGATCTTGGATATCTAAAAGACGACCAGATATTTGTATTTGACCACGTGATCACAAACCAAGGAAATCACTACGACCCCCGGACAGGAGTGTTTCACTGCGACGAGGCTGGTCTATACGTATTTCAGCTAAGTGTTGTAGCCGTTCCCGGTGGGTATCTAACGACGCAGATTACCAAAAACCACCAAGGTCAGGCATGGGCATTTTCACACGACCCAACTAACTCATCTTCCGGTGGTACTATGGTCGTGTTATACCTACAGCCGGGTGATGCCGTATACGCACGTGTAAATGGTGCAGATCATGACAACAAACACCGTACTGTAACCCAACAGTACACATCTTTTTCAGGTTTTCGTATTCAGTAAATTTTGAAAATGATGATATTGATTTTAAGTTTGATTTTTTTTATTTGTTCAATAAATTTTTTGACATTTTTACATTAATTAATGTATGCAAAATGTTTGGGATATTCAATCTCTACCTTAGGACTGGTAAAGAGATGTTAAGATGAAAGGTGCATAAATACATTTTGGTTCATTTTTATGTTTCGGAGTTTAGTGTGCCGTCCATTTTGCTGAACTAGCTAGTATACATTATTGTTTAGGGGCCAGCTGAAGCCCATCTCCGGGTGCGGGATTGTCTGGCTGCGTTGAAGACCCATGGTAGCCTTGAGCTGTTTTCTGCTCTTTAGTCGGGTTGTTGTCTCTTTGACACATTCCCCGTTTCCATTCTCTATTCTGTTATATGTGGGCATGTACCTGTCTGATGAAGGACAGATAAAACTGGTATTGATATCACCCCCAGGGCACAAATGGCATTACCAATATGATTTCTAGTATATATTTGTCCATGAAAATCGGTGAACTTTCTGATAATAAGCGGCATTCCCTTTACAAATAATTATGATTATTTTAGCAAGACACGTTTAGGAACGTGTTGGTATTAATCTCTGTTCTGTACGAATTTTTTATGTTGTTTCTTTCCATATTTTTGGCTTCGGAGAGAATACCTTATTTGATGCATCGATGAATAATTTCAGCAAAGATGCCTGAAAACTTTCCATTCCTCTAAAATCCATCTAAAACAAAAAATGTAACAGTTCTGGCTTCTTTTTAGAGCAGAGATCAGATGTCTCTTGATCTTAACATGTGCTGTAAAGTGTACTGTTTAACTGTAAGATGTGTTCCTATGCTTTGTTCATTTTGTATATATGTCACAAACATTGATTTATGGACGTTAAAATAATTCCTACAAAAAGTGGCGTACTGAAATTTGTTTTGCGAGGTTTCTTGTGTATAGCACGAACTGCTTACTAGCCAAGGTTTTGTCAAGATTTGGTTACTCAACTTTGAAATATTTTTCTACGAGAAGGAACTGGACGGAAAATAGTAAACAGCACGTGGTATATAATACAAATCTTTTAATGGTAAACGCCGATCTCCACCGATGAAATTTAGCTTCGGATGGATGGATGAATTCCATTCTTAAATTTGGGGTTTTTCTCAAATACCTCTGCAATAAGCCCATGGACCCCAACTTTTTTCTTTTGCAAACAGAAGCTCATTACTTAAAGTTAAGTATACTAAAATTTAAAGAAAAAGTCAGTGGTGGATTTTTTTCTACAAGCATCTAAAGTTACCAAATTATTATCAGTATTCCTTATTTGATTTAAATTTGCATAATTTCCTAATTAATTTATCAATCTTTTTCATCAGTTATTTATTAGAGGACAATGTCCATGTAGTTGGGAATATTTTACAAAAGACCTGGTGAAGTTATCTTTTTGCGTTAAAAAGTTAGAGACTCTTTTTGTGACGCTCTTGGAAAATGAAAAATTTAAGGTTTTTGGCGCAAATATACCAAATTCAGTGTTGATTAACTTAAAAACTAAGTCATGAAGGTATGGCTTTTTTTTACATATTTGAAAAGCATACATAAAAATTTACCATCTGGTAAATTTTCAGCAAAAATTCAGTGGAGGAACCTTATTGTATCGTATTCCCTTAACGTCCAGTGGCAACCATTAAGTGCATATCAAAACGAGAAAATGTTGATTGATATGAATATGAACCCAGTTTTATACTATACCGACACACTGAGCCGGATAGCCCACGAAGTAACAGTCCGCAGGATGACCTCCCCACCCTGACACACCCAGAGTCGACCAGGGAGCAGGGTGGCCGAGTGGTTAAGGCGCTGGGCTCTAAACCACGAGGTCGACACAGCTGTGGGTTAGAACCTCACATGTGTCAAGTTTTATCAGGCACCTACCGTAGCTCGGGGTTTTCAGATTTCCCGGCCTGGAATATCGGTTTTTCCTCACCCACAAGCCTGGCGACCATGCGAGAACCCCATATTTGCCAAACGGTCGTTAATCTCGCCGTCGGTAAAAAGATCTACAGAGCTTATGTTGATTGTTGACTTACACACATATGACTGTGTACACATCGACGTTAAATAAAGCTTACCTTTTCCTTTACCAGTCTTTTGCTCTTACTCCTAGATGCTTGGCGAAGAAGCAGCAAATACTCATTTTAATGTCTTTGGTTTGACCCGACCGGGGATCGAACCCGCGACCTTCCGCACTCGAGGTGAAATGTTTTGAAACTTTGCAGGATTGATGACAACAGTACCCTCTACAAACGATCCACTTATGGTTTAGATTGAGCAGATTGTAAGCAAAGTTAGCAGGAATAATGTATTATGGAAGGACCTCTAAAAACGACCCACCTTTGGTGCCGGTTGGATGAACAGAAAAGACAAACTTTGATTTTGATTGGCAAATTTTCAATAATCTTCTCCTCTGAAACTACATTATGAAATGTTTTGAAACTACAGGATTGATGACCACAATACCTTCTAAATACAATATACTTTTTAGATATGTATGTTGAAAATTGCAGTTGATAAGATACTATTACTCAGCAAGGTTGACCTAATTACGTACCTGGATTTCGGATAAACTGTTAGGCCGTTTGGTTCCATTGCTTACAGAATGCCTGAACGTTTATTTATTTTTTTCTTACAGAAATGGGTAAAACTAGGTCCAGTGGTCGATTACATGTGAAAAAATACTAGGCCCAGTGTTCGAGTACATGTGTTCCAACGAACTAATGTGGTGTCTCGCAGTTCACAAACATGAGAATTTAGAGTTCCATGTATATCTATTGCGAAATCGAAATTTGTCGGTCAAGCACATTCAAAACAAGGTTGATAAGAAAGTTGACCTGTTTCTTTGTGTATTTCAAATACTTTCCCAAACATGAAATTGCCATTGTGAAAAATGAAGATTCTGTTCGTGGTTACGTTTGTTCTATCCTGTGAAAAGGTTCTGTCTGACGATAGGGGCCATGAGTTAGAACATTTAAAGAATCAAATTCAGTATTTGAAAGATGCTCGGAAAGCGTACGATCAAAAATTGGAGCAGTTGGAATCAGAACTCGGACATCTGAAAGTGAGAAGAGAAGAAAGGGGTGCCTCTCTACAAAGAAAGGAAAATAACAACGGTAAAATATAGAATGATCTAAAGTGTTCAATTTATTTTACAAATGTTCCTAGAGATAAAAACCAATTTGAACCCCCTCTTGAAACCCATGAAATGTTACCTCCTTGACGCCTACGCCTTATCCTAACATTTTCCTACTTTTGGAATATAACATATGCATATTTTACTTTAGCATGTTTAGCACACGTCGCTTTTGATAATGAGTTATTAGGTATTTAGGTATTTTGCAAGAATAATTGGCCAGGGGATAGGTTTTCGCAGATACACAGTGTATATTATTATAAAGAAATCTGACACCATACCCTAAGCGAAAGACGGCCTGGGCGGAACCCTTCCAGGACTTTGTCAAATTTTGATCACGTCACGCCGGTGCGACTGAAGTACACAGCACCTCGACGGACCACAATTTTTTTTTAAATCCTTTATTCCGTATCAATGGCCACAGTAATGAAACACCCATGGCAACGTAAGACAAGATAAAAAAACAATAACACAAGAAATTAGTGGAAGTTCTTTTTTATTTCTAGGCCAACCAATCGGATTTTCTGCCAGACTTAGTAACGATCTAGGTTACCTCAAAGATGATCAAATTTTAATATTTGATCACGTGATTACAAACCAAGGGAGCCATTATAATCCAAGGACGGGAATATTTCACTGCGAAGAGGCCGGTCTTTACGCATTCCAGCTCAGCGTTGTGGCAGTTCCAGGAGCTTATGTTACAACACAAATTGCTAGGAACCATCGGGGTGAGGCATGGGCATTTGCAATGGACCCAACTAATTCTTCGTCGGGCGGAACATTAGTGGTTTTGTATTTACAAGCAGGTGATGCTGTATACGCCAAAATAAACGGAAATCACCATGGAAACGAATCACGAAGCATAACTAAATTATACACTTCTTTCTCCGGATTTCGTATTCAATAAATACATGAAATATATCTTAAGTATACTTTTAGTTTTAAATTATTCTTTATGATAGCTTTTTAATTCAAGTGAAATACAAATTTCTTGGTATGTATATTAAAAACAACAGAAAAGGGCCGTTACATAGTCGTAGTGTCCAACATGCTTTAACCCAATAAATGGCCTTTGTATTGTTATCAGCGAGAAAAAAGAAGATTTAAATGATATATACATCATCTTTCGATCAGTTTAATTGAGGTCTGGAGCTGGCATGTCAGTAACTGCTTGTAGGCCTTTGTTAATGAATATTGATCATTGCCATTTTGTTTATTTTCTTCCGTACCTTTTCTAACATCGGACTCGGACTTCTTATGAACTGAGTCTTACTGTGCGTTTTTTTATTCAACGTTGGCTAGAGGCAGGGGGGGGGGGGGATGAGATCTCACAAAACATGTTCAATCCCGCCGAATTTTTGTGCCTGTCTTGGGACAGGACCCTGTAGCCTTTGTTAGTTTTGTGTTTTTTTGTTTTTTTTAATTTTGGTTCTTTGTATGTTTCGGCGTTTAGTATGGCTTCCATTTCGCTGAACTAGTATGCATTATTGTTTAAGGGTCAGCTGAAGCCCGGCTCCGGGTACGGGATTTTCTCGCTACGTTGAAACCAATTGGTGCGCTCTTTTATGCTCTTTGGTTGGGTTGTTGTCTTTTTGACACATTCCCCGTTTCCATTCTCTATTCTAAACTGCGTATAAAGGAAAAGATACACAGCGCTGCATTTTACATTTACCTTTAAAATTCAAGGAAACAACAGTTTTCAAAACTTGAGTAACAAAGATGTAGGCCCGAATATTATTATTGTAATCAAAATATTTCTCCAAGTTAGAAATCAAATCTGTTGTTTTAAGACTTAATCTTGAGAACACAAACGTTTAATAACAAACCAGAAATCTTGAGTAACAAAGATGTAGGCCCGAATATTATTATTGTAATCAAAATATTTCTCCAAGTTAGAAATCAAATCTGTTGTTTTAAGACTTAATCTTGAGAACACAAACGTTTAATAACAAACCAGAATTATTTCACAAAGATTGAAAAAAAACATTCTCTTTTCACTACAGGCCAGTAATTATATACTTATAATACAAGTAATACTGTGTTGGCCTGCTGACATAAAAGTCACCAAAACCATCTGTTACTAAAATCCTGTTGAATGGTTCAAATTCCACCTCTCCATATGTTTTCAATCCTTTATATGAACTTTCATGAAGATCGGATGATTTTTTTTTCGAAATGTATGTGCCGTTTCCATGGTAACGGCAGCCATTTTTAATATTCCAACACCAAAGCGCAACTCCTGCCATGACACTTAACCTTTATAAGAGATATCATGAGGATTGGATTAATTTCATTTTTTATTTAAATTTTCTGTCCTTTTTTCCATGGCAACGGCAGCCATTTTGAAAACTGCAAGAACTGGGTGCCTACTCTTCAGATCGAGTTCATAAAGATTGGATATGTTCTTTATTTTTTTTTTAATCTTTTTGTCCCATTTCCATGGAAACCGTAGCTAACCTATTTGTCAGATAAACAAGTCGACTTGTGTGATAATTATGTTCAATACTCGTAAAAACAGCACCACAGTTTGATTACAATTAGCTAAGTTGTTTAAAAAAAGAACTTTTTTGAAAGAATTTTCCACAGAGTCTCATGTTTATAGTTCAATCATTGCGGTCACATAGTATGGCGGATGGGGATTGTCATCTTCTCGCACTGGCGAGTGTCTTATAAGACGCAGGCACTTCTGGCATTACCCCCTGGTCTTTGGTGAGGTCCATGTTGGCCGTTGTTTTTTTGGCTTGTGTTTGTTTTGCATATGCAGCTATATCGGTCATAATTATGTTAGGTAACTCTGTTTAGACTTATTAACTGGTTACCCAATATAGGGAATCTACTGGTCACGTTCATGCCAGGCATTCATCGTACTTCGATAAGTCTGTATTGATTATAGCACGTTCTCCACGTCTTCACTTTAAAAAAAACTTTTTATTTGAAATATGTAGTAACATTTCACATGGATTATAATTTCAATATATGAAATTGTGACAATAATTTATAGTATGAAATTTATCACCAATTTATACAAACTGTCAAAAGTACATAATTACACGTGATAAAGGGTAATGATGCAATTTTTTTTTAATTTTATAAGCCGCGAGAAAAGCGATTTTTGTTGGGTAAAATTTGAGTTTTATCTGAAGAAATTTATTATGCGCAATTAACATGCTGTGTGTTTCAGGTAATTATAACTAATTAACGATTTGACATGTATATTGTAGCTTGACTGTCCGGATGTTTATTGTTCCAACCGTTAATTAAAGTACACAGGTACATTCTATGTATACAGGTAAACCGTTTGCTGACCAAAAACAGCGTGATTTCATTTTTAACGCCACATTTTTTGATAATTAATGCAACATTTTAATAAAGAGGTTTGTGTGTGTTTAAGGGGGGATTACAAAGAATTGCAGTGATGAAATATAATTTCAAATGTCAGATAAGTAACATTTTAATTTATTTTAAATTAATAATTTATCTTTTTGGTATTTATATATTTAACATTTGACATATTATATGAGTAACTCTATTTACTCGTATATATATTTACTTTGTTATGGCTAGGTAGAAGCTGATTAGGGTGGGCGCCATCTTGAATAATAATAGTAAAAAATAACACATTTCAAAATAGCTAATTTTCAAATCAATTTGCAAGGGACAGAATCAAAATTTAAACTATTGCAATTACGATATTTCGAAAAGTTATGAAGGTTTTACTCAAACATATGATATATGAAGACCAAAGGATATACTTTATTAGTAACATCCGAGACATAAAACAATATGTCTCTAGTAATATATCAGTATCTATAGTATGCATATCCCCCCTTTTTATTATAACTTCATCACACAAACATTATATAATAAAATGCTCGATTGAAAAGAAATGATGTCTGTATGAAATGATCCATCATCTGTGTTAGTTTTCATTAATACTGGCAAAGGTGCGATTTTTTTTCATAATCTATATCACCCTTGTCGAGGATAAGTTAATATGCAGTGCAATTGGAAACTATACACTTATTAATAAGTTATGTCAGTTATTTATATATATATATACTTTATATTTCAAACATAAGCGTTTGTTTCGATACAAATATGAAATTGAAAATCATTAAATGTTTGTATTTTCGCCCCTAGTGCCATTTACGGTCATCGTCGCCATCTTGAAAAATAATAACAAATTTTCCGAAAATAGCTAATTTTCAAATCAATTTGGAAGGGATATAATAAAAAATTAAAATATTGCATTTACGATATTTCAAAAATTTATAAATGTATTAATTAGCACATAGCACCAAAATTTTTCCATCAGTTTTGGTTAAATCGCAATTTTATGTTAAAAACGACAAAAAAACAATTTATCGGAGTTAGATGATTTAACAATATGGACTTAACGGGAAAATAAGACAAAATTTTCAAAAGCATTTGGAAGGGATAAGACAAAAAATTAAACGTTTCCAAATAGCATAAATATATTTCTAAATATATGAGGAAGTACTACATAGCACCAAATTTTTTTCAGCAGGAACTAAAAGTAGTTTATTTTATCGATTCCTGATCGCCCAAGTGCATTTCTATACAATTTACTTGGGCATGGTATAGGTGATGTGTGACGTCAACAAAGTCACGTGATGACTTCTATAGTTGGATTTGTTTGTTTGTCCTTCTTGGTTTTGTCTTTGTGGATTTACAATTGTTGGATGGGCCCTTTGGATTTTCCTCACCTTGTTTTTTTTTTTTTTTTTTTTTTTTTTGCACAGTTTGAAATTTTGTTTAGCAAGTTATTCCCAACAATTGAAAAGTAAAAACTCAAAAGTGAATGCGTGTTGAACGTAAAGTTTAAAATCTTTTGTTTAGAAGGATTTATAAATTTACATACTTGTGACAGTGGCATTACAAAACTAGATGGAACCAGTCGGAAACGACAGCTATCCCCGCACTCTCCACATGTTGTATCCCACAATCATATGTTTGAATATGGGCCCAAAATTTGGAAAATAAAAATTCTAAAACCTTACAGCAAATCTACATACAGTGCACAATATTGTTAGAAATCAAATGCATCAGGTATAAAACGAAAGATTTAATGTCACAAGCTTAAATTCACAATTTCAAAATTTAAGTTTACATCAGAATTTTCGTAATTCGACACCTGTGGGCCCCTAATATGACAATACTGTTGAAAAATGAAATGCATTTGTGAGGTTTAGCTCCCAAGCTTAAATTACAACTTAAAAATTCGACTCCTGTGGCCCTGAAGTTTTGAAAATTGAAATTCTAAAACCTTATTGCGCATGCATCTACATACAGTGTGTGTCAATTCTGTATAGAAATAAAATGCATGAAGTTGAAAATGAATAAGGAGATTAGGTCACAAGAAAGTGTAACGGACGGACATAGGGACAGACAGACGGGGACGATAAAAATACCCGAAATGTCTTCGAAAGTGTGGGGATAATAATAAACCAGGGCTTTGACAGTGCATTGTGAAATAACAAACCTGGGCTATGACCATTGGTAACCTGGGTGGTAACAGTGGCATTATAAAATAACTGATACCTGGACTGAGACAGTGGCATTAAAAAAATAACAAACCTGGGCTGTGACAGTGGCATTATAAAATAACAAACCTGGGCTGTGACAGTGGCATTATAAAATAACAAATCTGGGCTGTAACAGTGGCATAATAAAATAACAAACCTGGGCTGACAGTGGCATTAAAAATAACAAACCTGGGCTGTTACAGTGGCTTTATAAAGTATTAAACCTAGGCTGTGACAGTGGCATTATAAAGTAACGAACCTGGGCTGTGACAGTGGCATTATAAAATAACAAACCTGGGCTTCTACAGTGGCATTATAAAATAACAAACCTGGGCTTACAGTGACATTAAAAATAACAAACCTGGGCTGTTACAGTGGAATTATAAATTAACAAACCTGGGCTGTGACAGTGGCATTATAAAGTAACGAACCTGGGCTATAACAGTGGCATTATAAAATATCAAACCTGGGCTTCTACAGTGGCATTATAAAATAACAAACCTGGGCTGACAGTGGCATTAAAAATAACAAACCTCGGCTGTAACAGTGGCATTATAAAGTAACAAACCTGGGCTGTGACAGTGGCTTAATATAATAATAAGCCTAGACTGTAACAATGACGTTATTTAATAACACATTTAATTCAAAGCAAAATGAACACAATGTTTCGAAATATTCATCTCACAACTTTACCACGTGGCATTAAGAACTTGAAAGTGGTAACGATGAGTGTGCGTTCTACATGAACACAACAAATGATCGGGTATGCCGAGACACAAAACAATAATTTCTATGTACACAAGTACACTGTACATTGTACATTGTGTCTATAATAAGGACGAGAAATCTAAAAAGCTGCACATTTTACATAAATGACGGAGAAAAATTTGTTTTACGAAAAGTAACGATTGCTTTACCTTTTGACTTTTTGCCTATTAACGATAACGTCGACATGACATAGTAAAGTAGTCGAAAAAAAGGACAAATACACCTAAGGAGCAATAAAAAAAAACGTAATCCATTGGGCAGACAAACCCAGGAAGACAAATGAACAACCACAAGCACAACAAATAAACACAGAAAACTAAAAAACAATGAACAACACGAACTCCTATAAAAACCAGGAGTGAACCCAGGTGCTCCGGAAGGGTTATTCGAAAATCGATGCCAATCCTCTTAATAACCGCCCACTACAATATCAGTCACCTATGAAAAGTTCTAGTTTTTCGGTTAGTATTTGGCGGTTTTTAAATTTTCCGATAATGAAGGAATTCTACATGCGTTTGAATGTAAAAACTTTTAATTTAAAGCGCACAAATCATTTTACAGGCTTGAAAAAGTGTGATATGTTTCAAAGTGAAATTAGTTTTTTTTAGATATTTTACAAAACTGTTGCAAATAGATTTCAGCGCTTTTCAATCATTGCGGACTCCAACGTCACGATAAACGAAATCGGAACTACTTGCACAACAGCACACTGGAATGGCGTTTTTCATTATGAAACAAACTGTGATGATTCCTTCCTCCATTCATTTGGCAAAATAGTTCCACGCTTTGGACGACTGAAATTTAATTTCACGATATATTTCTCAAAACTATTAAATATTATTTGATGAAAACATGTAAAAAACTTTATTAAGTGGTCGATAAAATGATCTACATGTACTAGTATTAAAATATATATTCATCCAGGCACGCGTAACAAAAAGAGGACAAGACCTTGTCCTGTGTGAACCCTTTCCCGGCGGAGTAATATTACGGAACGGATATGACCCTGCTACCCAGGTGGTTGCACGTCTGACTTGTTCAAGGCATAGAAAAAATGTCCTCCTTATTCCGTGGATAGCATAAGTCAGGCGCACTTGATCAGTCCGTGTGATGTGCGTGCGAAATGCAATTAACCAGATTTAGTACTGCCTTCGTTTGTGACGTGACAATTACTCCTTACACTACATGATCTCCACATATATGGAGTCTTGCAACTTGTGTCGCATGTGTGTTTAGTGCGCTGATTGCACGCCACACACAGAAATAGAATGTGAGATGTACTTCTGTCTTGCGGGTCGCACAATTAACAAGCAAGGAATACTTGCGTAGTAGTTTTGAGTCGCATTACGCGTAAAAAGGCCATCCGTCTGTCGTGCATCTTATTGTCATCGCAAATCTCCTACTATCCGTGCTCCTTACTTGGTCAATGTGTACAAAAGGAGTATGATCCCTTACGTACTATACGCGTTCGTAATTTTTCATAAGGTCCGTAGAATTTGCATGTGCAGGACTAAAAGTCTCAACAGCCAGTGTACGACCTTCTACGGTGCTTAAAACACGCGCGTGACGCGTGAGTCTCAAACACGTGATTCCAGATTTTCCCTCGTAAACTGCTCGTAGTACATATGTAGCATATATGGATGGTTGTGAGGTAGGCTTAAATACACTAAATTAAAAATTCATAATAAACATAAAAAACACTTTTACAATGAAATCGATGAAAGACACAACATTTTGTCTAACTAGCCTTAGGCAGCAACCATTTAATTTTTATTGGGGTGGGGCTAGGATGAATCTTTTTGATCCGGCCTATTTTTCCTCCGAAATCTTGGTCCTGGATTTCAAATTTTTCGTTTTCATTTAAACCAAACAATTTCCCGATTAACACGGGTCTTGCATTCTTGCTTTTTATTTTGCCAAGGTCCTGGTCCTGCCTTTTTATTTCAAATTTCATCCTAGCCAACCCCCCCCCCCCCCCCCCCCCCAAATAAAAATTAAAGTGATTGCTCCCTTAGTCTCGAACATAAAAAAGAGATGTTAATAGTACAAAATATTTTTAACTTGCAGTTACACCTATATTATTATGCTACTTCAGGGTAGAATTTTCTTTTTCTATCCTTTTTAGGCACAACAAATAAATTACACATCTATAATACTAAATTTACGAATTAGCCGCATAGGCGCCAAAATGCGTGGTTTAAAATAAACGATGTATGGTTCAGATTATAAAGGTTATTATCGGATTTGACAATCTGCATTTATAAATTTAAACTGCAGTTTTATTTATGTGCAAATGGAATTTTTATGCACTTTTCCGATATGAATTCTCCCAACATATCCTTTAGAAGGTTCTCGAATGCACCATTTTAACACATTGATTTAAATAAATAAGTATGCACATATTTTAAATGTCTTTCTGTTTGAAATTACGGAAAAAGAATAAAACAAATTAAAAACATTCTCCTTCGAGTGGGATGTTTCCGCTTCATGGATTGTTTTTCTACAATAACCAATTTCTCCTAACTGTAAAGGTTATGAACTTTGAAGATTATAAAGAAGTAAGGTAAAGTTCAGAGGAATTCTTAACTGTTTTTTGGATTGCTCGGATGTTTACCTTGCACAAAGTGATAAAACCAACCATTAACTATTTTCACATTATTTGTTATTTGACCTGTCTAAATATATCTCTACCATACAATTCTCTGTAATCCCTAGATAAAAATATTTTTAACAAATGGTCATCTTTATCATTAACGGCGAAATTTATCTCGGACATCTTTGATAAATATAAACGTGGACAGCACACGCAGCCACACACTAAAAATGCTTTTATCGTCTGATTATTGGATATATTTGTGAATTAAGCCTCACTTGCCCTGCCCATGATGGCAATGGAACAATTATTTTCCAAAAATTTGCTCTACCAAACTCACGGCATCTTTTGAAAAATTCATCCGCCACTAAGGAAATGTTTACTTTCATATTTATTCTGAAGGAAAAAGGTAATGCACTATGAAATATGTATTAAATGAACTTTTCATCAAGTTCCAGTTCAGAATTAATTTTAACAATAAAAATATTGACAATTTATGTGGTTGTGTTTTCGTCATAGATTTTGATTTTGATGGAACCTTAAGGTCCATTTTGGTAATTCTACGTGGCATACAATCTACTTCATCAGTGGATACATCTTCGGTAGTAACGAACAGCCGCATATGACAATTGGGTCGCGTTGACCTACATTTCACGCTTCATTGACTTTGGTTAAAGTTTGCATTAACATCCATTTCTGGAATACTACATCATATATAGACATGAAACTATCAGTTGATACCACCTACTTGACAAGAAAGTTTATGGGAAGCCAACCACAACATCCATATTGAGTTCCTGTTCCATAAATAACATGGCCGCAACAACTTTTTATAGTCAATATGGCCACCATAAAAAAAAAATGGTTATTTTCCCGCGCCCGCGCGGGTTCAATGTCTAGTATACAGTTAAAATAGAGAGAAACCCAACACTTTTTTTATTTTTTAGGTCATACATGTATCCCTATTGTATTTATTATATATGTAGGCTTTTTACTTCACGTTTTTCATTAGTCAATAGTAAACTTCATTAAATTAAAACACAAAATAGGAGTTGAAGTTATATGTTTAGCATTGATTAGCCGATGACCATTAAAAGATACTTATCTTAACAAAGTATGTTTGAAATTTTAACAAGATATATTGAGCACATCCATTTGAAATTTTTAGAATAATTATGAATATTTACACTGGAAACAATAATAAAAATGTTTTCATGTTCTTATTAATAGAATTTCATTTTTTTTAAGTAGAAAGGCTATGTTATGTTCCTTTCTCATGAATTTGTCTTTACCTTTAAATTTCGATTTTACGGACTTTTCCCACCGTTTTGTCTCTTCGGTTTTCATTCTATTAACCTGTACACAGGAATATATGGGTCATTTTCAAAAAAGTCCATTTTCCTGTCCACCTATGTTAAAAAAATATTCAGACACAATGGCATTATTTTTTTGTGCTTAAACAAAAGTTCGCATTTTTTTCAAATCGGCACATCTAGAATGAGAACGATTTTCTCCTTGCGATCCAAAATAAATTGATTTTGACGCTCAATATTGAGCAATTTGCGTGTGTCCGGACTGAGGGAACCATGTTTGCACATTATTTTTCAATGATTTTTTGTATGTTTTCAAATCGGCAACATTATTTTTTTGAATAGCATATAATTGAATTTTAACAAGAAAGTAAAGTCTTGAATATATATATATATATCTGCTCATAAAAAAGTAAATTATGTTGGCGTCCATGAAATGCATGTCTGTCCTGTTACCGGTGCTAAATTTGCAGAGCAATAATTTTTGCCTGCAAATACGAATATCTTCTATGATGAAATCAAAAGTAGAAGTATTTTCCAAATTACAACCAAAACAATAGAACGTTAGAAGAAACAGAAGCGAAGTTATAACCAGAAAAGTAAGCCAAACTGATAGCGTACCCTTTTAAAATGTCTATCATGTTACCAACAAATTTATACATTACTACACCCATACGTTCTCAAAAGTGTCACTAACTGTTTGGAAACAAAGAACGCTAACTTAAAAAACCATACACCGATGTAAGGGGAGCTGTTATTTCGAAATATAATCAATAAACATATAATTTTGTCCATCCTGTTACTGTCTATCCTGTTACCTTGAATAAAGTAACAGGATAGACAGATTAAGTATAAGAATAAACAACTATGTATCTGTAGACATTATGAAATATTTGAAAATGAATTTAAACATTTGATAGTCTACATATCTTTAAGAAAAAACAAACAACTATGCAAGGGGAGCTGTTGTTTTGCAATAGAATCAATAAACATATAATTTTGTCTATCCTGTTACTGTCTGTCCTGTTACCCCAACTTGGTAACTGGATAGACAAATATGTATATGTAAACCTTCGATGTCCGTTCCTGTTACCATAGAAAATAGCGTTTTACTAAAATTATATGTAATCAAAGAACTAAGTGATGGATTGATTCAAAAGTCCAATATAAGCCGAATATAAGGAAGTGCTTCAGTTGGTTTTGCGTTGATTGTAGCAATTTTTGCAGCATTTGAAAATCTATTTTTAGATAGTTTTTTCAGGACACAATATTAAATGATATTTTTACCCCGTTAATGCAAAGAAATTAAATATTCTGTTATTGTTTTCTGAAGCACCACTAACATACCTTTGAGAAATAATCAATACGTTTTTCACATTTTTCCTGTTGATAGTAAAAAATTTCTCACAAATGTTGTAACAGGATAGACAAAATTTTGCACCATCAGTCGAAAGTGTGTCAATAATATTTTTATCTTATGTCATTAAGATTGCATATTTGAGTATTTTGTTCAAGAAGTATCATATATTTTCAAAGTTTAATAAATATGATGATTCAAACAAATTGTTTTTTCTCAATTTTGCAATGTTAAAAATGCACATTTTTTGAAAATGACCCATATAAGAATGCTTGAGTGTTTTTCGACAATATATTTGTTGAATTTTGCTGATGCATTTTACAGCAGACATTTGGCATTCCAATTGGCAATTTTGTAACTCTCATCGCCAATAAATATTCATATCCATACAAGGCAGAATTCATTAAAACTCATCTACTCAAACCAGCTTGAAATTAAAGACGCCACAGAAACACCTGAGTCATGCAGCTGCATTGCAGATTCTGGTAATGGCGTCAACTACGATCAAAGCACCATAACACCATAACTAAGGCCACACCAAATTTATTTTTAGTTCTTTGGATTTTGCCGCTACAATTTTTTGGATTTTGTAAATTTTAAGAAAAAAAATGTTGCCGCTTCGTTTTGTAACAATGCTGAAAATTCGCCCCAACTATTCATTTTTCAAAAAATTACAAATAAAAAGTGTTCGCCCGCTCTTAAAATATGGTGAAAAATAGGGATTTTTTCCATTTTTTACAATATTTTAGTTATAAAAATTGTGCTAAACGTAAATTTGATCTTCGCCTGAAAAAAAACTAGTCCTCAAGAAAAGAAATTACAATTAAAAAATCGCTCGCTCGCACCTATTTTTGCCATAAAGAATCCAAAGAACGAAAAATTAATTTGGTGTGGCCTAATTTTGCACTGTTGATACGCTATTTTTCGCGCTCTTTCTGACTTTCTGGGAAGAAGATAACCATTATTCAATAAACAACTCAAGTTTAAACTTGTATTACAAATTGACATTATTAGCTTCAGAACATGAGAAGGGCCGTCCAAAAATCGATCTTGATTGGGGTTTACATTCTTATTACAGAGTGGGTTTCCATTTTTGTTATAGGGAAAGCACCAAAATTACAGTCATGCACATGAAACAAAAATTACGTAGACCGTCGTTCTTTAAACGATCACAAAATATGATAATCCGCCGACAAAACCAATAACAAGACGTCGGCCTAGTGATATTTTCAAATACGGAGATCTTTAATGGATTAAATTAATACACGAATAGTAACTAAACGACTTTCACTACGCTAAATCGTGTCTTTAATGAATTCCCGTCCACGGGAATCACATTTTCACACCACAACTTCAATAGAAAACGTAATTACCAATTCCTTTTAATTCTGAACTCTTCAAACTAATTCCAATTACTTTTCTCAACTTATATTCAGTACTTCTCTGTATCTGTAAATTCTATGTATTTATATGTCCCCTAACATCCCTCAAACACTAATTTTAAGTACTCGACTGAGGTTACTGATGTTATTAAGTACTTCCTTAAAACCCATTTAAATTAAGTACTTTCATAAAACTAACTGCATGATTATTTACATTTCGACTTTGAAAAAAATGTTTTAGCCTTGTACTTCCCTGAAATATCGCCGCTTATATAGGGGTGCATTTAATTATAATTGTTCACACTGGAATATGGGATTTGTTCAAATAATGATTTGGCTTTTCGTCCTGTTTTGTCGAAAAAACAATCCGACGAAAAATGTGATCACACTAATCCAAGACTTTTCTGTACCTCCTTAACCCTGGTTTCCATCTCAGTTCGTATTTTTAGTAATTTCAAATCTCTACTTCTCGGCTCTTGCATGCAATTTTTCCACTGTGGTACTTTCGGACATTCTCGGTAGTGATGCATGACAACATTATGTGATGAAAGAAAGTATCTGAAAAGAGAGTGATGGTTTCAAACTTTAATAATTCGTAGGGGTTATAGAGTTATATTCGATTATTTTATACCGAGCTATAGCGAGGTATACACTAAGAATATAACAGTCCAACCCATGTGTAAATGACCACAACTCCATAACCCCATGAATTATTCTAATATGACAAATACGCTAATTTTGGTCATATGAGTTGTCCTAAATGTATCCGAAATTTGTCACAATTTGGCTGTTCCCTTTCTCTTACGATTAATATGGTGCAATCTGCCCTTTTAAATTAAAAAAACAGATTTTGAATTAAAATTTTTTCGAAAGATAGCCATGTACACAGTCAAATTATATAATTCATCATTTACACAAGAAAAAATAATACAACGCATGTTTAACGGAGTTACCGGTAGCCGTCACGTTATTCAAAAAGCAAGATGGCGCGGCCTATGTAAATGTGTATTGTAGTGTACAACATTGTCATAATTTTTGTTGTACACAGCTAGGCTGTACATTCGTGTGGCAAAAGACACTTTTTGTCATTAAAGCTTATCAAATTCGCTTTTACATAAAAGCCTCTACACGCATGTGCTAAAAGTGGATATACCGGCTAATATATCGTTTGACGATATTTCGGTTTTAATGCTGCTGATGAGAGGTAACTCATTGAAATGCGTCGTATACAGCATAGTATAAATTTACTATATCTAATATTAGTATTTTTGAATTGTTATTTTTTTTTAGTACGTCATATTAGAATTTTATATATTATAACACGTGCTCACAACATGCTTTCTTTTATTCTCATGAGTTTATAAATATTCTATGGTACCAAATAGAATAATGGTCAAACACAAGAGAATGCAAAAGAAAAACAAAATTACAACAGTTGTGTTCAAGGCCGAAAATGTTTAAACTGGAAGCTAAATAAACCAAAAGGTTGAGGAGCAGGTCCAAATAACCAAACGGGTAAAAACAAAACCATCTAAGGACAGAGTTATGCATGAGAGAAATATTCATTATTACCACACAGCTTAAAACATTCATAAAAGTATCAATTTACCAGTTTTATAGAAATAATATGGACTGGGCTGGTGATACTGTGGTAGATTTGGACACCTAAAATAGGGACATTTCTCAGCTGTACTAACATAATATGCTATGATGCTAATTTTAATGCATAAAATATCCATTTCTCGTCGATTTACGACTCAGTTGTGCTTAAGGCCAAAAATGTTAAAATCCGAAATAATATACATGGTTGTAAAGAGCAGATTCACCTACAGAACAGCTCTGCAAAGAATACTTTGTTCTCCTCTGTATATCGCTTTGTGTTTATTTATTCTACATTGGGTAGAGGTATAAGGGAGGGGGGTTTGAGATCTCACAAATCATGTTTAACCTCGCCGCAATTTTGCGCCTGTCCCTAGCCAGGAACCTCTATCCTTTGTTAGTATTGTGTGATTTTTTAATTTTTGTTCATTTGTATGTTTCGGAGATTAGTGTGCCGTCCATTTCGCTGAACAAGTATGCACTATTGTTTAGGGGTCAGCTGAAGCCCGCCTCCGGGTGCGGGATTTTCTCGCAGAGTTAAAGACCCATTGGTAGCCTTGAGCTGTTTTCTGCTCCTTGATTGGTTTGTTGACCTCTTTGAAACATTCCCCGTTTCCATTCTCTATTCTATTTAGTTAATGATATATTTGAAGGATAATTTTTACCAATATACAATATGTCCATTGTGGGAAAATATACAATTTATTTGTAAAAGCCTGAGAACCGTGAAGATCTAAGAATAAGACCATGATTAAATGAGATAATTTTCTATTTGCTGAAACTTAAAACAATTCATCATGACATAAAGTTAAACAAACACCATTCACCTTTTATATTTTTCTTTTGGTGTAAATGTGTGTGTCGTAGCTTCTTTTATTCTGCTTGGAATGTAAATATTCTTGAAACATTCAACACGAGGCTCTGTTCTCTGGACGTATTTAGTTAAATAGAGATCGCCACTTCCGGTGTCTCCCCAATCCAAAATAAAGAAGGAGACGTTGAATGTAAATCCAGCAGCATCAGGATATTTTGGCAATAACTCTGTCTGAAATAAAACAACTTCAATACAGATTTCTTAGTATTGTTTATTTACTTTTTGGAGTTTTTATTTTAGGCGTTTTGCAGTCTCCGCTGAACTTATTCACTATTTATTAACATGAAGGCAACGGTCGTTTTATGGTGTGCGTAAATGCTCATGCAATGTTCAAGCCTGCTTATCTCTCGCACGCACAACAATTGATAAATTCAAATCTCATTATTATGTTTTGTTTTAAAAAAAATCCAAGAATGTGAATTGTTGTAATACTATTTCTTTGCTGTGATTGTTTATTTATACTAAATTTCAATATGAGTATAGCTGCAAAATCCGCTCTGGACTAATTTTCAATCTCTTTCATAACCAATTTACGCTCGGAACAGATTTTTCAACCAAAATTGTATGTATATAAACAAGGCAATACACACACATGAAACGGGAAATATTCAGTCATCGAATACCATTCCCAAATTTTGAAATTAACCCATATATTGTTGAAATTTGACAATAACCATTTGTAATGAATTAGAGAGATAAGTTGGCCGGATGCATTTTTCTTTTTCGTCCGTTGAATTGATGTTCTCATTAACTGACATTTACCCGTTTAAATATCTCATTTCATTTCAATCACGTGGTACACACCAAATAACCCAAAGCATGTTATTTTAAAG
Organism: Mytilisepta virgata; assembly: GCA_028015205.1. NCBI lineage: Eukaryota > Metazoa > Mollusca > Bivalvia > Mytilida > Mytilidae > Mytilisepta > Mytilisepta virgata. The sequence goes on from JAPWFG010000023.1 coordinate 2,537,738, forward strand.
AGTACACTGCTTGCAATAAGAGGTTATTTCTAATATGCCGCAATTACAGTCATGCAATCCTTACATTCAACTTAATCCCCAAAACTGTTTAAGGCCTAAAACAGAGGGATTGTCCTTTCTAACATCAATAGAAGGAAAAAAATATTCTATGCAATGATCCATAGTTGGGAATCCAGAGGGGTCGCCAAAAACATATTTTATTATGGATATATATGATTTTTCATCATAAAATCGTCTATTTTTTTTTTACATTTTTAAATTTTAAATTTTACGCCACCCCTTTCAAAAATCCTTGATCCGCCCCTGTAATGTATAGAATAAATTATCCGATCAGAAGAAGGGTTACATCCGGTCTAAAATTATTATATGGTGACCCCTAACAATTTACACGGTTCTGACTTTTGACTAGACCTGAACCCCTAACAACATACATTTACACGGTCGGAGCTGGATCATGAACTATTTATGTCATACCTCCAAAATATCTTTATATTTCTTGAAGTCATCATGAACAATATATTCATCAAAATCTATTATCCCTACATAATCGTAACCCTGTAATTTTTCTTGACAATTGTACACTCCAACTTGTTTGTCATGCGAAGCCTGGGGAAGGGTGAAACGATATTCCTCAAACCCTCTATCTGGATGACCTGAAATGTTCGTTAACATATAACATTTATTTTAATCTTATATGTTCATATCAAAATCAAATGCTCATATATACATTTTTCTCCTATTCTTGACGTGTTTAATCGGTGGGATAAAAATACATAATATTTTTAATCACTTCCCGATGATTAAATTTCTAGGTGGGAATTTCCGCCGTTTTTTCTACAGTTACTGGAACGATAAACTAGAGAAATCCCGAAATGATGTATATGTAAACAAACTACATAGCAACGATATTTTCTTGAGGTTTTTGTCGAAAATCATAGGAGAAACAGATTCTCCTTCAATTTAATCGTGAGTTATGGAATTTCTCCACCCTCAATAGTTAAATTTTAGATTTTAACACGCTCGCTGAAGGAAAATCTATATTTATATTTGCGCTTCAACGTTTTGGATTGTTGTTTTGGTTTTTCAACATTTTAGGCCTTGAGCACACCTGATGATTCGTAAATCGACGATATGTGCACATCATGTGCACCAAAATTGGTATCAAAGACTTTTATACACATAAATCCCAACCGGATTATTTCATTTTGCGAAGTAGCGGGTGCCGTTAATAAGATAAGCTGGGCTATAACTTTCTCTCATTGTAAGAGCGTTTGAAGACAACCTTTGCCGGTGTAAGACACCCATGTGGAATTATAATAATCAGTCATGGTCTAAGATGTGAGATGAGACAATTCCACCGGAGGGTTCACATTTTCAAGTCAGAAACGAGGCTTCCCGAGTTTCTGATGATAGAAAATGTGAACCCGAGGGTGGAATTGTCCAGTCTCACATTTTTAACCATAACTGATTAGTTTCTCAGATTCCTCCGCTGAAAATTAAAGGTAATAAACATGGCCGCCATGACACAAAAATGTGTTCTCTTTAACTAGTCGACCTACTGCAAAATAAATTCTATATTCGAAAAGATCGTCATGCATTTTGGTTTTGTACCAAAGGTACAAAACTTTAAAAAGATATCTTTTAGGTTGCGCTTCAGGGGTTTTCAAATTGAAGCGATGTTAATTTCGGCGTTGTCGTACCATTTGTGCGAAGTTTTGTGTTTTCTGATGTTCTAGCATTGTGATGTGACGTTTTTTTGCATTGCTCCGTCAAGGTAGGTCATGTGATGTGAGATGCATGAACTCACACGAAGTATACCTGTCCCAAACACCTAGAAATGTGAGAAATCCTTTTCTCTCATTACCAGCGGTTGAAGACAACCTTTCCAGTGTTAAACACCCATGTGGAATACACTTTTCTTCCGTTTTGGGGCGTTTTCTATGACAGACATCCCATAACAGACAGGTGCACGCGAGCGTGTACCTCATGTGTCGTTCGGCCAATCAGAATTCTTTTGCGATACCTTTGACCAATCAGGCGTAACGTCATTTGACTTCGTCGAATGTGCTCATTGAATTTACCTAGGTACAAAAAACCTGAAAATCGAGTATTTACAGAAGAAATAAGTACTTATATATAAATACGCGTTCAAAAGTGAAGAACTGGAAAATCTTCATTCAGCGTCTTTCCCCTCGGTCCGCAGCGCTCCACTCGGGAAAGTCGTGAATTTAAAAAAAAAAAACTCGTTGAAGATTTTCCAGTCTTCACTTTGAACTCGTGTAAGAACCTATTAGTCTTACATTGATGCCACAAAACGTCACGTCCCATTTCATCGACATGATAATGTCAACACGTCGAGAAAACACCAACTTTCCCGGATTTGTGCGAAAAATTTCAAAAAGAAATTGCTTAAAAATACAAAACTAATACATGATTGTCATATATACTTTTAGTATTAAACCAAATTACGTATGATCTTTCACTTCCGATCTATTTCTTGGCATTTTTTCCATCTGTAATGAGAGAAAAGTTATCATATATTTTTCATACAGAAAGATGTAAGATAGGGGAATTCATTCCACTTGAGGGATCACATTTTTTATGGTCAGACACGAGGGTTGCCGAGTCTGACCATAAAAAAATGTGATCCAGAGGGAGGAATTCCCTTATCCTACATCTTTCTGTATGAATGATAAATTTTCTTTCATTACAGACTGAAAAAAATCAAAGAAATAGATTGGTAGCGAGAATGGTCGCCTTGGCAGAAAAAAAAAATTTCTACAAAAACGAGATATTCTATAGAAAAATTAACACGATATACGTAATTTGGTTATATACTAAAAGTATAAAATTTTAAATAAAAATCTAAATGTAAATTATTCAGCAGTTTTCTATCAATAAGCAATAAATCTTTTTTTAATTACTATATACATGTAACTTAATATGACCACAACAGCAACAGGTCTGTTCACCTCTTCTTGAAGATGCAAACCGATTGTGCCTGCAAATTATTTGCATATAAAACATGATAATAACCGTACGTACACGGATAAAAAAAACTTACCAAATATTCTACCAGGTAATGTTGATGGAAAGACGTCAATGTCCCCAAATCCCAATTTTTGATAATACAAAAGAACCTTATAAGCATCCTTGTTAAGATACTGGACCATTGTCAGCACTTTGTCTACACCCATCAATCGATGAAATTCGAACCACTCGATTAGACGCTGTGGATTTAGAGTTCCGTATGTAATTTTAGAACACAATGCGATTTTGCCTTTCTCTCTTGTAGGAAAATGAACCGGGATCAGCGGCACTAACGCGGAACATTGTTTACCACGCTGCACAAGTGAAATGTATGATGCGTTATTACCATATGGATTAAGACAATTATACTGTCGAGCTTCTAAAGGAGAATATCCAAAATCATTTTTTAAATTTGCTTCCGTCTTCCTGAATCCAATACCGTTAGAAATGCAACAATCAAATTGTTTGTTCTGAGATTCATCCCATACGTTGATAGAAATATTAGTAAATTTTTCCCAGTTTTCATTTGGGTTAGCGACAGCAGAATATAAATAGATATGTCCGACTGGTACCCTTGTCACAAAGTATAATCCAGCATGCATATGCTAAAAAAGAAAGCGAATATTTAGCACAAAGCTTATAACAGTGATTCATTAATCCCGTTTTAGCGTGCTCGCCTCGATGGCGAATTAAGCAATTGGCCAATTCTGAACAGACCTACTAGCGTTTTACGACTAATAGATAAATTTCCGACCCGAAAACCTTAATATGTTTCGCTCCTATATTAACCATTCTATCTTCGGAAAAGTGTATACTTTCATGACATCCATGAGTAGTATTCCTTTAATATGCTGTTGCGTGGCCAATAATGCGAGCATATGTAGTAGCAATAGCCCTTTCAAGAAACTCATTTCCGGTATCACGATTCGGTATCACGAGTCAAATTATAATATGAAGCAAGTTATTTCCGATACTTTATTTCTTCCGTTTCCGGTGAACAAAACTTTTTCTAGCTTTAGAATGTAGCACAATATGGTCATATTCGCTTTAACAAATAAATTCACTTCGGATTGCATAATGGCTGCCCCAATTAAACAAAAACTTTTCTAAATGACCCATATGCTCCTATAGCGCTCGCTGCGCTCGCTATTAATATGCTGTTGGCGTGGCCAATGATGCGAGCACAGCAATAGCCCTTTCCAGAAACTCATTTCCGGTAACACGATTCTGACTCTAAAATTATAATTTGAAGCAAGTTATTTCCCTTACTTTACTTACTTCCGTTTCCGATGAACGAAACTTTTTCTAGCCTTAGTAAGCCATATTCACTTTAACAAATAAATTCACTTCGGATTGCATAATGGCTGTCCCTATTAAAAAAGAAGACTTTTCTAAATGACCCATATGCTCCCATAGCACGCGCTGCGCTCGTATTAATTAAGGATTGTTTTCAATTTTGGAACCGGTTACACGATATAACAAAATGGCGATCTCAATTTGACGAATCGTTACAAAAGTGAAACATATATATGGTTTTCTTGACAAAAATTAATTTGAAATTAGAAGAAAGATAAATATTGTTCGAAATATTTCCCTTTTTTATAAATGGTGTGCTCAGACGGCCCAAGCAAATTTTGAATAAAAATAGCCTTTTGACTACATTAGTCACACTAATAAGCCACAGGGGCTCGTTTAGGGTTATCTAATGGGGTATACTATCAATGGCAGTTACTATCCACTCCCACACAGCAATTTCCACTCCCACTCAACAAAATTGTTATGTGGGAGAGGATAGTAACTGTCATTGATAGTATACCCCAATAAATCACCCTAAACGAGCCCCTGTGGATAAGCCTGGTGAGATTATTAGCTATAGAGTGTGTTACTGTCCTAATACGGAGATTTATGGGGTCTACCATATATACTGAATGTAAAAAAATTGTAAAACAAAAAAAATCCCTTTCTTTCTACGCAGTTCGAAAAAGATATGTACTGTATGCTTAACCTACCACTTAATGACAAGTTACCTGTAGAATAATGCTGACGATTTCCTTGTCTTTCACAAAATTTTGAAAGATAATAAATCCAGTTGTCCAAAAAATAAGACATGCGAATATCTTTGAACACCGTCGGTACCTTGCCATACTCATGATACTGTTCATCAGAGTAAACAGTTCTGTTTTTTTCTGGTATATCACTGCAATGAATTAAAGTAGCATATTGTTTTTATTGTGACATAAGGCAAATGCATGTAGGTGCCCCGTAAGTTACGTCAACTGAAACGGCAATCTCCCATGCAGAGTTGTCGGTCCTTGCTCTCTCTCGAGCACGGGAGATTGCTGAAACGGAATTAACGGGAGTCATGTGACCGAAAGCGGAATAAAAAAAGAACCAGAAGTAATTTGAATTCCGGATCCTTTCATGTATTTTCCAGGTCAAATCCATCACCAAAATCCAAAATTTTAGCCTAAAATCAAAGCTGAAATACCATAGATACTACAATTCTAGTAACTATTTAAATCATATAGAATGAAAATTATTTCTTTACCTGGTAAATTTTAATTGATTATGTAGATTAATTAAACCTGATAATGGTTGTGCAGTTATTGCTTATATTACAAAATATATTAATAAATGTCAGTTTTGTTGTGCCCGGATCCAATTTTGCATGCAGTTTCCCATGTTTGTGAATGCCAATTCTCGAATTTCCAAAAACGAGCAACCGCCTCAGTGGTCTCGTGGTAGCGTGCTCGCGGCTTCGAGTGCGGAAGGTCGCGTGTTCGATCCCCGGCCGGGTCAAACCAAAGACATTAAAATTGGTATTTGCTGCCTCTCCGGCAAGCACGCGGCATCTAGAAGTAACCGGTATACCGGTCGGATCGGAGTCAGTTTACTGAAATTAAAAAAAAAAGAACAACATCTCACGTACCTTTGTTTCTAGATTCGACTTTTAAGTCTTTTATTTAACAATTATTTAAAAAAAAAAAAACGTACAATTTATTTGACATAATCAATATTTTTAAACAACTTTACTATGTCTTATCTGAAATGAGGTGTTATAAATTTTATCTTATGTAATGTGTTACACATAACATGTACTTGTTTTCCAGTGTATTTGATCATGTCAATAGAGACATAATCTGTCAAATGATTATTGACTGTTGAAACTTGTTTGGTCACATCTCCCAAATAATGAATACTTCCTAAATAATATTTAAAAGCTATCAAGGAAGATGTGTTATGCACTTCATATAAGCAGGCTTGACAAGATAAATAGTTAATCCCAGAGGCGTTTCCAGGATTTTTGAAAGGGGGGGCGTATAATAAAACTTTGGCCGAGCGGAGCGAGGCGAAAAAAATTTTGGATCTTTTTTTGCTAAAAAACATAAAATAATTGAGAAATGCACTAATGTAACGGTTCCTGACTTGGAGGATGTATCTTTTAGAGTATGTGTTTAATTAATGAATATGATAAATTGCCATATTCAATACAATATAAGCAGATAACGATAGTTTTTTTTTGTTTTTTTTTAAAGGGGGGGGGGGCGTACGCCCATTACGCCCTCACCTGGACCCGCCCCTGAATCCGCTGGTGATATCACAGTGTAAAAGGAACATTTATATCTGTACAGAATAGTTATGGAGTTAATATGGTGTGCTGGGGTTCATTTAATTTAATTTGATTTTAATTTCACATAACTTAAATTAAATATAATTAGCAATCAATAAATTGCCGGTGCTAAGTTTAGCATATAAACACTAAGAAATTATAGTTAACAAATACTTACAAAACTTTTTATCTTTTATCTTTGTTGAACTTCACGGCGGGTGCCGTATACGGAGCAGGAATTGCTTCCCCTTCCAGAGCACCAGAGTACACTCCTGGTTTTTATAGTAGTTCGTGTTGTTCATTGTTTTTTTAGTTTTCAGTGTTTATTTGTTTTGCTTGTGGTTGTTCATTTGTCTTCCCGGGTTTTGTCTGTCTAATGGATTGCGTTTTTTTGGATTGCTCCTTAGGTATATTTGGCCTCTTTATCAATTTAATTAACCATAATATAAATAACAGCTGTATTTTTTCTAAATACCATTTTTTAAATTTTATTAGCCAATCTTTCTTAATATTAGATAAATTGTAATCTTTGGTATAATTATGAAGCAAAGACCACCTACATTAACAAGCAATGTCAGTAAACACTAGGGGCGCCACTGGGCTGAAACTACAGTTTTTTTTACAGTATACTTGTCCCAAAATAGGCTGGAAAAGGTTGTAAAGAAGCGGAATCCAGTTTTCAAATAACTTCCCCCAAAACAGCTCCACCTGGCATTTACTGACATTGCTACATTAACCTAGTACCTAATAAAGCATTAAAGATTTTAATATATGAATTAACCATATATTTCTTATTTTTTTATCTTGCAACTGGCCTATTTGTTAGACAAATAATGTGTGTCAAATATTTTTTCGATATTCGTGTGATATCCTTGTCGTCAATTGCAATGCAAATTGTGTTCTGGTTCACAGCGCTTATATAACGTCTTGTTCTCCCAAGAGTAAAAAATCGCCTCCCTAAAGAAAGCTATTAATTTTTTTCTAAGTAACGAGGTTGTAGTGTTTGACGTTTTGAATGTTATATTCCAAAATATGTCTGCAGTCTTTTAACACATAAAAATATTTAGGCCAAATCATTTTTTATTTCTTTGGATTTTTTATGGCAAAAAAATTTCTCATATTTATTTACCCCACGTATATCTCATCTTATTTTTTGTATTATATTCCAGCATAACATGGGTAAGTTTCTCATGTTCATTGACCCCACATGTCTTCTATCTTATTCTAATATTATGTTCCAGCATTACATGGGTCAGTTTCTCAGGTTCATTGACCCCACATGTCTTCTATCTTATTATTATTTTATGTTCCAGCATTACATGGGTAATTTTCTCATGTTTATCGACCCCACATGTATTCTAGCTTAATTTTATATTATGTTCCAGCATTGTACGGGTAAACTTCTCGTATTTACAATTTAATTTATTATGTAACATAATTTTACTTTTATACTTCTGTGCATCCTGTCCTGCAGCTAATGGGCACCAATCTACAGCATCACAGCTGAACGTTGGTTAAGTGCCATTTATGGAGCATCTTAATGTTCACTTACTCTTCAACACGTGAGGAGATAAATCTATAAATAGAGATGCTTGAATATGATAATAAATATTTTATTATTTAAACTAGAGGCTTACCTGAGCCTGTATCGATCACCTGGCTTTTATTAGGCCATTATAAAATAAAATCTTTTTTTGTATCCACACAGTTTTTGAAAAAACACAAAATGCCAAAATAACCTTGATATTTGACCTTTGACCTAAAAAAGTGGATCATTTGCATCTGACCTTCCATGGCAACATTGGTTAAAGTCTGCCCATTAGTTCCTGAGCAAATGACAAACTATAGGCTCAGAGGGCTGAGCCTGTATCGCTCACATGCATGAAAGCCATTTTTATTGATGTGCCTGAAGAGAGAAGTCACTTCTACCTATTATTATGTAGTGCGGTAAGTCTTGTAGGAACCAAATTTCTCTTCATCAAGGTCCTTCTACTTACAGATCAGCATATTCTAAAATTTGGCGGTTCTCCAGAAGATCTTTGCATGTGTTTCCTATAGGGTCTTATGTTAACCTAAGTCCTCTAGCTGCTGAAGGCCATTTTGAATTAGGGATGGGCACCAGAGTAACAACACTTGGCAAGCACCTTAAAAGGAACATTCAAACCATGTTTGATTTCAAGCAATTCTGTAGATTTTTGTTATATGTCATGGACACTTTCTGCCAAGTTTGGCTCTATTTGGCCAAGCAGTTTAAGAGAATTTTTTTTTTAAAACAACCAATCAGAAACAAGAATTGTGCATGGCGGCCATGTTTGTCGCCTGATCTGAACAAAATGAGGAAACTTTGTAAAAAACCTCTAACAGATGCTTCCTGTCAAGTCTCGTTCCCTTTGGCCAAGCGGTTTCAAAGAAGAAGATTATCAACCGATGACAGACAAGAACTGCCCATGACGGCCATGTTTGTTGCCTGATCAGGACGAAATGAGGAAACTTTGTATAGAACCTCCCTATTAGATGCTTTTTGTCAAGTTTCGTTCCTTTTGACCAAGCAATTTCAGATGAGAAGATTTTGTTATATCAGCCTTCCAGAAAAAGAACTGCTCGTGGCGGCCATATTTGTATTCCGAACGGGACAAAATGAGGAAACTTTATAAAGGATCTCCCATATATGCTTCCTGTCAAGTTTCGTTCTATTTGGCCGGGCAGTTCTAGAGAAAAAAAAATGTTTTTAATCAACCAATGAGAAACAAGAATTGCCTATGGCCGCCATGTTTATGACTGATCGGGACGAAATGAGGAAAATTTGTAAAGAACCTCCCATAAATGCTTTCTGTAAAGTTTCGTTCCATTTGGCCAAGCGATTTCAGAGGAGAAGATTTTTTTATATCAACCAATCAGAAACAAGAACTGCCCATGGCGGCCATATCTGTAGTACGATCGGGAGGAAATGAGTAAAGTTTATAAAGGGCCTCCCATATATGCTCCCTGTCTTGTTCTATTTGGCCCAGCAGTTTTAGAGGAAAAGATTTTTGAAAACTCAGCCAATCAGAAACAAGAATTGCCCATGTCTATTCAAACTATACATCTTCAACTATATCTGCCGCTATATCTCGCTTACATCAAATTAACTAAAAAGCAAGGCGGCACTGATTACAAAAGAAGGTTCGTAAGTCTATGTCACCCTACCGATAACTTCGATACCACTTGGCTAAGAGTCTGGATTGGGTGGGGTCTCAAATTCTGTATTCTTTCAAATTTTGTCTCGTTTTTCATTCTTCAATTAAATAGAATCATATTCTGTTAAATCATACGAGATTGAAATTTAAAATAAATATTTGTTAATTGTAGTAAATTTTTTGAAAAAGGTTACTGAAAGTACAGATGCCATGTATAATAGATTTGTAACGGGCAAACTTCTTTATACTTTTCGGTTGTCGGTATTTTTCCATAAATAAATTAAATTTTATAGCAATTTTTGAATTAATCTTTATAATTGTAAAAAAAAAATAATTTTCTATTCATTAACTCTTTAGGATATTATTCTCTATCCTATCAAACCCGTCCTAAAGCTCATTTCTACTGATATGTTAAACACAAACTATTCGTCTGAATAGACAGCCCCCCCCCCCCCCCCCCACACACACACACTTTCTCTTTCCCAAAGTGTAACTTACCTACAAAAGTCAAAATTACCAATGCAATAATTAGATTTTTACCAGAGATAACAGGGTCATAGTCATTAACACATCAAGTTAATTCTGACTATATGCATTCATAATTACGACCAATCTCTAGTAGATCTTTATCAGTATCTGCAAGTACTAAAACTACTATTGGTTTGTAATAGTATAGATCATTAATGACAGTTTACTACAAAAACATGTTTGTTTGTTTAGTTGGGGTTTTACGCCGTTTTCAGCACATTTGGCTATTTCGTGGCGGCCGGTTTTTATTGGTGGAGGAAGCCGGAGTACCCGGAGACAATCGCACCGACCTTCGGAACATGTTAAGAAAGGAAAAATACATCACGTTTGCGAAAAGTAGGAATTTTGATAGAAATGTAGGGCTATTTTAGGATTTGAACTCAAACATTAGGAAAATATATAATGGGTGTCCAAAACAAATTATGGAAATAAGGGCCCGTTGAAAGAAAAGCCTGATATAATTAAGGATGAGCAGGTGAATTACATCACGGTTACGCTAAGCAAGAAATTATGTTACTGATATTGATAACACATAGACATGTTTTCATGTTATAACTAAAATTCATTTTGATATCATCTGTTAAGCATTATATATTATGATAAAGAGTTAAATATAAATATATAGATACACACATAAAATCTCTGCCATTTATAAAAAAAAATATGTTATTATAACAAAGTAATTGCCTTACCTTAAGTCACATTTTCATGAAAATAGATTTATGTCAATCCGTATATCGATTAAGGGTTCAATAGAAGCTGAAAGATGAAAGGTGACAATTAATATTCACCTAAATATCGAGCTTGTACATTGAAGTCGCATTAACACCAATAAGCTGCATGTGTCTTGTGTGTGTTACATTGACAACACATCTTTTCAAAGAAAAATGTCAATACGATGAAGAAATCGATATTACAAATGAGGATGTGTGTGCCTGTAGGCGAACAAAGCACTAAAGAAATAAACTCGGTCATCTCTTTTCATGCACATATATTTAAGTTTGGAACAGGTTATACTATACTGAATTTGAGGCAGTTTACGCTACATTACGTTTACGGACCGTGCAATAGAAAAAAATTCGGTTCCAACTATAGAATAGAATAGAATAGAATAGAATATTTATTGTTCCAATCATGGGCCCTCACAGGGGCAAGATATAACAACATATACAACATTGATTCATTAGCATAAATTACATGTACAATAAAAATAGAATAAAAGCTATGCTATGCTGGACAGGATCAGAGCTATCAACCTTGTCTGATATTTAGACAATGAATTATATATTTCCCCAGAAATTTGAGTACTGATATATCTTCATTTGTAAAAAGCCATATAAACTTTGCCTCCTTTGGAAGATCTTTAAATTTCGTACAAAGCTCACCTATATTATTAAACATGATTTCTCTGTTGTTATTATATAACGGGCAATTAATTATAAAATGAAATTCATCTTCTGTTTGATTTGAAGAACATTTTTCACATATTCTTTGCGAACGTTCTATATAGGGTTTCTTGTATCGATCTCTTTCTATTTTCAGTTCATGGGCACTTATTCTTATTTGACATAAAGCCCTTCTCAATTGAACATTGTTAATAGATAAATATGTTTCTCGAGAAAAACATTTTTTGATTTTAAAGTAGGTATTAAGTTTTCCCTCTTGTTCTTCTGACTTTTTGTTCCAGTACTTTAAAAAACTATGACATAATTTATCTCTTATTGACTTTATTAACTCATTCATCTTTATTTGTGAATGTTAAATATTAAGTTTTTGTAGGATAAATTTAATGGATGACAACCAACATTCTATGTTGTCTGAAACCATACTTTGATTAGCAATGTATGCATCAAATAGTATACCACTTTCCATTTGATCTTTTCTTAACCAGTATTTTAACATTGACAAAACAACAGAGAAATACAATGGGTATCTGCCAAGTTAAATGACACCTCTAAATTATATTTGTACAGAAAATTAAAATCAGGGATATCAAGTTAGTTACTTATTATTAAAATCAGAGTTTAAGCTAGAAAGTTATTTACTATTTTTCTCTAACTTCAAAACAAGACAATTATTTAAAAAATTAAGAATCAGTGATCATAATTTAGAAATTGTATCGCATCCTGTATCAACCCAAGAAACCAATATCAGCCAGAGGGCATTGACCCGAGGGCTGATATTGGTCGAGTTTGATACAACATGTGATACAGATTTTAACATGTATTATAAACTTTATCATATATTTAAACAGAGGTTCAAATTTTACCAAATTAAAGTCTACTGCCACAAATGAAATTGATTGGGGAAAATATTTTGTGAAAAAAAAATTAAAAAATAGGGCGTGAGATTTAAAAAAAAGTAAAAAAAATCGGAAAAAAAAATGTTTTTGAAATTTGACCCCCCCAAAAAAAAATACATAAAAAATTGAAAAAAAACTATGTGATAAAGGGTAAGCCATGCGATAAAGGGTATGACGTCATAGACGTCAGATACGGACCAACATCATGGGCTTTATCGAATATTCAAAACTCCTGTATTTAGTACCAAATATATGATAAAAAAAAATATAATAAGAGAAGAAAGAATATGTAAAAAATATTTAAATGAAATAGGAGATGAATTCCACTTTTTCCTAAAATGTACAGCTAGTCATTCTCTGGGAAACAATTTATTTGACAATATAGTATTAAATAAGCCTGACTTTCTTGAAAAAGAACCATTAGATCATTTTTTTTTTTTTTTTGTTAAATTCTAACTCTGAAATTTTGACAGAAATAGGAGACTTTATAAAGCAATCTACAGAATTACAAAAATGAGGTCCTTGTTAGTCAAAGTAATAACAGTATATTAATAATAAAAGGTGATTTATCATATATCATATATTCTCAATTTGTGATTTTATATGTTTGTTTGTTTGTTTGTTTTCTTGTTCATGTATTTGCTTGACCCACATGGGTGTAATTTTGCAATAAAGAATTTGAATTTGAATTTGAATATTTTAAGGCAGGTTGGACTGGTGAAAATTCTGATTATGGCTTTAAAAAAGTAAATGTCCTATACTGATTTGGGCTGTAAAAACTCAATGATGACTTGCATGCACAAAAAGTATGTGTCCTATTAGCATAATCAGAAAAAATTGGTACACAAAGTGATAGGATATTACATAAGAGTAACTATAGTTTTTAAATTTGACTCTATGTGTTGTCGCATATACAAATAAGAAATAATTTAATCTACTAAGTGACGTGCCCAGATTTTTTTTTTTTATAAATTTCATGGAAATGTAATGAAACTTGGCAGGTAGTAAGAGAAATATGGACTGTGGATAGATACTGAGTATTATTAGTATCTGAGATGTTACAAAAGAATTACTTTAGTTTTAAAGTTGACTGTGTGTGTGTGTGTGTTGTTTAATGTGCCAAAAAGATGTAATTTAATGTACAAAGTGAAGAACCTGTACTTTTTATAATTTAGATTGAAATACAATGAAACCTTGCAAATGGTAAAAGTAATATGTACTAAGGATAAATATTAATTATCATTTATATCTGATGCAAGGCAAAACAAAATGATTTAGTTTTTAAGGTTTACTAGTTGTCTGATATACCATTGGTTTCATCTACAAAATAAAGTGTTCAGATCTTTGTAAATTTCATTGAAATACAATGAAACTTGATTGGTAGTAAGAGTAAAATGTATTTAGTAGTATAAATACTTATTTATACCAATATCTGAGATAAAACAAAAGAAATACCTTACCTTGGTTTTTAAAGTTGACTGTGCAGGGCTTAAAATTAAAAAAAAAAAACGACCCCAGTGTGTACTCATAGTCCAGCAATAATGCTGACAGATTGTGACAAAGGGTATAGGGATTAGTTATGCATGGCTGTATGGTACCTGTCTATTTCAGAATATTTGGGTTTTAGGGAAAAGGAATATTGCTATATTTGCCGAGCGAAGCGAGGCGGATATATATATTTTTTAATTAGCATATCGTACATGTATTTGGGTTTTGTTTTCTAAAGTAATTATATAAAACATTATTTAAAATTCAGGGTCAGAGGTCACCAACCTACAAAATGAAAAAATACTCATAACATCCCTGTAAAAAGAATAATGTTTTACTTTATACTTTTCACCTTGCATTTAGGGATTAATGTTACATAAAAGATATTTTGGTGGCAGTGTAAAAAAAGCGCGAAATTAACATGCCTCTTTTTTTTTATATTTTCCAACCTACAAAGTTTAAGATGACCTTGACCTTTAAAAAACATCACATTTATTGAAAAAAAAATCAATTGTTCAAATGTAAAACAGATCACAATTATTTAGAATATAGGAATTATTAAGGTATGGAAGAGAATTACCGCCACCATTCTAAGTTCTAAGTTTTAAATTATAAGTTCTAAGTTCTAAATTTTATATTCCAAATCCCATATTCTATATTTCAATTTCGTTATTCTTAATTCTGTATTCTTAAACTTGTTAATTCTAATGCCCGTTTTGCAATTTGCATTATGCTTACCAGAAAATTACAACTTCTATAATTCATAATGTTGCATTTTTAAAATTATATTTTTATAACTTCCTAATTCTATGTTTCCAAATTAGTTAATTTTGATTTTGGTCTTTCTGAATTCCAACTTTTATTTTCTTACTTCAAACTTTCAACTTCTAACTTCTGTTTTAATATTTGAAACTAAGTAATATTACAAATTACAAATCTAGCTTGGTGGCGGACAGACCGCGTATACAATTATGGCGACAGATGGTCGGTATCAGAATATGCTGAAACGGATCGGACATGGAATAGTGATGTTCCCACCATGCCATGATGCATAAATGAGATATCCTGGAAAAGAATCCCTTCGTCGAATATGACAGGTTGGTAACAACCCCTCAAATGAGGGATAACCCCTGAATGTAGTGACTATCCCTTTTATGAGGGGTTGAATTCAAGTGATAAAAAATAAGTTTTTTTTAAAAACCAATTCTTAGTACAAAAGGGCACATGTTTATATTATTTGTAGAAACATTGTCCAAAGAACAATACATCTATCTTGTATTATATTGACAAAACAATCTTCCAAATATAATGAATTTTCCCCCTTTTCGGGTTAAAAGGTTATGTTATTCTGTAACATGTAAGGGATATCCCCCATTTGGAGGGTTGTTCCCAACCTGTATGGGGGGCCAGACCTTTATCGGGACCCCGCGATTGGGTGTTTTTAAGCTCGGGATTTCGGGATTGATCCTTTCGGAATCCAGGAATTCCCATTTGGGGATTTCGGGATTGAAATAACTTTAAATTCGGGACCTCGGGATTTCACGTTTTTAAGCCAGGGATTTCGGGATCAGGACACCTACGACCCCATTGTATCGGGTTTTTTTATGGAACTTGACAGGGAAAAAGTCGAATGGGGTAAGAAATGTAACCTCAAAATACCTAATTGGACCCTCAAGAACTATGATAAGTGTTTTATTACGGATTACGCGCAGTCCCATTAAATATTTGGATATACTAGTAGTCAAAGTGCAGATAACATTATTCTTTGGAATATCTTTGAGGACGTTGTGTATCTATATCATTGTTATCCTGAGACTGTGTGATATTTGTATTTGTATATTTTCACGTATAATTTCCTTGAAAAAGACAGGTCGGTACAAGAAAGGTTGTGTTCACTTCTTGTGACAAACTGATTTGCCTTTGCACGTACATACAAGACCCTGTAAGACATTTGAAGACATTCATCCTTCAAAGAAAACCAGAATCAAGCTGTTGTTATCTTCCCATTCAAACATCATTTGATTTTCGAAATGGGACTGTGCTGTTTGGGGGGACATCTAAATACTGATCTGCAAAGAGGACCTAAGAACATGCTTTTCAAATTTTCAATAGTAAGCAACAAAATGGATAACATAACATATCAATCAAACAATGCTATCCAACAGACAGAACCCCGGACAGGCTAGTACAGACACTGACCACTGGTGGATTACATGTAAACCTGTTTTATGGATTCAGCACCAGCCCAACTCTTACTAATGGTCCCATTTTATCATACAGCCTGAGCCTTGCTACTAATTTCCTACTAGCAGCTACAGATTTATCTATATTACCATTAAAAAATATAACCAAATCACTTAACTCGTACAGATTGTTCTTTTGAACTTTATACACTGTTTCCTACCCAAACAAAGCAGACATTGTATTACATCCCGTTTACACATGTGCAGCAGGTAGGACTGTGCGAAGTACAGGATTTAAGGTATTGCATATTTCATAAATACGAATGAACCTGCGACCTTCCTTTTTATTTGTGATATACCATGTCTCAAACTAAACCTTCTGTGTTGGTTTCCCCGGGGGGGGGGGGGGGGGTTTCCTACCATTACAAATTGTAGTATGTATGTGCCGCAGAACAGGGTCCATTTTTATTTCTTTTTTACACATGTCCTGTCATGATCTGGGTAGCTATTTCTACCCTTGTCAATAACAGGATCACCTTTTCATAATTTTATCATTGTGGCAGATATAAATCACCTGTCATGCACAGGTCTGCTACACACTAAAAATCTAGATATCTGTTTATCAGTCAGTCACTTTGGGGATGGGAGGTTGTGTCCTTGACATTTAGTCCATATCCGTTCTTTTTCATAATATATGTTTTTTACCTTTTCCCTTTCCTTGTTACAAATAATATTGGTCTGATCAATATGGCTAGGACAATACGTCATCAAGTCATTAGCAGGATTACATTTTAACATTAAATGTCATTGACATGGTACGATTTTCCATATCATCATCAAGTTCATTAACGGGGTTACATTTGAACATTGAATGTCACTGATGGCTAGGGTATGATTTTCCAATTTTCCGATTTGACCACCACAATTGGCACATATATACCCACTTTTTAACGGAGTACCCCCCCCCCCCCCCTTCCCCCGGGGTGTGTTGTAGAGTTGGGGGAAATGTACAAAGAGAACAATAACGTTCAAACTCTCAATAGGCATATCTTGCATGCATGAGAACCATTCGAGTTTCTGCTTCTTCATATGAACAGTAAAGACCTGGTCAATCACTTAAACCCGTGGCAGAAATGCTTTTTACAACTAGTGGGTCACAAAATACACCAGCGACATATAGTTTAAATTATCGTTTTCCGACATTGGACTGAAGAGGCGCTAGGTTGTTGGGTGAACATCTGATATCATGCAAACTTGAACTCCAGAAGTCTTGAATAATTTTTCTAAGGCTAATAGAATCCTGTTAAGCAACCCCGCATTGAATAAATATTAAAATTTGAATCAAATTGTCAACGTAACGGAATTTTTATAAGAACACACAAGCTTTTTGGGTCAATTTTAAGATATCAAGAAACTATTCTAATGAATTAATAAAATATACTTAATTCGTGGCTTGGCACATCAGATATCATGAAAATACTGCGACAAAAATTTTAAGATATAAAAAAAAATATTCATAATGAATAAATAAAATATAGTTCATTTCAATTAAGCTATCAAAGATTTTTGAAAAAAAATAATTGTAATTCCTCAGAAACGTTTTAAGCATATGTATACCAGGAATAAATTCTTCAAATCGATATTCTTTGACATTTCACTTAATAGTTTGAATTTTAATAATTTTTTTAATGAGGTCGCTACCTAGTTCTAATCTAGACACAAAATTAGTTGCTGAATTTTTTGTTTATATCTAAAACACTTTTACAAAACTTCAAATGGATCCTTTCTATTGTGTTTTATCAACAATGCTCAGATGATCCAGTAGGATTTTGTTTTTATGGCCTTTTCCCTAGACTTTTATATATAAGTATCCATGTAAAAGATTTATGAGTTATACATGATAATGGGTTTAACTAATGCATCAAACATATTGCAGGCAGCTTTAACTGCTTTAAGGTAAGGTTTGCGGTCACAGGGAGATAACTCGAATTGAAAAGTTCTGATCACTTGAGCGTTTATTCCGGTGAATTTTAACAACGTCGAAAAAGCGCGCTGCGTACAATTATCGTCTGACAAAATGTCAACACGTAGCAGTGAATCGAATCGCATGTTTAACGATTAAAATTCAAAACGTTTCTCTATTGCTTGGAATGCATTCGGGAACTAGATCAATGTCAATTTAAGAAAGGTTTTTTTTTCCAGAAACATGTGAAAGTCTACACGACTGCCGAAGCGTGTATCTATGTGTTGAATATTGATCAACGTTGATTTGGGAGAATATTTTTTAAAACGACAAAGTCTCATGTTTATGGACGACTTCATCATTACCGATGCTTTGAAATTATTAGATTTAAGTAACTGATCGTCTTTAACATAGCCAGAAATTTTGAGGATACAGTGAATAAATCATTATTACATGTACATGTAATAGAGTCGCTACTTGCTACGAGATTAAAACAACAAACTCATGGAGGTCATAAATCCTGATCTTTCCACGAATTGAAAATCTAACCTTTAAAGGTTCAAGAAGAGATTTTGAATAGCTACGTGTATTTTGACTTCATTAGTTAAATAAAAATGTCCATTGATTTCCTGGTCTTCATCTACTTTACTTTTAGTTTTAGCGCCCACTCTTGTACTGTAGAGCTATGATTTGGTAGGGATATGGTTAGCTGAGGGAAGGGTTCCTTCTCGTAGGTCAGAGCCTATTACATTTATAATTTGATGTTTTTCTTATTTCTATTTAGAATATAAAAAGGGAAAACTATGCAGTATTTTTCATACATAAAAAAAAACAAAACAAAAAAACACATGCCATGCATAAGGCATGTTTTATAGTTGAATATACATATTGCACCACGATTCATGTTAAACAGATCCAACACAATATTTGCCTAGTACTTTGTTTTACTATACTCGAATTTAAACTTGATCTAGATACTATCAAAACAAGACTTCCCTATGAATTTCATCAAATTCCGCAAATTAATATAGGCATGAGAGCGCTTAAAATGAGGACGAACGGACAGACGGATGGACGCCCGGCATTTCTATGTCCCCGCATTGCGTTCCGGCGGGGGAAATAAATTTATTTCCTGAAAACGGCTTTCAGTGATTTATTTTCTTACAAAACGGGGAAAATACGTTATTTAGGGTTAATATAGCATCCGTTTCTATGGAAACGAGATCGGGGACATATGAATTTTTTTATTTTATAATAATGGAAATATTTAAATCTATGAGTTCTCAATTTTTCATGAAATCGTGGGATCCGGAAACAGGACATTTTCACGTTTTTGTTGCCATGGCAACGTCTCTATTTTTTGCAAGGAAATGTTAAAATGTTGTGTTTTCGTGATTTTTTCTTACATTTTCATGCAGTTTTGATAAATAATATCTAGAACATAATCATTTTAACAATTTTCATTAAAAACTTTAATAGTTTTAATACTTGCATAAATTATTTTTTGAAAATACTGAAATAAATACATTGTGACAAAACTACCAAAAATCTAAATTTTGAGCTGTTTTTACAAAAAAACTGGACGGGCGATTTTCTTAAAAATGCCACTAAATAAGAGAGGTTCCCCCAATGAACAAATAAATATGTCACATTACTACAATATTATAATGATAAAAATCAAAGGAGAGCGCAAACCTTACCTTAACTGAAACATCCTTGAAGGTGCACGTGTAAGATTTATATTTAACTGACCTCTAAATTTCCATTACTTTTAATATTATTACCCAGAAATTTGAATTCCTTAACATTCTCAAGTTGTTAGCCTTTAAAAGAAAAGTAGCCAGCTTGTTTTGAATTTGAGTGGTTTTTCAAAATCATACATATAGTCTTTTTAATATAAACTGTGAGTTGCCAATTACCACAGTAGTTAGCAAGTTTATCCAAACTGTAAACCATTTTCACTTTCTGATAGAATTGATAAATCATCCACAAATAGCAAGTTTCCAATGCTAAGACTCTAATGGTTGAATAGCTATATTTTGTTCTCATTCAAATAGATGGATCATGCCATTAATAAATATATTGAACAATGTAGGATTGTGTGAGTCCCCTTGTTTGACTCCTCTTTGTATATTAAAAAAATCTGAATAAAATTCCCCAAGGTTTAGTACCCCTTCTGTATTGATGAATTGTCATTGGTAGAGATAAATCATAGTTTGTTAAAAACCACTCTAAATCTAACAAAAAATATACAGAGGACGAAATTTTCCTGATGATTGAATTTTTGATCAACAGCATATTTGTTCAATTTGGTGGACGTGTTTTCCAACAGAGTATTAGCATTTCATTCATGGCCGACTTGTTTCTCTACTCATGAGTCAGACTTCCTTGACGGGCTTCTTAAGGAAAAAAAACAGAAGAAGTCAGTTAGCCTGTACGTTTAATTTCAGCTTCCGCTCTATAGATGATGTTTTATCACTCAACAATTCACGTTTTGGGAATTTTTGACACCTCATCTATTCCAGTGAGCTCGAAATTAAGGATACCACAGGCACTGCCAAATCTGCATCTTTTTCTTCACCATCACCTCGAAATTGACACAAGAGGAAGGCTGAATACAAAACTTTACGACAAACGGGATGACTTTGACTTTCCAATCGTCAACTTCCCATTTTTGAGCGACAACATTCTAGAAGCGCCGGCGTACGGGGTGTATATTTCACAACTCTTACGTTATTCCAGAGCTTGTGACATATTTATTGACTTCTTGGACAGAGCCCGGCTCCTGACAGAAAAGTTACTCAAACAGGGGTATGTTGCTCCTCAGTTGCAGTCATCGTTATTACAGTCATCATTACATGGTTGGCAGGAATGAAAAAACTGTTTCCCAAATGAAAATGAACCTGTACCATTGATGTTGTCCCTTCCTCATACCGAATTTGACATGGGCAGCATATCGGATGTCCCGCAGGAAACAGAGACTGCTTACTCTTCCGTAGCACCTGAGTCTACCCCGGTTTTTTAGTGGGGTCCATGTAGTTCATGTTTTTAATTTTTAACTGTATAGTGTTTGTATTGGTTTGGTTTTGTCTTCGTTGTTCTTCGGAGTTTGTCAGTTGTTTTCGATTTCCTCCTCGTTCGAATATTCCTTTGGTATTTCTTTACTTTACTCATATAATAAACCTGGTCTCCATGGTGAGTCAAAGGCCTCCATCAGGTCTACGAAACATGTATATATTTTACTCTTATTTTTGTGCAAGTACTTATTTATTATAGATTTTAAACTAAACAGACTGTCTGATGTTCTGTGGTTTGTTATGAATCCGAATTGATTTTCCATAAACTTTACTTTTTTAGAATTTAGAATAGAACTAAATATCTTAGATTAATGGACGATAAATGCTTGCCGTTTACTTCGTGGTTCAGCCTTGAACATTATCAAAACTGGCGTACATCCCGATCACATGCGGTAAAATAGTTACTAGTATATACAGGTCAACTACCCAAAAACTGTATTTGTATGCGAATTGTGGTGAGACATGTCCACTTCTAAGAAACTTTGCTAGAACGGGCTCACCGTCATGTTGTAAAATCTTTACAAGGACTACCTGGCCGATATCGAACCGATAAGTGCACAATTCTTCTTGGGTGGACGTCTATCGAGTGCATGTGATTGACAAAAGGAAATTACAGTTTTTCGGGGGTCAGTGTAATCTTCCTAACTGTGCTCTACCCAAACAACTGATGCTTACTCGCCTCTTCGAGTTTAAACACCAGTAATATGCAAGACAAACAGGATTTATTCTGGAAAAAATGCGAATTACGACTAAATATGATATTCTGCCATTCATAGAACAGTCTATGGATAATCAGAACTTTACTGTAAAGCTTAACTGGAAAAGGATAATTGACGCTCAAATTGCTAACTCTGGAAGTAACGCATCTTAAATGAACCAGACTGTGACATCACTCTATTGTATCTCAGCATGCCTGGCATATTGCATGACTCTTTCCTGAACTTCGCAATGCTGCAAATTATGTTGTAAATCTCTGTGCGCTGGTCGAACCAAATCTGTCTACTCTATTATGTGAGAAATGTGGCCTTACCTTTACAAATATTATTATCCACATACTTACCGCATGTGATGACACCCGAGCCTTAAGAGGTGATATGTGGAAAGACTTTATCAGCATTTACCCTATAACTTTTAGTGTGCATTTAGATTCGATGACCAATGATGCGGTTTCGATGGTAATTCTTTCCTGAGACACAGAGTATGAAATGGAATCGGACAACAAACTGTTCTTCGCCAAAACCTGCATTTTCCACTCATACCACACATGCAGACTTTTCTATAGATGATCAATGTTGAAAACGTTTTTTTTAACTTAATATCTGTGAAATGTTCCTCTGCTTATATTCACATTTTTTCTCTTCTTTTCATATCTCGTTTGATCTACTGGTCAGTTTCATTGTAATGTTGATTTGAAATCATCAAAAGAGGGAAATAAAGTTATATATATATTAAATAATTTAGTCAGACTGCTAAGGCCATACCAAGTTGATCATTAGTTCTCTGGATTTCGTCGCTCCGATTTTTGGACTATGTAAATTTTAAGAAAAAAAAATGCCGCTTTATTTTGCAAAAATGCTAAATATTCGCCCCAATTTATTTTTATTTTTTAATAAGCTAAAAATAAAAATTGTTCGCCGGCTACTAAAGTTTTGTAAGATTGGGTTTTTCCCATTTTTTTTCCAATATTTTATTTTCAAAAATGTGTGCCGCACGTAAATTTAATCTGTGCTCGAAAAAACAAGTCTTCAAGAAAAAAAATTAAAATTAAAATTTCGCCCGCTCGCATCTATTTTTGGCGCCCAAAATTCCAAAGAACGAAAAATTAATTTGGTGTGGCCTAATTATTATATTACTGCTATATTTTAAATTTTCATTTATAATATAATCCAGCAGATTTTTTTCATTTTAGTGTTTTCAATATATTTTTTACTTCTTTTGAGGTTATATTTATGTCATTAGTTTCAATATTTTCTTCTCACTCATTTAATTCTATTTTAGTCCGTGCACTAAACTTTATGTTAGCAATTGTGCAGCATCCCTGAAACTTAAATTATTCTTTTAATGACTCAATGTTGCTAAAAATTTCTTCATTTCAGTCGTATCAATTTAATATAACCTAATTACTGGCTATGAGGACAATATGCAATTTTATTGTCCCACCGAGACACCAACTATTTCCCGAGGCGTTGCCTCGTATTCTACTTTCAAATTATATAGGTAAAGGTATTTATGTTTAATAATAAGCTGCAAATGATGCACAAATAACAAACTACATACTAACAAGTAATACTGTGTCGGGATGCCAATAGGTTGACGGAAATCTCTTTGCCATATCATAATCTACTTGGAAACTAAATTTCGTTGCAATAGAAGCATGTTGAATTTTTTCAACATTTTGGCGTCCATTTTGAAAAGTCCGAAACCTTTAGGCACAACTAGGCATGGCCACCCATCTTTCTACCAAATTTCATGAAGTTCGCATGAACGGTTTTTGAGGATCTGGTTCGGACAAGTTCGTGGCTCAGAAGATGAAGAAGAAAGGAAAAGAATAATAATAATAATGAAAAAAAAATAACAAGTAATTCTTTGTTGGGATGCCAACACAAAGGTTCCCAAAACCGCAGCCATTTTGAAAATTTTCGATGACGGAAATGACTTTGCACTGTCATAATCTACTTGGAAACAAAATTTCGTTAAAATAGAAGCATGTTGAATTTTTCCGCATTTTGAAAATGGCGGCTGATTGAAAAATTTAGATGACGGGTGAAATCACTTTGCAATATCATAATCTACTTGGAAACCTAATTTCGTCTAAATCGGAGCATGTTGACTTTCTCCGCATTTTGGTGGTCATTTTGAAAATACTGAAACCTTTAGGCGCAACTAGGCATGGCCACCTATTTTTGTATCAAGTTTCATTAAAATCGCTTGAACGGTTTTTGAGATCCGCTTCGGACAAGTTCATGGCTCAGAAGATGGAACAGAATAATAGAGGCATGTTGGATTCTTCGGCATTTTGGCGGCCATTTTAAAAAAGGCGGATGATGGAAAATTTTCGGTGACGGAAATCACTTCGCAATATCATGATCTACTTGGAAACCAAATTTCGTCCAAATCGTAACATGTTGAATTTTCATCATTTTTTGTTGGCGGCCATCTTGAAAATTCCAAAACATGTATGCACCTCGCCTAGTGGTGACTTTTAAGCCAAGTTTCGTTAACCTACCTGGATTCGTGTTAGAGAAACCATGTGGACAAAGTTAGGTTAAGAAGAAGAAGAAGAACTATAATAATAATAATAATAATAATAATAATAATAATAATAATAATAATAATAATAATAATAACAAGTAGTACTATGTTGGGAAGCCAACACAAAAGTCTCCAGGACCGTAGCCATTTTGAAATTTTTGGCAGGCCGATGGAAAATTTGCGATGACGGAAATAATTTTGCAATATCATAATCTATTTGGAAACCAAATTTCGTCCAAATCTGAGCATTTTGAATTTTTCTGCATTATTGGCGGACATTTTGAAAATGGCGGACGATGGGAAATTGACGATGACGGAAAGGACTTCGCAATATCATAATCTACTTGAAAACCAAATTTCGTTCAAATCAAAGCATGTTGAATTTTTCAACATTTGGCGGCCATTTTGGAAATTCCGAAACCTTTATGCACAACTAGGCATGGCCACCTATTTTTGTACCAAGTTTCATTAAGTTTTCTTGAATAGTTTTTAAGATACGCGTCGGAAAAGTTCATGGCTCAGGAGATGAAGAAGATGAAGAAAGGCCGAAAAGAATAATAACAAGATTTGCAATTGCGAGCAATAGTAGATGTCGCCCACGGCGGCCATTTTGAAAAAAATTGTATTTCGATGATTGTATCTTGTTCGTCATCCCAAACTTAGCCTAGAAATCAATTTTAGTTGAAATCGGACAATGTTGAGTTGTTCGTCATTTTTACAACATTTTTCAAAATGGCCACCAAACGTCCCCAACTGATCGCGATTTTTTTTCATGAACATGTTCTACTTATCATACTTTACAAAAGAAAACAGTTTCATGAAATTCTATGGTGCAGTTTTTGAGATATGAAAGTTTCCAAAAATTTTCACTTTTTCCGTTTCCATGGCAACGGCGGCCGTTTTGAAAATTTTTGATTTTACCTGTACAACTAGACTTGGTGATCATTATTACTGTGAAGTTTCATTAAGATTGTTCAGGCCATCTCTGAGAACTCGTGTGGACAAAATTAAGTGGAAGAAGAAAAAAAAACAAAGAAACTGAACAATAACAATATAACGTCTGCGGCAACTTAATTAAAAAAAAATAAAAATAAAAAACGGAGTAAAAACAATAAGTCCCCCAAACGTTTTTTTGGGACTTACTTACATTAAACCAAGCAGGCTACAATGAAAAGTAGAGTATGCAATTTCATGCTCATTTTAGATTCATATCAGGGTTATCCAAACTTCCCTAGGGGAAAAATAGGATCAAGCCAATTTTTCCTCCGGGGGAAAAATTGGCATGGGGAAAACGTCAATGTCCAATACCATACTTAAATTTTACCTGATATATATATATATATACGTTTAAAACTTGTTTTATCTAGTAAGTTAAATATTATGATGGTTTCACTTCATTGGAAAAATTCAATTAAATGTTACAAAAGATCGGATCTCCTTGAGGTAGATTATCATTTAAAATCAAACGACAGGTAAATATTTGTAAGTTCTCCATTTGTAACATGATGTATATTCGCGTCCATGATATTTCAGTGGTGTGTGCTTTAACAGAATGTGGAAAGTTAAAAATTTCGTGTTAATTGTCATCGTGACGACGTTTCTTAGTGGTTTTTTCATTGCAAGCTTTAGAAAAGGTAATGGTATATGTTAAAAATTGTACATGTATGTGTGTTATTAACATAATGATGTGTAACACTAAGTGCTAGGGGCTGTATTTATGGTCAGCCCTGAGTGACGACCTTTGTGTCATCCAAAACAAGTGGAACAAATTTCATTGACACATTTTGGAGATCCATTCCTCTTGGGACAAATCTCGTAGATTTATTGAAATTTGCATTTTGTTTCATAGAAAATATCTAAGGTTTGTGCTATTTTTTCCAGTCTACGAATTACGCGGGTTATTTTGAAGTGTGCAACACGTGCACCGAGGTAAGGGATCAGTCATTATTTATCTCAAGAGGTGGGTCGGCAAAATTGTAAAAGGGGGGAGTCATTTTTGAAAGAATCTAGTGAGATTCAAACCTGGGACCCTCAGTATATTGTCCAGACGCCTTAACCACTAGACTACGGATGTCACACCGAGGAAGTGTTAATTTTACCTATATAAACATTATTTTATGGGTTCCAATGGGGTATTCAATATATTATATATATAAAAGTAAATCTATAACGTATAATAGTACTGACATCTTTACTTTATTATTATTTACCCCTAATGAGCTGGGATTTAAATAGTTATAACTATTAATTACACTTTAATGTCAATAATGATAAGCCTTCCCTCAGGAATTTGTCTTTATTTTTCAACCAGGGAAAACAATGTACATTGAGCTTCTGTTCACTACATGTACATCATTAAATTAGAAATGCATCTATTAAAAAGCTGTATGTACTGGGACGTTCATATTGGACTAATAAGTTGTAAGTGGTTTTTATTAAAGTTGCAAGCCTAATGCCTTGGCATATTTTGAATATTTATTTAATTAGTTTGATTTAGCTGTTGATCATTTCATAAAAACGTTGTCGGTTGAGGTTCATTCATTTTTCTCTTTAAAGGTTTAAATTTAAATATAAAATATGGTTCCCTATTTGGTTCAAGTTTTGCATAAAGGGTGTAATTTTTTTAACCGAAAAAAAATTGCCGAAATTCGGACGACGGGACCCAGGCAATTTAAAAAGCGGGGTTCCGGTCAAAAAGGGACATTCCATAACAAAAAATGCCAATTTTGGTATAATTTTCACGTAATTTTTACAAATTTTCCGAAAAATAGGGGAAGGGTATATAAATTCTCCACCCTCAATAGTTAAATTTTAGATTTTAACTCGCTCGCTAAAGGCGAAAATTTAACTATCTCGGGTGGAGAAATTCCATAACTCACTCGTACCTGAAGGAGAATCTATATATAATACATTCATATGGAAAAATAGGTGGGGGTCACAATTTTTTGTGATATGTATGAAGGAGAGTCACGACATTTTAGATAACATTTATAGGGGCTCAGGCTTTTTTGCAATCCATGAAATAATTTTTGTCCACCCACCCCTGGAGAAAAATAATGACTGGTCCCTTATTTCGAATAGACTCATAACTCATAGTTAATCCTCATAATTTAACTCCATCATTTATTATAACTTGTGAAATAGAGAGAGAGAGATGCTTCAAGACGCCACAGTAGAAAAAAAAAATAGTCAATGATCATGGCCGGAAACACATGACCGGTCGCACTTAAGCTATGCTACAAGTAGGTTGCGTTCACGCTATGATACACTTGTAGCAAATCGTAAGAGCGACCGGTCGTGGGTTTCCGATGATACTCAGTGATATTGATGGACAAAAAAAAATAAATAAATAACCAAATGACGAGTTTCATCCGATATTAAATAATTCTTTGGAACTTATTTGACCTGCAGAATCACCGCGTACACACATGTACAACAAGTAACGCCTGAAAGACGGCACAATTTTTTACTTAGGCCAAACCAAATCGATTTTTAGTTCTTCGGATTTTTTTTTATGGCAAAAATAGGTGAAAGCGAGCGAAATTTTAATTCAAAATAATTTTTTTTCTTGAGCACTCCTTTTTTTTCAGGCAAAGATCAAATTTACGTGCGGTGCTATCTTTCCAGCTTTATAGGTTTAGCAGGTAGAGAATTCGATAACCTGGTAATCAGAAGGTCCGATTGCTTGAACTATGTATAAATAATCCATGATACCAAATTTGGATGCACAAGATGTGCACATTTCGTCAATCTACTACTCATCAGTTGTGCTCAGGGCCTAAAATGTTGAAAACATAACCAATAACCCAAGATATTGAAGAGTAAATTCAAAACCCAAAACCATCTTAGGATAGAGCTATGCAAGAGGGAGATATGCCTTGGTTTTCACAAAATGTAACATTTTTTATAACAGTACATTTAAAGTCATGATCAGTTTCACGCTATTATTCATGATCAGACTTGGAGTCCACCAGCAGCATCGACTTAGTGGTAAGAAATATTCAATGAAACCAACGAAATAACCATATTTCGTCGATTTACATAATAAAATATTGAGATTTTAAGTTCGTTGGCCAAAACGTTTGAGATTTAGATGTTTGCGATTATACCAAATCATTTGAAATTCAAAATGTTCTAAGGAACCAAAAATAGGAAGCTACCCAAAAGTATGGAGGTATGATAAGATAAGCCAACAAATACCTGTTTGACAAGCAAGAGAATTTTTTTTTCAGAGAGACTGGTAGAAAAACACATTCAAAGAAATGAATTTAGTTTTACACAAAGAAAACTACTGGAGCCAGACAAAAATATCATGGCGAAACAACAGACTGAAAGTTCAAAAGAAAAATTACCTACCATTTTTGTTATTACACCAACTTACAAACGTTTGACGCAGTTGGCTGATATGACAAGACTTTCAAACACTCTGAGGAACGTGAAACAGCTTCACTGGATTGTTGTAGAGGAGGGAAAATACAAATCTGATACGATTGAAAACCTTTTATCTAATTCCGGAATTACATACACGTATCTACATGCAAGTAAATACAAGAAAGTTTCACCTCACTTGAAAGGTATACACCAAAGGAACGCTGGTCTGTATTGGATAAGACAGAACATAGACCCAGATACAATACCAGGAGTTTTTTATTTTGCTGATGACGACAACACATACGATTTACGATTGTTTGAGGAGGTAAGCGATACTCATTTGGTTGGCTGAGTTACTTCAAGATAGGAAGTTTTTTGCCGCTTACATCATTTTTTGGTACCTTGGATGAGCTTGAGTACTTACTTTAAACTTATTTTATTGCCTAAAATATAGACAATGGGATCAGGCACAAATAATACAACTTATCGAGGCCTTCTCCCGAGCTTGAGTAATTCTTCGGTGTCGTCAAACCAACAACTCCTTATTTTAGGGAAAATCCCCGTATTTACTCGAGCTAAAGGAATACTTGACATCCTTGTTAACCTCGAATATTCAAATTACTTTCATTGTTGTTCTTTTTTTTCGACCCGCTTTATATGTCGGTAAATTAAAGGAGGAACTTGATTATTCATTAGTTATTTCGAAATATGAACTTAACTTGTCGTTGGCCTGTTCGATTCAGAATTTAAGGTGGTACCTAACGCTACAGGGAGATAACTCTGTAAAATCAGCTAAACGTTTTAATAACGTTGTGTTGTTAAGGGAATATTAAGCTTTTCAATGATCAATATTAGTGTTTGTCAAACTGCTATACAATCAGTGTAATTTTTCTGATGAATTGGTTGGTTCAAATGTTTTGAAATTTTAAACTTTTTGTCAATGGGTCAAAGTAAATACTTTGTCAAAATTTTATGAAAATTAAACGAGCCAAATTAATTTTGGAGAAAGTGTTGGGTACCACCTTAATAATTAATTAGAATAATAAACATTATATAATAGCATACATGGCAGATATTGAAACAAAGTAACGGTCTGAAAACTTAGCGACAATGATAACAAAAAGTATCTCTATTTTACCTTGCATTTATTTCACTTCTTTGTCCATTTTCAAAAAGTTACCTAATGCCTTTCAAAGTATTTCTGGGAATAGCTTGGTATGTGTCTTCTCTTAAGTTTTTCTAATCATAACTAATAAGTTACACAAAAAAGGCCATTCATAAAGATAAAAAGGAAGTAAATATTTATGAGGTTATGAGTGAAACAAATACATGGGAAAGTCGCAATATTCCGTTATTTAAGCATGATAATGTGGAAATTATTAGGATGAATATATTTAAGCATTTCTGATATAAGTAGTTATTTTTCAGATGCGATATACGAAGAAAGTCTCTGTGTGGCCAGTTGGGTTTACCTCTGTAATGCAGTATCAACGACCAATTGTGGAAAACGGAAAGGTCAGTATTCATCTCTGCTCCGTGTCTAGGGAAGGGGGATACGAAATTTAACAGAAATTTCAAGGAAATTCCGTATTTCTTTTGGGAACAGAACCATTAGAATTGTTTTTTTTGTCAGTTAAAAGCCCCCCCCCCCCCCCCCCCCCCCAGGCCTCAAAATTTGTTGGAGAAACACATGAACACTTTTTGCAATACCATATCACATTCTTTCTCTTCTAATTTTGATATAAACTAACTTAAAAAACTATATAAATATTATTATTTATCTAGTTGATGGGTGTTACGCTGAAAATCAAACTACATGTATTATTTATGTGAATATTGTACATGTCTATATCATTGCTTCTAAAACTCACACCCGAAAAGTACTTACCCGATAAGAATGCCACATAATTTTTTGACCCAAATAATATACCTATGAAATATTATACTCCTTCCCTCAAAATATTAATAACCTTTTTGATCCTAAAAATAGCAGTACGGACAAAAAACCTCAAAAGATTTCTAAGACTACGTACAGGGAAAACGTACGAGTACAACATGGGTCGGAAATTTGTTTCAAGCAAACGATACATTGGATCAACACTTTATTGTAAAACTGTCCTGGTTGAACTCTTGTTTTGTTTCTGCAGATTACTGGCTTCAGATCATGGAACACGGAACACAGATGGTTTCCGGTGGACATGGCGGCGTTTGCTTTAAACATCAAAGTCCTTTTTGACATTCCCCATTTGTACTTTTTGCCGACCTTTTACATCGGTTACCAAGAGACACAGTTTTTAGAACTGTGTTGTACAGTAGAGGAACTTGAACCAAAGGCAAACAATTGTTCTCAGGTAATAAAAGCTTTAAAATGAAAAAGATACCAAACTCCTAAAAATTGGAGTGTGGACCGGTAGAGGAGGGCGGGAGAAAGGGAGAGAAGTTGGAGGAAAGTGAAAAAGTCGTATCTGATAATTTTAACATATAAAACATGGTATGGTTTAAAAGAGTTTGGCTTTCAGTGAGATTTATAGAGCAAAACAGATCTAGTTTAGACTTGCCCGTCTTTCAGATTTATAGAGTACATTTGAACTGATTAAAAGGAGCTGTCCCGTCTATCAGATTGACATTCAGATTTATAGGGCAAAAGAAGACCTCGTTTAGAGGAGCTTATTTGTCTTTATCTCAGCAAAGTCAAGAGATTTGGTTTATAGGAGCTTGCCAGTCTGACAGATTTATAGAGCAAAGTACATCTTTAAAAAGAGCATGTCGGTCTGTCCGTCTGTCTAACAGATATATTGTTTTTTCAGATTTTAGTTTGGCACACGAAAACCTTGCAGCCTGATGTCAGTAAAACTGTTGAGTCTGAACTGGAGGTTTGATCACCATGAAAACGTACAGAGACAAAGATATTTTTTTAAACGTGCAATATAATTTTTTGGTATAGTTGTCATTTTTTTTAAGAATTTATAATTGTGAATTGTGTATCAAATTTTATAATGCTTCAACTCTGCCAGAGAGTGATATTTATAAAGTTATGATTTTTCTGGCAATTCATATTAATTGTGAATATATTTGTATCAGATTGGCATATGGCGGAGGATCGAGTATTTCAAATGCAATGTTAATATAATAAAAAAATCTTAACGATAAAATCTGCAAATGCTCGATGAGCAGAAATTGACGGAGGTTCCAGTAGGGACCTCTAACTGCGTTTTGAATTTGAACAATGAACTCAGATACCAATTGCCTTGTGCACACGATGCGCATTTCTAAATAATACACAAACACCCCTCTAAATCAGACATCAAACGCGTTCCATACAACTACTTTGCATACGATGGGCATTCCTGAATAATATACATGTACATAAAGCCCTCCACATAAGGCAGCTAATGCGTTCCATACAATTACCTTGCATACGATGCGCATTTATGGATAAACTGCTAAAGCTCTCGATCGGGCTGATATGATCAAGATTGCTACACGTAGCCTTATGTCCCCCGCCGCAGAGACAAATCAAAACCCAACAAGATATACAAAATGTGTATTATTGAAATGGATGTCAACACATAATATGAAAAATTGAAGTACAATAAAAATAAAAATTTGCGTCCACAAAGTGTTCTTGTAGTGTCACATGCACAAAAACATTAAAGTCCCATAAAACTCGTAAAATTTGTCGAATCAAAATTACGGTGCAAAAAGATTAAGTACATGTGATGACTAACAATCCTACAAAATTTGAACGAAATCCGATCAGCAGTCTCAGAGGAGTTGCGTCCACAAAGTGTTCCTACAGTGTCGCGTGCACAAAAACGTTAAAGTCCCATAATTTATAGCATTTTTTGTAGAGCAAACCAATGTTACTTAAATTTACAATAATCATTAACCTAATATGATATAAAATTTAAAGTGAAGAGCAAACCATGTTGACCTCTACAAAAGTAATAACATAGAGATTATAAACAAAACAAATATACCGGTATGTAACAAAACTTGTAAACTTCTACAAGTAAAAAATATAACCCATGTAAACTGAAAGGTAAATAAATTAAGGATACAATGCAAACTAAAAAATAAACGTTTAAAAATTCGCAAAACAACATCAAAATAAAATTTTGAATTATAACAGTAATTCAAACTTAGCAAAATTTTCGGATCACTGACATCCTTCATTAGTGCTGTCGCGTTGCGAAATGACTAATTTACATGGCTAATCGTGATATTGATCTTCCTCATTTTGAGTAACGCGTGTAAATAAAAATTAAAATCTGTATACATGTTTATATATAGATTCTCCTTCAGGTACGAGTGAGGTATGGAATTTCTCCACCCGAGATAGCTAAATTTTCGATTTTCAACACGCGAGCATTTGCGAGCGTGTTAAAATCTAACATTTAACTATTGAGGGTGGAGAAATTCCATAACTCACGAGTAATTGGAAGGAGAATCTGTTTCTCCTATGATTATCGATAAAAACCTCAAGAAAATTTCGTTGCTATGTAGCCGATGTGTTTACATATACGTCATTTAGGGACTTCGGTATGTCCGATCGATATACGTCTTCTGTGTTGCAATCCATTGACGAAACTGAAACGTTTTTCCACGGGATAAAAAAATGTTAAACGAAAATTCAACCATATATTTTAATTCTTGTTTTTGTCAATAAATGTCATTTGAATTCTGATTATTTTTTCAACCCTTGTGAAAGTGAAATATGTCATAAAAAGATGATCACATGCCTTTTTTCATATCTTCCCTGATATAATTCCTCGACCAATATATGTACTCGGCTGGCTCCTCGGGCAGATATAAAAGTCTCTGGATGATTTCAGGACAGATGTTAATATATATATGTACATGCTAGTGACCACAAAATGTACGACATGCTGCAAACTGAAATATGTGGAGGGTTACTCTGGACAAACTATACATATTTTTGCATCAAATTTGAAATGAAAGATATGGGGGTAAATTTCATTAGACGACTAAATTTGACGAAAAAAGGGCAGTAACTCCTAAATGGGTTTTGGGATTTCCTTTAAAATTCAGGGTATGTAGATCTCAACATGGCAAACATTTTACAAATTTAGATTTCACTTCTATCTCAAATATTTTTGGAGATAAATGACGAAAAATGTTAAATTATGATAATTTGACGAAAAAAGGGCAATAACTCCTAAATGGGTTTTGGGATTTCCTTCAAAATTTCAGGTTAGGTAGATCTTATCATGCTGATCAATTTTACCCCATGTCAGATTTTTGATATCTGTAACGGTTTTTAAGTTATAAGCCAAAAACAACATATGCACCCCTATATTCTATTTTTAGCTACGACAGCCATGTTTTATGTCAGATCAAAATAAATTGAGGATTGTTTGTAGAGGACATGTTATAGACCATTCCTATTAAGTTTCAAACCAATCGGCCCAGCGGTTTCAGAGGAGAAGATTTTTGAATAAAAAAATTTTGAAAATTTGACAAAAAAGGGCAACAACTCCTAAATGGGTTTTGGGATTTCCTTTAAAATTTCAGGGTAGATCTCAACATGGCAAAACATTTTTCAAATTTACATTTCACTTCTATCTCAAAAAGTTTTGGAGATAAATGACGAAAAATGTTAAAATTTTGAAAATTTGACGAAAAAAGGGCAATAACTCCTAAACGGGTTTTGAAATTTCCTTCAAAATTTCAGGGTAGGTAGATCTTATCATGCTGATCAATTTTACCCCTGTCAGATTTTCTGTAACGGTTTTTGAGTTATTAGCAAAAAACAGCAATTTACCCCTATGTTCTATTATTAGTAACAGCGGCCATGTTTTTCGACGAATAAAAAATCCCCACATCAGTTCTATGCAGGGTACCCCAAAGAACATTCATACCAAGTTTGGTTCTAATTAGTCAAGTAGTTTCAGAGAAGAGTTTTGTATAATTGTTAACGACGACGACGACGGACGCCAAGTGATGGCAATAGCTCACATGGCCTTTGTCCAGGTGAGCTAAAAAATGGCGGGAAAATGGCAGCCATTTTAAAAAAGGCCGTCCGAAACAAACTTTCATCATCACCATTCAACTCGGGATACCATGTTTACCTTGAAAGTAGCTTTCATCTTCATTTTCTTTCTATAATTCAGGAAAAAATAGCAAAAAACAGCATTTTGACCCCTATGTTCTATTTTTAGTAAGGGCGGACATGTTTTTCGACCAATCAAAAATCCAAGCATTAACTTTTTGCAGGATACCCTAAGGAACAACCATACCAAGTTTCATTTGATTTTGAATAGTAGTTTCAGAGAAGAAGATTTTTGAAATAATAACATAAAAAAAGCCAAAAATGTCAAAAAGGGGCAATAACTCGAACATCAGTTGACAGATTTTCACGAAAATCAGCACACAGGTAGCTCTCATCATGCTGAACACTTTCAACCTGCCAGAATGTGCCGTAACCTAATGATTTTTTGATATTTGCGAAAAACTGTTTTTTGACCCCTATGTTCTATTTTTAGTAACAGTGGCCATGTTTTCGACGGATCAACAATCGAAGCATAAATTTTGTGCAGGATACCCTAAGGAACAATCATGCTAATTTTTATCCAAATCCATTCAGTAGTTTCAGAGGAGAAGATTTTTTAAATAATAACATAAAAAAGCCAAAAATTCAAAAAAGGGCAATAACTCTAAAATCAGTTGACAGATTTTCACGAAAATCAGCACCCAGGTAGCTCTCATCATGCTGAACACTTTCAACCTGCCAGAATTTGCCGTAACCTAATGATTTTTTAGATATTTGCAAAAAATTGTTGTTTGACCCCTATGTTCTATTTTTAGTAACAGCGGCCATGTTTTTCGACGAATCAAAAATCCCCACATCAGTTCTATGCAGGGTACCCCAAGAAACATTCATACCAAGTTTGGTTCTAATTAGTCAAGTAGTTTCAGAGGAGAAGATTTTTGAAATAATAACATAAAAAAAGCCAAAAATGTCAAAAAAGGGCAATAACTCTAACATCAGTTGACAGATTTTCACGAAAATCAGCACACAGGTAGCTCTCATCATGTTGAACACTTTCAACCTGCCAGAATTTGCCATAACCTAATGATTTTTGAGATATTTGCGAAAAACTGTTGTCTGACCCCTATGTTCTATTTTTAGTAACAGCGGCCATGTTTTTCGACGGATCAAAAATCCCCACATCAGTTCTATGCAGGATACCCCAAAGAACATTCATACCAAGTGTGGTTCCAATTGGTCAAGTAGTTTCAGAGAAGAGTTTTGAAAAATTGTTAACGACAACGGACGACGACGACGACGGACACCAAGTGATATCAATAGCTCACATGGCCTTTGGCCAGGTGAGCTAAAAAATATTGTGCTTCGTCACAGATTATTCACTGAAACTGTACTTCAAACTGAGGATTGTGGGTAAAACTTTCAGATTTAACAATAGCGTCTATTTTTTTTCATTTTTTTTTTTTTATTATATCAATAATATTGTATATTATAATTCATTATGCAAAAATAAGATAAATTTAATACTAGTACATTCACACATGTTTTAAACGTTCCCATGCATTTTTGTCTTTTACATGATCGTCTGCAAGTTGTTTCCTGCTTGTCAGGGGAAGTCCGTTATAGTTAGACCATCTGGAGAACCCTGAAAGTATATTAGATACAGTAACGGTTCATACGTTTAATCAAAATTGTTGCAGTGGATAATTTAATACGCAGTTAAATAACATGTTCGAATTCATCTAAAGAAAACTGAAGGATAAGGATTGTTTGTTAACATTTAGTGCCGACCATTTTTTTTTTGTCTCACTCCTTACTACCCCATGCTATAGAGGAGCAGCAGAAATAGTATTAAAGCCTATAATACGACCCGGAACGTACCTACGACCTCTTGTGACGGACAGCACTTGAGAAGAGCATGCTATCAAGAGACTACAGAGAGTGTAAATAAACCTGAAGGTGTTCAACGGCGGAACCAGACTCTCGTTGACAAGAGAAGGCAAAATAATTTTTGTTCACACTCTTTAGATCTTGTGCACCAAAAACATTATCAAGGGATACGTATATTTTCCATTAATTGGATGCCTCTGCTGGTGACCGCCTCGGTGGTCTCGTGGTAGCCTGAGTGCGGAAGGTCGTGGGTTCGATCCCCGGCCGGGTCAAACCAAACACATTAAAATTGGTATTTGTTGCTTCTCCAAACACGCGGCAAATATAAATAAGAGCAAAGATCTACTGGTCGACTCGGAGTCAGTATAATGTGTCCGAGTGGTATGACGTGTCTTCCTGCGGACAGTTACCTCCTGAGCTAGGACATAAAAAATCCTACAACGCGCGTCGGTCTAGTACAAAGCCGGGATCATATTCATTATCAAACATGTTCTCGTCCTGATATGCACCTGGCTGACACTAGACGTTAAACAACAATTCATCCATCCATCTATCCTTTGCTGGTGGACACCTTGTCCAAGAGGTTATCACGAGCTCAGTTACTATATCATTCGATACTGTCGCGAAATGATACTTTTTGACATTTTTTACATTACTGTTTTTTTTTTTTTGGCTATTATTTTGGCTTTCAATATTTTTGGCCTTGAGCACAACTGATGAGTCGCAAAATGGCGAAATTTCCACATCTTTTGCGCCTGAGTACAATTGACGAGTCGTAAATTGACGTAATTTCTACATCATTTGCGCCTTGAGCACAGCTGAAGAGTCGTAAATTGACGAAATTTCCACACCTTTTGCATCAAAATTGATATAATAGAATATGTATTACATTTTAAAATTTTCAACTTACTTCAAGAACTTTTTTGCATGTATCTCGCCATTTTAAGGAGGTTATTTGGTAAAAGTTGTTAGTTCAGGTACTTTGAATGCATCAACCCTATCTTTCAGAATTCAATAACTCTATTCCTTTAATACACTGTATTGGAAAAAAATGATAGTAAATTTCCGTATTTACAGGATGACACTTGAGAATTTGTTTGTTTGTTTAGTTGGGGTTTTACGCCGTTTTCAGCACATTTGGCCATTTCGCGGCGGCCAGGTTTTATTGGTGGAGGAAGCCGGAGTACACGGAGAGAACCACCGACCTTCGGTAGGAAAATTGGCAATCCTTGTTAATTTAGATCGGAGTCGAACACACCTCGCCACAGGTGAGATTCGAACTCACAACTCCAGTGTTGACAGGCTAGTGATTATTAGTAGTCATGACGAACTACCCAGACCACTCGGCCAAAGAAGCCCCTCACTTGAGAATTTGAATTACTAATTTACACAAGAGCAAACACTAAAAATATGAAAAATTAACATTGTCTAAACTCTCAAAAATAAACGATAGTTCCAAGTTATATTTATACAGTAAACTTAAAAAACAGTTTAAAATTAGAAAAAGAGTACTTGAAAAACGAGACAAATTTTGACATTGAGACAGCTCCTTACAAAATTTAGAATAGGTGATCACTCTCTCAACATCGAAGTTGGCAGATATAAAAATATTCCCAGAGAAAATAGACTTTGCTTTGGATGCAAGGTGCTAGATGATGAATACCATTTTTTCTTGCATTGTAATTCCAATAATCAGTTAAGAGCTATTTCTTTGAAAAGATAGTTGAAATAAAATCAAAATTTTAATCCAAAAAACGAACTTTTACCATTGTTTGTGACTTTATAAAGCGGTCGTTGGAACTGCGAAGATAGGGTCTACATCGGTCAAAGTTTAGTTAATTAGTTACTTTTTCAAGACTATATCTTATCTGTATGTATTTGTTTGTTATTGTTAATTCTATGTTATATTGTTTAACCCCAATGGGTATAATTTACAATAAAGTTCACTAAAAATATTCCTCGTCTCTCTCCTGTTTAGTTGACCAACAACTACACCCAACAATTACTCTACATCAAATTCCACTGATCTACTAAGTATAGTTACTAGGCAAATCATAAAAAATTAAGTCAGCGAAGCGTGAAAATAAGGTCAAAGTCAGACGAATTGTCAGACATCCATACACCTTCCAAGAAATATACAGACCAAATAGGTTAAGGATGTTCGCTGCTCAGTTTCATAATAACAAGCTTTTCATAACACTGGTAAATATTGATAGTGGATTTATAAATGAACTAACAGAGCGAAACAAATTTATAGGTCCGTGTGCTTGTTTTCGAGATATAAGCCATTGAAAACTTGGCGGGAAAAATATGTTCTCTTGATTTTACATGTACATAGCTTTATCATTGACAAGTTTTATTTCTCAAAAACCATTAAATAATAACAAGGATTTTATAAGATTTTTATAAATGGCTTATTTTTCTGCATGCAAAAGGATTATGAAAAGAAAATGGGTGTTAGCTTGAAAAATAATTTATGGTATTCAAACGGATAAAACCAGAAGATTCTGAACATCTGACAAAAATTTAAAAACATGACCAGCGAACATCCTTAAGCTATCACTTACAGTTACTGACAAATGTACATAGTCATAAATACTGGATGTGACTCTCTGAAGTGTAGAAATGATGTCAAGGAAATGCTTTACCCATCGGACAGACACACACTCCTTGCAACAAATCTACCCTACCAAATATAGTTGACCTACTAGGAATAGTTACTGAGAAACAGACCTAATCCAAAAACTTTAATCTGACCACTTGGACGTGAAAATGAGATCAAGGACATGTAGCATCTGTCGGCATACACTGCTCGCAATGAATCTAAATACCAAATATAGTGGACCCACCATATATATACTGTTACCTTTGAGAAACAATCCTAATCCAAAAACTTTATGACCACTGGAGTTTGAAAATGTGTTCAAGTCTAGGTGAGAATGACAGACTGGCATGATTTCGAGATATTTTATTTTGATTTTTTTCTCTTTATATAATAGAATAAAGGTAACAAAAAAAAACAAATGGCTTGGTAGTTTCTGACAAGAATATCTTTGTACAAAATTCCCAATGGGGTTCAATGTTAAACTAAGTCCGGCTGTGGCGGCCATCTTGAATTTCCGATCGGCACAAAAACATAAGTTTTGTAGAGGTTCATCCAATGATCATTCATGCAACAGATCAAATCAATTGGCTTGGTAGTTTCTGACAAGAAGAGCTTTAAAGATACAGCCAATTAGAACGAATTATCTGCCCCTGGTAGCCATGTTGAATATCCAATCTACACAAAAAAAATCAGTTTTGTACAGAACCATACAATTAACATTCCTGCCAAGTTTGGTTCCATTTAGACTGGTGGTTTCAGAGAAGAAGATGAAAATATGAAATATAGACGGATGACGGACGATGCACGCAAAGTGATGGCAAAAGCTCACATGGCCTTTTAGGCTAGGTGAGCTCAAAACGGAATTTAAATCTTAAATAATTAAGGGAAATGAAAAAAATTACGACTAGTTGTACCTGTCATTTAAATAATAAATGCTCAATCGATAAAGACTATAAATTACAATAGTTAAATTCCAACTTGGTGAAAACTGTCTGATCATACGTGTATGGATATATTCCCATTCTTCATCGGTCTAAAGTTAAAACTTACATCGATAATTTCAAGTCCCTTCGGGATGACGTTTATGCTAAAGCCTCGTTGTATATATGGCTATTTTGCAGATTCTACAGATTTTCAGGATAAAGGTCCATTGAGGGTTCATGTCCATTTCATTGTAAAAAAAAAGACTGTAAAAATTTGTATAATTTTTCATATCCGTTATATTTCAGTAATAAGTAGCATATCTGAACAAATCAAGACCCCGTACTTGCTTGTGGCCAAATGTCTCGAAATAAGATTTTCACAATACCAACCCCCTCTCTTCTCCCTTCAAACATACTAGATTTACATCTGACCCGAGTTCTTGAGTAAAATATAGTTTGTCGTGTATTCCAAATTCCTGAGTCAAACTTCTTGGAGAAAATACTGGCCAACGACGCCATCCTAATATTTGTATATCTGTGATCTGTGATGGACTGTGTATGATAGAGCTTTTATCCAAGGAATGTATTCATACTCCCAAATCCAGTACCGAAAGAAAAAATACAACACACTTCCGGAAAACAACAAAAACATTATAAATATCCACTTCCATATTTGTTTCATTTCTCTTTCTTTTCGTGCATGTAATAAACTGACCGATTCGATCAATAAAGGTGAAAATCATACAGGTAAATCAAAGTACTGTCGTACTGTTTAACTCCGTAGTCTATAACAAGAAGGATTGAAGTTTTCGAGCTTGATGAATATTTCAGTTCGTGAAACATAAGACCGCCGTGATCGTCATGCAAATACATTACTAGATTTATTATACCTTGTATAAAAATCCTTGATTCTTATTGGTTGATTGCCCGTGTATTTCTTGTACATCTTTGCATTTCAATTAACTTCCTCTAGATATACGCAATTCCCCGCTCTACCGGGGTTAGGCGATCCGAAGCGCACCAAGTATGATTTTTTTTCGTAAGGTTTGCGAACATGATTAGATAAAGCAAAATGTTGGTTGCTGTAGACGCATGCGGCGCCTTGCAAAGATTTGGTACCGCAGAATATTTTTTATTTCATCCACTGAATCAATATCACATGTGAGCAATTCATTAACATCTTCTGATTCGGTGTAATTAAACAGATATATAATAGCTTGGAGGGCTAAATGCAACAAATACTAGTCTCGAGACTAGATTTCCCTCGCCTATATAACGGCTCGGAAAATGTTGCAGCCTGGAGACTGGTATTTCTTACATATACTGCTTCCAGCAATTCTATAGCTGTTCAATATCATATTATATCATCTATTTTTCCGCTCCCGAATCCACTTTTAAAATATTCTTCTTAACAAAATAGTAGAAAACAAAATCTTAATTAAAATTTTATGTTAATTGAAAGGTATGAACAAAATGTATTTTTCAAAAATACTAATATGTAAATCTAATTTTTTCTCTTGATATAAGATTTTTATCGTATTTAATAATGTTCAAAGTTCGATTTCAGTCAAATCGCAGATTTTTCAAAAGTTGCCAATACACATGCATGAACTTTGTATCAGGCCACATCAAATTAATTTTTCGTTCTTTGGATTTTTGGATGGCAAAATAGGTGCGAGTGAGAGAAATTTTAATTTTATTTCTTGCAAACTTTTTTTTGGGGCGAAGATCAATTTTACGTACGGCACAAAATTTTTAAAATAAAACATTGCAAAAAATCCCAATTTTTACAAATTTTAGGAGCGGGTGAACAGTTTTTTTATTATTTTCTTGAAAAATGAAGAATTTGGGGCGAATTTTCAAGATTTTTGCAAAATGAAGGGGCATAATTTTTTTTTCTTAAAATTTACATAATCCAAAAATTGGAGCGGCAAAATCAAAAGAACTAAAAATCATTTTGGCGTGGCCCCATTACTTATAATATAAATCAACGATTCTAGCGGGCAATATTAATTTTTGGTGCCATAATTGTCATTTACCTATAATCTCTTCTCTTTAAACATCATGCGAAGATTCACCAATAAACCATGAGACAATATTCCTACTAGTACAAAAAGTTTCGTACGTACAACATAGAGACAACGTGAAGTCAAAATATGGTAAGTCACTATATATAAAATATCATACTGGTTTTTTTTCCATATCATATCCCATATAAACAACAAGACACCAATATCACCCTGAGAGCTTGCTCGAGGGGTGATATGGGTCGGGGGTTAATATGGGTATGATATATGATATATTGTTTATTGTCAAGCCAGTTTTACATTCATATCACGTAATTCATTATGGGTCTGATACGGGTTTCCCAGCTGGATGATAATACGGATAGTTCAGTTCCGGCTGTATCATTTGGGCAAAACGACCCATATCAACACTAAAAACATAAAAGATCCATATCAACACGATCAACAAGGTTGCAGAAAAACTTAACACAGGATATGAGACGGGGCAATAACATCATACGAGGGCAGATATCTGTGCTTGTGAGCCTCACTGACGCCACTTCCGCTCTGCTGTAATTAATCGTTTGATCATTACTTATGGCGAATTAACTGTTCTAAGCATATGATAAATAGATTAATACATTGTCTTTTTCATATTGCCCGTGTTATGAGCCCTCGACTAATATCGTCCCCCGGGCAAACGCCCTCGGGTCGATATCAAGGTCTCGAGCTGATAACAAGGGCACTATGAAAAAAAACATATATTAATTAATCTATAAATATTTCCAGAAAAGAAGATTGGAGGTTGTTATCAGGCCGAGATTCTTCTGACATCAAACGGACTTGTTAAAAATCGGCTGGGGCCGTAAGACGTCAATAAACGAGGAATCTCAGACTAGATCAAGAAGAAAACTAGGATGCATGCATCTCAAACGCATGGTAACATTTTTATGAATTTCACACTGAAAAGTAGACAAAGTACAATGTGCCATAAGGTAAACGATTTTTCTTTACTTCGGAATAGCCAAAAAAGTGAAATCTTTAGACTCCTTTATTTAACAGTCTATGGAACTGAGGACAGGGGGCACTTGAGGTCATTAAAACTGGTATTCTGTGATACAAATTTTGATGAGACCAATGCCAATATCCAAATTGTT
Source organism: Mytilisepta virgata (assembly GCA_028015205.1). Taxonomy (NCBI): domain Eukaryota; kingdom Metazoa; phylum Mollusca; class Bivalvia; order Mytilida; family Mytilidae; genus Mytilisepta; species Mytilisepta virgata. The sequence goes on from JAPWFG010000023.1 coordinate 2,581,309, forward strand.
GACGAGCAGATCCAAACGCCAAAAATACTAAAAGTATAAGCCAAACCAATATAAAGACAAAGCTATGTCATCTGAGTGTGCTGAAATACATGGATTTCCGAGTGCAAGAAATCTGATAATTCACACCAAACCGTCATGTTTCACTCTAGTGACGTTCATAATTTGTCAATGTAATAAATCACGATTTTGCGTAAACGTTAAAAGCACCAAACGACAGAACAATAGTCCCAGACTATTCACAAACCTTTAATTATATGAATCCTAGTATTCAATTTCTAGTCGGGCACAAAATTCCTGCAGGGCGTAAGTCTTTCCTCCGCCAGTCCTTCGGTGTACTGGGCTGTGAGATACTGGATCTAAATACTATAGTAATAACTCTTCATAGTGTTACAGAAGGGGAAAAAAGACAAGGTTTTCTTGGCGAAAAAAACATTGTCAAAGTTATTCGCAGTATTTCCTGTTTTTAATGCTTCGACCAGAGGCCCCCGGGAGCCTGTATCGCTTACTTGATATTTCCATTTGTTCATTGCTAAAGGACCTTGAGATTAACATCCATGCCATGTTGGGTTTCAATCCATTCAGAAATTTTCAAGAAGCCGTTTGTATGAAATTCCCTTAGGGTTCTTTACAACTTTTTGTTTCAAAAACTTCAATTAAGTCAAAATATTGAGATTAACAATAAAATGGAACATATCAAACAATTATTAACCCTTAAATTAGAACTTTCCACATGTTCGTGACTTTATAAAGCAGTCATTGGTACTACGAAAATAGGGTCCACATCGGTCAAAGTTCATCGACTTTATTGTATGTTGAATTATAATTGCTTACATGTTCAATTTTGTATGTCATGTTTGTATTGCATTGACTCCAATGTGTGTATTTATTGCACATAAAGTTTATTATTATTGTGTTTAACCAAGTCTTCCGCTTCATGGATGACAAATCGGCACCGATGTAATAATACATGGTCGGAACGTCATAAGGAACATTCATGCCATGTTTGGTTTCAATCCATTCAGCGGTTCTCTAAAAGATTTCTGTATGCATTTCCCATTGGGTCCCACCTTAAACTAAGACCCCGCTAGCAGCCATCTTGGATGACATACCAGCACCAAGGAAACAACACACGGTCAGCACCTTATAAGGAACATTAACCCCGTTTGATTTTAACCATTATAGGTTGATTTACTTCAGAACTGTTTGTTCACAAGTCAAAACGACGCATATCAAATATTTGGGCTATGATCAATTGTCTGTAGAAAAAATAGGGCTTTATTTTTATGGTAAGTGACACTAAGTTGTGTGTTTCGCCTGGTGCTAAAATTGTAGCTAGAACACCCAGCAAAGTCCGAAGTCCTCTTAATCACATTCCAATAAATTGACCCATTTCTAATTTAATAAAAAATTATATCCCCTGCTGTTTAACTACAGGCCCAATTAATGTAATACAGTTTACCCAAATGTTCTAGTTTAGTCATAGTTAAAAATCAGGAGAGATAATACATGTTACTTTTTTGGCTGATTTTCTATTTTTAGTAAAGTGGCCATATTGGTTCGAGGTCCAGACTCGTACACATAACTTTGAAATGAGACCACAAAAGTTTGGTCCCAATGGACTTCAGAGATGATTTCAAATGACACATATTATAAAACAGCTGATGGACAAAATAATAAACAAAAGAACATCCTGTTGTTTAGATCATTTATTCGACTGATAAAATAACAAAATTCAATACACATAATTATGACTACTGATATGATATATGCATGCAATGCAATGAAATGAGAAAATTTATGAAAGCATGAAAATCCAATATTTAAGTCGTTATCAGAAAGGTTCCTAAACTGATTTTTTGTTGATATTTTAACAAAAGATCAATGTTTGAAGATTCTTTTCTTATACACAAAGAAAACACACCGTCATAGTTTTTCAGATATTCGATGCAGAATCATTGAAACTGAACCAAAAAGCTTAATTCGGTCTATTTTAAGACTTTTATTTAAACTTTGGTATTTATTGTGGATTAGAAAACAAGATTCTGGAAATAAAATTCCAAATAAAAAAAGAAAAGAAAAAAGATAATCAGGTCTTTTGTAAAATTTTCCCAAATACATTTATATCTGAAGTTTAGTTAGTGGCATAGATCAGTAAACTATTTATGGATTTACAAAGTTACACAAATTTTTTCCAAATTAAGAATATTAAGAAATAATCATGGCAGCATTGTTTGGCAGTTTGTTGGAAATTTAAACATATGGAACATTATAAAATTGAGCGCAAACTTTGTAATTTTGCAAACAATGAACGTATTTTATTTCTTAGATTCTTTTTATGCATTTTTCATCATAGAAAGTCCATATTATCATAGTATATTTTTATTGAGACGTTTTGTTGGTATTTTCAAAGTATGGCGTTGAAATTTTACGTTGATGTTAGGTATGTGACGTCCATAGTTTATAGAGAATGTTTGTAAAGCAAAGCAGCACATCATATATGACTGATAATTTAGTAAATTTAGATTTATGTAGAAAAAAAATATTCTCCGATTATTTTCCTTTCAATATTAATTTTGGAAGTAATGGACTTCTGTTCACAAAGGAAAAATGTGGGGGTTCACATAAGTTGTCAGATGGAAAACCTAAAATTTTAGAATTTTGAGTTTTCATTTGAAGATACTATGACATAGCAATATTTAGCTTCCAGCGATATCATTAGCTCCCTTGCTACCGTATCATATCTTTGTAGATCATTGAACACTGTCTATATAGAAATAACAAGCTATGTTTGTTGATCAGGTTACCATCTTCCTTTTCTTTATGAAATAATTTGACCAGAAGGGAAGCAATTTAAATATATCTTTAATGTGCAAAACAATTATTTGGATATAACAGTAAATAGGGATATTTTGTTGAGGGGATAATTTGGCAGTTTTTGCATAAAACATGGATGTTAAATTCTGGTGTGGTAAAAACAAGTATTGTTTTATTTTGGCACTTTCAGAAAAAGAATTATGAGGTTATGCATCTTGCATGTGTAATGGTAAAAAAATTATGCCAATACTAGCTGTCATGATAACAATGATGTCTATTGAAGAATTGCAACTAAAATCAATGTTAGCAAACTTTAACTGATTAAAACCATTTGAAATAAGTAATAATTGTGTTGGGATGCCAACACGAAGGCTTCCAAAAGAAGTTCCCCATAAGCTACTGTACAAGGAACCCTTGGATGTGTCTTCCCAAAAGGAGGAGGACCAACATATATGGTTTTTAAGGATGGGACCTAAACCATTTCCAATTCATTAAAACAAGTGATTTAGAGGGGCCCCCCCCAAAAAAAAAAAAAATAAAAATAAAAAGATTAAATTCATGAATGCATCTTCCCATAAGGAGTAAGAGTATATTTTGTTATAGGGTGAAGATCTAAAATATAAGAAGAAGAAGAATAAGAAACACAGCAATAACCACAAGTCTCCAAACTTTGTTTGGCAGACTTAATTATTTTGAAACTTTATTTGTTAGATGTTTCATTTACATTTAAGTGTGTTTAATTTTGACACATTTACAACGGACGCCTAAAACTTAAATACAGCCAAACTATCCCAATTTCCGGTACAAAACATTTACACTTTGAAGTTAATAAAAAAGCTTCTGGCAAAAATGTCCGCCTGGCTTTAACAAGCTTCCCAAATTATGTTCATACCTCATATTGTACATTTATTTTAAATAATAACATTCTATCCGAGAACAAATAATTTCATCGTGGTATATAAAGTTCATAAAGAAGTAACCATGATTTACACATAACAACATAAATAGTTTATCTATTGCTATACGTCACTTTTCCACAATTTAATTGTTTTGTCATTCTCTAAGGCAGCTGATGCAATGATATTTTCTGTGGGGTGGCATGCACAACATAACACCACATCTGAAAGAAGTCAGAATTGAATATGTATTAAGAATAATTTTTACTTTTACTACACTACCTCATTAAGCCAATTTAAGTTAATTGATAAATTATGATCCTAATGATTAACCACCCATCAAAAATCAGACACCAGTATATTTTTTTTTAAATAAAATGTGATTTTCTGAAATTTCTCGTGCCTATTTTCCATAAAATCTTTGATGTACAATGATTTAGTGAATAGACAAAATATATCACTAGTCCACTATCCCGTACCTGCAGACAAGGTATATTTTCGTGCACATTGGCCTTGCCTAACATGCGATAACAACAGAATTTGATCCATGAAATAAATAAAAAAAATCCAACCCACCCAATTTTTTTTTTATAAACGGTAGAATATAATCTATAAATGAACTTGAAATTGGCCTTAGATTAAAAAAAAAATTCCTATTTGTAAATCTATTACGAATACAACGATAAAATTCTTTTCTCAATCATAAACCTTTGTCAAATAGTCAGAAAGCCCAAGTTTTAATTCATAACAGTCTTTACATGTCCTAACTATATACAGGATTTTTGCATTGTTGGCACATATCAAGAATTGAAAACCGTACAGCTACATTTTTCTGTTTTTTTTCCCTTCTTCAGGGCTGCTGCCTGAACATTTACCCATAATCTCACACTGCTTTGTGTATAAAAGACCCAAGATAGAATCTGTTTCCCCTCTGAAAAGCCCAAATTTCAAATATTATAATTGATACATGTATCTTAGATTCAACTTTTATTTATAGTGGATTGGGAAACAAGTTATACCAACATAAGCTAATCCCTGTAGCTGCATTTTAGCCTTCCCTTTTTTGACATCAACAGGGGTCTTTAACATGCTTAGGGTGTTGCTCTCTCTTAACACTGGAAAGCCATTTCTCATGCCCACCTGATGGACTAGCATCTTTTATTGAGACCATACTCACAAATGGTGTCAATAGGGCATCGCAAATTCATGCAATTTTCATCCTGAATGGGAAAGGAACAAGGGACCTTTCGCTTCGTAGTCCAATGTGCTAACCACTATACCATGGCAATATAACTGACAGTTTTTTTAAAATCAAAGTGCATAGCACTGGTAGGGTTAGGTTGCTAGCATTTGACTTTTATTTGTACAAACATTGCTGATGATTATTTCAATGCTTTTTGTTTGTACAATGTATTGCAAAATAGGTTTTGGTATTGAATTCTTTTTATTAACAGTATTATTTACAAGGAAATATATCAATTATGAAAGTTAACGAGCTCTGCGGAAAAAGTGTCTATTATATAATATTGTTCCTGTGGGTAGGTGACTGATTTTTTTTTAAATTGACAGCATATGTATTTCTTTGGTTTCAAAATATACAGTGATTTTTTAAAACGTATATTTTCGCAACACAGTGTATCTGAGCTGAAGGTTCTACTACTCAACTTTACTGCGCATGTCTGTACATAAATATGCACTAATCAATCAAACGCTAACGCCTCTTGAATTATCACTCTAAATTGAATTTTTTTAAAAAGTCAAACGCATAATAATGATTTGATGAATTAAAATAAACAGAAATCAAAGGTCTTCAAGTTATTAAGGTTATATAAAAAGACAAAGTTTGGACAATTGTAGAAGGGGGTCATTTCTATTTACACTACATTGCGCATGTGCAGGTAGATCAGAACGTAAACATTCAAGCTTTCAATTAAAATAAACCCATTATACCTTCGATAATACAGTTTTCTAAATTAATGATAAACACAGTGTTTTTCAATCTTAATGTGCAAGTTGTCGGAATTTCAAATAACCTGTATGCAATTCTATCACTGACCAACAGGTTTGACAAAATGAAGTCATGATGATCAGGTCAAAAGGTTAATCAAATACACAAAAAGAACGTAAACATTCAAGCTTTCAATTAAAATAAACCCATTATACCTTCGATAATACCGTTTTCTAAATTAATGATAAACACAGTGTTTTTCAATCTTAATGTGCAAGTTGTCAGCATTTCAAATAACCTGTATGCAATTCTATCACTGACCAACAGGTTTGACAAAATGAAGTCACGATGATCAGGTCAAAAGGTTAATCAAATACACAAAATACCATCAGAATTACAAGAAGAATAAGCAAATAATGTGCAAAATATGTTCTGTATAAGTTAACAATCACGTTCACAACAAAAATGGAACTTACCTTTGAAATCTTTTGAAAATAAACCTGATTGTAATCCTTCCCAAAATATCCGTGCAAATGTAAACATTCAAAATCCTTACGCCGATAGCATTGTACACTTTAAAAGGTGCGAATACTTTACACGGCTTTCAAAACAAAAAGGAAATCGTCAATAAAACACACATCTTTTATTAAATAACTGGACAATTACACTTCTCGGTGTGTTTCAGTTACATTTCTATTAAAAAACAACTGCACCAGCAACAACAAATATTAGGACTATTTTACCGCGGAATGTTTATTTTCTTATATGATATTCCAATATAAACATAGTCGTAATTCGAAAAATATGGAGGTTTCTTTGCGCATGTGTCATCTCAAAATCGAGATAAAAAGCTGCTTAACTAGCCTTGCTTAAGCTTTAATCCTAGATAAGCTTGCATATTTACTCATAAAAACATAGTTTCAAAAACTTCTGGTCCAACTTTTTCCACAAAACACCAGATTTCCAAAGTTTCCTTCATTGTCTAACCAAACGACCGACGGCATAAGGGTTTTGGTTGCTTAGCAACCTAACCCTAAAAATTATTTACATTTGACTGAATAGTTTTACCTGTATGGCCTTGTAATTTCTGTACAATTTCTTTTGTCTGTAGATTCCAAATATAAACTGTGTTGTCTTCTGAGCCTGACACTATCCACTGAAATCATACAATCAGGTATTGAAATATCTAATTCCATGAAATGCAAAGACTTTCCATGACATCTCTATTCAATTACCCATAAATATTTTCTTTTGTCAATTTATAGAATAAATATTAGTAAAATGCATACTAAAATAAGACTAGAACTGTCCTGAAAGGGACTTACACCCCCCAGCAACATGTCTACACAGAGTTCAAATAATCATATTTTTCAAAGTACTTGCCCAAACAGAAAATCCTGACAATATGCACATCTCCATAATGTAATCTAACACTCTATAAAGTTTCATGAGAATCATGCAAGTAATGTAAGAGATGTTGCGGACGTTATTTCAGACAACACATGGAATGAAGTTTTGTTAAAAATTGCCTAAGTCCAAACAGCCACATATTTTACATTTCTTGTCAAAACAGAAATTCCTGACAATATGCACAGATCCATATAGAGATCTAACACTCCACAATAAGTTTCATGAGAATCATGCAAGTAATGTAGGAGGAGTTGCAGACGATATTTCGGACCGACGGATGGACAGACTTAAACATATATACCCCCAAACTTTGTTTACGGGGGGTATAAAAATATGTATCAACTTTTCATTCATGTTTACAGGCTTGATAGACAATATTTCCATAAATACTGGGATGGGAAATTCCCTTTTTGACAAAGTTTTCCATGATATAAATTTTGATGCACAGTTGTGCTCAATGCCTAAAAAGCCAAAACAATAACCCAAAACCTTGAAAAGCATAATGCCAAAATGACTAAAAATGTGAAGTCTAAACCATCTAAGGACAGAGCAATGCACAAAGGATTCCTCCTCAGTTTACACAAAATTTAATATTTATATAACTGTAAATCAATATATCAATTTCATGATAATATGGAATAAAATTCTTTGATACCAATTTTTATGCACAAGATGTGCACATTTCGTTGATTTACGACTCATCAGTTGTGCTCAAGGCTTAAAATGATGAAAATCAAAACAACAATCCAAAATGTCGAAGAGCAAATTTCAAAATTTGGCCAAAATCAATCTAATTAAGGTATCCGGACCATAAATGACCACGTGATTATTCAAAATTTCCCGGATGTTCCATACAACGCAATTGAAATGACCTCGGTAATTATCGGCAAACTTCGGAAATGCCAATGTAACTAACTTATTTTTACACACTCTGCATATAAGCAACAAAGTGTGTTTCAACTTCAGAAAAATATATATACAAAATTCCAGCTTTAAATTGTTTGTTTCAGCCATTCACGGTCAAAAAGAGATACAATTTTCGATCATGATCTATTATGGTCCGGATACCTTAAAATCAAGAATGTATTTTTTCTGAATCAACTCACTTATTTCCATTCCACTTAAATTCTATTTACATGGGTGTAAGTACAGATGGTGCCAAAAACCGGAACTTGCAAAGAATAAAATATTTTATATAGGAATATATAGAGACTAAAATTGTCAAAATCCCGAAATCCGACAAATTCCAGGAAACTTTCAGGCATGTATCTACTAAATACCTGTAGTTTAGATTCCATACATACTAAAGAATTAGGCCACAACAAATTGATTTTTAGTTCTTTGGATTTTTTACGGAAAATATATGTGCAGGCAAACAAAATTTTAATTTTAATTTTTTTCAGGTATAGATCAAATTTACCTGTGGGACAAATATTTTTCAACTAAATATTGCAAAAATTGGAAAAAATTCTTAATTTTACCAAATTTTAGAAGTGGGTGAACACAATTTATTTTAAATTTCTTGAAAAATGAAGAATCTGGGGGGAATTTTCAGCATTTCTTAAAATTTACAAAGTCTGAAAATTCGAATAAAAATCCAAAGAAGTGCAACCCAATTTGGTGGCATTACAGAAAATTTTAAGTATCAATTTCATGCCTTATAAACAAACATTATGCAATACTACCTTTCCTCCTGTGACAGAAAAGTTGGCAAATATACAATATTTTTCATTTTTATGACCAGTGTATGTTTTCAGACACTGAAAAGAAACAATACAATGAAGTTAGTACAAAGACCAATCTAGTGGTATGTTTGTAAATAGTTTTCATGTGTCTAAAAACTTTGAATATATGTATCATATTTGATACATGTTTGCCTGCGATCATAAAAATTAGGATGGGAAATTCCCTTTTTGATAAGACCATTTACTAATGCAATTATGACATAATTTGTGTTTAGTCAATGAATGAATTTTATCATAAGAAAAACATCAACTAAGATAGAGGCTCACAAGAGAGTTATCTCTCATCTGGATAATTACACTCCTTTATTTCTATTGGCTGTTTATGGATTCTGATTCATGTAACATCTATTTTCCAAGCCAACAATCATAAAATTAACGACAAACTGTCTTCTTCTAGCTTGTGTTATAATTTGTTCAAATCTAGGTTAAGATCTCGAAATATATAATTTTTACTAACACATATAAATAATGTCCAATTTAAGCTTCAATACATGCCTTGATTCAATTGATTTAGTGGTTTCTGACAATATGATCTTTAAGGATGCTCGCTGGTCATGTTTTGGTCTTTTTGTCAGATTTTCAGAATCCTCGGGTTTTATCCATTTCTTAAACATTAAATTTTTTGCCCATGAACCCCCACTTTTTCTTTTATAATTCAATCATATATACCTTAAAGTGGTATTTGACAAAATTTTATGAAATCCTTTTTATTTTTTCATACATTTTTGAGAGATTGAAGTTGCCAATGCAAAGACAATGAAAAATCCAGAGAAAACCTATTTCCTGCAAATTTTCAAGGCTTTATAGCTCTAAAATGAGCACATGAACCTATATATTTTTCTTGCTTATTTGTTTACTAATCATATCTTCTCTCAAACTAAAACACCTATTTCAAATCCTATTTATTTCCTATTAGACCAGCGATCATCCTTAAGTGAATTTTCCTACTTGGTCCGTTGTTGAATAATTCTGAAAGAGGACCACCTAAGGACCACTGCTGTCAAGTTGGTTCCAATCAAACTGGTTTATAAAATGAGAGGAGAAATGAAATTCTGCTGCTACGATTTGATGAAATTACCATCTTTTCAAAAACTTCAATGGTGAATAAAACCAATAAACTTATTTCTCATTTTGCTATTTTAATGGCATAGAAGAATACATAAGTTTTAGACCCGTTGATGTAGAGATTAAATTTCAATATAGAAAATAATGACAGACTCCTATCTAAGGATGACCATGACTTGGACCTCAATGACAGGCAATGAACAAGACTTTTTCCTGGATCTTAAGGGTTAAATAAAAGAAGAATGTGTCCATTGGACACAGATTCACCGCTTATAAATATGCAAGAGTCAATGTACTAATTCAAACCTACTGACGTTTTGTCTTTTTGGAACTTAATGAGTAAAAGTGCACAAAATGGCAAATTTGTCAATTTTTAATTTACAAGAACGATGAAAGTGACGCCATTCAAATTCGAATTTGATCAGTATTTGGTTGTACTAAGCATTGTGTATAAGTTTCATTACATTTGATTGAGGCAAACTAAAGTTAGAGAACGGAAACCAAGTTCTGGACGTATGTACGTCATACATACAGACTGACAAAGGGTAAACCTTAATACCCCCTTCATCTAGTGGCGGGTGCATAAAAAGGGTGCATATTTTCTTTCAACACATAATTTGTACCATTGATTATGGTATTTGGTCAAATTAGAACTCATCAGTAACATTCAAATACATCTAAGTTAACCTCTAGAACATAAAACATAAAAAATTTTCCCATTTTAACTATACCTTTCCTTTGCTATAGTCCCATAACTTTAATGTGCTGTGAAAATAAAAATATATATGTATGATGAAATAATCTGACAAACACTGAAGGTTCATAGTGATTAATACTTGAAATAATTTTTTCACTTTTCACTTGTATTTTTGTTGTTTTAGGTTGATAATTCACACACAAATTACGTAAGTTAATTTTTGTATAACTTTAACTTCCATAATGACAGAGTTTGAAATAAGAGGTCAAATAATTTTGTTCACTGCATATGATAACAAAATGTAAATAAGTGAACACTTTAAGTAAGAGTGTAAACACTATTTTGCTTTACAAAGTTAAGTGTTCGACATCATAATATACATGTATATACAGTGCTTCCAACTTGCTTTGTAACGTTTTAACAGGGACCGGTTATTTTTTCAGCAAGATTTCAATGCTTTTCACGACGGTACATGTGTCAAAAGAGTGGCTAATACTGTAAACGAACATGATACTGTCAAAAATGATTCAAACAATGTGTTTCGTTTAATTTTGTATTATCGCCTGTGTATTTTATACATGTCGTTTTATGCCCCTTTTGACAGCTCACCATTTCCATTTATTTTCCTTGTTTTCCATTGTCTTACGAGTTGTTTTGCAACATACTTAGTTATTTATTTACACATTAGCTTACTTATCTAGTGTTGCTGCTAAAATGTATTTTCCATTTGGTGAAAATTTGACAAATGACACAGGTGGGTTGTCGTCATCTGTTATATCAAGAAAAAAAGATCATTATTAGAAACATTTAACAAGTGAATAATTTTAAGCAAGGTAATATTCCTATCATGCTTAAGATCCACTTAAAGTTATACTAAATAACAATTTGTAACACAAATCATAAAGAGCCAATATTGTTATCAAGTACATCAAAACGCATTTGAAACAAAATTTTTTTTTCCATGGTAATCAGGGCTCAGCCTATGTCAGGATGACAGGGAGAAGTGACCTCTCTCTGAAGCTGACAAGGAGAGTGGAGAGAGACAGGGAGAAGTTATTACACAACCTTCCAAAGCACCAATCGACACTATGATTATTTTTTTTTTTAAAGAGCTAGTCTTATTATAATGTTTTTAATGTTTTTTTCTTTTGAAGAAATTCAGATTCATTCTCTGATTTACAGTTCAACTGGGATAAAGCAAATTAAACTTGCATGCCTTCTAAGCCAGTCTACAAAACCTGTATGACAGTCAACATAAAGAAGTTCATAAAATCTAATCATTACTTCATTCACAGTATCTTTCTCGTTTTTCTCATTGTCCCTAGGGTCTTGATCGTCTAAATTATTGTAACTCCGGTCCGACTAACCATGGTCCGAGTTTTCAGTGGGCTGTGTTTACCCACGTTTCCTACTGGATTAAACCCCTTTGATAAAATGGCGGAATGGACTTCATTTTCATTACACCAGCCAGAGTTTCCTTAAAATAACGGCTGTCATATTCGCGATTTGGACCATTGATATTGATCAGGCAATTAATTAAATTTATAGTCAACTCAAACTTCACTTTTGACACAAGTTCAGGCGACTTGAAAAATTTCAGGGCGACATCAACTTCCCTTTTGACGAAATTGGGCGAAGTGAAACTCTACAAGATTTCTTCGCCTGAATCACCTTCCAGCTTGAACCCTGGGTAATGTCAAAGTTTTTCCATGCATTACACTTAAACCTAAACGTTTTTAATTGGTTTAATATATATGAAATATTTTTCTGATTGAGTGTTTGCCTGCCCCCTAAAACCTCTCCAAACTTAATCGATGGATGAATTATTCCAGTTATTATTCCAGTGGCAGCCATAAGTTGCATATCAGGACGAGAACATGTTGGTATGATATGAATATGATCCCTGCTTTCTACTAGACTGACACGCCGAGCTGGATTTTTAATGTACTGGCTCACAAGGTAACTGTGTCTGCAGGAATACATATTACCCCACTCCCAACTTGATACTCTATAAAACCATTGTTTTTTTTCATTAGAAACTCACCACCCTCCCCCCCCTTTTTTTTTTAAAAAATCAGCATTGATCTATAATACTAAAAGAAGTCCACCTAAGAGCCTCTGATTACAACTTAATTACAATTTACCATATGGTTCCCCTGCATGAGATTTCTAATTGTCTCGTGGTGATTTTTACACCATTTTGAATCTTTTTATACACATATACATGTGCAAATACAATGCATATTAAAAATGACAAATTCATGCACATTCAACCAAAGATCCAGATCTACTTACCTATTAATGTTTTTAAACACTGTCCTGATGCTGTGTCCCATATTCGACTGAAAAATTCAAAATAGTACATTGTAATTTGGCATGCTGCTGTGTAATTGAGGATATATTAAAATTTTATTATTTGATGGAGAAACATGCAATTTATTTTTGCTGAATCAATTGACTGTATTATTTCATAACAAGAAATTATCCGGGTGACAGGAAACAGGATATTCTTTCGTCACCTCCCTGTACAAACTAATAAACAGATTTTCCGTGTTAAAAAATCCTGTTAAAAACTGATGAAAATGGTAAAAACGGGATATGGTGAATAATATACAGATACTGTCTTCAGTCGCACCCACTTATCTCTATTATTCATAACAATTGGTTATTGTTAAATTTTTGCAAAATGTTGAGTAATTTCAAAATTGGGGGAATGTGATTCGATGAAACAATTCCCGTTTGATGTGTATGTATTGCCCAATTAGACACATACAATTATTTGAGAAATCTGTTCCAAAGTAATACTGGTTATGAAAGAGATTGATAATTTGTTCAGAGCAGATTTTGCAGCTATACTCATATGTAATTCACTAGAATTAAATAAACAACATGAGGAAAAAATGTTACAGCGAATTAAATTTTTGAATTCTTGAAAAAAAACAAAATAATGAGAATATTTAGCATTATCGATTGTTATGCAGAAGAGAGATAAGCAGGCGTGTCAAATTAGCTTGTCTTTTAGATTTATCAATATGATACATGTAAATTTGTGTCTGTAGACTCACCACAAACCATCATAACTACTCGAAACTATTAATGAACCATCTCTGTTAAAATGTACCTAAAACAATGAAATCAAAACAAATAATTTTGTCTTTAAAATATAGATCAAGAAAAAAAAATATTCAATATTTCTTATACAAAAATTTTCTCCCTAACACCTACACACATTATTGTTCTGAGATTCCAATAGCAGAGCTATATAAGTAGTGCATAATTTAGTCGGCATGGCTACTTACAAATACGTTTGGCATCTTGTAATTCTTGATAAGTTGCCAAATTGGTGATTAAATTTTTGAGTTTGGGGGGGCTATGAATGAAATCCAGTTTTTTTTACCTTTGGTTCCGTATGCGATTGAAGGTTCGTGTCATCACGTGTATGAAACAGAATGTAATAAAATTGTTTCTGTTCAAAAAATGTATTATTTTTGCCAATTGTCTTAACTGTTTGCACCTAGAAATTTATGCTGGTGCCTAAAATTTCCTAAAATGTTTACCCTAGCACTCAATGGTGTCTTGAACAAAGACTGTACATAGAGGCCCGAATAGTGACAGGATTTTAGTGAGCTGTCAACATCTGTGCATATCTTAAACCTGAAGACATATGTTCTGAGTGAGCTAATGACTTTTGTACATATTAAATCAGGATATGAAATTTTTCCATTAGATGAATAAGAAATTTCATATTCACATATATTCTAGTTCAGTAGCTTACTGCAGTGACTGGATCTGAGTGAGCTGGTAAAGTCTTCAAACATTTTCCGGTCTTCACATCCCAAATTCGAACACTCTCATCGAACTGTCAAATAAAACAAAAATATACATAATTATTATTTTGCTATCAAATGAAATCATAGTTATCGATATGAAAATATGCTGTAGTTTCTCAGTATCAGTTAAACATGTACTTGAATGTTCAATGACAAATGCTTCAACATAGATGACAACCCCTTTTGGTGCTATCAGTAAAAACAATCGAGTTATCAGTAATTTGAAACTTTTTTCAGTAATCATATTTCATATGCACTCATCAATATATTCAAAATCATAAAAAAACTGAATATATCGTTTTATAAAGCAAATAAACCAGAGACATCCAGAAAGTATTTAAAAATCTGAATCTCTATAGCACTTTATCTTTCCAAAATAATAACCTGTAATAAAACAGAAAGGCTTTTGGACCAGTTATGAACGTGAATCCATAATAATAGACTATAAACTGTAACACCGTAATTTTGACCTGAAATTTGTAACAATTACGGAAATATCGTAATGGTTGGCATCTATGCTTCCAGCAAAGTGGTGAACGTTATCGGCAAAATCCACCAAATGCTAGAATGAATTTTCCAAGACACTGAAACATATGTACTTATTGTAAATGCATTTAACTAGCAAAAATACAAATTCAAGTTTTAAATTATTGCAATCTTTTCTGTTGCCTTTTTTCTAATAAAAAAAAAAAATTCATTAATTTTCCAATTTACAGTATTGTACTCCTGGGTACCGTTTCACTAAAGGTCGGAAGAATTACGACTGACCGTAAATCGTTTGAATACAAGTATATACAAGTTATGACTGATCATAACTCTTACGACCTTTAATGAAACAGTACCCTGGCTCTTAAATAATTTCACAATAATAAAAAACATACTTACCGAACCTGACACAATGAGATTTGACTGTGGATTAAAATTACAACAAAACACATAGTTACTATGTCCCTTTAAAGTCTTCATGCATTTTCCCTGTAAAAAAGAAACACAAGATACATCTCAGGTGGAAGCTATTCTGTAAGTGTAAAATCATCATACACAAATATTCATGGTTCATACAGATTCTTAAAATTCAAATTCCATGACTTTTCCATGACATTTCAACACCTTTTCATTGCTTTTCCATACCTCATTGAAGATTGTTTTAATGCATATCTTTAACAGAGACCGTTCAAAGCACACTGATGGCTAATGCACTAAATAACAAACCGAAGAAGTAAAGATTCGGAAATCCAGAATAACCTAAACAAAATGTCCGCACTATCGATAACAGTGAAGAATAATTCACTTAAAAAATAACAAAAATGAAAATTAAAGATTTTAATTTCAAAGGTCACATAGACTTGTAGGAAATCAATGAAATTCAAGCATGTTTCAATGACAAGGCCTTAAATTCCATGACTTTCAAGCACTCTACCTGCTTCTCAATAACTTTCCATGACCTGTGGGAAACAAGACAATACAGTATGGTTTAATGTGGTTTTACAACACTTTCAGCATAATTTGCCATATCGTATTGGCCAGTTTTTATTTGTGGAAGAAGCCAAAGTACAAAAAGAGAAATACAATCTTTGGCAGGAAAAATGTTATTTCTTTAAATTAAGATTGCAATTGAACACAACTGCCATTATTTGGGTTCAAATTCAGTGCTGTCAGACTAGCAAGCATCACAAACTAGCTGGAGAACTCGAAAAACTTTTGATTGGTCATATTCTTTCAAATTTTTTTGCTAAATTTTCTAATTTTGGTAAAGATGAAAAATTTGTAAAAATGTTTCTACAGCCAGAATTCTGACAATGAATCCCATAGACCATATTTTAACCAAACTTTCTATTTTAAGTCATTCTTCACATACTATTTTAACGTGTTGATATGATGAGAATATGAACCCACCCTTGGCTTTGTGCTAAACCAAAACACTGAGTGGGTTTTTTAATGTGCAAGCTCACAAGGTAACAGTCTGCAAGAAGACATATCACCCCACCTGGACACATTATACTTAGTCTTATCCAACCAGTCCTTTGCTCTTACACATAGATGCTGCATATTTGGTACCAATTTCAATGTCTTGTTTGACCCGGCTGGTGATTGAACCCATGACCTTCCGCACTTGAGGCGAGCACACTAACAAGACACCACTGAGGCGGTTCCAACAGTTTGCAATTTTGAAATACAACTAAAGGTGATTCTAATACGGGTCCCAAATTGATCAAGAAATTTCAAAATAGCAGATTTGAAAGTTTTTAGGGCTGATTCTTCTGTGTTCTGTAAAAAAGGCCTATTTGGTCACGTGTCAGGACCCCTGGACTTAGTTAATAATAGCTTGATAGGGGCCTTATCAGGTATTCTTACAAAGAAAAGAGGAAAATCCTTCAAATTTGCAATTGTACTGTTGAGTCAAAGTAAGCATTTATTTCCAATAAGTGTTTGAAAATGGTGAACATAAAAACTTACGGTTGCAAAATCCCATATTTTTAATGTCTTGTCATCTGACGCACTGACCAATATCCTGCTATCATTTGAAAATGCTACATCTGATATTCCCTTTAATAAATAAGCTTATCATAAAATCATTGCATTACAAAAGTATGGATGTTTATACATTCTAAATGTCAAAGAAAGTACATCACTTGTTCAAAATTAACCAGCATGTAAAGGACAAGGAAAACACACCGTTTCAGCCAAACAGATTCACCCAACCTTCTTATTTTCAATAAGAAATGTAAAAGACAATCTGTTGTATAGAAAGTCATAAAAATTTCGAGGAAAATTAAGGACTTTGTTATCTGCTGACCCTAAATTTTTATATGGTACTTACCAATTTATGACCAGATATAGTTTTTTCAAATTTTCCATCATAAGCTCCCCAGATTTTTATTAATTTATCTGCAGCTGCAAAGATAAATTAATATTTTAAACATAAAAACTGGAATAATCAACATCCAAGAAAATATTTTTGTAATAATTTTAACACAAAAATATTTTTTATAAAATACATATTGTCATTCAATACTGGATGGATAAATTATTGTTTAACGTCCAGTGGCAGCCAGGACAAGAACATGTTGATATGAATCCTTGCTTTGTACTAGACCAACACGCTGTGTCAGAATTTTAATGTGCTAGCTCATGAGGTAACTGTCAGCAGGAAGACATATCACCCCACTTGGCCACATCATACTGACTCGAGACCTACCAGTCGATCTTTGCTCTAACTCCTAGATGCCGAGTGTTTGGCAGATGACAATTTGGCCAATGAATAGCTGTTACATTCAATTCTTCAAATACAGATATACATACATGAGCTGGCTAACCACTCTCCACTAGGACTAAATTTGACTGAAGATACAGCTTTCGTATGGCCTGCCATAGTAAATTTTAATGTGTAGTTGGGTTTCTGAAAGAAAAGTTTGAAAAATATAATATTAATATTATATAATAAATGAAACCCTAATTTCTGAGATGTATTCTATTCTCTAATTTTGTGCGCATTTATACATCTCTTGACCTGTTTGATAAAATCTGATATCAACACACGTTGGATAAATACGGCTAGTGAAATTTCATGCCAAAAAACCGTCGGAAGACCTCTGAGAGTATTATACTGTCATTAGAGAAAAAGATTCTAAAATTCTTGATGCGTTAATTATGAAATTAACCACTCTCGACAATTAAACTTTCATTTTATTAAACTGCTTGGGCAAGCCTCGGTTTAAAAATGAGAATTTAATTATCTCGAGTTGATAAATTTCATAATCAACTGGTCATCGTCGTTGAATCTATATATCTTCCAATGTTTTGACTCTAACAACCATGGAAAAAACTTCACAATCTGGAAATTAACTCCACTAACCATTTAAATTTCAGAAGTAACTTTACATTTTCTCATTTATGTTTGTTCATTTAGTTGGGGTTTTACGCTGCTTTCAGCACATTTGGGTATTTCACGGCGGCTAGTTTTTATATGTGGAGGAAGGCGGAGTACCCGGAGAAAACCCCGACCTTCGGTAGGAAAATTGGCAATCCTTGTCAGTTCGGAGTCGAACACACCCCGCCACAGGTGAGATTCGAACTCACAAGCTCAGCGTCAACAGACTAGTGATCACTAGTAGTCATGATGAACTACCTAGACCACTCGGCCACAGAGGCCCCTTGTCAATTATGAGATAAATCTTCTAACTTTACTGATCCATGAATTCTAACTATCTTTTGATGCCAACTTTATTGTTTTTGAGAATTATTATTCCATCTGACATTAGATTAAAGAAACCATTTTCATTACCATAAAAAATCTATTTAGCATCCACTACCAAATACACGTAACACGGTTGTCTCAACAGTTAAAAAGATATTCATCAATATGGTATTTAAATGGATTGGGGAATGACCCCTAAGAACAGTATGCAAACAGGCATTCAGTAGGTTTTCACTTTTATTAGTCTTATCTAAAAATGGAATTTCATACCTCATATAATCATAGCAGTGGCTAAGATAATGGAATTTTTAGTGTAGTTAATTCTCCTGTTTTTAGTAACACCCAGTCACTGGTCATACTGTTTGTTACGATACATACAAGTAACTCAGATAATGGCATTTTTGGAGTTTTAGCTGATGAACGTGTTGATATTTTTAGCAAAAGCAAAAATACTGGTTGTTATGATATATACCAGCTACTGAGATGGTTTTTTTGGTAATTTCCTGATGGTGTTCATATTTTTAGTAACAGTGACCATACTGTTTGATATGATAGATAACAGTGACTGAGAAGATGGTATTTTTGGTATTTTCCTGATGAAGGTGTTCATGATATTTTTACTTTTAGTAACAGTGACCATACTGTTTGATATGGTACATACCAGTGACTGAGAAGATGGTCTTTTTGGTATTTACCTGATGAATATTCTTAGTAACAGCAACCATATGATACATGTACATACCAGTGACTGAGATGATGGCGTTTTTGGTGTTGTGGCGGATGAAGGTGTTGATGATACTGTCGTTGGAGGAGGTGGTTTATCTCCTGGTGTCTGTGGAGGTTTTGTCTCTTCTGCAGACATCTGAAATAAAAAGAATGTTAAAAAAAAACATGTCTAAATTTTCTAGAATTATATAAGGACTGATATTGAGCCACATCCCTGGTACATGTGTATGCATAATTAGGGGGAAAAAAATAACTACGTGATTTTAAAACAAATAAACCAAATTTAATGCTTCCATTTTCTTCAATAAAAGAGGATTACCTGTGGTTAGAATGCTGATAACTATTTCACACCTCTGGGTTCTTTTTCCCACACTACATTGATGTTAACCACTAGTCCGATGCAATGAGTGTAGTAAAATTCTGTTTGGGCTAGTAAATTTTCTTATCATGTCAGCCTGACCAATCTAATGCTAGTTATAGTTCATAGCGGGGAGTCAAAAAAAAGAAAAGACAAATGGGCATTCAACAAAAAAGGTTCTTGATCAACAGATAATTGTTTGTTTGTTTAGTTGGGGTTTTATGCCGTTTTCAGCACATTTGGCTATTTTGCGGCAGCCAGTTTTTATTGGTGGAGGAAGCCGGAGTACCTGGAGAAAATCACCGACCTTCGGTAGGAAAATTGGCAATCCTTGTCAATTCAACAGATTATCAACTGTTCCCATTATGCATATAATTGAGGTCGTTCACATATATTTATGGGTTAACAGTCTAATTATGGACTTACAAAGTGACTGTCTTAATTAAGTTCACTTAATTTTCAATATTAAACAAATTTATTGTTTATGTGGGATAAACAACAGGTTAAGACTGGCTCAGCTTAGCATGGTTTAATGTTACTCATGGTTACTGTCAAAGTGCCTGATCTCATGTTTTACCGACAAATCACAAACAAAAAGCTGGAATACCTGCTGCTATGGAAAATTTGGGATCTAGGATTCCTATTTCCTGTAATCCATGAATTGTTAGTGCTGTTTTATCATCAAGAAAGTGAAATACTTTATAGAAAATTTATTCAGCATGATCACGTGAAACTTTGGTTATGTATGAACATGTACATTGTTCTTTGTGTAAAATAAAAAGTTTTTTTCTTCAAAAAATCATTTTTAAAGCACTTGAAATTTACCCCTCACAAAATGGATTATTCCAATCCAGTTAAATCAAGGAAAGTAAAATTTTCAAGTGGGAAGACAATTTTTACATCAATAATTTCCTCTAGTTAAAATAAATTAACAATCCTACTGTGTGTCCCATGTACTTCCTTAACTGAATGTCTTTATGAGAATTTATGGCTATACTAAAATTTTACACATTCCAAACAATTAGGTTTATCCTGAAAGTCAAGCATGGCTCAAACACTTGGAAACTAAACTTACACATGCTCAACAATGTCATATTCGTTTGTGGTGATGTTAAATCTAGCTACAAAACTCAATGAATTGTACACAGAAAAGGGAAAATCGGCTCTTATATAAAACAATAATTAGATAAACAACAATAAAAGGTATAGTTACTGTTACTAAAAGAAGATATACAAGAAAAAAATGTCAAAAGATAGAATGTGTCCAGTCTGTCAGTCATTAGATTATGAGATGCATTTTTCATCTTTTTTAAAATTAATAGAACTGTAAGTAAACATAAATTTTTATTTAATGAATTGCAAAATAGAATTGGAGTCATTTACTTATTATATTACGGACAATCTTGGTTGTAAATTAAATTGAATTTCCCTCGCTTTCAGACTTCTGTATTTTTTCATATTCATACGCTAAAGTTTGCTTGACTCAAAACAGTTTTCTCCAACACCCATTTGTTATTCGATAGAGTTATCTTTCTATATATGTTATTTTTCAGTGAATAACTACATGCAACCCTATGCATTGTACCTTGACTTAAAATTGTATTGAGTTCATAGGAACTATTTACAGATTGGGGGTACTTTGCCTCAACAGATCGTTGTGTCAACAATACTCCAGCACGGCTAGTTTTTATCAAAACTACCAGTGCTGGACTAAAAATCTCACCCCCTGAACTCTGAAAAAGGTGTGGTGCGCCGTCCAAGGTAAAAGCTATTCGAACTTTTTATGTACTGGTAGGTCGCCAGTTCTTTATAAAGACTACAAATTTAAATTTTTTGCACATCTAAATGATTTTATATTTTGTCAGGAGGATGTTTTATCACTTGGTTGGATAACTTTAAAATTAAATTTAAATTAGTCCTAGGAAAAATTCTGAGGATATGATTTATTTTCACCTCAGACAGATATGTTTGGTTAAACATAACACTACTGTATACCACGGTTACTTTCATTGATGATATAAGTGATGATGCTCCCAAAATGCCCCCTATTACACAGACAGACTGTTGATTCACACTACAGTTGCTTGGATGCAAAATGCAGGGTTCCTCATAAGATTGTTTCTTGGTGAGTCCTGGACTCATCACTTTTGAAATTGGTGAGTCCCACAAAATTTTCACGAGTCCCAAATTATTTCTGTGAGTCCAGAATACATGACGTCACCACATACAGTGTGACAATGAATGTTCACGAGTTTTGTTTCCAAAATTTTGAATCATGTTGCTCCCAGTATATGCCTGATCCTTGTTAAATACTTATTCAAAGCCATTTATGACTTTTTCACCTATTTTTTTCAAATTGTAAATTTTTCAAATATATTTTATCACCCAAGACAATTAAATAAATGTATAACAAGGTTAAAGAAAATTATTATTTTGAAATTGATTTCCCCCAAATGTCTGACTGAAACTTCAAAGAGATTTAGATATTTCAATTCATTAATTAATGCAATCAATGTTTAAAACGGGGTCAAATGGAGAATAAATGTCAAAAATAAATACAATGTTAATATAAACTGATAATTTCCAGTAATTATCCTCTTTCCTCATTGTTTGGCAGTTTAATGTCCTAAAAACATCATCCGCATCTTTAATTTATACAACTACCTGGTTTATCACAGGTAAATTTTCGTTGCTGCCATGTACATTGCTTACAACAGTTAGTATCCTATCGGAAACGGACATGACATGATCGGAATCCGTCTGCATACGTAGACGCGTACAGGGACGCATCAGAGGTAAATTTGCTGTATCCATAATAAAAAATATGCATACAGGATGGAAATGGAACCAAGTTTGGTATACATTGAACAAATCAAATAACAAATATTTCTTTCATTTATTTGGAAGGTATTGTAATGACAGGTGCACAGAATTAGAGGACATTACTGTATCTCAGAGAGTTTCATCAAGAAATCTGTTGCCGAAGTACATGTGCCAATGCACTATTATAGCAGTGAGGAACGAAGACACAGGAGAGAATCTCCTAAAACAAATAAACAGTTGACTGTTAAAAAGATGTTAAAAAATAAAAACGAGTGGACACACAAAAATGTCTCGCCTGTCGTGTATTTCTAATGAAAATAAATGCCATCAGTATTCGAAAAACAGAGCAAAACACAAAATTTAACTATAACCACTGAACCGTGAAAATGAGGTCAAGGTCAGATGACACGTCAGTTGGACATGCAGACCTTACATTCCTTCCATACACCAAATATAGCAGACCTATTGCATATAGTATTCGAAAAACAGGCCAAACCACAAAAACTTAACTATAACCACTGAACCATGAAAATGAGGTTAAGGTCAGATGACACCTGCCAGTTGGACATGTACACCTTTCAATCCTTTCATACACCAAATATAGTAGACCCATTGCATACAGTATTCGAAAAACAGGCCAAAACACA
The DNA here is from genome assembly GCA_028015205.1 of Mytilisepta virgata. Lineage (NCBI taxonomy): Eukaryota > Metazoa > Mollusca > Bivalvia > Mytilida > Mytilidae > Mytilisepta > Mytilisepta virgata. The sequence goes on from JAPWFG010000023.1 coordinate 2,604,466, forward strand.
AAAACTTAACTATAACCACTGAACCATGAAAATGAGGTCAAGGTCAGATGACACCTGCCAGTTGGACATGTACACCTTACAATCCTTCCATACACCAAATACACAAGACCTATTGCTTATAGTAACTGAGATATGGACTTGACCACCAAAACTTAACCTTGTTCACTGATCCTTGAAATTGGGTCGAGGTCAATTGAAAACTGTCTGACGGGGATGAGGACCTTGTAAGGTATGCACATGCCAAATATAATTATCCTATTACTCATAATAAGAGAGAAATTAACATTACAAAAAATCTTAACTTTTTTTTCAAGTAGTCACTGAACCATGAAAATGAGGTCAAGGACAATGTACATATGACAGATGGAAACTTCGTAACATAAGGCATCTATATACAAAGTATAAAGCATCCAGGTCTTCTACCTTCTAAAATATAAAGCTATTAAGAAGTTAGTTAACGCCGCCGCCTCCGCTGGATCACTATCCCTATGTCGAGCTTTCTGCGACTAAAGTCGCAGGCTCGACAATAAAACTAGACAAAGTGATGCCCCCGCACTCCACTCTGAAGTAACTGTATTATAACAAAGTCAGTGTAGGACTTTCTTTGAGATATTATTGTGTCTGGGAGACACAATTGATGCCCCCGCAGATGCAAAGTGTTATTTTAAAATACACAAAGTTGAGCAAAGGAGCACATAGGTCAAAGGTTCAGATCAAGGTAGCTCCTTAATCAGCATTGTATGACATCTATTTTTAAGATAAATTTAAAACTAACTTTTACTCACAAGGTTTAATATTTGACAATTTTATGATCAGATATATTCTCCCAAAATGACAAAGATCAATTATCTTCAAAACAGCAAATATTGCTAAAAATCTAATCACAGACATTATGCACACCTTCAATCTATGTACAAATAGACAGCAAGCGAAAACTTCCTAGCATTCAAACTGTAGGAGGAGTTATGCAGAATAACTATAACGTTATTCACCACTTATACCCCAAAAATGACAAAGTTCAACTATCTCCCAAATGAGCAAATATTAATAAAAATCAAAACCCTGACCACACGCACACCTTCAATATATGTACAGACAGACGGCAAAAGCCAAAGTGAAAAATTCCTAGGATTCAAACTGTAGGAGGAGTTATGCGGAATAATAACTATATACCTGTAACGGGAGTCAGATTCTGGTATGTAGTGTGGCTTCGTTGTTTGTCTGACGTTTCCCATTTTAATAAACCCGAGTTCACGGGATAAATACAAACATGAAGTATAAACATGTCGTTTATTTACATCCTTTTCAACATAGAAATATGCCAACATACAGTATATAAGATAGAAAGGCAACGAATATACGTTATTGGTAAACATTTGTTCACTTGTAGATCAACTGGCATGTCTTAAAAGCCACCCGCCCTACCCTCTGTATGTATCCCCAAAATGGGATAAATTCCTTGTGCTTTGTTCAGCGTCTACATCCCGAATCCCCTTGTCCCGATGAGGATGGCAGTATTTATAGTTCCCCGGTCACCAATTCGGCCGGGCTGACCCGATCGCGTGCACAATGGAGCCAGAAAGATCTGTGACCCGGTGAGAATTTCAATGGCCGTGCTCAGAAGGAAAAAGTATGGAACTATAAATAATACTAACCTTAACCTAAAATAACTGAGAATAAACAAGTAAACAATGTAATGTAACAAAGCTTTTTTGATGTGGCAGTCATTTGGAAAGCCGAGATATGGACCTGTTTTTCGTCTGATGAATACAACTCGATTGTCGTTCAAGTATGCTTTACGAAAGTGTAAAATTGACAGTGATCAACACAAAGCTGATGCTTTGGCTGATAAATTGAAAAATAAGGACATGCGTGGATTCTGGAATGGAATTAATAAAGAGAATAATAAGAATACCCCTTTATCGCAATCAGTGGACGGAGCAACTGGTTCGTATGAAATTGCACAAATGTGGCGAGATCACTTTAATGGCCTATTGAACTCTGTGAACAATAACAAATACGAGAATTCTGTAAAAGAAAGCTTAAAGGTGTGCCCTATTTCTGATGATGCTATTACAACTGTAGAAGAAATTCAGTCCATTGTAAATACTCTACATTCCGGAAAAGCAGCTGACAGTGATGGACTTGCTGCAGAACACTTGAAAAATGCCCCTCATATTTTATTTGTGTTGTTATCGCTGCTATTGTCTTCTATGTTAATTCACTGTGTTATTCCGAAGGACTTCACTCGAGTGATGCTGGTACCAATTCCGAAATCTAAATCTGGTGATCTCACAGACAAGGATAACTATAGGCCGATTGCATTGACCTCTATATTATCTAAAGTGATTGAAAAGTACTTATTGAATTTAATGCAAGATAAACTTTTAATAAGTGACCATCAGTTTGGTTTTAAGGATGGCCATTCTACTGACTTGTGTTTATTCGTTTTTAAAGAAATTGTTTCTTTCTATGTAAAGCATGGCAGTCCTGTGTTTGCCTGTTTCTTAGATATACGCAAGGCGTTTGATAGAGTTAATCATTGGACTTTATTGCACAAATTACTACAGACAGACATCTCAGTTTTTATTGTTCGTTTTCTGATGTCATGGTTTGATATTCAGATTTATTGTATTCAGTGGGGTGAATTCACATCTAATGAATTTAATGTACGTAATGGTGTAAGACAAGGGGGTATCTTGTCACCCTATCTGTTCAATTTTTATATTAATGATTTGAACAAAGCGTTATCTGGAGCCAATGTTGGTTGTTTTTTAAATGGAGTGCCGCTAAATAATTTTTGTTATGCTGATGATATGTGTATTATTAGTCCATCAGTTGCAGGTTTGAGAAAACTTTTATCCATATGTGAAAACTTTGCTAATGAACACGATATATTATTTAATACCAAAAAATCTGTTTGTATGATTTTTAAGACAAAATTTTTGAAGATTTATAACATTCCCAAGTTTTATTTAAATGGAAGTGTGATGGAATTTGTTGATGAATTTAAGTATTTAGGTCATATGATATGTAATGATTTGAATGATGATTGCGATATCAAAAGACAATATCGAAGCATATGTAGAAAGGTTAATATGCTGAAACGTAAATTTAATAAGTGTTCATTTGATGTTAAAATACAGCTCTTTCAGTCTTATTGTATGAATATTTATTGTGTGTCATTATGGTCCAACTGTGGAATATCGTCTCTTACCAAAATGAAAATAATGTATAATAATGCTTTCAGAATATTGATGGGTTTCAGTTCACGATGTAGTGCTAGTGGTATGTTTGTCAGGAATGATGTAAGATGTTTTCAGGAAATGAGACGTAAAACTATCTATAGTTTGTATAAACGTTTGCAACAGTCTGATAATCAGCTTGTTCTTACTATTCTTGGTAGTGATTTATGGTATAGTTCGTCTTTACTTAGAAAATGGTATACTGAAATTTATGTGAACTTTGACTGACATGTTATTAAATTTGAATTTCTAATTATATTTATTGGTATTTTAATTCTTCATTTTTCATCTTGTATATTTAAAATTTTCATTATATTTGTATATAACTATGGACTATTTATGTCTGAAATAAATGATTATTATTATTATTATTAATCCCCATACCCATATTGGCCATAATGGGACGGACGGACAGGAGTAAAACAATATGCCCTCAACTTTTAGTTGCTTGGGCATAAAATAAACAATGACAGCTCAGTTTAATTGAGACTACTGACTACTGACGTACTGTCAACTGAGGATGAAGATGACACCGTGTCCCAGTGCCAGAGAAGTGTAGACAAGTTGATTGCAGGCAGGGGATACGACACGCTAAGGCAAAAAGACCCCGATTCAATATTGTGCAAATGTAATTCACAACTGTTTCTCATATCTTATTCTTAACCTTCTAAGTTCTCCAGATCTGAAAGCTTCCCGCTGTAATGTTTATTTTCAGCACATGCAAAGGAAATACGCATGCCCATTAGGCATATCCCGTAAGCCCGAAGAAAACACAGATGTCGATTTTTTTTTTTTTTATTCAGTCTTAAATTAATTTTAGATATTTCATATCTTTTTTTCGAATAAGAGTTTATTTTTTCGATATATTGCGATGATTATGTTGATATTTGTTTCGCTTTAGGCACGTGACATGTATGGCCAATCATTTCAGTTCATTCGATGTAGCAAGACGTTGTGATCATTTGTGCTCGAAAGATCAGCCGAGTTTGTTGCATTCTAGCTCCGAAATGAAATTAATTTCGACAAAATTTACTACATAATTAGAGGGATAATAAGTTTGTTATGTTCTGGAATTGACTTTTTTACAAATTTAATTGGATTTTCACTATTTTAAAAAGTTCTTATTGTCATGTGACTGCTCTAAGCCAATGAAATGCAACGAAATTTGTCTTAGCTTATAAATACCATTCAAAAGCCGGGATGGTCGGTTATGTTGATGACTGAAACGCTGAGGGTCCTGTTGAATCATGTGGATTGAATGGACATGACGAGCCATCCGACACTACAAAGGTCTCAGCAGAGCACCCCAGTGACCAGTTCATGGTACATTAAGTAAATTTTTTCTTTAGGATGAATTTTAAGATGTGAAATTATAAGAAATTATCCATCGAATTTATGAATGACGCACAAACCGCCATTTTCTTATGGCTGGGTTCGTGTCGTAGTCCTCAAAATACTGAAAAAATCGGAGTTAGTGGTAGATTTTAATTGCCGAATTGGCATCTTCGAAATCCTTAACAGTCATGACAAAACCGGCTTGCAAGTATTATTAATCGGTTTGGTCAGAACAGGAATTCGGAGCGAAAAAAGAATGCAATGATATTTCCGCTGAAATTGCACTTGTCGAGTAGTGACGCGTCGTAGACCATCAATCTGGAGTTGAGAAATTGACTTATTGTAATAAATGTGTGTTATTTGATGCATATATAAGTAGTCCGTATGAAAATATTGTTGATAGAACTTGCTCTTTCGATATTGATCTGGATATTTATTAACGTGAACATGGCGTCATTTCACAAGAAAATGACTCACAATGGCAGATAAGAAGGAAGTTATTTGTTTTGTTGAAGGATAAGAATTGTTTTCCATGTCTCATTGACAAGTTCGGGAAAAAGGATGAAAAAGAGGGGGGTTGATTTGTGATGCAGTGCCTTCACAGGACGATTGTGTTGTTTCCTTGTTTGTTTAAACTAATAGTGTTACTCTGCTTTGTTTAAGTCTTTTCCAATGCTGAAGTACCTCCATTTATCTAGGAGATTATACATTTTTTATGTAAAAATTTGTTAATTTCGTAGTTGGGATTTGCACCATGTTTACAACCGATATGTTATTGTCCTGCAGGACCTGTCCAATATTTTTTTGTCTGGGATGTGATTTTCGGAATTTCCTTAAACTTAGATTTGACGTGTGCAATGACTTAGTGAATGGACAAATTGACCACAAGTCGGCCCTATCCTGTTATGATTTTCATGCACTTTGGCCTTGCCAAAAATGTAGGATCTTCAGTTAACGCTAGGTGAAGCACTGGACTTTAGCATTGATTGTAACATTATATGTGATACCCAAATCGTCTATAGACTGGTGATCAATAATTTTTAACACAGATTTTAAATATCTTCGAGAAAAACAGCTCCGTCTGGTATAAGTTGAAAATCCTAAAAAGTGACAGTAATAGATCCATAAAACCATGCAAAATTGATCATTGGTTTCCCTAAACCTGAAAATGTTTTAAGTTTGTCTTGTCTGTGTAGTTATATTTTTGGTGAACTCCAGTCCAGGACTTTTTCTATCTTTTTTAAAATGACATCCATGCCCCTAGGCTTGGAAATTTTTCGTATGGGTACTCCATCAGCTAAATGGGGAATTTTTTATGCATATATGTGATCATTGTTCTTTTTCAATTCCGAGCATAACCATTGTCAATGGGATAAGATATTCTGATCAATCGGTAAAGAACGATAACATAAATAACATGAAGCACATTATATTTTATTAGCAAATTTAATTATCAATCATTTTTATCTGTCTCATAGAAAAGACAATTTCTGGTATACATATTGTACAGACACGGAAAAGCTATGGATTTTAAAAATTCTGCGATTTGGAATTTTTCAAGCAGGGGAATGAGTCTGCCAGACAGCCCTAGATACTATAGCAGAGGTGTTTACTAGTATGGGATTTCCAGAATTGTCCCAGTTTTTAGAATCAAAATACGGATTTACCTCCGGATATTAGGCTTTCCGGTTTTGTACCAAAATTTTTTTTTTTCACGGTTGTTTGAATGCTTTGTAATTGCGTATGATTTTCCAGTTATAAAAAGCATTTCAACGAGATTGATGATGAAATCTACGATTGTTTCTAGACTTTCAAGACATAAGAATATAAGATGCTTTGATGGCGGGTCTCTATGGTAGTTTTAATACTGAAGTTTGAGTTACCTCACAACATATCTGTTAACATATCTGAAAACACTTCTTCTTTTATAACGACATCTGCATAGTATTTGCTGTTTTGCGACATTGGAAGGTACTGAAACAAAATTGTGAAACCAGGGTCTGTTTACTATGATCCTATTATTGACAAGGATTGCCAATTTTCCTACCAAAGGTCCGTGGTTCTCTTCGGGTGCCCGGCTTCCTTCACCAATAAAAAACTAGCCGCCAAGAAATGGCCAAATGTGCTGAAAATGACGTTAAACCCAAACTTAACAAACGATCCTTTTACTGATCATAGTCATTTCGGAACATAATAAAATTGCTACAGTAAATGGCATATCTCTCCCTGTTGTTAGGAAACACCACATGGTGGACAAATGACTGTCCCGGTTGAGATCGGTTAGATGAAATGAGTTCAAACTTCAGGAGCACATTGGGAGTTTAAGACTAGTTTTGGGAAAAGGCCTATCTTGTTGCAAATGGGAATTCAGCCCCAAATTGGCTGTAGAAATAGTCCTGTACTTGGACATGTGATACATGTAGTTTTGGTCTGCAAAGAATTTTGTTACATTTGTAAATATATTAATTTCATTACATATTTGGACAAAATGTTTGTTTCATTCACAGTTCCATAAAATTAGCTAATTTAAAACATGTCGGAAGCTGCATAATGTTTTTATTGAAGGTCAGACAATTTAAATCATCAAAAAAACTCATTGCTACATGTATGTTTATTTTTTCGTTTGTTGAAAAAAGAATTGACAGGAAAGATGAAAACATACCTGGTCGGGTTAGGGTAAACCAATGATGAATTTTCCATGGTCTAAATGAAATCCTTGCACTGGCCCCATATTTTTTTTGAAGGAGTGGATTTAATTTACTTGAATTGGTGTTTGTTACAGGTAAAATATCTTTTTTTAAGGAAAAATTTAGGAACCTCCAAGGAATAATCAACTTCATTTTGGTTGTGGAAATCATTCACTGTAAATCTATATTTTAACACAGGACATCATCATGATGTGCTCGCTTGTGCCAAAGCTTGTTTTCAATTTTCAATTAATATACTAACAAAAATGAATCTGGTGACCTGTAATAAAATTTATATCATTAAAAAGATAATTTCAATAGTACTTGGATAATCAGTGGAAAAAAAATGATAAATTGGAGCCGCTACCGAATTACATTATATATATGGATGCCTATGAAGGTTGCACATCATATGTAGATGTGCATGAAGTAAGATAATTATTGCCAGATGCTTGCAAAGGGAGATAATCCAACCCTTAAAGGGTTTTGCATGATTAGAGCCTGAAGTGCAACTTCTAGTATTGCAAAGGAAGGGGGGGGGGGGGGGGGGGGGGTATCACTCAGTGTAGTCACTCACAGTTCTAGTTATATTCAGACTCAGATCAACATGTGTGGGTTGCATGTATGATAAGTATAAAATTGACATGCAGCCAATTCAGGTACTTCTATCTTCACCTTGACAAGATGGCAGGTTAAACCCTTTATGGGAGTAGTGTTATTTCTGACTTTTTTGTTTGAGAGCTTTAGCTAGTTTTTACAGTTAAAACAAGCACATTCTGACCCTGGTATCTAAATTATGTACCACCCAACAAAACATTTTTAGCTCACCTGACCCAAAGGGTCAAGTGAGCTTTTCTCATCACTTGGCGTCCGTCGTCCGTCGTCGTCCGTTAACTTTTACAAAAATCTTCTCCTCTGAAACTACTGGGCCAAATTGAACCAAACTTGGCCACAAGCATCATTAGGGTATCTAGTTTAAAAATTGTGTCCGATGAGCCCGCCTGCCAACCAACATGGCCGACATGGCTAAAAATAGAACATAGGGGTAAACTGCAGTTTTTGTCTTATCTCAAAAACTAAAGCAATTAGAGCAAAACTGACATGGGGTAAAAATGTTCATCAGGTCAAGATCTACCTGCCATGAAATTTTCAGACGAATCGGTCAACCCTTTGTTGGGTTATTGCCCCTGAATTGTTAATTTTAAGGAAATTTTGCAGTTTTAGGTTATTTTCTTGAATATTATTATAGATAAAGACAAATTGTAAACAGCAAAAATGTTCAACAAAGTAAGATCTACAAATAATTCAACATGACCAAAATCATTGATTGACCCCTTATAGGAGTTTTTGCCCTTTAAAGACGGCATCTAGCGTAAAATTTCCTTTAAAGATCTTTTCCTCTCAAACCACTGGGCCAATTGAGACCAAACTTCGGTGGAATGGTCCTTGGGTGGCCCCCTTCCAAAATTATGTCTGGCATCCCCGACTTCCAACCGATGGCTGCTGTTTCTAAAAATAGAAAAAAAAGGGGGGTGTATTTCAAAAATCTTCTTATATGAAACTAAAAGGCCAGTTGGAACCAAAGTTGGCAGTAATGGTTCTTTGGAGGTTCTCTTTCAGAAATATGTCCAATGACCTGGACTGTTAACCAAGATGGCCGCCACAGCCGAACTTAGTTTAACATAGGGCCCTATGGGAAAATTCGTTGAAAAATCTTCTGGTCTTAAACCACTTGACCAATTGGAGCAGGACTTGGCAGCATTGGTCCTTAGGAGGTCCTTTTTCAGAAATGTGTCTGATTTCGTTGACTGTGAACCAAGATGGCCGCCACAGCAGAACTTAGTTTAACATAAGACCCTATGGGTAATTCACTCAAAAATCTTCTCGTCTGAAACCACTAAGCCAATTAGAATTAGACTTGGTAGCAATGGTCCTTAGCTGGTCCTCTTTCAGAATTTTGTGCGATGACCCAGACTATCAACCAGAAGGCCGCCACACCCGAACTTAGTTTTACACATGGCCCTATGGAAAAATTCATTGAAAAATCTTCTTGTCTGAAACCACTTGACATATTGGAGCCAGACTTGGCAGCATTGGTCCTTAGGGGGTCCTCTTTCAGAAATGTGTCCAATCACCTGGATTGTCAACCAAGATGGCTGCCACACCGAACTTTGTTAAATATTGGAACCTATAGGAAAATTTATTTAAAAATCTTCTTCTTGTGTGAAACCACTTAGCCAGTTGGAACAAGACTTAGCAGAAATGGTCCTTAGATGGTTCTCTTTTAGAAATGTATCCATTGACCTGGACTGTAAACCAACATGACTGCCACAGCTGAAATTAGTTTAACATAGAATCCTATAGAAAAACCGGCCAAATTGACTGCAACACTTAAATTTTTAGGTCTGCTGAAGGTGAAAAGTTAAATCCAGGTGAGCGATACAGGCTCTTGAGAGCCTCTAGTTAGTTCTAGCAAGTGGTCACCTTGTCGGTAAACATGGATTTTTTAGACCCAATTTGGGTCCGTTATACGGACTATTCACAATGGTAATTATTCAAAAATCATGCAAAATTACCATAAATGGTCCAAATTTCTTTTGAAAATTGTGTGAAAAAGGCACAAACCCTTAAGCTTTAGAGAAAAACGCTGTAATCATACTGTCAGTATTGGCTTTTATAGTAGGTTTTATACACCAGAGTGTTGAGATAGTTAAAGGGGAAGTTTGGGTATCCATATAACCGGTTTAACCCTACCACTGTTCAGTGTCTGAAACAAGTCCAGACTTTCCTAACTCTTATTTTTTGTCCTGAGTTCTGTCTGTCTGGTAGCGTTGGTTGACTGGTACATCATTGTTGACCTTTCCTGTTATTTATTTCGTTGTTTATTGAATGGTTCTGTTCATTCAACTATGTCACTGTAACATCAAAGATGTTTGTGTTGGTGATGCTTGTGACATGCTGCCATGTGAATACATTGTGTCCGTTTATAAATCTGTATATACATGTAGATATATGGATACTTGTATGAACTTTAAATTACACACAGCATTTTCAAGGTAGCTGGTATGCAGTATATTTTCACTTGCTATTACTGTGTCAGCTACTTTCTTATAGTTTGGTATAAACTTCTTTCTGCTTACCCAACTGACTCTAAAAAGAGTGCTTGCATTAATAATAATACTTTATTGCATGAAAAAACCGTTGGCTTAAGCAATACACATATTGAAAAGGGGGCAGGGGTGTAGTGGTTAGCGTGTCGCACTACATTGCCATGGGTCCCTGGTTCGATTCCAATTCGGGATGAAAATTTCAGGGATCAAATTTGCGATGCCCTATTGATACTATTTGCGAGGGCGGTCTCAATAAACGATTCTAGTCAGTTGGATGGGGACGAGAAATGGCTGTCCCATGTTGAGGGAGTGCAACACCCTTAATACGTTTAAGAATCCCCAGTAGATGTCATAAAAGAATAGGCTAAAATGCCTCTACAGGGGCCAATTGCACACCCGCCAAACTGAGAGGGATTAGTATAAGTTGGTATAACGTTTCCGAAAACAATAAGTTTAAACTAAACTAACACATATTACAGAATAGACAACAAACACAAATAAAATCCAATGCAACATGTCTTACACTACCAAATATAGAGCTATGTTTTCAGAGGTCGACTTAACAAAAATTTAAAAGTATGGCCAATAGGGCCAGTTAGAGTGTAAATTAACTCAACACCAATCTCCCACTGATTTAATATCTCCGTTTTGTTTCTTATGATTGAATTTGTGTCTTCCCACGGCGTAATTGGATGCTATCAATCTAGCACTGTCACCTTTTTCGTTCAGTCTGATCACTTTTAGTTTTATTTTTTCATGGAGTGTCACAATTTTCCTTTTTCTAGACGACATCGTACTGAAAACTGTTACTGGTTCCTAAAACTGGTTGATTTTTTCTATGACTTACAAACAACCAAGTAACCACGGGATTATAAAAGATAATATCAGCACTTCCGGTTTGTCTCAACATTAAAATCGATCATTCTTTGGTCGTATCAGAGGGGTTTGTATTAATTTTTGGCCACAAAACGGTGTTTGCTGGTGGCGTTTGAGGGGTGGTCGTTCGCGAGAGGTCATTTTCTTAAAAAAGGAGTTGGGAATTACAGTTTATGGTCGTAAAAGACGGGTGGTCGTTCAAGAGGGGGGTCGTTCAACGGGGGGACTACTGTACCATTTTATAGCTTTCACTGTTCCAATTGATATCCCAGAATACACAATTTTTTTTTGTACATGCCTTAGTAAAATCAGTGTCAACCAGTTGTATTGAAAAAGGAAAACCGGCCTGCTGACCCGATTCTTTTTAGATACATTACTGGAAACACAGGATTTTTTTAAGCCTAAGAAATAAGAATGAATAATCATATACACACATTAAGAATCATTTTACAGGTGGTATCATATGATGTACCCTCTTGCTACATGATATCATAATCATAACTCCTTATCAGGCCTAAATTAAAATATTGTTTGTTTGCTGTCAGCCGACCGACCCAAAAAAATCGCCGCGACCCAAATAATTTTATTGCCGTTCTTGAAAACATTTTTTTTTATTCCGGAATTTTGCCGGTTGCGGTTTAGAATCGAGTGCTGATTTCCGGGTTACATGCGGTTTTGATTTCCGGTAGTACATTGAAATATTTTTCCAGAAAAAAAATAAAATAATTTACCTACCTACCTACCCACATAAAAAAATCTGGGTAGGAGAATGGCAAACAAACAATATTTTAATTTAGGCCTCATAAACTTAAATTATTCCAAATCAGAAATTTTCTTTTTTATATTTGCAGATTTTTAACATTGTCCATATAGATGTTTTGTGGACATGTCTGGGGAAACATTTACCCAGAGCATATTGGTCCTTGTGCACATTCTATGATTTGACAAATACATAATGATGGCAGAAATGACGAGGTATGTGCTTAGTTTTAAAACATAACTATTTAAAGAAATATTTTTAAAAAGCAGAAAGGGTTTCTGCATCTTGTGCAAAATTTTCGGAGAAGGGGGGGGGGGGGGGTGGGGTGGGGTGGGGGCTGTGCTGGCATTAAAAACTTGTTACCAAATGAATCCCCACAGTATAATTTTTTTCGCCAATTTCAAAATTTGTTTGCCAAGGTTATGATACCACCCAGCTTTTTTAAAACATTTGAATTGTTCTTTTATACATTACTGTTTAAAACATCATGACCTGAAAAGTATTTTTGATGAAATAAAGTTTTAATGGCAATTATCTTTCATCTGAAATGAGTTCTCAGGTTTGATAGTAAGCCTAACAAAAAAATCGATTTCCATGTAACCGGAAGTGACATCACAATCCTTGCAGATTGGAAATTTATGAATTAAGGCTTTTGGATACATGGTAAGCATGATAAAAAGCATGCATATTTATTTCCATGACTAATAAAATTACCTTATAAAAGTTTTGATAATGTAAATATCTTTGTGTGTAGTGGATTGTGCTCAGAGGGCGGGTCAACAAATTCTGTAGTCAGGTGTAAAAGATCTCAGTGCCACATGCTAAATATTTATTTTCATGTTTAGATTTGAAACACCTGCTGGGCTGAAGTAAAAATTATATAAAACTTACAAATGATGTTTCTTAGTCATCATGTCAAATGTTTTCACTTGGGTGCCAGATTTTTTTCAGAAAATATTGAAAGATTTTGTCTCCAGAAATATTGCCAAGTATTAAATTTTGACGCCAGTTAGAATAAAAAATTGTAATTTGCCACATTGGCAAAGCACTATGCGGCCCCTGTATGCCTAAGTGTCCAGACATGAAAATGGATAGACACAATAAGATGCATTTACTGATTTGAAGTGAACAAGCTGTCAGAGATTGAAGTAAAAATTTTTAATAATGCTCACCTAAAGTTTAAAATATCATGTTGAAGAGCTACATTGTAGTTCAAATAACCATTCAATGACAAAGCAAAGGCAGATATATTTAATAAAATGTAAATTTCCAAGACTTACACTGAACTGCTCTTCCATACTCCTTATAACAACCTTCCTTTTCAAAGGTTTGGTGTATAAATTACTGGTAGTGAACTTTTAAAATTTTATACCAGAAGAAAATAAGACATTTTAGAAAAAGATTTTTAGATCTAGTAAAACCTGTAAAAGTATGTTAATAGAATTAGAAAAATTGAATAATTTGTTACAGGCCTGGTGGAGACTCGTCTTTGAGTCCACTAAGACACAACTCTGCCAGTGAATACAACTTCACAAGTGATTCTGAGAAGTCTGATGTCAAAGTTGAAAATGCAGTAAGTAAAATTAACTGAAATCCTAGCACATTATGTTAAGATCAGATTTTTTTCGAGGAATTAAGTTCAAACTTGACAGGATGAAACATTTTAGTAAGACAAATTTGGTTTGTTCATTGGCATTTTATGCCACTTTCAGCCCATTTTCTTATGTTCTGTTGGCCAGATACGATCACCAACCTTTTAATAGGAAACCGGAAACCTTGCCATTTCAGATCAGAGTTGAACATACCTTGCTATTATGAGTTTCCGTCAAAATCATATTCTCAGTGTTGACAGGCTAATATTTGAAATACACCTCTAAAAACAGACCAAACTCTCATTCTCTTTATTGGGAAGCGTATTTTAAACAAAGCCTGATGTTGATGTGTACAGGAAAAACTGTTTTAACGAGTTTTAACTTCCCTTTCTATAAAAAAAAAATGACGAAGCCAAAAGAGTAAGATTTAGTAACAGTTTAAGAAGAAATAGTGCAAATGTAGTAAATTTGTATTTTCTTGCCTGTCAATATTTCAATTTATTTACTTTCGGTCGTATTTAAGTACAGTTGCACGTCCGAAAACCGACCAATTTCTACGGTCCCATAGCTGTTTGGTTTACAGAGGTTCCGCTGTATTTGTTTTCAGATTCAAAACACTTATAAAGGGTCTTTTTAAAAAATGTAAACTGGCTTAAAGGGTAGGTTTCAAAATTTGTTGACAATCAGTATTTGGTCTCGTACTTTCTTCGAGATTTACTACCTAATTTCATTAGCATGGAAACCTGGATAAAATTGGTTAAAAATGTAACTATATTCCAACAATAATATTGAAAATTAAATTTTAGAATGACTCGGACTTCAATGATGCAGCATCACCTCTGTCCCAAGATCATGTATCTTCAACTGAGAAGAAAAAGGGACGCAACACAAATCAGCTACAGTATCTCCTGAAGAATGTGATGAGAGTAGTATGGAAACATCAGTATTCATGGCCTTTTCAGAAACCTGTTGACCCAGTCCTTCTGAACCTCCCTGTAAGTATGGTTTTATACTGTATTAGATTGAAAAAAAAGATTTTTCTAGTACTTTCACTTAGCTTCTTCATCTTAGTTGCTGAAATCCAGTTTCCAGTTTTGATAATTTTTTATCCTTTTTTGTTTGTTTTAAAACAATGAATTGCTGGCTTTGGAAGGGAAAGTTTGCGAAAAAGAAGTATCAGATACAGAATTTCATTAACCTGCCTTTTATACTTATGTTTACTTGTAAAGATATCCAGTATGTTGACTCTTTATTCAGAAAAATTATTTTTTCCTAGATTTAATAGAATAGAGAATGGAAACGGGCAATGTGTCAAAGAGACAACAACCCGACAGAAGAGATGAAAAACAGCTAAGAGCTACCATTGGGTCTCCAATGCAGCAAGAAAATCCTGCACCAGCTGGCCCCTAAACAATAATGTATACTAGTTCAGCAAAATGAACGACACACTAAACTCTGAAACGTAAAAATGAACTAAAAGTAAAAAAAAACACCAAACACACCAGACTAACAAAGGCTAGAGGTTCCTGACGTGGGAAAGGCGCAAAAATGCGGCAGTGTTAAACATGTTTTTTGAGATCTCAACCCTCCCCCTATACCTCTTAGACAATGTGGAAACACAAACACACAGCGATATACACAGTAAAACTCAGTTCAAAAGATGTCCAAGTCCAATGTTAAAAAAAGGTAACAGAAGAAACTAAGTAAAATGACAATGATCAGTATATATTAACAAAGGACTACCAGCAGTTACTGATATGCCAGCTCCAGACCTCAGTTAAACTGATCAAAAGATTAAGTCTATATCAGCCACAATCTTACCTAAATATAGTTTCGCATGACAACCAAAAATAACATAAATTTGTTAATGCCTAATATGTTGTCTCATAAATATTTGATAGTATTTGACATATCTGTATGGTGTATTTATAGGACTACTTCAAAATAATTAAGCATCCTATGGATCTAGGAACTATTAAAAAGAGATTGGAAACTCATCAATACTTCTCAGCATCAGAATGTATTCAGGACTTTAATCAGATGTTCACTAACTGTTACATTTACAATAAACCAGGAGAGGTATGTACTACATGTATTATCACAGAATTTTGGATAGTTCTCTTCAACAACATAACAATGTTAATTGATCAAGAAAAAATTGTCTAATTGCTCTGACATTTAGACTTTCAAAAGACGAAATTCCATTCAACTGAGGTTTTCAGAAGTAGTAGGCAAAGTATGAGTAATGAAAGGCAACTGGTTAAACCTTTGAATACAAATTTTTAGTGCTCAGTTGTCACAGATCACTCGTAAATTACATGGATAAATGCAACTGCAATTTTTTTTAGCAGTTATTTGTAATTAACCCTTTTACCGATGGAGTTCCCACAGGGAATAACGCTTGCGGGATGGCTTCCCTGACAATGTGGCAGACTTGAGTGGCTACTACTTTGTTAATGCATTAGAGCATGTTAAATGTTAATAAAATATGTTCTCTTCGCGATCTTTTTAGGTTTTTAATGAAAATGCGAAGATTCGGTAGCAAACATTGATTTCTGCGGCTGGATATGTTGAAATTCTTCAAATATTGTTAAAATCGCCCTAAATATGCAATTTCGTTATTAAAATTATCAAATTATTTCAAGAAATAAACTTCCAATCATCGATATCCATTCCAATCAATTTTTGACAAATTCGGCACATTTGATGCGAAATACATACTTTCCTGGTATCCAATTTTGCCCATAAATTTCTTAAATTCATTTTCCTAACTTTAAAATCCCATAAAATTCTCAAATTTTGGTCTTTTTTGACGTGTTATTTTGTAAAAGATCCACCATTGTTTTATCTTTATCCGGGTTTCAAATATAAGAAAGATAACTCTTGATGGTGGCTGCAAGATCAGGAAATATAAAACCTATGTGACGATCTCTTCGGCGAAAGGGTTAAATAGCAAGTGCAATAATTTTAAAACAAAAGATCATTTGTTTTCTGTGTTTGGAATAAGCAAAGTTTTTAAGATTTCTTGCGTGTTTACTAAAAACAATTATTGCACCCATTATCACATACATGTATTTGTTCTTGATATTAATTGTCATTGATGTATATTGAAATTATCTCAAATTTTTGCTCTTTCAGGACATAGTTTTGATGGCTCAAGTTTTGGAGAAATTATTTTTGCAAAAAGTAGCACAGATGCCAGCAGAAGAACAGGAAGTTCTACAATCAAGCAAAAAGACTCCTAAAAATAAATTTGGTGCTAAATCTGTAACCCCCAAAAACTCTATAGTTAAAACATTGACTACACCCCCAGTTAATTCTCAAGCTTCCGCCCAATCCTCACAGTCTTCAATAGAGCCAGCATCAACAACAGTAGTGAAAGCGGCACCAACTAGTCAAACCTTGCCATCGGCACCAGTAACGAAACCGGCAACAGCTGCAGAATCTAGTGGATCGTACACAACCAACCACAGTTTGTCAGAACCTGCTGTGATTCCTCCTCAAGCACCAACAAAAGTAAGTCAGTGTTATTTGATTCTGGAAGAACATTTATCAAAGTAGATGAAAAGGTTTTTTTCCCTACTCAAAATGTACATACAGTTACTCTCGTGTTATTATGAGCGCTGACCTGAAGTGCAGGAGGTTGCAAGGTTGATCTCTTGGTGGCTCAAACCAAAGATTTAAAATTGGTATTCTGCTGTTGCTTCTCTAAGCATATACACATGTAGAATATAATAAAAGTAAAGACTGGTTTGGGTCGTAGTCAGAAGTATGCAGTGTGTACTTGTACTGATTGTCTGTTTTTTCCACTGATTATCCATTGAAAATACACACTACAGATTTACGATAAAAACCTATGGATTCCTGCAAACTGAAAAAAAATCATAGTTGCTTCCAAGATTGGTCGACCTGCTTCTTAACAGAAATGATCATAATTTAAAGCACATAATTGATGTCGAATTATGTAAATCAGCAAAAAAAAATTTTTTTCTGAATTGAATCCGGTTTAGATAGTTTCCTGGAGAATGAACTACTGTAAATTTGAAAATTTTCGCGTGCACTTATTATTGGGATTCTTCTTCTACCCAACGCAAAATTGCGAGGTTAAATTATTGCGATTGCCGCCCATGTGAAAAAAGTTTTATTATTGTGATCGGAGATCTAGTAAAAATTGAAAAGGGAAGTTTTATTGAAGTAATCGTTTTAATTAATGTGATTAAAAATATTAAGAGTTCAAAATTTTATTATATATATAATAGCTGTTAAAACAATACCTATACAATAAAGTGTCTACCAGTTAACCTGTCATCAGATGTCGGCAGTCAATGACCAGAAACTTACCTGGGTAAATGAAAACAAAGGGGGACACATCTAGAATAAATGGGACATGAAAATAATCATTAAAAATGCGAGTTTGTACTACTGCGATGCTAAAGCATCACAATTTTCCCAATAATAAAAACATCGCAATAATTTCCATATTTACAGTATTTTACAACCTTAAAGCAGATTTATCAATTCTAGCATGTCTTTTGACCTAGGTTAAAAAGCATGTCAGCTTATATCTGAGTTAAACTTCAGGGTCGGTGAAAAAAAAAGGTTGATAAAACATGTTTGCTTTAATTTGAGCAAGAAACTCTAGTGTTGGCGGCAAAAAAAATAAGGTACAAATGTAGGTCAGATAACCAGAAACACACATATATTTTTTTTGGCCTTAATTCATTCTTTTATACTAAGAAATGCTCAAATACAAACAACTCACTACTGTAATAAAGACAGGAGGGGTAAACAGCTCTGATAATGACATTTGGCTCACCCTGTTGGTTTGTTAAAAGGCAGAGTTCATATCATATCACATCAATCATCAACTCATGTGTATAGTAATTGCAATGGACTTTGAACAATGATCATTCAATCAATTAATGATATAAAATGTTCGTTATTGAGGAACTTAAATGGAGACTAACTCATTTAGGATTGAATGGCTGTATATTTTTACTCTCAATTTGTTCATTAAGTTTTATACTGTATATAAATAAGAATTATACAAATGAATATGACCTTTGCTTCTGGGCAAGGACCATTGATAGTTACAATGAGTCATAATCTGTGAAGGTGATATCATCATCCATGTTTAATTACAGTCCGTCTTAGACAATAGACTTGATTGTTTCATGCCATGGATACAGAACTATATTAAAACTTTCAGCCTACAAATCTATTTTACAAGCAATTTTTTTGTTATTTTTGACAAAAGAATTTTTTTTACAGACAAAAAGAGGAGTAAAAAGAAAGGCAGACACTACTACTCCAGTTGTGGCCACCATGCCTAAGGAACCATCCGTTGAACCAGTGGTCAAAGTAGAGAAAGTTCCAGCTAAAATTCCACCTGCCCGACGAGAAAGCAATCGTCCTATCAAAAAGCCAAAGAGAGATTTACTTGAGGAAGATTCTCCTGATCCTGTAATATTTTTCATCTTCTTGTTGAGATTCTTTATAAATGGGTCCTTTTTTTTATTATTCACATCACATAACCATTAAACCAGAATTGAATAAATAATGCCACAAGGTTTGATTATAGTCAGGTCTCCATATAGTGTTATAGTTGTGATAATCACTGACTTGGTAATACACCTTTTCAGTTTGAGTCCAAAATATTTATATGAATTTTTTGTAAATATTTATTTTAATTTCAGTTAATTGTGTTGTGCCTAAATTTAGTAAATCATAAGAGCAGTACTTATGTTATCAGTTGAGATATGTTAAATATGACCATTTTAAAGTTGGGTCATTAAATTTCAAATTAACCATTGAAAATGGAGAAATTCTTATTTATTGTATTTCCCTGTCTTAGAGTTGATGTTTTTTCATTATTTGAATAAGAATGTTTGAATGATTAATAGGTTTCTCTTTTGGTGTAACTGAATAGATGCTTGTATTTCAACCTGAAAAAAAGTTTACACTGGGGAAAAAGACCATTTTACCTCCATAATTTTTTTGCAGAATCTTAGTACATGTATTAGTATTATATTTGTAGGAAAAGCAAGTTTCAAAATCAAAGAAAGGAAAGCTGTCTGAGCAGCTGAAGTTCTGTAGTAATATTATAAAGGATTTAATGGCCAAAAAGCATGAGGTAAGATTCAACCTTGAAGATACAAATTTCACTTTTTATCTAGCCTGCGACTTTTGTCGTGGAAGCCATCCTACATGTACATGTTGGCGGTGTCATCAACAGTTACATTCACTCTGTGGTAAAAGTTTTTAAAAACATTGATATTTTTTTAAACTATCATGGATTTAAACAGAAGCTTGTTCATGATCAAAAGATAGTATCCAGAGGAAAATTTTGTAATAATGTTTTTCCCATTTTTCCGTATTTTCATTTTAAATGGACTTAGTTTTTCTCCCAGTTAATATTACATACAGTCTGCAGTTAGTTTTTGAAACATTAATTACTTTCTTAAACCATCCTGGATTTCTACCAAACTTGGACAGAAGCTTCTTCATGATCATTAAATAACATGGAAAAAAATTATGTAAATCTGATATTACACTGAAAACATAGATAACAGTGAAATCAGGCGAGACAAGGGTTCCACAGACACTGGGTTCCATGGAACCAGTACAGATTTTTATTAAGTTCCCCAAGTAAGTGGCTAGTGATACAAAGCTTTATTAATAGGTGCTGTAGCCAATAATTCAAGAAAGTTGCAAATACTAAGGTATAAAAGTATTCAGAGCCGAACATAGTTAAACATAGTACTGTATGGGAAATTTACTAGTCTGAAACCACTTGGCCAAATGGAACAAAACTTGGCAGCAATGGTCCTTTGTTGGTCCTCTTTCAGAATTGTATCTAATGACCCTGTCTGCCATTGAAGATGGCTGCCAGAGCGGAACATTGTAGAACATGTGACCTAATGGGAAAAATCACTGAAATATCTTCTTGTTTGAAATCAGTGATCCAGTTGGAAATTGAAGGCAATGTTCCAGGCTGCAGGTCAAGTTCAGGTTAGGGATAAAGTCTCCTGGGAGCCTCTAGTTTCCAGTTGTTAGTTAACTTTTTCAAGGCCTTGCAATTTTAAACTAGAAAAGTACTTTCTGAATTGACAGTGACCCCACATAATGGGAAGTTTTTTCAGTTCAGTGGATTAGAGTTACCAACAACGTTAAATGATAAAAAAAATTTTTAATTGGTTGAATGGAAAATGATTCAGTGGGAATATTACACAAAACAGGTTAAATGTCAAGTAACAGCTGAGTGTCAGAACCAAAAGAAAAACTTGAAATTTAAAAACTTTCAGCCTTGGGTCATCTAAGTATTTCGTTGACTGTTTCTTAACCTCATCTCCCCACCAAAATGCTTGCCACAGTAAAGCATTTAAATTCTGCTTTAGGTGGATAAATTAAACCATTTGAGAATTAACAGGTACATTGAACCTCAAGGTTTGTCGCTTTTGCACTATGGCCTCGGTGGCCGAATGGTCTAGGTAGTTCATCATGACTAATAATGATCACTAGCTTATCAACACTGAGGTTGTGAGTTCGGATCTCATCTGTGGTGGGGTGTGTTCAACTCTGATCTTAATTGAAAAGGATTGCCAATTTTTCCACCGAAGGTCGATGGTTCTCTCCAGGTACTCTGGTTTCCTCCACCAATAAAAATTTACTGCCGCGAAAGCCAAATGTGCTGAAAATGGCGTAAACCCAAACTAAACAAACAAACACATTTGCACTAAAGAATCAATTATTTTTTTTGCAGGGTTATGCCTGGCCTTTTTATAAGCCAGTTGATGCAGAAATGTTGGGGCTACATGATTATTACGACATAATTAAAAAGCCAATGGATTTAGGCAGTATAAAGGTAAAAAATATTTGCAGAACATAAGTTCATTGTCAGCAAATGCTGAACTACATTTCCAGCATATCAGACTGCATAAAGGTATCCGGACCACAGTAGATCATGGCTAAATTGTATTTCTTTTTGACAGAAAATATTTTGAACTGAAAGTTTAAAGTAGGAATCATGTAGATACATCTTTCTGAGCACTTTTTGTTGTTTTTGTATTGTTTCTATGAAAATAAATGTAAGTTGATTGCGGTTCTGATGTTTGGCAATAATTATTTAGGTCAATGCCATAACTTTGTATGGAACAGCAGGAAAATAATCGTCAATACAATTTCTTTATTTTGCACATAGTAAAGTGGCTTCTTGTACAGCATCAGTTTTCCTATTATCAGAATCATCCCTGTTTTTATGATATTTCCTATAAAATGTAGTTAATTGTGAACAGAACTCAGAATGTTGGTTTTGGTTTGAGGAATCCATATCCTCATCTTTGAAGAAAATGTATATTAATGGGGAAACGGATTTTTCAGGTCAGGTTGGTCAGTAAATAGCTACTAATGATAAACATCTAAAGACAATGGCAAAGTCAATTGAAATAAAAAAAAAAAAATACTCTGAATAAGAATCTATTTATCTGTTTGGTAAAAGTTGATTCACCAGTTCATCATTTCTCATGATCCATTTATAAAAAACTTTACGAAGAGATTTAATACATTTGTGTTCCTTAGTATAGAGTGACAAATGGTCTTATACATTACTGTTCGTTATTATAGAGTGAGTGATGAATGGTCTGGTACAGGGTACTGAGATAATTTCCAAGTAGAATGAAGGAAATACCTATTGGTGAATGATATACACTGTATGAAACAAATTTATGTATTTTAGCACTATAGTTAGTGAATAAAAGCTACATGTAGAGTGGGGTGGTCTAGGTACAAAATGTATGTCATAACTATCCTCTCAACAGGGAAGTTATCTGTTTGATTTTTATCTTGATTGACCGTAAATGCTAGTTCTTGATTGATAATACTCTGGGTACTCTGGCATCAATTAAAAATGGTCATCATGATGTAGCTATTTGACCTTGAAATGGTGTAAAATTGAACTATTTGGTTTCTTGTCTGTAAAATAGGCACATTAAAGTTGTATGGAAAATTTATTTTCAGAAAAAAATGGATAATAGAGAATACAAGTCCCATACAGAGTTTGCAGATGATGTGCGAATTATATTTACTAATTGTTATAGATATAATCCTCCTGATAGTGACGTTGTTATGATGGCAAAAAAACTCCAGGATGTGTTTGAAATGAAATATGCAAAATTGCCAGATGAGCCAGCATCTGCTAATGGTGACAAGGCAGAAAGTGGAAGTGATTCTTCTGAAAGTGAATCTGAATCAGACGGGGACAGTGAAGAAGAAAGGGAACAAAAAATTAAAAGTTTACAAGAAGAATTAAAAAGAATTCAGGAAGACTTAGGCAAATTGACAGAGGAACATATGCAAAAATTAAAACAGAAAAAGGAAAAAAGTGAAAAAAAGAAAAAGAAGAAAAAGGAAAAGCTTGATAAAAAAGAAAAGGTGATAGAGACGCCTGTTTCTGTGCCGTCAAGTACAAATACAGCTACAGTGACTCCTTCTGTTAATGCTGTAAAAACTCCCAAAGTGAAAGCTACTAAAAAGTCACCTTTAGAACCAAAAACAACTAAAAAAAAGACAGCAGCTGTTCGTACATCTAGTGCTAAAAAAAATCAAGTTGTACCTGCTGCTAGTAGTGCGGCACCATCAGTGCCATTTGATAGTGATGACGAGGACAATGCTAAACCAATGACATATGATGAAAAGCGACAATTAAGTTTGGATATAAACAAACTCCCAGGTAAATTTCTTTACATAACTGTTAACATTTTGATATGACAAAAAGAAAGCTAGTTAAATGATCATTCACAATTAAATGTTTAAATTTATAATCTGGTCAAAAATTCTCTCAAGGTGTAGTAGTCTTGCAAAGGGGAGAACACTTGTGCAAATTGCTGATCATATTTGAGGGGAGATCTCAAAGTTGACCAATAATAATTAGTTTTATAATGAATAAACATGTAGATAGATTACACTTGTGTGTATACAGGTAAAGAAAATATATGAACCGATCATTTCCTGGTTTGTTGCATTCATAAAGAATCGATGGTAAAAAAATCTTTGAATATCACTGAAGAAGTATTACAAACTGCAACATTTTTAGTGTGTTGGAAGTCAACAGCAAAATAAAAGGCTCTGTTGGTATGCATTGGCTTGTATCATGTCTGTGGAAACTGATTCACTGAAATCTTGCTGTGGGCAGGTGAAACATAGCTTTGTGATATTTTTTTATTATTGAAAAACCCATTCTGCTACACTTCACATAAGATTTAATGAGTGGTTTGTAATTTTATGTATGCTTTTATCATGTAGGGGGATAATAGGTAAGATTACATGATGTGTGGAATAAAATGACAACCACATACATTTCTAAAAGAGCTGACGTTCAGTTCATTTAAAAAAAAGACAATTCCAAAGTTTATGAATAACTGTTGGTTTCAGCAAAATCCTCTAACTTTTTAAGGTGTTTGAAAGTCCTGTTCTAGCTAAAATTGCCATAAAATATATTTTAGTTCGGCCAAATAAATATTTCTTCTGACTCCGATAAATTGTCTCGGATTTTAGATTCAAAATATGGATTATTGAGGCCAGCCTTAAAATTATTTTTGTTTCCCCTTTCGGACTCTCGTCTGATAGGTCTTGGTAGGTCGGTAGGTAAATTATTATATTTTTTTTTATCTGCTAGCATGATTCCGGCAGACAGACAAACTGATCGTCTACCCAGTAACTTTATTGTGTCATTACCAGTATCTGTGCAATTCTAATCATTAAATGTAATTTATGATGTCCCTTGTGGGATCGTGGTTGGAAGATGTTTGATATCTTTGTGCATCTTGATTTAATCAGGCTACACATACATGTACTTTAACGCATAATAGATAATTACATATTCTACTATTTCGATTTACAAGTAAATTTAAATATCTGTTAGCTACAATGAAGGTTTGAATGCTGTCAAATACTTCTTTATTGCAAATTGACTTTTAATTGGAATCACGGGACACGAAATATTTTCCAGAAACAGAAAATCGTCAAAAAAAAAAACACTGAGGGTGTAAAAAATTTTCAGTTGAGGTGATTTCTGTGGGTCGGTCGCAAAGGGGAAACGAACAATATTTTATTTTAGGCCTGATTTACTTCCGGAAATTACGCTCTCTAGTTTTGTACCAAAATTATTTTTTGTATTCCCGGTCATGTAAATGCTATGTAATTGCGCTTGATTTTCCATTTATAAAAAGCATTAACAAGATTGATGATGAAAACTAGATTTTTTCAAGACTTAACTCAATATAAGATGCTTTAATGGCGGGTTTCTATGGTAGTTTTCATGCTGAAATTTGAGATTACTGACAAAGATCCCAAATTACTGACAAAAATCATTAACATTACTGAAAACAGCAGAAAGTTGTAAACACCTCTGTCATACAGTACAGCCAGTGTTTCTTCCTCTAAATCCCGTTTCCCTTCAAGGGCACTTCTCACTGAACAAGGAAAACCACGGTGGGCAGATTGGTACAATCGCGGACGCAAAAATATATGGGTTAACTGGACGAATTTGATCAATTTGAACGTATTTTTAAAGAGATTATTGTGTTAACAATCCCAAGTTTTTTATGTTTAAAATCGGATATTTTATGAGGGTAAACACAACAGGTGTTCAGGTGTGTCATAAAAATGTGTCATTGTTTATTCTGGCGTCTGCGGTATTAGTAATTTATCTATTGTTACCTTTAACGCCAATAACAACAGAGTCCATTGCTTCAATTGTTTTCAATGTAATTATGATCAATTATTTATTTATAATAAAGTGCTGCACTGATTAGCTACATACTAATTATTTTTCTTGTTCAGGTGAGTTACGTTTCTGAGAATGTCAGTGTCAATCGTAAATACATCTTCTTATGTGTTGTGAATACATGTATGTAATTCATGTAGGTATACTTTCTCATTTGGAATGTCCAAATACTGGGTAGTTCCTGAAGGGAGTGTTTATATAATTTTGTTTGTTAAAAGTATTTCTTCCTGACCACACACCTGTTATTCCAAATTGAAGGTGTTAATTGTCAGCTTACGATTAAAGCGTGGTTTCAGAGTATGATTGTGTTACCAGTAATTATATATATCTAGTATGGAATAAATAGTCATTGTAAGGTAATTGACAGATTAATTTTTTACTCCTGTGTTTATTATCTGACAGGTTTTTGTTATAGATGTAGGTGCATACCTACCTTTATCTTCCATACGACGGAAACATAAAGTTTAGATACGATCACGGACGCAAAAACATATGGGTTAACTGGACGAATATTATCAATTTGAACGTATTTTTAAAGCGATTATTGTTTTAACAATCCCGTGTTTTTTACGTTTAAAATCGGATATTTTCTGGGGGTAAACACCACAGGTGTTCAGGTGTGTCATAAAAATGTGTCATTGTTTATTCTGGCGTCTGCGGTATTAGTAATTTATCCATTGTTACCTTAAACGCCGGTAACAACAGAGTTCATTGCTTCAATTGTTTTCAATGTAATTATGATCAATTATTTATTTTTAATAAAGTGCACTGATTACACATGTAGCTACATACTAATTATTTTTCTTGTTCAGGTGAGTTACGTTTCTAAGAAGAAAACAAAAAAAAGTTTCTGAGAAAAAAAAAAAAAAAAAAAACGTTTCCGAGAATGTCAGTGTCAATCGTAAATACAACTAGGTGTACTTTCTCATTTGGAATGTCCAAATACTGCGTAGTTGCAGTGAGTTTTCATATAATTTTGTTTATTAAAAGTATTTTTCCTGACAACACACCTGTTATTCCAAATTGAAGGTGTTAATTATCAGCTTACGATTAAAGCGTGGTTTCAGAGTAACATTGTGTTACCAGTAATTTTATACATATAGTATGGAATAAATAGTCATAGAAGATCTATAGTGAATTTTAAATATTAAAACATTGCCTACCCTTCAGAACTATAATTTTGAAATTATAAAAACACACGAAAAATACTTTGTCAACGCTAGTTTTTCCTTAATTGCGCAATTCTTCAACGAATGCATTTCTGTATTAATATATAAAAACACTGCGATTTTTAAATACAGATAATTATTAGAAAAGGCTCATTATCCTTTTGATAAAAATGTTTTATACATGTGTACATTTAATTATTCACATGTTAATCAACTAGTTGTTGTTTCAAATGTAATATATAGTAGATTCACTGCATTGTTATAAGGTAATGGCAGATTAATTTTTGACACCTGTGTTCAAGGTTTTGTTATACATGTAGGTGTGTATACCTTCCTTCATTTGCCAGACGTCAAGCTGTTTGGTATTGTGGAAGATTGAAACATAAAGTTTAGAGAAAAATATACCTAGAAATAAAAATCTACAAAGAGGGAAAGGAGAATCCCTAAATATTAATTCTCATTAAAAAAAATATGCAAAGTGTGCAGTTCATTCTAATTTTTGAAAGGTACACTATTTTATACGGTATGAAATAAAAGAAAAAATAATTTTGTTTATTAACATGTATTTCTTCCTTACAACACACCTGTTACTCAAACTGAAGGGGTTAATTGTTAGCTTATGATTAAAGCGTGATTTCAGAGTATGATTGTGTTACCGGTAATTATATAAATCTACATGTAATATGGAATAGATGCTGAAGGTCTTAAGTGGATTTTCAGAACTTTAAATATTAAAACATTGCCTACCCTTCAAAACTATAATTTCGAAATTATAAATTAATACACAATACTTTGTCAACACTAGTTTTTTCCTTAATTGCGTAATTCTTCAATGCATTGTATTAATATAAAAAAAAAACATTGTGATTTTTAAATACAGATATTTATTACAAAAAACTCAATATCCTTTGGATTAAAATGTTTTATACACGTGTACATTTAATTATTCACATGTTAATCAACAAGTTGTTGTTTCAAATGTAATATATAGGAGATTCGCTTGAATTGTTGTAAGGTAATGGACAGATTAATTTTTGACACCTGTGTTTATTATCTATACATTTACCAGACCAAGGGTTTTGTTATAGATGTGTATACCTACCCTTATCTGCCAGACGATGGAAACATAAAGTTTAGAGAAAAATATAACATAAAAAGGAGGGAAAGGAGAATCTCTAAACATTAATTCTCATTAAAAAAAAACATGCAAAGATTGCAGTTCATTCTAATATTTTAAAGGAACAATATTTTATACGGTATGAAATAAAAGAAAAAATAAGGTTAAGAACATCGTTGGAAACCCACGGCCGGTCCCGCTTACGCTTTCCTTCCACTTTCGGGAAGTGGAAGCAAAGCGTAAGCGCGACTGGCCGTGAGTTTCCGACAATGGGTTAAGGAGAGAGCACAAGGATTAGTAATAGAACAAATGTATTATTTTTTATTTTAATACTTCAATAACATCATAGAAATACAGCCAAGTATAAATAATTATTCAACTTTTGAAAAACTAAAACTTATTTTATCTTCTAACGATCTTATGCGGTTTGTTGCTCCATTTATAAAATAGTCCTAAGCAAAAACAAAAAATTTCGTCTGCCGCAATATTTGATAAAACTACATGTATCTTAATTTGTTTTTTATTTAAGAAGTACACAGTAAAAAATCAATATAACATGTACCATACAAGTTATTTTTCCAAATTGTATTGATTGAAGATTTTATCGTACTGTCATATACTTTCCCGCCAGTTTTTGCACGAGAATTGTGTGGTCTTGTCACAGGTACATAATTTGACACTTGTCAATACATGTTACAAATCATCGATATACCACGCCTTCCTTGTAATCCATAATACCTTGACCTGTTACTTCAAACAATATACCGCGGTCAAGATTATTGTCAATCATTGTCTAGTCTACAGGATGACCCATTTATTTATGCTGACACCGATATTGGACAAATCTGTTATTATGAACATAAAACAACTCCCGACTGCATATAAAATTATATAATTATGAAAAGGATTGAAACTAAATTAA
This sequence comes from Mytilisepta virgata, assembly GCA_028015205.1. Lineage (NCBI taxonomy): Eukaryota > Metazoa > Mollusca > Bivalvia > Mytilida > Mytilidae > Mytilisepta > Mytilisepta virgata. The sequence continues at coordinate 2,633,061 of JAPWFG010000023.1, forward strand.
TAATTCTGGTATTAAAGAACACATAACGTAAATTTTTAACCCGTTTTATTATATCGATCTGCTGACCGTCCACCGTGTTTTTCCACAGTCAAAAACGAACTTTCACCTGATAACGGATGCCCACGTTCAACGTGGACAATAACTAGCCAACGTGGATCGGATAGTTGGTGGGCTTCCGTCAAAGAACGTGGGCATTGCGCAATCCGTTATACTTGTTCTGTACACAGGTTGTGTTTTCAAGTTATATATACAAGCCTTTTGAATATTCCAGGAGTGAATGGTTTCAAACTGGATTTGTATGTCTCCAAAATAAACACACAAACAAAAAATCCATTGCATATTTTGACATGAAATAAACTAAATAGATTATACCCACCTTGTTTTTTTGTTTTAAATAAATTTTCCAATAACCTGAGAATATATTTTACAAAATGTAGATGGCCTTAAAGGGAAATCAGAATATAGCTTCACATGAGTAGATCTTTAATATATAAGTATTTGTTTACAGGTGATAAATTAGGCAGAGTTGTACACATCATCCAGACTAGGGAACCGTCCTTAAGAGACTCTAATCCAGATGAAATTGAAATAGACTTTGAAACTCTTAAACCATCTACTTTGCGGGAGTTGGAAGCATATGTAATGTCATGTTTAAAAAAGAAAGCAAGAAAGCCATATAGTAGGTGTTGCCTTTTAAAAGAATTATGATTAATTCTATGCTGAGGGTAATGATCAAGTCTTTGTACAACAATATACATATCAAGGATATGTAAGAAAGGATATGTATGAAAAGAATTTACTACCTAACGCCTGTTAGTTTCCACCAACAATTACTTTAATACACAGTTTGTTCTTATATATTGAAATAAAACATGAATAAATTATGAATTCTTCGAAAGATACAGAATTTAAACTAGATGACAAATCTTTTTATTAATTCAGTGATGTTTCTTTCATTATTTGGACCAAACTTTTGATGAAATTTAAGGATATTTTTGCAATAAAATTATTTGAATTCTTTTTAGCCAAAAAAGCCTCTGGAAAATCACGAGAAGAAGCTCAGAAAGAAAAGAAGCTGGAGTTGGAGCAGAAATTGCAAGGCATTCATGAAAAGCTTGGAAACACCGGTAGTGCCAAGAAAGCCAAGAGAGGTAAGTTTTTTTTAAATGCTAAAGCCCAACAGTTGAAAATTCCGACATTTCTTTAGGCATATGTAACTCAGATCGGGCCAGGTGAGCTTTTCTCATCACTTGGCGTCCGGCGTCGTCCGTCGTCGTCGTTAACATTTTGAACTTCTTCTAGAGAACCACTGAATGGAATGAAACCAAACATGGCATGAATGTTCCTTATGAGGTGCTGACCAAGTGTTGTTACTTTGTAGCCGATCCATCATCCAAGATGGCCGCCAGCGGGGAACTTAGTTTAACATAGGACCCTATGGGAAATGCATACAAATGACTTCTTTTAGAGAACCACTGAATGGAATGAAATTAAATCTGGCATGAATGAACCCTTATAAGGTGCTGACCAAGTGTTGTTATTTTGTAGCCGATCCATCATCCAAGGTGGCCGCCAGAGGGGGACTTAGTTTAACATAGGACCCTATGGGAAATGCATACAAATGACTTCTTTTAGAGAACCGTTGAATGGAATGAAACCAAACATGGCATGAATGTTCCTTATGAGGTGCTGACCAAGTGTTGTTACTTTGTAGCCGATCCATAATCCAAGATGGCCGCCAGCAGGGGACTTAGTTTAACATAGGACCCTATGGGAAATGCATACAAATGACTTTTAGAGAACCGTTGAATGGAATGAAACCAAACATGGCATGAATGTTCCTTATGAGGTGCTGACCAAGTGTTGTTACTTTGTAGCCGATCCATAATCAAAGATGGCCGCCAGCGGGGGACTTACTTTAACATAGAACCCTATGGGAAATGCATACAAATGACTTCTTTTAGTGACCCACTGAATGGAATGAAACTAAATCTGGCATGAATGTTCCTTATGAGGTGCTGACCAAGTGTTGTTACTTTGTAGCCGATCCATCATCCAAGATGGCCGCCAGCAGGGGACTAAGTTTAACATTGGACCCTATGGGAAATGCATACAAATGACTTCTTTTAGAGAACCACTGAATGGAATGTAACAAAACATAGCATGAATGTTCCTTATGAGGTGCTGACCAAGTGTTGTTACTTTGTTGCCGATCCATCATCCAAGATGTTTAGAAGTCTATCAGAAAATTGTAAAAAAAATTCTGAATGGTCACAACTTGACCACATATTCAAAAATAATAATGATAAGATGTCTTCAGTAGCTATTGTAAGACTACACTAAGATGACTTGTTTTTAATTTTAAATACTGTGTCAAATTAAACCAATCTTGGTCTCAATCATTATATAATTTTACATAATTTCCAAAATCACATTAGATACAGGTGAGCGACACAGGCTCTTGAGAGCCTCTAGTTATTGTTTTTTAGATGAGTTCCAAGACACCAAAAATTTGTATTTTTCATCCTATTTTAATGGGAACCTTTTCTATTCATGATCGTATAACGACATAATTCTTCCATCTTTTATGGTTTTTGAGATATAAGGAGTTAAAAGGGGCAAAAAGGCAATTTGCCTTAATATGTAATTTGTCTGGATTTTTTCTTTTAATTCACCTTGAGTGCTTTCATTAGTATGTCAACAATTTTTTATTGTTTAATGGGATACAGGGTGGTAAAGGTGCCAAAAAAGCATGTTGTGGTCATTTCATGCTGCCCTTTATTCCCATTCGGTAAATTAGTCCCAGAAATTGTACGTTCTGAAACTGAAATGTAGGCTTAATTTTTTTTGTAGAAGATGGTGTAGTTGATGTTGGTGGTGGTAGTCGATTAACAGATGGAAGCAGTAGCTCATCTGGTACCGATTCAAGTAGCGACAGCAGTTCATCGAGTTCCTCGGAGTCCAGTGATTCTGAATCAGGTTAGGGACGGCCACAAAACTTCACAATGATCTGAGCATATTTCATAATCTTCCATTTGTGTGATCATGCTACTCGTGTTCTATCATCAGTACCGTATATGTATTTGATTGCAAGGGTTGTACAAGCAAATTTTTATTTGGATGAACAGCAGGGCTGTATAAGTGTTTTTTATATTATTGTTGATTGTTTCATTTGTATTCTTTCTAGAGGTTACTGAAATCCAACATTTTATATGTATAAGAACAAATAATACAATGTGTAATCGCCAAGAGTGCAGAATGTGTTACGATGTTGAGGTCAGCTTGTTTTATAGCTGACATTTTCTTTATGAGGACCTTTAAACATTGATATGAGCCATGAGAATATGCCCCCCTTTAAGAGGTTTCTGTTAGATGTTGCCATGATATATTTCCAGTTTCATATTATTTATGGCATTACATGCATACCTAAAGAAAAAAATCATTAACTTTTTAATAAAAGCTTTGAATTTTAAAAGTTTAAGAAATGGGTAAAATGTACAAATGTAATTGTTAAAAATTTAAATTGGGATGTATAGAAGCATGGCCTCATCATCACACATTGCAGCACTCCATGGCTAATATCATTGTTCATTCCTTGTTGTCAATCATGTTATTTATGTTTTGAAAATTACACAGCTCTTTGAACAAGAATTTGGTACTAAATAGAAAGTTTTACAAGATGCTATTTTTACTTGAATTTTGCTGTGTCATTGCATTTTTCATACAAGAAATAATTGTAAATAATCATATAACTAAAATGCTTTATTATAGATATACAATTTTTGTATTGTATCATTTTATAGTGTAGATTTCATTTGGTGTACATAACACTGATCCCATTGTCAACAATTATTGTAGATCTCATGTCAAATAAAAACTAAATATAAATCTTATCTTTGTATTTTCTTAGTAACACATTCTGCACTCGGTTGATTATTACATAATATTATATTGATCTTTATACAAATACTGTTCTTTTGTTCAGGTAAGTCGTTACATCTGTAAATATGCAACAAGTTCAGATGAAAGGTGTTCTTGTGAAATGAAAAAAAGTGATGGCGTATTGTCTTTGAATATTGGGTATTTTAATGTTTGGCAAGAAGAAATTTGGTTTATGGAAAGAGAACATTGGAAGTTGTAAATTAGGTTAATAAGATACCAACAGTGTACATGTTCTCAATGTCAGCTTCAGGAAAATACAAAATTTTATTCATCAGTAACTATATAGAAATGCATATCTAACACACATAGATTTTGTTCATTTGTGTACATCTTGGTATTCCTTGATCAAAGGTGAATTATTTCACATTGGTTTTTAGCATGATAATGGTCATTCTGTAAAGGGTGAAACCTTCCACACTACATGTGAACTTCATGTAGAACCTTAATGCACTGGTGACAGTTTCCTGGAATATTTTGGTGATTTTTGCAACTACACATCTAAAAATAAAGAAATGTTTTTTTTCTGTACTTACTATATTGTGTGCAGGCTTTTGAAAATGCAAAAAGACAGTGGAACGAGCAGCTGTTCACATACAAAAAAGTTCAATTAACATTATACTCTATGGAATATCCTGACCAGCATGTAGTTTCCCCCTCTAACTCCCCTTCCCTTGTTTGCTTTTGCTGAACAGAGCTCACTATCATAGACCTGGGAAAATTAGCAAGAGTATTTTTATCAAGGTTTTTTAAATTGTGTGATTAAAAAAATTGTTCCAGTTCTGTATTAATCCATGTAATCACCCCCCCTCTCTTTTCCAGAAAAATTGGCATATAAACTTGCAACTGCAAATGTATCATTGAATATGGTAAAATGAATTTACACATACATATTATTAAGGCAACTACTTCAAAAGTTTTTTTGGAGTATAAACTTTTGTTAGAAAGTAATTGTGAAAGTGAAAATAAAGTCTGGATAGGATTGACACTTTTGCAAATTTCCCAGTTTATTATATTGTATGCCCACTGCCTCAGTCAATATGAAAAAATGCTGTTTGATGCAAGAGGAATCTTACAATAATCAGGAGGACAAAACCTATAATAAGGTGAGGAAAACATAACATGATTATGGTATGCAGACCTTAGCTGTTCCAAGCTATTCAGAATCCCATGGATCTATCCATAGAATTTTTAGCTTAACTTTCTTAGAGGCCTGTTTTGGTCAACACTTAGACATCAGTAGTTGGACCATATCTCCCTTGAAATTTGCCACTGAATGCCTTGTCCAGGTTTAATGAACAAGATATGATGGTTGAATTCTTAATGCAAAATTCCAATGTGGAAAAAGTTGAACCAGGGGAACAGAGCTCCAGATAAGCTGCATATTTGAGTAATTATGCAATTAAAAATTGATAAATCGCAATAAAAATTGATGTCAAGCGTTTGATTACCCATTATATTTAACCAATTATGCAAATAAACAGGAGGTACATACGTTTTAACCCATTTCTTTTACTTCAATTGGAGTTAATAAAACGCATTTTTAAAAATCATGGGAAGTAAATAGGACTTTCGGAATCTCTCAGGGCCGACCTTGTCTACCAAGGTCCAAACCATGTGCTCCGTTATACGGAGAAATTTTAATCTTTAATATGATTGGATCTTGTTCCCCACATCCTGAAAACGGCCCTGTCGCCCATCATTATTCTCAATTACTAAAAAGCCCCACATGAACTTTGTTGCAGAATAAGGTGAGCTCTGTAATCTATACATTACTTAAACATAATTTTACTGACACTGATTTTTTCCCTCTATTTCTTTCTAATTTAAAAAGGCATGCAAGGGGAAAGTAGAAGAATGTAAATTGAAATGAAATAATGATTAGTTGTTTCCAGGGGTTTCTATTCTCTGGTCCACCGGTCCCTCGTCTATATACATGCCGCACACAATTCCTTGATCTGCCCCTGTGAATTTCCCTGACTAGTAATAGATTTTCACTCACTTGAATGCAAGATTTTATTATTTTTTATTTAGCTTACAAAAAGTTGCAAACAGTTTTAGCATACACTTTAAAATTCAGTTTTTGCCAGCAGAGAGTCCAAATAATTATGCCTTCAAGTAGGTTATTTATAACTTTTATGCAACGTCTGATGGTCTTAAAAAAAGTCCAAATGATAAATGGCTTCAGGATTATCTTGACTAGCTAGAAGCATGTGTATTCTCTTGGTTGGTTGGTAGTTTGTGCCTGTAGCATCACCAGCATGTACGTGTACTTTATGTATTCCCTTATGTTGGCTATCCTCTAATTTGCCTGTTTACTGAGGAATATATTGGCCATGATTACCATTGAAATTGAAAGCCGTCTAAATCACCCAATAGATATTAAAAAATTGTCACAGGAGTGAACCTGAAATCACAAAGCAAATGGTAAAAGCTTTCACCTATTTTATTCAAAAAGACAGTAAATAACCCATTTGATGAAATCTTATCTGGAGCTCTGGGGAACAATGCTTTTGCAACCTTATCTGGTACATCTGTTATGCCCTAACTTTTGTCCAAAAACTTTTTTTGCAACCACTGGCACACCGTACAACCGAATTGTTATGACACAGTCACAAACCAACATTTTACCAAATATGGAAAAGATTAGTAATGTGTATATCTCGTGTGTATTAAACTTTCCGAAGTAAAATTTCTATCAACAAACACAAAATAAATGGTTTTCATGTTGAACGCTTTTACTGGTAAAAAATTTCCAAATTTCAAAAATTGTTATGGTACATCATATACTGGCTGAAAGTTGTAAGGTGTGTGATGTATCATGACATTTTTTTACATGTTTGCTTTTTGCAACTATCCAAGCGTAAGTATTCAAAACTACTGATCTTTTGGAATGGTGGATAAAAGGTCTTTACGTGGAAAGTATAGTTCATTGAAGAAAATTTGATAGACATCAGATAAACTTGATGTTGATATTTACCATATTTGGTAAAACGATGGTTTGTGACCATGTCCAATGGTATTTGATCGTATCATAACAGTTCGGTTCTACTGTGTGACCGGGCCAATTGGCAATTTGTTTTGTGGATAATAGACTGGAATTTTATATTGACACATGGGAGTACCGATTTCTCCCATAAATAAAAAATTTCACATACCTTGGTTAGCCATACTTTGGGCTGATACCTACATGTATTTACCTGCATCAGATATTATAACATGGTCTGTTGAACTCTTTCTACGTCAGACAATTAGAATTTAACGGAAGAGTAAAATACGTAGAATTAAAAAACAAAGCATGCAGGAAAAAACCTAGACAACACGATCAAGATGTTAACTACGGAATGTAACAAGTTTAACCAGAATGCAAAACTACTTAAGTGTGTTCAGTCTAATTTACTAAGGGAGTAGATATGTGTATCGTCAACTCATTCTTGTGTGGTCACAGATTGGAGCTTGGTACATGTGTTCCAAAGAACACCCAAAACTTTCGTTATTTCATAATTAAACAGCAGAAATTCAGCTGTCTTCATAATTTGATATTGCAGTTGGCATAGTGGGTCGATCTTCTGAAGACAGTTATAATCTTGGTTCTTTAAAAAATGGCTTTGCAATATTTCTACAATTGTTATATGGGTTTCAATTTTGAGGAATGTTGGAGAAATTTCTGAAATACTGTGTGGCTGTTTAATATTTCCACTATTTATACTAAAATTAGAAAAATGCAAGAAATATGGTAGACTTGAATGATTTTGATATGTAGTTTTCCATAAAGATTCCATGTTCTCAGCCATTTACTGTTTAAGGATGCCGTTTTGAAATATTTTGTTTAGTCTTGCACTACACATTGGTAGCATGTGTGAAACAAGACAATGATGAACTGTTGCAGAGCGGGGATATTTTTTCAAAGCTTACAGTTCTCTTTTGTCAGGTGTTATTTATGCAATAATCATAATAACATCGTTATCATACTTATATTTGGTGGAAGGCGTCTAGAGTAAAACACTCGTGTTAAATGGATGTCATAGTTGGTGTAAAGTGTAAACCACTCGTGTTAAATGGATGTCATAGTTGGTGTAAAGTGTAAACCACTCGTGTTAAATGGGTGTCATAGTTGGTGTAAAGTGTAAACCTCTCATGTTAAATGGATGTCATAGTTGGTGTAAAGTGTAAACCACTCATGTTACATGGATGTCATAGTTGGTGTAAAGTGTAAACCAATCGTGTTAAATGGGTGTCATAGTTGGTGTAAAGTGTAAACTAATCGTGTTAAATGGGTGTCATAGTTGGTGTAAAGTGTAAACCACTCATGTTAAATGGATGTCAATGTTGGTGTAAAGTGTAAACCACTCATGTTACATGGATGTCATAGTTGATGTAAAGTGTAAACCAATCGTGTTAAATGGGTGTCATAGTTGGTGTAAAGTGTAAACCAATCGTGTTAAATGGGTGTCATAGTTGGTGTAAAGTGTAAACCACTCATGTTAAATGGATGTCATTGTTGGTGTAAAGTGTAAACCACTCATGTTAAATGGATGTCATAGTTGGTGTAAAGTGTAAACCACTCATGTTAAATGGATGTTTTAGTTGGTGTAAAGTGTAAACCACTCAGGTTAAATGGATGTCATATTATTCTTTAGAAAACTAATGTTTTAATATCAGTTTGCTTTTCATGGCCAGAAAGTTTATTAAAAATTTACAGTCTATCAAATTCGTAAGGGCTGTACTGCAAAGTTATCTATAATATATCGTGACAGGCCTTTGTTGTGTTTGGGATATTCTTTGTGAAATTGTGCATATTAATGACATCAGTTTGTCTTTGGTACATTACATCACATAAGTTGTCAATATTACTTGTGTCTGAACCACCTCCATGATCTTGTGGTAGTGTCCTCTCGAGTACGGAAGGTCATGGGTTTGATCCTTGGGAGGTCAAACCAAAGACATTAAAATTGGTATTTGCTGCTTCTCTGCCAGACACTTGGCATCTTGGAGTTAGACTAAGACTGGTCTTGGTGGGCTGATATATCTTTCTGCAGACTGTTACCTCGTCAGTTAGCACATTGAAAATCCGACTCAGTGTATTGGTCTAGTAGAAAGCAGGGTTCATATTTGTATCAACATGTTCTCGTTCTGATATGCATGTAATAACAGCCAATGGATGTCAAACAATAATCCATCCCTGTGTCTTTCAACATCTAGCCAAAAATTCAATCTAAAAGCTGCTGGTATTGAACTTGCAGTGAGGTACAAAATCATTGTTAAAACCAATAAAAGTCTCACTTGACTTTCAGATTAAGAACAATCTGTCTTGAAAGGAATTTTGAGTCAAAGAATTTGTCAGCCATATTATTAGTTTGTAATATTGTTATTGGATGAAATGATTCATTTTAGGATCTCCAGTCAAAAAGAAGAAATCACATTCAAGACGTGGTAGTGCAGAAGGTTCAGGGAAAGTGAATCATTCCAAAGATCAAAACAGTCAACAGGTAGGCTGAAGAATATATTTGTTTATTATGATATATATGGTTAATGTTGCCCTCAAATGTGAGCGTTTCCTGGGATGTAGTAATGGTAAAACTTTTAAACTTTAAAATAGTTTGCCATCAAATGTAGTTGATCATATTATATCGCTATTTGGATTTGACAATTTTTATGGGAGTTGTGGGACTTTGACCATTTTTGGGGGTATTGCAATGTTGACATCTTGTGACTGTTTGACAGAAAACTTTTAAACATTGTAGGATTGTTCGCCATCATCAGTTGTACAAGTCTATACATATTGGTGGGGGACATTTCACTACTGCGTAGCAATCTTGTTTTTATGCAAAATATTTTATATGAATAGGTCTGTTGCTATGATGGCAATCATCAAGTATTGAATTTGCGAATTATTGCCACACTTTGAAATAAGAATGCTGTATCCTAAGTGCTTGTCAGTCAAACGTAATAGATGTCAACTTCTTAATTCTGGTAGAAATCTGTCAAGATAGGCAACAAATTTTGGGACCTTGGTTTTTAATGGCATTGTAATGGTATTCTATCTAAGGTTTTGTGTTGGGTTTTAAGTTTATTGTATTTGTTCATGGATACTAACAAGGAAGTTTGTAAGCTCTGTTCATAGTTGTTAGCATAAAACTAACTTTGAACGTGGTACTGGTTAAAATATTAAAATAAAGTCATTTTGCAACTGTACATCAATTGTAGGTACCAAGTCGCAGAAGAGGAAGTAGTAATACAAATATGTCGTCACCTCCAATGAAAATAACGATTGGTGGAAATGATACTGTCATGGTTTCACCCACAGATAGAAGGAGGTCATCGACTCCAGTGAAAAGTCTACCGTTGCCTTCCAGCCAGTCGTCGACCTTGACAAACTCTCAGTCCATTACTAGTCATCAGTCTGTTATACAACCTCCCTCACCAATAATTACAGGTACAAACTCTCTTTTATGAATTTTTATGATTTAAGGCCATTTGAAAGAAATATGTATACTTTAAACTGACCTGAACAATGGGGTAGATGTTTTTTTTTAAATATATTTTTCATTTATTATCTTGAAAACCTCCATATTTCAAATAGGCATTTAGGGAAAAGAAAACATTGTCATTTCGTTTTCATTCTCTAGAAGTGAAAATTATGTTATCCAATTTGTAAATCAGATACACTGAATCATGACATATAGTATATTGATTTATGATACTAAAGGATGTATATATTTAATTTTAGTTCCCCCTCCAATGAAGCCTGTAACGCATTCATTACCACAGCAACCTAGTCGGCCATTAGGACTTGCTACGGCTAAACCTCAGACAAAGCTAAATGGTAAGAAAAAAATTAATTTATTTTCTGTGTATATATATCAGTGTCTTGCCAATTTTTTTTTACTTTTGACTTAGTGTGCCTAATAAAGCTTTACCATAAAAAAAGCATTGTAAAGATAATAACTGATATTTCTGTAATTAACTTTTCTGTTACTGGATTCTGACTTGGCTATATTAAGAAAATTTACTTTCATATGAAATAAAACCTTTGCATTTTATAGAGACAAGTAGTTTGACTTTTTATCTCAACTTTACAGCAATTTTAGGAAAGATTGTTCATAACAACCTTCATGGGTTTATAGCAGTAAAAATGGTGCAGCTTTGATGCAATACAAAGAAATTTTTTTATATCTTAAAAAGCAAAAATCAAGATAGGAACCCCTGGGGTTACCTTGTATTATTGACAAAATGAGATACGTACGTGAAAAGCCATTTTTTGGGTATAAACAAGTCATTTATAAGATATTTTTATAACTTCTATTTTCAGTCCCGTTGATGCCACCAAGTAATGTACTGAACAATACACCAATATCTCCTCCTGTGCCAGAGAAGAAAATACCCGACTTCCATTCGGTATCACCACCTAAGCCTCTTCAGGATGATCACTTATTAGACTTCTATCTTGGAGGGGATAATAGTAACAGTAGTCCTAAACCTAGTCCTCCAAAAACAGCACCCCCAGCTCCACCTGGTGCTACAATATGTAAGTTACTTAAACTATTAACAGTAGTATATAGACTAGTCCTCCAAAAACAGCACCCCCAGCTCCACCTGGTGCTACAATATGTAAGCTAACAGTAGTATATAGACTTGTCCTCCAAAAACTGTTCCCCCAGCTCCACCTGGTGCTACAATATGTAAGCTAACAGTAGTATATAGACTTGTCCTCCAAAAACTGTTCCCCCAGCTTCACATGGTGCTATAATATGCACGTTAAACTTAATTGTTTAGGTCACATACACATGGAGTAAATATTACATGCAAATTTTGATTTAAACTTAGTATGTTAGTCATTACGTCATTTCCGTATTTTGTAGTCCTTTTATCACCATAAGTTAACAGACAAAGTTTTAGTAAAGAGTATCGGTATTTGGAACCTACAAACCTGCTTTTAAGGGCACCTCTATATAGCAAAGTGAAAAAGTCCCATTCATGAAGAAAGCATGTAAAATTAACCTCTGTGTAAAGGGCACCTGCTCATAAAGAACAAATTTTTCTGGTCCCTTGAGTGCCCTTTATAGACAGGTTTGACTGTAATTGTTTATACTTTCAGAGGTCACACATACAGGGGTTACTAAAGTGCCATGCATACAATATAAAGTATAACCAGGCTAAAAGAAGTTTAAATAATTTTGATGTTTTATTTGGGTGATGTGTAGACTAAGTGACAGAAAAATTTACTTAACTGATTGAATCATATTTATTTACATTTATGTTTTAGCTGCTAGTGGAGTTGGTGTAAGATTTGGAAATAGCTCCACTAATCCTCATTTGTCGTCTAGTGCCCCAGTTATAACTACTACAGGAAGTGCGAACATGAATTCTATACGACCACCACAGATTGAAAAACCATCTGTTCCACAGGTAAAAAAGGTAAATACTCTTAAAATAGGTGAAGGCAGAAGTAACCTAGTATCCTCATACATGGTCTGTAATATTCTTTAAGGATGTTAGCTACTCAGTTTCAAAATAACAAGCTTTTCTTAACACTCTTGATTTTACATAGCTTTATCATTGACAAGTTTTATTTCTCAAAAACCATAATACATTATAACAAGGATTTTATAAGATTTTAACAAATGGCTTATTCTGCATGCAAAAGATTTACGAAAAGAAAAATGGGTGTTAGCGGGAAAAATAATTTATGGCATTCAAATGGATAAAACCAGGTAATTCTGAACATCTGACAAAAATTCCAAAACATGACCAGCAAACATCCTTAATACCAATTTTGATGCAGAAGATAGGCACATTTTATCAAATTAATACTCTTCAGTTGCAATCAGGGACAGAAATTAAATACCTTTAAAGTTGAAGAACTGCTAAAAAGACGAAAAGGGTAAAGCAACAACAATCTACAAACTGAGCTATGGTAAAATGGGAGATAATCCTTATTTTTCCCAAAATTAAATGGTTTACAACAGAAGCTAGTTTTCGATTTGATATTGTTTGATCCAGACGTATAAACAGTGAAATTTAATTTAATAAATGCTTAATTTATTTTTGATAATAAACAACAAAATATATAACAGGAAAGGTCAACAATGACATACCAATTAATCAACGCCACCCAACAGACAGAAATCTAGACAAAAAAAAAAAACAGCACACAACACAACATAAACACAATAGAGGGTCAGGATAGTCTGACTTGGTACAGACACTAAATATTAGTTGGGTTAAACCCATTTTATGGATACCCAAACCACCCCACCCAATGGAGTGTCAGGATAGTCTGACTAGGTACAGCCACTTAACAGTGGTTGGGTTAAACCCGTTTTATGGATATCCAAACCCCCCCAACAAATGGAGAGTCAGGATAGTCTGACTAGGTACAGACACTGAATAGTGGTTGGGTTAAACCCATTTTATGGATACCCAAACCACCACCCCCCCACCCAATGGAGAGTCAGGATAGTGTGACTAGGTACAGACACTGAATAGTGGTTGGGTTAAACCCGTTTTATGGATACCCAAACCACCCACCAATGTCTGTTATATACCATACATTTTGAAAGACAATTTACAACAGTTAATTATTTATTAATTACTTTATAGCAGAGTTTGTTCAATTGAGAATGCATTATTCAGCTGTAGGAAATTTATATTTCATAGAAATTGATTTTTTATTCAAAATCTTTTGAAGGATTCATTTAAATTAAAGAATGCTGGATCATGGTCTAGCCTAGCAAACATGTCCACGCCATCATCAATAAAGAAACCAAGTGCAATGGATAGTTTTGAACTGTTCAGAAAAGCAGCCAAGCAGAAAGAGGAACGGGTAAGAATTTAAATACAGCAAGTTGATTGTTTTCTTGGCCTCAGTCTGAATTGAGTTTCTTGTAGTTCAAATTGTAATAGAGTATTAGTGTTATAATATCTGTGGAATGCACCAGATTGCACAATTTTCATTTTGTCTTTAACTTCAGTCAGAATTTTCCTTTATTCTGCATATGTACAAGTTTTTGGATTTTGGACATCTTTAAACAAATCATCAGTGCAACAGCCCTTCTGGATTCCTGATAATTTGTCCAGATTTTCAGCACTTGTTTTTGATGCATTTTAGCCTGGACTGTGATAAATCTGAAAAGAGGCCAGCAATGTAATATTAATTTTCAGTGTTATGAAAGAAATGATAGTTTAGAATTGGCACTGGTACAGTCAATTTATGTTTTCAGGAAAAAATGATTAAGGAACAGGAGGAAAAACGTAGAATGCACAAAGAAATTGAAGAAAAAAATCGGCAGCAGTCAGAAATTGAAAGATTAAGGTTAATAAGTCATTTATAAGTTAAAACATTTATTTTTATACTCATCATAATAGCTTGTAAGGGCTCTGGGGGAGGCAAAAGTAAAACAATTTTGGAAAAATCGAACATGACACCTAAAACTTCATCCACTTCTTGGATAGACGAACATAAGAAACGCATGTAACACCAATTTCTAAAAAAAGACTAAGTCAATAATTAACGAGGTATCTATCAAAATATACAGGTCAGAATAAGCAAATGAAAGACAGAATACCTGTAACAAAAATCTGAGTTCGGTTGAATACAAATTCCAGGATTTGGAATTAAACCAGAATTTTAATAACATTTTGATATAACAACAGCATTGAATGCCCAAAATATTGTTTGATTAATAAGTTTGCTTTCATATGTTTACTTTGTAGAAGGGAGACATATTGTTTTAGTAGTGTTTCTCCTCCTCCTTTTTCTTCTCATACAACGATGTCCGGGCCATAACTTTTTTGTCCTTTGAGGTAGACTCATGATATTTGGTATTTAGATGGGACCGTGTTTTTGACCTTGATCCTTTGACCTCAAGGTCAGATAATTGCCTTTTTGTCCTTAGAGGTAGACTAGTGGAATTATGTAGATGTACCTTGATGAGACGGTATGTTGCGTATCATCATGATCAACATTTTACCTAGTTCTGTGAACTCGATTTCAAATAATAATCTTTTTTGGGGGAATTTGTTCTTTAAGATGGATGTATCATGATAAAATGGTGTGTCACGGATAATTCTTATCTTTATTATACCCCCTGCAAACATTGTTTGGAGGGGTATATAGGAATCAGCCTGTCTGTCTGTCCAGAATTTTTTTGTACCCACAGTTTCTCAATCATGCCTTATCAGAGGTTAATTAAACTTTGCATACTGTTAGATCTTTGTACGTAGATGTGCGCATGCAAAGTATTTCCTGGTCCAATACTTTTTTCCATAATTTTATACCTTTTTGGACTTAGAAATTCTGTCTATCCCCCAATTTTTAATAAAAAAAAAATTGGATTTTTTTTTTAAAAAATCAGAAAAAGAAAAAATTTATAAAAAATGGAAAAAAAGATATTCTTTCATATTGTTTAATAAAATATACTAAAATTAAGAATAATTCTGTTCAATTATACCCAGTTGAACAGCATTATAATGTACCTGTGCCCATTTAATTTTAAATTCTTTCTATAATAAAATTGGCGGTTTCTTATATGACGGGAGTAGGGGGTATCCTCAGGCAATCCTAACCTCACTTGTTTGACCTTGACCTTAAGGTAAAAAAAAATAAGCTTTTTGAGAAATATTCTTGTCTGGGCTGTAACTTTGGTTCTTTAAAACATGTCACAATGATTTTATGAGTTAATTTATCTTCTTTTCAGTTTTGATACACAGAGATTTTGTTTTTATACCTCCCGCAAAAAGTTTTTTTTTTTTTTGGGGGGGGGGGGGGGGGAGTATATAGGAATCACTCTGTCCGTCTGTCTGTCAGCCCATATGTCTTGTAAGTGAAACTCCTAAACCTTTCAATGGATTTTAATGAAACTTTATATGAAGGTTGGGCATCATATGTAGAAATGCAAGAAGCAAGACATTTATTGTGGGATGCTTGTAAAGGGAGATAATCCAGATTAAGGGTTTAACATGTTTAAAGCTTGTTTTTAAAGAGCAATTCCTAGAATTGCCAGAGGGGGGTATCACTCAGTGAGGTCACTCACAGTTCTAGTTATTTCTCTAGTTAGGGATGCTGAACAAATAAAAACTTAAGGACAAGTTAATATTCATAATGCTTACTAAATTATTTTTTGTTTACAGGGAAAGAGAGGAAGAGGAGGCCTTGGATGCTGCAAGGAAAGCAAGTGTGAATGATGCTGGTGCACGCCAGAAAGAGGCTGACAGGAAAGCTAAAGAAATAGAACGAAGAAAAGAACAGGAACGTCGACGTCGGGAAGCAGTATGTTCATATAAAACAAATCTTTTTGATTTTCTTTTCATATCTATATTTATGACACACAAGGGCTCAAATATTTCTTGTCACAACAGAGGTTCTGCTGAGGTTGAGAGAGAGAAATATTTGAGCCAAAGGGTGAGATAGACAAGTCTGCCCAAAATAGGGTTTTTGATACTTTTTCTCACATTTAGAAGTACGTTTTTAATGTTGGTATTGGCAGAGGGTGTAACAACGGTATCTTATGACCTAGCAACAGCATGATGTCACTTTCTGAAATGTGAGATGATACTGTAAGAATTGTTTATTTTCATGGGTTAGCAAAATGCAAAGGGAAAGCAGCACATCTTATTTAAGTAATTTTTTTTAAAAAGATTTTTATAAATAAATTTCAGATGGCCAACAGAATAGACATGAATGCACAGAGTGATTTGATGGCTTCATTTGAAGAAATGATGTAGTAAAGCAGTAAGTGGTCACAGAACATTCCCATCGGACATAAACGATTTATCCTGGAAGTAACTGTACCGCAGTGAATGGTCACAGAACATTCCCATTGGACATAAACGATTTATCCTGGAAGTAACAGAACTGCATTGAATGGTCACAGAACATTCCCATTGGACATTAATGATTTATCAATTCTAGGATATACTGTAGTACTAAAAGTCACAGAAATAAGATGTCCTCTTGATCAGATGTTGTAAAGACTGAATACCTAATTAACATGTGAATTGAATGGTCAGACACTAATTAACATGTGTAGTGCATGGTCAAGTATTGAAGAAAACGGAAAGAGGCTAAGAAAAAATGAAGGTGTCCAATTTAAAACTGCCATCATTAAGCATGTTACCTAACTGTTTTGTTGTATTGTCTAGTGTTATGCAAAGAGCATTCATTTTTCACAGATAAAATTGATAATATTTTTGTTTGTATTGTATCGTATGAAAACTTCCTTAGAATTTGTAACATTATGTAATAATGTAAATGATGTTTACTCTTCATATAAAACTATTTTAGCTGTAAGCAACGATGGATTGTACAGTCTTTAATTCAGGAAATTATAACCCCAGGTGTTTCCTTGTGTTTACACCAGTTTTCTGGCATTAATTTGATATTTTATTTTGTGAATTTACCTTTACCATCCTATAAGCCTCCTTTTAAGTAATTATTATCCAATGATAGCTCAGATTTTTTTATATTTGAAACAGTATGTACAGATGCATGTAAAGGTCGGGTTATTTTTTTGTAATCAGATTGTTTTAAGGTGAAACATTATTTAAAATACCTTTATTAATGGTTTCTTATTTCAGGAGAACTATAGGACCTTGTATTTTGATGAAAAAATATTTAAGCAGTTGTAGTTTTGATGCATGAAGAGAAGAAATCAAAAATTACTTTTTGACTGATTTCTGTGTTCAGTTTTTACAGCAGAAATGAGAAGTAATCTAGAAATACAATCTTAAATATAAAGAGTTTCATATGTATAAGGACAGTGGAAAATGATCTCTAATTGTTGTTTAAATATTCAATGTTTATCTGTTATGTTTAGAAATATATATTTATCTGTTGTTTTTCTCTTTGTTTTAAATAATTCAATGAATTTTTTTCTTTTCTTTGAAAAAAATGCAAAAATCTTTCAAGTAATATTGGAATTTCAGTGTTTTCCATTTTCCTAATTTTAAATCGTTTTTAACCGGATTTTCATAGGAAAATATCGGTTATTAAATTGGTGATGTACGGCGGGCGGGCGGCCGGGCGGGCGGGCTGACGGGCGGCTGCCAAACAGTGTCCGTGCAATAACTTATGAACTGTTCAACCAAAGCTTTTCAAATTTTAATATGTTGTTACTGATGACAAAATGGAGGTCAAGTTCAATATTGACGATTTTCACTTTCACCCTTCAAGAGTTATGGTTCTTGAAAGATTGAAAAATGGCTTTTCCAGTGGTGTCCGTGTGATAACTTATGAACTGTTCAACCAAAGCTTTTCAAATTTTAATATGTTGTTACTGATGACAAAATGGAGGTCAAGTTCGATATTGACAATTTTCACTTTCACCGTTCAGGAGTTATGGTTCTTGAAAGATTAAAAAATGGCTTTCCCAGTGGTGTCCGTGTGATAACTTATGAACTGTTCAACCAAAGCTTTTCAAATTTGAATATGTTGTTACAGATGACAAAATTGAGGTCAAGTTCGATATTGACGATTTTCACTTTCACCGTTCAAGAGTTATGGTTCTTGAAAGATTGAAAAATGGCTTTCCAGTGGTGTCCGTGTGATAAGTTATGAACTGTTCAACCAAAGCTTTTCAAATTTTAATATGTTGTTACTGATGACAAAATGGAGGTCAAGTTCGATATTAACGATTTTCACTTTCACCGTTCAAGAGTTATGGTTCTTGAAAGATTGAAAAATGGCTTTTCCAGTGGTGTCCGTGTGATAACTTATGAACTGTTCAACCAAAGCTTTTCAAATTTTAATATGTTGTTACTGATGACAAAATGGAGGTCAAGTTCGATATTGACGATTTTCACTTTCACTGTTCAGGAGTTATGGTTCTTGAAAGATTAAAAAATAGCTTTTCCAGTGGTGTCCATGTGATAACTTATGAACTGTTCAACCAAAGCTTTTCAAATTTTAATATGTTGTTACTGATGACAAAATGGAGGTCCGATGTTGACGATTTTCACTTTCACCCTTCAGGAGTTATGGTTCTAAAAAAATTGGCGTATTTCTTTCATTATTGACTTTATGATTTCTGCCTACCAACCCCTGCTTAACAAATGTCTGTGTACTTATATACTGTCAAAAATTCCAATATTTGTCACTTACTATAAATAGGAGGTCAAGATTGATTTTTGCCTTTCCATTTCTGAACCCTACAAAACCCTACAAAAATTCATTTATATTTCTTTACTTCATCCTGTTTGGGAATCCAGATTTGCAAACATCATTTCCATGCAGGAAAATCCGGTTTGCTGTCATTCGACAGCCTCTTGTTGAAATTTCATTGAAATTTTTTTTTTCATTTTCAGAAATTTCAGACTTAGTTTTGTCGTGCCCCATTTATATCCTTGAATAGGTTTACTACTGCATTGAGCCTTGCATTCTTTTCAGTAAATAAAATTGTTCATCTAATACATGTATATGGAATAAAAGGAACCAATTTTTTTTATCAAATTATTTGGTCATTGAACCGTGAAATTTTGATCCAATATGAATACCTGAAACAATTGGAAACATTTGTTTTAATTACGCTTCTGTGTTCACGTGTACAAAGCAGGAATAAATTTGAACAAATTTTACGAATTAATTCCTCTAGTGTAACATGTAAAATGCCATGTACATTGATATTTGAAATAGGTAAAAAAAAAAAAAGAAGGTGACCAGATAAACATATTTTTAAGTGTTTCACATATCCCTACCCAGATTCAGACCATCTGTTGTCATCATAATTGTTTGTGTCAAATTAAGGGGGGGGGGGTATTTAAACAAAATTTTCATGAAGAATGCTGATAATTCATTAAAGCAATAAAAATTGGAACTATGAGGTTTTATTTAATTTTGTAGTACTTCTGGTTTATTACAAATTTAAGAAAATATTTTGTCTATTCTCCCCGCCCCCCCCCCCCCCCCCCAAATTTGATGTGTTTTAGTGATGAAAAATTTGAGAAATAATGGCATAGTAGTATATTTAGAGATTTTTCTAGCCAAGTTTATTAAAATCAGAAGTATTAGACATATATATTATGAATTTTTCATAAAAAAACATTGGAAAACATTTCCAGTCTATCAGATTATACATGTGTGATGGTTCCAGTAAATGACTGTCTCTCACCGTTTATAGCGAGTAAGATGAGAAGATTGTTGGTTGTTAGCGAAGCTTGTTTTGGTCCTATGGATCCTGTATGTAATTGTATATAGAATACCAGCCACAGTATATGTTATAAAAATCTAATTTATTGAGCTGTTGAATGTAGATAGATGTGCATAATATTTGTAGGAAATATTTTGTCTTATGATGGGTTATGTGTGAGCAATAAATCATTGAAATGTAAATAAAGTGCATTTATTCTTATTGAAAGAATTTGAGGAAATTTTCTTGTGAGGAGATCAAGTTGTGTATGATAAAATTGGTACAAACATTTTACAGAAACTTATAAGGGCTATTCCATTAAAATGGATGTGGGAGGGTAGGAAAGGAAGTTTTATTATAAGAAATTGGTCCTGGGTCATTTTTTAGTGTGTGCCTATCAGATGTATGTAAACTTGTTTTATGAGACAAAGCTTGCACTGTTTGAATACAATTTTCAAAGATAACAAGCAGTTGCTCCTAACTAGTGAGAAATATTGATCATCCCCCTTAACCAAATTAACAAAAGGAGACTATCCTGGGATATTCTGTTTTATTGAGCAGACTACAAACACCATGTTTGCATCACAAACATATGTAAAGTAAATAGAATAAAATTTTAAAAAACAAACTAAATTTTCCAGTTTGCTGGCACAAACACATACATTTTGTATATTATAATTTCTGTTTGCAATCGACAAAATAGATATTAAAAAATTGAGGACAGAGGCAAATTCTATTGCTGGCAGAAATTTATGATGTAGGATTTTATCTCCTCGGTCAATCTATAATTTATTTAATGCCATGCTGTTTACAGGGTGCTATATAAGAGACGACGAGTGAGTGTTGCACATTGTATATTGAACATCAAAGATGCATAAATTGCATCTAAATTTTTGTATTTGTTTTTGCAATGTAAATCATCTATTCACATTTGTATTGTAATGATAGTTTGCGTAAGAACTTGAGTCTAATTCAAATTGGTTTTAATACTTTCATTTATTTTTTTTGCCATATAATTCTCTATGTTTCAGTTTATATAGAGAAAAAAAATTTTTTTTAATTTGTTTAGACATTTTGTTTCAGTCGGAAGTGCAAATAAAAATTGAAATCTATAACTGTAGAAAAAAATGTGTGTACATATATATGGATGCATGTATGAGAGTATATCAATATTATTTGTATGGTTGTATATATAGATTGTAAGTTTCATGTAGTAATTATTTAGATTTACATTTCCACATGTTGTGCATGATTACGTTTCATTCATTCATCGTAACATAATTGGTATGTTTTATGATAATTTTTGTAAATCTGGGTATTAACTGTATTTACTGGAGCGGAAACATTTAGGGAATTATTAGAGTTGTTTGTATAATGAAAAAATAATTGAAAAGAGACCAACAGAAAGCATTAGTATAAAAATTCATTTTGTACATTATCGGTTGTGATCCTTTTACAGATTATAAATAAACATTGATTTGGATAAAATTCATTTTCATCTCAGATAGATACTTAAGATATAATTACATCATATTTAATACATGATCATAATTAATAACCAAACTGATTTTCAGTATTTGATGATAGATAGGAAGCCTAGACTTCAACTCACATTTATGACAAATATAAAGAGTTCTCAATTGAATTGCAAAACTCGATCATTTACACTGCAGCAATATCAATTAAATTATCGAGATCTGGTCCAGTAAATACAGCCATCAGTTCATATCATTCTCTCACAAAGCATCAAGTTGATATTTTTGTTACGTAATAATATGTACAGCCAAATAAAGATGGCAATACTGATACAGAAGCACTGTTGTTAATCATTTACAGCGGGAACCATGTCTATCTCTTAATAGATCAGACAGAATTACTATTCCCTCACCTGTACACCACGACTAGCGTTTAATATCTCAATCTTGAATATGTGTCATCAAACCGTGTCTTAAACATAGTCGGTAGATCCTCATGCCACATCTTCAGAAACTTTACCATGTAAAAGTCTAAATCACTAAAGGACTAAAACTCTTCAGAAACTTACTGACGGTGAACTTCCCATTAACATGCATGCGTGCACATGAGGAACCAACAATGCACCAACTTAACAAACCATGTCGGGGAAGCAGTGCAGACAAAGTGTATACTTGACAGTCAATATTTTCTTTGTTGGGGTAAACTCAGTGGATTGGAACAGAGGAGGTGTGATGACCTAACCTCTACATAAGGCTTAGAAATAGAAATTCTTACAGCATATGCAACAGGCCTAAAACAAGATTCATCCAATATCTGCAATATTCCTAAAACTAGAAATTCACAAAACATCTCCAAGCCAAAAAATAGTATTGACATATCATCTGAAATAGGCCTAATAGTAAAAATTCATACAGCATTAGCAATAAGCCTTACACTAGAAATTCACACAGAATGAGCGATCAACCTAACACAAGAAATTCACACAGCATTAGCAACAAGCATTCTGAGAGTATTGCTGAGCAATACTTTAACAATACAATGTCCCCTAACCCCTTGACGTGACAAAACACACCAAATGCTCGTTGACTATGTGAATCGGATGCATATGGATAATGATTCCTAAAAATCATGAAACTGTTTGCAAGAGGTATATAATAATTACCCAATCAGCCTAAAACTCAGACTTGATTTGTAGATCATCTTTATAAAGAAATTATTTTTTTTTATGTGTGAAAAGGGGATTGGGCGGTGGAGCTTGTCATTCTGAAAGTGATACCTACATCAATTTTTGATCCCCTTAATCACTCAGAAAAAAATTCTCACCCCCCCCCCCTTTTTTTTTAAAGGAATATGGATATGTCTTAAGCATACATACACATACATGTTTATCACTCGTGCAAACTCACCAAACTGGAGATTTTCTATAAGAAGAGTGTGAAACTTTATATTCTTTGTATGAACATCAGTATTTGACATGTTAGGATAGACTACCGGTATATTAACCATTTGAACTGCCATTTGCCAGTAGGGGATGAATAAGCCTAACACTAGAAATTCACACAGCACAAACAATAGGCCTAAAACTATAAATTCCCACAGCATATGCTATAAGCCTAAAAGTTGAAATCCACACAGCACAAACAATAGGCCTAAAACTATAAATTCCCACAGCATATGCTAAAAGCCTAAAAGTTGAAATCCACAGCTGTGCATGTAAGTGTCAAAAAAAAATTGTCTAGGTTAATGGATTATGAAAAGGTTTTCAAGGAACCAACCCACCACTTCCTTGCCCCTTCTCCCATCCAACCCCTAAAAATTAAATGTTTGCTCCTTAAGGGTTTCTGTATCTTCTGTTCAAAAACTAACAAAATGTTTGCTCTTTAAGGGTTTCTGTATCTTCTGTTCAAAAGGTAACAAGAGTGGACACAGTAAATGTCTCGACTGTTATGCACATTATTATGTGATACACAACATTGTAACTCAACGGAGAATGCATTAAAAGAAATAATGGTCAAGTGAAATTTGTCTAAAAAATCTCATACATGCACCTGAAGCCTAAAATTATGTCCAAGGTCAGCTGACCGGTCTCGGACGTTTGTGTACCTACCAAACAGTACAAAAATGTATCTAGACCAAAAATGGTGGGTCTACATACATGTAAAACATTTGTTGAGAAATTGACTCACTTGTAAAATTGAAATGAATCACTGAAGCATGAAATTGAAGTCAAAGTCAGATATCACCTGCATGCCAAGAAATATCTACAGACCATATATGATGGATATAGCTACAGAGAAATGGACTTAATCATGAAAATTGTGACTCAATTCAGTCAAGGTCTCAGACGGGCATGTACCCATCAAGAACTATATATAAACCAAATATGGTTGGCTTAGGTATTACAGTTGCTGAGAAATGACTTCCAGGTAATCATAAATGTTTATGAAGTCAATGAACCACGAAAACGAGGACAAGGTCACAATGTAACGAAAGCGGGGTTTACCCTGATCTGGGTCCGGCCTGCGCTTTCGCTCCAGGACTTCAGACAACAAAGTTGTAACTAGTTAAATATCCATCAAGTATTAACGTAAATTCAAACCGAAGTTCACCAAAATATTTAAATATGCCCGCCACTAAATTTCAATATAAATTATAACCTAAGATATTTATTTTCTAACCCGCTCTGTAATTTATATCATACTAGTCAATAAGCATGAAGCATACAAGTTAAGTCAATGATGTTGCATTTCTAAATGTATGTAGTCAATGAAACTGTATATTTTAGTAGAAGAGTTAATAAAGCACTATGTGAACTCGTGAAAAGTCAATGAAGTTCTACACTTTATGTGATATGAAACACCTCACATATACTATACTCTCTCATGTACACAGACGGACAGACTTCAAATAAGCATGAGCAACAACAAGCTCGAAGGGCTAACCAGATGTAATTTACAATACTCAACTCTATATTTCATATATAACACCGTGGAAAATATTCACAGACAGATTTACAGAATATGAGCAAAAGTAGCTCACTCGAGCGCATGTGCCTGCCCGGGTACAATGCAATCTGAAAATAAACAGTTCCTATGTTAACCTGAGTCGACAGACAGACAGACCCTAAGAAGTGTGTCAACAAACAATGTAAACGTACAGCTCAAAGGGGGCACTTCAAGCTAAAACCTAAATAAATTTGATAACATCTTTTGAATTCTTTTCATCAAAGTTCAGGAACAAGACCAAAATATACCATGAATTTCCTATCAATATAATCTGCCTTTTATTCAAGTAAATTTTAACCTAAACTAGTTCAATTCGAACTCAAGATTCCACTCGCCAATTTCTATAAATAAATATCTAATTTTGACACTTCTGACTAATGGATTTGATAGAATCAAATCAGGGAAAATTCAACACCAGATGACCTTCAAACTGGGGAGATAACTGGCATAAGTAATCAAGATGTTTACATGATACAATTTATTAACAAGACCAACAAATATTTATTACAATCAATACTGTGTTTTAATAATCTGAATCTTTACAAGTTCTTCAGTTTTGTTTATGTTAACATAGTGTCTGACCTGTGTCAATTTCAGTGTAAACTTAATTTATAAATAGAACAGGATACCAGTCAAAGTTTCCGGCTTGCTCCTTTTAAACTCGTTATAACAAATCAGGCCCAATCGCAATTCTGTAAAATATCTTTATCTCACAAAAAACGAATTTGTCCCAAAAGTTTTCAACCTGTAGTAAATTATTTATTAACCGTCAAATACAGGTAGTGTGCCAAACAGACGAAAACTAACCTTATTCAATCTGATGCGAACTACCCAAAAAGCTTCATCCTAAATATTCGGATTAAATACGCGCTATAACACTTGAAAAATTCACCGACAAATGCCTAAATTCTCTACATGCCTCGATGCATATAAATATTAAGACAACGCGGCCATTACCTTTCGTAAATCACATTGGAGCAAGCCTGAAACTTTAAATTACGAGCCAAATATTTTACCAGGGGACATTTTCTTACCAGACAACGGTTCCACAGCCGTCAAATAAATTTAAAGGTAGCAAAACTACGCGTTGGAGGGAGCCACCCCCTAAATTTTCAAGAAAATCACGACTGTACCTCCTTTCAGTTCTAAATCCTGGTCCAGAATGCCATGCTAGCAGACAACCGCCTGCACGGACTTTTCAACCGCGGGAAACAATTTAAGCCTTCTGATTGGTCAAAACATCAAAAATACTTTTATTGGACCAAATTAATAAAACGGGGCTGAAAAACGGAGGAGAACGGGAAATGTAATATTTGTGAAATAAATTTTTATAAACAGATCGGCAAAACTTAAAATAATACAAAAATAACAAAACTAATAAACAAATAAAAATAATTGAATGGTAAAAAAAATAAATCTGTTGAAAAAAATAAAACCAAGTCTCAAACGTTACATTACCCCCCTCCCTATCCGCAAGATATGTCCTCATATCATAGTGTTCCATCGGCATATTATTAGTTATATCCCTCCTTGCTTGACAACTGTGGAAACGTCGTGTTATTCAATGCAGCAAAACAGTCATTGAATATCTTATAATACAATTCCAACTACAATTACATAAATATAAAAAAAATACTGCAGTCGGAAGAAAAAAAAAAAATTACTCCACATTTATATTGGTACCAACCAACCACTCCATAAAAAAAATCAGTTTAAAAACAATTTCAAGTTATGCCAATCTCAGTCTTATTTTCAAAGTGTAATTAGTTTGACAGTCGTCTTAACGCATATAAAGCAGCTCTCTTCAGGTCATAATAATAAGACTTTTGTTTTGATTTTTGAAGATGAATTCCATCTCCTGAAAGACAATGTATCTGACAAGTTCTTTTTGGGTTCCAAAATTTAACTGACGACGCAAAAGTGTTAGCAACTAATCTACTGATTGCAAAGTTAACCTGAGACCTTCGAGCAGTGTATAAAGCAGGAGAAGTCCTACATACCAATCTATGAAATAATTTCACAACTATAATCTGCTGAACCCCTCTATCTAATAAAACTCTTAGAAGATGTTCAAAATTAATCATAAAAGTATTCAAATTGAAATCTTTACTATCAATATCATTGCCACCCACTTGTAAAATCACAACATCAGGGTGAATAACGTCCAATAACCCTTCTGACAATAATTTATCTGTCAATTTTATAACATTAAAACCACCTTTTCCATACAAAAATCCATTAACCCAGGAAATATTATAATTAACTGGCAAATTATTTGTTCTACAATATTCTCCTAACCTTCTTATATAACTATGACCAATTGTTACAACCATTGGATTCATTTCAATATTTTATATTAACCTCTCACTTATTGTACTAAGTTAATTTAATCTAATTTGTTACAGAGCTATATCTAAAATTCAGCAACCCTGAAAAATAAATTAAAAAAATTATAAGTATTTTTGTTACCTAATATGTAAATTTTGTTATATGAAAAAAAAATTAGGTATATTTATGCCTGTTTCTATAACCATTTCTGATGATTAAATTTTTATACATAATATCAATAAATTTGCAAAAATAAAAATGTCCTTCTTGATTTAGCACTCAATCCAAACAAAAGTTCTTTCTCCCAAAATAAGTATACGGCCAAACGAATAGGAATTCCAGCATTACCATCGTTGGAAGCTAAACTTGTTTAAAATTCTAGGCGGTTCATCTTCGGATGACATCTAACAGAATTATTTTCATTCAGGCACAGGAAAACGGACTTTAGTAAACTGCAAATGACAGGTTTTACTCGTATAATTAAGCCATACAAGACTCTAAAGTTGTGTAAATCATCAGGAAATTCCCTTCATCTTGAACTCGAAACTATGTATAAAGTTCAATTTAATCAGCACATATTAAGACCTAAATGTACTTTAGTTGCACCTGGTATAATGCATTTCCATTCATAAAATGGACACACAAATCTCAAGTCTCTCTGACAATACTCATTTAAGTTGAGCTCAAACAAGTATTATAACATGTAAAAAATGTCAGTACTCCAGCTTTAGTAACTGTTTACTACATTGGACATAACTATCACTGTTGATTAGTAGAAGTTTGAAAAGTTCATAAAGAATCCGATTTTCCGTCATCTTAATCTTCACTCAGTAATCCAGAGATAAAGTTCCATACAGTAATAATGAAAATAATCCTCAACATGTAATCTTGATCATCCAGATACTTTAGGC
The DNA here is from genome assembly GCA_028015205.1 of Mytilisepta virgata. NCBI lineage: Eukaryota > Metazoa > Mollusca > Bivalvia > Mytilida > Mytilidae > Mytilisepta > Mytilisepta virgata. Next base: position 2,660,844 of record JAPWFG010000023.1, read on the forward strand.
AATCGCACAAATTCTATGTTACCCTGAAGATACGGAAAATGGCAACAATAGTTCCATGGTTCATCAACGGGCGTAGACGGATAAGGGGAGACAACCACGATCCACCAAGCTCTACTCCAACGTTGTAAACCACGAATGAGTGCCAAATCCCTATCACCCTTAATTATTTTTTTTTTTAAACACATTATAAATAGAATGAGGGTTTAGCCAAAAAATTAAAATAAATTACCATTATATATTTACTTCAAATTCAGTACACAATTTTTTTTTTTTTTTTATTTTTTTTTTTTTTTTAATAGCAAAAATCAAACTTCAAATCTTTTAATATAAAATTTTAACTTTTCTTAATTTTCAAATAAGAAACCCTCTCTCTTTACATTACAGATCTTAATTAAAATATATGCATTTTTCAGGTTCAATACACTATATGTATATTATTTTCTCTACCCAAGATTTTATTTTTATGTTGTATTCTATACACAAGTTTTTTTTTTTTTTTTTTTTTTTTTAAATAAAATTTAAAGTCTGACCTGGGATGTACCAACTTTTAAAAACATTAACTTAAATCACCAACAAAGGCATTTAAATTTATCACTAAAAAACTTCAATTTTTACATAGTTAATCGGGAACTTGTGTTGAACACCGGGCAATTTTGGCCACACAATGCGAACACAAGACCCAATCATCTAGGGACAATTTTAAAAAGAAAAAATACTACAAGACCAAGTATGTCTCGTATAATCAAATATTTACAATTCCAAACATTCATTTCTGACACCAAAATATTCAGAAACTTGCATGTGAATTCCACATGGGGAACCCAAAATAGTAAAAACATTCAAATAATCACATCCCAGGCAAACCACTGTCATGTTACTTCAAATATTGCATACTTCATATATACACAAAAAAAAAAATCCTTCAAAATGTGGAGTTTACATTTGTATAATGGAGTGGTGGTGGCAACAATAACTATTATACACAAATATTTAAAACAATACAAAAACAAGACCAACGAGACATGATTCTGGACCACTGACTCGGAGTCGTACTCTTTTTAAATGTTTTTAAAATTCTTTAAAAATATTCTACAATATGGCTTTTAAAAAAATTCAGTTTTCATAAATGTTAATTTGAAAGTCTGAAAAGCTAAAACTTTATACTATATTTTGAATCAATAAACTAAATAATCTTGAAAACGGCGAGGCAATCGTCGTCTTCGTCTTCCCTGGCTAGGTAAAGGGGACCTTACCGATTGATCGAACACACCCCCCTCATCTTCTTCTCCCAATGAATCAGAATCCCCCTCCCTTTCCTCATCTAAACTAGGTTGGGGAGTATTTACAGAATTCCCAATAATCCTAGAGGGATGTGGTATATGATAAAACTTTAACCTGTTAAAATGAACTACTTGCTTAACCAGTGACCCCTCCCTCTGTACTACATAGTTCGCATCTGACAATTTCTTAACAATTCGGAAAGGGCCATCCCACAATTTTTGCAATTTAGGAGATAATCCTTTTTTTCTGCGGGGAGTAAATAACCATACTAAATCATTCTCTTTATATGGTTTCCCAGACTGACGCAAGTCATAATTGACTTTCTGTCTCCTCTGTTGTGTTTTCATATTTTCCCTAACATGTCTAAAAATACTGCCAAGTTTCTTCTGTAAACTAGTAATAAATTGTAAAGGGGAGGGCGACTCGGAAGGCAACTCTTCATACAAGAGAGTTAGTGGAACATTTATTTCCCGACCAAACATCAATTTATTTGGAGTCATGCCTGTAGTTTCCTGCACACTGGATCGGATAGCCATTAATGCAAGGGGTAAACATTCATCCCAATCTGTCTGGCCTTCATCAATATAAGAGGCAATAACATTTTTGAGGGTATTATTCATTTTCTCAACTAACCCATCAGTCATAGGATGATATGCTGTTGTTCGAGTCTTATAAATTCCCAACAACTGACATAAATGCTGAAAAAGTTTGGACTCAAAGTTGGCCCCCCTATCTGTAAGCAAAATTTTTGGAACTCCAAAACGTGAAATAAAATTGTTGACCAAACACCTTGCCACAGTAGCACTCTCTTGATCAGGAATGGGATACGCCTCCACCCACTTTGTAAAATAATCCATGACCACCAAAATGTATTTATTGCCGTATTTAGTAACAGGAAATGGCCCAGTTATATCCATTCCTACCCTTTCTAAAGGTTCTCCTACCCTAATATTTTCCAATTCTGCCCTATTCATTCGGGGGGGATTTTTCCTAGCACAACAAGTAGGACAACTTTTAATCCAATCCAAGACATCACTCTGTAAATTAACCCAATAAAATTGTTGTCGAACCTTAAGAACTGTTTTTCTAACACCCAAATGACCCCCAGTAGGACTATCATGAGCCATTGAGAGAATTTTTGGTTTTAAACTGCCTGGGGTAAGAATTAATAAGGAATCATCCCCCTCTAATCTAAACCATTTCCGGTATAAAATCCCATCTTTTATCTCTAACTGACCCCACATATTCCAATATGTTTTCACCACACTACTATGAGCCGAAACTTCTGAAAAGGGGGGTTTTTCTGTATTATTTTTTAGAAATCCCATAATTAAATGAATATCAGGGTCCTCTTGTTGAGCTTTAATTATCTCCCCTGAATTGAGGCTTGTAGCTTTTATTGCAGCAACCTCAGGATATCGGGACAAGGCATCGGCATTTTTATGACGAGGCCCCGCACGATATTCAAATTCAATATCATATGAAGCCAAAAATTCAATCCATCTAGCCACTTGGCCGTGAGGTTCCTTAAAATTTCTCAGCCAAGTGATAGATCCATGATCAGTTCTGACTGTAAATTTTCTACCATAAAGATAATGTTTGAAGTGTTTCACAGACTTTATAATTGCCAAAAGTTCTTTTCTTGTAGTACTATAATTCATTTCTTGGGGAGAATGAGTTGTGCTATAATAAGCAACAACCCTTTCTAACCCATCTGATCCAATTTGTGAAAGTACAGAACCTATAGCTTTGTCACTTGCATCACAGTCTAAAATGAAAGGTTTTGTAAAATCCGGGTATTGTAAAACTACTGTTTCAGTCAAAAACGTCTTCAATGAGTCAAATGCCCTCTGACAATTTTCATCCCAAGAGAATTTATTATTCTTTTTGGTTAAATCAAATAAAGGGGTTGCAATTTTTGAAAAATCACGAATAAATCGTCTATAATAGGAAGCCAAACCTAGAAATGATCTAACCTCTTTTAATGTTTTTGGAACAGGCCAGTTTTTAATTTTTGCTACTTTATCTGGGTCACACTGAATCCCCTTCTCTGATACAATATGGCCCAGATATTTCACTTCTCTTTTAAACAAGTGACATTTCTTGGTTTTTAATTTCAATCCAGCAGATTTAAACCTTTTAAAGACAGTTTCCAAATTTTGAACATGTTCTTCAAAAGACTTGGAAAAAATTATGACGTCATCTAAATATATGAGACATATTTCCCAATGTAAACCAGACAAAATTTTCTCCATTAAACGCTCAAAAAAACTAGGGGCATTTGCCAATCCAAAAGGTAAGGTATTAAATTCATAAAGACCCCTTCCTGTGCTAAAGGCAGTCTTCTCTCTACTGTCGGGATGAACTGCCGCCTGCCAGTAACCACTAGCCATATCGACCGTACTATAATAAACAGAATTTTGGAGGGCATCTAGGCTAGAATCTACCCTAGGAATAGGATAGGCCTCTTTTTTGGGAATTTGTTCATTTAAACGTCTAAAGTCGATACAAAATCTGAATGAACCATCACTTTTCTTTGTGAGAAGCACTGGAGAGCAATATGGGCTCGATGAAGGACTTATAACTCCCTGTTTTAACATATCATTGATCTGTTTTTCAACTTCTTCCCTCATATGCACTGGTAATCGGTAAGGACGAATTTTAAAAGGGGGGTTATCACCTGTATCAATAACATGTTGTAAAATATCAGTATGTCCTAACTTTCCATCCTCCCCTACAAATATTTCCGAATAATTGTCTAATAGCTTCTCTACCTGAGACTTTTGACCCTCTTCTAGATTCTGATTAGTTTCATCAATAAGTTTTTGTAATAAAGAATCCCTAGGTTTCTCCCCGTTTTCACTTATTTGAGTACAAATTTCTACTGGATGTAAAAGTCCAACCCCCATGTTTGCTGGAATTATACAGGGCTCTTCAGAAACATTCATCATTCTAATAGGAACTCGGTTACCCTTAGTATTAACTAATGTTCGACCGACCAAAACAGAATAATTTTGTGATAATAATGAACTCATTGGTTCTATTTGACCTTCCGGATACCAATCCCGACGAGGTTTAATTTTTCCCCAAACTATAATTTCAGAACTGGGAGGTATATATGTATCTTGTACTAATGAAACCTTGCAACATAATTTCCTAGGCTCAGAAACCAACGTATAAATTTTCCCTTCAACTCTCAAAATCTTTTTCTTAAAATCAATCCGGGCACCAAATTTTTCCAAAAAATCAACCCCTAAAATTCCAGCTTGAGGTATATCAGCTACCACAACTTGTTGAGTAAAAATATGAGTACCTAATTTCAAATCTAAGGAAACTGTACCCAGGGATGTAACAACTTCACCACTAACAGTTTCAAATTGTAAACCATTGTTCTGTAATGGATATTGACAAGATTTCCCTTGTGAAATACAATGAAACATCTCAGTATTTATCAAAGATATAGAAGATCCTGTGTCCAAAAGAAATCTAATTTTATCATCCCCAATTTTTGCATCCAAATACAATGCAGAAATAGTGCTATTTTTCAGGGCCCGGGTGTGTTCATTAGGCAGATGATTGGCCCCCTCACCTGCCTTTAATGGTTTAAAGGACGATATGGACAATCCCTTTTAAAATGCCCTGGATCACCGCAGTACCAGCATCCCCGATCCCAATTCTGAGTTTGATTATATAGGAAGGTGGGGTCATACATGTTTGGATTCACATTTCCTGTGAACTGACTAACTCTTCCCCAATTTTGATCATAACCGCGTCCCCTTGTTTGGTTTTGATTCCTATTCCCCAGAAAATTTGATCTATTATTATTATTTTTAACCTTAGTTTCGCCTTTCGCCTCGCGTTTTGTTCCGGAAGATTTACTCACGGACAACTGGGCAACTTGTTCTTTTAATTCAGTTAACTGTTTTGACAAATCGGAATAAACATCAGTTTCAGTTACAGATTGAATCCTAGGTCGCTTCTTTTCTAAAGCAACATATGATTCCTCTCTAAGTGCCAAGTCAACAGCAGTGGCTAAAGTTTTAGGACTAAGTCGTCGAACCTGTTTTTGAACTTCAGAATCACTAAGTGCATCAATAAAATACTGAATCGACATCTTTTGTTTCGAATCTGCGTCAATAGTTGGGTATGCCTTAGCAACCAGACGAAAGACAGCAGATGACAATTGCTGTAAACTTTTGTACGATCCCTGAGACATACCATGAAGTTGACTTAAATATACCCCAGGGTCTTGAACTGGGTCGAATTTTTGAATTAAAGTTTCCTTGAGAGTTTTATAATCTCTCTTTTCTTCAGAGGTCATGTCATTATATAGTTGTAGAGCTTGTGCTCTTAAATATGTAGGTAAAATACAAGTGGATTCTTCATCACTCCACCGGTTTATTATTTTACAACCCTCAAAATTACTCAACCAATCCCTGATGTCTAATTGTTTACCATCATAACACATGGGGGTTGTTATCGGCTTGTTTGGACGTCTTAAAGTTGCAGAGTTGTCCGCGAGCTTAACATTGTCCGTCCTATGAGGTATTTGATCACGCGGATGAGGGTGGCTCCCTCGCTCCGATATCAATGGTGTACTAACACGAGGTTCACGTTTAGTCACGAACGCGTCCCACTCACGGGGAACATCAGGTGTTTCAAACTGATCACCAAGATATGTACTCTCATATCTTTGGACTTTATCCTCACCATGCTTATTTTCAACTATACGACTTGGCGAAAATGTAATGCGTCTTGCACCTTGAGGTGTTAACTCGGGCATATCAGGAGTCACATTCTGTTTAGGGATAGCACCCCTACCAAAACCAGTTTTCCTATCATGAACTGGGGTTTTATCAACTTCCCCTCTTCCTAACCCTACTCTACTAGCCGCCATCGACTTTTCATATCTATCTATTCTCCTCTTTAACTCCTCCATCTCTGATAATTCCAATTCAACACAAAAATAAAAACAATAATATCCTTAAAAAATGAACCAATATTTATCAACCTCAATAAACCCAATTCACATTTATAAATTAAAAGAGGGGGTCCCTACGTGGGCGCCAATGTAACGAAAGCGGGGTTTACCCTGATCTGGGTCCGGCCTGCGCTTTCGCTCCAGGACTTCAGACAACAAAGTTGTAACTAGTTAAATATCCATCAAGTATTAACGTAAATTCAAACCGAAGTTCACCAAAATATTTAAATATGCCCGCCACTAAATTTCAATATAAATTATAACCTAAGATATTTATTTTCTAACCCGCTCTGTAATTTATATCATACTAGTCAATAAGCATGAAGCATACAAGTTAAGTCAATGATGTTGCATTTCTAAATGTATGTAGTCAATGAAACTGTATATTTTAGTAGAAGAGTTAATAAAGCACTATGTGAACTCGTGAAAAGTCAATGAAGTTCTACACTTTATGTGATATGAAACACCTCACATATACTATACTCTCTCATGTACACAGACGGACAGACTTCAAATAAGCATGAGCAACAACAAGCTCGAAGGGCTAACCAGATGTAATTTACAATACTCAACTCTATATTTCATATATAACACCGTGGAAAATATTCACAGACAGATTTACAGAATATGAGCAAAAGTAGCTCACTCGAGCGCATGTGCCTGCCCGGGTACAATGCAATCTGAAAATAAACAGTTCCTATGTTAACCTGAGTCGACAGACAGACAGACCCTAAGAAGTGTGTCAACAAACAATGTAAACGTACAGCTCAAAGGGGGCACTTCAAGCTAAAACCTAAATAAATTTGATAACATCTTTTGAATTCTTTTCATCAAAGTTCAGGAACAAGACCAAAATATACCATGAATTTCCTATCAATATAATCTGCCTTTTATTCAAGTAAATTTTAACCTAAACTAGTTCAATTCGAACTCAAGATTCCACTCGCCAATTTCTATAAATAAATATCTAATTTTGACACTTCTGACTAATGGATTTGATAGAATCAAATCAGGGAAAATTCAACACCAGATGACCTTCAAACTGGGGAGATAACTGGCATAAGTAATCAAGATGTTTACATGATACAATTTATTAACAAGACCAACAAATATTTATTACAATCAATACTGTGTTTTAATAATCTGAATCTTTACAAGTTCTTCAGTTTTGTTTATGTTAACATAGTGTCTGACCTGTGTCAATTTCAGTGTAAACTTAATTTATAAATAGAACAGGATACCAGTCAAAGTTTCCGGCTTGCTCCTTTTAAACTCGTTATAACAAATCAGGCCCAATCGCAATTCTGTAAAATATCTTTATCTCACAAAAAACGAATTTGTCCCAAAAGTTTTCAACCTGTAGTAAATTATTTATTAACCGTCAAATACAGGTAGTGTGCCAAACAGACGAAAACTAACCTTATTCAATCTGATGCGAACTACCCAAAAAGCTTCATCCTAAATATTCGGATTAAATACGCGCTATAACACTTGAAAAATTCACCGACAAATGCCTAAATTCTCTACATGCCTCGATGCATATAAATATTAAGACAACGCGGCCATTACCTTTCGTAAATCACATTGGAGCAAGCCTGAAACTTTAAATTACGAGCCAAATATTTTACCAGGGGACATTTTCTTACCAGACAACGGTTCCACAGCCGTCAAATAAATTTAAAGGTAGCAAAACTACGCGTTGGAGGGAGCCACCCCCTAAATTTTCAAGAAAATCACGACTGTACCTCCTTTCAGTTCTAAATCCTGGTCCAGAATGCCATGCTAGCAGACAACCGCCTGCACGGACTTTTCAACCGCGGGAAACAATTTAAGCCTTCTGATTGGTCAAAACATCAAAAATACTTTTATTGGACCAAATTAATAAAACGGGGCTGAAAAACGGAGGAGAACGGGAAATGTAATATTTGTGAAATAAATTTTTATAAACAGATCGGCAAAACTTAAAATAATACAAAAATAACAAAACTAATAAACAAATAAAAATAATTGAATGGTAAAAAAAATAAATCTGTTGAAAAAAATAAAACCAAGTCTCAAACGTTACAACAAGACAAATATACCACAGCAAATTTTATATCATAATGTGTCTGTGGACCAAATGTCCGGTGTAGGTAATATGTGTGCAAAGTTACTTGACTTTTCGGCACAGTCGTGACAATAAAACTATTAAAATATTTCCAATTTATTGACATTTTATTTAACAAAATACATCTAACATAAATAAAAAATATGTAAATTATTTCAAAAATCAAATATTCTCTGAATAAATATATACAAAAACAAAAATTGGAATTACTTCTATATAACATTGTATGATGTAATCAAAATGAGAAAAGATAAAATCATAACAACAATAACTATGCATTGCAAGAGAAAGCAATGTACATTAAGTATACTGCCCTTAATAAATTTAATTTATAAAAAATTGAATTACTTTCCATAACACTGTAGGATGCTGTAAAAAACAAGACAGGAAAAAAAATAAAATCACTATTAACAAACAACAACCATGTATTGTCTCTCTTGTATATATAGATTCTACCCTCAACTATCTACTGGGATTAGTGAGAATGACATCACAAGTTTCCCTTCAAAAATCAATGATGATTACATGTTGCTAAATATTTACACTTGTAATTTGATTTGGTAAATGTTCACGCCTGAAATTTTAAAATTGACATTTACAAAATCTGCTGTGCAATTACGGAGATACTGAAGATAAAAGTTGAAATATTACAAAATCCTAAAACTTAAAGAATTTCTAGTGAAAAAGACTAAGTTTGTGAGGTATTTTCTAATCTTTTACTTTATTTTATTATTTTATTATAATTTCATAATGTTTATCTTATTACTTTATAAAAAATATATTATTAATAATATTTTGAAAAAGTGTGTGTTAATTTTATTCTGTCCTATACATAGAAGAGTTCAAAATATTGCAGCACAGGATCATTTCTTGTATCCACACAGAAAATCGTGGTCGACTAGCCTGTTTTTTGTAGACAATAATGTTAAAACAATTTTTTTATCCAGAAAATTTCCTATACACTGACCAAAGAGTAGAATGTTTGCTTAGTAGCATAATACCATCTCTTGGTGAAAAATGATGGTATCAGCTCACATGACCCTTTGGGCCAGATGAGCTGAAAAATGCTGAATGGCAGTTTCTACTAGTGGCACATATATCCATAAAACACAACAATGAGAATGAATTACATCAGTAAGTAAAATAAACGTAAGTAGTAAATTGATTGTCAAGGTAAAAAATAATCACGTTTACTATATAATCAGGAAAAAAATATGCCTGCAATATGTCAACCCACATGCTGAAGTCAAATTTTATTGGTGGAGATCTGCATTTACCATAAAAGGTAAAATTTTATTGGTGGAGATCTGCATTTACCATAAAAGGTAAAATTTTATTGGTGGAGATCTGCATTTACCATAAAAGGTAAAATTTTATTGGTGGAGATCTGCATTTAAAATTTTATTGGTGGAGATCTGCGTTTACCATAAAAGGTTTGTATGTAGCCCGTGCTTTTTACTATTTTCTGTTCAGCCATACAATGCAATCATTTTTGTAGTAAAATATTTCATAGGTGAGTAACCAATTCTTGACAAAAGCAGGATAGTAAACGGCATGTTCTATATATATACAACAAGCCTTTTATGGTAATGTCAACTTGTGCCAAATAAACTTAAAACGTCACTCAGGTGAAATTTTTCAGGAATTCTTTTCACACCTATAAATTTTCCTTAAAACAGACAGTATTGCAACTGATGTATGGTTTGTAAGAATATAATATAAAGAACAAAAATCAAAAATGCGAGTTTTAATTATTGCAATCCTCATTCTGCCCCAATTCCTTGCAATAATAAAAAGATTTCATTAATTTGCAAATTTACAATACTGATTGTTACAATAAATTGTTTAAATATAATTTATAACAACTTGCCGTCTCATATTTTGTCTAATCCCTTTTTATCCACATTAAATTTTTTTTATTTTTTTTATCATTTGATCCATACTAACATATTCCCATTTAGTCTACAGTATCATTTTTGTCCTATGTTATAATCTATTCAAATTTTGTCTACATTTCCAATTATACATATTTAATTTATTATTTAAATTTTTTAGGCATAAATATGTTTTTGTATATTGATTGAGTGTTGCTTAACATCCAGTGGCAAATATTTCATGCTTCTTCAGGAGAACCAGTTCTATTTATCAAACACTTCAACTAGGGGTGGGATGGGACACAAAGGGGAACCTGCCACTGTAAAAGGGGTCTTTAGCGTGCAGGGAGTGTGGCATTCTCCAAACACGTTACCCACTATGGTCCGCGGTCAAGCTTTCCGTATTATGACCTGATAACTACCTAACAAGAGGATCTCCCCTATCCGCCACCTTGGGACGCGCAAGGCAGCTCTATGTGGTTTTTGTATACAACGTGTAAATAAATGCACAAATATGTGTCAAAAATACACACAATTCTAGATAAAAGGGAAGCTTAAAACATAGCCGTAGACAAAAATAATAAACAATAGACAGGTAAATGCAAAAATTGTAGACAAATAGTAGTAGATTGGATGGGAATAAACAATACACAGGTCAATGCAAAAATTGTAGACAAAATAGAAGATGAGGCAGAAATAGACCATAAAAACAACAATGTAAATTAAATCAACTACTTTGTGATAATACATAGATAATACAAAACAACTTTAAAAACATAATCAACTTGAATACTAACTAGAATGAGCCGTCGAACTGACTAGATTTTCTTTTATCAGATCTGAACCACCGACATGCTTGCCGTTCATCACCAAATTATATCTGCATTTTTTCTGTTAGAAAATTTGATTAACAAGAACATGTGTGTCCAAAGGACACTGTGCCCCGCTTCCAAATAAACACCTAAATTATGTAAAGCATGATGGACGGACACACACTGAATCACTAAATGCCCCGCAGCTATCCCAGGCATGCATGGAAATTTAATATATGTCATATATGAATTTATTCATTATCAAGTGAAAAAAATTTTCTTATCAAGAATATCAATGACAGGTGAATGTTCGAATAACGATGGAATATATGTACCAATACAACCTATGAAACTGACAACCTGTGAAAAAAAAATTGAGTCAGAGCACATAAATAATTTTTTGCTTAATTTATGAAATATACATGTAATATTTCATATTTAAGTGGGTTTACACAATTTCATCCTAAGACATTCAATTTAAACAACTTTTACAATAATAACATCAATTATTCTTTAGTCACTTTTTATTTCTAAAATTCAAATAATAAGGCCCCCCACTTGAAAAGTCACTGATGGTAATAAACTTCAAAATTTGGCACCAAAATTAATTTTCAAGCATCTGCTGCCCCAGATTCAATTTTCAAGTGTTTTATAATAATTCAAGTCAAAACGAAAGTAAAAAAACTATCATATCATTTTTGCATATTTTATTCACATGATGTGCTTTCAAGTGATCATTAAAAGTTTTTTATATACAAGCCTTTTGTATATGCCAAACATCATGGAAGTGAATGGTTTTTTACAGGGTTTGTATGTTGCTAAAATAAACACCTAACTGGAAAATCCCTTGCCTCTTTTCACTGGAAATAAACTATAAAAATAAATTCCTATGTACCTTGCCATATTAAAAAAAAATTCAATTGTCTGAGAACCAAAGGGTTTACTTTAGATGGCCTAAACGGATGCAATGATTTCCAAATTAAAAATTAAAACCATGTAAGCAATTATTTTAACGGGAGCAAACATTTGCAAAATTTAAAAAATGGAATGTATTTATTAATACTTTAAAGAAATATTTTCAAACTGATTTATAATTTACCACATAATTTTTTGTGTATAGGTCGATAATTTTTTCCTCTAAAAATCTGGTCTGACATATGCACCGCATCAAGCTAAGATTTTCTAAAAAAATTTTGTAAACCCCAACCCAACCCCTATTGTTACTATCAATAAAACGATTTAAGAACTCTGCTTCGACCTATACACCGCATAGGCCTATAATCCGAAAATTACGGTAATAAATACACTTTGAATGCATATACCGGTATAATATTTGGCAGACTATTTGTATCATATTTAATATCCTATTTAAAAATGCCATTAATCAATCCCCATGAAAATATCCACTCATGTATTACAAATGTTTCAGATTTGACATAATAACACCTAAAAAAAATATTAATAATACTCTTCTTTGACTCATTTGTAATATCCACTACAATTAGAATATCACTTGATTCTAGCTATTTACTGGAATGCTTTCATTTTTGCTATCTGAGAGAAGTTTCCTTGACAACTCTTGTATCACTTTCCAAGCAAACTTGACATCATCTGACGTAGTTTTAGAAGCACAGACAGCAAACCTTAAAAAATAGACATCCCTAAACTTAGAGGGAACCAGATGTATTCTACCGTCGTCATTGATTGTCTTTAGAAGGAGTTCGTTTCTTTCATTTTTACCCTGTAAATGAATAGTAAATAAAACCGTTGTAATGAATAATGAAATAGATAGCAGAAAGGTCAACAATGACAATTCAAATATTCCTAAATACAATTACTTAGTTAAACTAGAGGCTCCCAGGAGCCTGTATTGCTCACCTGTCCATCTTGACTGACAACCTGGAACACTGCTGGCAAGTTCCTATTGGCTCACTGGCTTAAAACAAGAAGATCTTTCAGTGAACTTTCCTATTAGGTCGTATGTTAAAATAAGTTCCTCTCTGGCAGCCGTCTTCAATGGCAGACAGGATCATCGAATATACCTCTGAAAGAGAACCAACTAAGGACCATTGCTGCCAAATTTTGTTTCATTTGGCCAAGAGGTTCTTTAAGTAAATTCCCCATAGGATCCTATGTTAAACTTTGTTCTGCTCTTGCGGCCATCTTGAATGGTGGACGGGGTCATAGAATATAACTTTGAAAGAGGACCAACTAAGGACCATTGCTGCCAAGTTTTGTTCCAATTGGCCCAGTGGTTTCAGACAAGAAGATCTTAAAGTAAATTTTCCATAGGGTCCTATGTTATACTAGGCTCTGTCGGCCATCCTAGATGACGGGCAGGGTCATCGGATATAATTCTGAAAGAGGATCACCTAAGGACCATTGCTGCCAAATTTTGTTCCAATTGGTAAAGTTGTTTCAAACAAGAAGACGTTAAGTAAATTCCCCATAGGTTCGGCTCTTGCTATCATCTAAGATGGAGGACGGGGTCATCGGATACAATTCTGAAAGAGGACCACTTAAGGACTATTTCTGCCAAATTTTGTTCCAATTAGCTAAGTGATTTCAGACACGAAGATCTTTAAGTAAATTTCCTATAGGGTCCTATGTTCAGCTATGGTGGCCATCTTAGATGACAGACAAGGTCATCAGATACATGTACAATTCTGAAAGAGCATCACTGCTGCCAAGTTTTGTTCCAATTGGCCCACTGGTTTCAGAGGAGAAAATCTTTAAAGGAAAATTTACAACAACGACAACAGACACCAAGTGATGACAATAGCCCTCAAGGCTCTTTGGGTCAGGTGAGCTAAAAAGAAAATTCTTAGGTTATCAGTTACATGTATCAGGATTGTTTTAAGTTTTTGAAAAGATTATGCACCTATTACCTGGTTTGGTACGTTCACACTTTTTCATAAACTGCCTAAGGTGTCGAACTTCTACAGGAGGAAGAATTCAATAAATATCTGGATTATTTTTATGCTAATATCAGATTCAGAAGAACACTGACAGCAGAGTTCAAAATATTTCTGCAGGTCTGATTCATATATTTGTAACTTTTGTTCGGTTGTACACCACTCTACCAACTCAAGCCAAATCAGTACTCCACTAGCCCAGCTTAGTGAGGGTAGTTATAAACCTATTATGGTTCTATAAATTCTGTATTAATCAAGGGATTCCTGTTACAAAATATTTGTGTTCTAAAATTATCCCTGATACAGAAAATTAAACAATTTTCCATTAAAAAATTGATTAAATCCTTCTTTAGTTCTCTCTGTTTATATGTATTTAATAACAATTTTACCTTTAATCTAAAGCAAACGAGGCCCATCACAACTTCACCAACTATCTCAAAGTTACTGTCAGTTTTAACCAGGTCTTCAAATTCATGTGCTAGTTGTACATCCTAAATGTAATGAGAAGCAGTTTAATAAATAATTATGATACAGTGGAACCTCTCTAAACCGAACAGCTATCGGAGGTGCCAGTTTTGAGAGGTTCCGGACTTTACTGAAATCCAACCGGATGTAAAGAAATTGAAATAACAAAATACATAATTACATTTGCATGGTTTTTTCTTTAAATGTTACTAAATCGTAGTCTTTTAGGTCTGATGTTATTTTTTGGTAGAAACAGAAGCTAAAACCTGTTATTTAAACAGAGTATTTCCAGTACATACCAATGAGGCTTTGTTTAAAATACGCTTCTCAATGAAGAGAATGAAAGTTCGGCCTGTATTTAGAGGTGTATTTGACAGGAATATACATACATGTATTTAGAACCACAAGTCAATAACTGTTACTGATATCAACATAGGTATAAGATTGTTAAGTACAAACATCAGTTTTATAATGGAATATTTTTAATTATCCATATTTTTCACCAGCAACAACCCATCTATAGAAAATTAGCATAATATCTGCAATATTTTAAAAATTTAGTTTCACTTGTCATGGATATTATACATGTAATGAGAAGATATAAAAACAATTCATATAAAATTAGCATTCAATAAATCTAATTTTCTTTCAATTTATTAAGTTATATCTTATTCCTAGTTGGAAATGTCAGCTATCCATATTAATTAACAACAAGTGGCAGCACAAAAGGAGCTACTAATGTGTGCAGAAAAATGTGAACAAACATTATCTCATGGCCCCCCCTCCCAACACCCATGTAAGAGTAAGTGTTTTTATCTGATCCCTACTCTTTGTAAAATCTTAATGTTTTAAACGGGGAACCTGATCACTTCCTGTTTACATTTTAACATCCAAAATTTCTGCGACCTTTTGTTTATTGATATTGCTATGTCAGCTGATGACAATGAAAATGATTTCGTTGGGATAAAATTTTGTGAATTTTAATTTTAACAAATATGGATTTACTAAGGGGTCGTATGTTGTTGCGGTTTAATTTTCGTTGATTATACTTACCCAAAAAAGAAACGAAATTAAATCCCTTACAAAAATTTCTGCTTTTATAGTCTTTTGGTTGACTATAAATATACTTACATGTCTGATGTATTTCTGTAATCCTTCCTGACCAAACAGTCTAAGGACAAACCACAACTTTAATGACCTAAACCTTCTGCCTAGTGGTATATGCCAATGCTAAAAAGGACAGTTCATTTTATTTGTTCATTTGAGCTGAAAAAGGTAATTTGATAGGTCGGACAAGTTTATAAATCCATTATAACCTACTCTGGGTACTATTACATCACGAATAACAAACATTATTCTGTAGTCTGCAAATTAAATTTTCTTGGCAAAATAAGTTATTCTTGTATAAAAAAATTCTTGAAAATTAAATTATAAGGATGGTTTTCAATTCTGGAATAGGTTATATTTGTATAACTTCTTTGGCCTTTCAATCTTAAAACATAAACCACTTTGCACTTTTTGAAGTGTAAATTGAGTCAAAGTGGGTCATATCATTCCAAAATTGAAAACAATGCTTAAATATACAGTAGAATAAGAAATGGACATTTTCTATGTACAGGTTACAATTTATGTTTGCTATGAAGATTTTGTAAATGCTATTTAGTCCAAAGGATGATTTTGAAATAGGACAAAAAATTAATATGAAAAATATAATCATGCACTCATGTTATCATTTTTATTTTTTCACTTGTATGACAGCCATAACAACAATCAATTTATACTGTAATTTTCAGACTATAGGTAGCGCTGGGCTTGACCTATGCACTGAATTGACCTGTTTTTTTATAAAAAATTTTCATAAACCCCAACCCACCCCCTATAAATACTATTAATAAAGTAATATAAAAACAGTGCTGTGACCTGTACATCGCATCAACCTATCATCAGAAAATTACGGTAATTTGGTAAAAAATTGGTCATTCAACCTTTATGCTGCACAGACCTATAGTCCAAAAATTACTGTAAGGATTGAATGAAATTTAAAACATATGATAGTACACCTTTCTTATATAACAACCTCATGTCTATTCTTGTATGAAGGTCTGTGTTAAACAATTAAGTTCAAAGGACTATTAAATATATGTATATTTTCCAACAATTTACTAAAAATTAACCATACTCTATAATCAGGAATCTTTCCTTGATGATCATGTTTCAAGTAAAGAGGATCGACATTAAAGGCATCACTAACCAAATCACTGTCCTTCACCCTGAAAATATAATGGCTAATATGACATATTTGGTATGACAGAGCTGTATTGTATATATGAATATTTGCTTTAAAGTTTATCTTTGAAAAATCATTCACACTGATCCAAAGTTGGCACCACTGAATACTTTGAAGGAGGCCACCAAAGACCAATAAGGTAACAACTTTTAAATATATTTTGGTAAATAATGGTTGTCATATTGACTTGTGAATGTGGCCAATTCCATAATTTTTAAAGACTACCTCCAAATGCAAGCCCTGTTTAATGAATTTTTAGTCCCCAATTTCCAAGTGATTTAAGGTGAAGGCTGAAATTTTGAATTTTCTATTTTCTTTGTAATGATGGCCAGATTATTTAACATTTGACTGCTCTGGGCAACTTTCAACCTGGGCCATCATGGTACAATTCCATCCCAACAGAAAAATTAAAAAAAAATTTGGATCACTTTCTGGTTTTTTAGCCAAATTGGCCATATTGGTTTAATGAAAAGTACTGGACAATATTTTGAAAACATACCATCCCATAATCATCCATTCAAAATTTCATCCAAATTAGACTAATGAGTTCCACGAAGATTTCTTAAGGAAAAATTCTGATGAACAGTAAGTCAGGTGAAAACCTTTCCACTACTGTGACAGTGTGCTTTTAATTAACCCAGTGGCTATGATGGGTAAGATTCTTAAAAAACTTTCTTCTAAAAGGTTCAGGGAATACATTTTAAGGAAAAATTCTAATGAAACATTATGGACATTAAGTCGGGACCATGATGTATTTTTTAAAGGTGATAGATGACCACAAAACCATTAAAAAAAAAAAAAAATGGCATATGGCAATTATAAAACTCCATTTACACATTTGTACCAATGGTAAATCCATCAGTCCCATCATTAATATATTATGTACTAAGTAATTACTTACCACATGGCTGAGCAATCAAAATTTACCATCAACCATTTATGTGGGTTAAAGTTGAAGGACATAGCATGCTGAAATACAAAAATAATACCGATGAACATATACTGCTAACAATCATTTAATTTATCTAAGGATTGACCATAAACAAATTTCAGTCTATGAAGAAATAACCTCAATCACGTGGTGCACACTAAATAAGCTGCACAGCATGTTATTTGAAAGTGTGAACCATCTGCATTGAGGTTATTTTGAATAGACTGAAAACAAAATTATCGGTACATTCAATCCTTATAATTCTAATGGCTGTTTTGACGTCTGAAACGTCAGGATTCCCTTTAATGACGTCATAGTGAAAACTAAATTTTAGTCTACGATATGATAGACGAAAAAAATTTGACCAATCAAATGACGTGTTGTATCCAATATTAAATTATATGCAAATATATACTTGGTATTTTCTACATGAAATTTTAATAACATGTACTCATATATCGAATATATTTTCTACTCAGACCAAAATTATTTAGGACAAATTTCTGACCACTTATAATGGACTACTGTCAAAGGTGGTCAATATGGTGTAATATTGACCTGAAAAATATCTATATTGACCTCTGCTTGGTGCCAGTCAATATAAGTTTGTTCAGTAAATAAATGTATAACCTGACATAAGTCCATAATTGCAGATTATATATTTAAAATATTTGCAAACCTTTCAATTCTTACATATTATGTTAGTAATATATATCCATACAAATCTTTACACGTATTAAATTGCATATGTATATCATGGGCAAACTTACCTCTACTCCATTCAACATTGGCCTAAATTCTGGACAAATAAATGCACTCCCTGCATATGCTGCATCTATATGCATCCAAATATCTTCTTCTTTGCCTGTAATATTTATATTCTCATCAACCACATATATATTAACTTGTCAAATCTAATTAATTTGGTTTACACATATTTATTTATAGTAAATTGGGAAATAAGCTATACCAACTAATTCCTCTCCAATTGGTGGGTGTGAGAATGACCCCTGTAGTGGCATTATAGCCTCATCTTTTTCCACTCTACAGGGGAGACTTTAACATAGTGAGATTGTTGCTCTCTTTTAAAATGAAACAGTGATTTTTTGTCCCCTATCATGTTTTACATCTTTTGTTGAGACCATCCTTGTAAATGGTGTCGATCAGGTATCGCAAATTTGATCCCTGAAATTTTCTTCCGGACAGGAATCGAACCAAGGACCTTTGGTTTTGTAGTCGGATGTGTTAAACACTACATCATGGTGCCCCTTAATAGACTTTTTAACATTATATCTACAATTTTCTGAAAATATCTGTTCGTCACAACCTTGTTTGCAAACAGGTCTAAAATCTTTTCTTTTTCTGTCATTTTCCTTTATAATAATGAATCAGCAGTATAATCTACCATGACTGGTTTACAAAACATATAACTGGGATCAGATCATAACTTTCTAAATTCACAATATCGTGAACACTGAGGTTATGTGTTCAAATCCAACTCAAAAGACTCCAATCCTAATTGACAAAGAAGGCCAATCTTTGATCAATAGGTCAGTGGTTCTCTCAGTACCACGGCTTCCTCCATCAATAAAAAATGGTCTCCATGATATTGGAAAATGAACTAAAAGTGGCCTAAAATGACATTTAATCAAAAACCTACATTTCTGGTGCTAATAAGATAAATTTACAAATTATTTGCACTTACAAGATTAACAAACTTACATATTGGTCCTATTTCTAATATATTATCAAAGGCACACATTGGTGTTGTTCCTAGAGTGGCACAAACCTAAATATAACAATCAAATGTTATTTACTGAGAAAAAAAAAAAAATTGCTATTTGGCCAAATTGATTTTTAGTTCTTTGGATTTTTTATTCCAAAAATAGGTTCAAAGATCAAATTTACTTGCGGCACAATTTCTTTAAACTAAAATATTGCAAAAAATGGAAAAAATCCCTATTTTTTCCAAATTTTAGGAGCAGGCGAACACTTTTTATTTTTAATTCTTGAAAAATGAAGAATTTGGGCCGAATTTTCAGCGTTTTTGCAAAATGAAGCTGTAATTGTCACACTGTTAAAAAATCAAGATGGCGCAGACTACGTAAATGCATTGCAATGTACAACAGTGTCATAATTTTTCTTGTACACAGCTATTGTGGTTGTAAAGATAACTTATTTCATGTGGAAAAAGATATACCAAATCAGGTATGAGATGGATGATGGATGAATTATTGTTTAACGTCCAGTGGCAACCAGGTGCATATCAGGACAAGAACATGTTGATATGATAATGAATATGATCCCTGCTTTGTACTAGACCGACACGCTAAGTCGGATTTTTAATGTGCTAGCTCGCGAGGTAACTGTCCACAGGAAGACATATCACCTCACTCGGACACATTATTCTGACTTCGAGCAGACCAGTCTTTGCTCTTACTCCTAGATGCCGCGTGCTTGGCGGAGAAGCAGCAAATACCAATTTTAATGTCTTTGGTTTGACCCGGCCAGGGATCGAACCCGCGACCTTCCGCACTCAGGGCGAGCACGCTACCACAAGACCACCGAGGCGGTTAATCAGGTATGAGTAAAGATAGACAATCTGACAAGGGTATTCCATTATGCCTACCTTAGTTCAACTTTTCCAAGAATTTATCTGAAGTCAATTTGACCATCAAGCACCAATCGACACAAATAATAACATCATTTTTAATGTTACCCCCCAAAAATTTCAAAAATGAAAATCTAAGAATAAAATTAGTTATCAGGGTTCCAACATTTTTCAAAAAAAATTCAACGGTTTTTCCAGGATTTTTACCACCTTTTTTCAAGGGAAAATTTCATTTTTTATAATGCAGAAGTCATGAATAGTTTTGCCCCATCAACATTCCGGAGATTTGTATGGATGAAAAAAATCAATGATAAAAGGGGAGTAATCTATTTTATCTAATAACTTCTGATAAACAAATTTCAAGGGTTTATACCAATCTTTTGCCATTTTTTTTTTAAATTTCAAGGACATTTCCCAGCTGGGAATACATAAAATTAAATTCCTGGGTTTTTCCTGTTTTCCCAGTTGTGTGGGAACACTGAATTACGGCCTGTATTCGACATAATGTACAATTAACTTACAAAGAAAGGAATAAGTCCTCTAGATTTATCTTTCTCAAAGGCTAGTTTAAGATTGTTTCCTCTCATTGATCCTTTGTCGTCTGCTGGTATCTCTCTCATCTTTACACAGCCAATCAAACCAGCTCTTTCAACTGATGAATGACTCTACAAAAGAAACATATCATCTCTTTTATAAATAATGTATGGATCGTGCTGGGAATTTATACCATAACCTACTTTGAGAGAGTTAACGCTTCAAAAACCGAGAAGTAGACTGTGAAGTAATACCGTGGTGGCGTCACAGTACCCAATGTAGATAATACAATATAATGTAACTTGCTCAACCATCAACAACCAATCAAATTGTCTGTTACAATTCAAATTAAATTATTACAGTTTAACATAGCAATCAATATTATGGTTATTTCCTATGTTATTTTTATTAATTCAGAATTGTGATTTTTTTTCACCAATACAAGAAGCTTTCTGAGTAATATCAAATCAGAGTTTCCTTCATCAATATTTTGAGCCACCTGTCCACCCACATTTGACCCATACACTGTCACCAAATAACAGGATTTTTTTCATTGGAAATATCTGTTGAAAATATTACTTTGACTTTTGCTTCTTAAACTATCGGGATAACAAATGATCATGTGATTCTTCCAGATGTCCCGGATATTCCATACATCTTATTGGCAATGACCTTGGTAATTATCGGCAAATTTTGGAAAGCCAATATAACGAAGTGTGTTTCAACTGGAGAAAAATTTATCTACATAGTTCCTACTTTCAACATTTGGTTCAAACTTTTATCGGTTAAAAAGAAATATAATTAAAGTCATGATATATTGGTCGGAATACCTTATGCTGTAATCAGTTATTCCCCTTTCAAAGCAATGCAATACGGTTTTTGAAAAATTTTGACCTTCAGAACATACTTGTTGTCTATGTTATGTTCACGTTAGTGTTTTGTACTCTTTAATGTTGTTTTTTGTCATGAGTTGTGTCAGTTGTGTTGCTTTGATTGATTGGTATGTCATTGTTGACCTCTCCTGTTATCCATTTTGTTGTTTATTGATCATTAAATGAAATATACAGAAAGTTAGTTAATTCATGGGTTTTTCATGAAAAATCTACATGTAATTTATATTATATGGTCATGCAATAATAACTCCTATTACCTGCTCTGAACAATATGCTATAAGTCTCGACATAATTTCTTCCTGGTCTTTATATTTTCCCGATGCAAGAAGTTTTTGTATGGTCTTCGTTCTAGCTGACAACAAAGCTACCAATGTAGCTTCACTTGCTGTGCCCTGTAATATTTTCATAAAATAAGAAATTCTTACAAACATGAAACTGAACTGAAACAAAGGCTTTTTTAAAAAATATTTTCAAATCAACAGGAACATTACTAAAATAAGGCCATCTAAAAATACCAGGACATTTGGAAATTTTTTCCAGAAAAAAAATCTTTTTTAAGGGGACAGCTGTGTCTGAGAACAAGAAATTTGATTTTATTTGGCGTAAATCTTTATTCCTATTTTAAATGAAAAATAAACTGTACATTAAGAAATTTTTGTGTGCATTAATTGCTGCAAATCACAGTATTGTGAGATTGATTAATGCGATTAACTTACTTTTTGTAAATAATATATTAGCGGGCCTCAATTTTTTCAATCTGATCATTTGAATACCGGTAATCATAGGATCATTAAGGAATTTCAAATGACCTAATTAGTTTCATTCACAGTTTAATGTCCTGTTATAATCAATGACCCATGTACCTGCTGTATGGAGATTAGATCTTTACATATGTATTGGTATTGAGAGTTTTCACAACTATTTTTTTAAAACCCAAAGCACAAAAATAATTATACAAAATGCAACTTATTAGATAGCTTGAAATTAAATTATTTCTCAAACTTGAACATACACAAAATAAAATCGAGTGGCCTTATGCAAATTAAAATGTTAACTCCGCCCGATCAGTTCAACAAAATAGAGTAATAACTGGCAGAAATCTAAATGTCAGTTTTAATTATCAAAATCATTATCAGCATATAAAGCCATTACTTGAATAACTCCTCCTCCTTTACCGCCAGACGAGAAGAGAAAATCCTGTGGCAGATCCAACAGTTTGCCTAACCAATCCATCACAACCATTTCTAATTCTGTACAGGCAGGACTGGAAGCCTGAAAAAAATCATTATTATTTCTACAATATGATTCTTAAGTTTTTTCAAAAACCAGAGCTGGATTTAACTGGCCAATAACAGGGCAATAAGGCAGTGACTAAAACATTCCATTTAACAGCCAACTCAGTGGGCAGAGGTGTCAAATGAAACAATTTTGAAAAAGAATTTACCAAGGACTATTGGTGAAACTAACTCAAACATTTCAATTGTGGCATTTTTTCCAAAATATAACTTGCATGAAAATTTCAGACTGTCTTTGTACATTTTTAAGTTACTGATCCCAAGGTGCTGATAAAAGTTGGAATACAACAGAAAAAAAAAATTGTTTCCAGGGTCACCTAGTGAATGTTTTTGTTATGGGGGCTATTGTTTCTACCATATCCTTACATTTTATTTATAAGGCCAAAATATAAAAAATATATAAGACCAAGAAAAAAAAATACCTACCGGTATATTTTCCCTAACTTGACCCTTTTTTACGCCTGCACTAAACACTTGTTTTTTTTCTTTTTCAGTAATCACTATTTAGTTAAGAAAGCCTTAATGTAGAAACCAGTTAAAATTTTTAGCAAAATAAAAAATTGCCATCCTATCAACCCTATATTTTTTAGCATATCAACAGAAACACAGGTTTTATTTTCTTGTCCTGAAATCCTACTGAATGACTTATTGAAGAAAATCTTAATGAAATAAGTAAATGACTAAATGACTAACCTGAGAAAAGTATACTAAATGATCTACTCAAGAAAATACTACTGAATGACTTACCCGAGAAAATCCTTCTGAATGACTTAACTGAGAAATTTTTACTGAATGACTTACCTAAGAAAATGTTAATACCGGTAAATGACTCTCAAGACAATCTTACTGAATGACTTACCCAAGAAAATCCTACTGAATGACTTACCCAAGAAAATCCTACTGAATGACTTACCTACATGTAAGAAAATCCTACTGAATGACTTACCTAAGAAAATCTTAATACCAGTAAATGACTCAAGAAAATCTTACTCAATGACTTACTTGAGAAACTTTTACAGAATGACTTACCCAAGACAATCTTACTGAATGACTTACCTAAGAAAATCTTCCTGAATGACTTACCCAAGAAAATCCTATACACCCTATGGCATCAGACAGAATGTCAGCCACTATAGCTGGGTATGAATTTCCTGTTGGGAAATATGCATGAAACTGTGGTGAATGCCAATGTGTTACCTAAAATACAGACAAATGAATAAAATGTCAGGAAAACAGATGAACTAGCAATGTCTGTGATCAAGTAGGGCACTCGGGTATATAGTTCCATTGGAAGAATGTGGTTGTTAACCGGTCATTTTGGAAAATCTGCATCTCTCCTAGTTATTTGTGAGAGTTCATGTTGCTGCTTGTGTTTTATTTGTTTCTTGCCACCACATCCTGCGTTCTAAAGTTTTAATTGAAATTTTTGTACAAGCACCATTACATACCAAAAATTCCTTCCACAGGGCTAAACTAAAAAATTCAGCCAAAAGTCTGTGTAAAAGATGTATCATATTTGGATATTAAATTTTGTACCTTTAGCAGAATTTCCATACTACGCTCGCTGGAAACAACATGGTATCCAATATGTATACAATCTTATTGATCCACAAGACAAACACTTTTTATCATTTACTTTGATAAATGATAAAATTTCCACAAATAATTTTACAAAGTATTATAGTCTAATTTCAAATATACCGAAATATATAAAGGATTGTTTGAAGAAAAACCCTGATGATATTTCTTTGGACAATTTTGTATGTGAAGATATTTTAAAAAAATCTCTATTAAAAAATTAAAAAAGTAAATTTATATATAGAAATCTGATTAATGGGATTGTACATACACCTTCTGAAAAATTTCTTCGGTGGGAGAATGTTCTTGGTCAGCAAATAGTGGAATGGTCAACTTTTTTTGTAGTCCTCCGAAAGTGTTGCAAAGACACTTATTTAATTAACTTCCAATACAAACTTTTGCATAGAATAATTCCAACAAATAAATTTTTGTTTAAGATCCATTTTAAGGATACAAAAAATTGTACTTTTTTGCAAATCAGAAGTTGAAACCATTGAACATTTGTTTTTTGATTGTACAGTAATGCATCAATTCTGGCTATTATTTGGAAACTATCTAAAAAAAATTTATGTAGATTTTGAACTCAACAACGAAGGAAATTCTCTTCGGATCAAGTTCACTGAGTATGTTTCTGAACTTACCGATTTTGATTGCAAAAAATTATATATATAAATGTATGCTAAAGGGGAAGAATCCAAATATTATAGAATTTAAAATGGTAACAAAACGGTATCAACAACTTGAAGAATATGTTGAATTGGAAAAAAACACATTATTGGTTTTTGAGAAATACTGGGCCCCTATACATCAAATTTTTCATTAAATTATTGTTGTAATAGTTCACTTTTTTTTCTTTTTTTCGCTTTGTCTTATTAATGTGTATATATATATATATATATATATATATATATATATTAATATTTTCCTATTGTAAGAAAACTTTAGTAATGTGTATATCAGAAAGTCAATACTGTCTACAAAATAGATTTAAGTGCATGTGTGAGTGGGAGAGTGCAAGGTTATATTTAATAAAAAAAAAAATTTCAAAGTGATTTTTATTTAAACTTAAAGAAAAACATAGTCATAAAATATTTTTGTATAGTTACATATATAATAACCCTCTTACACCATGGTCAGGTGTGATGTAGGGGTGTATTGTAAAATCCTGACTATGGAAAAACAAATAAAATGAAAAAAATAAAACAATTCAGCCACAAAAAAACAAAAAAAAAAAAAAAAAAAATTCAGCCAAAATAAAAAATACCAATCAACTACCCTAAATTTAAAAAAAGAATGAAACCCTAAAACACCACATATTTTTGTATTTGGCCTAAATCAAACAGTATAAAACCCACTTACTCCTGGCATGATCACTCTCTCAATATCTGCAAATACATCATCCCAGTTATCAGGTTTCTCTGGAGCGTGATCTGGTAAAAGTTCCTTTATATAACCCGGCTGAACAACAGGATATGGTCTACGATCCCGTATGTTTTCTAAATAATCAGCAACATAATCGATCATTTGCTTTCCCCTCTTTCGGAACTCCTCTGGATCCATACTTCTCATACAATAAAAATTAAAAGGAATGCTATAAACATTTTATAAAATTTTTGTGTTTGATGTTTGTTTGTTAGTTTTTTTAAATTTATTTAACAGATTTAATCATGTAATAAGCTAGAGGCTCCCATGAGCCTGTATTACTCAGGAT
Organism: Mytilisepta virgata; assembly: GCA_028015205.1. Taxonomy (NCBI): domain Eukaryota; kingdom Metazoa; phylum Mollusca; class Bivalvia; order Mytilida; family Mytilidae; genus Mytilisepta; species Mytilisepta virgata. The sequence continues at coordinate 2,687,119 of JAPWFG010000023.1, forward strand.
TAATTGTTTGCCTATGGTTGGCTATTTGGGTGATGGATACGATTCTGAAAGAGAACATTTAAAGACTACTACTAGCAATTTTGGCTCCATGATATCAGGCAAGAAGATCTGCAATTGATTTTTTCCAGAGGATTATATTTACTTTTGGAGCCATTTTAGATTGTCGCCCGGCTCACTGGATTCAAGTCTATAAGAAGATCAGCTAAGGACCATTGTTGCCAAGTTTGGTTCCAACAAGGATTGAAAATATTGTATCTGGTACCCAAATTTAAACAGATAGGTGATTAATATTTTAGAGACCCAGTTGTTTTATAACTTCTGAAAATGATGATCTGCCTGACATTAGCTATATGATTCAAACAGCCCCTAGCCTAAACATTAACAGTACTACAACAGTTTTCCAACAACCAGTAAATGTGTCTCTTGTTTAAATGTATCAATGCTTCAACAAGCAAAACTAGCATTAGTGTTTCCCTTTAACTGTTTAAATATGTTGCTCCGTCTTACAAAAACTTTTAACACTAGACAAACATACAGCCATTCACAGTGTACAATAAAAAAATCACTTTATAAATTAAATATGGGCAGTAACTAACCCATCCAGCTTTTGCCGTGAAACCTTGCATTTCTACCTGTTTCTAAGGCTCGTACAAATAAATTGTATATTTTCCAACAATGTACATATACTATATATGTACTAGAGTTAGAAACAAGTAGAAATGTGTGGTTTACTGAGCATTTCTCACATGTTTCGCCACAAGTACAAATACACTTTATATTTTCTGATAAAATACATATTTATCTCATATTATAGGCACAATGACACTGCAATAAAGACTGTAATACAAAAAGACTTACCTGTAAAATATTTCCCTTCCTCTAAAATCAAATCAACGTCAAGTCTGTCTTGTTGTCTTTATAAATCCAGTCATCTTTGTAAATCACCACACATCAAACATTACTTAATCAATATACCAATAAACCATTCAAACGCACCCATCTACAAAAACATAACAATTTGCCAACATATTAGCGCTAAAACTAGTTTTTAGCAATCAAGTTACAAACCGATGAAAAGCCACTTAAAAGCATACACTGAAGTTCTAATCAATGACAGGAATTTATTCAGATTTGTAAATTTATCCAATAATCAATTTATAAATGAGTTGGGACCAATTTGTTAATAATCTCTTGTATAAACAACAAAACTGTATTATTTGGTATATAAAAGTGTCAAATATTTTGTGATATACAAAAATTGGTCACACCTGCCACTTAACTAATCATTTCTAAATATAATTTGATTTTTTAGCTATTTGATTACAATGAAATTATAGTGTTAATTTTACATTTTTTCATACAAAAAAAGTTCTACTCTTTTGTTATATTTATAATGCCAAATTTAAATTTGATTATTAGTAAATAATCTAGATTTTTTATATCTAAATGTATTTTTTATTACAATTAAATTTTATCTATGATCTTAATAATTTTTTTCATAAAAAATTCTATTATTTCTTCATATTAATCTCAAATTTAACTGAAATTAGTTACCCTTTGTTAATTATTTTGAACTTATCTGTTTTTTGTGTGTTTTTTGTTAAAACGTATTTACTAGACAAAATTCGGCATCATGCTTCAAGTCTGGAGTAGACAATGACATTATGGAATAGAATGAAATCTGAGATTTCAATGAGACTCAGAGGCTGATACGGGGATAAATGTTTCATGAATACAGAGGCACAGTAAGGGAATATCATCTGTAAACTATAAATGAATTTAATTACCAATTTTAGCTATATGATGAACATTTAAATTTTAATTTTGATCTTTAATTTATTATTTATTTTCTTCATAAAGTCACACAAAAAAAGAGTTCTTCTAAAATATAGCAAATATCTGTTTTTATTTTATTTTTATTCAAATTATATTTATACCAATAAAGGTTAAGCAATTGCTAGTGAAAAAAAGTTCCAACATTTTCTACATATATCAAAGATACAGGGATGTGATATTTATCCCATTCTATCTATATTCAAATTAAAAGCATAAATCAAATGAAAACAGATCAGTACCATAAATGTAACAGATTATTTTCAAGTTAAAATCCTTGCAAAAGACATGATCAATACATTCCATGAATATAAATTTGTTCATTTCTGAAATGGACGCATAAATCAATACGAACATAAGGGAATTTCTTTGGTCATTTTATAGTTGTTTAGATATCCAGGATCAAATGTATTGACTTTATTTGAGTATCACTTAGGCTTTAAATTTCTTTTGTTATTTTTGACAATATTATGTTATCACACATCACAATACCAAACTTAAGCTACATGTAGATAACATGCCATGAGATACAAGATACCATCTGAAAACCAAAAATTCCGAATATTTAATTTTCAAAAAGGATAAAAATACTATGGCGATAATTAATAAATCTAATTATAGAACTTATTTATTAGCTCATACACCTACATACCACAACTACCCTCATTCTAACTTTTTGAACATTAAGATTTTATCATCCGTAAACCCAAAATTCAGCTAATTTAAAGCATACAGGTATGCTACGGACGCGGACACTGACAATGACAGGCACATACCATAATGTGGTCGTATAAAAATTCAAATTATCTAACCTGCCCTTATCATTCAGAATGTACACTTACATAATACACCTAACTTTAGTTTGTAATTTTGTTACCGATTACATGTACTAGCAATGTCAGTAAACGCCAGGTGGAGCTGTTTTGGGGGAAGTTATTTGAAACTGGATTCCACTTCTTTACAACCTTTTCCAGCCTATTTTAGGACCAGTATACTGTAAACAAACTGTGGTTTCCGCCCAGTGGCACCCCTAGTGTTTCCTGACATTGCTACATGTACCATCTAAACAGACAACAGCCGATTCTGTAGTCTCAAGTAAAATATAATACCAAAGAAATGGACATGTCAAGCAATGAGGAACCTGAGTGAGTTATCCTTTTGTCCTGAGGCTAAAACGGAGACAAAGTTATTATCTCCCTTACCTACATTGGTTAGGAAAAGATAACTCACTCAGGTTCCTCATTACTGGTTTTATAGGAAGTCATTTTCAAGAAAAATTTTTTCACATCTTTAAGGTATTAAGACCCAGTAAACATTTCAGGGGAGACAATTTTAAATTATAATGTAACATTTAATACTTTCCTCTGTGAAATTTTTTCCGCAGGAAAATATTTGCTATTAAATTTTTTCCACGGAAAGAGTTTAATAGTAAAATCATTTCCATAGCCATATTTTTCTTTACATTAAACAAAACATGCAAAAGTTTATGGAACAGATTTACCTTTGAAGAACTGTTAAAAAAAGTGGGGTTGGATCTTTGTTGAGGTAAAAGAAAGAAAATAGGTACAAGAAAGTAAAAGAAGAAATATTTCAAATGAAATATTTATGAATGTTTCAAACAAATACAAATGTTACTTTATGTAGTTGATATTTAATTCAATAATATTCATAAATACTCTTCCATTTTGACGGATTGATAAAGAATATTTTTTATTACAACAGTGAAAACTCGCTCGCATTAACATTAACCTGTAATGAGGTGGAAATTATTTAATAATTAGATACTGTAAGATTTTATCCTGGCTAACACCTACCTAATTTATAATGAAAATTAAATACTGAAAACCACTGACAATCCTCCAGGAAACTATTTCATATAGTGAGACAGTAAATTATTATCCTGAAAGTTGTTTGGAATGAGATTAAATCATTGTAGACAAAAGGAAAAAATTTCATAAAGGAGGAAAGGATTTAATAGTTAAATAATATCCCATGGAAACAATTTCATATTAAATATTCTCCTCCGGAAACAATTTCATCCAGATAGAATTAACAATAACACCTTAGGACTATTCTAATTATTTTCTGGCAATTTCAAAGAAGAAAATGTTTAGATATTTTTCTCCAAGGACAAGAATTCTGTTTTAAGTAACAGCAGCCACATTAATCAAAGTTGAAACAATATTTGCCTAAACTGGCCAAAAAGTTTCACAGAAGATCTAAATATTTTTTGGTTGAATTTCTATATTTAGTAATAATTTTTGGTCAAACAACAAAGGATTAGATAAAAAAAAACCCAGAAAATAAGCATCAATAATTCACAAAAACCTAAACATATGGATTATATGGATCTATGTCCATTTCAATTAAAAAAATATTCAATTTAATCTAGTTCTCCTCAGTTCAGTTTTGTACAAATTATATAGTATAACAAGTGGTGATCAAAGGGGAATAACTCATTATAATTGATTGAAACTGTACTGATTGCAAAAATAAGTGGTTCAAAAATTTGACAAATACTCTAATAAAATTAACTTGTGAGTAATATCCCTTCATGATGATCTGAAACTCCCAACACAGACAGAAGTCAAAACTAAACCTTGGCTTGAAAATAATATAATTAATATTTTTATTCAGAAATATGCTATAAATTTTAAAACCAACTGTTTCAGCCAAATACCTATAAATAAAAGCATTATTATTAACGTACACAAATAATGACTTGGCACTTGTTCCTAATGACTCTTACTGCAAGGAAGCTTATACATATTGTGGTAAAAAGTCAGATTCACCCCAAAAAAGTGGCCCTGGAGACTGAAATAGCAGTGTGGTATATTTATTGAAAATACAGTCACTATATGTTTATCTACTTAATAATTCATTTACTACAAACATATTCAATATTATTTTTCAGGAATTTTATTTATTTTACATTTAAAAGTAGACCGAGAATATACTAATTATTACATACAGAAAAGTGTTTATTAAACCAATTAAAAAGACGCATAATTTACAGTCTGTATAAAAACTGTACTATTTTCAAGTTTATTAAAACACAAAGTTACAGTTTATCAATCTACTCTTCTGTCAAAAATAACCTTTGTGACAATTAACCTCTGAAGTCATTGACCTACAATGCAGATATACCAACTTCAACCCATTTGCCAACTAGCTCTTTTTGACAAACATGGGTTTCTAACTGCACCAATGTAACAATAGAGAATGATTTGTCCACCAAAATTACCTACCACACTAACAGAAGATCGAACCTGGAGCCTTTGTTACAGTTGCCCACTGCTCTACCAACAGTAACCGAAAGGAGTACTCCACTGCTAGCAAAGCTAATGGAGTGTGGTTATATTAGAATAGAGAATGGAAACTGGAGTGTGTCAAAGAGACAACAACCCCACCAAAGAGCAAGAATCAGCTCAAGGCTACCAATGGGCCTTCAACGCAGCAAGAAAATCCCGCAACCGGAGGGGGGCTTCAGCTGGCCCCTAAACAATAATGCATACTAGTTCAGTGAAATGGACGGCACACTAAACTCTGAAATATACAAATGAACCAAAATTAAAAAAACACACAAGACTAACAAACCTGTTTAAGGTTCTATGACTTCTATCCTTCATGAATGAATTCCCATTACACTTAAATAAAATTGACTTAAAAAATTGCACTAGCTCAAACTGAAAATCTTTCTCATATGCAAAGTTTATTTACTTTCAGTCATAACATTCCACTTTTTAGAAATCGAGAGAGGGAGATATAAATTTAAAAGAATAAAAAAAGAATCAAGAATATATGTCAATACTGTAATCTAAATTAAATTGAAGATGAAATACACTTCTTTTTTAAATTAGATATAGTAAATTTAACTATGCTGTATACGACACATTTCAAGGAGTTACCTCTCACCAGCAGCATTAAAACGGAAACATTTGAAAGACCAAAAACCAAACTTATTTTAAAACAAGAAGTACTCATAACCAAAAACACCGAAATAGGAAGCCAAATTTCAGCTAAGGAGATCTACCATGTGCAATACAAGGAATGAACCCTTAGTAATTCTATTATTTTTGAATTTTGCTAAATACTGGTAATTTCTATAACAAATCAATGAATAATCATGTCAGACAATGTCGACCAGGTTGGCAAATACCCTTGGGGAAAAAAGGTCCACCATGCAGAGGCATCATCCCAGGAGTTTCAAAATAACAATCCAAAGATACTAATATTAGACATAGTAATTTTATACTATGCTGTATACAACGCATTTCAAAGAGTTACCTCTCATTAAATGAAAATTATTCCACAATGAAAAATTTGTTCCATGATTTACCTGGTGAAATATGTTCCATTGATTATGAAATTTGTTCCTTACCCGGTGAAATGTTACATATTGTAACATTTGTTCCAAATTACCTGGTGAAATTAGTTCCATATTGTGACATTTGTTCCACTGGTTAAACCGGTTTGTTTTCATGCAATTAAATGCCATGAATATGTTTAAACCTACCTTTTCTGTTTATATCATCTTGGGTGAGCTTGATTATTGTTTACATTGCTTAAATACAAATTTAAAATGGATCCTGATGAATAGAATGTTCTATGAATTTATTGCAAAAATTTAAATTGGATTTGTAGTTAATACACATGAAATATTATTCAATATATAAATACAATACAAAATTGTTTAGTTTAGTTGAGGTTTTATGCCGCTTTCAGCACATTTGGCCATTTCGCGGCCAGTTTTTATTTGTGGAGGAAGCCGGAGTACCCTGAGAGAACCACCGATCTTCGGTAGGAAAATTGGCAATCCTTGTCAATTTAGATCGGAGTCAAACATACCCCGCCACAAGGTGAGATTCGAAATCATAACCCCAGTTTTGACAGGCTAGTGTTCATTAGTAGTCATGACGAACTACCTAGACCAATCGGCCACCGAGACCCTAATATAAAATTGAAAGGACTTATGGTTGAAATATACTATACTATCATATTTATATAAAAATGGGTCAAAGACACAAATGGCCGGGTTGCTGGGTGTTTATTGTAGTGGTGACAAAGGTGATTACAAGATCATATTGCACATTGGCAGTCATGAATATTTATATAGACAAAATCAGACACATTGTATGTTGGTGTACGAGCACAGAGGCAGCCATCAATTTAATTAGAAATAGGTGAAGTAAGCAATATTTGATTTGATTACATGTTGATAAACACTTGTTTGGAAAAATGGGAAATAATTCCTGAAATGATTCCATAAAGTGGGGTGCACATCTTCAATATGTATTAAAAGATTCTGTGAAGTTTCAATGATGTGGGTGAAAAACTGTAGGAGGAGTTGATTTCGCAAAATAGGTACCCTCTATTGAAGATGTCAATAAAAAAACAACTAAGTTCCAAAGTTTGGAAAAATGGGAAATAATTCCTGAAATAATTCCATAAAGTGAGGTGCACATCTTCAATATATATAGAAACATTCTACGAAGTTTCAAGGATGTGGGTGAAAAACTGTAGGAGGAGTTGATTTCACAAAATAGGTACCCTCTATTGAAGATGTCAATAAAAAACGACTAAGTTCCAAAGTTTGGAAAAATGGGAAATAATTCCTGAAATAACTCCATAAAGTGAGGTGCACATCTTCAATATATATAGAAACATTCTATGAAGTTTCAAGGGTGTGGGTGAAAAACTGTAGGAGGAGTTGATTTCACAAAGTAGGTACCCTCTATTGAAGATGTCAATAAAAAACGACTAAGTTCCAAAGTTTGGAAAATGGGAAATAATTCCTGAAATAACTCCATAAAGTGAGGTGCACATCTTCAATATATATAGAAACATTCTATGAAGTTTCAAGGGTGTGGGTGAAAAACTGTAGGAGGAGTTGATTTCACAAAATAGGTACCCTCTATTGAAGATGTCAATAAAAAACGACTAAGTTCCAAAGTTTGGAAAAATGGGAAATAATTCCTGAAATAACTCCATAAAGTGAGGTGCACATCTTCAATATATATAGAAACATTCTATGAAGTTTCAAGGGTGTGGGTGAAAAACTGTAGGAGGAGTTGATTTCACAAAATAGGTACCCTCTATTGAAGATGTCAATAAAAAACGACTAAGTTCCAAAGTTTGGAAAAATGGGAAATAATTCCTGAAATAACTCCATAAAGTGAGGTGCACATCTTCAATATATATAGAAACATTCTATGAAGTTTCAAGGGTGTGGGTGAAAAACTGTAGGAGGAGTTGATTTCACAAAATAGGTACCCTCTATTGAAGATGTCAATAAAAAACGACTAAGTTCCAAAGTTTGGAAAAATGGGAAATAATTCCTGAAATAACTCCATAAAGTGAGGTGCACATCTTCAATATATATAGAAACATTCTATGAAGTTTCAAGGGTGTGGGTGAAAAACTGTAGGAGGAGTTGATTTCACAAAATAGGTACCCTCTATTGAAGATGTCAATAAAAAACGACTAAGTTCCAAAGTTTGGAAAAATGGGAAATAATTCCTGAAATAATTCCATAAAGTGAGGTGCACATCTTCAATATATATAGAAACATTCTATGAAGTTTCAAGGATGTGGGTGAAAAACTGTAGGAGGAGTTGATTTCACAAAATAGGTACCCATTTTCCCCGCCCGCCCGCCGCCGCCCGCCCGCCCGACATTCACCATACTATAACCCGGATTTGCACTCTGTGCAACCCGGCCAAAAAAGTGATATATAAATTATGCATATTAATAATGCATAAAGTGGTGTGATTATCAATGAACAGCTATTGGACAACATAACTTAACAGTAACTCTAAATCAATACACAAGAACTAAAAATATGAATCACCCTTAGTCTTAACAAACCATGAATGAATTCATGTTAACATATCTTGCCCCTATTTGTCTTGTTGTCAAAGACCCTAGAGTAGTATAAAAATTTTCCAGAACAAATTTCATTCATATTATTATGAAATATGTTCCGGAATAAATTTCATAAGTATTGTCATGAAATATGCGCCTGAGTAAATTTCATGCAATGGAAAATTTTTCCTGTTCATATGAAAAATGTTCCGTTGGAACAAATTCATGTGAAAAATTTCTAGACCGAATAATCTGTCTCTTGTGTGGTTACATTTGTCATTTCATATTTTCTTTTTATCATTTGGCTATTTATTTTTTTTATTTTTTTTTTCCACACGGGAAAAAAAAATAAATAAATAGCTAAATGATAAAAAGAAAATATGAAATGACAAATGTAACCACACAAGAGACAGATTATTCGGTCTAAAAAATTTCCTTTGGAACAAATTTCACATAACAAAAGTTCCACTGGAACTTTTTTCACACCGGAACAAATTTTATGTTACAAAAACACATGCTACAGACAGTGTTTATTCTGATTTTTACGTTTCTTATATGTCTAATACATCTTGTTTGTCCTTTTCTAACATGAAGCCGTTCCAAAAATAATGTGGACTGCTTTTCTTATCAGTGTTTTGTTTTATGCCATACTCCCAAGGTATTCCGAATGTTACACTTCACATCCGAGTAGAATTACGAGTTGATTATCAACTTCCTGTTTATTGTCAAGAAGGATTTTTTATGCACAGTTTAACCTTGAAATTGAACAGTAAATGAAAATGATAATATAATCTTAGTTATGCTACCCAACAGTAAAGAATATAGTGCAGCTATAACCCAGACATTCTTCAAGAATATTTGTTCTAATTAATGTAAAGTCGGTTAGATCCTCTGGGTCATACTCGCCTTGGTTAATCTAAATAGAAACCATTTTTAAATTTCTTAATTCGTGGTAAAGATGTTCATGTAACTGTGGAAAACATTTAGAGATTGTTGACAGTAAACAAATCCAATATTATTTGAACTTTTTATGTAAATAATATGGCAGGAACAGTTGACAGAGGGACATCAATGGATCACAGTCATTTACTAGAAAAAGAAAGTGATGCTAGAGTGAAATTTGAACGTTCATGTCAGCAAATAGCACTCTTAGATCAGAAAATCAGAGATTTAGAAGTACGTTACAAAAGAGCAGTTAAATTCAAGAAGAATTCGTTTCGATATAATTTGAGGTTAAGACTTTCTGTTGTGACAGGGGTTAAAATGATGTACCATCACTATGCCAGTACAAAAGCTGAGGAATTAACTAAAATTAGGAGGCAGATTAATGATGCTAATGTGCTTCCAAATAGTAGTGTTTATACACCACGGGATAGCAGCAATTACAGACCAGTTGATGACCTTCAGAGAGCTGTGAATGAACTCCAAAGGAGTAGACCAGGGCAATCTGATCACCATTGTTAAAGAATTAACTTTTTGTTTTTATTTTATGTTAATTAGAAAGTGCAATGGATTTCTTACTGACAAGAGTCATGAATCAAATTTGCTAGTTAAAATATAAAAGTTTGTTTCAAGTACAAAATGTACATGTAGTCTTTAGTGTCGGATATTGTTATTGTTTATTATTAAGTAACTACTGTGTTATTTGCTTAAATAACAGTTAATCTGTCTATACAATACAGATAATCGAACAAGGCCAATACAGAAAAACTCAGCCAATACGAACTTCCGGTCTGTATTGGTCGAGTTTTGCCGTATTGGCCGACATCCGGGGATTTTCACTCATTCTTTACAAAAAGTATACTTTCGTAACTTCACGTTCCTGCATAAGATTCCCTTGAGCTCTTAGAGAATTGTGGTTCAATTTCACAGACTATATTTAAAAGATAATTCTTTGTAATGTTTATGAAAAGTTAATAAAGATGTTATTAATTGACAATTTGCGTATTGGCTGAGTTATTGGTCCTCGGCCTGCTGTACACCAAGCCTCGGACCAATAACTAAGCCAATACGAAAATTGTTAATTAATAATATCATATTATAGATCATTATAAATTTATAAGTTGCATAAAAGTTTTACATAGTTCCCATGACATCAAAAACATGCCTCAGAAAAAAAATATATTGATGATTTAAATAAGATTCAATAAAATATTGCATAAATAAAGGCCAAATATTTGCAGTGACATTTAGGGAAAAATCCTTTTTTAAATTATAACCAGAAATAAATTTTTAGTAGCTATAATATAGTTTATTTTTAAAACAAACTTTGAGGATCTAAGTTTACTTTCTTTTCCAACCCCTCTACCCCCTATTCAAATCGATTAAAAAGTTAAATATATCCATTTTGAATTTAGATTTGAATTTTTTAAGGATATTAAGCATGAGAAGTTGAATAGCGGACATATTGGCCCGCGGACAACTTGTCCCAGGACCATTCGGACTGTATCATTGAACAACTCATCCCATACTTCAATCATGTCATCGGACAACTCTTCCCGTACTTGGTTTTTGGTTTGTCATATTATTACGAGAAGACATGTGCCGTAGTCGTATCAGCTAATAAGACTATTCGGCCCATGTTCTTGTATTACTAAATTTTTTTATTTTTTTTTTATAATTTATTATACATTTTAGCAGAAGAAAGGTATTTTTGAATATGTAACATGGATAACCATAATTAATTAATTTAGACTATGTATTCATCGATTACATATAATTGACTGACTGAATGTGGCAGCGTTTATGGACCCACATTATAAACTCTCTGTTTAATCATGTAGCTTTCTTATCAGTAATCTGTTCATTTATTAAACTCAAAATTGTTATTAGAGATACAAATAAATGTAATTATATATTTCTACATCGAACGGTCTAAGTTGTCCTATAACTCGTTCAAAGTATAAATTAAGCATTCTCGGTCAAAGTTGGTGGTTTAGTTCAAAGTATTAAGGTCATCATTATCAATGTTGTTACTTCACACGATCTATGTTGTCCTATAACACGATTTACAATCTTACTTTCGTTGTTACTTAACAGTCCGATGATACATGTACGGTCCGAGTGGTCCTGGGCCGATTTTTCCGGTTACCAATAAGTTATCATTAATTTAGCCCTGACATCCTGAACTTGGACCATTTCATATACACATGTATTAGAAGAAAATACAGGTAATATGTATAAAGTTTTAACTTGCATGCATAGGTAAATAGTGTGACCCTTGAACCTTTTATTTCAACTAGAATATTTGAAAACAAGACAGAATGGGAAAACTTCACGTTGATGTTCATATTGTTAACCTGTGTATTGTTTGTATCAGGCCATTTGATGGGATGAATACACTTTATTGATTTAAAGACATTGTTTTGTACATGTACATTTTGTAAGTCATAAATAATTAGTTTAAGTTGTATCTACATGTTCATTTGTACTTATAAAACATTGATTGTTTTGTGAAATTGTGTTTTTGTGTGAAAACATGTATGTAGCATGTTTGTGTAATTTGTTTGTCTAGATTTAATTGTTAAATATCTCTTTTAGTTGTTGATTAGTGCAGTATTTTAGAATAATAAATTTTATTTCTCCATCAGTAATTAAAATATTTTAAGTCTACTTTGTTGCCATTAGATACTAAACTGTACAGCTTTGGGAAAGTGATAAAAACAATCTATGACTTTCAGATTAGTAGCTGTATGAACAGTGATTTTTTTTTCACAAAAACATTCTTGGGTACACGACATGTATGCACTGACAAGATTTAAACATTCTAAAATTTACAATGAGCATCGTTCTTTTAGAGTGCACACAACCGTTTTCTTCAGTTTTAAACATGACATCATGAAATGATGGTATCTGACCAGTTTGTTGTATCATATATCCCTATAAAACTATATTAAATAAAAGATTTTTTATTCAAGTTTTTCCAGGATATTACATTAATTTGTGATATCTATATCAAATTTTAGATGTAACATGAAGAAAAATTAGAAAAATTAAATACAGCCTTCCCCTCTAAAAAAATTCCTAAATATTGGCTTACTTTAGACCAATCTAGTGATAATATGTTCGGTATTTTATTACAGTCATTTAAAAAGAATATATCAATCTGTTTTTAAAACATATAATTTCATGGTACATTTTCCAGCTTTCAAAATGTCTACATTACCCAATACAAAACTGTTGATTTTCCCTTTGGCTCTGCTAAAATCAGGATGTTTATAGAGTTATCTCCCATTAGTTAATATTCTCTTAAATGTTTTATTTTTCATATTTTTTTTAATCTTTTTATACAAATAAAATAAAGCTAATAAAGATAATAAAACTCAAAACTAATCAAAAGTCAGTATGCAATGCTTATTCCTACCAATTATTTACATGTATAATGCAGTTTATTTACATACTTGTGAAAATGTACCACGCTTAAAAATAAAACATTGTTTGTATCCCCAAATTTGACTAGAAATTTAATCTTTGCTACTCAAAAATTTTGTTAATATTTAGGGGGGGGGGGAATGTGTAATATGTTCATTTTTCAACGAAGTTCAGGGGGCTATTGGAGTCACCCCAGCATCCACAGCCAGCTACTAGTTGACATAGGGTCATATATTTTTGTGTGCGGGTGCATGATGAAGAGGCTGACCATGTGACGTAAGATGAAGGTCACATGACCCATATTACACTGTTGACTGGCTTTTAAGTTTTATGTAAAAAATCAGTTTTGATATACAAAGTGACCTACAATCATATTACTTGGTGTGAGGGTGCATCTCAGGGAGTAACACAGCCTCCTACTAAAATAAGTTCACTCTGACCTTATCGCGCTTCATTGACTTAGGTTAAGTTTTATATCCAAGTTCAGTTTTCCGATACCAAGGGACCTACAATCATATTACTTGGTGTGAGGATGCATCTCAGGGAGTAACACAGCCTCTAACCAAAATTAGGTCACTCTGACCTTCTTATCGTGCTTTATTGACTTAGGTTAAGTTTTATGTCTTGAGTTCAGATCTCTGATACCAAGGGACCGACAATCATATTACTTGGTGTGAGGATGCATATCGGGCAGTAACACAGCCTCCCATCAAAATTAGATCCCTCGACCTACTTATCGCTCTATATTGACATGGGTTAAGTTTTACGTCCAAGTTCAGTTCTCAGATACCAAGGGACCTACAGTCATATTACTTGGTGTGAGGGTGCATCTCGAGGATTAACAGTCTCACACCAAAATTAGGTCACTCTGACCTACTTATCATGCTTCATTGACTTATGTTAAGTTTTAGGTCCGAGTTCAGTTCTCCAATAACAAGGGACCTACAGTCATATAACTTGGTGTGAGGTTGCATCTCTGGAAGTAACACAGCCTCCCGCCAAACTTAGGTCACTCTGACCTACTTATCTCGCTTCATTGAGTAAGGTTTTGTTTTAAGTCTGAGTTCAGTTTTCCAATACCAAGGGACCTACAATCATATTGCATGGTGTGAGGGTGCATTTCGGGGAGTAACACAACCTCCGATCAACATTAGGTCACTCTGAACTACTTACTGCTTCATTGACTGAGGTAAAGTTTTACATCCGAGTTGGTTCTCCGATACCAAGCAACCTACAATCATTACTTGCTGTAAGAGTGCATCTTGGGGATCTACACAGCCACACACCAAAATTAGTGGGGGAACGAAGCAAACTTTGTAATCTTAGATTTCTGGTTTTGTTTGTTTGTTACTAGAGTTATAAAAAAAATTTGAACCCCACCTCCCCAAAAAAATAATTAAATATGAACAGTACAGTCATGTTTGGGGAAACAATTTTTTATTTTAGGCCTTATTTTACATATACAGAGTGTACATGTATATTTTCAAGGTCATCAAGACTTTTCTTAAAACCTCATGCAGAAGTAAGTTACAGTGTATTTCATTCTTAATCTGTGACTAGTTTTACGCATAAATTTTAATTTTGTTTAAATATATTTTAAAATTAGTGAAGAGTTCATGTTTTTTATTATCATCACTTTGAAATTAAATATTAAATTGATGAATATGGATATGTTTTCACAGCTTTGCTTCTTTTTGAAACCCATTGCCAGTTTAACAAATCATACTTAAGTGGAGTTGTGTCCCTTTGCAGTTATGACTACTGGTTTGCTGCAGTGCAGAGCAACAAGGAGAAGTAAATTTAAAATGTTTTATTACATTAATAAACACATATTTTAAAGTTTAAAACCATTTCTTATAACAGTTATAATGGACCCCATGATAACGAGTATTTCTAAAATTTATGCAAAAAATATATATGTCTGTGATATTTGATTTTCTTTCAGTTCGTTATTTAACATTTGTAAATATTCAGTTTGATTTTAATCAGTTTTTAATGCTCCTGTTATTTCTGGCCACGATATGGCTGCAATATCACCAACAAGGCATAAAACAACAATCAGTAATAAAATTTAAAAGCTCATGAAACTTGTATACTGCAAGGTCCTAATATGTAGATGTGCGCATGTGAAGGATATCCTGGTCCATTTATTTTTCCCTCAGTTATATCCAGTTTAAGTTAGAAATTGTGAGACAATTCACCATGCATTTTGTCATCACGACTTCTCCAACATGCTTCATCATAAGCTCATGAAACTTTGTATACTGCAAGATCCTACTGTGGATTCATTAATATTCGTTGTATACCAATTTTCGGGGTTTTCGTGGGTCCCAGTAAACCACGAATTTAAATATCCAACGAAAAATAATATTTTTACTCTTGTTTAAATGAGCTGAAGTTTGAAACCACGGAGTTTTGAACAATTGTGTTTTTACAGAATGTACTTGAATTCTGACATATGATGAGTTAGCTATATCTACAGAGGATACTGTTTTTAATGTAATTCTGTCTTTGGTTACATATAAACGCTCAAACAATTTTCTTTAAAAAGATTTTGACTGTGTAAATTGTCGCGGAATTCACTTCCGGTTTTTTATTCAAACATTTAAGAAAAAATTTTAATCCTAAGTAGACCTAAACAATACAGACTTTCTCATAAATTACAGTAAAAACATCTTGTCAAAAGATAATAAAGCAGAAATTATTGATCGTAATCGGATTAAAAATATGTATGTATATGCCCCGAGGTATCTGATGACAAGTTATTGCAATTTTGTTAATATATATTTCACACCTGTTTAACCTAATGAGTAAATAATTATGGATTTTGTTAATCTTGTTAAATTCATGACAAGCTTTAATTATACCGTTACATATTTAAAGAATCTGTTTGTTAGACTTTTGTTTAATGAGCGCTTTAAATCAGTACTTTACTGTACAATATCAAGTCTGATCGGCTCATTTTGTCGCAGTATTTTCATGATATCTGATTTGCCAAGTCACGAATTTAAGTATTTCAACAACTTTTTATATTTTTTTTCTAATCCAGCAATCCACGAATTTAGGTATCCCACGAAATGCCTTTTTTCCTCTATCAACGAAAATTGGTATCCACGAAAATTAATGAATCCACAGTAATATGTAGATGTGCACATGTGAAGGATATCCTGGTCCATGTACTTTTCCCTCAGTTATACCCAGTTGGACTTAAAAAATGTGAGACAATTCACCATGATAAGGATGCCCTAGTCCATTTATTTTTCCTAAAGTTATACCCAGTTAGACAGAGATTTTGAGACAATTCAACATGCACGTTTCAATATTGGACAATTGCTAACTTAAGATTTCTTTGAGGCCTTCAACTTTTTGTGGAATCCACCATTACTCATCCACTAAACCTTCAGAAAATCTTCATTACATAATGGCAATGTGTAGTTCTTATTTGATGTTTTGATTCAGATGATTTTTGGAGTTTTCCATTGCAAAAATGAACTAACAGCAGCGGAGGGGTATAGGTAGTGAGGTCCCCTCACAGATCTAGTTAGATAAGTTTTGCTACATTTAACAAAGGCTAGCTTGAGTTAAATTGGAGGGCATATTTCATATATATTAAAAAAATAGTCATTTTGATAAACATACTTTTGATATATATATACAAAAATATACTTCGTGAATGTTTAAAAAATTATGAATACATTTTGGAGAGGAATTTCTCCCTGATATGAATGCACTATAAGAAAAAGAATGGTATTTCCCAAATCAAGAGCCCAAAAGAAGCATGAATTCTCCTTAAAAATAGCATTTACTATGAAAATATTGTGCAGTCTTTCTGGTATTAGCAGTTGTACACTGTATTTACTCCTCTTTTCCATAAACCATTACAGGAATAGAATGATTTTTGAGGCGGGAATGGATATTGTTGAGATTGAGGAAAATTCAAAGGGTAATCCAAAAATCATAAAAACAAAACCGAAATACAATACAAAAAAACTAAAAAAAACATGATGAGCAACATTGATCCTACCAAAAACCAATGAGTGAACTTAGGTGGTCAGCATTTCTTGTAGTTTATAAGATACCCTCAATGCCTTTCATCTTTAGCTCACCTGGCCAAAAAGAACATGTGAGCTATTGGCCATCACTTGGCATCCGTTGTCATAAAGTTTCCTTCTCTGAAACCACTGGGCCAGTTGGAACAAAACTTGGCAACAATGGTCCTTAGATTGTTCTCTCAGAAATATATCCAATGACCCTGCCCGCCAGAGCCAGAGCAGAATATAGTTTAACGTAGGACCCTAAAGGAAATTTAAAGATCTTCTTGTCTGAAACCACAAGTCAGTTGACTTATACCCACTTTCATACAAATATACCTATAATGTGACCTCACAGATTGAGAATGGGTATCTATTGTGGAAGTCTAGCACCACTTGTTCTGATCTTTTCAAAAACGGAACTTCTCACCCTAATTTTTAATGTAATACTGTCTGTTGAATATATTTTGATGAATGGATGGATTATTGTTGAATATCCAATGGCAATTTAATTGCATGCATATCAGGACCAGAACATGTTAATGTGTTATGAATATGAACCCTGCACAAGACCGACACGCTGAGTTGGATCTTTAACGTGCTAGCTCATGCAGAAACAGTCTGCAGGGGAGACATATTTCCCACCTGGACACATTATACTTATTCCAAGCCAACCAATCTTAAAATTTGCTCTTGCTCCTAGATGCTGTGTGCTTTGCGGAGAAGCAGAAAATACCAATATTACATGTATTATGTCTTTGAAAATTTTTTAAAAAATTACATATCAAGGCACGTTGCTTTTTTGGTCCTTTTAACCCCTAAGCTTATATCTCAACCAGAGGCTCCCGGGAGCCTATATCACTCACCTGATATTTACATTTGTACATTGCCAAATGACCTTGAGATGAACATCCATGCCATGTTTGGTTTCAATCCATTCAGTAATTTTCAAAAAGAAGCCGTTTGTATTTCCCATATGGTCCTAATGTTAAACTAAGTCCCACTCTGGTGCCCATCTTGTATGACATTTCGGCAACAAAGTAACAACACTTGGTCAGCACTTCATAAAGAACATTCATGCCATGTTTGGTTTCAATCCATTCGGCAGTTCTTTAGAAGATTTTTGTACCTATATATTTCCAATTATAGGGTCCAATGTTAAATTAAGTCCCCTGCTGGCAGCCATGTTCGATGACAGATTGTTTTTAAGTAACAACACTCGGTCAGCACCTCATAAGGAACATTCATGCCATGTTTGGTTTCGATCCTTTCAGCGGTTCTCTAGAAGAAGATTTTTGTATGCATTTTGCATAGGGTCCTATGTTAGACTAAGTCCCCCACAGGCCGCCATCTTGGATGATGGATCGACAACAAAGTAACACTTGGTCAGCATCTCATAAGGAACATCCATGCCATGTTTGGTTTCAATCCATTCAGCGGTTCTCTAGAACATTTTTGTATGTATTTCCCCTAGGGTCCTATGTTAAACTAAGTCCCCTGCTGGCGGCCATGTTGGAAGATGGATTGGCACCAAAGTAACAACACTTGGTAAGCACCTTGTAAGGAATATTTGTGCCATGTTTTGTTTCAATCCATTCAGCAGTTCTCCAGAAGAAGTTCAGAATGTGAAATGTGAATGGACAGATGGACGCAAAGTGATTGGCAATAGCTCACATGACCCTTTGGGCCATGTAAGCTAAAAACTGTTAAAAATAGAAGAAATCTGTTTATATACTACGGGAGAAACTCATCAAATAAATTAACAGAAAAAATCCCAATTAAGATGGATTAAAAATAAGAATTTTAGGTGTTCTGCAAAATTGAAGTTTGGCCCCTTAAAACTCTGCATTGACAAAAGTAACAAAAAATGCCTTAGTAACTTTGATTGTATTCTCTTATGACAAACTTTTTAAAAAAATCATCAAAATTATGAGAAATAAAAAAGTTCCAAAAATTAAGGTGTGCCCCTTTTTCGGTCCCTTATATTTCTAAAACGGTAAAAGATAGTGAACATTTATCAAGGAACATTATAAACCAAACATAATAAAAATGGGATAAAAATTTTAAGGTTACACTTTATCAAAAAACCCTTAAAAAAATTGGGAGGGGCCAGTTTTCCCAAAATCAAACCCAACCTGTATTTCTTAATAGAAGAAATGTAAATGAGCGGAAACCTAACTGTCATCGGACGCCAACGTATGACAGGCTCATACCATAATACGACCTCAAATATTTGCGATCGTATAAAAACGAACTTGAAAATACTGTTTACTTTTTGCTTTTGGCAACGTTGCGCTACGGATAAATCTGGTATCATTTGAAGAATTTTTTTCAGATTTTCAATGTTGTGGAACTGGGTCATCTTATTGTGTAACTGCCCCAGATGTTAGACATATTGAAGATGTACATGAAGGAGTATGATATCATTAAAAGAATTTTTCAGGATTTTCCACGTCAAAAATAGTTACAGCAGAGAGTTTGACCTAGTACCTGCTGCCAGTTTTTGTTTTAATCAGAGTTGGTGGGTGTGGAGGAGGGGGCTTTCAGAAGACCACATATATATACATGTGAACAAAACACACTCGGCAAAATCTCACAGGACTGTTGCTTTCTTCAGCATTCCCTGCTTTGATGCCACTTCACAATTTAATAATTGAAATAATATACATAATAATTGTTATTGTCAGATTTATTTATCACTGAACTTTTATACATATCGTAGTAGATTTGATAAAAATCCCTGAAAACAGATTACATGACAAAATGAAACATTTCAAATAAAAGTACAATATGTCTCTTTATATATATATATATCACTTAAAGATGGAATGAGAATATTTTAAATTCACAAACAAATATTTAATTGTTTTTCTTCTTTTCTTCTGAAATCTATTATACACGTAAATATTCTTATAGTGTCACATCCCCCCCCCCCCCCCCCGTCTCCATTGTAACACAATACCTCTACAGGTATGTGTACTAAAGAAAGATGTCTTCATTAACCTGTACATAAAATTCACATCCCCCTTCTCAATAATAAGGTGGGGGGATTAAGGTGGATATAAATGATGATTTATTTTACTTAGGCCACATAAAATTATTCTTAGATTATCACTTTCTTTCCTTAAAAAACTGAAGAGCATGGTTATGTATTTTAAAATTTATTTTTAAAGCCAAATTCAAATTCAGCATATCTTATACTTATCAGGTATTGGACCTGCTTAATCAATTTTCTTCTGGTGAAAAAGGAATGATATACATTTAAAAAAGTGAAAGACTAATTAATAGCAGAGGTTACAAACTTATATTAGATTTATTCCAGGTTTTTTGTCCATTCAATCATTTGATTGACTGATTACTAGTTAATGTCCAGTGGCGATTAATACATGCAATATCAGGTGAGAACAACAATTAAATTCTGACATTTTTCTGACTTTGGTATTTTATTTCATTGAAGTTTATGTGACCACTGAGGGCAGGAAATTGTTTTGGTCTTGTCTTCGTTGTTCACCGGAGTTTGTCAGTTGTTTTCGATTTTCCCCTCCTTTGAATATCCCTTTGGTATTTCTTGATTTTACATAAAAATACAAATACAATTATTTTGACGCACAGGGGTAGTAGGGAAGGTGGGCATTCAGTGGTGATCTGATGAGAATCTATATATCAATTTTATGCGGCAAACGTTTTAAAATTTAGATTTCCTTTGTATTAAAAAGAAAAACAATTCTTTCAAATGATCAAAGTTATATACTTTTAATTATCAAGCCTTTTCCTTTTTTTTGTTGTTGTTTGCAATTAGTTATCTTTTACAATTAACAAATAATCTTTTTCAATTTCAGTATACATATAACAAAAGGAATTATCACAGATTACCAACTATCTCTAACTTAAATATAACAATTATAAAATGCACTTTATAAAGAACCATATAAAAATAATGGATTTTAATAAAAACTGGAATTATTTTTTCGCCTGTCAACCAAATTATCAAAAATTATGCTTGCATCGTAATTTCTACTTTTATTGCGAAAGAATTGAAACTTTTCCACAGATTCACTTGTAGGTAACGTGTTGATTTAAACTTTTGTAAGTTCTTCTGTCGTATTGAATAAATACAATAGGTATTGTTCTCTGTGGAGTTTATTCAATGGGACCTTTACATTTCTTCTAACCATCACTCCTTGATTAATTTACCTGAACAAAAAATTTAATTTTCAATTTAGAAAATACATGTACCATTACTAAATAAGGACACACAAAACTGCATGTGATGTTGTATTTATTCTTTATCAAATAATTTTAGTAGGCTACTAGATTGTATAAGGGAAATTTTTACTATTTTCAACATTGAAAGTAAAATTTTTTGTTCAGCAATGAGTGATTGATTTCTATTAGAAGAATTTAAAGGTCACATTGAATAAACTCCACAGAGAACAATAGCTATTGTATTCAATAGGACAGAAGAACTCAACAGGTAACATACATGTGAATCTGTGGAAAAGTTTCATTTCTTTCGCAATAAAACACTGAAAAATTTCAAGAAATCCTGTACAGCACTTAGTAAATTAATAAATTATTCTAAAATTCCTGTGTGACACACTGGAATTTTTTCTGGAATATGCAACTTTTTTAATAATTCTCTCAATAGGGCTTTTGATAATTTCATTGACCAGCAAAAAACAAAAATTCCAATAAACCAAGAAAATTTCAAATCTAGATAATATATATATTGTTTAAAATATAAATAAACAATGTGATTATATATATATATAACATGTATTAAGCTGGAAAAATATAAATTGTATATTACACATGAATTATTGCATCAAATAGTATACACTTAGTGATATGACATGTACAAGCTTAACATCTATATTCAATTGTACTCTATGTCAGTATATATACGAAATAAGATTGCACATGACTGAACTGCTCTTTTTTTGTCACATACTTTTCTATTTAGCTATTTTTGGCCAATTAAAATTTATAGGTTTTCATCAACCTTAACCTAGTAAAAGGGGGCACCTAGAGGATTTTTGTCCTTTTTATACAATTTTCATAAAAACTTTGTCAAACAACAAGAAATCATGGAAGTTCATGAAAAAATGAACAATCAAATGTGTACAAGCACGTGCCTAAACAACAGTACAATTTTTAAGTTTTGCTACTTTCAAAAAGAGCAAATTTAAATACAAATGGATCCCTAAGGATTATTAAACAACAGACGGGTTTGATATAAATTAGAATTTCTAATATGACGTGGTGCTTTCGCTATAGAAACACAACTGTGTTCTAAATATAACAATTATTATTGACACATGCGCACAATGCATTGTTGACAAGAAGCGTGAAGCACACATGAAATCACTAAACTGTTGTATTTTGTTGATAAAATAAAGTTTCAAAGGTATATTCTTTCATCTCACTGAATCTATTTTACATTTATCGCCTTGCAAACATTTAGCAAAGCTTGAAATACAAACAACGATAAATCATTTCCTCGAACGTTCAAATAATTTTTAAATATATCTGAAAATTTATTTCAAAATTAATTGAAAAAATTACTATCTTCTCCGTCAACATCTGAAGAAACAAATTTGAAGATTAAATTCTTCTAGATCCATGCCACAGTTTACACTTGTTTAAAGTACCGACTCAATGATAAAATCATAAATTGTACCGTCTTTTCAGAAATCGGTTGTACACAGTGATTATTTATGAAAATGGACATAAAAAAAAATTATGGAAATCACTACTTACCGGTAACAAAAAAATATTATTTGGAAGAGAAAATTTTTAAGGGGGTAGGTAGGAGGGATAATCTACAAATTTTAACTGGCCTTAAATAAAGGTTTTGTCTGTAAGGAGATTTATTATGTAAAAATACACAATAATAAGCAAATGAATATGGAAGGAAAACTTATGTTGAAATCTGAAAGACTAGAATCTAGTTATAAGATGAAAACAAAGAAACCTATAGCCCTTTTCAGAAACTCATTTCCGGTATGAAGAATCTGACTCAAAAATTAAAATTTGAAGCAAGTAATTTCCCTTGCTGGGACATAGTACTGGTTAACTGCAGTGCAGAGCAACCAGTAGGAAGTGAATATAAATTATTTATTACTTTGATATATAAAATATTTCCAGCTTTATAATGAAGTTTGATTACAAGTATGTTTGGAGCAAAAAGATTACGTGCAAATTAACAAGTTTTAAAAACATATAATGATTTACTCTTCATTGCAGCGAACCAGTACTATGTCCCGGAACATCCCAGGAAAGGAAATAACTTGCTTCAAATTATAATTTTAGAGTCAGAGTCATGATACCGGAAATGAGTTTCTGGAAAGGGCTATAAGAGACATGTATGATAAAAGAACAATATAAAAAAACTAAATAAACAACAAACACATTAAAAATAGTACAAGAAAACACAAAAGTAAAACAAAAGCAATTTGAATACCAACAGTAACATCAAGCGCTCTGAAATGGTAACCATAACTTATCCACATAAATTGAATGTGAGAATACCCAGTAACTCTTGTGAGGTGAAGGGCAGAAAAAAAACAAAACTTATTAGATTCTGAGGTACATGTTACTTTGATCTATCAAATGGTGATGGTCACTATAGAACTTCTGAAAATATTAACAAAGACTGAACTTAACCCAACTATGATAAAATTTACAAAGGCTGAACTTAACTCAAATTTGATAAAATTAGCAAAGGTTGAAGAAAGGTTGGGAGGGTTGGGGTGGGGGGTGGTTGTTATGGCATTAAAGCACAACTGGCTATAATACAGAGGCTAGTATCATGGTGATGGAGGACACAGTACCTTGAGAGAATGAGAGAATCCAGAAAACCAGATCAAAGCCTGTATCACTCACCTGATACTTCCATTTGTTCATTGCTAAAGGACCTTGAGACTTGAGATTAACATACATACCATGTTTGGTTTCAATCCATTCCATAATTATCAAGAGGAAGCCATTTGTATGTAATTCCAATAGTTTTCTATGTTAAACTAAGTCTTCTGCTGATGGCCATCATGGATGACAGATCGGCACCAAAGTAACAACACTTGGTAAGAATGTTACAAGGAACATTCATGCCATGTTTGGTTTCAATCTATTCAGTGGTGCTCTAGAAGATGATTTCTGTATGTATTTCATTTTGGGTCCTATCTTAAGCTAAGTCCCCTTCTGGCAGCCATCTTGGATGACATATAAGCACCAAAGAAACAACACTTGGTCTGCACCTTATAAGGAACATTCATGCCATGTTTGGTTTTGATCCATTCAACAGTTCTCTAGAAGAAGATTTTTGTAGCTATTTCCCATAGAATTAACTAAGTCCCGCGCTTGTGGTCATCTCGGATGACAGATCAATCCATTCAGTGGTTCTCTAGAGGAAGATTTTTATATGTATTTCCTATACGGTGCTATGTTAAACTAACTACCCCACTGGCAGCAATCCTGGAAGACGGATCGGCATCTAAGTAACAGCAACTCATAAGGAACATTCATGCCATGTTTCATTTCAATCCATTCTACGGTTCTCTAGAAGATTTTCGTATGTATTTCCCATAATGTTCTATGTTAAACAAAGTCCCCTGCCAGCAGCCATGTTGGATGATGGATCGGCACCAAAGTAACAATACTTGGTCAGCACCTTTTAAGAAACATTCTGCCAATGTTTGATTTGAATCCATCCAGTGGTTCTCTACAGGAAGTTCAAAATGTGAAATGATGACGGACGGACTATGGACGACCGTTGGACGAAAAGTAATGGCAATAGCTCACATGACCTTTGGGTCAAGTGAGCTAAAACATCATACCTTGGATAGTAAAACTAGCATTCCTTAACAAGCAGGCTTTAGTGAGAAATCATAAATGTACAAATGGATGGAAGAGACTAACAATACATAATTATATCACATTAATTAAATTATTGCAAAAAATTTACTATCAGATACTAAGGAACAATTATAAAAATAGAAAATATCACAAATTATGATCAATTATAATTAACAAGTAAAATACTGTAAACAAAAACTTCAATTTAGTTAAAACATTTTTTTCTTCAAATTTTATTCCTAATTACACTGTAATTTTTAACAAAATAACAGCATATTTATTTAAAAAATTAAACACTAACAAACAAATAGAAAATCTTGTATTAATAATAAAAATCTTTAAATGGATGTACAATTATTTTCAAATATCAGAAGGCATTATGCTTTTTATTTTGACAGGATTAGTATATTGTGCTCTCTAAAATTGGATAAAATAAGGGGTCATCCATAATTGTCCACATTTTTCACAAAAGAGTGTACAAAATGCAAGTTAGGGGAAGGGGGTTTCAAATTCAACATTTTTAGTGTATGCTTTAAAATCAGTATAACTGTTACTTCCGTCAATATTGCGATTCCGTAAAATAAAGATTACATGCTGGTGATATATATAGAATTCATGCTGACAAAGTTCTGAACAGTTTATATAAATGTGAAAAAAGCCAACGAACAGTAAATCACTTGAGTATGCTCTGGGCTTGGTACATGCATTTTCAAGAGATGTAACAATGTCTGTAGATCCTCTTTCCAAGTAAGGAGTGGTACCTGTTCACAGCAACAATGTTAAAAAATGTTTTGATGTACTCTTTTTGAAGAGGGTGGGGGTTTCCAAAAAGAGTGCTCTTTGTAAACTTGTGAAAAATGGATGACCAATAATATGTTTTATCATTATCATATTACTCTGAAATTCCTACATAAACTACTTACTCAAGATCTGCACCTCTATTGTACTGTCTATCATTTATAAGGTATAGAAATTATAAGGAAGGAATTGAAAAGAAAGGTAGGTGCCAAAAAGTAGGTAAAAAAAGGCAGGCTAAAAATTGTCTTAAATAAAAAAAAAAGACAGGGTTAAATATCAGCTGGAACAAATATCAGTATATTTTGAAAAAAGGCACGCATAAATGCTGGCGAAAAAAGGGAGGCTCAGGCATGTTGTTCAAAATAATTTCAACAACTGAAAATCAAATGGCTGTTCCATAGTACATTTGTTTAGTTTAGTTGGGGTTTAACGCCGTTTTCAGCAAATTTTGGCTATTTCATGGCGGCCAGCTTTTATTGGTGGAGGAAGCCGGAGCACCTGGAGAGAACCACCGGCCTTCAGTAGGAAAACTGGCAATCCTTGTCAATTAAGGTGGGAGTCGAACACACCCCGCCACAGGTGAGATTCGAACTCACAACCGCGTGTTGACACGCTAGTGATCATTAGTAGTCATGACGAACTACCTAGACCACTCGGCCACCGAGGCCCCCATAGTACATTTTATAGCTGCCTAAAAATAATTTTCAATTTCAATTTGGCAAGCAGTTTGTGAGAAAAATATTTCAGAAATTTGACCAATCAAAAAACGATTGAAGGACATTTTACACAGCTCCTATGACATGTTGAGCTTATAATTATTTAAACCTAATATAACTTCAAAATATGATTTCAAGAAATGGCCACATGTAAAATATATATTAAAAAAATTATTTTTGAACTTTTCAGTGAATTCTGGAATAACGATCAATTGAAAATTGCTCATGACTGTTGTACCAGTTTTGAGCCTGGTTCCCCACACTGAACACTACTGGTTACCGAGCACTTGCAAGTGATGTGTTGACTGCCCATGACTGTTGTAACAGTATTGAGTCTGGTTCCCCACGTTGAACACTACTGTTAATTAGTTTATGACTACTTCGTCTTGTTTTATGACTGGCAGCACTTCTAATAATGAGTAATAAAAAAAGACATTATTGTATGCATATGTGAAAGTAAATATGGTGTCAAAAAAGAATTCTGTATAGGAATATGGGAGTGAAAATAATTCCCGAAAAATTTAACTTGAATTTAAATTTATTTGACTTGAAGTTGAGATTACCATACAATGATTGTTGTATATAGTACTTGCTGTTTACTATCCATGCTTTCGTCAATGTTTCGATATTCCCATGTAATATATTTTACCACTGAGAATATAATGAAAATTTAGTTTGTATTATAACAATCCAATCTTAGCTTTTGTAGTAATGTTTGGTATTGTACATTATTGCATATTTTAAATCATGTGATCAATGGCTAGTTTTCAGCAGGTCTCAACTCAGGGCTTTTTCTACCCTTTTTCAAATAAGGCCCCTGCCCCTGAGATTGGGAATTTTTTTATCAATTGGGAAAAAAGTAAGAAATAAAATCATGTTTAAACTCATTGTTTCATTGTCATTCACAAAGGTAGTTTTCTGCTTTATCTAGTTTTAAAGTCTTCCACAATTTCATTCAGTTGCTAGTCATTCAGGCTTGGCTCTCCCTTGTTAGAGCATCCAAGGAGTTTTGTTTCAGAGAACTGCGTAATGGGGGTCATTCATCAAACTAAAACTCTCTCTACAGGGGCAGTTCATGCTGGGATCAATAAAGCATATCCCATATTTTACTTCCGATAACTTTGTCTTGATTTTAGGCCTACAACCGATGGAAGATAAAGGTATTTAGTTTCGAAATAATTATCTTAAATCGGCTGTCGTAAAAGGATGAATAAACGTGTTTCCTTCCCCCATCTTAAAACTGCCCTCGAGAAACCTGTGACAATAAAAACTGATAACGATTTGCCGACTCATCAATAAAATGTAACTTCCGTTCTACGGACAGACGAAATAATTGACCACTTACATTTTGCTTGCTTCAGTTGGGAAATTCATCATGAATTTTTGGAAAAAAAGACATTTTTTCTCATTGGGAATGGGGCCGATAATCGGCGGTAAATAGAAGGTAGAAAAAGCCCTGCAACTTAAGAAATAATTCATGGGGATTATAGAATTGAAGTGATAAATTATTTCTATTCTAATAGAACATATAGGCTAATTTTGTCTATATGTACCTAACAATAGTTTGGCCATTCCATATCTCTTGCAATTAATATGATGCAATCTATCCTTTAAAGAGCATATTTTGAATAAACCCATTTTCATATAAAACAACCATTTGCACAGTCAAATTATGTAATTCATCGTTTAGCCAAAAAAAAATTCATAAAACATGTTTCACAGACTTGCTGGTAATTGCACGTCATTAAAAAATGTGCATTGCAATGTTCAACATTGTCATAATTGTTGTTGTACACAACTATTGTGGTTGTATCGCATGATTCTTTGTAAAGATAAACAATTTGGTGTGGAAAAAGATGATTTTTCTTGTTAAAGTTCACAGAATTCTTGATTACATAAAAGCTTCTATACGCATGTGCTAAAAGTGGATATATCTGGTAATATATTATTATATTGTTTGACGATATATAAGACATCATATTAGAATTTACGATATTCAAATGTTATCAGTTGGTTGTGACTGCAATATAATGCATTCAATTCATGTACTTGAATAAAATAAAGGTTTTGATGTTCTTTCGGAAAGATTTGATTCAAATCATATTTTCAAGATTCGTTAGATTGAAAAATGAGGGTATTATATATTGACAAAAATGGAATGCTCCAAAATGCGGGTATATATATTGACAAAAATGGAATATTCCAACCAAACTGTCAAAACATCAGAAATTGAGTTATCATAATTGTTTTACAATAATTTTGTAACATCCTAGCTAAGAATTGAACAAAAGAAACCTGAATTGTTTCATCTAAGTAAGAAATAACTGGTAAGTTATTGTACATTTTATAATACCTTGTTTCTGATTTTAGAGGAAAATGATCGACTTGGTCTGCTAAACTACTGCCTGATTTCATGTCCATTAAGGTATGACTTCTGGCCAATGCTTCAACTCTCTTAAACTGAACTCCTAAAGTAAAATTATTAAAAACGAATTATTTCTAAATCATTTAACACGGTCTAAAACTTTCAGTATGTTTATCAATCTGTTTACAATGTGAGAGTATACCATGAGAAAGGATTAATAATTCAGAAATAGTTTTTCCCAATTTTAAATTCTGAAAAACAACTTGTTTCTAAATCATTTCAAAGGGTGATAAATTTTCAGTATGTTTATCAATCTGTTTACAATGTAACAGTATACCATGGGAAAGGTTTAATAATTTAGAAATAATTTGTTTTTCCCAATTTTAAATTGTGAAAAACGAATTATTTCTATATCATTTCACATGGTCTAAAACTTTCAGTATGTTTATCAATCTGTATACAATGTAACAGTTTACCATTTTATTACATCGAGAAAGGTGAAATCATAGTGAAAAAAATTGGAAAATTTACCAATAAACAAAGAGGTTACATTTCATCTTGAAACACTACTGCTGCCATCACCAATTTCATATCTATACTATATTTCTCTTTTGCAATAATTTTCTGAAGAATTTTCAAACTGTTCAATAAATATTGGTTCTAGGAAACAAACTTTAACAAGATTGCTACAAGTAGCCATATGTCCCCACCGCAGAGAAAAGTCGAAGCCCCACAAGATATACAAAATGTGTATTATTGAAATGGTGGCACAGTATGGATGTCAACACATAATAAAAAAAATTGCAGTACAATACAAATAAAATTTTGCATCCACAAAGTGTTCCTGTAGTGTCACATGCACAAAAACATTAAAGTCCCATGATAACTCTCGTAAAATTTGTCAAATAAAAATTGCAGTGCAACAGGATCAAGTACATGTGTTGACTAACAATCCTACAAAACTTGAACGAAATCCGATAAGCGGTCTCAGAGGAGTTGCGCTGACAAATAACTGTGACGAACAGATGGACAGACAAACAGACACAGACCATTACTAGGACCCTCCTTTCGCATTGCGGCAGGGGACAATTAGTAACAATAGAATTTATTGACATTGACACCTGCCTCTTTTTCATATATACCTTTATGATCGGCTATTATTGTGTTCATTCTCTGTAATTGATTTGCTCCAAGGTTAGCTGGCTGAGTCCGCAGCTGCATGGGGATAAATTTATGATTCCATTCTGCCGAAGTCGCTTTGTTGTCTGGAAGGTCCATACTAAATGTAGCATTAGGGACCATTGGACTACCGGGACTTGTCTTAAATCTATCCTTCTTATTCATAGGTCTGTAAATACAATCATTTAATGCAGAATGAAAGAAGAAACAACATTCATCATCAATTTCATTATTACAATAAAGACATATTCTTTTTTTCTCCGAGTAATATTTTACGTACAACACAGAATCTAGATATGTATTGAACTCTGCTTGGTTCAACTAAAATCAACACTTGGTTCAAAATTTTCATTTACAACTCGTGCAGTGATACAGGATGAGATATAATTATAATTAAACATAATTATGCAAATATAATTGAAACATCTATCAAGAATCATAATAGTTTCTTTGAAAAGTACATTATCAATTTAAAAAAAAATACTGAGATAAATGATATAGATATGTCTTTACATGAAAACTAGAAACACATTTTGCATTTAGTCCTTAAAACAGATCTTAAGGTGGTACCCAACACTACAGGGAGATAACTCTTAAAAATCACCAGAGCGTTTTAATCAAATTTAATAAGTAAAGAGACATTAAGCTTCTCTATGATCAAAATTGATGTTTGCCAAACTGCTATATATTCAATGAAACTGTTCCTGCGAAGTTTGAAATTCTATTTACTAAAAAAAATCAACATTTATGTCAACAGGTCAAAGTAAATATTTCCCAAAAATTTTATGAAAATTAAAAGAGCCAATTTTATTTTAGTCAAGGTGTTGGGTACCACCTTAAATTATAGAAAAGTTAAAAAAGAGATGCTAAATTCAATCAGACGGTTAGTAAAAGTAGTCATGCAGTTTTTAATCTTAATTAAAAAAAAAATCACATAATATAATACCATGCAAACCTTAATAAATTTAGTAATTTAATATTTTCTGATGATTTTTCTATTTCAATAATAGTGGCCTTATTTGTCAGTTGTTTGGAAAGTCAGATACAATTTGGATAGGGGCCATACCATCAAAATTTCCTTCTAATTAGCCTAATTCACTGAACTAATTAGTCAACTATGCATTTAATGTAGGTCAAAGTGACCCAAATGTTGCTGATCTGTGTTCAATGTTATAAGAGGATTGTAGCGGTATGATATCATTGATATATCTCTGTCAATGGGTTTCTGAGAAATGGACCTAAACACAAAAACTTAACCAAGATGGACGTACGTACGTACATACAGATGGAAAAGGGTAAATCTATGAAAATTAAAAATAAAAAAAGGATCACATTGATATTTAAGTTTAAACCTCAACATAGTTTTATGTTATTATTTTGATGCATATGCAACTGGCAAGAGTTCTAAAAAAATTCTAAATAGTAAAAGAAATTTAAATTGTCCCAAAATCATGTAACACTACTATTATTTGCTGCTGGATAATGGTGTATCATGTATGTCAGATGATAGACAGTCAGCTGGTGAGGTATATATACAATACATAATCATTGTCGGAAAATTTAAAATTTATTTGGGCAAGCTTTAGATACATGAGAAAAGGAGAGCTTTAGCGAGCCTTTTTCCCATGTTTCGCAGCGAGCCCAAATAAATTTTATATTGTCTGACAATGACTTTGTACTTTCTTTATCCTGCAATCCCCTTTCGATGCGTAAAATGCCTTAAAATTACGATCAAAGTTGACATTCAACTGCTGTGAAAACGCGGGAAACGCCATGACGTCATCTGTTACATTCACTATGTTCCTCGCGCTCTTCATGTAAACATGTACCAGTAGACTTTATTAGGTCATTGACCTAATACGACTAAAGTTTATTCTACCCCTGTTATTAGACTGGAAATAGCTTGATTGCAGGATAAATTAGGTAATTAGGTCACTTCTTGATAATGGTGGTCATGTATATCAGATAATAGACAGTTGACTTAGTCGGGGAATCAGCTGGTGAATGATGGTGTATTATGTCTGTCAGATGAGAGACAGTTAGGACACAGATAATGATGTATCATGTATGTCAGACGATAGACAGTTAGTTCATAGTGGATATCAGGTGCTAGATAATGGAATATATATAAATGTAAGTCAGATAATAGACAGTTGACTGTAAGTTATGGAATCAGCTGCTGGATGATGGTGTATCATGTCTGTCAGATGAGAGACATTTAGGTGACAGTGACTATCAGCTGTTAGACTGATGAAGTATATTAGGCAATGAGATCAGAGTGGATATCAGCTGATGGATGGTGGTGTATGATAGACAGTTATATTTAGATGTCAGTGTCGGTGGTTACCAACTGCTGGGTGATGGTATATCATATGTGTTAGATGAGAGACAGCTATGGGGACATTCAGAGAATCAGCGGCTGGATAATTGTTTATCGTGTGTTAGATGATAGACAGCTATGGGGACATTCAGGGAATCAGCTGCTGGATAATTGTTTATCGTGTGTTAGATGATAGACAGCTATGGGGACATTCAGGGAATCAGCTGCTTGATAATTGTTTATCGTGTGTTAGATGATAGACAATAAGGTGACCGTGAGAATCAGCTGCTGGATAATGGCGTATTATACATGTCAGATGATAGATATTTAGGCCACACAAAATTGATTTTTATTTTTTTTGGATTTTCTCGATCCAATTTTTCAGACTTTGTAAATTTTAAGAAAATTTTTTTTGCCGCTCATTTTGCAAAAATGCTTAAAAACCCCCTGCAATTCTTCATTTTTTCAAGAAATTAAAAATAAAAGTGTTCACACGCTCCTAAAGTTTGGTAAAAAAAATATGGATTTTGTCCATTTTTTACAATATTTTAGTTCAAAAATTTGTGCCACACGTAAATTTGATCTTTACCTGAAAAAATAACTAGTCCTGAAGACAAAAAAATTAAAATTAAAATTTCGTTCGCTCGCATCTATATTTGTCATAAAAAATCCAAAGAACTAAAAATCAATTTGAAGTGACCTTAGGTAAAATTCAGGAAATCAGCTGTTGGATAATGCTGTGTATTTGTCAGATAATGGACAGTAATATGACAGTGAGAATCAGCTGTTAGATAATGGTCTATCATGCATGTCAGATGAAGGACAGTTAGGTAACAGTCTTAATGGCAGGGAATCAGCTGCTGGATGATGGTGTATCATGTATTTCACATGACAGACAGTTAGGTAAAAGATACAATCAGCTGTAGATAATGGTGTATCATGCATGTCAGATGAAGGACAGTTAGGTAACAGTCTTAATGGCATGGAATCAGCTGCTGGATGATGGTGTATCATGTATTTCACATGACAGACAGTTAGGTAAAAGATACAATCAGCTGTAGATAATGGTGTATCATGCATGTCAGATGAAGGACAGTTAGGTAACAGCTGGTATACTCTGCTTCAAACAAAATGGTGTATCATGTACAAATGTATGTGTGATGAGAGTCAGAATAAATGTTGACTTTTACAGCTCAATATTTAAGACTAATAGGTTCTTACATACGTTCTTGGGAAAGACCGGGTGATCTTCCACTAGTGATAGAAATTTTCTATTACATGTGGAAGATCATCCGGGATTTCCCAACAAAGTATGTAAGTACCCACTAGTATTTCTTTCATAAAACACCAACTTTAAAACACGTTTTACTTTTCCTCATGTCTATAAAGTGAAGGCAAAGAAGCCATTCCTACAATTGTAATGTCAAACAATTCAGAACGTTTATCTTAGTGACGAACTATGACATTTGACAAACAAGTAGAGACGAATGCATGTGAACTCGTCTGAACTTGGTCGTCTCAACCCGGAAATGGCCATTTATGGAAGAATCAATATTTTTATTCTATTATGAGAAATGTGACAGTATGACATGACTCTAATTATTCATTAGAAAAATAAACTCACTAAAAAAAACCAT
This sequence comes from Mytilisepta virgata, assembly GCA_028015205.1. Taxonomy (NCBI): domain Eukaryota; kingdom Metazoa; phylum Mollusca; class Bivalvia; order Mytilida; family Mytilidae; genus Mytilisepta; species Mytilisepta virgata. The sequence continues at coordinate 2,721,087 of JAPWFG010000023.1, forward strand.
TCCACTCTATTTGTAATCAGATAAAAAGTAACAAGAGTTGTTAAAAAAAAGTGCTAGCTCCCAAAACTGTGATTTTGTATATTAGATAAAAGTTGAACCTCTTGGTTGTCTTGCCTATGCTAGGCAGCCTTGTGATGGAGGAGTCTCGAGAACTTCTACTGCCATTATCGCCCGATTTTGTAGGATTTCTGCATGATTATAAAACAAAGTATTACTGAGAAAATTTTTCATTTTTTGACACCAACTCAAGAGTCAGTTTCATGTATATATATAGGTTGCTTACTGTGTGTTCCACATATTTGGGAACTGATTTTTTGATGAAAACCTCCAGGGATTATTTCAACTCTGAAAATGTCAAATAAAAATTTGGTACATCCCAAAAGTCAACATTGTTCAATCGAAATTTGCACATATTCGGCAATGTCACATTTTTTTGTGGTATACTTTAAGCAAAGATCAAGAATTGCGCACAAAAAAATTGAAAATTGTTCTTATAACATATTTGAGGCATTTCAGCAGTGGAAAAGACAATAATTAATTACAAAAAATAAAAAAAAAAAAGGTGGAGTAATATTTTTTGTTTTAGTGAAATATTTGAGATACTCATGAAGAATGAATTACAGTTTAACAAAAGACTCACAGTAAGTATAGAGTCTACTTTGGTTGTGAATGCCACTGTTATATTTCTACACTTGACAAGTTGACATATTAAAATCTAAAGATCTACTATCAAGACACTAAAAATATCATAACCAATAAGAGAACAAGCCCGGAGAACACGGAAGGAGAATTTATTTTTATCGGTAATTCATGCAAATTTCCTTTGATCATAAAAGTAAAGGTTGATAATGTCATTATCTTGGACTGGCACTGAACTTACAGGGTCAGTGTCAAGGATGACGTCATATTGCTACACACTGATGTCATTTTTCTGTATTCATACATATAAATTTAACGAATAAAAAAATAATCTTGATCACGACAAAATTTCAAAATAGGCCTTTAATACCTATAGTTAAGATACCAGACTTAAGTGTACAAAAAAAAAATTAATTAGACATCTGTAAGTAATACAAACTGAATACCTCAGGAAATTGAAAATTCAAGGCAAAATACTAGAATATAATATAAAATATTGAGAAGAATAGATGAAAATCTCAACAAAACAGCGAATAAAAGATATATCCAGAATTTATGACAAACCTGATTTTTAAAGACAAATCATGTTTATGATAAACCTGATTTTTAAAGACAAATCATGTTTATGATAAACCTGACTTTTAAAGACAAATCATGTTTAACTTGTAATTTTTCTGCCTGACACCTTTCAGGAAATGTCAATTTAAATGTAATTATAAGTTCTGAAATTAATCTGTGACGGCGAAACTTAAAATTCAATGTTTAACTTACAAAAAAAGAATTTGGCCAGTGATTAGGCATTATGTTGAAAATTAGTCAAACGATTCAAAATCTTAACTAGAAAACCAATGGAAATTTCTGGAAATGATCCAACAACTTGCTATATGTATACAATCCAAACATTTAACTTTGCAATATCTAAAGAAATAAATTATTTGTTGATACACCCTTTGTACAACAGATATAATGACTAAAATACGACACAATCTTTGATTTCTCAGTTTTCCTACTTTCATTGATAATAAAGTTTGGTTCCCTAGGGGTTATTAAACAAAGAACATGCTTATTTTGTATTAGAAAATTGGTTATTGACATTTAAAACATTCAAAACCGCCTTGGTGGTCTCGTGCTCGCCTTGTGTACAGAAGGTTGCGGGTTTGATCCCCTGACGGGTCAAACCAAAGACATTAAAATTAGTACTTGCTCCTTCTCTGCCAAGCATGCGCCATATAGGAATAAGAGCATAAGGACTGGTCAGCTTGGCATCGGTATAATGTGTCCGAGAGGGGTGATATGTCTTCCTGCAGACAGTTACCTCTTGAGCTAGCATATTAAAAATCCGACTCAGCGTGTCGGTCTAGCACAAAGCAGGGATCATATTCATATCATATCAACATGTTCTCATCCTAATATGCACCGAATGGCTGCCATTGCACTTTAAATATATTTATTCATCCATCAAACATTCAACTTATCGGAAAATATATCTTTAATAATATACTTTCTGAATGTTTGAAAAACTACTACCCTTCCCGTAAACAAATGAGATGCCATTTGATCCAAATGCACTGAGATTTATTCTTGTTAAAAGTAGCTTTGAAAAATCAGAAATTGTGACATATTTTTGGTGTTTCTGGTTGTACATGGTGTTGATATATTATATTGATTTAACATTTCAAAATCAGAAACAAATTTTAACTACCGAAGTCACAACAAATTCACATATGTGTACATTCACTCCAAATGCTATCAAAGCTTGTCATGAGAAAAAAAGCTTTGTATGTCAGAAAAGATATTGGAAATTTAACCCAAGAGAGGGGTCCCGTCTGGGACCTTCCTGCCATTTTTGTAGCAGAATGGTACCAAAGTAACAAAAATTATTTTTGTTAAAAGTATTGTGCTGTCTTTTCAGCATTGCAGGTTGTACATGGTGCTGATATCATTTATTGAGTTAACACTTTATGATCAGAAAAAAAATTTCAACTACTGACAGTCACAACAAATTCATATATATACATTCACTCCTAAAGCTATCAAAGCTTACGTCATGAGAAAAAAAGCTTTGTATGTCATTTGAAAACTAGATGTGGCGGAACAATACGAATGGCCCCACCCGCAAAAAAAAAGTTTGAAGCCCATTTTTAGAAGTGGAAATTTAATAGTGAAAGTCCTGTAATTTCGGCAAAAATCAGCGGAACAGAACAAAACGTAAACTCGATCTGAAACTCTTCATGGTAGACTCACATATCCAAAATCAGCTCAATACCTGAAAAAAGGTCTGTATAACTGTTCGTTGCAGAATGACTGACAAGGGTAAAACTATATGGCCCCGACCACTTAGTGGCGGGGCCATAAAAAGCAGAATACTCATAGTATAGATTAAAAAACAGAACAGCAGAAATATTCTTAAAATGATATGACAAACTACTTTGTACTGCACATGCAGTCAACCATGAGATTTTATACTTTTGTTTTCTTTTTCTAAGTTAATATTTTTCGAAAACCGTCACTTGAAGACAACAATAACCTTATGTCATAATTTAGCATGTGCAGTAAAAAAGTATTATTTCTGTTTTGATACTAATTTAAAAATTTGAAGAATTTAATTTAAAAAGATCAGCCATCTTTTCTTTCTCCATCTGATTATCTACAATTATACCTCACAAATTCATGGTTGAAAAAATGTTTATGTCAATGTTCTAGTCTTTACAATAATAAACTGATGATGCCTCTAAAAATGCACAAAATAGTTTTGTCGGTAAGAAAATGAAGAACCATTATAAAAAAAAATGGTGTGTGATTTGAAACAATCTAGTCAATGAATAAAACTCTGTGTATCTATACATTTGTGACAAAAATAAAATATTTTGCATGTATGTTCTATGTGCAACCTTTACCAATAAATTAATGAAGGGCTTCACTAAAAACAGCAATGATAAACATTAGTCAATTATTTACCTAAGGGACATAACTGTAATTATCTCCCTTTAAAACATGGTTAAGGGAGATTAGGTCCCTTAAGTAACTTTGTTACAGGAAATTATCTCCCTTATGTAATTTGATTAAGGGAGATAAGTGAATATTGTTTCTCATTGCTGCACTTAGTAAAACATTCCTTTGTTGCTTAGGGCTAAGGGGAGGTAATTTTATTATCTTCCTAGTTAAATGGGTTAAGGGAGATAACTCGTGTTTCTTTTTGATACGACTGCAGATACAAAAAAATTTCTGAAGCAACTTTTGTTGCACTTTTCATGAGAAATTCATTGAACAAAACATATCAAAATCCTACAAAGTATACAAAAGTTATAAAAAATTGGGTCATGACCTTAATAGGTTCTTATTTCTTACAGAAATAAAGAAAAAAAAAATAAATCTGTGTGGTCAGAATTTCATCTTTCATAAAACATTCAAAAATTTCTTGCAGTTTTAAGTTTCTGATTCCTAATTCACATAAAAAATGTTTTCATTTAATGCATTTCCTAAGTGTAAAATGGTCTGAATTTCCATGACAAAAACGTAGAGAGTGAATGATAAGGTGATTTATTAATATTTATATACAATTATAAGTGATCTAGAGTTTAATATATCTATATACTACTAAAGCTAGCACAGAAACACATTGAATTGTTACCTGTGGGAATTTACATAAGTATTTTGTCGTTGTATTAATGCTTCCTGCATATCCAGGAAGTAAGAACTGTCGCTAGGGTGACCAGAGAGGGATAAAAAATTCTTCGGAATCCTAGTGGGTAAATCTAAAAAGCTGAAAACCCAAAAGTAGCAAATAAAGAAATAACTCTTGGTTATAAAATGAAGAGCAGTAAGGGATATAAATAATTATACAGTCCGAATAAATAAATTCTAACTTATGACACTAGATCTACTGTATACAGACAAATGGTTGGGAAAAAGGGTCATTTTTGAGGGACATGTTTGCTTTTTTGAAAAATGTCTGACTTAACAAGTAGCAAAATGGACATTTAAAATTTTTTATCAGATGTTTTTTCTTTAACTATCCTAAAACCAGGTTAAAAAACCATTAAAATTTTAATAATAATACTAAAATAAACCTGTTTATTATTATGTAAACACCTGTAGGTCTAATATACTGATTTGCTTACACAGCAAATTTTCAGATTTTTACAAGAGAATTTGAAGCTTTTGTCAAGTGGAAGTAATGTTTAATGCTAGAAAAAAATGTCTGATTTATATAGTTGCAGAAAAATTTGTTACTCCTGGAAGGAAACAAGATAGAATCTACATCAAAAGAAATACTTAAATATTTTGAAATATATTTCATAAAAAATAATTTAATAGGGCCAAATAACAAAATATGAGTGGTTCCAGTCACTCTTCCAATCCTATTTTTGGCACCACCCTAAAGATATTTTTGAAGTTGTTCAATAAGTACTGTTTTTCAAGTCAGAATGTCTTTCTCTAGACTTAACTAGAACTGTGAATGACCTCACAAGTTGGATTATCTCCCTTTGCAAGCATCAGACTGAGTGACTGACAGACAGACAGACGGACGGATGGACAGGGTGAAACCTATATAGCCCTAAAACTTTGTTTGTGGGGGGTATAATGATTCCCAAAATATTTTTTAAAATCCATAACTACCCTATTTTTTATCTTGATGTAACCGGAACCACACTTAATTTTTTACTTAGCCTAATGTTAAAAGTCAGAATTTTAGAAGGATGTAGAGAAAAAAGCAGTGGTTGGTAACAAAGTTACAGAGCAGATGTATTGTAGAATAATTATTTTAAACTGAAAATATAAAAAAAGAAAGCCAACACCAAATGAAACAAAAAAACAAAAAATTGAAAAAATTGTTTTACTTTTGTTTACAATCTTTCTGGAAACATTGGGGGCAATGCTGAAGCCTGTAATGTCACAAAAAACTTATCTATTTATTTTATAGATATTAAGATTTCCCCACCACCTGTTTATTTAACTAGAATGTGTGACCAAGAAATTAGCTAAGAAGCCTGATAAAGGACAAGGGGCATTAAGGCCTGTATTTGGCCTAAAATATGACAAAAAATAAAACCCAAAAAGAGCAAAAGGATATATATAGATTCTACAACGATGACTCAAACGAGTGAAGAAATGTATAAATGCGCAGGGAATTAGAGAAATTTGTAATAATAACCTTTAAGTACCTACTGCAAACAAAAGTACCATATTTCTTACATTAATATGGCAATAAACCATCATCAAAACTAGAATTGTGAGTGACCTCACAGAGTGATACCTCCTGCTTGCATTACTAGGAGTTATGCTTACAAGCTTTAAACATGTAAAACCCTTAAGTTGGATTATCTCCCTTTGCAACCATCCGGAGATAATTATATTGCTTCATGCACATCTACATATGATACCTATCCTTTATATAAAGTTTCATCAAAATCCATTGAACGGTTTAGGAGTTGAGCTTACAAGTTTTAATAAACATGTAAAACCCTCAAGTTGGATTATCTCCCAACTTTCATCAAAATCCATTGAACAGTTTAGGAGAAGTTGCGCTTTCAAGCTTTAAACATGTAAAACCATTAAGTTGAATTATCACCCTTTGCAAGCATCCAGCACATCTACATACATGTATGATGCCCAACCTTCATATAAAGTTTCATCAAAATCCATTGAACGTTTTAGGAGAAGTTGCGCTTACAAGACATATAGACAGCCGGACGGACAGGGTAATTCCTACATACTGACGCAATTTGATAAAAATCTTTACTTTTTGATTATTTTGAACAATTTTCACATATATACTTTGCAACAGTAAATTGCCTCCACATGCAAGAAATAACTATATTTAACATGAATATGTATAAATCTCCTCTAAAAATATTTTTTTGTTTTTCGAAAGTGCACAATGTTTTCTCAAGCAAAATTTGCATGGAAAACTGCTAAAAATCAGTTATTTTCGGGTAATTGGTCCATGACATCATTTTGATGTTACAATGGAGAAAATAAAGCTGAAATGAGTTATTTCCAAGTATCTTGTATATTTTACCAATTCCAGACTAACGTTGAATCCACTCCTCACTGGTTCATATTTTTAGGCCAAAAATGGGTCTTAAAAAGACCCTTACCCCTTCATATTTAAAATCTGATTTATCAAATTCTTTTAATAGAAGAAAAATTTTAATGCTGTTACAATATGCGATCAATCCAAAATGATGAAGGGTGATTTTTATTAAATAGGAATGAGATTTTGAATTAATTATCAATATAAAAAAATTTAAGGGATTTTAGGGGTGAGATTTCCATTTTTTTTCAAATTAAAATATTTTTTGTTAAATAGGGGAAGTGTAAATCTAAAGTGAGGAATATTACCTGAATTTTACCAAATTTAGGAATCTGATACAGAAAACTGGACATTTTTGTACATACTGTAGGAACTATTTAAAAAAACATCTACACTGTTTTCACAAAACAAAGAATTCAAAGTTCAATTTACCAAAACAATAAATATAATTTAAAGTATTTTGAAAATATATAACAATTCAAAATTTTTATTAAAAATATGGCCAGTCACAAAATGAATTTAAAAAATGTGCAAAGTATTTCAGATTAAACGTCTGCAATAAAACTATATATTTTCTAAAATTCATACTTATAATTGTGTATTTTGTAGGAGTGTTACATAGTCTTCTTTTCAAAATTGTAAAATAAAAACAATTGAATTCACTTCTATGTCATAAATTATTATAATAATCTGAATTTGAAATAATTGATGATATAGTTTAATTTACGGAAGGGAAAATACATGTAGGTTAAATTAAAAAAAAATAAAATAAACAGCTGCGCCACGAGCGCATGATATGCCCGTCGTCTTGTTAAAAAAACATAATAAATGTTTTTGGAATCCCCCTTTATTTAGTGGAGCTGCTGGTGGGATGTATATGGAAACCCGGCAAAACATAAGCGTGCAAACTTTTAAGCAATAGAGATACGGCGTGGAATGTGACCAAAAAAGACTACCTTTTTTACCAAAAAGCTCAATAAAAATTCAATAACTCAAAAATAAAATAAAGAATCATCACGAAAAAGTATACAGATCTTCAGATTAATATAACTAATAAGTGTGTAAAGTTGTATGCAATAATCGTTTTTGAGATACGGTGCGACATGTGAAAACCCCCCCTTTTCTTTACAAAAAACTCAATAACTCTAAAATAAAATTTTGAATCATTACCAAAAAGTATACAGATCTTTAGATTAATATAACTAAGTGTGTTAAGTTTTATGCAATAATCATAATTGTTTTTGAGATACGGCGCGACATGTGAAAATCCCCCCCCCCCCCCCTTTTTTTGCAAAAAACTCAATAACTCTAAAACAAAATTTTGAATCATCACCAAAAAGTATACAGATCTTTAGATTAATATAACTAAGAAGTGTGTAAAGTTTTAAGCAATAGTCATAAATTGTTTTTGAAATACGGCACGATATGTGAAAAAAAAAACACTCCTGTTTTAGTTAAATAGTCCCGTAACTCAAAAAGTATACAGATCGTTTGACCATCATAAGAAACAACTATGTTAATTTTCATGAAATTTGGATAAGTTGTTCTCAAGTTACGGTGCGACATGTTTACGACAGACAGACAGACGCCGGACATTTGTATACCATAATACGTCCCGTCAAAATTTTGACCGGCGTATAAAAACAACTTTATAACATTTTAGATAAGGAAGTAAAAAACTTGTTATAAAAGCATGTTCAAATATTTTCATATTTATTTCGAAATAGAGGAGCAAAATGCCCAATTTGGAAGTTGGAAATATCTAATAGTTTAGTAGAAAGATTTTTTAACACAAACATGTTTGACTGTTACATTTGAAATTTTTACCTAATTTAACTCAGATATCTAATATTTACCGTCTTGTCAGCCATTCTGGATCGTGATGATCAAAATCTCGAGAAAACTCTCTTGTAGTTCTAGGACTAGGAAGGGACCTAGATCCATACGAAGTGTTGGAAATGGACTCCTTCAGATACTGCTGACTAGGGGGTTTAGGTTTCGGTAATTGTTTATTCTCGGGTAAATGACGAACTTTCTCTTGAGAACTACTAGTATGAGGTTTATGACTGCGAATTTTGTCTCCTGAATGACTTTCTTTTGAACCATGATGCCTTTCAACATGAGTTCTTATGTAATCCTGTGAATTTACAATTTTTTCATTATTTGCACTCTGAAATTTTTCTAAAATTTTATCGTTATTATGAAGTCTGTGCTTGGATGTGGTAGGCAGGTCATTTACTATTGGTTTGAATATATCTTTTGCATTCCCCAAACTTGGAGTCTGCTGAACACTTGTTTTATCAACTGAAACAGCATTTGGTATTAGATATTCACTAATTTTAGGACTATTATTCATCATCATGGCTTCGACCTTCTGACCTCTAGTTCTATAGCGACCACTATTGACGAATGTCCTTGATCTTTCCACTCTGACAGTATTATTGTTACTCTGCTCTACAAATGACAGACCACGTTTAATGTTTTCGTGCACAATTTCTGATTTCTTACTATCAGCATCATCCTGAACAGAAACGCAACTCATACTTAAGGGTACATTGAACTTCATCATTAAATTCTTATCTAGTTTGTGAGAATTTTGTTTCATTTGTCTAAGGTCTTTTACTGCTGGCGATGGTGAGAAGAATTTTCTAGAACCTGGTCGGGAATCAACCTTCTTTGGAGTGACTACTCTTACTTGGTCTTTTAAAGGCTGAAATATAAAATCGTTTAACTAAAACATAATAGCAGCTCATAATATCAAGCTATAAAATCAAATATAAATAATATAAATTACAGGTAAATTGTTGTAAAATATAAAGTTTATTTTTACAAGCCTTAGAAACAGGTAAAAAAGTGAGCCTTACTGAGCATTTCTTACCTGTTTCGCAGCGAGTACAAATACAATTTTCATTTTCTGACAATGTACATAAATTTTGTTTATCCTGCAATCCTGTTCCCAGGAGCTTACATTGCCTTTGTTAAATTTTGTACCAAGAAAGACCTTTCAATGAATTAAACTTTAAGTTCCTAAATTAGGTATTACATCCCTGGGCTGTATAAAAAAATGGATGAAAAATATTTTTAATAAAGCTTTTAGAAATTTTAGTATAATTCTGAGCTAATCAAGTACATTTCAAGTTTTAAGGATTTTTCGATTTTTCATTTTGTATTGGAAATTTCCTGTTGATTTAGACTGATGTATAAATATTCTAAGATGCAGCATTTTTGCATTTTTTGACAAGAGTTAACTTTACTCCTTTTGCAAAGCCAAATTTGCGCAACAAAAGCAGATGTCTTTGTGTGAATCATCGATATTTGAGTATATATTTGTTCAGTTGGGGCTTTACTCCGTTTTCAGCACACTTGGCTATTTCGCTGCGGCCAGTTTTTATTGGTGGAGGAAGTTGGAGTACCTGGAGAGAACCACCGACCTTCGGTAGGAAAATTGGCAATCATTGTCAGTTAAGATCTGAGTCGAAAACACACCCCACCACAGGTGATATTCGATCTGACAACCTCAGTGTTGACAGGCTAGTGATCAGTAGTATAGTCATGACGAACTACCTATACCACTTGGCCACCGAGGACCTGAGTAAAATATGACATATCGGGGATCGCTATGATATTTATTTTAAATGTAAAGAATTGTTATAATGCAATATTTAAAGCTTTTGATACATATTTTCATGTTTCTCCATAAGTTACTTTTTTTTACATTGTAATGAATAGACTACAGGTAATCAGATACTGAGTTTAACTGATCTATTTCTATTTTTACACTTATTATCTCCCCTGATTGAACCATGGCTATCAGACATACCAAATGTATTTTAAAAACTCAAAAATCATTGTTACTATGCTTAACCTTTCAATCTGCACTTATAATGTTTTAATCCTACTTTTTTTTGACATAATGTACTTTGAACAGGCCCCTCTTTCATAAACATCCATACGACTATGATTGACACTGATTCCATGATGTCAAGACATGATGTCAATACATGATGTCAAGACATGATGTCAAGACATGATGTCAATACATGATGTCAAGACATGATGTCAAGACATGATGTCAATACATGATGTCAAGACATGATGTCAATACATGATGTCAAGACATGATGTCAAGACATGATGTCAATACATGATGTCAATACATGTCAATACATGATGTCAAGACATGATGTCAATACATGATGTCAATGCATGATGTCAAGACATGATGTCAATACTTGATGTCAAGACATGATGTCAATACATGATGTAGCACAAAGACATTGAAACATGGAAATCAGATCACACTTACGACTAATTTGTGAAACGGGACCCCTGAGCTCCTACATTTGTCTTACACATGTACAGTTAAAAATATGCATATTTATTATATGTACACTTATTCATTAACAACAGGCATAATAGTGATAATTACAAATCAGGGGAGGTAATAAATATTTAAATTTGAACATGTAAAAAATTTTCTGTTTTTATGCTAGTTTTTACCTCTACCCAAATATCAAACCCTGCACCACTATCCTTTTGTCAATGCAAAAGAAAATGTTTTAAACTTGTCTAAACAAAAAACATTATACATCAGAAAATAAACCTTTCTCCTTGTAGTCGCATTAGCCATTTTTTTCTAACAAAGCTAGGCCTAGGCATAAGCATTAATATTTCCGTTTATCATTTGTTTTTGTGTATTAGTACAAAGCTAAAGCAAAGCTCCAGGGAGTCTAATTTAAGATGAACAAGTTATCTCAATTTTTGTCCAAATAAAATATAGAGAACCTAAAATACCATATGTCATAGATGTCAGGAGACATATCAGCTGAGGCCAAATAAACTTAAATATCTGGTTCTCAGACACCGCTGTCCCTCGTAAAAAGTCAAAAAGCGAACAAGTAACATTTATCAAGTCAAAACAAAAGAGGTAAAACAATCATTTTGATACGTATTTTAAACACAGGTTGTGTTTTCAAGTGATCATTAAGTGTTTATGATATACAAACCTTTTGTATTACAACAAACATCATAGGAGTGAATGGTTTCAAACGGGATTTATATGTTACCTAAAATAAACACCTAAACTGAACATCCTTTGTCTATTTGACATGAAATAAGCTATAAAAATTATCTCCCCAAACCTGGCTTGCCATTTTAAGAAAATCAATTGTCTGAGAACCAGAGAATTTATTTTAAATGGCCAAAGTGGTAGCACAGTTTTGGTAATTACCAAACCAGAAAAGTGTAAACCAATGTGAGAAAAATTTATCCTGTGGGTTGAGCTCACATTAAATTGTAAAACAAAAACATGACAGATAATTTGTATTTAAACCAGACCAAAAAGTATAGACTTTAAGATTCTGTTGGACTATAAATAGCATTTAATATGTATAATTTTAATAAAAATCTGCCTGTTGTAACAAATGGTTCCTTATTTAAAATTTTTTTTGATAATCGAACTCATCCGAGATTTTGAATTTTTTACGTTTTATGCAATAAACATGAAATTAAGTTTCTGTTAGCATTGATACAGTTTTTTTTTTTTTATTTAACTATGATAATTTAATTAATGTGAGTGAAATATGGAATACCAGAAAAATATGATGTATTACACAATATGACGTAATTAAATTTTCCCTCTTTTTAAATAAATTTCCTGTATATTTTTCATTCTTTGCCTAGACTGTAAAATTTTGGAATAATCTTCACCACGATTGTCCCATTACCAAAACTATGGAGAGCCAATAATAACCATAATACAGTGAAACCTGTCGAAAGTGAACCCTGCGTAAACAGAAAACCTGTCTAAACTGTTTCAGAACATCAAGGGTATATTCTTTAATACATTAATCTGTGTAATACATTTGTACAAACACCTGTCAGAGTTATCCAAACAAAATTTTTAGTCCAAAAGGTATCAAGAGGTTTTACTGTATAATCAAACGGGCCTAAAAGCAGTGTAGCCAAAATTCAGGTAAGGTCAACAGGTAAAAATCTAATACTTTCCGTCATCTATGTAATATGGTATTTCTTATTAATCATTACGACATACCAGAACTTCATCGGCAAATGTTACTCGTAATGGTCGCTGATACTAAATATAGTGATTATAGGTTAAAAAAGTTTATTTATAATACAAAATTTCATGCAATATGTTTTGGTAAATAACTATTATTTTCTAGTAGCAGAAATTACAAAATTGAACAATTGTTGGTCGAAAAATCTGTTTTTTTTTTTTCAATATTCCTTTTTACCATGTCTTATATTCAACACAGTTACCAATTGCATGCCAAACACTTACCTGAGTAGGTGAGATGCAAGTTGTGTGTTCATATGTAAAATATCTTAAATTAATCTACAAAATTTTTGTGAATATAAAGTGCATTTTACAAACTTGAGTGGAACATACAAGCTCAAGTGTTACAGACCATATGATTACTGCAATATGTTCAAATGTTCTTTGAATTTATTGTGAAAGAAATGAAACTTTTCCGCAGATTCACTTGTAGGTTACCTGCCCATTTAAACTTTTGTAAGTTCTTCTCTCCTATTGAATAAATACAATAGCTATTGTTTTCTGTAGAGTTTATTCAATGGGACCTTTAAATTTCTTCTTAGAGAAATCCATCACTCATTGATTAATTTACCTGAACAAAAAATTTAATATTCAATGCTGAAAATACATGTACCAATACTAAATAAGGACACACAAAACTGCATGTGATGTTGTATTTATTCTTTATCAAATAATTTTAGTAGGCTACTAGATTGTATAAGGGAAATGTTGACTATTTTCAACATTGAAAGTTTTTTGTTCAGGTAAATTAAAAATTCGTAAGGGTTCCGCGGAACCCAGTGTCTCGCCTACTTTTGATGTTGTCTATATTTTCAGTGTGATAGGTGAATGCACATAATAGATTTGCAGTTAATGAAATAAAACATTTGAAATGTATGAAAAAAGATTTTGTTGTAAAAAATTTATATAGTATGCAATTATATATATATAGATTTATAAATGAGTAGAAACATAAATTTATTGAATGAACAAATGTTAAAGAAGACAAATTTTAAAGTGCTTAATGATCTAGCCTTTAATTAAAAAAGTAGAATATATGTACAAATAAGAAAATTGTGGGTTATAGGAAATTTGCATTTTTTTCTCATAAACTACATTTAGAGTGAATTAGAATAAGATGTTTAAGGCCAGGTGACATAAATATGAATATAAATTAAAAATGTATTATTGCGAGATGTTATTTATCAGGAATTGAGTTGCCTTAAATAAAACTAGTAAAGAATTTGTGGATGTGCCATTTGCAATGAACCTGAAAGAATAAAAAATTAGAGAATAAAATATGTTAGTTTTAAAAAAGGACTTTCATGCATAAGTCTGTGATGGTTCCATTATCTATAATGAATAGAAAATTGGGAATAGGTAATAAATGTATTCCTTACTGTCAAATTTTAAAAACTGTAACCACAGAGTGAATGTAATGTTTCCTGGCAGAAAAACTAAGTCCATTTATAAGTAAAATACGGAAAAATTTTTTTTTTTTTTACTAAATTTACTTCTGGATACTATATTATGATCATAAACAAGCTTCTGTCCAAGTTTGGTACAAATCCAGTATAGTTCAAGAAAGTTATTAAAATTTTGAAAACTTTAACCACAGAATGAATGTAATGTTTCCTGGCAGAAAAACTAAGTCCATTTATAAGTAATATACAGAAAAACTGGAATTTTTATTTTATAAAATTTACTTCTGGATACTATCTTATGATCATAAACAAGCTTCTGTCCAAGTTTGGTACAAATCCAGGATATTTTAAGAAAGTTATTAAAATTTTAAAAACTTTAACCACAGAGTGAATGTAATGTTTCCTGGCAGAAAAACTAAGTCCATTTATAAGTAAAATACGGAAAAACTGGAATTTTTTTTTTACAAAATTTCCTTCTGGATACTATCTTATGATCATAAACAAGCCTCTGTCCAAGTTTGGTAGAAATCCAGGATAGTTTAAGAAAGTTATTAAAATTTCAAAAACTTTAACCACAGGGTGAATATTTGTGGACGCCGCCGCCGCCGACGACGACGACGACGGAATGTAGGATCGCTATGTCTCGCTTTTTCGACAAAAGTCGAAGGCTCGACAATAAATGAGTGATGGATTTCTGTTCGAAGAAATTTAAAGGTCCCATTGAATAAACTCAACAGAAAACAATAGCTATTGTATTTATTCAATAGGAGAGAAGAACTTACAAAAGTTTAAATGGACAGGTAAGCTACAAATAAATCTGTGGAAAAGTTTCATTTCTTTCTTAATAATTATTATGTACATCATATGGTTTGTGCCTGTTTATTGACCTCATATGCAATACAATCCCTACATCCCTTCAAAATTGAATATATAAATGTCAATCTCATACTAGAAATCTTCGAAATCTCATGTATTCCTGGATAAAAAATTAAAATATGTATATTAAAAAAAGAAATGAATTGAAATTTTTATATTTGTTGAATTTGTATTGATTCATTCAAGGAAAATTTTGTTTTTGAAAAATACATATATCTTTAAAGCATTGTAAATGTTTAGCAAGGGTAACATGAATTTTTGTAGAAGGGAAATATGAATATCTGTAAAAAGGACAATGTGAATTTTTAACAGCAATGGCAGTGTAAACTTTTATAGGAAGGGCAATCCACACTTTTTCAGCAAGGGCAATGTGAATGTTTACATTGAGGGCAATGTAAACTTTTGTAAAATGCACAATGTGAACTTTTGTAGCAAAAGCAATGTGAACTTCGTAGCAAAGGCAATGTGAACTTTTGTCGTCAATAAGCGTTTGCCTGAAAACTCTTTGTTGGTAAATTTTTCGCTCTTCATTCTTTACGAAAAGTCCTGGGCAAAAGGATATTGAACTTGGTATAAAGCATTTAAAGGTGGGGCTATTTCATTCTGGTTAAACAAGAACTGTATTTTTTTTTTTATAAAACTGTATGAGTTTTGTGTTACATGTAATCAGATAAAATTATAAAAAAAAATTGTTGTATTTTAACCATTTTTCTTGGTCAGGCAGAGTGAAAATCTTCATTTTACATTTAACTTGCCTAAATATCTGTAGATGGACTGAGTACTGTGAAAAACTTATTATTCGTGGTACATCAATTTTTTGTGGATTTTGTGGAACAGATATATCCACAAATAAAAGAAGGAACCCAACGAAATACGAACCCACATATCATTATAAGAGGAAATATTGAGATACCAAGAATCTAACACTCGTTGTAGATTTAATAAATATGTGCATTTGAACTGTCGCAGGAAGGTGTATACCTGTAAGTTGAAATTAATCAAATAACTAACGAGGTCATTGATCAAAATTCAATGTAAATCTGTCAGACTGAATATTATTTGTCATTTTTTGCAACTGATTTTAGAATTTTTTTGCAAATTAAACTTTTCAATGCAACTTTTTTTTTTGATTGAAAACTGAAATCCACGAAAATAAAAACCCACCAATATGCATTTTTCCCAAATCAATAAAAACTTATGTCAATGAAAATAACTGAATTCTCAGTCTATAGAATTTATATTGTGAGATATGTTGGATCCTGATTACAGAGAATTGAATAAAGAATGGCTACATTCATTGTACAGCATGGCCCAGTTGTTCAACTTATTTAACCCAAGGTTAACTTTAACAACAGGTTAAAATGTATAGAAATTCACTCTGTTTAACCTGTGGTTAAATTTAACCCATGGTTAAACAAGTTAAACAATTGGGCGATGATCATTATACTTACATTTTCCTGTTGTTCAGGTGTTTGTTTATCTTGACCAAGTGATGATAACTCACTTTTTGCTGAAAAAAAATTAAACTACAGATTCATCATTAAGTAGTTAGAAAATATAAAACTCGATCAAACCTAAGTAGTCTCAAAGAAGGAAACATAAAGAAAATTTCCACTTTCAAATTTCCAGTTTTCGTCTTTATGTATTAGTTTTTAGTTCTGACTGATGGTTTCCTCGATGTTTATGGTACACAAGGATAGTGTTGTGTATTTGTATCATTTATATAAAAAAAAAATTTTTAAGGCCACACCAAATTGATTTTTAGTTCTTTGGATTTCGTCGCTTTGCTTTATTTACAGAATTTGTAAATTTTAAGAAAAAAATTTTTTTGCCACTCACTTAGTAAAAATACTGAAAAATCACTCCCAGTTCTTCATTTTTCAAAAATTAAAAATAAAAAGTGTTTGCCCGCTCCTAAAATTTGATAAAAAATATGGATTCTTCCATATTTTGCAATATTTTAGTTAAAAAATTTGTGCCGCATGTAAATTTGATTTTCGCCTGAAAAAAAACTAGTCCTCAATACAAAAAAATTAAAATTGCACCTATTTTTGTCATAAAAAATCCAAAGAACTAAAAATCAATTTGATGTGGCCTAAACAAAAGAGATAAAATGATGGATTTTTTATGAGCTTGTAGAAAGTTTTATCCTGCTCTACCATGACCAAAATAGTTTGATATATGGAAATGTAAGTGTCAATGAGCATAATGATGAGACTACATCCCACAGGACAAGGCAATGACATAAACCTTGAACATAAAATGTCCAAAAATAAATTAAGAACTGCATGGATAAGAGCATTTACATGAGGTAGACCCACAAATAGACAGAAGGACTGATGAGAACATCTCATATCCCCCTTTCTGCATTGCAGCAGATTGAAGAAAACCTTACTGATCTCCAGAAATATAACCAGAGGGTTGGATTTCTCAAAATCAAACCAAAACCATATTTTATAAAGGGAAACTATTGTGTAAGGTATCTCCTTTAGATGGTTCTGGCTTAACATTGCAGGTCATTTCAGCATATGAAATTTCTCTTCAATATTTTTGGATTGGTCAGCTTGTAATCAGAATAATGTGTAAAGGTGGGTTGACATACCTTCCTTTAAACTGCTACCTCGTGAGCTAGCACATTAAACCAGAAATATACGATTACAAAGTTTGCCTCGTTCTCCCTCTAATTTTGGTGTGTGGCTGTGTAGGCTCCCCGAGATGCACCCTTACAGCAAGTAATATGATTGTAGGCCACTTGGTATCGAAGAACTGAACTCAAACGTAAAACTTAACTTACCGGTAAGGAAATGAAGTGCGATAAGTAGGTCAGAGTGACCTAATCTTGGTTGGAGGATGTGTTACTCCTCCAGATGCATCCTCCACCATGTAATATGATTGTTAGTCGCTTGGTATCAAAGAACTGAACTCGGAAGTAAAACATAACCTAATGGGTACAAACAAATTCTGGACAGACAGACAGACAGACAGACGGACAGGCTGATTCCTATATACCCCCCCAAAACAATGTTTGCTGGGGGGTATAACAATTTACTTAAAAAATACCAAACATGCAAATTAAGATTTTAGTTTCAAAGTTCACATAGAATGGTAGAAAAACAATGAAATTCTAGCACGTTTCAACAACATTGCTTCTCAATGACTTTCAAACACCAAAGTGAAATTCAAAGACATTCCATGGCCTGTGTAAACCATGGATAAGATGTTGAAACTTGTTAAGACTCGGCTTAACTTTTTATGGAAAAGATAGTTCATGCACATTATCAAAAATACCAAGTCTTTTAGCATATATTTAATGTGAACAGAAAATAATTACAAACTACCAGTATATATATAATATTGGAATACAGGGAAATATAAGGGATTAACATTCTACACTATATTTATCTGATAATAACTTGAATCTACAAAATCTTTTTTATATACAAATCCACAGGCAAATAATTAGTTTGTGTGACAAAGGGACATTACTCCAGTCATAATACTATTTATTATTATTCAATGAAATTTGAAACTTTGTGAGAAAATTGACATTTGTTAAAGAAATTCTTGTATATTCTGATTTAAAAAAAAAAAAACAAAAAAAAAAACCAACTTATAGTATAGCATAGAATAATCTGTGAGAAGACGTTAAAAAAAGAAATCAGAAGACATAATTGGTAAATACCAACCATGTAATGGGATCTCAAAATTGAAAAAAAAAACAGTTTAACAGAAAGGTGTCGTATATTCTTTAATGAGAGGTGTGTATCTTAACTGTATGGCAAGCTCTCAATGGACCAATATGAATATCTATAAATATACATGACAAAAGTTAAACAGTTTTATTGCTGTTCTAAGTCAAAGTCACTGTTTACATATATTTTGTTGGGATTTTATCTCATTGACAAATAATCCAAATCATAATTTACTTTTTATGCAACTTAATTAACCAGAAGTATTGTGAGCCAGCCCAGAAAATAACCCTATACTCAAAAATATTATGATGCTCAAGTGAAATTATCTCCCCTTGAAAATGAAAACAGGATTTATTTAGCTTCATGCATATATTTTAATATGGTATACTACGTTTGCGTGAGGTTCAATTAAATTCAATTTGATGGTTTGGGACAAGCTGCATGAACAAATTATGGACAGAAGGGCAAAGTGATTCCTATATAACTTTCAAAATTTTGCAAAATTTATTAAATGAAACCAGGAGCCTTTATCACTCACCTGAGTATTTCCATTTGTTTATCACTAAAGGACCTTGAGATTAACATCCATGCCATGTTTGGTTTCAATCCATTCAGTGGTTCTCTAGAGGAAGATTTTTGTATGTATTTCTCATAGGGTCCTATGTTAAACTAAGTTCTCCGCTGGATCTTGGATGATAGATCTGCAGCAAAATTATAAATTTGATACAGGACCATACAATCATTCAGGCATATTATCAATTCAATCTGTCAAACACTTTCAAAGAAGAATTTGTTTGTACATATTTCCCATAAGTTCCTATGTCCCAAGGTGGTGGCCATCTTGGATTTCCAATCGGCACCAAAATTAAAAATTTGGTAGAAGATCATCTAAGGAACATTCCTGCAAAGTAAAAGTTCATTTGGTCTTGTGGTTTCTGACAAATATTTTTGAAACATTGGGTCCTATGTTAACTATGTCCTGCAGTGGTAGCCATACTGGATGACAGATCAGCATCAAAATTATAAATTTGGTAAAGGACCATCGTACAATCATTCAGACATATTATCAATTCAATCTGTCAAACGGTTTCAAAGAAGAAATTGTTTGTATGTATTTCCCATAAGGCCCTATCTATGTTAACTATGTCCCATGTGGCAGCCATCTTGGATTTCCGATCGGCACCAAAATTACAAATTTGGTAGAGGACCATCTAAGGATCATTCCAGCAAAGTACAAATTCATTTGGTCTTGTGGTTTCTGACAAGAAGATTTTTAAATTTCAGCCAATCAGAACACATTATTGGGCCTGGCAGCCATGTTGAATATTCAATCGAAACCAAAATTACAAACTCTGTTAAGGACCTTCCCAGAAACACTACCAAGTTTGGTTCCATTTGGTTCAGCAGTTTTTCAGAAGAAGATTGAAACGTGAAAAGTTAACGGACGGACAGACAACGTACATAAAGTGATGGCAAAAGTTCAACCTGGCTTTTAGCCAAGTGAGCTAGATAAGGTTATACAAGGAAAGAAAATCAAAAACAGAAATAGTTTATAAGCTGTAAACAGTGAACATTATATAACATCCAACCAAATGAAAGCAAGCACAATCTAAATGTGTTCCATTTTAAAATCAAATGTTCTGTATGACAGTTAAATTCAATGAACTGGGTCACTACAATGTTTTATCACTATGCTGTGTTGTGGTTCACACTGAATACTTAGCTTTGCTAATTTCTTTTAGATGATGGAAAACATTCTAAAACCAATGTTAAAAATGTGAATCTACATAATATTTTGAACTATTTTAAGCCCTTTTCTGATTTTGTATAAAGAATAAGTTTTCAACAAGCAAACTGTCATTGGGGGAAAGTGGCAGTTCATAACTTTAAGTTACATGCAGCCCACATAATTTTAAACCAAAGTCTGCAAAAACAAAAAATGCAGAATAAAAGTTTCCTGAAGGCTGAAGCTGACAGAAATTCACTTTCCATCTTTTTGATTGATGAAAAATTACTGCATTCCTATATTGGAGGACAGTATGCAATTAATTCCATTTATACACACTTTTTGAAAATTCAAAGGTTGTGCGTAAATAATATAGGACGTTGATTCACGTAAATTTAAAACTGTATAAATATTATTTTACGAGTTACGAACAATCCTAAAAATGCTTATAATTTGACATAAAAGCTTGATGTTTTCTACGATAGAAAATACACTGATCTTTATCTATCAAAATGTTAAAAAGTCAATTATCGTCATTAAGAGGCCATGCAAAAATTCTATTCTGTGCATTTTTTGTTTTCACCGGCATTGGGTCAAAATTATGTGGGCTGTACGTAACTTAAGTTAGGAACTGCTGCTTTCCCCCTGTGAACTGACAGATAATTTTAATCTGATAGACTGGTAATGCGTCCAGCTATTAATTTTTTTTTATTATTTCAGAGCTATTTGATTATCAGTAACTAGACTGTACCACCAATAAAGCTGACATTCTTAAATTACGCTGAGTACCACATGCATTATTTTAAAGACTGGTTTCCTGTTGAAAAAAAAGTATTATTTCAAGATTTTTCTGACCTATAATTCAGCTACATCACAGAAACATCTGAAAATTGTTTTTCGAAATTATGCTACAATCATTTTATGTAAATTATATAAGTTACTATTCTAGCACCTAAATAGAATGTTTGGGGCCAAAACCATAAGTGAAAAGGCAGTTAAATATTGATTGTTAGAAAAAAAATTATGATTTTTTTTTACACTTTTTCTCAAACAAATAAGATGTGATTAATTGGTAATTCACTGTGGAGATACATTGCATATCTATGGCTGCGACTCATCCATATTCAGTTTTTACACACAATTTGATTGTTTACACAAATATCTTTTTTTAATTGTGAAAAAAAACAATGAATTTACATCAGTTTGTTTGTTTATTTGGGGTTTAACGCCGTTTTCAGCAAATTTTGGCCATTTCGCGGCGGCCAGTTTTTATTGGTGGAGGAAGCCGGAGTACCCGGAGAGAACCACCGACCTTCGGTAGGAAAATTGGCAATCCTTGTCAATTAAGATCGGAGTCGAACACATCCCGCCACAGGTGAGATTCGAACTCAAAACCCCAGCGTTGACAGGCTAGTGATCAGTAGTAGTCATGACGAACTATTAAAATAAGTGACTTAAAAGTAAGCTAGAAGTTACATTGTATGAAACGAAAAATCTAATCTATTGAGCTATCAAGTTCAACTTGGTAAAATAACTTTTGGACTTTGGAACTATAAAAATAGTTTGACACAAACAATTTATTCAACTCAAGCATGTTCGAATAAACAATATTGAAGTTACTTTTAATTAATGGACAAAATTTGGTTTGGGTAAGCAACTTTGATATATCCACGGTATTCGACTTAAGGGTGTTCGACACCAGACTTTGCAATTTTTATGCATTCACAGAAATGCTTGCTATGTGGTACATCTGGTGTTTACTGGAAAGACTTAATATTAAAGCAATCTTAAGCCTTAATAAATAGGAACTTGAACTGTTAGTATTGCATTTGATCACAGATAGAATTGTATGACAATTCCTTGTACAGTATATCATTTCAATACAAAAACAACACTTGTGGATGATTGATTGATTGATTGATTGTTGCTTAACGTCCAGTGGCAAATATTTCATGCTTCTTCAGGACAAGAACCAGTTCAATTTATCAAGCAATTCAATTAGGGGTGGGATGGGACACAAAGGGGAACCAATTTTGACTGCCACTGTAAAGGAGGATGGTTGGGTAGGGTCGGATAATTTAGCCTTCTGTAGCGGCCATCAGCCTACTCTTTTTCGAAAACTACAGAAGGGGTCTTTAGCGTGCAGGGAGTGTGGCATTCTCCAAACACGTTACCCTTTATGGTCCACGGTCAGGCTTTCCGTATTATGACCTGACAACCCCCCAAAGAGAGGGTCTCCCCTATCCGCCACCTGGGGACGCGCTAGACCACTTGTGGATGCATATGAGGTAAAAAAAAAAAAATAAATAAATACATAATACACTCAGTTCCCAAAAATTAAAGATTAAATATATGACTGGATGCTAAAACATTATGCAAATGTAATTAATGATATTATTTTTAATATTCACACACATAAGAACACGTCAAGCTCTATCAAAAGGGAGATAATCATCTAAAATGATCTACCTGATGTAGGACGATTTGTAACAGAAAGATCTCCTGGTGTTCTACTTCGCTCTTTGTATGTTGTCTGCTGTCAAAAATAAAGTATTTATTAGTATATATATAAAGGATTTTTAAAACAGTTTTGTTAATTTGGAAAAGATGATCATTTTTGGTTTATAGACAAGACAGAGGAAGATTTGTACTTAATTAATTATTGTTCTTTGTAAAAAATATACTGTCAACTCTCATTCCTCATTGTCTCGAACTTGTGTGAGTCGAAATTTCAGACAAGCAGTAATTTTCTTGATGTCCTGAACTTTGTTCCATAAAATTACATGTATTTTGACTTCTGATGTGTCAAAATTCAGTGAGTCTAAATTTCGGTTGTCTCGAAATAAAATTATGGTCCTTATATTAAGAAATGAATTTAAATTATTTTTGTTATCTAGAAATAATACACACATATCAAATTATTACCTCGAAGATCTAAAGTTTATCTGATAATCAATAAATTTCCGGTTATTAACCACTGATTGATGTATGATGGTCCATCTTTACCTGAGGTTACCTTGACTTGTTATCTTAGATAATTAGTGAATTATTGACACACTTTTCAATTCTGAATTAACATGTTATTATGTTTAATTAGCCTTGAACTACAGATGTGTTGAACTTTTTCTATGTTCCCACAAATATCAGATTAGGAGAGTTGACTGTACTTTCAATCAGCATATAGATAAAGGATTTTTTAAAACAGTTTTGTCAATTTGGCAATTTTGGGTTGGACATGACAGATGATAATTGTATTATTTGTGCTTTCTTGAAATAAAAAAATATAGAAAATTGATAAAACTTTGAATGATATGAAGCTCAAAATTTTGACAAGATATGATAAAAAATTTTATAATTACAACAAGAGTGGACACCCAAAACTGTCTTGCCTGTTTAATTAATCTCTTCTGACTTATAACTATGCAGAAAGTCAGTGTGATCTTGATCTTGAACTACACTAACTGACAAATGGTCAGTATAAACAACCTTTATATAAATGTTTGTTATTCTAATTGATATAAAGTGACCAGGGGTATTTACTAATGTTAACACCAATACCTTCAAAAAGGTAATACCTATGTTTAACAGGAGAAACAAAAACCAAGTTTATTTATAAACAGAGCAACATGAATACAAACTTTAGCACTGGAAACTCTCTTCTTATCAAAACTGGTCTTCTTTTTTACCAATATAGGTTGAGGTTTTTCTTGTGTGACACTATCTTTTCTCTCAGTTGGAGGCTGATACAATGGAGGTCTCTCTGGGTCATCTGTTGCAATAAATATGTAAAATAAATCATACAGATGTTTGTACATGTATCAATAAACATTGTGTGATACCAGGACAACTTTTACATGTATCTATAAACATTGTGTGATATCAGACCAAGTTTACATATATTAATAAACATTTGGTGATACCAGACCATTGTTAAAATGTATTAAAAAACAGCCTATAACAAAGAGGACATATTTAGCTAAGGAGCAACCAAAAACGCAATCCAATGAGACAGACAAAGCCGGGAAGACAAATGAATAACCACAGTGAATGTGTACATTTCAACATATAATCTTTGGAGATGAGGCAGTTGTCTAAAATGAAATGAAATTTTCCAGCTTCTCCCAGAATTTTACTCACATTCATCTTTTGCTGTCCTCTTTTTGGTTGGTTTACTTTCAAACTTTCCTTCATTAGTAAGACACACAACCTGTTAACAATTGAAAAGGATATAAATATAACTGTCTCCTAAAGGACAAGGCATTCAATAAACTATTTAACAAGACTTTGGCTACATACTTACAGCAATTATTTTATAAATTTGTTAAACAAGATTTCTTTTTTGCATATAGTGTAAATGACTGTTCCAGTGTAGTATGAAGCAGATATCTGGCATGGATTATATGTGAGCAAAAATAAATTTTTTTTGGAGAATAAAATAAAATGTTTTAGAATCAAAGGTGAAAACTAAAATTGGTCGAGAGGCAGGAATATTATTATAAACTGTATGAAACTAAATATTAGACACTGACCACAATGTTATATTCTGTATCTGGTACCAGTCTTCTGGCAGTAAAAGCATGATCTGTACCAGAATACATTGTTTTATTATTCATCAGCATATCATAACGATTTATTTTCCCTAACGGAACCTCTGGTGGCTCCCAGCTAATATGGAGTTCATTCCTTCCTAACACTTGCACATGTGGTTTCGATGGGGCATGAGCACCTATAATATAAATATCATAATAAAAGAACACCGTTCCAAACTCCAACAGAAAAATAATGGTACAGCACTGAAATTTTAACTTGACCGAGATAATAATAAATCACAACTATGATATAACTTCAAATAAAATCCATTAAGGTTTGTAGGCGTGAGAGCGCTTACAAGAAAAATTGACGAAATTTTCAGAGTTCAAAGGGTAATTACTCCAACAAAAATAATGGTACTGAAATTCAAACTTGACCGAGATAATACTAAATCCCAACTATGATATAAATTTTATAAAAATTCATTGAGAAATGTAGGCGTGAGAGCGCTTACAATTTTTGGACGGATGGACGCTCAGCATTTCTATGTCCCAGCACTGCGTTTCGGCGGGGGACAATAAATGAAAGATTTAGGATATTGTTTAGTATTTTGATAGACATATCGGTAAACATTAGACCGATAAAAAAAAAATGAAAGGCCAAAGCAAGTTAATTCTTTGTTATGGTGTCAACTTTTTTTTCAAATGGAGGAGGGTATGAAGCAAACAAACAAAAAAAAAAACAAATATGAGACTGGCAGTAAAACTAAACTTTCCTTGACCTAGACCATGTAGATTTTAGAGGCTTAGATATCAAAGTAAAGTTGTAGAAATTGATTAAACATTCATTTCCAGCCATCATATCTAGGTTATTTTCAATGACATTTCGATATTAGAGACAAAAAAGATGTTACACCTACATGTTTAGTACTTTTATAATGACGGAACGACGACAAATTTCAAGATTTTGCCATCAAATATGCAAAAAATTACGTAGTGTGTTATATAAAGAAATGAAGAAAATCCAATGTTGGCACTCAAGCCTAAACAGGCAAACAAAAAATTATTCATTTAAAAATTGTCTGAGTGTAAGCAGATTTTTCCTTCATTATGTTTGAAACCATCCAACTTCCACCCTACAGCAATATTTTGACAAGCTAATAGGGGCCTTGGTGGCCGAGTGGTCTAGGTAGTTTGTCATGAGTACTAATGATCACTAGCCTGTCAACACTGAGGTTGTGAGTTTGAATCTCACCTGTGGCAGGGTGTGTTTGACTCCGATCTTAATTGACAAGGATTGCCAATTTTCCTACCAAAGTGGATGGTTCTCTCCAGGTACTTTCATGCTTCCTCCACCAATAAAAACTGGCCGCTGTGAAATAGCCAAATGTGCTGAAAACGGCGTAAAACCCCAACTAAACAAACAAACAAACAAGCTAATAACTAGATTTTTTCTTCTGGAAAATAAAAATTAAAATTGTTTCTGTCCCTTTTCCAACAATCAGCCTTCTCTAATGTTAATTTCCATTAAACTGACATAATTATGAATGAATTTATCATTGTATTCAAAAATTAACTTAAAATGTCAGTAATATCATCAAAAGAAGCATTCAATTCGTAAGGGATTACGATACAGTAGCGGGGGAGATAATGACGTCGCCAAGAGATACACATTGTGACGTCATAGCATCCTTCAAGAAAAACCTTTATTCCATTCTTAAATTTGGGGTTTTTCTCAAATAGCTCCGCAATAAGCAAATGGACCCCAACTTTTTTCTTTTGCAAACAGAAGCTCATTACTTAAAGTTAAGTATACTAAAATTTAAAGAAACAATCAGTGGAGGATTTTTTTCTACATGCATCTAATGCTATCACATTATTATCTTATTTGACTTAAATTTGCATAATTTCCTAATTAGTTTATCAATCTTTTTAATCAGTTATTTACTAGAAGACATTGTCTATCGAGTTGGGAATATTTTATAAAAGACCTGGTGAAGTTATCTTTTTTCGTTAAAAAGTGAGGGACTTTTTTGTAACACTCTTGAAAAATGAAAAATTTAGGGTTTTTGGCTCAAATATACTAAAATCAGTGTTGATTATCTTAAAAACTCAGAAAATTCAGTGGAGAAACCTTATTGTATTGTATTCCCTTAACTATTTGACTGAACATTTAGATTCTTACATCAACACCAGAAGATTATTGATTTATCTAATCAAACAGATAAATTATAGATTTGATCAATCCGATAATCCTCGAGTATCCATGTAGGAAGCTGTTTTTCTCATGATTATCTAAAAAAATTTCATATTTGATCAATCAAAATCCCCTTTGTGTACCTCCACATTCATGATTATTGTGTCATAAACTTGTGCATAATAATTCATATCCTGCTATTATTCAATCTGGAGAAATCCAACTGTAAAAAGCAGGTTTATGAGATTTTGTCTTGACCAATCATCGACCATGATCATCGGAAACCACAAGTTGATAAACCAGTTCAGAGAGGGTTATACTTACAAAGAACTAGAAAAATAACTCTAATTGACTTCCTTATTCTAACAGTCATAATTGTACAGTATTTTGACTTAATATGATATCTACCTAATTCTGATGTAGTTCCTGTAATACAGGCCTTTTCTCCTTTTCCCTTGGAAGTAGAGGCACTAACCTAAAGATAAAAAAATATTGAGGTTTGAGTCAAATTTATCAAAGAATCAATTGCCTATTTCCAATTCAAAAATGTATTACCTCCCTTGATTTCTAACTAGAGCTTGATGTATTGGATAATATATTTGCATTTTTTTGCATTAAACATGTGTGAAAAACAATTTTTTAAGTGAAATGATGTTTAAACACCCTATGTAATTATTACATCTTATCTCAAGCATGTAATCATGTAAAGTTGTTTATTGAAGTAATAAACATGCTTTGGGTTATTGTATCATAAGGCATGATAGCTGTAGTTAGAAATCAGGGGAGGTAATAAATTTTGATAGTTATTTATTTTAGCAATAAACATGGTTTGTGTTATGGTATCACAAGTCCTGACAGCTGTAGTTAGAAATCAGGGGAAGTAATAAATTTGATAAAGTTGTTGATTGAAGTAATAAACATGGTTTGTGTTATGGTATCATAAGGCCTGACAGCTGTAGTTAGAAATCAGGGGAGGTAATACATTTTGATAAAGTTGTTGATTGAAGTAATAAACATGGTTTGGGTTATTGTATCATAAGGCCTGATAGCTGTAGTTAGAAATCAGGGGAGGTAATACATTTTGAAAGTTGTTGATTGAAGTAATAAACATGGTTTGTGTTATGGTATCATAAGGACTGGCAGCTGTAGTTAGAAATCAGGGGAGGTAATAAATTTTAAAAAAAGTTGTTGATTGAAGTAATAAACATGGTTTGTGGTATGGTATCATAAGGCCTGACAGCTGTAGTTAGAAATCAGGGGAGGTAATAAATTTTAAAAAAGTTGTTGATTGAAGTTATTAAACATGGTTTGGGTTACTGTATCATAAGGCTAGTAATCAGGGGAGGTAATAAATTTTGATAAAGTTGTTTATTGTAATAAACATGATTTTGGTTATTGTATCATAAGGCCAGATTTTTTGTTTAGGAAGATCATTTATACATGTATTTTTAGCTTATACTTACAGATATTTCATATGATGTACTAGGTTGTAAACCAGATATAATGCACTGTAGTTCTGTAGTGTGTTCATGTACTTTATCACCTGTAATAAAATCATCGACTTATTAAATGATCCCTGACTATCAAACAAAAAATAGACTCTCAAACTAACAGCAAACTGGATTTTTCTTCCTCTTTTCTTCATCATGGAGACGAAAAACTCCAAACTCTATATCCCTGAACTAAATACAGGATTATTCCCATAGGAAAATAAACTTAAAAATGACATCTGAATAAACTGATACTGCAATAAATATTATATAGAGATAAACTTGACATCAACTTATTTTGATACTTCAAGAAATATACATGTATTACCTTGATAAACATGCACATGATACCAGATTATTTTGGTACTAGAATAAATACATATCCCAGATAAACATGATACCAAATTGTTCTGATATTACAATAAATATCCTACCTTGATAAACATGATATTAAATTGTTTTGATACTACCAGAAATATCGTACCTTGGTAAGCATGATATCAAATTGTTTTGATACTACAATAAATATCCTACATTGATAAACATATCAAATTGTTTTGATACTATAATAAATGTTATACCTTGATAAACATGATATCACATTGTTTTGACACTTGAGAAATAATTCAAGATGGCTTCAAAATATCCTGACGAGCAATAGCGAGTGGTAAAATATTTGCATAAAGGGCCTACCCGTGGTAAAATCAGGATATTTTCAAGCCACCGTGAATTATTTCTATTCTAATAGGACAGTTTCTACGACATTTTGAAACGCCCCAATATAGATATTCAGACATGAAGACGCCAATACGCAACACAAGTAATACTATGACGTCGTTAAAGCTTTTGAGAAACTTTACTATGACATTGCCAAACTAGCCTTCTTACGTCTGTGATTTTGGAACAAATATATCCAAATTTTACCACGGATGTAGACTGAAAGCATTTGAAGCAGGTCATATTAGAATACAATATATATACTACCTTGATATTAAATTGTTTGATACTACAATAAATATATTACCTAGATAAACATGATATCCTTTCATTGTTCCGTTGATTTGTTCCGGAGGATCCCATCCTATCTTTAACTGTGTTATTGTACATCCTACAATTCTCAAATTCTGGGGAGCTGTCGGAACTGCAAATTAAAAAAAATCATTATTGATACTTTGAATTTTTTGTAAAAGATTTTAAATCTTGGGAAAACTAAGGAGTACTTCTCCCAGGCATAGCTCTGTCCTTAGATGGTTTTGGATTTACCCTTTTGGTGATTTTGGTATTTTGGACATTTCATGCCTTGAGCACAACTGATGAGTCGTTAATCGATGAAATGCGCACATCTTGCACATCAAAATTGGTATCAGAGAATTTAGTATTTATATTTTAGTTGCAGTATTAATACAAAATATACAAAGATGATTTTGTCGACTAGGGAAATAACTAGGAACGCTGTAATGGAAGCCCATTTTCCTATGTATAATAAAGAAACTGTAACGGGGGAATCCAAACTGCTAAAAGTGGAATTCCGCTAAAAAACTGTAAAGAACATCCCTGAATATACTTTAATATTGTGTTATGATCATTTTATGTTATATTTCCGATCAGTACCAATAATCCAAGTGAAAACAAATCCTTTTCAATAAACATCACAAATTTAAGCAAACTATAAATTGGAGTTTATTATAAGTTGGAAAATGTCCAACAACGATATATAACAATTATCAGAAGAATAACAGATAGAACTGTAGAAATTCATAACATTGCAGTTCCAACCTTGGTAAATTTCCTGGACGGCTATAACATGGTTGATTTTTTATGAAGTATCTAAAAACCTGTTATTGTTGGACTCATGAGGACAACAGCTTTTATATGTGACTATTTTCTATTTTAAATGAAGCCAAAGGCCCCTGATTCCAATTTGTTCTTTTTGCTACTTTCCCAGCTGTACAAAAACAGGACATGTCTGCAATTATGAGTGTTTTGGAATATCTGATCACATGGTCCCACTAGAAAATAAATTTGTCTTAAATTTACCTGCTTCCTCTGTTACTATAGTAACCTGATCACTAAATGGACTTTCATCACCCTCTGTATATGCCCGTAATTTAAATGAGTATTGTTGACATGGCTGAAGACTACACACATCACAGTGTGTTTCTTTACCCGTATACACACATTTTGTACCTACAATTAACAAATGCTATTGCTGTGTATACAGATCTTAGATGTCACATTTTTCCTTTAAATGACAGGTTAAATCAGACATTAACATAATCAAAGTGAATGAATTTTATACAATATTTTGCATATTGCAATAACTAATGGTAGTCGCAATGATTATTTTTCCTGAATTCCACAATTTAAAATATCAGTTTTGGCATAAAATCATAAAATCCACATTGTCACACTACAGAAACAATTAGTTTTCACATGAAAACATTCAGTTTATTGTCTAAGTGAGATGTGAAGTGAGTAAAGACCCTAATATGTCTAACCTGAATATTTCATTTTTACTGAAAATTACGTAGAAAGTCTGCAAGATCTTGGGTGAAACTATGCATATCGAAATAAACTGGATATTGAAGGTTTTGGGTACCCCAATGTATCCTGACTCTGTTGTGTTTATGTTTGTGTTATGTGCTCTTTGTATTGTTTTTTGTCTAGGGTTCTGTCTGTTTGGTGGCGTTGATTGATTGGTATGTCATTGTTGACCTTTCCTGTGATCCATTTTGTTGTTTATTAAAAAATTTACTATCAATTATTTCATGGCTCTATTGTTAAATATTTTTTGAACTAAAAATTCATTCAATTGTTAAACACTGAGTCATTCAACATAATTATCCCCGCACTTTGAATGAACTTCGGGGATATTTGCTATCGGTCCGTCTGTCCGTCCGTTAGATAATCTTGTCTCCATAACTCCTCGTTCATTTTTAACTTCATACATTTATTTCTATACAGTATTGTCACAAACTTTATGTAGATGTGCAATAAGGTTTTAGAATTTTGATTTTCAAAAATAGGGGCCCACAGGGATCGAATTTCGAAAATTGGAAATTTAAACTTGTGACCTAAACTCCTCATGCATTTCTCATTTTATGCTTTTAATTTCTATACAGTATTATCACATACTGTATGTAGATGCGCAATAAGGATTTGGAATTTTGATTTTTAAAAATTGGGGCCCACAGGGGTCGAATTTCAAAAATTGGAATATAAGCTTGTGACCTAAACTCCTCATTCATTTTTCACGCCATGCATTTAATTTCTATACCATATTGTCACATACTGTATGTACATGTAGATGCACAATAAGGTTTAAAATTTTGATTTTTAAAAATTGGGGCCCACAGGGGGTTGAATTTCGAAAATTGGAATTTAAGCTTGTGACCTAAACTCCTCATTCATTTTTCATGTCATGTATTTAATTTCTATACCATATTGTCACATATTAAATGTAGATGCGCAATAAGGTTTTATAATTTTGATTTTCAAAAATAGGGCCCCACAGGGGTCGAATTTTGAAAACTGGAAATTTAAACTAAACTGCTTATTAATTTTTCATTTTATGCTTTTAATTTCTATACAATATTGTTACATACTGTATGTAGTTGCGAAATAAGGTTTTAGAATTTTGATTTTGACAACTTCGAGGCCCACAGGGGTTGTATTTCGGAAATAGTGAATTTAAGCTTGTGCCTTAAACTCCTCTTTCATTTTTTATTTAGATTTAACAAAATTTATTTGTGTATATTATAATATTGTTCTTTATTTTCTGTAGATATGCGAAAAGGTTTTTAATTTTAAAAATCTATTAAGGGATCAAATTTTGGGACAGAAAATGGTGAAATTGCTAAGTTTGCTTTGTCTATGGAAATACTCATTCATTTTTTGTTTCAGTGGTTTCATTTGTGTATAATATTGTTCTTCACTATGTGTAGATGTGCAATAAGGTTTTCAATTTTGAAATTTGATTCAGGGTTCCAATTTTCAGACTAAAATTGTTAAATTGCTAATTTTTCACTGTTAATTTTTTTTACTTGTGCAGTGGGGGGATTGACATCGTTTCTGATGGCACCAATTTCTAGTTTACTAACGATTTTTTCTGTCTATAAAAAAGAAATTTATCTTTGAAAAGCCTAATGCAAACTGTAAAGTTAAACAAAAATTACGTAAGAATTGAAAATTAATTCCAGTCCTAAATTCCATTGTACTTTTAATATACTAATATTTATCATTTAATATCTAAGCTTTTTAGTCACAGAAACATGATGTCAACAGCCATCCTGTCAAGCTGTCTTATGTTTTAAGAAAATTGTTAAAATCTTTAGCGGTTTCATTCCCTTCATAATATGTAACACTGAATGAAATTTTTAAAAAGCTGGCTAACAAAGTGGTATTTTTTTTGTATCACCTAAGAAACTCACCATCAAAGATCTGGTACCTGACAAGAAACCCACTCTTTGTAGATACTGGATCCCAGGAACATCTAACTGCATTTGATCCAACCACTGAAATTTAGAAAACCCGAAAACTTTAACTTAAATATATGCCTTTTACCAATGATATGCCTGTCCCCAGCAATATAAGTTCAAGTTCAAGTTTTTTATTACCAATTAAGGGCCCCATTTAAGAGGCATAATATATGATCATGAAGGAACTAGCAAATATGCCCATTCAAATTCCTCATTTGATCATTTGAAAAATTTCCAAGGTTAAAATGTAGGACATATACATATATGAGCTGCAAAAAATGAGCGAAATTTAAAAAAAAAATGCTTAATTTTTTTATACAAGTCCCACAACTCTGAAACAAAAAAAGTGAAAACCTTTAAAATGTATAAAGACTCTCAGACCACCATTTGTAATATTTTAGTAAAGTGTGAAGAAAATTGGCCAAAGCATTGTATAGTTAGCAAACAAATTATGAAAAATTGCTTATTTAAAAAAAATTCTAAGTCCCATAACTCTGGAATGACATAAATGAATATCTTCAAACAGCATACACACCCTTGGACCACCATTTATAACAATGTGGTGAAGTTTGAAGAAAACTGGTCAAAGCACATTAGTTAGTGCATGACATGTGAAAATGAAAATGCTTGTCTCCAATAGCTCTGGAAAGATTGGAGTGTAAACCATCACAAGGATACAGACCCTCAAATAGTATCAATTAAGGTTTAAAGAAAATCAGTCAAGGCATACCCAATTTAGAGCACCACGTGTTTACGGATGGACGCACAACAGTTGCCTCAATATACTCGACCCAATATGACCTTCAAGATTACTTATACTACTTAGTGGTAA
This sequence comes from Mytilisepta virgata, assembly GCA_028015205.1. Lineage (NCBI taxonomy): Eukaryota > Metazoa > Mollusca > Bivalvia > Mytilida > Mytilidae > Mytilisepta > Mytilisepta virgata. Next base: position 2,755,062 of record JAPWFG010000023.1, read on the forward strand.
GTCTTCCAGGGAAGAAATATGTCGCCTGCGTACTTCTCCATACTGATGCTCCGTGCCAAATATCAGGAAGCTAACCTGTGTGGTTCCTGAGAAAAATGTGACAGAAATTTTTCTATCTCAAAAATATTCTAAGTTCTGTCAAACAGGAAGTGAACATTCGACAGATTCGAAACTGCTTACACAATACAGTTTTCCATACTGATGCTCTATGATAAATATCAGGAAGCTAACCTGTGTGGTTCCTGAGAAAAATGTGACAGAAATTTTTCTATCTCAAAAATATTCTAAGTTCCGTCAAACAGGAAGTGGACATTTGACAGATTCGAAACTGCCTCACACAATACACTTTTCCATACTGATGCTCTACGATAAATATCAGGAAGCTAACTTTGAGGTTCTTTAAAAAATTAAAATCTCTCCCAGAAAACAGTAAAATATTTATATACGGTCCAATTAAGACAGATTATGTTATAGACAAATAAATTCTGGAGAGTAATTTTGAGACCAGGAGACTGATGTGCAAAATGAGAATTAGTGACCACTTCCTAGAAATTGAAAGAGGAAGATACGCAATATTAAAACGGGAAAACCATATATGCAAACAATATAAGTTAGAATAAGAAGATGAAAATCTTTTTTTTTTTTCCTAACTTGTCCTAAATATAAATCTCTTCGGCAAAATGTAGAAACAGAAATTGATAAAATATGTCCAGAATTTAAAAACTTTGATAAAAACAAAAAAACACAAACACTTCTTTCTTCATATCAAATTATGCAATTTACAGCTCCATTCATTAGAATGTCTTTAATACTGAGGAGAGTGTACCCTGCTACTGCATAGTTTATAGTACATTAAATAATGTTCTTGATTTATTGCTTGTTTGTTTAGTTTATGATTTATTAACAAATATGCCATCAACCCTTATGGGTATAATTGTGCATTTATTGAATGAAGTTAAAGTTATTAAATTTACCTTCCACTTTAGGTGGAGATGGTTTCTCCAATTTCTTTAATATTTCTAACGTTATACAGGCTTCCTCTTTTAAATCAGCATTGATGTCATCTTTCAATGTCACTGCCTGTGAAGTATACAGTGTTTATTTTGAATAATAAATTAGCTGAAAAAAGTAATCTGATTGGTCAAGTTAAAACACACTGTAAAATGTATTTTACATACTACCTATGACATCATCAAATCATTACTCAGTAGTCAGCAATTTAAATATTCTTGAGTTATATAAGTTATTCAAATGCTACCTGCATTTTTGTATTTTATTTTAGATGTTGGACTTTACGTCTAAAAAAAACCACAAAGTACGGCTCAAAGTAGGCTAAATTGTACAACCTGTTTCAAAAACTTAAGAATTCTTAAATGTAACAATTCAACAAATATGCAGTCTGCTTAACAGACTTTCCATTAAGGTGGTACCCAACACTACAGGGAGATAACTCTAAAAAATCACCAGAGCGTTTTAATCAAATTTAATAAGTAAAGAGAAATTAAGCTTCTCTATGATCAAAATTAATGTTTGCCAAACTGCTATATATTCAATGAAATTATTCCCATGAAGTATGAAATTATATTTACTAAAAAGAATCAACATTTATGTCAACAGGTCAAAGTAAATATTTCCTAAAGATTTTATGAAAATTAAACGAGCCAAATTTATTTTAGTCAAGGTGTTGTGTACCACCTTAACTCAAAGATAAATTGACAAACCTTTAATGCAGGAACCACTCTCGGATGTTCCCGTAGCCTAAGGCATCCCCTCGGTTGACTAGCCAGAGTTCTCAGTGTCCTATTAAAAGGTTTTATGTTATTTTACAACACTATCATAATAACAATATCTATCTGACTATATTTTATGTTCTATAGATATAAACCGTAAACATCCAAAATATAAAATGTCAAAATTTATTCCAGGTTATGAATTTGAAGAACAAATTTATAACATTATCTTTATTGTCACAAAACATATATACAAATGGTTTTAACACACAAACACACTTTCAAAACTAATCATACAAACACCCAAATTAGTGAAATGATTAAACAGTACAAAATTGTTTGGATTAGGAGACTTGTGACCTCATCTCTAAAGACCGTTTTAAAAACAAGTCAATAATTTTGCGTGTCTTGTTGGAGACGGGTTTAATAGATAGGAGATCTAAGTTTTTCATCTTGATCGGAATTATTAAAATCAAAATCATTTGAAAAACCATATAAATTAGCAAGGGAGTCCTACCGCAAATTTTTGGTTCATTTTACAATTTAACAGGATATGACACCTGTCCTCAATAGCTTTGCAGATTTTGCATTATCTTCCTTCTCGATGTATTTTCATATTGGCCTCTCTCAATTTTTTAGCTATTAATGGGTTATATTTTAGCTAACATGTATTATTGGGTTGTCATAATCCTGGAACAAACTCAGTAGTGACAAAACGTACCATTTTAATATTAAACTTTCATAACACAAACAATCTCTGTTAGGGACATGGCAAACAACATTACACTACAAGACATATATAGAATTAGCACATACACATGACATCTAAATATTATAATTAAAATTTAAATAGTTCCGTACATTCAAATGCAGTAAAAACAACATGTTGCATATATTAACTGTAAAAACTTACATGGCTGCAAACCAGCCCGTTTCACTGTCGTCTGCATTTAAGAGATTTGTCAGTGTATTAATGACATCATCAGAATGAAGATTATTTAGAATTCTTGAATGACCTTCGCTATTTGTGGCAAGACAACTTAAAGCAAAACATGCATTTTTACTAGCACCAGTATCTTCACAACACAACATCTTAGCTAATGCTGAGATCTGAAAAATATAATATTTCATGAACTTTTACTGTATAAGTGGGTTTTTTCGCGGGTGTATTTAATTTTCGCTTTGTTCACGACTAAACTTGTACACGAAAATTGTATTCCGCATTTTATTTCACAACTTAAATGGTAAATTTGATTTCTCCCCATAAAAGAAACAGTCTGTTTATTCATTAATCAATTACAGTATTTATGTGTAATAAAAACACTTTGTCAATTGTCAAAATGTTTAAAAGTGTAAAAAAAAAACATTTCGTTTGTTATCTTCCTCAGCCTGATTTCACTAAAAGGCATGTCATAGTTTTAAAGAACATAAAAAAATTATTTTACCCCCATCGTTGATCGCTAAAAATACATCTTGCTAAAATTAATCATTCTGTTCTTATGGAATACCACGAATATTGCCATCCGCTAAAAAAACCACTTATACAGTATTTAGTTTACAGAGAGACTGGCTACATTATTGACATTCCCAGATTCATCTTCCCAAGTCAAGGGTTCAATATTCACTTGACATATTTCATTCAAATTCAGTGGATCAGAAATGAAGTAATCTAATTGGCCGATGAAAAAACGGCTAGTTATCTTTAAAGATTTGTCATTTAGATGGATAAAATTGACCACTGTAAACTACTACTGGCACTGTTATGTAATGGTCAGTGCATAGGACTATGAAGCCAAAGGTCCCGGGTTCAATTCCCATTCTGGATGAACATTTCAGTGATCAAATTTGTGATGCCCTATTGACATTTGTGAGGATGATCTATATAAGAAATGCTAGTCTGTCAGATACAGACGAAAAATGGATGTCCTGTGTTAAGAGCAACACACTTAGCATGTTAAACACATGTAGATGTCGAAAAAGATTGGGTTAAAATGCCACTTCAGGAGCCATGCTTGAACCTGCCAAATACAGATGGAGAGGCATAAGTTGGTATGATAATAATAAGTGTAACTTGTTTCCCAATCCAAGGTTAAACTTAACTTTGCTGCAGATATTTAACTAATCTTTATTACATTGTAAACGGTGATTTACCATAATATCCGAGTGAAAGAAAACCTGGTAAATCAAATACATGTGAAAAGAACACCCGGTATTTCACTCAAAGAAGTGACGTCACAATAGCCATGGAGATATATCAAAAGACATAGTCCATTTTATTTTAATTTATTTCTGCTAAAATGCAAGATTCTGTAATAAAAAGTATAACTTATCGCTGAATTGAAATACCAGAAATAAACAACTTTTGACCGAACTTCAGCTGTAAATAACTTGTGCGCTGCGCGCACTTGTGATTTACTGCGTAGTTCAGTCACAAGTTGTTTATTTCTGATATTTGAATTCAGAGAATAGTTATACTATAGGGTTATTGTATGAAAATAGGGAAATATCGTCATGAGTACAATGTGATATTGCACAAGCTTGCGAGGGACAATATTTCTCAATTCATGCAATAACACTTTTATTGTATGGCAACACCACCCAGATCCCGGAAATAACCCAAAATTCTACCAAAGAAATCATCCTTACAATGCAATATTGCTCCCAGTGCAATATCGACGAATATTGCATGCTAACTTTTGGTTACGTTCTACAGGCAATATTACTTTGATATACAATAATAATAATTATTGCATAATTTACAGGAATCCAATTATCTTACATTCCTATTATAATTCTTGATTATAGTAGAATTGCAATAATAAGTCGATGAAATAATTTCAAAATTAAGAGTAATTTGAAAGAAAGGTAATGGTAGATTAATATTCCACTCAAAACTGATAAATTTTTAAGCAAAGAAACATTCCTTTTATTGCTGTTTTTCATCTGAAGTTACAGTGAAAACCTTCAACATGGAAAAAATATTTATATTCAAACAAATTTCAACCTGGTAATGAGATGAATATATATTTCTTTCATTATAAGGGGTTAAGAAAAACCCAACCTTAACGGATTTAGACGGAAAATTTCAAAAAGAAATCTAATACATGATTCTCATTTAGAATTTAATTTCAAGTTTTATACTTTCAATATATTATAACCAAATTAAGTATGGTCTATCTGATTATCATGTTTGTTTTTATTTAGAACCCTAATTTTGTGGAAAAAAAATTTCTTTCATGGTGGCCATTCTCACTTTTGATCTATTTCTTCAAATTTTTTCGTTCTGTAATGAAAGATGTAGAATAAGGAAATTCCTGCCTTGAGATCACATCTTTTACTGTCACTCAGCAAACCACATTTGACAGAAAAACATGAACCTCAGTTGCGTTTCAGCTATCCTATATCTCTCTGTATGAAAGGTTATAATATTACTGTAAATTCAGAAATTATTGCGTGCATTTATTATTGCGATTTTGTCATTTTAGACCAACATTCTATTTTAATTTTTGCAATATTGAGAAAAATCCCGCTTCATTCATATAAAAAATTCCAAAATGCGTGTTTAAATTATTGGAATTACAACACTGTCACATTTTTCGCAATAATAAAAACATCGCAATAATTTCCAAATTTACAGTACCCCTGTAATATGTGCATTGAATACAAACCATTCTCTCTGACTCAGGAAGCTGAAGAAGTCTTTTTCTTCCTTCTTCCAAATCACAAAGCCTTCCTATGGCAAATGCTGCATTCATTCCTCTACCTGAAATAAAATCCAATTTATGTTTTTACCTCAAAACATTCCTATCAAATTCACTGAGGATGGATGATGGATGAATTGTTTAACATCCATTGGCAGCCAGGTGCATATCAGGATGAGAACATGTTGATATGATAATGAATATGATCCCTGCTTTGTACTAGACTGACACACTGAGTCAGATTTTTAATGTGCTAGCTCACAAGGTAAATGTCCGCAGAAAGACATATCACCCCACTTGGACACATTATACTGACTCTGAGCCGACCAGTAGATCTTTGCTCTTACTCCTAAATGCTGCGTGTTTGGTGGAGAAGAAGCAAATACCAATTTTAATGTGTTTGGTTCGACCCAGCTGGGGATCGAACCTTGCGACCTTCCGCACTCGAGGTGAGCACGATACCACAAGACCACTGAAAATTGGTCTAAAAATACATATATATTTGCATTAATTGATGCCAGATATCGGTTAAATGTCAAAGATTTACCATAATCATTCTGACCCTAATTTATTTGCAAGAATCACCCCTAAAGCTACCTCTTGTCACAGATTTTCAACAATAAACCGTAACCCTCATACAGTTGTAGTAATCAACCATAACCCTAGCCCATGTAGGGGTTCGGGGGGTTTCTCCATTAAAAAGTGGGTATATATGTGCCAATTGTGGTGGTCAAACTGCAACCTGTTCAATACCCTCTGAGTAACATTCCATGTTCAAAGGAAACCCTCTTAATGACTTGATGATCACTGATAACGATATACATTGTAATTAACCTTACATTTTACTTAAAACAGAATGTGATTTCATATGTAGTGTGTAGCAGACCCTGTGCATGACAGGTGATTTATACGTTCCACAATGATAAACTTATGAAAAAGTAATCCTGTTATTCAGACAATGGTAAAAATAGCAACACTGATTATGACAGGACATGTGTGAAAAATGGAACCTGTTTTGCGGCACATACATTGTACATCATCCATAACCCTAACCATGCCTGTGTCAGGCATTTGAAATAATCTCACCTGCTTCATCTACTCCTAAAGACTGAATGATCTTTGATAAGATTTGTTGTGAGTTTTCATGCTGTAAAATTCGCATACAACCATTTTCTGATATGCTCAATCTACATAAAAGGAAAGAATTCAATTACAATATGTCATAATAAACAAAAAATCCAAATTATTTAAAATATTGAAACCAGGCATTACGGAATCACCGTGTAATTTATTTTTTATACCGTAATTTTTGGACCATATGTCGATGCAGCGTATACAGTAGGTCGAATGACCAACACTGTCAGAAAGTATTAAGTTTACTAGCCTAAGATATGGGTAGAAATGCAAGATTCATTTCTCATGTGTTTTGCAACAAAAATATTATCCCAAAATGTATATATACTGTATATTTTTTTTACTCTGCAATGGTAAATTGCAATCTTTTATTTGGCAAAGTCATGAAAATAGCACATCTTAGTTCATTCTAAGAATGTGATTTTTGGTGTGTTGTCTCCAGAAAAAACATGAGGTCATAAATACTGTGAACCAGAACACATTCATTGCAAGTGAAGACAAGGGTACCAGAAGAAGATATTATGCTTCTAGCTGAATATATAAAAAAAAACATGACATCCTTTATCTTGCTAGTAAGTTGGATAAAAAAAAATTATGTCACTTCCTCTACAAGTAAGAAAAAGTCTCTTACACACTTTTTTTTCAAATTTTGGAGTTGCATATCTTAAATTTACTGAAAATATATGTATATTGTGTTTTTTCTGTATGTTCATACATGCCAAAATATTGGAATTACAAAAATGTTAATAAGTAACATAACATGAGGTTGCATGTGTTATCGTGCAAAGTATACCCCACTCTTTTTTATTTTGAAAATTGGGAAAACAGACTTGAAAAGTTTGATGAAAAGTTCATGTAAACATAAGGTATTGTAAAATTTGTAACTATGAGCAAACAGGAAGTGGTTCCTTGACAGACCTGAAAACAGGAGAGACGATACAACTCATGGTCATTAAGATACAGGCCAAATATAAAAACATTCTGTTACACAGAAGCCGAGATAAGTGTGACGAAAAATTTCAGTCTGAACAGACGGACGGACTGACAAGGTGAATCCAGTATACCACCCACTCCGTAGAGTGGGGGTATAATATTAGACCAATATAAAGACTCTTTTAGGTCTAGAATGGACCAGTATAAAGAATCATCAGCCTTATTCACAAAACTTTTAAATGTAATTTCACATATTTGGATTTAGTTATATTCCAAATTTAGCATATCAAATTTGTATTGGTAGGGGTAGGGGAGATAACCACAGTAGTAAAGCAGAAAAACTGGGAATCATTGTAAATTTAGATCGAATGCAACTTGCCACAACCTCAGTGTTTGCAGTAGTAGCAACAACCCACCAAGATGTAATTTCAGATGTAAGACATTCTGAAATGCCAAGGAGGTTATGAACCCATCTATGCCAAAATAAATTTTGTTATAAGGCTGCAGGGTATCAGGGAACCATATTTTCCTTTACTGAATATATTTTTCATAAATTTGATGTTGATTTAGGTAGTTTTGCCCATATGATACAGCCAGAACAGAACTTGCTATGATATCAGACCCATGCGGCAAAGAATTCATATACCCGGTAATTATTGTGACATAATAATTATTGCGCAAGAAAATCCAGATCAGATTTGTAACCTGCAGATGTTTTGTTTCCTTACATCCCAAATGCTATATTCAAACATCCGTAAATAAAAATTGCCTTGGGCTGATATAGGAGTCTTGAATAATATAGGGATTGATATTGAAAATGTAGTAATCTATATATATTTCATAAGAAACTAAATCAAATACAAACAACATTTAATTTTTAAATTGCTAGCTGAATTCTTGAGATATTATTTAAAATTGCATCATAAACGAGATTTTGAATTATTGTAATGATTACTTATCGGCTTCAATGATTTTTGAAAATTAAATGTCAGTACTTAATGATTATATATAATCTGACCATAAAGGTATGAGTGTTTTTCACATGATACGATTATAATAAAATTATGTACAGTAAACACACCATGTACTATAAAATGTCTCAAGTACGGAATAATGGCGTTTTGGGATAACAATGAGGCGGTAAAACAAAAGATCACAAAAGTACAGAAAAAGGTCATGGCATACATGTAGATTTATTAAAATTAATTCTTACTCTAGAGGGTTACACCTTAAAAGCATGTTATGGGATGACAATGGGGCAGTAAAACAAAAGGTCACAAAAGTACAGAAAAAGGTCATGGCATACATGTAGATTTATTAAAATTAATTCTTACTCTAGAGGGTTACACCTTAAAAGCATGTTATGGGATGACAATGGGGCGGTAAAACAAAAGATCAGAAAAGTACAGAAAAAGGTCATGGCATACATGTAGATTTATCAAAATTAATTCTTACTCTAGAGGGTTACACCTTAAAAGCATGTTATGGGATAACAATGAGGCGGTAAAACAAAAGATCAGAAAAGTACAGAAAAAGGTCATGGCATACATGTAGATTTATTAAAATTCATTCTTACTCTAGAGGGTTACACCTTAAAAGCATGTTATGGGATAAAAATGAGGCAGTAAAACAAAAGATCAGAAAAGTATAGAAAAGGGTCATGGCATACATGTAGATTTTATCAAAATTAATTCCCACTCTAGAGGGTTACACCTTAAAAGCATGTTATGGGATAACAATGAGGCGGTAAAACAAAAGATCAGAAAAGTACAGAAAAAGGACATGGCATACATGTAGTTTTATCAAAATTAATTCTTAGTCTAGAGGGTTACACCTTAAAAGCATGTTATGGGATGACAATGGGGCGGTAAAACAAAAGATCAGAAAAGTATAGAAAAAGGTCATGGCATACATGTAGATTTATCAAAATTAATTCTTACTCTAGAGGGTTACACCTTAAAAGCATGTTATGGGATGACAATGGGGCAGTAAAACAAAAGATCACAAAAGTACAGAAAAAGGTCATGGCATACATGTAGATTTATTAAAATTAATTCTTACTCTAGAGGGTTACACCTTAAAAGCATGTTATGGGATGACAATGGGGCGGTAAAACAAAAGATCAGAAAAGTTCAGAAAAAGGTCATGGCATACATGTAGATTTATCAAAATTAATTCTTACTCTAGAGGGTTACACCTTAAAAGCATGTTATGGGATAACAATGAGGCAGTAAAACAAAAGATCAGAAAAGTACAGAAAAAGGTCATGGCATACATGTAGATTTTATCAAAATTAATTCCCACTCTAGAGGGTTACACCTTAAAAGCATGTTATGGGATAACAATGAGGCGGTAAAACAAAAGATCAGAAAAGTACAGAAAAAGGACATGGCATACATGTAGTTTTATCAAAATTAATTCTTAGTCTAGAGGGTTACACCTTAAAAGCATGTTATGGGATGACAATGGGGCGGTAAAACAAAAGATCAGAAAAGTATAGAAAAAGGTCATGGCATACATGTAGATTTATCAAAATTAATTCTTACTCTAGGGGGTTACATCTTAAAAGCATGTTATGGGATAACAATGAGGCGGTAAAACAAAAGATCAGAAAAGTACAGCAAAAGGTCATGGCATACATGTAGATTTTCAAAATTAATTCTTACTCTAGAGGGTTACACCTTAAAAGCATGTTATGGGATAACAATGAGGCAGTAAAACAAAAGATCAGAAAAGTACAGAAAAAGGTCATGGCATACATGTAGATTTTCAAAATTAATTCTTAGTCTAGAGGGTTACACCTTAAAAGAATGTTATGGGATAACAATGAGGCGGTAAAACAAAAGATCATAAAAGTACAGAAAAAGGTCACGGCATACATGTAGTTTTATCAAAATTAATTCTTACTCTAGAGGGTTACACCTTAAAAGCATGTTATGGGATGACAATGGGGCGGTAAAACAAAAGATCAGAAAAGTACAGAAAAAGGTTATGGCATACATGTAGATTTATCAAAATTAATTCTTACTCTAGAGGGTTACACCTTAAAAGCATGTTATGGGATAACAATGAGGCAGTAAAACAAAAGATCAGAAAAGTACAGAAAAAGGTCATGGCATACATGTAGATTTTCAAAATTAATTCTTAGTCTAGAGGGTTACACCTTAAAAGAATGTTATGGGATAACAATGAGGCGGTAAAACAAAAGATCATAAAAGTACAGAAAAAGGTCACGGCATACATGTAGTTTTATCAAAATTAATTCTTACTCTAGAGGGTTACACCTTAAAAGCATGTTATGGGATGACAATGGGGCGGTAAAACAAAAGATCAGAAAAGTACAGAAAAAGGTTATGGCATACATGTAGATTTATCAAAATTAATTCTTACTCTAGAGGGTTACACCTTAAAAGCATGTTATGGGATAACAATGAGGTGGTAAAACAAAAGATCAGAAAAGTACAGAAAAAGGTCATGGCATACATGTAGATTTATCAAAATTAATTCTTACTCTAGAGGGTTACAGCTTAAAAGCATGTTATGGGATAACAATGAGGCGGTAAAACAAAAGATCAGAAAAGTACAGAAAAAGGTCATGGCATACATGTAGATTTATCAAAATTAATTCTTACTCTAGAGGGTTACACCTTAAAAGCAGTCTATTTGTGTAAAATCATTGACAAAACTTAAGTGTTTTATCAGGAAAACTATATCACAATAGATACTGTAAATACTCCTGGCATGTTGTTACACTAAAATAAAGCTAAAATCAGACCTGCTTGACTGGTTGTTATCAACACTTTACCTAGCTAAAACTAAAGCAGCATTGCTGGCTGTCCACAAGTTCTCAGTATGAAGGAGGAGTGTTACATGAGTAAGCACATCCTTCAAACATGGTTCATTCAGTATCCATTCCCTGCCTTCGTGGCTTTCAGCCTAAAATTAAAACAGGGAATCTGTATTAGACGGATTAAATCTACAAATTGGATTAACTAGAGGATCCTAGGAGACTGGGTTCCATTTTACGAATACGTGTATCACTTCTGTGATCCTCAGTCTCTCTGTACTATTGACGTAATGGAACCAGTCTTGAAAGTAATTGTTTGTAGAGCAAATATTTGGGAAACAGAGACTTCAGCCTCTATGGCTCAACTGACATCTACTTGAAAATAGTCAACTCAACTGAATTGGATATCTGTTGTTAATAGAATATACCTCTTATTTGCATAAGACTTTGAAATACCAAACCATTTTCCATATAGCCTGATGTTAATTACTTCTGATAATTGCATATTTAATTGTTAAGAAACTCCTCTTAATAGCATTTTTTTTTTTCTAAACCATGAATTTTTTGCCAAAATTTTATAAAAAGTAAGGGTAGGACTGACTGAAAATATCTTATAAAAATTAATAAAACACAATTTCATGGCTTTTTATGTGAAATTAAAAAACAAAAATGTCTACAAAGTTTATAATAAACATGTTTATCTAGTAATTATCTTAATAGGTGACAACAGAAATAACACACATAGTGTTTTTACATGAAAATAAAGAATTCCAGTTATAAGCATACTCCTTTTAACTGCATAATTTATTCTGACAAACAGGCTACCCAATTAGAAAGCGTCTACTGACATATTTTGTTACTTTTTGCCAAACTCTTTTTTTTAAATCTTCCATCTTGGATTCTTATTGGAATCGTTGGAAACAGCTGGGTATAAGAACACCATATACAAATTATTTCTTAAATATGCATCAAGCCAGGTGGGGCAAAAATATTGAATACCTACGTGTACATGATATAGGTATGGCCTAATGTATCTGAAGTTCTTGTTTTACTCAAACAATTGAATGCTAATTTTAGAAATGTTTATTTTGTTTCCACCTACGTTTTTAATAACTTTAAATAATTGTAAGACTTAACCCATAGATTGATTTACAGGTATACCATGGATGGCAAAAAATACTTACATACTTTAACTGAGCACAGATTTTGCACTTTGAAAGTTTTAAATGGTCAGGAAAAATCTGACAACCACAAGCATTCAAACTTTCAAGTCATTAACTGTTACCAGTATTTTTTTTTTGCCTTTTTGGCAATTATAACAACATTCTCTGGTGGAAAACAGATACCGGTAACTTTAATATTTTTCAGAATCCAGTTTGACATTTCCCTATATAGTCAAACCTGTCTTATGTGACCTCTCAAGGGAGAGGAAAATTATGGTCACTAAAGACAGGTGGTTTTTATATACAGGTTAATTTTATATAGAATGCACTACAAAGGGAACTTGAAATGATGGTCTTTCATAACAGGTTATTGCTTAATACAGGTGGTCAGTACAGCAGGTTTCACTGTATTTGTTTGAATCTTCTTTGTTTTCAGATTTATGAATTGGAAATACAGAAGATTAACACAATGTTTTAAGGCATATATATCTGGCTCAAGGACTGCATATAATTCCTTAAGCAGAGATGATTTTGACAACCGGGAAAAGGGAGCAGAAATGATACTTTGGCAGCCATTTAATTATGTATAATACAGAAACTGAAATGGACTTGAATATTCAAAAAATTTTCATCTACATGTAGCTTTATCACACCCTGCATACAGTTCTAAACAAACCGCGGATAAATCTGGCTCCGTGGTAAGAAATATCCATGTTTACCGTTACAACATGATATGAAATCCGCGAATTTCATACCAGTTTGTAATGGATAAAATAGATATTTCTTACCGTGCGCCAGATTTATCCGTGGTTTGCAGAACTGTATGCAGTGTGTATTTATTAATAAATATACCAATGTGCCCATGGTACCGGCTGCATTCATTACACTTTCTGCATCATCAAATCCTAACATTTTAGTCAAATCTGGTAATATTCTTTTACTTTCCACATGGTGACTCTTGGCCAGACCAAGTATTCTATAACAACCTAGTTCTGACTCTGCTAATGTTCCAATGATATATGCAGCATTTCCGGCAACTCTGAAAATAAACAATACATAATAATAATAAATTAAATAAATATTTATTCTAATGTAATGTTAGATATGACATTGATTTTCATTGGACAGTGAAAATCAAATTCATGTATCAATTCTGTAATTGATGACATTGAAATTCAAAGCAAATACAAAGAGTCACTACTGAAATTCAAAGATTCTAGCTTTCATTTCCTTGAATCTCAATTCCCATGATTTCTATTGGTCATATCTGATAGTCTCTAAACCAATAGCAGTTTTCAATTTGAAAATTTTGACAATGCTCTAAGCTACAATGTATCAATAGATACCAATTTTGTTTAAAAAATATTAATAATCTTAGATGGAATTAAGAATTACAATACACTATTTTCAGGTAAATTCAAAAGGAATGTCTGTAATTATGTTTACACACATGAAGCAGGCATCAACATTTACACTAGTCAAATCAACTTCGGAGGACGGCCAGAGTGTTTGTAAGCAGTAGCCTGTCTAGTAAAAAATTGCAGTGTATAAATCATTAAAAATTTGATTTAATCAACACAAACACTTCAGTACTTCATCCCCATAGCAAAAATGGTAAATATCTAGCTGCTGTGATAATTCAGATAAACTCAGTGAGCAATCATGTTCGTATCAACAGACACCTCTATTTTAAGACTCGATTGTGATGGTCACTTTGGGATTTAGCTAGGTCATAGTGAAATATTACAAAATACTTTTGGAATTTTTTGAGTGTTTTTAAAAACATTATGTCATTAAAATGTCTTCGGTTTTATATTTTTTCATAAATTTTACTTTGGAACATCTATTTGTGGCAGGGGGCAACCACATTGATGGTATCCACTAGTCCTTGGGCTATACTGCTTCAAAAATTTAGATGTCAATCCCTGTGAAGTACCAGTAATAATATACCAGCTGTGTTATCTCCCTTACAATCCAATATGACATGACAATTTACTAGTTTTTTTAATTTCACTGCCCATTATGCAGAAATAATATACATCCCCATATGAAGAATAATAAACTAGCTTAATTATCTCCCCTAGCTGACATCCCTTTCTGAATACATTTTATATTAGTTTAAGGTAGATCATACCTAATACAGTGAGGATCTTTTTCAGGCATCTTGCAAATTTGTATGTAAATATATATTTCCAACAAGCAACTAATATTTGATAAGTTTATTTCAATACAATTTTTTACAAAAATGCATAAATAGCAAAACTACAAAATTTTATTCTAAAAAGAACCCTTTTCAGGGGAGATAATTAGCGGATTTTTCTAATGAAATGTGAAGGAAATTTTAGTTTTTTGGAAATTGCAAGAAAAAATGAACGGTGACCCCAATTTTTCTTTTAAGAATATGAAATCATATCATATAAATGTTCTTCTCACAGTTGTATAAAAAATTCTATCGGCCAGTTTTTTTTATTATACGAGAAATTTGGATTTTTCCTATATAATCTATATAAAATCTACCAACATTAAGATTCAATTATCTCGAAATCAAGAAAGGTGACCTATGTTTTTTTAAATTGAAATTTCAAAGTATATCCATCCAACATCCTGCCATTCAATCCATATATTATACTTATTGATTTTTTTCTCCTATTTATCTAAATAAACTTCTCTGGTCCATATAATCATTTATTAACTAGTTGTGTAAAATATGTTATAAATTGGCTATGCAATACTAAATGTCAAGAACTAATAACAAACAAAAAACTGGACCAATACGGATTATAGCCTCAATATGGATATCAGGCCTGAAAAACAGGACCAATACGAGTTTTAGCCTCAATATGGAAATATGAGCCAGAAAAACAGGACCAATATGGATTTCAGCCTCAATATGAAAATAAGGCCTAGGCCCAATATGGATTTGTTTACTTCCGCCATGTTTGCAAGCAGATGACAAAACCTAGAAAATCTATGCAAATAATATTGGGAGGAGACAAAGCTATAATTTCTTTCTATAATAGTTGCTTGCGTAAGTATTTAAAAAAAATTACTACAAAAACAACTGTAAGAAAAGAAATTTAGCATGTAACATCACACATCCATCAATGACCTGAAGGTAAGAAAGAAAGAATATGGAGATGTGGCCATCGGAAACTTGCCAATGAAAGTATATATTTTTTATTTATAATCAAGTGAACAAAAATATCACAATATTTTTTTTCAATTATTATTGATAAGTCATACATTTTCATGATTTTACACAGCTAGTTAATAAAGGGATCATAGAATGGACTTTTGTCATATTGGTCCAGTATTATGTCCTCGGACAGGTCGTATTAAGCCAAGGATAGCTGTATTTGGCCGAGGCGAAGCCGAGGCCAAATGCAGCTGTTTGAGGCCCAATGCGACCTGTCCGAGGACATAATACTGGACCAATATGAAAAAGTCCTTGGACATAATACAGGACCAATATGAAAAAGTCCATTCAATAACCCTACAAGAGTTGACACACAAAAATGTCTCGCCTGTCGTGTATTTCTAATGAAAGTAAATGCTGTTAGACATAATGCATACAGTATTCGAAAAACAGGCCAAAACACAAAAACATAACTATAACCACTGAACCGTGAAAATTAGGTCAAGGTCAGATGACACCTGCCAGTTGGACATGTACACCTTACAATCTTTCCATACACCAAATATAGTAGACCTATTGCATACATTATTCGAAAAAACAGGCCAAAACACAAAAACTGAACTATAACCACTGAACCATGAAAATGAGGTCAAGGTCAGATGACACCTGCCAGTTGGACATGTACACCTTACAATCCTTCCATACACCAAATATAGTAGACCTATTGCATACAGTATTCGAAAAAACAGGCCAAAACACAAAAACTTAACTATAACCACTGAACCATGAAAATTAGGTCAAGGTCAGATGACACCTGCCAGTTGGACATTAACACCTTACAATCCTTCCATACACCAAATATAGTAGACCTATTGCATACAGTATTCGAAAAACAGGCCAAAACACAAAAACTTAACTATAACCACTGAACCATGAAAATGAGGTCAAGGTCAGATGACACCTGCCAGTTGGACATGTACAATCCTTCCATACACCAAATATACTAGACCTATTGCTTATAGTGTCTGAGATATGGACTTGACCACCAAAACTTAACCTTGTTCACTGATCCTTGAAATTGGGTCGAGGTCAATTGAAAACTGTCTGACGGGGATGAGGACCTTGTAAGGTACGCACATACCATATATAGTTTTCCTATTACTCATAATAAGAGAGAAATTAACATTACAAAAAATCTTAACTTTTTTTTTAAGTAGTCACTGAACCATGAAAATGAGATCAAGGACAATGTACATATGACAGACGGAAACTTCGTAATATAAGGCATCTATATACAAAGTATAAAGCATCCAGGTCTTCCACCTTCTAAAATATAAAGCTTTTAAGAAGTGAGTTAACGCCGCCGCCGCCGGCGGATCACCATCCCTATGTCAAGCTTTCTGCGACTAAAGTCGCAGGCTCGACAATAATATGGACCGGAGCTCTGGGCCAATATATGATTTTTTACCGGAATAGCTAACGGGTTTGTTTTGTGTTTTAATTTCATTGTAAACTTTCGTCTGGTGGCATCTCAGACAAAGAATAATTGAGAAACTACTATACGATTTTTATACTAAAGTGAATGGTTTGGTGGAGGGGGTATTATATTTCTAATGTACATACACAAAAAATACTTCCAATTTTATTTTAAAGAGTAGCCAATTTGGAAAAAAATTAAAACTTTTTGGAAGGTAGGGAAAAAATAATGAGTCTGTACACGATATTTAAGGCAATTAACCCCTCATGGGCTAATGCAGTATGGCAATCTACAGATAATTTATAAGTATAATATAAGAAATAATTCATAACACTTCGGGCCAAATGACAATATATGGACCGGCAGGTCGCTCCAAAATCATTTTATGGACCTCAGCTTCGCTTCGGTCCACATATGAAGTAATAATATATGCTAGAATTATTATCTCCCCTTAAATCCACATATGAAGTTTAAAGACAATCAATAGCACTGATGTTTGTTGATATAATTAACCTCCTTTGACTTAGAAAAACCATTTCCAAACTTGTTAAAGTTTCCCAGTTAAAGGATATCATTAGCTTGTTTTCTGATCATAAAACTTTGTCCCTGTAATTATATTACCATTAAAATACCACGTGAAAGTGGATAATTACAAAAATAACTGGACTCGGAGATAACACTTTTCTATAATAAATAAATAGGCCAAAATTTTATAAAATCATACTTCTTGTGACATGGCCTTCAAAAATAGCATGCAGTTTTACCAAACTGCAAAATCTGATATATGGTACATAAAAATAGGTTAATACTGAGATATTTAAAGTAATTTCTGTATAAGTTTATAATTATAAGTTACAAAGTATAACCTGAGTAGATATGAATGAGAAAGTAATAAGTTCAATTATTGGCATCAAATATTACAAAAGAAATCCATTATTAAATTTTTAATGATTTCAATCACAATAGGGGACACAAACTGTTGTGGTACATGTAAACTTTATACCAGGTGTTTTAATTTCATCTGTTGGAATAAAATAAATTACTTTTTCTAAATCAGGACCTACTGTGGTGCAATTTTATGACATTAATAACTAGCTATATACATGTGTATTTCCTAAGGCTGATGGTGTAATAAAGGAAATTCTGTGTTGGCGATATGAACAGCAGTAATTTTCAATGCCCTTTCCTAAATCATTAGGGGTAATATTTGAAATTATTATACCTCAGTATGTTTTTTCTATATAAAAATCGAGACACTAATTTTACTATTTGATTACCGGTGAGTAGTTTCAAAAACTAATCACAGGTAAATACAGACCGGTGATTAGTACTGGAAACTATTGACCGGTAAAGTGTTTCGGAATAATAAAACACTTATTGACTGCATATTCAGGGAATAGTAAGTTTATTGTCCCCTCGATACCTCGGGGCAATAGTTGGTATCTCAGGAACAATAAACTTACTATTCCCCTCATACCCAGTCAATAAGTGTATACTGTTATAATAAATTATTTAATACGAATTTTGTTGATTTATGACTCATCAGTTGTGCCCAAGGGCTACATGCAATAGGCCAAAAAGTTCAATATTGCCAAAATGACCAAAAGTGGGTTATTTATTATAAGTCTGTAGCAAGAGTGCATTATATTAGGGATGAGTATAATTAGTCAAAAATGTAGAATTGTATGGTGATATACAGATACATTACTCAACAGTGATATTTATTATACCTCAGTATGTTTTTCTATATAAAAATTAAGACAATAATTTTACTATTTTTTCCATCCCTAAACTTGAAACTATTGACCGGTCAATAGTTTCCATTATTATTGACCTGTCAATATTATCCCCTACTATCGACCGGTCAATAGTTTCCACTTCTATTGACCGGTCAATAGTACTGGAAACTACTCACCAGTAAAATGGGTTTTTTTTCGGTATGAGAAAATGCTTACTGACTGCATATTCGGGGAATAGTAAATTTATTTTCCCCTCGATACAAACTATTGCAGTCGGCTATGCCTCAGGGCAATAGTCGGTACCTTGGGGACAATAAACTTACTATTCCCCTTATACCCAATCAATAATGAGTGGGTGATTATAATAAGTCAGGAAGAGTGCATTATATTAGGGATAGGTATAACAAGCCAACATGTACAATTGTATCTTGATATACTGATACAGTACTTAAATCAGTGATATAGACCTGTCTTCTTTTTCTTCACTTCATAAAAAGAAATTAAAACCATATAGAATCCTATCGTTTATTGATACTAGTACATATGATCTCTCACTAAATCATTTTTTTCCAGATTTTTTTTATTACATTATGACATCAATTTTGAGGTACCATAGCTAATACAAATGTACTTTAGTAGAAAGAGGTCTTTTTTTATCTCACAGTTGGTATATGAATTAAGAGCTAGTTATCATTTTACAGTGAACGGTACTTTTTCATCCTGTTTGTTGTGAGTATCAAACTTATCGTCTAGTTCAGCTTAGCCTTTCTATCTCGGGGAAATTAAGGCTCTTGTCTACCGACTGTATAATGTTTATTGTAGAGAATAATTTGTTTGGGATTTTTAATGTTGAAATTGATGACATTTTGACACCAGTCTGTTTTGAGGAGCCGTATAGAGATTTTCTTGATGTGTTGAAGACTACAAACCAACCCATAGAATTATTAATTAATCACCCTGTTCCTCTGTTTAATCCCGCATGTACACTATGCAATTATTGCCTTCATGAAAAGTTAACATTCAAAAGAAGGGTCATTTCCTGTTGCCAAATTAGGTCAAGGGATAAAACCACTCGGAACTTTTTAAATATTGGATATTTATTTCAGCTGGAGGATATAACTGTTTTATTAAACTGAACTAACAATGGATTCAATGTGCTGAATCCGAACAGAGACTACATAATCATATGTTATGGCTTCTACCATTAACATAGTGAATGACATCATCAAAAGGGAAACAACTCTTATGAAAAGGGTGCATCTTTTTGGACTGACATGGATTTTCCTGTCAGAGTTATTACCCTGCTGGAGGGGTTTTCCCTTTTATAAAAGATAGAGTTATTTACCTACTGCAAAATGTATAATAACAGATATTATTATACCTTACAGTATAATGAAATAAATCTATTGGCTAATAAATGATCACATGACATAGAATAATTCAGATATTTCATTACAATCCGTGGTGCCAGAGAATAACCTTGACAAAATTCATTTGTCCGATGAATAACCCTATTATTCCCTGCAGGTGAATAACCCATCTACACAAAAATATTTGTTCGGTATAATAAAACAGGTACGGCCCTATGAGTCGGGAGATATCTAAAATGGTCAGCCCTGCTGAAGAGTTTTTCATTGGTTGACAATTTTGGATATCTCCCTCCTCAGTGGGCCATATTATAATTGTCATATCATTATATTTTCATATTTTCATTTATTTATTGCCATTATTTTTTCTTACAATATTTTACGAGTTTCAGTTGTCATGATATACAAATATACATGTAGCAGTGATTGTTTATGGTAATTAAGTTGCGAAATGAATGTTTGTTCAATGTAAAACCGTTGCATGTGTAATGCTTCATAATTAACAGGTTAAAACAACATGAAAAATTATCAATAGAAAATGTCCATGATATTTCGACATAAAATAAAAATCAATTTAACATAAACCATTAGGGAAAATAATTTTAAATGCATGCAGCGACACTCAAGGATACATTTCAATTTAAATAAACAAATCCCGCATTGATCAATAGAAAAACATGCAATGGTAACATTAAACAGAGCAATTCAATAAGCTTATGGAGTACAGTGTGTCCCACTTATGACAGAAATAGTTATCTCGATGAATAAAGCCCCGACTTTGTTAATATTTTAAAACCATATTTCAAGTGTGGATCAGGGTTACTAAAAGTCAAAATATTTGGTTTATACTTTTTGAAAGAAAACTTGCTCTTGTTGTTGACCAAAGCCTACTTTGTATGTGGTAGCATGAGATTTTATGCCAAAATCAACTGGAACTGACCTGGAAGGGAAAAATACCCCCCTCCACCAGCAACATTGTCAGTTTGGATCGACAACAACATTTGCTTAAGTTTAAATGATTATATTTTTCAAAGTATGACAGAAAATCCTGAAATTATGTTAATCTCCATAATATGATCTAACACTCCATCACTCCATAAAGTTTCATGAGAATCATGCAAGTAATGTAGGAGGAGTTGAGGACAACACATGGAACGAAGCTTTGTTAAAAAATGCCTAAGTCCAAACAGCTATATATTTCACATTTCTTGTCCAAACAGAAATTCCTGACAATATGCACATCTCCATAGTGTGATCTAACACTGCAGAGAGATTTATGAGAATCCTGCAAGAAATGTAGGAGGAGTTGCGGACAATGTTATTTCAGACGGACAGACAGACGGACAGACAGACTGAAACCTATATACCTCCCAAGCTTTGTATAATAAATGATATACAGAAAATGGAAAATCATCTCTTATTAAAAATTTGAGGCATCTAATCGCTGTAATAGGCAATGATAGAAAACAATTGGTAAAGTAAACATTATTCATGTAAAAGGTATATTCCCTTCAAGATGTTGCACAGGAATTATTTAGCTTGATGTGTACCATCTTCACGTAAAGTTCATATTATTTTATCAGACAGCCTTAAAGGGAAATGCATTAACAAGATTCATGGACAGTGTGATCTCTAAATACCCCCCAACCAAACTTTGTTTGTTTAGGGTATAATGAGGTATAAGGTAAAATATCTCAAGTACTGGAATTGAATTATTACCGATATTTTTAAGGCAATGAAATTGCACTCAACCTCTCTCTACCTCCATCAGCTGTTCTTATAAAGTTTGTGTTGGCAAGAGGAGTATTACAGATTCTTGTTACGACAGATCAAAACAAATTTTACTTTTCCATCACAAGACACATAAAAGTTGCATAGTGTTTAAATGCAGTTTCAAGCGTAAAATATTATATATCAGTATTGCCATAATTATGTATATAAGACCATTTAAAGCCATTTAAAATAAATTTCAATTCATGCTTTTGAGGTATCAATTTCTTATTAATTTCTATCGTCTACTCAAAATTCAATATTTAACACAAATTTTATTTTGCACAAATGAATATCATATCAGCAAATCGTAATGTTGTAAAGATATCATGGATTAAATCTATAAGATTTTTATTATAAGTACGGAGATTTAAAGTCAGTTTTTTTCTCTGGGGTTTACACAGTATTGATCGATATTTCAAAAGAAATCTGTCTACACAATGAAAAGCGTTACTTCAAACTTTAATAATTCAATTGTTCTAAAAAAGTTAATTGATTTATTTGTAAGTTTTAGAATGACACATATTGTCTGTATTTAAATAAACAGAAAATGAGCTTCATGCATTTTAAGTACACACGCTATTATCAATTTTACTACAATTGTAGCACAGATTAAATTCTGTATTATATTTAACATAGTGATAGGTAAATGTTTTGCAGTACTCTATTGTAACATAAAGTACCTTTCATAAACCGATGGCCTTGATCCGTGAACACTAAAGTGGCTACTGATATTTTTTTTTCATAAAATAGATATAATATGAAAATCAGCCCATGGAGGGGCATGTGTCTGACTTCGATCTGATATTTGTAAATGAAGGATTACATTTGATTAAATTATGTCCACTATGATGACAAATATCATATTTATCTTTCAGACAAGAACTGTGCAGTTCAACATTAAATAATAAATCCAAAACGGGTCATTGATGGTTGAAAACACAAATTTAATTTTGACTGCCAAAGGAAAGTGTGGAGAACTCAGGGTAGGGATAGATAATTTTGACTTCTGTAGCTTGGTATTTTGTGAAATCTATATACACGTACACTGTATATAGAAGAGGTTATTTACACCCACAGCACTTAGAGCATTCTCCTCACACTCTGTCATCAATCCACTGAGGGTCCATGATCATGATATAACTTATTGATTATGACATTGAATTGAATCCCAAACTAGAGGCTCACCAGAGCCTGTATCGCTCACCTGGAGTCTGGTTTTCATTGGACAATTAATCAACTATTTGACCAAGTTTGTTGCAATTGGTTCAATTAGTCAGGGAAAATTTGTTGAAGATTTATTTTTCATATGTTAAAATATGTTCCCTGATGGTGGTAGTCTTGGTTTGAGTGCTGACATGCTGGACAGTATTCTTCAAGGGAAAAAAAGGGCAATAACTCCTAAATGGGTTTTGGGATTTCCTTTAAAATTTCAGGGTATGTGGATCTCAACATGGCAAACATTTTTCAAATTTACATTTCACTTCTATTTCAAATAGTTTTGGAGATAAATGACAAAAAATGTTAAATTTGACGAAAAAAGGGCAATAACTCCTAAATGGGTTTTGGGATTTCCTTCAAAATTTCAGGGTAGGCAGATCTTGTCATGCTGATCAATTTTGCCCCATGTCAGATTTTTGATATCTGTAACGGTTTTTAAGTTATAAGATAAAAACAACACATGCACCCCTATATTCTATTTTTAGCTACGACAGCCATGTTTTATGTCAGATCAAAATAATTTGAGGATCGTTTGTAGAGGATATGTCATAGATCATTCCTATTAAGTTTCAAACCAATCGGCCCAGCGGTTTCAGAGGAGAAGATTTTTGAATGAAAAAATTTTGAAAATTTGACAAAAAAAGGGCAACAACTCCTAAACGGGTTTTGGGATTTCCTTTAAAATTTCAGATTAGGTAGATCTCAACATGGGAAACATTTCTCAAATTTACATTTCACTTCTATCTCAAATAGTTTTGGAGATAAATGATGAAAAATGTTAAAATTTTGAAAATTTGACGAAAAAAGGGCAATAACTCCTAAATAAGTTTTGGGATTTCCTTCAAATTTTCAGGGTAGGTAGATCTTGTCATGCTGATCAATTTTACCCCATGTCAGATTTTTGATATCTGTAACGGTTTTTAAGTTATAAGCCAAAAACAACACATGCACCCCTATATTCTATTTTTAGCTATGACAGCCATGTTTTATGTCAGATCAAAATAAATTGAGGATCGTTTGTAGAGGACATGTCATAGATCATTCCTATTAAGTTTCAAACCGATCAGCCCAGCGGTTTCAGAGGAGAAGATTTTTGAAAATCAGCCAATCAGAAACAAGAATTGCCTCTGGTGGCCATGTTTCTTGACCAATCAGAACGAAATGAGGAAACTTTGTTGAGGACCTTCCATACACCACTCATGCAAAGTTTGGTTGGAAGTGGCCAAATGGTTTCTGAGGAGAAGATGTTTGAATGAAAAGCTAACGACGGACGGACGACGGACGGACGGACGACGGACGACGGACGGACGACGAACAGACGGACGACGGACGGACGACGGATGCCAAGTGATGGCAAAAGCTCACCCTGGCAATAGCCAGGTGAGCTAAAAAAGAAGGGAGCAGCTATAATTTAGCATGAGCCATTCCTAGACCAATCAGATGTATCTAGGATTGTAAAAATATGGGGCAAGTGTCCATGAAAAAACGTACACTTAGACAAAGTGAAATTTGACATATATTTACATACATGTACATGATACAAAGAGTAAAATAACAAATGATATTTCCAAAAGTCAGTTATATTCTATTTTTAGTATCACTTTTTAGCTCACCTGGCTATTGCCAGGGTGAGCTTTTGCCATCACTTGGCGTCCGTCGTCCGTCCGTCCGTCCGTCCGTCGTTAGCTTTTCATTCAAACATCTTCTCCTCAGAAACCATTTGGCCGATTCCAACCAAACTTTGCATGAGTGGTGTATGGAAGGTCCTCAACAAAGTTTCCTCATTTAGTTCTGATTGGTCAAGAAACATGGCCACCAGAGGCAATTCTTGTTTCTGATTGGCTGATTTTCAAAAATCTTCTCCTCTGAAACCACTGGGCCAATTGGTTTGAAAGTTAATAGGAATGATCTATGACATGTCCTCTACAAACGATCCTCAATTTATTTTGATCTGACATAAAACATGGCTGTCGTAGCTAAAAATAGAATATAGGGGTGCATGTGTTGTTTTTGGCTTATAACTTAAAAACCGTTACAGATATCAAAAATCTGACATGGGGTAAAATTGATCAGTATGACAAGATCTACCTACCCTGAAATTTTGAAGGAAATCCCAAAACCCATTTAGGAGTTATTGCCCTTTTTTCGTCAAATTTTCAAAATTTAACATTTTTCGTCATTTATCTCTAAAACTATTTGAGATAGAAGTGAAATATGTAAATTTGAAAAATGTTTGCCATGTTGAGGTCTACATACCCTGAAATTTTAAAGGAAATCCCAAAACCCATTTAGGAGTTGTTGCCCTTTTTTGTCAAATTTTCAAAATGTTTTCATTCAAAAATCTTCTCCTCTGAAACCGCTGGGGCGATTGGTTTGAAACTTGATAGGAATGATCTATGACATGTCCTCTACAAATGATCCTCAATTTATTTTGATCTGATATAAAACATGGCTGTTGTAGCTAAAAATAGAATATAGGGGTGCATGTGTTGTTTTTGGCTTATAACTTAAAAACCGTTACAGATATCAAAAATCTGACATGGGGTAAAATTGATCAGCATGACAAGATCTACCTACCCTGAAACTTTGAAGGAAATCCCAAAACCCATTTAGGAGTTATTGCCCTTTTTTCGTCAAATTTTCAAAATTTAACATTTTTCGTCATTTATCTCTAAAACTATTTGAGATAGAAGTGAAATGCAAATTTGAAAAATTGTTTGCCATGTTGAGGTCTACATACCCTGAAATTTTAAAGGAAATCCCAAAACCCATTTAGGAGTTGTTGCCCTTTTCTGTCAAATTTTCAAAATGTTTTCATTCAAAAATCTTCTCATCTGAAACCGCTGGGGCGATTGGTTTGAAACTTGATAGGAATGATCTATGACATGTCCTCTACAAACGATCCTCAATTTATTTTGATCTGACATAAAACATGGCTGTCGTAGCTAAAAATAGAATATAGGGGTGCATGTGTTGTTTTTGGCTTATAACTTAAAAACCGTTACAGATATCAAAAATCTGACATGGGGTAAAATTGATCAGCATGACAAGATCTACCTACCCTGAAATTTTGAAGGAAATCCCAAAACCCATTTAGGAGTTATTGCCCTTTTTCGTCAAATTTTCAAAATTTAACATTTTTCGTCATTTATCTCCAAAACTATTTGAGATAGAAATGAAATGTAAATTTGAAAAATGTTTGCCATGTTGAGGTCTACATACCCTGAAATTTTAAAGGAAATCCCAAAACCCATTTAGGAGTTGTTGCCCTTTTTTGTCAAATTTTCAAAATGTTTTCATTCAAAAATCTTCTCCTCTGAAACCGCTGGGGCGATTGGTTTGAAACTTAATAGGAATGATCTATGACATGTCCTCTACAAACGATCCTCAATTTATTTTGATCTGACATAAAACATGGCTGTTGTAGCTAAAAATAGAATATAGGGGTGCATGTGTTGTTTTTGGCTTATAACTTAAAAACCGTTACAGATATCAAAAATCTGACAGGGGTAAAATTGATCAGCATGACAAGATCTACCTACCCTGAAATTTTGAAGGAAATCCCAAAACCCATTTAGGAGTTATTGCCCTTTTTTCGTCAATTTTCAAAATTTAACAGTTTTCGTCATTTATCTCCAAAACTATTTGAGATAGAAGTGAAATGTAAATCTGAAAAATATTTGCCATGTTGAGGTCTACCTACCCTGAAATTTTAAAGGAAATCCCAAAACCCATTTAGGAGTTATTGCCCTTTTTTGTCAAATAAATTTTCCCTGAACAATTGAACCAATTGCAACAAACTTGGTCAAATAGTTGATTATTTGTCCAATGAAAACCAGACTCCAGGTGAGCGATACAGGCTCTTGTGAGCCTCTAGTTTTTATACTTAGCTTTACATTACTATTATCTCATTAATAAACTCATTACCAAAGACTAATTATGCAATTGCTTAATCCTTGGATATATATAGCTTTGTTTTGTAAAGATATTGATTTTCTTCTTAATTCCTTAAAACTATTAATCTTATTTATTCTATATATATATACACATTTTGTACATATCATTGACCTTCCATGAATTTATTTCGTAACTTTGAACAAAGTTCAAAGGTACTTCTAATCTGTCTATCATTCCGTTACGACTAAACCATATTTAGTTTTTGCTACACATAATATTCTTCTTAATTTTATTTAATTTACATGTATCAGTATAGAGTCAAACATTTAAAATAAAATTTTCAAATTTGCCTAAGCTGTGCAATTCTAAGAATGAAAATAACTGCTTATTTGAGGCTTTGTCTCCCAGCTGAGAACTCGACACCCCCAACAATAGGTTTCTTCAAAATTTCTGTGTTGTGGGGTATACATTTATGTATGTTACTTTTTTTCCTTTATTTGTAGATGTGAGATAAGTTCCACGTGTAAAATAATTATACATTATATCAGGCACAAAACTGCATTTAAATACCTCAGGACACATAACAACATGGTCTTGCACATGTACATGTACGTAAAATAATGATATCACAGAACACAAAACAACATAGTCTTCCATGTTTAAAATAATGATATCTGAGGACACAAAACAGCATGGTCTTCCACATGTAAAATAATGATAACTCAGAACACAAAACAGCATGGTCTTCCATGTGTAAAATGTGATATCACAGAACGCAAAATATCATGGCCTTCCATGTGTTAAATAATATATTAATGATACCACAGAACCCAAAACAGCATGGTCTTCCACATCTAAAATAATGATAGAACCACAGAACACAAAACAGTGTGTCTTCCACACTAAAATAATGATACCACAGAACACGACCCAGCATGGTCTTCCATATCTAAAATAATGATACCACAAAACAGCATGGCCTTCCACAGGTAAAATAATGATAGCTCACAACACAAAACAGTAAAGTACAATAATGATCCCAGAGAACACAAAACAGCTTGGTCTTCCATATGTAAAATAATTATACCTCAGACCACAATACAGCATGGTATTCCACATGAAAAATAATCATACCTCAGAACATAAAACAGCATATGGTCATCAACACGTAAAATATTGATACCACAGAACACATGGTCTTCCACATGTAAAATTATTATACCTCAGACCACAAAACAGCATGGTCTTCCAAGTGTAAAATAATTATACCTCAGACCACAAAACAGCTTGGTCTTCCACGTATAAAAAATAATGATACCTCACAACACAAAACAGTGTGTCTTCCACATGTAAAATAATCATACCTCAGAACACAAACAGCATATGGTCATCAACAGGTAAAATATTGATACCACAGAACACAAAACAGCATGGTCTTCCACTTCTAAATACTGATAGTACCACAGAACACAAAACAGCATGGTCTTCCACCTCTAAATAATGATAGTACCACAGAACACAAAACCGTGTGTCTTCCACATCTAAAGTAATGATCTCAGAGAACACAAAAACAGCATAGTCTTCCACCTGTAAAATAACCATACCTCAGACAACAAATCAGCATGGTCTTCCACATGTAAAATAATGATCCCAGAGAACACAAACAGCATGCATGGTCTTCCAAGTGTAAAATAATAAAACCACAGAACACAACACAGCATGATTTTCCACATGTAAAATAATATTAATACCTCAAAACACAAAACAGCATGGTCTTCAAAGTGTAAAATAATGATACCTCAAACACAAAACAGCGCTGACTTCCACATTTAAAATAATATCACAGAACACAAAACACTGGTTTTCCATATTAATGTAGTCGACTCAGAAGGCATTAAATACATAACTGATGGTCTGAAATTTTCAACATCATCCTATGAAAATCAATGTTACAACCAATACTGCATTAGAATTTGCAATCATTCATACATGTACAATGTATACTGTAAAGAACAAAAAGGAAATGGAAAGGTCAATAATGACGTACCAATTAATCAAAGCAAGCAACCCAACTGACAGAACTCATGACAAAAAATGACATGGAAGAGTACAAAACACAAACATGAACACAACAGAGAGTCAGGATAGTCTGACTTGGTACAGACACTGAACAGTGGTGGGGTTACAGTTGTAAACCGGTGACTTGATTGTTCAGTCCATCTGTATGTATGATAGTTGTGGTTAATACATAAATTATTGTACCTTGTATTGCTTTTTTATAGATATAAATCTTTACTGTAAGTTACGGGTTAAAACAATATTTATGTATTACTGAAAAAAATGAAACAACGTTTGTTTTACAATCCTGGCTTACATGTTGTATACATTTAAAAGCATGGATCGATACGAATTGTTGTCAATCATAAAATTAAATCCCCACATGCATGACATCCCTCCCCCCCTAAACAATACCTCAATGCAAGCCCCATACAGTCCCCAGTACCAGCCAAAGTAGAATTCTTTATGGAATATCAATCATGTCATCACACTTGTTAAATGGATGCATGAGGATGTGGATAGGATTTATAGAACAGGAAATGATGGCCTAAAGAATTAGACTAGAGAATATGAATAATGAAATAAGAAAAAATTAATAATAGAGAATAATGACGTTCTACAATATAAAAGAATAATTTAAATATGGATAAAAAATTTGGGGGGGGGGGGGGATAGTAATTACAGAAAATAACAAATGTACAGAATAAATGTATATAAAGAAACTTGCTTAAAAAAAAAATTTTTTCATTACATTGCTTTAAACCTTTTCAAAAGATATGCATGTCACTTGTACCATATAACCTTCAGAAAAATTAGTACACAGTGTATTAACTTAAACATGTTTGTTAATAATTACTTTATCTTTTCAGTTTTATATTTCTGACATAAAAATTTCAGTCTCACAAGATCTTATTTTAACTGAATACAGAAAAAAAATGGGACAAAATGGATTTAATGCATAATTTGAGACAATCCCATCCAGACCTTCATGCATGATGAAGGGAAAAAGGAAAGGCAAAAGGGATCTACATTGTATTTACAAACACTGAATTATTATTACATTTACATGATGTATCAGACAAATTGAAATTTCAAATACAACAAAAATTCAAGGAGAGCAAACCAGACTAAATAGGATAAAATAATTCATCTGAACTGTACAGTATGTTGGATAAACATTTAGGGGAAAAAACTATATAATACACAAACGTGTACATTGACATGTATGAGAAGTAATCCAAAATAAACATGATAAATATGCCATAATTGACAATTAACTTTCCAAATTTAACATTTTTTACAACCTATATTTTCATGAATGATTTTGCAAAACAGGAAAAAATACAAAAATGCTATATGGAGCCATTTTACTATAAATTATATTATACTAAAGAAATTTTAATGTACAAATATAAATCTGGATAGCTAAAAATGGAATCCAATTACAAAATGAAAACAATCACCTCTATGTTTTCTAACTTCACTATTGTACTGTTATATTTTAGTGTTCATAGAACCATGTAATACACACATGTGTATATGCAAAATTTTACTTGTACACCTGTATTAGCAGTGGAGAAGGTACTTTCATAAGAAATTCTAATGTGTATAAATACAGGGAAATTTACTACAGCATAATTTCACAAAGCAAAAATGACATATTTTTACAAAAAAAAAAAAAAAAAAAAAAAAATACAACATGAGGCATATATACATTGTATAATGTATATGAATGTCATTTACGCATGTGCTTTGACCAAAAGCTTATAATTTCATTTCTTTCAAAATATTCAACTGGATCCTGAAAGTAAAAGCTAATTAAATACATGTATATATCATGTATATATATAATTACTTCCTATGTTATTTGATTACAGCTTATTGTACATTGGTAATTATAACATACATTGTACATGTACATGTATATGTAAATTTTTATATCTGACATACAAATGTACAGGTATGTATAGAACCTGTTCTGTTTACAGGGTTGGGAACACTATATTACAAATGTAATCACTTACATACATATCATTAACTTCACAAAATTTAAATTAAATTACCATAAAAAATTTCTCATCACTTTTGTGCATCTTAAATGTGTACTTTACTAAAATTACATATTAAATGCCAAGTGCCCATCAACACTAATAGGACTTTTCTCATATAAGAAAAGATTTCACTACTTGTGCATATTGAAGAGTAATTTAAATTTGGTATTACTTTCATTTCCCCGATCGTAATTAATTAAATTACATTTTACCATTAATTACATGTGATTATTAAAAATTATTTTCAATTACATGAAAAGTTGAAATTCATTAAAATTAATTACCATTCATTTCTAATTACCTAATTAACTGTAACATGATGTCAAATCATTGTTACAAGGCAATTAGTAGTCTTAAGCAGGTGGACGGGTAAATTTGTACCATACATGTTATTAATTTCAGGTAATTCAGAATAATTTTATGATTGTTGAAATTTAAATGTGTATATGCAATGTACAGTTATATGTTGCCCAAAGACTTTATAATTATTTCATAAAGCCAAGATGAAGTTATTAAATGATTGGAAATGGGTCTCCATCAGTCCACATGACCTAGCTATAGCTACTGTATTTGAATTTAATTTTTACCTTGGACTTTCACTTCCAAGAAGTTTTGCAAGTCCCCACAAGAAGTCCTCTGCACCAGAATGGCTCAGGAATGTTGTTATTGTAGCTTCTTTTTCTGAATGCAAGTCATCTACAAATAATTCCAAAGCCTGGTGGGATCTTTTGTCAGAATGAATAAGAGATGGAAAATAATCCTCTTTAGACCAATTACAAGAATTCCTCATTTTTGTCACCTCTCATATGACTTTGTTCGAGTTGCCATGTATTATTTCTTATATTTGTCACATTTTAAAATTTTCCAGCACAATATTTTTGCTTTATTTTTATTACATTGTTAATTTTATCGATAAATATAGACCATGATTTCCACATGAGTTCTTCCGTCCATATTGTTTACGGGTAACCACCGTATGCGTCTCGCGCGAAAGTGCGAGAATAAGGTCATTTTCAACCCCCCTTATAACAAGTGAAAAATAGTATCCATTATGAATAAGCCTATATTTGTTGACATATTGAAGTGTCATCTATATCAGAAGGTTTCTCAGGTTTCGATGTTGATTTACCATTTTTGTTCGATACGTTTGCTAAAGCCAATACTCTTGTATTTTTACGGATATAAGCGATGAGTTTTTTTAAGCAAAATTTTGTAAACAAATCTTAAATAGCTCTTACATACTATTTAAATAAGAGGTGAGCCATTGTACCAACACAGTTAAACAACTACGAATATTCCTCGTTCAATTAGGACAGTCAATATTTAATATATTCATCATAAAGTCGGCCTTGGGCCCGGCAGTCAAAATTCTAATCTATTTTTGGCTCAAATTACATTTGGGGATTGAATTACTGTATTAGTGTTTATATCTCTGTACCAGCAAATGATCAGGCAAAATGCCTTTTCTATTTTCATTTGATGGAATTGGCGCCTACTGACCCCAGATCAATTCAGCAGACCATTTCAATTTGTAAATTGGAGTTTGTCTTTTCTTTAAAGTTTCACAACTGCTGTAATTTGTTTTGTTTTTGTTTTTGTTTTTTTTTGGGGGGGGGGGTTGAAGTATCTTGATAATACATTTTAAATATCATTAACTGTACCTTTTTTGTCCTTTTTAGAATTAGAATATCTTTAAGACTTTATTTCCTAATCATAGGGCCCATGTCTGGCTTATCAATCACAAAATATAAGTAGAATAAACATAAAAGAACATTTTGATTTCAATTATTGCATATATAATAGAACAGAACAAAGAAAAAAACAGAGAAGATGGGAATAAGTTTATAGAGGGAGAGTTGGCAGGTCGAGGGGACATAACTCAACATTATACAATATAAACCTCACAAAATGTTACATGTATATAATATACCTCAAAAATATCAACTCAATATTATAGCAAGCACAGCGAGTGCTATAGGAGCATATGCATTTTCTACATATTGATCATTTAGAAAAGTCTGTTAAATGGGGGCAGCCATATGGCTCAAGACCTGCAATGAACTTTGACCTGAGGGATACGAAAGAAGTCCATAAAAAAAATTATAATTGCACCATGATATATGGACCTACTGTAACAAAACTAACCATGATAACTGAATAACTAGTATTGTTTTAAAATTGTATTTACCTGAGGCATTTGACATAGAAATATTGAAAGGATTAAATAAATAAAACCAAGAAAATTTTTATTCTACATGGAGAGCATGAAAGAGGTACATTTTACTTAGCGGAAGGAGACTTTTTTACCATGGCTCGTGATTTCTCAAATTATGGAAAAAGTAGACTGACTTCACACCCCGAAAATTTAACTGGATATGTGCCAGTGTATGGCGATCGTTTTGAGCCATCTCCCATGTTTCAACGAAACGTACAGACTTAATGGCAGCCTATTATTTCATGACTTCTGTAACAGGAAAACAATTGCGCTGCTTGTCCCATATAGTGCTACATACTAAGGCTAGAAAAAATTTCGTTCGCTGGAAATGGAAGTAAGGGAAATAACATGCTTCAAATTATAATTTTAGAGTCAGAATCTTGATACTGTAAATGAGTTTCTGGAAAGGGCTATATATTCAGCTGTGCTAGCATCATTGGCCACGCCAACAGCATATTATAAAGTACCTTATAAAATATCATAAATATAGTGATCGTGGTTTAGCATGTTTAGTTCTTCTGACAGTATAATTATTACTTAGATAATTACTTAGAGACTGAACAAATTTTGCTGTTTCATTAGACATAATCCAGATAAACGGTTCCAAATTATTTACATTTGACAGATTTGGATATTTCTGAAAAAGTTTTTGAAAAAAAAAGTGTACACTAAAAAATGAAATGCAGTTCATTTTCTATAGAATTTTTTGTACATTGTTGACATATCCTCTCTTCACTTGGTTTTTGTTTGTTTAGTTGGGGTTTTACGCCGTTTTCAGCGCATTTGGCTATTTCGCGGCAGCCAGTTTTTATTGGTGGAGGAAGCCGGAGTACCCGGAGAGAACCAACGACCTTCGGAAGCCAAATTGGCAATCCTTGTCAATAAAGGTTGGAGTCGAACACACCCTGCCACAGGTGAGATTCGAACTCACAACCTCAGTGTTGACAGGCTCTCTTCACTTGGAAGTACCTCTTGCTTGCCTAGTGAGTTCAATTTATGTTCATGTTTTTTTGTCATAACTAATTATTGTCTTTTCCAAAGCCTAGTTGTTTCAAATTTTAAACAAGGTCAGATTTTCCATTTTCTGTGTTAATTAATTTTTACATAAATTATGATGTCGCCTCACACAAATATGACACATTTGAATGAGTTCAAGTTTTCTTCCTAAATGTTGATATGTCTTAACCTTAATTGTTTGGAATGTGAAATTTTGTAGCAAAACCCTGCAAAGCTTCTTTATCAAGAAATCAGTTTATGAAGAACATAGGACACACATTATAATCCCATGCATGGAATAACCCAACAGACTTTTGTGTAACAAGATACTGTTTCCTTATGAACCTAATTTATGATAACAGAAGCAGATCCATGTTTGTTTTTATTTTCCTTCTTGTTTGTTTGTTTGTTTAGTTGGGGTTTAATGCCGTTTTCAGCACATTTTGGCCATTTCGCGGCGGCCAGTTTTTATTGGTGGAGGAAGCCGGAGTACCCGGAGAGAACCACCGACCTTCGGTAGGAAAATTGGCAATCCTTGTCAATTAAGATCGGAGTCGAACACATCCTGCCACAGGTGAGATTCGAACTCACAACCCCAGTGTTGACAGGCTAGTGATCATTATTAGTGATGACGAATTACCTAGACCACTGGGCCACCGAGGCCCCTATTTTCCTTCTTCACTCATAAGCCAATGCCAATGAAAAAACTGTGGAAAGTGGAAAAAAAAACATGGTGTTTAAAGAGGATTACATGTAATAGCATAATTCAGGGTTGTATATCTTTTTGTTGAAGTTTGTTTAATTCTTTTAATGTGATTTCAAACTTATCAGCAAATTCATCTTGGAAGTGCCACTTTGGTCAGAGAATTGACAGTTTAACAGTAGAGCATGATTTGTCTCCCAAAATTACCTACCGCACCAACCGGGGATCGAACCCGGAACCTTTGGTTCAGTAGTCCACCGCTCTACCAACTGAGCTAAAGGAGTACTCTACTAGCGCAGCTAATGGAGGATGGTTATAAACCTGTTACGGTTCTATAACTTCTATATTAATGAAGGGAAGCCCATTACAACAGGTTCAATATATGTTGTTGTATGATTTTTGCTCACTAAGTCTGCATTTTTACAAATAAATGTACCCATATAAGCAATAACAAAACAAAAATAACAGAATAACAAAATATATGTACCAGTGACTGGATATAAGAAAAATGTTCTTATGAATGGTTGAGAACTTATATGTACACACAAAATGCCTGTTAACTAATATATGTGTAAAAAAAGTCCCATTTTTTATTTTAGAATTGGAGTCCAATGAGAACTGTTTATCATGTGGTATAGTCATCATGATCAGGGATGGGGAATTATAAATCTAGACCAACAGTCTCATGTGCTGGTAAACAGATAATACATGTATTTAGAGATATAGCAATTGTTCATTTGGCCATTTAAACTGATATTTCAGTACATTTACATACACCTTGGCCAGGAAAAAAATGGGATAGGTGGGAAGATTTTATTTTTTTATCTTAAATGATAAGATAAGAGAACCATAATAGTGTTCCAGCTAGCTTAAAATAGAGAGGCACAACACCCTGCCCCTTTTCCAATGTACCCCTCTGCCCTTTCAGTGCTCCCCTCTGCCCTCTACAATAAGTTTAATATAAAATACAACAAATGTCTTTTTAATGCATATAAACAATACTGAATTAATTGAAACTGAATTAAAGAGTGCAGAGAAACTAAAGAAACTAATGGAACTCTTAAAAGGGTATTAGATTAGTGAAAAATTGATATTTCTTAAAAGTTGATTTGATCCTGTTTGCCCTTTTCAGATCTGGAAATGCGTTAAAGTGTCCCTCATCCTAAATAACAGCCCCTCTGCCCTCTTAATTCCTAGCTGGAACACTGTATATTAAAACAGTTTATGAAAAGATTTTACAGGAATTTTGGTTTCTGGAAAAGGACATAACTCAATTGAAAATAATTTTTGTTGTTGTTTTGCTTCTTTTTTAGGGGGCAGATAAGGATTA
Organism: Mytilisepta virgata; assembly: GCA_028015205.1. Classification (NCBI taxonomy): domain Eukaryota; kingdom Metazoa; phylum Mollusca; class Bivalvia; order Mytilida; family Mytilidae; genus Mytilisepta; species Mytilisepta virgata. The sequence continues at coordinate 2,791,470 of JAPWFG010000023.1, forward strand.
AAATCTACAAATAAATTTTAATTTCAAATCCCCGTGTTTAAGGCTGGTTATAAAAATATAGAAGAATCTCTGTGGCACATGCTCGGGTCCCTCGAACCCCATGGATTTCTCGACCCTTTATGAATGTCCAGTCATTTTTCCCAATATATTTATGTAAATTAACCGTTGGTTTTTTGAGAACCGATTTTTCTGATTTTCGAACTAATTTTCTGGTCCGTATAACAGTTATATAATCTAATTTACTCTCAGTAACTCGATAGATAAAAGGATGTAAATTAAATTTTAAATTTATTGCAAATAACCGAAAATGTTCCGGACTTCTATGGCTCGAACTACCAATGCCTCAAACTAATTTTCAAGACCCCTTCGAGTTTGAGAAATCGAGATTCTACTGTAGCAAGATATGCTAAGTGCATCTATGGATAAATGGAGGGCTTATTTTATTAGAATGCAAAATTTTGATGGACTATATGTGATTATAAATAAATATTTCTGAAGTATTTAAAGCTTGACTGTTTTGTTTAAATACACAATGTATTACTACAGATGATAAAACATATTCAACAATTATTCATTGTAGATGAATTAAAGAAGAAAATCAGTGAGAGCTATTCTATATTTAGGTCTAAAGTGATAGAAGATTTACGACCTCGAGATTCTGATTGGTCAGAACTCCAGCAAGCATGTGCGTAAGTACAACCCCGAGAAGTGTGTAACTTAAGATAAACTCGACATTCTTAGCTTTGCACAGAAGTTGAAAATTGAGTGCTTAAATGATCAAAGTAAAAAAAATTTTTTTTATTTCAACAAAGTTTCAATATTGTTTTGTCCAGAATAGCATATACATGTAGGAATTTGATAGATAAGACAGATTTATAGTGGTGTGTATTTGTTATAGTGCATCATTTACCGATGTGTTTATGTTTTTGTTCTTTCACATTTATTAAAAAAACAAAAACATCGACAGGACTAGTTAGGACCAGACTTGGAATGGTCCTCGAATAGTCATAGAATAAAGTCCGAAGTTTGTGAGTGACCTGGTCGAGTTTATACACCGATAAATTGCAGAAAAACAACTCTTATTACTTATAATTCCATAATAGCTAAAATTTTTAGGCAAAATAAGAAAGAAATGAGCATTTTAAAATGGCACTTTTTTACTGGCCCACATATTCATATGCTGAATGTTGTTTATCGTAAAATAAAAGATTCCAGACATCACGTTGTCGACCAATCAAAATGAAAAATACACACTGTATTAGAATTATAACACATTAACAAAAGACAATGACGGGCAATTCTTGTTTCTCATTGGTTGATTAAAAAAAATTTTTTTCCCTGGAACTGTTTGACCAAATGGAATGAAACCTAACAAGAAGCATCAATGGAAGGTTCTGTACAAAGTATCCTCATTTTGTCGCGATCGGAGTACAAATATGGCCATCATGGGTAGTTCTTGTTTCTGATTGGCTGATATGAAAAAATCTTCTCTGAAATCACAGGGCCAAATGGAACGAAACTTGACAAGAAGCATAAATGGGAGGTCCTTTATAAAATTTCCTCATTTTGTCCCGATTGCAATACAAATAGAGACACCATGAATAGTTCTTTTATTTGATTGGCTGATATAAAACAATCTTCTCCTCTGATGTCGCTTGGCCAAATGGAACAAAACTTGACAGGAAACATCTACTGAAGGTTCTTTACAAATTTTCCTCATTTCGTACTGATTGGGCAACAAACATGGGCAATTTTTGTTTCTCATTGGTTGATTAAAAAAATTTTTTTTCTGGAACTACTTGACCAAAACTTTAAACAGGAAGCATCTATTGAAAGTCTTTATGAAATTAATGTTTTTCATCCTGATTGGATGACAAGTATGGCTGCCATGGACAATTCTTGTTTCTGATAGGCTGATATAAAGAAATCTTCTCTGAAATTGCTTGCCCAAATGAAACGAAACTTGACAATCATCTTCTCTGAAACTGCTTGGCCAAATGATAGAAACTTGACAAGAAGTATCTGTGGGAGGTTTTTTACAAATTTTTCACATTTTGTCCAGATCATGCAACAAACATGGCCGCCATTGGCAATTCTTGTTTCTGCCAGGTGAGCGATTGGCTGGCAAAATCATTTCTGAAACAAGCACTTTTAAGGCTAAAAAAAACATTCACTACTGCATCAAATAATTTTTTATTTGTTAGAAAATGCTTTATCATATTATTTCATTCTTTTTAAAATATGTACATATGACAAATAGGTTGCATGTGCAGTACAACATAAACAATGAATGTAGAAAAAAAGAAAGCTTGACAGAAGGTTGGATAATTTATTAGAAATATATATCACTTGTATTTTTAGAAGGACTATCACAAAACTTGAAAGAAAAACTCAGATTTGTATTTCAGATATTAATTGGAATATGTTATATGACAGAAAAATTCTGTTATAAATACAAAAGAATCGTTGTTGGTTTAATTATTTTTATTGAAATAATCGTTTCTCTTCATTCACTTATTACATTCATTCTGCTTCAGAAAATGTGATGTAAACCAAGTGCGAAATTTGATAACAGAAGAAAATGTGACAGAGAAAACAGATGGAAACTTTACTTTATTACACATAGCTTGTTTATCAGGAAGTAAGTTTGTCCTTTATATTAGGAAGTAAATTAGTCCTGTTGATACATGCAGTTAGTTTGTCCTGTTTGTTAGAAAGTAAATTTGTCCTGTTTATTAGGAATTAAGTTTGTCCTGTTTATTAGGAATTGAGTTTGTCCCTGTTTATTAGGAATTAAGTTTGTCCCTGTTTATTAGGAAGTAAGTTTGTCCTTTATATTAGGAAGTAAATTAGTCCTGTTGATACATGCAGTTAGTTTGTCCTGTTTGTTAGAAAGTAAATTTGTCCTGTTTATTAGGAATTAAGTTTGTCCTGTTTATTAGGAATTGAGTTTGTCCCTGTTTATTAGGAATTAAGTTTGTCCCTGTTTATTAGGAAGTAAGTTTGTCCTTTATATTAGGAAGTAAATTAGTCCTGTTGATACATGCAGTTAGTTTGTCCTGTTTGTTAGAAAGTAAATTTGTCCTGTTTATTAGGAATTAAGTTTGTCCTGTTTATTAGGAATTGAGTTTGTCCCTGTTTATTAGGAATTAAGTTTGTCCCTGTTTATTAGGAAGTAAGTTTGTCCTTTATATTAGGAAGTAAATTAGTCCTGTTGATACATGCAGTTAGTTTGTCCTGTTTGTTAGAAAGTAAATTTGTCCTGTTTATTAGGAATTAAGTTTGTCCTGTTTATTAGGAATTGAGTTTGTCCCTGTTTATTAGGAATTAAGTTTGTCCCTGTTTATTAGGAAGTAAGTTTGTCCTTTATATTAGGAAGTAAATTAGTCCTGTTGATACATGCAGTTAGTTTGTCCTGTTTGTTAGAAAGTAAATTTGTCCTGTTTATTAGGAATTAAGTTTGTCCTGTTTATTAGGAATTGAGTTTGTCCCTGTTTATTAGGAATTAAGTTTGTCCCTGTTTATTAGGAAGTAAGTTTGTCCTTTATATTAGGAAGTAAATTAGTCCTGTTGATACATGCAGTTAGTTTGTCCTGTTTGTTAGAAAGTAAATTTGTCCTGTTTATTAGGAATTAAGTTTGTCCTGTTTATTAGGAATTGAGTTTGTCCCTGTTTATTAGGAATTAAGTTTGTCCCTGTTTATTAGGAAGTAAGTTTGTCCTTTATATTAGGAAGTAAATTAGTCCTGTTGATATATGCAGTTAGTTTGTCCTGTTTGTTAGAAAGTAAATTTGTCCTGTTTATTAGGAATTAAGTTTGTCCTGTTTATTAGGAATTGAGTTTGTCCCTGTTTATTAGGAATTAAGTTTGTCCCTGTTTATTAGGAAGTAAGTTTGTCCTTTATATTAGGAAGTAAATTAGTCCTGTTGATACATGCAGTTAGTTTGTCCTGTTTGTTAGAAAGTAAATTTGTCCTGTTTATTAGGACATAAGTTTGTCCTGTTTATCAAGAAGTTAGTTGTTTTGGTTTTCAACATTGTAGACCTTGAGTGCAACTGATGAATCATAAGTCGACAAAATATGCACATCTTATTCTTCAAAATTGATATCGAAGAATTTTATTAACCAAAAGGCATTACAAAATTTAGAAAGAACAAAAATTATGATCATTCCAAGTTTTAAAAGATATAAGAATTGTTACTGTGGTATCTTTCGACACTATTTGGAAACTTACTGTCTTATTTCCGCACGCCATTAAATTGTCAAATTACCAGTATATAGTTTGTACATCTATTTTCAGCAAGTCAGTCATTAATCAATGTATTGATAAAACAAGGTGTACAGCCATGTGTACTGACCAAAAATCAGTTTTCTGCCATCCATCTAGCTGCATATAAGGTAACTTAATTCATATATTACTAAAATAGTCGACCTGACTCAATTTCCTTGCCATTGCATGCTCGAATCTAGTGTTGAAGGTTGCGGGTTGGATAACTAGCCAGGTCAAACCAAAGACACTGAAATTAGTATTTGCTGCTTCTCTGCCAACATCTAGGAGTAATAGCAAAGGAATGGTCGGCTCGGAGTCATTATAATGTGTGCAGATGGTGATATGTTTTCCTGTGGACATTAAAAATTCAGATCAGCATTTTGGTCTAGTACAAAGCAGGGTTCACATTCATGCCATATCAACCTGTTTTCGTCCTGATATGAACTTATTAATTTCCGCTGGAGGTAAAACAATAATTCATCTATCCATCCATCTAGAATATTCAACTTAAATAACTCGATGGACTATAGTGGCGAGGGGTCTAGGTAGTTGATGTAACTACAAGTGTTCACTAGCGTGTTAACCCTGAGTTCAAGAGTTTGAAGCTAAGTGTGTTCTTCTCAGTCTTAATATTAATTACCGTTCAGAATAAAACAAAAATGAAAAGTGGCTTACACATCCTTTTGTTGTTGGTCAAGGAAGAATTTGGAATAGAAGGCAGACTCAAAAATGTGGTGAAACATCGAAGATTGAATATTATATGAAAACAAATACATGTAGTAGTATATATAAAAACAAATTTTAAGTTTCAAGATCACTTCCTTCTCTTCTATAAAAATCAAACGGTCTCTGCCTACACTAAAAGATAAATATTCAAGAAAAAAAAATACCGAAGCAACAAGTCTGTGGGTGCATTTCACAAGACCAAAATCCAAGGACAAGGCAAACACTAACATATATAGATAACAATTATTACAAAGACTCAATCAAAAATGTAAAAAATGCAAAGCAAACCAAAGAAACCAGAACAAGATAGCATAAAAAACTAAAGTACTTGCAATGAGAACTCCAACAAAAAACTCAGAGTGACATCAGGGGCTCCGGAAGGGTAAGGAGTTTCTGTTTTATTGACAGCACAAGTCACATATTGCATATGAGGAAAATAAATGTGATATTGGGCCAGTGATGGCGGTAGATGTCCAAACCTGGGACCAATCTGTTGGTCATTATTATTTCATTGTAATAGAAAGGTTTGCATGTAGTTCCAAGATGAGTAATACAGGCTCCTGTGAGCCTCTAGTTTAATTGGTTTCTGCTGTATAAGGATCATTACAGGAAACATCTCAGAATGGTGAATGAAGTATTTGTTTTATAAAATTGCATTTTTCTTAAAAAATATGAAATTGTAGAATTTATCATTTTTTTCCACAGGGAGATTTTGAATGTGTACAATATTTGTTAGAACATGACAATGTTGGAGTCAACTTAGCAGGAAATAGTGGTATTACTCCTCTACATATAGCTGCAATGTGTGGCCACTCTGAGGTAATTTTATATTGACATGGAAAAAAGTAGAATCCAGTTATTTGTTTGTAGAAAAATTACAACAAAGTGCAAAATGGTTTATAATATATTTGAGAAATTAATTCCGTTAAATTAATTGAAAAAAATGACAGAATTTGGTTAAGTTTTTGCACTTACATATGTATGTCCATTTCCCTGAAAACCATTAAGATACATCAGATGGTCTTGTTGTAACATGCTCGCCTCAAGTGTGGAAGGTCGTGGGTTGGATCCCCAGCCGGATCAAACTAAAGACATTAAAATTGGTATTTGCTGCTTCTATGCCAAGTAGGCAGCATATAGGAGTAAGAGAAAAGGACTTGTCGGCTCAGTGTCAGTATAATGTATCTGAGTTGAGTGATATGTCTTCCTTCAGACAATTACCTCTTGAGTTAAAAATCTGGCTCCACATGTGGTCTAGTACAAAGTAGGGATCATGTTCATACCATAACAATATGTTCTTGTCCTGATATGCACCTACTGGTTGCCACCGGATGTTAAACAATAATTCATCCATCATCCATCAATTCTTTAACTTACATCGGTACCCGAGTGGTCTAGGTAGTTCGTCATGACTACAACACTTAGTTTGTGAGGTCGAATCTCAACTGTGGCAGGGTTTGTTGAACTCCTATCTTAATTGAAAAGGATTGCCAATTTTCCAGCCTCCTCCACCAATTTAAACTGGCTGCCGCAAAATAGCTGAATGTACTGAAAACGGCATAAAACCCCAACTAAACAAACCTACATTTAATGTATGATGGACTCTGAAAAAGGTTTGCATTAGATTTCATAACTTTTAAACATATATACCCTTTTGAACCAAGTTCAGGAGGGTATATTAGAGCCCCAGGCAGCATCATTTATGCATTAAAAACTAGCAGACAAGCATAAGAAACATTTCAAAGCCATCAAATTTAAACTCAGTCTGAAACAACTATGCACAGGTTTTGGAAATCAAAGCGTCATTGCTTAAAATATTATTTTACCTGTAGGATATATGATCGACATAGGAATGGCTTATGTTCACAGTATCCTAAGTTCCATTTCTCATAAACCAATTTAGGTATATTAATGATATTAACCTACTTTATAAATCCTATGGAAGTACAGCACAAGTCAGCAACATTTGAGTCACAAGATATTTATAGGTAATACAATGAGTGAGAATTAGATATCGCTTGATATCAAATCGAGTTAATTTGGATATAATAATAAACGAGCCTTTGGCGATTGTATTATTAAGTGTAAATTAAATAACGTGAGTTGATATCAAGCGGTATCTAATTTTTACGAGTTGTTCAACCTATTTCTCTTATGATTCTTCAGGAATATTAGTTTGTTTGTGATTCGGCTTCCGACCCGCGGGAAATCTTAACGTTCATTTATCTGTGATGTCAAATGTCAGAAAACAGTGACATTTGGATCAAGACCAATCAAATAAAAGAATTTCTCATAACACTTGTTCATATCATATGATAGGGAATTAGTTATGACAAATAATTCATCGCGCGAGAAATAGATAACAACGCACCATCATTAGATATTAGCAACATTTGAATTAACATGACACACATTTTATTCTTAAGTGACTCCAGTAAATTCAGAAAAACTTACTGTATTTTCTGGAATATAAGTCTATGTGGACTACAGGTCTAATTGATACCTTCTGCATAGACTTATAATGGTAAATTGGTCATTTTAAAGTAAAAAAGTCTTGACCTATAGGCAGGAAAATATGGTAAGTAGAGTAGTTCCCTTGTTGAACAACCCCCCTCGCGAAAGACCACCCGTCTTTTATGACCATAAACTGTAATTCCCAACTCGTTTTTTAAGAAAATCACCTCTCTCGAACGACCACCCCTCCAACGCTACCAGCGACCACCGTTTTGTGGACGAAAATTAATACAACCCCCTGTGATAGGGCCAAAGAATGATCGATCTTAATTTTGAGACAAACCGGAAGTGCTGATATTATCTTTTATAATACCTGTACTGTGGATTCATAATTTTTCATGAGATACTAAGTAACATAAACAGGACATGATATAAAACTTTCATATGTTTGAAAATCAAATGATTTCCCATTACATTTTGTATTTTTAAAATTACATAGAAACAGTGTATTTTTAACAATTTCCATATTTCGTCACATTGCAGGGTTGATCCCTTGATTAAAGTTACATAACTTGTCATTAAGGGTATGTTGGCATTCTGCAGTCGTTTCTTTGTTATATTTAGTATCTGTTGCATTTCACCATAAAAAAATATTACTGAATTAGTAAAATTTTGACACAAATGAATAGTCTCGGGTATACCGGTAAATTCAATGAGAATAACACATAGTTTGAAATGAGTACAGTGAAATGTGATAAAACAGCTTTTCAATGCAGGTAATGTCATGTTTTAAACACTTAAAGGCAATATTAACCTCACTGCAATCAGTGAAGTGTCATAATTGTATGATATTTATCAGATCTACTTCAGAAGGGTCAGGACATCCGTGTGTTACAGACATGTTATCTTTTTTATCTCATAACTGATTTTATTGGAAATTTCAGATTAGCAGTATATTATTAGAAAATGGAGCTGAAATAGATAAAGGTGATGCTGTTCAGTTTTCACCACTTCACCTAGCGTGTAATTTTGGTCACGATAAAGTGAGTACTAAACAAGAAAACACTGAATTTCCTGTGCCAATTTATAAAGAATTATCTCCCCTTTTGTAACTGCTGCTATCAGCCTCAATGAATGTTTTGCAATATGAATATATCATTTTGTTTTTTCCAACCATAAATAACCTTACCTGTTCACCTTCATTGCATTAATTATCTAGGGGTTCAGTATATATTTCTCTAGTTCTTTGTAAATTTAGCCCTTTCTGAACCTGTCGTTAATTTAAAATTCAATCAATGTGTGGTTGCTGACAATCTCAGTAAATGATTGGTTAAGACAAAAAGTCATAACTTACCAGAACAACTTTCGTGTTCGGATTCCTTGGAGTTTATTAATAACACCATAGCAACATACATTGTACATCTATACATGTGTAAAAATTGCGCAAGTGTATAACGTAATAATCTGGAATATTGAGGTATTCAAAGGGGACTTATGGTTTATCAAATGTAAATTTATTTGATAATCATTAGAGTAACAAATTCATACATCATTACTTGAGTATTATAAGATTTATCAAATCTGGATAGTTAAATTATCAAAATCTCAAAGTCCTCGCCTACATGTGTATTCGGACTTTAAAATTTGATATTTCAGCTATCTCAATTAGATAAATTCAATAATCAAATGGTATTGATGTAAAAATCTATATATTTCACTAATATAGGAAAATTCTTCATAGATATTGCATGGTGCATTAGCATAGCTGTAGTTAGCAATCAGGGGAGATAATTAATGTTAACTTGAAGAATGGTCAATCTATTTAATTTTCTTATGGATATGAATTTTTGTACTTTATTGAACATTTAACATTGCTAGGATAGCAAAATTTGCTGATTTTTATATTGTCTGTTCTGATGAATTGTGCAATATGCATTTTGTATGCAATATAACTGTTTAGTACTGCAACAATTTTTTTTCCTGCATGTGTATAGGCCAAATAATGAATTTAAGAATTAGTACTTTAGCGAGGGTGATTCTTGCCTGCCACAAATGTAATTTTCAGTAACTTATGATTTCTCGAATTTGTTCATATCTGTTCTTCAAAATCAAAAGGAAAATATGTTGTTTGTAAACTTCCTATGGTAATTTTTTGCTGTGGGCTGTGATATTTTTCTGTGGACATGTTCCCAGCATGAGAAATTACTTTATGGTCTCATCATAACTGCATTTACATTTTTACAAGGCTTTTTAGCTCACCTGGCCAAAGGTCAAAGGTCACCACTTGGCGTCCGTTGTATGTCTGTCGTCCGTTAACTTTCACATTTTAGTCTTCTTCTCTGAAACCACTTGGCCAAATGGAACTAAACTTAACAAGAAGCATATATGGAAGGCTGTTTACAAAGTTTCCTCAATTCGTCCCGATCGGGCAACAAACATGGCCATCATGGGCAATTCTTGTTTCTCATTGGTGATTAAAAATTTTTATTTTTAGCTCACCTCACGAAAGTGAGGGGGGCTTATGTGATACCCCCGGCGTCGGCGTCGGTGTCGGCGTCCGCACCCACTTACAGAAGAATGGTTAAGATCCATACACGCTTCTTGACAAATGCCACATCAATCATATTGGTATGGTAGGTGCACCTAATGATGCTAAGCACAATGCATGCTTCGGATGCTGGCTCTGACCTATATTTTCTGCATGAATGAACACTTACAGAAGAATGGTTAAGATCCATACACACTTACTGACAAGTGCTACATCAATCATATTGGTGTGGTAGGTGCACCTAGTGATGCTAAGCACAATGCATGCTTCGGATGCTGGCTCTGACCTATATTTTCTGCATGAATGACCACTTACAGAAGAATGGTTAAAGTCCATTCCTGGTTACTGACACATGCCACATCAATCATATTGCCATGGTTGGTGCACCTACGGATGCTAAGCACAATGCATGCTTCGGATGCTGGCTGTGACCTGCTTTTTCCGGATGGATGACCACTTACAGAAGAATGGTTAAAGTCCATTCCTGGTTACTGACACATGCCACATCAATCATATTGCCGTGGTTGGTGCACCTACAGATGCTAAGCACGATGCATGCTTCGGATGCTGGCTGTGACCTACTTTTTCCCAATGGATGACCACTTACAGAAGAATGGTTAAAGTCCATTCCTGGCTACTGACACATGCCACATCAATCATATTGCCATGGTTGGTGCACCTACAGATGCTAAGCACGATGCATGCTTAGAATGCGGGCTGTGACTTCCTTTTTCTGGATGGATGACCACTTACAGACCTAAGAATGGTGAAAGTCCATTCCTGCTTACTGACAAGTGCCACATCAACCATATTGGTATGGTAAGTGCACCTAGTGATGCTTAGCACAATGCATGCTTTGGATGCTGGCTGTGTCCTATATTTTTTGCATGGATGACCACTTACAGAAGAATGGTTAAAGTGCATTCCTGCTAACAGGCAAGTACCACATCAACCAAAGCATCCAGAGATGCTTTGTAAGATGCATGGTTCAGATGCTGGCTGTGACTTTCTTTTTCTGCATGGATGAGCACTTAAAATTTTGAAAAGTTCAAGTCAATTACGGCTTAGTGATAATAATGCGTTACGAGGTGAGCTTTGTAATGGATAGATTACCTATGTTTCTGTGAAACTGCTTGGCCAAATAGAATGAAACCTGACAGGAAGCATTTATGGGAGGTTCTGTACAAAGTATCCTCATTTTGTCCTGATTGGATTACAAATATGGCCACCATGGGGAGTTCTTGTTTCTGATTGGATGAATTAAAAAAAATCTTCTCTGAAATCACAGGGCCAAATGGAACGAAAATTGACAAGAAGCATATATGGGAGGTTCTTTACAAAGTTTCCTCATTTCCTCCCGAGTGGGCAACAAACATAACTGCCATGGGCAGTTCTTGATTCTCATTGGTTGATTTAAAAAAAAAAATTTCTGGAACTAATTGGCCAAAACTGTCAGCCAAACTTGACAGGAAGCATCTATAGAAAGTCTTTTATGAAATAAATCTTTTCATCCTGATTGGACGACAAGCATGGCTGCCATGGGCAATTCTTTTTTCTCATAGGCTGATATAAAGAAATCTTCTCATTTTGTCCAGATGATGCGACAAACATGGACACCATGGGCAATTCTTGTTTCTGCCAGGTGAGTGATACAGGCTCAGCCCTCTGAGCCTCTAGTTTCATGCTACTATGCTTTTGTATTGTGCTACAGCTGACTTTGCAGGCTGTTGTGTTACTCATGCCTATGGAGCTGATTTAAAAGTATTTGGAGAAGTTGATGTGTTGTTCTACATTATTTTTCTTAAGAATGGCATATCTCCGGTATGTCCCAATTTGTCAGTTTTGTAACTTTGTAATTTTTTAGGTTGTCGAGTTACTGATTGCCCTTGGAGCTGATTTAAACATATCAGGAGGAGTTGGTGACAGGCCATTGCATCTTGCATGCTCTAAAGGTTACCTCAATATAACCAAATTACTTGTTAATGGTACAGCCAAGCAGAAAGCAGATGGTAAGCATTGATATCCAATTCTATTTCGTTGGTAACATGGCCTTCATTTAAAATAGGGGACCAACCCAATACAGGGATATTCTATGCTAACCTTTACCCTAACCCTTCCCTAATCAAATCCTAAACCCTAACCCCTAACCCTAACCACACCCTAGCTCCACCCTTAGATTAATTACTGCTATTGTGTGGCCTTCAACAAACAACATCAGGTCCTATCACAGGACGACCACCTATGCAAATATATTATATTTATTTTTATATATTTCATTTGGACATATGCTGCATGTTAGATTATGGTGACCCATTATCAGATAAAAACATAATCCTTCATATTTTCTTGTGAAGACTTTTAACTTTGACGTTTATAAACAGAATAACTAATATTGAAATTTAAATACCAAAAAACTACAACTTGTGACAGAAAAACTTTTAAGAAATAATTCACTGATGCCATGCTCTTTGCTTACTTTAACGTTGGTAGGCATTATATTTCTTTATATTTTTCACCAACCAGAAAACACTTTAGAAATAATTAATTGATACAATATGCTCTATGCTTATTTCAACATGGATATAGGCATTACATTTCTTTATATTTTTTGCTAAGTGATTTAGAACACTTCTGTTTCCATAGCAAAAGCGACACGTCATATTAGAATAACAATTATATGTGTACCGTGGTCACTAGTTGATTCTATGTACTGTAAATTCAGAAATTATTGCGTGCATTTATTACTGCGATTTTGTCATTTTAGACCAAAATGCGAGTTCAAATTATCGCGATTACAACTAATTCACATTTTTTGCAATAATAAAAACATCACAATAATTTCCGAATTTACAGTATTCAAATTTCAAGACTATTTACAATACATCCTTATTGTGTCGCCTACGGAATGCATGGTCGACACATAGGGATCACTTTCTGTCATCTTGCCTCTTCACACTTTTCTTCTATCCTCAACTACTCGTAAACCGCTCAAAGGAATTTGATGAAACTTTCTCTGTGCATTAAACTTAATGCACAGGTTTGCATATATATTTCATTTTTAGAAAATTAAAAAATTTTTTTTGTAAAAATTGACATTTTTGCCAAAAAAAGGGGGGGGGGGTCAAAACTTCTATCCTCAACTACTCCATAACTGCTCAAAGCAATTTGATGAAATTTTCTCTGTCATTATTCTTAATGCAAAGGTGTCCATATATATTTCACTTTTAGAAACTTTTAATATCTTTTGTAAAAATTTACGTCCGCAGGTGACACGTCTTCCTTGGAAGACTAACACATTTTATTAATGTCATTTTGTTTCTGACAGCTAATGTAACAGACGATGAAGAACACAGACCCATACATTTCTGTTGTAAGTCGGGACATCTAATGGTACTACATTACCTGTTAGAACATGGTGCGGAGGGTCACGTAGAGAATATATACGGAGATACACCACTTCATCTGTAAGTAATGTTTTTTGTTGCTATGGAAACTACATTACTTAATAGCACACAGAACTTCTTATGATTGATTGAATACAAGCTGGCGATATTGCAGCCAATATCACGGTGAGAACTTCTTATGTTTACAGTGTTGTTGATATATTTCAGACTGTAAATCTGGTTAGAATACACACAGTATTGTGTTTTCTTTTGTTGCCAAATAACCAGTCCAAATGCCAAATTATGATGAAGAAATAAGTTGCTATTAATATTTACGATGTTTTATGATTAAGGGAGTAATACCGGAAAGATTTAAGTTTTCAAAGCCATTAGTATTTATGATATGATAACCCGAAACGCATATTTTTTTTTGGTTTAACTATTAGTCTCTTTAGTACAAAGATGAAAAAAGGATGAACATATCATTGTAATGATAATTGCTGTAGAAAACGGAAGAATTTTAATAAAGGCATATTCATTGCTGTGTGAAAAATTTAGCATTGGAAGAAGATAAATGTCTTGAGAATTGGTCCATAACCATATATCTTGTAAAAAACTTATCTCAAATTCAAGTTAATTGATAAATTATCATCCTGCCTGCCCCTCGAAAATTGGCCCGCTCCATATTTTTTATATTTTTCTGGTAGTGATTTTCGGAATTTTTTTTTGTCTGTTTCTGGCAAAATCTATGATTATTTCATTAAGTCCATTTCTGGTCCATGAAAAATAAACGGTCTTCACTATCGTATGTGTTATTTGCTAAAGTAAGAGAAAGGGATGCATGTATGCATCCAATTTTATGATGCAAAAACAATATTAAATACATACATTGACGTCATGAGTGTCTACAAGTCCCCTATTCTGGACACGCCGACAGCAAGAATTTCCATGCACCTGGTCCTTGCAAATAATTGGGAAAATAAAAAATCAAAAAATAATATCCTTCCTCCCACCCCACATTTTTTAGAAGGGGTGGATGATAATCTATTAACTTGAATTGGCCAATACGGATAAAATAGCGAGTGCTATATGAGCATATGCATTTTTTACATATGTGTCATTTAGAAAAGTCTTTGTTTCATATGGGCAGCCATTATACAGTCCAAAGTGAATTTATTTGTGCTACATGCTAAGGCTAGAAAAGTTTAATTAGCCGTAAACGAAACAAGGTAAAGTAAGGGAAATAACTTGCTTCAAATTATAATTTTAGAGTCAGAATCGTGATACCGGAAATGATTTTCTGGAAAGGGCTATTGCTGTGCTTGTATCATTGGCCACGCCAACAGCATATTACAAATAATTCATATCAGCTTTTACTTATAAATATCTATAAAATTGAATATGTTAGTATTTTGAAATGTTCCAAGTCTGAGTTTAATAACAAATTTTTCAGGGCTTGCTATAATGCCAAGGTGGAAGTCGTTAAACAGCTTGTATCTTTAACTGGTATTGATAGTCTGGTTAAAGAAAATTTGTTTGGAGAAACCCCTCTACACAGTGCCTGTACCAATGGCAGGAGTTTAGAGCTAATCAAATATCTGTTAGAACAACCGGTTGTCAATATGAATTACCAGGGAAAAGATGGTCATACAGGTAATAAACATTATATAAGTCTATAAAAGGTTGTGATATAGATAATAAATATTTATAATCTGTAAAAGTTTGCGATACAAGTGATAAACACAGGTAATCAATGAAAGATCGTAGTTTTATTTACTATGATAGATACATAACAGTTTTGGTTAATATATAGAAATTCATTTTTCAATAGTCCCTAATTTTACGCTTGTATTTTTATTTCTCATTATAACGATTTTCTTCTTTTTTTGCCACTTAGCATTACACAGTGCTTGTTACCATGGACACATAAGGGTTGTGCAGTTCCTGTTGGAATGGGGTGCAGACATGAATCTAGTCGCACAAGTTGTTGATCAGAAAGATGGAAATGAGAAGATAGAGGAACAAACAGCTTTAATGTGGGCATATGAACAAGGTAATAAATGTTAAACAATTTCCCAAACATTTTTGTTTTGTTTTTTTTAATTTGCAACTACAACATATGTTCTTTGTAAATAAGCCAAAATCTGTAAGGGGGCCTCGGTGGCGGAGTGGTCTAGGTAGTTCGTCATGACTACTAATGATCACTAGCCTGTCAACACTGAGGTTATGAGTTTGAATATCACCTGTGGTAGGGTGTGTTCGACTCCGATCTAAATTGACAAGGATTGCCAATTTTCCTACCGATGGTCGGTGGTTCTCTCCGGGTACTCCGGCTTCCTCCACCAATAAAAACTGGCCGCCGCGAAATAGCCAAACGTGCTGAAAACGGTGTAAAACCCCAACTAAACAAACAAAATCTGTAAGAATAATATGTTAGTTGTGCCCCTTTCAAAAACAGTATCAAGTACAAACACAGACAGACATACATATATATATGTGTATGTCAGTTTCAGTTCTATAACGAAATTTTTAAAAGGTAGAAAAAAATCTGAAAATAAGTGTCCAAGTTCATATAATCAACAGAATAGTACAGTAAAACAAAAAGAATTTTTACTTGGAAATTTTATTTTTTATTTTTAATTATTTTTGAAGATTTATAGAATTGAAAACAGACTATATCATCTTTATTTAAGAACAGATTTCACAGTATTCAAGACCTCAATCTTTGGAATTTGTTTTTAATTTTCGCATATAATTCTTTACTCTATGCCAATGGCTAGAACTTTGATTAAACATCTAAAATGAAATCATATAACAAAATTATGATCATTTTCTTGGTTTGTGCCTCCTTAGAAAAATTATGTTAAATAAAAATTTTCATTCATACAATGATCATGATTTTTCCAGCATGCAACTGATGGATGGATGGATGAATTGTTGTTTAACGTCCAGTGGCAGCCAGGTGCATATCGGGACGAGAACATGTATGATAATGAATATGACCCCTGCTTTGTACTAGACAGACACGCTGAGCCAGATTTTTAATGTGCTAGCTCACGAAGTAACGGTCTGCAGGAAGACATATCACCCCACTCGGACACATTATACTGACTCTGAGCTGACCAGTCTGCTCTTACTCCTAGATGCTGCATGCTTGGCGGAGAAGCATCAAATACCAATTTTAATGGCCTCACTATTGTATATTTTAAATTTTTTTTATTGAACATTTTTTCATTATTTCAGGACATGATTCAATAGTGACGTTGCTTAAGCATCACAAACTTCCACAGGAGGAGTCAGCCTGTGGTGATTACTCCCAGCCAGGAGGAGAGGGTTCATATGTGTCAGTCCCATCACCGCTCGGTAAACTGAAAAGTATGACAAGAGGTTAGTATTGCTGACAGGATATAGTAAAATTCATGCAAAAGTTATGATTTCAACATTATGACAACAACAAAAATCCTACAAATAATATTTTTTATATTTTATATTTTTGATTTGCTAAGAAAATCTAATGATTTGATATATCACCTGACATAGTTTGAAAATCTATTTCAGAAAAAATAGATGTACTTCAGCTAAGAGCTACTTTACCCAGACATTTCCAGCTCCAGTTGACAGACTTAATATTTCAGGAACCAATTGGAAGTGGATCATTTGGGAAAGTTTATAAAGGAATGTGTGGGGGTAAAACTGTTGCTATTAAAAGGTATATATATTTGCCGTACCATTCAAGACGGCAACCACTTAAACAAAAGCTAAAGACATTGCTAACAAAAGCAAATTCTAAAATCAATTTCTGACCGATCGGATTTGTGAATTTGAAAGGTAAAATTTGGGATATTGCAGAGAACAATTTAATCTCCTCTTGTAATAAAATTATTTTTTAACTGTCTTGCTTAGCAATACATGCTTGCTTATCTCTCGCATGCATACGCCGCATGCATAACAACTGATAATGTTAAATACTCTCATTATAATGTTTTATTTTAAAAATCCAAGAACGTGATTGGCTGTAATATTATTTCCCTAGTGTTTTTGTTTAATTTTAGTTATATAGATACAAGTATAGCTACAAAATCCGCTCTGAACTAATTTTGAATCTCTTTTATGGCCAATATTAGTTGGCAACAGATATTTCAATCATAATTTTATGTACTTTCATGGGGATAATACATACACTTCAAACTGGAAATATTTTATCGAATCACACTCCCCAAATTTTGAAATTACTTCGCATATGGTAAAATTTTTACAATAACCTGTTGTTATGAATAAGAGAGATATGTGGGCGTGCAATAGAAGAAATTAAATTTACAACTGTCTGTCATTTATACATCAATTTTTTGGTCATCAAGGTAACACATGTAGAACTTTAGAGGCATTTTGGTTTTTCTTCATTCAGAAAAATGATACTGATCAAAGTTAGATTTATCTAAAAATCATGTTTTTCATTAAAAGAATAAAAAAGTCTCTTTATAAGCATGGCAATAAGATTTTTAACTGAAACTATACATCATTTTCATTTTGGTTATATTTATACCACATAAGAATTCCACTGAAAATTTAATTCACCTCACTTTTGTCAAAATTTAATATTTTTTTTATAAATATTCAGTGCATGCCTCATGTACAGTCTCCAATTTTTGTACTTTAATAGATAATGAGCTCATGCCTGTGGTACAGTGACAACGTTTTGTACTTTTATAGATAATGAGCTCATGGCTCATGTACAGTGACAAATTTTTGTACTTGTGTCAGTT
This sequence comes from Mytilisepta virgata, assembly GCA_028015205.1. Lineage (NCBI taxonomy): Eukaryota > Metazoa > Mollusca > Bivalvia > Mytilida > Mytilidae > Mytilisepta > Mytilisepta virgata. Next base: position 2,809,614 of record JAPWFG010000023.1, read on the forward strand.
TCATTGAAATCCACCCTATACATGTATCTCCATAAATTTGTGCTGAATAAAAATCTAGTTTAGAGCAAAAGATTTAATGAATTTTTTTCAATCAATTTATGAGAGAGTATAGCAGTAATTATTTATTTAAAGATTTTTTTTCTCAAAATTTTAACAGGTTATGCAGTAAAACCTGATTTCAGATAATTCATGATTTATGACCTTCATGGTTGTTCATAAAAAAAACATCTAAACTGATCACATCAGGTTTACAATGAAATTATATGTATAATCTGTCCAAAATTCCAAACAACTGGTACTTTGATTTGAATATTTGAATGTAAGACAACATTGCAACATCACAATACCCAAACCATTTTATGCGGTATAACTTAAGTTACCCAAATTACGTGTTCCATTCAATCATATTGATTTTTATTACAGATATCGAGGCAATTCATTTGGTGCTAAATCTGATGTAGATATGTTCTGTAGAGAAGTTGCCATTTTGTCCAAGCTTAATAGTTCCTTTGTTATAAATTTTGTTGGTGCTACTCTGGATGATCCAAGTGTAAGTTTTAAAATTTTGGTGGATGTATTCTGGACGAAAATTAAAAAAAAGTCAGGTCAACATGTTTTGAAGTACCATAATTATGATAGATCACCCTTAATGTACATAAGTGTACTTAAAATCCATGCTCAATCCGTGTATGTTGTTGAACCCAAAAAATAACACGGAAACAAAAAAAGATTATCGATCCTTTTATTCAGATAGAAGGTAATAACAAACATCAATCTCTGACTTGAAAATCGAGCCCTGACTATATCCTGCTGGATTTCTTTTAGCCTTCCCATTTTGTCCCGTTGATTTGTAATACTTCCAGTATTCGTTTTAGTCGAACTACAGGTATCTCAAAACTTTTCTCTAGTCTGGACGATTTTGATATAACAAGAATTGACTGTACATGTAACTTACATATATCTTATAAAGGATTGACATAGATATGAAATTTTATTTGATATAAATTGTGTTTCAGCAATTTGCCATAGTTACACAGTATGTGAGTGGAGGATCATTATTCAGTATTCTGCATGAACATAAAAGGTCAGTATATCATACTGTTGCATCATTAGATGTATGAATACCAATTATGTCTCAGAGCCCCGAGTGAGCTATTGTCATCACTTGGCAGCCATCATCTGTCCATCCTGTGAGCACTTACATGTAAATGGTTATTACCCCCCATAATTGTTTTGTTTCTATGTTTTGTGTCACCGTGGGAGTTTGAGGTATGTCGGATCATCTTTTTTAGTATGTTTTGATAATCATTAGTTTTTCTTGACCATATTAAAAAGGGGGAGGGTTTGAGCTGCACAAAACTGGTTTAACCTCAGCGTTTGTTATGCACCTTTCCCAATTCAGGGAAGTATGGTCATGAATTTTTTTAGTTTATTTATTGATATTCTGACATGATATTGTATGCTGAACATAACTACTTATGAATTACTCCACGGCCATTCATTGCTTGCGGCTTTGTGTAGTTTTCCTTCATTGAAGATCATGTTGTGTTTGTTTGGTTATGAACTTATAATTTTGTACTTTCTTTGTAACATCACTCCATGTCCATATTTCCTCATCGTTAACACTCCATATTTTCAATTACCCATCTGAAATCCCTTGTCTTAATGAGCTAAAACTTATTTATTTATAGTGGATTGGGAAACAAGTTATACCAACTTATACTAATCCCTCTCCACTTGGCGGGTGTGAGAGTAGCCCCTGTAATGGCATTTTAGCTTACTCCTTTTCAACATCTATAGAGAGTCTTTAAGGTGCTATGGGTGTTGCTCTGCCCTAATAGGGGACAGCCATTTTTTAACCCACCCGACGGACTAGCATTGTTTACCAAGACCATCCTCGCAAATAGTGTCGATAGGGTGCTGCAAATTTGATCCCTGAAATTTTCATCCCAAACGGGAATTGAACCAGGGACCTTTTGTTTCGTAGTCCGATGTGCTAACCACTATACCATGGTGCTCTGTTAGCCTAAAATGTTGAAAACCATAATCCCAAAACTTGAAGAGCAATTCAAAAATGTTGAAATGACCAAAAGGGGTAAAGCCAAAACCATCTGAGGACAGAGAAAATATCTTCTCTCCATAGCTGTTTACACTTTAACAAATCAACTGTATTTTACATGGATTTTACATTGAAAATACATTTTGCTGGCAATTGTTTAAAATTCCACAGTTGCTGGCAAATCTGGATCTTTAGTCTGTTTTGCATCAGAAATTGCTGAACGTTTGGCCTGCACTTAATGAGAATCACAACAAGAGGCATAATCTTATTAATGAAGATGTTTAATTATGAAGCAAAGGTCATAAGTCAGATGCCAGAATGCAAGCCAAGCTTGTATGCATTGTGGGGACTCGGTGGCCGAGTGGTCTAGATAGTTCGTCATGACTACTAATGATCACTAGCCTGTCAACACTGGGGTTGTGAGTTCGAATCTCACCTGTGGCGGGGTGTGTTTGACTCCGCTCTTAATTGACAAGGATTGCCAATTTTCCTACCGAAGGTCGGTGGTTCTCTCCGGGTACTCCGGCTTCCTCCACCAATAAAAACTGGCTGCCGCGAAATAGCCAAATGCTGCTGAAAACGGCATTAAACCCCAACTAAACTAAACTAAACAATATACATTGTAATAAAGTTTCTGTGTAGTTTTACTGTGTTACATGTATATAGTTTCACCAAAACTACTGTCAGCGACCAAAACTACTAAAGGAGATAAACTATGGATGACACTTACATAGTGTAAACAGGTTTGTCTCTGAAACAACAGGGCAAAATGAACAGAAACTTGGTACAATCAACTTTTGGAGGACCATTATAAAAAAAATTTAATGTAAATTCTATTCCAAAATTTACACCTAAAATTAACTAATTAATCTTGCAATATTAAGGAAGTTTTAAATGACTGCACAAATTTCTTAATTAACAATATTTTCTAGTATATACATAGTAAGCAATCTCATCAATTATTCATGCAAGTGTTCTGTTAACAAAGATTTGCAAGAGTAAATGCACAAAAAAATTCTGAATTTACAGAAGACTGATTGATTGAATATTGTTTAATGCTGAGCTGGCGATATTTCAGCCAATATCACGGCAAAAAAAAATTACAGTGGATGAGCCTAATTGTATTTTTCAGACTTATAGATCTGCAGTCCAAGTTAACAATAGCCAGTGATGTGGCCAAAGGCATGATGTACTTACATAATCTACCTCAACCAATCATACACAGAGATCTTAACAGCCATAATATTCTATTGGATGACAGTGGACATGCCCTGGTGGCTGATTTTGGAGGTAAGATTCTGTAGGGTGTGGCACCCCTTCATTACATCAACCTATCACACACAGAGATCTTAACAGCCATAATATTCTATTGGATGACAGTGGACATGCCCTGGTGGCTGATTTTAGAAGTAAAATTCTGTAGGTTGTGGCATGCCATCATTACCTCAACTTATCACACACAGAGATCTTTACAGCATTATATTCTATTGGATGACAGTGGACATGCCCTGGTGGCTGATTTTGGAGGTAAGATTCCGTACAGTGTAGCATGCCATCATTACCGCACCCTATCATACACAGAGATCTTAACACCCATAATATTCTATTGGATGACAGTGGACATGCCCTGGTGGCTGATTTTGGAGGTAAGATTCTGTAGGGTGTGGCATGCCATCATTACCGCAACCTATCATACACAGAGATCTTAACACCCATAATATTCTATTGGATGACAGTGGACATGCCCTGGTGGCTGATTTTAGAGTTAAAATTCTGTAGGTTGTGGCATGCCATCATTACCTCAACCAATCATACACAGAGATCTTTACAGCCATAATATTCTGTTGGATGACAGTGGACATGCCCTGGTGGCTGATTTTGGAGGTAAGATTCTGTACGGTGTGGCATGCCATCATTACCTCAACCTATCATACACAGAGATCTTAATAGCCATAATATTCTATTGGATGACAGTGGACATGCCCTGGTGGCTGATTTTGGAGGTAAGATTCTGTAAGGAGTGGCATGCCATCATTAGCTCTACCTATCATACACAGAGATCTTAACAGCCATAATATTCAGTGGACATGCCATGGTGGCTTAATTTGGAGGTAAGATTCGGTAGAGTGTGGCATGCAGTCGTAAAATTGGCCTAGTTTTGTAGCATAATATTCATTTGGATGATAATAGTCATGCTCTGGTTACTGATGTCAGAGGTAAGATTCTAAATGGTGTTTCGTGTTGATATTTTGGGAAAAAATTTCTTAGGATGAGAATGGGTATATCATATTCAATAAATTTAGCCATTTGTCAAGAAATGGATTACTGTTTTGTTAATGAAGTAGTTTTTGAATAAACCATTTGAAAATTTGAAAATATAAGCAACTAAATACAGGTCAATTATTTTGTTGCAGAGTCCAGATTTTTGAGGTCAACAGAGGACAATATGACAAAACAACCAGGGGTAATGATTACATTAGTGTTTAGTATTACAATACCAGCATGTATAACATTTATTTGTAATCTGTAAAATATACAAGTATAAACAAATCTACTGTCTTTTATTATACCCCCATTCCAAAGGAGAGGGGGGTATACTGTTTTACCCTTGTGGTTCTGTGCGTGCGTGCATCTGTCCGTCTGTCCGTAACAAAATTTTTCATCACATATTCTCTGCAACTAATCATCACAGCCTCTTGATATTTTGTCACAAGCCTTCCATAGCTACCCTATATCGTGGGATACGTTTTCAGACTAAGGCGACATCAACTTCCTTGAAACACCTTGAAAAATAGAATTTTATTGAAAAGAAATATTTCTTTGAATGTGTTTTATTTCACAGATATCTTTTCTCATGATTTATATACTTATGTGCTATTTTTTGAGGGACATGCTATATTAAAATACAGGAATTTCTAGTGACTTGTGGCTGGACTTGATCACTCACGATTTCTAAGCATGCATGAAGTATATTCCACAATCTGATGGAAATATATGCCTGCAAAATCTGTCTGAAAAGCGAGTTTGCAATTTTCATTTGTAGTTTTAAGTACAAAATTGTAAACAGGTGAAGGAAATTAAAGTTTATAAATCAACGATCCAAAATTTTAAATATAATAGATCAAGTATGATGTAATCGCGCAACCACATGGTCGATGCAGTCATGAAAGTTTGGGTCATTGAAAAATGTAAATTTTTCCTTGAAAGTACTTGAAAAGTTCTTGATTTTTATGATGAAAAAGTGTACAAACCATGTTTATAGGACTAAAAATGGAGTTGTGTTCATATAATATCATCACAGGGTCAAGCAGAAATAGACCAAAAATGAAAAAATTTCACAAAACAAAACAGTTTGAATGTATCTCTTCATTTCTTTGTTTTGAGAAGTTAGCTATTACCATTATAATTTACTTTATTGTAAAACAGAACATCTAGTGTCATCTTTAGTGGAATACATGTAGTTAAGTGGTCGCTTTTCAGAATTTTGTGAAGTTACTGGTTCTCCCACCAATTAGCTGCTATAACTCAAGAAAAACCCACTGATGAGGTTTTGCCCTTTGGGATTTTATGTTGTCCTTTTTATAGCAAATTAAATGATCTAGAAGCCTCTAGTTGTAGTTCTTTGTCTTTAAGTTGCAGTTTGGTTCTCAACAGCTTAATGATGTTCAAGACTTGTTTATAAAAGTGTCACATATAAACAGAATCTTTATGATTTATTCATATTGAAATTTTTAATATTATGGCAGTATAATTGATGATCTTGTGTCGTATGAACACTTAATCCATATTTTCAATTTATTTTCCAGAATCTACGATGGATGGCTCCAGAGATCTTTACTCAGTGCAATAAATACAGTATTAAAGCTGATGTTTTTAGTTACTCACTTTGTCTTTGGGAACTTCTTGCAGGAGAACTTCCTTTTTCTCACCTTAAACCTGGTAGGTATTCAATTACTTACTAATTGACCATTCTTACCTCCTTTTTCTCACCGTAAACCTGGTAGGTATTCAATTACTGCTTACTAATTGACACTTTCTTCCCTCCTTGGCAGAGAACTTTTGTTTGCTTACCTTAAACCTGATAGGTATTCAATTACTGCTTACAAATTGACAATTTCTTACCTCCTTGCCAGAGAACTTTTGTTTGCTTACCTTAAACATGGTAGGTATTCAATCACTGCTTAGAATGCAAACAACAGTTTCGTATAAAATTCCAGTGATTTTTCCCTAAATATATGATGTCATAGGTAATTCCCTCTATTTATAAGTTCTAGATATTGATTTTTGATTGTTTTTTTGGTTTCATTATTTAAATTAGAGTCTTGGCTTTATTTTAAGTTTAAAAAAATGCATGAAATGTAAAAAAGTAATTATTTTCATAAAAGTTTTATTAATGCGAGACTACTCTGAAAACATCCAAAAATAGTGTAGGTGAAAACACATTTTTATACCACTTCATGTAGCAATTTTAAAAGGCGGCGAATGTACCCTGAAACTACATGTGCTGAAACCAGTTGAATGTGTTCTTTGGAAAACACATATACTCAGTTCTCTAAATTACGCAAGAGTCTTTGCTAGGATGCTCTGAGGTTGGTCTGTTTTTGAAATATTTGAAGGGGGGAGGCCTATTTTTTGTCAGTTATCTTTCTGTAATGGTAAAATTTGGAAGGGAATTCCTTAAAAATACTTGTATACAGTGAAAGCTTGAAGAAATATGTTTTATTTGATATATGGTTGTCTATGGGTATATGATACAGCCAATTGTCCAGCTATCAATCTTTTGAGTATGTTCCTTCAATTCATGACGTCATGAAAAGTTCTAAGAAAAACTGTTGTGTGCACTCTTACAAATTGACACTTTCTTACCTCCTTGCCAGAGAACTTTGTTTGCTTACCGTAAACCTGGTAGGTATTCAATTACTGCTTACAAATTGACATTTTCTTACCTCCTTACCAGAGGACTTTTGTTTCCTTACCTTAAACCTGGTAGGTATTCAACAGCTTACAGATTGTCACTTTCTTACCTCCTTGCTGGAGAACTTTTGTTTGTTTACCTTAAAATTGGTAGGTATTCAGTTTACTGCTTACAAATTGACACTTTCTTACCTCCTTGCCAGAGAACTTTTGGCATTCTTAATTTTTTATTTTTCCCTGATTGGCAAGGCCCATATATGTGCACGAAAATTCTTGCTATTGGTAAGTCGTCCAGTGTAGGGGACTTGTGATGAATTTGTCAAATACCATCCCTTTGGGAAGATCATTTATTTGTCATTGACTGGAAATGGAAACAGTGAAGTAATCAAAGAATTTACTGTAAAAATTTGCAAAAAAAATTAAAATATGGGGTAGGCCTATTTTTGAGGGTCGGAAGGGGATGATAGTCTATCAGTTACTTGAGTTGGCATAAAATAAATAATATTTGAGAATTATAAATATATATTTAGTATTTTTTTGTTTGTTATCATTATAGCTGCTGCTGCAGCAGAAATGGCTTACCACAATACTCGTCCACCGATAGCTGTTACTTTCCCTAAACCACTAGTAGCCTTACTACAGAGAGGATGGCATGCTAATCCTGAGGTAATTTTATATTTTTGTTAATGTTCCCAGTTTCACAAACATTTATATGACTATGATTGATTCTTTTTCAGGACATCCATAGAGAAAAATCAATGATGACCGTAAATCAGATCAGACTAACAACTAATCGTAGTCATATGAATATTTGTGAAACAAGACTCTGGTTATAATTTAGAAAGAAATAATTGTAACTGTATGAGACAAACCCAAAAAATCTTGCTAAAGTTGTTGACTGTGTGATATAAGGCCACACCAAATTGATCTTTCGTTCTTTGGGTTTCGCCGCTCAGATTTTTGGACTATGCAAATTTTAAGGAAAAAAATTTTGTGCCCAAAATTATTCATTTTTCATGAAATTAAAAACAAAAATTGTTCACCCGCTCATGAAATTTTGTAAAAATTGGGATTTTCCCCCATATTTGCAGTATTTAGTTAAAAAAATGTGTGTCGCACGTAAATTTGATCTTCTCCCGAAAAAACTAGTCCTCAAGAAAAATTAGAATTAAAATTTTGCTCGCTCGCACCTATTTTTACCACCCAAAAATCCAAAGAACTAAAAATTAATTTGGTATGGCCTAATGTGTAGAGAGATAAATGAAGAGTGTTACATTTTATTAGTGTAAACATGAAACAGTTCTTGTTGCCTTTTTAGTCAAACTTGATATAACTAAAAGTATCAAGCTATAAGAGTCTGTTATGATCTTGATTTAGTGCAGCATATTCAATATAGTTTTGGATTGACCAAGAATTGCTTTAAATACTGGCCTTTTTTTTAAGAATGCAGAAACCCAATAAGTTTATTTCCCAGAATTTCATTTATTGCCATTTATTCAAGAGTGTAAACTTTTGAGCATGTTTCTTAAATTTAGAATTGGCTGGAATTTTGAGAGATATTGACATTTATTGAAGATCATAAAATTTTTTGCTTATTTCTTATAATTAGGATCGACCAGAATTTCGGGAAATATTACCCTTTATTGAAGAATGTAGAGAATCTCAGGCAGCTGGTATGATGACGACATCATCCACTGCCAGTCTGGTGGCCCATTTTACATCAGCATTGGACCAAATAAAGGATGAAGAGTCGGAAGAAGAAGGTCGAGCCACACCTCCATTGACTGGTACCGTGACTGCACTGAGATCTAAATGGGAACAGGAGGCCAGCAGAAATAGGTAAGCTACAATAATAAGCTAAAAATAGATAATTGTATTTATGATATATTTGAAATAAAATTCATAATTTATTAGATATCAGCATAACATAAGTGCAATAAGTAAGACTGTACCCTAAAACCCTTTAGACTGATTACACATGTTAGGTCAATTCAAGAAATCTTTTCTGAAACCACTTGGCCCAGTAGATATGAGGCATTTGTGGGATAGTACCATTTTTGAGGGGTTTACAGGGATGAAAATTTGTCAGTTAATTTTATTGGCCAAAGAATGTTTTGAATGATGAAAGCTTAAAGGCAAGAGTGAAACAGCCAATTTTTAAATTAAACTTCTATTATCTCCCTTGATTTCTAACTACTGGTATAAATGTGTTACAAGAAGCCCAAACCACATTGTTTATTGCTGGTATGAACAGCTTGACCTATTTCTCAGAATGAGATTTCTAATTACCTATGGGTATTTAAAGAACATTTTACTTATAGATCAATCTATACAGGTGTAGTCAGAAATCAGGGGAGATAATAAATGTAAAAAGTATTTTATATACAATGTTTCTAACATACTGAAACAAACAAGCACTATTGGTGGGCTCAATTTAAATAGTAAGAAACATGGTATATGATTTGTAATATATATAACAATGGGCGGAGCTTTAGCTATGGAATAACATCACAATGGGCTTATTGTACCTTATGAAAGCTCTGCCTACTTTCTCATTTCATAAAAGTTGGATTTCTTGTTCTTATTTCTAAAGTATGGTTCAACATCACACCCCAAGTAATAGACCATGCCTTTTGTTCACCTTAACTTTTTAAGAAAATTAATGTACAAAAACATCAAGGGAAACAAAATTGATATAAATTCATGAGATGTTTTAACATATATTGTAGTAGTGTACCATTAGAGGAAATAAGAAGACGTCTACAATTCCCACAATTAGACAAAAATGGTATGTTTAATTGTTAATAGATTGTTAGTTACTAGCAGTGCGTGTCGGTTTAATTCACAAGTCTCTCACATACTGAATGATTGGATATAGAGTTGTGTCCCCTGATTATCCACTTCAGTGTTTCATAGCATTGGACCCATTATTATGAGTCAGACCCATTAAGTACCTTGAGATTACCGGTAACAATACCACTGTATATTTTACAGGTTATGTGTCAGACTCATTATTTACCTTGAGATTACCGGTAACATTACCACATTACGTGTATATTTTAAGGTTATCAGACCCCGTAAGTACCTTGAGATTACCAGTAACATTACCACTATATTTTACAGGTTATTTATCAGACTTGCTAAGTACATTGAGATTACCAGTAACATTACCACTGTATATTTTACAGGTTGTGTGTCAGACTCATTAAGTACCTTGAGATTACCGGTAACATTACCACATTACCAGTGTATATTTTAAGGTTATCAGACCCCTTAAGTACCTTGAGATTACCAGTAACATTACCACTATATTTTACAGGTTATGTGTCAGACCCATTAAGTACCTTGAGATTACCAGTAACATTACCACTATATTTTACAGGTTATTTATCAGACTTGCTAAGTACCTTGAGATTACCGGTAACATTACCACTATATTTTACAGGTTATGTATCAGACCCATTAAGTACCTTGAGATTACCGGTAACATTACCACATTACCAGTGTATATTTTAAGGTTATCAGACCCCTTAAGTACCTTGAGATTACCAGTAACATTACCACTATATTTTACAGGTTATGTGTCAGACCCATTAAGTACCTTGAGATTACCAGTAACATTACCACTATATTTTACAGGTTATGTGTCAGACCCATTAAGTACCTTGAGATTACCAGTAACATTACGACTGTATATTTTACAGGTTATGTGTCAGACCCATTAAGTACCTTGAGATTACCAGTAACATTACCATTGACAGATTCAGCCAGTGATATTAGTAGTACTTCCTCCGGTACCTGATGGTAATCTGACGGATTTCACTGCAATATTTTTGTATCATCTGTTTACAGATGATTTTATTCTTACAGCATTAAACATTATTGGGCATTATATTTATGTGATTTTTAAAGACAGTGTTATTTATTTTTATTACACTGGTAAAATACTGGGAAATAATTTTACTAGAGAAATAAATGCTTTTTTTACTACAAGACATTTTTGTTTCAATAGATATCACAAATTCTGTAGATTCTTTATACCTGAACTTACCTGACAAGTTACCATGGTGTGGTGGTCATGGCCATTCCTAGTTTTTGATTACTGGTAGCTGAATTTCATTTTTTGACCATGTCTAACTGAAGCCTAATATAAGAGCATATTTCAGCCTTAGGATAAAAAAAATGGCAAGAATTGGCAATTCTTGTTTTTTGAATTGCAAAACTTCCGAAAAACTACATGTCCAAATTGACTTGATACCATATCATCATTAGTAGGGTTTTACCAACTCTATCCTTGGTTTTGCAGTGAAGATAACCACCTTTCCCCCAAAAAGTACACATGCAAGTCAAAAAGACCTTATTCTGAGGGACAGACAACCCCTGATATAGAAACAAATAAATAGAAATAGACATAAACACAAAAAAATGAAGTGCACACAAACTCCTATAAAAACATGTAGTGAACCAATGGTTCCTGCACCTTTTAGAGCGCCCGGTGTGTGGTCTTAGTGAGACAAAAGAGATCCAGTAGTAGTTGCAAATCAATGGAGAATATGATGACTTATTGTATGCAGATTGCGACTTTTTGTGCAATGTTGTTGATTTTATAAAGTAGTCTAGAAATGTGCAAATGAAGTCCAGATTGATCAAATCATGTCAGGAATAATTGTAAATTCAATCTTTATGATATTTGATGTTTTGTATGTTATTACATGTATTGCCCAATCCAGTGATAAAGTTTTATTTCAATCAGTCACAACAAATCAAACCTCATTTGTGATACAGGTGAATTGTACAATGTAATTACAAGGGGAAAATTTTGTCATAAAGATAACAATCTTTCCTTCACAATACTATGGATGAGTATCTTGTGTCAGCAGTAGTCCTCTCCGGTCTCATTACATGCTGCAGTCACAAAACTTGATTTTTTAATTTACAATACAAAACTTTTCATGATATTATCAGGATTTTTGTTCATAGGGTGCACTATGAAACTTATTTGAGGTCTTTTTACCCACCAATATCACAAGAAAGTGTTCGTGATACCCGGTAATAGATCCTTGATTGCCAGCACACTCAAAACAATGCAGCATTTTTATTGTCTCAAATGTTTTTTAGAACAGTAAAATGAAATTCATTGGATGCCCCAACTTGCCGACCAAGATGGCCACCATTGGCCCAACTTGCTAACCAAGATGGCCACCATATCCAAATTTGAGTTGACTTAGGTAGCAAAACAGCTTTAGAACAAAAACAAATTTATAAAAAAATAAAACAAATTTTTTGTCAAAAGTCTGATACCTGGTTTTCTTTGGAAATTTTAGTAGTAAGACCGAAAACTATGGAGTCAAAATAATGTTTCCGGGTTTAGGTGATATGTCTTCCTGCAGACTGTTACTTCATGAACTAACATGTTAAAAATTGAGCTCAAGTGTGTTGCTCCAGACCAGTACAAAGCAGGGTTCATATTCATATCATATCAACATGTTCTCGTCCTGATATGCATGCAGTAATTGCTACTAGACTTTAAACAATAATTCATCAATCAGTCCAAGGAATTTTTCTTCATTCACAGTGTACAGAATATAATACACAGCATGCAAATAAAAATCAAATACAACAGACAAATATCAATGTTATTTTATCTCTGATATAAATACTAAACAATACAACACAAATGATGTCAAGATGTATGAAAAAAATCCTGAGTATTGTGAATTACTTATTTTATCAATGATAAATGACAATAAAAGTTTAAAATAACATTTGTATGAACAAGTTTACTATTTTTCACAATAAATCTCTGACGAATCGATCAATACTTAACATTTTCCTACCACTCGTAAAATTCACTCAAAGCAACATGCGAGTCAGTATTGCTCACCTGGAAATCTGCTATCCTGTCACAATAGTTTGAAAGGAGAAATTTTTTGAAAATTCTAATTATAAACAAGAATTTGCAATGGTTTACTTACAATTCCAAAGTGGGTAAATTGGCAAAGCAGTTTTATTTGTCGCGATTATTGTGTAAATCTCTAGGTCAAATGTCAATAACTGAGGTCAAATTTCTAGTTTACAACGGTTACTATGTCTTCAATAGCAGATCATATTGAAGACATATTAGTAACCGTTGTTAACTAGAAATTTGACCTCAGTTATTGACATTTGACCTAGAGATTTACACAATAATCACGGCACCCCTCAGTGGTGAATAACCATGCCAAGTATCTTCAATCAACATCAAAATATTCTCAGGTTATAGAGCGGACACGATCTTTACCATAGGAGATGGTGTTCTTAATTTTGACCTAAGTTTTTGACCTTGACCTTTGAACTACAGATAAGTACACTACAGACACACTCTCTAGTGCTAGTGAATATCCGTGCTACGTATAAACTTTGAAATCATAAAAGTTTTCAAGATATAAAGCAGACACGATTTGTTACAGATGATTGGACGGACAGACAGACTGATCACTATAGGGCAACCGCCACCAAGTGGTGGGACCCTGATGAAATGATAGACCCTTGCTATGTGTATTGACAGAGAAGCAGAGCTCAACAAAACTTTTACAAAGTCAGTGAACCATGAAGCTGAGATCAAGCTGATAATTATACCCCCTAATTAACATGATGATCAAATATGGTGTCTCCATCATACATAAATAATTATGAAGCCAATCACAAAATTCAGATGTAAAGTTAAGACCGACACTGTTGACAAAACCATGCCTTTTTCTTACTTTGTGACAAACACTGCAAGTGAGACAAAAACTATCAGAAACAATTATTAATATTGCTGTCTAAAATGAGGAAACTTCGTACAGACCCTTCCTGAAATGCTCCATATTAATTCAAGTTCATATTGACCTACATTTTTAGTGCAGACAACATGTTAAAAATATAACCAATCAGAAACCAGTATTGGACAATGTCTGCCAAGTGATGTCAATTGCTAACATGGCCCTATCGGCCATGTAAGCTTAAAATGTAAAATTCTGATTATCATAAAGCTGTCCTTTCAGTGTATATGACAACAGAATCATGATTAAGTAATTTATCTGTATCGTCCATTAAACTTGGTAATCGTGGCAACCGAGAGTTTCTCATCACTGCAATGGCTGCTGCACTTTCACTTCTCATTCGACTCGTTCTTTTTAGAGTGGAATCAGCCTGAAACATAATTAATGTTCAGTTAATAACCATGATACAGCAAAAGGCTTCAATTTTTGATAATTTTTTTTCTTAATTTTTCTTATGATTTTTTTTAAAGAAGGAAGTTAAAAGGAAACTAGAAGTACAAGTGATTAAAAGTTTCATCTGAATCAATTGACAAAATTAGTACTTTTCAAATAAATTATTAGCCCCTGTCTCAGACTCAAGTTAAGAATTCTTAACTTTTTTTTCCAAACCAGCCTAAGGCTTGTCCAAGAAATTATTTTAGTGGAGGGTCTGAACTTCAGACTTTTGATATGATATCAAGTAAAAGATGGGTGACAATGTTATTTTTTATAAATCTGCCTTAAATTAAGGGTAATAAGAATTAAAATTTCTATGCATGTTAGGGTAAAATAATACATGCCTCCCAACATCCTCATACAAAATTTTCAAATTAGTTAAGTGCTTTTATTTTGTATACACCATTAAAACAGTTTTTTCCTTGGTTAATTAAGAGAAACATCACAGAGTCCGGGAAGTTGTTTGATCCTATATTTATATATTCTGTAAGATTCTAATACAGTCAAACCTGTCTTGTGTGACCTACCAAGGGTCACTAAAGACAGGTGGTCTTTATATACAGGTTAATTTTATATAGAATACAGTACAAAGGGAATTTGAAATGATGGTCTTTCTAGACAGATTACTGCTTAATACAGGTGGTCGCTAAAGCAGGTTTGATGTATTCTGGGTTTTTTCTATTTGATGGAGCTTTGTAGTTTAAATTCTCTAGCTACTGGATCAATCCGAGGCAGTGATTTCACATCTTTTTCAACCAGCAGACGTCCATATAAGTTTAATTTTAATTATTGAAGTCTCTCAGACCCCTTACAGCAATACCACCTAGCATACAATTTAAGCATGATGATTATAACATTACACCCTAAACGTGACAACCTAAAATAGTTGTTCCTATGACGTACTTATAGACGTCATGCTTTGCACACACAGGATATCTTGTGTTTTTAGGTTGTAGTTTAAATTCTCTAGCTATTGGATCAATCCAAAGGAGTGATTTCACATCTTTTTCACCCAGCTGACGTCCATATATTTAGTCTTATTTTAATTAAATGATGGAGCATTGGTAATTTCAAAAAACTGTTAAGCCTCAATTTTCATTATTTCTACATTAATTACCTGAGAAAAGAGATCTTCAGAAGACAATGTCATTGAGACCGCTATTGACTCGGTGTCAATCTGACCTCGATCATATCCAGGGTTTTCTATTCCTGTAAATATGTGATAGATGAGACAAGATAATGTTTATGTGATATGTTAATGAAATTTGACTTTATACTTGATCAACATATGTCTAAATGAATTTCCCAGCATTCATTGCAGAATGTTTACAACAGACAAGTGAAAGTTTTACATAATCATGTCTCTTGGTACTCTGTAAAGTAACTACAAAATAGGGAAGGGAAACATGACAGATGGCTCCACTTATAATAACAAATTTGTTAAGGATGATCACTGGTCTAATAGAAAATAAATAGGATTTGAAAAAGGTGTTTTGGTTTGAGAGAAAATATGAACAGTAAATAAATAAGCAAGAAAAAAATATAGGTTCATATCCTCATTTTAGAGCTATAAGGCCTTGAAAATTTTGCAAGAAATGGGTTTTCTCTGGATTTTTTATTGTCTTTGCATTGACAACTTCAGGCTCTCAAAGATGTATGAAAAAATAAAAAGGATTTCATAAAATTTTGTCAAATACCATTTTAAGGTATATATGATTGAATTATAAAAAAAAGTGGTGGTTCATGGGCAAAAAATTTCATGTTTAAGAAATGGATAAAACCCGAGGATTCCGAAAATCTGACAAAAAGACCAAAACATGACCAGCGAGCATCCTTAAGGACTAAAATTTTAAGATAAATAAAAAGTAACCTTTCTAGCAGACATAAATCATAGTAAGTAATGCAATTTCATTAGCAATATTATGATTATCCCAGACATTGAACACATGCGTATGAAGACAGAAAATCAATTTCAATGCAGAGTGAGTAACTTGTTATCATCCTTGACATGGACACAGTAATATTTTTATCAGTGCCAGTCCATGATATTGACATCATCATCCAATGGAAAGTCGCATTTTAATTACCATTGAAAGAATTTATATGGTTTAGTGGAAGGGATCTTAACAGTTTCAAAGATAATTATCACCACTATCTACTAGAGTTGGGAATTAGATACATTACCCATTCCTTATTGTCTACAAATACATGGAAACAAGAATCTTGCCGAGGAAACTGTAAACACTTACCATTTATAGCATCTGTTCCTGGTAATGATTGATTTGGAAGTTCCTGTAAAATTAAACAAAGTTTACTACCCTATTGGGCACATTTTGGAAATCCTTCCAAAGCTTGTGTTTACTTTCAGCCATCCTAGAGGTGTAACAATACGTACTAAGATATTTGGTAAGTTTACAATACATATATTGTGTTACGTTTTGTAGGAAAAGCTTATTACCCTATTAGGCAGTTTTGGGAAATCCCAAAAATCCATAGCTCGTTGTGTTTATTTTCAGCCATCCTAGAGGTATTACAATACGTATTGTGATATTTGGTAAGTTAAACGATACATATATTGTAATACATATTGTAGAAAAGTGGTCCCTCCAGTTTAACTTCCATGTTTTGTGAAAGCTCCATACGTTCTTGAAAATTTGTTTACCTAGATACATACGAGGCTTTGACAAAATATTTTCAGACAATTGAATTATTAATAAATTTTACATGAAAATAATTCATTCATTTTGAAATTATAATTGCATGTTTTAATATACACCTCAAATGACTGTATCGTATTGTATTGTAAGTACCACCGAATACTCACAGTAACAGAAAATACCGCAATTCAGTATTCTACGGTGAATCGTTATGTCTAGCCATCCCATGATTAATTTGGAATTTTATATTTTCCCTGTATACCAAATGGTTTGGATTTTCTTTGCAATCAGCCATTTTTCCAATGAAAAAAAAACCCTCAAAATCTGTTGATATACCCCAATGAAACTAACTTTAGGATTGTTGAAGTTGCAGAACTAAAACAAAAATTTTAGGATTTTCAAAAAATTTCCTGATAGATTAAATGCAAAGAAAGGTTGTCAGCAAAACCAACTTAAACGGGAAATGGAAAACACTGGGTACATATATAAATATTCTTACATCATACATACTTTGGATTATCAGGATTTGATAAAGCCGACAATTTTTCGAGTAATGATGTACGAATCTGTTTCTCTAATGATTATCAAATAAATTTTCATAATAATAAATCAAAATCCCTTTCAAGTGCCTCCACATTCCTGATTTTTTTTTCATACACTTATGAAATTAATGCGCAATATGCTTATATGCTGCTATGGTGTTATTAATTCCAAGAAATATGATCATAAAAGTATTTCCGACCTTTTGTCGTAACCAACCAAGATCATTGGCAACCAAATGTTGATTAAAGTTTGATAAACAGCAGTAGATCGACAAAGAATAGAATAATAGGTTCTCACACGATTTCAAATGAAGACTGGGAAATCTTCAACGAGTTTTAAAAATTCACGTCTTTCCTGAGTGGACCGCAGCAGAACAAGGACAAAGACGCTGAATTTTAAAAATGAGCTGAAGATTTTCCAGTTCTTCATTTTTTGAATGTGTGTAAGTACCTATTTCTTCCATAAAAACAGGGGTTTTAGGCCTCACACACCTATGTATTTTCAGTATGAACGTTACGTTTGATTGGTCAAGAGTCACAATAAACGAATGTATTAAGGATTCTCATTGGACGTCATACCGAGTGAAGACGAGCACACGTGAAGTCGCCTTCACTCAGTCGTCTCAACTCAAAAACGGCCATTTACAGAAGAAGAAATACACATTCATACCTTGGATTTATTGTTTGTGCCATACTGAACTGCATTACTAGAGAAATCTATTCTTCTTAATGAACCTTCTGATCCTGATGCCTTTTGTGTTCTGAAATTTAAAAAATATTTATAATTTCTAACAATAAATTAATTAAAATTATAAATATAATTTTTTCGTTAAATATCTAGGCACCTTTGACGGATCACGGGAGCTCTACCCACAGACCTGCCTAGCGCGTCGCCAGGTGTCGGATAGGGGGGAGACCCTGTCATTGGGGGGTTGTCAGGTCATAATACGGAAAGCCTGAGCGCAGACCATAGTGTAACGTATTTGGAGAATGCCACACTCCCTGCATGCTAAAGTCCCCTTCTGAAGTTTTCGAAAAAGAGTAGGCTAATGCTGCTATAGAAGGCTAGATTATCCGACCCTACCCAACCATCCTCCTTTTACAGTGGCAGTTGTAATTGGTTCCCCTTTGTGTCATGTCCAAACCCTATTTGAATTGTTCGATAAATTAAACTTGTTCTTGTCCTGAAGAAGCATAAAATATTTGTCCCTGGATGTTTAAAGCAACAACCAATCAATCAATCTCGTTAAATAGAGATGAACTTTTTTAATCTCAGACATCTAATAACACAATTTCTCAAAATTTCTCATCTAAAAGCGACCTGCCACCTGATGACAACTAGTTTGTAGTAGTTATCCACATTTTTATATCACTAAGCAACCTGAAATTTATCATCGTCACATGGATTCACTGAATGTAATAATTTTCCAGTAATTTTTAGTATGATGTGACTTCAATTTGTATGTTATAGTTTCAGATAATACAGTCCAAGAATTTTATTGATTATTAAATTTGGTAAAGTTTAACTGCATGATTATATGATATCTTAACTACAGATATGGAATAGTGGGTGAAAGAGCAAAAGTTTTAGAATAATAAAGTACAAAAAAATAAACTGAACAAGTTTGACTGAAACCGAAAGAAGGAGTTAATAATTAGGGCATAAATAGAATAGAATATATTTATTAAGACAATCATGGACGATTTCTGGCATTTTATACAAAGTGTGTAGTATTTCCATGTGCGCTTGAATTTTTTTAAAGAAATTTTTGTGACATGAAGTTTTCAGTCATATAACATATTAATAGAATTTACAAAAAACTGAAAAGTTACATTAATTTCCATTTATTTTTTTGGTGTTCTGTACATGTATATGAATATTATTAACTCTGAAAATGCCCCATGATCAAGAAATCAGTGAGGCCACTTAAAATAAAAGAAATTCAAGTCTGAATAAGTAGTCCAACCTAAATATTACAAAATTTAATTTGAATACATGTGTATTGGTAAGAAGAAATTTTCTCTGGGATTTTAAAAATATGAAAAATTAATGCACCCATTCAACTTCTAAATTCATCAATATAATAAACAGCATTTAACTTACATTATTTTGCTCAATGTTCCAGAAAAGCAAGAAATATTTTGTCTATGGAATTTTAAAGGTGAAAGGGAGATAACCCTACTCAGATTGTCTTCAAAATATAGATATTGCATCTCTGGGTTGTACTAAATATGAACGAAGTGAATGAAATGTATCTAAAATAATGGTTTTTACAACTTTTCGGGTAGGTTTGAGTTACTGGTAGTTATTTCTTATTTTTATTATTTTTAAATTTATGAAACGTATTTATTTTTCTATCAGAAATTCCCCTATCAGAATTATATTCAAGGTATAAATATATAACCTTAATTCATACAATTGAAAATTTGTTTATGTTTTCTTAAAAAGGTCAATTAACCAACAAAGACTTTTTTATTTTTTATAGTATTTAGTCTTTCGCAATGCCAAAATTCCATTCCACAAAATGAGGTTTCCAAACAGTAATCTTACGTAACAAATCAAATATCAAAAATAATAACACATATTATAATGTAACTTTGGTTAAAACATTGATTTTCAATGGATAATGGTTAAAATTTCAAGCTATCAATTCTGCAATTGATGACCTCAGAGATGATAACACACTTCTGGATTTCAAAAATCCTCATATCTTAAATCTTTCAACTTGCATTAAAATGGAGCTGTTAAAGTATTGTATTTTTTTTTAAATATTTGCCGGCATAAATTTTAATTTGATGGTTGCAAATATCCATTTAAGGATGATCGCTGGTCTAATAGAAAATAAATAGGATTTGAAATAGGTGTTTTAGTTTGAGAGAACATATGAATAGTAAACAAATAAGCAAGAAAAAAATATAGGTTCATGTGCTCATTTTAGAGCTATAAAGCCTTGAAAATGTGCAGGAAATAGATTTTCTCTGGATTTTTCATTGTCTTTGAATGGGCAACTTCAGTCCCTCAAAAATGTATGAAATAATAAAAAGGATTTAATAAAATTTTGTCAAATACCGTTTTAAGGTATATATGATAGAATTATAAAAGAAAAAGTGGGGGTTCATGGGCAAAAAATTTCATGTTTAAGAAATGGATAAAACCAGAGGATTCCGAAAATCTGACAAAAAGACCAAAACATGACCAGTGAGCATCCTTAATAGCTTCAATCACATGTTGCCAAATTGGAACCATCAAATCAACAACTGATGCGGGCAAATATTAAAATACAATACAGTTATCTCCTAATTCACAAATGCACATATTATTTGGAACTTTGAGTTAAAAGAGTTTGAGAAAACAAGGAACAACCTGCTTTGCTCGACAATATATATAACAGTTACAATTATACCCGGTACTTACTGTATTGACTGTTCATTCACTAAATTTCCAAAAGCTTCCGGACTTTTAGAATTCACTGTAATAAAGGAGAAAAATAAACAATACATTTACATGTATAAAAAAATACACCTTATAAGAATTTACATGTACATTTAGATTTGCATCAGAAACATTAACTTACCAGTACCATACATTAAAAAAAACTAACATAATACGCTGTTGGCGTGGCCAATGATGAGAGCACAGCAATAGCCGTTTCCAGAAACTCATGACTCTAAAATTAAAATTTGAAGCAAGTTATTTCCCTTACTTTCGTTTCCGGAGAACAAAACTTTTTGTAGCCTTAGTATGTAGTAATCTGAATAATCCAGTCGTTATATTCGCTCACTTCGATCACTCCATTAACGCCTGCACGCCTATTGAATATATTGCCGATGAACCGGAAATAAATTACAGAATGGAATTATTCTTGGAATGAGGAAAACCCTATTGAAATCTTATGTCATTGTTTATATACCATGACAACAAATATGACGTTATCTATTTTGTACCTCCTGCCGATGCTATTTTTGTACAATGGAAAGACGTCATATTTGTTGTCATGGAAGATTTGAACATATATGCAAACTCAAACCACAACGACAATTTGATTGGTTCTCTCTTTGAGAGAGCAGCTGACGTGCAGGTGTATTGTACCGCCTTCAAGTCGTTTAGCAAAGGAGAGAATTGGATACAGAAACAGCTAGAATTTTTCGAGTTAAGTATGTAGCACAATATGGCTGCCTCCATTAAACAAAGACTTTTCTAAATGACCCATATGTAAACTAGAATATGTGTCTATAAGACACAGATTCCCTGTCCTAAACACAATACAGGTGTTACTGAACTGTGTTGTACTATACAAGAGGATTGTAGTGGTGAAATATCATTGATATATTACTACAGGTTTCTGAGAAATGAACTTAAATGCAAAACTTAACCAAAGTCACTGAAGCATGAGATGTAGGTCATAGTGACCCAAGTTTTGCTGAACTGCCTTGTACTATACAAGAGGACTGTTGTGGTGCAATATTATTTATACTTTATAATAAACTAGAAGTCGTATTTTTGGAATATCTCAAATTTAAAAAATTCTTAAAACAAAAATTACCTGGCAGAGAGATTATTTTTGTTTTAAGAAATTTTAAATTTGAGATATTCCAAAAATATGACTTCTTAAGTTTATTATAAAGTATAACCCTTGTGCAAAACAAACTTAATATATAAGGTTTATATCATTGAAGTTTCTTGTTTAAAAATTCCAACAATTTATAAAAAAATATTAATAAATAAATAAATAAATAAAATATGAAAAATATAATACTTGCTGTTTATAATATACAATTTTAATATTTATAATTCCTTGTGTACCAGTATATAAAATGAACTTTCTTTTCCAACAGACAAGTTATATATATAACTTCCCTATAACACACATAGAGATTTTTCCTAATTATGTGATAAGTTGAACTTCCCTATAACATCTGTAATATGAAGCTTTTTATAAGCTTGCCTTGACAGTTTATAGATATCATTTTCCTAAGCGTTTAAATAAAAATGTATATCCTGGATAAGGTGACACGGATATCAGTAAACAAAAAATATTTAACTAAAGACTTAATAAGAAATGATCATTAAATCATGATTATGTCTTTAATGAGGAACCAGAGTGAATTATCTTTTCCTAACCAATGTAGGTAAGGGAGATAATAAATTTGTCTCCCTTTTAGCCTGAGGACAAAAGGGAGCAAATTTAATTATCTCCCTTACCTACATTGGTTAGGAAAAGATAACTCACTCTGGTTCCTCATAGATTTGATGATTTTAACCAAATACTAATTAAATGACTGAAAAAAAAAGGAAAAACTACTAATCATTATAATAACTCATGATGTATCCATTTATCATATATTGAGTACTAAATACTTTTTAAATGCTAAATATTAGGTGTATAAGACTTAAAAATGATCATGTCATGTGACTTGGGTCATGTAATATGGATTTTGCCCTTCATTTTTCTCTATATAGTACTGATGATATTTATTTGCAGACGACAAATACTGCTGAACAGGAATCTGTAGCTTAGCAAACGCAGAAAAAAAAATTCTTTGTATAACACCAAGGACGTATAACTAACATTTTTATAAAATAATTTAATCATCCTCAAATTATGGGTAATTTTGACAACACTATGGCTAGTCACCTCATTATATGACAATATGTTCTGAAACTGGAAATGACGTGTTCCATGTAGCCCTGGGAAAATACGAATGGAAGCATCAATTCCGCATTGTTATGGGGCAATATAGCGATAAGTGACATGTTCTATATTGGCCCTTGGCAAATTTGGGTGGAAGTTCTGTTATTCTATAATGGGCCAAGAAACGGCCATTAGTGAAAACTCTTGTATCATACTTTCTCTAATTTTTCGTCACTTTTCAAATTTTGTGGGAAAATGATTTGATTTTTTTTTAAATCTTTTCGACACTTATTAAATTTTCAAATCATGATTGTTATGAAGTCGTAGGTTTCAACATAATTCCAGAACCCTGTGTAAACCCAAAAACTTACTCTTGTACTGGTATGAATATGCTGAAATTTTCCCATCTGATCTTAACAAAATCTTCAGTCCCAAAAAGGTTCTATTTTATAGAAAGGTTTTACTACATACAACTATATGCAGAATCTTAAACATTACAGTGGCACAAGAGCAAATCTATACATTACACAACATCAAAATTTTCAAGAAATACTGTTCGTTTGTTTGTTTAGTTGGGGTTTAATGCCGTTTTCAGCACATTTGGCTATTTCGCGGCGGCCAGTTTTTATTGGTGGAGGAAGCCGGAGTACCCGGAGAGAACCACCAACCTTCGGTAGGATAATTGGCAATCCTTGTCAATTAAGGTGGGAGTGGAACACACCTCACCACAGGTGAGATTCGAACTCACAACCGCAGTGTTGACAGGCTAAGAAATCCTGTAAATTGGGATATATTTTGGCCAATTTGTAAATGTGCCAAAAGTAAACATGCTAAAATAAACAAAATAATAAACATCCACTTAACTGCTGTAATTATATCTGTCTAATAAAATCATTCAAATCATTAAAACAAATATCAACAACTTGTCAATCATAACATCTTATAGTGACAACATCCTTACCATTACAAAACACAATGATAATCAAACAGATTAGTAAGTTATGACCTCATAAAGCAAGTTTTATTTTTTATTTTTTTCTGAAAGTTCAAAGATTAAACACAGCACTGACACAAAATGCCATATTTTAACACACCAAAATTTTAACATTTATGTTTTTTCCCCAAAATACACCAAATTATCCTGATTTACAGTAAGTTCCAGTAGGTCACCTTACCTAAAGTATGTTACACTGAACTGTGTCTCTCATATTTTCTATATTTAACGCAAGCTTTAGCAATACCCGTTTGAAAAAATTAAGAAAAAGTGTTCTCCAAAAATACCAGTAACTTTTACTCGCCTCTGTATTATCCTTTACCCACAAAATTTTGTGGTATACAGTATAAAATTCAACTTTCTAATGGTTAACAGTTGAACTGACCCATTATTCAAAAGGGTACTCAGGTAAATACAGAAACACGTAACTATGGAAAGCAAGGTTGCCAAATTTACAATCTAATAGTTTTTATCAATTTCCTCTTCATTTTCCAATGTAAAATGCTACATTTGTAGGAAGTATCAAGGGGGTGAAAATAAATTTTCAATAACGACAGAACGGTTCGTAAAGAATTTGCTTAATTATGAAATAATAAAACGTACCAGGGTATATATGCCCCAATGAATACATTTATATAAGCACGTTGTTTTCTTTTCTTCTTTTTTTATCGAAGTGTATAATAACAATATTTCCTAAATTCAGACTTTCATATAAGGAAGCAAACTTTCAATTTTTTGGGGTGCGTGCAGAAAAGTAATCCTGTATCCTTTAGTATTTCCCTGGGCGTATTTTTTACAAATTTTTCCATTAATTTTCAAATCAATTTTTGTTATGAAAGAAAAATTGCAAAATATAGCATGATTTTCATTGGACTCGATTTTTTTTTTTTAAGATTGTTGATATTAATGCAATCAAGAAAATAAAAATGAAATACATTTAAAAAAAAACTCAAAAAGACACTACAAAATGCTGTTGGTATTGCTACTTGTCCAAATGAATTTGTCTGCTTTAATTAATTTGTTTGTTTGTTAATGTGGGGTTTTAGGCAGTTTTCGCGGTGGCCAGTTTTAGTTTTTATTGGTGGAGGAAGCCGGAGTACCCAGAGAGAATCACTGACCTTCGGTAGGAAAATTTTAATTAATTTGAATTCAACTGATATTCTTCCCCAATTTTTTTTTTTATTTCGTACTACTGATTCAGCAGTGTTTTACGATTTCTATTGACAGTCTCAGGCATACCTTCTAGATACCTCTTTAATGCTATAAGAAGGTATCATTTTACAATGCCGTCCAATCATCATTTCAAGATTTGAAAATAAAGGCCAAATTTCAACTAGTTTGAAAATGAGTAGATAGGAACTCACGAAATACAATGAAAATGCTCTGGCGAACCGCTAGAGATAAATCGAATTCACTGAACTTTTCTTACCTACAGAACAATGGACTATTCGAAAGGTTAGTAAAGGTCATATTAAAATGTTTCCCTTTGTTTATAATGGAAAAAGTTATAAAGTTAGGAAAAAGAATTAAATGAGAAAGATTATTGTTCACATTTGAAATACAGTTGCCGGTAACTTCTGTTTTAAAAATTTAGTCAATAATTTTGCCCATTGAGCCTTCAGAGGCTTGCTATTTATCGAAAAATGAGAGACTCAGTTTGTTGCAACATATTTTAACAGAAATCCTTACCATATCTTCCATGGTCATGCCTCAATCGTCTTATACACAGGCAGGTAACCAGTATAATTATCAGGACAATCAACACTGCTCCAGTTATAACACCACCAAATACTGCTGGTGACAATAACATGGAGTTATCTCCCTTGGACTGTGACTGGTTCAATGTTGTCATGTCGGTTGACAACTGTCTTTCTGTTGTTGTGTCAGGCAGAACAGGAGGCAGTGAAACTAGAATATTAATTATAACAAAATAAATTTTAGTCAAAGATGCAAAAATATGAGAACTTTTTTACTTTTTTTTCACCAAGACATAGTTTATTTGACCGAGCAGTGTATTTTTCATTATATGGGTATAGTAGCTACAAATATACCATGATACTGAAGTTATTTTTCAGACAAGAAAGAAATATTTACACCCTCCCATACTAGACCAGATTCCTCTGATGTCAATTATCTTGTTTGTGTCTTGGCTTAGGCCACTGGGAGATATTGAAAAACAATATTCATCAATATTTTTTTTTAAATTGATATATTAAAATCCTTCCATCTAACAATTTGAATATTTTTCTCCAAAAACTATTTTCGTCAAATTGAGACTGCTGTTTTTAACTGGGAAAAATGAAACTAGATGACATAATTTCGTCATCCATATAAAAGAGTTGTATATATGTAATTAATTTAATTCTTTATGATTAGATGACACCACTATAAAACACTATTTTGATGAGAAAATGGTTTAAGATTGAAGAAAACATGTATAAAGCTAACATGAAAAAAGTTGTAAACACTGGACAGAATGAGCAAATTCCTGTTTTACATATGGAGTGTGCTCTGACTTTCTAAGGCCTTAACAAATTCCATAAACATTTGATGACAGATGAATCTTAGAGTACCTCATACAGATGCTTCATTTCGAGTTTCAGTTCATTTCGCCATATACTGAAAAAAAGGTAGTTTGGAGTTCAACAAACTGTAAAATATTTAATTATCAAAATTTTCAAAAAGTTGATTATCATTAATTAAGTCCTACCGGTAAACATTTACCTGTGGAGGCTCTGTAATCTAAACGTTCCCCTACTCCTGCATCATTGACTGCCATAATTTGTATAGTATACACATGGCCAGGGACAAGTTCTCTTAAAAGTACAAATGTACCATTGGTTTCAATTTTGTTGGCTTCATCTGAAAAAATTGAGAAAATAAATTCAATCGTGAACTGTAATGGTTACGTGATCTATAAAACAGAAGGAAGACATGTTTGCTGTGTGACTTCCATAAAAAAAACCATGTCTTATTTTATTTTATTTTAAAATAAGTTTTTTTCCACTAGTTTTAAAGATATCTCTTTTTCTGATACTGCAGGTACATTAAACTGCAGCGGATTATCATATTTATTTTTTTTTATAGCAATTTTAAATTTAGCCTTCTTAATATTTGAAAAAGTTTTTAAAAAAATAATAGACTCACTTCCAGATGTGAAAAATGGAAAGGGGGGGGAGGGGTATGTTATATTATTTGTAGCAGACACATATTAATCTAAATAGAAATTGTTATAATACAATTATTGATTGGATAAAAACAAATGGAAATTTTTTTTTAAAATCAAAACATGTGTCTTGGTGTACATGTAATCCCTTCTTTCTCAGGAAAGAAATTAATTTAATTTATGCGATATCACATAAAATTTTGCCTAATTTTCCCTGTTGTGATTAAGTTTTGATTTAACTCGATGACACAAAATTTCATATTTTTTTGTGCATTTTGGCTGTAATTGATGGGGTAGTTCCAAGCAGTGATAAAAGAAAATCCAGTTTGTTGCCAGGGGGGTTACTGACTATCCTTTTGGGTATAACTGTGCCGACAGCATTTGCCAAATCATACCCTTTTCTAACCAGAAAACATTGAAAAACATACCCTGTTCTAAACAGAAATATTGAAAAATATACCCTGTTCTAGACACGCTCAGAAAATGTATACCCTCTTCTAGACCGTATAAAATACATGCTGTTCTAGACCCAGGTTCTAGATTGTATCTTAAACAATTAAATAAGCGATCCTGTTCTAGACAAATACTTTGTTTAAAAAAACACTCTGTTCTCACCAGCAGGACATGAAAAAGCAACCCTGTTCTAACCAGCAGGACATGAAAAAGGGACCCTGTTCTAACCAGCGGGGCATGAAAAAGCGACCCTGTTTTGTGGCACACTCGTACCACTAAAAATATAGGAAGTAACCCCCCGGGGGTTTGTTGTCAGTCTTGTTAATTTCTTTTGGCATTATAATTGTTAAAAATGTATTTGAATACTATGGTTTAAATGTTTTGGTGAAATTTTTGAGTGGTTTTAAGTGTTAACCAACTAAAAATTATTAATTAATTATAAATTATTAATTGGGACACTCTGACTCTGAGAAATTAATGTAAAAAATTCTTAATTACAAATCATTTTACTAAGTATGCACACAACTAAGTTTTTGCAGTACAGTTATCTTATACATGGTACGTTTTCAATACATCATATTGAAAAGATATTATTTTACTTATTTTTATTATCTATCTTGCGACTTATGTATTTTCTATGAAGTACGTTTACTGATCGACGCCACGTCAAATAAATTTTCTTTTTGTTTACATTTTATGTACAGACTCAGTCTTGCTCTGGGCTTCAAAGAGTCAAGACCTTTTTATTTTTATTTTTTACATACTCGTGATCAAGACCATATTGGTCGAAACGTTGGGTATTTTTAACTTTTTAGTTTGATTGTTGTTTTTTTTTACAATTTTATATTTGGTTTTGTTCGACTTGTATATTTTATACATTTGAGCCACAGAGATTCTATATTTTTATAACCACCCTTAAACATGGGGATTTGAAATTAAAATTTATTTGTAGATTTTAATCCTAATCTGCCCCCTAAAAAAGAAGCAAAACAACAACAAAAATTATTTTCAATTGAGTTATGTCCTTTTTCAGAAACCAAAATTCCTGTAAAATCTTTTCATAAACTGTATTATTATACAGTGTTCCAGCTAGGATTTAAGAGGGCAGAGGGGCATTTATTTAGGATGAGGGGCACTTTAACTTTATATGGTATTAAACCTTCAAACAAAATATGGTCAAGTCTCACTAAGCCATAAAGAAATTTTGAAAATACAAACGACTTTCATCATTTTTCATAGTACAGGGAGATAACTCTTGCTTTTTCTAATATGCATCAGGAATAAAAAAATAAGTTTCAAAACATAAATCATGTGATAGTTATATGTTTAAAAAAATTCTTTGGAATCTGTCATCCAAAATTCTTTATACAACAACTGATTACAAATTCCAAAAGGCAGAACTTAGGACTCATTTCAAATGTGACAGTTAACATCAATGAAAAACCTTTATCTTTGACCAAGTGACCTTAGGATCAATAGATCAACATTGGTTGGAACAGACACAGGATTTCTAACAATAACAATCTTAATCTTTGTTTATCTTTTCATTACCTTTTTTTAGCTGTGGCAGTATCAACAATGATATTAAAAATTTTCTTCACATTTGTATTTTGTCATTTAAAAAAAATTTATTACTGGCTAGCTACCAAAATAACTATACAGGAATGTTTTGTCGTCTTAAAAAGTCCAATGAAAGTTTTATTCATTGTTTAAAATGAACATGTCTGATTTAAAACAAAGGGAACCTAAATTTTCATTAAAATTTCTAAAATCTACATGTAGAACTAGGAAATGGTGAGACAGGGTACCGGTACTTACATTATATTAGAGTCTTGTGACAGTTATATACGAAATATTTGCATGGTCTGAGTGACATATTACCCTCGGTTTCAGGTCTTGTGACAGTTATATACGAAATATTTGCCAGGTCTGAGTGACATATTAACCTCGACTTTAGGACTTGTGACAGTTATATACAAAATATTTGCAAGGTCTGAGTGACATATTACCCTCTGTTTCAGGTCTTGTGAAGTTATATACGAAATATTTGCCAGGTCAGAGTGACATATTACCCTCGACTTCAGGTCTTGTGACAATTATATGAGAAATATTTGCCAGGTCTGAGTGACATATTGCCCGACACAAAGCAGAGGTTAATATCTCACTCAGACCAGGCAAATATTTTGCATATAACCGTCAAAAGACCCTAATATTGTGATTATTATACTGAATACCATTTATTAAAGATAATTAATGAAATATATACAACTCATTAATTTCAACAACCTTTTTATATTTTCCACGTTAGAAAAATGCTTGTTAAATCCTTCGGCGATATCAAACGCATTATTGACTACGATTTTTACCATTGTGGTGTAATTAGGGACTTGGGCATATTACTGCAGTTATATGCCCATTTATATATCACAGTATAGTTCATGTGCAAAATATTACAGTAATTAATATCATTACATAGCAATGTCAGTAAACACTAGGGGCGCCACTGGGCGGACACCAGAGTTTGTTAACAGTATACTGGTCCCAAAATAGGCTGGAAAAGGTTGTAAAGAAGTGGAATCCAGTTTTCAAATAACTTCCCCGAAAACAGCTCTACCTGGTGTTTACTGACATTGCTACATTACAGTTTGAAGTATGAAGTATAATAATAACTATTATGTATCTGGTCTAATAAATAAACTAAAAATTTCTCCCAATTGTTCCTCCCCATTTTACATAATTCACCGTGGATGAAAATCTACATATTACAGCAGATATGCTTAATTTATGTTTTTTTATCCATTTACTCATAATTTGTACACACATGTATTTCATATAAAAACTCTATGTAACTATGTATGATCACGTTCATAGTTTGTGAATATTAAGTATTTCAAAATGTTAATTTCATTCATGAAATCTTATTTTTATTCATTATAAGCTACATCAATCTTGAGTTTAAACAAACCACATAACTGATTATGGTATCTAATCTAAGTGAACAAGCAAGCTTATTTA
This sequence comes from Mytilisepta virgata, assembly GCA_028015205.1. Classification (NCBI taxonomy): domain Eukaryota; kingdom Metazoa; phylum Mollusca; class Bivalvia; order Mytilida; family Mytilidae; genus Mytilisepta; species Mytilisepta virgata. Next base: position 2,840,285 of record JAPWFG010000023.1, read on the forward strand.
CATATTGTATTGGCAATCACGACCATATTTATACCGAAATCATTTAGTTAATTCAAACGCACCTTAATTGTTTTGATAATGTCAATTTATGAGAAATGTATACATAATATTAGATTATAATATCATACATTTTAAAAATAAGATATCAGTTCAAATTGTTTGATTTCACATTTTTTTTTCTTTTGCACATGTGAAACAATACTTATAGTTAAATTTGGTGACTGGATATGAATTATATATATATACTAGAGATAGGAAAGTTGAGGTAAACATTTAAAAGCCTCCCCCCCCCCCCCACCCCCCACCCCCCACCGCCTTCCTTTCTGTTTCAAAGCCCTGATTGGTAAGACTTCAATTTGAACCCATCCAAAAATCTTTTCTTATTCTGCCATTTGGAGTTGGGTATCAAAATGAAGTCTTTTCTCCAAATCAACCTTTTATTTTTTTTTTTTCAAATGTAAATATTGTCTTACTTATAATTATCTTTATAATACATATAATTAAATTAATATACGTTAGATTCCCAGTCTCTTATTATTGATTATAAATACACATTTGTGTGAAATTCAGTTTTGTTTGTCTCAGTCGATGATAACTCATTTCATAGCAATGTCAGTAAACGCCAGGTGGAGCTGTTTTGGGGGAAGTTATTTGAAAACTGGATTCCGATTCTTCACAACCTTTTCCAGCCTATTTTGGGACCAGTATACTGTAAACAAACTGTGGTTTCTGCCCAGTGTGCCCCTAGTGTTAACTGACATTGCTACATTTCATACAGCAATCTGAAAACTTTTCACTATCAAACTGCATGAGAGCCTTAAGGGTTTCTAACTGCTTAAGGAAATGTCATTCCTGGTATATTCCAAATATATACTAGCAAAAAAATTATATACCTATTTATCATAACATAACATAACATAAGATTCATACCTGGAAGATGTCTAATTCTGCACAGCTCAAATCCACAAATATCAAATACACATCCCTAGTTCTTAATAATTAATTCAATCTTTTATTTACATACACCAAACAAGAACCTGGCTTGATGTTTAATAAAAAGCACAATTAACTCCAATCCAAAAGGTCATATTATTTCAACATATCACTACTTCTGATTATATAACCATTTTTTATAAAGGCTCACAACAATACTACACCTGATTAAAACATTTTATCCATACCTCTAATTACATATCAGTTTACCTGTTATATCAAACAGGTGTATATATATATATATTTATGAATTAGAATTTAGTGATTTAAATGCTCTTCATCTGAAGGTAAACTGTCTACACTTATAAGTTGTAGATAGGATTTCTTAAGTTTATGAATATTAATATAGCTAATAAGTCACTGTTTATTTTAACATAGTGACTGTCATTGTATATATATTAAAAAATTGCAGACTACAGACAGGGTTTCAAAAACCCCAAAAAATAAATGGAATTTGACCATATAATCAGTCACCATAGCAACATTTCATATTTTTTGTGAAAAATAGGGGGAAAAAATGCAATTTTACCAATGTTCAATGAAATTTTTATTCTTATGTGGCATTTCAACGGAAATCAGTCTTAATTTTTCAGATTCTACATAAAAATTAATAATATTTGTTGAGAAAAACAAAGAAACTTTTCCGACTCATTTTCTCACAAATTAACTTACCAGTTCATGTTACAAAAATTACTATCACAAAAGTCAAGTGTACCTGGTACAACATATGTCCTAGTTATTAAATCCTACTAGTTGATAAGTTTATGTTTTCATACTTTTTAATTCTAAACCTATCCTCTTTCATTCAATATTCCTTATATGTGGGTAATATATTCGTTATGTGAATACCATGCTGTCAAACTACCAAATTTGAAAATAAATATAACCTCGATCAGGTGCATTATCCGAAAAATTAAATTTTAGTCGCATCAGCACTAGTCATAAATACTTATTCAAGTGGACATCTTATCTCAGTGAACTAAATCCACCAAGATCATTACAGTGGAAAACCCCTAGTTTCTTGTGCATGACCAACCATTAATATAACCATTAAAAATAACAAAGCGGACAAGTCCACAGATACAATTATATAATCCTATCACCTTAAGTTTGGACAAAAAGAAACTGACTGCATTTCAATTTGAACGATATGTAACTTGTAAACAGTTTCCTATTACTAATTAACACATGAATATATAATTAGTTTGGTACTTGTATAAGTCTTCCTGTCTGATCACTGTATATTACTTTGATGTTCCTTCGCAAAATCATCCATCTTTAACATAAATCATCTTCTTTCTATGAGCAATCATTTGAAGATGTGAACTTGGATCATGAATTTTATTTTAGCAATACAAAAGTAATAATATATTATGTGTTCCCAATTTTTTTCCTAAATTCTGAGCCTGTCTTTTTTTTCAAATTTTTACTTTCCTCCATAACCTACAACTTCACTCCCCCCTATCTCCCCCATTAAATGGCTGTTCCCTTAATATATCCAAAACTTTTAAAATTTATGATCAGTTAATGAGAAAAAGGCCTGAAGGGGATAAAACAAATTTTCCATCATGTTTTTAAATAACCTTGGTATATAAATCTTTTAGTGTGATGATTTGCCTTTACTTTCTTTATTTTTAGAAACGTTGCAATGCTATGCAGTTGACTTCAACTTTACCACAGCTGATTCTCTAGTCTTTTTTACAACCCATATTTATAACAGAACTTGAACAATTTGTCAATGTTTACCGGTAATTATGTTAATTTTCATCTATGATTTTTCTGTAAAGTATTTTCTTATACATGTAGTACTGAATGTAAAGAAAAACTTATCGGGACTGATTTTCATTGTTTGTCTGTCTGTTTGTCCAATGATCAAGCATTTAGGTTGATGGTTTAGTACTCATAAACATGCTATTGGTATAAATTTATAACATGAAATACTTTTTTATCTGGAATGTACAGTGAAACTCGGTTGTGTCGACCTGCAGGGGGGAATTAAAGAAAACTTTGAATTATCCAGTGCTTTGACTCAATATGTTCAATACAAACATGTTTGAGTGTACATGATTACATTTTTAAAATTTTCACACCTTTTTTCACATGAAATGCTTTGTTTATCTGGAATACATGATTATATTTTTTAAATTTTAACACCACTGATCAAGGGTTAGGGTTTGGGATGTTTTCCGTACCCTACAGAAAATAAAAACAACCAATAAACAAATCATGAAAAGTTCTACAGGATTTTGTCAGACTGTCATTTACTCCATATCCTTGTAACAAAATATTTGATGCCCCTTGCAAAGATACCCATCAGATATAAATTCCATATAATTTTTATCCCAGTGGATGAGATTTTTTTTTGATATTTCATCCCATTCACAAAATTATTATCCCTCAAGATGATAAAATATTTGTTGAAATGGGATAAAATTCATCCAGTGTGATAAAACTACACAGAATTTGTATCCGATGGATAACTTTCAGGGAGGTAGTTTTGAATATTTCAATATATTTAACAAAATACACAGAATTCATTAACAATATTTTATCCTGTTGTACAAAAAACATAGGACAGAAACTGAATGCATAGGAGTTTTTCATATACTGGTAAGTAATTAGAAGAATGATTTGCAATCTTTGGTCTCAATATTCAAATAAATGTAAAATCCATTCAAACAACAGATTTTGGCTATTAAAGGGAGATAATCGAAATTTCTATAAGGTGGATAATAATTATGCAAGTTTAAATTGACATCTGATGTTTTGTAACATATAGATATATTTTTTACCATAGATATTACAAATCCTATAATTTTCCATCAAATCCTTTACATTTTTAACCAAATATTTTATAAAGTTATTAAAATCATTCTATCAATCTTACCTTCTTTAATTCTGTAATATAATTTCTCCTGTTGTAGGACCAGTCTTTCAGATTGTTTTCTTAGTGCTCGTTTCTCATTGAAGTTAAATTCTTTATATATTTCACAAAGCCAAGGGATCCATTATTGTTGATTTTCTGATACCAGAAGAGGCATTTATTTAGGTATCTTATATGCATATTTCAAAGCATTGAGATGATTTAGATGGGACGGGATATTATTTTTTAAGAATTATCCCATAGGGAACACCGAGACAAAAGTATCTCACAGGATATTTTATCCTAAGGAACATATTTTCTCAATGAAATTATATCCATTGCAGGGACGAAAACTTAGCGATTAGGATAATATTTCTATGGCAAAAATGTCCCATCAGGTGTGATTAGTTTTCCTGTAGGATATTTTATCCACGAAAAATCATACTTTAGGATACTTTTTCATATGGATGATCTATATGATTGCATCCTGAGAATACAATTTGTTTTTGAAATTAACTTATTTCAAACACTGGGTTAGTAAATATCTTCTGTATGCGTAAACACAAGGTAGACAATTTCATTCCTATTTTCATTTTCATATGAGGTTACAAAAACACAATTATTATACATGCAATGCATTTTCCATAAAGTAGATTAAATATAAAAATACAAATGAATAAAATAGTAGACATGTCAGTTATTCTTTTAATTAAAAACTTGAGGCTCACCTGAGCCTGTATCGCTCAACTGGCTTCTATTAGCTCATTGGAAAATGTAAGGTCTGTTGTATCCAAATGGAATACATTCTAAATACATTCTAAAACAAGAAGATTTTTTAAACATTGGGTCCTGTGATAACTATGGGCATGTCCTGCTGTGGTAGCCATCTTGGATTTCTGATCAGCTTCAAAAATTATAAATTTAGTAGGACCATCATACAGTCATTCAGTCATATCATCCATTTGTATGTATTTCCCCTAAGGTCCTATATGTTAACTATGTACCATGTTGGCGGCCATCATGGATTTCCAATCGGCACCAAAATTACAACTTTGGTAGAGGACCATCTAAGGACCATTCTTGCACAAGTAGAAGTTAATTTGGTCTTGTCGTTCCTGACAAGAAGATTATTGAAACAGTTGGTACCGTGTTAACTATGTCCTGCAGTGGTAGCCATCTTGGATTTCCGATCGGCATCAAAATTATAAATTTGGTACAGGACCATCATACAATCATTCAGGCATATTATTAATTCAATCTATCAAACGGTTTCGAAGAAGAAATTGTTTGTATGTATTTCCCATAAGGTCCTATGTTAACTATGTCCCATGGTGGCCGCCATCTTGGATTTCCAATCGGCACCAAAATTACAAATTTGGTAGAGGACCATCTAAGGAACATTCCTGCAAAGTAGAAGTTCATTTAGTCTTGTGGTTTCTGACGAGAAGATTTATTAAATTTCAGCCCATCAGAACACATTATTGTGTCTGGAAGCCATGTTGAATATTCGATCGGAACCAAAAGTATAATTTCTGTAAAGGACCTTCCCAGGAACATTGTTACCAAGTTTGGTTCCATTTCGTTCAATAGTTTTTTAGAAGAATGTTGAAATGTGAAAAGTTAAAGGATGGACGGACTACAGCGGACGACGGATGACGGACGCAAAGTGACGGCAAAAGCTCACCTTGGCTTTTAGCTAGGTGAGCTAAAAACTAGTATGGTCAAGTTAATTTACAGTTGATATGGAAGCATCCAAATCCTGTATTAAAGTTTTTTCAGGCAACCTCTAATAATTTGAAAGGACAAAGCCTGAAAACTTTAAAATTAATCTCGTCAAATTAGGAATATTTTTAAATATATATGGTGTCAGACTTTCACATCATTTACATTTCTAAAAGCATATTATCCAATCAAGAGCCTCCCAGTATTAATTCTGAATATTATCTTAGGCCAATTTTTTCCCCGTTGGAATGTAAACATGTAATTGTGTCAGTAATTAAAAAACCTAAATTAATTATTTTTGGTTTTCAATAATGAAAAAGCATCATTTAATGACCTAATTTATCTAAATTATAATTTTATTTAAAATTTTTGCCTTATTGCCTTTTCGTTTAATTTTGTCTAGAGTGTGGCATGTTCTTTTATATTTCCTACTTAATTTATGATTAAACAAATTTTAAAATAACTGCCTCTGTGGTCTTGTGGTAAAATTCTAGCCTTGGCTGCAGGAAGTTATGGGGTCAATCAAAGGATATGTCAAAACAAAAGCTTTAAAATGGTATTTTAGGCTCTTTTCTTAGAATCAAGCTCATTAAGGTGGTACCTAACACTACAGGGAGATAACTCTGTAAAATCAGCTAAACGTTTTAATAACGCTGTGTTGTTAATGGAATATTAAGCTTTTCAACGATCAATAGTAGTGTTTGTCAAACTGCTATACAATCAGTGTAATTTTTCTTTTTTTTTTTTTTTTGACTCTTAAACTTCTCTTTATTGCACAATATTCACTGTAAAACAATTTATCTAATAGCCAGTGAACTATTAGATATCCCTGTTCATTAATACAATATACTCCAGGGAGCCATATATTGTAAAATTTAAGTATGTTAGTAAATACAATTTTACGAATTCTTTACATAGCCTTTCCGTATTAGTTTCTAATATTATACTACTATCCTGCGACATAAAATCTGTCAAAAAGCAACAGCAGTGTATTTCTGCATTAAGAAAGCAATGTCAAAAGCCCACAAACCATCGCATTTTTCTGATGAATTGGTTGGTTCAAATGTTTTGAAATTTTAAAATTTTTGTCAATGGGTCAAAGTAACTACTTTGTCAAAATTTTATGAAAATTACATGAGCCAAATTAATTTTAGTGAAAGTGTTGGGTACGTGACCTTAAGAGATATGGTTCAGCATGTCAATCCAGTACAAAGTGTTACGGCCGAAATCACCTTTAAAATGTAGCCAACAAAAGACACAAATCAATAATAAAATTTAACAAGATTTATTATATATACAAAGTTTACAAAAATATTACAAAAAAAAAACTAAAATGTCAACTTAACTGTTCAAAATCCTGTTTTTTCTTGATCCGGAATTCTGGTCACTGTTGCCTGAATCCAAACGGAATATTATATCCAATCAGTCACAATCTAGTATGATGTAATGAAAATAACAGTCGGTCAAGTACGATGTATGAAACGTAAATAAATCCAACAGCTGAGAACACAAGAATGTCTATGTACGGTCCAATATGCTATGCTCTGAAAGTCTAACTTTCTTGTCCGTATATATACTGTAGAACGGAAACTTCTGGAATACGGTAGAAGTTCGAATCACACCATAATTATTACGTAAGTCAAATAGAAAGTTCTAGTCATTCCACCAGTATCCATTATTGTTCCAGTGATTTCTAAACTGCGCAGTTATAACATTATTTGGTAAACAACTATAAGTATTATGTAAACATAGTATACATGTTATAAGGCTACGCAAAACAAATCAGGCCAAGATAAATAATATAATAATTACAATACCATATCAAAATAAATATAATTATACAATATCATAACACCTCCCCCCTTAAAAGAAGTTTGAGTGTAACGAGAACTTCATGAACAATATATACAAAAATATATAGTATGTATACAGTGTTTTAATAAGATCTAGATAAAGCATCTGCTATTACGTTATCTTTACCTTTAATATGTTTTACAATAACATCATATTCCTGTAACAATAAACTCCACCTAGTCAACCTTTGGTTCTTGTTTCTCATTTTATGTATGAAGGTGAGAGGATTATGATCAGTATAAACCAGAATAGGATGCATTGTGGGATTTAAATATACATCAAAATGTTGAAGTGCAGACAACAGTGCAAAACATTCTTTTTCAATAGTGGAATAATTTTTCTGATGTTTATCTAATTTCTTGGAGAAATATGATATAGGCTTCTCAACATTATCATCTGTTTCTTGATATAAAACTGCTCCAACTCCTACATCACTTGCATCAACGGCAAGTTTGAATTGCTTTTTAAAGTCTGGAGTGATAAGAACGGGACTGTTAATTAAAAGTGATTTGCTTTTTTCAAAGGCGTTTTGACAATTATCACTCCAGATGAATTTAGAATCTTTTCGTAAAAGATGAGTCAATGGTTGAACAACAGTACCAAAATTTGAACAAAATTTTCTGTAAAATCCAATCATGCCTAAATATCTCATAAGTTGTTTTTTATTTGTAGGAGGAGGAAAATTGGTAATTGCATCCACTTTAGCCATAATAGGTTTCACTTGACCTTGGCCAACTGTGTGCCCTAAATAATCAACAGTGGCCTTACAAAATTCACTTTTAGCAAGATTAACAGTCAAATTTGATTGTGACAATCTATCAAAAGTATCATATAAATGTGTTAAATGCTCTTCCCAGCTATCACTACATACAATAAGATCATCAATATAAGCATAACAACAGTCTAAATCTTTTATAACATTATTAATCATTCTTTGAAATGTAGCTGGAGCATTTTTCATACCAAACGGCATGACAGTATATTGAAATAAGCCGTCTGGTGTGACAAAAGCTGATATTTCACGAGCTCTCGGTGTCAGGGGGACCTGCCAGTAACCTTTTAATAAATCAAATTTGCTTACGAATTTTGATTGTCCAATGTTATCAATGCAATCGTCTATCCTTGGAATCGGATAGGAGTCAGATTTTGAGACTGAGTTTACTTTTCTGAAGTCAGTAACGAAACGAAAGGTTTTATCTGGTTTGGGTACAAGAAGACAAGGAGAGCTCCATTCACTGTTACTCGGCTCAATAATATCATTGTCAAGCATATATCTAATTTCTTGTCTCATAACATCAAGTTTAAGTGGATTGAGCCGGTAAGGATGTTGCTTAATTGGAGAAGCATCGCCTACATCAACATCATGACAAACAGCAGTGGTTTTGTTTGGCACATCTGGAAAAAGATTTTTAAAAGAAAATACCAAAGTTTTTAATTTTTCTCTGTGATCAAAAGTCAGATGTGCAAGTTTTGAGTCTAAATTTGACAAAATTTCTGAATTTTCCAATCTAACAGTTTGTTCCACAGTCTTGGAATCAAAAGATGGTTCAGTTATGTCTGGTTTGTCATGATCGTTCTCCAATTTAACCATGGCTAAAGTGGCAACTGGTTTACTCTCACCTTCATTAGTACGCTCAAAATATGGTTTTAACATATTAATGTGAAACACTCTATTTTGTTTACGCCGAACTGGAGTTTTTACAATATAATTCAAATCATTGATTTTACTGTCAATTGTATAAGGACCACAGTATTTAGCCTGTAAAGGATGCCCAGGGACTGGCAAAAATACAAGTACCTTATCACCAGGCTCAAAAACTCTGTCCCTGGCATCTTTATCATACCATATTTTCATCTTATTCTGTACAGTTTTTAAGTTTTTCTGAGCAATTTGACAAGCAGTATACAATTTTTCTTTAAATCTAGATACATAGTCTAGAAGATTCAAGTCAGTGTGTTCAGTAAGCCATTTTTCCTTAATCAATTTCAAAGGTCCCCTTACAGTATGACCAAACACTAACTCAAAGGGGCTAAAACCAAGGGATTCTTGAACAGCCTCTCGAACCGCAAAAAGTAGAAAGTGAACACAATCATCCCAGTCCCTGTCAAATTGAAGACAAAAAGTCCTAATCATGTTCTTCAATGTTTGATGAAAACGTTCTAAGGCACCTTGAGATTCTGGATGATAAGCACTTGATCTATACTGAGTAATCCCTAACTGGTAAACGACCTGCTGAAATAAACCTGACATGAAATCACCTTTAAAATGTAGCCAACAAAAGACACAAATCAATAATAAAATTTAACAAGATTTATTATATATACAAAGTTTACAAAAATATTACAAAAAAAAACTAAAATGTCAACTTAACTGTTCAAAATCCTGTTTTTTCTTGATCCGGAATTCTGGTCACTATTGCCTGAATCCAAACGGAATATTATATCCAATCAGTCACAATCTAGTATGATGTAATGAAAATAACAGTAGGTCAAGTACGATGTATGAAACGTAAATAAATCCAACAGCTGAGAACACAAGAATGTCTATGTACGGTCCAATATGCTATGCTCTGAAAGTCTAACTTTCTTGTCCGTATATATACTGTAGAACGGAAACTTCTGGAATACGGTAGAAGTTTGAATCACACCATAATTATTACGTAAGTCAAATAGAAAGTTCTAGTCATTCCACCAGTATCCATTATTGTTCCAGTGATTTCTAAACTGCGCAGTTATAACATTATTTGGTAAACAACTATAAGTATTATGTAAACATAGTATACATGTTATAAGGCTACGCAAAACAAATCAGGCCAAGATAAATAATATAATAATTACAATACCATATCAAAATAAATATAATTATACAATATCATAACAAAAGCATTATTCATATATCAATGGGATTTTCTTGCCCTGAATCATGCATTTAATAATTGTGTTACCAAAAATTTTGAAAACTGGCCGGTTATCATTATCGAAAACACATACAGAAATGAAAAGGGGGAATGAAGCCATCATAGTTGATGGATATATATGTACAGGAGAATTCAATACAGAAGTGATTTTCACAAATGAAAGATATTTTCGTTGGCAGACATAATTCGAAACAATTGTATTCCATCAAAAGTAGGCCAACCAAAATTAAATTCAATCTATACAAACGAAAAAATGAACACGATATCTGCAAAATTTTACCCAAATATCATTAATATTTTCAAGTCTATGGGCTAAAATTTCTGTCCAAAGTCAACAATCAACCAGAAAGATACAATTATTCCATCTTAAAATCATCATAATTCATCTTTATATTAATAATACAACTCAATATATACGAAGGCATAAGTTTAAAAGAAAGTCTGAAAGAGTGAATTTCAATGAAATCTTGTTCCAAGAGCCACAACTCTGTCAAAGGCAAGGTGAACCAGAAAAAAATGAATTCGAAATGAAAACTCCTTTTTAAAACACATTTGTTTTTATATTTGTCCTCTTTACTTGAAAACAGCTCAACTAACTGCAGATACAACACAAACAACAACTGTTGCATGTCAGAGAGACAGGTAGGGTAAAGAGGGGTGGGGTGGGGATTAAAAACTATTGATCACAGGATAAATACAAAGTTCCATAGTAATTTACTCACCACTGCCAATTAATCGATCAGACGATGTAGGTCTAAAGATCAGGGTACTATCAGTTGTAGTTCCTTGGTAATTTTTCTCTAAATCTATGTCTAAGTACTGAACAATATAATAAAGAATTATTCCATTTGGGTGCTCTGGAGATGTCCAGCTTAACCGCACACTTGTAGGTGTGGCCTCATGCCTGATATTTCCAACTACACCAGGTCCTGTAAAGTTACATATAGACAAATGTAAATATGAAACCATTCATCGATGCCATTCTCAATGTTAATTTTGGGGCTTCGGTGGGTGAGTGGTCTAGGTAGTTGGTCATGACTACTAATGATCACTAGCCTGTCAACACTGAGGTTCGACTCTAACTTGTGACGGGATGTGTTAGACTCCAATCTTAATTGACAAGGATTGCTAATTTTCCTATTGAAGGTCGGTGATATCCTCTTGGTACTTCTGCTTCCTCCACCAATAAAAACTGGGCGCCGCAAAATAGCCAAATGTGCTGAAAACGGCATAAAACCCCAACTAAACCAAACCAACCCTATGTTAATTTTATCACGTGTAAGGATATTTTTACTCAGTGATTAATAGCATACTATTTTGATTTTAACAAAAAAGAAGAAATAATTTTTTTGTACTTGAAATGGGACTCAATAGGGTGTATTCTAAAGGCAGGAATTTTAACTCTGACAAGGTGATAATTTTCACAACACGTTTTCAAATAAAAAAATCAGACACTTACTTATATTATAATGATTACTGTCACAATTAAATGCAGCTTAAATGCATTTAAGACCCATTTGAAAGTATAATATTCCTTCCAAACTTCCGTCATTTAGCGTCATTTAATCTAATGAAATTACATTTCCATCTGCGATATCATTTCCATGATGGTCATAATTGTTTAAATAGAAGCAAGGCTTTGTTTGCAAAGAAAATTCAGCATATATTAAATTTTAGTTTACCTGATTCCAATGTTTGTACAGACATCCAATCAGAATAAGGTCCATCGCCATTGGTTACACTGACTGTATACACAGCTAACCTGAACTGGTATTCTGTCCATGGAGATAGCTCCCTTTATAGAAAAGAAATCAATAAACATACATTACTAAACAATACAAACCAGAGGTAGGGACTGTCGGAACGACAGCTATACCCGCACCCCACATTTATTTGTAAACAAACATTCTTAACATTTTCAGTTTCCATTGCATTACAGTTTGCATCTGTAACAAATAACCTTTTCACAAATATATCACAACCCACTTTTACAATAATTCCAAAACCTTATTCCGCAACTACAGTGTTGGTAAGCAACAATATGGCAACAATAAAAATGGTTTAAATTCATAAATGAAAGAGGAGTTCACGTCACAAGGCTCTTTGTATAATTTTGCCCTTTTTGGTCCCTCCCAGGCCCTCTATTAAGAATTTGGAATTCCAAAACCTTTTGCACATCTGCAGTTAGCAAGCAACAATATGACATAGTTATTATAGTAATTATGCTTTTTCTTCTGTTTTGGCCCTTTTTGGTCCCTCCCACCTCCCTTTTAAAAAAATTTGGAATTCCAAAACCTTATTGCGCTTCTACAGTTAGTAAGCAACAATATGGCACAAAAAAAAATTGGTAAAAATTCAAAAATGGATGAGATTTTTCTCGATTAAGTGTGAGATTTTGAAAATTAACACTTGGCATGTCAACCACTTATAATATTGTATCAAGTATCAGAATTCACCTTATAACTGTTGAGGTAGACTGTATACCATCTATGTATTCTGTTCCCGTCCAGTCTCCATCAGTATATTGTACAATGATTCCTGTCAATGGGCTATTCCATGTACCTCTGTCTGGCAACTATCAAATAAACAAACAACAAAAATTTATATGAAACTGCAATCAAATTTTGTAAAAACAGTGAAGAAAAATCAAGTTTTATATCACTCCAACAACTTTTTGTACTAACCTTAACATCTTTTGGAAATTAACACCTTGACTAAAATAAATTTGACTCGTTTAATTTTCATAAAATTTTTAGGAAATATTTACTTTGACCTGTTGACATAAATGTTGATTCTTTATAGTAAATATAATTTCACACTTCACGGGAATAATTTCATTGAATATATAGCAGTTTGGCAAACATCAATTTTGATCATAGCGAAGCTTAAGTTCTCTTTACTTATTAAATTTGATTAAACTGCTCTGGAGATTTTTAAGAGTTATCTGCCTATAGTGTTGAGTACCACCTTAATCTGAGAGGAAAAAACCTGATTTTTATTGCCTTGTAAAAATCTCATAATTTTGCTAAGTTTTGTAAAAAGCAAATGTTTGGTAACTTAAGCAATAACTTTCTGATGTTACATTTCCATAGTCTAACTTTGCCTTAAACTTTTTACAAAAGCCATGTAAATCATGTTAAGATTATTACCTGAAATGCAATGAAAACTGTTTTCTCTGATAAAGCTGTTAAATTGGTAATCACAGGACTTGAGGAAGGTGCTGAAAAAAAACCCAACTCTTCTTACATTTTGCAAACAGATGTAATTAGCTAAAACAAAGCACAAAAATTCTTTGTTGACAGTTGCCAACTATGACTGTGATAGATTGGTCTATTGTGTTTGTTTGTTTGTTTGGTTGGGGTTTAACGGCATTTTCAGCACATTTGGCCATTTCGCGGCGGCCAGTTTTTATTGGTGGAGGAAGCCGGAGTACCAGGAGAGAACCACGGAACTTCGGTAGGAAAATTGGCAATCCTTGTCAATTTAGATCGGAGTCGAACACACCCCGCCACACGTGAGATTCGAACTCACAACCCCAGCGTTGACAGGCTAGTGATCATTAGTAGTCATGACGAACTACCTAGACCACTCGGCCACCAAGGCCCCTGGTCTATTGTGAGATTATTTAATTTCATCCAACTTTCAACATGGATATTTTGTAATAAGTTGTTGGTATTCACTATCAATGATAAAGGAATTGATTGCGATATCTATATGCACACCCTCTACATAATTGGATGTAATTTAAGTTAGATAAGCGATAAAATTGGCTAAAGGCAAATAAATCAAGGGTAAAAATAGTCAATAAAAAATAAAAGACCCAATTTTTCTAACTAATTCACCTTAGTCACAAGCATTATATATAGATGATTATAGTTCAAAATCTGATTCATGATTGAATGAACTAAAAAAATAAACATATGTAAAGGTAATTGTTTATTGCCAAAAAAATCCAAGGAGCTGACCATTGTAGATAAAACAATATGTTGTAAAAAATTCCAAGAAGCAATTACTCACTGTAGATAATGAAAAGAAATTTGAGGTTAATTTCCCTCATCAGATATATTCCTATCTAATGAGGTTATGCCTAGGAGACACCTTACAAATTACAGCCACAAATGAGAAAAAAATGGTAATTAACCTCCCTAAACAAAGTTAGCAAATGGAGATAACTGAAAATATCTCAGGCTGTTTTATTACTCCCCCTGAGTAACATGATAAAGGGAGATAACTGACCAACAAAAAGCTTAATATTCTCTAAATTTTCAAAATCTGTTCTAAAATAAAAGACAAAATTCTCCACAAAAACAAGAAGAATAACAGGTTCTTACATGAGTTCAAAGTGAACACTGGCAAATCTTCAACAAGTTTTTAAAATTCACGTCTTTCCCGAGTGGTGCTCAGCAGAACTAGGAGAAAGACGTTGAATTTTAAAAACGAGTTGAAGATTTTCCAGTTTTTTTAACTTTTGAACAAGTATAAGTACCTATTTCTTCCCTAAATACTCAATTTATAGGTTTCCTGTACCTAGGTACATTCATTCAGCACAGTCCAAGAAGTTGAAAAAATGTTACGCCTGATTGGTCAAAAGGTATGAAAAAAAATTTCTGATTGGACATCACAACAGTGGAAGATCGATGCACGTGCAACGATCTTCCATGGGACATCTCCCATTGAATAAGACCCTTTATGGAAGAATAATGATATTTCTCCTTCATCAAAATTATTGAAAACAACTGAATTATTTTTTATTAAACCGTTCCAAGCAGAAAATACCTTCAGGAAGAGTATTCACAATAATATCATCACTACTACTTCCCCAACCAGCTTCATTTCCTATCTCCAACACAAAAGAATACCACCTCCATGGTAACAATTTTGTTACATTCATCTGCAGCTGTGTTGTTGTGAATATTTGAGAAGATGAAGTGAAGTTAAGGTCTGTTGATAATACACGATACTGTAACTTTTCTCCATTCCAAGTATTAACAGATGGTTCCTGAAAAACATCAAAAATATGAATAAAGAGGTACAGAGGAATTATCATTTATTAATGCCATATTCTTTGCTTATTCTAACATGGCTAGGCATTGCATTTTTAATATTTTCCACAGAGCTACAGCAAGGTGTAAAATATTAACAAATATAATGCCTACCCATGTTATAATAAACATAGAGCATGGCACAAATGAATAGCAGTTGAATTTCGGTAGCCAAAACAAAGATCGCTCAAACAACACCAATGGCTAACAATTTTGAAAGTCCCATAAATTTTCCTTTTGATTTCATCTTTGCTAAATGTCAATACCGTCACATTTGAGTTATTAAAGCATACCTACATGTAGCTACAAGGTTAATCAACAATTTGCTCACAAAAAGGTAAAAAATTCTAACAAATGTTTTCATAATTTAATTGCTAAATTAACTGTTAATCACTTCTGGTTTATCCTAATTATTCAAGAAGACTTCTCTAGATTAACCTTCATTTGCTAGTACTCATAAACAAAACTGCAGAAAGTCTAAATCTAATTACATGTTGAAACACAAAACTACAGAAAGTCTCAATCTAATTACATGTTGAAACACAAAACTGCAGAAAGTCTCAATCTAATTACATGTTGAAACACAAAACTGCAGGAAGTCTCAATCTAATTACATGTTGAAACACAAAACTACAGAAAGTCTCAATCTCATTACATGTTGAAACACAAAACTGCAGGAAGTCTCAATCTAATTACATGTTGAAACACAAAACTGCAGGAAGTCTCAATCTAATTACATGTTGAAACACAAAACTGCAGAAAGTCTCAATCTAATTACATGTTGAAACACAAAACTGCAGAAAGTCTCAATCTAATTACATGTTGAAACACAAAACTACAGAAAGTCTCAATCTAATTACATGTTGAAACACAAAACTACAGAAAGTCTCAATCTAATTACATGTGGTAACACAAAACTACAGAAAGTCTCAATCTAATTACATGTTGTAACACAAAACTACAGAAATTCTCAATCTAATTACATGTTGAAACACAAAACTGCAGAAAGTCTCAATCTAATTACATGTTGAAACACAAAACTACAGAAAGTCTCAATCTAATTACATGTTGAAACACAAAACTACAGAAAGTCTCAATCTAATTACATGTGGTAACACAAAACTACAGAAAGTCTCAATCTAATTACATGTGGTAACACAAAACTACAGAAAGTCTCAATCTAATTACATGTGGTAACACAAAACTACAGAAAGTCTCAATCTAATTACATTTTGTAACACAAAACTACAGAAAGTCTCAATCTAATTACATGTGGTAACACAAAACTACAGAAAGTCTCAATCTAATTACATGTGGTAACACAAAACTACAGAAAGTCTCAATCTAATTACATGTTGTAACACAAAACTACAGAAAGTCTCAATCTAATTACATGTTGAAACACAAAACTGCAGAAAGTCTCAATCTAATTACATGTTGAAACACAAAACTACAGAAAGTCTCAATCTAATTACATGTTGTAACACAAAACTACAGAAAGTCTCAATCTAATTACATGTTGTAACACAAAACTACAGAAAGTCTCAATCTAATTACATGTAGAAACACAAAACTACAGAAAGTCTCAATCTAATTACATGTGGTAACACAAAACTACAGAAAGTCTCAATCTAATTACATGTGGTAACACAAAACTGCAGAAAGTCTCAATCTAATAACATGTGGTAACACAAAACTACAGAAAGTCTCAATCTAATTACATGTTGTAACACAAAACTACAGAAAGTCTCAATCTAATTACATGTTGTAACACAAAACTACAGAAAGTCTCAATCTAATTACATGTAGAAACACAAAACTACAGAAAGTCTCAATCTAATTACATGTGGTAACACAAAACTACAGAAAGTCTCAATCTAATTACATGTGGTAACACAAAACTACAGAAAGTCTCAATCTAATTACATGTTGTAACACAAAACTACAGAAAGTCTCAATCTAATTACATGTTGAAACACAAAACTGCAGAAAGTCTCAATCTAATTACATGTTGTAACACAAAACTGCAGAAAGTCTCAATCTAATTACATGTTGTAACACAAAACTACAGAAAGTCTCAATCTAATAACATGTGGTAACACAAAACTACAGAAAGTCTCAATCTAATTACATGTTGTAACACAAAACTACAGAAAGTCTCAATCTAATTACATGTTGTAACACAAAACTACAGAAAGTCTCAATCTAATTACATGTTGTAACACAAAACTACAGAAAGTCTCAATCTAATTACATGTGGTAACACAAAACTACAGAAAGTCTCAATCTAATTACATGTTGTAACACAAAAAGTCTCAATCTAATTACATGTGGTAACACAAAACTACAGAAAGTCTCAATCTAATTACATGTTAAAACACAAAACTACAGAAAGTCTCAATCTAATTACATGTCGAAACACAAAACTACAGAAAGTCTCAATCTAATTACATGTGGTAACACAAAACTACAGAAAGTCTCAATCTAATTACATGTGGTAACACAAAACTACAGAAAGTCTCAATCTAATTACATGTGGTAACACAAAACTACAGAAAGTCTCAATCTAATTACATGTTGAAACACAAAACTACAGAAAGTCTCAATCTTATTACATGTTGAAACACAAAACTACAGAAAGTCTCAATCTAATTACATGTGGTAACACAAAACTACAGAAAGTCTCAATCTAATTACATGTGGTAACACAAAACTACAGAAAGTCTCAATCTAATTACATGTGGTAACACAAAACTACAGAAAGTCTCAATCTAATTACATGTTGTAATACAAAACTACAGAAAGTCTCAATCTAATTACATGTTGAAACACAAAACTACAGAAAGTCTCAATCTAATTACATGTTTAAACACAAACCCCTTTCTTCATATGACCAAATGATTCAAAGAGCAAATATTTTTCAAAATTTTGTAAGCCCCAAATACCAACTAACTTTATTGTCATGAAAGATAGTAAACAGTTTGTGACAAAATGAATACAGAAAATACATATAGAATAGTATATAAGATTATTTACTACAACATATTAAGGAGTTATGATACTTCTGCCCTCAGTTCTTATGACTGTTTTAAATAGAACGTGTTTAGAATTCGTTGAATTAAGCAAGTGGACCAGTTCTAAGCCCCAACACCAAACAAAGCAAACAGGTTAGGTCAGGCAAAATCCGGTATTGGTCGACAACTTTGCTTTAGGGAGTATAATTCGTGTAACATTAATTTGCTGCAAATTACATGTATTTACACTCCTTTCATTTTCAGCTGGGACAGACACTGCTGAGTGGATTTATGGTATAACAAAGGATATGGATGGTTGAATTTGATCATCCTCCAATGGCATTTATTACATATTTGGACGAAAACATACTGGTGCAATATGAATATAAACTGTGCTTTGTACTGGACCAACACACTGAGTTTGATTTTTAACCTGCTAGATTACTAGGTAACAGTTCATAAGAAGGCAAATCAGCCCACCTGGATATATTATATTGACAATTAGCCAACCAGTCCTTTGCTCTTAACCCTAGATGCCACATACTTGGCAGAGGAGCAATAAATTTTAATGCCTTTGATTTGACCCGGTCAGTATAGAATGACAGCCCTCAAGGCGAGCACGCTACGAGACGACGAACACAGTGGTATGAGAAAGGAAAACTAAAGAAAGAATTTCCATCTCATCTTCAGTTTCCACTTCTTTTAAACCATAATTACCTTATAATTACTTACCACCCAACTTATCTGTATCATACTAGATGTCAGCACATGTACCTCTCGTATCTCTGGAACTGCTGCTGGAGCTAAATACAAATTTATCATTTTGTGAGAAATGTTTTAATAAAGACTTCATTTACTGCCTGTCTAAAAAAAAAGTCATAAAATCTTTACCAAAACTATCGTAATTTTTGGACTATTGGTTGATGCAGTGTATAGGTCGAATGACCAATTTTGATCAAATATACTAGTATTAGTGATTTCTCCTCAATAATCCTACCAAAACTTGACTCACCTTCTTACTCTAGTATCTTGAAGAATCATATCAAGACTTTATATATCCTGTAAGTTCTCTCTCCAGAAGAATTCTACAAAGACTCTATATATCTTGTTTATCGTATTTCCCTATGGCTATATCGACCTGCTGAGGCCTTCAGAATTTCCTGTATTTCGGCACTGTGACGTCGTAAAGAGTTGACCCAACCCTAATATGAGCTGACCCGAATATATCAGCGACGTCATAATGTTTGACCCAGCGTTGACCTGAATATATCATCCGGTTATAGGCGGATGGCCATTGAAAAGTAAGAAATTCCATTAAGATTGCTAGTTAACAATACGATAAATTTATCATCAAGTTTTCTTCAAACAAATATTGTAAAATATAAGCCGCTCGACACAATATGAAGCTTTATGGCTCGTTCGCTATGCTCACTCGCCACAAAAGCTTCACATTGTGTCTCGCGGCTGATATTTTACTATATACGTTTGCAGAAAACCTGTTAATATGTACTTATTATTCCCTTGAAGAATACCAAGACTCCACATATCCTGCAAGTAATTTCTCCAGGAGTTTGCCTTCCCTATTAGTCGTTTTCCCTGATACCTTTTCTGTTAGCTTTTTCTCCAGAAGAATCCTACAAAGAATTACCTATCCTGTAGATAATTTCTCATGAAGAATCTTTAACTTTACCTATTATGTAATACAGCTTCTATCAGGTTAACCAGTCAGATGCTATCATCCCCTTACCAAATACTCACCCTTTCAAGACAATATCTTGACTCATTTTACCTACCTGCAGCTGATGTTTTGGTTTCAACAGAACCAGACAAATTGCCCCACATATATTTGCCACCTTCTTCAGTGGCACCTCTGACCTTGAACTCGTAGAGTGTGAATGGCTTCAGTTTGTCAATAATAAATGTAATAGTAGGTTTTATCACATCCTTATCAGTAACCAATGACTTCAGTTCTAGAAATAAAACAAAATTCAAATTCTGTAAGTAATATTATTGTGACCTCAGCAAAATAAAAACATTTTCTAATTTATAGAATTATCTGATATTATACCAAACTTATCTCTATTTATACATAGCATTACTTCATATATCTAATAAAAACATACCTGAGTTATTCCCCTTTATGCCACACTTGATATTTTCCAATTTGTTTTATAATATATCATAATTATCTCCATTTATACATAATGTTATTTTTCTCTGATACATTTCCAATATAAATTTATAAAAGTTATCCCCCTTTATCATTATATTCCACACAAGAGAAAATCCCTTTATACATAACTCTACATGATATTTTTCTTATCGTATAATATAAACATACCAGAGTTATCCCCCTTTATCTTATACCAAACTTGATATTTTCTAATCTGTCCATTGGTTTCTGCTGGAATTTCCCATTCTAACTGTACAACAGAACTGTTTGAAAAGATTGCTTGGAAATGTCTTGGCTGTGATGGTCCTAAAGATTTAAATATTTTTCAAAACGATTTGAAAACACATACCGGCTCTTTTCAAAAGGACATCAAATTTTATTAAATTTAACATACACAAAACAAAAAGACATACATTATTGGCAAAAATTAAAACGTGATTTTCAATTATTGTTATGATTTCTGATTTAATCAAATATCTCATTAATTTCACCATTGCAATTACAGAGTTGTGCCAGAAGTATTCGTAATTTTCACTTTACAGTATACACATCAAAACTAGCAAAACGTGTTTGCTGTGAGAGTTAAATATGAATATTTTTCATGTAACGTCACCTAAATCAAGCTTATAAATTAAACTGAGATTGAAATTTTTCACATGAATTTATCAAGAATATTTTTCTGGCACAATGAAAGGGCATGGTATGATTTGGCCCCTTGAATTCCAAAACCAAAAAGTAATGAAAAACATGCTATATGCTATCATTAAGAACTCTAAAAGGGCTGAATTTTTAAGAATATGTTTTATTTAACAATTTCTGTAATAGCAACAATATGCTGTCGATAATGTCTATTTGTGAAGAAATCAATGAAAAACACAAAATTTCACTCATTTTTGGATCTTTGAATTATAATTTTGAGATGAGCAACAGCCTTCCCAAAAAAGATATTTCACTGAAATCTGTCTTTATGTAAGACAAACAGTTTATTAGAACTCTTTTTTGGCAAGGCTGTTGCTCGAAGTTTTGACCAAAATCTACATAAAAATCAAATATATATGCACACAATTCATCAAATTCCTTTGAGCGGTTTACGAGTAGTTGAGGATAGAAGAAAAGTGTGACAACGCAAGACGACAGATAGTGATCCCTATGTGTCGACCACGCATTCCACAGACGACACAATAAGATGTGACTGGATGAAGTGGCCACCTCACCTTAACTACCCTCAATTTTTTATTTTTTTTTTACTTATATTCTATTACAACAAATCACACTTACATTGTAATTCAATGAAGAAAAATAAATGGTGGCAAAAATGTCTAAATCTACAATAACTTGTTTCATAAGCAAATTATGTAACTTTATCTACCTGAATCCATAGTTTTGGTAGATATAACATTGCTCGGAGTTCCCTCCCCTGCAGGATTAACAGCAGACATCATAAACATGTGCACAGTCCCAGGAGACAGACCATCCACTGTTAACTCTGTGGCCATACTGTCTGCTGTGACTTGGTATCTCCTAAAATCTGGCTCATTTCTGCAAAAAAAAAATTAAGAACTTATTATGAAAACATATGAAAATATAAAACTGACTTCTCATACGGTATGTACACATTTGATTAATGACGACTATATTGGTCCAATGTCCATATCTACCAAACTTAAACTGAGTTCACCAAATTTGGGTCTCAATTGGCCTACTTCTGACTGTCAACAATGCTTTCTGAGAGTACAAATATTTCAATACAAAAAAACCCCAAAATATTGGATTTATATAACTGCAAGATTTTGATACATAAAATGTTATTATAGCGAGCACAGTAAGCGCTATTGGAGCATATGCATTTTCTACATATGAGTCATTTAGAAAAGTCTTTGTTTAATGGGGGCAGCCATATCCTTTGCACAGCCACTAGTATACATCATAGAAAAACCATAGCGTAGTTAAAACAGCATCCAAAATTTGTGTATCATTTGTCGTAGAAAGGCCACAGAACTTTTAATTTTTAAGTTTTTTATGAAGATTTCATCAAGTAATTTAGAAATTTTCTTCGTAACAAGGTGAGTTATGACGTTTTAAATGTTATTAATGTAAAACACTCTTCAAATAAAATAAAATAAAATATGATAATTAAAACTAATAAAACTTTAATTGATGATTGAAATTAACACAAAATTAATTTTTATAAACTTTTAGGGTTATGCTACTAATTAATCTTACAATATTTTCATATCACATCATAAAACCTCTTCATCTTTTGTAAAAATTCATCTCAAAAATGAAAAACCCATCTTATAAATATTTTATTTTGAAAAAAATGCTAGTTAATTAAAAATTAGCAATTAATTATTAAGTAAATTAAATTTCACATCAGTACACCCTGAATCTTCTTAGCTAAATGAATTTTTTATATGCATTCTTACGCAGTAGCTGTCATTCATCCATTTGATAGAAAAACCACTGCATACAGTTGTGTTTAACTTTTGGAATTGTGCTTCAATTCACAACACCCGTAGCGTAGAAATGTGGTAATATGTAAACTCAACCCACTTGGACCAGAGCATACAAGTGTGTGTGCAACGCATTTAAAAACCTAAAGCATCATGTGAAAAATTAAATCTTCGATGCACTGCCACAGTAGACTAATGTGTATACAATATCAAACTAAAATTTCTAAAGCCATATCATTTTAATGTGATCATTCATTTTCACAAAAGAACTATAGAGTAATAATGTGCATTTTAAAATTTAATTTTACATAGAATTTATATAAATTTTTAAAGAAGTTAAGAAAATTTACGCATTAGTACCTATGACTTTTGGAGATCGAGTCGCAAAATACGTTATGGTTTTTCTATGACATATGATGGTGGCTTTCAGGAGACTAGTTTTTCAGCGCACATAATTACGCAACGGACTTGCAAAGGATATTGTGCTATATACTAAGGCTAGAAAAAGTTTCATTCACCGGAAACTGAAGTAAGGGAAATAACTTGCTTTCAATTTATAATTTTAGAATCAGAATTGTGATACCGGAAATTAGTTTCTAGAAAGGGCTATTGCTGTGCTCGCATCATTGGCCATGCCAACACAATATTAGAATTGAATGGTTCTTTTTAGTATTTTCATGAGATTGTAAAAGGGATGATCAGGTATGAAGCCCAGTTAAAATGTGCTTTGTTCAACCCTTTTGCACCCAAATAAATCTACAAAAAGAAAGAATTCAATTCTTAAATGATGGATTTGTGCCAATTTCAAAATCAGTCATTATGCAGTAATTGGACATTTATTTGATTTTGATATTCAAATTAAATTATACATACTCAGTCTTAAAATAAATAATATATTGAGACACCAATGTGTTAGGCTTCTGAGTTGCAGGTGACCAGGTCAAGGTGACTGACACTGAGGTCAAGGCTACTCCCATTATTAATACTGGTGGTTCAGGTGGCTCTAAAATGAAAAAAGTCAAATTGTATAAAATATGCAGTCAAAATCAAACCAGGTTTAAATTTTTTAAATAAACAGATATATTTTTCATGGCAAAAGTCATAATCTGTTCAGGAAACAAGTTGAATAAACATAATTAGTTTTAGCAGCTTCATAAAACTGGCACTTGCATACTTTCTAGCCTTCATACCGGTACTCAGTATGTCACAAAAACGTATATGAATTAAGATATTTATTGTGCTCCAAGACCATTCATTATAACTATACAGTATATAAAATTTAAAAGAGAAATAAAACATAGGTGAAAATCTGAAACAGTACAGATAATCAGCAATTTTCATAAAGTAATCAAAAAGTAATCTAAATGTAATCATGATTACAGGGGAAAAATAATGTAATTGATTAAATTACGATTACTTGTAATCTAAAAAAATCTGATTACAGATTACATTCGATTACTTGAAAAAAATTGATTATAGTTGATTACAATTACAAATTACGATTACCACAGGTCTGATATAAATTTGAATTTATGGCATTAATTTGAAAATCTTTCTCTTGTGTTAAGTAATACTCCATCAAAGGATCATGCAAAAGACAATGCCTGATTGTAAAGTCTATATATGTATCTATTACATTGAGTGTGGTGAAATACAAGGATTTCTCCTATTCTTGACGTGTTTAATCGGTGCGATAAAAATACATAATATCTTTAACCACTTCCCAGTGATTAAATTTCTACGTGGGAATTACCGCCCTTTTTTCTACAGTTATTGGAACGGTAAACTAGAGAAGTCCCAAATGACGTCTATGTAAACAAATACATAGCAACTATATTTTCTTGAGGTTTTTGTCCAAAATCATAGGAGAAACAGATTCTCCTTCAATTTACTCGTGAGTTATGGAATTTCTCCACCCTCAATAGTTAAATTTTAGATTTTAACACGCTCGCTAAGGGCTCGCGTGTTGAAAATCGAAAATTTAACTATCTCGGGTGGAGAAATTCCATAACTCACTCATACCTGAAGGAGAATCTATATTTCCAAGTGAAATCAAATTCAATAATTCACCAAGTGAAATCTCAAGTCATATTTCACTCTAATAAGTGACGTAACTATTGCCGTCGCCAACAACGTTGCTATACAAAGGTTGATGTGTAGTCACATAAAAACATAATCCCTTGTATTTTCTCGTTAAATCTTCTGAATACATGGAATATTTCAATGTAATAAACAAAAATGTGTGAGTCTTCCAAGGAAGACGTGTCGCCTGCGGACGTCAATTTTTACAAAAGATATTAAAATGTTCTAAAAATGAAATATATATGCACACCTTTGCATTAAGGTTTATAAATGCAAAGAGAAAGTTTCATCAAATTCCTTTGAGCGGTTATGGGGTAGTTGAGGATAGCAGTTTTGACCCCCCCCACTTTTTTTGTTAAAAAAATGTCAATTTTTACAAAAAAAATTAAATTTTTCTAAAAATGAAATAAATATTCACACCTGTGCATTAAGGGTAGTGCACAGAGAAAGTTTCATCAAACTCCTTTGAGCGGTTATGGAGTATGTGAGGATAGAAGTTTTGCCTGCCCCCCCCCCACCCCCCCCCCCCCCTTTTTTGCAAAAATGTCATTTTTTACAAAAAAAATTTCTAAAAATGAAATATATATGCACAACTGTGAATTAAGATTTATTCACAGTGAAAGTTTCATCTAATTCCTTTGAGTGGTTATGGAGTAGTTGAGGATAGAAGTTTTGACCCCCCTTTTTTTTCAAAAATGTCATTTTTTACAAAGAAAAATTTTAAATTTTCTAAAATGAAATATATATGCACACCTGTGCATTAAGGTTAATGCACAGAGAAAGTTTCATCAAATTCCTTCGGGTGGTTATGGAGTAGTTGAGGATAGAAGTTTTGCCCCCCTTTTTTTGCAAAAATGTAAATTTTTATCCAAAAAAAAATTTTAATTTTCTAAAAATGAAATATATATGCACACCTGTGCATTAAGGTTAATGCACAGAGAAAGTTTCATCAAAATCCTTTGAGCGGTTTACGAGTAGTTGAGGATAGAAGAAAAGTGTGATGACGCAAGACGCAAGACGACGCAAGACGCAGGAAGACGCAAGACGACAGATAGTGATCCGTATGTGTCGACCATGCGTTCCACAGGCGACACAATAACTAATCTTGAATTATAACCAAAAATCTACAACTCGTGACTGAAAAATACTAATCATTCACTCATGTGTAACTCGTTGTAAATGTGTAGGTATTCAAATTTCAAGATTAGTTATACTATAATTATTTTTAAGCCCAATTTTCCAATGGAAAAATACAGTTTTTTGTTTGAAGATGTTCAGGTTGGGTGAGCAGATGGGTTGTCAATACCAAACACTCATGAAGAAAAGGCCAGACTACTATCAATTTGACAGCTCATTTCTTATTTTTATTTATTTTAGAGTGCAAAATAAACATAAATTCACATGTGACTCTTCATTTTACCAATACTTGGATGAGGAATAAATTTTATTGAATGTACAGCAAACATCTAAAATAGGGGAGATGACTCAGCAATTTTCAGTAAAATGGAAGTTTTGAACAGGTAGTATAGAATGAACCATTACTATAAGTCATAAATACATTAGTTTTTTACAGCATAAAGAGCCAAGAGCTACATAATCTAACAATAAAAAAACATGAACAAGCATAAACCCCTATGACTGAGAATTAATTTGCCTCCTGTTATCAGTGCTAGAAACTATTTTAAAAAGGAGCCTAGCAATCTAACTGGATTCCTTGTGGTCTGGATTATATATTTTTTGAGTTTTTCTTAATCAGAGGTGTTTCTGTTTACTTCATTATATAGACCCTTTTAAAAACCGAATAACAAATAAGATGAAAATATATAAAATATATAGTACTTTTTCGGGTGAATCATATATTATATCAAATTGCAGAATTAATAACTAGATTCTTCCACTGAAAAAACCTGGACAAAAATATTTCTGTACTTACCAAAAACTG
This sequence comes from Mytilisepta virgata, assembly GCA_028015205.1. Classification (NCBI taxonomy): domain Eukaryota; kingdom Metazoa; phylum Mollusca; class Bivalvia; order Mytilida; family Mytilidae; genus Mytilisepta; species Mytilisepta virgata. The sequence goes on from JAPWFG010000023.1 coordinate 2,867,341, forward strand.
ACGCAAATATTGCAAATTTTGTTTTTCCTGTCTGTACTAACGAATAACTACCATTTCTCACTATCACTTATTGCCTGCTGACTTAGCGGACACTAAAATTGAAACTTATATTTCTCCTGTCTCTACTTCCCAATACCTTTAATAACAGACACTTTTTTCCTGTCAGACTTACCAATAACTGACACTAGAATAGGAAATTCTGTCTTTCCTGCAAGATTTTCAGCTACACATATGTATTCACCTACAAATTAAAACACCCCATTTATCATATATCTACTACTTAATATGATGGTTTTTGTATGTGTGTAACAATCGTAAGTGAACTACCCCTATTTGTACCCCCCAGGCTAACAGCCCATCATGTAAGTGCTATTTGAACCTACCCAGGTTGATATGGCAATATCAGACCAGGTGCATTTGTATACTCAGATGTTATATGATAAACAGATTAATACATGACCTAATACATATCGGACCAAACTCAAGTATCTGGTTTGATAATTCCATTATAGCTAGCAGCATGTGCTAATTGTCATTTTAAAAACAAGTACTATAAAATATTCTGTTTATTATTCTTATGGATGGATGGATGGATGAATTGTTGTTTAACGTCCAGTGGCAGCCAGGTGCATATCAGGACGAGAACATGTTGATATGATAATGAATATTATCCCTGCTTTGTACTAGACCGACACACTGAGCCGGATTTTTAATGTGTTAGCTCACGAGGTAACTGTCTGCAGGAAGACATATCACCCCACTCGGACACATTATACTCTCAAGTTATTAACAATGTCACAATGTTTATTTGACCCAATGTTATTAATATTTGACCTGAAGTTTATTAAGACTTGAAAAAAGTAGAAAAAGCTGTAGTTTTCAGCTGAAAATACCCCACCAAGAATATGACAAACAGATTATGGATCTTTCTGAATAAATATATTGTAAAATATCAGCTGCTCTTCAAAATATGAAGCCTTCAACCTTCTTTTATCCACTATCTCTCTAAAAAAAGGTTTCACACTGTGACTCGCAGCTGATATTTTATGGTATAGATCCTCCTGTAAACCCTACATATCTGTTAGCTGTATACATATCATTTACCTGCATTTGTTCATAGTACCTGTATTATTTACCTGTGTATGTTAATGGTACATGCGATATTTACCTGTATCTATTAACATTACATACTTTATTTACCTGTATGTGTTAACAGTACATGTTTTATTTACCTGTATTGGTTAACTCTGACATTTTATTTACCTGAATTTGTTAATGGAATATGTTTTATTTACCTGCATCTGATAACTGTACATGTTTTATTACAAGATTGTCCTTAGTAGGAAATGATATTCGACCATCGAGAGATGGATATAGAACAGCATCAAGATGTAACCACCACTTTATAGTTGGTGTTGGTATACCACTCACATCACATGTTAAATCCACGGCTTCATTTAAGTATACCACAGGGTCTCCATTTATACCAACAATTCTTGGCAAAACTGTGGGAAAAATGAAACTCTTTTATTTTTGGCATCAAACTGTCACAACCACAATATTTTGAAACATTTAAAGTAGATACAGTAAAACCTGCTTGAAAAGCCACCTCCATAGCAAATCACTGTTTATAAAGGACAGTGTGAAAATTTCCCTGTTGTGAATAAAGCATATAAAAACTAACCTCTATATAACTACTGTCTCTTTGGTACCCTTTATACAAAGGTTTTACTGTAATTTTATGTAAAAATAAAAATATCTGACAAGGACAAGATTTAAAGCTCAACATCTCCTCATCAGAATACTGGAAATGATAAAAAAATTTAATCACTTATTACAACTTTAGGATTGCATAATAATTTGAAATCTCATATATATATGATAGTAATATACACTTTTAAATTATGTTTTCTCAAAAGGGAGCCGGTATTAGACTTTTTAAGGTAGTGGAAAAAAGAAGGGAAGACATCCTTGATTTTTTTTTCTTTTGCAGTGCATCCACAATCCTGATATAGTTAAATTGCACCTTGCCTTTTAAAACCACATTTTTATCTGCCTTTACTTTAACTCCTTTCTATCCTAAAAATGGTTGTTCCCTGATTTAAGATAGACTGAAAAGTTAAAAACTATTTCATTTTCAGGTATCAAGACCATAATAGGTAATGACCAAGAATTGCATAAATCTTTCTTTAGCTGAATACACATTAAAGTTAGTTTGCTGTGTCTGTGAGAATATGTTAGGTATATAGTGATTCTGTAGTTTGCCGATAATGACCAACGTCATTTCCATTACCCTGCATAGGACATTTGAGACATTTAGAATAATTACTTGTTTAATTACAGTTTGAATTCCTTAATAATAATATATTTGGTGAAAGCCTCAAAATACAATATAGTGTAATTTACAAACCGTAAATTGATAGCTTTCCATCTTGCCTGGCTGCTCCTAGCGTATTTGAAGCCACACAAGTAAATATTCCAACATGGTTCCATGCAACCATATCAATCGTAAGTTGGTTGTTACTGGTAGCAATAGAAGTTCCTTGAGGAAGTAAACTGGTTCCCTGTCAATAAATATGGAATCATTTTCACATACACCACAAAGACATTTTACCCAGAAAGAACTAGCACTAGACGTATTGATCCTAATCTTAAGAAAACTGGTACTTTTATTGTTTTTAAACTTTATTTATTCATAAATTACCAAGCTTCTTTAAAGTGATTTGATTGGTTATGAATTGATCACATGATCTTATGATTTTGTTTGAATTAGATTAACTGAAAACAGAAAATCCTATATCCCTAAACAGCCTGAAACAATTTTCATGATCAATTTGACCGAGCAACATTGAATGATCAAACCTGCGCCCTTCTACACTTATGTTAAGGGAATACAATACAGTATCAAGGGGAGATAATGAGGTTGCCAAGAGATACACATTGTGACGTCATAGCATCCTTCAAGAAAAACCTTTATACCATTCTTAAATTTGGGATTTTTCTCAAATACCTCTGCAATAAGCACACGAACCCCAACTTTTTTCTTTTGCAAACAGAAACACATTACTTAAAGTTAAGTATACTTAAATTTAAAGGAAAAATCAGTAGAGGATTTTTTTCTACATGCATCTAAAGTTTCCAAATTATTATCAATATTCCTTATTTGACTTAAATTTGCATAATTTTCTAATTAGTTTATCAATCTTTTTCATCATTTATTTATTATAGGATAATGTCTATGTAGTTGGGAATATTTTACAAAAGACCTAGTGAAGTTATCTTTTTTCGTTAAAAAGTTTTTTTGTGACCCTCTTGAAAAATTAAAAATTTAGGGTTTTTGGCTCAAATATACCAAAATCAGTGTTGATTATCTTAAAAACTAAGTCATGAAGTTATGTTTTTTTTTTACATATTTGAAAAGTATACATAAAAATTGATCATCTGCTACAGAAGGCTATATCATCAGACCCTTAGCCAACCATCTTCCTTTTACAGTGCCAGTCAAACCCCTAATTGAATTGTTTGATAAATTGAACTGGTTCTCGTCCTGAATAAGCATGAGATATTTGCCACTGGATGTAACGCAACAATCAATCAATTAATCAATTGAAGATAAGTTTAGAAAATTGTCAAATAGGATGTTTTATGAAGCTCAGAGCAGATTAACTGCAAGATCGTAAAGGTAACATAATACTTACATTAAAAAGCCAAGTCATTGTTGCTAAAGGATGACCTCTAACCTCACACTCCATGGAAACAGACTGGCCAAGAATTACAGTTTTATCAATGGGTGTTCTTACAAACTCTGGTTTCACTGAGTTAAGAAAAACAAATGTAAATTAATTACATTGCATCCAAAAGAATTCTCAACAATATATTTGCAATGTAGTAAAACGGCAGTGTGATAATATACAGACAGGTTGTAAAAAAGAACTTCACTTCAACTGATAAAATTAATCTGATGAATTCATATAGCGTAATTTTCGAACTTTAAGTTGATGGCAATGATAGGTCAAATGGCCCCTTTTCAGTCAAAATTTTGGACCAGGCCTTAAAAAGACCGATTACCCTTTTTCCATACCCCTATATCAATTTGATCAAGCCTTCAGGATTTTCTGGATTGCATCACTTATAATTGAGAAGATACTAACCCACCGACTCATATGTATGAAGAACAACATTTTAAAACATGTTAATCACCCCTTTTGATCGTACTGTCTCCGAAGGCTGTTATCAGGAAGATACATTTGGTGATTAAGTTTGGACAATTTAAGGTTTATTATAATTAATATGTGACAAATACATACTATTTACTGTAACAGTAGACATGGCTACAACAGAACCAGCAACATTGTAAGCATGGCAGGTATATATCCCAGCATCCTCTAGTTCAGCTTCCTTAACAACAAGATCAGAAGAACTCACTGTACTAATGGCTACACCATCTAAAAACAGAATTCTCTGATAAAGAATATGATCTAATTTTGGTTTCCATCAGTACAACATTTTAAGAGGGGGTTACAAACACCTTTAGTTGGTTTGCCCAGGATTAAAAGAAATAAAAGTTGCAATAAAGAAAAAAATATTGTTGAACGATATCCCAATTTCAAAATATTATTTCTCTCATGCATAATTCACGTGTCTTACATCCATTCAGCTCAAATGACAGTAAAACCCAAAACACTTCGCAGGCATTATAAGCGTTGTCTGTTTTTTTTTTAATTCAACGAAATCTGTATTTTTGTCGTTTCTGTCACCCATTTTTATTTAAAAATGTTTTTGTTATTTAGTCAAACATTTAGCAGTCCCTGTCTCTTGATTATATATGTATTAATTATATATACTGAACCGCAAAAGAAACGTCGCACAAAATGACATGTTCACATACATTTATTTCAAAGTGACATTTATATATTTTAAATTAATTTTTACAAAATTTAATGAATGATTTACAGTCTTTTGGTTACAATGTTCACAAAAACGTCACAATTGTCGCAACGTCACATGTTTTCAATGCTGTGCTCCCACGTCCGTTAATAACGTGTATGTCCTCCACCGGCACCAATTACTGCGGCACATCTTCGGTACATGGAGTTGATGAGCCGATTAATAAACGCCATCGGAATACGTGCCCATACTCTCTGAAATGCTTGTGAAAGTTCAGCTGCAGTTGTCGGACTTGGCTGCTCATTATTCAACCGTCTTTGAACTTCGTCCCATAAATGTTCAATAGGGTTTAAATCTGGACTCAAAGCCGGCCAATCCATAACATTAATGTTATTCTGCTGTAGGAAGTCTCTTGTGGCTCTTGCGGTATGCGCACGTGCATTGTCCTGTTGGAAAGTCTTGTTTTGATGACGTGCGAAATGGGGCTGAACATGGGGTGTCAAGACTTGGTCGATGTAACGGGCAGCTGTTACGCCATTTCCTCTGCCTGGGCCAAGGTTCTGAAAGATGACTGGACCAAGTTTAACGTTAAGGCCGATTCCACCCCATACCATGATGCTAGGTCCTCCCCACGCGTCTGTTTCCAGAATGCAGCTGTCTTCGTAACGTTCCCCGCGTCTTCTCCACACTCTGGTTCTGCCATCGGCTGTTGAAATGCAGTAACGGCTTTCGTCAGAGAAGATGATGTTACGCCATTGTCGATTTCGCAAATTCTGTCGCTGAGTGGCCCACTGAAGACGAGCTTGACGGTGTCGAGGTGTAAGAATAGGTCCTCTTGCTGGACGGCGACATCTCATGTTTCTAGCAGCTAATCGCCGACGAACCGTATCATCACTTATGGGTCGTCCATGTGTTCCAACAGTGTTTCTGGCAGTTTCGGCAGCTGGGGTGAACCGATTCATCAAATGGTGACGAACAATGCCTCTTTTCTGTCTAGGGGTAGTGACTTGGGGTCTACCACTCCGTGGACGGTCATTTGTGCTGTTTGTTGCATTGTACCGTGTCCGTAGACGTTCAATTGTTCGAACAGCACAGTTGAAGTCGTTGGCAATAACTCTGGCAGATTGCCCAGCATCCAAATGACCAATGGCCTGTTCTCTCTGTTGTGGAGTCAGACGTGGCATAGCTTCTGTGTCAACACTGATACTAACACTCTTTAATTTTCTCCGGCCTTTTATACCCATAAAGGAGCATGAATTTCACGAACATTTAAGATTTAAGAAAAATTACCGCCATGTGTGTCCCACAAGCGGTTTTAGGTACGGTCGCTCTACGATATCAACTGAAAATTATTCAACCGAAAATTTAATTCACAGGTAATTTAATCTTACCTGGTGATGTAATCGTAATACTGATCATATAAAAATCATTAATTAATATTTATTTTGAATTTTGCTAACATTTTGAAAAAGCGACCTTTCTTTTGCGGTTCAGTATATTATGTTTATCTTTTAAAAACAAATCCTGATTCGGATTATACATTTGAACTACATGTACCTTTTAACCATTCAACAGTTGGAGTGGGGTCTCCACTAACACTACAGGATAGAACTAGATCCCTGCCTGCTGTTACTGTGACACTTTCAATAAAATTGACAATTACTGGAGGAACTGAAAATGACAGATCTATATAATCAGAATATTTTATAATTGTTACAAACAAAATAAAGTTTTCTTAATAATTATTAAATGCTAATAATTAATGATAATGTCTAAATTTAAGTAAATCTTAGAAAAGAACTTTTTGAAAAATTGCTCTTTGTATTAAGGATGATCGCTGGTCTAATAGGAAATAAATAGGATTTGAAATAGGTGTTTTAATTTGAGAGAATGTATGAATAGTAAACAAATAAGCAAGAAAAAAATATAGGTTCATGTGCTCATTTTAGAGCTATAAGGCCTTGAAAATTTGCAGTAAATGGGTTTTCTCTGGATTTTTCATTGTCTTTGCATTGACAACTTCAGTCTCTCAAAATGTATGAAAAAATAAAAAGTTTCAAAATTTTTTATCAAATACCATTTTAAGGTATATATGATTGAATTATAAAAGAAAAAGTGGGGGTTCATGGGCAAAATATTTCATGTTTAAGAAATGGATAAAACCCGAGGATTCCGAAAATCTAACAAAAAGACCAAAACATGACCAGCGAGCATCCTTAAGACATAAATTCCTATATCAATGGTTTGTTTTATAATGAAACTAAAATTTTTTAGTTCAACCAATTCCAAAATCTGGGTTGTAAATAACATGCATGCACGTACCAATCCAGGGCTCAAACTGTTTTTTGTTGGCTATCTATTTTGTGACTGAAATTTTGTCTCGTTCCCATCACTTAAAATTTCAAAATTCTCCTATGATAAAACAAAACACAATTTAAACTACGCCAAACAATATTGATTAAAGATCACGACTCTAAATGGATGGCTGAAAAGAAATCCCAGCATATACCGTCATCATCCACTTCGGATATCTATATTGTTCTTCTCATTGTTTTTTAATTTTGATTTAACTGTTTTTTGTTGGCTATCTATTTTGTGACTGTTAAAGCCCTACAGTTACTTGTAATTTAATTTTGATCCCTGTCATAAGCCCCCCCCCCCCCCAATTAAATGCAAAGGTGTCTGATGTCTGATATTTACCTAAAACTCTGAGGTAGGCTGTAGACTCTGCCATTCCATATATGTTTGTAGCTCTACATGTGTACACGCCTTCTCGTATCTTATTCACATTGGTCATGTGTAGTTCTTGATTTTGATTCCTAAAATAACATTTGTAAAACACATCTGGAATAAGACGAACCTTAACAATGGCAAATGCTTGCAAAGATTATAAATAGTTGTTGACATGATAAAGACTTTCAGAATGGATAGATATGATTTTGTCTAGAAGATTTCTTCCAGAATATACATCCAATAATTTGTATTTTTATATGAATTTTTATAAACCTAGAGGCTTTAAATCTAACCCTTTAGTAACCTTCCAATCTATCCTCTAATTTAAAAAAAAACTGTACCAAAATTCAACAAATCAGAACCAACAAGAAATGACATGTTAAATTGCCAGCATTGAACAAGATTTTCCTTCATTACTGTATGTAGCCGCTAGCCTTCCATTCTCCCACCTGCCACACATCACCAAACTTTCAGAAAATCCAGGTAAAAATTGATTAAGTCTGCCATGCAAGTTTTCCGATCAAAATGAGATAATAAATTTTATAATAACATTCCGACTGATATTTCATATGGCATTTTAGTTCATTTGTTCATTTGTACATATTTTTATAAATTAGCTAAATTGGTACAGTAAAACCTGTCTTGAGAGACCTCTCCCATGAAAGACCATCCTCTTTTGGGAGACCAGTTGAACTTTGCCATAACTGTAACATTCTTTATAATAAACACCTCTATTGAGACCACCTGTCATGAAAGACCAGATTTTCAGGGCAAAAGGGGTGGTCTCTCAAGACAGGTTTCACTGAATAATAGTCATCTGATACAGATGAAATAAGAAGTTTGTTTGTTTGGGGTTTTATGCCATTTTCAGCACATTTGGCTATTTCAGTTTTTATTGGTGGAGGAAGGCGGAGTACCCAGAGAGAACCACCAACCTTCGGTAAGAAAATTGGCAATCCTTTTCAATTTAGATCGGAGTCAAACACACCCCACCACAGGTGAGATTCGAACTCACAACCTCAGTATTGACAGGCTAGTGATCATTAGTAGTCATGACGAACTACCTAGACACTCGGCCATCGAAGCCCCTGAAATAAGAAGTGTTTGGTATTTTAAGCACATGTATTTTTGTACTGCAAATTCCCCATTCAAAATCATATTTATGATACTAAAATATAAATTGATATTTCTATGTTTTCTTGTACAATTCAACAAGGTAAATTAAAAGATAAAAATCCATCACATGAATTTCCAGACAGTATAACATAAAATGCCATTTTCCTAAATTGTCAAGCACAAAATAATAGATAAAATGTCTTTACTATTTCTGACGGTCATTACTTCTGTCCGTAAATACATGTGTGTCCAGTTGTTTCTGAGTTACTTACACTTCATACTGATTATATATATATGTACCAACCCGAATATCAATGTCTGATCAGGTACGACTGTGACATCATCTAATAACCATGTGATTTGTGGGAATGGATCTCCTCCGACCAAGCACGTAATCTGTACACCATCACCTTTGATTACAGAAGTAGATTCTGGTGGTTGTATAAATACTGGAGAACCTGTTAACAGTAAAACCCATTTTAATGCACAAGATGTGCAAATCTCTATAGGTCTAAAATTGAAAACCAAATCAATAAATCAAAAAGCTGAGGAGCAAATTCAAAAATGCCAAAATGACCAAAAGGGTAAGCCAAATTAAACTAGATGTACTGTGAGCAAAGCTCACAAAGAATACCACCCACTTTGAAGTCCAATTATCTCCCTTGTGTGATATCGGAAAGCAAAGATTTTTCTTCATGCACATCTTTGGATGATGTACTTCCTTTCTGTAAAGTTTCGTTGAAATCCATTGAGCGGTCTAGGAGGAGTTGCGCTTACAAGATATATGGACAGACAGACGGACGGACGGACGGCACGACAGACAGACAGACAGACAGACAGACAGACAGACAGACAGACAGATGGTCGGACAAGGTGATTCCTATATACCCCGCAAACTTTGTTTGCGGGGGGTATAATAATCTAATTACAGAGCTATGTATGAGGGAGATAACTCCTTTGTTTTCACAAAATTAACATTTTTGTAAAAGTAAATTTTAAATATCAATTTCGGGCTAGTACTGCAATACATTTGTACAGGCAACTGAGCTTTAAAATTTACTGAAAAAAATGGAGTTGCAGACTTTATGTTGGAAAATCTACTTGAACATAATTTCTGATTGAACAATATACAGTTAAAACCTGCGTATAAAGGGGCCCCATGCTACCAAAGAAATGTGTCCTGAGCATGTGGCCTTTATACAGAGGTCAATTTTACAAGTTTTGTTCATAACGGGGATATTTTCACAGTGCCCTTTATAGACAGTTATTTGCTATATAGAGGTGCCCCTTAAAAGCATGTTTGACTGTAGTGGCCATTTAATCATTTTTTTGTTACAGGGGATGTTGATCCTTGTTGAAGGGATGTACACAATGACCCGAAGATAGTATACAGACAATTTCTTGTAATTTTCATTCCTATCAAATGTTGTCTTAATGTTGCTTACCCCATATCTTTGCATTTTCTTCCTTGAATCTTATGACTGATGCGATCTGAAAACCTTTTGAGTTCAAGAGACCTTGAACTCTTAAATTTAAAATTTTTAAAACTAGGCATTAATACTAGTAGCCATCAAAATTGATTTCACATTTTTGTCAAATATTTAAGTGACCCTAAAGTTGAAAATTAGCATGAAAAGCACTGGATGGATGTTGCAGAGCAAAACTGTGTCTTTTACCTCCAATCTGTAAATCAGCCGACTTAGAAGTCCTAGAGCTAGGAACTGTAAAGTCATTGGTAGCTACACAAAAATATCGGCCTTCATCTTGCTTCTGTACGTCAGTAAAGAACAGATCCCAGATAGCCTGATCTGGATCCACCATGTATACAGCATGTTCTCCTGTCCTGTAAATAATAAAATCAGTGAAGCATTCAGGGATGTCCCCAAAGCATATTTTGATATAATTACCTAATTAATTGCTTTCTACTACCCCCATGGCTGCAGTAGGACACACAAAAGAATGAATTATTACATTAACTATATAGTAAATAGTCAACTCTCGTTATGTCAGTCCATTGGGACCTGAAAATGCATTCCGACTTAAGTGAAAATTCGAGATATCAGGAGTAAATCTGTATAGTTACTGCTGTTGAGCATCCAAACAGATAATTTGAGTTACCCCGAATTTCGACTTAAAAGTGTTCAAGATAACAAGAGTCAACAGTATATACATTGTATATATCTGTTCTCAGGTCAAGTGAATATTTGCAGGAAGATCAATTCACACCTGACATAGTGCATGCTTAACACAACCCAATAACTTTGAGAGGAATTATTTGCCAAACAAAGATATTCATAAAGTTGTAATTATTTTAATGTAGTTTGAATTGAATTTTTTATTTTTTTGTTTTATTTTCAACAGGTGCCATTAGTTTATTGGTTGGCAAAAACAAAATATATGTGATCAATCTGATGTGAAAAGCTGATTGATGTTATCTTACCTATAGGCCCTTGAATTGGTTGGCTGTTTTTGTACCATGTGACATTAGCTGGCGGAAAATTGATTGATGGGATCTTACCTAAGGGCCATTGGTTGGCTGTTCTTATACCATGTGACATTAGCTGGTGGAAAGCTGATTGGTGGGGAACAGTGAAGAACAACTGGCTGGCCAGCTGTGATGTATAATGAATCTGGTTCCTTTTGAAACAGAAGGTCAATAACTGTCAAAAGAGCACGCTATATGTCAATTACTGCCAAAAAACTATCTCAGCATTATAAATATTTGAATTTTCAACTGTTTCTGCTACAGGAAAAAAAATTGTAAATCATACCATTGTTTGTATAGAAGAGTATTTGTTAGTTGCCATTAATGGATGGTACATCATTTCTGACCTTTCATATTATTTCAATTTTTCTTATATACTTTTAAACAAGAATCTGTCTCAGTGACAGCAAACCACTGGTTGGAGTGATCCGTCTGCCTACATCTGCCTGCTAATCCTGCCATCCACCGAGTTGCCCATCCACCCCACATGTAGATTGCAACAGTAATAATTAAATTTTTTCTGCTTGAAAATCTGGTTTAAGATACTTACATGAAACTTGAACATATATATCCGCTGTTCTAACATGACCAAGATTGTTTTTGCCTTCACAGAAATAATATCCTTGATCAGCAGTGGTAAGCAACGTAATGTCTAAACTTCCATTTGTCAGTACAGAAATTCTGTTGTCGGGGACGATAGCATTCTGTAACTTATACCATGTGATTACAGGTCTGGGAAAACCACCAATTGCACAATTTAATACAAGTGGATAACCTTGAGGTGAAAGGACACTGGAACTCTGGGAAATACTTGGGTCAATATATGGTGCTGTTTCAGTTGCTGCAAAAATAAATACAGTGATTTCAGACAAGAAAATAAACTCATATACCAAATGTTTTGTATATGAATTTATGGATAACTGTCTGGAAACATTATTTTGTGGAATATAACCATGTCACCACCAGATAAATTCATCATTTATGTTCAACTTTAAAGTGTCATTTACCAGTTTTGAGTCAAGCCTGTATCCCTGTATTTAAATTCATCAAGAGTCTAATTGACTATTAACCATCATTCAAATAAAATTACACAACTACATAGCTACAAGCCCATTATCATGGAGAAGATGAGGAGTTACATGTACTTCTCAGAGATTAATATTTCTGTAATTCTATATATATATTTTGCATAATAAACATAGAAGTGATATTTACCAATAAAAATTGCATAATAAACATAGGAATGATATTTACCAATAAAAAATATGTTCTGTGTGGCAGACAAGATTCAAACCAATCAAACTGTTTTTTTTCTTTTTTTTTTTTGTCAATTTGAAAATTTAAATCCGGAGATAAAATTTTTACCTTGTTTAGTATTCCAAGATAACCATGAATATTATCCACTGAATGTACATATGTACAGGTGGGTGCAGGACAACTAGGCCCACGGTACACTCGGCCCAGGACCACTCGCCCCATTCATTTGTACTAAAAAGACCAGTCAGCCCATCAAAAGGACCACTCAGACTATGTACTCATGTATTAACCTGATATTGTGAATTGTACACTGTGTACCTCATAACTTGACCTGTACAACCTGTATACCTGTACTTACCTGATACTGTGACCTGTACACTCAAACTCCTGACATATATATTTAATTTTGGATTATAAGCTACACAGGAATACTGTCCAGTTTCCTTTGGTTTGGATTCTAGTAGTAACTTCATATAATATTGTCCTTCAATGTCATATTTGTGTGTGCCAAACTTTGCCTTGTAATGTGAGCCTGTTATGACAAGCTGTCCATCTTTCTCCCAGTGCACTACAGGGGGTGGAGCACTCTCTCCTGTCACACATTCTAATAATATCACCTCACCTTCAGTTACTGACACTGGAGAGAGATTTGTCACAAAAGGTTTTATATCTGAAAAATAAATACTAACTTACTCAAGATGCCATGATGCATTCAGGAACATCGTTAGAATTAAAGTCAACAAAAGCTGGCAAGCCATTACAATCATTGGTAGTAAAAAAACATTCATAAAATTTGTATTTCTAATTTTTTAATTCTAATTTCAAAAAATTTCATTTTTTACCATTTTGTCATACTTGATTTTGAAAAAAAGTTTTTTTACAGCTAAATATTCCATTTGAACTAGCTTTAAATTTCCAACAGAATGAATCAATAAGTCTGAAATGCTTTCTAAGACTGTAGTCACTTGGCTGATATGGCTTACATGTTTTCTCATACTACATTCATTCTGATAAGATTAGCGTATATTTTTATGATTGTGTAAGCTTTCTCATACTATATTCACTCTGCTGACATATTCTCACAGTATATTCACACTTCTGACACTTATGTACAGGAGTGTAAAAGCTTCTTACACTATATTCACACTTCTGACACTTATTTACAGGAGTATATAAGCTTCTTACACTATATTCACACTTCTAACACTTATGTACATGAGTATATAAGCTTCTTACACTATATTCACACTTCTGACATTTCGGTACATAAGCATATTAGCTTCTTACACTATATTCACACTTCTGACACTTATGTGCATGAGTATATAAGCTTATTACACTATATTCACACTTCTGACACTTATGTACATGAGTATATAAGCTTCTTACAGTATATTCACACTTCTGACACTTATGTACATGAGTACATGAGCATATAAGCTTCTTACACTATATTCACACTTCTGACACTTATATACATAAGTATATTAGCTTCTTACACTATATTCACACTTCTAACACTTATGTACATGAGTATATAAGCTTCTTACACTATATTCACATTTCTGACACTTAGGTACATAAGCATATTAGCTTCTTACACTATATTCACAGTTCTGACACTTATGTACATGAGTATATAAGCTTATTACACTATATTCACAGTTCTGACACTTATGTACATGAGTATATAAGCTTCTTACACTATATTCACACTTCTGACACTTATGTACATAAGCATATTAGCTTCTTACACTATATTCACAGTTCTGACACTTATGTACATGAGTATATAAGCTTATTACACTATATTCACACTTCTGACACTTAGGTACATAAGCATATTAGCTTCTTACACTATATTCACAGTTCTGACAAATATGTACATGAGTATATAAGCTTATTACACTATATTCACAGTTCTGACAGTTATATACATGAGTATATAAGCTTCTTACACTATATTCACACTTCTGACACTTAGGTACATAAGCATATTAGCTTCTTACACTATATTCACAGTTCTGACACTTATGTACATGAGTATATAAGCTTACTACACTATAATCACAGTTCTGACACTTATGGACATGAGTATATAAGCTTCTTACACTATATTCACACTTCTGACACTTATGTACATGAGTACATGAGTATATAAGCTTCTTACACTATATTCACACTTCTGACACTTAGGTACATAAGCATATTAGCTTCTTACACTATATTCACAGTTCTGACACTAATGTACATGAGTATATAAGCTTCTTACACTATATTCACACTTCTGACACTTAGGTACATAAGCATATTAGCTTCTTACACTATATTCACAGTTCTGACACTTATGTACATGAGTATATAAGCTTATTACACTATATTCACAGTTCTGACACTTATGTACATGAGTATATAAGCTTCTTACACTATATTCACACTTCTGACATTACTTGTACATGGAATATAATCTTCTTACAGTATATTCACACTTCTGACATAGACTTGTACATGAGTGTATACTATAGCTTCTTACAGTATATTAACACTTCTGACATAGACTTGTACATGAGTATATAAGCTTTACTTACACTATATTCACGCTTGTGACATATACTTGTACATGAAATATAATCTTCTTACAATATATTAACACTTCTGACTTAGACTTGTATGTGGTTGTATAAGCTTTCTCACACTATATTAACACTTCCGACCATCTAGCTTTGTAGAAGATTTTATAACCTTTCTTACTTTCTTACATTGTATTCACACTTCTGACATGAATGTATGAACTTGAATTCTTACACTTATTAATATTCGCTCTACTGACAAAGCTTACAAGATTCTATACCCTTTCTTATACTACAATAATTCCAATGTTGTTTTCAAAACATCAAATGGCATAATTTCATTGGCTAACAGCAACTTCTGGTAAAAAGTTAATAACCTGATAAATTCCTTTCATGATGTCATTCGTATGAATATGTACACATGCAATATAGCGCATGAGGAAAATTTTAATTTCAAATAGAAAACATCATATTTCTGCATTACTTTGGAATTATAAGTAATAAAGGTTATTATAAACTCGGGCTATAATTATCACTCACAAACTTTGCATAAAGTCCTTTGGACTTTATTTAGTTTGTGAGTGAATCATCCGAGATACACATTGATAAATTCCTTCAAAACAACTCTTATTACTAACATTAACTTACATGATTGAATAAGCACTGCTGTTCTTGAGATGACTGTATCTGAATTATTGTTGTTGGTCACATGACAACTGTAGTTGCCAAGGTTTCTTGACTGTATGTCAATAATGAGCAAAGAATGATTGGAAAAAACTGAGGAAGAACTCAGCTGGTTTCCATTATGATGCCATGTATATGTTATGGAACCAGATGATCCATCTACTGCCATGCAGTGCAATATAACATTGTGACCAAAAATTACAGCTTGGCTGGCAGGTTCTTCTGTAAACTCTACAAAAATAAATTAAATCGTATGTAATATTTTACAAAACAATTGTGAACATCTGCTATCTGCCCTGGGTTTTATAAAACATCTCATCTTTGAGGATTTCCTCACCTAGTCCTCAACTCATATACTGACCAATCAGATTACAGAAAAATCATGATTTGAGGAAAAATTCAGCAGTTTGAGAAGTTTTATGATAGGCCCTCCTCCTATCTATCAAACAGATAGGGGAAGTCTCACCTCTATCAGATCATAAAAAATGATGAATTAAAATAAAACACAAGAAAATTCCAGGTAATGAAGATTCCCTAGTAAATAAATAGAAAAGCATTCATTGTTATGAAAAAAGTTGTGGATGTCAATGAATATAGCGATATTTGTTCATCCTAACAGAAGTTCGCATAGAAACTTAAGTATCAATGAATGTTCCTGTCGATACATTTTACACCAATTTTGATGCACAAGATGTGCACATTTATTTATTTAGTTTGTGAGTGAGTGAACTAGTCTCCTTTATACACTGATAAATTGCTTCAAAACAACTCTGATTATTATATAATCCCTGCTATAAAATTTTTGTTAAAGTCATTTTTTGTTAAAAAGAAAATATAATTTACTTTCATGATCAATTGTTCTAGATTATACCTCATCAACATTTTAACGAATTTCATTACTGTAATTAACTTACCGATAATAGCTTGAACAGAAATAAATATCAGCAGGAAAACAACGTATAACATTGTCATCTTTTACACCTGAAAAATTTTTATTAAAGTACTTTAAAGTCATTTAATTTTTCATAACCAGAAGACATATGATATTTAGACCAGATTTTTTTGGTAAAAATATAAAATAAATTTATGTTCATTTAAACTAGAAAATGTATCTGTAAGACACGGATGCCCCATCCTAGAAAAATATAAGTTGCTGAACTGCGTTGTACTATACAAGAGGACTGTAGTGGTGAAATATCATTGATATATTAATTAAGGTTTCTGAAAAATGAACCTAAACGCAAAACTTAACCAAAAGTCACTAAAGCATGAAATGTAGGTCATAGCGAACTAAATGTTTCTGAACTGTGTGGTACTATACAAGTAGTGGTGAAATATCATTGATATATTATTATAGGTTTCTGAGAAAAGGAGCTAAACACAAAACTAAACTCATTGGGACGTACGGATGGACAAGGGTAAATCTATATACCCCAGCCACATTCATGGCAGGGCATAAATATCTTTAAGCCCAACAGCTGGTGATGTAATATACGATCCCAACTGTATTTTTTTTACCTGTATTACACCATGACTACCTGGTTTGTGATAGGGGTATAATGGGTATATACTCAAGTCAATGTGCACAGGAAATTATGACATTAAGGTAGATCAACACTATTTTTAGCAGATACATGTAGATTTTCCTAATTTTTTTCAGACAGGATGATGGATGGATATACTTTGAAATTTTAAATTAAAAAACACAAGTCACCATTCTAGATTTTGTGACAACTGAGTCTTAATGTTGGTAAATATTATATAGATTATATAAAAATTTCTTGTGCAATAAAAAAACTGGCAGATAGAATTTATTATAAAATTGTGAAAAGAACACTTATGTGACATGCTTTCATATTCTTAAAAGAAAAATTGGGATCACCGTTAATTTTTTCTTGCTATTTCTTGCTATTTCCAAAAAACTAAATTTTTCCTTTACATTTTATTAGAAAAATTTTCTGCCAATTATCTCACCTGAAAAGGGTCCTTTCTGAAATAAAAATAAAATTTTGCAATTTTGCTATTTATGCATTTTTGTCAATTTTGTTTATTTTTATCAATTTTACATTATATCAAATACTATTTACATACAAATTTGCAAGATGCCCGAAAAAGATGCTCAGTGTATTAGATATGATCTACTTTAAACAATGAAGAAGTGGTCTTGATCCTAACTACATGAGCTACCTCTCTAGTTTTTGGAATAATTTTCTTTACAACATTTTTCCTATTTTTGATCCTTGTGAGTTGTCTCTTGTTTACAGAGTTATCTGCTCTTAAAAAGGTGTCCCCCAAAGACATGAATGGACAACTGTCATTTTTCTGAAACTGTTTTTTCTTCCTAACAATACCTTGTACATACATTAATGATATATTTCTGGATATATTTTCTCAGAAATTTTTTTAGTTAGAAAAGTTAGAAATAAGTCCAAATATATCAAAATACATATCATTAATGTGTGTAGAGGATATTGTTAGGAAGAAAAAATATTTTGCAGACAATTTGTCCACTGATATCAATGGAAGTCATCTTCTCCAAAAGCAGATAACTCAGTAAATGGGAGACAAAAAAAGAAAGTGGGGTTTTAAATCCGTGCCCTAAAATCCTGTGGTTTTCACCTTTATATAAAAAAAATATTTTCATAAGTTTTCATATATAACAACTGTTTAACATGCATTTAGTTCTTGTGAATTAAATCAATCATATTTTTAGAAATATTATAAATTCTAATACATAAATTTACCTCAATCTTTGCAGCTGTACAGTGTACGTCTTGTTAATTAGGTGTTTGTGCCATTTATTATTTACATGATTACTTTTGATCAATTACCTATAAGTTTTCTCAGGATTGATTTGATTTCTTTCTGTAGTCATGCTTTAAATTATTCAGTTATATGTTCGGTACCAGCCTGGATCAATAAACCACGTAATGGGAGATAACTCTTGAGAATCTGATCATTTCCCGGGAAAATTGTTGCACATAAATACAAATTTAAATTCTCGAAATATATACTGGGTGTTATTAAAGGTGCGGCTAATAACCTGTATTTTCTGCATTGGTCATATTTTCGCCGAGATACATTACCCTCTCGAAGTTAAAAAATATGACATTAATTTTTTTTAATGGTTTACAAGACTATTTTTATTTCTTTTTCTAGTTGATCCTAGTTGTAGGAGTTACAGTTACTTTTGCAAGGATTTAAATACGGAAGAAACCTATATGTCAAGATTGTAATAAAGTAACTGTTATATCCAATAAAGTTGGTTTTCAAGATTTTTGTAAAACCATATATAGAACATTATACAATAATAATCTTTATTTGAATTTACACCCAGAAGGGTCAATCAAAATTACAAACATACAAATTAGAACACAACATTATAGCAAAAATGACATTGCAGCGCATTAACTATATATATAAACATATAACATCAAGTCTGAGAGCATAACTTTGACAGATGTGAACCTTTTTTATCTCAATTCTAGTGATTGTTTAATAAAGGTACTATAACGGTCGATAAAACGGTTCAATTTTCGGATTTAAGATAAACTTTAACTTTTTCAATTGATGACAAAGATGAAAAAGATGCTGAACCTGATTCTATTTCCGCTATAAAAGTCAATACAACTGTGATTCTCTAATAAACATTCAGTGACCATAAAAGAGCTCCCATTTGGAAATTTCCCAATATATAACATATAAAACGACAATTTTTCAAATTTTGTTCTGCAGTTATTTTTTTTTTTTTTTTGGATTTTACTGAAAATGTTATTGATGAGCAGAGAAACGTCTATATTTTATACTGAAAATATGAAAATATTATAATATTTTATTATTTTTTAAAACTACAATTTATTAAAATATTATTTTTAACAACATTTTCTCTATTAAACCTTTGTAATTTTGATATGCATACTCCAACATTCTGAATCGCCGAAAATTTTCTAAATTATCTCAATAATCTTAATAAAATATTTCTGAGATTATATCATAGTAAAAATTTAATAATTTTAGGATAAGAAATAAAATCAGGACAGTATTTTGAAAAAATGTGGTTTTATATAAATTGTATAGGGAAATTTATAAGTGGGAACTCATTTACAGCCACCCACTGTACTATTTGCTGAAAATGCCGGAAACCCTGAAAGTTATAAAATAACGTTCAACAGATGTAGGAATAATACAAATATTTGTCCCAGCCAACGGTAGATTAAAAGTAAATCTCGGTAAAAAAAAATTATTCTATTAGGGTTTAAATAACACTATAATTATTTTTATAAAAATAAATTATAAATAAAATAAGTATATTTAACAAAAGATTTGTCCATTTTGTGTGAGGGAATCTGGGGTCTTCAACGCAGCTGGAAAATCCTCCATTCGGAGGCGGGCTTCAGCTGGCCCCTAAACAACAACGCATACCAGTTCAGCGAAATGGACGGCACACTAAACTCCGAAACATACCAATGAAACAAAATGCCAAAACACACACAAGACTAACAAAGACTATTGTATTGTATAAAGCCCGAACGTCTACATTTTCTACTCTAATTTGTCATTGCATTATGTTGTATTATATTATGTCCTGTATTGTGCTGCTTTTACCATAAGGGGTATAATAATTCTTTGATACCACTTTTGATGCACAAGCTGTGCAAAATTCGTCGATTTACGACTTATCAGTTGTGCTCAAGGACTTAAATGTTGAAAACCAAAACAACAATCCAAAAGGTTGAAGACCAATTCAAAAATACCAAAATGACCAAAGTGGGTAAGCCAAAACTATCTAAGGACAGATCGAGCTATGCACGAGAGATACTCCTTAGTTTTCAAATACTTTACAATTTTGTTATAGTAAATTTAAGTGTTAATTTCGGGCTAGAATCGAAATACTAGCAACTGACCTGAGGATACCACGGGGGATTTGCATGGAGTCCATGCACCAAGCATTGGTATCGACTCAGTGGTAAACATAATTCTTTGATACCAATTTTGATGCACAAGATGTGCACATATCGTCGATTTACGACTCATCAGTTGTGCTCAAGGCCTAAAATGTTGAAATCCAAATTAAAACAACAATCGAACAGGTTGAAGAGCAAATTCAAAATGACCAAAATTATAAAAATGGGTAAGCCAAAACCACCTAAGGACAGAGCTATGCACGAGGGAGATACTTCTTAGTTTTCAAATATTTTAGAATTTTGTTACAGTTTATTTAAGTATCAATTTCGGGCTAGAATCGAAATACTAGCAACTGAGCTGTGGATACCCTCGGGGACTTGCATGCAGTCCATGCACCAGCAGTGACATCGTCTCAGTGGTAAAAATAATTCTTTGATGCCAATTTTAATGCACAAGATGTGCACATTTCGTCGATTTGCGGCTCATCAGTGGTGCCGAAAATGTTGAAATCCAAAACAAGAATCCAAAAAGTTGAAGAACAAATTGTTACGTCACTTCCTAGAGTGAAATATTCGATTTCACTGGGTGAATTATCAGATTTGATTTCACTCGGAAATCCCGGTATTTAACTACACTCAATGTAATAATTATAGTATAACTAATCTTGAAATGCGAATACCTAAAAATCTACAACGATTTACCGAATAACACATTAATTCACGAGTGCGCGTAGCACACGAATGAATTATTAGTGTTTTTCGGGCACGAGTTGTAGATCTTTGGTATTCGAATTTCGAGATTAATTATTCTGTTTATTACATTGACATATTCCGTGTATTCATAAAATTTAACGAGAAAATACAAGGGATAATGTTTTTATGTGACTACGCGACGACGTTTGTATAGCAACATCGAAATATTCGATTTCACTGGGTGAATTATCGGATTTTATTTCAATCGGAAATCCCGGTATTTCACAACATTCAGTGTAATAAAGATTATTATATCTTTTGCTAAGTTGCCTTGTACTGGTTTTACACAGTTAACTTTGTTTATTGGATGAATCATGCCTATTTACTATTGTATGCGCCCTCAGTGGACCCTGGTGATCAGTATAATTATTCTTGACAAAGCAAATCTCTTATAGATCAGCGATTATATACTTTGTCCCATCATTAAAGAAGACGAAGTGAAAACAGGATGCCAGATATCACCACATTTAAATAATTATCCCCATATAAGTTATCACTTGGAAACAGCCGCAAAAATACTGTACTGTTGACTCATTGTTCGATATTCAGGTACTCCGCAGCCTGTTCGATATGCAGGTACAACACATAAGGATGCCTTTAAAGAATAAAAGGGAGGTCAGAAGTAGCCTCCAAAAGCCTGATTTCGAAAATAGAATTGGTGTTGTTTATTGAAAAAAAGATCAAGAAATGAGAGAAATGCCGGCCATGGAGATGCGGTTTCCTATATATATATATATACACAGTCGCCTGCAGCTTTCAAAATTATAGCGAAAAAGGGAAGAAATGTGATATTTTTAGTAGTAATATATATTTAAGAATTGACCGTAATTTTTTTTCAGTCTATGAAGACATAACCTCAAATATTTGAAGGTGTGCACCATGTGCATCGAGGTTATTTCGAATAAACTGAAAACAAAATTACAATCAATCCTTATAATTTAATTCTATCGGAAACGTTGGGATTCCCATAAATGACGTCATAGTGAAAACGAAAATTTAATCTTTGATATATGGGTCATTTTCAAAAAATGTGCATTTTTAACATTGCAAAATTGAGAAAAAACAATTTGCTTGAATCATCATATTTATTAAACTTGCAAAATATATGATACTTCTTGAACAAAATACTCAAATATGCAATCTTAATGACATAAGATAAAAATATTATTGACACATTTTCGACTGATGGTGCAAAATTTTGTCTATCCTGTTACCACATTTGTGAGAATTTTTTTACTATCAACAGGAAAAATGTGAAAAACGTATTGATTATTTCTCAAAGGTACGTTAGTGGTGCTTCAGAAAACAATAACAGAATATTTAATTTCTTTGCATTAACGGGATAAAAATATCATTTAATATTGTGTCCTGAAAAAACTATCTAAAAATAGATTTTCAAATGCTGCAAAAATTGCTACAATCAACGCAAAACCAACTGAAGCACTTCCTTATATTCGGCTTATATTGGACTTTTGAATTAATCCATCACTTAGTTCTTTGATTACATATAATTTTAGTAAATCGCTATTTTCTATGGTAACAGGAACGGACATCAAAGGTTTACATATACATATTTGTCTATCCTGTTACCAAGTTGGGGTAACAGGACAGACAGTAACAGGATAGACAAAATTATATGTTTATTGATTCTATTGCAAAACAACAACTCCCCTTGCATAGTTGTTTGTTTTTTCTTAAAGATATGTAGACTATCGAATGTTTCATTTCATTTTCAAATATTTCATAATGTCTACAGATACATAATTGTTTATTCTTATACTTAATCTGTCTATCCTGTTACTTTATTCAAGGTAACAGGATAGACAGTAACAGGATGGACAAAATTACATGTTTATTGATTATATTTCAAAATAACAGCTCCCCTTACATGGGTGTATGTTTTTTTCAGTTAGCGTTCTTTGTTTCCAAACAGTTAGTGACCCTTTTGAGAACGTATGGGTGTAATAATGTATAAATTTGTTGGTAACATGATAGACATTTTAAAAGGGTACGCTATCAGTTTGGCTTACTTTTCTTGGTATAAATTCGCTTCTGTTTCTTCTAACGTTCTATTGTTTTGGTTGTAATTTGGAAAATATTTGTACTTTTGATTTCATCATAGAAGATATTCGTATTTGCAGGCAAAAATTATTGCTCTGCAAATTTAGCACCGGTAAAAGGACAGACATGCATTTCATGGACGCCAACATAATTTACTTTTTTATGAGCAGATATATTTATATCTTCAAGACTTTACTTTCTTGTTAAAATTCAATTATATGCTATTCAAAAAAATAATGCTGCCGATTTGAAAACATACAAAAAATTATTGAAAAATAATGTGCAAACATGGTTCTCTCACTCCGGACACACGCAAATTGCTCAATATTGAGCTTTTAAATCAATTTATTTTGGATCGCAAGGAGAAAATCGTTCTCATTCTAGATGTGCCGATTTGAAAAAATTGCGAACTTTTGTTTAAGCACAAAAAAATAATGCCATTGTGTTTGAATATTTTTTTAACATAGGTGGACAGGAAAATGGACTTTTTTTGAAAATGACCCATATGATAGATGAAAAAATTTGACCAATCAAATGACGTGTTACATCCAATATTAAATTATATAAAATTAAACTCATACGGATGTCCGCTTGTTGAAAAAGATGTGAAATCACTGCCTCGGATTGATCCTATAGCTAGAGAATTTAAAATACAACCTAATAAAATGCTCCGCTGGGCGCAGCTTGATACGACAGCAGAGGTCGAACCCTGAACAGTTGGGGCAAGTATGGACACAACATTCAAGCTTGATACAGCACTGAATTTGGATTGTGAATAAATATTTGACACAGCATAGGTTTCTGACACAGAATTAATGTGGTCTAAGAACTTAAAAAATTTTAATTTACCTATTCAAACCATATCAGTATTATTTGCTTTTATATATAAATCAGAAATAACCAATTTAAAATGGAAAATTTTAAAGAAGTATAATTTTGGACCCTTTGGACCTTAATGTAGACCAATTTGAAAACGGGACCAAAAATTAAGAATTTAAATACACGGTTAGATTCGGCATATCAAAGAACCCCAATAGTTCAATTTTTGATGAAGTCAAATAAAGTTCAATTTTGGACCCTTTAAACCTCAATGTGGACCAATTTGATAACCGGGCCCAAATATCAATTTCTTGCTATTGCGCAATACTTTGCAATTGAAGATTTCTTGCTATTGTGCAATACTGTGCAATTGAGATTTCTTGCTATTGCGCAATACTGTGCAATTGAAAATTTCTTGCTATTGCACAATACTTATTATAACAATTTACACATCCTGTTTGGTGTGTATCTCTTGCCTTATCATTATTATTTGCTTTTATATATAAATCAGAAATTTAATAATAAAGTTTTTGGCAAATTTCCAATATACATAATTTAAAAGCAGTTTAGGTGAGATAAACAAAAAAGCTTCATCAGCAACATTTTATTTCGGCAAATTTCCAATGAAGTTCATTAAACTAAAGTTATTGGCAAATTTCCAATGGAATTTATTAATAAAAATGTTTTTGGCAAATTTCCAATATAAATAATTTAAAAGCAGTTTAGGTGAGATATTCAAATGAGTTTCAATTACCAACCTTACACTGCCTTTTAAATTATGTTTTGTACTGAAGTAATTGTCCATTAACCTGGAAACCCTTTTCCCCCTTTTTTGCACCTTATTCCTTAACGGTTTGAGCCATATCTACCAAAGACAATTCTTACCATCCCTTTGTGGTATTCCAATATCCAAAATCTAAATACATGGTTAGATTCAGCATATCAAAGAACCCCAAGAACTCAATTTTTTTGATGAAATCAAATAAAGTTCAATTTTGGACCCTCTAAACCTCAATGTGGACCAATTTGATAACCGGGCCCAAATATCAAAAATCTAAATACATGGTTAGATTCAGCATATCGAAGAACCCCATATATTCAATTTTTGTTGAAATCAAACAAAGTTTAATTTTGGACCCCGATTTGGACCAACTTGAAAACTGGGCCCATAATAAAAAAACTAAGTACATGTTTAGATTCTGCATATCAAAGAACCCCAAGAATTCAATTTTTGTTAAATCAAACTAAGTTTAATTTTGGACCCTTTGGACCTTAATGTAGACCAATTTGAAAACGGGACGAAAAATTAAGAATCTAAATACACGGTTAGATTCGGCATATCAAAGAACCCCAATAGTTCAATTTTCGATGAAATCAAACAAAGTTTAATTTTGGACCCTTTTGGCCCCTAATTCCTAAACTGTTGGGACCAAAACTCCCAAAATCAATCCCAACCTTCCTTTTGTGGTCATAAACCTTGTGTTTAAATTTCATAGATTTCTATTTACTTATACTAAAGATATTGTGCAAAAACCAAGAAAAATGCTTATGTGGGCCCTTTTTTAGCCCCTAATTCCTAAACTGTTGGGACCAAAACTCCCAAAAACAATCCCAACCTTCCTTTTGTGGTCATAAACATTGTGTTAAAATTTCATAGATTTCTATTTACTTATACTAGAGTTATTGTGCGAAAACCAAGAAAAATGCTTATTGGGCCCTTTTTTGGCCCCTAATTCTTAAACTGTTGGGACCAAAACTCCCAAAATCAATCCCAACCTTCCTTTTGTGGTCATAAACCTTATGTTTAAATTTCATAGATTTCTATTAACTTATACTAAAGTTATAGTGCGAAAACCAAATGTCTTCGGACGACGACGACGACGACGACGACGACGCCAACGTCATACCAATATACGACCGCAAAAATTTTGCGGTCGTATAAAAACATAAGACTTCCTGTGTGTGCAAAGCATGACGTTCATAGGAACAGCTATTTTGCTTAACGTTATAATCGTCTTACTTTGTATGCTAGGCGGAGTTGCCGTAAGGGCTCTCAGAGTTTTATAGTCTATATATGTATATATATATATAGAATAAAAGATTATGACTGTAGTTTTTCGATAGAATAAACGCATGTACACGAGGTACAGCTTCTAACATATCCCTCCTTTTTCTTCATGTTTCTTCACTACCACTATACTCCAAGTTTTTCCAACTTCCTGTCATCAACCTGCAATCTCCTGTACTCCAACATCCCACTCTGTCTTTTCCCTTTTCACGATCGATATCCCTCGTCACACAACAAATTTTTTTATCTTCAATAGAAAAGTTTTCGTATTTTAACTATAATCCTGTTATCCCTTCGTATAAATTTTCCTCGACCATATTTAAACAAAAATGGGGATGGTTGGATCACCACGAAAATGGTTTGACCCCGCCGCATTTTAAGCGCGTGTCCCAAGCGAGGAAAGTATGGTCATGAATGCATTTGTCTCCGTTACCTTTTTAGTTTGTTTATTGATATTCTGAAATGATATTGTACTGGACATAACTACTCCTGAATTACTCTGGGGCCATTCAGGGCCTACTGCACGATGTTGTTTTCCACCATTGAAGTCCATATTGTAATCTCAGGATATTTCTTGTAATTTTATCCTTTCTTTGTAACTTCACTCCATGGCCATTTTTTCTCACACTTTCTGCAGCGTTTTCTGAAGCTTTGTACAAATTGTGATATTGAAATTCCGTCAGTGCCATCGGATTTTCCTCATTCGCAAGGTGACCGATGCCGTTAACCACTGACCCTTGCAGAGCACCTGACGTCATTCATATATAATGGGAGTTCACATTGCTTTTTGTTTTTTCTTTGGTTAGCTATGCATTTTTCTTTTAAATTTATCGATTAAATCTTTGTATTCTTTTTTCTCTTTGTTACTTTTTCACAAATTCGCCGTATCTTTGGACTTTCCTCTATAACATATTGCCTTGGTAGTATTTCACATACTAAGATTAGATTATATCTTTAATATCAAACCACAAGCCCAGTAAACAAGATTAGTCGTTTCAGCATGTCACACCTAAACTTCAACACTGAATCAACAAGATAGTTTTACAGCCCATGTAGATTCCGCATGGAAAGGTTTTTGTCAAGACACCGGCAATATTTGTAAACATATCTAATTTGTTTATAGACAATTTATGCTTGTATTTGATCATATACCGTATTATATAATCTCTTGTTTTCAGTTTTCCTGTCTTTTTAGAAAAACAAAGTATTAAAATTACACGAGTTTATTAAACAAGGAATGCTTTTGCGTCAACAAAACTATATGCAAATTTAAATTACTGCATGTTAATACGTATTTGTGTTTTTAAATGTTTTTAACGTTTCCTTGAGAACTGAAGCAGGGATTGGTAAAAACTTTCAGCCTCCATTTTCTTAGTAACGGGTTATGGTATGTTTGTGGGTGTTGTTGTTTGTTTGGACTTGGTATCAGATCTTGTCTAATGCATTGTTAAATTTATAATTCAAACAAATTTTTAAAACAACATGAATTAACAACTCATTTCAAAACCACGATGACGTGAGACCTTTTACAAAGGGGGGCACAGGAGGACATAAATTACAAACAGAATTCAAAACACCGAGAAGACACTTCATTTTGCATAGTTTATTAGTACTTCGTTGGTAAGCTGGATGTGATAATCGAGTCCTTACTATTTACATAGGATAAAATCACCAAATTTATTGCATT
Source organism: Mytilisepta virgata (assembly GCA_028015205.1). Taxonomy (NCBI): domain Eukaryota; kingdom Metazoa; phylum Mollusca; class Bivalvia; order Mytilida; family Mytilidae; genus Mytilisepta; species Mytilisepta virgata. The sequence goes on from JAPWFG010000023.1 coordinate 2,895,365, forward strand.
TAATTAATATTTACAAAGGGACTTGTTTGATATTTAAGCCTGTGATCTTTGTTATTAACTTCATTTTCTTGATTCTCATAGCTGATCTTTAATCCGTTTAAGTTTCTTTCCTGGTACAAAACTGTGTAACTCCAAAAATCCTCAACAAATAACAACCAATGCGAGAAATCAACAACAGCAATCGACACAGGGTATTTATATATCGTATGGATTTGTTCAGTGCATGACAGTATATAAGTAACCCATTTTAATTAGTTTAAAGTCGTTAAAGAAAAAAAGAAGAAGATTTGAGAAAAACCCCAAAAGAAACGTAGACTAATAAGTGTTTTTCTGTAGGACTAATTCGCAATAGACACAAGTTTCAATTGACAAAAAGCAAGACAGCGATTAACATGCGATATTTAATACCATTGTTATTTGTTATGACGCAGGCGTCAGCGGAGGTAAGTTTATTCCGTATTTTTCTAAATATCATCCATTCTTTTATTTTATTTTTTGTGTCTTAGGTTCTCTATCGAAAACATATGACAACACGGTGTTAAAGGAATTTTTATAACATGTATTTTTGTTACATGTACATGTATGTAAAGTTTCTGGCAATTCTTTGCATCATAGAATATACTCCTTGGCTTTGATGGTTTTGGATTTATTCATTTGGTTATTTTGGCATTTTTTAATTCGCTGTTCAAATATTTGGATTGTTATTTTGGTTTTCAACAATTTAGGTCTTGATCACAACTGATGAGTAATAGATCGACGAAATGTCACATCTTGTGCATGAAAATTGGTATCAAAGAATTCTATGATATAGTTTCTGGCAATTCGTTTGATCATAGAATAACTTGGCTTTGCTGGTTTTGGATTTATTCATTTTTGGTTATTTTGGCATTTCGGAATTCGCTGTTCAAATTTTTGGATTGTTGTTTTGGGTTTCAGCATTTTAGGTCTTAATCACAACTAATGAGTAGAGATCGACGAAATGTCACATCTTGTGCATGAAAATTGGTATCAAAGAATTCTATATATTATAATATAATGTATATCAGTGATTCGACGCTTAAAATTATCAAATATTTTATTTACATGTATACATTTTGCATAGAAATTTTAAATTTTAATAATACTGATTTTCCATGACCAATGACTGATGGATGTTAGAAGCCAATCCTGAATATTGAAATAAAATTTTGAGGATGCTTAAAAATATTTACCAGAGTTTGAATTGATATTTCGATATTATCAAAATGATTATTAAGCACTGTTTTTTTTTGTTCTTTTTTTTAAATTATTTATTTTATTTTGCGTTTTCTTAATTGATCATTGCAATATTTTTGAATACATTGGATTGATTTCCATCAAAACTGACAAAAAATTATCCATTGTTCATTATTAATTATTACTAAAATAAAATTATCTTCGTAAAACAATTAAATGTAATAATTTTCAAACTAAAATGAAAAAAGATTTAAAATTTATCCTAAATTTGCAACCACCAAATCAAAAATGGATGCCGGTAAATATTACATTCTAATGCAACATAACATATAACGTCCTTTTTGATTGGATAACTTCAAGCGTAAAATCCACGGTTTACCGTCGGAACCATTTAGTGTGCACCACGTTGCGCAAACGCATTTGACGTTTCCTGTTTACTTTTTATTCTATTTTTTAACGTTTAACGGAGATTGCATTAGAATGGGGATAACTGTATTGTATTTTATCAGTTGCCGACATAAACCGGTGGTTTTACCATCGCAAATATCCGTTTACCTGGCTCCGCTACGCGTCGCCAGGTAAACTCAATTTGCGACGGTAAAACCAGCGGTTTACGTCGGCAACTGATAAAATACAATACAGTTATCCCCTAAATTTTACTGTTATATGATGTAAAAACAGGATTTCTATACTGAAACTGTGAGAATAAATGAACTGAAACCTTTTAAATCTGTGCAATATTTGCACTTTATGCTATTTAAAAATGTAACGTGACTTCTATAAGACAATGATTGTTTCCAATCAGTAGAATTTTACAGTCAATTCTTTTCTATCTATTACTTGATATTTTAATATTGGATGTAACGGTCAACTTGTTTTCGTCTAACATATCATGTAATAATTTAATATTGGATGTAACGCGTCATTTGATTGGTCAATTTTTTTCGTCTATCATATCATAGACCAACTTCCAAGCAAGGATCGAAACTCACAAGCTCGGTAATCGAATCAGAGAACTTCGGGAATGTTCGGAGAGCCGAACCCTTGCGTCGGAGGTTGATCATAGACCAGGCTAACTTTTCTTTTCTATGACGTCATTGAAGGAAATCCCGACGTTTTAGACGTCAAAACAACCGTTGAAATTTAAAAATTATAAGAATTGACAGTAATTTTGTTTTCAGTCTATTCGAATATAATCTCAATGAACATGGTGCACACTTTCAAATAAACCGCTACGCGGATTATTTAGTGTGCACCACGTCATTGAGGTTATATCTTTATACACTGAATTTTTTTTTACAGTCAACCTTAAATAAATCGTTCTTTTCTACTAGAAAAGAAAGTAGACCCCTACGTTAAAACAACTGTTTGCGTTAAATTATAATAATTGACTGGGATTTTTATGTTCAGTCTATTCGAAATAATTTCAATACACATTGTATAAACTTAACATGATTGAGGTTTGTCTTCATAGACCGAAAAAAATTACAGTCAATTAAGGAAAGTATTTTATTGTGTAGCAACGTATAGTTCCCTGTAGAACGTAAACAAAAATTAGCTTGCAATATTCGCCGATGTCTTTGATAGTTTTTCGGGATCTGGGTGGTGTTGCCATACAATAAAAGGGTTATTGCACGAAATTGGGAAATATTGTCCCTCGTATAATATAATATCGCACTCGCAAGCCCGTGCAATATTACATTCTACTCGGGACAATTTTCCCCAGTATTCGTGCAATAACCCTATAGTATAATCCACTCTGGGTACTGAAACGTCACCAACCTCGGAGTCACCAACGTATCACTCCGCAGTCCGCGATTTAAATATTTCTGGGCTAAATAAGTTATTCAAATTGATTATACCTGCATTTGGGATCAGAACATTTTTGAAAATCAAATTATAAGGATCACTTTCAAGTTCGGAAAAGAATACGTGTATGATCTACTTTGGACAGTTTACACTTAAGGCAAAACTGGTAGATTGGTATGACTGCCAAGTAATCAGTACTAGCTCAGATCTTGAGCCTCTAGTTTTTGAAGTGAAATTTTACTTGATGTAAGGCAAAATGAGTAGATTGTTAGAATTGCAAAGAGAGCAGTGTGTGCTCAGATCTTGAGCCTATAGTTTCGGACATGAACTATTACTTGATATAAGGCGAAATTAGGTAGATTGGTAAAACTATCAAGTCAGTACAAGCTCAGATCTTGAGCCTTTAGTTTTGGAAATGAACTATTACTTGCTGTGAGGCAAAATGAGTAGATTGTTAGAATAACCAAGAGAGCAGCACAGGCTCAGATCTTGAGCCTCTAGTTTCGGAAAAGAACTATTACCCGATGTAAGGCAAAATGGGTAGATTGGTAGAACTATCAAGTCAGCATTACAGGCTCAGATCTTAAGCCTCGAGTTTTGGAAATGAACTATTACTTGATGTCAGGCAAAATGAATAGATTGTTAGAATTGCCAAGAGAGCAGCACAGACTCAGATCTTGAGCCTCTAGTTTCAGAAACGAACTATTACCCGATGTAAGGCAAAATGGGTAGATTGGTAGAACTATCAAGTCAGCATTACAGGCTCAGATCTTGAGCCTCGAGTTTTGGAAATGAACTATTACTTGATGTCAGGCAAAATGAATAGATTGTTAGAATTGCCAAGAGAGCAGCACAGACTCAGATCTTGAGCCTCGAGTTTTGAAAATGAACTATATATTACTTGATGTAAAGCAAAATTGGTAGATTGGTAGATTAGTACACGCTCAGATCTTGAAATGAGATAATAGAAAAGTACAACCAGAAAAGAAATTGTCATAGTAATATATTAAGCATTTGGAAAATTACTTTCTCGTCTTCAGTGAAGGTGGTATTTTGAAAAAGTTATTTGCTAGCTGATTTTGGCTTACCCTCCCAATCTGGGTAAGTTCTAGTCATGTTTTTCTTTTGTTATAAAAAAAACAATTTAAAATTGCTCCGTTATGATGCTTTGAGATGATCAATGATTGTCAGCTAAAATATCAGATCTTAAAGTTAACGCTTATTGAAAATGTGTGTACTACTTTCTCGTATTCACTGCCAAGTACACAGAATAGAGAATGGAAACGGGGAGTGTGTCACTGAGAGACAACAACCCGACCACAGAGCAGAAAACATCCCAAGACTACCAATGGGTCTTCAACGCAGCAAGAAAATCCCGCACCCAGAGGGTGGGCTTCAGCTGATAAACGATAATGTATACTAGTTCAGCGAAATGGACGCCACGCTAAACTCCGAAATGTACAAATGAACCAAACATGCACAAATAGGGCTAAGACTAAACCTTTACGTTGATATCGTTATATCAAACCATAGTCTTCCTTACCACATATTTTGTATTTTAAAAGACTTTGGTGGATCAAGTGAAAACTGTCACTTCTATTAGTTGGGTAAATCTTTTTAGTCTTTTCATAAGGTAATTAAAGTGAATTTATGTTTAAAAAAGGATTAAGGACTGTTTTAACTTTGTTTATTTTTGTTAATGCATCATTGACAAATTCTACTACTTAATTTTACTATTAAAACAAAATCCGTTGTGATTTGTCTTGTCATGTGTACATAGTAAAAATGTTACACCCCAGGCGGATAAAAGAATCTTGGGCATGAAGCTACTTAATTTTATTTCTTTCTCCAGATAAAACATATTTGCTTCCCATCATGGTGCGGAGCTATTACATGTAGTTTCAGTAGACATACACGCCATCTTGAAATAATTACTGATCGCTGATTGGTTACTTTATGATGCGGCTGAGATACAGCAACATTGGTTTAAAGATACTGACAGAATTTACTCGTTCAGGAGCCGGAAAATTAACTATGTGTATATCAGTTCCGATCAACTGTCATTACATGTTTTTGTAATATTCATATATTCTGAAATTCATTATTGAAATAAATTATTAATACGTGTATATATGCTTTGTTAATCCGCAATACACACGGTTTGTTTTGCTTAATCGTATACACTATAATCCTATGTTTACAACAAAAAAATGCATGATCTCTACTTTTTAACTTCTGCCAATCTAGGCACACCTCCAGGGTGTGTCTTGTTTTCCCGCGGAAAATTTTACTGGTCTACAGAGAATTCCAATACTAAATCAACAACCATATGCTCACATATTACCATGAATTAAGATACAGTCCACAGCTTTTTAGAAAGCTAAAACTTGTTCGTAGATTGTGTTCAGAATCTGATATAAAGTGTTTCCGTAGTTTTCCGACCATTACCAAGGTTTCTACCATTGCTTTGAAATGAACATCCGGTTCAATTGAATTTATCACGTGGTCATTTATGGTCCGCGTACCAGTTTAATTGAAGATGGATTGGGGAGATAATAAAAAATCTGTTCATTTAGAATCTTTTTTGTCTTTATTTGAAATATTGACGAAAGAGAAGTATGAAATAGTTAACTAACAAACATATTTTATTTCCTTCCTTGCACTTCATCATCTCTAGAAAATATTTGACGGCGAGGATATATAACCATACATTTTATTTATATATGTTAGTTAAATCATACCCAAATACATGTATCGCGGTCGCCGGTCATTATAAGTTATCATGCTTTGACCCAACTAACATGATTATTTAGACAGTGTCGAAAATTGTTGAACGGTGAGGGCGAAAGCCCGAACCGTTCAACAATTTTCTACACTGTCTAAATAATCATGCTAGTTGGGTCAAAGCATGATAACATTTTTGTGCGGTTATGCTAACCGTATTGAGTATATAATTAATTAAACGTTAAACACACAAATGTCCTAGATTTCACTTCGCAAAATTCACATGTTTACTCCGCCCACTGACCGCGTGTTTGACCCTCACTCTTAATGTGTATGCTCCGCCCACTGATCGTGTAACCTGATGATGCGAAAAACATTTTTTTACATGTGTTATCACTTTTAATTTTGTATGATATATTACAGAGAAGTATAATAAATATATTTTATTTGAATTGCTCTAGATCGATAAAGCCCTGGATTGCGTCATGCATGTATAGATGTCAACCAGTGGAATTTTCCATTCGCCGACCGGTTAACAGGTCAACTTGCCGTATGTAGGGCAATACACTAAGGTTATCACAAGACAGCGTGTTCCTTACTTTGTTCTTTTTATAGCACACATGATTTAAGGTCAACAGGTGTGAGCACACATGATTAAAGGTCAACATATTACAACGCGATTGCTGGTTGGCTACAGGCACATGTTTTGTAAGAAGTTTTCTTTTTGGGGGCAATTTGATTGGGTTGTGTATGGCGAACATGGTTATTTAGCAGATGACAAGGCAGCCAGTAGAATTCAAGTTTACAACTGCATAACCGTACAATTGTCCTTATGATCTACTACTTAGTGGACCTTGTTCCGTGTGAAATATTTTTTCGCTGCGCTAGCTTCACCAGAGAGGCCGCTTGAACAATAATGATTACACTCCGGATCCCAGATTACTTGGGTAATTTGGTTTAATTAGCAAAAATCTAAACATGCTAAAGCGAAGAATCAATGAAATTATTACATGTAACTTTTTCGGTAATACTTTTACTGGTGGACTGTATTTTTACGATGACATGATTTTACAATGTCAAGTTGTCTCAATGACTTCAAATGATGATTTTCCCACACAGTCCTAAACTGAACTATCTGACAGGTGTACTGCTCATGCAGATCCATTTTACGTGGGGTCTACTGTAGGACCCACTATCCAAAGTTAGGTTTCAATGGATCATGTAGTTGGCTCAGACAGTCCTTAATTAAGCATATGAACCATCTTGGATAGAGGTTCAATCTTTGCACACAATTTTGAAAGGATGCAACCTAAAGGTTATCTCATGCTTGATACTAACTCTTAACGCCAAACATGTAGTAAATGATTTTGATTCTTACAACTTTAAAATAAATGGTTATGTTCATTCCATTTACCACATTTATATATAGTTACAGATATTCAAAAAAAACATACAGAAAGATCTGTGCGTCTTTGTTCAAATTGCGTACTTGGTAAAGTTGAAGATGAACTTCATTTTTTGTTAGAATGCACACTTTATGATATTCAAAGGGAAGTTTTTTTTTCAATACATTTCTAACAATTGTTATAATTTTGAAAACGTAAATAAATCTTCTAAATTTTTATGGTTCTTGGCCCAAGAAAATGTAATTCTTATGGGAAAACTAGGCTGTTATATTGGTGACTGTTTTGAATTAAGGAGAGCTGGTATGAATATTGACACTAAGTCAAGTAATTGATTTGAGAATGAATGCATATAATGTAATTTTATTCTTTTATTCACAATATACATATGGTTTCTGGCTCTGATTCTGACCAATGCTAATTTACTAAATATATATTTACATGTACTTTGTGACTTTTATTGTTGTAATTACCACTGAATTATGTCAGTCAATTGTATCTGATTTTATGCCCTTTATGGGCCCTGTAATTTGGGAAATAAAAATATTCTATTCTATTCTATTCTATAGTGAACGATCGAGAAGAAAATTGGCAAATTATCCTTGTATTGCATTATATATAAATTTCAGTTTCATAATTACTTAAAAAGAGAAGAACTACAGCGATACTTCGGAACATCAAATACACATGAATGTAAGTAAAAAATTAATACATTAATTTTAACATACCAAAAAAAAAACCAAAAACAAACAAAAAAACAAAACAAAACAAAACAAAAAAAATTAAAAAAAATAAAATAAAACAGGGTTGCAAGTATAACTTAGAAGAATTGCTATGTTAAGTCCTCAGTCGTGATATAACATTTACTGTAATTTTGATTTTGATTTGATTTGTAATGTATACTGATATATTTTATCATTTGTGTCATGTACATTTGTTATTCTGTCTTGTTTTTTTTTTTTTTTTTTTGCTGATCACAATCCTTTGTTGGATTTTAAATCAATAAAGAATTTGAATTTGAATTTGAATTTTTAGTTGAATATAACAAACACTAAAAGTAAAGCAGAACTTCCGTTGCTCGACATTTTTATTAGATTTTTCTGCTATATGTTCTCGTCCTCCCCCATTGTTTTTATCTTTGTCTCTGGATTTATGATTGAATTTCTTGGATTGCCATTTAGATTTTTTTCACCTTGTCTTCTGTATCAGTTTGAACATGACGAATACATGAAATATCCTTAGACATATATTCGTTCGCAACTCCCTAACTACGCCTGAAATCGCATCAAAGAAGTTATGTGAACTAGGCTCCAAAAACACAACGCAAATAATAAAAAAAAAAACAGAATGAACACAAAGGTAAGTTACACAAATTTCTACTCTCTGAATAAGCTGAAACATAAAAAACACAGAAAGGTAATTATAACTGAACTTCTATATATAACGTTAAGTTTATATATAACAGATACACGAACATTGTTTCAATATAACAAAGGTAAGTAGCACACAATTATTGCATTATTTTGAACATAATGAATCATATGTGGCCACTATGGATGTTAGTTAAATCATACCCAAATACATTTGAAGAACTTCTCACTTAATCTGATCAAAAGTTTCAATTGAGTTAGCGGAAAAATTTTCAACAAAATTGTTCGATGTTTGAGTATTTGCTTGTTTGGCTCCTTTTAAAAGTTATATATATTCTGGAAACAAATGGGTAATTTAAATGATACTGGATCCAAGATTTAATTCTTTTACATTCCTTCTACCAATAAACATAAACATATATGAAAAAATAATAAATAAAATACAAATAAAAAAGCAAATTTTAATTTTTTAGTACCAGAATACCAGATCATATCATCGGAACCATTTACACATACCAACAGAGACAAACCGAAAGAACATGTAATTAGTGCATTCGGAATAGACCATCATTTGAACTTATCTCCAAATCATCAACTAATATCCCCAGGTAACGAGTGTTGTTTTATGTATACTCAGTGACAAAGTAACATTACAGTCTTATTTGACAAGTTTGCTAACGGACCTGTTAAAGAAAGTTCAAAGGCGTTCAAAACAGAACGATATTAATTGATTTCTAAGCAGAACAAATATCAGGGTTGTGCTAAAATAAGAAACGAAAACAAAACGAAATGAACGAAACGAAACGAAACGAAACGAAATGAACGAAACGAAACGAAAAACGAAACGAAATGAACGAAACGAAAAACGAAACGAAACGAAAAACAAAATCAAATGAAAAAAGAGTTTATCAAACTCTATGGGTTCAACCATTTGATTTTTTTATTGAGGGGGTGAGGACCACGATCAAATGTGAAATAAAAAGGCAGGGAATTCACGGATGCGGAGAACTTTCGAGCAAAAACATTTTTTTTTTTTAATAAATGATATAGAGAACTAAAAAGATACTTCATTTAGTACATCTCATTTAAGGAGTCTGGACTACAGTAAATTCAAAAGACACCACAACCGTAGAAAATTCGCTTCACTCGCATTGTATAAACTTCATCATTTTTCCGGGATCATTTGTCACACGAAACTCCCATTCCTTTGCTCACTGGAAATCCTGATTAATCTTACTTCGAAAGAAAACCATTTATCAGGGAATCCACGAAATCTGATCATCAAGATTTTTTTTTCAAGTTTAGCCTATCAACTAAAACTACAACACATTCAGATGGTTTTTGTTAAATGAAAAACTTTTATTCTTTTGCTTGATTTTAATTATTAGTTCGTCATGACTACTAATGATCACTTATCAATACTTAGGTTGTGAGTTCAAATCTCACTTGTGGTGGGAGTTCGACTCCGATCTTAATTGACAAGGATTGCCAATTTTCCTACCGAAGGTCGGTTGTTCTCTCCGGGTACTCCGGATTTCTCCACCAATAAAAGATGGCCGCCATTGTGCTGAAAACGGCGTAAAACCCCAAACAAATAATTATTATATCTTTACATAATCATGTATATTGAAAAAGCCTAGTAGGTCTTGGAATGTCTTAGATTACTAGTAAATTGTTTTGCACCGTAACTTCACAGGGGCCTAGGATTGAGACCCCCTCTGGATTAGTTGCTTCCTCCAGGACAAGGAACAAATTACGGTCCTGCCTTTTGGTCATTTTTGCATTTTTGAATTTGCTCTTCAACTTTTTGGAAGTTTTTGATTTTCAACATTTTAGGCCTTCAGCACAACAGATGAGTCGTAAATCGACGAAATGTGCACATCTTGTGCATCAAAATGTGTATCACGGAGCAACGTGCGCCCTTGTTAACACTGGAGATAATGACCTTTCGCCGTCAAATTAAAAAAAAAGTTGGAATACTACAAATTAAGTTCGACAGAAGGAAGATGCCTATTATTTTTCAGCGTCATCGGTTAAGGTAAACGTGACATTTTAGCCTTGCGGAGTCTGGAGACCATGTTTTTCAACAAATCTTTTCTAAAGTTGGTAAACATATTCAGTATATAACAAACATAAAAAACCAATAACTTTTCAAGGTGACAGGTCAAATGTCAAGGTTACAGTGGTATTTTAGCTTTTTCCTAAGACCTAGTTGATGGATGTGAACATGTTTAAGATGTCATATTTTTCAACTGATTTGAACCAAATTTTGGTATGATTGTTTTCAATTAATACCTAAAGGTTTTGGATAATTGAGTTCATAGACCAAAGGTCAAGGCAATTGTGACATGTTAGCTTATTTTACTGCATTCTGAACAAAATGGAGACTTTTTACTACACCAAAGATTGCTAATAAGTATTCTGTGTCAAACATTTTTACTATATCAAATATGAATGCTGTATCAAAAACTATTTTCTTCACGCTTGTATTCTTTGGTATTCGAAAATCTTTCGTATTCTGACGCTACACTTTTTTTCTATAATAATGAATTTTTAAGAATAAGAATAATTTTATTAGTATTAGTCCAAGCAATAGGATTGTCATTAAATCAAATGTTAACAGAAATAAACAGTAAACAATACAAACATGCAACATTGACAAGGAAAAAAGTTTGTTGTTAATATTATTATTATTATTATTATAATAGTTTTTAGATAGATAGATAGATAGATAGATAGATAGATTCACCAAATCAAGGGTCCACAATGGGCGTGTTTTACAATAGACAAGTGCTTTAACAAATTGATTATTACATGAAATTACAAGTAATTATGGAGTATAACATAAAAATATTCATTGCATCAAATGAGTAAATGATGTTCATTCAACTGCAAAAGGCACCAAGGGAAGATGCACAAGAACATATGCCAAATGCAGAAAAATAAACACCGTAAATCAAGAGTCCCAAAGTGCACCAAAATAACTGGAACATGGATGATGTGACAAAATGCCTCCTCTAAAATTTGCATTACCAATATCATATATATATATTATACCAGAGATACAGAAGGAAATTCTGCCTACCTCTATTTTTATATTTATTCGTATATTCAGAAAAGAAACAATATATACATGAAATGTACACAATTTGATAATGTGATGCCATACTAATTACAACTTGCCCCACGTAGATGACTTTTTACTTGTTCTTTAAATATCGTTCATTTTGTTCGTTTTGTCTTTTTTTTATTTTAGTTTTGTTCGTTTCGTTTCGTTTCGTTTCGTATTGTTCATTTCGTTTTGTTTTCGTTTCTTATTTTAGCACAACCCCAAATATCAGACCGCGGTCGTATATTGGTATGACGTTGGCGTCGTCGTCCGTCGTCAGCGTCGTCGTCCGAAGACATTTGGTTTTCGCACTATAAGTTAATAGAAATCTATGAAATTTAAACACAAGGTTTATGACCACAAAAGGAAGGTTGGGATTGATTTTGGGAGTTTTGGTCCCAACAGTTTAAGAATTGGGGGCCAAAAAAGGGCCCAATAAGCATTTTTCTTGGTTTTCTCACAATAACTCTAGTATAAGTAAATAGAAATCTATGAAATTTTAACACAAGGTTTATGACCACAAAAGGAAGGTTGGGATTGTTTTTGGGAGTTTTGGTCCCAACAGTTTAGGAATTAGGGGCTAAAAAAGGGCCCAAATAAGCATTTTTCTTGGTTTTTGCACAATAACTTTAGTATAAGTAAATAGAAATCTATGAAATTTAAACACAAGGTTTATGACCACAAAAGGAAGGTTGGGATTGATTTTTGGAGTTTTGGTCCCAACAGTTTAGGAATTAGGGGCCAAAAGGGTCCAAAATTAAACTTTGTTTGATTTCATCGAAAATTGACCTATTGGGGTTCTTTGATATGCCGAATCTAACCGTGCATTTAGATTCTTAATTTTTGGTCCCGTTTTCAAATTGGTCTACATTAAGGTCCAAAGGGTCCAAAATTAAACTTAGTTTGATTTTAACAAAAATTGAATTCTTTGGGTTCTTTTATATGCTGAATCTAAACATGTACTTAGTTTTTTTATTATGGGCCCAGTTTTCAAGTTGGTCCAAATCGGGGTCCAAAATTAAACTTTGTTTGATTTCATTGAAAATTGAACTATTGGGGTTCTTTGATATGCCGAATCTAACCATGCATTTAGATTCTTAATTTTTGGTCCCGTTTTCAAATTGGTCTACATTAAGGTCCAAAGGGTCCAAAATTAAACTTTGTTTGATTTTAACAAAAATTGAATTCTTGGGGTTCTTTGATATGCTGAATCTAAACATGTACTTAGTTTTTTTATTATGGGCCCAGTTTTCAAGTTGGTCCAAATCGGGGTCCAAAATTAAAGCTAAAAAAGGGGTAAATTATTTTTTTTTGGGGGGGGGGGGGGGGGGGGCAATTCTCCACAGCATATTGTATTGCACAAGAAGCAAAAAATTGAATATAAATTCAAATCATATGACCAATTCTAAGTTCTTTGATTTCAGTTATTCTGTGTCAGAAACCTATTATGTGTCAAATATTTGAAGAAATTTTCAATTGCACAGTATTGCGCAATAGCAAGAAATTGATATGTGTGCCCTGTTATCAAAACTTTATTATTAACAAATTCCATTGGAAATTTGCCAATATAAAATGTGCTGATGAAGCTTTTTTGTTTATCTCATCTAAACTGCTTTTAAATTATGTCCATTTAAAATTTGCCGTCCATGACTATGATGTCATTTTCTATTTTAATATGTTATGGTGCATTTAAATGGGCTGTTATGGTTGCAAAGTATAAAGAAATGGGGGGGGGGGGGGTTGAAAACAAAATTTAGGGGGGGTAAATGAGAAATTGGGGAGGGGGCAATTTTTTTCTCATTTCATATTTCATAAATTAAAAAGAAAATTTCAAATTTTATTTAGCAAAAAAAGGGGGGGGGTTAGAATAAATTCAATGGGGGTCAATGTGCAACTTCATAGTGTATTGCACAAAAGTTAAAAAAAGGGGTAAATTATTATTTTTTTTTTTTTTGGGGGGGGGGGGGGGGGGGGGGGGGTGGGTCAATTCTCCAAAGCATATTGTATTGCACAAGAAGCAAAAAATTGAATATAAATTGAAATCATATGACCAATTCTAAGTTCTTTGATTTCAGTTATTCTGTGTCAGAAACCTATTATGTGTCAAATATTTCAAGAAATTTTCAATTGTACAGTATTGCGCAATAGCAAGAAATTGATATGTGTGCCCAATTTTAAATCGGTTATTTCTGATTTATATATAAAAACAAATAATATTGATGTGGTTTGGATAGGTAAATTAAAAATTTTTAAGTTCTTAGACAACATTCATTCTGTGTCAGAAACCTATGCTGTGTCAAATATTTATTCACAATCCAAATTCAGTATTGTATCAAGCTTGAATGTTGTGTTCATAATTGCCCCAACTATTCAGGGTTCGACGTCTGCGGTCGTATCTAGCTGCGCCCAGCGGAGCATTTTATTATATTTTGTTTTCACATTTTAAAAAATAGTTTGTTTATAATTTTGAATAAGAGGTACTTTAGCGTTGTTTTTCGATTATTATCTTTTCATTGGTGAGAAATTTTATGAAAAATATAGTTAACGCTTGTTTCGAGGTGATGCACTTTTTGTCCTAGTGGAAAGCCACACGAAGTCTTGGTACTGATGGGTATGGCAAGCCGTTTTACTATTTATTCTAATATAATATCTTATATAATCTAGTTTTTGTCGAGCCTGCGACTTTAGTCGCAGAAAGCTCGACATAGGGATGGTGATCCGGCGGCGGCAGCGTTAACTCACTTCTTAAAAGCTTTATATTTTAGAAGGTGGAAGACCTGGATGCTTTATACTTTGTATATAGATGCCTTATGTTACGAAGTTTCAGTCTGTCATATGTACATTGTCCTTGACCTCATTTTCATGGTTCAATGACTACTTAAAAAAAAAGTTAAGATTTTTTGTAATGTTAATTTCTCTCTTATTATGAGTAATAGGATAACTATATTTGGTATGTGCGTACCTTACAAGGTCCTCATCCCCGTCAGACAGTTTTCAATTGACCTCGACGCAATTTCAAGGATCAGTGAACAAGGTTAAGTTTTGGTGGTCAAGTCCATATCTCAGATACTATAAGCAATAGGTCTACTATATTTGGTGTATGGAAGGATTGTAAGGTGTACATGTCCAACTGGCAGGTGTCATCTGACCTTGACCTCATTTTCATGGTTCAGTGGTTATAGTTAAGTTTTGGTGTTTTTGCCTGTTTTTCGAATACTATATGCAATAGGTCTACTATATTTGGTGTATGGAAGGATTGTAAGGTGTACATGTCCAACTGACAGATGTCATCTGACCTTGACCTCATTTTCATGGTTCAGTGGTTATAGTTCAGTTTTGGTGTTTTTGCCTGTTTTTCGAATACTATATGCAATAGGTCTACTATATTTGGTGTATGGAAGGATTGTAAGGTGTACATGTCCAACTGGCAGATGTCATCTGACCTTGACCTCATTTTCATGGTTCAGTGGTTATAGTTCAGTTTTTGTGTTTTGGCCTGTTTTTTTCGAATACTGTATGCAATAGGTCTACTATATTTGGTGTATGGAAGGATTGTAAGGTGTACATGTCCAACTGGCAGGTGTCATCTGACCTTGACCTCATTTTCATGGTTCAGTGGTTATAGTTTAGTTTTTGTGTTTTTGCCTGTTTTTTCGAATACTGTATGCAATAGGTCTACTATATTTGGTGTATGGAAGGATTGTAAGGTGTACATGTCCAACTGGCAGGTGTCATCTGACCTTGACCTCATTTTCATGGTTCAGTGGTTATAGTTTAGTTTTTGTGTTTTTGCCTGTTTTTTCGAATACTGTATGCAATAGGTCTACTATATTTGGTGTATGGAAGGATTGTAAGGTGTACATGTCCAGCTGGCAGATGTCATCTGACCTTGACCTCATTTTCATGGTTCAGTGGCTATAGTTTAGTTTTTGTGTTTTGGCCTGTTTTTTCGAATACTGTATGCAATAGGTCTACTATATTTGGTGTATGGAAGGATTGTAAGGTGTACATGTCCAACTGGCAGGTGTCATCTGACCTTGACCTCATTTTCATGGTTCAGTGGTTATAGTTTAGTTTTTGTGTTTTGGCCTGTTTTTCGAATACTGTATGCAATATGTCTGACAGCATTTACTTTCATTAGAAATACACGACAGGCGAGACATTTTTGTGTGTCAACTCTTGTTATAAGATATCTCATAAAATATATAAGCTATCTTAAAAAGTTTATAAGATATCTTATAAATATTTTTTATTTAAGATATCTTATATACTTTATAAGATATCTCATATATTTTATAAGATATCCTATATAGTTTATAAGATATCTCATATAATTTATAAGATATCTTACACATAAAATTATATGAGATATCTTATAAACTATATAAGATATCTTATACAGAAAATTATATGAGATATCTTATAAACTATATGAGATATCTTATATATTATACGAGATATCTTGAAGTTAGAATAAATAGTAAAACGGCTTGCCATAGATGGAGGAAGGTGGACTGCACTAGTGCATAAATGATTTAATTCCGTTTGAATGTTTTATACATTTGTTCTGTTCATTGTCTGTAAGTTTGCTTTTCACCCTAGGGTATACGTGTGCTTTTCTAATAAATAGGTACATTTACTTAATTAATAAATCCATACTTCGCCTTTTCATTGGATTTTCAAATTGTTGCCTTTCTCGTTTGTCTTATTGTTATTCTGTTAAAAAAAGTAAGATATTTGGTGTCGACTTAAGTAATATTATTTGCCACTTACCGTAAGCCGCCACATGTTATGCCAGTGTGTCATACATGAAGGATATGACAGTAATTCATAATTCAAATATTGGTAAAGTTCTCTTGAAAAAATCTCATCCAGTTGCCCGGTAAAAACATATAACTGTAGGTATATTTTTCAAAATAAATCTTAAAATGGGCTTGTACTAAGATTTCAGCGAGACAACCAAGTACATTGTACCAATGAAAATAACATCACAAGGGGACATTGCTAATGCTTTGTTTCTTGTGCAGTCTCGTTCTGATTCTTTGATTTTCCATGTTTTTTTCCCATCTTTTTGGTTAAATCTTTACTTATGTTCAACCTTAGGGGATGTTGTCTCATCGACTCTTACCCCATATCCTTACATTTAATTGATGTTTCGTTTCAGCATGTATCACACAGAGAATCAAATCTAATAATACAATTTCTCTGAAGCCATGTGTTCAGGGAGACCTGTGTCATTACCATGGTTATGTACTAAACAGCAGTCAGTCATCCGTAGCCTTAAGTGTATGTGGCGGATTTGTAAGTTGTTAATTTTTTGAAAATGGACCAATTATTTTATTTTAATTATCATTGGTATGATTGAATAAATTTCTTGCATTAGTGATATTTTAAAGTTCATTGCTTTAAGTGGTTGTTGTCAGACCTGGAGATATTACACAAGTTGATGAACGTTTTGGTAATTTATCGGTTTGGTACCAAGAACACTCTTTCTGTATTTAGTTTCGCCGTATTGTGACATAGAAGAAGAGATCTCAATAATAAAATATTGCCAGGATTATTATGTTATAAAGTATCAAAATATCAAAATTTCGGACGGTTCATATTCTTATGACAATTGGGTTGACATTTCAGCATGGTATTATCAGCTTACCAGATCATGAATTAGTAATACAACCAATTGGCGACCAGCGTATAAACATATCACATCCTCATTTGGTACACAAGAGATTTATCAGAAGATCATCATGCACTGTGAAAGGTATGTATGCAATTCCAAACTGTTGCATGATTGAGTCCAAACACATCAACTGTTACCCACGTACAACGATTTGTTTATCACCGTAGCCTTCAAATATAACGTATGAGTAAGCGTCAGTGAGACAACCATGTACTGTAAATTAGGAAATTATTGCAATGTTTTTATTATTGCAAAAAATGTGACAGGGTTGTAATCGCAATAATTTAAACTCTCAGTGTACGCCTTTTTAGTTGTTGCCTTTTCCCTTTGTCTTATTAATGTTCTGTTTCGGATATTTGGTGTCAACTGTAGAATATATTTGCCATTTACCGCTAGCTGCCACGTATGTCCTATCGGTGTTTCATACAAGTTATTAATAATTGAAAACCAACGAAAGCGTGTTTCAACTTGAGAAAGATGTATCTAATAATTATGCTTCAAAATTTATATGTTAAAATTATTTTTGGTTAAAAAGAAATATAATTTCCCTATTGACCTGATAATTTCCGTACATAACAATTTTAACAATTGTCTTAAGGTATTATATGTTTCATTTTCCATATCGCAGATCCACAGCGCCCCGTAGAGCATGCACAGAAAACTGATTCAATGTCACATAAGCGGAGAAAAAGATCAGCTGGTCTATATTTAGAGGTTAAAGCTGTAGTTGCGCCAGACACAGCAACCTTTCATGGTGAAGATACAGAACAATTTGTTACAACAGTTTTAAATATAGTATGTATATGAAGAAATCTAACAAAGCATCAGATGAAACGTTGATTTTCATTTGATGAAGTTGAAAAAATTCATATTATCAATTCTGAATTGATGCCATCTGGTTTGAAGGCACGTGTAAAACGTCAGTCTGGATTTTAAATTGTAATTGTTTATTAAAGTTGTTACATTTACACTTTTACTAGAACTGCAGGTATCTTAATGATGTACTTACCGTTGATAACCCCAATTTAACGACAACGGATTTAATGGCTTTAAACCATCCATTGGTTATCGACGTTACAACAAGTCTTATGCAACATAAGACATCGGTGGTCTTTTGATAAAAAAATTTTCTCGACAAGATCTGATTTGTCATTCGGTTTTTGGATATTTTTTATTTGCAAATAAGACTGATGATTTAGATGTAACTAATACAAATATGAAATGGAATGACAGCGAAGTGAATTTTAAAATAAGTGCAAAGGAATAAATAAAGCGACATGACCTTTGGGAAAGTTCGTAGACAAAACAAATCCGCAAAAACAGTAACACTGCAAAAAAAAAAACACCACTAAAAAGACATATTTGAAAGCAAATATCGTGCACTGTACGGACAGATTGCAGCAATATGGAAGTAACCCATCAGAAACCAAAAATATGGAAATTCGTAGAAAAGAATCTTAACTTTGTAAGGTAGATTCACATGCCAAAAGCATGTTCCTCTGTTTTAAATAATTCCTGATTTTTTAGCATTAAAATTTCGACTTTCAAGTTTCATTGCAATACGGAGAAACTCAGCAATCTTTGCAGAAGTATCCTTTGGTGGTAAATACACAGACTTTTTAAATTGTTAAAATTTTATTTTTGTAATCATTTTGTTTTGTTTATAGGCAGCACAGAGGTATTTAGATTCAACATTAGGATATAAAATATATCTGACTTTGGTGGAGATGTTAATTCTGGAGGACAATCAGGTAAACTGATGGTGTACATATTATTCTAGGAGACAGTTAGGTGAACTAACGGTGTAGTAGGTTTACTAAGCGACAGTCGTGCAAAATGATGGTGTAGCTGGAATACTAGACGCCAATCGGGTAAACTGATGGTGTAGTTTGTATACTAAGAGAAAAATCTGGTAAACTGATTTTGTAGTTGGTATACTAGGCGGCAGTCGGGTACATTTATGGTATATTTGGTATACTAGAGGACAATCAGGTAAACTGATGGTGTAGTCAGTATAATAGGAGAACATTGAGGTAAAAAAAAACAAATGGTGTACACTTCATACAAGGTGACAATCGGGTAAACTGCTAGTGTATTTGATATACTAGAACATGAAGAAGACAATACCTTATAGTGACTGTTTACTTATTAAACTAGAAGAAAATTAGGTATACAAACTTTACGTGTTACAAAAAGTATGATAGACGATATTTATGTAAACTAATTGTGTAGTACTACATGTTATACCAGAAGACAATTAGGTATGCTGACTTTATCAAGAAAGTCAGGTCTTGCATGTCTATCTCACAATAGTAAGATTGGCCGTGTGGAAATCGGACGGTGGTATATCATAACACGGATGCTGAAAATTGTGACTGACATGCTTTGAGGCTATTAACTTCTTTTAACTTTATTTATTGATTATTATTTTTTTTTCAGCAAGGACTGTCTTTAACGAGTGACTCAGTTAAATTGTTAAGACATTTTTGTCATTGGCAACAACAATATCATCCACAAGACGATACAAATCCAAGACACGCAGACCATGTTTTACTTATTACATTGTAAGTATTTTACAGGATATGTCAATGTAAGATAAATATTGGAAAAATTATACAAAACAATTTTATTGATCATTTACCTCTGTATTTTAAGGGTAAAATTTTGTACGTAGGAACTTATGACTCTGTTCTAGACAGCAAGATTGTGAAAACATGACCCATTACTGTGGCACACTAATGCTACCATATTTATTGGGAGTACCTCTCTCCTCCAGTTCCACATTGTCATAATTGTGTCAAAAAATATCTGTTTTTTCCATTTTGGTGTTGTTTCACACTTTTTAGCCTTATTAAGACATGTTATAGTACAACTTTTTTCTTAATGGGTTGTGGTCTGTCAGCCTTACAAAAGGAATATTGGCATTTTGAGATGAAAGCATCTCGCTGGTACTCGCAGGCATATGATTGTAACAACACAGTTCCAAATAGTTTTTAGTAGCTTGTTGAAGTCGAAAAATCAAAGGTATACACAATGTTTTTACAGGACGGACTTGGAAGATCAAGGAGATGACAGTAATGTTGGATATGCATATAAAGGTCAGGTTTGCTCTAAGGATAGTAAGTGTTCAGTTAATGAGGACACCGGCCTTGACCTTGGACTTACCATTGCTCATGAGATGGGTCACAGGTAAAAAATATATTATATTATATACTCATATAGAAATCTTTAATCTGATTTGTTAAAACAGTGTCACGTGATATTTGCCCATTCGTTGGGTCAACCGAAAATCGTTGGGTCGCATAGTAAGGTCGCATAGTAAGTTGAATATTCGATATAATATAACAGTTATCACCCATGTTGGTGTGTGACCCGACGGTTTGTCTCCCCTCGGGTGACCTTGCTTTCCTCTGGGAGACAAACCGTCGGGTCATACACCAACAAGGGTGATAATTGTATATTACACCATGTAATGATAACATCAAGTCACACTCCAAATATTTTTTTTTTATAAATCAAACATATTTATTGTTAAAAAAGGAATGGATTGCACACACTTTTTTTCAACTCGTTATGTCACCTGCTAAAATCATTCCTGTAAAACATGTCACATCAAATTTGATTTAATATGGTAATATTTTTAAACAATAATGAAAGACGTTGATGACGAAATTGAAAATACCTTCCATCTTTTTAATGTTACTTGGGTCTATGATGAGAGTATGAAAAAGGGGATAAAATTCCTTACCAAAATCGATTCTTAACATAGTTTTTATAATGATCACCGTTTTATTGCCCGTTTTTGCCTGATCCTTACGTTTACGGTAATATTTTTGTAATGCATTAGAATATAAACATGCGAATGAAGGAAGTAAAAGCCGGAATATTCGGTTTGATTTATGACCGTCAGGCCTGAAATTGACTGTGGTAAGTTTTTAAATTTGATACTATTCTTAAATATATCTTCTTTTTTATAGTTCAATTGGAAAATTTAAATTCGAGTATTTCGTTTAGAATTTACTAATTCCTTCCCGCCTTTTAGTGAGCAAATAAAAATTAACAGAATGTCATTACTCTTTTGTCGACATTTAAAATATGAACTTGTCTAATTTCATTCTTTATTAAAAGCCTTGGCATGAGTCATGATGGTGATGGAAATTCTTGTGATGATGACAAATTTATAATGGCTTCTAGTGGTGCAGGTAGTCTGAAATGGTCCAGCTGCAGCCGGAAGTACCTAGAGGACTTCATCAGGTTAGACACCTCAAAGTTGTGTTTGACTTGTGACGGGTGCTATTAACGGAGCAGGATATGTTTAACCTTCCGCACCTGATGTCACTCTCAGATTTTGGAATTTATTACTCTAGTTTCTGTGATGTCTTCTTCTTATTCTGTTCTACGTAATGTATTTGAATATACTGTTACAAAATGAAATGCATAAATTGAAAAATAAAGAGGAGTTTAGTTCAAAACTGAAATTCACAATTTTCGAAATTCTACTCCTGTAGGCTTAACGTTTAGAAGATAAAAATTCTAAACCCTTATTGCCCTAAACCCAAAAGTGAAGTAAAATGTTATGTCAAAAGAAAGTATAACAGACAACTATGCGTGGATAACACGTTGAAGTCGTAATGTTTTGTCTTCAAATGTTCCTGGTTTGGACAGATGAGTTTAAATAAATTCACCGAATATATGTAATATATTTATTTTATTTTATTACAAAACAAGGAATACATCAATGTATCAGACATACAATGTAAAAATAGATGTTATTTCATTTGCTAGGTCATAAATTAAAAAAAAATAAATAAAAAAAAAATCTTGTTGTGTTGCAATGGTACCATAGGAACAATTTCTCCATTTCAGTCTCTGAAAAACAAATAATTTATTGAATAGAATGTAAGGCATTCGAGATATCAGTTACTTCATTTGGGATACTTCGTAACAGTTACTCATTATTTTTATGTTTCGGCTTTGGTGATTTATCTTATCGGACCCAATAACAAATATCAAAACTGGAAGTCATTATTGGAGATAAAGCAAAGAAAGAAACAGACTGTAAACGTAGAAAACCTTTTTTTACATAAAAAACCATTTCAATTGAGCTAGTTTTAATTTTAAAAAGGGCAGTTCAGGATTATTTTCGCGTAACGTTTTTGGCATTTTTTATTTAATGTGTGGTCGTTTTAATTTCATGATTTGTCTCGTGCCGAGAACAGATGCCTCCAGTATAATTTATGAATACGAAAATGTAAGGATGTGGATTATTCGTCATAAGACAACATTCCATTGGACTGAACATTCAAAAGGGGTTGAAAAGTGATCCCCAACAATGAACAACAGCCCACGCCAAAGAACAAACACGAAATCGCCGCAGGAAACGCTAAATGTAAAATTCTGCAATTTAGAATTTTATTTTTAGGGTTAGGTTGCTAAGCAACCAAAACCCTTATGCCGTCGGTCGTTTGGTTAGACAATGAAGGAAACTTTGGAAATCTGGTGTTTTGTGGAAAAAGTTGGACCAGAAGTTTTTGAAACTATGTTTTTATGAGTAAATATGCAAGCTTATCTAGGATTGAAGCTTAAGCAAGGCTAGTTAAGCAGCTTTTTATCTCGATTTTGAGATGACACATGCGCAAAGCAACCTCCATATTTTTCGAATTACGACTATGTTTATATTGGAATATCATATAAGAAAATAAACATTCCGCGGTAAAATAGTCCTAATATTTGTTGTTGCTGGTGCAGTTGTTTTTTAATAGAAATGTAACTGAAACACACCGAGAAGTGTAATTGTCCAGTTATTTAATAAAAGATGTGTGTTTTATTGACGATTTCCTTTTTGTTTTGAAAGCCGTGTAAAGTATTCGCACCTTTTAAAGTGTACAATGCTATAGGCGTAAGGATTTTGCACGGATATTTTGGGAAGGATTACAATCAGGTTTATTTTCAAAAGATTTCAAAGGTAAGTTCCATTTTTGTTGTGAACGTGATTGTTAACTTATACAGAACATATTTTGCACATTATTTGCTTATTCTTCTTGTAATTCTGATGGTATTTTGTGTATTTGATTAACCTTTTGACCTGATCATCGTGACTTCATTTTGTCAAACCTGTTGGTCAGTGATAGAATTGCATACAGGTTATTTGAAATGCCAACAACTTGCACATTAAGATTGAAAAACACTGTGTTTATCATTAATTTAGAAAACGGTATTATCGAAGGTATAATGGGTTTATTTTAATTGAAAGCTTGAATGTTTACGTTCTTTTTGTGTATTTGATTAACCTTTTGACCTGATCATCGTGACTTCATTTTGTCAAACCTGTTGGTCAGTGATAGAATTGCATACAGGTTATTTGAAATTCCGACAACTTGCACATTAAGATTGAAAAACACTGTGTTTATCATTAATTTAGAAAACTGTATTATCGAAGGTATAATGGGTTTATTTTAATTGAAAGCTTGAATGTTTACGTTCTGATCTACCTGCACATGCGCAATGTAGTGTAAATAGAAATGACCCCCTTCTACAATTGTCCAAACTTTGTCTTTTTATATAACCTTAATAACTTGAAGACCTTTGATTTCTGTTTATTTTAATTCATCAAATCATTATTATGCGTTTGACTTTTTAAAAAAATTCAATTTAGAGTGATAATTCAAGAAACGTTAGCCGACTCGTGCTTTCTTTGATTGATTAGTGCATATTTATGTACAGACATGGCTTTCGAGACGTTTCGGCCATAAACCAGTTCGTCCATATACCGTTTCGTCCATAGACCGATTCGGCCATAGTCGTTTCGGCCATACTTTTTATAATGAAATATATACTTAATAGCATCGTTGTTTCTTACGAGAGGTATTCTTGGTAGGGAAGAAATAAGTTTTGAAACACTCACAATCATTGTTTTCAACTTTATTTATTCTCTTTATATATTTATATCATCAGGTTGATAACAAGCAAATACATAATTAACAACAATTTAAAAAAAAGCGCTATAACAGGTGAGTTGCACTATAATTATATATATAAGATATGTTCACTAAGCATCAGAATCGGAACCACTGTCATCGGAGTCTGGTAGGTCTTCTTGGTTTGGTACTGCTGGCGAGTAAGGTTACCCACAGCACGCAGGAAGTCTGATGTTCTGATGGACTTGCTGTCATACTGCCCCCACAGGGACTCCAGGCGACCTTGCATCTTCTTGTAAGTATCACGCTGGTATCTTATCAGTTGCTGTTCCCCGACCAGTCTGTAGGTGATGTTGACAGTCTTGGCTTCCTTCTGGAATGCAGGCACTATTCTGTAGAATTGGAGTTGGGTGCCGGCTGCTTTACCATTAAAACGTCTGTGCCAGCCTACAAAAGTAATAATTGAATTAATACAACATACTTCACAGGAAATATGATTTGTTCAACCTTCAAAATTATTATACAGTGATTGTAATTTAACCCAGCGGTATAATATAATAGATTTAATTTACATTATTGGAAGTGTTCTGAAAAAAATATTTATTTTATTAATAATGTGCACTTTTTTAATTCTTCTTTTCTAATTTTCTAAAATGTGAACTTTAACATTGAAACTATTAAGTGAATGAATCAATAAATAAAAGCGTTATGTTTTGATAATTAATTATAGGCAATGAAGCCATTAAGAAAGATCAATCAAGTGATTGAGATAATACGCTACTGCCACACGTTGTTGATTACTAACAATACCTGTAAACTGTAGCGTACACAAAGCAAAATTTCTATAGTCAAACAATATCAATCATAAAAAAAAAATATGCAATATACCTCATCTTGAACTTCTGCAAAGAATCAATTTATACTCAAGAGCCGATGCTGCCAACGGAAACAAGACTCGCACTCAAGAGCATGCTGGCGTGGACGAACTGGCTTGCTACAAGATACACATCAATCTAATTAAAAAACCGATCTCTCATCGCTCCCGTTTTCTGATATGTCGCGTGGGAGATCTAACGAAATCCGCTTTGAGGTCACATGTGAGTGAACTGGAACGTATGAATTTATAATGACATGCAAATGAGTTGACTTCCTATCAGTAAGCCAATCAAAAAAGTTTATGAATTCTGGGGACTGACGATTTCTTCGTAATCAACTTACAAGATCGCGTAAGCCGCAATTTCATTGGTCGAACAGAACACACCTACGAGGTCACTCACATGTGACCTCAAAGCGGGTTTCGTTAGATCTCCCACGCGACATACCAGAAAACGGGAGCGATGAGAGATCGGTTTTTAATTAGATTGGATACACATGGAAACGGCAATGTGGAAAGTTTTTTTTTTTTTTATGAATACAATTCACATTTTCAAATCCTTTATATAAAGCATGTCGGCAAATATAAAAAGTTTTCTCATGGTCTCATTGTTGTTTTAAAATTTTCTCCATAACAAGAAAAGTTTAATTGCATCATCTTGTGGTAAGCTTGGGTCAAGCTTGGATAAAAATAACCCATATGCAGCCATTTCGTGTGCTTAACAATCACAAAATGCAGGATATAGTCAGATCAAAGAATAAATAATTGATAATTATCATGAAGTAATGAACATAATTACATTTTATTTGTCTTGCAATTAATTACGATTGATCTACAATAGCTGGTTTATATTGATCATTAATCATCTAGTAAATAAATAATATTCTGAAATTTCATGATTAATTTCCAAATATTTATTATATATATAAAATAAAACTTAAATTTTGAGCTTAGAACTTGTTAAATATTTGTTAGATTCCGTATAAATATTCCATGGCCGAATCGACTTTAATTCTATGGCCGAACTGGTAGTATGGCCGAAACGACTATGGACGAAACGACTATGGCCGAACTGGTAGTATGGCCGAAACGACTTGTTTCCACAGACATGCGCAGTAAAGTTGAGTAGTAGAACCTTCAGTTCAGATACACTGTGTTGCGAAAATATACGTTTTAAAAAATCACTGTATATTTTGAAACCAAAGCAATACATATGCTGTCAATTTAAAAAAAAATCAGTCACCTACCCACAGGAACATTATTATATAATAGACACTTTTTCCGCAGAGCTCGTTAACTTTCATAATTGATATATTTCCTTGTAAATAATACTGTTAATAAAAAGAATTCAATACCAAAACCTATTTTGCAATACATTGTACAAACAAAAAGCATTGAAATAATCATCAGCAATGTTTGTACAAATAAAAGTCAAATGCTAGCAACCTAACCCTACCAGTGCTATGCACTTTGATTTATTTAATACAAGGGATACAAATGATTCCACCTTTAAAAAATTATCACTAATGATCAATATATCTCTCCAAACCATTAAAAAAGTATATATATGTATGAAATAAAAAAAAAATTAAATTAAAAATAAGAATAACGTAATAACTGTCAGAAATATTCAAATTTATTTTAATGAATTATTCTTTTTTCAAACTATATCTTTCTTCATTCGTCAAAACTTATAGTAATACTAATGATATAAAAGTCCGTTTTCCTTTATTTATACATATAAACTATACAGTAAAATACATCAATAATATCATGTAAATCAAATTTCAAGAATTACAATGTTGCTGTAATAAGATGTTTTATCAAAAAGTAAAAAATATAAAATAGTAATCAGTTTAAATAATATATTTCTTCAATACATATATATATATATATTTTGGCAAGGAAAATTTTCTCCTGCATCCATGAGCCTTGATAAACGAGACAACACAAAACTAAAGCACTTGCAGTGTAAACACCTACAATCTTCAAAGACCTCTGTTGATAAAATGCATATCAAGCTTAAAAATAATTCCCTTAAAGGAATTCGGTATAACATGTATATGAATATATTTGGGGGGGCTTCAAGGACCACTGTTGATAAAATTCATATCAAGCTTAAAAATAATTCCTTTCAAGGAATTCGGTACAACCTGTATATCAATATATATAATTTATCTCTGATTATTATATCTATATTTTTAAAAATTCATTACATTTGAATGTTACCGGTTATGATTTAAACTCCAAAACCAAAATTTGTGGGCAAAACATTTTTTTTCTCTGGAATATCACCAGCTCATGGCTAGATTTAAAAAAACCGAAATGTTCTTATCAACACTATACTTTTGTTTGCGATATATTAATACTATTGTTTTTAAACAGTGACACCTTTATACAATCAAGGATGAGCTTAAGGCTCACAGAAGAAAATAATTCATCAAATAACAGTTAGGCACTCCTATCGTGAGCAGCGTGATCATAATAAGTCAACTTGATACCGAGGCTAACCTTATTTCAGCCAATCGCAATTGTGAAATATATATAGTTGACCTAAATCCGCTCACCAGTATTTTCTTATTATAGGATATATAATAACATTTTATTAAAACTAAGTACTATGAGTAATAAAACGTATCACAAAATACCGAAATAAATTTGTTGCATTATATGGCCATTTCGTTGACTGACAACTCATCAGCGGTGCTCGAGGTCAAAGTGTTGGAAAACCGGTTTAAGATAAAATGATAAATTAATAAGCACAACCGTTAAAATCCAAAACAATTCAAACAAACAGGAATCCAAACTCAGCTAATGGTTACCTCTGCATCAACAGGAAGAGCCTTAGAAATTTCTGATACTTTTGTCAAATTTTGAACGGAAAATTTAGAGGCATTTGAGTAATGAATCATGCCAGAACAAATATTATGACTACTGGGCTGATAATGCCTTCAGGGACTTACAGTCCACCAGCAGTGACATAGACCTAGTGGTAGTAATAAAATGTAAATAAGTAAATGATAAGGATTATAGATGACTTTTTGTTTAGTAATGTGTAATGCTTTTGTCTCTTACCATAGTTCTTCAAAAAGTGACTGCCTAAATGATGCTCCTTCTGGAAGTGCTAAACATCTATACAATCTTAAAAACAAACCAGGAATATTTTATTCTGCTGACAAACAATGTCAATTAGCCATGCAAGAAGAAACATCAGTTTACTGTTCTGGGCAGGTAAGTACGTGAAGTAATTGGGTTTGCTTATGCGACGTTTGTATGTAAATCATTGTTAGATTAAATTAAATTTGGAACTGAGAAACCTTTTCTAAAATATTTCGAGAAAAATTCCACTTTTAACATCATGGGTACAGAGGAAAGATTAAAACTAATTATAAATCTATCGATACCCGATGATACAGAGACAGTGGTTTATTTCATATTTCAGTCATTTGAACTGAGGAATGGAGGCTGAATCATATATTTTATCCGTATCTTCTTGATATGATATATTTGTTTTGATAAAACTCAATAAGTCATTAGATTTTATGATTGAAAATAATTTGAATTGAATTGTTAAATTTAATTCTAAAGTTTAATTTTAAAGTTAACCAAATTATAGAAAAATAAGGTATGCTCTTTGGAAGTGTGTAATTTAAGGATGCTCGCTAGTCATGTTTTGGTCTGTTTGTCAGATTTTCGGAATCCTCGGGTTTTATCCATTTCTTAAACATGAAATTTTTTGCGCATTAACCCCCACTTTTTCTTTTATAATTCAATCATATATACCTTAAAATGGTATTTGACAAAATTTTATGAAATCCTTTTTATTTTTTCATACATCTTTGAGAGACTGAAGTTGTCAATGCAAAGACAATGCAAAATCCAGAGAAAACCCATTTCCTGCAAATTTTCAAGGCCTTATAGCCTTTAAATGAGCACATGAACCTATATTTTTTTCTTGCTTATTTGTTTACTATTCAAATGTTCTCTCAAACTATTTCAAATCCTATTTATTTCCTATTAGACCAGCGATCGTCCTTAATATAAGAAAAGTAATATGAATTTTTGCAGTACGAGTTTGATTGGTCAAGTTATTTTGAAAAAAGTTATCTGCAGTTGAAGTGCATTTCCAACAAGAATGGCACAGCTACACAGCTACGAACTATAGCTGAATGTTTAAAACTGCTAAAAGACTAGATAATATAGAATTTTTCATTTCAGATCGACTGTGGATCATTAAGGTGCCATATGGAAGGGAGTTGTTATTCACTCAGTTCTCCATTAGCAGATGGTACAGAATGTGGAAACAGAAAGGTACTTATCTTAACGAACAAAACTGATAACAGAAAAATGTCCGATCAACACTAGTGTAAGAGTACACGCTCACAATGATAGTCTCACTTTGTACAGAAACTACTGAACAGTGGAGAAATTAACCATGCTATATTGGCTTTGATAGTAAAATTATACACACCACAGGGTCCGAGTAGATAAAGGGCGAGGTTTAAGTACTTGGAAAACCCATTAAACTCCAACACTGAACTTTATGATGATTTGAATTGTCAGCCCCAAGTCAGATTATTTCAATTACATGTACCTGTCATTTTTCTGAGATGGTGGATGTTGTTGTTGATTGGTATGTCATTATTGACCTTTTCTGGATCGATATTAAATAATTCATGTTTAGCATTTATATTGGCCAAGGAAGACATACTTGATATATTTTGGAATCATTGGAAGGAATATATAATTTTAATTTTGTTATTTTGAAACTCCTGGGAAGATGCCTCTGCATGGTGGACCCTAGGTCCCCAAGGGTATTCGCAAACCCAGTTTTCAGACTTGTCTGACATGATTATTCATTGATTTGTTATAGAAATTACCAGTATTTAGCAAAATTCAAAAATAATAGAATTACTAAGGGTTCATTCCTTGTATTGCACATGGTAGATCTCCTTAGCTGAAATTTGGCTTCCTATTTCGGTATTTTTGGTTATGAGTACTTCTTGTTTAAAATAAGTTTGGTTTTTGGTCTTCCAAATGTTTCGGTTTTAATGCTGCTGATGAGAGGTAACTCCTTGAAATGCGTCGTATACAGCATGGTATAAATTTACCATATCGAATATTAGTATCTTTGGATTGTTATTTTAAGTGGCTATTTCGATTTTGAATGTTTGTATAATGATTGATGATAATTTAATGATATTCTAAATTATATATGCCTTTGATTGTATTTATCGGTCTTTTTCAATAAAACATAAAATTAAGGACATGCAATATTGTAAAAAAAATGCAGTTAAAATAAAACAATAAATAAATAAATAGATAAAGCACGTTATATTTATTCAATAAATACACAATTGTACCTGTAAGGGCTGATGGCATAGATGTCAATAAATCATAAACTTAACAAACAAGTAATAAATCAAGAACACTAATTGATATACATGTACTATAAACTATGCAGTAGCAGGGTCCACTCTCCTCAGTATCAAAGACTTTCTAATGAATGGAGCTGTAAATTGCATAATTTGATACAAAGAAAGAAGAGTTTATGGTTTTTTTTTTGTTTTTGTCAAAAGTTTTAAATTCTTGACATATTTTATCGATTTCAGTTTCTAAATTCGCCAAAGAGATTTATATTTAGGACAAGTTAGGAAAAAATGATTTTCCTCTTCTAATTCTAAATTACATTGTTTGCATATAAAGCACTTTATATCATCACGTTTCATGTTTAAATATTACATATTATACAGTGGTGTATAGAGGGTCAATGTGTGGCGATGGGAGCAGGATCTCCTGGACCAATCCATGGCGGCTGGTCACCATGGTCATCAGAATGGACAACATGTTCCAGAAGTTGTGGGGGAGGTGTTAAGACAAAAACTCGGAAGTGCAATAATCCTGAGTAAGTGTAAATGAAATGAAAAAAGGCCATCGCCTTTCCAAAAAACATTTGATACATCTTTTGAATTTTTGTATATATATTTTCTATGACATCGAATTGTCAGTATTTGTAATATTAATAAAGTTGTTTTCTAGTTATATGATCTTTACCAGTCAGTCAGTTGTAAACAGTTGTAGATAAAGAATAAATAGTCTATTTCAAAACGAGATAGGGACATCACTGAAGATGTGGAAAGTGGTTTTTCTGATTAAAGAAGAGATTTTATTTTTATGAGCGACTGACACATTACTGGGAGATTATCACAGAGACACACCTTTCAAACACTTTTCTGGTTATGTCCATTACTGTCAGATAATTCGAAAACATTAAAGTAGAAGAAAATTTTACTACAATTATGCCAATCTTGTATATTTACATTTCAATGACTTATTGTTAAAAAAAGGAAGGTCACAACATTGGGGAATACATTTAAACAAGAAGAAGAAAGAACCATTATCAAATTAAAGTCGTTTTCGATCCCAAAGTTTTGAAATTAAGTTCTATTTTGTGGAAAAGAGTGTGAAATTAAAATTATGCCTGTATATTTCTCTCATGCATAACAATTGATAATGTTAAATATTGTCATTATCTTGTTTTATTTCAAGAATTCCAGAATGTGATTCGCTGTAATAGTATTTCCTTATTTTGATTATTTAATTCTAGTAAATTACATACCAGTAAAGCGCGCGCCCACTGCAACTGAAATCTGCTCTGGATTAATTTTTAATTCCTTTCATAACCAATATCACTTCTGAACAAATTTTTAAAAAAATAATTGTATTTATCTAAACTGGGCAATACACACGCTTGAAACGGGAATTGTTTCAATTGCAAACATTTAACCATAACCAGTTGTTATGAATAAGACAGATAAGTGTGCATGTAAATTTATACATTGAATAAAATCATTTTTTTTCGAAAGTGATTTTTAATGATTTAAGTTGCAAATTACAACTTTGACACCTAAATTGAACACATTGAGTAAAACATGGATTTAATTGCAGACCACGTTATGGTGGACATACATGCCAGGGGCAAGCAGTAATGGCAGTGTTATGTAATACACAGGTTTGTTTTTTTCTGACTATAGGTGATGGTCTGGAGTTAATTTTGTTAAACTGTTTGAGAGACTTTTTTTAATAAATGTAGCTGCAAACTGCATAAGATCATTATGAGAAAGTATTCTTTTCAATTTCTCAGAAGTTGATAAGTTATTTGGTTATTTGGTTAAAACATTATTAAAGGAATTCTTGTCTAAAAGTACAGTTAGGTGCAGACATAACCTCTCATCAAGTTAACTTAGAGCAGTTCTGCTGACTGCTTTAGAACTGCCCTAGAATAGAATCCTGACTGCTCTAGAAAAGAATCCTGGCCGATTCTGACTGCTCTAACCTAGAACATTTCTATAACATTGTTATTGAATTGATCATGTTACCCACCCATTCATGGTATGGATTGTATCACTGACCTGGCATTGCATACATTATTCCTTCATGTTTCGAGTTTCTTCGGGATATTTGCCCCAGAGTAATCATCATCAGAGGCCATTCTTTTTTAAAATTTAATTTTCTTATTTAAATTTTTTTTTTAAATTTTAATTTTATTATTATTTATTTATTTATTTATTTATTTATTTATTAATTTTTTTAATTTTAATTTATTATTTTTTTCTTATATGTAACTTCTTACTCTAGATCTTTTCTTCTTGATTAAGAAATTATAAAAAAGCAGTCGTGGACCAGGACTGCTCTAATTCTTGCCCAGAGCTGTTCTAAAAAGCAGGCGTGGACCAGGACTGCTCTGATTCTTGACCAGTGCTGTTCTAAAAAACAGTCGTGGACCAGGACTGCTCTAATTCTTGACCAGAGCTGTTCTTCTTCCTGACTTCTCTAAGTTAACTTAGACTAGTTCTCAGAACTGCTCTGCAAGCCAACTTGGACGAGAGGTAATGACTGGTCGCAACTGTATTATATATTGGACATACAAAAATGAAATGGTTTTCATCTTCAATTAAATTTAAATTGCATTTTTGTTATATGAAGAAGTATTTCCATTATACATATCTTTGTCCGAATATATATATATTTTTTACTTTACAAAGCCCCAGATAACGTGCATCATGATTAGCGGTCTTTTTACCTTAAAATGACAAATACGCTTTGGAATTATTTTCTGGCCATCAAAATTAGGCTCAGTCCAAAACAACTTCGCACATGTTTCGAAAATCAGAGTTCCATTTGTTCCATTATTGAGATAAGATGAATGTGTCATAAGGTTTGAACTTTTTCCTCTTTGTAAAATAGTTTGCTTCTGCCACAGAGGCTCGTTACAATTGACACAGTATGTCATCTGGGACTGATCCGGCCCAGATCTATAATATTATGGTATTGTATTGTAACGAGCCCCTATGGTGTATAAGTAAAAACGACATTCGAATTACAAGACATTTAAAGTCGACATACGAATCATAAGAAATCTGATAGAGTGTTGATAAACATAAATCATTGTAACAAAATGCTAATGATTCAATCCGACAACAGTTAGATACATTTTACTCCTGTTTTTATTTTTATCCCATTGATCCTACTGTTGGGAGGTTTAGCACTCATCTCTCTTAAAAACCTGAAGGTTGTTACCCCCTGTTTAAAAAAATTCTGGAGCTCTGAATCATTTAAATGGTCTTATTACATCTGAATCTGTACGATAATTTTGGTCCTCTAACGGCCATCCGTATTCTCACCTTTTGTGCACATATAATTCCCGGGATATAATGTATGAATTTTATATCAAGCAAGTTTGCTACAACAAAACTGTTGGTGTAAGTAAGCATATAGTTTATTATAAAGAGGGTTCAGATTATAAATTGTTTAGGGAAATGATTCGAATATCAAACTTAACAGTAGTGTTAAGTCTTTCTGTATCAATGAAGAACGACAAAACACAGCATTATTGTAATTGAAGGAATGTGGTACCAGTCAATACAAATATAAAGAGGAGCAATGCGCAGCAACAGACAACCAACCGTATAGAGGTCAGCGTTACCATTGGTTACCATATGCATCTGCTTCAGGTACAAGCAATTAGATTTTGATAAGTTTATATGTTAGTTTTGAAGTTTTACTTTTTATGACATCAAACAGTATAAATATTTGTGATATCCCAAAAATCATTAAAATACTGTTGTTAAAAAAAGAGAGTTAAAATAAAAATAACTGGAACAAATGCAGCGTTTTTTTAATTAAGTAACTAATAAATATAAAAAAATATGACAAATATACAATTTGATATGTTGTTCTGTGATTTTCGTATTGATAAGTACTGCCAAAAGATAGTAATAATAAATTTAACTCTCAATTTTCATCTTTAGACCTTCCACATAAAGTTGTTCAAATCATTTTTATGGTTGCCATGGTATCATTTAATACAACTATTATTTTATTTTTCAATTTTATTCACCCGAATCTTGTTAAACATATGACAGCATGGGATTCACTCAAATATCTTCTTTCAAATTTGTATCCAATGACTTGTCAATGAACTTCCAAAGGTCCAATGACTTGTCAATGAACTGCAATGACCCTTATTATCCCGGCACTTTCGAGGAAACGTCAGGGATACTGTTAAAACCCCGTGATTTTCAAAACTTGGGGCACACAGGTGTCAAATTTTGAAAAGTGTGACCTGAACCCCTGTTTCATTTTTCATTTTGTGCATTTTATTTCTATACAGCACTGTTGTACACTCTACTGATTTTCAAACTTAGGGTCCACGGGGTAGAATTTCGAAATTTGTCAAAGTAAGCTTGTGATTTAAACTCCTATCTCATTTTCAGTTTGTACTTTTTATTTCTATTGAAACCTAGTTGGCAGCAATGGTCATAAGACGCTCCTTTTTTCAGAATTGTGTCTTATAGGAAAATTTACCTATAAAACTTTTTTGTTTGAAACCACAGATGCAATTGGAACCGGGGAGCTTAGTGGTACTTTCAGAATATTGTATTATAAACGAGACTGCCAACCAGGGTCCTTTTTCATAATTGTGCCTGATGACCCTCACTAATACCTATGTAGACAATTCTCGTAAAAATGTACTCTGAAACAACTAAGAAAAATGTAAACGAACTTAGCAGCAATGATATTTATCCCATGAACAAGACTGTCAACTAAGCTGGCCACCAAGCATAGTACAGGACGAGATGGGCATTTCATTTAATAAAGTATTCTGTGAAACTTGATCCAGTATAAACAACTTATGGCAGCAATGGTATTTACATTTTAATGATCTAATATAAAAAAGACTCTCCATTGATCCAAAATGACAACCAAGTTGCTTTTATGGCCATTGATGGGGAAAATTTAATCCAGGTAAAAAGGCTTTTCCTTTTTCTGATAGGAAGTCATGCGTGCCAGTTGCTCTGTCGTCACGCTGGATTAAATATGGCTTTCCCTAGAGGTAACAACAAGTATGCTGACGGAACAGAATGTAAAAGTTCTTCCGGATTTGGAAGATGTATTAATGGAAAATGTGAGGTAAGTTTTCTTTTTAATTTGTTTTTTTCAAGCACGTAAAAGATGGTGAGGTGTAACGGTGTTCTCGATAAAAAATGTATATATACCAATTTCGCAACAGTTATTGTATAAAACCTTTAGTTCTTGAAAATGGTACCCTTAGAGTGAACATAAATAACCCTTAATTGTTTTTCGTTTAAGATTTGCTAAATAATCATTGACCCTTACTCACGGTCAATGTAAGATGAACTTAGATACTATACATATTGTGCACTATCCCTAGTTTTGAATATAACGGAAATTAGGTATGACGTAGTGACCAAATTTTTGCGAGTCGAAGTATTATTTGAATATATGAGATGATGTCTCATGGAAATACCATTTAATCATCATTTTACTTTTGTTTGTAGACTAAACATGTTTAAATGCCCACTTCTCTTTTCCCATCAAGTCCTTCTGTCAAATTTTCCTTGTAGATAATTTTAAAGTTTTTATCATTTTTTTTTACTGACAGTATTATTTTGTGATAAATACTAATACACATATCTTACACTTTTTACCCATGGAAAAAAGATTTTAATAGTTAAGTATCGGAAACAATTTTTATCAAAAGGTACGGATTTTATTATGGAAATTAAAAGAACGAAAGATGTGCACTATTTAGTCTTTTATATTTGATCTATGTATACAGACTGTTAGATATGTGTTGTTCTGTTGGAGGTCTACCCGTTCTTCACTTTTGATCATCAATTTTTTTCTTGTCCTGTATATGGTATTATTTCGCTTCAGGATTTTGGTTGTGACGGGCATCATAGATCAGGACTGACATTTGATAGATGTGGAGTTTGTAATGGCAAAGGAAATACTTGCCAGGAACATAAGGGGAGCTATCATGAAGGACTAGCGAATAGTAGGTTAACAGAAGAACACAATTTCATACTTTGAAGAAGTCTTTTATGACAATAGGCATGCTACGGGCATGATGGGTTCATGTAATTTTTAGAAAGTTTGTACGTGTAAATAGTAACAAGTAAAATCAGTACGTTTCATTACAATTAGGACTCCTACAATCAAATCACTAGTAATCAAATCTGCATTAAAGCTTCACAATAATTAAACCACACATAGCAAATGTGACACAAACAATTTTCAAAATAAATATAATATTTGATATGATGGTATGGAAACTAGGGCATATTATCATGCAAAAACCTGGCAACAGAGTATAAAATTTCTTGATCCTCACAGTTAAGAATCCAAAAATGTTTTCCCAATCAGATAAATTGTAAAAATCTTTAGATGATGCAATCTCATATGATATTTTTCTCTGGTCTTTATACTTGCTGCACTTTATAAGAATATGTATCTCTTCTCCAACTTCATGGTAGGAGCAATTTTTACAAATTCTTTCATGGCGTGGTGTTTTATTGTAGCGGCCAGTTTCAATAAAAAGTATGTGAGCTGATATTCTGATTCTACAAAGTTCAATTTTTTTATGATAGAAAGATAATTTTCCAATATTTAGTAATATGTTCTTGACACAATGAATGGTATAATATTTGTTCTGATAGGAAAATTTATAACAGTATTGGTCATAGTAAAGTTTATTGCAGAATTTATGTTAGGAGGATAAAATATACGTTGACAGTGTAAGATGTAAAGTTATGTGTTTTCTTTAATTGTAGAGTATGTGACTTTTATAACAATTCCAGCTGGTTCCTCGGGAATAATAATAACTAACTTGAATCAGTTTAGTCATCTGAGTAAGTATAAAAAATAAGGAACCATGGAAATACAATAAAAACTGTTTTGAAGGGCATCTATATATTGCAAATCAGTGTATATGAAGGGCACTATGAAAATGTCCCAGTCCTGGACAAATCTGGTAAAATTAACCTTTGTATAACGGGCACCTGCTTATAAAGGGCAATTTCTTTGGAACCTCAAGATCCATTTATACACTGGTTTGATTGTAGATTAAATTCATTCACCGATGGAGCACAATACAGTTCTGTTCTAGAAGAGTAATAAGATATTGAGAATATATTAATTTTGATGGGTATCAGTTTAAGAAAAAAAAGAGAAATCAACTAAAATCTGATATGCTTAAATGTTTTCTGATGTACACATTAAACGTAACCACTGAGTCTTTTGCCCATTGTTATGGACAAACGTAACTAAGATTCGATGTATCGAGTTAACTGTAACACATGTATGTCAGTTACACTGGTCTCCACACTCTTACTTGAGTTTGTCTTGGCTGAATGTTATGAAACTTATACACAATGTTTATTACCATAATACACACATTAAGTTCGAATTCGGATATTGTGCCTTTTACGAGTCTGGAGATATGTCAATTTAGGAATGGAAAATAGCAGACTGTCGTTTTCATGCTGATTTTTATAATAGCAAAAAATTATGTTTTCATTCAATAACTTCTATATTGTTTCACCAAATCATTTGAATTTGTTTCCTGTACCACTGAAAATGAGTTCATTTGGAATTTGACATAATTCACTTATGTCATTTTCGAATTTGGCAAAGGGACATCTGTGCATACGGACACATTCCATATTTATTTAATTATTGCACAATATTCTTGTATAATAAAATATGTATATTAAACAGCTTGAATGTTACAGCTTAGAGAGAGAGACAGAGTACTTGAGATATAATATTTAACTTTCAGGTGTAAAAATAAATGGAAAAAGATTGTTTAGTGAAAATGGAAACAGGGTATCAAATTCTGGTACATATTCTTCCAAAGGTGTCGCAGTAAGATACAGACGCCAAGGGCCTGAGAAAATAGAGATTACTGGACCTATAGCAATGAGTATTGAAGCACAAGTATGTTCGTTAATTTTTAACGTAAAACAAACTAAAATGTATGCGAGAAAAAAAAATTACAAATATACCTAAGGAGCAATAAAAAAACATAATGCATTGGACAGACAAACCCAGGAAGACAAATGAACAACCACAAGCACGACAAATAAACACAGAAAACTAAAAAAACAATGAACAACACGAACTCCTATAAAAACCAGGAGTGAACCCAGATGTTCCGGAAGGGAAGCAGTTCCTGCTCCGTATACGCCATCCGTTGTGAAGTTCAACAAAGTCAATCCTGTGGAAGTCACAAATAGGTGGAGGCACATAAAATATTACAACAGTGGGAACAGGTCCAACATCATCTTAGATATTGGAACACTGTAATGGTCAATCAATTCGTAATGACGACCGTAAAATTTCCTAAGTGATGACATTAGAAATTAGATACATGAAAAAAATCTTATCATAGTTATCATAAATTGGGAAATTATGTCTATGTATATATTTTTGTTTATTTGGCAGTTGTTGTAAATTTATCAAACTTAAACACATTAAAATAAATTAAAATAAACCTAAAAATTAAAAAATAAACTTTCCAAAAAATTTCAAAGTCTTTTAATCTGGAAAATTTGTTTAATAACGTTGATTACAGTAGCAATGATTTGATTGGTATTGATTTTGTTAAAGCTAAGCTGCTTTAATTTGTTATTTGTTATTTTTCAATATTCTTTTTTGAAAGTGCAAAAAATAAAAACACAGTACTGACACAAAGTGCCAAATTTTAAAACACCAAAATTTAACATCCATGTTTCTAGCAAAAAACGCCAAATTATCCCTACATGAAAATATCCCGATTTATAAAGGAATAATAGATAAAAGTTCTTAAATTTTAAAATTTAAATAAACACTAGACTACTCCCTTTAACAAAGTACACTTTAAATTATTGTTTACCTCCTGTTTTGGTTAGCCCTTACAATGTTTTGAAAGTATATGGCCTTCTAAAGTTTTCTTGAGGAAGAGTGTTACCATCATTCATTTATATATTATCCTCGTATTACAGGACAATTTTTACTTATATGCGTTTACACTTACATGGAGATTAAATCATATGATAGAAAATTTGAGAAGAAATACATTTTTTCTATAACCTGACCAGTGTTCATTGTCTGTACCAAGTCAGACTATCCTGATCCCCTGTTGTGTTTATATTTGTTTTTTTGTGCTTTTTTATGTTATTTTTTGTACGGGGTCCAGTTAGTTTGGTGGCGTTGATTGATTGGTTTGTCATGTTTTATCCAGTTATCCATTTTGTAGGTATGGAGAGACTATGGACCAGAATATATGGGTACCAATCCAGATATAACCTATTTATACAATACACCCCTGCAAAGCGTCAGGGCAGCTTATAAATGGGTTAAAACACCAGGATCCTGTAGTCAGACCTGTGGAAAAGGTAAATTCGAGGGTTTTTAATCATGAGAACTCATATAACTGTAAAGTAGTACGGCCACTTTCTCCTGCGTTTGTTTCACTCATAACAACAGTTCTTTACTCGAAAAGGTTGTGTATAGAGACGGTTTGGGTCAGTTGCCAAGACTCTTGAATATTGCCAAGAAGGCCACGTATTTCAACGTAAAGGCCACTCAGAACCAAAACCATTATACTGCCACATAAAAGAGATAAATAAACTATCTTGCAGCAAAAACTTTGTTTTGGTTCTAAGTGTCCTTTACGTTGAAAAAGTGTCTTAAAGACTTCAATTTATCAAATTTGTGCTAAAAGTGTCTAAAAGAGCACTATTCAGGTATCTGGAAAAAAATTATTTGTAAGTTATTATAAGCAAAGCTTAAGAGAGTTTGATAGGCATTAGGCAACTTTTTGAAATTGGATCTAGATGTAAAATAAATGCAGAGGGAAATGGGCTTCTTTTTTCTCTACTGTATTAACTTTTCACACACAAAAAAATCAAAATATTGAAATGCCATGCTAAGTGATCGATGGAACTAACCTAATTGTTACCAGCGTTTTTTTAGCTCACCTGGCTATTGCCAGGGTGAGCTTTTGCCATCACTTGGCATCCGTCGTCCGTCCGTCCGTCGTCCGTCCGTCGTTAGCTTTTCATTCAAACATCTTCTCCTCAGAAACCATTTGGCCAATTCCAACCAAACTTTGCATGAGTGGTGTATGGAAGGTCCTCAACAAAGTTTCCTCATTTAGTTCTGATTGGTCAAGAAACATGGCCACCAGAGGCAATTCTTGGCTGATTTTCAAAAATCTTCTCCTCTGAAACCACTGGGCCGATTGGTTTGAAACTTAATAGGAATGATCTATGACATGTCCTCTACAAACGATCCTCAATTTATTTTGATCTGACATAAAACATGGCTGTCGTAGCTAAAAATAGAATATAGGGGTGCATGTGTTGTTTTTGGCTTATAACTTAAAAACCGTTACAGATATCAAAAATTTGACAGGGTAAAATTGATCAGCATGACAAGATCTACCTACCCTGAAATTTTGAAGGAAATCCCAAAACCCTTTTAGGAGTTATTGCCCTTTTTTCGTCAAATTTTCAAAATTTAACATTTTTCGTCATTTATCTCCAAAACTATTTGAGATAGAAGTGAAATGTAAATTTGAAAAATTTTTGCCATGTTGAGGTCTACATACCCTGAAATTTTAAAGGAAATCCCAAAACCCATTTAGGAGTTGTTGCCCTTTTTTGTCAAATTTTCAAAATTTTTTCATTCAAAAATCTTCTCCTCTGAAACCGCTGGGGCGATTGGTTTGAAACTTGATAGGAATGATCTATGACATGTCCTCTACAAACGATCCTCAATTTATTTTGATCTGACATAAAACATGGCTGTCGTAGCTAAAAATAGAATATAGAGGTGCATGTGTTGTTTTTGGCTTATAACTTAAAAACCGTTACAGATATCAAAAATCTGACGGGGTAAAATTGATCAGCATGACAAGATCTACCTATCCTGAAATTTTGAAGGAAATCCCAAAACCCATTTAGGAGTTATTGCCCTTTTTCGTCAAATTTTCAAAATTTAACAGTTTTTGTCATTTATCTCCAAAACTATTTGAGATAGAAGTGAAATGTAAATCTGAAAAATATTTGCCATGTTGAGGTCTACCTACCCTGAAATTTTAAAGGAAATCCCAGAACCCATTTAGGAGTTATTGCCCTTTTTTGTCAAATAAATTTTCCCTGAACAATTGAACCAATTGCAACAAACTTGGTCAAATAGTTGATTAATTGTCCAATGAAAACCAGACTCCAGGTGAGCGATACAGGCTCTGGTGAGCCTCTAGTTTTCTTTGGAAATTTCTTTTAAGAGTACTAAAACTAATTTTATTCTACCCTTGACCTTTAGTAAACTTCGGATGTTTGGATTTTTTGCTTAAAGTTCGTTGATTGGACGACCTATGTTAAGTGATTATTATGTCAATGTTGTAGTTTGCCTGTTTTATTATCTGATATCTAATCAGATTTTCCAATGAAAAAATACACTCATGAATTTGGCGAACAATGATAAATGAAAATTTCGTTAAGTGAAAATATGACAGCGCATGTCTTGTCAGCTGACCAGGTCTATGACCTTCTGCTATTATGTTGTATTGAGTCGTAAACTCATTCAAAATCTTATGTTTTATGGCCACCATTTATAAAAATTGAAGAATCTTATTCCATGAAACTTAGGGCACTTCAGACCAATGTATCAAAGTTGTATCAGGTGTCCATTCCTTTGATCAGTATGGTCGCTTTTACTAAAACAAAAGAAAAAATAGAAAAAAGTATCTTATGTGGCTTAACTTTGGTATAATGGTCTTTATGTGACTCCCTTGATATGTTTGTCGGAGGTCCTGATTTATCATAAAAGACCTTGCGGCGGCTTTCAAGATAAATAACAGCAAACGAAGCAATGTTCCTTTGCTTATTTTGTTGGCCCAGTGTTTGAGAGCACCCCTTAGATTTTTTTGGTGGGAAACGAAATAACCTTGAATGCTTGAAAACAATCTATCAACCTACTGTTCGACGTGCTC
This sequence comes from Mytilisepta virgata, assembly GCA_028015205.1. Classification (NCBI taxonomy): domain Eukaryota; kingdom Metazoa; phylum Mollusca; class Bivalvia; order Mytilida; family Mytilidae; genus Mytilisepta; species Mytilisepta virgata. Next base: position 2,937,810 of record JAPWFG010000023.1, read on the forward strand.
TTTCAAAAGATACATACCTTAATTTTATTCCTGATGATATTCAACATGTTCAAATTAGGGAGCAACCATTTGATTTTTAGGGGGGGGGCTAGGATGAAATGCTTGATCCTGCCTATTTTTTTCGTCGAAATTTTGGTCCTGGATTTTATTTTTTCAGCCGCTAATGCGGCCTAAATCTTTATTTTTATTTAAACCCAAAAATTTCCTGATTGACACAGGACCTGCATTTTTTTTCACACCTAAAGTGGTGCTATCTGTTTTATTTTGCCAAAATTCTCGTCCTGTCTGTTTATTTCAAATTTGATCCTAGCCCATCCCCCCCCCCCCCATAAAGATCAAATGATTGCTCCCTTAGTTTTACCAGTTAAAGTATTGTTCTTGAAACTAAAAATGTTTTATAGGTCAATCAATACCTATTATAAGGTGCGTGGAAGTAAATGGTAATCAAGTAGTGGATGATTACCATTGTAATATATACAGTAAGCCTACAGAAGTTAGCGAACCATGCAACAGTAACCCTTGTCCTCCTGGGTAAGTGTACAGACAACCTGGCTCAGGTGTATGGTAAAGATGTTGAACAAAGTGTATTACCACGTTTTCAAATATTCTAAGATGTAGATAAATTGAGCTACACACAGTTCTACATCAACCCATAACAAAATAATTGGCAGATATATTCTGCGATCATGCTTGATGCATTGCATGAGATGTAGACATTTCGTCCATTGACGACTGCTCAAAGCCCAAATTATTTAAATCCAAAATAATCATGCAGAACATTGAAGAGCGCATTTATGTGCCAAAAATAACCAAAACGTGCAGCAGCAATGCACAACGGAGATATCCTTTGTTTTTACAGAATTATCAATTTTATATTATTGAAATTAAAAAAATTGAATTCACGGTAGTACGGAAACACTAACAAATGTGATACTCTAGTGGACTTGGAGAAAAAGCAAAATGGTTAATACGGAAGGTCAACAATGACAATGAATGACACACGAATCAATCCATGCCAAACAGACAGAACTCCGTACAAAAAAAAGAACATAAAAGGTTTTAAACTCAGTTGTAATAATAAATGTTTTATCATTCCAGTTTTGATGCACAAGATGTGCACATTTCATGGGTTTACGATTCATTTGATGTTTGCAAGGTCTACAATGCTGAAAACCAAAACAGTTTTGCCAAACATTGGACAGCAATGTGTGGATTTTGTGTCAATAACATATCAAAATTTTTACCCGTTATTTATAAAACAAGTCTTTCAGAGTAATTATCTCAACGAGTAATGTGTAGATTTTCTGTCGATAACTTAACTACCTTACTCCTTTTACCCTTTATTTGTAAAAAATAAGTCTTTCAAAGAAAGTAACCCCATTATGCATAATGTCTGCTTTCAACTTTTCAACCTATAATCCAGCTGATTATTATAACACAATATCTTAAATGTGCACATTCAATGCAAAACAGTTGGTAGCAGTGAATGATATTAAAATTGATGTGAGGTTAATGAGAAGTTGTTTATTCATTAAGCAATGTCTTCCTTGAGGATTATGAATCCTGGTATTTCCAAAAATGTTGGAAGAGTATGATAAATTCAAATACTGATATTGAAATACTGTATTAAGCTCAAATTAAGATGAATTTGAATTGATACAAAATGGTTAGCCATTCTTGATCTTCAGAATCAATGTCTCTATTTCCACAATCTAGAGACAAACAAAGTTTGCAATACCAAAACCAGATACTGTGTCATAAAGTCAATATATATTGAAGTCCAGGTGATATCTAATCAGAATAATTATGCAAATTAACCGTGCTCAAATAGTAGTAATTTATCTTGCTTTTTCTACTCTTGGTCTTAAACAACATGCATTATTTTCACATTCCTGTATGTTAAGACAAAAACAAGACAACAAGACCAAAACAAGATTTATTGTCTTGCAGCCAATCAAGACTTGTTATGACCAGTTCATTTATGTTCAGAACCTTTATACAATTTACCTGTGCTGAACAAAACATAACTGGCCTTGATTTGTCTTGATTGAATACGAGGCAACATGTCTTGATTTGTTCGGAGAGTAATTAATGCAGAAAATCAGGACAAATTCATAAAAAGACAAGAATGACTATTTAAGACTAATTATTGTGACAAGCCAGTGAGGTTATAAGTCTGATTGCATAGCAGGGTAATTCGAAAGTGAGGTCTGCCTACGTCCTTTGAAATTATATAGATAATAAAAGTACAGTGTATTCAATAGTTTGACCACTAAATAAGAAAATCGCAAGAGAAAAAAATGTCTGGCTACTGTTGCCAGGAAATTATAAAAGGTAAGTGTTACGTTTTAACATGGAATTCAGGGTTGAATATTGCATTAATAAGATAAAAAATCAAATACAAGTTTCATTTCTAAACAAAACTTTGTTTTTATGAGAATTACATTAAGCAAATAGTTTAATTATTTGGATTTTTTTTCAACTTTATAGTTGGGTGTCTGGTCAATGGCAAACATGTTCTCGTACATGCGGTGGGGGAACTACGCATCGTAGTGTGCAGTGTGTTGTTTATCAGAATGGTAATCAAATGCCATTGGCTGATAGCCATTGTACAGGTCAGAGAAAACCAGAAACGTCAAAATCATGTAACGTCAGTCCCTGCCCTGGAATTTGGAAAACAGGAGAATGGTCATGTGTAAGTGTATTATATACCGGGTATTCTTCCTTAGAAGATTTTTAAGTTGTTTATTTTTTACGAAAAATGTAGTGGCAGTACAATAGGATAACCTCTTTCTGAGGTGCGAAAATTGTAAATTTTTCAGCGAATTGTTAAAAGATAACAGATGCATAAATATGAGTATTCCCATGCAGTGTATTATGAAATATGTTATGTCAAAATAAATATGGATGTTTTTAGTGTTCACGAACCTGTGGAAAAGGTGTTAAACAAAGACAAGTTCAATGTTATTCCTCTCATGAATCCAGCCAACCTGTATCTGATGACAAGTGTGTAGCTAATCAGAAACCCCCAGTACAAGAAGCTTGTATAAACAAACCATGTGATACAAGTCTACGTAAGTACTCTCTATTGGTTAGTTTACCTACCGGTATATAGTCTTTTATCTGTCTTAGTTGGATATGTAAAAATATGTTCCGAAATTGGCACGTTTTGATAAGTGTTCAATAGGCCACTTCATGGTTATTGCAGCCATATTGAATAGAGGGAGATTTTTTGGATGGAGGAGGATATAGTAAGAAAGTACGGGAAAACTTCTTCATGTTTCCAAGCAACTGTTCTGTTTCAGTGATGTTTTTTAAAGCATGTTCACCTCCATTATGAAATTCTGCCCCCTTTTCAATATGGCTGCAGTAACTGTGAAAGGGCCTATTAGTATTCAGGAGTGGAATATTCATTTAGTGATATGTTAGACTCTGATCTACATGGCAAAATTGACAAACTACTAAAAAGAGCAACCAAAACGGACAGACAAATCTAGAAACAAATTGAACAAATACGAAATAAAAAAACCATTGACAATAAAAGTTATAGTTCTTCCACCATAACCATGATTCTTACCTGGCATCCTTCAATATAAATTATTTAATACCAATTTTGATTTCGTCGATTTACGACCCATCAGTTGTGTTCAAGGCCTAAAATGTTGAAAACCAAAACAATAATCCAAAAGGTTTAAGAGCACATTCAAAAATGCCAAAAGACTAAAAGGGGTATGCCAAAACCATCTAAGGACAGAGCTATGCACGAGGGAGATAACTCCTTAGTTTTTACAAAATTTTAAATTTTTGTAGCAGTTTCGGCCTAGTATTGAAATAGTAGCAACTGAGTTGGGCTTTTTGATAAAATCTGCATAGTTTGATATGAAATTTGGTAAGGTTGTTTACTGTATTTGTCCTATTAGAATTGAAATAACTCGAGGTGGCATTAATTTATACTGATTTAATACCACAGGTCGGCCGCTTATACGAATATGCTACCACTCATTTTGATATAAATGGCCAACCCGTGGTATTATCAATGTTGAGGTATCCGAACTATAATGGACCACGTGATCATTCTTAATGTCCCGGATGTTCTAAGCAAAAGCAATGACAGAGACCTCGTTAAATGTTGGTAAATTTCGGAACCACTATTTCCAAAAACACCGGAGACAATCTGAGAAATATATTTCATCTTGTGAAAGATACTTTTTATTCCTGCGTTTAAATTTCGGTTCAATTTATTTCCTCTGAAAAGAATTAGAATTTACTGTCATGATCTATTTTAATCCTTGCACTCATGAATCTATAATACTAAATTTACGAATTAGCCGAATAGGCGGCAAAACGCGTGGTTCAAAATAAACGGTGTATGGTTCAGATTATAAAGGTTATTATCGGATTTGACAATCTGCATTTATAAATTTAAACTGCAGTTTTGTTTATGTGCAAATGGAATTTGTATCCACTTATCCGATATGAATTCTCCCAACATATCCCTAAGAAGGTTCTCGAATGCATACTTTTAACACGTTGATTTAAATAAACAAGTATGCACATATTTTAAATGTAATATTATTTTTGTTTGAAATTACGGAAGAAGAATAAAACAAATTAAAAAAATTCTCCTTCGAGTGGGATGTTTCCGCTTCATGTATTCAGGATTGTTTTTCTACAATAAGGCAATTTCTCCTAACTGTAAAGGTTATGAACTTTGAAGATTATGAAGAAGTAAGGTAAAGTTCAGAGAAATTCCTAACTTAGTTGTTTTTTGGATTGCTCGCATGTTTACCTTGCACAAAGTGATAATACCAACCATTATCTATTTTTACATTATTTGTCATGTGACCTGTCTAAATATATCTCTACCATACAATTCCCTAGATAAAAATATTTTTAACAAATGGCCATCTTTAGCATTAATGACGAAATTTATCTCAGACATCTTTATAAAAGTGGACAGCACACGCAGCCACACACTAAAAATGCTTTTATCGTCTGATTATTGGATATATTTGTGAAATTAATCCTCGCTTTCCCTGTCCATGACGACAATGAAACAATTGGAACAATTATTTTCCAAAAATATGCTCTACCTTACTCACGGCATCTTTTGAAAAATTCATCTGTCTCTAAGGAAATGTTTACATCTACAATTTCATTTTCATATTTATTCTGAAGGAAAAAGGTAATGTATTATGAAATGTGTATTTAATGAAAGCTTTTCATCAAGTTCCAGTTCAGAATTAATTGTAACAATAAAAATATTGACAATTTATGTGGTTGTGTTTTCGTCATAGATTTTGACTTTGAGGGAACCTTAAGGTTCATTTTGGTAATTCTACGTGGCAGACAGTCTACTTCATCAGTGGATACATCTTCGGTAGTAACGAACAGCCATATGACAATTGGGTCACGTTGACCTAAATTTCACGCTTCATTGACTTTGGTTAGAGTTTGCATTAACATCCATTGCTGGAATACTACAGTATATATAGACATGAAACTATCAGTTGATACCACCTACTTGACAGGAAAGTTTATAGGAAGCCTGCCACAACATCCATATTGAGTTCCTGTTCCATGAATGACATGGCCGTAATAACTTTTTAAAGTCAATATGGCCACCAAAAAAAAAATGCTTATTTTCCCGCGCTCGCGCGGGTTCAATGTCTAGTACTTTTTTAAATGAACGTAGTGCTCTTGAAGGTACGATGTTACTATTCTATTACTAAATTGGGTGGAGGTTATATTGGTTGAATAACTACAGAACTTTCGGAGGTTTTCAGATATCAGTTCGATAAAATAGAGTAAAACTTGTATTTGCTTTTGTGATGAAAATCAAACATGTTAGCCAAATATGTTTCATATATTAACCCGTTCATTAATTCTATTTTTGCGGCCATGTCTACTAGTATTTGGTTTACTTTATAGGTGGGCCATCATGTAAAGACAAGGAGGATTGTGCATCTTACGGATCTAATGTGTGCACAGCATATGAGGGTTGGGCTAAAACCAACTGTAAAGAGTACTGTGGATATTGCGTTAAGGATCCTGACAGTACGTATCCCTAGGGACAATAAAAACATTATTATACTTTACTATAGTAACTACTGGTAAATTATTAGCATTCAGTAAACAAATAATATCCCAAAGTATTTTTTTTTGTTCACTTAGGCTAAGGGGGCATCACTTAACCTCTATCATCGTCCTAAACATTTCTTTAAAAAAACCACCTCAAACTACTGAGTTAATTAATTGAACTAAACTTTTATGGAAATACATCAAAGACAAACTTAGTTCAACAAAGAACTAAATTAAAGCTTTTCTTGTCTTAAATCCTTGAATCTATTGGAACCAATATTAGTAGCAGTTAAAGCGGCTCCTCATTCAGAAGTATATAATTTCCCATATACAAGACTGCCAAGACTGGTTAGCGATAGAGCCTTTTTGGAATCTCTAGTTTTGTAGTTTAATACGAACAATAAAAGACACCTTCTTTTTGTATATAATTTTATATGGGTAATTACCTACTGTGTACATGAACTTAAAACTTGGCATTGTTTTAACACATCACATTGTATATAATATCAGACTGCCAAACGAGATTGGCTAATGGTACAGACTTCTTGTGACCTCTGGTTTTGATATTGTGATACAAACAAGAAAAATATTTACTGTGTGTACATAACATTATTACGGATAAGTATCTAGTATGTGATACAGTGCATTAACTCATACTTGACATGGACAACAAACAGTTTCACTACATCAGATTGTGTATGATATCAGATTGCCAAACAGAGTTTGTTGAGATAAAGGCTTCTTGAAACCCCTAGTTTTGTTATTGTTAAACAATGAAAAAACTTTACTTTTTTACATATTGTATGAGTACACTTGAAAAGGTCAAAAAACAGTTTTAAAACATCAACTTGCAAATTTTTTACCAAATGGGATCGCAACATATTTATCTATGCTTTATAAATTATCACTTCTTTCCTTAGATTTCAAACCACCACAGTCTGACGATTGTAAGGATAAAGAAGATTGCGCTGCCTATGGAGATAATGTTTGCACAGAGTACGCCGATTGGTCAAAACAGAACTGTCAGAAAACATGTAACGTCTGTCCCGTTTCAACATGTTCTACGGGTAGTTACTTTAATTGTAACTAAACTTTATGTATACTTATTGACAAAAAAAAATATGAAGGCACATTTTGAGTAATTTACTAGTATCAAAGCAAGTTGAAATAAAAATGTGATTTTAGGCATGGTTACACGAAATATAGGTGAATGAAAATGGCACATTATCAGCCGTTTCCGGAAAAGGATGAAAATTGAAAAGTTTAAAATCCCGTTAGTAAAGTTTAATTCCGTTAATTTAAAAAAAAAAAAGACCTTATTGCTATCATTTACATTATGTGGTAAATTTTTATGTGTTTTTTTTCAATTTTAAACACGTGTTATATTTATCAGCGGTTCGGTTTTACATAAACGTGTATTTTTTAAATCAAACTTGACCAGAGATTGTATTAATTTTCTTTAAGCTTCAGATTAATTAATACCATGAGAAAAAAACACGACAACATATCGGTGGCTTATGTAAAATTGAAATGAAAAATTTGAGCATTGTATTTCTAAATCAATCATAGAACATTTTAACATATAAAATGCCATTTGTACATCAGAAAAATAAGTATATAGATTTGTGGTTTAATTTCACTTTTTTCTACATGGATATACACGTAGTACCTACTGTACATGTGTTCTGTTTGTACAGTAAATAACCCAAGTTCACACGATGGCGGTGGCTCATCAGCTGTGTCTTGTCAGGACAAAATCTCGGACTGTGCAGAGTATGGGGATAATGTGTGTACGGAATATGGAGACTGGGCCAAAAAGAACTGCCAGAAACACTGTAATTTCTGTGAAAGTAAGACCTCTAATAAAATTTTATTACAAAAGTATTTTTTAGTATGCAAATCCAATTTAATAGAGAAAAAAATAAATTATAGACTACATAGAAATATTTTGTGTATGCAATTGGAATTTAATAGGGTCATAATAAATAACAGACTACATAGAAATATTTTGTGTATACAACAAAAATTGTCAACATTTCTGTATTAATCTATGCTCAAGTAGGAGAAAGCATAAGTGATAATTAAGTGCTAGTTAAATTAAGAATTTGAGAAGCTGCTTAAAGAATAACCCATGATAGACAGTAGTTTGCAAATTTCATTTAACACGCGTAACAATTTATTTGAACGAATTGAATTTTATTTCAAGATGACCCGAATGTGTTGCTTAAATAATTGCTTCCATTCTAATGATGACTACAGCAGAATTTAATAGGCAAAAAATCTCTATAGAATACATGGAAATTTGGTCTATGCAACTTAAATGACAATTTACGTTATAATTTGGTTCATGTCATATAAATGATTATGATTTAGTTTAACCATAACATAAACAGTAAATAAATCAATTTTTTAGGGTTAGGTTGCTAAGCAACCAAAACCCTTATGCCGTCGGTCATTTGGTTAGACAATGAAGGAAACTTTGGAAATCTGGTGTTTTGTGGAAAAAGTTGGACCAGAAGTTTTTGAAACTATGTTTTTATGAGTAAATATGCAAGCTTATCTAGGATTGAAGCTTAAGCAAGGCTAGTTAAGCAGCTTTTTATCTCGATTTTGAGATGACACATGCGCAAAGAAACCTCCATATTTTTCGAATTACGACTATGTTTATATTGGAATATCATATAAGAAAATAAACATTCCGCGGTAAAATAGTCCTAATATTTGTTGTTGCTGGTGCAGTTGTTTTTTAATAGAAATGTAACTGAAACACACCGAGAAGTGTAATTGTCCAGTTATTTAATAAAAGATGTGTGTTTTATTGACGATTTCCTTTTTGTTTTGAAAGCCGTGTAAAGTATTCGCACCTTTTAAAGTGTACAATGCTATCGGCGTAAGGATTTTGAATGTTTACATTTGCACGGATATTTTGGGAAGGATTACAATCAGGTTTATTTTCAAAATATTTCAAAGGTAAGTTCCATTTTTGTTGTGAACGTGATTGTTAACTTATACAGAACATATTTTGCACATTATTTGCTTATTCTTCTTGTAATTCTGATGGTATTTTGTGTATTTGATTAACCTTTTGACCTGATCATCGTGACTTCATTTTGTCAAACCTGTTGGTCAGTGATAGAATTGCATACAGGTTATTTGAAATGCCGACAACTTGCACATTAAGATTGAAAAACACTGTGTTTATCATTACGGTATTATTAGAAAACGGTATTATCGAAGGTATAATGGGTTTATTTTAATTGAAAGCTTGAATGTTTACGTTCTGATCTACCTGCACATGCGCAATGTAGTGTAAATAGAAATGACCCCCTTCTACAATTGTCCAAACTTTGTCTTTTTATATAACCTTAATAACTTGAAGACCTTTGATTTCTGTTTATTTTAATTCATCAAATCATTATTATGCGTTTGACTTTTTAAAAAAATTCAATTTAGAGTGATAATTCAAGAAGCGTTAGCCGACTCGTGCTTTCTTTGATTGATTAGTGCATATTTATGTACAGACATGCGCAGTAAAGTTGAGTAGTAGAACCTTCAGCTCAGATACACTGTGTTGCGAAAATATACGTTTTAAAAAATCACTGTATATTTTGAAACCAAAGCAATACATATGCTGTCAATTTAAAAAAAAATCAGTCACCTACCCACAGGAACATTATTATATAATAGACACTTTTTCCGCAGAGCTCGTTAACTTTCATAATTGATATATTTCCTTGTAAATAATACTGTTAATAAAAAGAATTCAATACCAAAACCTATTTTGCAATACATTGTACAAACAAAAAGCATTGAAATAATCATCAGCAATGTTTGTACAAATAAAAGTCAAATGCTAGCAACCTAACCCTACCAGTGCTATGCACTTTGATTTGTTATTGGAATTCCCATGATAATTATGCTTATTACAATATCTGGTCAGAACAATATATATTTATAAAATACATAAGACAATGATGAAGAAAATCAGATTTAAAAAGTTCACATTTAACCTTGAATGCTTAAATTGAATATCATTTGGAAAACAAGAAAGGGAAACGATTTCATCTCATTATATATGGCATTAATACACACTGCATGTGTGGTATTTGTGCAGAAATAGGTTCTTCAAGTCAGCTGGCTGTCACTGTTTCATCAGCTGTGTCTTGTCAGGACAAAATCTCCGACTGTGCAGACTATGGAGAAAATGTGTGTACGGAATACGGAGATTGGGCTAAAAAGAATTGCCAGAAACACTGTAATTTCTGTCAAGGTAAGATTTTTTTTTCAGTTTGTATAGTAAAATATGATGTCATGCATAATCACCACAAAACTTAAGTTAAAAATATAATTTTTGTGTATTATGAAACATTATTGACTATTAAAATTTTATATTTTGTACATTGGTTTTATAAAGTTGCTTTTAAATACGATTAACAAAAACATTAAAAGTAAATAAATTAGTGTGCATTATAAACTCCCAAGCCAAATGTTTAGTAGGGTGACAGTATCCGACCACCAGCTATGAGAACCATAACTAGTTTTACAGTTGAAATGAGTACACTCTGACCGTACTATCTTAATTATCATCTCGTTGGTAATCATACTGTATTGGTTTTTATAGTACGTTTTTTGTCAGGGTAGATAAGAGGGAGGTTTTGAAACCCTTAAGACAGGTTTAACCCAACCACTGTTCAGTGTCTGTACCAGGTAAGACTATCCTGACTCTGTGTTTTGTGCTCTTTTTGTTATTTTCGATCGGTGGATTCTGTCTGGTGGTTGGCGTTGATTGGTATGTCAATGTTGACCTTTCCTTTCATCCATTTTGTTGTTTGTTTGTACATATGACGATGTTCTAGAAAAACTTTCTGAAATACGGTCAGGGGCGTTTCCAGGATTTTTTAAAAGGGGGGGTGAGGGGTGGGGGCGTACAATAAAACTTTGGCAGAGCGGAGAAAAACATAAAATAATTGAGTAATGCACTAATGTAACGGTTCCTGACTTGGAGCATGTATATTTTAGAGTATGTGTTTAATTAATGAATATGATAAATGCCATATTCAATACAATATAAGCAGATTACAATAGTTTTTTTTTAAAAGGGGGGGGGGGGGGCGTACGCCCATTACGCCCTCACCTGGACCCGCCCCTGACGGTCGTGACAAAAACTTACCTTAACAATAAAATCAAAATGTTTCTAAACAGTATTTGGATATATAGTATAGACTGTGTTGTATTTATACAGAAATGAATTCAGGCCAAAGAGCTGTTACTGTTCAATCGAGTGAGTCTTGTCAGGACAAAATCTCCGACTGTGCAGATTATGGAGATACTATGTGTACGGAATACGGAGAATGGGCCAAAAAGAACTGCCCGAAACACTGTAAATTCTGTCAAGGTTAGAAATGTACAAAAAAAGCGTATTTCTTAGTGTAAAAATGAAATTGAATGTGAGAAACAACAAAAAAATATAAACTTAGATGTATTATACATGTGAAAAAAATGCACTTTTAATGTTGTATACTGTGATTTCAGTTACTTTAGTTGACATCAATTTTTGTGGATTGGAAAAAATAGCATATTCGGGGGATTTTAATTTTGTGGATTTCAATTTCTAAAACTTTTTGAAATGGACATGATGGATAGACGTTTTTATAGGAAAAAATAGTTAAATTCAGTAGATAAACATACTCCTTGAGCGCATTTCCTCTTATATATGACTATTTTCGGCATAATAAAAAGCGCAATATAATTTTAGGAACAAATCTTATTTCATTCGGGTTAATAAATTTGTTGATTGATCCATCTACGAAATCCATGAAAATTGGTGTACCACGAAAAATAAGTGTTTCACAGTATTGTATATTGGCATATTCATTTGCTAACATGTTATATAAACAAAGTAATTTAAAATAGTTTAAACAAACAAAAAAACCGACAACAGGAGAGGCCATTACCAATCAATCTGAATCATCGAATAGACAGACCTTAAGACAAAAATAATATGAAAGAACACAAAAAACAAACATAGAAACACCATAAAATCAGGATATGTTGTATATGAAATACTTCATCAAAAAGGAAGTACGTATAGTCAGGATAGATAAGATAGGGGGTGGGGTACCCACCATTGTTCAGTGTATGTACCAAGTCAGGGTTCTCGCTAAGGTGTGTACATGCGTCCTGGACGCGCTAAAATCGGACTGGACGCGTCATCCTTCAAACTCATGCGTCCCTGGGACGCATGTAGATCTAATCAGCTGCGTCTGAAGACGGTTATTTTCATTAAAAATCTCGAGCCGCCATTTTTTTGTTTTCTTGGAGATCAAAGGGGGGAAGGGAAAGAAACGACAAAAAGTAAGCTAAAAAATGACGGCAATCGGAATTCTCGTGATTTTTCATTGGCCACAGTGTTTATTACAACTGGTAACAATATGTAGACCTCATTTAAAAATAAATTTAGCGGATTTTGACTTATCTATGCACAAATGGAAATTTTGTCAGTATTGATTATTAAGGTGTTCAAACAATGTCAATTGGAGGATTTTAAGAGTATGTTTGAGAAAAAATAATAGTAAAGATTATAGATAAATAAATATTACAAAATAAAATGGCAATAATAAATAAGTTGTGTCAAAAGGTGCAAAGATTTTTGCTCATATCTGTAACAGAAATTTGTTTCCAAGTTCGGAGCACCACTGCATAAGTCCCAATTTTTTTTTTTTGAAATTTCAAATTATATTCATCAGTATGTTAAGGCAGCACATGGTTTTAATTAAACTTTAACAATAGTACAATAGGCCTACCATGGTCAAAATCATGCAGGAGTGTACGTTAAAAAAGTGGCGATGAGTCCTGGGACTCATCAAAATCAGCTGGGACTCACCATTCTGAAAAATGATGAGTCCCAGGACTCATCATGAAAAATTCCTAGTGAGAACCTGCAAGTCCGACTATCCTGACTCTCTGTTGTGTTAATGTTGGTGTTTTGTACTCTTTTATGTTGTTTTTTGTCTGGGGTTCAGTTGGGTTTCTTTGATTGAGTGGTATATCATTGTTGACCTTTCCTGTTATCCATTTTGTTGTTTGTTTATGTAAACTTTGAGACAATTTTTTTTCTTGCATACAAATCTGTTGTAAAGTAATATTTTTATGAATACATGTTGTTCATATGTTTTTAGTTTTTAATTGTAGTGCATGTATTGTTTTGGTCTTGTCTTCGTTGTTCTACAGAGTTTGTCAGTTGTTACAATTTTTCTCTCCTTCGAATATCCCTTTGGTATTTCTTGACTTTACTTAGTTACGCAGGCAACCAAACTTGTATGTTATGAAGTATTCTGGGATTGGCAATATTCTTTGTGTCAAAAATGATGATACATATATTGATTTAGTGTTTCGCTAGCAGTATTATTTATGTTGTCCTTCGTGGCTTTTTCAATAATAATTGAGGGATAATAAGGAAATTTTCACTAATAAGTGTCTGTGATTAACAAATGTATGTTGCAATAGATTTCAGGTTCAAATAATTAAACTTAAAAAAATACTTAAAGAAACAAAGTAAAACATTTTATTGCTATCCGACGTAAACAAACTGGTAAAGAATTATTTTACCTTTACAGAATGTACGGACAAGATATCAGATTGTGCAGATTATGGAAAGAACGCCTGTACAGAGTATCATGGTTGGGCAAACAAAAATTGTCAACATTTCTGTAATCTATGCTCAAGTAGGAGAAAGCGTAAGTGATAATTAAGTGCTAGTTAAAATAAGAATTTTAGAAGCTGCTTAAAGAATAACCCATGACAGACAGTAGTTTGCAGATTTCATTTAACATGAGTAACAATTTATTTGAACGAATTGAATTGAAATGAAGGGAACGTTTTACTTAAAAAATAACAATCCAAAGATACTAATATTAGATATAGTAAATTTATACTATGCTGTATACAACCCATTTCAAGGAGTTACCTCTCATCAGCAGCATTAAAACCGAAACATTTGGAACACCAAAAACCAAACTTATTTTAAAACAAGAAGTACTCATAACCAAAAATACCGGAATAGGAAGCCAAATTTCAGCTAAGGAGATCTACCATGTGCAATACAAGGAATGAACGCTTAGTAATTCTATTATTTTTGAATTTTGCTAAATACTGGTAATTTCTATAACAAATCAATGAATAATCATGTCAGACAAGTCTGATGACTGGGTTGGCGAATACCCTCAGGGACCTAGGTCCACCATGCAGAGGCATCGTCCCAGGAGTTTCAAAATAACAATCCAAAGATACTAATAATTGCTTCGATTCTAATGATGACTACAGCAGATAAATTTTAAAGGAGTTGGGTCTTTCAGTACTTTTTAAGTGAATATGATCATTTTTGGAACTGCAAACTGAAAGTAAAATTGAGTACTGTGAAAAGTATATTTTTAATAATTTGGAAAGCAAGAAACTTTATTTTTCTGTAGATAATATTGCTTTTTGGAGTATAGAAAATCAATTAATATAGATGTGCATTAAATAAGCTGTTAAACTTATTTTTCTGTAGAGTATCTTGCTTCTTGAAAATTGATTGATATTGATGTGCCTAAAAAAAGCTCTTAAACTTATTTTTCTATACATAATTTTGATTCTTGAAGCATAGAGAGTCTATTGATACCGATGTGCCTAAAAAAAGATGTTATATTATTATTTTCCAGTTTTAATATTTTAGAACAGTACATGTCATTAGTATATTTTCTTATTTTCTTGTTTTTGTAATCGTTTTAAATCTAATGCAATGTGAATCAAAGGGGTGCTCTGTGAATAGAGGAAAAGAGTAAAAAATTACGGCATTCTTACATTTCCAATTATAGGTGCAGCGATGACTTATATGTATGGCGAAGAAAAACCTCCTCAACGAGACGGAGGTTCACCACCACATGTTAATAATTACACAGATAAATCCACAAGGCTACAAAATCCTCCCAAAGTATACCCAGTACCATTGAAACAATCTTTTCAAACAAACAATGCCCCATCTATCAGAAGAGAAGATAGTTCAAAACTACCGAATGAGGGGTTGAAATCGTACATTATTTCAAATCATCCATTACACAGGTCCGAAGATTCATACAAATTAGGTAGTGAAGTGGGTAATGAAAATAAGGATTTGAAAGTAGAAGAGACTGATATTTCGACAAAAATACAAATGAACATTGTCAGTGAAGGTCATTTAAGTGACCCTCAAAAAGGTGAACGGTCAAAATTCCAGGGTATCGAAACTAAAGATAAAAGTAACAACTTAATAGCACTTAATGATGAACAAAGTCTAGAGGAGATCGCAAATTTTTTGGGAGAGCCTGGGCAGTTAGAGGGAAAAAATCCGACAACTTCCGGTTATCGAGAAACTTTGTTGATAACGACAGAACCAAGTACTGAGCATGAAAAAACATTAGAAAATATACCAAAGGAAAAGGGCCATCACTGGATAAAGATTGCAGATCCAGATCTTCCCCCATTACAGATAATGACTGGTACAGAACAAAATCGGCTAGATGAAGAACTTAAAATTCTACCAGAGGAAAAGGAAAGAGAACAATGAAAAAATGTAAATTGTATATTTGAACATTTCAAATAAATGTGAACTCAGATTATTTTATGTCAAGAAGACTGCTTAATTAGCTCTATTCCGTAATGACTACGTTATTGCCAGACATCTTGAATAAATGAATATTCTCCTTTTTGGTGCATGTGAGTTGTCTCCCATTTACAGAGTTATCTGCTAATTCAAGAAGGTGTCTTTCATGGATGGAAAAATTGTAATTTTTCCGCAAAATTTTTTTTTTCCTAACAATATCCTCTTCAAACATTAATGATATGATTTTGGTTATATTTTCCCATAATTTTTTAAGCCTGATTAAGGCCTTCCCTAAATAAATTTTCTTGGAAAAAATTAAAAAGTAATTTTTGCCCTTTATGATAAATACAGAACACCTTTTCTTCAGGAAAGATAACTCATGCATAAGGGAGACACCTCCAGTATCCAAAAATAGGGAACATCCAAAATAAGACAGACGCAGAGATACTAAGTCTTTATATTCTATTTATAAGTTTGAGAAAAAACAGATGTTGAGTAAAATGTCAAGAAATGTAGAATCTAACACCGGTGAAAGTGTAAGATCGAGAAATCTCAGATACCCGAGGGTATGATTTCAAACAATGCAGAGTGAGAGACTTACCCGAGTGTTCTGAGATTTCTCAATAATGCACTTTCACTGGTGTTTGATTCTTTTTCTTACCCCTACACTTTTTCAAATATAAGCAAATAAGTTACCAAGCTCCGTTTAATTTTTTTTTGTATTTTGGCGAGTAGCTTTATATCCGCATAATAAAAGGAACTTGCTTCTGGGCACGTTGATTCTCCGGATAGTGATTTTAGAGTATTTTATTGCATTTTCTCTGTTCTCACAATTGGTCTCGTAATCTCACCTAATGAATATCCTTAAAAATTGCCGCGAATTGCGATCAGTTAATTGAAAGAAAATGCCATCATTATATCGGTTAAACATGTATAAAATAACAGAATAAGAAAGAAAACAAGACTCGCAATGTAAAAATACAAAAACGAAATATATTTTGCTTTTATAAAATAGTGACAGCGAAACGGTTAACAGGAAAGTTCGGCAATGATATACCGGCACTCAATAAACTCGTTCAATCCACAGAATTAAAGACACAAAATAACACAAAAATTACAATACACAAACCTCGAAACAACAGAGAGTCAGGATAATCTGGCTTGGTACAGACACTGAACAGTGGTGGGGGTTAAACCGGTAATATCAGTATTATATATAAAAGCCAATACAGTATGGACTTAAAAAAAATGCTTGTACATAATTTAGATGGCAGGGTCAAAATGTGCTCTTTTCAACGGTAAAAATAGCTAAGGCTCTCATATCTGCTGGTTGGATAATGTAAATACGGTAATTATTACGATGTTTTTATTATTGCAAAAAATGCGACAGGGTTGTAATCGCAATAAATTAAACTCGTATTTTGGAATTTTTTAGATCAATGAAGCGAGATTTTTCTCAATATTGCAAAAATTAAAATTGCATTTTGGTCTAAAATGACAAAATCGCAATAATAAATGCACGAAATAATTTTCGAATTTATAGTATTGTCGCTTTATTTAACGAAATTGTCAGAAATAACATTCCCATAAAGCATAAAGTGCATCTCGTCATGGGGTTCAATGTTAATCGGCATAATGTTAGATGAATACAATATCAAAATCTTTGCCAATTAATGTTTAACAAATAGTTATAACTACCAATGAAGGTAGGGAGAGATAAGTTTATACAAAGTGAAAACATAAATTATCATTTGTGTTAAAGAGATATTATATTTGAAGGTAATTTTACAGCCAAAATACACCAATGGTTGATTGTTTGCCAAACTACAGGAAACCCAAACTTGATGAGCATATTTTGATCCTGTTAATAATTTGAATTCTGAATTAAAGAAACCCCTGTATATGTAATAAAGAAATGCATAAATGTGACGATCTAGATAAACAACAATACAGACAGTAATTAAAGAGCGGTTCACTACTATGTGAAAGGTTCCGATCCCCGGATGGTGAGGTTTTTATAAAATTCAGGTTGACTGTTCACAATAAAAGGCCGACCAAAAGAAAAAGATTAAAAGGTTGGCTGATAGCATGTTCACATCCTGTACTATTTTAAACAAACTGCCTTTTACTATTCTTGGATATTTTCGGGTAGGTAATTTTAGCTTTCCTGGATATTTTCGGGTCACATATTCGGTATAAACGTGGATTATTTCGGGTAGGGGTTTCAAGTTGACCGACGCACCCCAGTCATAAAATGGTTACCCCCCCCCCCCCAGAAGATAGGTAATTTTGGAAGACAAATCATGCTCTACTATTACACTGGCACCCAACGCGTTTTTATTTTGCCCTGTTTATATTTTGGAATAATCAGAAAACCTAATATCTTTATAAATTAAAACAATTCTAACTATAGAACTATGAGTGACAGAAAGTTGGGGCGTTTTGGACCGGGGCTTTTGACAATGAGGCGTTTTGACTCGAATTCATTTTAATCAGTTACGGCACATCAATGAGCCCAAGGAAGAAAATGTTGAAAACCGAGATAATACACAGAGAAGCAGAATTAAATACCAATAATGACCAAAATGGAACAGTCAAATCCATCTGGATCGTTATAAAAGTCTAGGTACTCCTCAACTTTAACAAAAAATCCCTGTTTTAGGTTATTTCGTTTTTGAATTTACGAATTTATGATATAAATGTTTTGTATAAATACACATGTATATCGTAATTGCATGTACCTGCTTCTTCTCTGTACCAGAGCATATGGTGCTACCAATCGATATAACACATGTAACAGGGAAAATTACGAGTATTTAGAAATATCAGAGATATATAATATATGTCTCTGGAAATATCAACAAAAGAACTGAATCTATTGCACGCCGTTCTTATATTTATTCAATTTCGAGATATCTTATTTAGTAAAATAAGATATCTTATAAACTAATTGAGATATCTTAATAATAAAATGAGATATCTTATATATTAAATCAAGATATCTTATTAAAATGTTTATAAAGATATCTTATTAAATATATAAGATATCTTATTTAAAATATAAGATATCTCTATTAATTTATAAGATATCTTATAAACTTTATAAGATATCTAATAAAGTATGTGTTTAAAAGATATCTTATATACTTTATAAGATATCTTATTAACTAATAGAGATATCTTATTAACTTATAGAGATATCTTATTAACTTATAGAGATATCTTATAAAATTTAAAGATATCTTAATACTTAATAAGATATCTTGGAATTTGAATAAATATAAAAACGGCGTGCCATATGAATCGCATAAGTTACCAATTACCAACCAAGCCTTTTTAAGTTCTCCAGTACCACCAGACAATTTTTAGAATTGCCTTCCGACGATCTTTCTAAACTGATTTCAGAATTGCCTTCCGACGATCTTTCTAAACTGATTTCAGACTTGCCTTCCGACGATCTTTCTGAACTGATTTCAGACTTACCTTCCGGCGATCTTTCTAAACTGATTTCAGAATTGCATTCCGACGTCTGAAAAGACTGAAGATACAGTTACGTGAGCCAATATCACCAAATGGTGTTTGGTTTAAGATAAATCTCACCACTTATCATTTCTACACACAGTTTTTAAAAAAACCGAAGGAAGTTCTGATGAAGGATTTTTAATACTATTTAAATCGTTGCTCTGATTTACTTTGAATTTAGATTTTTTTTTATATTTCGAACAAAGAATAAAATTTTAACCTGCATTTTCAAGTTCACAGAAGAACCTTAATTGTATGATGAGCTGGGTACCCTGGAGGGTGAGATAGGGTACACAACCAATTCCTTTAGTCATTCAGAAAGGCAACAACCAAAAGGATTACTATGTACATGAACGTATCTATGATAAAAATCTAATAAATGTGAGAATACTAAAGTCTAGTACTCATAATAGTTTGGGAGAAAATCATATTTCAGCACTTTATAATATTTATAGTATAGCTAATCTTGAAATGCGAATATCTAGAAATCTACAACGAGTGCACATAGCGCACGAGTGAATTATTAGTGTTTTTCGGTCACGAGTTGTAGATCTTTGGTATTCGAATTTCGAGATTAGTTATTCTGTTTATTATAATGACTTATTCCGTGTATTCATAAAATTTAACGAGAAAATACAAGGGATTATGTTTTTTATGCGATTACGCAACATCGTTGGTGATAGCTATTGTTACGTCACATCCTAGAGTGAAATATGACTTTCGATTTCACTGGGTGAATTATCGGATTAGATTTCGCTCGGAAATCCCGGTATTTCACCATACACAATGTAATAACATAATTTATCATATACTTATAGATATACCTACGATAAAATATGAAATTGTACATCATTATTTCTGCCCAAATCTTATAAAATTTTTATAAATGATCTGCCAGAGATTTTTGATAACTTGTGTCATCCAGTTCAATTTAACTCTGTCAAGCTTAATAGTCTTTTATTAATAGATGATGTTAATTGTTTTGCTCTCAAAATCTGCTGAAGGATTACAAAATTGTCTTAATAAGTTATTCGCGTACAGCAAGAAATGGGGACTAGAAATAAATGTAAAAAAAGACAAAATCCTTAGTGTTTAATAGTACTGGCAGGATTCATCCAGCCACATTTCAACTGAACAATATGTCTATTGAAAAAGCTAGACATTATAAATATTTAGGAGTGAATTTTAGTGCCTCCAATAGTTTTTCAGAGGCCAAAAATTATTTGTATAAGAGAGCAATGAAGGCATTATTTAAAGTGCTCAAATGTTTTTTATGGTCATAAATCTAAAATAAATACAGTTTATCATATATTTGATCACACCATAAAGCCTGTTTTTACATATGGCAGTGAAATTTGGGGGAGTTTCGATTTTAAGAAATTAAACAACAAGGGTGATTCTTACTTTACTAAATTGAATTCTGACCTTGCAGGTGAAAAAATACATTTAAAAATTAGAAAATACGCACTGGGAGTTGGTAGAAAAAGTTCAAATCAGGCTGTTATGGGTGAACTTGGGAAATATCCATTATTTATTGAAATTATGGTGAACGTGATTTTATATTTTTTAAATTGACTAGAGAAGACTACTGATGTTTTACTCGGTGATGCCCTCCAAGTATCTAATGCCCTATCAAATTAAAACAAGAAGACTTAGTATGGCTGTATTCTTTCTGTACTGAATTATCTTAATATTGATATAAATAATATTTTTAATTAAAAAATTAAACTGAAAGTCTTCCTTTACAAAAGATTGACTTGTTACTACAATAAAATATGCCGGGTGCTCATTGCTTGATGACGACAAGAAAGATAAAAAATATGTTAATAAACTTAGGACCTATAGACTATTTAAAAGAAAAATTTCATTTGAACCTTATTTGTCATTATTAAATAACAATAAAATAACAATACTATCAAAATTTAGAATAAGTAATCACAATTTAGAAAATAGAAAAAGGTAGACACGAGGACTTCATCTTAATGAACGAATATGTAGTTAATACCGCAAAAAAGTGTACTTTTTTATTCAAGCTCCAACGGTATGTTTTAAAGCCACCCCAAACTAGCCACATGACTATTTTGACCGCCTTTCCTTGTGATTTTTTTAATTTTTTTTATGCTACAAACAACGGGCCTAAGATTTGCATTGGATATACTGGTGTATTTGTATTTTACCTTTACAGTACGCATTAACAACTTTAAGTGTTTGATTAGCATTAAAGTATAGCATTCCGCTCAAACTTTCAGAGTACCAGTCTCCTGTCAAGCTACCTTTGTTTGCAAACGTATACACTAGATTATATAAGATATCTTATATATTATATGAGAAATCTTTCTAAAGAAGAAAAGTAAAGTAACAAGTAGTTTCGCTCTTGAGTATTGCCATCGTCGGAAACCCAAGGCCAAAGCGTAAGCGAGACCGGCCGTGGATTTCCGACGGTGGAGTATTGTGTAATGTATATTTTTTTCTGGCGTGTGCATTGTGAAATTATTTGTTTTTCTATATATTGATTGAGAATGGGGTTTTCATATAATCAGAGGTTACTGCTTTGAGTACATCTGTAATATAAGAATTAAGGTCTTTGAACTCGTTCAATACATTATATAGGGACTCTGGCAGGATGATATCGACCTTCGGCGGACTTCGTCGTATATCGCAAAATGTGATCGTTGTTTGAGTGACAAAATAGGTACATAAAAGGTCTGTAATGACAAACCAATCAATTAACGCCACCCAAATCGACAGAACCCAAGAAAAAAATCTCTTATATTAGAGAAAGCTTGTACAGTATAACTTTTTCCTACACTTTTCAAACAAAATTTTAACTCTAACCAGAACATTTCTTCATATACAAACACATTTTTATTTATTTTTCACCAGATATTTGAAGTTCAAACATTTCTAAACGATCACTCACACGAAACGTATTTAAACTAAGTATAAATGACAGCGAATTCTAATCTTTAAAATTTCTGATCAAACTGAAAAGTGTTGTTTGTTGTAAGTGTTGAACTCTTCGAAATTTATTTATTTTTATATTCATTTTCATTTTTTTTTTTGGTCCGGGGGGGGGGGGGCTTATAAGTTTTTTCACCATGGTAATCCAGAAGTTCGCATTATAAATAGTGCATTAGTGACAAATCTGATGGGAGGGGCCAAAGTACTCAGGCGATATCATTCATCCGGCAGTTCTGTAGTCCTTTTTTCGCAAATGACCCAATTTTTACATTTCATTTTCAGATTTATTTGTTGAATTTTAAAATTCTGTTACAGGCAGATAAACAAATCGGATAACAGAAAAGGTCAACAATGCGATACCGATCAATTCACGCCATCCAGTCGTTATTGGTGGGGTCCATGTTGTTCATATGTTTTTAGTTTTTAATTGTAATGCATGTATTGTTTTGGTCTTGTTTTCGTTGTTATCCCATTTACTGATGAAGATTTACTATTTTTTTTTTTGCACTTTAAGCAAAACAACTAGTATATCAATTTGTTTTAATACCATTGATTTTTTTCTGTAGCATTATTGATTAACAATAGAATATAAGCCTAAATATGATAAAACCTGTCAATACAATACAAACTGTCAAAGTACGCCAATACGACACATACCCGCCCAATATGCCGTATTGGACTGCTACTAGTCAATATGACATATTGGCCTGGTTTGTCAATAAAGGTATAATTGCAAAAGGTTTTCCATTTTGGCTTAGTTATTGGTCCTTTGCTAGCCATATTAGACTTCCGCTTCGCCTCAGTCCAATATTGCTTGTCTCGGACCAATAACTAAGCCAATATGGAAAGCCTTACGCAATAATACTATACTATTAACTGGAGTAATCAGATTATACCATTCTGTTATGTAATTTGATGACGTTCGAATGAAATAGTCAGTAATTAATCATTACTGTTAGCAAGGTATCTGGACCATAAATGATCACGTGATTATTTCAAATGGCCCGGATGATCCACGCAAACTAATGGCAGAAGACCTCGGTAATATCGGAAAGCAAACGGAAACACTGCATATATAACATGCACACTGTGAAGTACTTTTCAACATAGGCAATTTTTATCCACCTAATTGGGGCTTTAATTCGGCGATGTTAAGGATGCTCGCTGGTCATGTTTTGGTCTTTTTGTCAGATTTTCGGAATCCTCGGGTTTTATCCATTTCTTAAACATGAAATGTTTTGCCCATGAACCCCCACTTTTTCTTTTATAATTCAATCATATATACCTTAAAATGGTATTTGACAAAATTTTATGAAATCCTTTTTATTTTTTCATACATCTTTGAGAGACTGAAGTTGTCAATGCAAAGACAATGAAAAATTCAGAGAAAACCCATTTCCTGCAACTTTTCAATGCCTTATAGCTCTAAAATGAGCACATGAACATATTTTTTTCTTGCTTATTTGTTTACTATTCATATTTTCTCTCAAACTTAAACACTTATTTCAAATCCTATTTATTTCATATTAGACCAGCGATCATCCTTAAATTTAGTTTATGTCAAAAAGAAATATAATTTATGATCTTTGATCTTTTTTTATCTTGACACCTTAAAAAAGTAAGTAATTCAAAAGATACATAAAAATACTAGCTTCGAAAAATAAAATAATAATAAAAAAAAAATGTGTTATTAAAGTTCTTTCGATTTAGTCTAACGTAACACTTATAATGTTTAAAAATTAATCCATTAACTGAAAATACTATTTACATGATTTAATTACATATATTAATCAGTCCACTGGATAATATTCAACACATAAACCTTTTATCGTAGTAAACAAACAGTATGGAAAACTCCGTCTTTTATAATAATCCTAAGTTGATATGATTGAAAAATTTCCCCAAATCACAAAATTAAGATGTCTTGAATTAGAAACATTCCAAGTTTGACATCTAAATGTGCTGCAATGTTAAAGTTAATGCCATCAAGATATAAAGTTACTGCTAATTCGAACGTATCCTTAAATCCTAAAAATACGAATTAGAAAATTCGGTTAAAATCATGATTTTACAATAATATCCACACTTAAATTATAGTAGATGTTGGAAACATGCATGATTATCACAGGAAAATACTAGCTTAAGGTTTCGTTTGGTCAAATATTTCTTTCACAGATAATTCCCTATCACGTTCCAATTTTTCCCTTGTTCGTACATATCTGGCTCGTCTTGCTTGTTCCCATTGTTTGTCAGAGTTCGTATTTTCCGGATTACCATGTGTCGTATAATTGTTCACTTGTTTTGTACCATCGTATTCTTGCTGTACCGGGGCCTTCTGAAATGTATCGTTCTTCCTCGTCGTCAGTCCTGAATACACACCAGATTCCTCTTTGTCCGCAGAAGTAGCATCCAGGATAACTTCACTTTTCGTACCGCTCATATTTGGTGTAGATTTTAAAAGTCCCTGATGTTTACCTAAATCAAGTTTAATATCTGTCGATTGAATATCTGCTTGTTTGATACGTAAATCGATTTGGCAGTTATTTAATTTATCTGCTCGTTTCGCCTGATTAGTTAAACTTTGTGACTTTTCCGTGTCAGAGTTCATTTCCAAATTGACAACCCCCATGTCTTCTTTAGATTTATCTGTTCCCATTTTGTCTATATCAATGACGTCAGCATGTTGTAATTTTTGTATATATTCAAAAAGCATTTCGGTATCAATTTCAGCTTCTTCAGACTGACGTATATGTCGTGGTGACCTCTTTGGTAATTTTTTTTCTTCTTCTATAGAAGCCCGAACGGGTGAAGGATTTAAAGACATTTGAGTAGAAACCATAGAATTGTTCCGATTGTTATTTACTCCAGAACAAATCCTTTCTAGGTCCCTCTGTACCCTTCGTTGTTCGGTATTGATACCGTTAAGTTTAAACTTGAATTCGTTGTATCTTCCATCTAAAGTAAGATCAAACCTCCTTTGTTCTCGTCTGTTTCTTTCCCTGGCAGATTCGTGTACCTTGTATGTTTTTGTGTGTAAATTACTCATCTTTGGCTTCTCCAACTAATGTGTAATATTTGCTATAGATGGTGTTGTTTATTAAGACCTGAAAACAAATATATATCAAATATATCATGAATATATAGATATTGTAGACTTTCTATATTTGGCAAAGATAACCATACGGAATAACTACATACTATTTACAAAGCTGAAGATCAGTGGTTGGTCAACAAGATATTTTCGTCTCCGCTCCAACCCCTTATCCCCAGACTTCTCTCACACCATGCTTTGTTGTCCCGTATTCTGTAGGAATCTCTGGAAATAATTTTATTTGCCCCGCTTCTCCTTCCTCTCGATTTTCTGATGCCGTGTCCAACTCCTCGAGAATATACATATAAATATTGCTAAGAATACAATATGGTATTGACCTTAAAATTAATTAAGAATCCATTGAATTGAATTTTGATTGGTCCCGATATGCCACTAACAAAACAATCAAACGCCATTGGTTGAACATTTATGGTTGTGGAATATCCCATGATTCCACATTTGATGCAAAATTATAATTCTTTGATACCAATTTTGAGGCACAAGATGCGGGGATAATAATGTTTCCCTGACATTGAATTGACCTATTTCATTAACGAGTTTGTTCATAAATATGATTCATTATCCGCGCACTTTCGAAGAAAGTTCAGGGATATGGCGATTGTCTCCGTCCGTCACACTTTCTTGTGAAATCAACTCCTCCTTCACTTAGTAATTTAATTTCATATAGAATGGTTGCATACTACCCGTAGATGCGCAATAAGGTTTTAAAGTTTTGATTTTCTAAATAAGGGGCCCATAGTGGTTGAACTTCGAAAACATGGAATTCAAGCTTGTGACCTAAACTCGTCCTTTATTTTTCAATTTATGCAGTTTATTTCTATACAGTATTGTCCTGCACAATAAGCAAATAGGCAATAAGGGTTTTAGAATTTTTGATTTTCTAAAATTGGAGCCCACAGGGGTCGAATTTCGAAAAACTGTCAATTTAAGCTTGTGACCTAAACTCCTCTTTCATTTCTATACAGTATTGTCATACATAATATGCAGATGCGCAGTAAAGTTTTAGAATTTTTATTTTCTAAAATTGGAGCCAACAGGGGTCGAAATTTGAAATTTTCATTTTAAGCTTGTGACCTGAACTTTTCTTTCATTTTGCAATTTATGCATTATAATTATATACATGTATAGTATTGTCCTACAATATATGTAGTTTCACAATAAGGATTTAGAATATCGATTTTTAAACCAGAGGCCCACTCAGGTCAAATTTCAAAAATTGCTGACGGTAAGTTTTAGCTTGTGAAGTAAGTTTTTTTTCATTTTTCATCATGTTTATTGATTTAATGTCTTTATAGAATGATTGCATACTATTTTGGATGGGAATAAGGTTTTATATTTTTGTTACTATAGGTCAGTGGCGCAACTACTCACAGGGGGTGCGGGGATCACTGTCGATTCCGAAAGTACAGTTTTCTAGTTAACATTTGCTCCTAGCATGTATAGGCCTTCGCTTTCAGGGCCTATTGACTTCATTAAAAAAATCTACATGACACACTTAATGGAGATTTTATTGTCTCAATATAGTTGAAAAATAAAATTTTTCAAGGATACGGACTTATAACATGAATGCACAATTACGTATCGTCAATAATTTTGATGTTTATTGGAGTCGAAGTAACTGGATGATCTTGGATCCCGGAAAATTTATTCGCGGTAACCGCTAGCCTGGTCAAGTTTTTGGCTGATGGCGCAAACAGCTAATTTTATATCTTTTCCTCAAATATTACATGTTAAATTCCAGGTATACTTTTTCTCAAAATTTTTGCGTTACATTTTTTCTACTGTCTTTCCCACGCCCCACTAACAATCGAACGGAACACACAGTGAAATATGTTAACCTAAGTGTTCTCTCAAAGCCACATATGGAACGCCACAGCTGTCTTATGTTCATTTCCATGATGTTGTTATGTCCATTTGTTGTTTTATTAAGTCAAATTGTCTGATTGTGTTGTTTGTTTTTATGTTGTTCTGTTCAAATATTATTTTATTGAGTTAATTTCTATTTTGTTATGTGCAGTTATTATTTCATTCAGTCGAATCAATTTGTTGTGGTGTTAAAAGATCGTTTTGTTGGGTTAATTGATTATATTGTTATGTTAAATCATTATTTTATTACGTTAGATCAACTTATTATCATGTTAAATTATTATTTTATCAAGTCAAATAAACATATTGTTATGTTCAATCATTATTTCGTCTTGTTAGTCTAACTTGTTGTTATGTTCATTTGATGTTTCGTAACGTCCAATTAGTATAATGTTATGTTGCATTTTCATCACGTGATGTCAAGTAGCAACTTTATTTCATTGTGTTGAGTTATTATGTTGTAATGTTGAAGTATTATGTTGTAATGTTGAATTGTTATGTTGATCAAAGTTATGTTGTTCATCCGGAAATGATCTTCGAGTTACTTCGGTATTAACAGATTAATTTGAGACCACTCCCAGTCTGCCATAAACTCGGGGAGGGGGGGGGGGGGGGGGGGGGGGGGGGGGGGCTAGGATTAATTTTGGAATAAAAAGGCAGGACCAGGGTTTTGGCAAAATAAAAAGGCAGGATCACTGTAGGTGTGAACAAAATGCAGGACATTTGCCAATCAGGACATTTTTCGGTGTAAATGAAAATAAAAATGTGGGTCGAAATAGCAGCCAAAAAAAAAATCCAGGGCAAAATTTCCAGGAAAAAAAAGGCAGGACCAAACTTTTGATCCTACTCCCCCCCCCCCCCCCCCCGCCCCCCCCACCCTCATAAAAATCAAATGCTCTCTTAAGACGTATTATCTTTAATTATTTTACAACGTATGTTGAGAAACTGATACATAAAGAGTCGCGGCGTTTAAATATATAATTTGAAGTATAAATTATATATATTATTGAGAAGTTTAATTTGAATTACTAAAGTTAATATCGCCTTTGGTTTATAATACTAATATGGTATCTACCATTCACTAATACTCAGAAACAAACTTTTTATAATGCTAAATATGTTCGTTTTGGCGTTCAAGATTGAATGAGTCTGTCGTAATTTATAGGTTTTTACATGTATCTCAAATGTGGCTGCTACCTAAATGGCTGCTGGCATTTCAAAATGTTATATTCTTATATAAATATTTGGTTTTTAGACATTTCAAAAAAGTGGCTGCCAGCTTGCGCCTGGTTAAATACAGACCTAAAAATAAAAACAAAGGGCCACCGATATAGTATTTGCTACAAACAGTTAGGAAGAAATGATTTCACAAACTATATATTCAAACGCCTCTCCTCCCCCGCTGATTGCATAAAAAACCACAAAAGTCTTGAAACTTACCTCACCTCGTCTAAAACGAAATAAAAACAGTATATCTTTCTCAAACGTATCCAATACGTAAATTATAACACAAATTCTCAATTGAAAATAATTTTTGTGCACAATGAGATAAAGACTTAGCATAGATTATTGACCAACAATTTAAGTGTGCGACTCTTTGTGTATCAGTTTCTCAACATTCGTTGTAAAATAATTAAAGATAATACGTCTTAAGGGAGCAACCATTTGACTTTTAGAGGGGACTACGATCAAATGTTTGGTCCTGGACCTTTTTTTCGGCTGCTATTGCGACCTACATTTTTATTTTCATTTAACCAGAAAATGTCCTTATTGACACATGTCCTGCATTTTTTTTGACACCTAAAGTGATCCAGCCTTTTTATTTTGCCAAAATCCTGGCCCTGCCTTTTTATTCCAAAATTGATCCTAGCCCCCCCCCCCCTCCCCGCCCTAAAAAATGTTTGATCCCTAAAAATAAAACATCAGGGGCTTGAGTCGTTTTGATGATGGGTGTAGCCTTGAACCTATTAATCTATCTGAACAGGTACCCGAAACACTTGGGTTGGTGTTGAATATAGTTTATGGCAGACTGGGAGTGGTCTCAAATTAATCTGTTAAGCTATGGTCAGACGGACAGATACGCGCGTTACGCATGTCTGCGGATGTGCATCCGTAAAAATCCGTAGAAATCCGCAGCAATCCGTATCATGCGTATCATCCGTAAGTGCATCCGTAAAAATCCGTGGGAGTGCGCAGGAATCGAGGTCTTCCGCGAAAAGGTTTTGAAAATCTCAAAATTATTTTAAATTTCCCGCGCAAGGTCTTTTGCGCAGAATTTAGGTAGAATTTGCGTATTGTTCCGTATCATGCGTATTGATCCGTATCTTTGCGTATTTTTGCGTAAAACGTCCGTATCTATCCGTAAAAGTTAGGTAAAAGTGCGCAGGTATTCGATTTTTTAATGCCGTTCTCTCCAAAGATCGAATCGCAACTGAAGTGATGCTCCAAAAGCCGCGGTATATATGCGGATGTTGCGGACGAGGAGAAAGCCGACATCCGTGTGACACGCATGCGTATCTCATGCGTATCGTGCGCAGGACTTCCGTATCTTCCGCAGAACATCCGCAGGATTTGCGTATTTCATGCGTATTGCATCCGTATCTCATGCGTATCTACCGTGGTTTTTTGGCTTTTTGCGCAGATTTTCAACAATTTCTGCGGATGAAATTAATTTTTTTTACGGATGCATCCGCAGACATCCGTACATGTCCGTCTGACCATAGCATTAATACCGAAGTAACTCGAAGATCATTTCCGAATGAACAACATAACGTTGATCAACATAACGATTCAACATAATACTTTAACATTACAACATAATACTTCAACATTACAACATTACAACATAAAATACTTCAACATTACAACATAATACTTCAACATTACAACATAATAACTCGACACAATGAAATAAAGTTGCTACTTGACATCACGTGATGAAAATGCAACATAACATTATACTAATTGGACGTTACGAAACATCAAATGAACATAACAACAAGTTAGACTAACAAGACGAAATAATGACTGAACATAACAATATGTTGATTTGACTTGATAAAATAATAATTTAACATGATAATAAGTTGATCTAACGTAATAAAATAATGATTTAACATAACAATATAATCAATTGACCCAACAAAACGATCTTTTAACACCACAACAAATTGATTCGACTGAATGAAATAATAACTGCACATAACAAAATAGAAATTAACTCAATAAAATAATATTTGAACAGAACAACATAAGAACAAACAACACAATCAGACAATTTGACTTAATAAAACAACAAATGGACATAACAACATCATGGAAATGAACATAAGACAGCTGTGGCGTTCCATAGCCACATATAAGGCAGAAAGCAGTCGCAGACATACATATTAAAGGGATGAGTTAATTATATAGAAGGATTCACTTTTTATAAACTATACTTATCTAACGAATATAAAGAGTTCTTTCTAGTATATGAATTATTCATTCTATCACCACGCTTGTAAGTCTATCACAAAACGTCTTTTAAATGATGGTTTTTACTTCTATATAAGAAATGTATGCCTTTATGATTATATTTAATAAGCTTTGATAATCTTTTAAATGATTAAGGTAAATCAGCTGGCGTAAAGAGCTACTGTACAAATATTACCTGTTGTCAATACGGGGAATAGTGTGTTTTACATAAACCAACTATTGTGATATTTGAAAAGGAGAACTGAGCGGAAGAAAAATATAAAATATCCGTTTAATATAAAGGCATGACATTGTAGTTTTTTATCCACACATTTAGTAGTAATACGTTTGATATTCATGGCAAATATGACCGGAAATGGATGTCCCATATTTGTCCCATAAAATCCATATTTTCCCTAAAAAATCAACATTTGCTAATATTCTCAA
The DNA here is from genome assembly GCA_028015205.1 of Mytilisepta virgata. NCBI lineage: Eukaryota > Metazoa > Mollusca > Bivalvia > Mytilida > Mytilidae > Mytilisepta > Mytilisepta virgata. Next base: position 2,968,874 of record JAPWFG010000023.1, read on the forward strand.
TTCAGATATTAATAAAAAAGTGTCTATCATGTTTTGTTAAAAAAATACATTCCAATTAAATTTATATTCTGATTATTTTTTTTAGCCTGAAAATATTTATAGTAATCGCTGAATTCAAGTACCAGAAATAGACAACGCGTGACCGAACTACGCAGTTAATCACGAATGCGCGCAGCGCACGAGTTATTTACAGCAGTAGTTTAGTCACAGGTTGTTTATTTCTGGTATTTCAATTCAGCTATTAGTTATACTTTTTATTAAATTGTACAGAATCAGTTAAGCAGAAATGAATTGAAATAAAACATTGTATATGTCTAGATATCTCTCCGCGGCGATTGTTAATCACTTCCTAGAGTGAAATACCGGATGTTTTATTTCATGTGTGATTTACTAGATTTTTTTCACTCTGATACTACGGTAAATCACCTGTTACAATGTTATAATAAAGTGTTATAAACTGGCTGTTTCTGTATTGGCACTGGTATAGATTCAAGGTTTGCTGTATTGGCCTCGAGACCTATAGGGTCGAGGGCCAATACAGCTAACCGAGAATCTATACCAGTGCCAGTACAGAAACAGCCAGTTCATAACACTTTTATTAAATAATCCAACTTTTTCAATACAGACTTGTTCTGAATGCTGTATTACATACATCAAATGTGAATATAGGGCCAATATTTCCAATACGGACTGGCAATGATGTGAATATAGGGCCAATATTTCCAATACGGACCGGCAATGAAACGACCGGAAGTGAAAAGGCTGTATTAGCCCTACGGGTTATACGGCCTTTTTCAGTATTGGACCGGGCCGAAAAGCAATATAGATCATGTGATTTATATAACCAGGACGACGTCACCAGTATGACACATGCCGTTTTGGTAGTATTAGGGCTGTTTTAATCGTATTATTTAATAAATAATAAATATATTATGACATGGCATTTTCAATATTGCCTCTGGTATCAGCCTTCGACTCAATATGGGAATCTCTGTCTGATACCAGGGCCAACATAATAATCTGTAAATATAAAATTATGCTACCATTCAAAATCCGTATACTTCTAATTTGAATCTTGCACATTAATTATGCTAATAAAAGGTTGGCTGCAGTAAATGAATATTTCTTATATAGTTAAAAATTACACACAGACATAACGTTCTACCTATGTTAACTTTATAGTTACTCGCCCGTCTTATATTTTACTACTTAAATGACTTAGATATTTAATAAAAGGGATTACTGGTTTTATGACTAAACATTTAAATGTGCAGACCATATTTCAAATTTACACTTAGCATGTGACAGAAAATAAAATCTATTTGAAATATCTCCGACTCGACTCTTAAAACAACTCACCTCAAATTTACAGAAGTGGGTTTGACTTCCGGCGTTAAAACAAAAAAATAATATTAATAATAATAATATAAATAAATAAATAAATAAATAAATAAATAAATAAATAAATAAATAAATAAATAAATAAATATTAATCATAACAATCATAGTAATAATAATAATAAATTAAAAAAATAGTAGTAATAATAATCACATTAAAAAATAGTAATAATAATAATAAAATTTAAAAAAAATAGTAATAATAATAATAAAATTTAAAAAAATAGTAATAATAATAATAAAAATAATAATAAAACTAAGTACAACACTGACCTCAATTTTACAGACTAAGGTGGGTTTTACTTCCAGTGTGAAGAAAAAAACGATTCATCTGACTTACATATTTGGGGTTTATTGCACTTCAACTTAAAAAAAAATCTGCTGAGTAAAAATCATAAAGATATTTAAAACGTTTAAAGCCATCAAAATGAAGTAATTTAATTAAGAAACAATCCTTCTTTAAATCCCTTATTAGTATATCAGACAGATAATCTGAGATGTTATGCAAGATAACATTTTTGAAACTTTATAATATTGATATTGTTTATTTTTCAAACAATGATTTTGGTTTTATAAAGATAAATGATAAACGGAACGAGAAGGGTATTTTTGTTTACAATATTGTACGATAACACCACTTTAATATATGAAAAATAAGGTAAATCTATAAAATAGTTCTGATTTCAACAGTTAAATGGTTAGTCACACTGCATGACATGAATAAATATATGAATAAGTTCAAAGGGTTCTTGAGAAGAAAAGTGCTATGCAAACACAAATAGTGAGACGTGCTTAAATCTTTATGATATATTTATATTAGATATAATAATATCTGGCTTATTAAATATTAACAAAAGAATTTAAATAAATTCTTTACTTTGTCGATAAGATATGCTGTACTTCGAAAGCAGGCACATTTTCTATGCAGGTTTCATCGGGTCACCTAAAAACAGTTTAATTCAAAGATTTTTACGAATACTGTCATTATTCTGTAATATGACAATTGTATTGGCAATCTGTTGTTATCGGAATCTGTTTTCTCTAAGGGACGAGATCAAAAGTTCAATGTAGGATAAAAAACTTAATTCAAATAGTTTGGGGATGGGGGGTAAAAATCGCTGCAAGTTTTGTTATCCGAGATCGATTTTCGGATTGAAAAATACGGATTCAAGTTCGGCCCTAACATATGTTTGGACTTTTAAAGCAAATAAAACCCATCATACATACACTGTTGAGGAAAAACAGGACCCATGATACAAAAAGTATACTCTCAAAGCATATGCCCATATTGGTCAATCAATTTTTCTCAAATTAAGTTAAGACAGGGGGTGGGGGTTAGTGAAAAAACTATGTGAATTAAGTTTTTTATCCTACATTGAACTTTTGATCTCGTCCCTTATAAAAATTGGTTTCTGGTGTTGAAATTCAAGAACTTTTAAATTAATAGAAATAAACTTAATAGAATACGAGCTAAAGGAACAGACCAATTTCCCCTGCATGGTTTTTAGTTTACTTCCGGAGTCATTTAAAGAAAAATAATCAGACGTCTTTCATAACCTACCAGGGCATGACCAGGTATGTGATCTTCAAAGATATTCAAATAATATCTACCAAATAAGTTTCTAGAAAAGACCCTTCATGTCTGACATTGCTTTTGAAAAGTTTAAAACAAAATGGGATTTTGGAATTGGGAATATCAGCTTTTTCTTTCTAAACCCAGGGTCGTGTTAACAAAGATGTCCTAGGACTGAGACATGTCTTAAGATAGTCTTACGACATGTCCTAGTCCTAAGTCATGTTATCGAAGCTATCCTAACTTAGGACATATCATAAAATTTGTCCTAAAGTTAGGATGTAGAAATGGATGTCTTAAGACCACCCTAAGATGGTCCTAACAGTTATGGCTGCTGTGTATATGTACTTTAGAAATCGAAAATTGTTTAGAGAGAGAGATAACCCTTTAAATTAAATTTCTGTTGTGCGCGACCTTTCTGTCGGACAGAACGCCGTACAAACATACAGACAGATAGGCACACTTTAATTCAATATATGTGTAAAATTTCATTTCATTCTGATAATTTGGTTTCTTTTTCCTGTCTCGGGATAAGTAATCAAAAGCTAAACAAAGGGAACCAGTCGTTAAAAAGGACCAGAATAAGTCTCCTGATTGGCCGTCCCAACATCATAAGATGGACGCATGCATGATCAACGGCCTCTGATTGGTTAGTCAACTTGAATAGCTGATCTGCGGATGCAACTCCGTACGTGATTACGGGATAACATCACCTAAACTAGGGAAAATTGTCACAAGTTGTACAACATACAATATTTGTTCAGTTTACGATAGTAAAGATTTAAACTTATCGCTGGGTGTCTAATAAAACACAGAACTTCATTTGGCGCTTTTAGTTTGTTGCTTTAAAAGATTCTAAATATTTTATTATGTGTATTTCCTATTACAAACTAACGGGCCAGGGGATTGGCTGTCGTTTTCGACTGCTCCATCGGTTTGTTTAAACAAAAGTCAGAAACAACTTATACTTCACGATTTAAGACAATTAGAAATACAAATATCACTTAGAATATTCCTAATGTACTAAATATCTTCAAGTAACCACCACATGTCTCCTGTGCCTGTCCCAAGTCAAGTCGTGGTAATTGGTTAGTCTTTGTACTTTTTATTAATAGCCTTATTGTATTTACATGTATGATTGTTAAATTTTACAAATTTTACCACAATCACACATTTCACAACATAAATATTGTCATAGATATTGTTAAATGTCACCCTTTACGTTTCGGAAGTTAACTTTAAAGATAAAGGTTATTACATATATCTGTATGGCAATTTAAAAAAAAAATCAAGTATAAAAAATAAAATCTTTGAATATCCTTTAGTTAAAAAAAAAGGCAGCCCCAAAAAAGCCACCAAAACACAGACTTAAAAAAACTATGTAGTAATATATCTATTGAAAGGTAGTAATAATACAAATAATAAGGGAAAGTTTAATGTGATGACATTACGAACATTTAATAATACATAAAAAATAATACTCTTTATTAATAAAAAGCTAAGAGAAGGCTAGCTTTTTAGAAAAGCTATTACTTGTTAACTCATGTTGTGAACATATCCATGGACAATCACAGGTATCGAGTGGACCCTATTATAGTATTTTGTGCTCTCAGTTAAGTATATATAACGTTAACAATCACTTATAAATATCATGTACATGTAAATAATGATAATGCAGTATATACACCGCTGAATTTTCATTTATTTGACTGACGTTTTATTTTTCTTCATAAACCCTACAGTTTAGAAATGTTTTTATTGTGGATTTTGTTTTAAATATCAAAAGAGCGAATGTGAAAATCTTTCATACTTCAGGAATAAACCAAGTATAACATGTGATTATCCTAAAAATTTCTTAGGATGGCCTAAGTTAGTCCTACCTAGGACTATCCTAAGAAAGCTTTGTTTTACATCCTAAGATATGTCCTAATTAGAGGACATATCTTAGGATATCTTCGTTAACACGGCCCCAGGTTAGTTAGTTTTCAAAGACAACAATAATCAAAATGTACAAGTAGTATTCAGTCTATATTGTCATATTTCCTTTCTAAGAAAGGAAAGTTAACAATAGGAAAGTTGAAGTCATAAAGTTTGTCGTATAATTTTGTCCTCAAATGTACCTCATTATCCACTTCTAGAAACAAACTAAAATATAAAGCGTATTTATATGTATATGTAGCATAATTAATTGATGAGATGCGAAACAAATGAGGTAAAATACAATAAAATAAAAAATATAGATAAAAAAAAGGAAAATAAAGTAAACTAAAAAGGAAACCAAATCCTTAAATCCACAAAAAATCTATATGACTGGATATGTACTAATGTTTTAGCTATTTTTTCTTATTTCCGCAGAAATATTAAAGGAGATTGGCGAGAATGGAGGCAAAAAAACCCCAATGCATTGTCGATTTATGTTTTAACAATACTAAAAAACGAAAAAAGAAAAATGAGTGTGTTAGATCAAGAGACGGGGTATCACCATGTTGATCTTGTGAAATGTAATATAGGATTTGCTTTATAATATATGGTCTCTTCCAAGCCAGCGGAGACAAGCTCTATTTCAGTGGTTGTCCTTTGCTCAGTATGGGTTTACCAAAAATTTTTTCTTCTTCAAATTTCTGTTTTCGGCATTGCGCTTTTTCTTGTTACAAAAATGTAAAATTTACAAAAACTAAGGAGTATCTCCCTCGTGCATAGCTCTGTCCTTAGAGGGTTTTGGCATAACCCCTTTTAGTCATTTTGGCCATTGTGAATTGCTCTTCAACCTTTTGGATTTCAAAATTTTAGACCTTGAGGACAACTGATGAGTCGTAAATCGACTAAATGTGCACCTCTGGTGCATCAAAATTGGTATCAAAGAATTTGTATTCTTTCAATGAACAAGTCTTTAGTCGTGGTCTATAGCTACTATGTAATTGAATGCCACGGGGTGAGTCATTAAAATTCTCAGTCCGTTATTTTTTTCTCTGGAGATTTTGCTGACTTACACATATTCCATATACCTTCATTTCCATCTTGAATATGGCATTTTCCAATGTGATTATATTTAGTGGCATTTCTCTACTTTTATGCCATAATTGGTCATTTTACTCACCAATTTCATGTTTGGTGTTTCTCTGTATTATCAGTGAGTATTATGAAAACGGCAAATGTTTTATTCCACTTCTACATTTCAATGATGGAGGTCATTACTATGGCAAGCCGTTTGACTATTTATTCTAACTTCAAGATATCTAATAAACTTTATGAGATATCTCATATAGTTTATAAGATATCTCATATAATTTATAAGATATCTCATATAATTTTCTTTATAAGATATCTTATATATTATATGAGATATCTTGAAGTTAGAATAAATAGTAAAACGGCTTGCTATACATCACATATAATTCTGCAATGATGGCCAACACATAATCAGTGCGTTTATTTGTTTCATTAACCAAGTTGTCTGGCTAACGGTTAATTTGGTGAAATTATGTATGAGAATTAAATTATGAAAAAAATAAATAAAAATGTTTATAATTGTAATGGAAAGTTTATATGAAGTTAATAAAATTCGTACGGGTTCCACGGAATCCAGTGTCTCGCCTGTTTTCGCTGTTTTCAGTGTAATAGTTGAATGTACATATTTTTTCTCCACATGCTTTTTATTGATCATGAATCTGGATACTATCTTTTGATCATGAATAAGCTTCTGCCCAAGTTTGGTTAAAACCCAGGATGGTTTAAGAAAGTAATTAATGTTTTAAAAACTTTAACTGCAGACTGTATGTAATGTTAACTGGGAGAAAAACTCAGTCCATTCATAAGTAAAATAGGGAAAAATGGAACAAAATTATCTAAAAAATTTCATCTGGATACTATCTTTTGATCATGAATAAGCTTCTTTCTAAGTTTGGTAAAAATCCAGGATGGTTTAAGAAAGTTATTAATGTTTAAAAAAAAAATAACCACAGGGTGAATGTAAATGTTGACTCCACCGACGCCGACGGAATGACAGATCGCTTCTCGCTTCCGCGACAAATTTCGCAGGCTCGAAAAAAAATCATACACAAAAATTAAAGGAAATGACCACTTTTTTCTTATTTTTCTCGATTATCAATTTTTATAGTTCCTTGACCCACACTGTGTGCGATAGATATTTGAAGATAGGAAGGTCAATTAAAAGGTACTTACCGTTCCATGCCTAAACTTCAATTTAAACTGGAAACTGGCAATATGCACAATATGTATGCATTTTTGCCTTTAATTCGTAAACACTATAAAACATGTTGTTTACTACATATAAAGTCTAATTACTTTTCAATTGTAGAAAATGTTTTATATCGACAACATGCAGAATGTCACCAAACTTATCAAAGTTAATTTCTTTCACCATTGACAGGTCCGATTGATAATTCAATATTTCATTCCACCGTCGTTTAATATATTAAATCAAACCCAACATTAACAATGATAAGACAGACGTTTATTTTCAAAATATATTTGTACGTTATGTGGGAATTATACAACTGCTTGAACTGGTGGAGTTAACAGTGGTAGAAGGTCATTTACAAAACCTAAAAAAAATAAAATTGCGTTTTAATCATTCTAAAGTCATTGACATCGTGGAACAACCAAGTGAAGTCCTGAAAAACAATTTAACGTGGTATATGGCTTCATGAGGAAGCGACCTTCTGACCTTATGGAGTGTAAAAAGACTAAATCACTGAAATGTTTTAAGTTAAAAATGTAGCAATATACATGTATATGTATATATGTTTTAACAAACAAAATACGCCAAACCCTTGGGTGATGGTGACCCTAAAAAGAGGTTGGAACTTCAGAAGAAGATTACAAAGGGGCTGGTACTCTCGTGAACTTACAACCACTACGAGCTGGGTCGCCTCATTGGTAGTACAATTATTACTAAACCCGAATATAAAATGCAAATTTTTGGATTAATTTAGAATTGTGAACTTGATAATTGGAATTTTTTGGATGTTTTATTAAACGAAGCATGTCACAGGTTGTTCCATTCTTATGGATATTTTGTGTGTACAGAATTGTAAAGTATAATTTACATTTTTCCTTCGGATCCTTTTGTATTTTAAATTTCACCGGCTGTATGTCTATCATTGTATCTAATTAAGTAATAAGCAGTTTATGGTTCCAATTATTTTACATGTACAACGAAGCATGTCTACATTTGTAAAATATGGAAATGATAACCCACCTTAAAAAGATTTGAATACAAAAATGACAACCCCCCCCCCTTAAAAAAAAAAATAAAAAAACAATTGTAATAATACAAATATTAAAAAAAAAGTTGTGCTGTAGGGCGGAACTACCGTGGCTTCTAATTTTTCAACAAGTATATATCAGTTGGATTGTATGTACATGTATATCAATTTCTTGGTTACCACCAAAATTCTAGCAGCTCAGACGGTATATATCTGTTTTAGCCGACTAAAAACTTTTTGAAAGGATGATCTCGCGCGTGTTTTTTCGTAGTCAAAACCGGCTTCCTGTATTTTTCATTTTGCAAAATCACATGAATCAAACAAAATGGAGAATAAATAAAATTTTGAAGTTTCAAATTTTGTTTTTTTTTTAACGTTTTAATTGAATCTCTCCTATCATGCACTATTTGATTCACGGCAATATATACATCTGCTATTCCAGAAAACAAGCGAAATGGCTAACAATTTTTTTTCATCTATTGTCGTATGAGCTGTTTCGCAACATACTTGTGTATACACTTTCCTCTACCATTTGACAATTTAAGGTGTTTTTTATATATATTCTTTAAAGTGGGTCTACATCATATGGCTTTGCAATAATTCGTACATGCATATAGCAACAATCTGGTCGCTCACAAATATATGGCATAAGCGAATAAATAAAAATGCAGGCACATTGTTTTGTTTCTTCAACATGACATATGGATCATGAATGATTGCTTTGGCCCGGTATTTTTTTTTCATCAAATGGTCTATGTTGGTCGTTGTGACGTTCGGGTAACTGGTCTGGATCTAAAACTTGAAGAATATCTGAGGCCACCATTTCTAGTATAAAACATTCTGGTTTGGTCTTGGTATAGCTTCATATTTGACCAAGAAAAGTACTTGATACTGTCAATGAAGTTAATTCTTCGGTTGAATTCAATAGTCTTTAGTTTTGTAGCTGTTGTTGGTTTCGATAAGCGTGAAAGTAGATTTTTATCTTTGACAGAGTATGAATGTGGTCTGACAACAGTTGACCTCATGTCTGTGTCTGTTCCAGTGTTTGGTCGGGACTGTCGTAGTGGTTTTGGTTCTCTCCAAGACGGGAATTTCATGCCCATGGTGTCCGCTGGTACCACAAAGATCTGTGAATAATAAGTGAATAATCATTTTATATGGCACATTCAACACTGATAGATAAACAAAGAGAGGTTTGTTCAGTATTGAAGCCACGCAATACTACTTAAGGTTTATGTTTTTTAAGGATACTGGAACCACCGGAAAATGTAAAAATAATTCGTGTCAAGAATAACAAAAATATCACATGTTGCATTATATAAATAACACATTACTAAGAGGGTGACTAAGTATATTGTAACCCCGAGAAAATATTGTCAACCGAGGCTTCCGAGGTTGGCAATGTTTTTAGAGGGGTAACAATATACTGGGTCACCCTCTTATAAATTTGTTATTTATTCATTATACTGAATGTCTTGGATTTTATGAGCGGGTGACAGTATAAAATACGACCCGCTGTGTTTCTTTCCAGCGGGTGACAGTATAAAACACCACCCGCTGTGTTTGTTTCTAGCGGGTGACAGTATAAAATACTACCCGCTGTACCCGCTGTTTCTTTCCAGCGGGTGACAGTATAAAATACCACCCGCTGTGTTTCTTTCCAGCGGGTGACAGTATAAAATACCACCCGCTGTGATTCTTTCCAGCGGGTGACAGTATAAAACACCACCCGCTGTGTTTCTTGAGGGGGGCAAGGGGTATAACTGTTATGCTGTTATAGGGCAAATTAATTCTTTGTTATCTGTTATTTCTAAAATATGTTTGCTGTTAGCTGTTATTGTCTTATTCCTTGTTAGCTGTTATAGGACAATTAATTTTTTGTTATCTGTTATTGTGAGAATGTAATTGCTGTTATCAGTTATTGAAAATTGGAATGTTAGAATTTCGACAGCCAATTTTAGGTAGAAATTGAAGATCACTGAAAATTGGGGTCCTACCACTGCTAATATAGTGCTCCTTACTCGGAGAAGGTTTTCTGTTACATACCCATCACAGACCATCACTTAAACATACTTTTCTTTCCCCTGTTGTTATTGATGCGGTAAACCAAGATGATAGTCCTGATAGCATTATAGAAATTCTGAACTCGGTGGTTTACCACCTCAATTAATGTTTACCATACTTAGTTTTTTTGATACTCTGTTAAAAAATTTAAAAAATTATTCTGGTCGCAATGTTTTATGATTAAATGTATCTTTGTTTTGGCTTTCCGAATTTTAGTCAACAGAATATGTTATCAAAACTTGAAATATATATTGTTCATATATGAGTTTAATAATTTTTTTACTTTCTGTTGTTTGCACATGGATAATACTCAATATTCAATCAGAATATCTTACACTTGTGCACTATATGTTTCTTCTGCGTAATTCCAAATTCAAACAGATATATATAAACAAACAGATGTTTAAAAAGGTTCGGCAGTCCGAAATGAAACCTTGTGATTTTTCCTACTTAAAATATTCTTTATTCTAGATTCTAATCCAATGTTTTTTTTTTTTAACCTGGATTTTCACTGGATAATTTTGAAAATTTTAAGCCATCAATTCTTGCATCTTGTCACTTTCGTAATCCAAAATTACTGTTTTAAAAAAATTCAATCTTAACCCTTGTATTAAAATTGTGATAGTATTAAGGATGATCGCTGGTCTAATAGGATAGATTAGATAAATAGGATTTGAAATAGGTGTTTTAGTTTAAGAGAACATATGAATAGTAAACAAATAAGCAAGAAAAAATATAGGTTCATGTGCTCATTTTAGAGCTATAAGGCCTTGAAAATTGCAGGAAATGGGGTTTCTCTGGATTTTTCATTGTCTTTGCATTGGCAACTTCAGTCTCTCAAAAATGTATGAAAAAATAAAAAGGATTTCATAAAATTTTGTCAAATACCATTTTAAGGTATATATGATTGAATTATAAAAGAAAAAGTAGGGGTTCATGGGCAAAAAATTTCATGTTTAAGAAATGGATAAAACCCGAGGATTCCGAAAATCTGACAAAAAGACCAAAACATGACCAGCGAGCATCCTTACTATATTTCAACATTTATTGGCATTAGTGACCTCAATTTGCAACCATCAAATGCACAATATTGTTTGATCTTTGGGCATCTTTAAAATAGATTTTACTGATATACAGTAAAGATTAGTAGGTTCTAAAACGAGTTCAAAGTGAAGACGGGAAAATCTTAAAGGAGTTTTTAAAATGCAGGCCTTCACTGAGTGGAGAGAAGCGGTATGAGGGGAAAGACGCTGAATTTTAAAAAAGGATTTGAAGATTTTCCAGTAGTACACTTTTGAACGAATATACGGACATGTACCTATTTCTATTTAAAGTTGCCTGTACCTAAGTAAATACATTGTCTACATGTCAACTTTCAAATGTTGCTTTCTTATTTTAGTTATGATCAGTTATTAAACATAAATCAACATACTTTTAATGATGTTTAAAACTGTTATTAGCAATTTTTGATTTACTGTTATCTGTTATTGATTTTTATTTACTGTTATCTGTTTTTATCACTTTCGATTCCTTGTTATCTGTTTTAAGCCAAATCAATTTGCTGTTTTGCTGTTATTGGACCCCCCCCCTTGCCCCCCTCTTTCTTACTAGCGGGTGACAGTATGAAATACCACCCGCTGTTTCTTTCCGGCGGATGACAGTATAAAATACCACCCGCTGTGTTTCCTTCCAGCGGGTGACAGTATAAAATACGACCCGCTGTGTTTCTTTCCAGCGGGTGACAGTATAAAACACCACCCGCTGTGTTTGTTTCTAGCGGGTGACAGTATGAAATACCACCCGCTGTTTCTTTCCAGCGGGTGACAGTATAAAATACGACCCGCTGTGTTTCTTTCCAGCGGGTGACAGTATAAAACACCACCCGCTGTGTTTCTTTCTAGCGGGTGACAGTATGAAATACGACCCGCTGTTTCTTTCCAGCGGGTGACAGTATAAAATACGACCCGCTGTGTTTCTTTCCAGCGGGTGACAGTATAAAACACCACCCGCTGTGTATCTTTCCAGCGGGTGACAGTATAAAATACGACCCGCTGTGTTTCTTTCCAGCGGGTGACCGTATAAAACACCACCCGCTGTGTTTTTTTCCAAGCGGGTGACAGTATGAAATACCACCCGCTGTTTCTTTCCAGCGGGTGACAGTATAAAATACCACCAGCGGGTGATCGAGTAAAATACCACATTCTTGTAAACCAATGAAAACGCATTGAAAGTGGAGAAATTTACATAAAGTATAATAAAATATAATTAAAGAATTGAGAAAAACTTGCGTACGTAAGCAGAATAAGAGGAATGAAATTTTATGACAGAAACATTCCCTTGTTTATTTGAAAAAAATATTTAGTCTTATAATTATAGTGAAGACGGCCGCGTTTTTCTCGGATTTCTCGGTCCTAAGTTGTGCTGATATATTCAACCGGTTTTCCAACACTTTGACGTCGAGCACCGCTGATGAGTTGTCAGTCAACGAAATAGCCATACAGTGCATCCAATGTATTTCGGTATTTTATGATACTTTTTATTTGACCACCGGACCCAATTTTGAAAATGAATATTCTAAGGATCACCATTAGTACAAAAATTTTCGATTGGCCCAGATGTTCACATGGCAAAAGTTCATTAACAATGATATTGCCAGGTTCTTTGTATCTGTGATCAACAGTTCATTAGTGCTATCTGCTAATGTGATTTTCCAGTAACAGTTTCCATATTGGTCCACAATTTTGAAAAGGGACCAAATAAGGAATTGCACAACTGATGAGTCGTAAATCGACGAAATGTGTACATCTTGTGCATCAAAATTGGTATCAAAGAATTTTAATTATAATAATATTAATAAAGTTGTCTGACATTTTAAACATTTGTTCCCTATTAAGCGGTCGTCCTGATATGCACCTGGTTGCCACTGGACGTTAAACAACAATTCATCCATCCATCCTATTAAGCTGTAATCAATAGGGTTGTGTTTGTCATAAACCCATATATTTAAACATGTTTAAAGTTAAGTAAGAAATTATAGCCTTTCTACATAAAAAAATGAAACGTTATTAATAAGTACATGAAATCATTTTTCTTATTGTTTCCAGTGTAAATATTCATAATTATTCTTAAAAACTTAAATCATCGTTACTAAAATGGTGAAAAATGGTTACAAAATATTGCCTAGTTCTTTGTATCTTTGATCAAAGTTTTGAAGTTGCTAAAAAGCAACTGAAGGTCGGTGGTTCTCTCCGGGTACTCCGGCTTCCTCCACCAATAAAAACTGGCCGCCGCGAAATAGCCAAATGTGCTGAAAACGGCGTTAAAACCCAACTAAACTAAACAATGCTAAACATATAGCTTCAACTCCTATTTTGTGTTTTAATTTAATGAAGTTTACCCTTGACTTAATGAAAAACATCAAGTAAAAAGCCAACAAATTAACATTTCTTGAGGGTTTGATGGTTACAGCCCTTGAACTCAGAAAAACCATTGTGAATTGTTTCACCAAACCCTTAAAGATAAAGTTTGGAGTTTATGCCATACTTATTTCCAGAAATTCATAGGAGGACGATAGATTTTGAAAGGCAGCATTTATGGAAAAAAAATCATTTACATTTAGACTTAGTATTTGTGCCTCCATTTGACTGGCACAGTTAATGCCACCAATCCGTCGTTTTAAGGTCCTTATTGGTCTCCTTTCAAAACCGTGTCCTTGGTTCGCGATCTTTTTTTTAACCATGACTATTTTCACAAAAATAGAGAAATTGGCAAAAAATACCTTTAATTCTAAAATAACGTATACTAGACAAGTATGGTACTTTGGTTTGATCCATTTCATATCTTGTTATGCCATGCGGCATATAGAGTTACCGTTGTCCGTCCGTACGTCCGTCCGAAATATGTGGTTAAGATTTGCGATTAGGTTCGTTTCTTTGGGATTAAGCATAGTGTTTCAATGAAACTTCATTAGTGGAAGGGCCTGGAGTAATAATGAGCAGTCGTACAATAATTAGGTCATTATGACCTATATTTTATGCTTGAGCGACTCTGGTTAAGTTTTGCGATTAGGTTAATTTCTTTGGAATTAAGAATAGTGTATCTATGAAACTTCATCAGTGGATGTGCCTTGGGTAGTACTGAGCCGTCATAGAACAACTGGGTCATTATGGCCTACATTTTACGCTTGAGCGACTCTGGTTAAGTTTTGCGTTTAGGTTCATTTCTTTGAAACAAAGCATAGTGTATCAATGAAACTTCATCAGTGGATGTACCTTGGGTAGTACTGAGCCGTCATAGAAAAATTGGGTCATTATGGCCTACATTTTATACTTGAGCGACTCTGGTTAAGTTTTGCGTTTAGGGACATTTCTTTGGAACTAAGCATAGTGTATCAACGAAACTTCACCAGTGGATGTGCCCTGGATAGTACTTAAGCGTTCATACATGATGACCTATATTTTAGGCGGGCATCCGTGTTTTACAAATACGATTTCTAGTGTTAGGCTAAAATGCAGACTAGTTATAAAGAAAGGCCCCTTGAAATCTCAAGTTTCTCACATTTTTCGTTCATTTAAAAAAAGAAATGAAATTCCAAATGACAATTCATTAAATATATAAACATTGTCGGAAATTATAGAGTTCATTTGTACGAGCCTTTGAAACAGAAGAAAAACGAGGTTTACATATATGTAAATAATATTTTCAAATGAATATATTATTTTATTTGTGTTTACATTAACCTGGTCATCATGTAAATTATGATATATGTTATTTAGCACATATCCAATAAATAATTTATAAACCAATTCATCACAATATAGCGAAAAGGGTACTTACACGACTTGGTTCATGTGGTTTGTTTGGCGACTGTCGTGTTAAGTCCACTGATCTGGTCGTGGAAGAACTTGCCGCGCTATCCGTCCTCCAGCTCATTGAAAGAGAATTAGCAGATGAACTTGTAGGCATTTTTGTAGAAGTGAGTTTTAGTTTTGAAGGCAAGACACAAACAAAAACCCTGTAGACATATATACTACGAATGTTAAACGATTTTCAAGTTAAGTTTAAAACCTTGATTGAATAACTCGACGACAGAATACAATTAATACAAAACATAGTCAAGCTAATCTGATTAACTGATTATTTTAGCTGATTAACACTTATTTTAATTGTTCTTTAATTCGAGATTTATTGTAAGCTCAACAGCTTTAGATGTTTTAAAATATTTAAGGAGAATACTTTATATGTATATTTATATAGTAAAATAAGTGTTGTGCAGACAGAATTTAAAATTTATTGTAGATTCTAATATGACCTGCTTAAAACGCTTTCCGTCTACATCCGTGGTAAAATATTGATATTTTGATTCCAACGTAACATACGTCAGACGGCTTGTTTGGCAACGTCATAGTAAAGTTTCCCATAATTTTAACGGGTCCTTTGTGAAACTAAGTTTGGCTGTGGTGGACATCTTGGTTGGCAGTCTGGGTATTCAGACACATTCCTGAAAGAGGACCGAATTCCATTGCTGCCGACTTTGGTTCCTATTGCCAATGTGGTTTCGTACAAAGAAGATGTGTATGCCCCACCTGCAAGGCAGGCCGCGCATATAGTTGTTCGGTCTGTGCGTCCGTCCGTCCGTACGAGGTTAAGGTTCAGGTTTAAGGTATTTTTTCATGAAGGAGTTATGGTATCATCCTGAAACTGTACATGGAAAGCTTGTAATATGAGCAGCAGGATTTTGATGCGAAACGGATGCTGTGACCTTTAAGTCATGGGTCATCATCGACTTTGAATTTCTGTATGGAATTTCAATATTAGAATCCATGTTAAGGTTCAGGAAAGGTAGTTTTTCATGAAGGAGTTACGGTATCATCCTGAAACTTTCTACATGGATAGCTTCTGATATGAACAGCAGTATTTTGATGAAAAACGGATGCTGGGACCTTGAGGTCATGGGTCATCGACTTTGAATTTCTGTATGGAATTTCAATATTAGAATCCAGTAAAGGTTCAGGTTTAAGGTAGTTTTTCATGAAGGAGTTATGGTATGGTCATGAATCTTTGTACATGGATAGCTTGTGATATGAACAGCAGCATTTTGATGCGAAACCGATGCTGTGACCTTGACGTCATGGGTCATCGACTTTGAATATCTGTATGGAATTTCAATATTAGAATCCAAGTTAAGGTTCAGGTTTAAGGTAGTTTTTCATGAAGGAGATATATCATCCTGAAACTTTGTACATGGATAGCTTGTGATATGAATAGCAGCATTTTGATGCAAAACGGATGCTGTGACCTTGAGGTCATGGGTCATCGACTTTGAATTTCAATATTAGAATCCAGGTTAAGGTTCAGGTTGAAGTACTTAGAGATAGTATTTCATCTACCCTGTCGTTAAGGACTTCAAAGTCAATAATATACACATGTAATTCTATTTACTAAATACATCATTGGCGGGCATGTAGTGTCCATTGGACACATATACTTATTAAATGAATTTTTCCCACTACAGTTTCCTATGTTAAAATAAGTTCGGCTGTGGCGGCTATCTTGGTTGACAGTCCGGGTCATCAGAAACATTTCTGAAAGAGGACAGTCAGAATTATGTCAGATGATCCCGAATGTCAACCTAGAAGGCCACCACAGCTAAACTTAGTTT